>JANCRA010000004.1:23241120-25828048 GCA_024362935.1 Setophaga petechia | reverse complement strand
AGGAAAAGAAAGAAAGAAAGAAAGAAAGAAAGAAAGAAAGAAAGAAAGAAAGAAAGAAAGAAAGAAAGAAAGAAAGAAAGAAAGAAAGAAAGAAAAAGAAACGCACTGATGTTCCATTTAAGCCGTCAGTAACAGTGAATGAGGACGCACCCAGACCTCCAGCACGGCTCACCCCGAGCGGCTGCTGCCAGGACAGTGATGGTAGGTGCCTTCCCTTCGGCAGGGCGGCAGCGAGACCCGGCAGACAGGGCCCGGGCCCGGGGCGGTGTTGGAGGGGCTACACGGGCCTTCGCCGGGGCCCGGAGGGGGCGGGGGGAACCTCCCTCTCGCAGTCGGGGGCCGAGGCTATCGACCGGGCACCGGGCGCGGCCCGAGCGGGAGCGCCAGCGCGGGGTACGGCAGTGGGATGTGACGGGGGTTTGGCGTGGAATAGGGGCTGCGGGGCTTCCCCGGGGTCAGGTGCTGCTCCCCCTCGCCCGGCTTGGCGCTGAGGTGGCTCAGAGCTGTGGCGGGGATGCGGGGGGCACACGCCGCTGATGGGAGGCGGCTCCTGAGGTGACTGCAGTGCCTCAGAGGACGGCCGTCTCTGCATTTCGCACCTGTGTGAGCTCTGGTCAGAACAAGCTGCCTTGTGGGGAGCAGAAACTTCTCTGGGGCTAGGTTCTACAGGACAAGGGCCGCCTTAGGTTGAAGTCAATAGTGGCTTCAGCCTCCGGCTTCAGGACTGGACCCCTCGTGTGGCTGGTACCAGGCACCATGGGGACCGGTACAGCGCTGCTGTAATCGGTCTCGAGCGTGCTGTCCCCCTGCTTCCAGGGACTGGAGAGGGGCGGATGTTCAGTGACAGATCTCACCTCTCCGCTGCCTTAGCCCCACTACGGGAGGTAGACCTGGGGGAGGCAAAAGCGCGGAGGGGAGTGGGGAGACCTCTGGTATCGTCGGATGGTTTAAAAAGAAGTGCTGGAGCCAAAGTGTGTGTTTCACAGCTCCTAACCAGATAGCCCTTACGAGCTAGAGAGAGTCTCGCCTTGTTTCGGCACCAGTCTCGTAGATGTATCTAATTTTTGGTTACGGCTACTGGGGGCATTGTGTGTCTGAATCGTAACATGACATTGTATCTGGACAGCAGGTAGTGTTGTTTAGAAATGTTAGGGCTGAGGAGGGAGGGGAGGAGAAGGAATCTTTTAAAACCTGTCTAAGAGCCTGCAGATACAAAACTGGCAGCTCACTCTGAATTAAAATGTCTTAGGCTTCTGTGTTTTTATCCTTATTTCACACACACATGCACACTCACGCACACACTCACACACACACCTTTTATTTTGTTCTGCCTTTGCCACAGTGTATAAAGCCCTATTGAGACATGTAGGCGTGATGTGTAAACCGGATTAGCAGTATGAAAGAAAGACGTACAATGAGCCTGAATTGTTTTACTTCCTTTTCATTTCTCACGCCTATATCTCTAATAAATTTGTTGCTCCAGTAGCGGGTCAAAGAGATTGTGTCGTTCAGCTTTTTTTTCTTCAAGGCCCGATGGCAGAGATCATGGAAGTGAATGCCCTGCTTTCTGGCACATGCAAAACTTGAGCTCTGTCTTTACACAGACCCGGTGTTGTCCAGTCTGGCTAAAAAAGGTCCAGTGTAACTTTGCCCTCTCAATGCACATTAATGTCCTGCAAGTGGCGGGGCATTTTGCCAGGAAGAGAATCTGATTTGAAGACTACTTGGGTTTATAGAGGTAAAGCCCCTCGTGGAATATGACAAAGTCTGCTAGGGCTGGGATGTCCTCGTGGCTTTGGACGGAGCGGGCTGTTCCTCCACCCTCTGTCTTCCGCAGCTCCCCGTGCGCTCTTCTCCTCTGGGAGTCCCCTGCTGTGCGGGAGGAGCTCAGAAGCTTCGGAGACTCCTCTGGAGGCACATTTCCCCGCAGCCCTCTGCAGAAGAAAATGCCAGCGCTCCTGGGTTGGTGCTGTAGATCCCTCATTTGCTCCTTTGTGGCGTGCAGAGCAGCTTTCCATTAAAGGAGATCAGGGGTAATTAGCCGCATTATTTTGACAAGTTGGCTCGAGCAGTTCCCTTTCTTCCAGGGCTGAGGAGGGGGAGAGGCCGCCCGCCTCCTTGCCCAGGCGCGGGCGCTGAGCGGCGGCGCTGCCCTGCGGAGCGGCTCCCGCTGCGCGCCGCCGCCCCGCGACGGCAGCCCCCGCCGGCCCGGTAGCCAGCACCGCACACCGAGCGCTGGAAAAGGAGAGGGAGGCTCAGGCTGTCCTGCAGACCCCAGTGACTGTGATCTTATGTCATAGCCAGAATCAGGTGTGCGGGCGGAGCACAGGGCCGGGGCAGACCTGCGCACTTGTGCCATGCAAAGCTGTGTGAGAGACAGAAATCTGGGGAATAGAAAAAAAATCTGATTATTTTCCCACCAGTCGGCCTTCTCCCAGGACAGCACTCTTGTAAACCGTACAAAAGGAACCCAAAGCGGCTGTGCTTCATTTCTGTCTTTATGAGGGTAATCAGATGCTCCAGCAGGGCAAATGTTTTTGGTGGGTGTCTGCAGGTGAAGAGCAACCTGGAAAAGATGTGTTAAAGTAACATCACTGTAAATATCTGCTATGGACTGTTAATCTCTATTGGATTGATCCTTCACCTGGCTGGGGAAGTGCTCTGCAGTATCAGGGATTATGAACACAAAGGGAATGTATGTAAGAGACAGAGCATTATAAAATGAAGCCACCACGACTACAGTCAATGCCGAAATTCTTGTACATCAGCCTCGGCTGTCTAGGCATTGAAAGCTGTAGTTGCAGATTGCAGCCCCTGTATAAAACGAAACAACTTCCTAGGCCTTCACTACAGAGAGTGTCCTAGATAAGAAATCTGGGAGATCCCTTCGAGTAGCTGATGATGGAGGTAGCCTTTGGTGTGGAGGAGCAGTTGCACACTCAGGGCATGCATATCACAGTCGGCAGTGCTTACAAATGTAAATAAGGGCAGATTGATTAGGAACAACATTATTGCCAGGAATGTAGCAACCAGGCATCAGCTATGAGGCAGACTGGGGGCAGCCATTGCTCTGACCACCCAAGTGGAGACTTTTACACTGACATTTCTTCCTTGAGGGAAAAAAAAAACCCAACATACAAACACACACCCATCCCAGAAACAAGACCAATTAGATCTCTTCAGTAATTAATCTCTTGTGTATGCTTAAAAAAAAAATCCCTCCAGACCACAGGGAGAGATTAAGACAATGCTTGTTAAATTTGAGTCTTCAGATAGTTTTGGAACCAGCAGTGAGAACGAGCTACTGTGTGAAGACTAGCAGGCAGGAGGCACTTAGGACAGTGCTAGGGCTTCCAGGTGCTTGAAAGGACACTCTTCCCTGGTTTTGGAGCCTACAAGGACACTGAACCAAAATGCTCCTGCTTCTGAACCAATCCGTTCTTTCTCCATTCCTCTGCCCTGTTACCCAATCAGACACGGTGAGGGTAAGCACTCCCAGAAGCAGTGTCACATCACCTCCTAGCTAGATGGATGGTCACTTTCGCAAATGGAAACTTGAATTGGAGGTGGCCGACTGCACCCCAGGAATAGGTTTCAGCCTCAAACAGAAAACAGCCTCCAGCTGCAACTGCTTCAGGTTTCCTTCTCCCATACGTATGCATCTATGTGTGCATGCATGACAGCTTGCTGCTCCTAGCAGCTTTCCTGGAGAGAGTCCTGTGTGGGGCACAGGGCAGGGCCTTCACGGAGACAAGTTTCCCAGGGTGGGAAAAAAAGGAGTTGGGATGAAATCAAAGGGAAAAGGGATCCAGTAGCCGGCGGATCTGGCCCTTGAAAGGTCCTGGCAGTTGGTGCCTTTGGGCAGTCTCACGGAGAAATCGGTGCGGCGCGGTGCGCAGCTCCCTCCCGCCGGCGGCTCCGGCTCCCGGGACGCTGCCAGCCCGCGTTGCCGGCGCCGGGACGGCCCCGCTAAGGCGGTCGTCTGCCCGCCGAGGGGAGGAGGACGCTTGCAGTGACCGGGGACTCAGGGGTTTTGCTCAAGACCACTGCCCCAGGTACACGCACGGTGGAGCTGAAGGGAGAAGTGCACAGTGCTGGCGGGTTTTTCGAGCCGGGCACCGCACCGGGCAGGGGCTGCACGGGGTTCTCTTCTCACCTCGGGTCCCCACGCCTCTCTCTCCTCCGCTGCATATCTACCACCCGCCCTCCAGCTCCCGAACTCTTTACAGCCGCGCTCCTCCGCAGGCGTGTAGCAGCCGTCCTGCAGGAAGGTAGCCCCCCAGAGCACCTCCCCGGCCCGGGCCAGGGACGGAGGGAAGGGCTATCGGCTGCCCCCGCCACAGTGCCCATGGGTGTCCGCCACGGCCCGTAGCTGCCCCCGCGGGGAGCCGCGCTGCGGGCCGGGGCCCGAGCTCGGGGATGGGGGGGACGCGCGCAGCTCTAGAGGCAGCAGTAAATGGCTGATTCTCAATGGAGAGAGACGCGGAGAAGCGGTGCCAAAAAAGTAAACAATCTCACGTAGTTCGAGAAATGTTTAGCGCGGCCAGGCAGGCTGTGTTTCATGGACTTTTACACTAAAAACATTAGAATTGGCTTTCCTCAGGTTTCAGTTAAAGAATGAGTCCTAAGTTGAAACAGCTAACTACCGCGCGGCTTTAAATCCCTTAAGTGTTAAATTTTCATTGTGTTTTTCTAACTGGACGGAGTGGTTTTCTTGCAAGGAACTAAGTCTCCTCTTTAGTTAAAAAGAGAGGAGAAAAATCTGGCACTTTCTACCGCAATATCCACCACCCCTGTCATTATTCCTGCAAGCCTGGGAATTCAGCTCGGACCTCCCAGTATTTGTTGCAGCTCGAGGCCAAGGTGCCTCTAAAAGGATTTTCTTTTAAGGCATTTAGAAATCGTTTAATGCTGCTTTTTCTTCTTTTCTCTCTCTTTTTCTTAAAGGGGAAAAATGTATTTCTATCTGTCCCTGGCGAGAAAGTTCCGCGCGTGTATTTGCAAGCATCCCGGACGGGGGTCGGGGGAGGGGAGTAAGGGGAGGGGGAGTAACGCTCTTGAAAAGAAAACGAAGAAGAAAGAGGGAGAAGGCATTCCTTAATGGAAGTATTGCACGCAAAGAAGACTGGATCTCTTTAAGGCTCCCCCTGAAGCTGGAGATGCACACACAAGGGTTGCCGGCCTGGGTGGTCTCTCTACTTTGGTGAGCTGTTGCTAAGCAGCTAATAATAGTCATGTTTGCTGAGTAATTTCTGCCCTCCCCGAGCCAATCACCTCGCAGAAACCCAAGCCATCTGACAGCCCCGGGGGCGGGCTCTCAGCCCCTTTTTTTTTCCCTCCCTCTCTCGCTCTCTCTCCACTCATACTCCCCCCACCTCCCCCCCCCCCCCCCCCCCACCCCTCCTCCTCCTCTTTATCCAAATGGAGAGAGTCCTTTTTTTCTTCTACATCTCATCTCTGGAGCCGAGGGGCTGCAGCTCGGTGCTGCCGCGCACACACCGGGGGAGAGCGCCAGGCAGCCGCCCGCCCGCCGCCGCGGCGGGGCCAACCGCGGAACCGCGCCGGCCCCGCGGCCCGCGGGAAGCACCCCGGCCCTGAAGCAGGATGGTGCAGCGCGGCGAGGCAGCCCAGCAGCAGCAGGAGCAGCCGCGGCCCGCCGCGCCGCCGCCCCGCCGCCGCCGCTGAGCGCCGCCGCGGACAGCGGCTTCCCCGAGGCAGCGGAGGCCGGCCGGAGTAGGCGATTTCAACGGGAGCGGAGGATAGCGCGGCGGCGGCGGCCGGGGGATCCCGGGGGTCGCGCCCGCCCGTCCGCCCGCCCTCGCCGGGCGCGGGGAGCGGCCGCCTGCAGCTCGGGGTCCGCGCGCGATGTGGCAATGGGAGGCGCGGGGAGCGACTCGGCCGGAGCGGCCGCGGCGGCAGCCGCCGCCCCGCGCCCCGCGTGAGGCGGCCGCGCCGCAGCAGCCCAAGCAGCAGCCCCGGCGGCGGCGGCGGCAGCAGCGGCGGCGGCAGCCCCCGCAGCAGCAGCAGCAGCCCGCGGCCCGCAACGCCGCCAGCCTCCCGCGGCCCCGCCGCACCCCCGGGGCCCCGGGCCCCGCCGCGGCAGCGCCAGCGGCAGCTCTCCCGTCCCGCCGGCGGCGGCAACATGGCCTCGGCCGGTAACGCGTCGGAGCCGGAGACCAGCAGCAGCGCGGGCGGCGGAGGCCACCCCGGCCGGGCGCCGAGAAACGGCGGCGGGAGGCGGCGAAGGACTGGAGGGAATCGGCGCGCCGCGGTGCCCGACCGGGAGTATCTGCAGCGACCAAGCTACTGCGATGCGACTTTCGCCTTGGAGCAGATTTCAAAGGTGCATTCAATCTCTCACTCTTTTTTCCAGAGATACACGCTAGTGGTAGTGCTGCTTTTTCCGCGGGGGAGGAGGAGGGAGGTGGTGTGTTTTCTCGCGGGGGTGGAAGGAGGAGATGGAAACGAAACGGCCACCAATAAAATGCTGGGAAAAAGAGAGGGACGTCTGTGACTCTTCAGTGCGGGAGAGAGTGCCCTCCTTCCTTCCCTGCTCGCCTGTGCCTGCTCTGGTGCGTGCCTGTGCTGCAGAGCACTTCTCCTCCTAAACTTCCCGAAATAGCCTCTGCTCGGTCCCGGCCTCCCCATGGCTAACCCCAGGCCCGCTCTCCCGCTCCCCCCCTCTCTCTCCTCTTCCTTTCTGCTTCTCCATCCCCTGGTAGCGCCCTGCGATCTCGGCAACACCCGCTCCCGGCCGGAACAGGGGAGAAACCGGCCGGCTTCTTGGCAGAAGTGGGGCTTTTGTGAAGTTTTCCGCCGAGAGCCGAGACGGCGGATGCCCTGGGAGAACGGGGTCCCCCAGCAAAGAAGGCAGCGGTTTTCTCCCTTGCCCGGCGGCCGGAGGGGGAGCGAGGGCCATAAACAAATTGCCACCCTAACACTGCCGCGCCGATCCCCGTGGAGGACTGGAGGTGCCGGACGGGGCGGGGGGACAGCTCCGGCCGCCAATGCCGGCTGGCCAAAAAATGTTCAAAGTAAACAATCTCCAAAAGCTGCCTTGCTGCAGGGATGGTTTCACTTCAGGGAGCGGATTTCTAGGCTTTGTAAGAAGAGGGAAAGGAGGAGGAAAAAAAATCCATGTGGCTGCCCTCTTCCGTTCACAAATATTGTCGTAACTTACAGATGGCTGCTCTACTTCCTAATTCAGATCACACAGCGTCTCCAAACTCTATGGAAATGAATTACTGCAGATGTTACAGCGCTGCTCACCACGTGGGTCTTGCCTCAGCACCAAGCCCCTGCTAGGAGCTGGGAATGGGGGAAACGGCCACTGCTGCCCACTATCTGTCACACAATCCCCCCCGCCTCTCCTCCCAGCCATTCTGGGGTTCCAAGGAGAACAGGAAAAGGGACTTTTCTTTCTTGTGGCTGTTGAGGTTTGTCAGAAGTGGTTCCTTCTTCCCTGGAGCCACGGGTCTCGCCAGAGCGAATGCTTTGCAGCCTGAGCTGGTGGCGATGCCTCCGGCAAGAGATGAGTATGGTGGTGGCCGGCACAGGCGAGGGCCCGGGGGCCGACGCAGTGTTGTCACCCCCAAACCCGCGTGTTGGTCAGGGGCAAGGTTGGCTGACAGCAGGTACATCTTGTCCCTGTGTGCGTGCTCGAGGGTGGCTGCTCGGCAAGGCCGCGGGGCAGGGGGCCCTGCTGGAAGGATGCCTGTTTGAGCTGTTCACGGCGCTCCGTCCTTCCTCCAGGGACTGCGCCCCGAGAGCCGCGAGCTGTCCCGCTCGGGGCAGGGCTGGGGGACTCCCCCTACTTCTGCGGTTGCCGCAGCCCGCAACTACTGACCTCTTCTTGCTTTGCAGGGGAAGGCGACGGGACGGAAAGCGCCGCTGTGGCTGCGAGCAAAGTTTCAGAGACTGTTGTTTAAACTGGGCTGTTACATTCAGAAAAACTGCGGGAAGTTTTTGGTTGTCGGCCTCCTGATATTTGGGGCTTTCGCTGTAGGATTAAGGGCAGCTAATCTCGAGACCAACGTGGAGGAGCTGTGGGTGGAAGGTAAGTCCGGGGGGGTGCCCCTAATTTCTGTTGCCGTCCCTGCCCTGCCGGGTAGAGCGGCCCGGGGCCGCTCTACAAGCCCGTGAGGAGCGGCCGCCGGCGGGGAGGGCGACCGGCCCTCGGGGAGGGAGGCGGTGCCCTGAGCTGGGGCGCGCAGCCCCGGGCGGCTCGTACCACTACTCCGCCCGCGGGGGGCAGCGGCGGCCAGGCCGTGCAGTCGGCGGAGGGCCGCCGGGACAGCTCGTCTCCAGCGCCCAGTGCCTTCGCCTGTGCCCCGGCTCGCAGTGCGGGCGAGCTGCGGGCGACGGGTTTCCGCGTCTCTGCCAGCGGCGGGAAGCGGCGGCGCTGCCGGGAGGCGCCCCCTCCGCCATTTTGGGTGTGCGCGCGGCCGCGGCGGGGGAGGGGCGGGCGGCGCGGCGGGGCGGGAGCCTGTGTGTGGTCCTGGCCTTGGACGGCTTTCAGCTGTGAGGAGCGCGGGGCGCAGCGCTGGGGAAAAAAAACCAAAAAACAAAACAAAAAACAAAACAAGCCCAAAAACAACAACAAAAAAAGGAAAATAGGAGAGGGAGAGAACGAGATAAAAACAAACAAACAAAACAAAACAACAAAAACCACAACCACGAAAGAAAGGCAGCCGAGGCGAAGCAGAGCCCACTCCCGGAGTGGGGCAGCCAGCCGGGCGGCGCACCCCGCGCTGAGGGCCATGCCTCCAGGCCGCCGCGGGTTTGGGGTTTAGGTGTACTCCTTAGTGGTGTTCTGGTGTTCTTTTCTTCGTGTTTTTTTTCCTTTTTCTTTCTCTCGTTTTCTTTTTTGTTTTGGTGGTTGTTTTGTTTTGTTTTGTTTCCCCGCCCTCCCTTTTTCTTTTTTCTATGGGGGAAAATACTGTTTATTAAGGATCACGTTCCCCCGTTAGGTGATGGGTGAACGTGGAAACAGAGTTCCTTGTCTGCAGCAATTACTACTCTAGGCTTATGGCAAAGTAGCTTGCAGCAGTATTTGGCTTATAAAAGTTAATATGAGAGGCTGCATAAATAATAGTTTCTAAATAGCTCTCTGTATGTGCATATGTGGAAAAGCTAGGGCTGAGTGCAGACAAAGTCGGTGCCTGTTCTGAAGGTGGTCTGTCCTGCCCGAGGTGAATTAGAGCGTATAGGGTCGGAGTCCACCCTTGCAGATGACAGCTGTATTGGGGTCAGGATTGGATTCGCCAGTCATTTAGTAGGTGTTGGTTTTTTCTGTTGTGGAAAGTAGTGATCTTCTTTTGGTCTGCGTAGAGTAGTCCAGGAGCTCAAAATATGATGAGATCTGCTGCCAGCAGGTCAGCCTGAGAAACAGAACAAGGCACTGCTGGGTCCCATCTGTAGGCAGAGACGTGCAGTCAGAGTTTGCACTGATCACTAACTACAGTGTCTTAAATACTAATAAAAATGACTGTGAATCTTGTTTTCCTTCGCTGTTAATTTTTCTTCCAAATACGCTGTGAGGTTGTTGTGGAGAGATTTCTTTTGTCAATTTGTTTCTGCTTTTCTGTGTTAGATAGATTAATATGTGATTGCAGCTCCATCCCACATGCTCTGCTGACATTTATTATCCTGATGTTACTGGTGTTCACTTGCTTGGAATGGTGATCCTATTCAATTAGTGCCACCTGCTTTTTGTAGCCTTGTAATTCCAAGAAACTACTTGCTGATGATGCCTCAGTGACTGGCCTGTCAGTAAAAATACAATTCTCAAGGGGAAAAAAATAGGATTTGTAAAATAGTTGCTACACTGGTTTCTTCTCATGTCATTATTGCTATGGGGAAGGAGTGAGGGGAAGTCCCTAGTATAAAATCTAGTGGAAGTTGATCTCTGAGATTTTTATTGACTGGATGAATTCATAAAGCAGCTAGTTTGACAGAGTTGACCTATGTAATTTCATATCTATTTAGTTTAGTTTTTTCATTGAAAAGAAATTAAAACTCTGGATTTAGAAGCCCTTGCATTTCAAAACTAACCAGCAAAAGCTAGCAGATTAAGGTGAAATAAAATATTATGGATTAAATTTAATTTTGTTTCTAGTTTTTTCATTCTAGCACTACATGACAGTCCACAGAAAAGAGCTTGCTATAATGTGCTTTCTTGGTAGAAGCTCTGTAAATGGTCTGCTCATGAACCAGGGTGTTGTACAATTAAACCTAACAGATAGCAGTTGCATATTTTTATTGCTAAGCTACAAACAGGAGTACAAGTTGAGAGTTTGAGATGGAACAGATAGCATGGAGAATGCCATTCTTCCTAAGCAGAAGTGCAAAGCGGCACCAAACTTCTTCTTCTGCACTTACGTGGTGCTGGTGCTAACAGCTTTAAAGTACCTTCCATGGAGGTTGGTACAGTAAGGGACTCTTTAGGTCAAGGTTTCTTAGCGAAGAAGCAATGGCTGAATTTTCCTGTTTATTAAAACAGCTGTCTCACTTTACCTTTCATTTATTGAGAGTTTGGATGAGCTAGGCAGTGCTGGCCAAATATAGAATCTAGAATTGTTTAAGTTGGAAAAGATTCATAATATCATCAAATCCAACTGCTAAGCCAGCACCATTATGTTCACCACTGAACCATGCCTTTAAATGTCACATCTAAACACCTTTTAAATACCTCCAGGGATGGTAATTCAGAGGTGGCCTCTTCCAGTGCTTAACAGTCCTTTCTGTGAAGAAATTTTTGCTATCCAATCTAAACCTTTCCTGGAGCAACCTGAGACCATTACCTCTCATCCTGCCGCTTGTTGCCTACATCCTCCATTCAGGTAGCTGTAGAGAGGGATGAAGTCGTCCCAAGGATGCACTTCTCCAGGCTAAATTAGCCCAGCTCCCTCAGCTGAAACTCATAGGACTTGTGCTCCATCACCCTTCTCAGGACTTGCTCCAGCCCCTCAATGTCTTTCTTGTAGTGAGGGGCACAGAACTGAACACAGAATTCAAAGTGTGGCCTCACCAGTGCTGAGTACAGAGGGACAATCCCTGGCCTGGTCCTGCTGGCCACACTATTGCTGATCCAGGCCAGGATGCCATTGGCCTTCTTGGCCACCTGGGCACAGCTGGCTCATGTTCAGCATCCCCAGGTCCATTTCCGGGGGTAGCTTTCCAGCC
Source organism: Setophaga petechia (assembly GCA_024362935.1). Lineage (NCBI taxonomy): Eukaryota > Metazoa > Chordata > Aves > Passeriformes > Parulidae > Setophaga > Setophaga petechia. Next base: position 25,816,864 of record JANCRA010000004.1, on the reverse strand, counting down.
ACTCTTCCCCAAGCCTGTAGTCCTGCATGGAGCTGTTGTGACTCAAGGACCGGACCTGATACTTCATGTTGTAGAACGTGGTATGAACCTCATACCATTGGCTTTGACCCATCAATCCAGCCTGTCCAGGTCCCTCTGCAGAACTTTCCTGTCCTCCTGCAGATCAACACTCCCACCCAACTTGGTGATATCTGGGAACTGACTGAGGGAGCATTTGAACTGCCCATCCAAATAACTGATAAACATTTTAAACAGGACTTGTCCCATCGCTGAGCCCTGGGGAGCCCCTCCAGCGTCTGGCCACCAGCTGGAAGTAACTCTCTGGGCCCTGCCATCCAGCCAGTTTTTAACCCAGCAAACAGTGTACCTGTCCAAACCATGAGCAGCCAATATCACCAGAACAATGCTGTAGGAAACAGGGTTAAAGGCATTATTAAAGTTCAGGTAAACACTATCCATTGCCTTTCCCTCATCCACTAAGTTGTAGGAGAAGATAAGATTGGTCAGGCAGCACCTGCCTTTCCCAACTGCATTCCAGCTAGGCCCAGTCCCTGGACTGTCTTGAATGTGCTGTGTAGCTTCATAGGTTACTTGAAATATACTTCAAGAAACAGTTTTGATTTGCTACTGAAACTTTTTACAGTTATTATTGCTGAATAAATTGGCAGTATTTAAAAAGACAAATTTGATATGGTCTGTTTCTGAATACCATGGAACATAATACGCCACTGAAATTTGCTGGAAGTAAATGGTTTCTTTAAAACCATAACAGAATTAATTATCAAACAGTGAAGTGAACTTGGAATGTAGATGATCTTAAAACTCATTCAAAGTTAAATGATTAGTAGTCTGAGCCTGCAGCAGTTATGGTTGAAATATTTACATGAGTTTAGAAGCTCACCTTGTAGGCAAACTTTCCAAGAGAGAACTTAAAAACATCATTCTTTCAGATTTTCTCTAGTAGTCTTCCTCCTTCAGAATTTATGCTAGCATTCTTGGCCTTCTCTGTGCCTCCTGATACCGAAGTGGCTTTCCTCTCAGCTTGTTTCTTGCCACTAAGTGTTGTGGAGTAGCTTTTTGTTTTTTGGGGTTTCTTTTTAAATATAGTACTCTTCTGGCTGCTGTTCAGAATGCTTCAGTTATTACTCTGTGTCCCACAGTGGCTCCATCTATGTTGCTGTCTTGTAGACTTGCTCTCAGTCATATTTGTCTGGGACATACACCTGTATCTTTTCAGCACATGAACAGATCTCTCTGTTCACATGCATACCTTGCTGCTGGTGGCGGGGGGAAGGGGTTGTCTGCCAGGGCAGACTAATTCTGGACTGGCATTTTAATGGCAGTTCTGTTATTCAGCTCAAGTTGAACTGCTGTATGTGGGTGTCCATGCATTCTGGAGTTGTGGAGACTGTTTAGCATCTTTATACATTGTACACACAGAGAGGAAAAAAAAGACCTTTGCATTGATTTCCTCGGTGACTGAATTTTGTTGGACACAGATGTGCTTTCAGAATCCTCCATTCATAGCTAGCGAGTGCTCTGGATGGAAAAGAAATCATGCTCATAACTGGATATGTTTATTTGCAACCACTCTAAATAGACAGTCTAAGATCCAGTGTGTCAGCAGCAGTCACACATGTAAATTCACAGCCTCTGCTGCTGAAAGAAGGTAGTTTTGTGGCTCCAGTGAAGGTTCTGTTAAATGAAGCTTGAAATTTGGCTACTGCAATGCCTTAAATGATGTTAATTGAAGCAGCTTATAATGGTGGAGATGGTCTAGTCTTGTACTTTGGTATTTAATTTCATGTCATCATTGTCTTGGGATTTTTTTCTCCTCACTTCTTTTTATTAGCTTCCTTCCTTAAGTGGCCAGAGATCATGCTGTTCTTCCCTTCCTTTTTTGTTTTCTTCACTTTTTGCACTAGCTAAAGCTCAGTTGAGCTATTTCCTCCTTAAGTAGCCCTCTTCACCAAGCTTTGTGAAGCTTTGTGAGCTTGAACTGAGCTCTAACATGCAAAGCTCCTTCTTAAAGCCAGTTTGAAGGAAGAGGGTGGATGATACAAATAGGTAGAACATCTTGCAGAGAATGCCTCAGAAGCTGCATACTTCAGTTCAGGTATGTGGAATAAAGTGAGTGTGTTTAAATTGTAAGTGAATTAGGATTGAGTGTGTACAGCAGAAATACTTTGTAAGTCAAGATTTGGAATATGTGTATTATTTCCTTTCTCTCTTAAGGGACAAAAATCAGGTTGCTCTATTGTACTTATGGCTGACCCTTCTTAAAATATGTTAATCTACCCCTGCAATATAAGAATGAGGTGAATGAGGAAAGTGTGCAAATAATGCAGGAACCAGTATTTTTTCCGTAGATTCTCAGTTTTCTTAACTCAGCAAGATTAAGTGCAGGTGGAAAGTTGTTCTTAAGTTTTGCCTCAAGGCACCAGTTAACTTTACACTAGTGTTCTTTGGAGAAACAAAAAGGAATAGTAAGGGAACAGATCTGCATTAATTTGTTTTTTCAAGGAGACAAATTTATGTAAGTGGGCTGAAGTAACATGCTTGGTTTAAGTACAGTTAGCAGGACTTAACACAGTCAAGTGTAATTCCTTTCTCCCACAAACATATGCATTTGTGGACAGCAGCAGGAAGATGTTTTACATGTGCTTGCACCTGTATCACCTGTGGCATGGTATAGAAGAAGTTGCAGGAGTTACTCTGCTCTTCAGTCTGTCACAATGGTTGTTGGCAAGCTCTGTGGCAGTCAAGACATTGTCTCTGATCACATCACCAAATTCATTTGTTTCCTTTGAATCAGGTGACTTAAGAGCTTACTTATCCTCGAATGCTGTCTTGCACTATGTTGCATTCCTCAGCGCATATTGAAAGTTCATTGGAAGGTGTTCATCTGGAAAATCTCCAAGCCACTATTTTGTCTGACTTCAGTACGATTATTACGTCTCTTTTTTTCACATGATAGCTGAAGGATGGTCATCTGAGCAACGTGTTTATTTAAGTGTTTACTGATGAAGCACAAAAGTATTTCCATCCCTGCCACTGTTTTGAAAAGGAACATAAAATTCTAATATTTACATGATATTTGTGGATAAACACATCAGGGTGTTATGTTCCTTTGAATTTGAACTCCCTCTGCAAGTTGTTAGGAAAAGATGTTTAAAGGTTTTACTTACACATATATGTAATTGATTGTCATCTTTCAAGAGCCTGCTATTATATTCAAAATCACTGGAGACCTCTGTTAAGTTCCATCTTGACAGGCATCCACATCCTTGCTCAGAGTTGGTGCTCCTTGATGAAAAGCTTGTACATGAAAAAATTCCTGCAGGTTCAGTACATAAAATTCCTCTTTTATCTATAAGAGTCTTAATAAAGGTATTGCCTGTGACCATTCTTTGGTCAGTAAAAAGGTGGAGGGTGAAATCCTGAATTCACTGAATATGGTGACAGAACTTGGGATGACTTTAGCGTGACCAGGCCTTACCCATGTACAAAGCCAGAGCAGACTAAGTGTGCCCATGTTTTAGCCTCTTCAGGGAAAGGAAAGAGAAGCTCCTCCTGTAGAATTGGCACCTCTCTAAGCTGTAAGTGCATTGTTGCATGGTTCCTTCTGCCCTTCAGACTTCAGAGGCATTTAATTTACTCAAGGCTGGAGAAAATTAATCTTCATTGTTATTTCCAAACTTAACAGTGTTGCCAATGCCCTGCTAGAATGTGCCCTACAGATCATTGTTTGGAAAGATCTGTTTTTTTCTCTGTTGGAATGTGTATTTAAAGAGGGCGGCGCCTGGGCTGTGCCATTGTCCTCCTCTTCTGAGCTTGTGCTCTGGGGATTTTGCTGCTTATGAACGGGGTTTGAAAGCATTTCTGTAGCTCTGGAGAGCTTGAGGATTTCGGTACAGAAGTCCTGGAGTGAAATAGAATAGTTGAAAGCAACATTGCTTTATTGTTGTTGCCCATGCTGCTGTTGCTGAGCAGGAATGGGGAAGTATAGGTAAGCAAATGACCTAAATCAGCTGTAGGGCTGGCTGCTACTGAAGTTGTGGATGTGGTGGTGAGTGTTTTGGGCCCTACTTACAGCAGCTCTTGCCACCTGCTAAGTGGCCTGGGTTTATGTTTATTTGCTTGTTTTTTGTAGAGAACTGGCCTTCCTTCCTCATTATTCATCAGCATCCAGTGGGTTCAGAAAAGAATGAACTCTAGAAGCCATGGGTGCTCAAGCTTGCTTTGGGTATATAATGCATTAAGGTAAACCTGAGCTGCTCACCCTGAATCTGTCTATTTTTATGATTTTTTTTTTCTTTTTTTCATGGCAAGAGGTGGTCCAAGCCCTGTCATTACATAACATTTTTGATATTTCCCCAGAAAGTCATGATAGGATGTAGTGTATGTATGTAACTGTTCTTGACCACTCAACAAATTTAAAGGCTGTTACATCCAAGTGAATGTTGCACTTACACATGGCTGTTAGGAGGCTCCAAAATATGACAGCTTCCAGATGTATGAACCAACCGATCCCTTTATTTAGATTATGTAGCTCAGCTGATGCCTAGATTAGTGCTGGCTGGACAAAGCTATGGGAGATTTGTCTGGTTTCCATAATGCCATGTTTATATTTCAGTTGGATTTTTCCTTAAAAACTGACCTCCCTATGACCTACTGGGGCTGTGTCCACTAGGATGCTGGTTTTGATGTGTTTGCAACTACTTTTCTTTTGGTGTCTAATGGAACATGTTCTCATTTTCACACTCTTGGATTCTTACGCACAATCTTTTTAACTTAACTGTGAATTACCTGCTTTAACCTATAACCACTCTGGTAAAACCATGCTTGTAAGGTTCTTTGCCCCACAGCTAGCTTTTTTTCAGCATTTTGGTTTTAAATCTTGTTGGGCTGTTACTTGTCAGGTGTCTTCTTCTGTATACAGAATAAAGTCCAATTGTTTGCACAGTGCTTTTTCTGTCTACAGATGATGTAGATGGTGGTGTGGGTGTATGTGGCTCTAGCTGCTCTATTTCAGAGTCAGCAGGATCTGAAGTGCAGAATTTTATGAAGAAGTTCACTCTTCTTTGTATGTACTGTACAGTTATGTCAGTTTTCTCAGCCATACTTATTTTCTTCAGTATTTGTCTTATTTTTCTTCAGTATTTCAGGCTTTGGTTCTTTTAATTTCTCTGATCTCTGCTGCCTTGTAATATGCAGGAAGTCTTGCCCCAGTTATGTTTGTGAGTTACTCTTCCAGGGAAAACCTGAAGAAATCAATAAAACTTCTTAAGGTCTGCATGACAGCTCTAGTATAAGAATGTAGTCACCTATCAGAGTTCAGAAAAGTAAATATGCACAGCATTCATTAATACTTAAGAAACTATAAAATTTTCTGCCTTGTTCTGTTGATGCTTTGCTGGAGTGGCAGATTACCAAGACGGTGCCTCATGACAGAAAACTCTATGCTTTAAAGTGTAATATCTGTGCTGAGAATGTGTGCTATGTTATAATGGCCCCTTCATTCCTGTGTCCATGGATTAAGGAGAATGGGAAAATATTTTACTCCAGTTTTGCATAATCTCTGTTATTTCATTATCCACTCAGATTGTGCCAAATATGACTGATGAATACCATATACAATAAATTATGTTCACCCTTGCTCTTAATTGAGTTACTTTTGACTTGGAGTAGTTTTTCGTTGTACAGTACAGTATAATAGATGCAATGGAGTTGAAAGGAATAGTTATTAATTCAGAATTTAAAAAGAAAACATTTTTCTTTATTCCTTTTTTATTGTGTGAACTTTGTTTAATATCTGTAAATACAATTTACTCGTTCTTGGTTTTGCTCTGTTATTTTCATTTACTATCACCTCAGTTACTATAAACTGACTGATTTTGGCAGCAGTAGTAGTTTCATGAGGAAAAAGTTCTTTATGGAAACTGCTGACCATATACATGTTTTGATGTATGAAGAATTTTAATTTTGGTTTTTAGAATGAATGTCTTGGCTTTAACTTCTGCTTGGTTTTGGGAAACTTAGTTATTTCAGTGCTTGAGCAAAATATACAAGAGGTAAGGGAATGAAGAAAACCATAACCTGATTCTTTCTGCAAAGGTGCTGCTTCTTTAGAGAATTGAACTGAACTTAATTCCAGCTTCAAATATACAAGTAATCATTGTGTATTTGAAACATCTGTATTTTGCACATGTGCAGTGTTGTACACCCAGATTACCTGAAGCTGAAGCTCAGTCATTAGACTGTAATACAGTCTTCTTTTATTAAAAGTGAGATAAATTATAAGAAACAGTCTTCTCTTGTTTACCAGTATGATGCATTTCTGCCTTTCAGTCAGTAATCAAAAGTTAAGTGCAGCAAACTAGAAATGAGCACTGTTGAGTCAAGTTGTATGATTTTTTTTCCCCTGTTAAATCATTGCTTAAGGGCTTCTGGCCCCTAGCTCAGGAATCCTGCCCAAAAATGCCAGATGTATTACACAGTCAAGTATTGCAATGTAAATAGTGTTCAGTGCCATGAGAGCAGGGTGGTCCATCTCCTAGTCAAAAAAAAAAAAAAAAAAAAAAGCAGAAAAGGGAAAATCCGCATGCTCTGAAATAAACAGTAGTTGTAGTGTTATTTCTGGTTTTGGCTGCACAACCAGTGTTTTGGAGCTGAAAGAACACAGATAAATTAGTGCTTTGGACTAGCAGAGAACTGAAACTGAGATGCTAGAAAGCAAGATGTGTCTTGGCTGAGGGTCTCTAGTGTAGTCAAGCAGGCAATGTAATAAGTAAAATATTAAAGTAAAGGCCATTGCTGACAGGCAAAACATATTACTTTACCTTATTGTGAGCAGCAATCTCTTGCATGTGGAAGCAGAGTGGACAAAGGATGGGAAGTTGGGAAGGCACAGACATAGGGATCTTCTTGACCTCATGCTGTGACTGGGTACGTTACTGGACCTTCTGAGCATAAACATTGCTGAACTGTTCTTGTTTTTAGTTAAATCCATTGGCTGTATATTAACAATGACTTACCTTCCAGTGTACTTACCTTATTCAGATGCAGTAGTGGATATAGAAGGTTTATTTGCGCATTTTTCTATTGTGTGTATGAACATGCCGTTTCATAACATTTAAAACTAGTTGAAAAAAGATTTCACAAGTCTAACCTGAAAGAAGATTGCCAAGGGTGATGTCATAATCAGATTTACGTTTTGGTTATCTGAGAAATCTGTGAACTACCATAGCTTCCTTGGGTGTGTGCAGAGGAGAGGGAGGTTATAGGAACTTACTTGGGTGATAAACCATATTTAAATAGCTTCAGGAATGTAATCCCAATGCAGATCTTGGTGTAGTCTCCTGTGTGATACACAGTAGAATGATGAGATTTAGGAACTCAATTAAACATCTCCTTTCCTGCTGACACTAAGCATTAAAAAAAAAAACCCTTATTCATTACAACTTTAATTTATTTTTTTTTAAGTTACCTTTTCTATAATGGTAAAAAAAGTACTTAAGGAAGATACTTTATTGTACCAGTTCTTCTGGTAAGTATCTCCTGGGCATTTTTCTTATTTGGCTCTCAACATGGGCCTCATTCTGATTTCATTTACAACAGTCTTCACTAACTTTTCAAAGGGTTCCCATAGTCAGAAGCGAAGCCCTAGCTGTTCAGAAGCTGATGCTGTTTAAGCAGTAGATAAAAGAAAATGTAATATTCTAGTGGAAATTATTAAGATCAAAAAACAAAACCTGAAACATATTTAGTATGACTTCCAACTGTAGATAAAAGGTAGCAACTTGAGAGAATTGTGAGCAGGTGTAAATATCTATTAAACTGTTCTTTCTAGAGATTTGGGGAAATAGGATGACCTTTTTCTTCTTTTTTCTGTTTTTTTTTTTTTTTTTTTTAAATAGGCTACAGTTTCACATGGCTTGCAAAAGAAATCTTTCTCCCTTTTTGTTTCCCACACCAATTGATTTATCATTTTGCTTGCAAGCAGACTTAGAATGTTAGGGCAGGAACACACTCACTTTTTTCTCGTAACTTTTTTGTTGCAGACCGAAACCAGTTGACTTGAATAAATTTTTCTGTGGTCTGAATGAAGCCAGCAACGTGGAAAAATCTTGCCATTCAGAGCCGTCTGAATGTACATTTCAGCCACACAGTAAGCTGTATTGGTAGGCAGTGGACTGCTAAATACAACCATTTTTCGCAGCAGAGAGTTAGACAGGTGATTAGCATAATTAGCACAGAGTAGGCTATACATATGGTAATGTTAAGTGTGTAAATGCCAGCTGCGGTGTAAAATTTATGTCAGGGGTCGACAGGGCTGTGCGAAAGTATTGTGTTACAGCTGCAGGTCAAAGCCTCCATTGCTTTAGCCCCTTTTCTCTTGTCGGTGAATGCGCTAAACAGAAGAGAAAGACAGAAATATAACAGATAAGGCTTTGATTGAACAGCCTGGTTCTGTGCAAGAGAGACTTCTCTTAAACCACGCGCCCCCTCCCCCCCCAAACTCCCCCAAAACTACACATGCAAAACAAAACTCCTGCTCTTTCATTATAGATTTTATTTTGCATCATGCTAGCTATAAATTGTTGCAGTCTTTGAGTGATGTCATTACGATGGGATGAGGGGTATCTTGCTGGGGGGGAGATGGGGGAAGTACAAGGTGGGTAATTATGCTTTAAAGAGCAAAAACAAACAAAAAACCCCTTTAATTCACCTTGTCCTTTCTTCAATCCAACCCTTTTATTTTTTTTAAAGTCTCTGTTACTTACTGCACTTAGGGGGGTAGGAATTAAATAGTCTTGAAGGTGACAGCATTATATGTAATAAAATCTCAACAGTGCAACAATCTTGGAGCTGCATGACTGGTTTTAAACTAAGTGCCAGAAGTTCCTCTGTGGTTTTTGTGTGTGGGTTGCTACACTTATTCCCCAGGTTCCTCCCACCTCCTAAACCACTAAATTCTTTATAAATTAAACATGACTATTACAGGTTTCTTGTTTTAAAGGAACGCAGCGTTGAAGAGTACACATCTTTTTAAGCATTCAAGGGGGAAATCGGTAAATCTTTTTGTTGCTGTAAACTGTTCATTCATATATTTCACTTGCCATTTCGTCCTCCCCCCACCCCCCGCCCCAACGCAACCCTCCCCCCCCCTTTTGTATTTTTTGTAGCCGGCTATAAGGAGTGGTGGTGTTGACAGAATATAGTTCACACCACACTGACCTTGTGATGAAACTTCCTCACAGCCGCAGGGGGTCCTTATGAATCGGCCCCTAATCCAGCTAATCCCGCTCGCAACAAAATCGTGAAAGTGGCTCCCAGCGATGTGTGCTTCCCTGCGCAGATGCCGCGGGAAGGAGCGGCGTTGGGAACGCACCAGCGCGGCGGGGCCGGAGGGTGCCCTCGGGGCAGGGCTGTGGCTGCCGGCGGGGCCGGCTGCTGGCAGGGCTCCAGGTGCGACCCAGCCGGGTGGCCCCGCGGGACTGCCGGCTCCGCTCGGCCTCCTCCCGCCCCGACCCTGGAGCCGCCGCTCAAGGTCCAGAGGGAGCGCGGACCCCCGCGCCGGGCTCCGTAGTGAAAAGCCACCAGCACGGTCACAGTGGCCCAAAGCAGAAAATAAAAGCCATGGTGAGGGGTGTGCTTGGCCGTTTGTTTGGCTTTTTTTCCCGACCTTTCCTGCTTCTGCATAAACCTGGCCGTATGGTCACACGCTCGGAGTGTCTGACGGGAATCTCGGAGCACATCCCGCACAAAGTGGGACGCACTCTGTCCTGCTCGGTGTCAATGGCGAGCGAGCGATGAAAAATGGGCCTCCTTACAGATGCAGCACAGCCTCGGGAGCTGGTGGCCAGTAAGAAATATCGAGGTGGGGGAAGCTGTGACAGGCAGCAGGTTTGGTGCTGGGGGGAGCGCTGACCTGACCTGATTGTGTCCAACAGTGAGAGCAGTTCTGCTTCAGTGCAAAGCCATTCAGAAGGAAGCTGCTTAGGCAACAACAGATGGTACAGCAAGCAGCTGTTAGGGAAAACTTGAAAGGAGCTGTGCCCTGTGTCGTAACATGTTCATTCCTTTCATTTTTCTATGTTAATTTTGCCATCTCCTAAAAGTGCTATTTAGGAAGTGATATCCTCTAAAAAGTTCCGGATGCTGTTTGCATCTGTTTGCATTGGTGTTTGCTATTCCTTTAAAAAAGATTGTATTCAAATTTTGTGCTACTCTGTGTACAGATGAAATTTGTGCTATCCCAGGAGTACAGATGAAAAGACCTAAAAATACTGTTTTTAACCACACAGGAAAACAATTACATATTTGAGGAAAGGGCACTGAGAGGTTAAATGAAAAGTTTGGCCTAGAGGAAAGCTGACTGCTGTGGAACAACACAGCAAATTGTTTGTAACACATTACCCAGCAGAAGCTCTTCAACCTAAAATAACTTAAAGAAATTATATTCAGCTGGTTTGAAATCCTTAGCTTTAGACCTTGAAGCCCTTTACATACCCTTCTCAGCAGAACTCCTCTAAACTTTGCCATTTTTGTGTACAATTGAGGATTTTTGCTTGTTCTGAAGCATGCTTGGCTGTTATCTTAAATTACTGAAGGGTAAGAATTCAGCTTGCTCCTCTTGGGGTGTATACTGTCATGTGACCGTAAACTGTTGTGAGAATTACAATAATCTGTATTAGCTGCTGAAGGCAGCGTCCTTGATATCTAGGAAAAAGCATAGTCTGAGACACTTTTGCTACTATTCCTTTGCTACTTGAGCCATAAAATTCAGTTGTTGGGTTTCTCCACTGAAAGCTATGGTTTAGTTGTGACGTGAAGGGACCATGTCTTTGGAAGGAAGTATAGTTTGCTCTCCATGCCCATTCATTTCTCAGTTTCTTTGCTGGATTGGTCAACAAGGATGCGCGTTGTGACAGTACTGTTTCGTAATGTGGACACTTGCCCCTAGGAAATGGACTGAGACCACCAACTCATTTCACATAAGTTAGCAAACAGCTGTCAGATGGTAAACAACTTATGGTCACTATTGTTCCTGGCTGGATTAGGAACGGTGACCCAGAGGTGAACAGTTCATATCCTGTTACCAAGGACATGTGTCACAGCTCAGTAAACAGCCACTGCATTTTATGTTTAATTGAAAAGTTTGAATTGTGATGTACCAGTATTGTATATTATTGTATGTTTCATTACATATTAGTTTTGGGTTTTTTAATTTAAGTTTGTACCGTTTAATTTGCTCATTTTGGTGTGCTCTTTTTTCCCCTGCACTTTTCCACTCTCTCAACCTAGATGCACACCAAGCAAGAAATCAAAAATATCTTTTTCTTTAGCAATCTATCTGTTTTACTCAATTAAAAATATCATTTTTCTGCCTAAAGGCAATACAGATGTGTACACGTAAAATTGGATTTTAGCTGATTTTTAGAAAGAGAAGGTTTCAGTTCCTAAAATTGCAGGGAAGATTTCTCACTACAAGCAGCGGCAGCTGTTGTTGGGCTGTCTTCCTGAGTATGCAGACAGCTTTGTATCCTTGTCACAGCTCTAAATTTTATCATACTGTGACAGATTGAAAAGGCAACTTTGATGTGTGTTTTTATTTTTGCTATTCAAAATCGTGTCAGCATTGACGAAATTTGCAGTAGCAACACTGGAGCCATCCCCAGAATGTGTAAGGAGTAACTTAACTCATATCATATGATGACTTGAGAGATAAAAAGCAGCCTTTTGAAGTGCTTTGTTGTTGGGTGTTCCTTTGTTAGCTTTTTTTTTTACATTTGTAGGTATTTATCTCTGCCTCTTCCTGCCCCTCCTCTGGCCCTCACTTTTTTAAAGTAAAAATGAAGAGCCTGGTGTTATTTTATTCACAGTGTAATAGAAATGGTTGATACGGTCATATTGCTTTTACATTATCCTAAAGTCTTTGGCACTAAAGAGATATTGACACTGATTATATCTTCTCATTGGGATGTGATGATGTTGTAGATGGTGTCCTTTTGTTGGACAGCATAACTGGGGAGAGGGATAAGAGTAGAGTGTCTACCTGTTTGTTGGGAAGGGAGATGGTAGGGTGCAGGCTGTTTTAACCTGGGTAGGCACAACAGCTGCTCCGTGTGTGCTATACAGATGAAGAAATGTGTATTCAGTGAAAGCTGTGCAAGAAAACCTAGACAGACACAGCATGCAATTTCTGGCTGCCTGTAGTGCAGTGCTTGCAGAGATCATGTCTAGTTACATGATTAATATGATTTTTTTTATTGAGCTGCTGCACAGCCCACTGAATGACCATGTAATCTCTTTAAGATGCTGATTGTTGGCCACTATGTTCTAGCTCTTGTAAGCTCACCATTTCTCAACAGATTTTTTTGATAGCTCAGTTTCATTCACTTTCTGTGAAGTCTTTATTTTTGCATTATGTTTTTATGATGTAATCCTGATGAATTTATGACAGCCATCCTTAGCATCATTAGATACGTCGTTAGCTGTATCAGTAGTTAATACATTCAGAGATCAGCCATGTAAAGCAATAGCAATTGTGGCTCTACAAGCAGAAGACGTTTTAAAAGTTTAAAGAAGTGGACATTCCAATCCAATCCCATTTCTGCTGCCAACTAAACTTGGACTTCCAGAAGGTGTTTTGCACTTTCTCCCAGTAAATGGTTTTGCCTGTCAGGCTGAAAGAATGATAATTCTGAGGAAGGTGCTGTCTTCCCTGCTCTTCTGTCAGGATGCTGACTAAAACTGTCTGTGTGCAGAAAAACTATATTCTGTTGCTGACAAAGAGCAGCACCAGACAAGCTCAAACATATGAGAGAACATGGAGACAGAACTCCCTAGAGAGCAACAGGAAGCTTTAAATCAAAAGGCCATTATTTTTCTGTGCCCAGTCAGAGACAGGATAGTCTTCATATCTGCTATAGAACTTCAACTCTTTATATCAGTTTCTTTATCGGAGGTTTCAGCCCTTTGTGAATAGTATTTGGCCGCTGTGTTTTTTTTTTCTCATGAGGTCTGTGTTCTTTATCAGTAAAAACAGAGATCGTCACTGGTGCCATTAGGTACTGCTTGCTGCTCTGTGGCACGTGTGACTGCTTGTGATCGTGGTATCCAGTTAGGATGGGGAAGCAGAACTGTGTCTCACTGGCCTCATCTGTGTACCATTGCGATGGACTGAAACTAGCTTCGTTGCTTGGTATTTGAGTAACACCTGTACACACGTATTACGCGCATGGGAACAGCATTCCATGAGGAAGTGGAGTAGAAAAAAACCCATTATGGCAGTCAAAGTCGAGGGAGATGGGCTGGGCAGGGTATCAGGGAGAGAGGTATGAACTCTCTTTCTGGTTCCCATCTTGGCAGAGAGAGGGTGCTGAACGGTGAGAAGGCCGGATGGAGGTAGGATGTCCGTTCTCCATGTAAGTCTAGCATCTTTCTCTGTACATTGCTGCTTTTTGGGTTGGTTGGTGAAGGCTGAGACCCAGGTGAACACACTGGAATATTATTCAGTCTTTGTATGTGATCACTGGTTTGTAAGGGAGTTTTATTTCCTATACCTCCTGCTGTAGTGATTACAGGTATTGCTAAGGTTCCCTGCCTTGGCTATTGCCATAAAATAAGCACTGCAAGGGATACTTATCCATATGCCTGATTTATCAAAAATGTTACCATCTTTCAAAGACATAAAACAAAAACATTGTTTCTGTGAGATGTCCATGACTATTAGAGGTATGATTCTGTTGCTTTGAGTTTTCCCTGGCACAAGGTTGCTGAATTGCTCTAATGCTACACATTTATAGTCCTGAAAAAATTTAAAAAGTGGTGTTGCTCAAACAAAGCAGAACTGTGTCTGCTCCTCAGGTGCTCAGATGGAAACACCTTGAGGCCCATAGTCTTTGGAAGGGAGGTTCTCCAGAAAATTGTTTGTGTACGTAAAATTTGTCTGAGAATTTAGGCTCCAAAAGCAGTATGTATTTGTGGGAAACTTGGCTTTGGTTTCTCAAAGTCTGTCCTCCACATTGGTAGGCAAACATTTTTATCCCAAATGTTTGTCTCTCAGGAATGTTCTTTTTTTAGAGAGAGCTTGCTGTCTACTAAGCTACTGGTTGCATGTGGTAGTGCACAAGGTAACTATTGAGTGGTTAATAGAGGTAGTGTTCATGTCCAAGAAAAATAAAGAAACCTCAGGCTATGTGATGCAATTCCAGTAACCTGAAATGAAACATTGTAAGACACTCTGAAAAATAAGTATTTAATGCCTTCAGAGCCACTGGACAATAAATTAATAAGCAGTGACTTCTGGTTATCCCTGATGTCTTGATCTAGCATTGATCTGTAAGTGTGACAGTGGTCAAATTTACTCCTCAGGCTAGTTGGTATGGAAGGGACTGCAGTGGTGAATTCCAGACTTCTTTGTAAACATGTTAATATAATGCCATGTAAATTTTCGCTTTGGAGAAAGGTGTAGATAAGACTGACATTCTCAGTAGAATGAGCACATAAGCTGAATGACACAGGAACTTCAAAATGGGTACTAAGTCAGTGGAAGGAAGTGTATCAAAAATTGTGCCAATGAAAACAATCACAGTCTTATTCTTACATCATTGAAGGGTGTATCAGTGTTATGCACCAGTCTTAGTGCAAATTACCTTGACCAGCTTCTCTTCCAGTTGGTGGGGAGGCTCAGGAGGAGCAGCAGTTTGTTTCATGGTGTAGGATGCTGACTTGCTCAAGGCAGATCTGGAGTGTTCTGGCAAGAAGCTCAGAGGGAAGCCTGTGGATATCAGAGAGGGTAGGAAGGAGGAAGACACTTTCCTCTTCTCTGGAAAAAACCCAGCTTTTTAACAATAACTAACCCTCAGCAGTGGAGATGCTGTCAGTTACACTGTTTCATGTTGAGCAAAGGCCTTCAAATACATCCTAGAATTAGAAACAGATATGTTAAATGCAAAATAATGCCACGACACTGGTGTTAGTGCTTCGCTGTTTTGTTTGTTTTTTTTTTTTTTTTTGTAAACAATTGTATCTAAATCACACAGATGGCATGGTATCTCATTTTTCATAGGCGGAAACCCATGGCACTGCTGGAAGGGTAGTGTACAAGCCACCGGACTGTCTTATCACCTGTCATGAGACTCTGCATTGACCTGTTACTTAAATCATCTTTTGATTGTGGGAATTCTTGCCACTGACTCAGCCATCTGTGTACTTAATCATAAGGACTCATGTAATGAAAGTCTAGAATGCCATCAAGTGGCTTTTGGTATATCAAAAAAAGGACAGTGATATGTGGATTTTTTCCTGATTTTTTCATCAGAATATTAAAGTGAGATGGTTGTTTTCTGTCTTTGATATAAAATAGAATTGGAAGTATGTATGCCATATGTAAAATTTCTGTTAGTAGCATTTTGAGTGTAAAATGTTGCTATTACCAAGGTGAAGAAAACAGAGTCCATAAAAGAAAACCATAAAACACCAGCATTTTGTTAATTGATCATATTCCTGCCGAATGTGTGAATCTTGCAGGTAATATATATCCCGCACAATGGCTTTAGTACATTTCCGTGACATTTTTAGTCATTTCTCTCTTAAGTTTTTGCACTACTTGTGGGTAATTGGAGTGGAAAAAAAAATAGCAACAAGAGGCTTGATTTTAATGCCTGTTCAGCTAATTGTGCTGATTGTGCGGGTTGAAGATATGTGAGTATGGCAGGCTCCAGTGATCTTTGTAAACTTTTAATTAAAACAAATTGAAGCACAACTGGTAAAAACTTCCATTTTTTTTTGTTTTTCCTTCCCTTTTGCTCTCTTTTACTCCTAATGTGTTGAAAGACCACCGATGTGTTCACTTGCTTCTGTCCATATGTTTTAACATAACCTGGTTTTGCTGCTGAAAATTCTGTCAATGTACACTTGTGGCTTTTTTTTAACCTGATTGCTACATTGTATAAAATATTTACAATATTTGGAGCTACTTTTACTATGTTTGGCTGAAGAAATGTAGATAATGGACCCATCAAAGGAATAGTTAAATGGTGTAATGCCTTAAGAAGAATGTGAAGCAGATCTGCTGATGGGTTCCGGAATCCGTGCCCAGGTTCTTGGGTGGTTTTGCTACTCCTGGTTGAAATGTTAGAAAGGGAAAAAACAGCTTCTGTTCTGATGACTGACTTGCATGATGCAATTTTGATTAGCTAGATTGGCCTTGTTCAGTGAAGTTAATGTGGTTTGACAGGACCTTGATTAGGAAGCGATCATCTCTGTTGATAGTAAACAGTTGGTCACTTTCAGTAGAGGTGTGAATGATGCCCTTTGTCTTGCATGAAGTATGATTTGTTGGTTCAAGTTCTGGTTAAATTCAAAAGGAAAGTGTGGGTGGAATGGGAGAGAATATAGTACCAGGAGTAGAAGTTTATGGTAGACTCCCCGGTCCTCTTAACATTGGGGCTTTATTGTCTTGACTGGCACTGAGAGACAAAAGAGGGAGAGAGTCACTTTGTCTTTGAAGCACTTGCAGTGTAAAGGGTTGTGAAAGAAAAGTCTGGTTACAAGACATGCAGATTAGGATAACTCTGCTCCTTATTTCTCATATTCCTGTAAGATGAATTAAAAATCCAAGTATCAAGGACTAGTGATTGGTGGAATATTGTGGAAAGACAGCAGTGAGCATAAACGGGGCTGATGAATGAAAGTATTTTTAGAGTTTAAATCTTGATAAGAATTAGCAATAACATTTTGTTACCATGCAAATGCAGTCTCAATGATAGTATGTCCTGTCACTATAGTAAGAGTGATGTTAAAAAGTTCTAAAGGGACTGTAGGTAAAAGGTTGTACTTTGATTTGTTTTGTTTTGCGTACTGTGAGCTAGTCTCTGTTCTGTGGTATAAAGGAGGTAATCCCACATGTGACAGGCTGAAAAAAAATTGGGTGTGTTGTGGAAACACTTATTTCTTCAAAGAATTCTTGAACAAGAAATTAAGCAATGCTTCGTGCCAGAATGTCTGTATGGTTTAATTGTTGAGGGTCTCATTCTGACAGCTTTATGCATGCAGGGGCCCAGCTTCTTGCCTGGTGGTCGTTTTAGCCCCAGGGGTGTTACGGGTGGGTTGAGGGCCCAAGTGATTGAAAAAGTATGTCCCTGTTTAGGCTCAGGAATCTCATCTCTCACTCTGCCAACTGGTTATGGATCAGTCTTTTGTTATGTGACCTAGGAAGAAATAAATATATGTGCTTAATTTCTGTTCACACTGTTGCAAGCTAAATTTTGGCAGTAATTCAGATAGCCAGTGTCAAACTTGCTAGGACTGAGAAAAATGTAACAAATTAGACCGGATCTGTAGCTTGGATTTACATTCTTGTCCTCCTCATCTGGATGTGGTCTTGATTCAGTTAATAGGCTGAATTAATTGACGTTGCCTCCCACATGCCTTGGCTAGCGAGACTACAGGGGAGGTTATATGAAGTATATGAACTCTAGCTGGCTGGGGTTTTTGTAAAAGGGAAGACAGTTTTCCATTCTTATGCAATGTTTTCTGGCAAGCCAAATTGTGTCTAGCTCCCTCTAGAGCCTGTCGACTCTGCAGTCTCCCTCTGCCTCGTTTTTTTTTTTTTTCTTTTTCTTTTTTCCCCCCACCATGTTTTAATATGGAGCACACGGTTTGGCTCATGTGGGTTTAGAAACAGATGTTGCACATGAGCAATCTCCTGCATCACAGCACGTTAAGCCAGGCAGTGGGCCACTGGGGTAAATTACTGTAGACAGACCTTTCTGCTTACTCAAACTGCATCTTTTTATATGAATCTGACATTTTTTCTTTTTTAATTTAAGGCTGAAAGAAATACTTCTGCTCACTTACTCTTTCCCTTCTCCATTTTTATTTTAATACCTAAGAGGAACATTTGCCTTCTATCTTTGCCAAATTATTTGGTAGAAGAGTGTAAATTAAAGCCATTATCTTGAAATGTGCTTTTGGAGTAGACTACATAAAAGTATAAGAAATTGTAACATAGTATTTCTTCTGGTCTGCCAGGTAAAGTTTTTCCTTTTTTCTTCCTCTTCTTTAATTTTTACACTTGGGATATTGGTTATAATATAGAAAAAACAGAGGCTTCAGTTCATGCGTCAATGTTTCAATACAGTAGCAGTAAAGGTATTGTAATGAGGAATGTGGGGCTTTTTTCAGAGATAGTAAAAGTTGTTCTTAGTTTTAGAGTTACACAGTGATCAGTTTGAGAAAGAATAGGCCCTGCACACAGTCAGGGTTTTCTGACTAAAGAGTGTTTATCAAGAGAATGCAGAGTAAGCAGGTATTGGCTAATACAAAGTCCTTAATATTTATCCATCAGTTGGTGGACGAGTGAGTCAGGAGTTAAATTACACACGGCAGAAGATTGGAGAAGAGGCCATGTTCAACCCCCAGCTCATGATCCAGACTCCACAGGAAGATGGTGCTAATGTACTAACTACAGAAGCACTCCGACAGCACCTTGAGTCTGCACTTCAGGCCAGCAGAGTACATGTCTATATGTACAACAGGTGAGGGGAAAATCTAAAATTTTCTTGATCGTATGTAGTAGCTGAAAAATGGATGCGTGCTTTCCTTAATGTGTTTTTAAATAGTTGGCACTTCAGAGCCTTTCCCTTGGGGCTGTGTTTTGATTTGAGTGTCACTGGTTTCTGATAGCTTGACACTGTGGCATGATAGCTGTGATAAATTGGCATTTAACAGGTAAGATGGGGGAAGTGGTGTTACGTGAGGCATGCCACAGCATGCAGCATTTCTTTAGGTAAAGGTATAATGTCTGTGATCTTAAATGTAGAACCTTATGGATAGGCTTCCTAACATTGAAAATCCTTCCATACTAGAGTTGAATTCACTTGCTAATGTCATAATGAGGTACATGGCTGTGAACAGTGGCAGAGGCGAATTTTCTTCCAATAGTTTGGCTATAAAGGGAAATGCAGATGTGGTAGAAATGTCAGCGGGTGGAATAAGAGCTGTTTAATAACACAGACAACAGACTGTGCCTTAAAGAGTGTCTGTGGCCCCATACTGATGGTTGGCAGTTGTGTGTTGTCCAACAGAAAAATAATAATGGTGCACCTCAGGACCTCAGGAAGGTACCAGCACAGGGCTAGGATGTCCCCCTGAAAAACCGTTCTGCTGGGGTTACTATTTACACAGTGATGTGCCTAGGAGCCCTGCCTGTGAGGCACAAAGCTCCCTGTCTTTCAGCAGATCTTTTCAACACACCCAGCTGGTTCCTCCATGAGCTACTGCTAAGGCTCCAATTATCTTTTACGCAGCTACTGCTCTGTCTAAGTCATTAGAAGCCATGGTAGTGGAAGCTGTAATACAGCTGAAATAAGAAGGCAGGAATCTTAATGGTTCATTTGCTTCTGCATGTCTTGGTCTGCTGACTATATTTGAGTCCTCTGAGCTGGAGGTGGCTTTTCTCTTACTGGTGTCACCAAGTGATACCTTAAGTCGCAAGCAGTCACATATAAATGAGACTGACAAAAATACAAGATGTATTTTTGTCCCATGAGCACATGTTGACTATCCTGTATGTGCAAAAGCACCTCCCTCCTTATTTTGAATGAGTTTTACAGAGAATATGGAAACAACTGAAATAAAGGTACTTTTTTTGGTGAAGTCTACTATATCTCTTTTTAATAACATTTGCCTTACTCAGTGATTTGCTGCTTGAGGCCAGTGTGTGTATATGAGTCACAGTTTTAAATGTCTGTTATATTTTCAAAATTACTTCTCAGTAATTGTGCAAGAAGAAAATATTTGTCCTTCACATTTCTTACAGACAGTGGAAATTGGAACATTTGTGTTACAAGTCAGGAGAACTCATCACAGAAGCAGGTTACATGGACCAGGTATGTGTGGCAGGCATTTAATTACAAGGTTTGTGTATTTTCATGATTCAGCTTGTGCTGCATTGATGATATTCTCGTGTGTTTTTCCTCTTTCTGATTTTGACAGATCATAGAATATCTTTATCCTTGCTTAATTATCACTCCTTTGGACTGCTTCTGGGAGGGAGCAAAGCTACAGTCAGGAACTGCCTATCTATTGTAAGCATGTGTTTTTTGTAACCTTCTGGTCTGAATGTTTTAAATTGTATAACTGTGTACAGTGCTTCAGTTTAATTTCCATTGTTTATTCAGATTATGATTTAACAGGAAAAATAAAATGTGAAGTGTAGTGTATCTGCATAAAAAATACGCATATACGCATGGATTTTTTTTTTTTTCATTTAACACAAGGTTTACCTGTTTCTGTGAGATTATTTGTAAACCTCAATTTAAATCCTCTTTTATTTTTCCTGTGTTGCTAGCATGCAAATTAAAATGCAAATTATGAGTTGGAGTTTTAAGAATTTTATGCTTGACCTTTTTTTTTTTGTTGTTTCTGGTGGATTTTTTTTCCCCCCATAAAATGCAAAAACATTGGTTGGCTGGGAATTTTAGACCTAAGAAAATGTCTTGGGTTAATTTCCAAGCCTTCCTGAGGAGCAAAGAACAAATCCTTTGCTTCAGAGACCATTAAAGAAACCATATACTATCTTTTATAGATGGTTTCTCACAGTTTACAAGTGTGATATTAGATGCCCTGAGTTCTTTAAAGAGTTAATTGTTAATCTGTGCAGGCATTTTCTGTTAATTATGCAAGAGTTAGCATTTGAGTTATTGTTTCTGTCCTGGTTTGCATGTCTCTGCAAAAGCAATTTGCAATGGCCATCTCCTAACCTTTAGTGTACAGTTTTAGATGGGGAAATAAGGGGGTTTGTGTTTTCTGGTTGGGAGATTCAGAATAATGACTTAAGCCTGGTTAAGCAGATACAGTGTGGTTTGAACCACAGAATAAGGCAGTCAAAAGCCTTTCTGGTCTGTCAACATCACAAATTCAGAAGTGGGGGGTGGGAGACGTGACAGTGATAGTGGTGACAGCCATGGTAGCAGGAAGGCTTGATGGTTGATAGCCAAGTTGCCAGGGCATTTGAAGGAGGACAGTATTGTTACAGATAAACAAAGATCAGTTATATTGATTGATTATATTTGTAAGATGATTATTAGACTAGCAAGAAGTAATCTGATACTATGAGAAAGGCTTTCTTTCCTCAGTCCCCTCTCTTCTGTCCCTTTCCCCTCCCCCCTAATTCTTTGAAGCAGCAGTTGGCTGCTTTTTTGTTATTTAGGTTCTTGATAATTTGTTTTGCTTTGTTTGTAAGTGAAGGTATTTTTAACCAGTTTACAAGATAGCTTTGTAAGAACCAAGTATTTTTTTTGGTTCAAATTATAACTGGGCTTCAAGAAAAGTACATAAACAAATCTAATTAAAGCATGCCTTACATTTTATGAAACAGCTTTACCAGAAAAGGTTTTAACTTGTAGCAGAAAATAACTGAGTTATTTGTTCAAACATGAATTTTAAAGTGTGTTTATTTCAGAACTTCTTTTGTCTTTTTTCTATGTGTCTTTCTCTCCTGGTTGCTATTGCAGAGGGAAGCCTCCTTTGCAGTGGATCAACTTTGACCCTTTAGAATTCTTGGAAGAGTTAAAGAAAATAAACTACCAAGTGGAGAGCTGGGAAGAAATGCTGAATAAAGCGGAGGTTGGTCATGGTTATATGGATCGACCCTGCCTGAATCCTGCTGATCCTGATTGCCCAATCACAGCTCCCAATAAAAATTCCACCAAAGTAAGTTTGCTTGTCCTTGTGCATGTCTTTTCAAGGGAGGCTGGGGGGTGGGGAAGGTTGGGGGGGAAGGTCAAACAGACTAGAAGAAAGTACCATTTTCTTCCAAGCAGTATATGGCTTGTATTCTTGCATGATGTCATTTTTCTGTTCCTATTACCCGCTGTTAGCTCACTGTCATGTATTTTGCCTCCTTGTGTGATGCAATGCTTAATCCTGTACATTCAGAGTGAAAGTACAGTTGTCAGCTGTTGCTGTGGCACTGCAGTGATGTGGCATTTCAGCAAACTGTTGCCTCAGACAGACAATAGACACTGCTGGAACACAGCTGCTGCTGCACCCCCATGCCATGCAGAAAAGCCTTTCCTCAAGGAAAAGGAATTTTGTTGATTTGATGAAAAATCAAGTTGGTTGATTTTTTGTGATGAATTCGAAGTCATAAGACTTGAATTTATATATCCCTTTATCGGTCATAATAGACTTTGGAGAAATTGCCATCTGGTCAACAAGCACCTGGGTGTTTTCTTAGCTTGATTTGTTGAATGCCTTTTTGTAGTAGACTACCCAGATGGTCTTTAACATCTTTGATTCTAGTTCACTGAGTGCTGAATTAAGGTACGAATTTATAAAGTTATGAAACCTATTAACTGCTTTTTTGTAACTTTTTCTAGCCTCTTGATGTAGCCCTTGTTTTGAGTGGTGGATGCTATGGACTATCAAGAAAATACATGCATTGGCAGGAGGAGCTGATTATAGGTGGTACAGTCAAGAACAGTTCTGGTAAACTTGTCAGGTAAAAAAAATATTAAAGAAAATGTCAGGTTTAATTTGTTAGGGTTCATTTTTTGGGCCACAGTAGATGGATGATGCAAACTGTATTGCCCTTCACATGTATTATAAATTTCACTTCAGGGTGACATGTCTCAAGAGAGCAGAATTTAAAAGAATGCTTTGGCTGTTGTTTAAATATAAAGTGTTGTCATCATTTCCTGCTTCTCATCTCAGAATGATGGTGTATGTCAGTCAGAAAGAAAGCTTTTTACTGACAGCTTTGTTGTTTAGAATGTATGTATAGAGCATTGAACAGTCTGTAAAGCACTGAACACCTTTGATCACATTTTGAAATACGATCAAAGGAAAAAGGAAGGAAAATAATGCAAGTAATGTACTAACTCCTTTGACTTCTCTCAGAATTCCAAAATATTCACTGAGTGTTTTATTCAGGGTCAATACAGAGAATAGTCTATTTTTATGTCCCTGTGTTGTTAATACAACTTTGAGTAGTAACACAAACTCAAACACTTTGTTTTAGACTTCTGAACAAAGACATAGAACACTGGACTTTAGTGGGGGAATAAAACTATGTGATTTACTGTTCTGAAAAATGCAGGCCATACTAAACGAAATGAAGCATAATTTTTTCCAGAGAACTTTTAACCTTTTTAGCATTCACATAACACATTGATAATTCTCTCAAGAAAGAGCCAAGTAAGGCACTTCCATTGAAAGAGAAAAAGCTTCCTTCTCTTACTAATTAATGGTTCCTTCTTATTAACCAATAAGAGCTTCTGAAATTGTTGGATAGAGTTGCATATTGTGGAAATTCAGGGTGGATTGCCTTTGTGTATTCCCCGCAGTTTATTAGGCATGAGGAGAGTTTAATCTACTACTTCTCTTCCAAGGGGTAAAAAAGACCAAGGTCTTCAATGACATTTTGCCAGCATTTACAAGACTTCATAGAAATAACTGTTCCTGTGGCATCCTCACAGCAATCTGTCTTATCAAGCATGAACTTAAGAACAGATTTGTAGAGTTATATTCTTTTTTCCTGAAACTAATCCTACTGAAAATAATGTCAAAACTCTTATTAACTTTAGTGAAAACAGATTTAGCCTCAATAGGAGTACAACTGCACCAGATACACAGTAGAATAATTATACTCTGTTCAATTTTAATACAAGCATGTGCCCTATAAAATCAAAAACTCAAGCAAATTCCTGTTAGAATTGCATTGGCACCTCATGCCATGAAAATATTTTCATGAAAATGCTCAGTTTATGCCTATTTCCCCTCTCTCTTCTCTCCATGTCACAGTGCCCAGGCTTTGCAAACCATGTTTCAGTTAATGACCCCTAAGCAAATGTATGAACATTTCAAGGGGTATGAATATGTTTCACATATCAACTGGAACGAGGACAAGGCAGCAGCAATTCTGGAAGCCTGGCAGAGGATGTATGTTGAGGTAAAATTGAAAATAACTTAAATACTATACCATAAAGTCCTACTAAGGGTCACTGCCTGCTTTTTATACTCTGGATTTCCTTAAGGAATATGCTTAAAACAGAACTGAGTCATTACCTCCCTGTTTTTTGAGAGTACTTTTGGTGGTTTGTTTGTTGTTTTTTTGGTTTGTTTTTTTTCTTTTTTTTTGGTTTGGGTTTTTTTTTTTTTTGTTTGTTTGTTTGTTTTGGTTTTTGTTTTTTTCCAGTAAGAAGCTGCTGGGTTATTCCTATATGAGAAGCCATGAAGGTTTTACTTTTTGCTGCCTGGGACAATTTTGTTTAGCTGGGGCTGAGAAGAAACCAAAGAGCTAGCTGGAATTTGAAAGCTTTTGGTTGGCGATTATTCTAAAGGTGTCTGGAAAACATTAGCCACCCATGGGCTGCTCCCTCAGCAGCAGCCCAGGTGAGGAGGCTGTGTGACAAGGCCTGCCCTCTGTGTCCGAAACCCTGCCCTCCACTGCGCTCCTTCTGACCTCTGCAAATGGCCAGGCAGGGAGGGCAGAGACATGGCTGGCCTGGGTTAAGTGCAGAATTGGTACTGCGTTGTGGAGTTACAGAAAGGGGTTCAAGTTAAGTGTTTGTAATGAGCTGGGCGTGCAGTAGGCTTTCCTGAAGGGCTCAAATTCTGTCTCATAATCAGCAGCTTGCCAGAAAAAAAAATCAGGAAACACCATCAGTGTTTTATCGCATCAGCATAATGTCTGTGTAGAGCATGGGCTTTAGCAGGAACATTAGGGCAAAAAAGATTTGATTTCAGATGTGTGCTGTAGAAGATGGTAATGACTTTTTTTTACTAAATGACTAAAATAAAACAGAGAAATTCTTTATTCATACAAAGTTTTATTTTTCTTTTCATAGGTTGTTCATCAAAGTGTTGCACAAAATTCTACTCAGAAGGTGCTTTCCTTCACTACGACCACCCTGGATGACATCTTGAAGTCATTTTCTGATGTCAGCGCTATCCGAGTAGCTAGTGGCTACTTACTAATGGTAATAAAATAAATCTTTTAAATTTTCTTTGGTAGTAGAGCAAGGCTTAAAAATATACTTTATTGTTACCAGTTTGTAGTCCAGAGTATTTTACAAATATTTAAAGTAAAACCTACAGTTCGTAAACTTTATCTCAGGCTTCTCACCTGTTCCTCTTTGTAACCTCTGTGACATGTCTATTCTGATTGAAAATTGTGTAAGGATCTATAGGTGGATGGGGAGAGACAGCTGATAGATAAGGATCCATTCTAATATTTTGGTTTTTTTCCCCCAAATTCCCCCTCCCTGCCTCCTCTCCTTAGCTTGCCTATGCCTGTTTAACGATGCTGCGGTGGGACTGTGCCAAGTCTCAGGGTGCTGTGGGGCTGGCAGGAGTCTTGTTGGTTGCACTCTCTGTGGCTGCAGGATTGGGCCTGTGCTCGTTGATCGGAATTTCCTTTAATGCTGCCACAACTCAGGTATTTAGAAGACACAAGTCTGCTGTTAAATTGCAAGTACTCTGTTAATGAATGAACACAAGTCAGTCTTTGAGAAGTACTGAAAAAATATTTTGGCTCTAGATTTTTACCTTACTGTTTTCCTATTTCATAGTTTATGCTGCGATAAATTAAATTATCATGCTGACAAGAGATACTGAAAAAAACCCAGGTATTATGTAATCTGTATAATTCTTGTTAGGTTTTTCTGTGTCCCAATACAAGTGGAGGCATCCTAAGTATCCAAGGAGCTGCAGATTTGTTTTTACATCTGAATATACCAGGATGTTCAAATTCTGAAAATATTTGTAATGTAACTTGAATTATTATCAGATATTTGTCTATCCAAAATTAAATTACTTCTGGTGAGAATTTGTACCTGTTAATGGTATATTTTAAATTCCTCAGCTACATTCCAGAATGAAAGTTAATACCTGTATTGCATCATTTCCATTTTCATTTTAACCTTGGATTTGTGTAGAGTGTAATGTAAAAGTTGCTATAATTAGCCATTTAATGGCTAGCTGCATGGCAGATTATAACACAATCTATTTGGGTTTTGTTTTGTTTCTTCCCCAAGGTTTTGCCTTTTCTTGCTCTTGGAGTTGGTGTAGATGATGTTTTCCTTCTGGCACATGCATTTAGTGAAACAGGACAGAATAAGAGAATTCCATTTGAGGTAATGACAAAATGGAGATTTGCAGGAAAATAAAATAATAATTTTCATACAGGAACAGATACTCTTATCCAGAATTAATCAGTGGAGTTATTTTTTCTAATAGCTTTTCCTAGGGTCTAGAAATTCTTATTTCTGTCAAAATATGAAATTATAGCAATACATATGGTCCTAGGACATTTTTGAATGCTCATATTCTTGTTTCCTTTTTTGTTTGTAGTGTCTTAGGTTTATTTTCTCTTGAAATTTTAATTTATAAACTGTTGCATAAAGACAGACTTCCAAATTCTGCCAAAAATTTCAGTGAAAATTAATGCAAATCTAGGAACGAACTCAAATAGGAGTCTTGACAATGAGATGATAAAATGATTTTAATAAAAGAACACATAGAATAGAAGAGATAAAGGGGAAAGAGAGGGAAGACAGTTACCTTTACTTTTTTTTATGGCCCTAAAATTGAGTTATTTTCTGTATTTTTCTCTTGTTTTTATTTTCTGAAGTTTATTATTGACCATGACATTTCAAAGCATAACACATAACTGATAGGAAATCTAAGGCATCATCACTTTTATGATCCTTTACTTTTATTAATATTTTTAGTCTCAGTCCAAATTTTCACATCCCAAGTATATCCCATTTAAAACTAGTGTATATTTGCTGATTTTGTTTTGTATGAGCAGTCTTCCCAGTGCTCTCTCCAGCTGGTTTTGTATGCAGGTAGTGCAACCTCACTCTATAATCTCTGTCTGCTTCATAATAGCCTGTTGGGTTAGGAAAGGGTCATGTGTTTATCTTGATTTTTTGGTTGGTTTTGTGTGTGGTCCCTAGACTTGGTGGAGTTCTTTTTGTTTGTTTTTTTACATACTTTTTCAAGATGTGTGGCTATGTTATGCCTCTCTGCTGTTAATACATGCTTATTTTGTCTGAAAAATGAGAACACCAAGTGATTCTACTGGTGAAAGTTAAATCCTTCTCAGCAGCAGATGTATTTGATATATTGTCAGCGCCCATTTAGTTTTGTGGTCTGAAGCTAGAATCAATTCTAGTCATGTTTTCTGCCCTCAAAAACTTGAGGAATTCATCTATGCTCCTACCGAACAGTAAACTTGATATATAGTTTTCTCACATACTCTGAATTTATCTTTAGAATTTAATTGTGATAATTTTTCACTGGTACTGTGTTACGTCTGTAGGATGACCCCATCATTTGCAGGACATCAGCTTATTCGCCGGACTTTTAAGATGCATCCTTTGTTTTGCAGGACAGAACAGGTGAATGTCTGAAGCGAACAGGAGCAAGTGTAGCCCTTACATCTATCAGCAATGTTACTGCTTTCTTTATGGCTGCCTTAATTCCTATTCCGGCTCTAAGAGCATTTTCGCTCCAAGTAAGTTTATACCCTTTATAACCAAGTAAGCTACCCATTGTTAGCTTTGATACCCTGTGGAAGTGTGATAATGGTACTTGTTGGTGGTGGCATTGAAGCCTGATTTTGGTGCTCCTGTGGGTCACTGAGCCAGAACATCACTGCAGCAGTACCACAGACCTGGGCAGTAACAATTGCTGTCTGCTCTCCATTCTCCTGCTCCCTCCTCTCATGCACAGAGTCTCTCACGTCCTGCTAGCAGGTGAAAGAATACTCTGTCCCACCACAGCTGGGTTGAATGCAGAACCCAAGCTATATGTAACTAAGAAAAACAAGTTCCCAGAGGGATTTGTGTTCTAAAGTCAAGAGGAGTAGGCTGCGGTGTAGTGTGTACTGTACTGTTTCTCAGCAGCAATTTAATCCTTTCATTCATGTTCATCCAGTTTGCTGATGAACAAACTGAGTAGTTTGCTACTCTTCAAAACTACGAGTGCAATTGCAGTAGTACATATGATTTTGTAATTTTAATAATTACTGTAGCACTTTTTACTGCCTTACTCACAGTAATTTTAGCAAACTTGGAGAAAACGTAATTATTATGTGTTCTGGATGGGTACAAAGAAAACGTGAATTTTATGTGCTGAACCATGCATTGCTTGCTCTGCCTTCCTCTGTCTTCTTGTATTTGTTTGTGATAATATACCATCATAAATATAAAATATTTATGGTATTGGAGAAGGATTTCTTCTAAAAGTGAAGACTGAAGAAAGATTTGGAAGTTTTTCCCCTGACACTAGCAATTTATAGCACTACAGTGCGCTGTACTGTTTCAGTAGTTATTTTTCTTCTTCTCTGGCCTGGTTCTCCATTGATTTTTATACCTATTGAGCCCTTGGCTACCCAGAGGAAGCAGGGCTGCAATTTTTCCTAATACATGTGGCAGTTATTGCTGTTCTCAGAGATTTAAGTATGCCTGTATTAAACTGTAAAATGGTAAACTGTTTGTGATTGCAATTATGTTACTAGTAATACAGAATCTGAAAAATACAAAAGGTAAAACCTGAAGCATTAATAATTTGTTTACATTTCCTTCTCAATAGGCAATTTGATAGAGAATAATAGAGAATGTAAAGGCCTCATTGGTTTTTTTTATCATTTAGCAGATGCCTGTGACAACTAAACCTAGATGTTTAGCCTTGAATAGTTAGCAGTGTTTAGATCTGCTGATTTGCCAAAACCTAGATGTCTCTTCTTACAGATCATATGATAGTGAATTGTTTTATTTTATAGAATCACATAATAGCTTGAGTTGTAACAGACCTTTTGAAGGTCATCTAGCCCAACCCTGTCCCCTACACCCTAAGCAGGGACATCTTTAACTAGATTTCTCTGGGCAGCTTGTTCCAGTGTTTTCCTACCCAAATTTTAAAAAAACACTTCTTTCTTATATCTATTTGAAATCTACCCTCTTTCAGTTTAAAGTCATTCCTCTTGTTTTGTTCCTACATGCCCTTGTGAAAAGCCCCTCTCCAATCTCCTTGTAGCCCCCCTTTAGGTACTGGTAAGGTCCCTCCAGAAATTTCTCTTCTTCAGGCTGAGTAATCCAAGTTCTCTCAGCCTTTTATCACAGGAGAGGTGTTCAATCCCTCAAATCACCTTTGTGACTCTTCTCTGGACTCACTCCCACAGTCCATGTCCTCCCTGTGCAGGGACCCCAGAGCTGGATGCAGGGTTCCAGGTGGGCTCTCCCCAGAGCAGAGCAGAGGGGCAGAATCCCCTCCCTCCCCTGCTGCCCACGCTGCTTTGGATGCAGCCCAGGACACGTTTGGCTCTCTGGGCTGGGAGTGCCCATGGCTGGGTCATGTCCAGCCTCTCACCCACCAGCACCCCCAAGTCCTTCTGGGCAGGGCTGCTCTCCATCTGCTCATCCCCAGCCTGTGCTGATACCATAATACAAGTGCAGGTGCAGGACCATGCACTTGGCTTTGTTGAACCTCATGACATTTGCATGGTAAAGACTAAACTTTATATGTGAAGTATATTTGGTAGTATATCACTTCTTCCACTCGAAGAAGTTATTTATGTCTCCTAAGTCTGTGTCCCAATTTCAAATATTTGACAGCTACCTTCAGTAGCTAACAGGATACTGGAGGTCATCAGACTGTAGTACCTGCTCTAAAGAAGTTGCATCAGCCTAAATGCATTTCATAAAGAAATATTCAACACAAATTGGCCATTTTGTTGTTATCCCACTGCTGAGTTGTTGAGTGTGAGCCACCAATATTAATTCTCTCTTATCTGATCAAATTTTGCTCATTTTTTTACATGTTTTCACTCTTCAATGTCAGAATGTGACAGATTGTCTTTGGAACATATGTGAAGACAACAGCTATAATTAGTAGTATAATCAGTTAACTTGCATATGCCTGTCCTAAATTAATTTATTTTTGCTTACTGCCATGCCACAGACTGAGTCACTGAAAGTTTAAAATAAAGTCTGCATAGCAAAATGACAAACAAAAAGCTTCCTGTGAGATTTCAACATACTGTATTATTGTATGAACATGTTGATATTATTCAGAATAAAAACATTGATGTCTTTTATAAGGCAGTGATTAATATGGAATTTATGTGTAGGAACCCACATGAGTGTCCAGAAATTAGGGTTTGAATTACTCAAACTTTTCTCACTTGGTAATTTGTCTTTGCTGGAACACAGTAGCCCTGTATATAAGAGGTGAAACATGCAAAGGAGGAGCAGTGGGCAACGTATATTCATTGATGTCAGAGCTGCATATATGACTGATACACTTATAAGTTAGCAACCACTAAAATGAAATCCTTTGTTGTTAGGAAGGAACATCTATTAGTTGTTTTGCCTAGTTTCACAAGGTAAAATCAAAATGAGGTGATGCTTTGATCTCAGTACTGGAATCAGAGAATCATGGCAGTTTTGGTGGGTGGTCTGTATTTTTGTATGGATTTCTTTATTTACAGTCTCCTTCCTCTCTCTCCCTCTTACTCAGACTTGTTTAAACAAGAAGTCCTTGCTGTCTTTGAGGGTTTCCTAGCAAGACTTAAAAAGCGATAAAATACTGCTGCATTTACTTTTCACAGATACTATCACCTTCTCATCTAGATAATGAATTTTTAACAGAGGGGCTTGAAAAAGAAGGATTGTTCTTGACCTTGTTTTGCTCTTCATTCACTTTTCTTAAGACATTACAAGGTAATTGTCAACCTTTGCATAATTTTGAGGCCCAGTATTGGTAAAATAACCTGACTGCTGAGGGAGAATAAATAATTTCCTGCATCTGTAAGATAAACTAGTTAGAAACTCATGTTTTGCACATCAGTGCCTTCTTCTGTCTTAGCTTCTGTCATATTCTGCCAGATAAAGCAGTTCATTGATACCTCTGAATTGGTTATTTACTCTATGGAACTTGAACACTGCAAGTCTGATGGTGTCTGCTAGGGTTAGCTCTTTCCAAAACTTAAGAGTCTGCTAGGGTTAGCTCTGTCCAAAACTTAAATGTGGAATTTAGTTCTTTTGAAAGTGAGATCTTTGACGTTAATTACATGCACAAGTAGGGACTGTTTTAGTTCTTTCCCTGTTCTATTTTTTTTTTAATTTGTTAATCTTATTAGCCCCTTATTTAAGCAGTTTTAGGGCTTTGAGATCACTGAATATGACCTAAATACTCAGTCGTAAGAATCATCTCTAGGAGTGCTCAAGACTCTAAAGGAGTAGCTCCTGAATTTTCAGACGTGTTTTGTTTCTTAAAATGGTGGAGAAGGAAGAGGTTATTGGAGAAATCCACTGAAAGTTTTGAAGCTTGCAGTAGGAATGTCTTAAACACAGCCCTTTGTTCTGAGTATAAGTGAAGGAAGTCATGGTGGAGTCTAACTACCTCTGGGCTGTATTATTTCCTAAGACAGACTGTTCAGAGATTGTCACACAGTAAATTCTGTCCAGGAAAGATAAGGTAAAAAAATTATCAATCTCTTCTTTCTTACATCAGAAACTACCTTCCTCAACAGCAGAGGAGTGGTGTGAATCCACTAATGAGCAGAGGTGGAACTTTTCCCAAGGAGTGTTAGAAATAACTTTTTCCCTCACCACAAGAATGACAGGTTTTTTTTCCTAAATGCAGAAGTCCATTACCAGGTGGCAGTGGTGGGATTCTGGAGGGAAAGAATGTTTGCTTTTAGACTCATTCCATTATCTTACTCGGCTGAAGTGGTTCGTCCCCCCACCTTTATCCACACCATTTACCTTTCCTTGCCCCTGACATGAGAATTTAACAAGCAGAATTAAAGCCTAAGGGAAAAGGGGGCAGGGGACAAGGATCTGAGCCTGTACCATATCAGGAGGGAGTTGCAGATAGAGAGCAGTAGGGTGGAAGTTTTCCTGACAGACCTCCTCATCTGTTCATCACCTCTGGCTATACAGCACACCCGGTCTCCTTGGGTGGGCTGCCAGGAATGGCACATAGCAGCACATACTTCAGCGGGGCCCCAGCACATACCTACCAGCCTGGCTCCTTGCTCCCTTGCTGCCTCCAGCACAGACTGCTATTCTTCTGTCTCTGTTAACAGTTGCAGCAGCAATAATATTTTTAAGCTGTGCATTATGAAAAGACGCAAAAAACCGTAACATGTTTCTCAGGAAGTGACCAACATAATTTTTTTCTGATTAATGGAATTTTTTTACTGCTCTCTGATCTCATTTCACTGAATGCCTTCATTTTACACCCTTGAGTAGGTTCCATTTTATTCCTTCTAGGCTAATCGTACTTTCACTGATTTCCCAAGGAAAGGGTCTGAGGCCTTTTTCTCTCCCATTTGACCACTGGTCTCCAAAGGTACGAGAGAAGATGCCCTGTTCTCAGAAATCCTAAGCATGCTTTCAGCCTGGGTGCTGTCTGTGCTCAGGAAGCTCAGCTGCCACAGTTCCTTGTTGCCTTTGCAGACTGTGGCTGTTGTCAGGACCTCAGTGCTTGTACTTTCCTATCTGCAGCACTGTGTGTATGAATGGCATTGGGAGGGCAGCAGTGGCAGATGCATCAGGGCAGGGACTGAATCACTCCTCAGTAATTCATCCTTTCCTCTCCTTATCAAGTCAGAAGGTGGGATTTCTTTGATGGGACAATGTATTAGAATTCATACAAGAACTTATTTAGTTGTGGAAGCTGAGAACAACTAATCCTTGTAACACTGAGTTAAGGTGGATGAGATGGAGCGTGCTATATATAGGTAGTGCAACATTAAGGTCTAGGAATCTATTAAAATTAAAATCATAACAGAGATTGTTTTGAAATATCTTACTTGCAGGGTAGTTAGTACATCAGCACTAGGATGGCACAGTGGAAAATCTAGTTGTTTTAAAAAGAGATGTAAGTAGGCAGATTTACTGTGTGTTGTTGGATTCGTTTTGATGCTTCCTAAAAAAATCAAATGTCAATATACCTATTCTTAATGGCATCTCTGCCACAGAGTTAAGTATTGCTTTTCAGATTCAATAATATTGGTGATTCAAAGATGTCGGGATCTAGAAAGGGAGCTGATATGGCGTGAAGTATTTGCAGTTTATAAAGAGGAAACAGAGGACTTCTGTTAGTTTTTCAGCCATGTTGAGAAGAGTAAGAATTATTGACTCAGACCTCAGCTATTTTTTCCGAATCTCAGTAAATCTTAGCTGATCCTTGATACAAGATCTTGGTTAGGCACAACTAATTATTCATGTTATATGGGTGATTCAACCTCTTTAGCACCAGCAATGAAAGCAATTGTAAGAACGAGGTCCAACAAACACCTTTCTTTCAACAGCAGCCATTTGTTTTTCTGACAGATTGAATTAATTCTAGAACAGATCAAAAGCAAATCACTTAATTTTAAAGTCTTGGATATAACCTTGCATACCTTTCTGTGTGAATATTTATAAATCATTAAGTAATCATTGGATCTTTTCTCGCAAAGATGACTAAATACTAATTTGGCTTCAAGTACCAGGTAAATTCTGTTTTAGTAGCCATGTCTGCAGACAACCAGCAGTACTAAAATCTTACTTCAAGCAGGCTGGAGATCAGGAAAAAGAAACAGCAATAAAACCAGCTTTTGTATGCACTATATTTATGATTGAAATTACCAAAAAATATTTACATAACTAGTTGATTCTGTCATTTTTAAGAACAGTAAAAACAATATCTAAGCTTCTTATTATATTCTATTTCAAAACTGTAAAAATCATTCAGGGTGTTATTATTTTTGCAGATAAATTTAAGCAATTTATAGAATTTAATTGAAAAGCAACTCAAGAATTTTTAAAACATGGATTTTGGATGTGACATTGTTTGTACTGCCAGTTTTGAGGTCTGATCTCTCAAGATCAAAAGAAACCATATATTTCTTTTGGGAAAAAGGACATCACATTTATATTGGATCATTTTTGTAGCCCAACTTTTGCTGCTCTTTAAGAATGTATTAACCCAAGTAGTCATTATTTCAGAAGTCACAGGTGGAGGGACTTGACAGCTTATATAGATAGCTGGTCTACCTATATGTATGAAAGTGACCTAGTATTGAGATTGCTGCTTACCAAATGGGTAAAACATAAGGCTTTCAAAGGGTTTTTTCTTTTCATTGGTTGGTGGCTGAAGTTTTTTTCCCAGTGTTTCTCCTACTCTTACAACTCTTTTCCACTTCCCAGTGCCCTGCTTTCCCTTTGTGATGGTTAGGGCTCCTAACAATTCTGCATTACAAATAAATGCTATCAATAATAATGATAGATGCTGCACCACATATGTTTATGGAAATTCTCTGGGAATCTCTGTGTGGGAAAGGGTTTGGAGTATGGTTTGAAAGGGGGTGGGCGGGGAGGTTGTTTTTTTCATTATGTGATACTTGCTTTACAAATGAAATCAAGTATTTTTGTTCCAATTTAAGGCTCATTTTGGTAGACTGGCTCATAAATCAAACTCTGTTAAACACAGACATATTAATACATATATTTGCTGTGTGGTGTTGATTTAATTTTGATTCTACTTAAAAAATAATCCCTGATAAACTCAAAATATTGCTCTTTGTTGGCTAAACTTTTAAGTAAGAGTATCAAGTGCACAGTATTTCACTAAAGTGATAGTTTTAAAAAATTTACTGAGATCTAATTCTCTGATTTAATAACACGCTTTAATATTATTGTGATACTTAAATTGCTTCAGATCCCATAAATGTAAGACCTTCAGTTCTAGTTTCAGGTTATCTTCCATTTTATTTTGCTTTGAGACTCTAAATATGTCAGAATTTCATGTAAAAATATGATTTTACTGAGTCAACAGGCAGTTTTTCCTCTTTAAAAATAATCACCACATATCCAGGCACAGACGTGTTATAATAATACGAGGTTGAGTATTAAATTAATTCATCACAATAGTCCTACCATAATGAAATGGGAAAATGTAATCTCTCCGTTTGCTCAGGCAAAAGCTTGAAAGCATCAGATGGATGGCAATGGTAAATGGGGATGAGAATTGAAAGGAATTTTTATGCTTTGTAAAGCTGATGCCCTAAATGAAGTTTAGCAGCATTACTTATCCTGTGATTCTCTCTAGGCAGCAGTTGTGGTGGTGTTCAATTTTGCTATGGTTCTGCTGATTTTTCCTGCTATCCTGAGCATGGACCTTTACCGTCGGGAGGACAGG
Organism: Setophaga petechia; assembly: GCA_024362935.1. Lineage (NCBI taxonomy): Eukaryota > Metazoa > Chordata > Aves > Passeriformes > Parulidae > Setophaga > Setophaga petechia. The sequence goes on along the minus strand of JANCRA010000004.1, from coordinate 25,781,647 downwards.
AGACTGGACATATTTTGCTGTTTTACAAGGTGAGAGTTACAGTATCTTTGTCTTCTCTGTGGTCATCAATCAGTGCATCCATTCCTTGTCAAGAGTGGGAGTTCTTCACTAAAGTGGGGTCAGCATGTTATTGTTACCATTTCATTGCTAGTGACTGGCTTACATTTGCTACCTTGTTTTTTGCCTGCCTGAAGAGAAAAGCTGAAATACATCTGTCTCCCTCTCTTCCCCCATATCCCTTTCCCCCACACTTTTCCCTTCATTTCTACATATGTTAATTTTGACTGTACAAGAACAACTTTCTGAAAGCAGATGAAAGACCCACTATTTAGGAATATCATGAAGTATTTTTAGAAGGTTTTGACTTACTGCAAGGTGTCCAGTGCCAGCACTGGCTAATCTTGGAAAGGTGTACATAACTCAGGATACTGGGAAGCCTGACTTACAGTAAATCATGATATGTTAAGTTTTATGCATGTATGCCTTTAAACTTAAATAAATACTGTGAAATTACTTCCCCTTAGGTGAGTTTTTCATAGCACTATAAGGAATAACCACTACCATAACAGGATAATGCTTGATAATACTCATCCTTTGTGGCTGCAGTAGTAATACAGAATGGTAATACTGCCAATCTAAAGCATGTACAAACATACTCTCACCTGATATACGACCAAATCTGAGCCTATAATGGGGGTTAGGAGTCTGCTGTTGTCAGTGGAGCCACTGCTTGGAAACCAAACATCTTTTCTACCTTAGTTTTTGCTTTTGACTGCAGTGAAGAGGATGAGCTACACTTCTACACATGTACTCATACTGCCATAACCAAGATGTGGAGAATCTTCATTGGGACATTTTAGCCTTTTACATGCATCCAGCAGGCAATAGTTTAATATTTAATGTCAAAGGAAGAAAACATTTTACTAAATTTGTCTCTGAGGGAATGCTTAAAATGGGGAGTGGATCCCAAGCTATTTCTTATTCAGTCATAGTTCCAGAGAACAGCTGAATGTATTAGGGTATTGGAGCCCTGATTCTCAAGAATTCAGGACACTCAGACCTTCCATTTATTCCCTCATCTAAAACTGCACCAAATGTGGATCAGAATTCAGCCCTTTTGCATGTGAAGAATTGCAGTTAGTGAGAGCTTGCTTTGATTAGATAGGCAACATTCTGAATTCCTCTTCTTTTTGTAGGATTTGTGCACTTGATGAGAAATATCTGATACTGTTTAGTATCATCCATTTGTCATTTCTCATGTACAGGAATAGGCTTGTCTCTGATAATTATATTTTTTTAACATAAACTAGGTAACTTCTAGGGGTTTGCATAGACTAGAATAAAGGGAATACTTCAATTACTTCTGTGGTTTTGTCTCTTCATATGGCCCATTCTTCCTAGAAATTAATCCTTTCATTAATACTTTAACGTTTTCCTGATTTATAAAATATTCAGTCAGTATATGGCAAATCATTTCAACCTGCCTCCCAAAAGTTTGAGATCTTATCCAGAAGGCTCAAATATCATTTAACAGTTACTTCATTTCTTCTAAACGCAAGAACTAGCTATGTCATACATTTCCCTCTTCATCTAAATATCTTAATTCTCAGTATGGGTACAGAGATGCAGACTCACAGACTTACTGTGCATTCAGGCTGTACCACTACCTGATGAGCATGTGTAATTAATGGAGTGATGTGTGTACATGTCAAGGTCTTCAGACAGATGCTGTTTCCTTCTTCCTGAAGAACAAGAAATTAGCATGTATTCTCAGGAGCTTACACTATGAACCGTATCTGAGAGATGTTTCCTAAATGCACAGAATACAATTAATATCTAAGTGGTACACGTAATTAGTGTAAACTGTCCGGTAGAAGTAGAAGAAAATCTCAGATGAAAGCATGTTATCCTATCTAGCCCGATTAAAATAAGGATCTGTCTCAATGCGATCAGATGGCTTTTTCTTCTCTTACAGCCCGTGTGTCACTAGAGTGATTCAGGTTGAGCCTCAAGCGTATGCAGAAAATGACAATACCTGCTACAGTCCTCCACCCCCGTACAGCAGCCACAGTTTTGCACATGAAACCCAGATTACAATGCAGTCCACAGTGCAGCTGCGCACAGAATATGATCCTCACACGCAGGTGTACTACACCACAGCAGAGCCCCGCTCAGAAATATCTGTGCAGCCAGTGACAGTGACACAAGATAACCTGAGCTGCCAGAGCCCAGAAAGCACAAGCTCGACGAGGGATTTGCTTTCCCAATTCTCAGACTCCAGTATACATTGCCTTGAGCAACCCTGTACAAAGTGGACACTCTCATCTTTTGCAGAAAAGCATTATGCTCCATTCCTCCTAAAACCAAAAGCTAAGGTAATCAGGGGAACTATTTACCTGGTTTTCAAAATTAGATTTCTGCCTTGCCCAGTTTTTAAAAAATATCCTAGCAATGGTTTTAAATATAAGGAATAAATATAACTCTTGTGAAATAACAGTTTTTAATAATTAACAGCTGGTTTCTTATTTTCTAAGTTTTATCTTGCAAGTCCTATGGACACATACTTAAAATATATGTTACAAGTGAAGGTGCTGGTGACTGAGTAACAAAAGCTTGTGAACAGTGAAATTAATGTCACTTTTAAACTTTATTACAATAGAAATTTCTCATCCATGATGCAGAGCCCCTTCAAGGAAGAACAAATGACTTTAGTCTTGTAGTATGTATATGCATGAAAAAACCACCAGAAAAATAAAAGCTTTAAAGTACTGATGGATGTTAATTTTGAATTTGGCTTTGTAATATGACATTATGAATTGTTAGCTCCTTTAAAAGCCTAAAACCAAATACATCTCTGTTCTCTGTTGCAGATTGTGGTTATTTTTCTTTTTCTGGGTTTACTTGGGCTCAGCCTTTATGGAACTACCCGCGTAAGAGATGGACTAGATCTCACAGACATTGTACCACGGGAAACACGGGAATATGACTTTATTGCTGCACAGTTCAAGTACTTTTCATTCTACAACATGTATATTGTGACACAGAAAGCAGACTATCCAAATGTCCAGCAGTTACTTTATGAACTTCACAGAAGTTTCAGCAATGTGGCATATGTTTTGTTGGAAGAGGATAGGCAGCTCCCCAAAATGTGGTTGCACTACTTTCGAGACTGGCTGCAAGGTAAGAGGGCGTTACAGAAACTTTTCCTAGTTTGTTTTGCTCAGAAAGAGCAGTTGTTCATTGTGGTATTGCTGTAATTCAGTCACACAGTTAAAGGCTCTGAGCAGTAGGGAGAATATCTAGGTGCTGCTTTGAGCCCATGTGTGGGCGCACTCTTTGTCACTTATTTCCTTTGTGTTTAAGTTTACTCCCTAGTAAGACAGTTATGAAGCTTTAAGGGATTATATCCATGCCAGTCATGTCCAAGCAGTTGATGAGGCGTTATGCATTATGGCCAAATATGGCCCTGTGTCTTGGGTAAATAAATATTTCGTGAGTGTTTTCAGATCAGTGAATGAAAAATCCCTATCCGGTGATGTATTCTGACACAGACTTAACTTTGAGCTCTTGAGTGATCTTGTTGGCTTCAACTGGGACTGCTGGCATGAAGAAAACTCAGTGTGGCTTATGTGTTTTATTGGGCTAGGAACTTACTGCATAGTCCGGGTTTCTAATCAACTTCACTCACCCTTTCTGTGGTGCTGCTTTTCTGTGCTGAAGTGTAACAGGGTGGGGAAAAACAAGAGAAGGCATGACCTTTCAGGTACTGTGATGACAATTATGTTGAAACCCAGTAATTGAATATTGAAGATACTTTAACAGCCAACATACCCTGCCCAGGATTGCTTTGGTCCTATCTATGTCTTTTTATTGGGAGAATTTCTAGGAAGCATTTGAAAAAAAAAAAAAAAATTGTGCTGACTTGGTAAGACTGTAAATTTCTGTAAATTTTAAACTTAATTGTGTACAGATGACCACTGCAGCCTGTGATTCTTAGAGAACATATAAGTTTCTGATGTATTTTATTCCTTCTGAAAATATGTTGAACAATATAGGAAAGCAGACGCATGTAAGTGACAAATCTACACAAAATGAGGTTTCCTATGTGTTAATGCATTCCTAAATAATGCAAAGCAGTATTTCAGCTATTAGCTTTGAGGGCTTTTAATGGTTTTTAAATACATTGGATCCATTCATTGCAGTCTACTTACTGGAAGCTTTATTTAAAATATTTTGCTCGCATAAGCATATTGAGCTGTAAAGGATGGCATTACTGGTGGGAAGAAAATTCAACATAGCTAGATGTTTGCTGAATTGGAACCTTACTATGCTTGCTAGAATTCTAAGCAGTCCTACTTGCTTTTCCAAATTCTCTTAAACCTCTGCTGTTTACTTTGTTTCTTTTGTGGTTATTTTTGCTGCTGGTCCAAAACAGTAGGAAAAAGTCTATCTGGTGTCCCGATTTTCTCTTTTTTCCCCTCCCCCATGAGGGAGATGGAAATCTGAGATTGTGTTCAGGAAGCTTTATTAGAGCTCAACCTCAGCACAGTCTGCCGACGATAAAGTCAGGAGGAGGTGCCCTTGGATCTGCTCCCTTGCAGGCTGCTCAAAGTGAAATGCTGGAGGCTGGCCCACTTGGTGCTACTCCCAGGAGAACTCCCGTTCCCAGTGCCCCTCTGTCAGGCGCACCACATACTTTCCCAAACCTCTTTCACGTTGGGTGCCTCCCTGTCCTCTTTGCAATCCTTTGTGTCCCCCTTGCACTAAGGATTGTTTGTGTGCCCAAGGGCCTGCATGTCCCCTCACACTGTATGTCCGCGCTCGTGTGTGTTCTTTGCAGACACGCTCTTCTCTCAGTGGTGTTGCTACTACTTAGCTCAGCACATAGTTACTTTTCCCCTCCAGTCCACATTAGCCAGCCTATTTGTCCTCTGCTTTTCTTCCACAAGAGGAGCTGTGTGTATTCCTGGTACTGGGGGCATACTGACAGGCTGCATGGAGCTAAAATGTTACAGTAGAGTAGTCAGGGTGACTCCATGGAGCTGTAGTGACTTGCTGTGGTCCATGTGACATGCCAGTCTTGTGACAGGCCATGGATCAGTCTTTTGATCACACACAGCTTTAGAATTAATCGTTATGATTATTAAATAGCGTTTAGGTCTGTATCCTTACCTCTCCTCCCTACCTTTTCTGGCGAGGTCGCAATTAATGCAACCCTGCTGCTTTGTAAAGTTGCAGGCACAGAGTGTGATACTTCATTCACAGGGCTGTAAAGGAGGATGTTGAGATGTATCAATAGAAAGAGATTATATTTACAAGTAGTACAGGGAATTGATGTTACAGGGGGGAGCTAGACTGTTGTAGTAAAAGCTGCCATGTTTGTCATAGTTGGGGAATTATTGAAAGGTGCAGACTAACAGGCAGAATAACACCTGATAACACCTAATTGTTACCAGCTGTGGCTGATGCCAAAAGAGTCAAGGGAAGGGAAGATGAAGAGAGAATTTACAAACAAGGTTTAGGTTTAGGCTGGATTCTGTGAGGTAGAGCAGTTCTACTGGCATAGTTTTATGTATTGGAAGAGCTGGATAATTGAAGCAGGAACAGCTTTGACCTGCATGGCTAATTCCTGCTGACTTGACTGTGAATCCAGTGCCAGAGGTTAATGGCTCAAGATGGCCTTATGACACACACACATTTGTCCAGCAGAATGAAGGATGCAACAACATGTGAACAACCATTTTTTACCAAAAAGGTACCCTTAGTTTAGCTGTGCATTCTTCCTCATCTAATAGCAGTGGAGTGTGCCTTCTGCCTCATGCACTTCTCTTTTTAAAGATCCCTCTTATTTTGCTTTCTAGTATTGTTTATTTTACCATATTTTCTGTCACTGAAAATGCAATAGAAGAAAAGTTCACACTAATCGTTCATTTGAGCTGTAAATGTTAACATTGATTTTGTTAGTGACCAAATGTAAATGAGGTTGCTTGGATTCCCTGATGGCTTCTAATTAGGCTTGTTTTTGCAAAGGGAAATCTTATCTGGTGTTTTAAGGTGGCAGCTGCTCACATGAGCCAGTAGGAACTCCTTCCTCACCCCTACTCTCGCATAATTTTCTATATTGTCACTTTCTTCTGAAGCACTAAGCAAAAGTGACTGCTTATGTGAAAAAATCCCTCATATAAAGTTTTAAAAATTCCTTTAATTTCTATAACTTTTCTGCAGAAATATGTGAGCAAGATACTTTCATCTTTCTGCCTAGAAATGTATAGTTTATCCCATTTATGATAGATTAAATATCTACTAAAATAATTGTTATGAACATGTTTGCTTTGAAGGCAGCAAAGTGTACTACAAATTTCAAAATGTAATGGCAAATTTTACTTCTTGCAAGTTTGAAATTCTTCAGAAATTAACTACAATTGCCAATGGTTTCTTAATATTCTTTCTGTAGACTTCCAGTTTCAGCAAGGTGAGTTATAAAATGATCTGAAACATATTAAGCTAGCTGAGGAGTAAAAGTGTAAAAGGGAGCAGAGTTTGAAGGATGACAAACTTGTGAGAACAGGGGAGCAGGGGGATGTGGTGGAGACGTAAGAGAGTTTTCACCCACTGCGGTAATGTTTCCAAGTACATGCCCTTTTTTGCAACCTCAAACTGGTATGTCACATGCCAATGGATTTATTTATTATTGTGTCTGTGGAACCCCCTGACAGGGGTGGGATGTTTATGTGAAAGCTTTGCCCTGAGATGCTGTCCATCTGTGATTCAGTCACACAGTTAAAGGCTCTGAGCAGTAGTTTGTGTGCTCCTTTTGCGGAAGGGAGACGCTTCTAATGGAAGTTACACCGTTCTTAGGTCAGCTCCTTCTTTTCCATGTGCTTTTTTGACTACATCCTCTTCACTTTCCAAAGTCATTGTGTTTCTTGTCACTGATGTGATTGCCCAAATATTCTCACCTGGCCACTTTGTGAGAAACTGATACGGAGCTGGACATGGGACAGAAGTGATGGATTGGTATTTTTGCATACTCTTACCAATGTTTCCCCTCTCTGCAGTGCCAGAAAACAGTGCTTTTTTGAAAGGAACCTCAAAGTCCTTTGGTGATGGTCAGGAAACCTGATGGCAAATTGTCATCCTCCTAGAACAGTGCTAGAGGACTGCATGCAGAGATCTGGCAGGCTTCTTTCATCATTTGGTTCTCAGCCTGTTGGCTTCACATGATTTGACATGGTTTAGTGAGACAGCATGGGAGGCAGTTTTCTAAGGAAGAGAGGATGAGTTTGTCAATGGGAATGGGTACTGTGCCCCGGACACAGTATCAGCTGGATGCATTTTCTCTTCCAGTGCTCTTATCTCAGCACAGCTGTAGCTAACCTATCCAGCCTGCAGCGATGGTTTTCATTACAGCTCCTCAGCCCAGCTGTGAGGTGGGTCGATGATTTCCTCCACCGCCACTCCCCCGGCCTTTTTCTTCCCTTCCCTGGACATGTGGTTTGTCATCTGCTTGCACAGAGCCTCCTTGTACTGGGATGTGGCTTCCTGTACTAAATCTGATCCAAATTTCTGCTGTGAGGTATTCCCTCCCCCTTGAAGGGTGGCAAGAAGGAAAATAACAGTTGAGAGTGAATAGGTGTTGGCTGTGATCTTTACATGTGCTGGCAGCAGATCCCATGACTTGTATTAGCTGCACAAGTTGAACAGATGGAACAAATTGACAAAATCGTGTTCACTCACGCTGTGCTTGAGGAGCAGCTGAGTTGCTGTTTGAAGTTGAAAGTCTGAGTGTGTTTTTCTCCCTGCTTGTAGTGGAATTTCTGGTTATAGCGTAGAAGCTATTGCCCCAGTGCTCTGCAGTAGCTCAAAACAGTAATGAGATTGGTGTGTGTCCTCCTCTGTGGTTCTGTGCACTCAGCCAGGGTTTTGGTGAGGCAGAGTAAGGAGAAGGTTTCCCTTCTAGGTAACAGGCTTATGCCTTCTCTGGTTGTAAGATGGTGAAGCCGGATGAGGGCTGAGCTCAGCCCTTCTCTGTTCTAGACAAGATTAACATTTTCCCATACACTTCTCCAAGTGAAAGGCTTGGAGAAGATATTCAATTTCCCTTGAGGGGAAGCCTTTTTTGCCAGTTCACAAGGCATTTTCATCTTGCTAGCTTAACTTTGCTGGTCTGCACAACCTGGAGACTCCTGGGGCTTCTCCCTTGCATTTTCTTGCTTCCCCTGCCTTTCTTTGGGCAAAATATTGGACATGCAACTGATGCTTCCCACACACTGACAGTGTGGAGCCCCAAATTTAGGAGGCACCAGGTCAACAATTTTCATCCTCATTCAGTTATGAAAAAGCATCATTATTCTTTCTCCTTTTGAAACTTGTTTATAATAGTGATTATTCACCTGCTTATTCTGTCTTCCCCTTGTCTCTCTTGACTCCTCAGGACTTCAGGATGCTTTTGACAGTGACTGGGAAACTGGGAAGATCACTTACAACAGCTATAAAAATGGTTCTGACGATGCTGTTTTGGCTTACAAACTCTTGGTACAAACAGGCAACCACGCAAAGCCCATTGACATCAGCCAGGTAGTGTATCAGAGTTCATGCTGGTTTACACAACAATGCACAAGTCTTCAGGAGTGGGGGGAGGTGCAAAGTCTACAGAGGTTGTAGTATCTTTTTTTCCATCTCAAGGAGCTGAATGTCTGAATTGTGCTTTTCTTTTATGGCCTTGCTGATGTTGCTGAAGCCACTCCTCAGATGCAGTATGGCCGATGTTGTAAAGTGTTCAAATCCACATGGCAAATACCAGTCCTGGATTGTTACTGGTGTGCATTTTGTGCCCCCATGCCAGACATGCTCAGTTTCCATGGAAATTGTTATCAAAATACCTCTCTGCATCCGTAGGTGTATGGAGTTTAGTCCTGTGTTGGACACTTGCAATTATTTCTTTTGTTCCTACTGATTTGTTCAAAGAAGAACATTTTTTTAAATGTATTGATGAATTATTGAGGAAGGAGGCTGAAATGATTACATGCAGCATCACTAAATACATCTAAAGTGCTGTAGGACTACCAATGGCAGTTGTTAAAGCTGACTAAATAAAATATGCCTGAGGTTACCACAGCATATGACTGCATTTGCTGTAGCCATTTGTAAGTGGGAATACATTAGGAATGACTCCTTACACTAAAATTAGATTTCAAATGCTGAAGAACAAATTCTTCAATCACATACCCTCTCTTCTCTGAAGTCATCATCAATTTACTGTGCTTTCAGGCAGAAAAAAAGTGTTTTTAATGAGCTTCTTGGCAGTTCTGCTTACTGTCTTTTTTTTTTCTTCCTGGCATTAAAGGTGACAGATTTACAGAGTACATTGTTCAAAGTTACTGTAGTGTGTGAAACTCACTGCTGTATAGCAACATGCAACATGCTGTCAGATCTGAATGAAGCTTCAGCAATGAATTAGGCAAAGAAAGGGAGTAGAAGAGAAAATCTTCAGTGAGATTTTGTTTAGCAGAGTGTACCAGGTACACTGTGGAACAAATGCAATTGGACTGCAGCTGCTGATATAATTTCCTGTGCCTGGGAGGGAGAAAAGTGTGGTGCACCCACAGGGGTTGAGCGCTGTACGGTGCAGTTCCAGAGACAGCTTGAAGACATACAGTTGTTGCATATCCTGTGGACTAATTGAATCCAGATCCTTGGAATCCAATATTTTTTTTTAACTGCTGTCACTGTTGTTTTTCATTTCATTAAAAAGACCTGGAACTGGAACTCAGCCAGAATTTTAAATAAACAAAACAAAAAGCCCCAGTAATACTTTTCACCCATGGAGTCCTCTGCAAGAGCTCTAGCTGTGCAGGATTTGGCTAACAGAACCCTGGAAGTATACCACTGCTGTTTACTCCACAGATGCTTTGCCCACAGTGACCCAAATAACACGGGGCAGTCATCTGCTTTTTTGACGCTGGGCATTTTCTGAATACATAGGTCATAGGAGGCAAGTGTTAGAAAAATTTATACAGATGTTGTTTTATTTTTATAGCTCTCCTCCATTTACTGGGTGGCATTTCCTTCAGTGTTAACAACAGAGGTTAACTGCACACAGACATGTATAGGGACTCTTGCCAGGTTTTCTTTCCCTGTCTTTAAATATGTTTCTCCAACTTGGTTGTTTTTCATTCTTGGCTGCAGTCTTTCAGAATTTGGATTTAATTGGTTCAGTGTATTCTGGAACCATCTGTTGATTTACTGGTTATTGTAAATATTTTATGAGCACTAATTTATAAATAACCACTGTCACTGCATTTTCTTAGATTTTGTTTTTGTTGTCCAGCAATAGTTTACTGGTAAGTCCCTTCAAGTGAAGATTCATCTTCTCTTGCTTTTACCCTCCTATATGTGTGTTGCATCTCCAGGCCATTTGTTGAAAGCGTTATGGGAAGACTGCTGAAAGCAAAACTTACTCTGAAAGGCTTCTAATTTTTTCCCCATTTTGCAGTTGACTAAACAGCGTCTGGTGGATGCGGATGGAATCATTAACCCAAATGCTTTCTACATCTACCTGACAGCCTGGGTTAGCAATGACCCTGTGGCCTACGCTGCCTCGCAGGCCAACATCCGCCCGCACCGCCCAGAGTGGGTCCATGACAAAGCAGACTACATGCCAGAAACACGGCTGAGGAGTGAGTAGTGTTTCATCTTAACTTCCTACAGATTACATGAGTGCCCCCACTCCTTCCTTCCAGCACCAGTAACCCCTGTTGCTGCACAGGGCTCAGAAGCATTAGCAAGAGAAGACATTGTGTTACACTATAGTTATGGGAGATCCAAGCACCGCCGAGACTGTGACACCATTGCAGGGTTTTATCATGTTGAATAATGGGTTATAGAACAGTTTAAAGCTCTAGAAGTTTATAGTAAGCATTGCTTTTTAAAGTGTTACCTGATAGTTCTATCTGTGTGAGAAACCTGGGCATTTCATGAAACTCCTGCCTCAGTTATTCTGGAATTTCATTACTGAAATTCTATCATGGCTGTCTCCTAATACCTAAGAAATTTTTACCACGGTAACTTATACACTAAGCTACTGCATTGATATCTAGCACAAGAACTAGAGGGACTAGTGGAGAGGTCCCACTTCACACCATTCACTGTTTTCTGGCACCAATACCAAAAGCTGGCCTTGATTCAGCTTTCAATTGAGGATTGCTAGTTGGACACCAGTAGGGGAGGAGAGAGGGCATACAGGGGACAACTGGTGCACTTGGAAATGTGGTTGGATAACCATGCTTCAGTGTATCCAAACCCTAGAGCTTTGTGGCAGTCAGCCAAGTTTTGCCTTAATGAAAATTTATAGTTGAGATTATAATAGGGCAAATCATGTTAAGCAAGTCAACTGAATGAAGCTGCAGGGTTGGAACGCACAGTGGCAGTAACCAAAATCTTGTTGAAAAAGCCTTTTCTTTTCTAGTCACAGAGTAGACCTTGCATTACACTCAAAAAGAAGTATGGAGAGTGTTGGTTTGTCAAATTATTAAGGGATGAAACGTCATGGAAGTAACTCAGTAAGCCATTACCTCTATATTATGGGGAATTTTCCTCCACTGATTTCCACCTGAATGTGGATTTCTGCATCTGAATTTCCAAGTAATTGATGGAAATCTTTAAAAACCAACCAACCTGCTCAAGCCTAATTTTTGTCTAGTTTTGTGTCAGTGGATCTCAGTTAATCCTAGGGAAATGATCTTTGATTTTGAAGAAACTGCATAAAAGAGGAGCATTTGGATAAAATTTTTAATTATGTGATTGTTCACTCTTATGTCACAGTTAGGGATTTTTGACTAGGTATTCAGTAAAAAGCACTATAACACTGATTAGGATTAAATACATGGATTGAAAGATAACTGTTAAATTATATGTAACTGTTAGGGAACTTGGTGGAGGCTGTGTTCATCCCATTACACTGCATGATAAAATAGAGTAATCTCATGTACTCTTTCCAGTTTCTCTTTATTCGAGAGTTTTAAAACTATAATTAATTCCAAACAAGTGAATTTAAATTCACCACCTTTTATGCATTTTGCTGTGAAGAATAAAATATTTTGCTAACCTGCATATCATGTTCTTCCCAAAAGTGCATTTTACCACTGCTGTCATTTTCCTAGTTCCAGCAGCCGAGCCCATAGAATATGCTCAGTTTCCTTTCTACCTCAATGGATTGCGTGAAACTTCTGACTTTGTGGAGGCTATCGAGAAAGTGAGAGCTATCTGTAACAACTACACCAGTTTGGGGATCTCCAGCTACCCTAATGGTTACCCATTTCTCTTCTGGGAGCAGTACATTGGACTTCGTCACTGGCTCCTCTTATCCATTAGTGTGGTTTTGGCTTGCACGTTTCTGGTGTGTGCCCTCTTCCTCCTAAACCCCTGGACAGCTGGGATCATTGTAAGTTTATTATAAGGGTCTTTGTTGAAGTCAAATTCCTTTCAGCATAGCTCTTGCTGTAGTCGGGAAGGTTTTGTTTATGTCTGGGCCTCTGGTGGAGTATGTATATTGCATCATTCATTATATATTTATTCAACTTGAGGGGGTAGGGTTCATGCTGAAGGTACAAACCTTAATAACCTTAATCTTTTGGCCACCTTTTTTGCAGGTTTAAAGGTTTCTTAGAAAGGTACATAAACTTTTGCCCTTGTTCAAATGCACACTAATATAAGAAATAAAGACACAGAGGAAAATTAAGAGCTTTATTAAAACAATTTCTAATTCTGTATTCCTTCTCTTCTTTTGTCACATGTGATTACTTTTTAAGGCAGCTGCTTATGACTAGCTTGTCTGTAAATTTTCCCAGCCATTTCTGAATGCAGTATTTCTGGAAAAGGCTGAAATGCTTATGTTGTACGGTACAGACTGTGGAAAGCCTGTAACTGAGCAAGGAGAAAGATCATAAAATTGTAAGCTGCAGAGAATACTCCTTCATGCTTTCTGCAAAGCACCAAAAGCTTCTCAGTAAACATTCAAGTTGAATTGAATGATGATGTCCCTATGTTTAAATTCCATAAACTATCATATAGTTTATAAAAAGCCAGAAGTAGAAAAGCATAAAACAGTTACTAGTTTTTTTTAAGGTACATTTATATGACAGGTATGTTAAAAGGTAAATGTTTAGTCTAGAATATTTTTCATAGCACCTTATCAAGCAATTTATGTTATTATGCTTGATTCATTAGCTTATAAAATCATTTATTGTAGTGCATACTTTTTCTCCTTTGGAAAAAGAGTTTATTTTCAGAGTTCACCATTGCTTTTATAAGTGTGTCTATTTTTTTTTATCCTGCTTGGCTTTAGCTACCTTTAAAGTTGATTCTCCAGATTCCTTCCCTCCCTTTTCCTCAGTTTTTTTTACAAGGTAGATGAAAGAAAAATAAAAGCTTCCTCTTATATTTAACTGTTCACTTTGTCCATGTCAGTCCCCCTCAAATACCTTAAAAGCTGAGAGTCCCTCTGTAACCTGAGACACATCAGCTGATTGTGGCATTCAGTTTCTTCTGTGCTTTAGACATCCTCGCTTATATTTGCAGTTCTACAAAAGAGAGTTCAAATACAGATAGTTGAAAGATACTTTTTCTGGAAGGACTGTCTGAAATATGGGTGAAAAAGAAAAACATACCTTTGGGGAGTATCCATGATAAGGAGGAATAAATAGTTTTTCAGCTTACTGATGGATTGTAACCAATACAAAGCTGATGCTTCATGTGTTACCTGGTTCTTAGGGTGTAATTTAGACTGGCTGTGCAGCATTCGCTGCCATTGAGAATAATGAAACAAGAGCAGCTTGTCTTTGGGAATATAGGATGGCTTTGAGGAATATGTCCTATGGTAACCACATTATTTTGAAATGTCTTTCTCCTCATTGTCTGGAGTATAAGAAAATACTAACAGATGTTTGAAATCATCTAGGTGGTGGTGCTGGCTCTGATGACTGTGGAGCTGTTTGGCATGATGGGTCTAATTGGAATAAAACTGAGTGCAGTGCCTGTGGTTATCCTGATTGCTTCTGTTGGAATTGGTGTGGAATTCACTGTTCATGTTGCTCTGGTATGTAAAATCAAGAAGCATTTCAAAAACATCTTAAAATAAAATGGTGGCAATGTTCAGATCACAAATCCTTACAGTTTCTTGTCAGTGACATGATTCTCAGAAGGAAAATGGTCACAGTTTTGTGTACCTTTCTGTTTGTCTCAGTGGAACAAGAGTTGATCTTCATGAGGTGGCTCCTAGCCATTGAGTCAGTCTTCCAGGAGACAAGAGAGAATACATTAGCTATGATACCTGTTTGCCTGATTAATGCATTTATATAGAGAAAACAGAGATCTTAAATCACCTTGCTTCATTCCAGACTCTCATGATCCTTGTCTGATGCCCCAGTGTTGCTGCATCAGCATTACACAGCTTTCTGTTGCCTCTTGCTTGTTCTCTGTCTCGCAAAAGAGAATTCTTCTGAAGAGTTTTTAAAAATCAGATTTTGTGTCATTTGGTATTTCTGGACTTTTTGAATGTGAACATGTTTGAATTAGTGTTCCATTTGTAAAATCTGCACCTTCTTTTCAGAAGCCATTGGCTAATAATAGCAGGCACAAACATGCAGTCTGTAGGAAAATATTTTTCTACTGTTTAGCTAGTGGTTTAGATGATGTACAGAGTTAGAGCACATAAAGTCACCCTAAATGAAAAGAATCATTTTGAGAAAAACAATAGTGGAAGTAGGGTAAAGTTAAAGAATTCCTCAAGTGATGACATCTTTTTTTCCCCTGCTGCTACAGATAGAGTTTTGGAGGCAAGTGAATTTGCTAGGACCTTGAATCATTTGGGAAGTGTTAGTGTAGATGAGGAAGAAAGAAATGACAGCTTCTTAGTACTGAAGACTTAAAACAGGAAAAACGGAATAAAAAATGACAAAACAGTTGTTTCTAGTTGGGAAGAAACTAATTTAATTTACAGGACTTTACGGGTCACCTGTGTGTGAAGGTAAAATGCCAAGCAAACTGAAAATAGTGGTTTTCTCACATTGACATTGGAGATAAAAACTTTGGAACACATAAATAGTGTTGTATAAACAAAAAAGGTAGTGCTTTTAATGCCAAATTTAACTGAGTTTAAGAGTGATTCACAATGCAGTTGTGGGTCAGTTTTCTGCTATTGCTTGTGAATTGTGACCTTGTTTTTTTCTAGTTCTAGAGAAGAGGGACTTAAATTCCAGGACTGTGAGGAAGATAGCTGCTTCAGCACATGTCTTAATAGCCAGTAGGGAATTAGCTAAAGAGAGCGCTTACAAATCACAGTAAGAAGATTAGTCAGGTTCTTGTTTTCTTCAACCATTAAGTCATACAAAGTAGACAAATTTATAACAAATTTATAACACCAGTATTTTCATGTTCTTGATAAAGCTTATTCATACAGAGTTGTAGGGATGAAGACAGTTCATTAGTGATATTGTTGCTCAGGCACTACCATGTTTAGCGCTATTCCTAGGATAATTTTTTAGGTATGGAACTGCCAGCTTTGAGGTAGGAAAAGTTTCAAAAACTTTTTTGACTGAAATGAAAATGTTAAAAAAGTCACAGTGGCCATGGACCCACAAGAATGAGAGGAGCAGCCCTGCAATTTTTACACCTGAAGTGCTTTCACCAGGATATGGATTCTTTTCAGGTGGAAATAGGCAAATCCAGAAACAAAAGGCTACTGTTGCAAGTAGGCATTGCTTCCAGAATTATTATGGGCTGACTCTGTTATCGGTGCTTACTCTGGCTGTGTGACTTCAGCAGCTGCTGTGGTATATCTGCAGGATCAAGCCTTCTCTCAAGGGTTAGGCAGCTACAGAGATAACTTTAATAAACTGTAGTTTAGAGTAATTAACTGATGGAAACCTGTGTATGCTAGGAGAGAGGCTGTTTGGAAGGTTGTATACATCTGCCTAACGAAATGGACTTTTTTGTTTTACAGGCGTTTTTAACTGCCATAGGAGACAGGAACCATAGGGCTGTCCTTGCATTGGAACACATGTTTGCACCAGTGCTGGATGGGGCCGTGTCCACTCTGCTTGGGGTGTTAATGCTTGCAGGATCAGAGTTTGATTTTATTGTCAGGTAAAGCATTTTTGTGTTTTGACTTTCTTTCAAAAATAAAAATAAGTGTGCTTTTAATTTTTATTCACTTCAGTGAATCTGTCATTTTATTACTGTGCATGGTGTGTCAAGTATGCTTATGTCATGGTCCTGCTTTCCCTCTGTTTTATTAACTCCTTGTTACTTGCTAGACATGGTGGTGTTTCCATTGCTGACATTAAAATCTGTTCCAGGAAAATCTGAGACTTAGCATGAAGGAACACAAAAATGTTGCTCTTTAGAAACTTGGCTGATTCTGGGTTTGAATTAGTTCAAAGCATCTTGTATTGTCCAGTGTTAGCTGCAGCTGACCTTTAGCCTTGAGGTCCTCCAGACTTCTTGTATGCACAAGAATTTGTATGCAAAAGACATGTGAACCTACAAACATTCAACTGTGCTGCAAGTGACTCTCTCAGGGCCTTTCCCTTCTATCCTTATGTAGGTTTTACATAATGAGGAAAAGAGGTGGGGGATGTGGAGGGGAGAAGGCGCTGTTTGGGAGCTGGGGAACCATAAATATGAACACAGAACTTCATACTAAAATTTTGTACAGCAAAGCCTAAAGGCCCTTCTGTTTAGAACTACAAGCAGGCTGTTTCTTGTGAATATAATTAAGAATGTGTGTTTGTCAAGTATAGAGGAAAGCAAGTCTTTTCTTGAGGGGAATTTGAGAAGTGCAATGAAACAGATCCTCTTCTACTCCAAACAACCTGTGGAGCTCTGCAAAATGGCTAATCTTAGAAGTAACACAGGCTCTTTGTGGTAAACTATAGCACACACACACAAAAAAATAATCCAAGCCCTAAAAGGGAACTGAGGTAGAACTGGGCCAAATAAAAATGCTCTGAAAGATGGCTTAACTACTTACGTAGACATAAGCTGGATAGATGACTAGACTTAACTGACATCCATTTGACAACAAGAACAACAAATGTCAGGGGCAGGAACTGGGAGAATGACTGCTAAATCTCATCAGGCTTTTTGTTTATATATGAAAGAGATTTGAAGAAAGCAGGCGGGTTGCAGTTTTAGATCTCATGAAACATGCATGAAGAATATAACTATACAGGTATTCCATGTCCTGAAATAAATTTTTTTCCCCCAAAATCACTATTTTTTTACTTTATTGAATGGTATTGAAGAAATAGAATTTTTCTTTTGGGACCTGGTTTTGTAAGGGTCGGAACATTTTGACATACAGGTTACTGATAGATTTAACCTAAATTTACAGGGGTGTATTTTTGGTGTGCTACTTTCCTACTTAACAGATGAGATTTTGGCACATATTTTTGTGTCATAGCAAATGGAAGATTGTAGCAGCCCTTCGCACCAAATTTGGATTGGATGTGCTCTCAGTTTATAAAATGAGCCTTTCAACTTTTCAACTTATGTTATTTTACTTTTTTTGGCCATCAGTTTCTGTTTTTATAGCACAATCTCACTTCAGTTTGCTGTATTTAAAAAATATAATAAAATAAACTGTGGGGAGCCCTGAGCATTGTTAGAGTGGGTGAAGAAGATCCTAAACTTCCGGAAAGCGACAGATTAGTCCAGCAATGTGGAAGATTAAGTAAATTAACAGACACTGTATACACCAACTGGTCAAAGCCGTAATCCTCCTGTTTATTCTAACGTTAGATGGATGAGATGCAAATGTTTTTAATGTCTGTTGTTGATCTGTGTCCCAGTTTAAAGTTCTGATGGTTTATGTTAGTAGAGTAGATTGGCTTGCTGATTTTTGTTAATGCAGATCAGAAATTCCCAAATGTTTACAATAGCAGGATATTTATAGTTTTACAGGAGTCTGATATATTTGATCAGATGTGGAAACAGGGAGGCAGTAAAGTTTGTTGCCAACTAGACAATGTAATCAGCAGACCCATTAGTAGCAAATTTGCCCTCTGTTCTTCTCGTTTGCCTTCTCCTTCAGGAATTTACCAAGACTGAGTCCTTGAAATCATTAGTTACAACGCAGTCTTAAGTTTAGTCTGAGCCCCAGCTGTGCCGAATACCAACTAGCAAGACTTTCCTTTTACTGACAGGTTTACCTTGGTATTCATGAAGGATCCCAGACCTTAGCCCTCAGTGGTGGGAAAGGACAACTACTTGTGCACTTTTCTCTTCTTCCATAGTATTTCAGCCTTTATGTTTGAATTGGCTGACGCAAAACAAGAGTATTCAGAGATGCTAAATTGTTCAACAAAAGATTAGCCTGCAATGCAGCTCTGCCATTGTGGAGCGCTCTTACTCAGTACAATGCTGAAGCTTACTATAGAATGGGCATTTTCTTTGCAGAAGGCGGGTTCCTGTGTTGTAAAAGAGTTGCAATTCAAGCTATTTGGTAAAACTGGAACTCACAGAATTCTAGGCGTTAAGTTTGATTAATGAACAGCAAGGAAAATCCTTACCTGATATACTGTAGATTTAATTAGACATTCTGCTGTAAGTTGCAGAAGCATTTCACAGTGGATTAGCTGCTGGGAGAAGAGGGTTTCTTTTCCTTCTACACTAAATTGTTTAAATTCTACACCCTTCACTTCATTTGTTTGCTTCTGCCAGGTTTTCACTAATGGGGGCCCCTTTTCATTGTATTTGTGCTTTCAATCCATTCAGCCCTTCCCTGCACATTCCATATTTTTGTGTTTGTGTAACACATTCATAAATAACATTACATGCTTTCAAATTCTGAGAAATTAACAAATTTAATTTTTTTTCTTTCCTTTTCAACTAACACTTTGTGGAATGTAGCTTCTCTAATTCAAAAGGTAAAAACCCCTATATTTTATATGGAAAGTGATATAATTGTTTCCTTTGATGTTAGTAATATGTTAGAGTTAATTTAGGATCTGTATTATTTTTACATATGTAGGAGTAATTTGTAATCGCTTGTTTCTAACAATGGCTATTCTCTCCCCCAAACCATTTAAACTGTACTTCAGGTATTTCTTTGCTGTTTTGGCAATCCTAACCATTCTGGGAGTTCTCAATGGATTGGTGCTGCTTCCTGTTCTTCTCTCATTCTTTGGACCATACCCTGAGGTCAGTAAAATTAATAGTGAACAGAAAAATAATATTATGTCTGCCTTGCTGTCCTCCTCAATCACCCCCTGGTTTTAGGAAATATTTAAAAAAATTTCTTGGATTGAGTTTCTTGCTCTCAGGCTTCTTTATAAATTCTTATTAAAAGTGCTGTTTGTTACAGAGTTGATACTACTCCTTTTAAAAGTTTTTTTTTTTAAGTAAGTCTTGTTTTAGAGGTCACAATAAGCAAACCTGATAGGGTTATTTATGCTACTAACATAATGTGATATGCAAACAAGTTTGTAAAATAAGGATTTCCCTCAATATTTTGCAAAAGATAGGGTTTTTTTACACATAGCTTCTGCTTTCCTACCTCAGTGGCTCTGTTGCATTCCTCGAAGTGTTTAGCTGAGCAGACCACCAGGAAGGCCTGTGTGGACCAACACACACAGTGGTGGTCGAGAGACCACACCTTGATAACCAGGATTGGTCTGCCAGAAGGTCCCCACTGCCCAGCCACTTCTCCCTGTGGCATTCTCCTGCCTCAAGTAGCATTTTTGTTGTGGGGAAGGCTTCACTTAGGCTTTTGTTGTGGGGAAGGCTTCACTTAGATGTTGATGACTTTACATTACAAACTCCAAGTCCAGACTCCAGGATTCACAGATACCAACTTTATATTTGGTTGTTGGTCATTTATTACCTACCCTGTAGTTAATACAATTACTGTGTTACGTGGGGTTATCTTTATCACGTGTCAATAGAATCAGTGTGCTATGTTTCATATATCTATATATGTGTGTGCACAAGAATAAAACACAAGGTATGTAATCAGCACTGGTATATTTCACAAGTGTTTGGGTTCTTTTAATATTAGTAAAACAGTTTTGACAACAATGTGTACTCTTCTAATTCCTAACAGTGTGTGTGACCTGTCTGTTACTCAAATAATGTGAATGTGTGTGTTATTACCATATATGTTGCTGTGATGTGTGTATCCATCTCTCTTTTCAAACAGACATGGAGTAACACTGTCCCGACCCACTGAGGTGATTTTATGAAATCACTGCTAATGCTTGCTGAAAGGGGAGGGGAGCTCACATATTATTTTTGTTTTTATATTTGCAAGTGCATGCACATACACACATGTATGCTCTTCCTGATACAATAATATTCAGAATATCTGTGTAGTCTTGTTTACATATGTATCTGCAGATGGAGGTCATGTCTTTTATACTTCCATTAATTTTTTCAGTTCAGTATCTGTGTTCATCAGAAAACTGTTGCTAAGCTTGTTGTGAGATGGCAGGGTGTATTTGGCAGAGCATTGTTTGTGTCAAGCTCTAGTGATTAAAAGGGTAAAGCTAGCTGAATTTAACTGAAAGTGTTGCTGTCACCAGGTTTCTCCAGCCAATGGACAGGACAGATTGCCCACACCATCTCCTGAGCCACCCCCCGGTACTGTGAGGTTTGCACTGCCACCTGGCCACACAAATAATGCTTCAGATTCCTCTGATTCTGAGTACAGCTCTCAGACCACAGTGTCTGGAATCAGCGAAGAACTGCATCAGTATGAGGCCACCCGAGGTCCTGGGGCACCAGCCCATCAAGTAATAGTGGAAGCGACTGAGAATCCTCTCTTTGCAAGATCCACTGTAAGTATCTTTCATATGTATTAGCAGGAGGGCAAGAAGAAGTTTTTTGGTGTGTGTTGTTTTTTTGGGGTTTTTATAAAGATCTATTTATTTTCATGGAAAACTCTTTATGACGGATTGTGCTTTGTGACTTTGTGCCAAAACCTGTTCTCAGGGAGTGAAGGTTTTCCTCATTCTCTCCTTTAAAACTGAGCTGGGGGTAAAGTGGTGGTACAAAAGCAGGTGTTTGGCATGGGTAATTGCAATTACATCCTATTGGCACCAGCCACAAGAGAGAGCTCTCAGTCTGTTTGATGACTGTTTTCAGAAAGAGAAGGAGACATTACAAGATCCCAACCTCTTTCACACAGCTCCTTGTAGATTGCTATAATATATCTCTCTGAGGCAGCACATTTTGGAGAGAAAGATTAGAGCCAGAAGAAAGCAGTTTAAGTGCTGTACCAAATCTTGGGCCTTGTTGCATGTTGCTACTGGGTTGGCATAATTGCGATTTCAAAGGAAAGTGAAAAAGCTCTGTCTCCTACCCCTGCTGATGTTGCATGCTGAGCTGCAATGCGGATCTGGTTTTGTTCAGCAGAGGCCTAGAAATAGGTACAAGCACAGCCACATTTGAAGTTGGTCACGGTTTATTGACTGATGTAGCTGCTGTGCTTCACGCTCTTTATGGAAATCAGAAAACAGATTCCTACAGTCTATACAAACTACCCTACTAACATCCTGTGTATGTTCCCTGCATGGAATAGCCTTTTCCAAATGCCTGCAATTCTGCTTGTTGAGTTAAGACCAAGTGCTTGTCACCCATCCCTTTGAAAAGATGGACCAGCATGTAGGAAGCTTACAATAATGTTTTCAGCTGTCATCCTGTGTTTTCTGAAGATGTGCTTTCCAGGTTTTAAAAATTTCAGACAAAAACCATGGAAAAATCAATTATCAGATTCCACAACATTCCCTTTGTAGAGTCAGAGCATTATTATAATTATTCCCAGCATAAAACATAAGCAAGCATGGTATCTGCTTGCATTGCTGTGTCAGAGGCGTAACTGTGCGTGTCTCTCTCAGGTGGTTCAGCCGGAAACCAGGCATCAGCCGAGCCCTCAGCTGCGGCCGAATCCGGAGCCCAGCACGCAGCAGCCATGGCATCAGGGCAGGCAGCCCAAAAGGGAAGCGAGGGAAGGGCGGCGACCACCTCCTTACCGCCCTCGCAGGGACGCTTTTGAAATTTCTACTGAAGGGCCCTCAGGACCCAGCAGCAGCAGGGATCGCTTGGGCCACAAGGCTCGCTCGCACAGCGTTCGGAGCCCGGCGTTTGGGGCCGCGGGCGCCGCGGGAGCAGCCTACTGCCAGCCTATCACTACTGTGACTGCCTCAGCCTCAGTCACTGTTGCTGTCCACCCTGCCCTGCACAGCCACAGCCCTCGGGGAGCGAGCTTTCCATCCTACGAGGGACACCATGAGGCTGGCCATGCACCATTTGAGGACCCCCATGTGCCTTTTAATGTGCGGTGTGAAAGAAGAAATTCTAAAGTGGAAGTTATAGAACTGCAAGATGTTGAATGTGAGGAGAGGATACCAGGCAACAGCTCACAATAAGGTAGGTCCATCGCGTGTAACTGCAAGCTTTGGCCTGTGTCAGGCAATGGTGTGATCAAAAGAAAGAGGAAAATTAAATTTCTCGGAGGTAACTTTTCATAGACAGCGCTACTTACAGGTCACGCCGATCACCTTAAATCTGCTCACTGTGAATATAGTACATTTTGCACTGGACATGAGGTTGACTAAGACAGAGCACTCCAACACTGGGAAGTCATACTTTCATTTACTACTTTGAAGAGCCGTGCAAAATGGATAAGTACATCATACAATCCCAGTTTACCTGATGAGGAAAATAAAGCAGAGATGTTGTATAACATCTTCAGAGCTGTGCAACTGCATATACCATTGTGTAAGTCCTGTCTTCTGATCCCTCAATCAGGCATGCTCTAGAACATTTTATATAATGACATTGCCTAGGAGAGTGTAAAAATTGCCAGCTACTTCAGGAGTTGTCATCTCTTGAATAAAATAATTTGTGAAAGAATTTGAAGTCCATAATAAGGACTGAATCCCTCTGGAAGATGAGCCAGGTGAGAGGTGGGAAGTCCTACATGCCCAGTAGAGTGTCCCCTGCTCTTTGGAGGGGCCTTCAGTGACCTCCTAGGTGAGCTCATACACTGGAGATGTCTGAACTGACCTCTGTCATGCCAGGGGCATCTGCAGTGACAATTGCAGGTTTACACAGGATAGAGCTGCCCATTGAGTTTTTACACTGAAAACTTCTTGGGGCTCTTACATGAAAAACTATTTCTCACTATTTTTACTATGTTCTTCTATTGCAGGGAAAAGGAAGGTGTTAGAATAGTTACTTATCTGTAGATTACTGTTTTTTCTCTTTGCTTGTCTGAGCTTTTCAGTGACAGACAACAGTCTGAGCAGAGCAAGTAATTTTATTTTGATTCTAGACTATTTTGCATGTATGCATGCATGCATGTGTATGCACATACACAGTGTTTTGACAGAAATTTTTATGATAATTCAAAATGAAACCACATTCTGAATCATAAAATGTCTCTCCAAACATCCCAAAGTGTAAATAGGAGTGAATGCCTTTTGCCTTGTAGTCTAGAAATATGACAAATAATAGTATCCACAGAATAAGGAAATACTTGGGCTTAGTTTTTTCAAACTGAAGTGTGCGTTAATGTGAGACTCTTAAATAAACTCAGTATTCAATGTAGCATACTACTTCTTCAACTGTTCATTGGTTTTGACTGAATTTGTCACAGCTATCTAAAACTGGGAACTTAGAAATTAAAGCATCAACATTTTTTAATTGGCATCAGTATTTCTTTACCAGGAAATTAATAACTGAGATGAAAGTAGAGCCAGCATTTCCTGACTACTAAATCTAACCACAAGAATCATGAAATGAGTTGGTTTCATTTGATTTGTTTTTCTTGAAATTTAGTGAATGTTTGCTTTTTTCTCTCTCCTTATTTGTACAGGGTAATAACTGAAGCAAAGAAGAGGCCAAAGATGGAAAACTGTATTCCAGAACTGCTTGAAGAGAAGAACTGCTTGAAGTTGTAGAAAAGGACATGCTGCATCAGGACAACAGTTCACTGTTACTGTAACCTATTGTATTATTTTGTTAAATATTTCTTTTAAGTATTTAAAAGATGTACACATATGTAATATACAAAAGAATGATGTAAAGTAGTATAGTCTGGAGTAATTTGCCTTTGGGCAATAGAATGGGGACAAAATTGTGTGCTCTTTGTACTTTTTGTACATTGATATCTGTGCCACAACTAAGCTTAATCTAGTTCTAAATTTCAGCATAAGTTGCTGCTGCTTAAATATTTTATAATTTACTTGTATAATTCTATGCAAATATTGCTTATGTAATAGGATTTTTTAAAAGGTACATGTCTGTTTAAAATATTTTAAATTTGTGTATCACAACCCTGTGGTAGTATGAAATGTTACTGTTAACTTTCAAACACGCTATGCGTGGTAATTTTTAAAATAAGCAAATATGAAGAAAAGCGAGTTAATCTGGGAGGCTTAAATAGACTTAGCTGTGTGCAGGTTTTGTTTTGCTGTATGTGTCCAAGTGTGCATCTGGAAACATGCATGCTTTTGTGTGTATGTTCCTGGTGTACTCTAGTTTCTCTTTTACTGTATGTTAACACTTGGTGGGTTACAAACCCACTGATGCTGATGTGAGTCTGGCTTTCCCTGTTAGTAGGCACTAGTGAAAACTCTGTTGTTGTTTACCAATATATACAACTATAGACTGCCATCATCAAAGGCCCAACTAAAATACTAGAGAAGACAGGGAGTTGAGGTTTAGAATGTTTCAGTTCCCAAACCCTTAATGACTTGTTTCACATTACTTTAGTCAAGTCACTTAACTGCCCCATGCCTCAGTTTTTTATTCTGTAAAATGGTTGTAATTACACTTACCTACCTCCCAGGAATGTTGTGAGGCTTAATTACAGTTCATGTAGTGCTTTGAGGTTTTTTTTTTTCCTTCGCAAAATATGCCAGGTAAGTGCAAGCACTATAACCATTATTTTTTCACTTCCGAAGGTGCTGGATATTGACAGGTGCTGGTGGTTATAGAAATACAATGAGCATCTGCCTTATTTTGATACTGTTAATTTTGAATGGGATCAGAAGCTGAATAATGCATTGTTTGATGGTGAGCCACAGCTTAGCTGAGTCATTACAGCATTGAAAGCAGTATCTTTGGTCACCTTGTTTTTGTGGCAGGAAGGAGTTAATAGTAAGTAATAAAAATCAAATGGAAGGATTAAAAAAAAAGTATATTCACTTTTAAATATAAATGGCTTTTTGGTGGGCCAGGATGGTAATGACACTTAAGGCCTGGGTAGTTATTTTCTTTATTGTTTGTGTTTTCCCATGCTGCATTGGCACTTTTAATTATAACAGCTAAACTGGGATCTCTTTGCGAAACTAATTTAGCTTTTTGTACTATGATTTTTAAACTAAAAGGGGATTGCTGCAGGTGAAGGGTCTGGAAAAACACTGCAATCTGTGTTCCAGCTGGAAACAAACCATAGGAACAAAAAACCTTAATTTAAAATAATGCAACACAAGTTTTCATTATCTCCGTCTTCTTTTTTTATCTTTTTCTGCCCTTCACCAAGCTGTTTTTTAGAGCAGGTAGATGTTCAGTTTTGTATTCGGAGCCAAACACAGCCAATATTCAGTTTCTAAACACAGCAGTGGTGGGGCTTTTCTTTATGTATACCTGAATAGCAGTGGCCAATTCTTTGATGGGAAAGTGTTTTTCTCCAGTGGCTTCAGGGAGTCTATCTTTGCCTACAGACCTTGCCAGCAAAACGAATGGGGATAATTAGAATGCACAAAATTCCATGCCTTTTTTGCTCACTTGAAAACACTTTGATATGAGGCACTTGTTTACAGATCTCCAATGTGAACGCTCGAAGAGCAGGTGGCGAGAGCCTGGTGTCATTCCCGTGATACATAAGCTACTGTCTCAGTGCACCAAGGGTTAATGTCGCAACTGCCTACTGGTCCAGTTCACTGTCTAACATGAAAACTCTTGATGACAAAAAGATGAGGGGCCCCAATTTAGCACTAGCAGCATAGTAACCTCAGATCATACAAACTCTGCAACAAAACTGTATGATACTAATTGGAAGCCGCCTTCAACCACCAAGCTTGTGCGCTCACGTGCCAGAGATTGGCAGGGCTCCCACTGGCACCACTCTGTGCCGCAGGCTGCCTTGCTTCCTGCTCTTCCTCGGGAGGCAAGGGCCCAGGGCGAGTTGCAGTGTGTCCCACCTGCCCCTGCCCCGAGCCTTCCTGCGTGCTTGCGTGTGGGTGAGCTGTCTGCTGCTTTGTGCACAATGTAGACCTTCTTCTTCGATAGTCACATTGGCAAGGGGAGAACTCAGTGGCTGGCAACCTTTGTTTTGTTTTGGTTTTGTTTCTTAACTTTTTTAATCATGGGTTATATTTATATTTTTGTATCATAAGAATGTTTTTCTTACAGTATTTGTCATGCCAGTTTATAACAAACAAAATGCAGGGATTTTATTTCTATTGGAAACACTATTACAGTTATGTTTTTACTGTTTAATGGATTTTTATTTGTATAGAGTGCTTACTAATGTTAAATAGGAAAGAGTATATAACATTTACATTATGGACTTGTTGTAGCTTTTAGTGTAAGGAGTTAAAAGGAAAAAAAATATTCAAACTGGGTCTCATTGCCTGCCTGTTTGGTAGGAGTGGGTTTGTGTCATTTCAGTTACAAAGATAAAATTATGCCATATAATTTATTTATATGAAAATTTATTTTTGTAGTGTACATAGTAGTCATCAAGTCTTTTGACAGAAGTATATTTTTAAAGAGTTTATATGTAATGATAATACCATTATGTTTTGGAACACTGCTGAGATACAATTACAGTGCACACTTTTCCTTGTAAACCCCCTGGAGAAAAGAAAGTGTTTAACAGTGTTAAGAGAGTGTGACTATTCATACAATTCTGAACTGTGTTTTAGTTACCATTTGTGATCTAGCGTGGTTCTCATTTTAAGCTTTGAATGGAAATTGTACAAACTCTCTAAATATTAATGTTCAAACACTGATAGAAATTCTAACATGAATAAAAAAAATATTATAACTTACTGGCTATGGATTTGCTTGTTTATGGAATGCTTCTTTATTTACTGCTGGTTATCTCTGCAGATGCAACCATGCAATCTTTCTGATTTGGAACATGAATGAATCTGAGATCTTTCAGTATTTGGGACGTATGGGATATTCAGATTTGCCCATTTGCAGCTGGAGCCATTTGTTGCCCTGTCTAGAGGGTAGCATGCTGGTCCTTGTCTGTTGATTCTGTTACCTTTGCATGTTGGGGGATAGGTTTAGGACTGGGTTATGCATGTCATTCTTACTCTGAATGAAACAATTTGTTGACTAAAGCACTTTATATAATATAAAGGTTATTTTATCTTAGACATGGGAGGAAATTCTTTGTCTTTTTCCCATCTCTGTGGGAATTTGCACCCTAAACTGGATAACAGAATTAGTCTGGTATTTCCACTTTATGGAAGAAAAAATAAATGTGTTCTGAGTTCTGAAAACTACCGCCGTCCATAAGAAAGGAGACTCTTGACAAAATTCCCTCCGGGACGCGTGCTACTGCTTGCCAACCAGGATGCAGGTCCCTGTGCCCCGCACAAGCCCCACTAGGCAGGGAGGAGAAGCTGCAGTGGGCAGCAGGGAACAGAGTAACAACATCTGTCTGAAGTCATTGGCATTGCAAACCACAGGGTGGTTTCTCCTGTGCAGATACTGTGCCCAGCATCCTTCTAAGGGTCACAGAGCCAGCAGTCCTTCACTTTATCCTTTAACCCTTAGATGATTTTTTTACATATGACTTCTAAACGTCTCATAAGGAAAAAGCTCAGGCCTGTCTTGGGATAATTTATAATTCAGGCTTTACTTTCCATGGCCAGAGTAAATACAAATACAATTTTCAATTTTATGTTTTCTGGAAGTTTAACCACAAAAGAAAAAAGCAGAGTTAAAGGACTTGAACTGCAAACTTCAACACATATGTTTTTACTACTCAAAATACTCTCCCTCACACCCTCAGGATTAGCCAGTCTGAGTCAAGTTGCAGATTTGGCTCTTGTGGATACAGCCCATGAGAATAGTGCTCACTTAGGCCTTGCTTTAGCTCAGCTCACTCACTTCATCTTTTATGTCCAGCAATCCATGGGAGCTGCTCCATTCACACAGCTGGAAACCATGTAAATAAATCAATACATTCTGTCCGTCAGAACATGGGATTTTTTCCTTTACACATTCTGTTTTGCAAAAACAATAGTTATTTACATAATACTACTTGTCATATTTAGTTTTCTTATCATTTTGCTGTCAGTCTGATCAACCCCAAGTAAGAACCTGATCTGATTTTTGCCAGAGATTGGCCATATTTATTCAGGCCTTAAGTAAACATGTGGCCAAATTTTTGTTGGCATAATGCATGTATTTAACAGCTTCAGGAATGCTACATGCTGCTAAACTGCAGCAGCACTGATATATGAACAGGTGTTTCATTTTTGTTAACTTTTACTCCCAAGGAACGTTTGAGACACTGACTGTTTATATCTGAATATACCATTGCCAAATTGTAATTATTTTTAATGTCTGCTTCAAGCAATGAGAACAATTACTACTTTCCAACTCCATTTAATCATTCTTGTCTTTTTTGTTGCAAACATGTTGAATCTTATTGCTTGAACAGGGTGTGTGCCAGGCAACAGCACTACCTAGCTTGAGTGGCTTGAAAAAACACACGCCCAGTTTATCTGGTTAATTTCGGCTAATTAAGAGCAAAAATGAAGCAGTACTCTGCTTTGGGAAAAAGAAAAAAAGTTTAATCTATGCTGGCATATTTGATACTGCAGAAATCATTTTGCTCCTATAGACACTATGAAAGAAATCTCTGGCTCAGATACTTGGTTGTCTGCAGTGTCATCTGGGCCACTTATCACCCTACCACAGCTCTCCTTATGAACATTTCCACTCTCATTTTAACAGCTGTAATTCGGTGGGTCACTAGTGTTTAAGCTGCCACAGCAGCTGAAAAGCAGCACCTTGCCATTGGTGCAAGGTAAGGCTGCAGTGGAAAACACTGTATTTAGGGTTAGTGATGCACAGAACACAAGGCAGCTTGTGTTTTAGCCTGTTTTACTAATCCAAGCATTCTCACAGGCTCTTCTCCAAGCTTAACTCAACCTGCCAGTTAAAAGTAACTGGATCTGTGAATCTCCTAGATGAATTAGAATGTCAAGCATGCACAGTGGACGCAAACTTTTGCACAATGGACCACAAAAAATGTGGCTTTTCTCTCTGGTCCTCCCATCCCTTGAGTTCAAATCTTTGCATTGGGCCCAACTTCACAGGCTCCTAGCTGCCTAACATACCACAGCCTAATGAAACCTGCTGGGGAGTAAGGCTGTAAACCAGAGAAGCTGGGAAACAGGGAGATTGGAAGCTGGAGGTTGGAAACTGCTTCTTAGGCAAGGAAGGGCTCTGCCTCAGTTGAAGAGGGGCCAGACTTCACTTATGGGTGTGTGAATGAGGTGGATTTCCCCATCTGTTGAGTGGGGAAAGACAATTGAAATATTTGAAAAGTGATTTATGGCAGAAACGAGAGATTCTGGATGTTCTGGAAGAGAGAGAGCTCCACCATTTGATTTAGGAGACCCAAAATGATATTACAAATTTATTTCAACACCTAGGTAAAACTGATGTTACTGCTCCAGGTTGAGTCAAGGTTAGCACTTGTGGATTTTTTCATCTGAAGTTTGTTTGGGGAAAAGATTTGTAGGAAGGCATGTCTCTCTAGGGTTTTGAAAGAGAGAAGAAGGCAAAGGCCTTTAACAAGAATTATTTGGCAACTGAGAAGAACTCAAAGGAATTACACCATCATGCTTCTTTTTTTTCAGATTTTGTAACTTTGATGAAGGGGAATCTTGGCTCTTTCTCCACTTGGTGACAGATGTCGTGTCTCATCTGGAAGACAAGGGGGTTGCACCTCTATGGTCTGTCAGGTCTTAGTAGGGTATGTAAGTGGGGATCTTCCTTTAGCAGAGCCTGCCATCATAGAGTGCTGCTCCTGCACTAAGCTGGCTTTGCTGACAGTATAAATATGAGTCTGTAAGTCACAAACACAGGTGACCAATAGCTCAGGTGACCAATAGATGCCTAAATTTAAACTAATGATCTTGAGGTTAAAATGCCAATTGACTGTTTCCTAGTTACCAAACTTATGAACCATCTACAATTAGAGTTCACCTGTGAAAAAACCAGATTATTGCTTCTCATTAAACAAAGAACCAGATATTTTTTCAGCTATTAAAACTAATAAGGCAAAATATTTGAGCACCTAATTTCAGTATAATATTGAGGATAATCAGGAAACTCACAACTTTCATCCTGAGATAGTATTTGCAGGAAGAGAATTCAAACCCTCTTTCAGGATTACACAAGCATTTAAATTAGGCTATTCATTTTACTTGAGAATATTTACTTTGCTAGCCAATTAATATGCTGTTGTACCATGTTGCAACATTTTAGAAGGCTAACAGGCAAAGGCTAAGGGCAGGTATTATAGCACAGGATCACACACCTTGGTGTAGCACATCTGGTTGGTGGCCTGTCACTAGTGGGGTTCCCCAGGGATCAGTCCTGTTTAACATTTTTATTAATGAACTGGATGAGAGGATCAAGCGCCCCCAAGTTAGTTCCCAGATGACAACGTTTCGGGTAGGAGTGTCAATGTACTGGTGGGTCAGAAGGCTCTGCAAAAGGATCTGGACAGGCTAAAGCCAATTGCATGAGGTTCAACACAGCAAAGTGCTGGGTCCTGCGCTTCAGCCACAACTCCATGCAGTGCCACAGTCTTAGTGAAGAGAGGCTGGAAAGCTGCCCAGTGGAAAAGGACCTGGTGGTATTGAACACAATCCAGCAGTGTGCTTGGGTGGCCAAGAAGGTCAATGGCATCCTGCAATAGTGTGGCCAGCAGGACGAGGGCAGTGATTGCCCCCAGTTCTGGGCCTGTTACTCTAAGAAGGACATTGAAGGACTGGAGAGTATCCAGAGAAGGGCAACACAACTAAGGTAGGGTCTGGAGCACAAGTCCTGTGAGGAGCTGCTGAGAGATCTGGATTTGTTTAGCCTGGAGTAAAGGAAGCTCAAGAAGAGACCGTACTGCTCTCCACACTCTCCTGAAAGGATGGTGCAGCTGGGTCTCTTCTCCCAGGCAGAAACTGACAAGAGAAGACAGCCTCAATCTGTCAGAAGGGAGGTTCAGGCTGTCCATCAGGCAGAATTTCTTCACTGTTGTTAAACCTTGGAATGAATGCCCAGGGAGGTGGTGGCGTCAGTCTCTGGAGATGTACAAGAAATAACTGGATGTGGCATTCATTGCTATGATCTAGCTGTTAGTGCTGATCAGTCAAAGGTTGGACTCAGTGATCTCAGAGTCTCTTCCAACTTTAATGATTTGGTGATTCTGTGACTCTTCATTCAAGCTCCCCAGCACCCCCTACCACCACTGCCCTCCCATCACAAGCTCTGCAGGATGTCCACCAGTGCTGTTTGCTGTGAAGGCACCACACTAAACAACTCCTCTCCTCTGTGCTCCCCAGGGCACCTCCCCTTCTGCAGCCAAGCTGGCCATGCAAAATGAGCCGAGGGACAGAGGGCAGCTGCTGGGTGTCATATCAGGAGTTGCTGCTAAGCCACAGAGGAAGGCCCGGCTCCTGTGCCAAGAGATGGTTCCAGATGGCCCCAGGCACGCAGCTGGAATAGGTGGGAGAAGCAGAACATGGTGAGGCTCTGTGGGCAGGCAGAAAGCTGCGAGGGCAGGCCAGGCACGACCACCCTGGAGCTGCACAGAAGCACAGAGGTGTGTCCTGGGGGGAGGTGGCTGCAAGGCATGGGATATTTCTGGAGCTCTCACAATATAGAAAGTTCAGGCCTGACATTCAGAAGAATTTCTTTCCTTGAGAGGATAGCCAACAATGGCACAGGATTCCTAGAGAGGTTCTCAATGCCCTGTGCCTGTCAGTGACTTGAAAAGAGGCCCTTAATGATAGGATTTCACTTTTCCGGTCAGCCCTGTTCTGGTGGTTTCACAGGAAAGATGTTTTTTGGGATTTCTGATATATGCTGTAGTCAGGCCAATGGGTGCTCAGATTTTAATATTGGCACCTGGTGTGGCCAATGGGGATGTTTGGACACACCTGGGAGAACACACACGCAGGGGTTAAAAGCGGGGCTCCTCCCCCGCCCCTCCCCGGAGCCCTCTTTGAATTTCCGGCGGGAAGCGTTCGATCTCTGCCCCCGGCCCAGCTGCTAGGTGAGCGGGGGGAGGAGAAAAAGCCACTCGGCCCGGGAGAGGTAGGCCTGGCCCCCCGAAGGTGGAAGGGTGGAAGAGAGAGAGACTCCAGGAGCCATCGGACAGCCCCCCGCCCCAGTGAGAGAGAGAGCGCTGTGCCTGGGACTGTTATCTTGGAATGTTATACCATGTGCCCAGCCGCTTGTGAGAGCTTTTAAGCCTTTGTGGACAATGAAAACTTTACAGAACATTAACCCTTCCTAGAAGAGAGATAAGAGTAGAAGATGAAGAAAGAAATGGGCCAGTGAAAGATGTTAGAAGAATGGAGAAGATGGAGTGGCATTTTTGCTAGATTCTTTTTTTGTATAGCCATGGACTATTTCCTTGTGATACAGAGACTGCATTCCTGAGGGAAGCAAGGGCTCAGAGCCAAGAGAGTTCAGTGTTGAGACCCCTCGGCCCCCAGGGGGTGTGAAGGAAATGAGAGGGACAGAGGTCCCAGAGATGAGACTCTGCTCTGTGTGGAATGGGATGAGGCGTCCTTAAAAAGACCACCCTCGAAGCAGCCCCTCCGCCATGCACGGTGGTGAGAGCACCGGGCATGGAAGGAAGATGTCACAATGGCAAAGGATCTCCGGGCGGTGCTACGTGTGACAAGAAGTCCATGGCACAAAGAAAGACTCCTTCTACTCTTGATGAACTGAAGATTTGATTATCCAAAAGGTAGTACCAGACCGAGTGTTGATAATTTTAGAGAATATAAATGTATTGAGAATTTGGTAAGAAAAGAAAAGGAGTGTTTCTGCGTGGTTTTCATTTTCCTTGTGTGTTTTTTTTCCCCCTCCTTCTTTGTAGTTTAGTTTTTGTAGTTTAGTTAATAAAGTTATTTTTCCTTTCCCCTAAGTGAGAGCCTGCTTTGCTTATTCTGGGTACCATCTCACAGCAGACACCAGGAAGAAGATGTTCTCATGGGGGCATTGGCGTTGCACCAATGTCAAACCATAAGACCTGTTCAGGCAGTGGGATCATTGTAGGTCCCTGCCAACTGAAACAGTCAATTCTATACTGTTCTATGCTGTGCTATGCTATTCCATTCTGAACATTTGAACATTTCATTACTTAAATAAGTATACATGGAGCATGGACATTCCAGAAAAATCTGGTGGGAATAAGCCATGAGTCAGCAAAGGCATTTAAGGTCTTTAGGGAAATACAGCTTTTAAATTGTCATCAGTGGAATTACTCAAAGGTAAATCTGCAAATCTAACTGTATATTTATCTTTAATGGTTTGGTGTACAGTGAAAAGTGTGATCCTGGTTATGCTGTTCATACCCTTCCTTTAACTCACAGTATATAACTTGGACACTATGGGTCATCCCTATGGAGATGTCCTCTGCTGTTGTTGAGGTACAGAGATTTCCGACTGC
Organism: Setophaga petechia; assembly: GCA_024362935.1. Classification (NCBI taxonomy): domain Eukaryota; kingdom Metazoa; phylum Chordata; class Aves; order Passeriformes; family Parulidae; genus Setophaga; species Setophaga petechia. Next base: position 25,747,926 of record JANCRA010000004.1, on the reverse strand, counting down.
TGAGGCTTCAGCTCATTCTGGAGCTAGTTGCCTGTAGCTCAGAATCAAGTAAAAAGAAGTACAGGGTTTTCTTCCTTTAGACTGTAATTGTAACTTAGTCAGTGGTACTCTGGTGCTTCATGAAGGGATTCACATACTTCAGAAGCCTTTTTGAGCTGCATCTGAAGCAGAGAGTTGCACACAGAGGAACAACAGGTAGCTGATTTTGTTTGTGGAAGGGACCTGTTGCACTCACCTGAGATGTGCAGAAGAGCTATGCTAGGATAGCCTTGTAAACCATTAACCTAGGCCTCTAGGTCGCTGCCATTATAACTGGTCTTTTTCTTACTATTGCAATATTTTATAATTGTGTTCTAGTTTTGCCATTCTGTATTAATTTATCACCTTTTATTTTTTTCTGTTTAAATCTTAGAAAACCTTCTAAATCAAGGAAATTATGGCACCATTACCTCTGTGGAACTGCATCTATGTAGGGCAATATTTGAGGTGTGGTTTCTTTCAATTTAAATATTATTTTACTCACAACTGCAACACCTCTTCCTTTTTTTGGCCTTCCCGTTCTTTGCTTTCCCCCTTCTACATCCTTACAGGTATGTCAGTCAGCATGTATACAGAATGGCTCATGGTTAGCTTGTGAATGGACATCTGAAGGGATGCTGAAACACAGAGAAGCAAATGGACCCACAGAAACCTAAGATGCAGTTTGAATTGTTTCAAAAAACCAATGAAAAGAGCTTATGCAGAAATACAAGATCTCTTGGGCATCAGAAAGCTATTACAGTTTTGGTTTGGGGTTGGGCAGGCCTGAGCAATCCCAAAAATAAATCTCTGTAAAAAGCCTTCAGGGTGTATCCCCTGGGAAATGATTACCTGTACTTCTTCTGTTTTGTTTACTTTTTGTTTTGCATATGTTTGACAAGTTATTTTATGATTCAGATCTTGCACTAGTCTAATGGAGAGTTTACATTTTTGAAAGCCATTTTAATCAGACATGATTAGAGGAAAAGTTACTGATAGAGAAAGCCCAAGATTCTCCTAAAAAAAGTGACATGAGCTCTGATCCTTTGAACAGTTAAGTCCTTTGTTTCACAATCATGGAAAATAACTAGGACTGTTCAAACTGGAAAAATTAATTCAGAAATCAGATGTGAATGATGTAACTGATAAAAATACATATAAGAAAGGTTGAGTTTTACTACTAATAAGATTTGTTTCAGCTTGGCAACATGGAACTTGCATGTTCTGTGCGCAGTAGTACACACAGACGCAGTGGTGCTGGTTTGTTTGCCTTGGTAGATGCAGGGTGAAGGGATGCTGAAACACAGAGAAGCAAATAGGCTTGTGAGCTGTACAGAAGAAAATAAAGGAAACAGCAGAAAGAGAAATAGAGAGAACTACACCTGAGCCCATGTAGGAGGACTCACAAAAATTTCTTTAAAAGGTGCATTTGAAGTTTGTGTAAAATGACGAGGGGTGTCATTCTGATGGACAAGGAAGTTTGGCTGTGCCTGCATGCTGAGCATAAGAGCCCAGTGTTCCTACTCAGAGGTGAGGTGATAACTTGCTTTGGGGGATATTTTTTTATAGTGTTGATGCTGGCTTTTTGAGTGTTTTTCTATGCAATGTGTGTGTGTCTATGTGTGTGAGTGTGTATGATGGGAAACACGCGAGTGTGTAGTAAGAACTGTGGTTTCAGTGTATGGAATTTGCTACTGGCAAGTTATTTTAGCATTGAGTCCAAGATAAATACCAGTTAGGCTTATGTTTTTTCATGTGCGTTTTTGTCCTGAAATGTATTAAAAGTTCCAAAATGCGGGAAGTTGCACCTTGGATTTCACATTTTCCTTTGGGCTGACATTCCCAGTGCATATTGCTTCATTTTCTGATTCTGCTTTAATTTTTGTTGTTTAGCAAAAGGGAATCATAGAAGAAGAGGCTCCAGACAAGTGTTTGTCGTAGGTCTGGGGGCTAATTTCCCTGACTTTCCATGAAGAATTTTCTTCTCCACTGTTCTACGCACCATGGGAGTCTCTAGACCTTCTTTCCACACTCCTGTTGTTCTGATTTATTTCTTTGGACTACAAATAGGATTAAGCAGAATGGAAGGGTACTGACTTACTGGAAGAGGCCTTGTTAGCTTCTATAATGTACATGTAATACAAGAAACAGACTCTGAATTGAAGACACTCTGCTATGTCATTTAAAGTTATTTTCTCTCAGAGTACCTTTCCCTTTCAGGTCTTCTTTGCATGGATACTTGGAATAACACTTAATTTTTCTCCCACTTAAATTGTGTGTCAGACCCAGAAGTGGGCTGTGACCCAGCTAATGCTTTTTTCCAGTTCCAGAGAACACACATGCCCTTAATAAGCACCATATTATTTCTCACATGCCATGTGACAGACTAAGTATGTGAAAAAGCAAAAGCTCTGGAAGCCCTCATGAAGACGCACTGCAGTAGGACTGCTTAGGAAGCCATCGCTTATGAGTCAGCTGGGAATCTGGTTGTTATGCTGGCATTTCCTGGGGATTTTTGGCTTTTCTGTGGGAATTTGCGATATGTGCATCTTGGTGGGTTTTTTCAATCCCTAAACTCTGGTCATAGAATTATAGAATCGTTAAGGTAGGAAAAGAGCTCTAAGATAATCAAGTCCAGCCAGTAACCCAGCACTACCATGTCCCAAAGTGCCACACCTTCACACCTTTCAAACACTTCCAGAGTGGTGATGCCACTACCAATCCTATTCCAGTGCCTGATGACCCTGTCAATGAAGAAATTTTTCCTAATATCCAAGCTAAACCTCCTCTGGTGCAACTTGAGGCATTTTTCTTTTGTCCTATCTTCTGTTACCTGGGAGAGCAGACCACTCCCCTACTTTGCTACAATCTTTCAGGTAGTTATAAGAAAGTGGTGAGGTCTCCCCTTGCCTTCCTTTACTCCAGGCTAAACAACCCCAGCTCCCTCAGCAGAAACTAAGGACCTGTGCTCTGGACCCTTAGCCAGCTCCATTGCCTTTCTCTGGACACACTCCTGCCCCTCAATGTCTTGTTGAATCGAGGGGCCCAAAACTGAACACAGAATTCAAGGTGTGGCCTCACCAGTGCTGAGTACAGCGGGACAATCCCTGGCCTGGTCCTGCTGGCCACGCTATTGCTGATCCAGGCCAGGATGCCATTGGCCTTCTTGGCCTCCTGGGCACAGCTGGCTCATGCTGAGCTCCCCCAGGTCCTTTTTCTGGGGTAGCTTTCCAGCCACTCTTCCCCCAGCCCGGCAACCCCCTTCATGGGGCTGTTGTGGCCAAAGGGCAGGGGCCAGCACTTCTCAGTGAATCACATGCCATTGGCCTTGGCCCATCGACCCAACTTGTCTAGATCCCTCTGCAGAGCCTTCCTACCCTCTTGCAGATCCACACTCCCACCCAGCTTGGTTTCCTCTCAGAACTGACTGGGGGCACTTGGTCTCCTCTTCCAAATAATTGATAAGGATGTTAAATAGGACTTGGACCCAACACTGAGCCCTGAGGAGCTCCACTAGCAACTGGACATCAACTGGATTTAATTCCACTAACCACAGATATTTGGGCCCAGCCATTCCGCCAGTTCTGAATCCAGCAAAGGATACACTCACTCAGGCCATGAGTAACCAGCTCTTCCAGGAGAAGGCTGTGGGAAACGGTGTGAAAAGCTTTGTTAAAGTCCATATAGACAACATCACAGACTTTCCCTCTTCCATTAAGTTGGTCACCTGGTTCACAGAAGGTGATCAGAATTGTCAAGCAAGATCTGCCTTTCACAAACCCACACTGGCTGGGTCTGATCCCTGGGTTATCTTGCATGTATTTTGCCATTATAAAATGGCACTCATGCCATTTGTCATCCTGAGTGCCATTATAAAATGGCACTCAAGATGACCTGCTCCAGGACAGTGCCCAGGGTCAGGCTAACAGGTCTGTGGTTCCCTGGATTCTGCTTCTGACCCTTGTTGTGGATGGTAAATGGTTCATATTTGCTAACTGCCAGTCAACTGGATCCATTTACCAGTCAGGACTGCTGGTAAATGATGAAAAGTGGCTTTCTGAGAACTCCCACAAGTGTCCTCAGAGCCCTTGGGTAGACCCCACTCAGCCCCATAGACCTGTGTGCATCTAAGAGGCATTTCAGGTTGTTGATCATTTCCTCCTGGGTTGTGAGGGATTATTCTGCTCCTGGTCTCCATATTTCAGCTCAGGGGCTGAGTACCCTGAGGACAACTGTTCTTGCTATTAAAGTCTGAGTGAAAAAAGGCATTAAGTACATCAGCCTCTTTTACTCATCGTTTGTCACTGTGTTTCCCTCTGCATCCAGTTAAGAATGGAAATTCTCCTTAGATCTGCTCTTGTTGCTGATGTATTTGCAGAAGCTTTTTTTTTTTCTTTTAATCTATCTATCTGGGATAGACAGATTAGAATCTCACTGGATTTGACCCTTTTAATTTCCTCACTGCATAACCTCACAACATCCTTCTAGTTCTCCTGAGTTGTCTGTTCCTTTTTCCAAAGTTCATAAACTCTCCTTTTTCCCTGAATTCCAGCCAAAGTTTTATGTTCAAGCTGCTTTCAGCATATGGGGATAGCTCCTGTGCTTTTAGGATTTTCTTCTTAAGCATATCCAGGCTTCTTGGACTCCTTTGCCCTTCAGGACTGCTCCCCAAGGGAGTCTTTCAACCTAAACCTCTGTCCTCCAGAAGTCCCAGGCACCAGTTCTCCTTTCCCCCCTCCTCATATCTCTGAGAACCAAAAACTCCATAATTTTGTGATTGTTGTGCCCAAGATGGCCTCTATTGATCACATCACCCACCAGCCCCTCTCTGTTTGCAAACAGCAGGTCCAGGAGCTGCTGTCCCTAGCTGGTTCACACACCAGCTGGGTCAGAAAGTTCTCTGCCAAAAACTCCGGGAACCTCCTAGACTTAGGCATTGTTTGAAGGCAAGACTTTCACAGGGGTAGGTAAAGCACTTGCAGTTCATAGAACTGAGAGAAGTAGTCTTGTTGGCAGAGTTGGGCTATATGCTCTTACAAACGTGCTTCAGTTGACATTTTGTCTGCTTTGCTATCATTTTGTAAAAAATTTTCAATGCCACAAGAAAACCCCCAAATATAAGAGGGGCTAGTGCTGTTCTCTGTTGGAACCCAGGACACAGGGAATGTTTCTCTGCCTGTCCTGGGAAGTCCTGATCCCCAGGAGAACACTGCTTTTAACCTTTGTCCATGGAGAAAGCTCCCAAGACTTTGGGATGAATCGGAATCTATGAGTGTGTGAAATAGATAGTACTGTAGTTTGTCACAGGGTGAAAAAATTAGAATTTTGGATTTTCAACTTGGAGATAGATAGAAGGATGGAGGATTTTGGGCGTTGTCTGATCTCCTTCTTGCTCTTTATGTACTCCATTTTCTGCAGTGTTGGTAGCACAGAGTGATTGGTTAGAAAGAACCACCAGATGTTGTGCGGAGAGAAAAATAATTAGTTATTTGTAGAAAGGTAGAAAGAAAATACATTCTAATAGTTAATTGGACAAAATAATTTTAAAAGACCTTGAACCTGTGTGTCTTGTGACTTTTGGTGCCTTCTCTTTGTACGCTAAGTCTGGTTTGTAGACAGCATGCTGAACTGTTGATAAGAGAAAAAATAAACAGCAACCTGAAGACCAAGAAAACCAAAAGTCCCATTTGTCTCCCAATCCTGGCACAGAACTCTTCAGGGGTCTCCCCATCAGGGGGTCCATGGGGGATTTCCACAGTTCTAGATCCTTTTCTTCTGAAACTCTGCTATAACAAAACCAGCAACAAGGAAAAATGCATTGTATTACTGTATTTTTTCTGTTTTGCCTACAAGTAGATTATTTTTTTTTCAAGATCAAATCTGTAATTTTTAGTGGTTTTGTTTAAATAAAAATTATTTAAAAGGCAAATAGAATTTTGTGATTAGCTGTATATAGAGCATAACCTTACTAAGAATACACAGACAATAGATATTATTTAACTTCAGAAATTCTGGTTGCAAATTCATAGATTCACATCTATGATCAAAGAACCTTTCTTATCAAGATAGCATCTCAAATATTTGTTTCTATAAAGTTTTGATAACAAAGCACTCTTTAAAAACAAGCAGGAAAGAGCCACAATAAAAAAGACTGACACTGTATAACTGAAGCAAGTGAGAAGGGAATTTTGCCTTCCTACAAGTCCCTTTTGGCTTTGGTTTATCCCATGGTCCTCTTCAGTATAATACAAATTTATTTAGGCACCAAAAGAGGTTACTGAATTTTCAGGAGTGCAGAGAGCTCAGCTATGGTTTCTCTGTTGAATGGATGCTGGGCCCTTTGTTTCACCCTACAGAGGTAGGAAAGAACTATCAAAGTTTTTTTCTCTTTTATTTCTTGCTATACGCTGTTCCAAGGGAAGTGGGTTCTGGAAACATTCACCATTGTAAATCATGGCTTCAATTCAATCCTTGGTCATCTGTTTAACTGCTGCTCTGTTTTCAGATTTGCACCCAGTGCTGCATCATTGGGAGAACAGAGGGTGCTGTATTGTCACTTGAAAATATATGAAAATCAAAATGGATAGTGTAATCTACAGTAAAATTACAGTAGTAAATTGCCAGGAAAATACTGATATTAAAGTCCTTTATGTTTCAAAATTAGAAGTGGCTATACATTCTATTTAATGCGTTCCATGAATATTTCCCCATTCCTTTATGATTATACCTTTCACTAACTGATAAAATCTAAGCCTTTCATCCACCACAGATGCTCCATATTCCAGCAGGCCTTTGATCCAATATGATTGTCTTAAATGGCGCTATGGGGTCAGAGCACTTTCACCAGAGCTTTTTGAGATGCAGCATATTTCATAAGGGCACCCTTTTATTAAGATATCTTCCACTACTGTAATGGAAAACATAGATTTGTAATCTGTCCCTTACAGGATATTAAACAAAATTATGCCATCATTATTGGAGTAGTTACCTCAGTGCTTTCAGAGATCAACTTGTTATCATTACATTTTTCTAAATGGCTTATTGCTTCTTTAATACAAATGGATTTTGAGTGGCCCTGAAGTAGAAAATTAATAAAGAGACAAATGGTGTAATCCTTTAGACTAATTAAAAAATGTGTGACTCTAAGCTTAATACAATTAAACTTGATATAAATTCTCTCCTGTACCTTTATCAGGGTTTAAATTCCCTTGTGCACTTTCATGGAAGGAAAGTTCCATGCTTAGTAACTCAGGAGGAGGCATTGAGGAAGGATTTTTCTTTAACTAGTTGAGATGAGGAGAGCTGAAGTGAATGTGGAAATATGATACACAGAATTTACTGTGCATGCATAAATGCAAAGAATTTAGATCATGTAGTCTGGTCAGGTATCTACTTCATGATCTTCATACGTGTCTCAAAGCATGTTGCTGAAAACACATGTTCACTGGGTCAGCAGAAACAGCCACAATATTGGTCTTCACAAACCCTCTGATAAAAATGGCATGTCTAGGTGCATGCCCATTTAAGCAGTTTGACATAGCCTGGGAACAATGATGTACATCACTCCACGGCATGCAAAATTTGAAAGTGCATGTTGTTTGTGAGTGGCTGAAAGAAGACATTGCCTCTATGAAATGTGCAACTTTGTATGCTGCTGTGCAGAATAATTTATACACATTCCAGAAGTTTATGCAAAAGCATATTTGTTAGGTTCTCTCTAATATCTTTACAGTACATGAGATCAAATGAAGAGGAAAACTGCTGGAATAAATAAAAGGATACCCGCAATCCTATTAAAGAGAACGCATTGCTTTCACCATAAAATGATGCCTCCAAGAAGTGTATACTACCTTCAATAAATCATCTTTCTAAAGAATAAAATGCATCCAAATAGTTATTCTGGGAATTGTCATTAGTGGTTCTGGCATAGCAGTAAAACATTGCAACTTTGCCTATAGATTAGTTTAATCTTTTGTGGAATCTGAACACTATCATGTGAACATCTCCTATGTCAATTGGCTTGACTTCAGACTTGTGAACAGAATTCGATGGATGTTGCCTACTTGGATTTGCGAGTTCTGAATGTTGCAGCAGTGGCTGTACCTCTTTTATTAAAATACAGAAATTTGTGGTTGTTTCTGGTTCTCAGTTTTCTGTTTGGACCTGCACACTGCTTATATATGTTCACTTACATTTTTCACTTGGATATTTACTTGTATTTGCTCCAATTTCCCCCTTCTTTTCACATGAGAAAACAGAGACACTTGAGTTAGGTCTTCTAAACAGGTGTCAGATAATGTAGAAATAATAAATGATAAAGCCCCATGAAATTTTCCTTTTATTTTGATGCAAAAATTTACAGTTCAAGAAAAATGTCCTTTTTACCCAGATGAGTGATATCTAGGTATCCTCACAAGTAAAAAAGTCTGTAAATATGAAGAAGAGCAAGTTCATGGAACAACCCAGTGGAAAAAAAATATTTCCAAAGGTTTGGGGGCTTTTTGTTTTTTTCCAAGTACTTGTCCACAGGAAGACAAGCTGCATTTTAAAACCTGGGGCAAATCTTTTTGCCAGTATACCTTCTGAACATCTGATACTGATTTCAGGACTGAAGATATCCATTTGGTGAGAAATTTTTGTTCAGGGTAACGTGCAACATGTTGGACAATCAGATACTGCTAAATTCGGGTATACATCTGGGGTGCTGATAACTGTGTTTTGGAATAGTGGTTTTATTATTAATTGCCTGGTTGAAAGACTTAAACCATTTGGTGCTTGGACACATTGGAATCCTTTAAGTAAATAGTTTAGTCTTGGCATCCTTTCACTTTAACTGCTGCAACTTATCCAGTTAATGTTGAAGGGGTGGATGTTTCATCTCGAAGCACATTTAGAAGGACAAAATTTGGTTTTATACACACTGTCTTGTACACTAAAAGCACAGATTTTCAAACACTTTATAAAAGTCCATAATTCATGCCCAGCCACAGGCAGGATTTGCAACTATTTCAGCCTAAGTTGGGAAAGCACCTTTTTCTTTGTTGGAGAAACATGCATTTCTTAGACTGCCTTCAATTCAGGTTAGGGGTCTGACATCACAAACTGCATTCAAATATTGCTATCAGAATTTGGTGACACAGAAAGAAAATTTACATTTAAACAGGTAGTACAGTCATGTACTAAGCATACTCCAATATGAATAACAATATATTACAATAAAAATAGTCAAGCTATAATCCTGCAAATCTTTACTAAGTGCTTAATTCTCAAAGGACTCCTAAGTTTGTAAAACTCAGCAGACGCGTAACTATTTGCAGGACTTGTGCCTTAGGACTTTTCTGTATCTTATGAAGATCCATGAAGGTCAAGTCTGGAATATTTAAAAGTCTTGTTGAGGTGTTGAAATATTTTTGAAAGTAGAAGATACTCATATGCCAGTGGAAACAATTTAAAAATAGGATGTAACACCTATCTGTAGGATCTGTATGTGTATCTATGCGTATGGAAAGCAAGCAAGTAATTACAGGTGCACTTCAGCAGAAAGGAGACAAGATTTTGTAGTGCAAAAGGACATCAACAGGATTCCTGGAATCACCTTTTACCCTACAGCTCCGAGTACCTTAAGAAAATAATTCGTTTCACTGCTGCAATACAGTTTGCCTAGTAAAACTTTAGAAACTTCCCCATCTACTGATAGGAACCCAGCAGTGGCTGCGAGGGATGTGCTGATACTTAGTTTTGTCTTATTAAAAGTGGTGAAGTCAAATCCCAAAGCCCTGCTTCTTCCCTCTAAATGTAATCACCCAGAGAGTTAAACTATGGTGAAATATAAGTCTGTAATTTGACAAAATCAGAACAGGTTTTATGTACTGATAAAGGTCACAAACTTCAGGTAGGTCATTTAACTTCTGAGAAAAGTCAATACTGAGGTAAAAACTGCAAATATTAGAGACCTGGTAACGTAAAAGTCTTTATCTGTAGCTGGACTTGTTTGTATTATCACAGTACAAACACATTATAGGCAGCAAAAAGTAATATTTTTTTACTAAATATATAGAATGTCTTTTTTTTTTTACCCCAGCAGCAATAGCAATTTTTCAATAACAGTGTCTTTACTGTGTTTTACTTTTTTAAATCTGAATATTACAAAAATATAAACCCACCTGCAGATGACTGTTTTGAAAGATACCTGAACTATCAGATATGTAAGTTTCAAGATTTATTTTGTAGAGCTTAAATCAACCCATGGTTTATTCCTAACTGTGCCTATCTCCACTTCTGAGCAGGAATAATTCCAGTGAATGCTCCTATTCCTTTCCAGCAAATCAATTCCAAATGTACTTTTTTGACTTCATCTTTTGCTACTACACTGTCTCCCCAGAAGATGTTTTAAATTGAACTATTTATTATTTATAGGCTCTTGTTAAAGACTGTAAAACTCTCCCTGTGTTAAATTTTCATTTTGGCCTGCTGGCCAGCTGCATCATTCAGTATTCTGAATGATCTGTCTTTGTGCAAACACACTAGATACTTAGGAGAAGATGAAGTACTTATTTCTTGGGGAATGAATGCTCATATCCGAGACTTTGTTTCCTTGGTAGGCAAAAAAGATGCTACATTTGCCAGCAGATGGGAAAGGCTAATCAGATAAACTGATATGAAATCTGCCAGAGTGCTACACTTCCATTTTTCATAATAAGAATAATTAAAACTGTATGACTGGAATGCTGAGAGGTGACTCAAATAATTGACTGGTTAATGTTAAGAAGGTGTAAATTCTCCAGAAAAGCCCTGTGCATACCAGCTGAAAATGCAACCCATGAAATAAATCCATCTGCCTACATTTGTTTTAACAGTAATACTGACCTTGGAGCAAGGTATTTCCGAAGGTTTTTTAATGACCAGCTGGAGTTAATAGCCTCTGGCTGTACCTCAGGCTTTAAACTCAGCCTAGCAAGCCATTAATTCCTAGGAAATGCTCTGTTCCTTGGTTGTTACTGCCTAACAGCATGACAACCTAGACTGTAAATAGCTCTTGGCAGAGAAAATTATATTCTTAAATGCGCATAGTACCTTCCTTCAGAAAAGACTCCAAACTATTTACAAGGTGAGGGTTCTGAAAAAGAAGGTAAGCAGAAACTATTATATTCCTGGGAAAATGGTCTTTCATAATGGACAGGTCTAAGTACATGCATATTCCCAGTATGTCTCTGAGAAATTATACATCCTTGGGGCTGTGTCATTGCTCACTGCTGGTGTTTCTGGCTGTAGGCTAGGGCAGCATCAGCATTACCCTCTTCTACTGCTGGCCATTGGGCAACGCAGTCTGAGTTTTGTGGACATTTATAAGTCTTCTAGGGAAATACATCGAACGTCTGCAAATGTCTGTCACCAGAGAACCAGAACGGCAAGGAAGAAAAAAAGTAAGTTGTTTGTGATTAAGTCTTTTTGTGTATGTACAACGTCTAATACATCTAAGGTGATAGAGCCTTATCTGCAGTGATTGCTTGCTGCAGGTGAGGAAAATGTGATTACTGAAAGGGATAAGCCAAACAAAATAATTTTTGATTGCTGCCATATCTTCAAAAACATCTGCAATGACATTAGTAAGTATGACATTAGAAGTATGAAGAGTCAGACCCAGTGACTGATAAACCAGAGGAAGCACCTCTCTGGAAGACAGATTTTCTAGCTTACTCTGTAGCACATGGTCAGAATGGCACATTCAGGCAATTTCCCATTCAAGCACAAGCATTAGTGAGGTACCAAGGAATTTAGTCCTGATGCTAAGAAACTGTAAGTTCATGTTTAACAGCATGCACATCGGTTGTACTTGCCAAGTACTCTGCCTAGCCTTAAGCACAGGACCTAATACTTTGTCAGGCCATTAGAAAAGGCTGTGCAGGAGGCTTTGCTAGGTATGCAGCTACACTACACAGAAACACAGAGCTTCTAGAGCCTGAAATTTATTCAAAACCCATTGTTAAACCTGTCTGTTTCAAATTCGTGCATGAGAGGAGACCAAATACTACAGATTTGTAAGAATGCTAAATATAATATGATAAATACATTTTGTCACATGTTGGTTAAGAAATTTTATAATGTGGATATGAATAAAGACCAGTGATGAGCATAAAACTACTAGAGAAATCAACCTCAAAAGCCATAGGAAAAAAACCAGGTCTTCTGATAAAGAATATTTTGCAGCATTGATATTTTAAAATTTTATCATCACTTATAACTGGCCTACTATGAATTTCGTGGGTCTAACATGGTTACAAGTTCTGTGAACAAGCACTAATACATTTTATTATAATTTTAACTAAAGGGCTGCTGAAGCTAGCAAAATGACAGTTAGAGATCTGTTTTTCATTTGTTGCAGACTTTCTGAAAAGAACTCTTGTGCTTTCTCCCTGTTGTTTCTTAATTGGGCTCTCTTTACCCTATGACAAACAGGTATCACACTATTATACAGACACAGATCAAATGTATTTTCAGTTCCCATTCATGCACTGGCACAACTCAGAGCAGCACTAAATCATGTCAATTTCTGATTCCTTTTAGTGGTACAGAGCAACCATAACTGAACAGAGTTACTGGCAAAGTATGAATCATCAGGATGTCAGCAGCACAAGAGCAGCTCTGACAAAAGATGTACAAGGTCTTGCTGATGGAGTTCTTGCTTCACCCTCCTTACACCTTGAGAAAAATCTAGATAGGGTCAAGCTCCCTATCTTCTCATCCTTCCTCATCTGTTCCCATGTGCAGCTTGGCTCTCACCCTGTGGCATAGAGAAGGATTTTTGAGAGGTCGTAAGTAATGCCACAGCCGCCACATAGGTTTTGAATATTGAGCACACTGAAAATAAGTAATGTCTCCCTAACTAATTTTGTTACTTGTTTTACATGTTGCATTTCACATGTTGTAATGTATAGCCACATATGATAATTTTTAGAACATTTCACTGCTGTATCCCAAATCACAGAATCATAGAATAAGCTGTGCTGGAAGGATCCCACAAGGATCATTGAGTCCAAATTCTGGCCCTACACAGCACCATTCTCGAGTCACATCCTGTGCCTGAGAACATTGACCTAATGCTCTAGAGCTCCGCTCTAGGCTGGTGCTGTGACCGCTGCCCTGGGGACCCAGTTCTAGTGCCCAACCACCCTCTGGGGAAAGAACCTTTCTCTAATGTCCAACCTAAATGTCCCCTGTCACATCTTCAGGCCATTACCTGGGGTTCTGTCACTGGAGACACCATAGAGAAGAGATCAATGTCTGTCCCTTCACTTCCCCTCTTGAGGAAGTTGTAAATGCAGTAAGGCCTGTTTTCAGTCCCCTCTTCATGCTGAACAGACCAAGTGATCTCAGCCACCCATACCAATTCCCCCAAAGGTCCTTCACCATCCTTACGGCCTTCCTCTGGATGCTCTCTAACAGCTTAATGTCTTTTCTATATTATGGTGTTCAAAACCAGTAAATACACCAAGAAATCACACAGAAGGCTTTTTGCATTCTAGATATTTGCCCAGTGCCACTTAAATTTTCCTTCTCTGTTACTAAAATTACTCATGATTTAATTTTTTTCTTTACATTATGGCATTATAGAATTTATTTAGTCCTTGGAAAAGGCAAGGATTAATGTCTTCCTAGAAACCACAAACCCAAATAATAAAGATTCAGAGCAACCAGGCTTCTTTAGTCCTATCATTTGAGTGTATTTCTTTGATCTGGAATAATTATTATACTTGCTTTTTAATAATATTCCTTAGTCCCCATTTCTACAACATTTTACAATGCCAGTATAACATTGTTCATTTACTAGATGGAGAAAAACAGACACTTGGAGAAAGGGAATTCACCTGCATATCATGTTTGATATCATATTATTTTATGACAAAATCTATTTTGTGAGATCAAGTATGACAGAACCTCTAATAGTACTGTAACTGCTGTCAGATATTTTTTTATGTCCTATGAAATGAAAGAAATATGTAATGGTAAGGAAATACATAGTTAAATCTCAGGTTTGAGCTAAAGCTCTTAAGCAAACTTCAGGGCACATCTCTAAGAGATAACATGGAAAACAAGGAATGTGACACTGTGCGTACAAGAGAAACGGGGATGCAACTGTTTCCAAAATTAATAAAATCTTTTATGGAGCAACAAACTCTATGCCTTAAAGTTAGGATTGAATGAACAACCTTATAAGCTTTTGGGCTACTACTTTGTGACTTTTAACACATTAAAATTTATTTTATAGGTGACAATAACTTGGTATTGAGATGTTCAGATTTCAATTAATTCAACACAGTTTAAAAAATGTATTTATTTGTAATTTACAGACACATACTCTCAGTCTTTTCATCAACACAATACAATATTTATTTTGCTATTTCATTTTGCAGGATGTATTTGCATATATACCTTTCATTTATAGAGATATATGAAAAAATGCTTTCCAACCAGGCTTTATGTGGTCTGTACAAAGCTGTAAAAAGCTCTTTTGAACACTATGAATTATTTTAATGCAAGTGATTATCATTTGTGAATAAGATTTGGTGTATTAGATTATAGATCATTTAAAGGTGACCCAAAGTAAATATTCAGTTAATGATGCAAGAAATTAAGGGAACAAAGGAACACTGTATTAATGAGAGAATGTGATGGAAAACAAATTGGTATTTCATCGGAGATGTCACAAGGAAGGGATTAAATCTGAAGATAAACAAGGTTAAAGAAAGGTTAATACCAATAAAGAAAGAATGATTGCTAAAATAACTGAAAGGAGATTTATGAAAGAGTGCATTCCACCGACTTGCAAATATGAGTACTGCAGGCAAAGGAGTGTGGATGACAAACTGTTTAAAGAAGGAGTGAAGGCAATGGAATACTAGAGTTATACTTCCTTTGGGAGGTCAGAGAAGCATGATATTGCAGTGTCTAACAGGCTACATGAAGGAATGAGAAATAGAAGGTTTTCAGTAATGTACAGAGACTGTGGGGGGAAATTTGGCAATCCACAAACTGCTGTTCTTATTATCTGTCATAGAGCTGTTTTAGCCACTTTTTTATTAACACTGGAATGATTCTACAGACTTGTCTGTACTATTTTGGTAGCTACTTTAGGCAAGCTACTCAATAGTGGAG
Organism: Setophaga petechia; assembly: GCA_024362935.1. Classification (NCBI taxonomy): domain Eukaryota; kingdom Metazoa; phylum Chordata; class Aves; order Passeriformes; family Parulidae; genus Setophaga; species Setophaga petechia. Next base: position 25,732,755 of record JANCRA010000004.1, on the reverse strand, counting down.
ATCTTTTCCATTTTGACTGGATCCCTACTGAGGGTTTTGTTTTTTTTTCCTGTAAGGCTGTGGTCTGTAATTGACTGAAAATATGTAATTTGTAAAGGCTTAAAGGCTACAATCATAGACTGGCCTATGTTGCTGTGAACAAATGATCACATACGACATTCAGCAAATATAGAAAAATGCAGACCATAAAGATGAGTTTCCATTCAGCCCTCTTTTCCTCTGTTTTATGGCTTTTTTTTTTTAAATAGCGAAGTCATCACTAGAAGCACTATTATGGAAATCCATCTATTGAGTGAATATTGGTAATTTCCTCACTTTCATCTGATGTATAACATCTTTGTTTACATGTGGGATTTGTTTGGTTTTGATGGAGACTTAGGCTTGGCAAAGTTTATAGATGAAGAAGTAGTCTCGCATTTCAAGGAAAACTATGTTAGTGTGGCAACTGTGCTTCCATTTTTAACAAAAGCATTTAATCCATATGGTAAAAGGCAGTTTTAGAGAAATTCACTTAAAGGCTTTTCTTTCCTCCTTTTATTCTTACACTTGCTTATATTCCATGGACAATGACTATTTGATGGATTATTAATATATTTCTAGTACATTTAGTAAATTTCTGTAATTAATGGAACTAGAAATTAAAAGCTCTTTTACTTGCAGTGTTTTACAGTGCTGTGGGCTTGTTTGAAATTTCAGTTTCAAGTAGTGGCCAGCTCTCTCATGCTTTTAAACTGTGAAGAAAAATGAATTTATTGAGATTTACTTGCTTAATTTGAAAATATCACCTGTAAAAATCAGGTTTGCAAAGGAAAAAGCTAAAGACTTTCAGTGTGTGATATCTTTGAGGTCAGTGGTTTATTTTATGATAGTAACTTTATTTTGTAAGATTTAATGCTTCATAACTTATAAAGAGTTGAAATAATAATGGAATTCATGAAAGACCAATTCTTAACAGGCAGTTTCCCATATTTCCAACCCTCTGAAAATTGATTCAAGCACAATCTTTATCACATTTTGCTGACTATTATGACTCCTGCTTTCTGCCAGCAAAAACAACATTTCCCCTTTTATCATCTCAAATTTTGGTTAAACCTCACACGTTCTAGAATGTGAAAATACTTCTTTTAGTTAAGGAGAGTATTTTATATAAAGCAAGAAGGAATATAGTCACACTTGTGAAACCGAAATGCTCGCTGGAGTATTTCATACTGTTAATAGCTGTCAGTAAGACAACAGGTCAAGGCAAAGTCACTAACTTTCCATCCTGTAGCAAGTATTTCATGCTTCTTCTGTAAATGTTACACCAACTTTTTAGAATATCAATAGGGAATACCACAGAAATTACTAAGCTCTCTGCTTCAATGTACTGTGCTTGATTCTGTGGAACAAACTTTGGAAATGCTCTCCAGTATTCAAGGGTTCAGCAGGACACAACAGGAGCAGGAAATCATGAAAGATTTTTTAAATTTTTATTGTCTCAGTTCTTGGGAATAATTGATGTAACTTATGCTTTCTTTGTATAGCACCTGCTGTGAGTGCAGACAGGTACAGGAAAAGGATTTATTTTCAGGATTATTTTCCACAAAAAAATTTATAAACTATGGATAGAAACATAATCACCAACCTAAACACTTCAGCTTCTCTGATAACACTTTGGAAAGAGACACAATAAGACGAATTATGAAAATATTGATTGTGCCAAGACTAAGTGATTGATACATGGTACAATTTCCAAATTTTATCCTTGTGACCATGTTTTATACCAGTCTGAGAAATAAGAGGCCTGCCTTAACAGAAGGTAGGAGAACTCCTAGGAGAACTCCTCAGGTCTGGTTTAAAGAACATTTAACAGCACTGGTTATTCAGGGCAAATTTTTTTGGATCCTTCAGAGGGTCCCCAGCCTTGATCTTTAATGGTGTTTGCATTAAGAAGAAACCAAACATATTCATCCATCACTTGGGATACAGAACGCTGAAAATGTTCTTGTCCTGCTCAGGAGTAAGTAAACATCCCCAGGATGTCAAATCAACAGGAACTGCATTCCAAATCAACAAAAAAAGAAGGAGAGATAAAATTATTCCAGTGTGAACATAAAGACTGTGTGGTATGCACTGCTCACAAAGTTCACCAACAGGATTTGCAGACTCTGACGCCTCCAAGAAGCAACTCCCTCCTCCTTACTGAAGACAGTTTCTTTAATGGAAAAGCATAAGCAAATGTGAAGTTATACTGCAAATCAAATGGGTGATATGGGAGAAAATGAACACCTGGAACTCATGGAAGTCAACATGCCTAACTATTTGGCCAACAGCTGCCCCAAATACAGTATTTTAGTGGGTAAATTTTCAAATATATAATCAGCATCTAGAAATGCTATATCTACCTATTTAGAAATCCCCTACTGTGGCTAGCAAACAGCAATATACTTAAATCTATTGGTGACTTGCAACACACTGTGGTCTTCTCTGGGAATCTCTTGAATATGATTTATGCTTTGCTTGCCACTGTGGTGGTCATGTAGTTCCCATCCCATCTCTAAAGGACAACAATATGGCTGCAGCATTTACCTTAGCACCTTGTTATCTTTGTTATATCTGTACCAACCATTTTGAGCTAGCCACAGATCTACATGAAGGCACATAATCAGCTAAGGGGTCTGGGGGCATTTTGCTTGGTACTTGTCTGTTGCTTAGAGCAGTTTGTCCTCTGTGGCTAATTGTTATGATGTACATAAAATATATTATGTATGTGGTGGTCATGTGCATTAATAATTATATTTACCATGTACCTTTGTGCACCACACCTGCAGTTCATTCCATCAGTCTACCTCCCCAGCATTTATTCTAACATTCCAAACTTCTGAAAAGCTTCAAACAGCTGGGACTTTTCCTTCCCCACCCCCCCCCCTCTTTCTTTTTCCCCTCAAACTTGTATTTCTTTCTCTTTCCCTAACAAAGGACTTTTTTTCCTACCAAATTAATACTGGCCAAAAGATCAAATGTAGATATTTTACTCTGAACTGAAGTATAGTATCTGCTGTGTCTCATCAAAGTGCAAGGCTTAATGAGGCACTTTGGCAACATACCCTGGGGAAGAGGAGACTGCTAGGGTTCTCAGAGAGCAGCCAGGAATTCTCTGCTATGTGGAATATCCTTTCTGAAATATTCAGGGTTTGAAGTAATGGAATTTTATATTTGTAGCAGTGCTATTTCTGGTGACTTAATAATTTCAAATATTATTTGTGTCAGAGATTTACTATTAGTAATTCTCTAAAGCAGCTGTATTAGCTCTAGATGTAGTAGTATCTGCTATTAAAGATCAAGGCTAAAGAAATAGCAATCCCTATGACATTTTTTAACCTCAAATGTTTTGCATTTACTAAAAGTGGAAGTGGAAAACTCCATACAAAATGTCTGAAGTAACATAATGTTTGTATTGGCATTCACTTGATTTGTACTACTATTTCATTATTTGTATAATTTCCACTTCTTTTTTGACTATTTAAAATGAGGGTCCTTTGAAGGTAATATTAGCAAGTGTTCTTTCCACCTACGAAGGTTTATTAATATTAGTAATTTACTTTCACATTTTTTTAATTTGCCTTTATTTTTTATATATTTATCTATTATACCCTTTCCCATCACTTTCTTAAATGCTCTAGTTTGTTAGTTGTTTTTTTTTTTTTTTAAATTCCTGGGTGTATTTTTTACAGTTCCTGGTATATTACAGTGATCTTTAGCCATATGTTCAGGTGTGCATAAGAACTTTTTGTGCGGTTGGCTTGTTGTGCAGCAACAAAACTGTGTAAGTTGAGGGTATATGCATCAAGCTGATTAAAAAAGGCCATTTTTTGCTACTCAGACTATGGAACAGAAATACACTTTGGACAACTCTGGAATATGTTCAATCAGGAACATGGAAAATGATGTTATCAAACTCCTTCCACTCAAGCTTCTTCCAGTGTAGCAGAGCCATAAAAAGTGTCATGAATGAAACAACTAATAATGCTTACATTTAAGGAATTGTTAACACAATTCATGGTAGAAAACAAAGACAAATTCTTCCATGCTTTCACTTGACAAAAAAGAGGAGTAGAATGATTAGAAGAATTGCATGAGTTATGAACTGGACTCACTGTGAATACGGGCATTACATACAAAGCTCCAAGTCATGGTCTGCAAACGTGTTGGATGTATGGGAAACATTCCTGACAGTTTGTCTTGATGGGTTGCTTCATGACCAGTTGCTGTTTCCCAGGAAAGAACTTTGAAATTTTCACAAACAAGCTTTTAATTTTTGTTTCTGATTTGACAGGATGAAATGTAAAAAGTAATTTAAGTAATGCATGGCGATTTCACTGTATGGGGAGGTTGGCCTTGCTTTTGTACTGATAGGGATGTCTCATTTCATAAAAAATTGAAAGCAGAGGTGATGAAAAAAGAGGCAACCTTTAACAAAAAAGCAAGACTGCAAGAACAAATGCAAGAATATGAAAGCTGAATGGGAGTAAGGAGTCTGAACATCAGCTAGTCTTTTAAAATTGAGAAGAGAAAAATAGAGATTTTAACTTCAGCAGCCGTGGTTGTCATATGTTCAAGCAGACTTTAAATCTTGAATACAAGTCTAATACAAACTAGCCCATAATTCAGACTACTGATGTCACTGCAATTTAATTTAAAATCCATATGAAAAATAACAATTCAACCTAGGTTAAAGACAGAGAGTGTTTTGCCTTAGTAACTTTGTTCTTCGCTTTTTTCTGTTTTGTTTTTCCATAGGTAAGGAATGCAATGAGTTCTTTACTATCCAGCTTCAAGGAGGAAATAAAGACAAGGTGGTGTATTTGGAAGAAGATGCTAGGAAACAAAGAATTTTGTGTGCTGATGGCTTCTCAAAAAGACAGGTGGAAATATAGTAGCAAATTCCCACCAGGTCTATTTTTCAAATAATGAACATGGAGGTAAAACCAGGCAGGAATGAAAGAACTACCAGGGTAAACAGGAGAAGGAGCTGAGGAGATGAGCTGAAGAGGAAGAATGAGAGGAAGAGAATTAAGTATGACTGTGTAAGTAGGCTAGGGAATGATGAGCAAAAATGCACCAAGTAGTTAGGTTGTGTAGCATTGGTATTTTCAGCAGGACTGCTTTGAGGATCAGTGTCAGAGTACAGGTCTTGGTAGTTTTATTACTAATGCTTTATAACAAACTGAGGGACAGTGCGGTTCACCCTGTCTATAGTTCTCACTTTGGCACCAACACAAATTTCAGTAAATTGAGTATTTATTTCCAACCCTAAGTTTATTCAAAACAAAATTTCTTACTTACTCTATGTCTGTACTCATACTGGTAGCATTCTGTTCTCAGGGATACAAGGACCTTCTATGTTCAGAAAATTGAAAAGAAGCAAAAGTTTAACACATTTTGCACTTAAAAAGTGGTACAGATGAAGGGTTTTATTCGTTCATGGTCAAAGGACAAAACTGTGGGCAGGCACCTTGGCCTGGGCACGGCCAGCGTTCAGTGCATGGTGGCCAAGAAGACACAACCCACATTGGGGCCACCACGTCCCTGTCACTTTGGTTTCCCTGTGGAGCCGCTCCTGAGCTGCACGTGCCAGGTCTGACTGGCTTTGCCCATGTCACTGGCTTTCAGTGTGCTCTTCAGTGTGCTCAGTGACTTCTCAGCGTGCAGGCCACCGAGACGCCTCAATGTCGCTAGGGACCCGCTGGGAGTGCACTGGCCCCCAAGACCGACAGGGCTTCAGCCACAGCTCTGCCTCTTGATGTCCCATGTTTGAGTCAGGAGGCCAAGCCTGTGTGGCTGGGGCGGGCTGAATCACAGATTCAGAATCAAAGAATCACAGAGTATCCTGACATGGAAGGAACCCACAAGGGCCATGGAAGTCCAACTCCCGGCCCTGCGCAGGACATCCGTAAGAGTCACAGCATGTGCCTGAGAGCCTTGTCCAAGCTCTTCTTTAACTCAGACACGCTTAGTACTGGGAGGCCTGTTCCAGAGCCGGCCACGTTTGGGCGCACAGCCATCGCCCAAAGCCCAGCCTAAACGCGCTCCCGAGCGCCGACCCGGCTCACCCCAGGACAGGCGGCCCCGCCCCGCCCCCCTGCGCAGGCGCGGCCTTGGGCATCGGGCGGCGCGCGCGAAACCCCAATGGCGCGGCGCGGCGCGGCGGGCGCGGTAAGCGGCGGCCAGGCAGGGCCGGGACGGAGCGGGCGCGGGGAGCTCCGGCGGGACCTGCCCAGCCGCTCCAGGGAGCCGCGGCTTCTTGCCCGTCCTGCCCCCGCTGGCTGCGCCGTGTTGGTCGCGGTCCGGGGGCTGTCGTGGTGGGAAGGGGATGCGCTAGTGCGGATGAGCCGCCGGGCTTCGCGCCCTCCCCTTCCGCCCTCCGCGAGAGCTGGCGGCGCCGAGTCTGCCAGGGAAGGGGCGACATGGGCAGCGAGGCGAAGGGTCGACCCTCCCTGAGGCTTTGAGGTGGGCGGAGGAAGGTGGCCGTGGCCTGCGCTACGTCCTTGGCGCTGCTGCCCGAGCTGCTGGTGCATGCCTGGCTCCTGAGGTGTCCGTGCCAGCGTGCCCCGGCCAGCCTGGCCCCCAGCACTTCCAGCGATGAGACAGCCCCAGTTTCTCTGAGTAGCCTGTGCCAGTGCCTTACCACTCTCTGGGTGAAAAGTTTCTAACATTTAGGCTAAACTTACTCTAAAGCCATTCCCTTTGTCCTATCACTACATGCCCCTGCAAAAAGTCCGTGTCCAGCCTTCTTGTATTCCCCGTGTAGGTACTATCTGGTACTGAAAACATCTGCAAAGAGATGTGCTGTCAGCGTCTTGCTATTCCCCTGTCAGCGTCTTGCTATTCCCCCTCCTTCTAGGGAGGAAACAGAGTGACAAAAAGTCCTTTTGTGGTGTATGTGCAAGATGAATGCAACAATAATACAGGTATACCTTCCTAAATGGTTGATGGAGGGAGGGAGATTTGTTTCTGATTCAGCAGACTTTGCCAGCTTTTGTACTGTGCAATGTGACATAGACATCTGCTGTGGTGGAGGAACTCCAGCAGAGTAGGCTTTTAAGGAATACTGTCAGAAAATGTAGCTGGCCTTTTATTTAAACTAAAGATTAGGGAAGACAGATGTCCCGTAAGTGCTGGGAGAATTTGACTTTTAAAGTTTTGGGTTTGGTTCACAAATGTAGGTAATTAAATTTCCACTCCTCTCAAAAATTTTTCGAATGACCATTTTTCATGTGGGAGGATAACTAAAATGGCATAATGCTCTCTCTCTGAGAGTGAAGAATCCTTTAGGTAAAACTACTATGATATAACAATTCAGTGACGGGCTTTTGAAAACTTGGAGAACCTTCAGAATTTGGGATTTTTTTCTGATATGTAATTAAAGGCTCTTAGCTGTCCTCCATCTCCTTTGTGAAAAGAGGGCTTTATTGTCTGCGCCCAATAAATTTAATTCAGTTTATGTTCTGAGTTACATGAATTACTTGCTCCATTTTTTGGGTTTATGCTCACCTCCCCTTCTTAGCTCAGGATTGGAAAGCTGTGTCACAAGAGCTGATCCCCATACAGTGTTTGAAGCAGGGGTGGGTACGTTGCGGAAGGCAGAGGCCGGGGCGCTGCTGTATTACTGTATAATGTGTCTGTCCGTTCCCAATCCATGGAGCGCGGCCTGTTGGGTTTGGCCCTGCCGGGGGCGCCTCGGGCGCGGCGGGGCGGGTGCTCACTGCTGCCGCCTCCTGGGCGGCGGTGGCGCTGCACGGCTGGGCCCCGCCGCTGGGCCTGGACTCCAGAGAGCGAGGCGCTGGGAAAACCTGATTCGAAAAAGGATCCCGGAGGTTATCTTCTTGCTTGCAAGCATGGATCCAGTTTTGCTGATAACTTCTGTGCTTTTTGTATTCTCTGCAAGTGCGATGTGTGTGATTCTGCCTCTCCATGTCTTTGGCTACTAAGGATTGAATATGGTAGATTTAACTAAGTTTCAAAGCAGAATAAAGGTTTTATGGTGATTCTATTCCTAGATATATTCTAAAATTCGAAGGGAGGGTCAAAGAGAAAGACTGATATTCCCCATGTTGTTGGGCAGGAGTCCTCTGGAACTGGATAATCTCTCTCCCTTACAAAGACAGGCAAAGAAATTTGAGCCTGTTCAGCTTGAATAAGAGAAAGTTGTGTAGAGAACCCACAGCCACCTTCCATTATCTGAAGGGAGGCTACAGGGAAGCTGGAGAGGGACTCCTCATTAGGAACTATAGTGATGAGGCGTGGGGCAAAGGGTTCAAACTGAAAGAGGGGAACTTTGGGTTGTATGTTAGGAAGAAGTTCTTTCCTGTGAGGGTGGTGAGACACTGGAACAGGCTGCTCAGGGAGGTTCTGGCTGCCCCATCTCTGGCAGTGTTCTAGGCCAGGCTGCACAAGTCCTTGAGCAACCTGGTCTAGTGGGCAATGTCCCTGCTTGTGGCAGGGAGGGTTGGGACTAGATGATCTGTAAGGTCCATTCCACGTCCTTAATGTTGCGTGATTTTGTGATTCCATTTGGTCAGCGCATGCATATGGACCAGCAGGGTGAGTGCACATGAAATTATCCACAGAGTGCCGTGGGTCATAAGGGACACTGGTGGAGTTGGGGTGATGTTATGAGGAGTTTCAGCAACAAAGGATACCCTTTTGAAGGCACTGGACACAGTTGTTCCATCAGTGGAACATCTTTGGGTGCTCAGTACTTTTAAACTATAATTTCTTTTTCCCGAAGATGTATGTTTCAGTATACTGCCCTACAGTTGTGAAGGTGCTGTTTATGGCAGAGGTGTCTTTCAAAACACATTTGGGTGGAGGATCTTAAGAAGGGTGACAGAGATAGGTGAAACAAGTCTTTCTTGAAACAGGAAATCAGAAAGTTCCTGTTTCCTTAGAATCCCCTGATGTACATGTAATAATTTTTGGCATTTACAGGGAGATGTGTATATTGCCTGAGATTGTTCCCAAATAAAAATCTTTAGTCTTTATCAGATGATTTAAAAAAATTATTTTAAGTGAATACAGCATATTTTGTGCCAACCTGGCCTAAACAATGAGCAAAAGTATGCCAGATTGTAAAGATCTTGCTAAATGCATAAGTGGTAGAACAGCTCTCAAAAATCAAATCTTAAACAATTAAGCCTTCACCAGGAAAGGTATTCCCAGAAAATGTTTTTCAGTTAATGCTATAATAAATTGCTGTCATTGTTAATGTTATTAAAATCAAGATAGTGGTAATACTCATTAAAAATCTGTAACTCCTTTCATGCAGTTTTGGGAATTAGAAAATTCTTTATGTTTGAGACTTTGTGGCACATACCACCAGGTCCCAAGAACACTTTAGGATCATGCAGTTAGTCTACTTTCTAAGTTACAGGAACGTACATTATGTTAAAAATTATGGAGGTGCAAAATATTCATTATTATTATTATATTAATCATAAACTCAGTAAACATAAAAAATAAATTAACAAAGATAAATCTATGTGATTATTTATATTAACAATCACAATTTGCTCTTCTGAATTTTGGAAGTTTTGATTACAGTGTCTTTAAAATTTGTTCAAGAATACTTTTACTTTGTAATAATAAAGGGCAGACTCATGTCAGATGCTGTTTGTGAGAGGTTTCTGTTAGTTTTTTAACTGTCAGCCTTGCATATGGTTGCAGGGTTGTGACATAGTACTTCTCCATGCATTTTTAACTTCCAGTAGAAAGTGTGTTTCTAAGCAATATTGTGAGCTATAGTTTCATGATTTTACTAGTGATGAGTTGTACAGGTATTACTGGACACACTCTAAGAACACATTATTATTACTTGCTCAAGTGTAGTCTGCGCAGCATCATTTATGGTAATCCTGCAAAATAAAGCCCACAAGGCTACTGTGGTAAAAGGAACTTTGTAAATCTTTGAGAGTAATAAATTTAAAAAACCCCATGTAAATAGAGTAAATCTGATGTTACCAGATATTTGGTTTTAGTTTGGGGGTTTTTTGTTTGTTTTTTTTTAAGTAAACAAGTATATAAGTAAATGTACTATCCTTTAAAATTAGAGCAGAAGTAATCAAGCTTCTGCAGAGGTGAAGCAGAATAAACTTAACTAACTTAATGTCTTTAGTGTCATGTGTCAGACGTGAGAATTGGATTCTTAGACTTCTGACTCCTGAAGCCAAATTGTAGTGCTGTCCTTCCTCCCTATTAATAGATTAATTGGACATTTTTTTTTTTTTTAAATCTTGATTAACTGTGTGACAGTATTGAAGTATTCCAGGTAAGGTATCAACTAAATTGACATAAGTGAGTGTCCAAGTAGAAGAGGCCAAGAGACATACCACTAGCTAGTATTTTTTTTCTATGCTGTACATTAGAAGTTCTTATTTATCATCAACTGACCACTTTCATAAGAAGCTCTCTTCCCATAAGATAAGAGAAAAATACGTCTTTAATTTCATGCTGGGGTAAAACTGGGAGGTTTTTGTGAATGGATGTGACAGGCATTATTGACAAGTCAGGGGATCCTCTGTAGCACATTAAAAAGTAAGTCCTCATAAGATATGCAGGAATAATTGACTGAAAATTTCACAAATCATTGTCTCATTGATTTGAATGTCAGTTCCCTGTCTTCAGTCTAAATGCCCACATAGCTAATTGTTGCTGTGGTATGAGTTTGAGTGAATGAGCAAAAGTCTTTGCTCTAGATGTTTCTGAGGAAACTTATCTCTTCTTGTTTGCAAAGAATGAATGGCCTGATTTAATGCCTGTGAATAGCATGAAGCCTTGTCAATGGACTCCAGGGACAAGTATCTGTGGGAGTGTGTTAAGATAATGTACAACAAAAACGTGTAAATGTTGATGTGGATGTCATGAAGTTATTTTTATTCTTCTGAAGAATGCATTTTTCTTTTTATGTCAGATGTACTTAGTGCCATAAATACATCTTTATTCTGAAGATTTTATTTTGTGGCTATTTCTGAGTGTGAGTAGTCAGAGAGAGAGGAGGGGGAAAAGTATGAGACTCTTTTCTTTTATGCCAGAGAAGTGCATTCTTTCATTTACAGGTTTGCTTTTACTGTGGACTCTGTGAATACTTTTCACAGATTTTTTTGCTTACACTTATTAAGCTGTCATTAGAGTTCATATAAAGGTAAATATGTGTAATATAAACTGAACAGAAAATACTTTTTTGGGATTCTTTTCAGTAGATTATGGACCATCATTGCATAAATTTTGTTTGTTCCTCTGTTTCCTTATGCTAATGCAGAAATGCTTTAACTCTGTAGAACTGTGGGATTTCAATGAAAGGTATGTTTTTCATTACTAAATAAATATTAGAGATTCTTATAAAAATTCTTAGTATAAGAATTAGAATCTAACTGTATGAGTAGCTCTGGATATCAATAACACAGTCAGCATTTTACTTTATGTTCAAATACTTGAGATAAAGATATGGAACATATGTCTTCTTTTTGTATACCTGTCTAAGCCAGGGGGAAAGCTTGAATTTAGCAGTTGCATGACTATTATAGAAGCATTGTTGGAATTATAAACCCCCTTACGTTCATTCATTATTTAATTGAAGGAAGAAAAGTGAGTAGTCATTTTTCTCTGCATGTAAACAGGTTGTGTCCCTGTTGCTTTCCCTCCCAATTCCCACAGTTTAGCTGGAGAAAGATTATGCTCTGGCAGGAGCATTTTTTGATTCATTTTTTAATTTTGTAATTCTAGTACATGCAGGTGGAAGTAAAAGCTATTCCTTGATACACTAATACAAAGGAATACATGCTTTTTTCTATATTACAGGTCATAAGTGACTCCTCTGATGAGAGGATTAATGTTCTAACTTGCTATGTACAGTTTAATGTATGTGCTTCTGTTCATGCTTGGACATGGGGGAATTATTTTATAATGTATCTGTTAATTGCAGAACTTAAATTTCTAAAAAAGAAAGTGCCAAGGCTTGGTGTATATGCAGCATCCTCATCACCGATATCTCACAGTATATAACTGGTACAAAATGCTGCTAATTCCATGGTGAAACTTTGAATTAATCTTTACCTATTTTTTTCCCCAAAGGAAATGAATTTTAAGGAAATAGGTTTCTCTGTATTCCACTCAAGCAGTAGACAAGTTGATAGAAAAGGAGGTTCTGTGATGAGGGAAGTTTGGGTGCTTGGTTTGGTTCGGTTCATGTTCAGACCAGAATAGAATGGACTGGTTTTTTGGGACAAAAATCATGTAGTCAAACTGCCTGACCAATTCATGGCAGAACAAATGTTAACTTTGGTATTAAATGCATTGTCCAAGTGCCTTTTTTTAAGGCACTTAACAGACATGGAGCAAAAGCCGCATCCGTAGGAGACCTCTTCCAGTGTTTGACCACTCTCCTGGTGAAGAAATATTTCCCAGTGTCCAGTCTGAACATCCCGTGACAAAGCTTGAACCATTTGCACATATCCTGTTACTGGATTCCAGGAAACCCTGGGAACAGACCAGCACTCCCTCTCCAGGTCCCCTCTGGACCATTCCAGGACCTTCTTCCCACCCTTCTCAGAGTGTGGGGCCCAGCACTGCGCACAGGGCTCAGGGTGAGGCGCACCAGGGCTGAATCCAGCAGGATGATCCCAATCCCAGCTGGTGATGCTGTGTCTGCTGCAGCCCGGGATGGGGTTTGCCTGCCTGGCTGCCGGGCACACACTGCTGGCTCATCCTGAGCTGCTGCCCACCAGCACCCCCAGATAGTTTTTTTTTCTGAAGTGTTACTCTGGAGAGAAGAAGTTGAAGAAAATCTTTCAGATGTTTGAAATGACAGTATAAATCTCTAATATTGGTTTTAAGCTATGGGAGACAGTGGTAACTACCTGTAAAAGTTTTAAGTGAAAAAGTAGAATTTCTAATTGGTAGAAAAATTGCTCGTTTGCTAGAATTGGGTAATAAAAACTCTATAGCCAGATAACCCAGATAACTGTTAGGTAACCCACGAGATAGGGAATGATGCATTAGCCGGCAGATTTGGTATAGGAGAATGGGTACAAACAACAGATTTAATCTAACAAGAATTTACCATTATTGCTAAAAGGCTTAATTTTTCTAATGCAATTACTTGGTGAGCTCTTACGTGATGGGTTTCTCACTGTCATTAAAGTTTAATGTGAAATTTAGGATTAATTGAGACTAACAAAAATTTTGCCATTGAAGTAAACACAACCAGCATTTAATTCCTTTTCTTGTAAGCTGCAAAATAAGATCTAACTTATGTGGCATTTAGACTGCTGTTATCAGAGACCCATACACAATTGGTGTTTGATGTTACTGTAACTGTTAGTGAAGCTAAAGTGGTGTTAGCAGTAATTGGACTTTCTGCAAAGTGCTGTCAAAATATTTTTATGTTGCCACATACCTGAGACAGTTCTGCCTTCTGTAGTTTGAAGGCTTGATCAGACCTAGTGTCTCTTCCCAGAGTTGCCTTTATTCTTTGCATAGTTGTTTAAGCTGCAATTTCCCATGTGTCATCTTTATTTCCACTGTTGTCGTAGAAGTGAGCTGAGAATTAGCTGGACTGAATGAAAAGGCCTTGTCCAACAAGCTAAATCCAAGGATCTTTGAACATTAATTTTCATTAGAGATATCCCCCCAGAAACTTCATTCCTCAAGCATTAGGAGAGATTGCTACGTTCCAGTGACCTGAGTGTTACCAAATAGTCTTGTAAGGTGTACTCTTTAGATTGCAAGACAAAATACATAAACCTTACTGAGGAAATACATTGAAAGGAGATGTGCTTCACACCTCCTTCCCTCCCTCCATTTCTAGAAACCTGTGAAGGTGTATGCTTGTTTGTACTTCTGTTCACCATGCCACACAATTTCAGGATGTAAATTTTAGCTTCTTTTATATTTTGAAGTGTATTGTTACTGTACCACCTCTGTGATAGATCACTGATAAGAGCAAGCAATCCACATATGGAAGAGCAAGTAAGGAATTAAGGAGTGAGCTAGCAGCCCCCTGTATTTTCAAGTCTGGGTTTTGTTCTAGGAGGTGGTGTTGATCTGCTTAACATCAGTGTGCACTGATCAAATCTGGGATTTGCCTAATAGCCTTGAAACAAGTTTAGATTTTGCACATCCATCTGATTCCCTGTGTTCTGGTACGGATAGCTTTATGTTGGTCTTGCTGGATATTGTTCTGGCTCCTGCTGACATTGAAATTCTTTTAAAATAGGACATTGTATGTTTTGGTACTTTGCCAAATTGCAGAGTCTTCTGCCAGAGATGTAAAGGTACCTTACCTTATTGCCTCTTTTCTCCTCTTAAATTTAACTTTAAAAAAAAATACTAGTGGTGTTGGAGTATTAGTAACTTCTTTGGTGTGTTCCTTGCCAGGAGTGTCTTAGAGTGGATTGTGATCAGATTTTTTTTTCTATTTGTTCCTAAAAATCCATTATGTGGGTTAGCACTTACATATTTTGTGTTTGAAGGTACAGTTGGTTGCCTTCTTGCCCTGTTAAGATTCATTATGGAAAGGTAGCAAATAACATATGTAAAATTCAGTGATATCACTCCTGCTTTCACTGTTCCTGTGGGCAGAAGGTAAGAGTTAGATGGATGTGCTGAGATACTGTTTCTGCTTTTCCCATTAAAGAGGGCTTTATTCTTTGTTTTTAAGCCTCTTGAAATGGGGTAAATTAGAGGGAAGATCTGCTCCGACAAGATGAGCTATTGGAACCAGAAAGTTTTAAAATTAATTTTTGTGTGAGGCAAATAAATGATTTTTTTGAGGTCATGAAACCTGATTAATGGAAATCACAGAACATGAGTTGGAAGGAGCCCATAAGGATCATCGAGTCCAACTCCTGGCCCTGCACAGGACACCCCAAGAGTCACAACATGTGCTGAGAGCGTTGTCCAAATGCTCTTGAACTCTGTCCGGCTGGTGCTGTGACCACTTCCCCGGGGATCCTGTTCAGTGTCCAGCCACTCTCTGATAGAGGAAAGCTTTATCATGATCATGCAGTCTTTTTGTGGGAAGAGGGAGATGTAATGTTTTCAGAGTATCTGAGAAAGGGAGATTTTGCATGAATCCCAGCAAAGTTTCCTTCCTCATGGCATCAAGTCTTCTCTAGACCTGCAGAGCAACAGAATGCAACTGGAAATATAATTCTACAGTTTGCAATGATACTCAGATGATACCTGTGCAGGAGGTTTAATATATGCTGGCTTCAAAATTAGCCCTGCTAGGGGCCACAGTTGCTTAAACATGAGAACTGAGCTCTTTTTCCTGTGAGACCCGATAATGTAATTCAGAAGACAACTCTGTTAAATTACTAATTATCAGACTAAATAGAAGAAACAAATACAGAGCAGCAAAAGAGAAGAGTTAATTACTTTCTCCAGGAGAGTTTTTAGTCTAAACATTGAATAATAATGTTAGCCACCTGCTTGACAGTTGTTTAGTTGGCCAGATTTCACAGGTTGCTTAGCCAATATTGATTCCTTTGTTTTGGCAAAACTGTGTTCTTTATTTCCAGGGGAAGATATAGTAGCATGTAATTTATTTTAATTTGGAAAGTGCTCATGTAGACAGGCGGTTTTCTATAATAGTTGTTTTTTCTTGCTCTAAAATATCTGTAGATGTAGGCACAAAGACAAATAGGCAAACTTGTTTTTATGTAAAAAGTTACTAAATAAAAAATTAACACTAATGAACACTGCTTGTAAGCGCACCAGTCTAAAATGAAGATGGAAGATTGTACTTTGGGCCCTTGGGCCCTAACACCATAAGAGTATTTTTAACTGTTTTCTTATTTTATGTCTAAAATGAAGATGGAAGTTATTCTCTCGATTATTCTTGACTGCTGGACTGTCAGTGTGTGTAGATTAGACTTAATACCAACCTATAAACCAGCCTGTGAAGTTAATTTGTCAACAAGGTGTACTGGAAAATAAGATGACAGGAATAAATAGTTTTTATAGTAATAGTTTTTAATTTTCATAATTAAAAATAATAATAGTTTTTAATTTTCACATAGTCTTTACTACTCCTGGGCCTTTCTGAAGTTTCTAAAAAATATGATTTTTTTCCTAATAAACTATTTTTAAAATTTATTTTGGGGAGGCTGGTAACAGACTGTCTTTACAGTAGGAAATAAGTTATGTTTGCTCTTACCTCCTATCTAAGTATATATTGAATTTTCTTCTGTTCTTGGCAAGCAGAAGGAGACTTGTGAAGGTAAAGATGAAAAATATACTTGAGAACAAGGTAAAGAAATACATATTTTATGTAGAGAATTAAAAAAATGAGAAAGCAGTAACAATGTTCAGGATAATTGCTACTTTTTTTTTTCCTCTTGGCATAACCTCAGAATCTCCATTAGGTAGTAAATTTGTGACATGATTGTAATAATCTTTGACACACTGAAAAAGTGAATACTCTTTTGTTATATTACTGTATCAAAGGTGCTGTATCACAATCAAGTTAAGGATGATTAAGGAGTCACATGATGGTATCTTTTAATTATATAATATACTGAAGTGCTCCAAATCGGTAATATTAGTCTTCTGATATCTCCTAGAGTAATAAATATGCACAAAAGGACTGTCGTAGTGCTTTTGTAAGTATTAAAACCCCTTAAAAATAGTTTGGATTTTGGAGTGTATATTTATATGTTTTGTTATCTTAATGGTAACTTCTTGTGCTTCGGGCCCTTGGGCCCTGACACCATAAGAGTATTTTTAACTGTTTTCTTATTTTATGTTTTCCTCATAAGCTAAGGTTGCTGGTGGGTAGGATATAAGAGAGGAGGAGGAAGAGGAGGAGGAGGAGTGGAAAGCAAAACATTCATTTAGAGCATGGAGCTACTTATCATTAATTCAAGGCAAAGTGAGAGCTTTATACCTTGAGTACAAGTTTTAGTCATGTGTATTTGGAACACTGTGACATAAGGAAATATTGTACCTTAGCAGTACCTCAAAGATCCTTCTACTTAAAAGGCTTAATTAAAATTTACCAGCTGAATTTACAAGATTAAATAGAAATAAATTCATGAAAGTTTAATTGTAATTTTTGTGAACCTACTAAAGCAAGATCTGGGGACTTTGCCTCAAGATCTGGTAGCAGAAGTTAGTGACTAAAGTGGTATGTTTCAGACACTATCCAGAGAGCTCACTTGACAGAATAAAATTCCTTGTTAGAAATGCTGCCATTAACTTCTGAAAGTTATAATGAGTACCTTCATACCAGAGCTCCCCAAGGTTCCATGTACTTGAAGGTATGAGGCCAAGAGGGTTGCCTGGGGATTCTCAGAGAAGAGGACTAAAGGCTTCTTTATAGAAGTGAAAGATACTATAAGATGATTCACAATAAATCTGGCTTCTCAATTTGCCATGTTGTGGAGAACCCAGTCAAAATGAGAATCAGTTTTTTATTTTTGGCAGCGAAAATGAGTCCTTACTAACTGAAAAGAATGGAAATTAATCAGAAAGAAATGATAGGAATATACTTGTCAGTATTGTAAGTCAAATTATTAATCAAGTATTTATTGTCTTATATATATCATTTATATGATACTGGAACCTGAACATTTAAATTACCTTTGATTACCTAACAGTTTTCTGTTTCTCTAATAAACCATGTTCTATATCCTATGATGGTTTCTGAGATGAAATCTGTGTCTCTGGTATGTTTGCTTTTTAATCAGGTTATTTATACATTCACAGTATTTATATATACACAGTAGCTTTTCTGTATGTTTTCCAGTAATGTTGGGGTGAAGACAAGTGTAAGCTGTATTAATCAAATTGCTCTTTTCAGGACTAGATTCTATAGTTGAAGTAAACAATCAATAAAATAACTAATTGGAATCTTCCAGTGAAAACAAACAAGTACATCTTAAAAGTCATGCTATTGAAAACAGAGCACTATTGGAAATAGTGTGGAATATGTGGTGTTGAGATGCTGAAAATCTTAATGTATATTAAATAAATCAAATTCTTTATCAAAGATAAATTGAAGCACATGGTAAATGCTAAACAAGGGCCAGTGGCCCATATGAATAGTGCAGCAATTCCTCGAAATGCCACTTCTTCTGTTGATCTCAGCATAATTTTATAGAGGAGGTGAATTGGTAGTATTCCAAACAGAGAGCAGCAATGCCTTTAGTATTTTTGGTGATTATAATTCTTGAAAATCTGCATTCAACCCTGAGATGTGTTCTGTGGATTGGAATATGGTACTAACAATTCTGAGGCTGTGGGTTCCATTCTCACATAGACCATTCCCTTAAAAGTTGGACTTGGTGATCCTTATGTGTCCCTTCCAACTCAGGGGATTCTGTGGCTGTGTAATAGTTCCTGTAAGGGATTCTGCTACCATTGAATCTACAAGAGTAGTTTGTGTCCAAAGCTTTACAGAAGTGCACAACCCTTCCTCCTCCCACTTGCCCCAAAAAGTGCAAAGATCTTTACGTGTCATTGTAAATGGTTATTCAAAGATAAAGAAGTGCACTGAAGCTTACATCTTCTCTTAATCATAGGGATCATTTGTTCCTTATTGCTGATATATTAGGGTTTTTAGCAGTTGCAGAAAATTAATTGCACAGAAAACCACATATATTTGTCCTTTAATCCACTTTGGAAATGCATATAGAATTGTCTCCTCTATTTTTTGCCAATAAATGTATCCATGAGTTGAGCATTAAACTGCAGCTAAAATTTCTGAACTCTGCTTTCGAAATAGTGCAGTGTTTCATTTTCATGAGAATATAATGCAAAAGGATCAAGGCCAGGACTGATCCTTCTGAGGATAGGTTCCAAGCCCTAGATTGTATAGCTGGCGTTTTTTTGGTCCTGGTCCTTTGTTTGTGCTTCCATGCTACAAGGTGAGGGTTTTGACTGGCACTGAACATAGAGCTGCTTTGTCTTGTGTGTGATTATTGCAAGTCTGTTGATGGGAGAATACTTTTCTCGTCTCCAAAGTATTCAGATATTTTAAAGAAGTTAGCTATCAGAAACAGTAAAAAATTTACACTTGCAGTTATCAGCATAAAGAAGAGATACACTTCTAAGATTTTCTTTCACTTATGATTTGTGCTGTTGTTTTGGGGTTTTTTTTAATAGTTGCAGTACTTTAAAAAAAAAAAAAAAGAATGTGCAATCCAGTTTATTTAGCTGCATTAACCAGGGAGACAAAACACCTTTCTTATTGGAGAGCTGGGATCTCAGACTTCTGGAAAAAGAAGAGTGATGGCTGTGTTATTTTGCATACTGAAGTAGTAGAAACAGGTACTCAGTATATTGGATTATCCTGCTTGATTTGCTTTACTTGGATTCTCAGTTAATACTTAATCAACTCATGATTAGCCCCACAATGCCGGAGTTTTTGTGCTTCCTCTTTTTTTGATTTTTTTTTTCCTTTTTATATTCTTTCCTAAAAGTTTTAGGAGCCATTTTATTAGGGGATTGATTTTTCAGTTATTTGGTAGGTTTGATCTTGTCTGGGAACATCAAGTAGGCTCATTAATTTAACCACATGTGTTAGTTCACTTCCTGGCTTCAACTTGTTCTGAGACTTTCTTATGTCCCTGTGGTGATAAAAGTGTTTGATGGCCAATTGCCTGTGGGACCCATGTTGCTTCAGGCAGCTGCTGTGATGGAGAGTCTCATAGCATGTTTTGATACTCGGAGAAGATCAGTAACATCTTGGTACAGCAGACATCCTTTAGGAGCTCTGCTGACAGCAACAGTGGCAGATAAAAATGGGAGCGTAGTAAAGAACACCAGAGCAGCGGCTTTGCTTACTTGTCTTTGAACAAGTTTGAGGCAAATACATATTGTACACTAGCTATCCAACAGCTTAACCTCAATTTTATTTCTCACTTTTTCTTTTTTCTTTATTTTTTCTGGACAGGATCCAAACTCAAATGATAGCTGTGAATCACTAGGGCTTATGTATTTATGTATGTATGTATGTATATATTTATTTATTTCTCATAGTAATTAAGCTTGTTAATTATCTTCAAATTTTTATCCGGCCGAGATTATCATGCTATACAAATCCTGTGTTTGTAAGGGTTAGCTGTATAAAGCAAACTTGGTTTGCAGGACTGCTGTGGAGTTTCTGGTTTCTTTTTTGGTTTACAGCTTGCAAAGACGCATATTCATTCATTTCTGTGGCATCTATGAGTGTCTGAATTTGTCTCTAAGTGGGCAACAATGCATTTCTGAAAATTGCCACCACATTCTGTTAATTGACAGTTGTCTTTACAGTTTTGACAGAAAGAGCAATGATTGAAAGGCTGCAAGAGATCATTTGGTCTTCCAACCTATGAGACATTTCTTTCAGAGAGATTTAAAGGTTGTCTGCCTGCTGTGCTATTCTCTGTCCTTCTGTCAAAGAAAAATATAATAGTAAAGCAGAAAAAATTGTATGGTGTTTTTTGGCATCTTTTGCCAGCGCAGTTTGGTTAGGTTTTACTGTTCTGGCTTCATGATACTGCTTATCCCACAAAGACCAGTTTTTTAGAGTAAAGTGTGCTGTAGGATGTAGATCATTTGTAGTACAGGTTCCATTCAGAACTGGATTATATGTACAGCTGCATACGGTTATATTTTTTTCCCTCTTACTTGTATGGTATACAAGGAGAAAAAGACCTGATATATTAAATTTATCCATTTCTATTAAGGAGAGTACTCTTTTTTTCACATAAAGCTAATGATCAATTACAAATACAGAAGTTACAATGATCGAAGGCCTTCTAGTGCCTTTTCTTTTGATTGAGCCTAATTTTAATACTTTCATTTATCTTGGAAGAAGCGTTTTTAGTTTTTCATCATGCATAGCATTTGAAAGAAATGCATGCTCAAATTATTCTAAAATTCTGAGTGAAATATTGATGATGACAAATTTGGATAAGAAAAGCCTGAAACACATCTGGGTATTAACTTTATTCTAAGATAATTTACTGATTACTGTACCCCTTTTGCTGCTTTGTCATGATGGGTTTATTAGTTTAACTTCTTAATATTGCAGATAAAGTTACCAGCCTTATGAGATGTAAACAGACACTCCCTACACCCCATTCTTGTGTGCGCACAAAAAAGGTGGTAGAAATCCTCTCTTTGTATATTTCTTCTTGGTTTGAAGCCAGTATTCAGTGCTGCCTGATGTGGAGTTAAAATCTTTTTTTCAGGATTGTGGAATGGCTCAGGACACTACAGTGCCCAAACTGAACTTTGAATATTGGTTGGATAAAGCTATTGAGTGGGGTCAAGCCACTACTTTGGAATCACAGAAAGATGTGTGCCTTCACTTGCCCCAGCTCCAAGAATTTCTACATCAACTTTATGAAACAATAAAACATTTGGTAAGTGGCTTTAGAAGGAATAGTGACCTGTTTTGAAGAGGTCCTCCAAAACAATCTGCACCATGTTTTGACAAAACCAGAAGGTTAACAGTAGCAAAAAGGTTTATCTTGTTGACCTAAGATAATAGTGGATCAGGGGGGCAAACTGGGGAAACAGTCACAGGTAATGCAAACAGGAGTGTGCTTCCTGTTTCCCTGATTTATTGTGAAAGGGGCTTTTTCTACTTGATTGGTTGATGTCAGGTGAAGTTTCCCAGCCAATGCTCTAGCCTCTTAAAAAAACTCTTTAAGTAAAGAAGAATTTGATTCTGGTTGTCAGGTCATAAATTGGATGATTTAAAGGCCTTAACATGCAAAACTGTGACTGATCCTTTAAATCTTAGGGGATCTGCTGACATGTTAACCCCAGTGTATGGTCAGATCACTGGCATAAGCTGCTGCCTGTTCTGTTTATTGATTTAATTATTGTCTGCACTCTTGAGTAAAAGTAGTTGTTCATGTTTAGTTGCTAGTATGTTTTTCTGAGCATCACTTTTTCAGTGTATATATTCAGTATAATTAGCCTTAGAAGTACTGCATTATGGCATAAGGCTTGCTTCTTCTGGAAGTTCTTTTTTTACAATATTCTTATCTGTAGACTGCAGAGTGAGGTTTGTTTCTGAACTGACTTTAAATGTTAAATTTTAAGTAAAAGGTTTTGGGGGACTGGAGTTTCTTCCCATATTTGCATTTCTTTTTCCTTAAGGGGGAAAAAGAATGTTGCTACTTCATGTAATCTGAGGCATGGCCTGAAATGGACTTTGTGAATATGGCCCCAGAAAGTCTTGGTGTTGGAATCCTGAAAATTAGAGGGTTTTGAGAAAGTTAGAAAAAGACAGGCCCCAGTGACAGCAAGGACAGTGAGATGCCAAGGCAGCAGAAAAATTAGTAATGCAGACATGAGAAACAGAACAATAGGCCTATGTGATTTGCTCTTTTAAGTTGCAACAAGTTTATTTAATGTATATCTTTAGAATATTAAAAATGAATAGAGCTCTGTGCCTTGTGTCTTATGAACAAGCTATTGTGTTTGAATATAGGCTGCTATTGTTTTAACCAAAGCTACGTGTGCTTTAAGTGATTGGATAGAAGTATTGTCAATATGCTTGTGCTCTATGTGTGATTGGCTGAAACGCAGATGGAAATGGCTTTATGATATGCTGTAACATTATTAACGTTTCTTTGGCATTCTGTTTGAATCAGAGAGCTGGTCACATCTCTGCTCTCCATTGTCATAACAATGTAATGAGACTGATGTTAGAAATAAACCACTCTAGACTCTGATTTCAGATGTGCTGTCCTGTTCGTGTCTGTATATAAACAGCTAGAAACACTTGGTGTAGCCCCAAAAATGAGACAATGTAAGGAATTTATTGTAGTAGCAGGAGATGCTCATCATCCTTGCTACTTGTAAGTTATCTCAGCCCAGCACTATTGGGAAAAAATATATATGGAAAAATAGGACTGACTACACAGGATTGTATATAAAATACGTTGTCTATTTTATAGTGAAACGTCTTTCTGTTTGGTTAAAAGTTAAATGTCAGTTTGTTACTAGCAAGTTATTAAGGAACTTAATTTAAAGAAAGCAAACAAAAGTAACGAAGTAATTTTATGCCACAGTAGATATTAATCTCTTCAGAAACTGTGAGACAGTGTATTATAACAATCAACAAAAATGTGTGTTAATTAGGCTTTTAGTACTGTGAAATTGTATACTTGCTAGTTACTAATACTGATCTGCTGGGTGTGAGGCAAATGAACAGATTTTCTAACATAGTTAAGTATTAGGTAAGAAAATTACCTAAGTTTTAACTTACTTGAATGATGATATTGTAGAAAATCTACATATCTGCCTGTGTTTTGCTTTCAGAACATTTCATGGTATAATAATTTGGATTGTAATTTACAGCAGTGAGTATCATTAACAGTTCTCTTAACCTACTTTTGATGTGCAGTATATTTACTATCTTTTTGTTTGTGTTTTAGCAGGGTCCCACTGTAGCAATCCAGCAGTTCCCTTTAATTGGACAGCTTCTAGGAAGGCTCTGTTGGAATCCTTTTGTTATAGGATATGGTAAGAATGTGTTAAGATATTTCTGCAGCAGTTCCATAAACTTTATTTTGTAGAAATTAGGAAAATATGAGTTGCTATATACTATGATTTTTTTTCCATAAAAACACAGCATTCTTTTTTACTGAAGTAAACTTCTGAAATGAAAAGCCTATCCATGGTGTTTAAAATATATGGGATTCAGAAATGTTAAATTCACTTTTGGATCTAATTAATTTCATGGAATCTTGGCTTGGGACCAGTAAGTTTTAAACCCACTGAGTGTTTATGTGCATCATGATTTCCATTCTCATTTTTTGTTGTATTGATTACATTTTGCTGGAGTCTCAAAATGTACAAAATCTAGTGCTTCAAATTCTTAAAATGGAAGTTTCCTTCCATGTGTATCAGGATATACATGTTTGCTAAGACAGAAGAAATGACTTATCTGATATGTGTGTTTTGTAATTAGTCTGTGTTATGGTTGTCTTTGTTTTTGCTGAATCCTTAGGATGTATTTTCCCTGTCGCTCTGTCCTTAACTAGTGACAATGCACATAGAATCTAAATTAAAACAGTAAAGTAGTAACAGAGGAAAAAGGCATAAACAAAATGCTCTTACTGGTGGTGAATATGTGTGTGGATGAGAATATAGAAGAGAAAATAAATTTGGCACAGGAAAACTGTTTGGAGGGAGGAGGTGCTCCTTGTGCTATGTCATCAACAGTTCTGATGCATTTTTCAGGAACTGAGATGTTAAATTTTTGATAAATTACTTGGGATCTCATTTAAGTAGAAAACTGATTCTGAGCTTCCCTGTGAGCCCCTTAAAATAACTGTTTGTCAGTCTTTTGCTCTTATTACAACTACAAATAAAAGGGAAAGAAAATAAAAATTCAATAACATTATGTCTCTTCTGCTTTATGCTTCTTTTTGGGGAAATAGAGAAAAGGGAAAAATTTTTTCAGCTAGAAGGGCTTTTTAAGTCAAGCACAGCATACATCTTCTGTTTTTACATTTGTCTTCTAGACAGTTCCAAGCACGGGCAAAATGAACTTGTCTGTAAAACACATAGTAGATGTGTGTAATGTCAGCATTTCACCTTTGAAAGCAAAATTTGGGAAGGAAACATAGGTTTAGACAGACCACTTTTGCAGAGCAACAAATGTGTGCTTTTTGAAAAGCCTTTTCATACTTACAGATCCTATTTTACTATGGAGAGGTTTCCTTTCCAATCATAGATTTTGAGTGTGTTGGTAACCATTAATGTTTACGTGCTTTGCCTCTAAGTTTTTGTTTGCAGTGTGCAAGTCTTCAGATGGTAAGTTTTTCTGAGCTGACAGTATATTGTGTTATAGAAAGTAGCTTCATCTATATTTCTCATCAGAGTTGAAAGCCATCTCTCTCTGCTTTTGGCTCCTTTCCACAAAAATCCCAGCAGTACATTCCTGGTTTCCTCTTTTTTGTGTTCCTTCAGCATTTTCTGAAGCTGCAATTTGCACTTCTTCTGCATTTGGTCACCTCTGAAGTTTGCATGACAATGAAGTCTTATTACAGTTTGGGTTTTTTTTGTCTCCAAGTGGCAAGCAAACCAAAGAGCTTTACTTGCTCAAAATGGACTCCTTCACTTTAATGCTTAAAGATTTTCTGACATCAATAGACCTGAAGATGTCTGCTTATACATTCCCACCATTTCCTCTTCTTAGAGCCACCTGAACACTCTTTGGACTGGTGGCATTTTAGATTCAGCAGTTTTTCATTTTGTTTGGCACTGGTTCTGAAGATATTCTTTAAGATAGTGCTGGCTATAGCAGATGCTGACTCTCAAGTGGGTTTCATATAATTTCTCATTTGGATAAATAGCTCATTCAGGCATGTGTCGAGATCAGGCCACCCTCACAGAAGAAGGAACTAATTTTGTTCAATTCGGTCTTTCATACTCAAAAATGGAGCAGGAAAAACAATATACTTTTGCACCATGTCCAAACCACAATACCTATCGCCTTAGATGAACGTCTGTTGGTGCTGGAGGCTGACATGGCTGACCACTCAGTGCAGGAAGCATAGTCTCTGAGGGAAAATAATCTCCTCATAAACACTGCTGAGGAGGAGGTGACCAAGTTAGCCTTATTTAGAATGCTAATGTGAGGGAAGCACGATTGAAGAAAATCTCATGACTGTACTTGTGGTCCTGAACCACAAGGGATACAGGAGGAATTCAGTTTTGGTTAGGAATTCCAGTGGTGGTGTTTTTTCTGTTTGGGTTTTTGTGTGTGTGTGTGTGGTGGGGCTTTTTTGGGGTTTTTTTTTGGGGGGGGAGGGGTTGTTTGGTTTTTTTGTTTGTTTGTTTGTTTGTTTTTACTTGTTTTTTTTGTGGGCTGTATTATTATCTTCTCAGTAGAACCCTTCTGGTTTGAGTTTTAACCCCAAATGCCTCGAATCCCAAACTAATACTATAAATGCTGGGAGGTTTCTTGGTGGCTCTCTATGTCAGTAAATGTGTGTGAGCAGGCAAGCTTGAGAATGGACTAATTTCAACAGAAAGTTCAGTTTTAGCTAATCCACATTTTGTGATGTGTTTCAATAAAATTTTACAACAAACTCTTAAAATAATATTTCTGGCTGTAAGATAAGGGATTACTTTCTTCTGTCTGGCCACAGGGTATTTATAAACTGAATGTACTTGGGGTGGTTGAGACTACCTTGTGTTATGAGAAAAACATACCTTTTTGTTCTTTATGTGGTTTTTTATAGTTTTTTTTTCGTTATGAGATTGGCGGGAAAGAAGTACAAAATTATCATAAAGGTTTGGACTTTTGACTGGTTGTTTGGTTGGAGGTGTTTCAGTTCTTTTGTTGGTTTGCTTGTTTGTTTCTTTGAGGTTCTTTTCCCTTTTTTTGGTTGGTGTTTTGTTTTTCTTTTTGTCATTTTTTTCCCCCAAAGCAACTTGCAAGCTGTCTAAAATTTCCTACAGAAATTTTTTGTTCTCTTTGTTGGAATAGAACATTAACCTCCTTAAAGGAGTCCTGTAGATAGGTGGTAGATAACCTTTTTTGAGCTGGAGTATCCACCTTTGGGTTTTTAATTTTATTTCTGTGAATGTATTAATTGGCTGTTTGGGTATTAGTCAACCTTTCATGCCATAGTAAGATTAAATTCCTTTGTTTGTGTCCTGATAATGCTTTTCAGTGTTCATCATGATGATAGGTTTTCCATTGAGATCACAGTTGCTAGAAAACTGGGAGGAAAAAATCCACCACTAGGTTTTCGATGGCTCTGTGTTTGCTCTTTTGATAGGATTATATTTTGCAGCAGCTGTAATTATTTTAAGATCTGGACTAATCTTCCCATCTTTCATCCCCTGTTCCAGAGCAGCTGTGAAAACAGTGAAGCAAGAGTTTCCCTCAGAGTGTGTCATGGGGTATATCAGCAAGACTATGGGCTCTTTTTCTTTTTTTCACTGATCTATGGGAGGCTACCTCAGTTTTGGTCAAAAAGTAATTTTTTGAACTAGGAAAATCTGAAGTTGTATGAGTTCCTTATTTTTTGGAAACTTTTGACTTATCTATGAGGCCAGCATAGGTTGATTTCACTGGGGATGAAGTTTGAATCTATCTGTGTTAATCTGTGTAAACTTATTATGCTAGCAAAGTGTGCCAGCTCAATTTATCTAGGCTTTATTTTCATCATTTTAGCTTTCATCATACTGATTTGCATTTTGCATATTGAGCAATACATGCAAAATATTTTATAGTATGCAGCAAGTCATCACGTGTAACAAAAAATCTTCTCATCCAGAAATCTATTCAAGCAGTTACATGTATTTTCTTCATGTATTTTCTTAATTTTTTAAGTTAAAAGAAAACCAAAATTTAAATAAAATTATTTATTGTTTATTTATTATTTATTATTTATTGACGTATTGTAGACATACACTATAAACTGTATGAGTCAAAAGAAGAAATACTTGAACTATGTATATGTTGTTTGAGATAAGCGGTTTGGAGTTGATGTTTTCTTCCCTTTTTCCGTGTAATTTATATAATTGAAGGGTATGTCAAAAGCCAGACTTCACAATCAGGCAATATTTAGTATTAGTAATTAATAATGTTTAAAATCTTTATTTTCCAAGAAGGAATTTGCTGTGATTTAGTCATTTAATAAATAAACCACTCATTATTTTTTCCTCACAGATAATGTCATAGTAGAGTTTAGATGAAAGGTGCTTTTGAAGAAGATAGTTGTCTGTTGGTGCTGATGTCTGAATGCCAGTTGGATATAATCAGGATTTAAGAACTTCTGCAGAGCAGTATGCAAGATGCATCCTTTAACTGCAGAATTACAAAACATAGGAAATTATTAGCCTTATAAAAATCCATATTAAAACAAGTCCCCAAACACACAAAGACAGAGTACCCTGAACTGTGGTGGGTTAAAAGTGTATGCTTGGGAAACCATTTCTGTTGCAGAGATGTTAGTCAGTGGGAGGTCAGTAATGGCCTCCAGGTTTGTTGGACATTTATTGAGGAATACTGGTTTAAATCAGTGTTAACATCTTTGGTCACCTGGTGAAAATACAGGCATTACTTAATGGACCTTTTATTTTTTCCTCTGGCTTTCTCAACAAAACACTTCTAAATAATACTGTTTATTGCATCCTGGATAACAAATACAAAGAAGACAAAAGAATTTACTTGTTCAGCTTGATAATCAAATTGTCTCATAACATAATGTCTAGTATCACTTATTTGTATTATTTTTAACAAGAAGCTTATTGCTTACTAAGTGAACATTATATCTGAACTACATCTGGGTTTCAGAATTTTCATTTCAATCACACAGTTTTGTTCTGGCATTAAATTCACTATAGAACATCTTAGCATGTGCCAAAGAACATTAGGGAAAAAGCCACCAAAGCCTATTGAAAACAAAGTTGTTGCAAATAATCATGAATTAAATGTCTCTTCAGCTGCTTACTTCAGATAATCAGCTCCTCCATAGTATCAGTTCATCTGAGCAGTGAGAGTTGTGCTCATTTTGTAGTAGATTCTTAAAGAAGAGAGCTAATTTCAAACAGTGTGTTAGAATTAAGTAAAACCCAATCTGATCCTTAACAGAAAATCGGAATGGGATTTTTTTGCATTATCATTTAGCTATTCTGCTGTCTGCAGAAATGTCATATTCCTTAGGCATGGAGACTTTCTCTATTTTTACAGAGAACTTGGTAATTTATATTCTAGCTATGAATGATTTCATACTTCACAAACTTTAGTTTTTTGTAATTGGACATACTTGAGTTGTGCAAGCTTTAGACACAATGTAATAAACTATTTTACTACTCTAGACTATTGTCTGTTGTTAATGATATTATTTACTGTGTTGAAAGTTCCTTGAAGGTAGCTTCAGGTATTATTTGTGTGAGTGAATTACTAGGTCCTGCAAATTTCTTAAGATCATCTAACTGTTGTATAGATTCTGAACACTTAGGTACCTTTTAAACTGCTGTTGAAGGAAATGATTACACAAGAAGTATATAGTGATTAAAGTTAAGTGTGTGGTATGAATCTGGTAGAATAGAAGTAGCATGAGTTGAGGCTGATATTTAGGGCCTCAATTTTCTGGATGAATAGGGATTGTTGTGTGTAATTCTGTCTGTGTTTTGTTTGGGTTTTTATTTTCCCTCTAAGTGTACCTTTATTTGCTTTTTTCCCTGCAGATGAAAGCCAGAAGACTCTGATGTGGTGCTTATGCTGTCTGTACAGCAGTGAACCACAGAATGCTGTGGAACTGAAGGCCAACAGCTGGATACGGGTAAGTGAATGAATCCTTCCCTAGACTGCTTTGAATTAAATTGATGATTTAAAGGTTCTGCATCTACAGCATAGATACACTGTCATTCTGTCATTTAAGAAACTGCTCCAAACTCAATTTGCATACATATTGTGTTGAAGAATATATGATTCTAATTATAACACAGTCAGTGTTAGTCTCATTTTAAATCTTAAAAGGATGAGGTATTTTACGTTTGATAGTTTTGATGCTCTTCCTAGATTCACCAGGTCTAGTATCCTTGAATAAGGAGCGGCAGCCTCAAATCAGAAGGGAAGCAAGTGTTGCTATTGAAAATAAAGAAGTTTTCAATTAGGATAAAATACATAACCTGGAAAAATGTCATGGTTTGTTTAGAAAGCAACTTATTCTGCTTTGTTCTGTAATTTTTATTCATTTTTGGTTTTGTTTAATCTCCTGCCTATGAAGAATTTAATTGGGTCTTGCTGGGGTTCCTGCCCTAAATCCCGGCCGGTAATGGGCAGCACAGTCCAGCAGTCCAGGGGGGCAGAGAGATGCGGCAGCGGACAGCGGCTCCAGCAGGGAGACTGGTCCGGCTATCTCTCTGCCTAGGGTGCACCCTCCCACGGCTGTGGTGGCAGGCTGCGCACCCTGACCCTCGGATGAGGGGAGTAAGGCCGCCAGCGACGTCGGCAGGGTGTGGAAAGGAAGCAGCAAACAATCTCAGCAGCGTCGAGTGGATTTTATTCCTCGAGCAGGGGAGGGGTGAACTGGGGAAGGGCTGAGAAGGTTTGCCAAGGGAAAGCTGGGTGAACTTAGCTTAAATACAACAAAGGAGGAGCAAGGAGGATGAACAATAATTGGGTAGGGAAAAAGAAGGGCAGAGCATGGGACCAATTACAGTTAATGGGAGGTGGGAGAAGGGTGTGACCAAGACCAGGGGGCCAATCTCGGCTCGAGAAGAGAAGAATCTTCTAGAAGCCGGGCTGGGCTGGAGAGGAGACTGACAGACACGGGGAGGAAAGATCAAACTTGACAGATAGAACAACCTGTAGCCAGATTGGCTGTCTGGGGAGAGAGAGGGAGATTGACAGGAGCAGCTCGCTCCACCAGGGGAGGGGCCGGCCGGGGACAAACCATACACAACAAAAAGGGGGGGGGGGGGGGTAGAACATACCATTATCCAAACCAAATTACAACTTATAACAACCATTTAAATAACAAAAAGAACACGCCGCAACAGGGTCTGAACTTTTTTCAAAGACAGTCAGAGAGGGAAGAGGCAGTGCTTGTGTGTGGATTTATATTTAGTGACTTAATGAATAATGAATATCTAACTTTAGTCCCAAAATTAGAGTTTTGCATGGCACATCTGTTCATATTTTTCATATTTCCACACTGAATTAACAGAGCCCATCAGCATGTAAATAGCTTGCAACATATTGATGCTTAATGTTCTACATGGCTGACTAATTTGAGGGTGCAGTTCTGTTGTGTCCTTCGTTTTTCCATGGCTCCATGTAAAAATGTGGTAGAAAATATAAAGGGAATTTTAAAAAGTCTTTTAGTCCTCACAACTTGTGAGAATGTAGCAGCCTAATCAATATTTATGTACAGCACTGCTAAAGCTGAAGATACTACTCGATTTCTGTAGGTAGATAATTTCTTGCTTACTAGTTTATTTTGTGTGTCATATTATCTAGGTATGCATGTAATGCTAGGATGTACAAATTATTATAAAATAATTGATGATGGTGACAATGCACATTTTTGTTGTTAGTAAACAGCTATTGTTGATATAAAAGCAGTAGTCTTAGAAATATGTTCTCACAGTCTTTTAGGTGGTCTTGGGTGCCTGTATATACCTGTTCAGTGGGCTGTACCACTTACCATGAAAATTTGAACAATTTAATGCTGAGTAAAATCACCCTTATTTTTTTCCTGTCTTTAATATTTTGCAGGAGCTTTTACTGAGGTTAGTACACTTTTAATTCAAAGTGTGGCAATGCTTGAATACCGAAGTAAAATGACACAAAAAAACCCTCTGCCTTTTCAAATGTAGTCTTGCTGATTCCTTGTATTCTTTGTAATGAAATAGGAGAGGCACAGTACTATGCAGTTAGTTGCTAAACAGAGCAAAATTTGTCCATTTTGCTTTTTAGTAGCATAGTATATACATATGCATTAATGATGCATGTTAATAACATGTGCATTAGTGATGTTCAGTGGTGAGGGAGAGTTGTACCCAGACAGTCTACTACAGACAGAAAAAAAAAACTCCAATTGTTTTAAAAGTCTGACTCATCTGATTCATGTAACTGATATAGGAAAAAGAATCAGGTAAGCAAGAACGAACAGTTGGAGATGGGGCTGCTGCTTTTGTCTTGTATTGAAACTAACATGTCAAGTATTTGATTCAAACTGCCCTGTAATATGCAGAAATTTTTCCACTTACTCTGTGTGTTTCAATCACCTGTAATAGCCATTGTGACTTGATGGGTCAAGAGTTAACCTAAAGGTCAGGGAAAGAGGGCATGGAGCAATTCAAAACACAAACGTATCTTACTCGCTGTTTTCACCATTCAGCACTTACCTGGTTGTCTAAGGTGAATGCAGCATCATATGAGAATACAGCAGTTGGGATTAAAAGAAAGGGTATTATTAAATTGTTTTCTAGAGTTAGTAGAATTTCTTCTCAGTTTTTTACTGCCCAGTGGGTGTCATCACGAAACTTTTTGAAGAAAGTGGTTTTATTTCCCTTTCCTGATCATCACTGTCATTCCAGTCACCAGCAATGGTGGTACAATAAGGACTATCATGCTTGTTTTTACAGAAGAACCTAAAGTAAATCTTTTGCTACTCTTGAGGGTTTTCTTTTGCCATCTATGATAATGATTTATATTTTAAAAAACAAACAAAATGCCAAGTTGTATCTGATTAGAAAATTACATTATTTGGTCAAGTTAGTGTTGAATCTCTTCTTCCTCTTGCTTTAATAGCTATGTACATTAACTGTGACGTTACACCTTGCTTTTTTTGTTGGTGGCAGGCGTGAGTTCCTGGGGGGTGCTGGGGCCATTCAGTGCATCTTTAGCTAAGATCACTGATAGCAGGGCTGATCTCAAGACTTTTGTTTTTAGCTACTAAATTGCATTTTCAAAGTTGCAAAAATGTATTTAATGTTGAATGTATTTAATGCTGGCTTACTTTTTAACTTTCCTGCCATTTTCATAGAGAAGCTGTGTTGTTTTTAATGGCAAGAAGGGTAGCTACCCACTTGAAATGTATTATTACTACATTTCTGAAACTAACAGTGTGCAGGTCGGTAAGTTCTTTAAAAGAATGAAATGTGAAAAGAAATTTAGTGACATTTAAATAAAGTGTGCGATGTAGACTGTTTTTAGGATTAGATGCTACTTAAAATGGTAGATATTTTTTGTTTTATTTATGACTCTGGGCCTTAGTGTTGGAATCCAGGTTACACAGGTCTTTGGTAAAGCCAACCACAGCACAGGAAGCCAAGATACATGTTGCCACAGATGTCTCACTAATAAAAACGATCATGACCTGGTGAATCCAGTCTCTAGGAAAGTTATTTAGCTTCTCCAGCTGGCCTTCTCTGAGCAGAGATTTTTGGAGCTGTGAAGTACGTATGGTTTTAGGATGGACTTCTCTGTGATGTGGCTAGAACAGCTTCCTTTCACTGCACATTACTCTTGAAATCACATTGCTGCAAGTGAAAGCTTTTTTGAAGCAGGTTTTCTTTTTATTAACTTGGCCACACCTTCTTCTGTGCTCTTAGTTTATGAGCTATGGTTATGAATTGTTTATGTCTCTGGAATTTATTTCCAATACGGCTTTTCTTTTCCAAATCTGTATGTTATGCATGGCCATATCTATCCCCATCTTTCTTATAAGCCCCCTTTGAATACTGGTAGGCTGCAGTAAGGTCTTAAGACCTTAAAATAAGACAGTTGTATTTGCTTCTTTGTCTGTTTTCTGGGTAGAAGCTTATGTTGTAGGATACATGGCTGACATGTATTTGCTAAAATACAGTATGCTGAATATGTGAGGCAAAGTTCAAAACTGGACGCTGTTGTTTGTAGAACATAGTAATGACGACATTGTTGCCTATTATGATAGCTGTTTGCTAACTTAGAAACTGTCGTGTATATTTTTATATACCAGTAGATGGCATTCTTCCTATTACATACAGGTACACATATACTAATTTTCTATTAATATGTATGCAGTTTTCTGTTTCACAGCATTCTAATAAATACACTTCCAAAGAAAACTGAACGTCTATTTTAACAGTAGTCTCAAATTTAGAAGCCAACTTCCCTGCTGCCCTTATTATGTGGCATTGTTTTGACTCTTAGTTTCTAATGTTGGTTGCAGTAAAGAGAATTGTGTGTTAAGATTCCTGACATTTTGGCAACAGTTCAGGGTCCTCACTAATAAGAAAATTAATTTCATTATCTTTTCTGTATTCACAGTGCATTCAGTTGAGCTGAGTTTTTAATTTTTCTGCCCATAATTTTTCCACAGATGTAGAAGAATTCTACCTGTGTTTTCACTTTTTCTGATAGTGACTGCTTATTGAAATTTGGGGTTTTAGCGCTTAGGGCTTTCTATCCAAGGATGTGTTATATTAAAGTGTATATATGAACAGTTTACATGTGAACACTTCAAACCTTAGTTCTGAGGTACTTCCAATGAAAAACTCATGTTGCAAATAGCTTGAGTAAAAGGAAAGAGCTATTCCTTTTCTCTCACTTCCTCCTTTCTCTCACTGCTGTAAATTTACAAGTAGTATTCTGAACAGCACAGGTTTTTCAGTATTTCCACTCCATTGTTTATCCTATTGCATGCTTTCCTAGTAGCTCATTTGTATTATTTAAGGACAAACTGACCAATCTATTCTGAATATCTGTAGCGTGTCTCTCATCGTATTTCTTGGTTTGCTGCTCCCATGTTTTAATTAATTCTGTAACCTCTTTTTAAATTACTGCTGCTTTCATGAGATTATTTCCTGTGGGTATGAGACTTTCCCTGTGATAAGGGGAGCAACAAACTGCTCATTCTTCTGCGTGTGGCCTCTGGTTAGGAGCCAGCATTCCCTGGTGCGGCAGCACGGGCGCGCTCTGCTGCCAGAGCCGGCGCCGCTCGGAGCCGGGAGATGGCGATCCCTGTCCTGAGCGCCCGCGCATCCCTGCCTGCACAGGGCTCTGACTTGGCTGCTGCTGCACCTAATGCAGTGTTACACCTAATGCAATGCTGTTGTGGCCTTTCCCAGGTGTTCCTGCATGTGTTTTGATAAAAAGGCAGTATCATACGGTGGGTGCTGATAATTTGTTAAACTTGTCGTAGAATGGCCTGGGCTGGAAAGGTCCCACTAGACCACGTTGCTCAGAGCTCCATCCAGCTTGAAAACTTTCAGGGTTTGGGCATTCACAGCTTGTTTGGTAAACCTGTGCCAGTGATTTACTACCCTCACAGTAAAGAATTTCTTCTAAATGTCAAATCTAAGCCTACTCTCTTTCAGTTTAAATCCATTTCCTCTTGTTCTGTCACCACATGCTGTCATAAAAAGTCTCTCCATATTTCTTGTAGGCTCCCTTCAGGTGCTGGAAGGCTACAATTATGTCACCCCAAAGCCTTCTTTTCTCCAGGCTCACCCCAATTCTCTCAGCGTTTCCTCACAGGGAGGTGCTCCATCCCTCTGATCATCTGGGTGTCCCTCCTCTGGACTCTCTCCAACAGGTCCATGTCCTTCCTGTGTTGGGGACTGCAGGCTGGATGGAGTGTTCCAGGTGGGGTTTCACCAGAGCAGAGGGTGAAAATAAAAACTGGGAATTAGCTCTTGTACATATACATTGTCTTCAGCTGTTCTGTGTCTTGAAAGTTTTCCTTTCTTAGTTAAAACTAAGAGCAACCATTAATTAAGCATGTCTTACAAAAAGGAAACAAGAATATTTTCTATATTTCCTGCTGCTAATGGTTGCCTGTTCTGGAGGCTCTTCTGAACACACAAGAGATTCTGAATAATTACAGGCTAGTGATCACTTTCATCATATTGCATTATTTATGTTTGGAGTTTTTTTATGTTATTCCTATAATTTATGATTTGTTAAAGCTTTGAAGCACTGGAACAATGTATTTTTAGAAATTTTATTGTTATACTATGCTATTATTAATGTTCTTAGCATTCATGAAAATTTAATCCAATTTTTCATGCCACATAGGCATCCTATGGAGAGGGTGGAAAATGCAGATTTCAATTTCTAAGTTGATAAGCCATCCTAAAAAGCCATCAGAATTGGGTCCAACAAACGCCAATCTTACAAACTTAAAGTCTGACTCATAGTGTAAATTAGAATTTAGAAAAGTGGTGAGTTACATGTTAGCAGATATAGACCAAAGTTGTGATTGGTTGTATTCATCAAGCACCAATTGGACAATTAGAGCCAAAAGAAAACGAAAAAGGTTATGTCAGTCAAAGCTAAAACATGGAAAAATTGAATATTAATTTTGTCAGGACCACTTATCAAAGCAAATCTGACAGAGAGGGAGGAAGAAAGGTGAGCTGAAAGGGCATGCTGATCTAAAATACTTGATGGAACTGAATAACTTTGCCAGAAGCTGGGACAGTGGACAAAAAAAAAAAATTCCAGTTCAGTAGAGTAGTACTCAGAGTGCAGAACAAACCTGAAGAGGCCCAGATATTCTGTGACTCTTTCCTGAAGGCCACCTGTTCTGTAGAGTAGCTGGTGTATTTTTTGGCAATATACAAAGCCAACCCAACACCAATGAAAGATTATTCATTTAAATATATAAGAAGAGAATATGTGGTAATAACACAAAAATGGAAGTTTCTGGCTGGTGCCAGATATTAAACTTTCTATAACATCAGGCTTGCTTTTAGAAAACAGTCCTAGTTCAGCCCTCACCATAGGGAAAGCTGCATATAAATAAGTGCATGTAGTCAGAAGCTCCAAGTAATTTCTGAAAGAAGCAGAATTCCTGAGGTAAGTGAAACAAGCACAAAGGGTTTTGCACAAGCATAACACACCTGTGGAGAAGAGTAGAGCAAGACAGATTGTACTAAGAGTATCATGCCTATGGGTGCACTGTATAAAAAGTCTTCTGAATATCCGTCATCAAGTGGCCTGAACCATCCTTAAGTGTACTCTTGTGCAAAACTCTTCAAGAAGCAATATGTACAGATCTTGAAAGATTTTCAAAACATAATGTAATAAATAATTTATGAAGAAGAACCCTCACTTTTGGTGACCATCTCTGCAAATAAAAAAACCCAGAGATGGTATCACTGCAGTCATGCCAGTTAAAATGGGAAAATTCTGCTGTTTGTGTCATGGGCCTAACATAAACAAAAATAAGAAATCCTGGTCATCCACTGACCTCAGTTAATGCAGTAAGATGCTTGTGTGGTTTCTTTTTTGTTTTTTTTTTTTTTTTTTTTTTTTTTTTTTTGTTTTTTTCTGGTTCTTTTTTGGTTTTTTTGTGAAAATAGAGCTTCATCTTAAATAATAGTAATCCAGTTGTGGCCAAAAGCTCAGTAAATAAATTAAGAAATGGAACACTTTTCAGCTCTTAATTATTGCATTTACAAAGCTAAATTCAGACCCTCAGCAGAATTGCCTTTGGCTGGAAAATTCAATAAGCATTTGGAAAAAATTCAGTGAGGCAAAATGTCGATGTAGGTCAGCTCTTAATCCTTGTAAGATCTGAGGCTATTTAATAGGCTAATTGAAAAGACTTATTAGACACCTAGTGAAATTGAATGTAGAGCAAGTCCAGTGACAATCACCAGGGTCAGCAGTGAGTCCAGTGACTGCCACACCAGGCCCACAGGGACGGGGCAGGCCCAAGGTTTGGCTGTGAAGTCATGGCCAGGGGTCAGGATGCAGGGCAGCAAGGTATACGGCCAGCTCAGGCACGGGTGCACTGGAGCCCAGGCAAGATCCAAATGCCTTGAAAGTCTCCCTGCCCATGGTGGATGGGTGGGTTGGATTTAGATCATCTTCAAGGTCCCCTTCCAACCCAAACCGTTCTGTGATGCTATGTAGGATGTACATGGAATTGGGATTACAATATTCTCTTCTTAGGTAAAGAATGTTGATTTGATTTTGGGGCCAATATACTTGCCATCTTTCAAACTCATTACCTACTTTTTTTTTTTTTTTTTTTGTATGCATGCTTTGTCAGATTGTTAGGAAAACATTAGAAATTGTTAGGAAAGGACAAATGTTAAAAGCAATCCAAACATAATGTACAGAGCTTTTTTCTTCTTTTCCTAAAGGGTATTCTTTTAATAATTAACTCTTATAGAAAAAAGTCTTCAAGTTCACATTTTTCTAGGAGAAAGGAATTTCAGGTAACATGAAGAAAATATCTAGTGCTCAAATTAGAGTGAACCTCAATATCTGTTCTTTAGTTTGCTTTTTTATGTTAGAATGAGCCTAAATCACTTGTGAATTGTCATACCACGGCAGATATGGGCCCCAAGATCATCTGATGGAAGATGTATTAAAATAGTGTTGGATTTATAATAAAGGATGTCTCTATGAGATAAGAATACTACTTTAATGACATATATGGGTAATGTGTCTGTTAAAAGGCTTATGAGTTGCTAGAGGACATACTGAGAAACATATATTTTCCTTCTTATCTAGACAACTTTGAAAGAAGGAGATTAAGAGCTGAACAGAGATATCTGAGTTAAAATATGAACATATTTCACCTGCTATTTATTACTGAGAAAGTTAAAGGAGAGAGAATCTGTGTGATAGAGCATGGTTTTAGCAGGATTCTATTACAATACAGAATTTTCAAACTTTTTTTGTTGTCATTTCTCCTCTCTAAAGGGAAAACAATTTGAGTAGTATTTGGACTAAGATTAATTGTTGTTTTGGGCTATTTCTTACCTTTTTGATAATATCACTGCAATATTTTACCATGATAAAACACAAAATAATCAGAAGGGAATGTCAGTGTAAGAGGGACGGGAAGGCATGGAGCAGGGGATCTGGTTTTCCCTGGCAGTTGTGGGGAGAGGGACGTCTGTGTTCCAGGAGGCATGCATCCAAGAGACAAATGGAAAATGTTAAGTCTCCTGGAGGCCAAAGTAGTTCAAAGTTACTTAATCACTTTCTGAGACTCAGTTATGTGGTTTTACAGATCTTATTTGGTTTTTTGGTATGTTTGGAAAAGCGTTGTCATTCCTCCACTAACCTGTGCAAATAATCATCAGGAGCTTTGATCACTGCTGAGATCATAGTGTGTTCCTTTAGATGAAAGATGTCTGATGGTGATTAAAGTATGTATCTTGTTTATACTTTTTCTATTAATTTTTTCTGTGTTTTCCACTGGTCCTTCAGGAGTCTTTGTAGCAGTTTTCCTCAATCACTATATATGGAATTTACCCTTGCCTTCCATCAACGGCTTATATGTAAGAGAGTCTAAAGATATTTCCTCAAAGTGGTCTGGAGTGCTTGGAGATAAATGGGCTTTTACTCTGTCCTTGATTGTTTTCTTTCAGCCTTGCTTGTGATATATCCTTTTTCCCTCGTTTGCTAGGTGGTGGCACACTGCTTAGTGCAATACCTCACAGTTGCAGCCAGTAGACAGTCTGTGCTTTTCACTGGAGCATTTGCAGTCAACTCCTGGTGAAATTGTTGAAATGGTACAGGCTGCCTGTACCATTTGTTAGAGAAGAGTGCAATAACAGCTATGTGTTGTGCAGAATAGTGTTTTACTGCTTGATTTTGTGTGATAAAACACAAAAAAAAATCAAGAGAATGCATGTAGTGTAAGTTTTGAACTCCTTTACCACTTAATGCAGAGATCAGAATTCAAAATAAAATTTCTGCTTAGAGAACTGCTACTTATTTTGGTATTTAGGGCTTATTTTGTTATTTTCAAAGTTGCTGTTGCTATTAAATATTCACTACTAAATATTCTTGTAGAGGAAGGGAGCAGTTATAATCATAGGGTCATCAGAAATATTCAGTGGATGTAACAACAAAGTGACATATATTCTGATATATTAGTATTTTCTAGATACATGTCTTATCTAGAATTCATAGTTTTTGTGCTTCTGAGATCTAATGCAATATCTTAGCTCATTATGAAGATGTGGGGTGAATGGGTGGTGTATCAGACTGTATCTTTAAGTAGTTAGGTTAAAGTGAGTATTTCAGTGGTAGATCTGCTTTCTCTGTGTCACTGGCTATCCTGTAAGGCAAAATGTTTTCATAAACTTTAAAGAGAAGTATTTAAAGTATCCAGTTTTCAGACCATTTATGCACATTAAAAATAGCTTGCTATTCAGGTTCAATGGTTTTCTTGTTGGACAGTGCTTACGCTGGGGTCTTGCCACAACAGATGCAATAGATTATAAGAAGACGGCTAGTATAATAATTACGGCGTGGAACAGACTGCTGGCAGATACAGCAACGTAGCATTCTCTTTAATCATAGTGCTTCCCATAGTGTGGGTGGCCACAGGCTGCAGACGTTTCAGTCAATCCCTTCTCCATGCAGCAGTGGTTGTAAAAAAGAGCTGAAGTAAACAGCATTCCACAGACCATTAAGGGGTTTTAATTTTGAAAAAATATAGCTTCCCTTCACCCTTCCTTTTGGCTGCTTGCTTCTGTCAGCTCTTGCCTACCAAATCAGTTTTGCTTGAACAAAATTGTATATAATGTACTATCTATGGGCTCTTTAAAATTTTGTTGTGTTCTGTTGCAGCTTTTGTTATTAAAATATATATTACTTTAAAACCTGAATGTTTTGTTGGTTTTTGCAGCAAGAAAAAACCTCTGGCCTTGCATTAAATGGTGTGTTATGTTAAATTTAAAAACTTTCCATCTTTTTTTTATTCTCCTGAATTTTTTTTCCTTCACTGCTCAGTGTGATTTTGCTGTTTCTGTAAAATGCTTTATTTTCTCTCTAGCCATTAGCACAATACCTTTTCTCCAACCATAATGAAGGGGAACTTTCTTGTGTTTTTTAACCTTGTGGCCAGTTTGCTCCTTTGAAAGTTGATTTCCCCTCCTTGGTGTTTGACATATAGTCATTTGGAATCTGAGTTTAATAGATTTAAGCAGCTAAACTTGGTGTCATGAAAATTGTTACATAGCATTTACAGGCCTTTTTTGGAGCATGTAAATCAGCTGCAGTTGAGGACAAATAATTTAATTTTATTTTTAAGTGCACGTGCATGAAACGATGTATTTTGATAGATGACTTTTTACATTGTAATTAACCATATGTGGAATCAAGTGTGTGAATGAGCTTGAAGGAAATGTCTTAAGTGTCAGTGAGTAACAGTTCAAAGTGAATGTTCATTTGAATCAAAACAGAGGACAGAGGACTTATGTGAAACATAGACATGTGTTTAAGATCTGACATAATTAATTAAAGCCTAATGACTTAATGAACTCTTAATGTGATAAGAGACTTTTCAAATTTTAAATTACTAGCTAAAATTGAATTTTAAGAATCAAGTTGGCTTGCTTTGCAATGTGTCCCAAGGGAGTAAAGAGCGATTCAGGCACTTTTCTCTGTCCTTTGTGAGATTAATTTGATAACTTCTATCTGGATAAAGTCCAGTTAGCAAGGACTTTATGCTGTTGAAGTGAGTGTACTTCCTAAGGTGTACACACCTTAGGAAACCCACATCTCATAGCAGTATTTGCTTGAAATTTGACATATCTGCCTCTTAAATTTGCTAATGTACAGTTCTGTTAAAGGTTAAAGAACCCAAGGGTCTTAGGTATGGTTAAGTATGGGTGAGGGGAAATACTGCATTGAAAATGGGAATTGGCTGATGAATCAAAGATGAGTAATTTATACAGTGGTATATTTTTGAGATTTCTAGTAGAATAGGTTCTAAACCAATTTATTTCATAAAGGATGGGAGAGTGATAAACGATGTTAAACTTATTCATACAAGAAGAGACTGAGGCTGGTTCTGTTTAACATGGAAAACATTTTAGAATGAAGATTTCTTCATATACAGCACATAAACTATTTCTAATACTTATTATCTTGAAGTTCTACTGAGTTCACTGTCAGTATTTTCTTTTTTCTGTTGTTCTTTCACTTTTGTAAACTTAGCCAGAGGGAGTTCTTGGTAATTTTGAACATTTTGAAGATTATACATCTAGGTAGTTAGTTGGTCTTCTCACTAGCTCTTTTGAGAATCAGCATTTTAAGCTTATTTGGACCTTCTCTGGTTACCTATGGACAGTTGCATTGGTAGGATGTAAGAGAATTAGCAATGTTTTCAAGTTTGCAAGCATTCCTGTAGTCTTCTGGTTGAAAATAGAATGGTATTATGAACCAGCTGGGAAAAAACAGACCTCTCTTCTTCAAATATAATTCTTTAACAATGCCAAGCTAACATGATTATAAAGGATTTCTCAGCTTCTGGGTCGAAGTAAACAAAGGCTAAGTATGTCAAAGAACAAAATGAGAAACCAAGGATTCTGCTTTCCTGCAAGGCTGCTTGAGCTTTAACAGCAAGTGTCACAAATTGCTAGCCAGCTGACGTTTCTCAGAGCACTTCAGGTTTGCCAGGTGGCTCTAGTAGAGAATAATGATTTTTTACTGGGATGCAAAAAGAGGTCTCTATTTGAAGAAATTCTACTGGCATTAGATATTTGTGCTCAATTTAATATAACTGTGACCAGCAGTTTTTGTATCACCATTATAGGTGTATTTTGTGCTTTTTTTTGCTAAGAAGTTCAGTGGACAGGTTTCTCCCCTTAAACGTTTAACAGTATGGAAGTCCAACCCCAAAGGGATTAAAGTAATTTTTCCTGAATATCATTGTAAATTAGGTGCAGTATTTGCAATGTGTACCTATTGGAAGTATAAAAATGGGTGCATACATTCATTGAAAAAAGCATAAATTTAAGATTATAATTTTTCTAGAAATTCTGTAACTCACAGATTTAAAGTAAAAGTGAAACAATCTTACAATCCATCCCCTCTTTCTAAACTTATTCATCCCTCTTTTCCACACCTTTTTTGTGTGGATAAAAGGAATTTTTCAGTGGGAAGCTTGTATTTTGGCTTCTGAAAATTGTGGAGGGAAGAAGGAAATTAATTCTAAATCACTGGCTAGTTAAACCAGAGAGCTTTAAAAAAAAAGAAAAAAGATTTATGGTTTACTCTGGTAGAGCTATTGAGTTTCCTTTTGTAACTTAGTGTAAATGTGTGTTTTATTTCAGCATCAAAAGTCTCCCCTTTTTTAATACAAAGAGTAATAGCACTTTCTAGGTGGGTGTTTCTTAAAGAGAAAGGAGAGAGTAAAGGGAAGGAGATTTGAAACTGCTTTTCCTGTCTGAGGCCAAGACTAGATTCAAGGCTTGCCAGCCCAGCAGTTCTTCAGCTTCTTTCTTATGATTTCTGAGGGTTTTGTTAGTGACTTGCAGATGGAGCTTAGGCTTTGGAACTCGTCCATTAAAAAGTTTCATGGTCTTAGCTGCAGTAATAGTGCAATGTGTTTTTACTGTACCAGTGTCACAGAAGGTAACTGAGGTTGAATTGGTGAGGGAAAAGCAGTGCAGCCTTCCCTTCCCCTCCCCATAATTTTCTTTTCCACATTTCATTTGGAAATTA
The DNA here is from genome assembly GCA_024362935.1 of Setophaga petechia. NCBI lineage: Eukaryota > Metazoa > Chordata > Aves > Passeriformes > Parulidae > Setophaga > Setophaga petechia. The sequence goes on along the minus strand of JANCRA010000004.1, from coordinate 25,689,830 downwards.
GGATCATGTAACATTTTTCATCCATTTTAGGAAACAGAGGTAGAATATGAGACTAGTTTTTTTACTAAGCCTCATGTGTCAGCAAGAGTAATACAATTCATAGCATACTTTAATTTCTAAAGAAAAAGCATATTTGTCTCAATGGGTTTTTGAAATTTTTTTCATTTAAGTTTTTCTAGCAGGTTTTCATGGTCCTTTAGTGTATTTTTGCCATACTTTAAAAATATTTTTAAAGAGAAAAATGTAGTTATGACTGTTGAAAGAAAATTAAGGAAATTGGCCTAATATAAGATCACCTAAAGCGGTTTTACTGAAGACACTGACTGAAGATGAACCTGCATAATTCTTCAGGGACAGAACAGGGTTAAGAGTAATAATCAGAGTGTGGAGAACTTCAAAGAATCTATGTTTTCATGTCTGGGAATATGTGAAAAGTAAAGAAGTCTGAGTATTAATTTTCTTAAAGAATAGTACTATTCCTGTAGGGTTTTTTTTTGTTTTATTTTTAGCTCAAAGGTAGTTCAGTCTAGTCATTTATCTGTAGATTTTCTATAACTCGATCACATACTTGAATGACAAGAGCCTTGTTTTTCTGTGAGTGTTTAGCAGAATAATTTGTTTATGATCAACTAGTCTGTCATGGTTATCAATAGAGATTTAGATGTAGGCAGATATCAGTCTTATGTTCCAAGTGAAGAAGGACTAAAATGAGAAGATCCAGCAAATCCTAAACATAGCCAGCAGTTTTATTTAGTGTGCTGGCACAGAATTTAGCTAATGAAAACCATCCTGTAGATGCGTGTATCCATAAACTGCGCTGAAACAAAAAAACTCCCTGACAGTAAATGTCAAAAAGAAATATAGGAAGCAAACCTCTCCTATCCTTGTACTTAGGCACTTTGACCCTAATTAACTAAATTGCTGAAGAATATTCCAAGCTTCCCCAATGTTAATTGAAACTGAAGTGGTTTCTTTTTTGCAAAACCTCTGTGTGGTTACCGGAATAGACTGAATTTGGTGAAGTGAGAGGTTGTGTTCAGTAGCTAATAATTGAAATGTATGTGTGTATGTGATTTAACATTTTGTCTTTTGAAGTGTGTTTTAACCAGTTTTAATTTTAAAGGAAAGACTGAACTTTTTGGTTAGCTTGTCAATGGTCTAGTTAAACATCAAATTTTTTTACAATTTTTACTATTTTTTTAGTGCAATATGCTTGTACATACTAATTGTTGTTCACAAATATATGCCATGAAATTTCCCCCAATTGATACACTGAGAATTTTATAAAATGTTGAGAAAACAGAATAATTTTGAGTAAGATAGTACTTTAAAAGCTAGATGATATTTAAATCTGTATGGTGTTTGATACCTTATGGTGGGAAATGCAAGCGCATAAAGCTCCAAGTCTTCTCCAAGGTCTTAGGTCAAACACTGTATGCATTTCTATCTCTGAGCTTGTATGCTGGAGGCCTTGGGAGCTCTCTGAGGAGATAAGTAACAGCTTGAAACTTTTAAACAAACTACAGTGGTGCAAGAGTCAGAAAATTATTGTACTTCTGTAGTTTGTTTCAAAGTTTCAAGCTCCTTCTTATCTTTCCCTTTCTCTCTAGTATCAGAAGCAGCTAAAGGTAAGACAGCCTGCAGGGGCAGTCTGGGCAGCAGGAGCAGCAGGAGCAGGAGGGGGGCCCACCCGAGGCAGGGGTTTTGCCTGAGCAGGCAGAGCCACAGCAGGCACGGCTGCAGTGAGCAGCAGAGCTGAGGAAGTTACCAAGGGTGCAGCCGGCCTGAACTGTTTGTTAAATATCTTGATAAGCACATGGCATACTGGGAGCAACCTAGCGACTGTAAAATCCAATAGCTTAACTCCCATAGTCCTATAGCTTAACTCCAACAGCATCCCAAAAACACATAGTAAAAGCAAATTCAAAATCTGCATGTTCAAAACTTTTCTGTACCCAGCTTGAAAGATCTTTAAGTTCTTGCTTGGGTACAGCACAAGAGTTAGATCTTACCAGAGTGTAACTGTCCTTCTGTTCTTTGGACGTCTCTTGTCCTGTTCCCCAGAGCTCACCTGATGTCTCTTTGCAGGTGATCCAAGTCAGGCTCAGGCCAGGCTGGGCCCAGCAAGCCTGGTAATTTGCTTCCTTTCAGCAGTTGATGGGAGCTGGTAATCTACTTCCTCTCAGCAGCCGATTGGAACTCGACTCTGACCCTCTTTTCCACTGGAACTTGTCTCTCACCCTCTTTTTAGGGCTTCCTTTAATCATCCTCCAGGGCGGTCCCAAAGTGAGATGAAAGTCTTGTTCCTCATACAGTGGGCACCAGTTGTTCGGGATGCAGAAAGACAGGGTAAACTGATGAGGTGTTTAAAACATAGTTTATTGCAAAATCAGTCTCATGGAAGGGTGAGATGAAGGTTGTTACATCCATAGTTACCACGTTAGAAGCCTTGTATCCGAAGCCGTTAATTCTAGAATTCTAACTAATTCTAGTTACAATGTCTCTTCTAAATTTCTTATCCAATCAGCTACTTCCACAAAACTCGATAGCACCTTCATAACCAATAGCTAATTGCTAAGTTTTGCACAATTTGCCACAATGTGTCTTTTTCTAGCCGATAAGTAACTCAATTGAAACTTATTGCTGTATCTTCTGCTTTTTATCAACTCTACAACAGGTTCTATTGTGAAACTCTAAAATCTTCTACTATTTTGCTTTATATATTTGTTCACTTATATGACGCCTATATCTATTTGCTTAAAACATATTTGTGCTTAAACTACACATTTTTATTCTTATTTCATGTCTATTTCACTATTCTATTCTAAAGCTCCAAGACCTTTTCCAAGGTCTTAGGTTAAACACTGTACCCATCTCTGTCTCTGAGCTTGTATGCTCGAGGCCTTGGGAGCTCTCTGTGCTTGCATTTCCCACACCTTATATTCTTTTACATTTTGATTTTGGTTTGAGGAAAATGTTTGTCTGTGTTCTCCTGGAGAGCCACGGAGCAAGTGAGCAAGAGGTCTTAGAAGCAAAATTAAAAGTCATAAACTTTGTTATGAGTGGGTGTGTGGAAATAATATGAACTGTATTATGTAAGCATCCCAGTCCCAGAATTGATTTTGTAAACAGTTAGTGAAATGGTCTTTAAATGGATATACTGCCTTGTTATTTACAGACGTAACCACTGTGATTCTTCAGAACTGGCTACTTATTTCATGGTAAGAAGGTTTTAGAAGTACCAACTATGTTTGTGTTTTATTGTCAATTATTCAATCTAGAGAATATGGGACATGATAAAACTCACAGGCATTTAGGCAGGATTTTTAGGAAAATGCTACTAAAAATACTTACAGGAATTTGAGCTGCTGAAAGCTAGCAAACAAAAAATTAATTCATATTTACAAAACAAATCAGAGCAATGTGTATATCTTGCTTACTGAGGACTCTGTTTAAATGATTTAGGAAGTAATGTGGGCTGTTAGTGTCCTACATTTAAAGAAAAACCCTGTTATGTAATGTTTTTATATTTTTAAATTATGGCTGGAAATCATATTGTCTGATTATTCTGTAATGTAACCAATTATACAGTTTTGGATTACTTTTTAAGCCAGATTGGAAATAAAATTTGACTTCTTGTCTTCTAGACTTGCATTGAAAGCCATGGGCCATCTGGCTATAGAGGAAACGCCATAGAGCAGCACTAATGTACAGACTCTTGAAGTCATTGACATACAAGGAATTCTCATTCTAAAGTATTATTAAATGCAAATAAGAAATAGCACTTACATCTAAAACTTCCTCTGAATAAGACGTAGTTTTTCGTAATATACCTGCTTTCTTTTAGTAGAGCCGAAAAAATCTGGTTCCTCTTGAAGCAGATAGAAAAGTCAGAAATAAACCTGTTACTTGACCAGATTTCAGAGATTTCCCCTTGGGTATCCATGCTGTACTTACTCCAACAGATTTACCCAGATCATAATTTTTTGCAAAATGTCATTAATGGTCTCTTCTCAAAAAATAACTGCACTTTGTGTTTTCATGCAGAATATACTTAAGAGAAATATTTATTTAGAATAAATGATAGATTATTCAGTTTAATCATGCTTTGATATACTCATCCAAGATAGCAAAAAAGAGCTCAGTATGATTGCTGGGAAGTCTTAATTAATGTTAGGTTTGAATGGTTTATCTCAGTGAAACCGTCCATCTCCACTGTTCAAAATATATTGTAGCTATTGATTTTCACATCTTATTCTGAGGACGTTCAGAACCATAAATATTTTGGAAAGAGTGCGTTGAGAAGTTTCCGGAAATAAACTGCTTTATCTGCCTCCCCTGGAATCTCTTTGAAACTGTGTCATAAATTCCAGGACAGTTGCTACACAAATACATTTACTAGCATAAAACTTGCCATCTTGTAATAAAAATCTAGTTCTGTTTGTGTGTTGATGTCTAATTTCAGAACTAATTGTGATTTAATTCAAGCTTCTATATTTTTCCCCATTGATGTGTACGGGAAAATATTGGCTATTTCAGAAAGAAAAGGGGTAAAAGGGTTCAGAGCTTTTGGATCCCTGCTTGGTAAATACGGTATCAGAACCTAAAGCACCGCGTGCCTTTGTGCTGGATTTGTGCACACTAGTTCCTGTTTGCCTGGGACTATGTTACTTAAATCAGTGGAGGGACAAATTCTGCTCCAGAAAAGTAATTTCCAGGCTTTCATATAGTCATGTGCCTCATGAGATGGTTGTTACAACTTTACGGAGTAACTCAACAAATCCCTTATAGCTCATGGAAATCAGCCTTCATCATTTAGAGAGGAGTTTTATTTAGAGAGTTAGCTTAGCTTTTGTGAGAAGTATTTTAGTTATTTAGTCCATTCTAGAATCATGGAGTTTGGAACAGACCTATAAGATCACGAAGTCCAGTGTTAACACTGCACTGCCATATTGCCACCCAACCACATCTCCTAGTGCCGCATCTGCACACCTTTTGAAGACTTCCAGGAGTGATGATGCCACCACCAATACAGCAGTCGATTTCAATGCCTGACAACCCTGTCAATGAAGACATTTTTCCTAATATCCCATCTAAACCTCCCCTGGTGCAACTTGAGACCATGTCTTCTTGTCCTGTCAGCTGTTACTGAGATTGTCACAGAGGAGATCATTCACTTCCTGGCTACACCCTTCTTTCAGGCACTTGTAGAGGACGATAGTTGTAGAGTCTCCCCTCCTTTTCTCCAGGCCAAACATCCCCAGCTCCCAGAGCTGCCCCTCATAGGTCTGTGCTTTAGACCTTTAACCAGCTCTGTTGCCCTTCTCTGGACTTCTCCAGCCCCTCAATGGCCTTCTTCCAGTGAGTGGCCCAGAACTGGACTCAGGATTCAAGGTGCCTCACCAGTGCCTAGTGCAGGGGGCAATCAGTGCCCTGTCCTCTGGTCACACTATTGATGATAGAGGCCAAAATGCCTTCCTGGCCACCTGGGCACAGGTGGCTCATGCTCAGCCATTTTTGACCAGCCCCTGCAGGTCCTTTTTGGCTGGGCAGCTTTCCAGCGTCTCATGCCCCAGCCTGTAGTGCTGTCTGGGGTTGTTGTGACTGGACCCAGTGTTGGGCTGGACCCAGCACTTCACCATACAAACTTCATACCGCTGGCCTCAGCCCATTGATCCAGCTGGTCCAGATCCCTCAGTAAAGTCGTCCTACACTTCAGCAAATCAAATCTCCCACCCAGCTCACTTTCATTTGCAAACTGACTGAGGGGCCACTGTAGAGGATCAGATCTAAGCATCTTTTGTCTCAACATTCTGAGTATTGCTACAGGAAAGGTGTGATTGCAGTAGAGAGTCCTGTAGAGCTGGGGCAGTGCTGTTCTGAGCCAAGATCCCGCTCTGCCTTGAGACTCATGCTTAGTCCCCCACCCCCACCTCACCTCCAGGAGAAGGGCTGGCTGTGCATGAGTGAACAAAATTGTGACAAGTCTAGTTTACATAAGAGGCATGCACCAGATGAACTATAAAAGGGAATAAATCAGGTCCCCTCTTTATTTTTTCTCTCATTCTCGCATTTCTCTGGCTTTCTTTCTCTTTTCTCTCTTTATCCAAGGACTGGCTGTGCATGAGTGAACAAAATTGTGTGACAAGTCTAGTTTACATAAGAGGCATGCACCAGATGAACTATAAAAGGGAATAAATGATGTCCTCTCTTTATTTTTTCTCTCATTCTTGCGTTTCTCTGGCTTTCTTTCTCTTTTCTCTCTTTATCCTCTCTTTTTCTTTTGTTTTCTTTGTATTGATATCCCAGCTCTGGACCATCTACAGAACAAGAACTACTGTGAAGTCTAAGAACTGAGAAAATTTGTTTTCTTCCCTTGCTTTGCTTCAGCAAATCATATACTATTCCATATGCCATACTGAATTTTGTTGTGGGAGTGGGGAGGAAGTGGTGGTATGCTATAGGATCTTGTAGATATGAAGCACTGTGCTTACACTGATAAAGAAAGTTCATGAGTTTATATCTTTGTGGTAATGCTCATAGGATTATCTGCCTGTTAAAGGTATTAGAAATCTCTCTGCAGCAGTGGATTTTGAATTGTCTGCAGTTTTACTCAGTATAAATTGCATCAGTACAATAAAGTCACTTGCAAGGTTGCTCAGAGAAGTTGGTCACTGTGAGGGCTTTATAAAAACTCATTAATTCAGTTTCGGTTGAATGGGATTTTGAATAGCATGCCTTTAATCCTAGGCTGGGGGATGGATTTTTTCTCTTACAATTACAGCCAAGGTGGTTTCCTTACTTAGTGGTGAGAGAAGTCAAGAAAAAAGTCATTTAGGATATTAGAGTGTGCCTGACTGGTGTTTGTTTTCCAAAATCAGCCATCTTGATTCTGGAAATACAAAAATAAAAGACCCCTTGTTATTTTTCCTTTTGAATGCAGCTTTTCTGCTGCAGATCCACTTTCATGGCTTGTAGAATGTAGTATTAGTGGATTAGACAGTGAGTGATAATTGATTCACTGCCAGGAATAGCTGATAATTGTGCAGATCACAAATTGTTAATTTTGCTGGGGAAGTGTAGGATCCTTGACTGATACCATCAGTACAGGAGTACATTTAGTGCTGACAATTTTCTCAGCATGTACTTGAATACCTTGTAGGTGTTGATCTTGAAATGATTCCTTAAAAGCCATCAGTATCAAATAACTGTTTGATACTTTGGCTCTGTAATATGTCATGCCTTTTGATTTTCCAAATGCTTGGGGGATTCATAATTTAATAATGAAACCTGTCACAAGGTTTGAATGTTTGTATTGCTTCCTATATATGTGAGAAAATCTGAAATCTTTTATATTTCTCTTTCTGAAAGAGTTAGTTTCAGATATTCCTGAGCCCTTCTCTGCCCTCAAGGCTGCTCTCAATCCATTCATCCCTGATAATTGATATTGGAGATTGCCCAGTCGAGGTGCTGGACTTTTCACTTGGCCTTGTTGAACTTCATGAAGTTCACCCAGGCCCACCCCTCCTTCCTGTGGATGGCATCCCTTCCCACAGGGAATCAACTGCCCCCTGTGTCTTGGTGTCATCTGCAAACTCGCTGTGGGTGCACTCGATCCTACTGTCCCACTCAGTCCCATCCCATTGATGAAGACATTAAATATTTCTTATCCTAACAACTCATTTGTCTAGTATGAGTCAAGCATCAGTACTGTTTTTTCTTCCAGACAGCTCTCTGTTAATATACAGTAGTAAAAGAATTATCACTTGCAACCAGAATTATATAAGAAATAAATAAGCTACTTTTTCTAGAGAGAAGGAGAGCTTTCTGTGTGTGTTCTAGAAGATTAAGAAAGCTTTTAAACTGAAAAAGACAAATGCTTTAACTTACTTTAACAAATACCTTGTTGCCTGTAGGGATGTCTCAGGCTTTCCACTGCAACACTGTCAGTAAAATGAAGTACATAAGACACAGAACTGAATTGTAAATGTTTTCTGTCTTTTATACCTATTTGTTTTATATAAATACTTAATAACTCCTTTCATTTTGACTACAATATCTCCTTGCCTGTGTTTCCCTTGCCCCCTTCTGGCTGCTCAGAGATTTTGTACATTTCAAGAAAAAAAAATCTGCAAATTCCTTGCATGGATCTAGTAAATTGAAAATGAAGCAACAAAAACCCCCAAGCAAGTAAATAAGCAAGCAAAACCCCAAAACAGTACCAAACTGGAAACCATCACAGGAAAGTGTTGCAGGACATATGCAGACTCTGATGGTGTATAGTTATTTTGCTTCTCTTTTCTTCTACTGCTTGGTTAACACTGGCTGTTACACAAGGGCAGGGGGGGAAATAATTTCAAAAGTACTCTTCACAAAGAGACCATTCAATGTATTTTACCTTTTGGAAAATTCTGGTTACAGAAAAGGTCACTAGATAATAAATTTGGTAGTGCTACAGGTGAATATGTGGGATTTTAAGCCAGTCCCTCATTTAGCTGTCATTTGCTGCCATGTCAGCCTGCTAAATCCTTTTCAGAGATCTTTATTGTCACAGAGATGTTTATTATCACTGGTCAAGCTTTTTGTAAGTCTTTCATTAATCAATCCAACAGACTCTGTACTTTTCAAGCTCCTTCCTTACCTCTCGTGAAAGTGGCATCCCAGGTTTGCTGTTGTTAACACCCCCTTTATTTTGTTTTTGACTTGCAGTTTGATCCCTTATCTCATCCTACTTGGCAAACTATCCTGTTTTGTAGGTACCCTTGATAGTGTTCTGAAAAGAAAATTTAACTTTAGTAATAGTTGCAAAAGACAATAAAAATATATAAAGGCTATTATTGTTTATTAATTAATTGATTAAGGCCTGTTGGGAGATTGTAGAGTTAATAGATTTTAACTTTTGCTTTTGACACCTTTAGAGGCTTGTACATTTTTAGTATCTGCTCTTTTCTGTCTTTTTCTTAAGAATGCAAAAATTGAGTGTAAGTTACTACTTTGAAACTGTTTAGCCACAGCATTTTTCCTTCTCTTTTATTTGTGGGAATTCTCTGGATGCCAATAGAACAGCAGCTGCTCCTGTTGAGGGCTATCTAGGAAAAAAGTTATGAAGGAAAAGACATATTTAGACATTTAACATAAACCTTCAAGGTAGTAAAAGAATCCTGAAGTACAATAAATAAGGTACCCCAAATTCTTACTTATTTTGAGAACAGTGAATTTTCTTAGACCTCTGGTGTTCTGCTGATTCTTCTCTCTCGCATCAATCAAACATGGAACACATGGATTGAATATATCTAATTCCAGGACTTCTGAAACAGTTGCTTAGGGATATTCAACAAAAACATGTATAAATACTTGAGTTTCTGAACGGAGAAAATAAGTTAGTGAGATTTCCTTTTTTTTTTTTTTTTTGTCTCAAAAATCTTTCATCCGGTTCCTCTTTTTATTAATAAGAATGCACAGAATGAAGCAGCCTAAACAACCATGGAAGTCACAGAGGTTTTGTCTGAACTTTCCTTTAATCATGTTTTTAAATGAAGGCCTTTTTCAGTGTATACTAATCCTGACCCTCTGTTACAAAGAGTTTTATATACTTAGTGCCATATAAAGTTTATACTGTAAGTGTCAGTGATGCATAAAGCCCTGAAATGAACCCTGGAAAGGGAACGTAACTGTTGTTATGTTAGTGTGTAGCAGTCAAGAACAGGAATGAAACTGTAAAAAATGCAGAGTAGACAGTTTGATGGTCAACTTAGAACTATCTCAGCTCAGTTGTGACACCAAGATTTAAAAAAAAAAAGTGCTCAAGATTTTGCATTTTTGGTTTTCATAATGAGTTTGCTAGGTAAAGTGCTGGGGTGTAAGATCTGTCCAAATGACAGCAGAGCTGTAGTAGGGCTGAAGAACTAGGAAAGCATAAGTACTGTGCTCAGAGTCCCCTGTGCACGCCGGCAGAACCAGTGTACCAAATCTGTTAATCTGACTTGGAATCTCTCATCAAAGGATTGCTTAGATTATCATATGATGAATTTAAAAGGCTCTAATGAAACATAAAACATTTTGTAGTGAAATTGGTAGAGAAGTAAATGTCAAGATTTTTATCATCATCTTCTCAAAATAATGAGTAAATTAAGCAAACTACAGTGTGAGACCAGACTCTGAACCCCGGAGCATCTTGAAGAAGTGATATGGAAAAGTAGATGTTAATTACACTCTTGCACTTCTTGATCATGGTACTGATCAACACTACAGGTGATTGAAATGGCTCTCAGAGAACTGAAACCTAGCTACGGTCTGTGGTTTTGATGTGAATGGTCTCCATTGAGATTGGACAGCTGCTGAAATCTTGTAGTGTGTGTGACCCCACTTGTGATTGTAGCAGCTGCAGCATTTTCCTTATGGTCGTGGGGCTGTCTGCTCTTCTGTATCAATGGTGTAAAATGGCCACAGCTGATCAAAAGGCCTTGCCCCAGGCCTTTAATAGCTGTCCTGTCCCTTTACACAGCTTGTATTAGCCTGCAACTTCATTGCCGTTCTGTTGATGTTTCAGAGTTTGCTGTGCCATCTCCTTTCTTCTTCTAAGTGGGAAAGTAATGAAGCAGAAACCAGTACATTCATATCAGCTCTGGGCTACACGTCAGCAGATTATTATTGTCACTTGGTTAAAAATGTAAGTATTTGGTGTAATTGAGATTTTGACAATAATAAATCACCAGTTTATAAGCACCTACATGGAGCTGTCATTGTGATAAGGAACATGAACTGAATTTTGTTTATCTTTTCTTACCTCAGTTACTTTTACAACCTTTTAAGGGAAAAAATGAAGTGGGAGATCTCTGGACAAATGAGAATTTTTTATTAGATTACACTATAATAAATATTCATAAAAACAAAATTCCCATTCCCGTTGCGCTATAGCAAAAGAAAAACCTATTCTATCATTATTTTTTACCATGAAGTTAAAATTATATTTATAATTTTTTGTATTAGAATGTAACTTCTGAATGTTTTTTTACTGCATCTGCTGCATTTAAAATGGGAGATGAACCCTAAATGTTAGCTAAAGTCACTTTTCTATTTAAGATATATAAAAATAATGGGAATAATATTTCATGATATGTTGACTCGAATTAGACAAAGTATGTAAAAATTATTAGTAATGCTCTTCTGAAAGTTATGCCTTTACTCTTGGGGAAGCAGAGATAAAATTAATATCTTCTTTGTTTTAAAATGTATAAAGTATATAATGTGTAAAATAACATTTTGCAGCATAGTCAGTTCAGTGATTTGGAGAGCTTTAATTTGCCATCAATAGTTAAAAAATTAAAAAATCAAAATAGATGAACAGAGGAAGTTATTAACCTTTACAGAACATCCTTTACAGTCACACATAGAGCCATGCAACTAATGTCTGCTTATTGTCAGTAAATGTAATGTATTTTATTTACTTTTATTTTATTTAACAGATGGTCGTTTCATTAGTAACAGAACTCAGAGAAAACCAGTGCAATGGACTTAACATTCAGGAGAGGTAGGTGTTATCTAAACATAAGTTTGATGTGTTTTGGTCTGGGTCATTAAAGTTCAGTGAGGATCATTTTACAGTCTTGGGCAAATTAGGCTTCAGTTGAAAAGTTTTGGATACATATGTTAGATAATTTAAGGTGTGGACAAGCTTGGTAAGCTTGGCTTCTTCATGTACGTGTACTTAACCTAGGAGTAGTAGAGGAATTGGAAGGGACCTTCAAAGAGCATTTGCTAATGGTGCTGCTGTCACTCTTTGTCACATGATCATGTCCTTTTGCTGTCTGATTTATGCCTTTCTTGGCTTAACTTGGCTATTAACCTCCCCTTCCTCTTTGCATCTAGATATTTGGTAAGGAAGATTAAATGAGCTGAATTTGTTTAGAACTGATTTTAGTATTAAAATTATGGATGCAGTTAATGAGGAGTATCATAAAGTTTCTTTCCATGTAGGAACTAAATGCCAGCATTTTTAAAAGTAGAGTGAAACAGACTTGGCTGTAAAGCTGGTTGAGACTGTTGGGAAGAAAAATACCTGATTTCTGCTGGGAGAAAGAGAAAACTTTGAACTTAGGTTGATATTTGAGTGTAGAAATTATGATATGGATGTTTATTCAAGTTCAGGAGACAAAAGTAGCTTGCTTTTAGAGATGTACATTTTCTCCTTTTCCCACTTAGTGATATTTTAAAAATTCAGATGATAAGTTTGTTACAAATTCATTGAACACAGTAGAGTGGATTGTGCACTATTTTCCAAGAACATATTTTGAAGATTATCTAGAACAAAACTATCTTTACAGGGTTTTTCTTCTAAAGTTAAGTAAGAGTAAATTCATCTGCTGAATTTTGCTAATCCTGGAAACATAATTTTGTAAAGGGAGCTGATTTAGAGTTTCAGGTTTGTGTATCCTGGAAAATACTGCTGCACGATCAGATCATAATTACTATTCTTACAAAAATACTTGTAACAAAAGTGCATTTTGAAGTATTTCAGTATAAGAAACCTTAAACAAATATTTAATCAGGTAATTACTCAGAAATGTGCATCTTGGAAAATGTTTCATTTTATTTCTCTCTCTGGTTAAATAGTGATGATTAGTACCTGGTGTCTATACTGCTGAGCAGCCTTCTTAATTCTCTGTCCTCACCAATAGGTCCTGAAGTCCTATTGGTGACTCCTCAAAGAAAATACTTTCAGATTTTTTCAGAGAATGCACTTCTTTTAGTGATTCAGGAAAGATTTGCAGGAACTCAGGAAAGCCTTTTACAAACAATATAGGACAATATTTTAATTTGCGAGAATTCAGTGTTTCATAGTTCTTGGTCTTTATAAGTATCTTCCTGTCAATGCTACAATTTCATGTGCTAGAAACAATATATATTCTCTGGGGAAGTTGTGACTTTTTTTGGCAAATCTAGTCTCTAGCATTTTAATTTTCTTAAAGTCCCAAAGTTTTTGTGTTTTCTTTATGTTCTAGATTCCATTGTCTTTAACCATTTCCAACCATGTAGTTTTAGGGAGAAGATCCAGCACGTGGTTTGTGTATTAAGGTCCAAAGGGGCTGCATTTTTCTTCAGCTATAGATCTGTAAGACAAAAATTTTCCAGCTGAGCACTTGAAGACAGCATAATTTTTTTCTGTTAAGAGGAAAGAAAGGTTAAAAAGGCGACAGGAGGCCTGAAAAGCAATTAGGTTGTCTCTTCTGGGGCTCCAGGAAACTTGCCTAGGAGCTATGAGTCTCTAGTCTTCCTTCGCTGGGAAAGACAATTAAGTGTCTGCTAGTAAGGATGTGGTGATGGAGCCATCACAACTGGGTTCAATTCAGAGTTGTGTTGATATCCCTCACGTGGTTTGTTTTGAGCACTTAAATATCAAAATTTTATCTTGACTTCTTAAAATTCTATGCAAAATAATAAGTGATATGTCAGCAGTCATCTGGTAAGTAGTTTTTGAGCAGTTAGGTATGCATGTATTACATTTAATATTCTGTAATTATTACTGTCCGTTTCTTTGCTTAACAGTTTAGAATTTATGACTTTTCTGAAATATGAATTGTGTTTATTTTTTGCCTTAGCATTTCAGCCAGTCGTGTGAATGCTATTTCCATTTTCTGTGTGCCTCTCATTACTTTGCCTGATCTAACTCCATTGCTGGAAACTCTCCTTCTTTACCATGGAGGGTCATCAAAAGAAATTCTCAGTTCAGAGTTTCTAGAGGCTGTGAATGAGGCCTTTTTAAAGTAAGTAGCAGGGTTTGTATTGTTTTGCATTTACATAAAGACTATAAATTCAATTCAATGTCCCTTTTCTAGGTTTGTGTGCTGCGTGCACTGTATACTTTTCTAGTAAGGTATTTCCCTTGCAGTTGGATAGCAGAGCTAAGGATCTGGGCCAAAGCAGAATTTTACATTGCTGTAATGCACAAAATGTGGCAAAACAGCCTTAAATATTGACTGTGACTTTGTCTCACCTATTCCCTAAAAAGGAGGTTAAAACCTCCAATAGATTTTAGGAATTTTGTGGAAGTTGTGATAATTTGTCACAGAAATGTCATTTATGTGTCATATAAGTGTATTACCTTTGCTAACTTGACATTTTGGGAGTGATTTTAGTTTTTCTGTAAGGTAGATCCTTATGTTTGATGTTTTCATAATTCTTTTGGGGTTTTGGTTTTGGTTTTTTTTGGTTGTTTGTTTTTGGTGATTTTTTAGTTAGTTTGTTTTTTGGGTTTTTTGTTTTTTTCTTTTTTTTTGTGAAATTGCTTGTCTAGATTTTAAATTCTCCTGGTTTTCAGCAGATTAGTTTTAATGAGTCTGAAAGAGGAGCAATTTGTGAAATACAGCTCTGCTTGTTTTGCTACCACTAAACCCACTGTTCTGATAAAATTAGTCAATGGATGGAAACCAGCTGAGTGAACCTGAACAACAGCAAGGTTGGCTATGCCATGAAGGGAGAGTGTCAGGGAAAGCACAGCCTGCATTTGCTTGAGAATTGCTTTATTCAAGTTGTACCTGACATGCTGTATTATAAACACTTTTTTTATACTAGAAAATGTCCCTTGTGAACATTTTGTGTCGATTATCCATTTCTCTCCTTTTCTAAGCAGTCTTAATTGCTTCCTCTGTACTCATCATAATTTCTGAGATGTTCTAATAAATATTTTTGTGGTGATCCATTGAGGGCTCCAGACAAAAATAGATAATTAACGGAAAAGTACAATAACTAATCCATGCGTGTTACTAGAAGTCAAGGGAAAGGAATTAAAAAGGAGTGTGAATGTGGCAGTTGGTAGTGAAAGATGTGCTCAAAAGCACAGAGCTGTCCTTCACCCTTCCACTTGTCCGTACTTTGTGGCTTCTGACTGTTCACGTCCCATAAGTCTGAAAGTCCATCATGACCATTCTGACACTTCATGTTGTGAGTAAGGCCATTCTTTGGATGGTAGTAAGAGGTTCTTCTGACTGAAAGAAATGTCTCTTTTATTAACTGTTGAGCTACTTACTTATCACAGTGAACAAATATACCTGATTTCACATGGCTTTTGACTAAGTGACTCTTGCAGGGTCCTCAACAAAAGTGCAGTTTGCAAAAGTTTCCCTGAGAGGATTGCACATGCTTTGCATGATATATCCCAGAACTGTCACTGAACTCATGTGGTCTTAATGTGAATGTGCTTGTATTTTATTTTTTCCCCCTCTCTGACAATTGACTTCTATCTTCCTTTACTCTGTTGAGTTCTGAACATGTCTTCTTTCTGAACATGGGTGGAACCTGCCCCAGAGGATAGGGCACTTGCAGGGCTCTAAAGAACTCAAAATTGTCCTGGTGGGCACATCTGCAAGTTCAGCTGTGGGAGTATAATCACTACAGTTAACTTCCTGTATGGTTTTTATATCTTAGAGTTGCAGCACCTCTATGTAAGCTTATTAGCTTTCTTTTCCTGACATAATATTTATACTATCTACCATGCTGTCACGAAAACAACAAGAAAGTTGATAGTGGCAAAATCAGCTAATCTCTTGTCATTCTTTATTTACTCTCATGTGTGTATGTGCTTTAATAGTAATATTTAATAAAACAGTGTCCTGAAATTGAACATTGCTTTACAGTTTTGAAATTCTGGCTACTTCAATGTATTTCTTGTCTCCTCATGTATTCTTTAAGTTCATTACATAATACTGAATGGAAAAAATACAGGCTTTTAAGTGAAATTCAGAATTCTGAGAGCTGATAATGAAACAAACGTATGGCAAAATAAATACATTGAAAATAGATCCTAAAACAGCTTAATATTCCTTCTGCTGGTGTCTTTCTCCTTTTATCGGTTGCTTTAGTTTGCATGTATTCTCCAGCCTAATTTTAGGTTTTTAATCTTAACTTGATTTAAGACCATGGCAAATATTTATTGTTATTTATGTATTGTTTTGCTTTGAACCTTTTAATTGGCAACTATCACAATAGCTACAAAAATATTCTAGGGTGTTTGTGCTGTGATATCTCTTCTTGGGAGGTTAGTTGATTCATGCTGGTCCACACTGTGCCTTTTCTTTTGTGGTGATACAACGCCAATAGCTGAAGTCTTTAGGTGAAGAGATAACTTGTCTTCTTAACTATTTGTCTGTTGTATAGCTCTGGTCAGTGCTGGTGGGCTGAAGACTTAGCTACCTCTACGTAATTTTTTTTTTCTTTGTTTTTTATCTTTTTTTTCCTTTTTGTTGTTGTTGGTTTTGGGTTTCTTCCTTATTTCTCTGCAAAGATAGGTAATGCCTTGCTTATACAGCAGAAACCTTCCTGTTCATCTGTCAGTAGCTGTCTGCAGGAACTAATCTGGGTTTGAGGAGAGCACAGGGACAGGACCTTTCTTGAGGGAGGAAGGAAACTCCAGACTTAAACATTCTGTTTGCCTTTGATGGGTTCCAATGTGACCAAATTTCTAGGTTTTAAACACATATGGTAAAGTTGCATTTGTAGATGATGGTGATTTCCTGTCATTCTGTGCTATTATGATTTGCTATTGAACAGGCTACTGTAAACAAAATCATCTCCCTCTTGCTTCAGGTTGATCTTTGTGTCTCCTTTTTCCCCAATGTATTAAAAAAAACCCAACAAAAAAAGAGGAGTAAATTTTTTTTGGTCTTCCTTCTAGTTACTCAGGTTAAACAGTATCTTCCTCTCTAAACCAGGAAGAAGATCTCCCTTCCTGAATCAGCTGTCTTCAGCCTTTGGCTTCGTCACTTACCAAGCCTTGAAAAAGCTACCTTACATCTTTTAGACCAGTTGTTTTCCATTCAGTTGAATTCACTGGAAGAAGTGGCTCGTGTCATAAAAGACTCATTGCTGGTATGTGCAACATATAGTACATTTGATACTCCTCTTTCAGGCTTCAGGAGTGACAGTTTTCAAATATGTCAGCATAGAGACATGCGTCAGCATAAACGGTCATTATGGGACATAAAACTTGTTAATTCAGACCAAATCTTGAGTCCTACAAATATCACTAATTTTTTAGTTTTTACAGTGAATTGGTAAAAGAGAAAAAAAGATCTCATCCAGTGATGAAAAATGGGTAAAGAAACAGGAATCCCAGTGGTGAGGATGCTGAGTACCTTTCTCTGTCTTAAAAAATTATAAACTCTGGCCAGGAAGGATTTGATTCTGTTTTTACTTCAATCGCTGTGCCCTTTGTCCAGCAGTCTGAGCAACTGGAGTCCCTTGTTATGGACTGCTTAGTTACTTGGTTTTGTTTGCAAACCTGAACAAAATTCTTAATGCTAAACATTTGCTAACCTGTAATTAAAATTTATTTTCAGATGCTGTGTTATGCAGAGCACCAAAAATCTTCCCTATGAGAAAACCTGGCACTGTACTTTTTCCAAAATAATGAGCTAGTTTGCAGTGCTAAATGTAAATTTAATTGTTAATTGCAGCGTGAAATAGCATGTGTGCTATGCAGTCAAATTATATGTTTCGTAAAATGACAGAACTAATGAATGGCATATGGTGTTTTATTTTCGGCCTATAAAATTGCTTACAGAGTACATATTCTAGTGAGGAAAAGAATGCTACCTTTACATATTCTTCCTTTTTAATTGAACCTGGAAATCTCCTATTTTAGGGATCCATTATGATACTTGCAAATCTCATAAATGCCTTGGTGTCAGCAGTTCTTCATATGCCAACTGGGGATTTAGGTACTACAGCAAACAAGACTACATAGAAGGCCTATGCTTAATTTTTCTACATCAGATATATTGTAAACCTTATATAGTATCTGGTACTATACCATATACTGGCTGAGAAAAAAAAAAGATATCTAAATCTAGATTATAAATATAAAATATATTTTTAAAATAGTCGAATACTTGTTTCAAATGTTGGTTTTTGTAATTTAATAAAAATCTTCATCCTTCAGTTTCCTTCACATCGTGATCTCCGAAAAGAATGGAACATTACTGTGCTAGCATACTTAGGTTGTCTTTACTTGCCTCTGCTCTAAAGACTTTGTGGTTTCAAAATAAGATATTCACAAGACCAGTGCAGCAGCTTTGAAAGCTGGTTTAGAGAGGACATCCTGTGGACAAAGAATGGAATGAATGGAGCTGTAAAGAAGAGAACAGTAGGCAGCTGGATTGATAGGCATTGGTAAGAGGCAGGGTGCATATATGGGAGATGGCATAACAGGTAAAAACAACTGGATGAGAAGCTTCAGAGAGGCAGTATAGAAGGAAAATAATGTGATCCTGAAGTAGTGGTCTAGATGCATAATGGTATTTTGTACAACATGTTCATTTTACTGTAGAGATACTTGTGTGACATTAAATTAGTCAGCACTTTGAATCCAACAGTATATTAATTTAGCCTGCCTAAAGGATATTTAAATATTTTTTAGGAATGTGGATCTGAATTTTTTGGCAGTTGGATTATGGTGTTTTAGGATGTGAGCTCTGTCTACCTTATGGATATTGGTAACAGTGGAATCACGAGACAAAACTAGATTTCTACTTTCCTACTTTGAGACAAACCTTTAGAGGACAAATAGTCAGTGATGTTAGTGATTTGATTATAATACATTATAAGAAGGAAACTTCCATCAGTTCTTTCATAATTTCATTATCAGAGTAATTTACCTAAATCAAGTGTCTTAATACAATAATCATACTGTACATAAACCTCACTGAGACCTAAGATACACAGATAGTTGTAAACTACTGTACTTCTCTGATGAAATAAACTTGATATCTACTGCTGACATATTTTTTAATTCCAAGAGTAGTTGTTGTGTGATGGTCCACTAACTTACGTTTATATGGCATGCTATTATTCTTGTATGTTTGTGGCTAAACTGAAATTAATATTGGAAATTCTGTAGTTACTCAGAAGTAATAAAAACAAGTGAAGTGACAGTCACAGATGTCTTTTAGCTTCTTTGAAATTGAGTGGGTTAGTGGATGTCTTCCTTTCTGAAGTAACTTTAGGATTTGTATGTCTGCATTAACAACTAAACGTGCAGTAAATACACATAGTAGTATTTTATGTTTTAGCAGGAATGGATAGATAAGTGTATACACAGATTTTTAAAACCCATGTATATAAAAAGAGATGTGATTGGTGTCATTTAGTTTCTGTTTGATTCTGAGATAGCTTTCCAAAGTAGTTTTTTTTTGTTTCAAAAGTATGTTGCAAGAAAAGTGCAATAGGTTGAGAGGGCTTAAAATTTGTTTTTTTCTTCTTCATAAGCCATCTGTTCTTGCTGCGTTTTATTTTCCACCTTGTTAGTGTAGAATGGTAGAATCGTTGGGGTAGAAAAAGACCTCCAAGATCATTGAGTCCAATCTTTGAGAAAACCACCATGTCAACTAAATCACTACTCTAAGTGCTACATCCAGTTGTTTTTAGAATGTTTCCAGGGGTGGTGACTGCAACACCTCCCTAGGCAGCCTGTTCTAATGTTTAACTGACAAAATTATTACTGATCTGCACAGAGGTTGACGTTCTGTCCTCTTGTCCTCTCACTGGTTGCCTGGGAGAAGAGGCTGATCCTCACCTGGCTGCACCCTCCTTTCAGGCAGCTGTAGAGAGTGATCAGGTCACCCCTGAGCCTCCTTTTCTGCAGTCTAAACACCCCCAGCTCCCTCAGCTGCTCTTCACAGGATGTTCCAGACCCTTCACCAGCTCTGTTGCCCTTCTCTGCACTTGCTGCAGCCCCTCAGTACCCTTGCAATGAGGTGCTTTGCTAATGTCTAGGTAGACAATATCCACAAATTTTCTCTCACCCATTAGGCAGGTCATCTGGTCATAAAAGGCAGTTAGGTTGGTCAGGCAGCCTGTCCCAAATCCCTGTTGGCTGGGCCTGATCTCTTGATTGTCCTGTATGTGCAGTGTGATGGTGCACAAGGGAACCTGATCCATAACCTTTCCTGGCACCAAGGTCAGGCTGACAGGCCTGTAGTTCCCTGGGTCCTCCCTTCCACAACTCTTGTAGATGGGAGTCACACTGGCCAACCTTCAGATATCTGAGACCTCAGCCAGGACTAATGATAAGTGATGGAGAGCAGCATAATGAGCACTTCTGCCAACTCCTTCAGTACCCTTGGGTGGATCACATCTGAATCCACAGACTTATGGTTGTCTGTGTGGCAGAGCTCATAACTTCCTCCTGGATTGCAGGGGCTTTGTTCTGCTGTCTATCCCTATCTACCTGCTCAGAGGGGCCTGAGGATAATGGAGCTTTCTGTTAAAGACTGCGGTAAGGAAAGCATTAAGTACCCAGCCTTTTCCTCATCCCCAACAGGGGATTCTCTTCACTTCTGTGTCCAGTAAAGGATGGAGATTTTTCTTGGCCCTTCTTTTGTAGTTAAAGTATTTGTAAAAACACTTTCTATAATCTTTCGCAGCAGTGGCCAGATTGAGTTCTAGCTGAGGTTTTGTCTTTGTAGTTTTCTCTCTGTATGACCTAATGACATCCTGAGTTGCCTGCCCCTTCTTCCAAAGGTCATAAGCTCTCCTTTTTTTCTCTGAGTTCCCATGCCATCTCATCATATTGGCACATGGAGATGGCCTGCTCCTGTGCCTTTAAAATTTTCTTCTTAAAGGGTATCCAGCCTTCCTGGATCCCCCTGTTTTTAAGGACAGTTTCCTGAGGGACTCTCTGAACCAGTGTCCTGAAGGCCAAAGTCTGCCCTCTGGAAGTCCAAGGTAGAGGTTCTGTTGATCTCTTCCTTACTTCACCAAGAATAGAGAAACTCTGTCATTCCATGGTCAGTGTGCCCAAGATGGTCTCTGACCGCCACACATCCCACAGCCCTTCCCTGTTTGTGAGCAGCAGGTCTGGCAGGGCATGCCCTGGTAGGCTCCCTCATAAGCTGTGTCTGGAATTTACCTTCCACACACTGCAGGAACCTCCTAGACTGTCTCCTCTCCACTGCTGAGCTTCCAGCAGACACTTGGCAAGTTGAAGTCTCCCACAATAACAAGGGCCAGTGACCATGAAACATCCACAGATAGAATATTTCACTTCATCCTGGCTGGGTGGTCTGTGACAGACTCCCAGCAGGATCTCTGCCTTGTGGGCCATCCCTCTGACTGTCACCCACAGGCACTCAGCCTTATCCCCACTGTCCCTGAGCTCTACAGTAAAAATGCTCTCCAATGCACAGAGCCAATGAAAGAGGCATTAATGGCGAAGAAAAGAGGAAGGACAGAGAAAATTACTCTTAATGTTGATAGATTCAGGCTCTTTTAAAATTTCTGTAAAAATATACTTGTACTTTAAAAATAAATGTATTCTTCAAAATAAAAACACATTTGGCATTTCCTGTAAGAAAAAAGTAACATTTCCTATTTTAAACTGGTAAATATAAAATAAAATTCAGAAATAGAAATATACAATTGGAAGATGCAGACAACATTTGAAATACAGCACCGTAGTAGTTTCCTGAAGTTAGATGTGCTTAACTTCTACAAGTGTCATGTCCAATTAATTGCATGTGAGTCTGAAAATTGAGAGTTACCACCTCAAATCTGTATGACCTTGGTCATGTTTAGTTCCCAGTGTTTATTCTTGTGGTTGTTACAGAGGATTCTGTGATATGAATAAAAAGCAGATTATTCAGTCTCTTTTTTCCCCATTTACTTGCTTACTGTAGATACAGATATATTCTTCTTATTTTTTTATTTACTTCTGGCTTTGTGTTAAAAATAAGTTGCTTCAGATTCTGCTTTCTAATAATACAGATACATAAGTGGTACAGTTCTTCAAGACTAGTGTCTGGAAAACGTTATGTTAAAAGTACATTTTTTTTATCATAATACCACGCATGCAGCTCCAATTGTCTGTGTTTGAATCTTTATGTTTAGTGTGTATTGTGCTCTCTATATTGAGCATGTTTTAGAAGTGATTGAACGATACATAGGGTTTGATTTCTGTGTAAAGCATTGAATAGTTGCAGACAAGATTACTGAAATGTTAAATGCCTTTTTATTTTGAAAATATAAGGAGGTAATGTCAACAGTGCTCTTGACCTGTTACACAAAGGGCATATTCAAATTCTGGGGCAGAATTTTGCATTATCACAGCATGCTTGTTCTTGAATGCTTGGGAATTAATTCCATACAGTCCATTGATCAAAATCTTATGAGACTTGGTAACAGTGGGGTTTGGGCTTGGGTTTTGTTTTTTTGTTTTTTCCCTTTTGACTACCAGTGATGAAATATCAATCATATTGATTTCAGTAGTTTAGTTAAAACCCTAGGGGCTCTTAAATGACTTCTTATAATGGATACAGTTAGATTGCTGCTGTCTGCCAGGAAGACGTGCAGAGTTTTTCATTGTTGTGTACAGCACATTCTGTCAGCTGATCTGTCAGCTGATCCTCTGGTGGACTCTTTCTGGTTTGTAGGCCTGTCGTAAGCAACAGTGTGTGAGTTCCTCATCACAGAAGTGTGCATGCAAGGGCGGGTAGGAGGGGAGGAATTATGGAGTCAACTGGACTGAAAACACACTTTCACATTCCACTGCTCTCCAGCGCCTCAGGATGGTTGGATCTAGCTTTGGAGATACGGTCCAATCTTCCCACAAACCAAGAGAGAAACAAACGCAACACGAGCACAGAACCAGACCCCCAGGCAAGGAGAGACCAGAGCCCCCCCGTGCCTCCTGGCAGCCTGGTGCCGGGGTTCCGTGGCTGCTCCGGCGGGATTTGGGGCGCTGCTCCTCCCTGCAGCAGGAGGTGGCGCCCGTTCCATAGCGCAGAGATGGGGCAAAGCTGCCGCCGCCTCTGTACAGCACGGCAGCCGCGGCTGCGGGGAGGAGCAGCTCTGCTAAACCCTTATTTTAGTAAGGGTTCTTTGTTTTCTGATGTTATCATGTACGGATCGTACCAAGCAAAGTCCTTGTTCTCCCTGTGTACAATTAAAAAGATATTATTTTAATCGTTATTAGTATTTTTATAATAATTATTATGGCTTATTTTTATAAACATAATTTATATATATTATTAGAGTGTTATGTTAATTTTCTGCTTGGTACTTTTTAACTTGAAATGAGTGCATAAAAGTTTTCAGTAGTGCATTATGCACTTTAAGCTGTATTGATAAATGAAATTTTATAAATACCATGCTTCCTAAAATTTATCTAATGCATTTTATTAAACATGCCTTACTCTAGGCTGTTCAAGAACTATGTTCTTACTAAATCTTCAAGCACTAACATCAGAGACACTAAATGAGGATTTATTTTCTTTTCAACTTAGACTTTAACTTAGTACTTTGGGAAATGTGTAAATGGGGTTTTTTCTAGGTTTTCCATAAAAGCCTGAGAATATGGAATTAGAAAGCAGTTTGTTTACTGATGCATGTTTAATATAACAACTTTCTCAAAACAGTCTTTTGTGTGGTAGCATGGTAAAAGGTTTCACTAGTTAATTTTTTTTTTTGATGCACTGAGACAATTAGCTTGTACTAGCAACACTGAAGTTCACAAAAGAAGATTATACTGTGAGAAAATATCTGGGATGAAAATGCATGCAAAACTATTAAAGACAAAGGTGATAAAATCAATTTAATTTGTGGGATTTAATTTTGAAGATGTAGCAAGAGTCTCAAAGCACATCCTGAGAGGGTTTTCTGCAGAGAGGAAAGAAAAGCTTTTTGAAAATCAACTCCCTGTGTCTAGCCTCTAGCAATTGCATGCAACGACCTGTTCTTTCTGTCTGCCACCTTTAGTATTTGTAGTGATTGTTGTCATAAACAGTTTGGGATCCCAGGTGTTTGCATTTGTCAGCTGTTGAGCCTGCTTGGTCTTGCTATGGAGAATCCTAAGAATTCTAATCCTGAGAAAATCTGAGGGCTTAGTGAGAGTTGATCTTAGAGTTACAGTTTAATAATGGCTGTGTAATAGCATCAATGAGTTAAGCCGTAAATTATGCAATGACAGTTGTGTGAGTTGTTCCTTATTAATATCTAATTTTCTTTCATTTGATTATCAACAGCCACAAGCAGCAAGCCATCCTGCTATTTTCAGAATTGTAAATGAAATTTTCAAGTAAGTTTTGAAATTACTCTGGGAGGGGCTTTAAATGACCCATTTAAACACTGAGGTCTTCTTCAAGAGCAGAAGCAGCACTATAATCTGAAATATATTATAATTTCAGGATATCTTTTTCTTTATCTGTATGCTCTAAAGTCCCTTTCTGTGCAGCACATTGAAAATAATGAAAAATGTTAAAAATCTTATCAACTTTAAGTAAAAGTTACATCATAATAATCATTGGTACAGTTGACTACAGTGTATTTTAGCCTTTAAAATTTGTAATTTATTTTGTACTTCAGTAGAGATTTGTGGTTGAAATACAGTTTTGAGGTGAAAATTTTAAATGCTGAAATGGCTTGGCCCATGCCAACATGAAGGTAGCATTTAGCAAAAGCTTTTGCACTTACTGGTGTAGCTTCTTTTACATTTTGCTTATATACTTTTCAGGATTTATGTTAGATATGCTCTTAATGGCCTTCAACTATTGATCCACCTATTAATAGTGAGTTTTGTTTTGAATGCATTAAAATTATTTTGAAGCAACCAATATCTTGGTTACCACGCAGGGGCTTCAAATCCTTTATACTCATTTTTCAGTGGCTTTTCTCTTCTTTTCACTTGACTAGTATGTTAAGTAGATCTACTGCCAGGGTTATCAGTATTAACAATTCCAATACAGCAATAAGGTATTTAGTGACTGACATCCTTTGCTCGTCGAGTGTTTCTTTCTTAGGAAAACAGGGCTCCCAGGTGCATGTGTGTGGGACATTTGTGTGTCTGTGTGCACATTCACGTTTGTGCAGGCACTAACACAAGAGGCTTGGCTGCAGACACTGTAGAGCACTGTATGTGAGAGTGGAGCCACTTGGGAGTCACTGCTCTGGCAGTCCTTTGTTACTGTGGTCTCTGTGTGTCTGCGCACAGAGAGCACTTTCTGAAGAGTTGAGATTAATCACTTTCCCAAAGCAAGATGCAGTTAAAAATTGATGTGACTTCAGCAGGTGTTTGTTGATGTCTTAGGCTGGAGACTGTATAGTGTGATGGTACAGGGAGACAAAATTTGTCCAAGCTTCTGGCTTATTTAAGGTCATGCTATATGGAATATTTTTTTAAAAAACCACATGACTTCACTGCTCTTTGGCATCCTTCCCCTTTGACAGATGTAGAAATGGATAAAATGATGTTTCTCAGCTAATGCAGGGCTTTGTCCAACACAGTATTTCCTGCTAAAACTTTGCACTTCTATCAGTGTTTCAAATTGTCTTTAGAAATGATGTTTTCCTGTTTCCTGCCTACATTTCTGCTCCCTTTCTTTACTTTGAATTGTTTCTGCTTAGTGTGCTTGTCCCTCTACATTGTTGGTATTAAAATGTTGATGTATTTTAAGAATACTATGTCTCACCTTCTCTTGATACTTAGGTGAAGCTGTATATGTTAGCTGGTTTTTGCAGACCAATTGGTTTATGCAGCCTTCTGTTTATTTTTGTTCTATTTCTCTGTGTCCTTCCAACAATTATCAAGTGGTATGCAGATGTTAAGTTACTATTCCAGTTGTAATCACATGTGAGATTTTAGAGAACTGCTGATAAAGAAAATGTACTTCCTTGCTTGGAAACTGTGTTAGGTTTCTATAGCTGGCACAAAATTTCTTTTATATTTGGGGTTAGTGTTCTATTAGAAGTATGGATCTAAGCATTGTGTCTCTTTCTGTAATAACTTTTCCTGCTATTTGCATGCATGTTGAGATTAATTGTTCTATATGATTTTATCACAGTGGTATTACTTACTGCTTTTATTTCCCAATGTTTTCTTGCTATGTTTTGTTGCCTTGTGTGGCTATGCAGAAGTCCATACACCTAGACTGTCTTGAGTTTCCATGTACTATTTCTTGGTTTTTTTACCAGTGATTATATTTGCCTTTAGTTTTGTGATGTTTCTATGTTACAGTAATGTGTTAACTCTTCATATATTTTAGGAGGAATGAAACAATTCTCTAATACTTGTATCTCACTGGCTTACTTTGAACATTTTTTTCTCCTTTCTACTATATGTCTTTCAAATAAGAGAATGAGAAGTGCTGCTATGTGTTTTTCTCCACTTGCTCCATTTGCTCAAAGTTATTTTGCTCTATGGAAGGCAAGTTGAAGCACTCACCTTTGTAAAGCTCTAGAGTGGCCTATGGGATGCCACAAAACACTATAAAGTATGCTGAACTCAGTCATGGGAGTAGTTGCTCTGAACACAATAAACTGATCAGATGCCAAATTTGGCTAATAAAGTTGTGCTAGTCTTTTTAATTGTATACTTATTTAGGTAGGATAAATTATGTGTCTGCATGTATATTGTATATATTTACAAAGTCTAATTTATTTGTAGGAGTTGTGTATGGTTTGTTTGTTGTTTTTTTTTTTAACTAAAAATAAAATCTAAAAAGCCTGCAAAGTTAGTATTTCTGTTAGTGGTGTAATGAGCTCAGACACAATTTGAATCTACAACATACAAAGAATATGCCTTTTTCTTTCATTCAGTTAACAGTGGTGTGATGGGAAGACTAATTATCTGATCTGTCATATCTAACTTTTCCATGCATAGGAATGCACTGGTAGAAACTGATGGAACCCCAGAAGTTATGACAATTATACAGGTGTTTATACAGCTCTTCCTTCAGGCTTATCAGAATGAAAACAAACAGGTTAGTCAAGATCTCTTTCTTATTTTTCTCCAAAAATGCAAAATTTCACAAGAAAAAACTCCAATTCTACTCTTAAGAGAGGTGACTGAATATAAGTAATAGTGTCCCTCTGTAGCTGCATAGATATGCCAAAGTTCAGTTCAAACATCTTCACCTGCCCATAAAATTACAGCACGAAACCAGCACATAAGAGCAGTTTACCCAAATTAACCTTCAAGTTCATCAGCCTAAAGTGATTTTCCCTGGCTCAGTTCCTCTGATGTTGAGATTTCTGCCTGTAGAGTGAACATGAACATTTGTCTTTGATAAAAAAGGAAAAATGCTAGATGCATTTTTCTTTTGCAGAAGCAGGGTCTTTGACAATAAATGAAACAGAGATAACAATCCCATTCCTAGTCCCCTAAATAGTTATAAGAAGGATATTGGATAGTCATATTTGTCTGCTTAGAAGGTAAAAGACACAGGGTAATACATACTGGGACACAGAATACGTACTGGTTTCAGTTCCTGACCCTCAACAGTGGTCTCTCTGGAATTTTCCTTAGTCTAAATTTTCAAATTTTACAGCTTAGTCTTTCTTCTTCTGCACAGGTTTTTGTACTGGTCTTACTGAACTGAATTAAATCGAATTAGTTTTGCGCTAATTTAAACAAGAGCAAGATCAGTTTCTTACCTTAAAATTTCAAAATACAGATATGAAAAATCTTACTTTACTTACAGGTTGCAAACTCAACTTCAGATTCCCAAATCACATGGTCACGTCCTGACCATCTTGTTCATCTTGTTTGTTTTTTGAAATCAAATTCATATGATGCAATTTTGGAATAACTTGTCATTTAAAACCTTCCACTTTAAACTTAAGAAAATTTTCAGTTCCTTTGAGTTTTTGCATCTTTTTGAAGGAAATGGTAGTTAAGAGAATACTGGGATTTCTTGAAACTTGTGGCATACTGGCTTTTAATTAGCAGTGTGATTGAATCTGTCTTCCTGTTTCAGGCAGCTGTCTTGCTTAATACATTAATGCTGTGCGTTATAATCTTATGCCACCCTGACTGTGTGGCAACAGCACACTGTGTAGCCCCAGGTGGGCTCAGTGGGTGAGAAAGAAAGTAAAGGTTCCACACCCATCAGACACCCAAGAGCTAATCCTGCTGTGCAGGTGATACGTTTTCTTGAAGGTGAAAGTCCTTTGCCTGCTGGCATTGCTAGCTAGCAGCTAACATGGACTGCAGCCCATTTTTCTAAAGTGGTTTTAAATATTGAGTTTACTTTATTTAGCTTGTATACTGTTTAAGTAATGGAGTTCTAATTAAGTTGTTATCTTCAATGATAGAATTAAAAGTCCCTTGTCTCACAGTTTATGAATCAAATGTAATTTTAATTTTAGTTAACTTGCAAAAAGGCAGGTGCAGATTGCTTCCTAAACTTCAAGTCAGTCAGATCCCTTTTTTCCCCTTTGGTCATACCATCATTACATATATTCATAAGGTATCTGTCTTTGTGTTATCTAATTGCCCTTGACAGGACATAAAGTGCTCCAGTAGCATTTAGTAGAAGAATGGTAAAAACATTAATGACGAAGATGTGGTGGGTTCTACCTGGTCACTGAGACCTTCAGAATTTAGAGACAGCTAACTGAAAATACTCTAGGCAAACATACATCCATAAAATTTGCAAAAGAACTGGCTTGTGTCTGGCAGTTCACAGGTTTGTGTGATAGGAGAGTGAATCCGTGTTGCAGTGTGGCAGCTGTCAGAAAGATTAATGGTATGGAGATTCAAAGATGTAAATGAGGGAATCATAGATTGCTTGAGAATGGTAGGAGACCTCTGGGTATCATCTTGTCCAACTCCCAAGCTCCAAATCAGAGCTACTTAGAACCAATTGTCCAGGACTATGTCCAGGTGGGACTCCACAACTTTTTGGGTAAACTGTGGTAGTACTTGGCCACCTCACAGTAAAAACAAAGTGAAAAGATAAATTACAGAAGTGTTTTCTGATACACAGACAGAACATCCTGTGCTTGAGTTTGTGCTGTTACCTCTGATCCTGTTGCTGTGCACCACTGCCAAAACCCTTGTTCTGTTATTTTGCACCCTCCTTTTAGGTGTTTATATACATTGGTAAGATCCCCCTTGAGCCTTCTCTTCTTCAGGCCCTCTCAGTCTTTCCTCATAGAAGTTCTCTGGTCCTTTAATGATCCTTGTGGCCCTTTATTTATTTCAAGTACTTCAGGTTAGGCTGCTGGAATGGCTGCTTACAGTGCTGAGGGGAGGGGAAGGAGCATCTCCCTCGACCTGATGGCAATCCTTTGCCTAAGGCAGCTCGAGATGCTACTCACTGCTCTGCTGCAGGGCACACTACTGACTCCCACTCACCTTGGTGTCTGCTGGGTCCCCAGGTCCTTCTCTGCAAACTGCTTTCCAGCTGGGTGTCTGCCAGCATGTACCTGGAGTTATTCCTGCCCAAGTGCAGGACTTTATACTTTCTCCTTGTTGGCATTTATTTGGCCTCTGTCAGCCCATTTCTCCAGCCTGTCAAGGTCCCTCTGGATGGCAGCACAACCCTTTAATGTATCAACCACTCCTCCCGGTTTTGTGTCATCACCAGACTTGCCAAGGGAACTTGCTGCCCCTTCATCCAGTTCATTAATGAAAAAGTTAAATAAGACTGGGCCCAGTGCTGACCCTGCTGTGCCCTGGACTCCCAACTAGATTTTTTGGCAGTGATCACCATGTGGGCCTGGCTGGCTTTCTGTCTGTCTCAGGGGGAGTTGGTGCTGCACTTGCACCTACATGCTCCATGTTAGACCTGCCTGTAGTACATGTTTGCAGAACAAACAGATTAGAGGTGTGCTAATACTGCTAGTCTCAGTTACACAAGCAGTGTTCACAGCATACAAGTCACACGTTCTCAGATAAACAGGGCAAGCCTGTTATCTGTGACTGCCCTACCTGCTGCTGGATCAGGTCCTGAGAAGTTTAGGTTTCCATTTTTGAACAGATGGCAATAATCTACACAACACCCTCAGATTCTGTAGATGTTATTACTTCTTAGTTTAATATAATCTGTGAATCTGTTTACACTGGAAAATGAAATTAAACTAGTGTCTCTTTTAAGCTCTGCTTATTAAGAATGAAAACTTATATGATTACAGGGAAAAAGATAAGACTAGTAATTTTATTCATGCTCTGAATCTTTTCTGATGCATATACTTTTAAAATCTATAAATAATTACTTTTTATAAACAAGCATTTCCTAAATATCCCTCTTTTAATGCCAAATCCTAAAATTACCTAAAGAGTTAATTTTCTGTTTTCTTGCTTCAGTCTGTATTGTTAATTACTGCCTTAGATGAGATTATTCACTATGGGTTTGTTTTGAAAACTGACTAGAAATCTCTTAAAATAACGATTTTGTGTCTTAGTATAAATTTCCACTGAAGGCCTACTTCCCATACCATCACCAGCCTCTTGTTAGAAGTTTAGTCAGACATCCTTTTGGTAAGTTTTCTCATAAAGTATTTGTGGCATTATGAGTCTGCATGATCTGTATATGTCTTAAAATAACTTTAAAAGGGATAGAGATAACATTTTGGCATTTCCTTTACAGGGTGTGTTTGATTTAGCAATTTTCATAATATTCTTTTAATGTATTTTTCTGCAGGAACATCTGGTTCTTATGTAACAATACTACTGATGTAACTTTAAAGAAAACTAAATCAAAAGTGAATAACAAAGAAAGAATAGTTATGTAGGAATGATTGCCATGTTAAGAGATTGTAAAAATACTGATATCTTGTTATGTTACAATATCAGTAATTGTCATTATGGAAAAATTCACGTGTATTTCATAGGAAACAGGCTTTCTGTTGCTTTCTGAGGCTTGAATTCTGATATTTTAGATTGCAAACCCAACTTTTTTTCAGGTTTCCTATTCATACATATCAAGAAACCACTGTTCAATTTGGTACGATTTTTTTATGGACAATAATTAAATCTCCGTACAAGAACCTCTAAAAATACTACTGTACTGATTATATATTAATATTGCAGTAGCAAAGGAACATAAGCCTCATTTCAATATTCCTAGCTGTACTTCCTTCCATGGCTTTATCAATGAATTGTTGCATGAAATACAGTAACAGATATTGCTTAAAATTGGGAAATTTTGAAATGAAATTTTAAATACTTCATTATAACTTAATCAATTTGGAGAAATTTGTAGCTACCTTAATGCTTCAGTGTTACATTCTAGTGGACAGGCTATGATTTTAAGTGTTTTGTTCTCATTCTTCATCCTCAGAACTCCCAACTACATATTGGTCTCAACACTTGAAACACATTTCGGATATGCTCAAAGCAATAATAGAAGATACAGATGTTAGGTAAGCAGTATAAGATCTTCAAACTTTTTATACTTTGCATGTTAATTTGTGAAAGATCATGTCATTTGAAGTCTTTAGTGGCTGTATTTCATCATCTTCTTATTATTCTCTAAGTTGGGCTTTATTTTTAAGAACGGGACTTGGATTACTTTCTGAACCTCAGCTTTATAGCATCTATCTACCTGGCCAGTAACCCTCCAAGGAAACAAAATCTTGTCATTCCAAAAAGCATCTAGCTGCATAATGGAAATGCTTACTTGTCTATTCTCCCATTTCTCCCTCAAAACTTTTAACACTGTTTTATGAAGGAGCTTGGCTTTCTGCAGGCTTGTACAAATGCCCAAACTGCAAAGTTCCTTATTTTCATAAATATGACTGCCAGACTGTAGTATCATTTTTGTTGTGTTAATCTTGGACTGTCACTCCATGTTTCTGACCCGCCGTCCTTGGGGGTTTGTTTGTTTGTTTGTCTACATGAATTATGCTTTGGTAGGGAATGTTCTGGGACTATATGAAAATAATGAAAAAGCATACATCTCTATCTGCTGCTGCCTTGTAATTCTTTCTTAAAGGAGTGTGATGAGACCTGACTCTTATAGCGCTTGGATACAAGTTTGCTTAGGTCTGCTCTGAGAGTTAGCTGTCCAAAGAATGTTGAACAGCTTTTAAATTCAAAAAAATCAAATTAATTTTGATTTTAAACTTGAAATATATAAAAATAAACATAGAACACCAAGGCCAGCCAGACTTGCAAAACAAGATCGTAAAATCGCAGAATCACCTAGGCTGGGAAAAAACCTTTGAGATCATCAAGTCCAACCTATGACCTAGTACCACATTGTCAACACCAAGTGCCACATTCAGTCTTTTTTAAACATCCAGGGACAGTGACTCCATCACCTCCCTGGGCAGCCCATTCCAATGTTTGATTACTCTTTCTGTGAAGAACTTCTTCCTAATGTCCAACGTAAACCTTCCCTGGAGCAGCTTGAGACTGTCATCTTGTCCTGTCACTGGTGCCTGTGAGAGGAGACCGACCCCCACCTTACTGCACCCTCCTTTCTGGTCATTGTGGAAAGCAGTAAGGTCTCCCCTGAGACTCCTCCAGACTAAACAGCCCCAGCTCCCTCAGCTGCTCCTCATAGGGTTTGATTCACCCTTCACCAGCTTGCTTTCCCTTCTCTGGACTTGCTCCAGCATCTCACTGTCCTTCCTAAATTCAGGGAAGAACTGGGCACAGCACCCAAGGTGTGGCCTCACCAGTGCCCAGTTCAGGGGGTCAGTCGCTGCCTTGGTCCTGTTGCTGATACAGGCCAGGATCCCTTGGCCTTCTTGGCCACCTGGGCTCACTGCTGGCTAGTGTTCAGTCTGCCTTTAATCAGCACCCCCAAGTCCCTTTCTGCCTGGCTACTGTCCAGCCACTCTGTCCCAGATTTCCCCCTGGGTACTGGAAAAGATACTTGCAACCGTGCCTGGTTTCAGTTAACTCACAGGGGCCTTTTTTTTTTGTTGCTGAGTGGCAGAAAAAAGCTTTTTGTTGCTCCCTCTGAGGCCGTGCTGTCTGGTGGTAGCTTCTCACTTTCTGTGTGAGCTGCAGTTCAGTGCGCGCCTGTTCCTCCCTGAAGTGTGTCAGACCTTTCTGTCCTTGGACTGTGACCCACAGCTGACCCTTTTTAAAGAAACATGTAACTTGAGCTTAGAACAAATAAATAAAATAAATACCATCAATCATAATGCATTACAGTAGTATAGCCATGTCTGTTCTCCTTTTTTGTCCCAGCCCTTTCTTGGTTTATAGTCTTTTCCCCCCTTTATTTTGAACAGTACACTAATTTGAACAGTGTTGTACTTGCCAGAATACACTCCTACTTCCTTTAGAACTCCTGCAACAATTATGTTTTCTTTCTACCAAACCCCTCCCAGTTGGAAAGAAAATGGATCTAACATGTCATAAATACTAATATCCATGAAGAAACCATATTCAGTTTTCTTTTATTGCTTTATTCCTGATTCTGTATTCTTTCGACTTAATAAGATTTACAGAGGAGAAAAAAATTCTGTTACACAGTATATCCTGTTGGTTCTCAGTGCTCTCTTCTTATATAGGTTGGTTTTCAGGGAGTTTATTTTATATCAAACATGAGTCTTATAGGAAAGTGCTTTCTGTGTCCTTCTAATCAACAGATTGCTTCTATGCTGAGATTTATTATTATATGTAGTACTCTCAGTGAGCAGTGAATGTTACATGACATTTTAAACTAGAAATCAGTTGATCAGTTGATGAACTTATGGACATTTTGTGGGGGAAAATTGCAAAAATAGTGAAGGGACACTTTTGACAGTGACAGTGGAGCATAGGTGCCACTACAGAGCAGGCAGAAACAGCAGTAGGGATGGAAGTGCAGGGTACATGACTCCAAAACAGGCTCCATAATGGTAGAAAATGTTCGAGATAAGGGTAACATCACTTCCTGGAATTTCTAAGATCTTGTTGTAGTTTCCTTGCAAAGGTGGCACAGCAGCTTTTGGAGTCCTCAGGAATAAAACATAAGAAAACCATCTAATTCCTTCAAGTTTTTCCAGATTTATTAGAAATAATTATTCCTAGTTCTTAATCTAGCTGTCCTTCTCTTTGTCCTTCCATGCTTAGTTTAGCTTTTTGCTTTTGAAACACCTGCCATTAGTTTGCATCTCTTTTCTTTAGTCTTCTCTGACTTTATATGAATGCACATGAGAAAGTACAGATATGAATGGTGGTCCTTTCTTACAGCAATAATCCTTTTGTAAACAC
This sequence comes from Setophaga petechia, assembly GCA_024362935.1. Lineage (NCBI taxonomy): Eukaryota > Metazoa > Chordata > Aves > Passeriformes > Parulidae > Setophaga > Setophaga petechia. The sequence continues at coordinate 25,655,908 of JANCRA010000004.1, read as the reverse complement.
CTTCAAAATTTTCCTTTAAGAAAACATGAATTTTAAAAGTCAGGAGATATACTTGAAAGTATACTTTAAAACTTTCTATTTAGTCCATCTAAATGCAATTCCTCGTTAATGACCAAAAAAGATGCACTTCATGAATTATCAAAAAGCAGAAAATAACCCTGGAAAGCAGCAGAGAGAAAGTGAAAGGCAGCAGTATGTTAAGAGTGTAATATGATTTTAAAGTTTTGGAAATCCTGCAGCTGAAGCGTATCTTTTCATACATAATATTTTGTCACAGTTTATTAGAAGCTGCTGTTAAGGATAGTCTGTTGTACTGTCAAAGTAATCTGTAGTAATACTGGGTGTGTCTCATTTGATTGTGATTTCAGATAATAGACTAAATTAGTACATGGGTGTATGATTAGCAGGTAAGGTATTCTCTGTTGAAGAGTAGTTTAAGTATTTTTTTAATTAACTGTCAGCATCCTTTCTAGTTAATTTAAGGCAATTTAAAACGTTAAATAATGAGAGATACCTAATTTTATCTTTGTTGTTTTCCAGCTCTCTCACTGACCTCTTTGAAATCTGGTTTTTGGTTGCCTGTTTTGGAGAATGGCTGGATATTGCAGCAGAACAACTACTGAAGGCTGCTGTAGAACCAGATCCTGTGCTGTGGCTGCTGGCATTTTACTACTGTCCTAAGAATGAAAATCAGCAAAGGACTCAAACAATGGTGGGTAATGTTGTGATAGTAAGTGGCAATCTGCAGTCAATAGTCTGATTATATCTTATTGCTGTAAAACAAATAGTGCACATCAGAAAAATGAAAGGTACTGACTTTACAAAGTCTCTGGGAATTGTGTCCCAGCAGACAACTTGAAAGTTGTGGTTTTTTTCTTATTTTTGACATTTAGAAAAGCTTTTTCCTCCTTTTTAAGTATGTGATATAGATTAGCACCCTCTTGGCTTTCTTTTGGATAACCAGTGTGTTTTTAGTCCTAAATAAAAGTACCCTAGTGATGGTATTTTTAAAATCAGTGTGACAGAATTCAGCATGCCTGTGTTATGGCATCTTCTGAGAAGGAAACAAGAGAAATCACGGCAGTTGAAACCGTGAAGATACTTAATCAAACACAGTCTTGAATCCTAGCCTTCCCTAGCTACTCTGATTTCTCTCCAGTTTCTGGCATGTGGTACAGTAACAAATACATGATAATACCATATGCTGGGCTGGTAACAGAAGAAGCAGTGCTCTGACCTTACACGCTGTACTGCACGAAGAGTGCTGTGCATCTGTGTATGCAAGCAGATACTTGAAAGCCTTTAATTTAAAATTATTATGCAAATCTGAGCTAGCCCAAGAATTTGGATCTACAAAGGCCCAATTCAAAAGGCAGCAACTTGTCTAGTTTACCTTAGTTTAAAATGGATTCTGGTGGATTTAAAAATGTTCCGTACACCACAGTAGTAAAAATCATGTTTTAATTTACATCTAATGCTCCACGTACAACACTAAATTGTGCAATATTTTATTTCCTTTCCCTCCTGCTTTACAGATGGCATTACAAATGGAAGGTCGCATCCCAATCACCTACTCTTTTTTTTTTCACTCATACTTCTCATAGTCTAGGAGCAAGGGATGGGATGGTTTGGCTGGGAAGGCAAGGGAAGGGTTGACTGAGCAGAGTTATGTAAGAGCTAGGGTGAAGTAAAGAAATCAGGGTTGTTTTTAGAATGTAGTTTTGGGAAAGCAGGCAACATATGAGCAATAAACAAGAGTGATTGAAGCTATTGCACTATAGCTGCAAATCAATGTATTGTTCTAACTCCACAGAATGAAATCACTTTGTTCTATATATGAAATCATCTCCCTGTGTGTCTCTCATTCCATTTGGTTATTCAGTCATAATATTAGACAAACTTTAGAAACAAAAAAGCTTTACTGCTGACAACCCACACAGTGATTCATCTTTTCCTGAAGGTGTGACATTTTGTTTCATTATCATTCTTTTCTTAGGTATTTGAACTGAGACTTCTCTTTTTTTTTTCTTTTTTTCTTTTTTTTTTTTTTTTTTGCACAGGTCAGGCTTCTTCAGGAGGATTCCCACACTTTATGCAAAACTTCTGCCTTTAGTTAGGTGTTTGGGTTTGTTTTTTTTTTTAATTTGTTCTTTCGCAGATTAGCTCTCAGCTTTTTCAAATGAAGTGGTTTCCACCTCAAACCCAGCACCTTTCACTAGTTAAGGATTAGCATGCCATGGGAACTTCATGTAGATGTCAGTCTGGTGTACTTTTCATTCAGCATTATTTTTGTGTGGAAAGGTTTGCACTTATGACTTAGGATTTTGTCTTCTTGCTCTGTACTTCAGGTAACACCTTTATATTAGCCAGAGTATAATACAAAGTGCTTAAATTATTTAAAGAAGAAAAAGGCTATTTTTACTGTTCACTAAAGTTCACTCATATGTACAGGACTAAAAATTCTGCTTCTCAATATTTATTCCTTTGTTGCACTCCTTTCATATCTTTGCCTGAAATACTGAGGAAGCAAAACTTGGAGTTTGGTCCTAAGAATGAGATTTCTAGGGTACATGAGCTCTTGGAGCAGGACCAGCTACTCTCCATCTGCAGTCTCTGGCTCATATGATGCACAGAGGAATAAAAGTCATGAGGAATTCCAGTTACCTTTCTGTAGATCTTGGTATCATTTGTGCCTCACATGTAGCTGTGGATTTAAAGCAAGAATAGCAGCTTTTTCAGGCTATATTATGTGAAATTGTTGAAAGGGTAGGTCAATGTCAGACGAATGTCTGAAAAAAATTGTCCCAGTGAATATCCTTGAGAAACTGGGATTTTTCTGGAAAAGGTGTTCTTTTCCTTTAGATCTGCAGTGGTGCATTTTTCTATTGTTCCAGCTGATACTCATTTGCATTCCATCTACAAGTTTTTTTCAGTTAATTTTTACTTCAGTGAACAGAATTATTGTTAGGATTTTTTTCAGCAGTTGCTCATAGTCCTTTTTCTAGAGGTGCCAAACTCTTCTTTTTCCTACCCCCAGTAAAAGTTAGGTTTTATTGTCTAGCTCACAACATAAAAACATAAGTTGTGATCAACACAGGAAGAAGTTAAATTGGACATTATTACCAGAACATTTTATCAGCTGAGGTCAGACTGCATGGGGATTTAATTGATTTACAGCAGCTATACTGAAATGAGCCCTTGAGGAGCCTTTGTTCTTTTTCCCACAATGTGAAAATTGGACCATGTTCTTCTGAGGGATTTTCTCCATTTCCTTATATTATTAAAAAAGGTAAAATCCTGGCTTGATGCCCTGTCTGCTTCATTTGTAAGACCAAAGAAAAAAAAGTCCATTTTTTCCACCTTTGTGTGTGTGAATCAGTATAAAAGAAATGTGTTACAGCCCTTCCTTTTCTGGTTTTCCTGCTGTTTAAATTCAAACTTTTTTTATGTTTGAGTTGTTTCTCTGAATATTCAGTTTTATTTTAGTGAATAAATCCAAAGTAAAATACCATAGGTTTCACCTTTACTCTTCTCTGATCCTGCACCCTTTGAAATTATTTCCTACAGGTAGAAGCCCAAGCAGTCTACAACCATCTAATGACACTGTTCAGCTGCAGAGACCTTTCTCTCAAAGACCTGGAGGCTGCTGTGCACAGGGTAACAGGTGTAGAGCAGTGTTGTAACCAGCAACTCACAACACATCTTCTGACCAACTTCTTGCTCTTTTCCTCTGGTGGACATAAGATTGCCCAGGAATGTATTTACCATGTAAGTGTTTCTTCCTTTTTTTCCAGCTTAACTTGAATACATACTTATTTTACTATTTTTGATTTAAGTTTCTACCTCTTAATAAAGAAAACACATAACAGAGAATTAAAGGAAACTGTGGCTACAGCAGCCATATCTAACTGCTACATGTCCATTTCAGCTAAAATTCAGTGAAAATATTTTCCATTCACTTCTTGATCTCACAGACAGGGTTACTGATGTCACTGTACAGATGCAGAAACAGCTGAAGTAATGGCTTGCAGTTAAGAGATACCTACAGTTCATTTACAATGGTATAGATAGCATGTGCAAACATTTTGATTTTCCCAGAAAAAATAACTCCCTAAATTATCCAGCTACTGCAGATGTGATGGAACTCTCTTCTTGCTGTTTTCCATTGGGTGGAACAGCTGGTTACTAGGTCTTGGCGTTGATGTGGCAGAAGCCTGGTTGGCAAAGCCAGTGAAGAAAACAGTGTGGTAATTGAGAGGGAAGGAGAAAATTAAGAGCTAAGACAGTGTCTTTTAAGGTATAAAAAGAGATGAAGAAGAATAAAAGGCTGGAAACTTGCCACGGTATCCTCCTGTTGATCATGACAGCCTTCAGGTATATTTGTGCAAACTATAAAATGTATTTGTGTTAATTAAGATAAACAGTGCAATCTCAGTGTAGGATTAAAAACCCATTCCTTACTATCAAACCATATTCTTGTAAGAAGTGCATGCCCCCTATGCAAGCAGGTCTAGGGCCAGTGTGTAGTTTTAATACTTCCAAAAGTTTTTCCATTCAGCAGCTGTGTGGTCTTATGTATTGACCTGTATAGAGTATATGGCATGTGTAAGGCCATTCTGATACAGCTGGCTGACTAAAAAGACAAAACACTTTTCTCTTTAAGAAGGGCTAAGGTATTTCTCACATCCTAGGGTGCAAGTTCACAAGTGATCAATTTTTTTCTCAGCATAAGAATGTAATGATAAAGTTTGGGGGGTTGTATATATTTTTACAGACTGCTATCTCTAGTTTCTCTTCATGAAGAAAGTGCAGCTGTTGAGCTGTGATGCTGTAATGTACTGGCCTGCTACTTTAAATCCCTCCAGGGGGACCAAAGACAATCTTTTGCTCCTTTAAAGATAGCAATATAGCTAACTTTCAAAACTGAATATTTCCCAGTGCAGGGGGGTCATGAACTGTTGTAGGCCAGTTTGTTTATCAGTTTGATTAATTTTTACTGTATCTGTATATAAACTATTGTGTAGCTAGGCTCTCCATGTGATTTTAAAGGGACTAAAGACAATATATGAAAGGCAGAATGGTGTGTGGAACTGATTTGGGATGCATGGTTGTGGTTCTTTTTAGCACAGTAAACTTCAGGTTTAACACAGATAATGAGGAGTCAAGTCCCTTCTGATCTGCAAAAATTGCAACTTAGAGTCTTTTCCTGTTTTTTGTCATCTTTTGGAGGAAGTATTTATTTTTACTTTTGAAAGCTTTACAGAATTGAATTGCCTTCCCAAATACATGCAGAACCTTCATGTGCTTTTAGTTCTTTTCTATGGCAATGACTTACAAATGGTGATACTGTCCATTTGTGTTTCCTTTAAAAACTTTCTGGCCTCTTGATTTGTTTCACTTAAATTTGAGACAACAACAGAAATCTCAAAGTTGCTTGGCTCCCCGGGGATGTATGGAAAGAGATACCTCAGGCAGAAACTGTTTCTCACATATTCAGTGGTGAGGAAAAAATATGGTTTTCTTGCAAGTATTTTGAAGAATTCTTAGTATTTAGCAACATAATTGCCAAATTTTACTTTTTGTGTTTTCTTTCAGATTACTGAGGTAACTGATACAAGCAAAGAAGTTTATAACCTTCTTATCCGTACTGCTTACAGATTTAACCATAGTGGAGAAGAAAACCAAAGGACTGTGAAACTGATGAATGAACTTCTTCAAAAATTTACATTGAAAGTTTAGAATTTCAATGTCATCTATTTATCAAACCAACAAATCAGGTCTTTATCCAGGTGTCAGACTTCATTAGCATCTAGTGCTGCAGATTACCAGGGGCAGAAAGATACCTATATAAGCTATAGCTGCTAATTTATATTCCCTCATCTGTACTGAAAAATAATCTGTTGTTTGGAATTGTTTATTTTTTGAAGCATAGTAGTAAATATTAAAGATGTATGAAAATTTTGTTCTGAGTACCTTCTGTAACAAAAGACCTACATCATTTAAAGTAGTTTGCTCATCTCCTTGTTGTTTATCTGGCTGAGGATCAGTTTGTCTCCCAAATTACTCATGTGGGTTTTTTTAGGTAAGTAATATCCTATTGCTTGATTGGTAAGTTGTTACTAAAATGGTTTGTTCTGTGCTTCTGCTTTTCTGAAACGAACGATGATCTCAAGTGATTCATAGTGTTCTCAGGAAATCAGTGAGTGATATTTCCTGAACTCTTTCGTTCTTTTTGAAAATGTTTCCAAAATGAAACTCTTCCCAGATTTGCTAAATGTGGGGGTTTTTCAATCCTGCAGCTTTCACAGGACTGTGTTCTCCTCTAAGTACTGGACCAATAGCTGGTCTTTGTCAAAAGATACTGCAGGCATAAAATTGCTTGCAGTACAGCCCACTTAACAGTGTGCCATGACTGATGCTATTATTTATTCATTTAAGAAATATGGGGCTTTTTTTTTAGACAAAAGAGGGCAAGCAAAGCAGACACACGGGGACATCTTCCAGTTCAAAGTGACAGATTTCCTATAAAGGTTGCTACTCATTGCCTTCATTTTTGTATCCAGCAGTAATTTGCTTACTTCTTTGTTTAGGGTTTTTGAGTCCTGCAAGGAGCATAGATAGGTAGCAATGGCTTATGTTTTTTATTCTTAGGAAGGTATTTATCCCTACAAGTTTTGTGAACCTATCTCTAGCTTAACTGGAAAAATGACCATGGGGAATAGTAGTGACAGAGCATCCTAGCTTTCCCCAGTAATTTGTTCCCCTGTATTACTTTTCTGTAATGCCAATGCCTGTGCTATGCTACTCAAAGATGCTACTTGGAAGTCTTGCATATAAAATCCAAGGCATGTATCTTGAATTAATAAAGCTTTTTGAATGTAGCATTTGTTTTTGAGCAAGGGGAAAGAAAAACAGTGTACTTAGTGTCCTTTGGCTGTAAGAAGTGGAAAGATATTTTCTGTTATGTTGTTAACTGATTTCTTACAATTTTGTTCCCAGTGAGTCATATTACGGAAGTTACATGCCCTCTCAGTCCGTTTGCTAGTGAAAAAATAGCAAATACATAATGTCTGTCTGCAAATAAAGGGTTTTTTTCCTCTTTTTTGATTAAAATGAACATTCAGAAAGAAATAAGTAGCAATTTTTCTGTTCTTAAATAGCCACATGTATCTAAAAAAGTAAAATCAAGCAACCCAGTTTCTGTTCCCTGAATACCATAACTGAAAAGCATGGGATTAGACTAAATTGTTTTTTGGTCACAAACTCAGAGGTATTTGTCTAGTGGAAACAGATGTGGAATGCTCTATTTAGAATGATAAATAATCCAAACTTTTAACTAAAAGGAAGAAAGATTTTTTTTTTTTGTTTGTGTGGTTTTTGGGGTTTTTTTCTCATTTTTTTTGTTTAATGTCTAATGTGGTTGTTGGATGTGAGGCTCTTTGGTTGTGTTTTCTCCATATGGTGCCTATATGTAATTTTAACTATGTAGATGAAAGATAAGCAAAGAACTGCAATATCTAATTCTTGCAGATTAATTAGGTGAATGTTGTGGGCATAATATTTAGATGCATATGGCAGTTTTTGGACAGGTATTTTAAAGTATCTTTTCTTTGTCAGTGTTTTTATTTATCCATTGACAAAATGCATGAAAAGTCTTCTAACTTCAAAATCTTTATGCTGATAAATAAGGATAAATAGAATTAAGCAGGAAGGAAGTGTACAATGAAGACAGTAAAAGCCCAGAATTAGTAGTGAATTGATACATTCTTGTTTTCTTGTGTTTGACTTCCTAAGAAAAACTGAATGATTAAATACTAAGGAGGGTTTGCTAGTTTCAGGAGGCTCTAAGGAAGAAACCTAATTGATACTGTCTGTAACTTTAAAAAGATATGTCTGTACTGGCATTCTTTTAGCTCTTTTTAGCATAGCGATTATAAATTATTGGTGTTTCTTTTTCCTTACTCTTTCACTATGCTTGAATTATGATCTAACTATGATATAAGCTGTGATTTTGTGGGATGTTGAAGCTACTTTTGTTAGTTTGCCAGTGGAAGGCTACAGAGCAGTTTGGTAGATCTGAGTAATGGAAGATTTCTCATACGGTGGCTTCTGCATTATCCATCCAATGTGCATCTTTTCCTCTGTAATTGCTGCTTTCTGGAAAGCTTCTTTGGGGCCTTCAAGGCTCTACTTCTCTGCTGAACCAGCCAACAAGTCTTGAAATCAGACTTCAAGAAGATTGTTCCCTTGTGTTCTATCTGCAGCACACACCCTGGTTGTGTTCAGTACATAGAGAACTTTTCAAAACTGTTCTGCTTCAAGGTGTTTTTTCAGTAAGAATACTGACAGTAAATTTTACTTCTTTGTTGATTATGCTCCTTTCCAGTCTAAGACTGCTAAGTTAGAGCTTTTTGGATTCTGCAAGCTTTGCAGCATGGTGCTGGTTGGTTTCTGTGGATTTTCTTCAGGCAGAAAAAAAGGTCATTTCTGTGGCTTTTATTTAATCAAGATCTCAGTACAGTGCCTATACAAAGCAGAATGTATTTTGTTTTATTATGTGTTGTCAGATACTGCAATTTAGCTGACAAACAGTAACATTTATTGTGTTACTGCTAGCATTTGTGATTAAGTTTCTGTACTCTCAGCATTGTAAGTGTCAAGAGTTGTTAATAGACACAGTGAGTTAATATTTGTTTCAGTGAGCTGAAAACTGTGATATATGTTTGGCTTGGCAGGGATACAATTAATAAAATTCTGAAGCATTAGCATTATAGAAGTATAGGATAAAATACCTAGCACAAATTACTTGCAGTTGCTAGACAAAATACTGTTAAATCAGATTTACACCGTTTCATTGCTGTGTTATCTAATGTCGGAATAAAGTACCTAATGTTCTGTGTGAATGAGTAATGTCATACTCATTAAAACACAGTTTTCTACTAGACCCAAGTTTGAAAAGTCAAAACCTGGAATGTTAGGGGAGGAGTCCTCCATGAGCACACAGAGCATGTGTTTGAAATTTTTATGCTCTTCTGATAGTGTACAATGGCTTTCCTAAGCAACCAGCATGTTTTGTTGGGCAACACCAGTAGTCAAACCACTGTAGCTTAATGCTGGAGGCATCCCTCTAGCACTTCATTCATTGCAGTGCTCACATGGGGGCTGCTTCAATCCACTTCTCTGGCAAGTTTTCCTTACTTGTGATAGAAATTTTTCTAAAATGCTTGCCTGGATTTAAAAAATATGTTCATGGTAGACATTCCATTTGGTGCCCTAGTAGAGAGAAGCTTATTCTGGGAATTTGGTGTTAGGTGGTCTGTTCACTAGTGAATGCCATGGAGGCGTTTCCCTTGCTTGCACTGGCCATCTTCCTTTAACCAGCTGTCTGGCTGCTGGGAAGGAATAAACCTCACAAGATCCTGCTGATGGCTTGAGTGTGCTCCCTGTTGTCTGAGCTGCCAGGAGCCAGCTAGGGATAAGCATTGGACTGCTGTCAGCCACTGAAACAAAAATGTTTCAGTGTTTGAAATGTCAGCTGGCTGTAGCTGAGTTGTAGTGATGTAGTCCATAGGCAAGGGTGGTGCTTTAGTTTGCATTCTATATTCTTGCACGTGTGTGAAGGGAGGGAGTGACAAAAAAGATAAAACCCAACATGTTTGAAACTCAGCTGTAGAAATTTAGCTGTGATTTTTATATTCAATACTGACAGAATTAGGAAGCAACAGTTCCATACATGACATTCCATTAACCTGCATATCAACAAATAGCAGAAAAAAATCCAGCAGTGGTGTCTTTAATAGGTCTGTATATTTAACTAACTATTATTAACTTTAACTATATTCACTATATATTTAACTCTATATCTCTTACTGCTTTAAAAGCCTCTTTCATAACTCTTTTGTACTATGTCAGATGATGGACTCATATAATAAAAAAGTAGACCCTCAGAAACAATGACCCTCTCTTTTCTATCGTTTTCAATAAAAATATTTGTTAGTCCCATGAACTTTTGCAGACACATAAATGCCATCTTGAAGAGATGGTGCTTTTACACATTCTTGATGAACATTGTGAATTGCACTGTTGCGATGTCTTGTGTATGTGCCAGTTAGCTGCATGTGCAGTTCACTCCTTAACATTTTATCTCTTAGCTTGTGAGTTTATTTTGAGGCTTCCAAAACAGGTGCATGCAATATGTCATTTGTCTTCTACTGTTAAAAGTTTATTTAATATTTCACATATGAGAAAGCAGCTTCTGTTTGCTTTGACTAATGATGCCGTAACTTCTACTATGTATAGGTTTTCTGAAAACAGGACTTCAGCTTTTTTATTTCCTACTAAGTTGTAACGGTAGCTAATGATACAAATTTCCTATCTGTACCATTGTTCCCTGTAGAGACTACCAGTAACTGTTTAAGTGCTTTTAATCTCATGACTGTGCTGCCCTTCCACATCAGCTTCAGATGTCTGCGAATAGAGAGAGAAAAGCCAGTATCAGATTCCATGGAAGAGGAGAGATGTATTGAAATATGACACAGGATTAATTTATAAGATGGAAATCAGTGATGCATTTTTGTGAACTCTGGCACTTTTTGAGTTTCTAGTAGGGAGGACCAATAGCAGCATCTTTTCTGGAAACATAGAAAAGTACCAGTGTTTTTTCCACAGACCTGTAAATTTCTCAAAGTTCATTGCAAACCCCACTATTACGTTTCATCTTTCTTTTCTTGTGTGTTTGCTTCTTTGCTGAGGTACAGATGGCCAGTGCTGATCAGTTTGCTGCACAGCACACTTCAGGCCAGACCCACTTGCTGTAGCTGCTTTCTCTGACTGGCTTGTCCTAGGCTGGTGGATACTGAGCAAATGTCAAGCCCAACCTTGGAATTAAGCAATAACATCTGTTTAGGAAAGATAATTTCATTGGGATTTAAAGTCTTCAGATGACAGCTGTTGACTGTTTTTCATTGTGGCTCTTCTGATCTTGATTTCACGAGTTCTCCTTCTGCTCGTTGTATTGGCAGAGCAAGCTCCCACATGCGCCTACTCTTTAGGCAGAAGCATTGCCTTTTTCTTTCCTTCTCTTTCTTTCTGGCCAGGATCCAAGATGAATATACAAATGGCAGATCCAGTCTCTTTATTTTTCTTTTGTTACTTATATTCTTAAAATGTAATACCCTAAACCTAAGTGAACATCATAGAACAAAGTTTATGAACTTGCATATAAAATCAAGTATGGGCTGAATATCTGTTTTTCTGCTGAGATCCTTCACTCACAGACTTGTGTCTAACCACCAGCAATCTGTAGGTCAGTTGTTTCCTGCCCTGAGTTCTTCATATTTGGCAAACTTGTTGTAGAAGAATGAAAGAACAGAATTTGGTATCCATGCTGTCCCCCCTCTGCTTCAGAAATCATGCATTTGAACAGCCCAGTTGGTGCACCACTTAAATGGTTAACAGGGCCTTGAGACAGTTCCTCAAAATGCATTGTAGAGTCTGACAATCCACATGCATTTAAAGAAAGGATAAGAAGAACTGCCTTGTGTCATCTTGCTGTGGTGCCATTTTGATAGTTTTCCAATCAATTCAGTTTTCTTTTGTGAATCTGAAAGACAGTTTAGCTCATGATTTTTCAGACATTCAGGGAGTAAGCAGGAGGAAGAACCATTCAGAAGGTTCTTCCTGACTGCACTGGGTCCTTACCACCTCTAAAGCTTAAACAAAAAGCACAGTCTTTAATACCTGTATTTCAAAACAAAGTGGGGAATAATTTTTGGTTTTTGCATGTTATAAACCTGTGGTTTTGATGCTGAATGCCCTTGATGCAAAAAAACAGTGCCACACCAGCTTTTAGCATTGACCTTCATTCTGTGATGTAGAACTTTTCTCAGCACCACATCTCCCTCCCCCCTGCTTCAGCTGATGCTGGCATTACTTCATGCTGGTAACACTGAATCAACTAGCTTAAGAAATAAATTAGACTGGTCTTTCTGTTTACTTACTCTGGATGCTTTCTAGTTTCCATTCCTTCCTTCCAGCTATCAAGTGAATTTACATTCCTGTGATTTAATTGAAGAAAGGAGAGGCAAGTGCTGCTGGGCAGAAGGTGGGTGCAGAAACTGTAAACTGTCAGGAGGTGTGCTTACCTCTTCTTGTATAAAACTGACTGTCTTTTATTTATCTGACTCTTCATCTGTGTAAAGAAGTGTGCTGGTTTAGGCTTAGGTAGAGTTAATTTCCTTTTCAAAGGCTGATGTGGGGCTGAGTTTTAGATTTTTGTTAAACACAGAATTGATAATAAAAGAGCTGGTTTTGCTACTGCTGAGCAGGGCTTTCACAGAACCAAGGCCTTTTCTGATTTTCACAGAGCCATGCTGGGGAGGAAGTTGGGGGTGCATGGGAGGCTGGGACAGAACACAGCCAGGACAGGTGACCCAAACTGACCAAAGGGTTTGGACAAAAAACCATGTGGCATCATGCTCAGGATATAAAGTGGGGGAAGAAGGAGGAATGGAGAACATTTGAAGTGGCAGTGTTTGTCTTCCCAAGTCGCTGTTATGTGTGATGGGGCCCTGCTCTCCTGAAGATGTCTGGACACCTGCCTGTCCATGGGAAGCAGTGAAATAATTCCTTGTTTTGCTTTGCTTGTCTGTGTGGCTTTTGCTTTCCCTATTAAACTGTCTTTATCTCAACCTATGAGTTTTCTCACATTTACCCTTCCAGTTCTCTCCCTGATCCTGCTGGTGGGGGTGGGGGTCAAGCAGACATCTGCATGGGGGTTAAACTGTGACAAGAAAAAAAGCGTTCTGCATTTATGTCATCTAATTGCCTTTTTTTTAATACTCAAGCAAACAGGAACAATGTTTTCCCTCAGCTAAAACTGGGAGCTTATTAAAAAGCCTTCATAAATGGACAAAAGCAACAAGAGATTATAATGCAAACAGGGCATGATGGGCAGTTCCAGCACAAGTGGTGGCAATTACAAAATCTTGATATTGGTTTTGCAGGGTGATATTGCCATGTTACTGATGGGAACAAAGATGGCTGTAGGGACAGGTAGCCTGTGTGTAGGGAAAGGGTGGCTGGAAGGGCATGTGAAAGGTGGAATGAGGGAGAAGGGGTAGTGTGGTTCCCTGTGTTAGGGAGCACAATAAAAGTTAAGTACTTTTCAGGAGTAAAACTGAATAAATCAGAATGAAACTTTAATTGGCAATTAAAATAGGTGACTTTCAGGCACACCAAGGAACAGATGCAGACTGCAGTAAGATGGTTGCTGAGATAATGTAATTTTAGTTCTTTTGTACTTGCAAGAGTTGACTGTACGGAGGTACAGCTGTAGAGCAAATAACTTTTACTACCAAATATAAGTGTGGGACAAAGTTACTGTGAAGAAACAACTTGAGGTTAAAAAAAATTAAAAAAAAAAAATGTTTTTTCTGTGTGGTAGATGATGAGCACTGTCATCCTTTCAGGATTAGAGATGAAGTGAATCACATTATGGTGCCAAGCACCAGCTTCTAAACTAGCCTGTTTAGTTCCAGTCATGATGACTGGGGATGATGCCTGTGGCAAAGCAGCCAACTCTGGCCCATGAATAAAATGTCTCAGATGGAGCTTCAGCAGAGGGCTCCAGTGCTGAGACAGCAGTCCCAACAAGCCCAGAGGAAAAGCCTGGGTGTGGTCAGAAATGGGCAGTTCTCAGAGATGACTGAAGTGAGCTACATTAACTAAAGGGTACAGCAATGTCCAGCTGCTGCCCAGGGGCATGTGAGAAGACAGCAGAGCTGTGATCTCTGCAATGGGGCAAAATGAGCAAAACCAGGGTTTCACAGGTTGTACTGCGGGCACTACCACTGTGCTAATAATTTCTGATGTGTAACTGATCATGTAAAAGCAAATTTTTACAGAACTGCAATTTCTGCATGCTTTCAGGTAACAAAGCAAATGCCTGTTGTTCTTCTGGAAAACAGGTATATTTTAGTATTATAAAATACTAATTTCATGCAGAGAATATGCACTTAGCTTAAATCACAGCAAATGGACAAATGCAGTTAGTCTCCCAAGGACTGTGAAAATGTCTCAATTTCTTTAAGCACTGCTGTATTTCACTGACCTAAAATGTCAGCTTGGCAGCAGGTAAGATTTTAAAATAAATTTTTCAGTATATTGTGTCCACAGAAGCAAAGGAACATAGCCATCAGTGTATATGTTCACTTCATATTTTGTTTATGTGCCTAAACTCAGTATACTTGTGAAATTCTAGGTGAGTCAGCTCCTCTGTTTGGTTGCTTCCTTGTCCCTTCTTGCAATTTTTTTTCTTCTGACTAGTCTGGGCATCAGCAATTGAGGTCAGAAAGAGAAATGCACTTAGGTGTCTGTTGAAATCTTTGACTGTTATAGAAGACATCAGACATGACTCATGAATCCTTGGAACTGTAGCACAAAGGTAGGTATTTTGTAGCTTTAAAAAACCACAAGATACATTATTAAAACAACCACAAGATGTATTAATTTTTTTTTTTTTTAGATATTAAGAATTGGTGGTGTGGAACAGGGTTTTTAGTGAATTAGAGGATGGTTTTGTGCTCAGTATGTGGGTGTATTTCAAATGTTGCTCTTATCTGAGTACATTATTATGTGAATGTTTTTTTCAAAGTAAAATACCATTAAGTTACTGGTAAAAATTTGAATAGCCTTAGATATTTCATGTACTGCTAGTCACTCTTTAATCATATGTAGTGAAAGTGAGACCTGCTGCAGCACTCGTGTCTGAGCTGGCACTTGCCTGCAGTACAGGGGCCTGGAAGGTGTGGATTTTCCAGACATTTACAGTCCAGTTTCTGCATGGAAAGAATCAACCCCAAACTAATAGAGCCTTTGGAACATAATGGCTCATGGTAACTCAGCTGCTTGCTGATTCTTACAGAAGCACCATGGTTTCTTCCCATGGACCTCTGTATGCAAAGAAGCCTACAAACACCTGAGATTTTCTGTAGTACAAATACCAGTTCTCAAGACTTTCATCAGCTGTGGAGATGAACTGACTGGCTGCAGTGCTCTGCATGATACATTTTAATGCTCCATATAACTTTTTTATTTGTTTTGGTAGCATCCTTTTTCATAGTGCTTTTTCTATGTCAGAAATCCTTAGGCTCTTTATGCCAGCTTGTTTCCTCAAGCTGCCCACTTGCTGCTTTTCCAGTCAGACCTTTGTTTCCAGACCATTTTCCTTAGCTATTTTGTGTGAGGCATGGGCAATAGGGTACAGCTAATTCCCTTCTAAAGGAGAAGTCACAGAGACAGCAGCAGCTGCAAACGCCTCCCAGCAAAGCTGCAGACAGAAAACAGCTGTCAGCAAAATGGTGTGTTTTGCTCTGTACTTGCAACAGAAAGTGTATGGCAAGGAATGAATGCATTCTCACTGAGGGACTTGCAGGGCCACCCCCTTGTTATGGTCTGCCTTTACTCTGAAAAAGCAGCATGATGGTGATCCTTGCCTAACTACATGGATACAGTTTTAATTTTTCATCTGACATTCATTTTCAGAGCTGAAAGGTACATCCAGAAAAGAAACACTGAGATCCTAACTAGATGCTGGACTGATGAAGTAAGTGGGAGATAGTCCAGCACTGGGCTTTCAGTGCTCTTCAGAATAACATTACCACTGTGTTTGGAAAGGACTGAATTAGGGATGGGAGGGGAAAAAAGTTCCTACAAAATGCTGTATTTTATGCAGAGTGGGCAGCCTATGAAACAAGTAAATGAAACCTAAGGGCAAAGGCATACCTATATAGATGCCTGTGTTGTCATAGCCACATACAATCATACAATACACTGAAATGGAAGTGACCCACAAGGACCACTGAGTCCATCTCCTTGATTAAAGTATTGTTTGAAAAGACATTGCTTCCTGTAATGATTTAGTTAGAGGAAGTTTGGAAATAGATTTCTTTGTTGTTTACTTCTATTTCCTACAATTAGATTCTGCAACTTCCTTCTGTTGGGAACTCAATATAAGAACACCCACCTGAAAGAAAACCATAATGTTGGTGGTTTGATGGGGTTTTTTTTCCTGTTAGGCTTTTGATAGTAGGTCTATTAAAAACTTATATGTACAGCACCTACTGCTCCAGCTGGATCCCTACAAACCTATGGGGCCTGACAGGATTAATCCAAGTATCTTTCCAGAGCTGGTTGATGTAATCATAAAATGTCTCTTTTGAGTGGTCTTAGGAATCCACAAGTCCCAGATGAATATAAGCTGGCAAATCATTGTCCCGATTTTCAGGAAGGGCAAGGAGGACCCAGGAAACGACAGGCCTGTCAGCCTCACTCCAGTGCCTGGAAGAAGTTTATTCCGGGGGTACTGAAAAACACCTGAAAGACAACACAGTTACAGCCAACACAGCTCATGAGAGGGAAGTCCTGCTTATCAACCTGGTTTCCTCTCATGACTAGGTAACCCACCCAGCTGACCAAGGGAAGCCAGTAAAGTTTCTGATGCTGTCTCTCACAGGATCCTTCTGGACCTGATGTGCAGCCCACAGCTGGATAAACACATCATGTGGTGGGTGAGCAGCTGAGTCACAGGTCAGGCACAAAGGGTTACAGTGAATGGGGTGACATCAGACTGGGGACCTGTCATTGGTGAGGTTCCACAGGGCTCCATCCTCAGCCCTTTGCTCTTCAACATCTTCATAAATGACCTGGACACAGAACTGGAAGGGATATTGAGCAAATTTGCAGATGATACAAAACTGGGAGGAGCTGCTGACTCCCTCCAGGGCAGGGGGAGGCCCTGCAGAGAGACCTCCACAAATTGGGGGTCTGGGCAATCACCAGCCATATGAAGCTCGGCAGGGGAAAGTGCTGGATTCTGCATCTGGGATGGGGCAACCCCGGATGTATGGACAGACTGGGAATGAGGTGCTGTAAGCAGTGCCATGGAAAGGGACCTGGGGGTCCTGGCAAGTTGAACATGGGTCAGCAGTGCCCTGGCAGCCAGGAGGGCCAACCCTGTCCTGGGGGGCATCAGGCACAGCATCACAGCTGGGCAAGGGAGGGGATTGTCCTGCTCTGCTCTGAGCTGGGGCAGCCTCACCTCCAGTGCTGGGGGCTGGTTTGCTGTACAAGGAACAGCTGAGGGCACTTGGTGTGTTCAGCCCAGAGGAGACTGAGGACAGACCTCACTGCAGGTACAACTTCCTCATGAGGGAAAGGGGAGGAGCAGGCACTGATCTCTCCTCCATGGTGACAGTGACAGCACCTGAGGGAATGGCCTGAAGTTGTTTCAGGGGAGGTTTAAGTTGGATATTAGAAAGAGGTTCTTCCCCCAGAGGGTGTTTGGGCACTGGAACAGGATCCTCAGGGAGGTGGTCACAGCCTGACAGAGTTCAAGAAGCATTTAGACAATGCTCTCAGGCACACGGTGTGACTCTTGGGGCTTGTGCTCTGCCGGGTCAAGAGTTGAATTCAATAATTTTTGTGGGTCCCTTCTAACTCATCTTTTTCTGTGATTCTGTAAATAATTATATGGTTCCCTTCCAATGCTTTTTGTATGATTCAGAAGGATTTTAAACTAAGGGTAATGCTTATATCATGTTAGTGACCCTACTAAACAATACATACATGAGTCTCCTATGCTCTCTGATGAGTTGCGGTGACCATAACTGTTCAATGCCACCTTCAGCTTTCGTCTTTATCTGGAGCCTCACTCTATATCACATTGCTTGGATTAGCAACAATAGGCCCCATAAGCACTGATGAAGGGCCAGGACTGCCACCTCTTTGTCATCTTTTAGGTTTTTTGGTGTTTGCATTTTATCTTCTGTTGCTTTTCTCAGTTTCTACCACGCATGATGGGTCATGACGTAGTGTGGGGAAATGTTCAAGTTAATGCTGCTGAAGCCGACTGTAAGAGCTGTAGCAAACAAAACTACTGCTGTGCTCAATATTAAACAAAAAAAAGGTAAGTAGATTGTTTTGAAAGAAGAAATATTTGGTGCTATTTTAAAAATGGGTAGTATCTTATCTTCCCTGTAGCTTTAACAGTACTGGTTACGAGGCGGCCTACAATGTACTTAATTTCTGAATATTTTGTGCAAGGGTCTTATCCAGCTCTGCATTTTTTCCTTACACAATGAAAAAGGCAAAAAGCAAGCTGGTTTCTTTTGCTGGCCTTCGCAGAAAAACCTGTGAAATGAAGTGTAACTCTGTTATGAATGGGATCCTGTAATAACTACGTCTGTGAGAGTCACTACATTAGAAGTCATTGTGGTGTCTCAGTGCCTTCTTGGACAATTTCCTAACTCTGGCTGCATTTGAAAGAACTTGCTGAGTGTCCCTTAATTCAGGTTTTGACACTATGCCTGCAAAGGGTGAAGTTAGAAAATGTGGTGACGTGAAAAGGAACTGTACTCTTTGTGCTGAAGACAATGCTGAGGCAGGCTTTTACTTTAGATTCTAAGAACTTTTAAAAAGTACCCCATTTATTTTTTCTCATTAACATCCCTTAAGTAATGAGTTCCAGGTTCTTTTCTCCTGTTGCAAAAGAAGGAATGAAGTCATTCTTCTTCAAATGTTTTTACAATAATGTTGAACCACAGTGCAATGGAAAGACTATATATACTTGGAAAAAAATATTTTGATAATTTTATTATTATCAAAGAGGATTTGATATAGAACAATACAGTACAAGAGAAATAAGTTCACAGATTTTTGTGGTTTAAATTCTTACTCTCTGAAAGGAACAATTAAGATGTCTTCTAAAAATGTAGAGATTCATTGATCAGGAAAGATACATTTGAGATGTCATTGCAAAATAAGTATCACAAGGCTATGAAAGACACTTTCAGAAAATGGGAGGTCTGACACTTTTAGTAAAATTTAACCTAAACGTGACAGAGAGAGCATGATGATCTTTGTTTTTTCTTCAGTCCCATCCCATCACCAGGATGATGGCAGGTAACTTTCCACAGTTTATTTCTGCTTCTATCTAATCTTACAAGCCCCACCCCAGCCCCTGCTGATTTCACACTGAGGTTTTATAAATATGACATAGAAGTTACAAACAAAATTTTAAGTACACAATACCGTTCCATCCATTTTCAGAATGCCCAAATTAATACAGTTGTTCAAATCAAGAATCTTTGGCATCTGCAAACCAGAATGATTGTATTGCCAAAGCACAAGGATAAATCCCAAAATTCTTGTATCAAAGAATTACCTAGAGCCAGAGTAACACGTGTGTGTGTAGTAGGTGTTCTCAGTTACAGTGGACCTCTAGAAATACAGAAAGGTAAATATTTCTGTCAGCTGATTGTTTAGCAGTCACATAATCCTTCCTTTGATGTCCTGGGTCAATGAAATCCTAGTACCATCGGGGTTTAGCAGAAGATCTATTAAAAGAGTTGTCTGTGATCTTTCCTGCAATGGAAACAGCATTTAAAGTTATTACTCTGTCACAATGAAGGAATATCTCTGCATTCTTGATTGCCCCAGCTTTCCAAATTGACTTATATTTTAGGTTACCAGTAGAGTCTAACTGTAGCTACAGAGTTAACAATGATCTCTTCAGTTTCCTAAAGCTACCACAACAAGGTTTGAGAAGACAGGGAGAGATCCATGGTGGAAGCATTAACTCTCAGTTATTACCAGGCTTCTCTGAAAATAATGTTGGAGTCAAGTTACCAGAGCAACACTGTGTGATGTGCTATATATCCACATACCTTCTCATCTTTAGCCAACAGTCCTCTTAAACAGTACTGAGGTAGCTTTTCCACCTTAGGCCAATTGTCTAACATCAGGACATAAGGTGTACTGATTCATTTTTGAGAGAAAACAGCAACAACATTTCTCAAAGGCTCTTAGGAAAGGTACATCTTGTTTTTTGCTCTAGGGCTCGACTCCTGTTCCTGCTGAACTGAGCCAGTGTGTAAAATCAGAACTGATATCAGCTCAGTAGGCACCGGAGGACGGGTCCATCAACAGCCTGGAACAACAGCAGCAGCTGTAAGTTGTTTCCGACAGGAGCTGCCACCATTTCCTGCAAACGACACACACTGCTAAGCTACAACTTAGCTCAGAGAGGATCATGACAGTATCCATTAAAGAGAAAACAAAATCTTTATTGACAATTTCAGGTTAAAAGTCACAAACGTTATTTCCTCTGACCTTTAGGAAAGCATGGTAACCAAATTACTGTAGGCAATGCCTTACATTTGCAATCAGACTGAGAACTTAAGGAGCATTGTTTATTCTCAACTAAAAGTAAAAGTCTTTGGTCCTTCCCAGGTTGATTCTGCCTCTTATTCTCCATACACTGAGCCTCAGACACATGCATTCATCACAAATCTGCCCGTTCAGCAGCAAGGGATCTCAGCCAGCAAACGCTCTCTGCCCTGCAGAGAGTCTCCTCTCCCTTCTCTTCAGGTGCAGAACTTAGCCACTGTGAACAAAGAGGAAAACAATCACTGTTCACCAATCAGCTAAGCTCTGCACCTCACCAGAGAGATCTTGGTCTCAGCAGAGATAGTTTTCGGAGGAGGTTCTTCCAGGATGCTCTGCTGCTTTCCTCTGTTTTTGGTGGGTTTGGGGGGTTTGTTTCTCTCTCCCTCTATTTTTTTTTTTGGGTGTGTGTATGTGTGTTTTTTGTTTGTTTTTTTGATAGATGGAGAGGATTCCACGCTGTGCACCCATCAGACTGTTAATGGTGAGTTTCATGCTAGCAGCTGTGGTCATGGCTGCGTGGTAATCCCTGGCAATGTGATTTTAATCTTAAGTCACAAATCATCATGCCAGGAACCCAAACAGCCATAACATTAAAAGAAAGCTGTGCAGTTACACAGAGTATTGTGCTCAGTAACTTTAGGCTTTATGTTATAGCTAATCATGCATGTCCACTCTGTCTGTAATGTCAAAGGGGTAATTCTAGACTATTGCTAACACCTGCACACCATGTAATTTTCCTGTGCTAGATACTTACCATTAGAAACTTGTAGAAATTTTGATTTTTTTTTTCTGGCCTTCAGACACTTTAAGACACCTACCAGATTAAGAACTGTCGAACGTAACTCAAATTCCTATGAGTCCTTGATAATTGGGAGTACACAAAAGAGTCTCTTAAGCTCTGTTTTAAAAGGTGTCTCTCCTACCCCACCACTGATATCCTGCCACTCTACAGTCTGATCCACCTTTCCCAAAAAGTTTTCTTGGCAGGTACAGTTCTTGTCTATACAGAAGAACAACATGGCTTTTCATAATCACACTGGCTTTCATAGTATCTGTCATTGGCTGTATTTCACATAAACATAGCAAAAAACCACTACAAAATCAAGTGAACTTACAGTTCTAGTACGGCTAGAACAGAAGAAAATTAAGATTTTTGCTTGGTATCAATTAGGTGACAATGTTTTTTTGCTAAATTAGAATTAGCTGTAAAGTTTGTGAACAACCACAGCAGTCCGTCTGTTGGATGAGTTATATGATTAACCAAAAATGCTGTACTCTAAGAACTTTCGTACAAATCTTAATGGGTTATACATTAAACATGCATGTGCAGACACTGTAAGGCTACCTCCAACTGCTCAGACAGAGAATTGGAAAGTATCTTTGCAAATTTATAGCCTACAGCAATCATCATTCCATAAATATTTTTGCAAAAATTCTGCTTTTTCTGGTGATTCCTCTCCTTTAATTTCATAAACAAGCTAGCTTCTTCCTGTTAAGGCTACTTTTCTTACCTCATAATCAATCTCCAAAACCTCCATACCCTTAACACAAAAAAATAATTGAATTATCAGCTTGTTCTCACATGATATTTGCTTCCACAGTTTCATATTTCCACTGTGGGATCAGGTTTTTTTCAAAGACTATGCTGCCTGTCAAGTCAACATGCAGCTTTATTAAACAGAAATGGTCCTTGCACAATTGAAATTTTTGTAAGCAGAGTTAGGAATACAGGATGGGAAACAACTGTAGGCAGAGCCTGGCCTTCTTTGGCCATTTGGACTTACAGTTGCCTCTTGTACAGTCCATTACAACAAAGCCATTCTCCACGTTCTCCAGCTATGCCTACATGTATGTAACTCACTGCTCCCGCTGCTGGGCTTAAGAAAAAGAAAAAAAAAAACACAAGCCAACAAGATACATAACAAGAGTTATTTCTCAGCCTAAGCAGCCACAAGTTGTATGGTATGCCATAGTTTACCATGTTCACTGAGCTCTGCATAGTCTTTCTATATGAAGCAAAATCAGGGTGTTAGGATTAAAATGAAAAATCACCTTTTCAGAATAACATCTCTGCCACCACTTTGGCTGAGGATGCATCCATATGTTCTTGTGCTGCAGCAAAGCATTTCCGTGCAAGTTCTTGTTGTTTTGCATCTTCATTCACCATTAATTCACCGTAGAGATACACACCCATAGCCTGAAAGAGGAACATAACACACAAGCATCCTACTACCACCAGTAATAACTAGTTAGCTGGGCTTTTGTCACTGACGCTCTAGTATTCATTTAAACTAAAAATGAAACAAAACAGACAATCCAAAACACAGAAAATACCATTTACTCTCTAATGTCTATTCTCTCCCCCAGAAGAACTAATTTTCTCTGTCTCTCTTTAGCCTAAGGACACTTGTCTATATGCTGTGTTGACTCTGCAAAAACAGATTATTAATGTAAGAATTTTGTGTTATGGCATGACGAGAAAATCATTCCGCATTCCACTTTCCTTGCCACTGTTCAAGTTGAATACTGTTTCCTTTTACCAAGTATCTGATTTTTTTCCAAATGCCCCTTAAGAAAAAAGCTTCTCCTTCCTTCAACAGGATACACATTTTCTTTCCAATTGTCATGTTTACCCACACATCCATGAACAAAAACTGAAGTACTCTGCTTTAAAATTCCCATTTGGCAATTCTGTAACTGGACATCAACTGAATACGGTCACATCTGTGTTTTACTCCCTTTATATCAGAGATAGAGTTTAACATGCATAAATCCTGGTTGGGTATGAAGGCAGGCTTTTCCTAACCATTTATTCTGGACACAGCAGCTATAAGAAAAGGTAATAGGGCTCCTGTGAGGAGATCTGGGCCCCTTTGACCACTGCCAACAAAGCTCTGGCTAACTTAACAGGAAACTTGTAGGAGATTGTATTTTTTTTTTCTGATGATACATTTTTTTCAGCTAATTACAGGAATTCAGTAAATGTTAAATTGCACTTACCAAAATAGGTTTACATATGTGACAAAATATTAGCAGCATAGCATGCTGACTTTTACAGTTACTGTTTGGACTTGCAGGA
Organism: Setophaga petechia; assembly: GCA_024362935.1. NCBI lineage: Eukaryota > Metazoa > Chordata > Aves > Passeriformes > Parulidae > Setophaga > Setophaga petechia. The sequence continues at coordinate 25,632,603 of JANCRA010000004.1, read as the reverse complement.
GTGAAAAAATTTGGACAGCATTGAGAAAATATAATTTTTAATGCTATTCCTCGCAATTTCTAGCATTGGCTGGTAAGCCTTAAAAACCCCTTCAGCCAGAAGAGACATTTAAAATTTAAAAATGACAGAAGTAAAAGGAGAAAGTCCCAGAGTGACAGGAACCTGCCAGACTCCTTGCCAATTCCCTAAACATACTGTGACACCAAGAGAACCAAAACCTCAGATTTCCAAGGTCTGCAGCTGCACCAAGGTCTGGCAGCCACACAAATGGCCTTGGAGCTGGGCTCTCATTGAGAATTTTTTAAATGGTGACATTTTCTTACTATAGGAAGTACCTTCTCTACCCAACATTAATAACTCTCCCCTAGGTCTAAATATTTATATGCAGTAAACACACTAGTGTTTTGTAGAACTTCAAAGGATTTAAACAGTCCATTTGCATTTTCCCCCAGACTTTTAAAAATGCCACGTTACATGGTCAGTACAGAGATGCAACTGCTCTAAGTACTAACCACACCAGAAGCTTGTTGTGCCATTAACTAAATGCATTGCTGGAGTAAATGAAATGAAGATTACATTAAAAAGTTGCAAAAAATTATTTCCCTACACCGCAGAAAATGTCTTTATTTGACATAATAGCTATTCCAAATAGAGTGCAATTCTGTATGGTTTTATCAACTCAAGGGTTTCCTGAACCCCAAACGCCCAGGTTCTGCTGGTGGTTATCTCCATCCTTTCACAGAATATAAATATGCACAATCCACGTAACTCCTTATGAAATAATGTTATTTTATGTCTTTTTTGTTTGTTTGTTTGAATACAGAGCTTGCCAAGAGCTCTGGGGCCTGTTCATTGGCTAGATATAAATAGGAGGTACACTTCCAAGCTAGAAGAACGCATGACAAACTGCAATAATTCAGCTGTGCGGTGTTGCCTGAAAGCAGAAAATCCTCACTGGCTGTAAATAGCTCTGTTCATTGTCAGCATAAAAGGTAAAGACATTAATATCTTGCCTAGATTTTGATGTATCTTCACCATTTTCTATTTTGTAACATATATTTAAATATTTAAAATTCATCCTAGGCAGTGAATGTCTTGATTTTATAGGGCTTATAGTGAATAAAGATAAATAAAAGGGAAAATAGAAAAAGAACAAGACAGAAGTGCAATGAGAATTCTAAGTTCACAGTGGCCTAAATATAAGGCCATAGTAAGGGAATAATGTATGTCCAGCCTTTTAATGCCTTCACAATCCTCTCTTACCATGTTCCTACCCATGGAAGGGCTAGCATTCCCTGGATGTGCTATACTACTTCTGGCTGTCTTCAAAACTAAGGTTACCACACCAGTGACTGCTTTGCACCTCTCCCATACTTGCATTGACATTCACAGCCACACTTACCTTCCTCATCCTGCAAAAGGAACCTGCTGAGCAGTATCTTCCTAGCATCACTCCTACCTCTGGCTTGCATACAATGCAAGGAGAGGAGGAATTCTATCCTATTTCCCCACTTGACAGAGGATAAGCAGTCTTTAGGTTTAGGTGTGTTGAATACTCCTACCCTAAGTGGCTTCCTTAAACTAAATGTTTAGATGCCCACAGAAGAAAAAGATGAATACAGAGCCAAGTTTTTGACAAATGCAGCATGAAAATATACTAATTTTTTTTTTCTATTTCAGCATAAGGGTGTTAAAAAGTTGATTGTTTTCAAAATGCTAATTAAATGTAACTTACCTGATCCTCTCTAAGGAATCTCTCAATGTCTCCATACCCAGGCTCATATTTGTGTTTAATGACAAGTTCACACCACCGATGACGAACCTTTCAGAAGAAAAATAAAACTAGGTAAAAACAAACAAACCAACCCTTGTATTTTTTCTGAGTGTTGGTAATATATCTGTACCAGTTTGGCTTTTTCATCTTTGTTGGGTTTGTGTCTTTTGGCAGGTTGCAGCCTGACAAGTCAGTCAGCTGGACAGAGGAGCCAGAACTCTGTGCCCCTCAGCCTGGGCTTCAGAAACTCAGGATGCTCAAGGACAAACTCCTGATTCAGTGCTAGAAACTAACCCAGATCCAGGCACACATCTGCAGCATCTTCACTGCCACTGTTTCCAGTCTTGACTTTCTTCCTTTTAAGTTACACTAGAGGTTATTTCTTTCATAGTGTGAAAAGGGGGGTGGCAGGAAACAGATTACCACTGCAAAGGTCTGGAGAAGCCACAAAATATAACTGATAATATCCCCTATTTAAGTGCATCATACACGTCATAAAAAGGCTTAAACGTAATTCTGTACCAATATTAATCCATGCCAAAAGGATAAAAGTTAGATATCAACCCATGAAACAGAGAGATTTCACTTAAATGAATCACTTTTGCTACTAACAGATTTTAAGCACATTCTTAAGCAGATGCATTTAAAAAGCTGTCATGCTGTTCTACCAGTACACATTGATAAAAACAGTTATTGACACACTGTAACAAAGTTTTCAAGCAAATTACAACTGAAAAAATGTTTTTCCTTAAGTAGTATGAACATGAATTACATGTGTGTTGTCTTTACATTTTTGACTTTGTTCTTAGCCATTCTTGTGGCCTAACTGTCATCTTACTCTCCAGTAAGGCTTTCCTGATTGCAGGCAGTGGTAAGCCTAATGTTTTATATTCCATTAGCAACTCAGCACTTGTATTGTATTACTACTTGTATAGTAAAGAAAAACAGTTAAGTGGAATAACTCCCAATGCTTCTCCCAATGTTTCAGCCTTTTCTCTTACCATCTTTTAAAAGACAGGGCACCTAATGAAAAATCACCTTTCATAGTAAGAGTGAAATGTCAGCAATTTTACTAGTTTTCGAAACTGAGTCCAAATTGTGCTTATGTCAAGTAGCTGAATATGAACCTTTCTCTGAATGACAGATGTAGTGATGACATTGAGAAATGAAGACAGACAGGGAGCATGGGGAAAAAGGTACTGTTGCTTTTGGAAATAAGGTTTTGAAAATAATTTCCTTTTCATCCTAGTCCCTGCCAACTTTTTAGCTCTGGAAAAAATTTCAAAGAATTACATTAGATTAGATGTCAATCCTATTAGCATAATAATAAGTGATAAATGCCCACACATCCTGTGTACTTGATACCTCTTTTCAGCTGACCCCTTATACAAAATAGTTTGAAGACACCTTAGGAAAACAAAAAACTGTGAGGTTTTGGGGCTGGGTGGATTTTGCACTCACTGCTTTGAAAGATACTAAATCTGCAGCTACAGTGCTGTGCATGATAGGGAATAACTGCTGTCTCTTACAGCTTTTTGCTGAATATAGCAAAAAAAAAAAAAAAAAGCAGCTGCTAGGATACCTGCTAGTGGAACCACAGCTAAATCTACAAAAGAAATGGCTTTCCAAGATTCAACTCACTTTGCTGTAGATGCCCATATTCATAAGGCAGACCTTCAAAACCCTACCCAGCTGCTGCTTCTCTCAGGAGACACTAAATGTTTCTCCAGGAAATCTTCCCAGGCAACCCTGCTTTGTTACAGGGTTTCTCAGCGCCAAGCAGCTCCTAGCCCAGATGAAACTACCCAGAATCAAAACTTAACTATACACCTCTCCTATCTGTAAGATGACTTAAGCAAACAATATAAACACATTTAAAAGACTGTAGGTACACTTTACTCCGCAGATTCTTCCATATATTACAAAAAATCCAAACAGAATTCCTAATGTATTCTGATAGCAACGAGGAGAAATATGAGGAGGAGAAAGGTTCTGTTGTCCCCCCTGTGATCACTGCTCTTCCACATCTCATGATCCAGCAGTTACAGCACTTACCCAGGAGGCAGGCAATCAAGTGCAGCTTCTGTGGCTGCTCATGACCTCAAACTGTGCCTTCAGTGAGGATATTTTAACAGCAGGGATGGGACTGTCTTCATACCTCCTGGTGGTGCTGTAACTTCCCCTGCAGTTGTTAAAGTACTTATTGATGTAGAGGTGGAGTCACAAGACTTAAGGGCCTACATTTCTGAGTACTCTTTATAACAAGTAGGGACCTGGCTGACAAAAAGCCAGTTTGTCCCCAAAACACCTTTCTTGGTGCAACCTTTGTAGCTGCATCAAGAGCAGAAGAGAAGTTCTCTCTGTGAAGGCATTCATGTGGTCTTACTTCCTGACATATTAACATCACGTATGACTGACACTCTATCATGGCCTGAGCATCCGAGTTCCAATGGCTTTGGAAAACACAGAACTAAGCTATGCCTATTCACTTAACTGTTCCTTCCTCCATATGGTTTCTGTCCTTGGCAACCAACATTTATTCAAATAGTTAAAAGGAAAAATATTTATTTGTTGAGTGAGATCTGAGACAGCACACACATTTCTTTCTCTCTTTTGCTTTTTTCCCTTTCTTTCCCAGGGTGAGTACAAATCCCAGCACATTCCCAGACCTGAAACGCTGGCACTTTGCCAGCTGGGGCAGGAACAGCATGCCTCTTCTCCTCAGATTACACATTTGCCTCCTGTCTGCCCCAAATATTCCCGTGGCAGAGCAAACTGCAGGAGAGCCAGTGTCTGCTGAAGGGCCTGTGAAACCATCAGCTCAGTCAGCCCTGCTCTCTGCCTTGTGCAAGACCCCAGAAAGCAGAGCACAGAAACCAAGGCTGGCTCCGAGTACAGGAGGGGCAGGGGGCCCTTGCACAACGTGGACTGAAATATATTGGTTACATTCCTGCCCCCTGCGCCATATGGTGTGTAGACAGCCGTGCTGCCCAAGCTGCAGCTAGAACAGTTTCTCAGACACATGAACTATAAAGAAGGAATTTCTCTATGATACTCCATAGCCCTAAGGCTGATTCCACAAACATAAGAATTTTAGTCACATAAGGGCAGGGTGCAAAAAAAAACCCCAAAAACCAGTTCCCAGTGTCTCATCCAATACTTAGAGTGAAAAGAGTAAAATGGGCCCCACAGCTTCACAGCCTAATGAATGAGTCATATGTGAACAGGCACTTTCAACAAAACAGTTTCAAAAGGAAACTTAGAAACCCAAGTTGCTTGTGGTCGGACTGGGCTAACCATACCACATCCTGTGCATGCTCTTCTTGGCTTTTCTTTTCCTCCCAGGAGCAAATACTCAGTGGCAAAAATAAGAATTCATTAGTCCTCTCACAGTTTTCTCTCTGTATGTTTCCTCTGTATGTTTCTCTGCTCTTCTACAGTTCAGAGATTCACAGCATATATCCTTTTGGCTGGTTACACCATAAACAATATAAACTAAACCTGAAAAGTAATTTACAGCAATCCATCCTGTTATTCCTGGCAGAAAGCACAGAGGACTTTGCTGGATCTGAAGCAACACCTTTAACTGCTCACCCACCCACACACACACACTCTTACTGGTTTGGCAGCTGCAAGGACCCACATGCTGATACTGGAATTGAAATTTATTTTTGCAGCCTGCAATACCAGGGTGAGAGCTGTCCTCCCAAGTCCAGGACTGATGACTGGCACTCCCAAGGACAGGGAAAAGTAGGTCAGAGGAGTGATGGAGGCCTGCTGACACCTCAGGCTCCTTGTGGATGGACCCTCATTGCCTGGAAATTGCTTTGTCCTCCCACCCTGCTTTTGGAGATAGTGGAGGTCTCTCCACTGCCAGGTTTTTAAGCTAAGTGAAGTTTGTAACTGTGTGTGTTGCAATGCAATACTCATATTAGTAGTGTATTTCTGAGGCATGCCCCAGTAACATGAAGACAGAGAGACTCAATGTCTCAGGTACAAAATTTAATTTTCACAAGTCCCAACAACATTGAGATCTAAGTATTGGTGCATACCTACAGGAAACATCGTGAAGGGATGCTACTGCCAGAGAGCAGAGTCCCAAATATAGGAGCAGCAGCTTATACAAATAATTCCAGGAGCCTCATAACATCTTTTAATTTAAGAAAAATACATAGTATTGCGCAATATAATTTGTAACTCAAAAAATACCTGCATTTAGACACCTCAATGGAAGACATGAAGAGCAAAATTTTGCTTGCTCTGCTTTCAGACACTGGAAGCTGCTGCATGAGATTATTTGAGGGGGGAAAAAATGACATAAAATATTCTAACGATCCAGCTCTAGGGCAGTCCCTATAACAACCTGGGCCAAGACCTTTTGGGAGACAGTGCTTGAAGCTGACAGACTAAATCCATGTAAGGTGCCAAATAGATGGCTTGACTTTCAAAAAAAAAGCTCCTAGTGACACACATAACTGAGAAAAAAATATTTTAAAATATATTTTGAACATGTCTTAAATTAAAGAGATACTTATGGTTTCTGAACCAGGTGATAAATTCTTTTGCCTAATCCATGTTACTCTCCCCGGCCCACACAATCACAGAATCACAGAATCCCAGAATGGAATGTGTTGAAAAGGACTTTAAGAATGATGTAGTTTCAACCCTCCTGCCATGGCAGGGGTATCTTCCACTAGATCAGGTAGCTCAAAGCCCCACGCAGCCTTGGTCTTGGATGGGGCAATCTCCACACAGGGGGAAATTTCTATGGGAAACCTGTTCTAGCATCTATCCACTTTCAGAGTAAAGAAGTTTTTCAAATATCTAATCCAAGGCTATTCTCAGTATAAAGCCATTCCCCCTTGTCCTGTCACTATATACTTTTGCAAATAGTCCCTCTCTGTCTCTCTTCAGACTCCCTTCAGGTACAAGATGGCTGCAATTAGGTCACTACTCTTCACCAGGCTGAACAAACTCAATTCTTTGGCCTTTCCTCACATGAATCACAGAATCTCCCAGAATCACAGCTAAGTTGGAAGGAACCCTTAAGGATAACTAAGTCCAATTCTCAGAGTTGCATACAAGCAAAAAAAAACCAAAAAAACTTCTGAGGTCTACCCATAAGATTTAGAAAACAAGTAATTTAAAGCATGCCTTTATTAAAGGGAGAAAAAAAGTTAGACTTTACTAAGCTTTTGGTTTGCAGAATGGGAGTCTAGCTTCAGGGAAAATTAGTACATTTTGCTAATAGCTGGATCCAATTTAAAAGGCGCCTTAAGAGAACAAATCTAAATAACAAAACAAAGCCAATGTACTTAAAAGATCTTAAAAAATGAGATCATTTGAAATAGAGTAAGAACTATTGTCCAGCAAAGTGGAACCTTTATTAAAGGTATGGGGCATCTGTTATCTTTACCAAATACAGGTTGAGACTCTATTTAAAAAATTATTTGAACAACTTGAGTCTTAAATGTTAATTAAAGAGTCTCAGAGGTCAGACTCCAGTCTAATTCACAGAGGAAAAAAACAGAGAATTTTTTTCAAATCACCAAGCTATGTTACAACAGATTAATTTTAATTAACAATAAAGAAGCATTCCAGAGACCCTGAATGCTGCTCTGTTCCATCTGAAAGCATTTATCACCAGCCTCTTCCTATCTACAGATAAATTGGATTCAAATATTAGATCATTTGCCTACCTAATCAAGGAACAAATGTTGCCAGACAATATTCGAACTAAAAACCAGATTTTACAGTTGTTTAGCATGGAAGAATTGCAATTTAAGAATTGCCAATTTTACAGGGCATTTAATGACCTTTTCCCCCCTCTATCATAGCTGAAATAGTTATTCTTTGATACACCAGTGGCTTTTCATTCTATATAGTCTGAATTTCAAGTGGGCACTCCTATCTTTTATGTCACAGTACACAGAGACTTCAGAAGGTGAATTTGATTTCATTGAAACTTGTGCAAGTGAGGGATGCTGAGGCAGCTCACCAGGAGGAATGAAACAGCTTTTTGTGTTACAATTGAGAGACAATCAGTTTGGCAATCTGAAAGAGTGTTCTCAAAGAGCCAAAAACCTACTGGGTGCAAGCAGAATGGATTAATCATTTTTACAAGGATTCTGTAATTGTGATTATTGTGTTTGCCACGAGTTTTTCAGGAGACTGAGTAAAGAAGCTATCTATCAGCTTAAATTAGTTTTGTTTTAGACTAAAACTGGACTCTTCACAGCCTAAGTTTTCTCTCAGGTCTTGCTGCGCTTGCTCTGACAGTATTGCAGAGCCCAAAGAATCTAAAGGCAGATATAGCACCACAGCAGCACCAATCTTTAAGGCAATTTTTCTCCCTGAGATCCTCATGGCATCAGGGTTCAGTTTATGCTGTTTCTCACAGCGCAATGCTCTGTTTCAGTATAAAACCCTAAATTTTCCAGAAATATGGCCAAAATGATGATAACATTTCTAATTTTAAAAATGGTTTTGGCTAGCCTTACTCAAGCTGTATTTTATTTGAGTACTAGAATGAACCACAGTTCAGTAGCTGGACCTTAGGCAGACTGAGCTCACGGAGCTCTACCATGCTCTGCATTTGACATCACTGATTGTATAAGCAGCTCCAAGTTGTACAAGCAATTGTACATGCCATTCCTGCTACCTTGGACAACTTCCTTTCCTGCTACGCAGCACAGCATGAGTATCTCAGCCCGCTGACACCCCAGCAAAAAAGAAAAAAAACATGGTCATTCAGGAAACCCTAAGGCAGCAATGAGCTGGCAGATCATAACTTTGTCAGGAGCTAATTGTAATTTTGAGGAGGACTATGTAGAGGTCTAAAATAATTTAAAACCTGTAGTATGAGCTGGTCACTAAAAAGCCACTTAAAAGCTAATTTTAGCAGAATATCAGACATTAGATTTTGGTAATATTGGTAGCAATATTCTACTTCTGTAATTAATTCTTCTGATTTGTATTTCTGCAGAGATCAAGCAATTGCACATATGGAGGGTGCTGGAAACAATGGAGAAAGACATGTAAGTCCCATCTCTTCTTCTTTAACAGCACTGATGAAGAGCTGTGGGTAGAGCTCATGCAGCAACTGCCTATATTTACTAGCAGAAGAGAAAAGTGTCTCAGAAAAGGCACAATCAAGGTCTGAAAGGCAAATTCTGTTGCTTGGTCAATGGCAGAGTGTGGGGCAGCTGGCAGCATTTGAACCTGTACCTGTGTTAGTGTGCCCATGGGCCAGACAGCATGCTTCCACTGCTGTGCAAGCCTCAAGCAGCAGCAGGTGCCCACTTGAGCCTTCTCAAATTTATAAATGTGACTTAGGGGCATGTATTTCCTTCCTGACCTTCCTCCTCTGCTCCAGCCACAAGCTCCTGCGTTAGCGGTCACACAGTTGTAGATAACACGATGTTAAGAAGTTTATATAGTACCATAGCCTTGCTCAAGGGCAACCTCATCAGCTTCCACAGGCTGTGAACATGACCCCACTTCCACCTGCAAATAAAACCTGTATCTTTCCCACAGCCAGCACAGATGCTCTTTTCTACATGACCAAACAGAAGCTAGAAATCACAAAACATGCTGCTTCAGAAAGCCCAGGCAGAGCAGCAGGCAACCTTGCTGTGATCAAAAAGGCACAGCAACCAAAGGATAGCACTTCAGAACAGGATTCACTTTTGGCGATGCAGCAAATGCTGAGGACTTGTTTGGAGAAGACAAATGCTTTTTTCCCCCCCACTTCAGGCTTACAGCAGAGAGCTCCCAATTACAAGCCAGACATTCTTCTCCCTATGTGGGCCCCATCTGTGATCAAGGACAGCTGTGTTGGTAGAGAAAAAGATTTCCAAAAGAAGTCAGAAAAGGCAAGAGACTAAGAAACCATGTCTAATCCTTTTTCAAAGGTGGCACTGGCTGTCTCTCTTCTGATGTCAAAGCTGTCACTGTGAATAAGAGGCTTGGTTGGGATGCCTAATTGTGTAATCTCAGTGCTCTTCAGCCTGCTCCTCCTTACCCTATCTAACCGGAGATGGATACAAAAGAGGATGGTCTCTAGCTTTACAGCAAACCAACAAAGTGATTACAGGAAAATGACCCAGAGAACAGTTACATGAGGAAAAGGCCACCAGCAGCAAACCAGTGTGACAGCTTCAACAGCACTGTCTGGGAGACCACATTGACATGGTGCCTGAAGGCTTTTCTCACAACATGCACATTTGTGCTGCCACTGTCCCCATGCTGTGGAGAGCAGCTCCTATATCATAGTGCATGTAAGGTAAGGAAATGTTTAACACAGCATGTTAACTCGCTTAATTACAAAAACAAAGGTTTTAAAAAATAAGACTTAATTTAAAACATAGATACACTATTTATACTGGAACCAAAGGCTTCCCCTTTGCCTGCATTTTCACTATTGCCTGCTCAGCATGCTGGAGCACCAGTGCCATTCACAGCTTGCAGCATGATGAAGATGGCAGAAAAGATGTTACCATCTGCCTTTTCAACAATTTCACTGGAGATGCGTGCTGAGCTTCACTTTGCTGAGGTGCTGCCAGCTTTCAGGAGCAAGGCTGCCTTCTGGCTGGTGACACAAGAAACAATGCTTGTGCCACCTTGCCTGCTCTCAGTTCTTGCTCCTTCCTTCCCCAGCAGGGTGCTCTGGTGAGGGTGGCTGCACGTGTGAAGACACACTCTGAGGGTGAGTATGGAGAGGCTGCCGGGGGGCCAGGAGATCCTGCACCTCAGAGGGAGGGGAGGGAAAACCAGGTCCCAGCCTAAGGTACAGCCAACATCAGAGGCGTACTGCAGGGACAAGACTCATGCCTTCAGGAAGGTAAGCTTCGCTTTGGCACATGTTCACATCCAAATGGATACTTCTGCCAAAATACAGCAACACAACTGTCTGCCATCTCATAGACAGCCCCATCTTCATTCCCTCTGACAGCCTATTGAAACACTTATCTACAATAATGGCTAGATTATAACAGAACATAGAATGAGCTGGGCTGGAAGAGACCTTAAAGATCATCTCATTCCAACCCCCCCACCAGTGGCAGGGAGACCTTTCACTAAACCAGGTAGCTCAGAGTTTTATCCTACTTGACCTTGAACACAGCCAGGGATGGGGCATCCACAGCTTCTCTGGGAAACCTGTTCCAGTGCCTCACCACCCTCACAGTAAAGAATTTCTTCCTAATAGCTAATCTAAACCCACCCTCTTTCAGTCTGAAGCTGTCACTATCCCAACAGTATCTCTGGAATCAGCAGAAATTTATATCACCATAGCAAGCAATTAAAACAGTTCTCATTACCGCTGTCTCTTCTGGCTGTCTCCAGATAGAGTCTGCTTACAATTTTTACCCATATAGTGTCTGCATATGTGTTTAAACACAGATTATTTATATATGCACATAAAAGCATGCTGAGCTTATAAATCCAAACTTACAGTGGGAAAAAAGCATATAAACATAAACATATGACGTAGAAATTAAACTCTGAAGAGTTTGAGATAAGCACACCAACAGTCTGTTACCAATTATTATTAAATTATATCTCCTGTTCAGCAAAAGGGAAGACTGCTCTAACTATCAAGGCAGCAGTAAGCTATCCCCTTTGCCTATGCCCCTCTCTCCATCCCTCTGCTTTTACCTCATCTGTCTTGTAGCTAGAGGCAAAAAAACCTTTTATCTTTGGTCTCTCACAGTGACTGTGGTCAAAACATTTGCTATTTCCAGGCAAGATTACTGTCATAGACAGAATCTGGAACTCCATATGAAAATAAGACTCAAATTCCAAGCAATGAACAATGTGGCTGCCTGTTTTTATCATAACTTAGGTCACAGCCAGTCTACTCAGTCCATGCTCACATCCTTCTAATCTCCCATAGCTTAAAACCTGGATTTCCAGTTTCAAAATAATTACATACAAGATTTTACTCCAAAAATGTACCTTTTGCATCACTCTTATTGTCCCTTTTCCGACACCCAGCAAAAATTCTTAAGTGAAAAATGCACTGATTTTATAAAATCAAAATAAATATGCTCATTCATGCAATGAGAACATTTCGATTTTTCTCTGTGTTTGACATTTTTTAGTCATCTTCTCCACTTGTTTTATTCCCTGCTGCTGGAATACAGTGATGGTTGTTGCTTAGGACAATGCTTACACCACACAAAACACAACAAAATTTCTCTTCTTTCTCAGAACACTGCAACTCCAACTGGCACAAGGGTTGAAAGTAGGACAGCAGACTTTACCCATATGTTATTAAGTCAGCGACTCAGAGGTGGAATCATATCTGTGTGGTTAAAAATTATGTCAGAACTGGCACCTTTGAATTGTCCTGCTTCTTGAAGTATTTAGACCTCACAGGGCACAGAAGATTGTTTCCAAATTGTGGTCCTATTCAGGCATACCCTGCATCTGCAGCCAGCCTTCAAACAGGAATGAGAAGTATTAGACAAGGTATTTGGATGAAGTCTCAAAGTAAGCTTATTTTAAATAAAAATATTTTCAGATTATTTTTCAGAATTAAAAACCAAAACAAGCCAACCAAAAAACCTCCCAAAGAAAGCAAACCTCAGAGGAACATCCCTACTATTGACAGCTAGGGGATTTTGTTTGTATTTTAGAAGTACCCCCTCCTTGTCATTGGCACTATGCCAGTGCTATCATATATATGCAAATAAAATAACTTTTAAAATTTCATAACAAAGGCTGGTGATTTATATTATAGCACCGGGTTTATACTGCCCGATAAAGAAATACTGAATAAAACTTTATGTAGAGCAATTGCATCCAATTCAGAAAACCTTTAGGATTGAGTTCAGAAGCCCAGAGGACTCCACTTCATTCTCCTTGCTGGGCAATAGTACACAGAATTATCTCCAGTGCCTTCCTCCACAAATTCTTTGGAAAAGCAGTAAAAAAATGCCAAATGAACCCAGTTGCATATCTGGTTCCCTCCTACCATCAGCTCCTCTGCTTTCCAAGTTGCACTAAGTTTCTGGAGTGCAACACAGAGGAAATTAAGTTCAAAACTGGTTAGAAAAATCAGGTGATTAGTGAACAGCACCAGTAATGGCAGCAGTCAGGGCACAAAAACTCTTGCTCATGCCACCCACAGCCACTGAGATCACTTGGAAAAAACATGTTGCTGTTGGCTCCTGGAGGGGTGTGGGACTAGGAGTGCTGACTGGAGGAAAGCTATTTCCAGTGCTCCACCAATCTCGTGCTCTGATCATGCCCTACAGCAAATGCTGATGGAGAGATTTTCTGTTCTTCTCAAGTGGCTGGAAAAGCCCCCCTACTTTGCATATGGAAACAAAACAAACCGAAATTGTAGCTACTTGAGATTATCCTTCAGCCAGTCTTACAAATTCATCTCAACACATCCACTCACTCACAATAGGCACATGAACCAGAGTGAGTCTCATGGGAGGACTCCCATGGCTGTCACTGGAAGCGTTTTTCCCTCATCTTGTTCCAATTTTCTTAGCTTTGAATTTTGGATCTCATCTTTGGGAAGCAAGTACCACCTTCCTAAAAGCTACCCTTTTCTAAGCTCCTTTCACTGGGAAAAAGATCCAACTCCTGCAAATGCATGCTTTTGGAAAACTAGCTTAACCAATATCAATACCAATACCGTCCATGCCAAAGAGCCTGCAAATTGCATTTAGATGCAACGTGAACAAGAACATGAAACACAGTGAAGATTGAATTTTTTTCAAGATCACAGAGGACATTTTGCAAGTGGCTGTGGCTTCAGTCAACACATCTATCAGCAAAGAGGACAGTCTACAATATACCCTGAAATGTGCCCTTTTTCTAGTGAAAATGGGAAGGGCTTTCTATGACAGAGATATATTTGCAAGGATTTGCATAAGGAAGTAGGAGAAGTAGAGCAGGGAAAAAAAATAGTATTACTGTAAGGATGTGTGTGAAAAGCACCAGACTGATAATAGAAAAGAGATTTCACTTTGTGAAAACATATATTTCTTCTTTCTTTTCCATTTAATGAAAAGTAATGGCTGGGTGTACAAACCTCAAATATGATTTATTCCAGAAACAAACCTACCCTGCAGGTTGACTCCTCTACAGAGCCTTTTCTAGGTTCCTTATTATACTTTTCTAGATTATATCAGGTTCCTCCTGATGTACTAACTGCAATTCAATTGCAAATAAAAAATTATTCAATGTAACCATAACTTATGTCTAGCGGCACAATAATGCTTTAACTAAAACATTCAGAAAGGAAAAGACTGGTGAAATTTATTTTGCACTCCTGGTAAATTTCACAGCAGATTTGTTAAGTCCTGCAAAACATACTGTCTTATCCAAAATAAGGCATCTCCTCCTGACTTGAGCTGAATCTGAGAAATAACCTGTATATTTAAATACAAAATAAGTACATAAACTATTTTTACTCTTGCAGAAAAAAAATCACTAGAAAGCAATGCCCTGTAATAGAGTCATCAGCTCAAGCTGTCACCTTTTTTGTCTTCTGATTTGGTGCTTCATACCAACAATGACATCAGTTCAGGAAAAGAACTGTGGTTCTCTCCCTGTGGTTGCAATGCCACTGTCTGAAACATGCCTACCTGTTGCTACACAGTCGCGTCAGGAAGGACTGGCAAGCCTGTGGAGGTATTTGCAATACATTACTAACTGTACTCAAAAGCTGAAGACTGCTTCTGAGTCCCTGCCCCAAGGGAGGACTGGCCCAGTGTTTGTGCTGAAAGTAAAGCCCATAAGTGCCTTCTTCAAGTGTGCACTGACTTTTCCCAAGCAGTTCCCTTTTCCCATCCAGTTTTACAGTGCTGTCCACAGAGCTCTGTTCCATAAGCATGCCTTCAAACAATGCCCATCCACAATCTGCAGGACAGCTGAATTCTGCAACCTGAGAATGTGCTCAGCTCAACACAGTCACCATCAGATAGGAAATGACAAAAATTCATTTGTTCTTCCACATCTGCCAGCTTTTCACAGGCTAGGAAAGATCAATGAACCAAAGTTATTTTGTCATAACAGAATTCTCACCACTTGTAGGACGCCAAGCACCTTAGATGGTTTGTGTGCATTTCTGTCAGTGAAATAAGATGCCACCACTTTATAGCCTTGGTCACACAGGCAGACCTCATGCACAATGAAGTACTTGTGTGAGAACAGCTTTATGCCACCCACATGACTGATGATATTATGATCTTAACTCATTTCACTCACATTTACAGCAGAAAGAGTTCTAGTTTCTTTTCTCTCCCCAAAATATACCACATTATGATCCCAAATACAGAGAAAGCATTATGTAAGTGAAGAGCATTTCGATCTGCTTTCTGAGACAAGGAAACACAACAAAGCAACTTTCCATATGCTGTGCAGGCAAAATAAAAGTGGTATCTCCAGTAGGAAAGGAAGGAAAGCTAACTCCACAGTGAAAAATCCGGGGAAGTACACCATAAATATTTCTGCTTCATCCACATTCTGTACTTTTTATCACCACTTCTTAGATAATTCAGCAACAAGTAAAACACACTTGCAGAAATATCGTCAAGTCTTAAATAGGACTGAAAATGTCACACCCACTGTTCTTCTCCTATGGCTGTGATCTTCTTCCTGTCACATTTTTCATTATTTTGCAGGTTACTCAGCCATTCTGTGTCCTTGTGTGCCCACAAGTTACAGGCCTTAGGCCAAATGAAGAACAGAAATAATGGGAGTCATGAGAGGGCTCATCTAGCTAAGAGATTAATTGACTGTAACTCAGATCTCATGCTGTTGTCTTTTGACTCCACCTTATTTATATGAAAGTTCTCATTAGTTTATTCAAATGAGATAAGATTGCACTGTCATATCAGAAGAGATGTCATCAAGGTTAGACAGATTTTAAAAAATACTAGACACCCAAAACTTTCCATGTAGACCAACTCTCCATATTCTGCCAGATGCTAGATATTGAATAAATCAAACAGCTGTCTAGAACAGCCACTTAGGAAAGAAAAAACAAAAACAACACAAGACCCACTTTAAATTTTATTATCCCACTGTGCTGTCTGATGGCAACTGTAGCTGCTGCTTTATAACATATCCCGTTTCTCCTCAGCCAGCTGAACTTACAGCTGGACTTTGTCATGTTCAAAATACAGCCAGCTTCTATAATGCTTCTCTTCAATGCCGGATGTGGTATGTCATGGAGACGTAGCCTGTGCATGAGTTATTTTGTTACGTAGTGGGAAGCTGCACAAGAAGACAGGGGTCACAGGAAGAGAAAATTGAGGACGCAATCTGATTGCTTCCCACTTGTCTGACACTACTTGGCTGAGCCACAATGGGCTGAAGGCACAGAGAGAAGAACAGAAAATGGCTTTAAACTTTGAAACCTTCATTGCTTTTAAAACAAAGATCTCTTGGATATGCTCAATTCAAACAGCTCAGATCAATGAATTTAATCTTTTGAAAACAAACTTGTAGTTTTGTGTCTTCTCAGATGTTCCAAGGTTTGAGGAATAAATGGCAAATTAAATAATTATTTGTTACAGAAGTGGACTGAAAAAGTGGAAAGGAGTCACAAATTATGAAATTTGGCAGATGCCCTACAAGCCCCTCTTGGCATCCAAGACTAGGAGCAGACCTATCTGGAATGTGATTAAGCCATCTGCAGTTCTGGCTCTTGTGGCTCCAAAGTTATACATTATGAATCACAAATATGTTACTTAACATGTGATTTATTTTTTGTTTGTTAAAAGAAGCATTCAAATGTCTGTTCTAGTAGGAAGACGGACACTGAGCTTATGTACCTGCATTGAAGCCTAATTTGAGAGGAGAGGAACTGCACTGAGTAGGTGCAGAGATCTCGTCAATAGAGATCAACCTTTACATTCCAGGCAAGGTTGACTCTGACCTCTCTCCTCTCCTGACTGACACAAAGGAATAGACAGAGAATAGACACAGGGCAGGCTACCTGCTGCAAACTCTCCACTCCTTTCTGAAGCAAATGTCCCCCTAGGCTGTTAAATCTGGACGTGCACATGGTAACAAATGGTCAGGAGTACCAAACAGTGCTGTTGTTGCCTCACTGGCTGGGGACAGACCTACACTTTGCTGAGGGCAGGAGCAGATGCCACCAAGTGTGCAATGCTTTACTACAACAAGCATGATCAATTTAAAGTCAAAATAAAGATGCTTCAGTCACACAGACAGAACAGCTTTAAGAAATATAAACACGGACTTTCCACAATGTATTTGTGCAGGACAGATGGATCCCCAGTAATAATCTTCAAAATTATTATGTACAAATTTTAAGACCAAAATTTGTGAAAAGACATAAAAAACCCCAAACTCCTTTGTGTATGTACCCTCTCACACTATTGGCCATATCATTGCTTATCTCTGCTCGAAGATGATCGTGAATTTGAAGGCTACTTTTCAAAAATAAGAAAACAAGTTTATTTCTTAACTTTTTGCTGCTGAATGGAACACAGCTGACAACCTCACTTCCAAAAATCCAGGAATAAACCCTCTGACACTGAGAGTTTTTTTTTTAATTGACCAGCATGCAAGTTTTTTATGGTTTTATTTTTAATAATCCATTTCTGATGTTCATCTACTGAAAACATTTGAACTCCAGTAATACAGCAGGATCACTAGAAGTGATTTGTGTATCCATAAATTAAATCTAGACAAGAACAGGCTCAGACTGCGGTTTTTTGCCCCGGGGTCACAACAACAAAAATCCCCTGTGCACATACAAGAGAATGAGGCCCAAATAATCTGTTCCTCAGTCAGATGAGGCCATGGGAGCTAGTTCCCTTTAAAGGACTGTAGGTGCCCGGGGTCTGATGACTGGTAAAATGCTAACTAATGTCTTAGTTGTACTTCTAAGTGAGTTGTCTGTTAAGCCCTTGGTTTCACCTTGTAAAATAAAATTGAGATTATGCTCATTTCATAGAGGTTCTAATCTTGACGGTTTGCGGAGCTTTTTCACAAAACCATTCTGACAGATTGTTTGCGTACTTTTACGTTAACACTGCAAGGAAAAAAGAAAGCATGAAAGTGAAGAGGAAGGAAAAACCTGAAAAACTGAAGCTTGTGGCCTGGTGCTTACAATTCATAGGCATGAAACAGCAACAACAACACAGCTATTGCTTTGATCTATGCCCCTGTTAACTTGTCTTCCCATAATAGAACTTCTGACATTTCACTGGTATTCAGATGTGATTAAAATATATTCTAATACCTATAAAAAGAAACGTTGGTTCAAGTACTAATTAAAAATAAATCTGGCATTTGGAAAACTGTATCAACAGAAAGTAAAAAGGTGCAGTAAACAGCAGTAATTGAGATGTTGTTCTTTTTTTTGTTTATTTTTTTCTGAGAAAAAGGTAGATATCTGTTTTGTCAATCTTTATGTTAAGGTTTGGATTTCCAAGTCTTTCCAAGCATCCACACAGCAACTTCAGCTGTAAGAGTAACAAGACAGATTTTGATCTCTCCTTCAATTCTAATGATTGCCACAAAGTTCCAAGAATAACAGGGTAAGTCAAGCACACTGGTTTTCTGCAACCTTCTGCAAGGTAGTTTTAAAATAAACAGGAGCCAAATGTTAAGTTCACCATATTCCTTCATTGCACAGTAGCTTGGTTGTATGTTACATCATAATTAACCACTGTTTTATATATATATATGTATGTACACACATATACACACATGCATCTCTAGACTCCTTTATGTTCATCTCTGACTTTCTTACCTCCTCCTGCATACTACATACTTGAAGCAAAGGCTGTTTATAAGGCTGCTTTCAGCCACCACTTCTGCATTAATTTTCAGAAGTCTCCCAGCTCAAGAAAACCACAGGACTTAAAGGAGTCCTCTCTGCACGTGGTAATAAAGATTTACTGGTTTGCCTCCCAAAGATATAAAGCACTTTGGAGCAGGGATGCTACCCTTTATGATATCATATAAAGCAGTGTTTTCCTTGGGGGCTATTAATGTCACCACCACTTAGCAGAACCAACTGCAAAAAACATTAAATTAAGGCCCCAAACCAGGAAACACTGTAGTCTCTGAAAAGCTAACTTTCCTAAATCCTGAGTGAGACTTTAGAGCATGCAAACAGGAACAATATGAGCTGACAATGGGGAAAAATAATTTTAGACTGTAACAGACACGATTACATTTGGAGACAATATCACAACAAAAACAAACTGGGCTCCACTACACAGAAAAACATAGTGAAAAATTTAACACTTGAACAAATGTGCTGCCAAAGGTACATGTAAAATAGTTTGGACATCTGGGTTGTGCTGTACTTTACTACCACATTCTGCAAAACACATCTGAACCTACCTACACAAAATACAGAGAAACACTGAGGTATTATGGCACATGAAGATGCAACAATACTGGAGTTAAGATCATTCCATTTCAGATTCAGACATGAAAAAAAAACCCTGTAGTGAGCCTGGTTCCTAGTGGAACACTGTTTTTCCTAGTCAACAACACAGTGGCATACATTAGAGAGATTTATTTTTACATGACTTACCTCAGCATCTTGCTGCTGGAGCTGGTATGTTCTCTCTAAGCACTGCAGTATTCTAGGACACAATGTCTTCTCCTCCAAGAGGAACTCCAGAAGCAAGACCACCTGGTCAGGGAGAAGCTAAAAGAAAAATAAATGCCATATGTGAATGAAGATCTGTACTGGCTGAGCAATGTAAATGGAAACAAACTAAAAAGGACAAGATTGTGATAACCTGTGTACTCCCAGCATGTGCTTTAAATACAACTTGGACCTCTAGCTGGTTTCTGAAAAACCTCAGGGTTTTATGTGTCTGTATTCTGAAAGACTGTGCTGGGCACAATTAGGACTCATTTTCCATGATTTCCATTGCTATGGTTAGGTCAGATCTAAACCATGCTAGTCTTATTGAAATAGAATCATGGCTTAATAAGTAAGATTTTATGGAATGTATAAAACAATCCTATATAATTCTATTTTGTTTGGGTTTGAAGAGAGAATAATTTACAGTGCATAATCCAGAAATCAATGAGGCATATGAACGTTATTTTTAGAGTGATGTTTTTATCTGACATACAAGCATTTGAGTGATTTGTTTACACTGAACAAAGAAACACCACACAAATAAGTGAACCACCAAACAACTGTTGTAAAAACACATTCTGAGGCATATTCTAGTGCAATGGGTCACAAACTATCCATCCTTTCATGAGAAATATGTTGTAATTGTGGCACACACAGTACAGCATCTACACACAGACATATATTCAGTAGTTTCAGTTAGTTTCTTGACTCATGAACCTATCATTTTGAACTGGAACCTAATGTAATCTAAAAAAAAAAAAAAAAGCACAAGAATCTGTTGTAGCCAGTGCTTAAGTGCTCTGTTTAATAGGCTTATTGGATGAACAAATAAATAATTCAAACAGAGCTCAGAGAGAAATTGCACCAGCTGCCAGGAAACATCTCTTGGAAATTCAGGCTCCAAGGTGATCAGTCAGAAATTTGTTATATGCCCCAAAACTTTCCCCACTATTCATCATTGCAGGGCACCAGGGGAGGAAGGAGAAAGGCAAAAGAATGTCAGTAAAGCTTTTGCATAGAAAAAGAAACCAACCCTGCTCACTTCTAATGTTCTTGAGACAGACTAATAAAAAAGACATCCTGCTACTTTGACAGTACTCCCAGCTTTCACCACATTTGGCGATTTTCTCTTCCCACCTCGCTGCCTGCCCATGTCTGCTTTGCTGTGACAATGCACTGAGCAAGTATGAAAAGAAGTCAGCTATAGGAAACACCTCTTGCAACAACACATCCCCACAGCCAGGGCTGTTTATATGGACTGAACAAGACTGGACTTCTGATCTCAGACCTCTGAGTCCATGAAGATACGCAGGATCTTCCGATAAGTCTTAATCTGTAAAATATCTACATTAATAACTAATTTTGCAACATGACATTTTCTTCCATTTTAGATCAGTATCTAAATCAGAATAAATAGGAAGGGCATCTCTATAATGGTAATGCTTTGGTTTCTTCGCATTTTGATTTCTTTCCATTTTTAATTGGTAAAGTTGTATTCCTGAAGACTGAAAATACTCCACATCTTACTAGCACTTAGTGAAACATTCTGTAAGTAATACCAAAGCCTGCCAATCACATGGTATTGTTAAAAGTGGTCAATATTTAATATTCAGTATTTTAAAATATTGAATATTTCATTTCAGGACAACTACTAAAATGGCAGCTTAAATGCTTATTACGGAGTCCAACAGCACCTGCCGGGGGTTGGTGAGACAAGTTAAAAAATAAAACAGGGAAAAGTTTCTAGGAAGTGACTCTACTTGGAAAAGGAATTAATTCTGACCATTAATAAAATACAAAATGCTGCAGAACACCACACAAAGAAAGGTAACTTCTGATCTAGACAGTTTTCACTGCTAGCTAAAAAGACAGAAGAACAATACTTAACTTGCAGAAGCTGTAGAACAGTTGCTTGAATACGTAGGTACAGAACAGCAAAGTATTTTATAAATATATCTGCAGTATAATTGCTACACAGATTCACCCATGGAAAGCTATTGTTTAAGGCAGCATTACAGAAGCCAACTTGTTTTTTTTGAGCAACAGCAGAGCAGCAGCCATGCCCTGAATTTACGTCTGTCTAGTCCTGCATCATGGCTAAAGTTTTGTCAGAATTACTGGCTAAAGTCATAGAGTCAGTAAAACAAACAAACAAAACCCCAATAAAACAAACAAACAAACAAACAAACAAACAAAACCAAGAGTGCATGAAGTGTTTGGACAATGCTGTCAGGCATATGGCGTGATTATGAAGTGTCTTGTATAAGGCCCGCTATCGGACTGGATGATCCTTGTGGGCCCCTTCAAACTGAGCATCTGCTATGATTCTACGAATAAGACCATGGCTTCTGCTATTTCCCCACGTTCCAGCTGCCCAAGATGGTACCTTACATACCAGTTTCTAGCTCATGGATTAATTAGAGTCCAAGGCAGGAGTTGGTGAATACCAGTTGGTGAATACTCTGCCAGCGCCCGGCAGAGAGGGCGGGCGCTGGCAGGGGAGCGCTGGCTGGCAGACCTCTCTCTGCAGAGACACTGCTGGGCACAGCTATTACAGTCTGTTCTCCGACTCGTTTCTAATAGAAAAGGAGGAATGTTCTCATCTACACTTTTAACCTTTCCTTTCAATAAAAGAGACTCTGCTTTAAAACCCTAACTTAGGCCAAGCGACAGAAAACTGCAACCAGAGTTTCATGACACCAGCTGCTACAAAATTCATTCAGGGGTGCAGACATTTTCTTTTCCCCACACACAAGAATATGAGTATCATTCTCACCAAAGCAGTCTTTTAATGGTTATAAATAAGCTTCAAAAATTGCACTTGAATTTTCTCTCAGAAACCCCCCTCTCACTGTTTTTTGTTTTCCTACCACCATCCTTATTTGTCCTGCCCACCTGTTACTTTCCATCCTTCACATCAGGAGAATTGTTTGGGGTGCATGTTGTCAATTTTCAATTTGTTTGGCTCACGCTTAATACAAAGAGGTTCTTGCGTTAAGTGCTATCTAAACATAAATACTGTAAAGACCTAAATGCAAATTTCTTTTCAAGAACTGTATAACCACTTTCCTTTACAACAACTCTTATTCTGTGTATGCATATTGAATATCTAACACCCATAGCAAAGTACACAACACAGCAAGTTATAGCAGGATAATCATCACACTCTCAAGTTGTGTCTTCAGGCACAAAACATTCAGAAAACAACCATAACACCATAAATGCAATATTTCAGTGTTCCTCATAAAATAAAATTAACTAAAATAAAATAAAAATAACCCACTCATAGTCTGAACTAGAACAGAGAATACTCAATCAAAATGTTCAAACATATGCAATTATGAAAGCAGATTGTTTCAATCAGGAAATGTGGTGAGGATCAAGAAATAGTTTTCATTACGTCAGACTGCTGCAACGGCGTCTATTTATACCGTAAAGTAGATAGTTCCTGCCCAACCTATGCCTGCTGCATGGAAATCATATTACTTTTCTCAGGGCTGGCCCTCCCCCAGCTGTGACTGTGGACACTACAAAGAGGATATAAATGAATATGTTGTGATGAAGCACATCATCTAGAGGTTTTCTGTCATGTCTCATGTAATTAAACACCATCCCCTCTATAAAGCTGTATCCCAGTACTGTATATATTATCTTGCCCTTAAGAATGTAAGACTTCTCCAACTCTTCAGCCTTCTGAAAGAGTTCACTTTGTCCTGCCACTAAACAACTATTTGTTCTCTGCTTCCCCTAAGTTACCTGATGTGGCAGCTTTAAAGTTTAAGTAAAGAGGCTATTACACTTAAAACAAATTTTAAGTGATAGGGAATATCAAAACTGGTTCTGTATTTAAAAAATGCAAGATAAAGAAATAAAGAAAACATAAACAAATTGAAAACATAACTGATATTCACTGTATACTAAATCTCTTGGAAGTAATGAAAGCATACTCTGTATTTTATTCATATCAGTACACAAAACACTTAAGCCATTATACTGTGTTACAAGAGTATCCTATTAGATTAGTAGGTTTGAAAGGTTTTCTACAAATAATCTTTGAACAAAACAATGATTTTTCAAAGTACAATCCCTAATCTGTAAAAAGCACAAAGAAAACATATCTTTCCCCTTCAGAGATCTGGTATAGAGGTCATCAATCTCATATCCCTGAAGACCACCCACACGAAAGAGAGTATTTATCAATTCCTAAATTAACAAACACAATAAATGCCAGATTCACCCTTTATACTAGAAAAAAAATTGCCACTGAAGCATTTGACTACTGACCTTTCAGCCATGAAATGTGACACAGATATATCTACTTGAGTAGATCCACAGCACCAGCACTTGCACTGCACCCCTCTGCCAGGACACAAATCACTAAAGTTGTACAGCTGGTATGCTGAATATCCCATTTGCTCCTGCCTGCACTTGAATGAAGTAATTGAAAGCCTCCTTGGAGGGAAAATCTGCCTCAGACTAATGCAGCAACCGACTGACAGTGGCGTGATTTCTATTATTACTCCATTATCACACTGGGATCTGTGCCTAAATGAGCATACTTCCTCCCTGATGCCATTTCCTTTTATCCTGGCTCTAGTCTAAAAGTGGATCAATGGGAGTAATATATATGATGTCACTTCAATTTAGAGCTACTGCCTCCCTCTCTCGCATGCACAAATAGATCAATTCTTCCCAAAAATGGTTAAAAAATGCACAGGGAGAATCTTCTCTGAGAAAAGGGTTCTCTGCTATATTTGTCTGTGTAACCACAGCAAGGAACTGTTTACACTGAGCAAAAAACAGGGGGGGAAAAGGAAAAAAAATCACTACTGTGCACTAGAAAATGCTGGCTGAAACACAAGAAAAACAAGGCCTTAAAGAGAATTAAAGCAATTTTGCCTTTGAAAATCACACAAATGTTTAAAGTTTTTAAGGCACAGTATATTTCTCCTGTACTTGGTGGAAGATAATCTTGTGTCCTATCCCCAAAAACACAAAGGGTACTTTCATTTATATATTTACAAAGTTTTCCCAAGTCAAACCAAATTCCTTCCCACTCCCCTCTTAGGAAAGAAAGGGAAAACCCCCACTCCACAGTTCAGTTGTGAATACTTCCCTTCAGAAAAAAATGATCATGGAATCATTTAGGTTGGAAAAGACCTCCAATATCACCGAGTACAACCACTAACCCAGCACTGCAATGTTGACCATTAAACTATGCCCCTAAGCACCAAGTCTACATGTTTTTTAAATACCTCCAGAGAGACTCACTCAACCTTGTGCAGCCTGTTCAATCTCCTCATAAACTGCAGTCAAGAAAGCAATGCTACTAGTCCAGGAGACAGGATTTATAGGTAATCTCTGCACTTTTACTTCACATGGTCAAACAAATCCCCGAATGAATCTCATTTTATAAACTCTTCCCCACTGCCTTGAATGCTCTTTTCTGCAGGCTGCAACTAAACAAAACTGTTGTAGAACAAATCCCCTTATTCCTCAAACTGTTAAGCAAATTGGTAGCTCGAAAATTCAAAAAAGCACTGTTTACTCAACCATGTTTTTAACCAGATGTTTTCATTGTTTACCTCAATATTCTTCAGATGCTGATCAGCACAGTGACTTCTTTTAAATGAAAACAAGGTATGTTCCCCCCCACCTTGAAGGGCTAAAATGTATTCCTATCAAGTAGCATATAAATAAATATCAATTAAAAAATGTCCACACTTACAATTGTTAACTAGTGTAGTGCAATATACTAGTGAAAAGAGTTTAACTCTGAAAGAACTAGTTTGCTGTTTGATTAATATGCAGGGGGGGGAAGTATTCTGCAGCTGAAATACGCTTTGAACTGGTTTGCAAAATAAAGTCCATTGTTGCTGCAGGCTGACAAAATTTCACAAGCACGTAGTGAAAAAGACAGCTCTGCTCAACTTCATTTAGCCCAGTTTATTTGACTTCTCCCTTGATGAAAAGTCAGCTCCCCTTTCAATGTTTAAGAAAGATAACTAGTCCTCACTATATTTAAAAGCAAAATATCTCAGTCTGTAACATATTCTCATCTACTTATGAACTGCACTTGTATGATATCTCTTCCCATCGTGTGTGGTTTATCTGTAACTGTTCAGTTGGCTCTTTCTATGCTCAGCAATTCATTTTTGAACACAACCATTTTAAAAACACAAACCAGGAACTGTACCTGGTAATTATAATGAAAAATACATTCCTATGAACTTTGCTTCAAAAAGCCTTACTTCAAAAAGTAATAATTCCAAAAAGTTAATCAACATTTCACTTGTGTTATACTTTAAAATGCTTTTTCTGGGACATTTATATCTGGCATCACCTAATTCTTAGTAGCAGAACATAAAAATGACCCAGACCAATTTATTTAATAAACAATTGCACTGGCATTCTGTTCCCAGTTACTTTCCTCCTTATAATATCAAAATTAAGGCTGTTTTTTGAAAGCAGATAAGCTCTGTCAGGAATAATTTTAAGGTCAATACATACTAAAACACAAAGCTTTGGTTTGTTCTGGCCACAACTATAAAAACACTGCTGAATGAAGGACACAAATTGCTGTTTTACATTCCGTGTCTGATATTCTGGTTACACATTACGGGTAATATTATTAAAAGGCCAGCCACTGCTACCAGTCCATGAATTGGAACTTTTTCTTAGGCTTTGGTATGAAGTATTTTCCCATAATTTACCTTATGGAAAGATCCACTTACAAAGAAATTCAACATCTGCAATCTAACATAAATGCACTGAAATGTCAAAAATTATTAAACCTTCATTATCTAACATTCTGCTGAGCCAGCAAAATGAAAAACAGGTGTCTTCCACTACAGGTTCAGTCAGGTTATGCAGTGCTTTTCTCAACCTTAGCTTTCTCAACCTTAGCTTTCACTGTAACTTTACCCTCAAGCATAGTAATTCCCTTTCAAGCATAATAGGCTACACATTCTCTATTCTATGCAGATTACCAGCCCTGCCAGTTACTATGAGGCTTCCAGGAAGTGCTGCTCCTGCTTTCAGGTGAAATGGCCACACCAAGAGAAAACTGACACGGAAAGCCAAATTCCACATCTCAAAACACACTTCACAGACAGCATTACTGTGACACAAACCAAAGCTTTTGTTGCTGCTGATGCTGGCAACAGCAAGATCTTCAGTCATCCCTTCACTCAATCTCAGAAGTGCCCAGTAGCGCAGGGGAATGATCAGAATATCAGTCCTGTGGTTAGTGCTCACCTGTGAGCAGCTGGCATTAAGACCACCTTTTCTCCTCTAACAGCACACCCAGCAGAGGCACTGCAGGTTCAGCGAACTATTCGTCTAACTGCAAGGAACAAAGCCAAGAAGAATATTTGTTTTATTTTCCAGATTCCCTGACTATTACCTATTAGAGTATTCATAGAAAAGACCACCAAATCTCAGCAATTGGTGGAAAGATTTCATACACACATTGTAGCAGATGCTGAAGTGCAAGTATCTGCCTCCTAATTTGTCCACCCAAAAGTGTAGATCTCAATGCTCCAAATCACTTAAGCTCAGTGCTTAAGCTGAGCAGTGGCTGTATAAACCATCTCACCTCGAATGACCAACATCCTCTAAAACCACCTGGCTATCAAGTGGCCTCTGAGACATTAAAGGAAAGTGACAGACTACAGCAGACATTGAAAAATGAAGAGCTGAAGAAGATAATGATGGAATATGAGCCACAACTGTCAGTGAGAACACCCTCAGCACCCAAACAGATTTCCTTTATTCTTCTCATTCTAAGTACTAGAAGAAAAAAGACAAAAACCTGAGAACCTAAGAGAATTAACTAATTTTTCTAGCAAATTACCGGGCAAGTAACCTCACCACCCAGCACTGAAAATGAAAAATCCCATCCATGGAAACTAATCCAGGATGTAAGAAACCTCTTCAGAATGAAATATTCTCACAATAGAACTGAGCAAGGGCCAGCTTGAAGAAGTACAATCCTTTTCCTGGAAAGTTGGGTACACATTTGGTCATTCCTGGCACAGAAATTTGTTCTGCCTATACCTACCAAAGCAAGACTCAGACAATGCCCAGAGTTCAGCTAGGATTGTTATCTTCAAGGAATTCACTACAGGTTTTCCAACTCTCTTATGGTGTGGTCAGCTTTTGGGAATATCTCAGCTTGTTTACTAGAAAACATTCCTTTCTGGTAAATCAAGTACAAAGGTGCTAGATCTAGTACCTACTAGATGCCCCAAATGGCTGGAATGCTGAGAAAGGACCTAAAGAAAGGGAGAGAAAATAACTTTTCTTTGTTTTCAAAGCTTTCACTATGGCTGTGCTGAAGGAAGTTTTACCAATTCCACTCAGCTCATGCTGGAGCTGCAGATACACCACTACTTCAGGGCAGGCTGTCTGAGATTCATCATAAAGCACTAACAATGTCACAAGCCTTCCTGGACGAAAGCATTAAAGCACAGATGGGAACCTGCACTTCCATCTCCTAACTCTTTACTACTGGAATCCAAAGAATCGATTTTCTTTTCTACTCTTTCCGATTTCAGAATAACAGATAATGAGGGCTTTCATATTTAATTATGCCCCGCATCTTTTGCATTTCCAGATCCATAATTTCTTTCCTTTCTGAAATCTGGCTCTGGTGGACTGTGTGTCCAACACAGCCTGTGCATATTCACAACAATTTTTAAACCCACCACATACATTTGATTCCTTTTTCTTTTGGAGTCCTTTTGTTGTTTGCTGGTTGGTTGCTGTTTTGGGTGTTGGTCTTGGGTTTTTTTAAATTTGTTGAGAATGCAATTGACCAGATTGAGTGAACTCCAGTTTCAGAAATACACACATACCACCAAGAAAGTCTTAATCATGGACAGCCTTAAAACACATATACTTCTAACAGTCTAAACCTAAGAGCAGGTGCTGCTGGGAACCTAGAAAAGCAGCATATAGAATTTGCAGTCATGAAACTGTCCTCACTGATCAAAGAGGCAGAGATGCTAAGCCACTACCATCAGCTTCTAGAATTCTTTTAACGAAGGTCTCACAATGGCCATGACTAAAACTATCAGTTTTCTGAAAGAACTCTTTTTGCTGTGGTGGAAAGTCACCTAGTTCCACAGCTGCTGTCACTTCTCAGCCCAATTGCCTCATCATGCCAAAAGAAAGCCTTTGGCACTTTAGGAGATAACTGGCACTGAACACTGCACCATGACTAGCAACACAGATTAGCGTATGGTTACCTGGTTTTCAAGCTTTTGTATTTCCCACCACAATATCCATGAAATCAACCACTGCACACTACACCGATGACTCTGAGGCAGTTACTGCAGATTGCTGCTCAAAAATCACAGCCAGGCACTTCCTCCATATCACAATTCTCCACTCAAAGCACACCAACTTCTTTAAAAGGTACCTGATCTTTTCAATGAGTTGTCCCAAAACTGGCATTGTCACCTAAGACTGGTCATAAGCATCACCACCTCTCACTCCAGATGTAGGCCAAGTTTCTCCGTTTTGCCTGCTCTACTACAAATACATAGCAAGGTGTACTTAAAGGGGGAAAAAAAAAAAAGCCTACTTCTACCTCCCAAAAGCCACTTCTACCTCCCAAAAAACCCTTTCTGAAACAAAATGCTTCACTGCATACAGCTCTCTCCAGGAGCAGAGGATAAGACAATTAAATACATGACAAAAGTTAATTGCTTAATACTTTTGTGAAGGCTACTCAAATCCTATTGTGATGAGTGTGATACGGAACAGAACAAGCGTATCCCACTACTTTTTATTCCTGATTTTAAAAATATGGATAAGGTTTTAATTTAAATTGTTGCAAAAGACAACTAACACTGGAGAAAAACCCAAAATCAATGCCTTAAAAGATCTGAGAAAAGTGTTGCACAACATGGTTATTATGCCCAGTGCTATGTAAAAAGACATTATAATTACTAGCAAGGATGTCACTGCCTAATTTTCTCTTTCAAAATCTGTATTTCTCCCATACAGGAGCATTAAAACTAAGGATAAAAAAAATCCAAACTCAAGTTGCTGGACAGAAACTTTTCCAAATTGCAGTTTGACTTACAGATTTTTTAGCTTGAAGGAATGCAAATGGCTTGAGACAGCATTTGCATACCATTAGCGCATGCAGGAACAGAACTTCTTTAAAAAAATTTAAAAAACCAAACCAAACCCAAAAACTTAGTTGAAATACTAATGTTTTCAGAAGTAATTATCAGATAAAATGAGTTTAAAATGTGGTAGGTGCTACACTCTGCTCATGGTTTTCAGATGAGACTTTCTGTAATGTCTAGGATGATAGGTGAATCATTAAAAGCAATCAGGAGCTATTTCATCTCATGTACTACTCAGTAGTTTCACATATTGACACAACATTAATAATGACTTTTGGATCTTTACAATAGATTTGGTTTTTGATTCATAAATATAGTTTTGTGGGGGAACTCTATTCAATTTAACAGAATTGCATCAAAACCCTAGCCTCTGAACAGCTCTCTTTTAAAAAAATCCCCAAAATTAGTATGTTTTGAGATTATAGAAATGTGTGTTGATTTTTTGAAAACATGACCGGAACAGAAAAGATATTTTAGACATACTAAGTAACTACTAAACTGATAAAGGAGTAAGAATAAAAATATGACATTTAAGGCATAAACCCCCTTATGAATTCAGTCTCACAGAAGAGGTAAAACTAGAGGCTTTAAACATATTAATTGCATGCAACTTTTTATGCTCATTTATAATACTGGTATATGCATGTAAGTATATAAAGATACACCCACATAATAATTTAACAATTTTTTACCTGTCTCCAAACAGTGGTGGTGGTGTTTTAACTTTGATTTTTTCTTGATTTGGTTGTTTGGTTGGTTTCTATGTATCTGTAAGGAAGATTCAGTGAAGTGCTTAAAATAACTTGATTTCATGCCCTCCATCCATTAGGTTTATGCATCACATTGCAGAGTATTAAGAATCATTCAGCATAAAATAGAGTACTAGGAATCATTTAACATAAAAACCTGCAACTTGATTTCCAGAAGCAGGGACAAAGGAAAGTTTTCATGCTGAAATCAAAGAGGGTCCTAGATTCTGCATTTTCAAACAGAGATTTGCTACCATATTTTCCATCAATAATTTACTACAACCTTCATTTTTAAAGATACGTGAACATTTTCAATGCTTTACAAATGACTGAGAAAGCAATGGTAAAAGCAGCTGTTGCATAAAAATTAAAATAAGTCCTTAAGCCAAACACCAGACTAAAGCTGGTAATTTTTATTCTATAAATGTGCAGAGAAACTATTCAGTTTACTGCCATTCCTTTCAATATTACCTTTCTACTTAGAAAAAGGACCTAAAACATGTTAAGCAGAGAGCACTCCATATCCTGCCCTGTGCATTTTTGGATTCCACTCCAGGTATTTTATGCCCTACTTCAGCCCTTGTATATGGACCTGGAGAAACCCAGATGGGCTACAGCAGGACTTCCTGGTAAACAGGTCTCAAAGGCAGATTCAAAACAGTCACTGCTATTGACAACAGGGGAGCCTAACCTCCACCAAACAGCATTTACTTACTTATTTCCAAGGCTGCATGCTATTTCATTTCTACCTCTTCTACCTCAGGAAAGGAGGGGGAAGAAAGAATATTGATTGCCAAGAAGGATACCTAGAAAATCTGCTGACCTATGGGCTCATTACATACTTCTTTTGGAAGGAGAGCTCCCATTAACTTCAAGGGATTATTTTTTCTAGGAAGGAGAGTAAGACCAGCACTTCATCACTGAACTTACATAGAAATGTGAAAATAATCAAGCAGATAATTCCAGGGAGCAGTGGCCCAACTGTACAGCAGCAGAGTATTATTTATAGTACAAACGGCTGGATAACCACTAAGAGCAGTACTTCAACAGTAATTTATAATCTTATCTACAGTTGACTGAAAGTTGGCTTTAGCAAGAACCTGCACTGCTATGTAAGTTATTCATATAAAAGTTTTAAACAGTGCAATCCCACTCTAATTTAAGAAATGATTGGATAACAATCATTTATACCTAATTTAATGCAAGTAATGAATGCTTTTGAATACTGAATGGCAACCTATTCCACTGTACAAGCAAAATATCTGTTTAGTATGGGTCTTGTTCTTAAGAAGCAAAGGCAAGCAGCTACTCTATCAGCTCTTTCCTTCTAACTATGTCAGTCTCTTTCATTTTAGAAACATGTGTGCTGCTGCAGCAAAAATAGACCTTAAGTTTCCATTATAAACTCCAGTTCTCAGGTGTTTATAACTCCACTATAAAAATTTCTCTCCGGGGAGAAACCTGGTACTAAAATTCTCAGTTTATAAAAGACTGTAAAAATACTATATTTATTATTATTTTTCCAAATAAAATTTCCAAGATGTCTTACTGATTTAAGACAAATGTCTTATCACTGAACTCCTATTTTTAAAAATGAAAACTTGACAGTTGATTACTCTACTTTAAGTCTAATGACATTTGCAAGTCTTCAAAATTAGGAAAGTTACAGTAACATAGAGCAAACAGCTATGATTAAGGAATACTTTCCACTGCCAAAATTAACCCTTCATAGTTCTGTCTTAAAAAAAAACCCAAAACCTAAAGCATTTCTCCCTTTTCTTTCAAATTAAGCAGTAGAGATTTAGGTTGTTGTGTGGCTTTCCCCACCATGCTTTAACATAATCCCCTCAATATGCCTCAAAATCTCAGCTACATCATCACCTACACCAACAATACTCCATAAAAATCACAGTTTACATGCATAATGCTGCAAACACTCAGGCGTAATTAACTTGATCTGCACGAGTACCTCCACAGAAAGAAGCAGCCTACTCTTGCTCTCTAGTTTATGCATTTGGCCCTCTTAAATGTGCCTTTCACAATGACATTAGAGGGCTTAATAAATGAATGGCAAAAAAACCTGTAGAATTTTGCAATGATAGTACAGTTACTGCTTTTTCAAACTAGCTCAAAACATATTATAAGGAATCTAGACGAATTTCTGTTAAAGTAGTTTATTTTCACCAGAATCTAAAAAGGTCATTAATTTGTATAAAACTTTAGCCAGTCCAGCCTGAAAATACACTAAAATAAACAACTTATTATTGGAAATTTAATGCTTTTTACTACCCTGGCATTTTCAAACACAGACATCTCAGCTCCAACAATATGCTGCAGTTTCTGTGCACCACTGACCCCAGCCTGGGAAGCCTCTGCAGCACCGACTTTCAGATGGATACATACCTAAGTCCCAGAAAGCTGGGAACCAGGCACACTCAGCACCTCTGCAAATTAAACACCTCCCAGCCAGAGTGTGCACATTGCAGAGGCCTCAGCAAAGCAGGCACTGAACACCAAAATATGCTTCTCTTCATAGTTATTTCACCGTTGGTTGTTACAAGGGCGAACTGCTGCCCACAATCAGCTTAGCTATGAATCAGTGTGTCTGTCTTCATTTTATCAGTTATCTCTGCATAAATTCCAAAAAGATCCACTCTAAAGAACAAAAAGCACGTAAAACTGTCACAGATTTCACCATTAAAACAAAATTTGCCTTGAAAAAAAATCCGAATAGGCATAGCAAGCTGATTACATGAATATTAGAAATATTTTCCCCCTGTAAACTTTTCCTAAGTCGGTATTTCATATACCCCTAAAGTCACCGAACAGATACCAGCTGTGCTGCAAATGCTCAGGGGCACTGACAGGTAAAACACTCTCATCTGAGTTTTAATATTGCAATTGAACTCTGCAACAGACACTGATGTTCTTTCACAAACACACCTGAAACAAGAGATTAATGATAAATCCAACTTCTTATCAACTTCTAATTGCAAATGGACAATAGAGGCAAGAAGGCAACATGAATTTTTCACTGATACTCAAAATGAGTCCTGTAACTCATAGCAGGACTGAATTACTGAATTACTCCAAGAACGAGTAAAGCATGTGACAAAAAAAATGCACTGTTACTCTAAAAAGGCCAAAAGACAAGAGCGTACTTACTGCAAATGCAATTTCAGTTCCACTCTGTTAGCAAGAGCACAAAGTCCTTTAACCTGATTACAGCTGTGCTGTGGTGCCTCTAATATTTGTCTTCTCTCAGACTAAATACACAAGCTCTTCTTCTTAATCTAAATCCAATCACAAACCAGTCTTGGGTATGCTCCACCCTTGCAATTACGTCTTGCTGTCGGTGATCGTATTCCACTTCTTTCCTTCCCTATTCCCTTTGCATAGTGCAGCCGTTTTTATTCAATGCTCTTCTGGGAATATTATGTCTCCTCTAATAATCACATTAATTAGAAATTTTAATTTTGGCATTAAACAACACAAAACTAGTTTTGACAAATCTTACAGTTCCAGGGGCAATAACAATGAAAAAGTAAACCACTTTTTCGTCTGCCTCCTAATATATTGCATTTTTAAAAGTCAAGACGAAAAGAAGAAACATTACCCTCTGCTTTCTATAACAAGATGAGTGCGTCCATTTACAGAAGGACTTTTAATTTCAGGTACTAGCGCACTGACTTCCAGAAAGCATAGCCAATAAACACATCCTTTTACTTTAATAGCTGAAAAAACAAGTGCACCAAGGTTTGCCAAGGACAGCACATATTTCTCAATCTTCAAAAGAACTGCATTTTGTTTTACTGTAAATAAAATTTTAATGCAAATAGAATCAATGAAAGGAACTGGTCTATTGCAACTGTAATTTTGGCTAATTTGAATGTTATATAATTTGCCTGCTTACAATAAATGACAAGTGCTGGTCTCTGATTTCGCAACACCAAGCACAGCTCATAGGCAGTCTGGCTGGAAGAAACAAATGCAGCAATGGTATTTTACCAGGTCTGTATCATTAATAAAGCCAGTACAAATAAGCAACCTTTCCAGTACATATCGCCTTTCTGTATTACCCTTTGTAGCCAAAAAATAGTTTGCTCAATAGAAGCATAGTGTTTACAACACTGATTAGTTGTGAATGTATCTGTATGGAGCAAAATGGGGATCTGAACCTTTCTGAGATGTGTCTCAAGGGGAAGAAGAGGAAGGTGACAACAAAGACATGTTGTGATAATAACAGAAAGCAATTTTTTTCACAAAGCTGCCTAAGTTCCATACAGCGCTTAGGACTATTTTTCTCTGGAAAACTTCTTTTCCCTTTTTTCAGTCCCCTAGGGATCTTTGACCATACAGTTTGAAGGGACTTGAAAAGTAAAGCAGGGGCAGAGAGGGAGGGGCAGGGGAAAAGGATGGTGGTGCAGCAGGAGACAGACAAAACCCACTGTCGTGACTGGCATTTTCAGCATTTACATGGCTAAACTTGTATTGCCAAGCCAATTAGAGCTTATCGGTCTGAACACTGAAAATTACTGATTTATGTTTAGCAACCTTGCAAACGACAACCCTTGCTGCTCACAGTAAGGAAACCAATTTAAGGGCCTCTCAATGTATACAATACTGCCATTTATATATTTATTTTTTAAGGCTCAGGTTTCCAGTTCCACCAGTAAGTGCTCACTTTGTAGATGCATGATACTGCAGTGATACACACACGTACCGTATATCACAGCACAGCTCCAAATGCAGCAGTAGACAGAAAGACAGATTAGTTAATCCAGATTTTGGGTACGTAAAATTGCAAAGGATAGAATGGAAGCTGTTGAATCAGGCTCTTGAGACCTCAAAATAATGGGAAAATATACTTTTAGGTGGCTTTTAGCCAGTTGTTTGTTGAATGCCTCTCCCCCTTTCACTTATACTATCTACTGTTTAAATCAAATATTGTCTGTCTTCTAAAGAATGCATTGTAGGTTATTCATAAGAAAAAAATGTGAGTTCCATTACACTAACATACTTTTCCTTTTTTTTTTTTTTTTATTTTTTTTAGTATTTATTCATTCTATAGACATTGGGTTGCTTGGTTGGGATGTTTTCCTTTGGTTTTGGTGATTGGATTTTCCTCTGTTTTTGGAAAGTTTATTTAATGTTTGACATCTCACTGTTTCCTCCACACAGTCAGTTCTTCCAGTCAGTTTTGTTTTGTTTTGAAATTACTCACACAGCAATAGGGAAGAGGAAAAAAAAAACCAAACAAGTAATTTTTTTTTTAAACCCTCTCCAGGAAACTGGGTTGTAAAACCACAAAATCTGGCAGGGCGTCAAAGCAGAGGAGTACCTTACATATTTTTATATAAAACTGAGGTTTAAAAAAAAAAAAAAAAGGAAAACGAACATACTTTGCACAGTGGAACCCCAGGACTTGTAGAGGGAGTGAGTAGTAGGAACAAAGACTTGTGCCACAAAACTGAGAAAGCAAATCGCAGCCATGGAGAGGCTGTGTGCGT
Source organism: Setophaga petechia (assembly GCA_024362935.1). NCBI lineage: Eukaryota > Metazoa > Chordata > Aves > Passeriformes > Parulidae > Setophaga > Setophaga petechia. The sequence continues at coordinate 25,596,820 of JANCRA010000004.1, read as the reverse complement.
GCACATGAGGCCACCTGCCCCAGCGGCACTCACGTGTGCTGGCGGCACCGCACGTGCAGAAAACACTTCTCCTTGGTTCTCCAAAGCCAGCTCTAAACTCCTTCTGTGCCACTCTCCTGAGCTCTGCCTAAAGGCTTTCAGGGGTGTTGTTTATTTAAGAGAGACAGACAAAGATCCCTGGAAACTGGGAATCAGTACAATTAAATTTTTGTTGTTTGTGGTTGAAACAATTGAATTCAGTTGTGATTTAAAGCTGTAATACAGAAAAATGCACAATTCAAGGCAGAACATGATGCTGCCTAACACCTACAGAATGATTTTCTTAAACTATATTTTGCTGTTATTAATTTTCTATTATATTTTAATTTATAAACTTTAATAAAAAGAAAATAAAAAATAATACGTGTCTATAAACGAACGTAAAATTTTGGTAATTACTATGAAGCAAGCCCGTGTTTCTATTTCTTAAACAAAAACATTCAGTAGTTCACAATTAGCTTTTATTTGAACAATGCTCAAAGGCGTGTTTACCATATCGCAAAAGGCAGACAGAAGTACTATTCACTGAAATGCATTTACTACTCAAGAAAAAGTAAGAAGAAAAACAATATTAGAAAGAAAGTCAAGCATAGAGATTACATGCTCAAATAAAATCTCTGCATTTTTCCACATTAACTCTGATGCTAATTTTCCAGCTATATTAGCTTACCCATACAATTTCATAATTAAATTATATAATGTGACACTTCAAAAAACACATTAGGTAAACATCACAGACACTTTAACTCGGTGTAAGAGTTTGGGCATGTATTTAAAATTAGTTGCTATTCCTAATACACTACTACTCTGGAAAAAATGCTACAGTGAATCTAACTATAAATCAAATTTCCCCAATTACACAAATCAACAAATACATTGAAAAACTCCTATACATTTTAAAATACAGATTTTATTACTCCTTGAATGGAGTAACAAAAGAAATTACTGTTCAGATGTCTAAAAAGTACTTTTCCTTGTGCACATTTGCAGCTTCATCACAACTTGCAAACAAACTCTGTTTTGCAGAGCAAACTAGCAGGGATGACTGATGTAAAATGCTAATATAATTTTGCACTACTTTTCTGACCGGTGTGCATACAATGCTATGCTGTAACTGGGAAAATTGTAAATCCATACAAACACCTCAAGAATAAGCAATATAGAATTTTAAACAAAATATATTGATTAATACTTCCAACAGCTGATGAATTCTGACAGAACAGATCTGACTAAACTGACTTCAGGCTAAAATTTCGGAGAAGGACATCAGAGAACCACCTTGTAACAACAAAATTAAAGAAAAGAAAAAGAAAATAGGTGACAAGTTATTTCTGGCACTATTAACATTCAAAAACGTTTTGTTACACTGTGTGGACGACCTAAACAAGACTTGTTCATAGTTTTTATAAACTAGGGAGTCTGAGTGGCAACTGCCTTGCTTTGCACTAGATTTTTATGTTAAGCATTTCAGATGTAACAAACTCGATTTTTAGAGCAGAACTTGTTGAGACAAAATTCCCACAGATTTCAGTGAAACTCATCTGCAAGGATTGCAGGGTGGAGCACACAATACCTTCTGAGTAATCATTTTAAAATACACACACTGTGATAATTTAAATTTATTTTGACATTTTATATTCTTTGGTTAACTTTTAACTTTCAGTGCAGTGCTGAAACACGAAGACATTAAAGAGCATAACATAAAGCACAGTGCTGCAGGTAACAGACTTGCTCAAATTTGGTAGAGGTTGAAGTCAACACATTACACACTCCCAAACACCTTGTTCACAGTTTTATTATTGATGACATCTGCACACTGTGTCAATTCTTATTTGGCAATACCAAGTAAACTGGTATGGGTCAGACTAATTTTATATATAGGAATAAAAAGGTTTCAAAGTAATATATACGTGCAGAGCAGCAAAAAATTATGTAACCTACATGCCAATAAAGTGATGAAATTCAGTAGTTATATTTTTCAACTGCAACACAAAAGGTTTTTAGAAATCAGCAGGAAGCTGCCGTGGAATCTAAACCAAGAAAGCATGTAACAACCAGTGCATAAGAAGCATGTATTATCAAGCATGTATTATTTTCTGACATATGTTTTGATTACAGTTTGGAGATGTGCCAAAAACCTTGTTCTAGTAAATTGACTTTAGATGTCTTTAAATGCTTTAGAGAAATTATTTGTGGCCATGAAGGTAAACAGAGAAATGCTAAGCCTTGACTTCAGCAACTGGAAACAGCAAGATTTGCATGAGGAAGCTGTGAAAATAGGAACATTGAAAGGCGTAAAAATTACATCTCAGCCCTACCCAAAATATAACACACTGTTACAATAAGTTGTCCCATGAGGAAAATAAGAGGTTTTTATTTATACACACACTTTGAGGCCAGTCCTGACACCTTTACATAGCCATATCTCCAATATTTTTGCTTGGACAGCGGTGGAAAAATGGTATCTTCTCCACTTTTTGTAGTATTCCTTAGTGGAATTAGGAACAAATGCAGACAGACAGACAAGCCCACTGTAAGCTGTGTCAATCTTGGCTTCTGAGTTAAAGGAAATATGTTCACAGCATCTATTCTATGTACTTCCAGCTTTGGAAATAGATACATGGACTTCTGGCATTTGATTTTGTATGTAAAAAAAGATTTACCAAATGGGAGAGGCTTAACCATTTATAGCCTCTTTTTGAAGAAAGGCAACATGAAAACAAAGGCAACCAGCAAAACAATAGTTAGGTGAAATTAGTTTATTTGCCTTGGTTCAGCCCCTACTGGAAAAGCCATCCATAAGGCAAAAGCTGTGCTCACAACTATCAACGCTGAAAGACAAGAGAATGAATGAGTGTGGAAATTGAATTACACCCTCCCTCCCGGTAGGTGGTCCTTATGGATGAGCGTACTGGATAGAAGTCGGCACCACTCCTGTCCATGATGCATCTGTTCCCTGGACACAATCCTTCAGACTGCAGCTTTCTCAGTATGATGTTATTCAAGGAGATAAATACCATTTTTTAAAAAATCTCTCCTTGAAGCAGCAATTTAAGATAAACATCTATTTGCAACAGACATTTGCAGTAGGAACTCTCATTGCAGGCTCCTACTAATCAGATTTGTGCATGATTTTGTTTCCACTCAGGAAGCTTAAATTAATTTAGCTGTTCCTGAACAGTGTTCCTACAGAAAGATGAAGTATCCAGTAGCTCACAACCACAATTCCTAGCTCCACAGCCACATTTGCTACACAGTTAGGGTATACTGAAAATTTGTTTCCTTTAGCTTTGGAATTACACAAGTAATTTTTACTATTACACTGTTGTCCAATGACATTCAGTTTTTAGACTTGTGTAGATCGCCTAGAGACTGAAAAATGGAAGAATTCAGATCCTCATGTATGCCAGATTACCATCTGTGAGAAAATATCTGGGGTACTCCTCACATTGATGAGATTGCCATTAATGCAGCTCAACACTGAGAAGTCTGATGTGTTTTCCCTGCTATTGTCTGCTTTCAAGTTCTGCATTTAATAGCAGTGACAATAAATATACTAATAATTAATACATGATTATTGCTATTTTGATTCTATGAACTTGCAGTCCAGGACTACTTTTAATTTTAAAAGTAGTAGTTGGTAATTCCTTTTGTGCATAGACTTCATTTTGTGGGTACCGACAGGCAGGACAGAAACTATGATGAAAAATGTCAAAACACGTAATCTATGAGGCACAAACTGTTGTCTCACAATGTTTTTCAGAGGCTTTCAAAACAGTTTTTGAATAAAGGCCCTTCCTCCCTTCAGCTGTTCCATAATTACATGGAGGACTCCTTTAAGACAACTAGAAAATCAAGACACATGTCCTAATTCTAGGACTTCCACTATTCCTTCCAAAATAGAAAGTAAATACTGACATCCAAACTTAAACAATGAATTAAGATAGTCAAAATCACTGATCGAGGGACGTCTAAATAGATTAATAATTCAGTTCAGAAGGTCAAGTCTGTTCCTTTTTGCATGCCACTTCTGCTATACATTTGAGGGCAGGTATCCCGAGATAACCTGCAAACAAACAGTCTACTAGCAGGATAGAAACAGATGCTTTGTTCTTATGCAAAAATTCATGGCATGGCTAGTACATTGTTAGCACTCTCTTTTCAAGAAAAAACAACGGAATATTTCCATTACTTTGAGAAAAACAGCCATGGGGAATGCCAAAGTACTCTCACCATAATCAACATTGCGAGTTGAATTGCTCCTTGTTTCTAGACATCAAAGTTCTGGCCGGTGTTTCATTTAAACTCACAAACTGCTATCTAAGCAATGCCACCACACACACACACACACACACACACACACACACACGTGCCCACTCCTGACCCCCACTCCCTGCTCTCACGTTCTTCACAGCTTTCTCTTTAAAACAAAAATTTAACACACAGCTCAGGAAATACAGTAAGATGAAGCTGGCTGAACTCCTAGAAATAAAAACTTAAAGTTTCAGTAGAAACTGGCATGTCCCTGTAAATTACAGTTTAACCCCCCAAAATAAACAGGAAAATATACTATTACCTAATGTCTGAAAATTCAGAGAATATATTCATTCATGGAAAATACTTCTTCCAAGTGGCAAGAACTAAAATTACTTCCTCTGTTTATTATACAGTAATCAAGATACCTACGTATCTTTTTAACATATACCTTCCTGGAAGTAGTGCATTTTTCCTTTTAGCAAGGAAAGAGAACATTGTCTTGGCATAGGTAACATTACTAACAAAAGCATGCTCATCAAGACAGAACTGGACACTGTTTTTACAGAGGCATGCTATAGCAGTTTCCAGTGTGATCCTAAAGATTTCCTGATTTCCAATTAACACAGCCAGGAAAATTTGTGAACTAGGTAAAAATGAATCCTGTGTGCTTTTAACTGTATTTTCAGAGAAATAACTTTATTTGCAAACAAGGGATCCAGGATTTATTCACTGCAAATCTCAGTGAGTCATTTAATCCCATGACAATCACATCATCTTTCAGATCATTCATGTGGCCATGACTGTAACTGCAGCGTTTGTGGCCAGACCAAAACACAGACACGATCAAAGGAACTATATAAGAATGGACAACTTTACATGCCATGCCTATAGCCTACTGCTTCCATGCCTATGGGTTTCTCTCCATGTCAAGTTGTATCAGCCTTCATAACACCTGAAGTTAACAGAAGTTTCCTTCTCAGAAAAATAAACCACAACAATCCCAACATCTGCTCAAAGGAAATTAGCGTGTTGCTTTATGTCACAGTAAAACTATTTTATTTCTAAGACAACAAGGAGCCACAGAAACCTTCTGCGCAATGGAAACATACAGTCAGATCCTTTTTTTGCACGGCATTACTCTGATGAAGTGAAGGAAGGGTTTCTGCTCTTGGGAGCCTGTTCCAGAACTGGCACAGCCATGCACAACCTGCCCCCAAGGGATCTTCCTTCCAGAAGCATAATCTGGTGCACAGTATTGACAGTTTGGGCAAAGCCTCAATCCTAATTTAAAGTTTAAAACTAAATCTGGACCCTACTGGAAATTAAAACCTCTCTGCTCTGGCTTGGCTTGATTTGACCTTTTTGTGGCTTAACAAATCAGTAGTAAGTATTCATTAAGCCCATGAAGACACATGTTCGCAGCAAATAGGTAAGTGACAGTGTAGGAAGCACAAATAGTTTTTATCTAGTTGAAGATGCCCCTTCCACAGCAGAAGGGTGTACTGGAAGACATTTAAAGGTCTCCTCCAACCCAAACCATTTGGTGATTCCATGATTTTTCAAAGTACCATGAATCTTAATTAGCACAGTGTTTTAACTCCAACTTTGGTACTCTAGCCCGCTGACTACTGCATTCTAGCTCCCTTTTGTTGCAGCAGCATATTCAGCAGAAATAGAAAGCACAATTATGGTTAGGCCACATTAACTTGCTGAAATTAGGCTCAAAAGCATCTCTTTTTGGATGACTTCAATTCTTGTATGAGTCAGCAGCCAGATAAGTAGGTGTTAATTTAGCAACCAAATCACTCCAGAAGATGTGAGACAAAGTCCCCGTTCTCTGTTAGCTCAGGCTCAGAAAGCCTTCCTGCTACTTCTGAGCTGCCTATGTGAGCTAGGATTGCACAGAACACAAAATCAGAGCAGGTTCCTTAGATGTGGCCATTCTTCTCTACAGTCCTTTCAAGCCACCATTGAACACGGATACGTTTGAACATGGATATGTTCGCATGAACATGAATATGACTCTGTATTATCTCTGTGTAAAGATAAGCAAACAGAAGCCACATTTATAAGTTAATTCAAATAATAAATTCATATAAAGTTAAAAGATTGGAATGGACCTTAAAGAACATCTAGTCCTCAACGCCTTGTGCCATGGGCAGAGACACCTCTCACTCAATCAGGTTTGCTCAGAGCTCCATCCAGCCTGGACTTAAACACTGCCAGCCAGGGCTGGGGTACCCACATCCTTCTGGGCAACCTGTTCCAGTGTCTCACCACCCTCACAGCAAAGAATTTCTTCCTACTATCTAACCAGATTTTCCACTCTTTCAGTTTGTACTCATTACTCCTTGTAATAATTTGTAATCTTATAATTTTACATCTCTCAAACACAAATCATTCATTACACAACTATGCCCTCAGAACACCCCACATTTAGTAAACATGATTATTTAAGGGATTGTATACTCATTGATACATCCGAATATGATCAACAGTAGTCAAAAGCACAAAAATGTTACTTTCTACATGGGTTTTAGGCTGAGGGAAAAACCACAAACCTGAAACACCTAACAGTTTTAACCTGGAATCTGAGAAGTATAACCATAGTCTTCTCTTATTTTGCAACACAATGAGAATATTCTGTGTGGTATTACTTACTTCTAATGAAATACATATGATATTGAAACCAGTAATACTTGTTTCTGTCTCTGAAATAGAAGTCTGCTCCTCAGCTCAACAGTCTCATAATGATCGAGAAAAACTCTTTCAGGTATGTCCACACCTCAGAGTCTGAAGAGACCGCAACCTTTATATTTTATGTGATGATAATACTGCAAGACTTTAAAACAATAAGTTTAGAAATACAAGCAAATCAGGAGCTAAAGAAGATATTTTAAAATATTCAGTAATGCTCTTCTATGACTTGATTTATTTCCAGATTGACTTCTGATCTTGTCATGGTGCCCAAAGACTTAGGGAGAAGCTTGAAAGAAAAGACAGAAACAAAGAAATTTCATGCGCAAGTCCTTTGAAGGCAAATTTGCCTCTCCTCTTCTTTTCCTTAAATAAACCCTGGCTGCAAACTAGAAACATAATTTTTAATACCTCTTGAAAGTAGCCAGAAATAAATTTAGCTTCATGTTTACGTGGTGAGAAGAGAGGAAAGAAAAAACTGTGAGCTGCTAAGACTGCCAATAAAACTCTGAAGCTATGGAAACTTTATAATTCTGACTAAATTCAGTTTGGCCATTCAGTAGCTAATAGCAACTACTATTTGTTTGAATCAGCAGTAAAAAAGCAGGGGTCTGGCCCACTGCAACTGTCACTTTCACAATATATATGAAAAGGTTACTTATATTTTCATACTGACCACTCTACAAGAACAGTAACATTCACTAGACACTGCAGATAGGGCATCTCATGATGGGGCAACATGAGGCCAACACAAATGCAGTTGCACCTCTCAGTTATGTTGCCATCTCTCAGTACCAACCACACAACCAGTGTGGATCATCAAGCTCCTGACATTCTGGGTGGGCACAAGAACCAACTCCATTACAGCATCTGCTATAAATGCTGGCTCCTTGCCTTCCTGAAATCACCATAGGACATGGTGGAGCTTCTGTCCCCTGTAACAGCTGGGTCCATGTGAAAATTAGATTCTTCTAATAAGAGTGAAATGCAGCAGCATTTTTGTTTCGATTTGTATGTAAAGGATTAAGAGTTTAGGGAAAACACAAGTGAATTTGGAATTATTTAAAAGTATTCACATTTTCTCAAAGTAGTAAAGTAGTATTTTGAAAGTCGATAAATACAGCCCTCTCCTCTTCATTTCTATAATAAAATGACTGTATTCAAAGTTATCATACCCAACTATCTAGGAACGTTGAAGGCTCCTCCTGACAACTTTACACCAAAAGACTGTTTAGACATGATGACTTAAGTAAGACAGAACCAAAATCAGCAAGTTCTAAGTTTATACTAATTTCAGATTTTGAAAATAGAAAGAGATTCATACATAAAGCAAACCATATTCTCCTCTCCTCCCACTCCAAAGGGACACAGCAACAAAACCAATGAGAAACAAGTTTGTTTTAGTCAATTATGGTGCATAATCTGAGCACTATATTTCATTTAAAAACCATCAAGTTTTGATACATAATGCAGTCAAGTGTCCATAAAAGTCATAGAACAAAGCACATTCAAGAACACAAGGAGATGGTAATTTCTAGTGTCGACCTGGAATCCACTAACAACTGCAGATCCAAAAGGCTCAACTGTCAACTCTCTTGGGCCACCACTCTTTTCATGAGGTAAAATTTCAGGTGCAACATCCCACACATCATCAAAATCAAATCCCTTTTCTCAAGCAGAAAATAATTTCACAGAAGTTTATTTATCTGCCGCTACCTTACCACTGGGGTAGTCACAGTTAAGTATTTCACAGTGTCAATTGAAGACAGCAGAGAACAAGTCAGGCTTCTGTCCTCAGATTCTAGCATGACCATATTCAGAAGAAAAAAAAAATAAAACAATCCCTCCATTATCAAGAAAGAGTCCAAGAGACTGGGAAAACCCTCATGTTTTCTGTAAGCTGAAGCAACCGTGAAAAAAAACCCAAACCCACCTTTCTTTTTTTTTTTTTTTTTTTTTTTTTTTTTTTTTTTTTTTTTTTTTTTTGTGTTGTTGTTGGTTGGAGTTTTTTGGTTTTTGACAGAGCACAAGAAGACCATTTTACCTCCAGAGGTAAAATGAGACAGAGCTTACCTCCATAAGCTCTGTCTAAAATCAAAGTCCGAAACCAAAGTATTCAGCAGAAGTTTTGACATTTTCTCCAGAGCTTTCTGCTCTGAGACTTACTACTCAAAATATATGCTAACTATTCTTGAGCACAGTAGCACCATACTTTGAGGGGTAATCTAAATCCCTCCTACGGTACAAATTACATACAGTTTTATTTGTGTCCAGCTTGCAGGATGGACATGAGCCGACATGGATTTCACATGTGTCACAGCAATGCTGTTTTGCTATGCACCAGCCAAATTTCACCACAGAGATCACTGCCTGTTGATTGCAGTTGAAGAGATTCTGAATGTTTTTCTGCTGAAGATCAAAGTCCCTGACATCTTGCAACTAGATGATGAAGTTTTAGTACACAACTGAAACACTGCTTTAGGGTAAAACAAAGAGTTGGTTTTGTCTAAATGCATCAGTTAATGTCCAGACCACAGCACAAACAGATTTTTTAGGCATACTCTGGATATTTATACAAAACAAATAAAGGGTTAGCTTAGATGCCAAAAAACTGCCAGGAAGGCCAAAGAATCATGAAAGGAACTACAACTAAAAATGACTGTTCTTTGCAGGAGGGATAAAGGATAATGACAAGGCCATGCCACTTCTAAGCAATACACTTTATTTCAAGAAAGTACACGCCTGAGCTTAAGAGATTATGTGAACATTGAGTATATTTAAATATCTACTTGTCTTATCAGAAGTGTTCATGTATTAAAATACTCAGGACTGTACTTTATTTCCACCTATCCACCAAATCCTTTCCAGGGCTAAAATCAATGTTACTTGGAAACTGGATACAGCAGATACTTTTAAAAACAAGGTTTATAAATAAATCAATGGCTATCTGCATTTTCTGCCTTTTTTTTCTTCTTTTCTTGTTTCACGAGGAAATATTTTATGACTAAGTACAGAGTATTGATCTACTCTATAGGCTCAGCTGGACATTGCCTTCAGCTCCCACCAACTAATAATTAAGAACAGATTCTCAGTATGTGAAAAACTTTGGATTACCTGAACACAAAAGGAAACACAGACACCACTGCTTCTGCTGTCAGGCTAAGGAATGTTTCCCAGTGTACACTTGCAATCCTGGCTACAAATTCGGCATCAATCCAAAACCAACATGCTTAGGATGTAGTGAAATAGGTGCAATGCACAGGGGTAAGTTGTGAAATATCTTAATGGAGATCTTTATTTCCTCCTGAAACTTTAAGATTAATTAAGAAAGTTAACTTTAAGATTAATCTTCAAATTTAATCTTAAATTTATCTTAACTTTAATTAAGAAAGTACTACATTAACATTAAGAGCTACTACTAAATTAAGAGCTTACAGGCCATTCTTTCATGAGTATGAACTGTCCTTCCAAGTTTCCTTACAGAACTTGGAGAAATAAGTTGTTTGATTAACTCCCCCAGCCTCACTGTGGTCTTCCCCGATATGAACCAATACAGTCTTTAGAACAAGGGGGAAAAGGAGCATCAAAAAGGAGGTATTAGTCTCTTCTCCAGTCCTTTCATTCTCTGGGGATCTGATAGGCAGAGGAAGCGTAACAAAGATTTGGGGTTTGCAGTCATGATCTGTCCCTCTATTTGTTTCTACTGGCCGTTTTCTTTTGTTCTCTTTCTTACTTTTTTTTGTCTCTTTGCCTCTCTGTCCTCATATTTTCCTCCCTTGTAATATGCACATAGGATGTGAAGAATGGCTGCTTTTAATCAATCCTTGCATTCATCACAGAAGCACTCTGTAGTGATGTCAGCTGGCAGATTCTGAAGGCAGAATGCTTTATTACTTTGTAGGCCAAAAAATTGTGCAATCATGGTTGTCTTTGTTGTTTCATTTTACACCCTGTGTGCAACATCAGCTGATGAAGGTGTGTCCTTCAAAGACCAGGCTCTGATTTCTAACATTGGTGGGGGAAAAAAAGAGGCCATAGATGATTTCCCTTCTTGCAAATGAGGGGAGACAGTGCTTCTTCAGGAGTGCAGGAGGAACCTTGGTAATGCCTGGTGCTGTTTTATGGAGTAGCTGCATCTGTTGTAAGAGCTATTGTACGTAGTGGTGTGATGCACCCTGCACTGAAAGATTTTCAGCTTTGACCGTGTAGTTTGGCAGTATTTTCACAAGAAGGGATCTGCAAATAGCCTCTAAAAGTAAAGTATATAGAAGAAAATAAATCTTAAACCTAAATTTTAAAATATTTACTCAATTCCTGATGAATGTGTTCAAGTGATTGTCTGAAGATTAGTTGGAGCTCTTGTGGGGGCTGTGAGAGAAGCCTGAACTATCTAGTGGAGAGAGCCATTAAGAAAAGTAACAAGTAACTTTTTATTTCACGTTGTAAAATACTGTGATGGGATATTAGTTTCTGATTTTTAGAAGTGAGATGGTGCCAATGTATTTGCTATTGAGAAGTATCTGCCTTTGCTCACTCTGCTTTGCAATGCACATCTTAGAATTTGTATTGATCAGATGTGAAGAATTTTTTTTCTTCAAAGTTACACATCTAATATGGAAGACTGTCTTGTGAACTACTCTTTAATATCACAATTAAACTATTTCAACATATAAGCTTTAGGATAGGAGATGTTAATGTAGTACTTTCTTAATTAAAGTTAAGATAAATTTAAGATTAAACTTGAAGATTAAAGTTCTGAAAGTTTGCTAAGATGGAAAATACCATTAAAAATTATCCACAGGACAGGTAACAAAATGAGTTCAGCTTATTTAAACGGCTACTGATCTACTTTTGCTGACAGCTGCAGCATCCATGATAGCCAGACGGGCCTCTTGAAGGTGAAAACCTTCAAGTTATGATGCAGATGCATGTAGATACATGCCACCCATAAGCATATATGTACCTTGCAGCAAAATATTCAGAGAAAACCAGTGTTTTCTTCCTTATCTGTAAGATGCCAGAGAAAGGTGTGAATCAGCACCAGAAAAATCTTGGAACAGAGTTAATGCAATTACCAACCAGGAGAATGAAAATTTTTCTGTCCTTTAAGGCTGTGCACAATGTCAAGCAGAAGCTCCTTCACAGGCCACTGTACTTTCAGGTGGAACAAGAGAGATCATCCCAACTTGCTCTGCCCACATAGGCAATGCAAGACTTCTGCGTTGCTGCTATGATGGGATGTCAGCTGTGTTACCCAAAGTTCCTAAGATTATTGTCTTGGCTCTGTCCCTTCTTTTTCATCACATGCTAAAGTTCATGGCAGGGAAAGAGAGACTAGTAAAATGTAATAAGATTAATTGACAGAAATTAATTAACAGAAACATTCCTGTCTCATCAGGTTTCTCCCAAAGAGGAAATTAAGTGAAATATACACTTGTCAGAGTGTTTTTTAGCTATAAGTCAGCAAACTGGGTGAATCAAGAATAAATTGAAATTAAAATGATTTCTGTTTACTTTTAGGCAAGTTAAAATAAATTGGTTCTTCATTACCAAAGTAGAATTCATCTTATCTAATGATGCAGACACAGCATATTTGATTACTGCCAACTACTAGACTAACAGAAACAAGCTGGGATGAGTTTCCACCTATATTTTAAATTGGCCTGTAAGGCAGTCTGAAAAGAGTATTTCTGTCTAGTTAATAGTATTATGCATATGCACTCTGTGGGAGAGGCCAAGCAGCATCTTTTGAAGTTGGCTTAGTCCAGCCTTGGAAACAGCAAGCATGACTACTAAAACTACTGGACAACCTGAGTGGAGTTCATCACTAACTTTGTCTAAATCAATATAACACAGTCAGTGTAAGTTAACTTTGATGAAAACAAAAGATAAAACCAGTCTTTTTTGGAATGTTGAAAGAACAGCCTGCACCCCTCTGATATGATTTTCCTTAAGACTTCTATTCACAAATAAAAACTAGGAAATATATACTGGCAGATTTTGTATTCTCTTTGATCCCCTCACAAGATATTTCAACAGCTAGCCTTAGAGCTTAATTAATCTAAAAACCTCATCAGAATGTATTTACTACCTTTGCATTTGTCCTTTCATACAAAGCTTTGCCTGATCACATTACGTTATCCTATTTGAAAGTGTGAAAAAGCAAGATACATCAGGAAGTCTTGTTCATGCCACGCTGCAGTGAAACAAGAGCACCAAGTGGCTAACATCACAACAAAAACAATTTTATGCCCCCCTTATACAGCTGGGCATGCAGTAACTGCAGTGCAATACAAACCATGGTTATCACATCAAGAATTCTGATTGATCTCCAAAACTCCTCTTTGAAACAAGTTCTGTATTTTTCTGCTCATGTAAGTCATTCCTGAAAAAGTACTACAAAGTGCAGGAGAGAATGGATAGATCTTCAAGGTTGGAAGATAAAACCAGTTAATGTGTGGCCAATCAGCCCAATCAGGGCCAGAGGTCTACAGATCATACACTGGAAATGGAGTGTGGAGCAGCACATTGTTTATATTGAGTCATTTGTAGGAAACTTAAGGGGAATTAGTTTGCCTAAAGGCATTCAGTTCATCGGCATCAAAAGGAGAAACTGACTTACACATCCTGTTTCCTGCTTATGAGTTGCACCCAGCATCCTACTTGTCTCTTTGACACTACTGCCTGAGAATGATACAAGGTCACACAAGCAAGAGCTTTATTCCATCACAACAAAGCATCATGCAGCCAGACTGTGCTGTTCCCAGAAACATAAGAATCTATGAAGTCCATGTTTCCCCTCAGTGTGGTTGATCGTCAGTTCTTATTCAGAAACTTCTAGGATCTTTTTACTGAGAGAGATCTCCTGTGTCTAACAATTCACAAGCTGTATTTCAATCTCATGATTTACTGACTCTCCTTCCTCTATCTGGCTAGTGTTTACTGGCTGTCTTTGACATCTGCCTTTCTCCCACACCTGATTAAAACAAGTGAAGTTACAAGAGAAAACATATGTGGGTAAACACACATACATGCATTGAAATTAGATTTATGTGAGCATGTGTTATAGGAAACAAGACTAAAATAATCTTGATTCTTTCAGGAGGTGAAAGACAGCATCCATAAAATCTCTGAGGAGCAACTATTAATACCACAATATCACAAGCCCTGCCCCTGCAGTTACCCAAGGAATTTCCTGGAAGCTGATCAGCTTTCTTCCTCTTCTCTGAAATCAGATGGGAATGTCCTTGAAGCAAATATAGCATTGTAGGAAATTATAACTAAGGAAAAGGGTAAATGGTAAAAAAGAATGACATATAATTTAGATAAAAGCCTTAGCCTAAGTGACCCTACATAGCTATTCAAAGCAACAAAGTGGTAGAAGACTCAATTTTCATAAATAACCTCTTCTCTGGTAGCTGAGCTAGAGAAGTGTGATCACAGCCCAGGGCCTGGACTTCAACAGAAAGGAGAGAAAGGAGAGAAAAACCTGTATGGCACTAGGATAACTTCTCAAGTCAACTGAAGTACAAACTACCAGCTATTAACATTTCTATGCCTTAGAGGATCCTTAGGCTAAAGAATTCAGCCTCGCCTGAAGATAGACAGCAACTCCAAGGGCTGTGAGATCCTGCCTTGACATCCTGTATTGTGCATGCAATGCCATCCTGCCTGTAAAAGAGAAGAATACACGATGTGGAAAATTATCTGGCAGTCAGTATTTAGCGGCTCAAAAAAAAAGAGAATTGGAATAAGTCACCCTAAATAACAAGATTACTACACAATGAATGCAAATCTTTCCAACAATAAGTAAAACACAAAAGAAAAAAAACCCCAAAACCCCAGAAAACCCCTGTGAACAAAAACTCTAAGACCTATCCACTGGTAACATACAAATGAGATTGTACTAGGTCAAATAAAAAAAATTAAAATATTAATATGTCAGCATGTATTAACAGTTTTAGAGGAACCAGGTCCTTTTAGATTTCGTTCTCTATGAACTGGGTAAAATATCCTGGCTAACAGTCAATGGGGAAACATCAGTCAACAGAGATATTTGTAGAGCAGATCTGTGAGGACAGTCACTCAACTCTTACATTCAGGAGTGGGAAGCCTCACAAGACTCTTCTATAGAGCTGCCTACTTCACTGAGGGCCATCATTCAGTTAAGGATGCAGAAACCCACAGTTTCCCCTCCCAAGCCTACACAGAGCTGCACTGTTTCATCTGGAAAAGGTGAAGTCCAGAGGAACCTCCAGGACACCCAGGAAAGTTCCTTCATTGTAAGGAACAACAGCCATAACAAAATAAACATGATGGCAGAAGAACTCTGAGTCATTGGCTCAACAGTCAGCAGAAGAAAACTTGTTTAAAAATATCTTTATACCAGATTTTATTATTGTGAAAGCAAAGTACAGACCATATCTGTAAACAACTATGAAAAGTAATGCGAATCACTAAGCACTCCTATTCCTCTGGCCATGCTATGGTAATGTGGCTGGACAAACACACCCTCTATTATTCTTCACTATTCTCTCTAAACGGATCTTTCTGAGATCACTAAATGAAGTGGTATTGCTGCACTGTGGAAAAGATCCAGATACTGCTGGGTGCAGCTTTCTGTCTATACACACTGTGCAGTGTCCCAGGACAATTTACATTCCTTAACCTAACTCACTGTGATTTGAAAGGCACGAACACTGAACCTGCAGTGAACTACTGGAGAGGCTCAGTGACTTTTCTATTTATGCAGCTGAATTTCTCTAAAAAGTAAAACAATAGCTAATGTATATGGACATTAAATTACTCTTTCAGTACCTTTTAAAACAGACAATTATTTGTCCTGCCACAAATAGACATTTTACAAATGTCCTGTACAGACATTTATGTAGGTGAACTAGAATATTTACAAAACTATTGAGCTTTTTCATAAGCGGTTGTAGAGTTCTGTATTGCTTATGCCAGTACAGTACCATTGCATTCTTCAGGTTACATGAAGTTTGTACCAGTTCAGATTTCCATTAGAGAAAATAGATGAGAAAATATATTTTAAACTAGCACAGATTCATTGCAAGTGTACAGTTAGCTTTTTGTTATATGGAGTATTGCATTCTAGCTTATAAAACATGGAACCACTGAAGTTAAATACAGCATGGGACTAAAAAAAGGGCTTCACTCAAAACATATAGTACTCCTCCATCACAGCTGACAGACATATGTGTTTTACTCAGGTTCTCAAGTTTAAATTCCAAACTCAAAAGTAAACTTAAACAACAAAAAATAATTTAAAAGAACAGATCTGCTAACATTAATTCAGTGGCTTCATTCCCAGAACAATAATTGTGTGCATCCCACATTTGTAAAAATTTCTACTAATTTTAGCTAAGTCTGAACTCTTCAGTACTTTGGTCTTTCACCTCACCTGACCAAATGCAGACTGTTGGGGACATAGGCATCCCATTCCTGCGATGAGCTTGCTTAAGGACTGAACTCTGAATAGCACATTGCTACAGAACTATGCTGCTTAGATTTGAAATTGGCCCAGTATTAAAATGTCTAACTGACCAATAAAAGGCAAAATATGGTTTGGACTAGAAAAATCTGCTTTTACTTTTTTGGGAACTCTGTTTCACAGAAACATGGAGCAGTCTCTGTTTTGTGCACCTATGTGTAGAAACCTCGTATGCACAAAAATGAGAAGTGAGGATAGAGCTTCTGACTCAAAAAACCAGAATTTTTAAAATCCTGAATAGATTATGGTTTATGGTTTTAGTCACCCTCTTCTTTTTTCATAAAGGTCATTATTTGGAAACAAAATAAATATCTACTAACGCTTAAGCAGAAGGAGTGATCCAAGCTGCCCATTAAAATACAGCCAAGTTACTATCAATCATGACAGATGAGTGCCTTCTAATTTCCTATGAAAGCTTATCATCAATAATGTGTATTAATGATTGACAATGCAGCATTTGTAGCTTTTCACTGTTCTGTAGAGACATGCACAGAAGATAAAAAAACTTCAGTTTTGTGATAGCTTGTGGACAGAACATATGAAACAGCACATTCATAAACTTTTCTTAAGAGTCTCACCCTGGAGTCATGCAATTTATCAACTTGATCACTTCAGAGCACATAAATTGGTAACAGAGGGATTAAAAAACATATTTGATGCCAATTTTACATGCCAGCTCCAGTCTTTTAGCACTAGTTGCAGTGAAGAGCTTCAACATACTCCATGCTGGCATGACACTGGCAGAGCATTCTCTAGAGAATTACTATGGCTTCTTCAAAGCAAAAGGGATCAGGCAAGGAGATCACGGTAGGCTGGCTCTTGCATAGCTTCAGAGTCAGCAAGAAGAAATGCAGACAATACCCACACCCTCAACACAGCCTCACGCACCTAAGGACCTGGCCTTCTAGTCGATGATTAATGTTCAAATCATCTGAGCTGTGGGATGCCTCCTCAAACTCTTGAGAAAAGGCTGCTGCACCCCTAGCATACCTTTGCAGAAAAAACAAGCAGGCTGTGAAAGTGAAGCTCTGGCCACACCCAGGCATGTGAACCTCAACAGGCAGGGAGTCAGGACAGCTGGTGAGGACATCAGGTGAGGAGGAAGGAAGCCTTTTGTGGGCGTCAAGTACATTTGCTGTAGACCAACCCACCTTTTCAAAATCTAATCCACATCCTCTCCTGTCACAGACCCAAAAGTGTTTGGTCTTCTGCAAGCCTAACTTTGCTGAGATATTGAAGGCACAGAAAGATGATTCTTGAAGAGGACCAAGCAAGGACTTAACAGGAATTAATAACACCCTACCAACAAGGTCAAAAAAGCAGCACTGCCAAACTTCTTTTTAAAACCACCTCTTTCAAACCAAAAAAAAGAACTGTAATGAAACCAATTAAAAGAGTTACATTTCTTAAAACACAGCACTTCTTTTTGGTTTTGAGAGAAGGGGAGAAAGCCAAATCATATGAACACACACACCCAGCATCCTGTGCCTTATTCCTGCAGTCTGAGAAGCCATCAAAACTTCATAAGAGCTTTTTGTCAATCTCACTTCACTACAATAGATACATTTCTCGTATCATATGCTCTTCCAACATTTTGCATTCACATGCACATTTTATTTTCACAAACAATAGCTTCAGACTTGTATTTTTCCACTATAAACTGACACCAACCCAAAGCCTTCCCCATAACTATGCAAGGGCATGTAGGCACAAAAAAATATTGTCCTCCTCAGCAGGCTGGGTGTGGTATTTGAGTGTTGTACATTCCTTCAGTTAATTGAACATTATATCTCTCTTTTCAAAGGTTCATTAAACAATTGGCTTGGCAAAAAGGTATTGAAATATTTGAAGTAGGTATTCCTGGCTTATAACTTTTATTTCAAATATGCCATTAATACATATGCTGATACACAATAGAATTTCTGGTGCTGTAAGCAAACATTTGCCTTTAAAAGGAAGAGGAAGAAAAATCAGAAAGTAGGGTACAACCAAAAACCTAAGAACTTAGCAGTGAGCCAAAATGATAATCTGTAGGTACATATACAGTACACAAGACCAATATTCTTAGATACTTTTTGCCTCCTCATTTGGATACATACAGAGATTTTCTCCTCATACTTAGGTCAGTCTGCTTTTCAGTTGAAAGAGATGCAAATTTCAAGAGCAACAGAAAAGAACACAATAGAGAAGGTTAATTTCAACTAAGTGCAGTTGGCATGGCTGACCACATTTCACAACAATATGAATGCAAATAATATATTTGCATATGGCAATAATGAGAGCCCGATGTGCTGCAGCTCTCCGGAGCCAGCCCAGTTCTCTCGTAAGCAATCACATTATAGTCAGGGTTTGTGAGCACAAAATATTCTCTGTGCTAAAGCGTCAGCCAGTCTGGTCCAGGCTTCAAACAGCTGGAATTTTCACCTGCCTACTGTGCTGAAGAAGATGTTTCCTTAATAGTTCTACTGTAAATAGTCAACTCCATGATGCACAGAATGCTCACTGTGTCCTTTTGCCTGGGCAGCACAGCCCATCTCCCGTAACTATTGGTTTGTTAATCCATTTGGTACAAGTAGTTTAGGAACTTGGAATAAAGTCTCGATACTACTCACCTACATACCACATACCCTACTTCCAAATTTAATATCAAAGAAAAAAAATAACACGACTGTTAAAAAGAAATTGAAAAGTTACACTGGCTGCAACTGGAGGCAAAATTAAAGCTTTACGGAAGGGATGTGTCAGCTACAGAGCAGGAGTGGTGTATGTGCTGCTCCCTGGAGGTACAAATTCATTTCCTCACGTTACTCCTTAATGGCTAGCTCATTCCTTCCATGAGCTGCCATGTTGGTGTGAGCACATTAAACAGGACTCTTATTCATAGTCACGAGGCTCTTCACTGCTCTCTGATGTCAGCACAGAAGGTCAGCTGCATAAATACCACGCAGCCAAAGCTGCACTGTTATGACCAGACATCCTGTTTGCTGCGGATTCTATTTTTAATATTTTAATGATGTTAATAGTGGGAACTCCCAGTTTAACCAGTTAGCTTTCTGTTAAAATTTATCCGGCACTTAATCAAAACCCACTTTATCAGAGATTCAAGTATATACAGATTCCATTTTTTGCTGTCAGCTTCAAGGTGTCTTTTCCCCCAAAACTTCTTTCTCCTGCCTTTCAGGAGATTTTAAGATTTTTCAGGAGCAAAGATAGAGGTTTTTGGAAAGACTTCAAAAAAACCCCTGTTACCTAATCTTAAAGCAGTGTAGTCAAAGAACATTTTAATATATTGCTTCTGTGTGGGAGCCAAGACATTAGAAAAAACCACAAAACATAAAACATTTTATGTAGAAATTTTCTTAAACTAGCCAAGAGGCAGTGAAGGCTGGGAATTACTGTGCACCTTCAACACTAGTAGGGTGTTCCATCTGTGACAAAGTGAAGATAGCTACATAAGATTTCATTCATATTTGAGCTAAAATTAATCCATCACATTCTTACTATAATTTCAATTTTAGCATTTTCTACATATCCAAAAAGGCTTCATCACATTGAAACAGGCATAGTTACAAAGAATCAGGTCTCTCCAGTTTATATTATATGACAACATTATCTTCCACAAGAACAGACACATAATGGCAAAAAAAAAAATAGAAGTGCAGCTGTAGTAGCATGGAGCTGCTCCATCAAAAAGTGCACTTGCTTCCCATTGATACAATTAAAAACTACAAAACAAGCATAGATTAATCTTTCAGCATCTCACTTTTTTTCACAGGCCAACCAGAAACACCTGAGCATAACAGAGATTTATATCAGGTAAAACACAGCTGCTCATTACAGTAATACATCTATAAACATTCCCTGGTTAGAGATGGATTTTCACTCATTATACCCTTTTTTTGCAAAGCGAGGGACAATGTATGAGGTTGCAGAAACTCAATCTTCCCTAAAAGATAAAGAGGAAAATTATAAGGACCAATGTGGAAATGCAGACAGATGGGATATGATGCATGACAGGAAAGGAAAATAAAAGGATTGCTTTTGCAAGATGTAGAGCCTGGCTTCATGATTATGTCACTATCTTTCATTTCCTTCTAAGAACCCAGTAATGCTAATTCTGCCATAAGCAAGTGATTAATCCAGCAGGAACCATGAAGAAGACTAAAGCATAGACAGATGCCACAACTTTTAACTGTTTTCCCTAATCACACATCAATCTAAACTTGTCAAAGAGCTATTTTCAAAGCGTAGCACAATTTCGTATTGGGAAAAAAATTACATTCGAGGGGTCATTTCAATATTTAATGGAGACTTCTGCCTGAAATTACATGTCACAATCTTTATGCCATGATTCTCATACATGATATGACTCAAAATATTAGCCAAAATATCAGCAGCAGCCTGCCACAAAGAATAACAGCAATATAGACCTAAATAAAGCCATGGAAAAGAATAGCAAGTACTTTTGATCACCACCACACACCAGAAGATGTTTGCCAAAGTATGCTAAAGTATTGCAAAAACACAACTGAACAGAAAAAAACCAAGCCCCAAAACATTGCCTGATTGAAATACATGGAATAGTTGCCTGAAATTTCAGGTGTTTAAAAAAAAAGGGATGCCCTTTTTTGAGGTGAAATCGTCAAACAAGGATAACCTGCACAAGAAGTTTGAGGGAGGAGTGTTTTTTTTATTTTAAACATATTAAGGCTGTCTTTTTATCTATGTCCCTTCAAATCATATAAGAGCTCTTTGTATCCTAGATATATTTTTTGACCAATGATTTGCATCACTGTTGCCCATTTTGCTAGTCACATGCTTCATAAAAACTTCACAAATAATGCTTGTGTTGTAACCATTCCTAATTTAATATGAAAGTCAGAATTTCAGTTCAAACCCTCAGGGAAACTCAGCTGGATTTACTGTAAATCTTTGCCAGTGCTTGGAAAGAGTCTGCATAGCAAAACACCCACCCAAATCCACTCTTAACTAAGCCAAGATGGCAATAAATTCAATAAACTGGAAAAAGAAAAGGCACTAGCACTATAAGCTAGCTTCCAGAACAGGAAGGACATCTTCAAATGGACATTGCCTTCATATATCTTTTAATTCTCATCCCCCAACTCCTAACATTGAAATCAAATGCAATATAAGTAGACAAATTCTCCTTACCTGTAACTTCAAACAACTTTACTTCTGTGTCCTGTTCTGAAGTGCTTTACAGGCAGTAGTAGGGGTTGTTTGTAAAACTCCCACAGAAACAGAACCCAGAAGTGGAAAATGCGGGTGCTTGCTAGGGAGGTTGAACACAAACTGAAAACCTTGAGCTTCAAGTTTCCTTCTATAGTTACAGAATCACAGATTACCCTGACCTAGAAGGACCAAGTCCACAAGGTCCACAAGGACCAAGTCCAGCTACTGGCCCCACACAGCACCATCCCCAAAGCTCACACCATGACAACATTATCCGAAGACTACTTCTTGAACTCAACCAGGCTGGTGCTGTGACCACTTCCCTGGGGATCCTGTTCCTGTGCCCAACAACCCTCTGGGGGAAGAACCTTTTTCTAATATCCAACCTAAACCTCCCCTGACACAGCTTCAGGCCATTCCCTGGGGTCCTGTCACTGTCACCACAGAGGAAAGATCAGTGCCTGCCCCCCCTCTTCCCCTCATGAGGAAGTTGTACCTGCAATGAGGTCTGTCCTCGGTTTCCTCTTCTCCAGGCTGAACAGACCAAGCAGCCTCAGCTGCTCCTTGTATTGCAAAACCTCCAACACTGGGGGTGAGGCCAGCTCAGCTCAGAGCAGTGCAGGACAATCCCCCTTCTTGCCCAGCAGGCAATGCTGTGCCTGAGGCACCCCAGGGTAGCCTCCTGGCCAACCTATCCTTTCCTTTCTTCCTTTCCTATGCCTACCTACATCTCCTCAGACAACATGTGAGTAGCAATGAGCACTGTGAAATCTCAAGGATATTATTTATGTTGATAATAATGGGTCACTTCACATATTGTGACTCAGACATTTATTAAAATTTTAAATATAATTAGAATCACAACAATGAAGGTGATGGTATATTGATCGAACTTTTCTCATTTTCCTGTTTTTCCTCTGTGTAATCAGTACTCAGCTATTCTGCTGGGAGGTTTATTTTCTATCTGTAAATGAGTAATCTAGAGTTCATGTTTCAGCATCCATAATCAGATTTTTATAAATTTTAACAGATACTCACAATGTTTCTGGCCAAGTAAAACTCACCAGTCTTCAAAAGTAACTTTTCCAATGCAGATTTTCTGAGTCACAAGGGATTTTTATTTTGTCATAAAAAGACATTTTTATAACACTTTATGCGTTTGGCTTATTCTAAGTTTTGATGGTAATAGCAACATTCAGATCAAGATGAATCAAGATAAGCTGAAAAGCCCTAGCTTTTCACGGATGAAAGCAATGTAGTCAAACACTGATCACCACATGATTTAGACACCATCACAAATTTTGTATTGAACACAGACTTAGGTATGATAGTGAAAAGCTTATGCGTAGCCCAAAGAACACAATTCTCTTAGTTGAAACCGTCCATCTTGCTCTAACACCAGCACTGACAAACAAAAACTCCATGAACTTTCCCATTTACCAAAATCATTATGTTTTACAAACACTTACTGTCACAGGTAACAAAACACTTAGATAAGAATATTTTTAGCTTACAAAGATGCAAAACTTTAAACTACTTACCCTTTCTACATAGCACAGCTCATTTGTGTGGTAGAAGAAAGGATTGTAATATTCTGTAATTCAGCAGCCTATGCATGGTTAAGACAACATCTATGTACAAGTTTCACACATTTTAAGGCCGTAAATGAAATGAGGAGCAATGGTAGGTGCTAGAGAAACACAGTGATGCACTCAGTTTCTTTTTATTCTAGAAAAAGGGGGACATCAACTACAACAGCAGCACCTCCATGATGGAGGTGAAGATGCACTGGGAGCAACAGCTCAATTCTCAGATGTGTAAATAGAAAATAAGCATTATATAAACTAAGAAGGAAACCAGAATCAATGACTCCTAACTGCTCAGCCATCTTTCTGTCACAGCAAATATGATGTCATAAAGAAAACACAATTATAGAGCTAGGAAGTGATCTTTTACACACACATAAACTAGAGAGCAAAAAATCAAAACACTTTGTGATTGAGGCACACTATGAGAAGAATCATGGATACATAGGGTCGCACTTTCTTCTATACCCAAGCATGAAAACCCAGTATAAATTGAAGTTTCTGAGTACTTTTATTGAAAACAACAACAAAATCAAAACAAAACAAACAAACAAAAAATACAAAACACAAAAAGCCCCAACAGAGGCATCAAAATGTAACAAAAAATTTCAAACATATGGCACTATTGAAGAGTAAGCAGTACTGCTTTCAGGCCTAGCCAAGGAATTACTGTTACATAGAGAAATCAAGGCTGACTTTTAAAAATCTAAAAATAATTCTAAGAATGCTTCCTATTTCTATTCTCTGGACAAGAGAAAACACTGAAGAGACTTAGCATTTACATGCCATCCAGGTCATTGGTATTCCAAACCTTCCTTTCCAAAACACTTCAAACAAATTCCTATATGAGATATTCACAGGCTTTAACTGATTAAAAACAAGTGCAAGATATGAAATATCCTCTGGAAGTACAAAACAGGGTTTTTTTTGAGAAAAAGCCCTGTCTTCCTGCTGAAGCAAAAGACAATCTGATAGTCTGACCAGATACTTCCTATTAAATACAACTCGTTAAATATTTACTTGCATGTCACTTTATATCAGAAGGCTGGATAGCTACACAAGACATTCACACAAGACCCTTAATTCTGCATTTCTCACATAAGTTGTGAAGCAACACACATCACTAGGATAAATACACCTCTGTAGCAAAGGGCCATGTATGTTATTTTCTTTATCATAGGCTCCAACTCTCTACTACCTCCAAAATAATAAAACTGGAACAGACTTGCCATCATACCTCTTTCTATCCTGTGAAGACACAACACACGGGAACATTTCTGATTTCCGGCTGTTATCTTACACTCCAACGCACTATGCCTGAAAGTTTTACAATCAAAAATTTTTGCACTGAAAAAGCCCATGAGTTGGCAACTTTTTATCAATTATTTTATTCTCCCTTTGCATTAAAGGCTACAGGTCGCACACACACATTCAAAGACAAAAACGTAAACAGTTGTCCGTTAAGTTATTATAATTTAAAATAGACTCAAAGCAAACACCTATATTGATACTTATAATCTAAAATCATTGTAGCTGAAATTCATTACTAGAAAGTATGTTCTAGTACAATATTATTATTGATAATCCTCCCATGCTCAAGATCATATTTTCAATTGCTTTGCTGTATGCACTGGTCCCTTCATAGTACTGGGTAAGAGAAGTCACAGTTCTAGCTATGTCTGATCTGTTCTCATCTATGCTGCAGGTTATGCATTTTGACGCAGAGAAGACTAATTGCTTCATGGAAGAATGCATGGCCCAATTCTTATCTGTAATATAGACAGCCTTCAACTTAAGGTTTGTGTTGGGTCATGTATCCTTGTCATGCCCAACTTTCTTAGGTATTTGCAGACAAGCTATCTACTATCTCCATGCTTTGGAGTATGATCTGCAAAATTGAGATAAACATTCTTATTTCAGTTTTGAAACACTGAGAATTTTAAAAGATATTACATGTTTTTGAGGCATCTCACACAATGGTAATGAGTTCCTTATATAAAAAGTACTTGCTTGGCACTTGTTTAGTTAAAGACATTTTGTAAACACTGAGTTCCATAAAAACTATTTTCACGCTACTAGGCAGTATCTTTTGAGTTATTTTAAATGTCTCAGTTTCTTTTAGGCAACTCTGAGTGCTGTAAAACTAGGAGCAATGCATGTGGTACAGACAAGCATTCTGTTGTCAGGTACACCTCCTCTCCTCTACTGATAAATAAGCATAGTAGTTTTTCAAATAAGACCAAAGTTTTAATTCCTTGGAAAATATTATGTAGGTTATAAAATAAGGGTGGGTATTAAAACAATGGTATGGTATATTAATTATATTGACCATCAAGAGATTCAAAATGCAACTTCCTTTCACATATTCCCATCTATAAAAACAGGTAAGTTGAAACTACTCTCCCTGGCTTCCCAAGCCCTTCAGGCAATCACTTGTCCTAAATATGAACACATGTGCTGCTTGTGTTCCGCACCAGACAAAATTAACATTTTTTTACTTCCTTCTGGAAGCATTTGAAAGCCTAAAAGGTTTACTCAGGGTAACATATGCTGTCAAAAAATAGGCCATATTTATCATGCACCAATAAGATATATTTGGGTGATAGACCAAGAATTGCATCTTGCATGAACTGGCATACACTCAGAAGGGAACCTACTTTTGCTTTAACAAGCAGTCTCTCTTTAACAAGTAAAACAGGAGTGAAGAAATTGCAGGATATAAAAGGAAACTGAACTTTCAACAAATTGATTCTACAGTTATTGTCTCTCAAACATTATCTGCCCTCTCCCAAAGGTGTCATCTATGCTGTGAAATTTAGATACACAGATAAATAGATATCTTTAAAAATATTGACAAATATCCCCCAGTTAAAAACTCTCTAGGCAATTAGGAGAAATCAAATCTTCTCTTCAATGAGGAAGTGATCACTTCAAAAGTAAATCTTGAGGATGAATGACCAAGGCCTGGTTCAGCAAAACATTTTATATATTAATAGCTTCACCATGTTTGCCAGAAGTACAGCCAAAGCACAGAGAACCCCAGTTAAACAAAAACAAGACAAGTATAGTTACTGCGTAACTGGCACTACATGTCATCTTTTTCTTTGAAATAAACAGGATCCTGAGCATGGAAATACCCTCTAGCTGTACTTAATTTTCTTTTGAAATATGGATGACAGAACATGAGACCCTCATCAATGTTCCATGCTAAGTCCTAAGACCATTTTTTACTCCGGTATTTATGAGTGAAGAAGAAAACCAACAGTAAGACAAATTCTTTACTTGGTAACCAGCACATTTAGAGCATGCAGCCTGAAGAGTATGCAGAATATGGTTCATAAACCCAAAACATTAAATTTTTTAAGAAGCAAAAGTAATGGAATCCAAATTTCAACAAGGAACTTGTGTCTCATGAGCAAACCATCTCATAGACTCAAAGTGGCAACAAAAAATGGTTCCTGTGGTTGGGACAGTCATATCATCTTCCTCTTTACACATTAGTTAGGATTACCAAAAATTATGAAGTTCTCACATCTGCATTGCTTTTCTGTGGGCTTTCCCCACAACATCTCTTAAAGAAACATGGTTGATGTAGAGCTCTAAAAACTCTAATTGAAAATGCCCAGTGAATGCCTATATTTAAGGTAGAAAGGGGAAGAAGATATCCAGAGCAACGTAATTGCCTAACCTTTCTTTTCAGAAAGCAATTTTTCCAGATAAAAATAAAAGCTTTTCTCGAAAAATCACTATGACCTCGAGCCGTAATGAGGACAAAAAAAAAAATCTTGTAGTCAATTAAGCAAATTGTCACTGGTAATAATTTTTTAATTAAAACTATGGAAATTTAAGTGTATATACATATATATATATGTATATACACATATATAGACTTATATATGTATATACACTCTATATATACACACACATATATATATCTATAGAAACACACGGTAATATTAAGAAGTAGTCTGGTTTCAAATGTTGGTACAGGTTTCACAAAACCTGCATATGAAGCATGTGATGAGATGAGTTAGACAGTCGTGGTCAGTCACTTGGTTTGTGTCCACATGAAAAGTAACACAAGAAAATATATGCAGCACTGACCAAATGAGTACAGTAAAATTTACACACCTTTAAGAATTTAATCCTGTCCATTTAGTTAAAGCAACAAAGAATGCATTTGCTTTCAACTGTGAGCTACTGTCCTCCTCCAAAAGAGCTTCTTAGGGGATTCTAGGGGAAGGAGAGAATGACAGTATTTTGTTGTACCCATGACTACTTTTAGTACTGTGGCCATGAAAAAACAGATTGAGAACTACCAAAACCTTTTTAACAGTTATGCAAAAGGCCTGGCCTTTACCTTCTGTGCTTGTACATTACTTTAAAAAACAATGTCTGCACTTCCTGACTACTACACATGTGCTTTTACTATATAGCATGTGAACATAAACCAAACTGAAAATAGACATACAATGAGGACAATAGCTAAGATCAGTCATCAAAAAATAGTTAAGCCTATTTATGACAATGTGTAATAAATATAAGACTGAAATAAAACACATGTAAAACTGAAATAAAGCACACATTTGAGCCAGCAGACCACTAAGCCTCCTTAGGAGTCATTATAGTCAATCACATCAAGAAGAACCTGGGGACATTTAAAGCAAGGAGATTATTCAGCTGGCATGCACAAGTGTATACTCTCAGCTAATAAAAAATCCATAGGAGAAATCTGTAGGAGAAAACTTATGGAGTGTTTCAATGCAGTACACCACTTTTTTCCAAATGTGGTATGCTGCTCCAGTTGCAAATGCCCTGAAAGGGGATAGCCTTCTTTCTGCTCTCAGAACTCACTACATCACCACTCAGAATTCACTGTGTAAACATTGGTGGAGGCATACACTTGCAAAATATTAAAAACTATCAAATGCTTTTTGGCTTTTTTCTTTTTGGGAAAGAATAAAACTGTTCTCACATTTTCCATTTCCTGTCTTATTAAAAACAAAACTTCTTTTTATTAAGCTAAGGTATGAATGATCATGTTTCAACCACCAAAAAAATAGCACTTTGTAACGAGAAACAACAGCAGACTGAAAAAGTTAGTGGCAACAGTCAATCCCAGTAGTGTAGCTCTAGATAGCATCATGTTGTAACATACACAAACACAACCTTCTTAGAAGTGCTCAATCACAAATGTGTAACTAATTCTTCCTACAAATCAAAAGCAATAAACCCCTCCACTGAAACTGCCTTTTTCTTCCTTCCTGGACAAACCTTGTATTTTACAACACAGTGGGCTTAATCTACCATTGCACAGGATGGTTGCTTACTTGGACAACTATAATTAACAGCGATGTAAATATCTGCAAACTTTAAACTATTTCAAGACACAGCCATGCTGGCCTGAGGTCTCCTAATTTAGATATGGTCATCTCAGAGTCAGAAAGGGAGCAGAAGCATTCACATATGCATGGGGCTAAGTGGCTTCATTGATCTAAACATGCAGCCTCATGAGAACATTCACTTTTTGACAATACAGATCTGGGAGGCTCCATATGAAAAGCAATTCCTTACTAAGAGAGATGGGTACTGCTGTAAAGAAAACTATGATTCTGGCATACCACTACTGGAAATAAGATACAGCTGATACTGCGGTTAGAACTGGACTATTAAAAAAAATACTACACCAAAAATTTCCCTCTCTTCTTTTTTTGTTTTGTTGGTTTGTTTTTGGTTTTTTTTTTTTTCACACAGACACAGTATTTTCTTGTTCTATTAGATGTCTCTTAGGTGAATTCTGAAGCAGCAATATCCTAAAAAACAACAGTTCTTTAGAAAAGCACAATAAAAAGTTTCTAAACAATTCACAAATACAAATATTTTTTTAGGAATGGAGACCTAAATACTAAAATTGCTTAGTTCTAATGGCCTGAAATCATATTTTTATGTACTCATTTTAAAAAGCTTTTAAATGACAGTGTGTATTTCCCAGACAGCTTAACAACATTTAATGCAAATTAGATCTTGTACATGAGCTGGGAAAAATTTACCATTCCAATTTCTGAGTGAGAAAGGAATTAAATGTTTTCAGTAATCAGGGAAGCCCAGTTTACAGGGTCCCTGGAAAGTTCTGTGAAATTAACATAATTTGATACTTCAAATAACACCACTGAAGCACCTCTGAACAACAATTTAGGATTTTTCTCCATGTTTCTCTTAGCTGTTAAGCAGTGCACAAGATCACCACATTATTTCAGTTTTGATCCTTGCTTTGAACCTTAGTTTGGTAGATTAAAATAAAAAAATTCATTTTGACAAACAAAAAATATATGCCAATTAAAGATTTCATGTAATTTTTATTTTTATGATAATAGTTGTTACCTGAATTAGCAGAAGCACACCATCCTGAATAAATTTTCTAGTTAACTAAGAGCTCTTTTATACCACATGGTGTTTTTTATCAGTATTTCTTAAGAGACTTCAAAATATTTTCTACTTGCAGTATAACAAGACAACTCATTTTGGAGAATTATAAGATTTGTTTCTTGTGTTTCACTTACGGCGATCAATCCACTATTAAAGGGCAAAGATAGCATTTATCATTACTCATATAAATCAGAACTAGTTTGGGTTGTTTATTTTTTATTAAAACTTGAAAGCAATATCAACAAAGTCATTTATGCTCAGGTTATTAGGATAGCTTAAATATTGACACCTATAAGTCTCTGGAGTGACACCAAGGATCAATAGCAACAACCAATAGGAAAATAAGTCAAAGTCACATTGCTAGCAAAACTAGCAGATAAACTTTAAACACAAGAAAACAGTATTTCTGAAAAAGCAGTAGAAATTATTCTAGAAAAGTTGACTCACTCCCTGAAGTTTCAGTATACAATCAAACTAAAACAGAAAGTCAAATGCAATTTTGATCATATGCAGGAAACGCGTTCCTTATCTGGCGTGAATATATTTGCATGCTTATTTCTGTGGTTTTCCTAAATTCTGTGTATTCTTGTTATCTCATCTGATGACACTTTTTATACTACTGAAATATCATCAAATCAGCTTTTATGTTTTGACACTGAACATCATGTAAAAGTGAATTAGTCTTCTAGTGAAAAGATGTTTCTCCCCAGCAGATAGAGATGGCACACTACAATTCCACTGGTCTGACTAGAAGATCACTTTCTTCTGCCTAACACGGACAGGACAACGGAATCTTTTTTTTCAAGCAGACACAGTCAGCTGTTAAAACAAACATTATCATCATAACATCATTTAACAGTTCCATCATACTCTTCATTATAAAACACTGCTTATTTTAACCAAGCAGCTCTTACCAACTCTGTTACACTTTCTCTAAATTTGATACACAAACAGCATTCTGTATTCATTCACATACTGACTGCTAAATGTGCTGACCAGATAAATGACAACCTGAAGAGACAGCATAATATCAAATGAGGAGTAAAAAATGTACAAGAATAGAAAGGAGGACAAAAGTAGAAATGCAAAGGGTGAATGTGTTTACATTTGTGTATGTGTACATGTATTGTAAGAAGAGTAGCTACAGAGAACTATAAGCAGAAAACACAGTGAGCAAAAGGTAACTTTTTTTTCAATTTGTCAGCTTGTTTTTCCATTTTTTTTCAAATAGATAGACTGAAAATAAATAGAAAGGGGTGAACAATACCAAAGGTGACCAAATGAGTCAAAAGAAGACCGGGAAAGACATGAGGTATGAAAAAGACGTAGGAAAGAAAAAATTGGCATAAAAGGTATTATAAAAGAAAATTACACCTTTTTCCGTTTCAGAGATAGAACAGCAGTTTCAGAGATAGGACAGCAAAAAGGTTAGAAATTAAAAAAAGCTTAAAAACAAACAAAAAAACCTAAATAAAGAAGAAGAGCAAAAGTATGAGAACCCTCAGCTATTCAGCTAGAACTCTTTCACACTCATGGATTCTGTTCCGCTGCTGTAACTCGCCGTGTGGATCCACACCGGAGAGCAGCACCACGCCTTTCAACACAAGCTTCCCCACTGGTTCCTCTTGAGCACACCTAACACTGCAGCCACATAGTTTTATCTAGCAAATGGTATCCTCAAATGGTTTTAAATACGTATAAATGTATGTAAAGTCAACTCCTACAAACTTAACTGTTTAGAAGGCAACTTTTTTCAAGAAGCAATTCCTCAGCAGTTGGCAGCAAGCTTTCCTTCACCATTCTGTTTCACTTATTCCATATAGTTATCTTTCTGTCCTAGATTTTGTACTTGGACACAGGTGCTTTGATTTGGTGGTGACTCAGTATAGCAAAGTCATCCACCATACATTACAAATAGGACTTCCTATCACAAAGAAGAAAAATAACAGTGGAAAATTGGACAGCATAGGCATATGAAACCTTAAAGGAAAATCCAACAGCACTGGCAGATGGAAGTTTAGAAGCTACATATAAAAAGTTAGTGCTTGTTTTGAAAGTTTAGAAGCCATATTTAATAAGCTGGTGCTTGTTTTGAAAGGATAAGCAAGATCAAAGCAAAGCTCAGTTTTCAAGGTGTAGCAAAATATATCAGTATCCTTATTTTAATCACAGTTGTAATATGAGCTGCTATCAGCTCTATGACTTCTCTGTTTATTACCACTTGCCTTCTCATCTCCCTCTTCCCACTCAACATCTTTATTTTTATTTCTCTGCTATCTTCAAGGTTGCCTTACTTTTTCCATTACATGCTTTTCTCTTTCTTGTTCTCTTGTTTATCTCTGAAAATACTTTAACTTCTGGATAATGCCATTTCTTCTATAAGTGGACACAACAAAAATCAAGAATTCTCATAGAAGAGAGGTTAGCACCACCTACACTGAGTAGAATTGCAGTGGCAAGTCAGGGTTGGAAATCTAATGCAACCAACTCTGAAACCAAATAATAAAGCTCAGCTAGCACCAAGGAGGTCCCTCACTCTTTTTCTCCTCTATTCTCTTACCTGTAACTGTATTGAAAAAGTCACCATTGCAATGGCCAAACTTTTAGGCAACATAAAGTATTCCAAACTCAGTGAACAGTCAGTGGTTGACTATCAAATATAAGATTATTGTTACGCCTCTTCCTTCCCAGGTGGTTAAGTACCTTGCAAATGCAGTACTGTCAGTCTGCATTGGATCTCCATGAATTATTGATACTTATCTAATAGATATTAGAAGACAATGGTTATGCTTGTCTTCAATTTTAATTCAGATGTCTACGCACAGACCTTGTTCTAGAATTACTGTTTGAAAAAACAATGAGTATCTCTTATGTTTACACATCAGGTTTTGCATTTCTATCACTACAAGGTAAATGCTGAAGTTCTCTCTCACAAACTGTGGAACACTTGGAGAACAACATCCTTAACAGAAAAGGAGTTTTATCAGTACAAAGGAATTTTGCACTAATGAAGCTTTCTCCTATAGAAAGAGACTAGCATTGATAAAACATTGATAAGGCACTTTAAAACCTACTGCTCAGGCATACCAGAGGATCTACCATCCTCTTTTAAATGCAGCATTTAAAAACCGCTTCAAAATGTATGCAGTCTGGTTTGTACTAGTGTTCTTTGTACCATCAATGCATTTTGCTCACAAATTCCCAAGGCAATACAATTTTTATCTTTAAAAAATCTTCTTCATCTTAGCATAAAATGATTGTAAATAAAAATGCTACATATACACACAAACACATTGACATACAGAAATATAAACAGAAATGGAATTACCTAGTAAAACAGTTCATGCTATCTCTATCTATTTAGATGACACTATTCTCAAGCACATCATCACAAAACATCTTTCCTAAATTATGTACTCCAGTTACAAAATAAAAGCCGTGAATTCAAGGATGCTACTTGAGAGTTTTTAGCTAATCATGGAGGTGGTAAATCATCCACCCACAACAATGCACTTTATGGACATTTTTCATATACTTGCAATGCCCATACTAAGGCAACATATCACAGGATCTGGCAGTCATTCTATCCGGAAGAATTTAGCTACAGAAACAGCAATGATTCATTACGCATTTTAGAAGCGCTGTCGAAACAGCAAATCAACACACTACTATTTTAATCCTTTAAAGGTTACAAGAACATTTAAATACAATCATAATTTTTTTTTTCAAAATCAAAACAAGGAAAAAAAATCACAGTTGTAATAATACATTTGGAAGTGCATTTTTATTCACCTTTTTGTCCCTCAAGGGACAGAAAACAGCTATTTGGTATCAACTAACTACTTACCTCTCTACATTGTAAACTAAATTTTCAACTTAAACTTCTTGGACAGCTCTTTCACAATGGATTAACTAAAATTTACTGATTTAAAACCAGTTTAAATTCAGTTATATTCAGGTTTTTAAATCTCCTGTAGTAATTTTTAAAATAATCATCACATTTTAATAAATTGAAATCTATACTACAAATGGATGATTTTCAAACTCACCCTCTGAATGAAGAGTCAACAACATAGTCCGAATATTTTGTTTCGACGCGCACATCACATCTATTGTTGTCCAAAAATCTACCATGAAAACTATCTCTCATCTACCAGTATCTGAAAATAGTGCATCAGGTCCTGTCAAAAGCTCTTAAGGGCTGTATTTCTCTGCACCCTTGAAAGCACCCTTCTCTTTCCTCCTTAGAATGTTGCAGTTAAATACAAACAGATGAAAATTCTGTCTCCTGAACACAGACATCTAAAAAGGCTATTAATTTATTGCCATTGTATCTACATAATGACTCTGAAACTTTATCTTGGAACATCCATTCACAATGATCTTATTGAAGACACTAAGTAACATCTCTACCAAGCTTAAGAAGGCATAATCAGGAAGCTATTTGGATCTTCCGCCCTTTGTCCCATTACACAAACTGACATCATGATTGCTTACCTGCTGGAAAACAACTTCATCCTGCTTCATTTTCTTTCGGCTGCTTTTTCTGATCCTCCGGTTTGTCTGAATCCATTTTGTGACCTGGAGTTCAAAATCATGGTGCTTTTTTAGGTAGAAGAAGCAACCTGATTGTAGTTACTCAGCATTAGGTATCTATAAAGACACTCAAGACAACTTTTTTCATTTCTTCACTGGAAAGAAAAAGCACTTTTCTTCTCTCAAGTGATGTGGTCTGAAGTAATTTGGTTATACCTGTACATGATCAAAATGTGAGGTGATGTTCTTCATCTTAGAGCTTTTGGTTTAAGGGGCTTTGCACAAATAACATTTTGATGTGAGACCAGGTTGCCAAATGGGAAGTTATCGTTGCAATGTGAAAAACTCCGGGAGAAAACCTCTGCGCTTTATCCCTTGCATCTTCTATTTCAAGTAACAGATTTATTTCCAGCCACTCACTTGAACATTGTTCTAGACTGCCAACGCCAAATTTGGATGACATGGTTATTATTTAATAAAGTAGTAAACACTTGGTGGGGCTTTTCTCCCCATACTAATTTTTTTATTCTTAATACGAAAGCAATTATTTTTTAAAGCAAAAGCGTGGCAGGGTGAGGATGGTGCGTAAGGTAGAAAACTCAGGAGCAGATCTGCAAGGGGAAGAAGCGGGTGCAACATAACAGCTGTGAAAGGTTTCCTCCTCACCTCGCCGCTCACTTGCTGGACGAGCTGACACTCCTTCCACGTCTCTCCCTCCTCCAGCAGGGGCTACAAGGGGGAGAAAGCGCACGGTGAGGCGGGATGGTCTCGGAGGATCCGCGATGCGCTCCGCTCCCCGGGGCCCCGAGGCAGCAGGCGCGGGGAAAGCGGGATCCGCCTGCCGCCGGCCCCCGGAGCCGCGCCCGCTCCTTTCCGCCTCATCCCGTTCCGTCCCACGGCATGCCGCCGTTCCCGGGCTCGGCAGCAGCACACCGCAGCCCTCGCTAGGAAATGAAACACCTCCGCAGGGTCCCCCGCCCCCGCGCCCCGGCCCCCGGAGCCCCGCGGAGAGGAGGAGCCTGCCTTACAGACGTCAGGGCCCGCCGGCTCCAGGGCGGCCCGGCCGGGGCACCGCGCCTCACGCAATACCAGCGCGGCGGCCGCGGGCCCGGCCCGGCTCAGCTCGGCTCGGCTCGGCTCGGCTCGGCCCGGCCCGGCCCGGGCACTGGCGGTACTGCTGCCAACCCGCGCTCCCTTGGACAGCGTCGCCGACGGGACGGCCATTCATAACGTCCACATCCATGCTTGTCACGGTTTGCAGCCTCATTACTAACGATACGCTCTCTCTTCGAGACCCTCACTATGGAAGCCGCTTCCCTATGACCCCTCCTATAAACATGCTCTGTCACAGGTCTTTACGGACAGACAGTGGCCTAGTGGGGATAGTTCAAGAAAGCATCAGCACTAACTGCTTCAATACTGGCCTTGGTACTTGCTCTCGCCTCCAGAATCCAACTACTAAACTACCTTGGAGGGTCTGAAATGCACATTAAAAGCAAGATCCAAAGCAGCTGTGAACCACAGCAAGCCCTTTATCGAGGTCTCGGCTAAAGGCTTTATTTATTCAACAAGATGCCGTGAGCAGGTAATTAAATTTAGGCATAGGATTTCAGGTATTCTTGCACCCTCAGAAAAGGATATTCAAACTCCAGCAAGTTGGGAGATACTTAGGTCAACCATGCAAAATCCAAATACTATTAATTCTAAATCAGGATTTTATCAAGTGCTCTTGTGTTTATATTTAAAAAATAAGAGGCAGTAAAGGATAGAGTGCATAATATGTGTTATAGTTTAAATGATATTACAAAAGTCAGTATTTTAAGAATTATTGATACTCTTTTGAAAATTATTTATGCTCTTATACTATATATTTCTATAATCTCTGAAAGCTTCAAAAGGAAATCTATGCTCTAGCAAAAAAATAGGGCACATTAAAGTATGTGTGTAAGCAAACCCTCAATACATAGAATTAGATGTAATTTGTAAACAGATAAGTAAATGAAGGTAGATCCAGCAAGTGTGTATTAAATCTTGAGAGTATCCTTTTATCACTTGAAAAAAAAATCTCTCCTAGCCTTTTTGTTTTACTGCCACAACATCCTTCTTTCAAGATCAAAAGCTTTAGATCAAAGCTGAGATCAAACTCAATGCTTTAAATAGAAGCAACTTCACTATGAAGCATTAAACAAAGAACTTTTTAACAGAGATATCACAATAGAAAATCTTACTGTAGTTTTTTATTTCACACTTACAACAGGTCTACTTGAAACAAGTATAAACAACATGTTTTTATTTTGTAAAGTCACAACAGATTTTTCTACTAAATGGTAATTCTGAAAGCGCCTACAAATTGACTCTTGGACTGAGTTGTATTTAAATGAAGAAAGAAGAACAGAACATAGTTCAAAGGCAGTGAACAAAAAATTATGTTAATGGCAAACACAAATTAATGCAACTGCTTAAACAATATTTCCTTGGATCAGTTAACAGATTAGACTGTGCATTCCCACAGAAGTAGTTATAGGAAACACTGGACCATAGAAACAATGAAACATATTTATACTTTAAGTCCTTTAAAGAATTGCACTTCCTTTCCTGTCAAATGTTTTGAGAAAACTAGGGGGA
Source organism: Setophaga petechia (assembly GCA_024362935.1). Lineage (NCBI taxonomy): Eukaryota > Metazoa > Chordata > Aves > Passeriformes > Parulidae > Setophaga > Setophaga petechia. The sequence goes on along the minus strand of JANCRA010000004.1, from coordinate 25,559,950 downwards.
AAAAGGTTACGAGAGACATTGATTTTCAGACCTGCAGATCCTGAGGTTGATTTGGGATGAAAATCCACAAACACACAAACATACTGTGTGTCCAAACTCAGAGAAGGCTCCTTCTTTCTTGTTTGTAGTTGCATAGCAGTGAAGGAAATTCAAGAGGAATTGTTACTGACTTTTTATGGTAATGTGGCTACTTTGTGTAGCCAACATCTGCGGATCCCCAGTGCTGATTGCTGTGCACATCTTAACTTGAACATTCACCTACAAGATGATAGCACTGCAGTGTAAGGTAAGAGCCAACTTGCCCATACAGATAGCCTGCAGGAAACAAAAAGCAGTGGCAGAAATAGGGTGGGCCTAACAAGCGGTGGTCACAGTGCACTGGCAGTGTCTCTTATCAGTCAACTCTTATCTCTGCTTATTGATGTGTCAGTAAGATTGAGTTCATAACCAGAGCAGGAACTTTTGCTGGGAGGGGGAGAGAGCAGGGAAGAGGGAGAGAAGTTAGAGGAAAAGAAAAGGGGAGCCATGAAAGAAGAGAGAACAAGGCAAAGAGGAGAGGAGGAAGGATGTTTTAACATTTTGTCTCCTACTGTATCCCTCCATACTTGAAAAGCTTACTTACACCAGATAAAAGGGTGATGTCACACCCAATTTAAAATGGGAATGACTACATTACCCTCCATCAACAGTCCTATTTGCTGTCCATGACACTGGCTGTCATACTTGAATCACTTCACAACAGAAATTCAGAAATTACTCTGTCCTGCATGTCCTTCTTGGGAAGACTCTTTCAGAGACTGCTAATGGATCTGTCCTATAAACAGATCTGATGAGGAACAAGCATACATGTCAAATCATGTTAGGATCCCTCATTCTTGCAGCAGAAGGATTAAATAGAACTGAATTTTGAAAATTTGGGAGAGGAGGTGGCACTTTCACAAATTGGGTAAATACAGACCAAATATGCTGGACTTGGGCAATGATTTACACCAGCTCTTACTTAAGTCAGTCCAGATCCCAAGTGTACAATGAACATGCAGAATCATACATAGCCTAGGAAAAAAGAGAATATTTTTGCAGCAAACACCTCTTGCATTTTACATTGAAACAAACTGTTTTTAAATTGTTCTGGCTGTGATGGCTACTAATGGTATTTCATAACTCAGTGAAAAACTATAATAATGAACTTCACATAGGTTGCCTGTAACTTCAACTCCTCCGTGCTACTCTTATGCAAAAACAACCAGTACTGATAAACTAAGAAGGTGGTTTTACCTAAGGTGAACATTGAATCTATACCATTTTGTTGGCTTCCCAACAGTCCTCAGATAATGGAAGGCAAAAAGAAAAAATGGAAAATGTGAGAATAAAAATATTTACTGTAAATGAACTTTGGAAGAGCTCCTGCAAAGTAGAGGAAATTGACAACCAATGCAGTCAAGTCATTTTCCAACCTCTCATTTCTAGAATCTAAATTACTGAATTTTACATCACACATACAACACAACCTCAACATTTGTATATTTAGATCTACATAGACACCAGCAAATCCAGAGAGAAGTCATTTTCTCCTACAAAATAAACCTAACTTCACCAGTACACAAATTGTCAGTTTTGTACCTTTCTACACATTTCCATTGAACAGAAAACAAAATACAGATTCCCCCTGCCAGTTTAATTCTACCATAATAAAATGGCACAGACTACTTTCTCAGGTATCAGAAAAAGATAATTTAAAGGGGAATAAAGAGGATCATTTATAGGGGAAAAAAAGGACGGTAGTTTAAATTAGGAAATTAGTTTACTTGTAAACTAAGAATATGTTTTCTCAGAATAATCTGTGTGACCTGAAAATTGTTTCAGCAGGAAAAATGTGGCTTCTAATCTTTTGTTAAAAAAGAAAATACAGAATTTTATTTTATGTGGTAGCTCACTGGATGATTAAGTATTGCTTGAAACGTTTGACTGGGAAACAATTGCAAGGATTTTAAGACACTACTGCTACCAGGACTTTGCAGACCGACTAAGGAGGCAGTGGGTTACATCTGAAAATGACAAAATGGCTGGTGCATTCACATTGCAAGAGTACCACAGCACCACATAAAAATTACTGAAAAAGAAATACAGCCCAAAATGTGGTCCTGTTAGAATGGCAGGTTCTCCAACTGATTCTGTGCAGTCTTCATGCATACAGCTTTATCCACTGAATTGAAAAATCAAGTTTTTCTCACATTATCAAATTTTTAGGAAAGATGCTAATTTATATTGATATCATAAATCTAAAAGTTGTAAATGTAAGTGTGCTGGTATAAACACAGATCAGCATGCTGTGTCTGGTATTTTTCAATGTAACATCCCTCCAGAGAAATGCCATTCAAGTCAAACTTGCTCCTCCTGAAGCTATCTCTACCTCTAAGAGACAAAACCTGTTGAAACAATAACTTTGAGGATGTACTTTCAGTACACTGCAACATGATTTAATATATTGTGGCAGGAATATTTTTTTAACGTGGTTATGCAAATATTTCCTTCATATACACATTGGCAACTCTGCTTTGTGAAGAGAGTTCCTTGGTACAGATGAGTCACTGTAACCACTTATTTAGTTGCATGATCAGATTCATAATCTGATAAGGAAAATATCTGACCACATGACTACGGGATCTCTAAATAATAGGCTTATTACTTGTTACTAAATAATCTTATATAACATGTAAAATAAATAATTCTTGTATCAGATTATATTATCTAGAATATGATAATATTTTCAGGGTGTGTTAAAATGCTCTTTTTTTAAAAATTCTGCTCCTGATTTCACCAGGTGCTCTCACTACTATGCAGATGTTTCAAGCAAGTTAGAGAGGTACATCCCATGCCTCACTAGTATGGGAACAGAGCCTCTGCTATTGGCAGCAAGCACCTCTCAGCTCTAGAGAGAATACACACCATGAGGTGAGCTGTGGTTTTACCTGAATTACCTCAGAGAGGACATGAGGAAGTGGGATGGAAAGCCCACCTCTGCTAGTAGCACAGGCATGTGAGCTGAAAGGAAGTAGCACAGGAAGTTCTTCAGGGATAAATGCCACTCCAGTTTCCAATGGCCAAATCCTTCCTCAGACAGAATAGGAGGGCTGGTGTTACTTCTGGTCCTCTTGAAGGGACCTCAGTTTATATTCACAAGAAATGAGCAATGAGGGCCATGACCAGGACTAGAGGGGCCCTGACTCCAGCCAGCTAGTGGAAAGGGACAGTTAGATCTGTTGGACTGTGAGGATCCCATGCCCTGGCACATCAGACACACAAGGGTATAAAGCTTTAGTTGACACCAGAGCACAATGTACTCTCATGCCATCGAGTTGTGTAGGGGTAGCATCATCTCTTGTTTCTGGGGTGACAAGGGAACCCCAATACCTGACTGCACTGGAAGCTGGAATGAGCCTGGCTGGGAATGAGTGGCAGAACACCCCACTGTGACTAGCCCAGAACCTGCATGGATCCTTGGCATAGATTACCTCAGGAGAGGTAATTACCACGGTGTTTCAAGGACCCAAAAGGTCCTTGTTCGGCTTTTGGAATAGCTGCTATGGAGACAGAGGAAATTGGACAGCAGAATATCTTGCCTGGTCCCTCAGAGGACCCTTCTGCTGTGGGGCTGCTGAGGGTGAAAGAACAACAGGTACTGATCGCTACCACATCACTGCACTGTCAGCAAAACTGCACAGCTGGGACGCCGTGGTCCCCAGCCATGAGGTGATTTGTGAGACGGAGAGCCAGGGAGGGGCCAGCCAGCCTTGCTCACCCTTTAACAGCCCTATAAGGCCAGTGTGTAAGTCCAGTGGAGAATGGGAAGTGACAGTGGACTGTCAGGGCCTGAATGAAGCCACGCCACCTCTGAGCACGGCTGTGCTGGATGGGCTGGAACTTCAGTGTGGACTGGAGTCCAAGGCAGCAAAGTGGTGCCACCATTGACACCTCTAATCTGCTTTTCTCCATTCCTTTAGCAGCAGAGGTGTAGTCAGGCCACAGTTTCCTTTCAGGTGGAGGGCTGTGCACCTGGAATCAACTGCCCCAGGGGCAGAAACAGCCCCACCATTTGCCATGGATTGATCCAGACTGCACTGGAAAAGGATGAGGCTCCAGAACACTTGCAGTACATTGATGGCATCACAGTATGGGGCAGCGCAGCAGAGGAAGTTTTTGAGAAAGGGGCAAAGATAATACAAATCCTCTTGAAGGTTAGTTTTGCTATAAAGCAAAGTAAGGTCAAGGGATCTGCACAGAAAATTCAGTATTTAGGAGTAAAATGGCAAGATGTACATCATTAGAGTCCAACAGACATGGTTAGCAAAGCAGCAGCTATGTCTCTGTCCTGGGTAACCCAAAATGTTACTGTATTCCATACCTCTCTGTGCCAGAAAAACCATTACTGTCTCTATAGGATCCTGTGGCAGGCAAACAGATTTACAGGGCAGGAGCTAGGAGCTAGTGTTGTCCCAGGACCTTTAAAAGTCACAGCACACAGGCAGAATCTCACTCTTGCCTGTCTCTGGCCGCTTAGCTTGCCTCTTGGTTTTTTCTTGCCTCTACTTGCAACAGTAGCAACTCAAGCTGCTTTATTTCACAATCAAAATCTGTTTCGGAGGGAATTTTGCAACACCTGCCTTCAGGCCCAGAGGAGCAGAGCAGCCCAGCTCCGTGCAGCCGCCCCAGCCCACCAGCAGTGTCTGGCTGAGGCAAAAAGGGGTGAGCGAGAGGCGCCCCAGCCAGCTGTACTGCCGTCTGCCGCGACTGCAAGGCCAAGGCCCCCCACGACTTCTACCCCCTAGCCGAGTCCCAGCTGCCAGAGTTTGCCGGCCGCATTTGCCAACAGAGCTGCTGCCTGCCCTCCAAGGTGCGGAGGGCAGCCACCATCTGCCCTCTGTTTCCCTAGAGTGGTTGCCCATGCCTGGTGCTGTTTTGGGGAAGGGGATATGCCACCATTTTGAGATTCTCTTTGTTGCCAAGGAGATTTCACCAACTTTGTAACTATCCAAGTAGTGACTATTACTGTTATTTTTTACCCATTGTTATTTCATTTTTTTAGTAAACTACTATTTTTTTCACTTGTAACAACTATTCATATTTGTTTCTCCTTATTGGTTGAAAGGGATTGATTAAAACTACCTCATTTTAGAGTGCCCCCCTTAAACTGTCTTAAACCAAAACAGTCATCACTGACTAGCAAAAAGGAAACACCTAGGCATTCCTAGGTGCTGAGGGTTTTTGGAAGATGCATATTCCTGATTAGAGACAGATTGTAAACCCTCTCTATCATGTGACAGAGAAGAAAAAATAATTTTAAGTGGAGTCCTGAACAACAACGAGCTTTTGAACCCATCGCCCAAGGATCTTGGAATAATCACTAACTGTCCTGAAGATAAACATTTCAGACCCTCATCATTGGAGGAGGAAAAGGTGAAGTGCTGAGGAGCTCACACAATATAGGCAGCTACCTGAAAATGAAAAGCCATACACTTTCTTCACTGACAGCTCCTGCATATTGTAGGGATACATTGGAAACGGAAAGCAGCTATGGAGCCGTGTGCAGAGTTGCAGAAGCAATTGAGTGACAACGTGGATCAAGTCATGTTGCAGAGCTGAAAACTGCCCAGCTGGCTTTAGATATTGCTGAATGAGAGAAGCACCTCTTCACTGACTTGTTGATGGTGTCAGATGCTCTGTGGAGGTGGCTGGAAGGATGGAAAAAGACCAATTGGGAGTGCAGAGACAAACCCACCTGAGCTGCTGAACTGTGGCAAGATGTCACTGCCTGGATAGAGAAGTTGGCTGCAGAAGTTCATCATGAGATGTACATGAGATGCACAACTCATGTGCACAAGAGTTGGGCTGCTGAAGAACGTCACAACAATGGACAGGTGGATTGAGCTGCCAAGATTAAAATGTCTCAGGAGGAGTTGGACTGGCACCATAAGGGTGAATTATTTTTTACTTGGTGGGCCCATGATGCCTCATCAGGGAAGAGATGCAACACCCAGATGGGCTTGTGATCAGGGGATGGGCACTTTATCCCAGGTTGTCCATAACTATGAAATGTGCTGGGATCAAACAGGCCAAGAAAAACCTCTGTGGTACGGTAGACAATGGTAAAGCAGAAATAAGGGGAGGTCTGGCAGATGGGTTACCTCACACTCCTGCAAGCCTGCCAAGGCAAGTGCTATGTGCTCTTGGAAACAACCACCGGATGGCTGGAGAAGTATCCTGTGCCTTGCACTGCCTGGAGCACCACCCTGGGCCTTGGAAACAAGTCCTGTGGTGACCTGGCACCCCTGAGAGAGCTGAGTCAGACAAGGGGACTCATTTCCAGAACAACCTCCTGGACAGCCAGGCCAAGGAACACAGTGTCAAGGGGCTGTATCATATTCCCTGTCACTCACCAGCCTCTGGGAAGATTGAACAGTGCAATGCACTGTTAAAAACCACATTGAAAGCAATGGGGCCTTCAGCCATTGGGCCCTACGTTTAGCTAAGGCCACCTTGTTTAGTTCACACACCAGGCTCTACCAGTGGGGCTGTCCCTGCCCAGTCAAAACCTCCATGTACTGTAGAAGGGGATAAAGTCCCCATAATTCATACAAGAAAAGTGTTAGGGAATACAGTTTGGATTAGTCCTGCCTCAAGCAAAAGGCAAACCCATCCTTGGGATTATTTTTGCTCAAGGACCTGAGTTCACTTGGTGAGTAATGCAGAGGGAGCAGGAAACATGATGTGTACCTCAAGGGGATTTGATTTTGGGGTGAGGAGAGTGTGTAATACTGAATTGTATAATACTGGTTGCTGAATGACACTGCCAGTGTATGCCAGAACCACCATGGACAATGAGTATGGACTGCTCCTGCAGCCATGAGCTCCTGATGCAGACTGCAACCCCAACAGTACACCAGCTTTCCTGCCCTGGAAGACATCTAGGATGGATAGAACCCACAATTATGAACTCTATAGACAACTTGGAGGGATTGGTCTTGACTAAAGAAATTATACCTGTGCTTGTGTATATGTTTATAATTCAAAGGTGTAGGTGTGATATAAATGGTAAAGAATAATGGGTGGATAATGACCTAGTTTCAGCCAAGAGTTAATTTTTTGCAGTAGCTGGGAGAGTGTGTAGCTAAGGCCCAGATATTACTTCACAGAACCTCACTTGTTTGTTGAATGTCTTGTTGAAGAAATAAAATAGACCTTCCAGAGGTATTGAAATTTGAGTTTTACTGATCCATTGAAGTAGTCAAAAGTGCTTCTGACAGCTTTACTAATGAAACATATTCAAAACAAAAGTTCTCTAGCCCTCTGGCCATGATATGCTGCTTACCCAAATGTTAAGGACAATTAACCATAAACTGAACCATGACATATACTAGCTCTGTCAGCCAATAGACTTTTCAAACCTGTCTTTCTCCAGACATTCTCATTTCAGCATTTAAATTCCTCTTTGACCTTAGAAGGGAGTAGACAGAATAGATAAAGCATTCCTTCTTTATGGAGATGGAATAAGTTTTAGAAAAATCACCTATTTTTCATGATTAAAGAGGGTGTTCAATATCTCTGTCTTCAGTCTGATTCTAAAGCATGGTTAAGTCAAAAGGAGATAAGAAAGGTACTGTAAACTGAGAAATATCTCAACATTCCTCCTACTGACTTTGTGGAAGACAATGAACTGATGGAGATGGAATGAAGACTGTCACACAAACTTATTTACCATCTGCTCTCAAGAAGTATTCAGTAGCCAGCATTTCTGTAGAGTGTCTGAAAAAAAGCATAGGGCTCAAAAGCAAGAACTTCCATCCTCAAATCTAGCCAGCTAGAAATACAGAAATGCAGCAGCATTTGAACCCTCAGAATCACTTTGAGTTTCTGACTGAATCATTAGGCCTAAATGCACAGGTGACCATTTTTAGGTCAGCACACAGAGGGCTGCATGGATTTCACATACCGAATATGTGTTGCAATACATCTTCCCCACATATTCCCTCCTTCCAGTCACAAACAAAATTTTTTAAAAGCCTGGGGAAAATTTCCAGGAAGTAAAATGTGTGTTCTTTTAAAAATCATAGACCACTCTGGAGAGTATATAGCAACTTGTTCCTGTCACATAAGATTTTTACCTCAATTTCAGGCCCAATTCTTTATCTTTCTGAACTAAAAAGATCTCAGATATTGTTTCCTAGAGTAGCATTTCACTTCTTGTTACTTCATAGCCTGGTTCCAGTTCACTAAAATTACTTATAACCAACTTGAAGCTGGAGAGGTTTCAGATATCTCAAAAGCTATTCTTTCCTAATTATACACTAATACAGAAAAATTTTCTGGCAAGGTAGCATAAAAAATATTTTAAACCTTTATGGTTTGTTTCCACTGAGTAAAAAAAAAACAATGAACAAGCTAAAAATTAATTTGTGCTAACTTCTGTGCTTTTCTTAAAATGTTTTTACAAGCAGTAATTAAAACTTATGTTTATTGCTATGCAGCTGTGTCCTTATTAGGCAAGTCTCAGTTCAATATTTGTGTGTAAAAGAGGACTTGTCCTCCCTCTGTTTGCTATGTTTCCACCTCCTGTGTACGTAGGTGGGAGAATGGGAACTTGGGAATGTGAACTTGGTCCAGCATTGATCAGTCAGGCAGCAAACTGTTATTGTTCTTTAGATACCAAACATAACTCCTTTCTAGAACGGATAAGCTCAGCCATTCTGCACATAGCACAGCTTTTGTGTTCAGCAGCGCAGTTAATAGGAAAAGGGAATGAAAATGACTGCTTGAGATTTATTAAACTTAAGAGAGATTCTAATGAGTAAACACATGGAATCCAGTCCACTATTATTTCAGAAATCGAACATTTGTTTCAAATGCACTTCAACTTCTTGAACTTGTGCAGATTTACTACCATACTCCCAAGTACTTTACCTCTGAGCTGCATAACACTGAAAGGTAGTCAAAGAGAAACAGGACACGTGAAACACTGGCTTGTAAATGGAGAGGCAAGCCAGTGTTTCAGTAGGTCATTAAACTAAAACCAGTAAAGCATCTTTCTCATCCTTAATGTAGAATCAGGGTTCTGGCTGAGATTCTCAAAAGTATTTTTTCTTAATTATTCAATTAATGGAGACTCCTAAAATTCTGTTTAAAACTTCAGTTTTAGAAATTAGAACAACAGAGGCACTAAAATTTTATGGCCAATGCTTTTTTAAAAAATCTAAATTTTAAAAATTACTATCTACATTCAGCCTAAACACCAAGTTACTCAGTGCTACGTGAGAATCTCACCTGAGGCAGCATGTTACCCAGTTTTAGAATGTGATCACACAATACTGTGTAACAATGCTACTTGGATCTTGAATGTCTTTGGTTTTCTCTAAATCAGCAATCATATGCAATGCAGAAGAAACCTACATCAAAACTTCTAAAATTATAGAAGACTAAATCACGCCTGAACTTGAAGAGCTCTGTAATAAATTTGGGTCCTTACTGACCTTTAATGATGTATTTTTTAATATAAGTGATTTTCTTGAACTTCTTGAACTATTCTAGAAACTAAAATAAACCACTGTTGTGTCTCATTTAGGACATCTGAGGGGCAATTTATAGGAATGGCTAAGTAAATTATGCCATTTTATGCTGATGACCTTCTTTAGATCAACACAGAATCTATTTAAATAACTGACCTTAGAACTTTTTTGATAGCTTGTTACAAACAAAATACCAAATTCCCTGTATACTATGATCTATCTAGAAGAACTTTCAGGTGGATAGTCTTTACTTAAATCATTTCAAAGAGTCAAGAGCATAAAGACGAAGTCTCTCTTGATTTATCTTCATACAACTTTTATGCATTCTGTAGTACCATACACATGGTTTGATTACATTTTAATATTTTTCTAAATCCCTTCTTCTAAGAAAATGAGATGCAATCTTGCCAGTATAACTAATAATTTCAGAAGAGCCTCAGCACTGGTGATTCATATTCAAAAACTTTCTTACTGTGCTTGTTATCATTACAGAAGACATTAAATCATTTATATTGTTGACCTATACCAAATTACATTTTTAAGAACTTTAGAAAGATAATTTCATCTTCCAGTCTGCAACCTTGCTAACATAAAAAAAAGAAAACCAAACAAACCAATTTTCTTGAGGGGAAGTGCCTATTATTCAAAGTGTGGTTTCCATGTTCAAGAATAAGTACATATCTTAAGGTAGCTGCTATGCTTTCTTCAAATTATTTCTCAAATGTAATTCAATCATCAGTTGAATCACTTACATTTTCTGCACTTATACAAAATATACACAAAAATCTCTATCTTCAGGTAAAAAAGTAACTAAGGAGTAGGCCTCAAACTTCATTATTTAAACAGCAATATTTTGTTCTTGGGACTAATATTTAACACCAGTTTTGAAACTAATCTAACAGATTCAGTACTGAACTCTGTTAAGTACTGAAGAAAATTATACCCCTTTCCTGTTTTTTCTCCAAATCATTTATGTTTGAGTGAGATTTTTGTACTTAACAGATCATTCTCACTGCCAATGCCTACTAATTTACTGTATCTCAACAAAAAATGTGCATTTCACTTGTGTACTTAGTTCCAATGTTGCCATCTACCAATATGTATTTATCATGTACATCAAGAAAAAAATTTGCAAGTAAAGGTATAACTAACAACAACAAGAAATAGCAAGTGTTAACAATCCATAGCTTTAACTTACATTCTGATCCAATAACAATGATTATAATGCAAGAAAAATGTTCAGGTACCCTCTGTAAAACCTGGGTGAAGATGTGCTAAAGATAATTGAAGAGTTTAGTAAGACCATTCTTTTAAAAAATATTTCAGTGTGGTTGATTTGTTAGTTATTGACCATAACTCTTTACCTGTGAAGCATTTTCCTGTAGAGCTATCCCTTCACCTGTCCTTTTGCCTTAGTAAAAGGAAACAGGAAATCTATAAAGCTTGTTACTGGGGCAAAAGCCAGGGCCCTTCTTAAGAACATGTTGCTTTATCACAAATCATATTAAGTACTTGAACTGCTGGTGTAACATCCTCCAAAAATTTATAAAACCACAGAAGTACTCTACTTGCATTGATTTAGAACCCTTCAAAAATTACATTTCAGTTCAAATTTTTAAACAGTTTTGCTACGAGTTTCCTTTGCAATCCATTTCTTCTTCAAATAGGACAATCATGGAATCACAGAATGGTGTGGATTGAAAGGGACCTTAAAAACTATATACTCCTAACTCACCTGCCATAGCTAGGGGCATGTTCCCCTAGACCAGATTGCTCAAATCCAAGAGTTAACCATTTACAAACAAAACCAGAAATACGATTAATAAACTAATATTCACCACCAGAAGATTTCTTTTGACTGTGTATTTTCAGACATGTTGATGATTTACAAATAAGTCCATTATTATGTATATGGACATTAAACTACTGCTTTATCACAGCCACAAAAAGCAGTGCAGATAGGAGAAAAGAACTGGCAAAAAATAAGTGGCAAAATTTTTACTGGTGTAACTGCTGGCAGCTGTACTCCAGTGCCCATTAGAAAACATGGCATAGTAGTCTCGCAAGATACACTAAGAGTTGTACATACTCTGAAATATCAGTTGGCAATTCCAACCTTAATCAGGAAATACTGTGTAATGTGGAACAGTGGATAAGAATTAAACTCTAATGGGAGGATAAAATAACAAAAGGGACTAGGAGAAGGATACAGCATTGTTATAGCCCCCTTCAATTTTTTGGAATTATGAGGTGATGTTTGGGGTGTTTATCATAAAACTGGAAGCTATTTGATCACATGACATAAGGAAAATCATGCCTAAACAGTCTTAATGCTTTCTGTGATGGGACAACTACTTGGATGGATGAGGGAAGGATGGTGTTGTCTACCTGGATTTCAGCAAGGCTTTAGACACTATCAGCCATAACAACCTCACCAGCAAGCTCAGGAAGTACAGACTACATCAGTGGGCAGTGAGGTGGACTGAGAACTGGCTGAATGGCAGATCCCAGAGGGTTGTGTTTGTTGTCACAGAGTCTAGTTGGGAGCCTGTCACTAGGGGTGTCCCCCAAGGGTCAACAGTGGGCCCAGTGCTGTTCAACTGGTTCATCAGTGACTCAGACAAGGGACAGAGGCGTCCTCAGCAGGCACTGAGTAAACAAAGCTGGGAGCAGTGGTCAGTACCCCAGAGTGCTGTGCAACCCATCAGAAGGGCCTGGACAAGGTAGAGAGATGGGCAGAGAGAAACCATCTGATAGTCAGTACAGGCAAATTCAGGGTCTGCAAATTCAAGTGTTACTGCACCTGGGAAGGAATAACTCCAGATGATCAACCTGCTGGAAAGCAGCTCTGAGGAGAAGGACCTGGGCGTCCTGGAAAAGCTGTCCATGAGCCAGAAGTGTGTCCTGCTGGCCATGAAGGTCAATGGTGTCCTGGGCTGCATTGGTAAGAATATTGCCAGCAGGTCAGGGGAGGTGATCCTGCCCCTCTACTCAGCCCTGCTGAGGCATATCTGGAGTGCTGTGTCCAGTTCTGGGCTCCTCAGGGCAAGAGAGACATGGAGGTCCTGGAGTGGGTCCAGAGAAAGATTAAGAAGGTGGGTAGGGAACTGGTACATCTCACTTATGAGGAAAGGCTGAGGGAGCCTCCAGAGAAGATGACTGAGAGAGGACCTCGTCAATGTCTGTATCTGAAAGGAGGGTGCCAGAAGGATGGATCCAGCTCTCCTTGGTGGTGCCAAGCAATAGCAGAAGAGGCAATAGGCAGAAACTGATGCACAGGAAGTTCCACCTGAACATGAGGAAGAAATTTACTGTGTGGATGACCAAACACTGGAACAGGCTGCCCAGAAAGGTTGTGGAGTCTCCTTCACTGTAGATATCCAAGAACTGCCTGGATGCAATCCTGTGGAATGTGCTCTAGGTTCACCCTGCTTGAGCTGGGACGTTGGATCAGATGACCCCCTGTGGTCCCTTTCAACCTGACTCATTATGTGATATTGAGACTTGTACATTACAGTGTCTGATATATTGGAAACTAAGAATCATGAAGGAGGAGGCCAACCACTCTACTTTTTTTTTTCCCCCTTTTTTTCTTTTTGAACTGGAGAGTGAATGTGGAGATGATCTTTATCATACAAGATACCAACTGAAATACACAGGCAAGAAAGAAACAATAGTGGAAATTTACCAGTAAATAATAGCATGCCACTTCAAAAGCAAAAGAAAAAGTGATTTAAACTGGAATGAGTTAGATACATTTAGAAGTTCATGCAATGCAAAGACTACCTAATGTTTATTGATCTACTTGTCAAACAGTGTAGAGTTCAAAAAGGGAGAAAGACTTAAAGTTTATTTTTAAAAGATTAATTACCTAGGGTAGAATAAAAAAAACCAGGTAATAGTAACTGGGCAATATAAGACAAAGACAAGTTTGTGCAGATCTGAGAAAATCTTCCTAAAGAGGCATATAGCCTTTTAGCCTTAAATTCTAATTAAACACTGCACATGCTGAAAGAGACAGTAGAAATGTACTTAGGAAAGCAAATCATCATAAGCAGGCATGGACTACAATGATTTTATCGGTGTTTTCCAGATGTAAAGCTATTTGGTTCTTCTGATTCTACTCCTTTCCAGCTTAACTCATTGTCTAAAGTTAGTGGTATTAACTCACGACTATTTGCACGGGATGAAAAGTTGCCATAATCCCCCAGTGAGTCAGTGCTGAGACAGAAGCACATACTGAAGGTTGCATAATTTGATAAAAGGTATTTTCAACCATGCAATATGCTTCACCTTATTTAACACTAACATGATGCATCCCCAGGAAAAAGCCCTCATTTTCGAAAGCTTGTATTTGAGAACTGCTTTCTTTTCATCTTTTATATTCCTTATTGTTTTGTGTGTGAGAAAACCCTTCTTAGCAAGCCTGAAACCAACCATTGTGCAGTGGCACTCTTCCGTGTAAGAAAGAAATGGCCAGCTTATAACCACACTTTCTTTTTCATAACATTAATCTTTAATGGTTTAGAAAATAACAAATTGAAAATGTTAGGTGGTATGCAGAATTACTTTTTCATGGCAACAAGCCAAATTCTGATTTTATTTATTCATATGACCCCCTTACATCAATTTATTCTTGATTACTGCTGGTATATACCTGAGCCTGGAAACTAGCCCAGTATTAGAAAAGACCAGATAACTTTTCCAAGAGTGAAACAGTAATAGAAACTGACAAATATTAAAGTTTCACTAGTTTTAAGCTGCAAGTATAAAGGAGCATATGTGTATATCTATAGCTGTATAATCTATATCTATAAATCTGCAGTTCCCTGGACAGAGTTGGAGAGAGAGTTTGGAATGGCAAAGCTCAAGTAAAGGAGTAGAGGATCTTCAGTTAGACAGATGACATGACTTATGACCATAAAGAATACAAAATGTAAAGAATATAAGATTCCTGTACTGCAAGGAAGATGGTAAAATTGCTTCAGCAGTCTGGGGAGTGTAAAGTATTTACCCATGTGCATACCTTTTGCATACCTTTCGTACCCTTACAGTGTCCTTAAGCTAGACACTGTTGTGAAGATAGTGGACTAAGGGGTGGGCTAAGAACTCTGGTTTTAAGTGACCCTTTGGTTACGGAATTTTAAAGAGTACCAGTTGCATACAGGGGATAGATTTAAATATAAACACAGAAGAGCATTCTTGAAATCACCTTGATAGCTACTGCTATAAATGAACCACTTGAAGTGAATTTGCTTTATACTCAGTGAATGACATGAATTTCTTGTCCAAAATCCACCAAAGCATGGAAGTAAAAACACAGAAACACCACAGCAAGTATAAAATACAAAAATTCTTGTATGAGAGAGATATAAAGCAACCATGTTGGGACTTAAGTACAGCATGATGCACATTTTCCTCTGCAAATGCAGTGAAGTCTTAGTATTTGTAATTTAAAAATTCATGTAATTTCTCATAGTAGGGGCTGCAGTATTAAGAGCGTTGTGCTACAGGACTCCAGAACCAGTATAACAAGGGTTATAAGCAGAAAGGTGTTGAATCTTGTGTGTAGGTTGTAGGATGCTGCTTCTGTGCCTTTGGGACATCTTTGAAGCAGATATCCAACAGCTGCTTTTCAATTTTGTCAGTACTGAAAGAAGGTAGTCAGTTTTAGCGGGTACCTGTCACATGACTGTGCCCAAAGGAGCTGACAAAAACCTTCCTGTGAACACACCCTAGTCCACTCACCTAAACCATGTGAGAGAGACTAAATTCTGTGCCATTCCTGGACTGCTATTTATAATGCAGTTCATCTGTAGTTCACATGCATGTAATTTATAATGTAGTTCATCTGCATGTAAGTTTTGTTCTTATGTGCCTTCATTTAGATTCATCAAATTAGCCAGGCTTTTAGTTTGCTGAAATAATCTAAATACTTTTAAAGGTCCTGTAAGCCACACAAGTAGATCTACAGTATTTACAGGTCTGTAAACAGTAATTATAGTCATACTTACACTCTAGCTACTAACATATTGAGAGCTACTAAGCAACTTCTACAGTCTGGATTTCAGGAATAAAAGCTCCTCTAATGACTTAATAAAGCAAAAAGGAAATAAGGTTTCCTATTCACTGAATGACAACTCCAGTTCTTCCAATAAAATGAAAGTTGGTTCCCATAAGACTCTGGCAAGTGATGAAGACAACAAGTATAAATCATCTTATAAAGGGCAAAAAAGAGGATCCTGGGAACTACTAACTTGTCAGCTTCATCTCTATGACTGGGAAGATCATGAGGGACAGGAAGGTGATTTGAGACACCCAGCAGGACCTCACCAAGGGCAAATCCTGCCTGACCAACTCAGTGGCCTTCTCTGGTTCCACCAGTGGACAAGGTGAAGATACAGATGTATCTGGACTTCTGTAAAGCCTTTGACACAACATCTTTCTGTCTAAATTGGAGAGGGAGCAAATTAATGGGTGGACTATTAGATGGATAAGAAAGTGATTGGCCAGTTGCATCCAGAGGGTAGTGGTCAATGGCTCAGAGTCTGAATGGAGATTAGTGACAAGTGGGGTCCCTCAGGGGTCAGTATTAGGATTTGTGTTATTTAATATCTTCATTAATGACATAGACACAAGGACCAAGTGCACCTTAGCAAATTTGTGGATGACACCAAACTGAGTGGTGCTGTTGACGCACCTGAAGGATGGGATGCCATCCAGAGGGACCTGGACAAGCTCAAGAACTGGGCCCATGTGAATCTCCTGAGGTTTTGTAAGACCAAGTTCCAGGTGCTGCACCTGGGTAAAGGCAACCCCTGCTACCAGCAAAAGGTGGGGATAAACAGATGGAGAGCAGCCCTGCTCAGAAGGATGTGGGGTTGCTGGTGGGTGAGAAGCTGGACATGACCCAGCCATGGGCACTCCCAGCCCAGAGAGCCAAACGTGTCCTGGGCTGCATCCAAAGCAGCGTGGGCAGCAGGGGAGGGAGGGGATTCTGCCCCTCTGCTCTGCTCTGGGGAGAGCCCAGCTGGAACCCTGCAGCCAGCTCTGGGGTGCCAGCACAGGGAGGACATGGACTGTGGGAGTGAGTCCAGTGGAGGATCACCAAGATTATTAGAGGGATAGAGCACCTCTCCTGTGAAGAAAGGCTGAGAGAGCTGGGTTTGTTCAGCCTGGAAAAGAGAAAGGGTGACCTAATTGAAGCCTTCCAGTATGTGAAAGGAGCCTACAAGAGAAGTGGAAAAATGCATTTTACATAGTATGTAGTGACGGACAAGGGGGAATGGATTCAAACTGAGACTGTAGTTTTAGATCAGAGATGAGGAGGAAGTTTTTTACAATGAGAGTGGTGAGGTGGTGAGGCACTGGAAGAGGTTTCCCAGAAAAGCTGCATATGATCCATCCCTGGAAGTGTTCAAGGCCACGTTGGATGGGGCTCTGAGCAACCTAGTCTAGTGGAAGTTGTCCATGGCATGGGGATTGGAACTAGATGATCTTTAATGTCCCTTTTTAACCCAAAACATTTACAATTTTATGACCAACAATATTATTGGGGGGGGGGGGGGGGGGGGGGGGGGTGAGAGAGAGAGAGAAGAGGTCAGCATCAGCTGGCTGGTGCTCAGAACTAGAATACAAAATTAGCAAAATTTGTGTTGACATTTTTTATACAGAACAGCCAAATTACCAAGGATATCTCTCAAGTCATTAAAGAAAATTTAAAACAACTTATAAACCTGCTGGGTATGGAAATATTTTGATACATGTTTTGTTTACACAAGCAACAGATACTTGCAGGGTATAATGAAACTACTCACTATTCATTCTGAGCAACTTGTGCTAGTCAGGAAAACAGAGTTGATTTGCACATTAGTCAAAACCATTTCCAATTCTTTAATCTGCTCTTGTCTTCCTAGTTTGTGATTTTAAGTTGATTGTCAGACATTAATAAAGCACATCCTCAAAAAGATATGTGTAGATAAAATGCAAGAAAACCCTTACATTTCAAGAGCCAGTTCAGCGTCCTACAGCTACAGCTATGCAACATCAATCTCTTCCATATACTTGAATTAGCTGTTTGACAATGTGTGCCATTTTTTTAACCAAAAATAAAACTTTGGTTGAACATAGAATTAAAATCAAGGTCCTCTTCTAGGAAATGACTGAGCATCAAGATGCATGATGATACTATCCCTTCCTTTCCTCCCTTCTAATTAAAGTTAACTTTATTTTCAATAACTTTACAACAAAAAACAAACTCTGCCTTGATTTTACAGCATATTCAAATAGTCCCAAAGCATGTTGATCTCAGGGTACATCTTTCCCAAAAGCCTTCTACAGCATACAGAGATCAGTGGACACGCACATCTCTCAAGCTGTCAAGGGAAGAGCTCAACCACAGTGTCTGGGTACAGATCAGTTTCTCTGAGCACTGTCAGAGTTTTGTCCATTCTACCTGCAAACATGCTCACTCAGTCATGTTGCCTAAGTATCTGCACTTTTGCACATGGAAACCAGAACTTAACATTCTAACTTTTAAAAATTGCTATTTTTTTTTTTAAATACTGGTGCAAGTGGAAACAAATGCAAGCACTAGGCAGGGTAAATCACAAGCATCCTAGGGGGTGCCTGCTTAGGGGAAAATCAGTTAGAAACTGAGTCCTGAGAGTATGCTAAAAATTACTTTGTAAAAAATTGGGTTTTATGAAGATTAATGTACAGATACTACTTTTTATCTCATCCCAGTTTTAGTCCAAAATGAATAATCAGACACTTCACATAGCACGGATGCAACTAAGCATTTTCAGTTCACAGAACTTAAAACACTAAAAAACCTCTTAGCATTAAAAGCAGAAAACAAAGCTCAGTCTCAATGCTGGAACACCAATAATAGTTGTTATCTATGCAGCAGATTTATAAGCAAGTTACAAAATTCACAAGTTATCAAAGTACAAATTATTTAACATTTAATTACTGCTGTCAGTAATGCTTTCAAGTAATTCATATTCCAACAACTGTGAACAATGCATCTTGCATTCAGTAGGCTCCATCATTATACTGTAAAGTATACTTTCATATGACTACAATATTAATTTACAGGATAAATTTTGTAAGATTTGCCCTTTGGCAGGTTTGTTGCGACCATTGTAGAAGAAAAAACCTGCAACTGGTAAAAGCTAAAGCCATACAAAGATGTGGAAAGCAGTCATCATCCAAACTGTTTATTTAATATCATACCTGTTATAAGATCAGGTAGTGATTTAAAAAAAAAATGATGTAATGAGAAAATGAAGACTTCAGAAAGAACTGTGACCTGGTATTTTATATTTACCTTTGGTATTCCAGAAGTGTCCAGCCAGTTCTGGAAGATACTTTCTACAGTTAACCCAGACCTTTAAAAAAAATAAAATTAGAAGATAGGCAAAAAGTAGCAATTTTTTTCAAGGGAAAAATAACCCTTTAGAAGCTAGGCAAACCTTCTAAATTCATGTATTGGTTGTACTGTACAACATTCTTGGGTTATTTTTTAATGACTAAAACCATCAGAGGTGGTATAAGCAAATTAAAGATAGATCAGGTTTTGTGTACATAAAAGTCAAATCATAAATTTAGTGCAGGTAAGGATTGACAGAGAAAGTGTTATGTGGTAAACTACATCTATGAAGCATGTAAAGTATGAAGGGGTGCTGTACTTCTTGTTACATGGATAAACTTGGGGTTTTAAAAAGCACTGATGGATATTAATTATCAAAGTTACTAAATGTCTAATATACTTTAGTTTAGTCCTTTCTGCACTTTCTCTATAACCTGATTCACAGTGAAGTCATAGAATAGTCTGGAACTTTATTTCCCTACGAAAGGAAATAGTTTGTCATTATGAAGCTGTGTCATACTGAAATAACCACACACATTAAGTATTTGTACATTCAGAAACTATGTTTGCACTTTTATTTTTATAGGCAGCTATTGTGGTATTTACTTCAACTCTGGCGGAAGACTTCCCAACTTGCAGCGAAGCCAAATAAAAAAAATAAATAAAATTAAAATAATAAAAAAATATTCACACATGCAAGTACTGAAAAAATGAAGTTGAGTAAGCCCTCAATGAATATAAATATGAGAATCAGAGCATATGTGTATGGTTCTGTGCATAGTAATGCCTTAGCAAGATTCATTCTAATGCTTGCAGTTACTTTCACAAATGTAATGTAGAGTCAACCAACAAAGCATTCATGAAAAGAACAGCCATTTCAAAGCTTTCACTCAGGAAGGCAAACAACCCAGTAAACAATTTTAAATGATCAGATGATTTAAATAATCAGCAGTCAAGAAGGAGCATTTCTACATAGCCAGGATTCTGAATTTTCAGGAAAACACCATTGTGTGCATTAGATCACTTTATAAGTCAATTTTCTACAGAAAACCAAACATATGTGATGCATGTGTAATGTATTAAAATAAAAGACTAAACATCTAGACTTGTTCCTTGTTATTTGTGCAAGCTTATTAAATTTAGAACTTTTGACTGCTAATCCCTCAGACTATAATTATCTTTATCTTACCACTGTGCTCTAAAAATTGGTGTCTAGTCTTAAGTCAGTCTAGCTGAGTCTCTTGACTTGGAACAGTGATAAAGAGAAACATTTCCAGTGAGTTAGTCAGTTTACTTCCCCAGAAGAATATAGTCTTGATTCTTATTTCTGTTTGGCTACTAAAAAGGGTGCATACAGAACTACCTTAAAAATGGATACCAAAGTGATATATAGGCAAAGGTAGATCACTTGGACTGTACCATTTATTCTCCCTCAAGAAACATAAGCAGAATAAAAATTTTTGTTATTTGTTGTTGTATGAATTAAACCCAATACAGCTGAGTGTTCTAATGCTGAAGCAGAGCTAGTAGCTGGGAAAAATTCCCTTAGTTGCGCATTTAATTTGTTGTACCAAGGCACAAGAAACACAGCTTCACCATGTCAGCTTTTTCCCTTTTTCCCCCATCCCCAGAAACTAAACCTATAGTGTGAGAAAAAAATCTCCACAAAATAGCCTATGTTATATTTGCTATGTACAGCTGTCTTATATACCCTGTATTTCATTTCAAAAACTGACTTTGAAATGAGCTTATGACACTCAGGGGAATCACGCTGTTCTGACACCACACTAATCCAGGCATAAACCACTACAAAGTTTCTCAGTCTCTCCTAAAACTTTGGCATTTTTCTCAAGAGCAAAACCAATAAAGCTGCTTCTTCTCTGCCTGCAGCACCCAAAGTTTCAGCAAAACACCTGTCATATGACAATATGCAATCTTCTTTGTTTGTACTTGCGCACAAGTACTTTTTTAAATTACAAATTAGAATATTCTTGTTGGCACCTCTCAAAAAAGCAACTTGTTTAAGAGGCATTCACTTTAAAAAAAATACAACAGTAATGAGCAGATCTACTCTGAATCTCTTAATTGTCAGTGCTGAAGAACTATGATGTTGGAAATACTTCTGCTAAATTGTTTGACTTAGAAATAACCCCCCCAAAAATTATCACAAACAGACTGCCATCTCAAAACAAGTGTTGTAGAGAAAGAACAGAGAGCCTGATATTTGTAGAGACTGCAGTTCAGTAAGGGCATTTACCACCTGCTTACGTTGCAGTTAAGCATCTGTAAGGACTTATATCTGGTGTTTGTGTGAATTCCTGAATGGCCTTCTGGATAAGGTATTGGACAGTGGGATGTGTGGAGTTGACTAGCACTAACCCTTACAAGACCAAGTTTCTTCAATTGCTTTGTACAAGAGCTCCTTACTGTAAAATGAGCACATGGTTACATCTATTATCTCATCCCTTCTCTTTTTGTTTAGATGATAAGCCAAATCAGCCCAGGAATGATCTCCTAACGTCACACACACAGTTCAGATTCAACATTTAAAAAGAAACTCTGTAATATACTAACATTAATGATAATTTGAAAATTGACATTATAAAAGATGGCTATACATGACTTTTTCACTGCACAAGGCTCTAAGGTACTCTACAAATTTTAACATAAACCCACTTAATGCCTAAATCATTAAGGAGAAAAAACATCAAAGTGTGCAACTTCTTTTTTAGGTAAAGGAAGATATAAAAGTCTACCTTATCCAACTGAAAATATGCAAACAAGTATATTTGCTTCATTATACATTTATACACGTCAGTAATTTTCAAAGTGAGCAATTCCAGCTAAATATGGAGGCATTATTAGAGCAAATCCAAACACAGTAATTAGGGATTCTGTCACCTAGACATACCTTCCTACAGATAACTTTTCTTTGGATTGTATCCAGCATATATATTTTGGCTTATTAAAGAAGAACAAAAAAAAGAGGAATCAAAACCACTGGGAATAATTTTTCACAATTATTTGCTTCAGTAGTTAGGTGCCTATGAGCCATTTGTCTCATTAAAAATCACCACATTCACAACAATGTACATGTGAATTAAAGAAAGCAAATGTGAAATAAAGAGATACACCTATATAGCTGGGTAATTTGAAATTGCAGCACTATTTTAGTATTTAATTGACTATTTGTGAAGACATCCAAGCAATGTGGTTAGTAAACCTGGGTTATTAACAGTGCAAATAGCAGAGCTATAACACAAGCCTTCCTTTGTCTATCATGTGTTATTAAAACTATAGCTTATTAGTAGATTTGCTTACTTTATTGAATGAAATGAAATAAAAAATACCAGCAGAAAACACCAATGATCAGAACCGATCTGCTCAAAAATATTTTGCAGTCATAAAGTAGCTGCATAAGCAGCAACTCTGATTTATCTCAGACTGGTGAAACCCTCAGTTACAAGGGTAAACACTGATTCTTTGCACAGCTCACATGTTGGGCAGATGTGGAAAGGATCAACTTGCAGCAAAGACTATGGGTGCAAGCCTTAGGGAGAACAGAGCCACTGGAGTTTTATCAAATCTAGTGCATTCTGATATACAGACACGTAAGAGGGAGTTTCTTGGTGTTTCATTTGTTTGGTTTGGTTTGTTTCAATGTAATGAAGTTTCAAATTATATAAGTAAATAAAATGCCTTGGTGGCATAAAATAAAAAGTAAATAAAACTTCTTGGTAGGAAGGACTGTAGATTTTCCACAGAAAGGCAGGGATAACATGAGACTCTAGTGGTGGATGGAGTATTTTAAAAGGCTTTGTAGATAGCCTTTAGAGAAAGCTAATGATCAGTGTTTGTTTGTAGTTCTTTCCATTAGTCCTTCACTAAGATAAATAATCAGTCGTAAAGGCAAGTGAAGAAATTATAAAGGACCAGTAGGTACTGCTTAGCTTATCTGATGTCAGTATTCAGCTGCAGTCCAGAAACAGAAGTATCCTGCCTCATAGTCCTGCAGCTAACATGCCATTATAATTGAGTCAGAGCAGGAAGTGAGGTAGCCCTATAAAGTAGGCATAGAACTGTCCTCCTCCAAGTTCAGAAGGCAGCAAAAAACAATAAAAAGTTACGTCTGGATCCTGGAGATACTCATCACTGTGAATGTAGTAAAAAAATCTCCTTTGAATAAAAATTAAAGGAGGTGAAAATCTACTTGGAGGTGAGAATCTTTTAGATCAAGTCTCTGTATCCAATAGTAGAAAGCTAAAGTTACACTACTACAGTGTAATAACTACAGAAAATTCCCACACTGTTTCATGATAGTTTTCTGCCAATGTTCATCCTGTTCTCGTTACAAAAGTCTCTCATAAGCCAAGTTCTACACAGAACTGTTGCCACAGCTGAGGGCAAGATTTGGTTTCATTACCTACTGCAAATGTCTCTTTACTTCTATTTTTTTTTATTATTAAGACTAGCCTCCATCACAAACTACAGTGTATTAGAGTGCTTAATATTTGTCAAGATTGAAGTATGTAGTTTAAACAGTTTAAATTTTACTTGGTAGAACGGCACAAGCCTGAGAGGTTTTATGTGCTACACAGTATTTTTGCTCTAATATTGAAATGCACTTCATTCCTACATCAAGCTTTGTGCAAAAAAAGCAGTCATCAGTAGATGGTCTCTAAAAATATTTGATTTTTATCCTTCCTCCTTTTTTTTTTTGCCTCAGGTGAGTATTTCTGTACTAGCTACAGAACGTATTCAAGAATGAAAAAAAAAATCTTCCCAGAATAAGAAATAAAAGCCTTCTGTATATCAAGATTCTTTGCATTGCTGATATCTGTCAAGTAATTTTGTCAATAAATAGTTCAGATATGCTGTATATATGACTGTAAAATTAATTACCATATAGTTGAAATTTCTTTTGTACATCCTGGAATGTGATACCTCACAAATGGAGCCACAGTTCTTTTGCATTAGCATTAGTCTCATTGAAAGTTTGAGTGTGGTTTTTAGGCAGAAAAATGGATGCTTATGCAACAACATTTTGCACTGGGTTTAGAGTTCAGAGAAACACAAGTAAAAAATAAAAGGAAGGAAAACAGAAGTTTTTTTAACATGCCAATATATAATCATACCATCAAAAAATTTTTTTCACATTTTTTCCTCTATTTATTATAATATACCTCATTATATTTGGGCTAGAAACTATATTGAATCATAGAGAGAGAGTATTATCACTGGAGAATCTAAAAGTACCCAAACTAAACCTGAGATGCTACAAAACATATTTTCTCAATGGTAACTAGCTTCTCTGTTCCTCAACCATCAGGAAGAGAAGTATTTCACTAAAAAACTCAATACATTTGACCTCTGTGAATATCATCTTTTTTTTCACTCCAAAGCACTCACGCAGAGTTATGAACACTTTTTCAGTCCTGGTCTTCAACATTGTATTTTTCAAGTGAATATTTTTAAAAACTGTAACATGTAACACTCCTCTACAAAAGACTCTCTATTTGTAGCACAGTCTAGAATAGCATGGAAAAACCCAAAATATAAGCCTCAAAGTGCTTCTGACAACTATCATCTTCAATCAGTCACAGTCACACAGAGGAGTATTTTGAAGGACATGTCAGGCAATTAATGCTCAATTTACATTCACGTTTTCTGTCTTTCCTCATGCAGCACAATCTATGACTGAGACAAGATGGTACCAGACTACAAAAGAAATCCATCTTCTCTGATATCCCAGACTCTCAGCAAAGTTCTGGCATCCTTGCTCTAGGGCACCATGTGCCGAAAGCAGCTGGCAGGAGAATCACAGGTTAGCTTGAGCAGGCAGCTATGCCTGGCACTTCAGATTGCATAGTGAACACACGACATCACCTCTGACCTGATATGCAAGTCTGGGGAGAGCATGGTATAGGATAACCACAACAAGTCTCATAATTTTTTGTGTATATATGTAATGGGAATCTTCAGGCTAGCACTATTTCTGGCTAGCACATATTAAAATCTTATTTCTACATATTTCTTTGGCTTTTCTAGCCCAGTTCTTACTTACTGTTTTTGTTTAGGAATGTCTTCCAACAGCATGCTAAGAAAATCCTGGAAAATGAACAGAGGAGCACAGTTAGTATGTTTTTGAAGCCATAACCCTTGTCTTCACTGCTAATGAGAGATTTAAGACCACAGATAACAGAATGATAAGAAAAAGTTTATATATCCACTATGGTGATATAATGACAACACAATGTATATTGTTATTTATACAATATATACTATATTGTCAGTTTTCCAATCCACTCAAGCAAGGAGTGTCAACATTGAAAGAAAACAGGCTTGAAAAGCCTGCTGACTGTTTTAACACCATTCCATGTTCCTACGTTTTACACACAACACAAACTATATTTAAAACTGTTAAAGGCTGCAGATTTACATACAAAAGTTAAGAAACACCAAATTTAAGGGTGTTTACTCTCTCTTCACTGTGCTTAATGTTATCACATTGTCTTCAATTATATAACTACAAAAAGCTTTTTCTTCCTTAGTGCACATGCCTGATTAGACCACACTACTACTCATTCCATGACAAAATTTGCAATATTGCTAACAGCCACATTAACTAAGGATTAAATTCTTCAAATAAAAGGTAGCTAGAGTTTCTTTCATGGTTTTACAAAGACAATGCAATGCCAATGGAAGAACAGTACTATCATCCTCACTTATACCACTATGATAAGCTCTCTTAAGAAAGTTATGCCTCACATCATAAAAGGTTCTCTGGCACCCTATGTTCTACATAACTTGATTTAAATGACAATCACTCTGACAGAATACACTCCTTTGAACAATCACATAGTAATAGAAATTATTAATATGAATTATTAATTTATATGCTGTTTCATAAAACCAATGCATTTGCTTTATTAATACTAATCTTTGTGGAGACAAGTTTCATGGGCTAATAATGTTCCTCACTTCAATATACAAGTACAGACTGACTGTACTGTAAAACAACAACTGCAAATTGTTGCTCTCTAAGGTCTTGAAGAATGTTTCCTAAAAAGCAGAAATCTTTATTTATGGACCATGCCATAATAGTCAACAAGCGATACTGTTTCTCTGTCTGAGTATGGCATTGTTAGGGAAACAAAGACTGATTGCAAATTGAAACTACTGGTAACACAGTTAAGCCTTCCTTTTTAGATTATAAGTGAGACTCAGGCTGCATTGCAGTGACTGCAAAACTGGCTTATAACAAAAAGTAAACTACGTAGTGCTGGGCTCAGTGCTGCTGTGGCAAGAACACCATCATTAACTGTGACAGGAGTCATTTTGTCCCAGTCACAGTGTATGGCAGACATGATGCTGATGATGTGTGAAATCCTTTTATTTCATACAACTACTTGTAGTTTTGCTATATGTAAGCCTTACATTATTCTGTATATAAACAGAGAAATACTGTCTCCTTCTACTTGTGGAAGTTTTGCTGGAGATACAGAGTAAGCTTACATGTAAAAAAAGGATATGGTATAAGAAAGATCATAGTTAGAGCTATTTCCAAAGTGTGTGTATAGTAAACCTGAAGTGATTATCCTTCACACTATTTGCACTGTGTATACATTAATGCAGCTAGATTCCCTGGTTAGATTCTGTCAACTTTTCATCATCAATCATACAGTAGATAGTTTTGTAATCTGTATACTACACTATGAAATTATGCATCTCCTTTGTTTTCCAAACATCAAGAAAAAGGCACTGGCATTCTACAGGCCTTCTTAAAATTAGGATTAATCAATCATATCTTATTTTAACTGTTCAAATTTCACCGCTGCAAAACAGATTAGGAAAGCAAATTACCTCTTACCTCATATTGGCATGGCTTTTAACATTTGCCTATTATCAAGTCTGCATGACGCATCTCATTATAGGTCTGACTTTTCAGCTGTTTGTAATTTTATCATTTTAACCATCTGGAGTGAAATTTTACTCTCAGGCTACTTTTTCTTCCTCCACAGATGAAATGGTTCAGAAGTGTCCAGGAGAAAAGTCAGAGGATAACGTGAGGGTTTTTAAGATTTGATTCCACTTCTTTAAGATGCTTTAGTTATTTTACATTTTGAAGGAAAGACTTGTGGATGACTATGGTAATCATAACTAAATTCTGGATCAGACTATAAAGCAAATCATAGTGGTTTGGGGGTTTTTTTGTTTTGTTTTTCTTGCAAGTAATTCAGCAAAGGTATAAAAAATATAGGAGTTATAAACTACATGCAACTACTATGCTGCAATATTAACAAACTGATTAAATAATATCACTTTCTTATATATTCCTGTTCTTACCTGGCTAGAGACCCCGAGGCTAGAAAACAACTTTTCTCTATATAAATAAACTGTTGTTCTGCAGTTTGCAGAATTCTATTGACATTTGGCCAAGCTGAAAAGCCCATTTAAAAAATGAATTCAACACATTTACTAAGGATCTGCTAGCCCCTCAATTTAACTCTGGGCTTCGGCTGGGCGGATCATATCTGGGTACAGACATGAATTTGACATCAAGGAGAAATTTTCTTTGCTCTGTTAATGGATGCACTGTGTCTGAGTTAAAAGAAAGAAAAGCCAAGACCCAAAAACTGAGAAGTAGATTGAAAGAAGTAAATGGAAATGAAGACTAGTTAAAGCATTAACTAGATATATGTGATGTTAGAAGACCTTTTGTTTCATACCAAAGATGTTTTATTACTACTCCAACTTCTGTCTTGAGCAATGGCCAGCAAGTTTCTACCCTTGAACTGGTTTGGAGCATCAGGCAAGTACCTCTCCCTGATTACACATATTGATATTTAAAAAAAGAACACTCAATATTAAAAGACAACTTATGTCTTCATATTAAAACCTCAAATCCAGACATTTCAAGTACTCTACAACCAACAGATACTTTTGTTTACAGTCTCTGACTGGAATATAATGGGGTGGATAAAAACAGTGGAGATGTCATGACTGAAAGTGATAGTCCAAATGGATATTCACTTGGCAACAAATAAACTTCGACTAAATGTATATCCTTGAAGGAATAGTTCCTTGAAGGAATTATCCACTCAAAGTTAAACTATTCCTAAAAAATATGCAGTTTGTAAATGACATAACTAAGTGGGGAAAATTTTAATTTGTCCCTTCAGGGTGGGAAAAATAAACAGTGAGCACCCTTCTAGATTCCTGTTTATTTGGAATTCCTTCCCTAGACATTCTTCTGGCTTTTGTTGACAATTCCAGACTGCACCTCCAAAGAGACAACTTCCTGTCTAGAGTAAGCAAGACTTCCCCCACTATGTTTTATTATCAGGCCACAATCATCAGCTAGACAGCTTAACTGTGTAAGCCTCAGGTAATGCAACCTCTGTCTAGCTTTAGTCAAAAGTCAGTTTATGGCTCATTATAATGGATAGGACCACACGAAAATCAAATTCCACAAACAATTCCGTTTCCAAGGTGTTTTTATTTCAAGATGAAATGGAACAACAGCTTTAACTTTGTTAGGCATACCAACAACTTGCACATCTTTCTTTCTTTTTATTTATAGTCAAAACACTCCAATCATTATTTTAAAAGTTTGTTCAAAGCAATTAGTAAGTGAATTCTCTCATAAAAATAAAAATGGAATATTTTTATTAATCCTTCTCAAAGATTCCAGATTTACGTTACTCATCTGTTGCTAACTCAACTAAAATAAAGCTACTATTAAAAATCTACTAAGTATGCAAGCAAAATGAAGGGAAAAGGCAAACTGATTAATGTTCAACATCTGAAGTAATTTCCTTGCACCTGCAGCTCCCATCTGGGAAAATTACTACAAACACCGCTTAAAACAAGACTAGTATTCATAACGTGGGCAATTTTTCACTGTTTTACTTTCCCTCATTCCCACAATTCCTAAACCTGGGAACTTTTACAGTTATTCTGGACAAGGTGAAAGTATAACACTACAATATTTAAACTTGCCATCTGCACCTCTATTTATTTTTAATCTTTTATTCATTTAATCACTGACAGCATGTTTGTTCAAGAAGGATCTTGAATAAGAAACTTTGTACTAACTTGACTTCATTGCTTCTGCATTTACAACTCCTGTTGTGTTTCCTTATCTACCTATACCAGACCCCAGCAAAAACCACAATGCTAAAGATTTCTTACAAAGACAGAAAATGCATTTTAATTGGATATAGGCCTATGACATTTGCATTTTTCAGTGACCAAAAACCAGTATTACGTTAAGGTTCTTTTCCCAATAATTTCACTAGGAGCTGGATTTAGGCTGATAGACAAGGTAAAAGCACAAAAGCAAGCAATAGAAGTTTTATTGTACCACACTCTTTCTCCACCATATTGTATTTCTAAATGAAGAAAAGTACCCTTTTTTTTCTTTACATGTTAAGCACATAGTTATGGACATATTGCATGTATCCAAATAAAAAGTAGCCAAAGAAACAAAAGTTTAACTTTTGCTCCAATAATTCAATAACAAAACACTGAGCAGTTTTTTTATCCCATAACCAAAGTGGATGTTTCTGGGTGTAGTATTTAATCTTAGGAGACCACAGTAGGTAAGCTACAAATTGACACTTTATAGCCAGACAAAGGGAGAAGTCTCTAGTGTATGTGCTAGCTAGCTACCATGGCTAGTAGTACAGTCTGCTGAACATTTTGCAGCATTCAAACAGTCTACTGACCCAATTCACCCCACATCAACCAGGAGCAACAAGCTAATATTTTCTTGCCAAAATCTGAACACCTTTCTTACCATCAGCTTAAAACACTGACCTTCTTGTTGTTGTTAGCAGTCTTATGACTTCTGTAATTTTCAAAATTCTTCCAGCTGTGTAATAGTGAGGGATAATTTTTATGATTTTAGATACCCTAATACAGACAAGGCTGATGTAGTCATTGGCATTTTCCACACTATGCCAAATGTACCTGCTTACAGTCTCAATAACATGGCACAGGAAACAGCTGCAGCAGTGTTAACTCCCTTAAAGCCCCAAACATTCCTCCACAGGGCAGAAATGCTGAGTTAAGAGCTACTGCTCCTAACTTTTGGGTGACTTGACATACAAGAGAAACACAAGTCCGTAAGCTATTTGTAAGATACCTGGGCATACATCTCACCCCATTCAAAGATTCAAAACAGAATGCATGCAAGCAAAAACACTGTGGCTGGAAGAAACAGCAAGTGTTAGACTTCGGTTACACAAAGTCAGAGGCCTTACTCAGTGTTTCAAGGGAACATTTATCACTCTCCTGAATATCCTTAAAAATTTCAAGCATAAGACCTTTCAACCTTCAGCAAAGAAGGTGGTCTCAGAAAGTCACTCATAGGCCTTCTCTCTTCGCTTCCCTTGCCTCCCACTGTCATCACACTGCTCTTCTAGGAATGCTAAATATTTGTTGTGTTGTGAGTTTTCTTCCAGGCGTGTTTTTTACCACAGTGAGTTCAGTGACCTGGTTCACAGACACCCCTATGAATGGTTGTTTTCACAGCATTACTGAAGCTGCACTGCTATTTGTGTAAGCTGGATTCATCACTAGTGAGAGGATTCCTAGAACTTTGGGCCCAGAGAGCCATGTAATTTTCTAAATCAAAACAAAACTAGAGCCCATAGTTACATGACTTTTTTACAGAAAGATCTGGCAGGAGGTAAATTTCTACTTATAACCCTACTCGGCTTTGTCCTTATAAGAAATATGGTGAAATTAGAAGCATTGAATGAAACAGCATGCACAGAGAAAGAAAATAAATAAAATAAATATATTCAGAAGTATAATTTCTTCTCTTTCAGAAACAGAGAGCAATCAGGGAAAAGACTTTACTGATCACAACCAAAAACCACAAGCTAAAAGATCACAGGCAATAATTCCAATATGGTAAATGACCCTTTCTTTGAGAACATCAGTACCTATTAACATTAGCCTTTAGAAGTATAATGTTAAAAAAATATCCCTCATTGTTTATATTATTGGATACTAGCAGGGTGTGATTCAAGTGTCACTGTTAAAAAAATGTTCTGCCTTCTACCAGGTGGGAATTTTACCTATATTGCCAATTACAATTGCCTCTCCCCTTACATCACAACTGGATTTAGGCAACCAATCCAAACATTTGGGTTGTTTGTTTTTCCCAAAGATGAGGAAGAAACACAATACCTGAGAAAGGACAAGCTGCCCATGGAACTTGACGACAAATTTCTGTAAAGATGCAAGGTATGAGACCTCTCCTATTTTCCTTGCCAGAGATCGTAAAAGAAAATAACCCTGCAAAAAATTAAGGCAGAAGCTATGAATTTTCTGATATCTAGAAGGCTGAAGTATTTATGATATTCATAAAGCAATCTCAGTAAAAATCAGCTGACAACACTCACCTTCAAATAGTGAACCTGCATGAAGATTTTTTCTGCTTTAAGACCATATTTGACAACAGAGGCTCCAGACTCACTCACTTCTCCTGTGCTCTCCTTTTTGGGCCTAAAATGGAAACATACTAATTAATTTTTGGATAAGTAAGTAAAGAAATAAGTCATACATTACAGGTTCTGATAGTTGAAAGCATTGTGTGGCATAGTAACTTTAAACACCTGTGACTAGTTTAGTCTTTTTTTTTCACCATAAGTATATAAATTGACTTAGACAGTCTAACAAGTCAATTTTCTTCTAAATAAAATTCATCAGTAGGTTGGTGTAGTCTTTTTACAACAGCATGACACCAGGTTGCATGTCATTTTCCAGTGCAGACAGCTTATGAACAAAGAGAAAAAAAAGAAACAACAAAAACCAACATTTTAAGGGAAGGGGAAGTGCAGGGGAAGACAGTGAAGTCACTACATTCAACTAGAGCTTTCTCTTTTTGTTTACCTGAACTTTGGCTGAACAGCTTACATGACTATCCTTGCAAGAATAACCTCTTCCATTTGCATGCAACAGATTGCTGCAGAAGTGTTCTGATTTTCATTTTTCCATTTGGATTGGAAGAAATGTAGTTCAAATATTAAAAGAGGAAGTATTTTGCACACAGGTTTGAGGTTTACAGACAGTAATGTCTAGAAAAAAATACTACTTACTGCCTGATTTAAAATGCAATACAGTATCTGGTATGACACAAATCTACAACAGTTAAGTGTGGAGGACTTTTAGGCTCTAAAGAGCACAGACTGAAACTAAAGAGAAACTGTACAAGCATTTTTTCTTCATTTGTAAGAAGTGCCTTTGCAGGCATAGTACTGAAGAACATCTAGATGTTTTTCTTCCATTCAGAAAACATCCCAACTAACAGTAGTCTGAGAACAGTTGCCTGCCTTAGGAGCCTAACCCTGTAACTAAAACAACCTCTCCAATTCTAAATGTAGATTTTGAAATGGCCAGTCCTCAAAACCAAATGTCTTTCCTTTCATTTCTAGAAATAGAATAGGGGAAATATGGGCCACAGCAAGGCAAGATCCTTCAAACCACACCACTCATGCAGGATGATTTCAAGAACTTTGTGATCAAATTTTTTTCCATATCTGTGTCCCATTTGAGGGAAGGTTTCCTCCTTTTTTACATCTGTGTCAGAGTTTCTTATTAAAGTTTTGTCCAGAGTGCTAAATTGGGGTATTTTTAAGACATTATTATGACAGACATTATTTCATGCCTGTGCACATGAAATCCACCATACACAAAATTTTCATAAAATGTAACTGTTTGAAATAAAAAAGAGAAAAAAACAGATTGAATTTTACATTGTGTTTCTGACATAGTCCTCTTCCATTATATCATTCATAAGTATCTTTCCAGTAAGATCTTCCCTCAACATTGAAAGAACAGTACCAGTAATTATTTTCTTATTCTATGGCAACTCCAGTTCTTTTAGATTGTGTAAACGTTGCAGACCCACTGTAGGAAAGCAGAAATCCAGCTATTTCTCTTCTGGATCAGTCTCCTGGAAGGAACACCTGCTGACATTCCATACATGACTTTTCATCATTCTCTGCATACATAAAACATAGAACTGCTTCATTTCTCTTAATAAATAGCCCCGTCTATGACTTTGAAAAATGGAGTTTGAGCACAGGCTACAGAATCCACACTAAATTGAAATCTTTCCCATAATCACAATTATTCTAAATTAGGCAACCATACTTCCTTCCTCCTCTGACTTTGTGCCTGTGTAAATCCTAGGACTGACCACAAAGAAGTATTGCATCTGGATGATGGTAGTGAAGAATTCCATACAGAAAACATATACACATTCCTCTGCAAAGGCTGTATATATATTCTTCAAAATGTCTGTAAAGGAGTGTAACTATTTAGAATGTAACCCTGTTCTCTGCTATCAGGACTTCAGAATAATATTTTAAAGCAATGCTTATTGTATCTACCAGACATTGAAAGTACAAAGATTGAAAATTTGTTACAATGACCTACAAAAGCTGCATCTAACCTGGTAGCTAAAGTCTACGATAATGCTAAAGGCAAGCTGTCTCAAAATATTCAAGATGCTATCTGGCACATTTTAGATACTGGAAAATTTCTGAAGGAGGTAGAAGACGCTGCTTTCTGTTTGCTGGGCAGATGAGTACATTGCCCTAGTAAAAGTACAATGCACTGAGATGTCCTTGGTGATTTAATGCTTGATGTGCCAGGTGGTCATGAAAACTTATAAAGAGACTGTGAGAGACCATCTGAAAGCACATTTCCTATCAGATAGAATAAAAATCTTCAAACACCTACAGAGCAGTCAGAGGCATTGCTTCAGGACAGAATGGACCTGACACAAGTGGAGAGAACTCAGAGACTAATTTAGAGCTAGATATCAACATTGGCTTAATGAATAACCACTAGATGCAGTTCAGCCATAAGGCCCAGGAGATGAAACAAATGTCAACACCAGCTTTATTCTGCAGAACAGAATGCTTTTCTTTGCTTTCCTAACATAAGAGATGAGAGTGCTGGATGAGAGTGCTGGTGTTCATGATCACCAGCAAAACATGTGCCAAGATCTTTTTCATAGGTGCTTTTATCCCTGCAGGTTTCTTTCAAATTCTGTGAGAAAACAGGCAGAGGTCTGTTGGAAGTCTCAATCTGTATGACCATGGCTGTGCCAAAAAATTCCTTCTTCAATGTTAAGATTTGCTCATGCTGACTTTCAGAGCTGCTGCCTGTTGAAAAGACACTTACCCAATTTCTTTCTTACCTGACCTCTTTTTTTACAGGTAGCTTATGACATGCTACTTACTATAACATATTGCCGAGTACCCATAATAAGAAGAAACATCAGGCTGATCATCAGTTTGCTGAGTGGCTTTCACCCAGTCTAAAAAGATTAATTTGATGGATCAAAAATTGATAGGATTAGCTGGTAAGTTTGGGGCAGATTTTTCCAGTTGTCAGGAGAAAGCACCAATGATCATATGATCATCGCGGAACAAAAAAAGTAATGGAAGAATGAGCTTATGCTTGGGAAGAGTGAGTTGGTTTATTTTTTCCTTCCTGAAATGATTGGCAAGAAGAAGCAAATAGTTATAATTTACGTTTAATATTCTGTATAAAAACACAAGTTAGAACCAGCCCAAGCCTCAGTACAGACTCACAACCCAGACCAAGAGCCAGGACTGAGATTTTCTCTCTTAGATCCCAGTTTTGGACAGCATGAGAACATATTTTCAGAAGAATGAAGAAAAGAAAAAAAACCCCAGTAAATATACAAAAAGATAATTTATTCACGTCCATGCCACAAAAATAGTAGAAAATATTTATATCTGACTGAAATCAGTAAGAAGTCCTTAAATGCAATCACAAGGAGCTAGAGATATCAGAGAAGAATAAATGGCCAAATCACGAATGGTATCATGTGCCTGGCCTGAAGTGTTTATTGGAGACACGTTTTTCAAATGAGAAATTAACTTTTCACTCTTTTGTATTAGCATTAGGAATAATACTGTCCAAAAGGTAAGAAAAATGCTTATTATTATGTTGAATAAATATGCAAGTCAATAGAAAGTGTAAGTTTCGTTTTCAAAAGTAATCAATCCTTCTTGAGTTTCAAACTACAAAGGGTTATGGCCCTCAGAAAAATTATTTTGAAAGTTTACACATAACATAACATTTGATTAAAAGTAACAGCTATATAAATACAAAAGACAACAAAAGTGATTTTGAAAATGGAAAACAGTTATCCAGATAAGCATCATATCCCAAGAACCAATATTTTAAAAAACCAAAAACCTCAGCATGTAAATTGGTAGCTGTGTTGGCAGCAGCTCTATAACAGCTAGTGATTAAGCTTGCTTTTGCATTTACAACTATGGTCAAATTACACACCTGAATATTTACACAATATGTACCTTTATTGACTCTGATTACACAATTAATCAGTAAACATAAAGTAAAACAGGTCAGGGGAAGACTACAGTTACACAGATGGTGATATGCTTTTGGATTACATGAGGTCTTGGAGAGGAACTTCTGTGTTGGTGAGCACTCTCTAGAGTGTCCAAATATAATAGAGCCTTTTAGGTTCTACTGGACAAGCACAAGAAAAAGGGAAGACCTTAAATGAATGAAATGGCAACAGTCTTCCAAAAATATTTAAAAGTTGATAATCTAGAAGATGACTATCAATTTATTCTTCACTTCCACTTGGTGAAAGAAAGAAATGAAATGTACATTGTTTGAAATAAAAAGGATTTCAGTTGTGCATTAGGAAGCAATTTTTAACTCTTAACACTATTGATTAAGACAGCTTGTCTCTCTTATGAAAACTTTTTTATTGGAGCCTTCTAAGAACATGTTAGTAAGAACTCACCTAGGATAGTCTGTGTATACTGCCTTTATTTCAGAGCAGGAGAATAGACTGCATAATTGTTTGAAATCTGTCCCTGCACTTCCATGATTTGGTCAGAAATCATGGCTAATTTGAACTAGGATTAGTGAACTCATTATTCTTGGTTGAAGATGGTGAGAAGACAAGCTGTAGAAGCTCCGTGGATCTTGAATTAGACAGACACTCAAGATCAAAGACCGTTTGAAAATTCCTAACACACCAATCAGAACAGAATACTAATCACTGGCAAAAGAAGACTGTCTTTAGCTATCTATAAAGGAGCCTTGAGTTTAGCATCTGATACCTAAAGACTAAAAATCTATTTTAAATATAACTATTAGAAAATTCTAATTAGAAAGTAGGTTTATAAAGTTTAGATGTTATACTTTTTCCTTGTTTTTTAAAGCCTCATTCAGCTTGGCAGTTAAATACCATACTAATGTATGTACTTGTCTTCAGCTACAGAAAATGACTCTGTTATGACTTCCAACAGTAAACTTTTCAGGAAATGGTCTTTTCTTTTTTCCCTGAATAGAAGCTCTTGTAAACTGCTCAGAGACATTTCATATCAAGATAATCCCATGGTTTTCTAAAAGCTTTCTATAACAAAGGGAAAAGCAATTGTATTATAGTCAAGATGTATAACCCAGTCAGTTTAATTTGCTTTTTTTTTTTATTAGAAGGAAATAAGGAAATGCAGTGGATATAATCAGATGATGTGGATGTATATCTTTTGAAGGGAAAAAATGTGGGAAACAGGAGAGAGTGAAAATACAACAGCAATGATGGTGTTATCATTTTGTTACCTTAAAACTTGCAGCTCTTCTTCAGAGTTTTGCACCTCATCTCTGAGTCTGCGCCAGCGAAGTAAAGCTTTCAATTCCTGTTGCTCTTTTATTTCATCATGTGACAGCTGCTTAGTAAACAAAAAACACAGATCACTGATGGCTGTTTCCCAACAGACAATAATAATTTGCAGAACAAGAAACTTGGTTTGTTTCTCTTTAATGTGCAGAAGAGGCAGGAAAGGGTATCAATATCCATGATAAAAAAATAAGAGTTGCTGCTATGAGAGATAATAGCAGCACTAAGAAAAACAAAAGCCTCACTGTGCACATCAAATCAATAGTCAGTTACATAGTTCCGACTGAGGAGAGAGATGGGTATGGTTTTTTCCCTTTCGTAAATGGCAAGAAACAAACTGAATTTACAGTAGAGATACCTGGCATAGAGCTTTTGGTTGCATCCTTACCCTTCCCAAATTGAGAGCAAAGAGCTACATTGTGTCCTGGCTTCACTCCTCTTTCCTACAACTTCTGCTGTACTCCTGAAATCTCCCTATTGTGTTTCTCCCCATTTACATAACATTAACAGAGATTCCTACTTATGAAATAAATGCCAGGTTGCCTGCTGACAAATACTTGTTTTGAACATAATTATAACTTATGTTTCTCTATTATAAGAATAGGTGGGAAATTGGGGAAAGCAAAAGCAGCTAATACTACCCTGCATTACATTCAATCACAACTGAAATTATTCTCAGGCACTATGGAATACACTCACAATCCTTAAATTCTATGATTTCATTGCATCAAAACTACCCAATAATGTTCAAAAGGTATGCCTTACATGATAACGAGGGAACTAATCACACTATTTTGTTTTCTCCTTTACACTCAGCTCCAAGGAAGATGTCTACTACAATCAAAATGCTTTCAAGTGACTAACAAAAGCAAAGAATTAATGTGAACAGCTCACAGCAGTGTAGTTATTCTCAATGTGAGGGCATTGAGAATAAATAAAACAAATTAGTTTTAGAACCAAAAGGGAAAACCCAAGTATTTAGACACCCTTTCTCTCTTTTTTCCCCCCAGAAATATGGTACATAACAAGGTACTCTATTTAGTTTGGTGCTATAAATATGCCAGATACTTAATAAAATGGAGGTTCAGAGGAGTGTATTATGTCAGTTCCCAGTCTACCATGCTTTTGCTCAGGTGGAAATCTGCAGACTAAAGGGGTAGAACCTGATGAAGGTACAGGTAGAAAGGACTGACACATTAAATGCTTGAAGTAGCAGAGGTACTACAAAGGTAAGAGTTGCATCAAAAAAGCACTTTACTAGCTGACATGTAACTTATGAAATTTTCACCTTAAGGGAGGCAGTGATTTCTAAGTTTGACAGGACAGTAACTTGTTGGGCAGTAGAAGAGGAAAAAATAGTGTAAGTGCCAGTGTGCCCCATTTAAAACCATCTTCTCTTTTGCTTTGAGGTACACTTCTTGGTCATCTATTGGACGAAACCAAACAATTTTAATTAGGTACCTGGAATATTACAATATGCAGTAATACTGTTGATTCCTCCAGTTTCAGGTATACAACAGAAGTAGAAAGAATTCACAGCAATTGCTTGATAATTGAATTTTAATGATTGAGTGTAAAATTTTTGGGAAGGTAATCATTGAAAACAGATGTTTGTATTCTCATTTGTACTAAGCCCTACCTCTGTAAAGTTTTGTATTCATTGTGGATCACTTTTTTTTTTAATCAAGTAAGCATGTGAATTCCAATACCATTTTAAAATATGTTACTCCATCGCACAGTTTGTGTTTTGAGGTTTACTTTACATCTAATTCACATATAATTTTGATTTCCACATTAATTTTGAAGCAATGTGTCATCACCTTACCTGTTGTGCTCTAGCCCAAAATATATCTTCTAAAAAAGTGGCAAACCCTTCACTTATCCATTCTTCTGTCCAATCACGAGCACCAATGGCTAGTCCAAACCAAGCATGAGCAATTTCGTGGCACAGACGAGTTCCACAGAGATGGCTTCCTCCTGGCAGTACACTTTGTGACAGAAAGATGATGTGTGGGCTGCACAAGAGAGAGGAGTGACAGAATCTGTTACTGACCTGTTACAACGTGTATTGCATGGACATAATAATAACAGAACTGAAGAATGGCCTGAATTGGATGGGACCTTGAAGATCCCCTGGTTTCAACTTTCCTGCTGTGGACAGGGACACCTTTCATTGGTCTCAGTTGTTCAGAGACACATCCAAACTGGCCTTGAACACCTCCAGGGATGGGGCATCCATAGCTTCCTTGGGAAACCTGTGCCAGTGACTCACCATCCTCAGAAGGAGGAACTTTCTCCTGATATCTAACCTAAACATACTGTCTTTCAGTTTGAAGCCATTCCACCTTGTCCTGTCACTACATGCTCGGTAAATAGTCTCTCTCCATCTTTCTTTCAGGTTGGCTTTATTAGCCTTTTAGTGTATGCATGCTAGGTCATGACTAATAGTTTATATCTCAGGAATTTGTAGGAATTAAGTCGTACTTTATTGTTGGTTGGCAGAAAATCAAACTAAAATTCCACCATACAGCTGTAAGGTATTCGACCATCAAACAGCTATTCATTGTAAGAAGTAACTTCAACCAAAATTTAATATTTTTCATGTAACAGGACTGATTTATTTCAGTAGAAACATTTATATATAAGCCAGGATAATATGAGCAGTGTTAATATTGAAAACAAGTATTTTTCAGTTAAATGATCAAAGATGGGAATAAATAAAGGAGAAACATTTAATAAAGAAAACAAATCAGTATCGAAACATAAAAAGTGTCATACATGGTAAAGCACATGTGTTTGTCAAAACATCAAACAAGCTAAGAAGATACCATCTTGTGATAAGAGTTGATCATTTTTGCAAATGCAGAGATAGGAGAACATATTTTACTACAACCACAGAAGTAAGAAGCACTAGATATCTGCTTTTCACAACACCAGAGGAACACCCCACTCTGTATCTACTCTGCTTTGTACTTAAACAACAAGAAGAAATTGCAGGGGAAAACTGTTATGAATTGTCACTCTGCTATTGAAAATACCCTGAACTGCAAGTTACTGCAGTTCCCAATTCATATGCTACTGTAATGCAATTTTTGCTATGCTAACAGACATTACAGAACTGAACATCTCAAAACTTCTGAAACTAAGTACGTCTAGGAAATAAAAGTAGCAGAATTAAGCCCTCTGACTAATATCCAAGGGGTTAATGGGCCACCATATCACAGATGGGAGTAGCAAGGACACAAACCAAGACTACCATCCACAGAATGTTCCTACATTAACCTGTGATATCCATGATCTGTATTGCAACTCTTCTCTCACTTTTATCTCAGTTACAAAGGAAATAAAACACAAGCGTACCTGGAGTTTAAGTCTAGCCTTCCAAGTATGGGAGGTGGGTCTACGGCCTTACGACATTTCCAAAAGTCAGATATTATTTGTCAGCATTCCAAAAAGCTTTCCCACCCATCCTACCCTTTCGCTGGAAATGTTAAAACACCCACAGTTTTCTTGTAACCAGTTGGATGTCTAGTACTGGGACCATAAAGTATGATACACATGGAGATGGAAAAACATACTCAACAACTATCTCCTTATAAAAAAAAGTAGTTACCCAGCCAAGAAAGTTAATACATTTCAATCAGACAGCATTGTGAGACACAATGTAAGAAGTTCAAGTACTAAATCAAGGAATCAAGTAACACAAAAACTGCAAGTAAAAACAGCAGCTCTCCAAATCTGCCAAAAGCAATTCTGATTAAGAGAATGAAGGGAGAGAGAGATGGGGGGAAAGTGTGAGCACAGAAAGTGCAGAACATGATAAATCTTTTGTTATAAAGCTCCTGATGAAAATAATAACCACAATTTTGAGGGTATTACTTTGGTCAGTTTTAAGTAAATGACTCCTCGTTGTGGCATGTGTACAAAGAAAAACTGCAGAAATAGACCAAGTAAATAACATTCCAGACATACTGGTGGCAACATTTCAGCCACTTGGTTAAGCAAAACAAAAGTAACTTCATGCCTCACAAATAGGCTCATAGAACTGTTTGTATTTTAGGTCTATTGCAGAAAAATATACAATAAAGACTGTAATTCCTGCTTTCTCCAATCACTTAAAAACCAGAAATGCCACATTTAGACAATATTCTCTTTTACAGATGGATCACAAATCACTTCAGTAAGAAAAATGTATATGAGTTAAATTTTGGCCAAAGAATATGAGTGCATCTTCCTACGAGGCTAAAATAAGATTATGTGCTGCAGCAGAATTTAATTTTAGATTCTCAGTAGAGCCAGCAACTTCCTTTCCTGAGAACAACTTACATTATTTCTTTTATTTTGTTTGCCCTTAACAAGCAGTACTATCTCCAATCCAAACCACTGAAAAGTTCCCATTTTTCTTAAGAGTAATTTTAGCAAAGACTGAACATGTCTCTGGAAGATGTCCAGACCTATTAGTTTGGAAGAAGTTTACATCTATGTATTTGTTTAAAACACAGATTCTCTATTTTCAATAAATATTTGAATTCTATAAACTCTGCTCCACTTATGCAAACCAAATCTACCTTTTTAATATCATCTAGGATGTGCAATGTTCATAGAATGGCTTTTGTCAGAAAGGACCTGAAAGATCATGTAGTTCGAACCCTGCTGCTGTGGGCAAGAACACTTTTCACTAGGCTGGGTCGCCCCATCCAGACTGGTCTTGAGCACATCCAGGGCTGGGGAATCCACAGCTTCTCTGGGAAACCTGTTCCAGAGTCTCACCACTCTCCCAGAAAAGATTAGTTCCTAATATACCTTCTGTCTTTGAGTTTGAAGCCATTCCTTCTCATCCTGTCACTACCTGCTCTTGCAAAAAGTCTTTGTCATTCTTATAGGCTTGCTTTAAGTGCTGGAAGGCTGCAGTTAAGTCACCCCAAAGCCTTCTCTTTTCCAGGTTGAACAAACCCAATTCTCTCAGCCTTTCCTCATAGGAGAGGTGCTCCATCCCTCTAATAATCTTGGTGACCCTTCTCTGGACTTGCTTACTTGAACAGGTGGATGTTCTCTCTGTGTTGGGAAAATGTTATGAATGTTATTAATTGCACATTGTTACTTAGCAGCGCTGCTCCTAAAGCATTCCATAATTTAAGAAAGTGTCCAAGTGAAAAATAAGATAATTTGATGGGTAACTAAATTCCAAGACCCAAAAGCGCTTTTTTTACATTTTTTTTAAACAAAAGAGAAAAGTGGCCCTCCTACAATATGTTTGATTTACTAGAAACAAATTATACGGCTTGATAACCATTTCTTTGATTCTAATTGAATAGGAAAGAAATCCATCCATACATTAGCAATGGGCAAAGATGATTCACCTTAGAAATCACATCAAGACCTGACAAGGACTGTGCAGCTTATAAATGCCTTTAGCAAGTAGGGTCCAAGTTTCTAAAGCAGGCCAGAACCAGCAAGCTCAATATGGTAAAAAAGATGGGAAACCTCTCCCAGTTAACATAAAAACCAACAACCCTTCCAGTCGTTCCCGGAAGCTGGACAAGTTCCCAGTGGCTCCAAGAGAAAAAGAAGTTAATGACTTGTTTTTGACAAGTATACACTTGGTTACCCTTCTAAAGCCAAAGAGCATTGTTCTGACCAGAATCCCATGCTCATAACTTAGACATTTGACTGGAAGAAGGAACAAGTTCCCCCTCTCAGTTAAACTGCAGTTAAAGGAAATCTCGACACTGTAACTGTGGCATGAATGCATATAAAGGAAAAAACTGTGTCCCAAAGGGAAAGAAATTGTTGTTGTGAAAGACCAAAGAGCCCTGATGTTCCAATCATTCTAATCCACCCATGTACACATCCTTAATAGATAGTCTCTTTAACAAATAAAAGGTTTCCAATTGATTTAGGCATCCTTAAGCTCTGAATAGCAATCTGCCCATTTGAGAAGTCAAATCCGCAACAGGAATTTTTCAAAACTTTCTCTAGACTCATGACTTAGATGCAAGTGCTGCTTTGCATACAGTCTGCAAGAGTGTGGTATCTTTGGCTGCTCACACATAATCAGATGAGACACACAGCACAAAACCTAGCCAAATGTATGCACAAGAACCTAAATACACATTTAAGATGGGAACCTGAAGTTAATTTCTAACAAACTTGTTCCATTCATTTTGAAGTAGAAATCTTTCCCTCTTAACACACAGAGATCTGCATATACATTTTCTTACATATTTGTGGAAATAACAGAGCCAAGACTATTGCCACCTGAGAAATAATGCTTCTGAAGTCAAAAGTAGCAGAAAAAAATCACTATTACAGATGCTACTTTTATATATATATATATATATATGTATGTATATACAGTAATAATTTGAATTTTCTATTTAGAAAAAATGCAATCAGTGCCTCCCTGCACTGTTCGTGGGAAGGAGGGAGGGGTTGGGAGAAAATGGTGTTGTAAGGTCTTAATTTACTTCTCATTATCCTCCTCTGACTCTGTTGGTAATAAATTCACTTCATACCCTTAAGCTGACCCTTTTTTGCGCTTGAAGTGTTTTCTCCCAGTCCTTATCTCAACTCATGAACCCTTTATTAATGTATTTCTCTCCTCTGCCTAGCTGTGGCAGGGGAGGGTGAGTGACCAACATTCATGGGTGCCTGGCATTTGGCCAGTGTCAAACCATGTCAAAACTACATTCTTCCCGTGATACAAAGAACGGCATCAATATGATGTCTGCAGTATCTATATCAGACTTTGAATGTTAGCTTAATTTATCTTTGTGGGTACTTGTGCCATTGGAATACAGACACAGGACCACTCAACATTCATTTTCTTACCTCTATAATCTCCTTTGATCTAGTGTATGTTACAGTGCAGAGCTGAGAGAACTACAATCTTTTTAACCTCATAGGTTTACAATATACCAGAAACTCAAATATATATTCAGATGCAGTTGTAGAGACAAGGATCCGGTAGAATACTCTGAGCACTTTTCCAGAAGTAATGGAAGCTAATTTTTAAAGTTTTGCCTTCCTACCATCATAGGGAGAAACCAAAAAGTGACAGAAGTTACAGCTGAAAGTCATTCTAGTGCAGATGACTAACTTTTTACTCCATAAGTCATGCAGCAACACAATGGGGTAGGCAGTATGGAAAGAAAAATAACCCCCATGTTTTAGAGGGAGGATGGAAAGAGTCAACTCAGTTCTGCAATTCAAAATCAAAACTGTAAATTTCAATCAAGTGCCTGAATAATGATCTGAACACCCAAGCAGTAGCTGCTCTGTGAACTTGTTATCTCTTCTGTTTTGCATATTTTGCAGCCCCAAACCAGAATAGTAAGGATATGTATAAACAAGGGTGAAACCCCCTCAGGAGAAACTCTACTACTGTTCAACAGCAAAACCAGTACTTGCCATAAATCTGAAGAATTTATAAAGTGAAAGGAAAAAGATAACATGAGTCTAGGCTCAAAACCACCATACAAACAGCAGGGTTTGCAACAATTCTAGATCCTTCTCAGTATTTTCAATCCAGTGTTAACACCAAATTAACAGCCTTGAAGGTGACTCCGCCACTTCCCTAGGTAGCCTGTTCTGTGCTTGGCCACCCTTTCTGAGAAGATTTTTTTCTAATCTGTACCTCCCCTGGGGCAAGTTGAGGTCATTTCCTGTTGTCCTGTTTGTTGCCTGGGAGAAGAGACTGACCCCACCTGGCTGCACACTTCTCCCTCTCTGCAGTTGTAGAGAACAAAAAGGTCTCCCCTGAACCTCCTTTCCTCCAGGCTAAATAACCCAGCTCCCTCAGCCCCTCCTCACAGGACTTGTGCTCCAGACCCTGCCTCAGTTCTGTTGCCCTTGTCTGGACACACT
Organism: Setophaga petechia; assembly: GCA_024362935.1. Lineage (NCBI taxonomy): Eukaryota > Metazoa > Chordata > Aves > Passeriformes > Parulidae > Setophaga > Setophaga petechia. Next base: position 25,515,438 of record JANCRA010000004.1, on the reverse strand, counting down.
TCAGGCCTTCAATGTCCTTCTTACAGTGGTGGGCCCAGAACTGAATATTCCAGGTGTGGCCTCGCCAGTGCCCAGCACACGGGGACAATCACTGCCCTGGTCCTGCTGGCCACACTATTGCTGGTACTCCTCAGGATGCCATTGGCCTCCTTGGCTACCTGGGCACAGCTGGCTCATGTTCAGCCACTGTGAGCCAGTAACCCCAGGCCCTTTCCCAATGAGCACTTCCCAGCCACTCTGCCCCCAGGGCTATAGTGAAAGGCATGGCTGTTGTGACACAAGGTCAGGACCCAGCACTTGACCTTGTTAAATCTCATACCACTGACCTCAGCCCATCCAACCTGTCCAGGTCCCTCTGCAGAGCTTTCCTGCCCTCCAGCAGATCAATGCACCCATCCAATTTCTTATTGTTTGCAAATGAACAATCTGGTAATAATACAACTAATTTCTCAAATTATGTCTAATTCTCTTACCAACACAGAGCACACACTCTTTGACAGTGCTAAGTCAAAAACCTTTAACTGTGTTTTTACAAAAAATCATAGAACAACTTACCCATGGCTGATACCCTGCTGCACTTGTATCATGGTAATATATCCTATCTCCTTAAAATATCTTGACTTGGGAAGTAAAGCAAGAAGGAAACAAAGAATGGTGTGTTTTACATATGAACTTCAGTCTGATATCCGAGACTCATGGATTGGCAGTAAGTTAACCCAATTTTGTAATAAGATCATTAGCAACTAGATGTGACAAAAACAACCAGAAGTCAAGTCAAGTAAGAACTGTAGAGCTGAAGAGTTACTCATCAGTTGACCTGTGATGCACCCAGGATGCCTAACAACACCTTTAGCTCATTTCTTTTCATCTTCTACATTCTGTATCACAATGAGGAAATCGCAGAGCATGAACATATTTTTATATTCTCCATATTTTGTTTACTAATGTCATATGTAAGCTCAACAATATCTGTTCATTTAGAAAGTTCCATAATACCAAAATTTGTGACAGGCAGCAAATTGCCTGCTATGGTAAAGAGAAGCAAACATAGAAAATTATGGGGTGGGGGGAGAGAAAGAATTACAATTTAAAAACCTCAATTTCCTATCCAGATTTTTTTTACGGATTTGTTTGAAACCTCTTGTCCAAAAACCCATGGACATTTATAAAAATCAATTACACAACACCTCCTAGTAACAAATGGCTACAAGACTGTCAAAAATCGTACAGCCAGCTTTCTAAGAGAAACACCTTGAGAGACTACACCTTTTCATGTTGCATGTCACACCATGACTTTTCCATATTTAATTGATTTAGTTAAGTGATTAATGGTTAAGTATAAATTAAGTAACTTCAATAAATATAAGCACCTGTTTCACTAAAAAAAAAGAAAGCAACAAAGCCAACTCTGTATTTTATGCAGCTCCGTTTCTAACCTTCACACTTCACTTCCAATTGCTCCTCAAAAAAATGTTGACACTGCTAACACTGAAAATAATTTGTAACATCATTTTCCAGATCCCTTACTAAATATTCATAGTATAAAACTACACTGTATCATGGCAGACATTTCCAAATAAATCTTAAAAGCTACACAAGTGAATTTGGCTGTGTTTTTCTTAAAAACCAGATAGATTGGAAGTCAGTCTACAGTAATTCAATTATAGAGCAAGAAATAAAGAAGAAGAAAATAAATTTATTTCTAATTCAGATTGCTCTGCAAAGTATCTTTGGATATGGATTTTTTCATCTTATATTTTTTGTTTGATATAAGAGAGCTGATAGACCACAACGATAAAACATCTTTACTCTTCCTGATTATAGGTAGCTTCACAAAAGGTCAGAGGTTGAGAAACAAATTTTGTTCATGTCTAAGGAGACTGAGGAAATATCACAGTCCCACTAAATTCAGCAAGAATTTTATATACAAATAAAAACATAATACTCAGTTTACATTATGAATTTGATATGTTCCAGATTTTTATAAAACTTTTACCACATTTCTGAGTCATTCCAAATATTTGAAATTGGTCAACCAAAGAAAATATTAAAAACACCTAACAGTTACACTATTAACTATGTGAAAGTACTTAATAACAAATAATAGTGTAGAAAGTCTCTATCTGAATCATGCATTTGTATTAACTTTTTTCATTTAACAGTGATTTTTATTAGGACTCCAAAATTAATCTTACATACTTGATGAAATGAAGAAAAGTGAACAGAAAATAGCAATGGATAGGCTTTGATCATTGTAATGAAATCTTTTAATTCATCACATTGTTTCTGCAAGAAATGAGCAATGGAAAGAAATACAGATACAGGTACTCACACCTTTCATTTTATAAATAAAAAATAGTTCTTTGTATTCTTTTTTGTTTTCTTGTATGCCAAAAGGAAGCTTTAAAACTAGACAGAAAGCAATATATATATGCTTCACCATATTCAGTGAAAATTACTCAAGGTAAGGGCCTATACATTAGTGCTCTCAAAAGGTGACATGGGCAAGACAAAATAAAGTAAAGAATGAGTAATTTTTTATTCACTTATTTTATACAAGAAAGATTTTATCCATAACAAGAAGGCCAAATCAATGAAAAAAGTAAAACAGATTGCTTGCTCTTTGAGTCTCCCAGTATTCTTTTTTTAATTCAAGGCCTTGTGGTATCACTCTTTTAAAGGAAATTAAATCTGCTGGAAGGCAGAAGTGGTTCTTATTAAATCTCTATGAGCTACAGTAATGGTAACATCACAAACAAAATCAAACCTTAGTAACACTCTTTTTTTTTGTAAGGATTTTTGTGACAAATACTTAACCTTCAGAATGAGAAAACTCTAGATATGTACCCAAATAATTCAGGAAACCCCAAACATTACTGGAGGAGAATGAGCTATAAATCCTTGATGTTTCTAAGAAAAAAACAAATAAAAAGGTAAAGCTCCAATTTTGTTTTAAATATCAGAATTTCTCAGATCATACAAGAGGCACAGATACAATTCTTTTAAATTTTCAGTTAGTATCTATTACAGTCTTGAACCTTGAACCAATTATAAATGTGGAACCAAACAAAAATATTAAGCTAGTTATCCAAATCCCATAGTAATGGGATCCCATGTAATCTAATTTTTGCCCATATACAGTATAATCCACAATTCCTGTTTCTAAGAATTTGTAGTTGTTATTCCATTTGCTGAAGTCTTTCACTTTACTTAAAAAATTGATGTAGAATGGTGCAAATCCAACAGTATCACGTCATTTCTTATTTTCAGCATTACTGCTAAAATGCATTACTTCTAATATGCCTTTATCATCTGTTTATACAGATATACATTCATCTTAGAAATGTTGAAATTTATCTAATCAGCTGTACTACTATCCATAACCTGTTTTTGTCATCGATAAACAGTATATAAACTGTTATTTTTATTTTTGTCATCGATAAACAGTATATAAACTGATAAAAAGTACATGGTTTCATTTTACTGAATGAGTATCCGACGCTTTTGGCTACTTTGACTAAGGAGATACATGCTGGGGGAAAAAAAAAAAAAGAGAAGAACATAGAAGAATACGTAATGGCTTCATTTTCTTAGTTTATTCTGCACAGCAGCTATACAAGCCTTCTTTTTTGTATGCGTTGGTCAATAAGATATCTGTTGTGCTTTTACACAAAGAACAAAGATGCCTTTATCAATTCTCTAAAGTCTGCAGGACAAACCATTCATGCTGTCAAACCTCTTAAAACCCTTTCACCAAATAATGAAATCCATCAGTGACAAATGTCAACATACTAATTTGTTAAACACTGAACAAAAGGAACATTCAGAAGAGGTGCTTCATTTCATGTTATAACAGCCCTTCAATTTGTAACAACTTTATGGCAGCCCACAGATCATGCAATATTAAAACAGAACAGCATTATGATTATTAAAACTAGAACAATCTGCCATCCTTACAATAAATGCTAAGTTCAACAAAACTATAAACAGAATCTGTTGGGAACATGGGACTCTTTGCCATGCATTCATTTTTCTCCTTTCTGGAAGATTATTTCCAAGTAAAATCTTACAAACAAACACAGATTCTTTTTCACATACAGTCCCATTTATTGTGCTGATGGAGAAATAAGATAAAATTACATCATATCCAGTGATAGAAGAGCTTTAGTGAGCCTGAGAATTACTTTATCCATTATACAGGACATCCAGCTATTAATGTAGAATCATATACCGAAGGGATAGTTCAACTTGAAGTAGCTAGTGTGCATGTGAATTACAACATTCATCATACAAAGACATTCAGCTATTATTATTGAAGCACACAGCTAGGGATAGTCTAATTGGAAATAGCTGGCATAGCTAAGGACTGCATTAATTAATTATAATACTAACTATCGCATTTAAATGAACTTCTATCCTGTTGCATCTTCTATCAATTTAACTTTTTTTACATCTCCAGATTTGTTTCAGGCAATCCTAAGGACTAAATAAATATTTTCCTGTTGTCCAGGACACTCACACAGGCTTTATTTACGAGTCTTTTCAAAGATGCCAAAAAGAAGGCAACACCTTTATATTCTAGAAACATCCATTGCATCCAACATTTCCCTGTGGCCTGATAATTTCTGCTTTGTGAATTTACCCAGCCAATCTTGAAGACAGAATTTCAGTTTTGAAGTCGTTGATAATGCCAAATTATTTGGCAAAATGCTAACACAGATTCTATTAATAAGTAAGTATTTTTCCAATTCCAAAAGAATACAATGAGGTGGTTTCCCATCTTGCAGAATCATAGTGACTACAGTACCATGTGTCAAAATATAATAATTTTGAGGTGGTTTTGTTTAGTCGTTTCGCATTTTTTTTATATCACCATGGATTTTATATTTTAATATAAGCAGAAAAATTTTGACTGCTTCCCATGTATTCTCCTGACAGTTCTCCTAGTACACTGAAACCTCTCTTTTTATGAGACCACACATCATATTTGCATGCAGATATTGACCACTCACAGGATGTGAACATATTCCAAAATTTCTACCAAGACCAAAGGTAATTATGTTTACAGTTAAATTCAGTTAATACCAGTTGCATAACCAGTAGTTCCTGGATGTTTCCCTGAAGACTTAAGCCTACATCTTGCCAAATAGTTAAAATTTGTTGCTACTTACTCCGTCTTGTCAGCATTGATCAATTTTTTTAAACCTTAAATGGTATTTGGCATTCACATCAATTTAGATTTATGAACCTGAGACCAAAAAGTTGTGTAAACTGTAATTTTTTCAGGGAGAACCATGTGAGCTTCCAAACAGCTAGCAATTTGACAGCCAAATCCAGTCACTCTGCTGTAAATCTAGTCAATCTCCATAGATAGTGTAATTACTTTACATTTTTTAAGTGGAAAAACACTCCTTGAGACTGGCTTCAAGTATGACTGTGTGGCAAACTGTACACACTTGCTTGACTGAAACTTCAGCCGTAATATAGGTTGTTTGTTTTAGAGTAGAAAACAACTGAAAATATAAATTCTGTACTGAGGTTATATACTGGATTCAAACCTCTAGGTCTACCACGCTGTCCTCACCACTCCTTAGACACAGGTAGAAATAAGAACCTGTTACCCCTCCGTGGCCTGACTCTCCAAGGGACAATATCTCAGTGCATTTCTCAGGGCTCAGTTCCAAGTTCTGGAGATATAAGCTTTTCAGTGACCTTGCTCCTGCTGACAGCCATCACTCCATAGCTATAACTCCAGCAGGTTTAAATTTAATTAACTGAGAATCCACCACAAATATTAGTTATACAGACATATACAAACAGAGTGCAGCTGTTTTTCCTCACAAAGAGAAAAAGTACCTCTGTGACTGCAGTACATTTTATTTTCTGGGGGCTTAAAGAATTTGCATGTATACATGTGCACTGTATTAGCTCAGAACAACTGGCCAAGGAAAAAGTTAGGCTTTAAGAAAAAAAAAAACCCTATCTAATCTGGCACTGCCTGACATGAGAGTAACAACAGGAACTGATGAAAGTCAGATATTTTCAGATAATTTAAGAAAAAGGGTAAACAGCTGCTATGCAGAGACTGTTTGTATGTATACCAGCTGTACTGTGGCTTTTAAGAAAAAAGAAGTTGTTTAATGCGTAAATATAATTTGCTGAATTCTAGTTTCTCTGCCAATAGATCTTTTTTTCAGAAAATTATGTGAAGCTAAGAGTTCACAGACACTGTAGATCAATAGCACAACTTCATTTTATCCTCAACTCTTTCCTTGCAACAAAGGCAGATTTTTCTACATCAGCCATTTTTGTGCCACTGAATTATTATAGTATTACAATTGTTCTAGAGTAATGAGTAAATAAAACCAGTTTTCTTAGCACTGTTTCAGAACATATTTAGTCTATCAAATTGGTGCAAAGAAAACATGATAACTCAATAGTAGGATTCAGAAAGAGAAATTTCTCTGTTACCTGTTTGTTCCAAGACATAACTTGCACATACTGCCTTTACATACATACTATGTACTATCAGAAATAAATCACACAAGATCAAAAAAAGCAGCACTGGCCCTGAAGATTATTTTACCTTTTTATGCTACTGAAGCCAGTAGGAAAGAGAAAAAATTTCCCCAAACAGTTGAAAATCATGTTCTACAGCCAGTTAGGAATAATTTTGCATTCTTCCTAAACTAACAATTTTGTTTCTGATATGCTGCATTTTCTTATGTAGCACTGTACTTTAAGTAAAATACAATGGTGCTTCAGCTAGCCCTCAAAAGTGCAAAAATTTTTATGTGCAAAGACAGAAGTCTACTAAATATTGCAAGATACATAGGTAAGATGTAGAAGATAGTAGCAAAGCCACTTCTATCACTGACAACAAATCTCTTTCTACATTTCAACATGCTAAAGTCTAATTTAGGTTGCTAAAAAAATTGTTCAGTGACCAAATGATATGCATCTTTCTTTTGGTGGTCTATAAAGTTACTGTCAAGAAGACTAATAAGGCTATTCAGAATTATCCATTGCTGTAACTCACTATCTATCATTACCAACCTGGTGATCATATAAAAAACCCCCATATCCTTAAGAGCAAATTCCTTTATGTTTATTAGACAAAATAGCTCTGTATACCATAAATTGTATTCACTGTACTGGCTTCTTATAATTCAAAACATCACCTTAACTTTTACTTTAAAACAATTTAAGCAGAGGAGAACAATTTTCCAAGTAATCTCAGAGATACTTGAAAATCTAAAATTATTCTATAATTAAAGGGAAATGAAACTTTAATAAATACCAGTGCAGCATCATATAACAAATGTCACATTCTCAAATGAATATGACTTCACCATTCAAAATGTTTCAACATTTGAAACTAGACTTAGAAGTCAAAATAATTATGGACAAAGCACATAGTAACCTGCTTTGTTAAGCAGAGGTAGAATTTACACAATATTGTGGAAAGAGCAGATTGTCATCACAAACCAGATGCCTGCCACCCAGCAAAAAGTCAGACTGGTCTTTAAATTGAAAGAAGCCAAACCCAACTCATTTATGCCAAATCCTCCACAGACCCAATTCCCTCACAGAAAAAGGAAACACACAGCACCCTTTTCTTGTCCTTGGCAGCACACTCAGCAGTATACTTGTCCTTCTGATCTCCCTAAGGAGAAACTGTTCTTGCACACATTTCTCCACCTATTTTAACAGTTTAACTCTCAATCTATATCATAAGATTCACATTGGTCCAAAAGTGAATCTACAACAGCCACAAACTGGTGGGAAGCATGAGTGTGTGCAGAGAAAATACATATGACAACACTCTGACTGTAATGCATCACACAGCAGCTCTTGTAAAAATGAAAACAAAATTAAAAATTCAGATTTCCAGTCAAATATAATGATCCACAAGCAAGAAGTGCTAACTTTTATGGAACAAACTATTGTATTTTGACAACACACTGAAAAATTCTGTACTTCCACTATTCATCCTTTCTCAAAGAAAACACCCAACAACCCAACTTTTCCTTAGTCAGCACAGTCATAAGAAATCTATATCAGAAATTCAATAACTGAAATATAAAATAAGGCAGGCAAATCTGTTTTTAACTGTATTAAATGTTTAGCATTTAATGCTAGTATAGATCCACTTTGGAAATCATGGATGTTTGTCATTAGCATTTTTTTCTAAAAATTAAACAATGTTGCAATTATTTGGCTAGAACAGATGGAAGAAGACTTCAGATGAAATTGTTTACAAAGTGCAACTGATGTAGTTTAGTATATTTTAGGAATTCTAACTAAACTGTTCCTTTACTCATATAGGTACAGGAATCTGCTTGCACCTTTCAAATAATATTCTTCCCTATAAGAGGGAGCAGAATAATTTGAACATCACCTATATCCATCAGAGAAATCTGCTCTACATACAATATAAAAACTTTAAAACTTTAGCAGTGGCAGAGAAAGTGCAAAAGCTAGCAATAAATTTTTTTAAGATGTTTAGTATAAGTAAATTATATAGTAAACTATAATAACCATTATAATTATATAGTAAATTATAATAACCATTCATCATTTTATTGTCTTTATCAGTGCATTTGGTGCTACAGTCTCAGTACTAGGATAAACTAAACCATTAATATTACTACAGCCCAGATTCCCCACAATCTGTCCTATACTGTCTCCTCTCCTTTCAACACATTTTTCATTGTGATTTAATCAATGTTCTTATGTATTCCATTAAACATTGTCAAAACAAGCAAGTGGATATTCGTGTCATGACAAAATACTGTATCAAATCAGTCTTATTCAGTCTTCTCTGCTTGTACTTGCATGTCAAGGAAGAAATTAGAAAACCTTCCTACACCTCAGGAAAGAGAAATAATCTACTGCCAAAGACAGCTAACTCACACCAGTTAAGCTTAGAATAAGCAGGTTATAATGACTAGCTGAAAGTAAAGTCTGTTGGAACACCTGCTTTGATATCTGAGCATTAGTAATAAAAATAATAGTAACCAGCCTTACATTTTAAAATCAAGCAACCTTTTAAAAAAGGAGAAAGGGAACAAAACATCAAGAAATCCATGCCATTGCTTGAGGGGTTTTGTAAGGATTAAAATCACCCACCATTAAGAATTCCATGTATTCATTGCATTCAAATGTCAGAAGTCTGAAAATTATGTGATCAAGAGGGTGGTTTTTAGGCAGACAATAAATAAAGAATAAGATTAAAATAGAAAGTTTAAAAAACTCCAACAGAATTACATATAAAACAGCAGACCATTGCTATAATTTCCTCTGTGATCACAGGTATAGGACTATGCTCAAAGCAGTCACAATAATAGTGAAAAAACATTTTTCCTGTGGTTTACGATGAAACAGCTAAAGACAGCAAGATGAAACAAGGTCATTTGAAGTTACCAAATTAACAGAAATTAACCAGCTTGCAGACATTTTGCAAGAATTTTGGTCAGCATGGGTGTCTTAAGTTTATCAAGTAAATACTAAACAACTTCCATGAGCCTCACAGTGAGGGGAATACTGGGGTGTTTTGGTGCACTACCAACACTTCTCTGCTTTTTATTGAAGCAGTAAAAACTGCTTCAACAGTTTTTGAGTTTGAACAACAAGAGTTGCCAGTGTATAACAACTGTGGCAAAGGGCAGCACAGAACCCTCCAACCATATTTTACATTTATACTCAAACTGAATCTGTTACAAAGCTTAGCATCTGCCAACAGGGTTAAAGCCTTTATCTTTTTAAATCCCAGCTTTACAACAAAAGGGCTAAAACATCTACATATGTGAGTTTATTAATAAATTATGTGGTCCTCTTCCCTCTTCCAAAAAAGACAGGTCTCAAAGCATCCTTCAGATCCCCTGTATTTCCATGTTCAGCTTTGTTACAAGCAACAGATGTAAGGCAGAAGTAACACACATGACCACGAAATAGCTCTTTTCCCTCAGTAAGATCCTCAACTACCAGCTGTTTCCTTCAAGCTCTTATTAATATTGTCTTTGCACTTTAATTCTGCTGCATTAACAAGCAGAAACTTACCCAAGACATTGTCAAAGTCTGAAGGTGCCTGTGTTTGTGTACACAACTGCAAGCACAAAGCTCTTAGGAGAGCTCTCCTGCGCGGCAATCTTAGATTTTCTTATGAAGCCTTAACCCACACTCCACAAAGAGGACGAGGACTCTCATCAAGTCTCATTTGCCAGTTCTGCCAGGAGGATCAGGGAGTACTCCAGACCAAAACGAAATATACAATTAATATTGTATTATTGTAAATTACACAGGAGCAGACACAGAGTTGAGAAAGGAAGTGGCAGCTGATGGGAAAAATGCTCCCCCACATATATGCCCCCATCTTAAGTCCTGTATGCATGAGAAATCTGAGCTTAGGCACAAAACAGCCCAGTAAAGGAAATCCCTAATCTATAATGCTGATTTATTTTGAATATACAGAGCAGACTTCTCTTCAAGGAATACTGCACTTTTCCTAAGCTGAAAGTTTGTGAAGAAATACATATTTTTTCTTAGTTAAGATGAAGCAGTGATATGCAGAAAGGTTGAGCTAAGCTATCACCCAGTTAATGTAGTTTTCTGCTGAATGTCAAGAGTCATTTGGCTTACTAACTCTCAAACCTTATCAGTTTTGTTTATTTGTTCAGAAGGATTTTCTTTAAATTAAAATAAAATAAAACAAATAAATATGTAAATAAATAGTTCTCCAGTTATTGTAGACAACTGCTGGCAACTCTTGAACACAGATATTAGCCTAAGAATTGAAAAACTGGAAGAATTTCAATCATAAACCTGTTACTGTCCAGCCTCTTGTTTTCCTTGTCACTGCAGTGTTGCAGATTTATTTGATAATTTGGATGAAATCTGAAATGGTCTTAGTATCAAAGCAGAAACAGCAGTACAAGTATGCTATAAACACAGAAAGCATAAACAAAGCCATTAACAAACTGGCTTTCTCTAGAGGTATAAGGGCTGGCTGCATGAGAGGTTTGATGCTTATGTTACTGTCCATGGGCAAGATTCTAATCAGACTCAAAACAGTTCATCAGCTTAGGATCTCTTGCCAGTCAAAAGCATATCCTGGATACAAATAATTTTAAAAAGGCAATAGCAAAGCTGGAAAAGAAAAAAAAGTAAAGCAAAAAATGCAATGTAGAAGGTGAACACTTGAAATAATCACGGTACTTATCTGTGAAGTTGTTCTTGACTGTTTTGAGCTCTTTTAGGGATCCTCATACAGAGAAATAAAAGCAAATTATGTTCATGTTTATAACTATTTGAGAAAATGTTTAAAGCCTAGGTCAGTTCTTCACACATGTGCATATTACTCTTGCTATTTCAGTGGGAGAGAGACATCCATGTATCTCAGACTACAATTTTATTATGATATTCACATCTATACAGCATTTAAACACATAAAGCTTTGGACAAGTTTACAATTTAAATACATTAAAAAATCCAACATGGCTTGTCATGACAGACAACAGGCCTTCAATACCCATACCCCAAACTAAAACAGAAGGCTCTAAATTGAGAAGATTCACTCATTGACCAGTAATTCTCAGACAAATTAATAAAAATGTGCCTCTTACAAAAAGCTGTCTCCAACTGTCATGTCATAGCATTAGCAGAATCTTTTAAATCAGTAGAAGGTGAGACTTCCTAAAGAAGCAAGCATTCTTTCTCACCAGTGGAATCAGATGACACATCACTAATTTTTTCATAGCTTCCTATGAGAATTACCTCTAGCTGAACCTCAGCAACTCCGTCTTACATAAGTCTATAAATCAATCAGTGGGAAAGCAGAGCCTGTACCACCTGAGTAAAACACTTGGGAGGTGGGTATCTGCAGCATCCTGAGGACATGGAAGCACAGACCATCTCAAACACTGCCTCACTGCACCCAAACATTACACAAAAAAAATTGGCAGTGCAAAACACATTACAATATACACCCCACAATAAAAAAACACATAATTCCCTAGTATCTTATGAATGAACATATGATGGAAACTACTGCAGTTTCTTCAACGGCTCCTGGAGCAGCACACTGCTCTCTGCAATTAGTAACAAAATGCAAAAAAACCCCAACACAACCCATCCTTATATGCAAGTTCCTTTTCGGTGAATGATCCAGGTCACATTCAATTTAAACATTCTGTAGCAAGAAACCATCATGTGTTGGCCTTTGCCAGACCTTCACTGTGCTCTTAATAAAAAAAAAAAAAAATTAAGAGAGCAGATATTTTTAACAAAGTTGAGAACACCAACAATTTAACCAGAAAAACCCCAGCCTATTTGGAAAAGCCAGTACGTGGCACTCCTCAATCCACTGAAAAGTTTAAATGAGCCTGCCAGTGTCACATCCATATCTCTTAGTTAATTTCTCTTAGTTCTAAGCAGCAACAAGTTATTAATGACCTAGAAAAGTAAATTATCTTGAGATTCCTTATCTCTCTCTAGTGGAACTACAGAACTGTAACATCAGACTATATCATCACAATTCTTTGCATCTGAACACTGGCTTTTTCTTCCTTTGAATTATGCACTTGGGAAAAAAGGCAGTTTGGTTTTTAAATGCTGCATATAATTCAACTTTCTCTTTGTCTAATTCCTGTGGAAAGAGTGAAACAGAATCACGAACAAAAGTATTGCAGGAGCACAATCACTTAGATTTAATGTAAAACAAATGCATGTGTATACTATACATATTCACAGGTTTTGCAAACTCAGATTTTAAAATACCACACAAGGTCTAGATATTTGCAATTTGAGATTTTTTACAAGCTTGTTTGCTTGGGTTTTTAAAAAATTACTTTCATAAACTTAAAAGAGATAAAACTACAGACTAGAAGCTACAGGAAATTTTACTTAGCAAAAGCCAGAATTGAGAGATGCTAAAGAATGGAAGATGTATGTTGCTCTCCCTCCATTCAGTGCAGAGCACAAAAAACCCTAGATGGGTAGAAGTTAGATTCTTTTGCCTAGAAAATGCTGTCTCAGCTCAGCTGCACAGGTGCAATTACACTCCAAAGTGGGACATATGTACTGACAGTCACTCAGAGGAGACACCATGTAATTTATTTCAAACCTGTATGGCTTTTGACCAGAACCCAAGAAGGCAGGCATGACCATGAACAAAATCCTGGATGCTACCTCTTTCTTTCTCCTTTAGGAGTCCACAGACAGCTAACTGTTCTTCTGGCACAAGTATTGAGACCACAGTGTCTCAGAGATCCTAGGATTATTTCCAGATGACAGCACCACAGATTAGCCACACAGAGCAAATACCTTAAGTAACTCAAATATTGCCAGATTAGTCAAGTGAACTCAGCCAAGTCAGATGAAAAGCTGGGGTGTGAGGAAGCAGTTGAAACAACAAAATTTGATAGTTTAGTCTCATGACTAAAGAAACAACTACACAAGATGAAAAATCTTGGTCACTTGATACCAAATAGAAAGAATACAAATAAATTCATCCACACTTTTTGCAATGCTTTTGGAAATAAGAATATTAATAGGTAAACAAGTCAATTTGAATTTAGCCATATGATTTACTCAGGTTACCCATAATACAATACAGTACCTAGGTTAACCATAATACAGTCTCATACCTATTAACACAAGCAGATAATTTGGACCATACTGCCCATATGTAGAAAAACATTCTATAAAATGATATAAAAAAAAGCAATATTGAAAAATCTCTTTCTTTTGGAGTCTTAATTTCAAAAAGCCCAACTACTAGAAGCACCCATACCTTTGGAGGAAGAAAGTGACCAAACATTTTAACTGTTTAAAACACACACTGGACACATATATTGCAATCTTTTTCACTGTATATGTAGTATCAGTGGTAACTATATGGATGGCACAAGTAAAAGATATAGAGAAGTAGAAACACTGTATATTGCAAATCATGGATTCATTTTCAATCAACATGAAGAGACATAAAACTGATTATTCAAAAAATCACAGGGCAAAGTGCCATACACATGTGGAAAACAGAATGCTAAAATGCTGTGAGAAAGTGACTAGTTATGATTTATAATATGTCTCACACTTTCACTCAAGTCAAGAAGAGAAAAAGAAAAGATCAGTGTGATAACAGTTTATAAACATGAAGGATTTATTCTTGTATCAATATGAAATACTAAAAGCAAAATCTAATCAAAAGGAACAAGCTGGCAGACTAAGAAAACTTTTAATATAATAACAGCCCTTTTAAAATCTGATCTTGGATCATTAACTTCACAACAAGATTACAGCATGACAATATTACATTCAGATCTGGATGATTTGTGCTTAGCTACATCTGGCTATGCAAAAAAAATGAGGTAGAGGGTAAGCTTTCTAGAACATCTACCCATTGACTGATAGTTTAATTCAAGGTTTGATTTCAGGGTTTTTATCCAAAGAAAAGTTATGTTTATAAACTGATCAGGAATGCTCACATTTCTCTCTTATTTTTCCAAGTGCCAAGATCAACATCTTAAGTATGCCTTGCATTTTTAGACATATTATGTTAGATTAAGATATCTAAATTTACGTGCATATTTATAACCATTTTGCCATGTTTCTCTATTTAGGTATTTCTCTGGCTCAAATAATCCTGGATTCTGAGCACTGATCCATATGTTATATAGTATGGATATGTAATTAAAAACAAGCAATTACACTCTGCAGTTATGAAAGCTTTCCTCCTACTGACATCAATATGAACCCTGTGAAGAAAAATTTGCGCCTGAATGCAAGACAGAAATCATTACAAATGACATCACAAAGATGATATAAATCTCAGACACATGGTTATCCTTCTCCCTCTTTGTAAGCATGCAATGCCCATTACCATTAACAAGTTTTATGCAGGTGTTTCAAAAGAGCAGCATATATTATATAGAATCAAAGTTTTTTAGGCCAGTTACATTTATGAAATTTCTTCTGGCTTGAAAGCATGTGCAGTGACCTGAGGGGGGCTGAGCACTTTCAGAAAAGCAGAGAACATATTCACTTCCAAGTGGCACACAGCAGAACACTGGTCACACCTCAGCCAGGCATTTAGGTAGCAATTCTTTCAAAAACTACCAAATATGTATTACTCAAAATGTGAAGAATGCAAACTGTGGAGAATGTTGCGTTTTTCATGAGAGTGGGAAGTTATGGCAATTCTGAGAAAACCTGTGGGAGTAGTGATGACTAAGTGTGAATAGACAGAGAAGAGGCAGTACATCTAAAGATGGCAAGAGTTCTCTTAGTGGAAATATAGCTATAAGATTATGTCATCTTCAGTGTGTGTCATCCATTTAACTTAAAATTAATCTATGTTAAAATTCATTCTAAGTAACAGTAAACCACAGAGAAAACAAACAAAAAAAAAAAAGAGAGAGAAGTGAAACCCTCCTAATCTTTTGGCTTGCACAATTTTTAATGGTCTGCTATCACAGTAATGTGATTTATGTGTGACATTATTTGTAACTAGAGGGAAAATATAATGATGAATGTTTACATCAAGTAAAAAAACTGACAGCTGTGTTATTTTCTACTTTCAAGGCAGTTATTACTGGAAAGGTATTTTTGTTTTGACACACTCAGCATCCTGTTAAGTAATTTAGAATATAATTTTATATAGGAGTTTAAATATTAGAACACCCACAAATATACACTCATAAACAAAAGCTGCTGGCACAAAATAATAACAGACTCCATTCCTTCCTTTCACAATAGATCATAGATCATAAGACTAAAAAGAAAGACACAAGTAAAAAACTGATTTTCTTTGAAATGGAGAAAAATAGAAATAATTCCTGTTCTACACTCCTGCAATACTATATTAACAATCAATTTAGAATGCAAATGTAACAAATTTAGCACATTTTGGACTTGTTATGCAGATGTTAATTAAAAGTTCTTTTGCTGGGAAATGCCAGACATTGCTAAGGATAAAGTATTTATCTGTTGAATTCTATTTAAAAATAGCACCCATGCTCTGCCCCTAATGTCAGACAACTGAAAAAAAACTCAGAAAAGGGGACTCTGTCTTTTGCATTAAGTAAACTGGCAACACTGCTATTAATCACCAGAAAAGTTCTTTGCACATTTCTACAAAAAGTTGCCACCTATCTTCTCAGGTTTTAATTGAAGACACAACTACTCTTCTTTAAAAGAATAATTTCAGAGTGACTAGAGTGTACTATCCAATCTTGCACAGTAGAGTTTCACACCAAATATGCAATGTATTCAATAGCTTATACCTGTTAATAATTTACTGCATACATAACACCTGGTAGCATGTGTATGCAAACAAAAGCACAATGCAGAGTCACCTTAACACACCTTTTTGATTTAGTTTTATTAACTTCTGTAGGGCAACTAAACAGTAAACCCAACCATTTAGCATTAAAGTCACTTTCTAAAGGGGTTTTTGTTACACCACGGTGCTCCCTATGAAGTCTCTGGGGGCAGGTTTACACTCTCTTACACAAGGTATAAGGTTTGCATCAATGTGCGCGCACCAATAGTTTTGGTTAGCCTTTGAAGCACTTCCCACTTGAACATTAGTTAACTAAAACAGTACTGCTATCATAACGAAAATATGTAATTCATAAGAAAGACTCTTAAAATACACATAATTTTCAACTGACTATTGCTGCAATACCAATTGAGACAGAGTGCAAACACTTTTACTAGTAAAACATGATTTTTTCATACTTCAACAACTGAAAAATACCAATTTCCTGCCAACTGTAGAAAATGAAATCTCACTTCCATTAAGCTTTACAGCAACGATAATAAATTAGTATAAATCATAAAATAAAAATGGACTGCTACAAAACTCATTATTTTAATCCTTTAACAGTCTTTATATGTTTCAAAAAATCAGTCCTGGAAATAGACAGTCTATAACAAAAGCTCATGACTGAACAGCACTGGTTTAAGTAACATATACACAAATTTTGGAAAGTCATCTTCAAGCCTTACCATTCAAAATCAATTAGATGTGTGAGGAGGAGTAATTAAGTTGTCTTATACTTGTGTAATTTTGGACTATTTGACCAGATTTCAGTTGAGATAATTCTACTAACAACCATCAAACTGGAAGCAAATTTGTATTCTGCATGTATTTTGTATTCTGTCTGTATTTTATACGTGATACTGCATTAAGCCATGTGACTAACATCTGTTGCACATTGTTTCTTCTTTGATCCTTCCTCCAGGGAAAAAGCAGAAGCAAAGATGTTTCCTGTTTTGATAGGGTTTAAGGGTTTTATATGTGTTTATATCAATACCTATATCTCTCTCTTACCATATATATATACACATTTCTATTAATATATGCAGTACTAAATATTTATGATAAGCAAGCATGGGCAACAACATTCCTTTTGCTCCTGAGAGTAAGGTGGTACAGTACATCCTGTCTCCTATTTCCTAGAAGAATTCATGTGGCAAAATTGGAATAACCTCACTGACATTTAATTCCCTGGATAAACATCAGTGTTCCTCAGTTTTCCCCTGTGCTGCATGTCACCACAGGGTCATTCAGGATTTTGTGTATGACAGAGATACTGAAGGCCTTGAAACCTAATCCAAATTCTGTGCAAAAAACCAAACCTTCCAGTCTTACACAGTGCATACTGAATACAGGTCACACTGGTGTGAGAAGCTGAAAGTCAGCCTTCACCTGTCAGGACAGGATGTTGCCCCCAGGCCAGCCAAGAAAACATTTCAGCCTTGATGGAAAATGCCTTCCAACAAACATAGCATTAACAAAAAAGCTAAAGAACAAAGTGTCAGCCAGAACATATACAAGAAGTAATTTCTGTCTTACTTCAAACTTTCTGAAATCTTCCTCTGCCTCACGTATCTTCCATCAGCTCTCAAAGCATCAATCAGTCTCACCCAGAAACCACTTCATGAAGGTTTTGATATGGTACCCATGACAATTTGGTAGATTCTACTGCTCACTACAATGATACAGGAAAAGAGGGAGTTGGGAAGAAACTTGAAAATCGCACATGCTGGACTTGAGCAAGGAAAGCTTAGGAGGTCTGGTTTACTGGCTTTTTGGAGCTCTTTTCTCCATCCACATCCTCTAGCTGAAACTTAGGAAAAAATCTAAATTACCAGTTTCTCAGATCGAAGTTACTTGGTTCAAATACTGGCTCAGATCTATGTGATGTGTCTAGCTCCTGCTAATGTCAACTCACAAAAAGTTTAATCATATCAAGCTCCTCTCAGGAAACAGACACTGCTTCAGAATTTTACTAATGTAATTCTGCTAGGTCCTGCTCTCATGGCAAAATCCTTTCTTGGTATAGTAATTCCACGCTTCTTAGATATGGGTATTGTTATATATGGTAGAGATAATTCATGCTATATAGGTAGATATATGTGTGTATAAAATATTGTGAAGGTCCAAAAGTTATGCCTTTGACCACTCTGGCTGGGAGCAGAGTTCTATTCTCATGGTAACCAGTTCCTGGACAGGTTAAGATAATATCAGGTCTGTTACCGTATGAATGGGACAGTTCCAGATCATCATAGATGATTTCCCTGGCATCTGCACTGGGGAGATAGCATCTAGACCTTCCTGGACCATGATTAATGGAATGCCTCAAGAAACTTACAAGACCTGCACCTGGGCCTGATCACCTCTGCAGTACTCAGGAACTGGTATCACCCTACTACATGTGAATACAACTTCTGCTCAGACATTCGTCTGAGTCTCCAGATTCGTCTTTGTCTGCTCCTGCACATGTATGGATCCCGCTCTGCATGTGAAGAGACACAAAGAAACGTGCGGTCATCCCTGCCTCAGGCAGAATAAATTGTATATAAACTGGCCACTGGAGGGGTGAACTCCTGGGGAAACGCTGTCGCTTTGTCAGTGGACCCGAGTTCACCCAGCGCCTGCACCTGGGACTGACACTGTCTTGGCTGTGGTGATTCTTTTTCAAAATTCTATTTTTGTTATAGATCCAATAAATCTTTGTTAAATTTTTCATAAATTTGGCTGCCGATTTGATCATTTATAACAGTATAATATCAATGTGCTGGCTTTCATTAAGTTTTGAGTTCACCACATTTTCTCTGCAGTGTTACTTCTACACAGTGTCTTCTCCAGGACTTCCAGTTAGTTGAACATAAAAATAGCTAAGTCTCAGTAGTCTCCAAGTTGATTTGATTGTTGCCAAGCAAGAGGCTTTGCAAGTATTATTGGCTCATCACAACCAGGTTGTCGTGCTAGTTACAATGTAGTCACATGTTCTGTTATGGTTTCTTCTGTATTGTCCGAGTCTTCTTGAGTCACACACGCTCCTGAGTAGGCTTGTTTAACTTAGTGGTATATATTCTTCAGAGAAAAATAAGTGTACTCTGTTGATCAGCATCTTTATCTTGCTGACACAAGAGAAAGGATTCAGAATCACTCTGTACCTCCTCTCTGTATCTCCACATGCTTTAAATACCTGTAGTTTATAAGGTTGATACTGGCCCACAAGTCCTGCCAAAAACTGCCCTGTGCTCTCCTAGCCCAAATTCAATACCACAGCCACAAGTTGTCACGAGATTAACTTTTTAACAGAACTTTTGGGAAAAAATGTCATAGAGATAAAAACAGAATATAAAATCTCATTACTGTTTGATCTTTGGCAGGAGAACTGCTGAAAACTACAATGGTATGAGTGAATGGAGAATGAGTGGGAATGCCTGGGTGTGGTAGCACGAAGAGGAACACTCAGGCAGACAATGCTCTCAAAATGTCCTGTGTTAATGGCACATAATTTAGCAGGTTATCAAGCTCCCAGGTCACTCAGGCTTCAAAAAGATATCCAGATCCAGAGACAAAGAGCAGTGATCAAAGCCTGACCACTCACAAAGGGGAAAATAACGAAAACACTGTTATCTCCAAAAAGGCACCCTACAAGCTAAGAACCCAGGAGATGTCAAGACTTGAAGCATGTCCTTTGTGTCATGGCAACCAATCCACAGCCTAATGTCTGGACAGAAATATCATTGTGCCAGACTGTTGGACAGACTTCTTGGACATCATACCTATTCTGGTGCTCATGTGACAATGAGCAAATGAAACCTACCTTGTTTCAGGCTTTGTTTTACATAAAATTACCTTCACATCTCTAAGATATCCCCATTGGTGTTAACTACCTGGTTACTACATTTAAATAGTACAGTAAAACAGTATTCCATTTAGTTTGTATGTTAACTACTTAATTTGGTAAAAGAGTTTATTTCTGATGATGATAATGCTTATGTCTCCATTAGTGTTTTCAGTTGGATCAACAGTGTGTTTCTAAAGCAAGTCCTTCAGTCATTCACATGTTCCAATCTGTTTCAGGTCTCAGGGAGATTTAGGTGCAGGCAAACTGGATTATTTCTTGTGGAAACTATAGAGGAATTTCTGTTCCAGTTGTGCACCATTTCAATCCAAAACTAACATAAGTGTGTGAAAAAATAAGCACTCTTTTGAACAGCTTCAATGCTGAGGAAGGAATATTTAGCTCAGGGAGCCAGACTAAATCAAGTAAAAAGTACATCTCTCCAACTGTACAGACTCTAGATGTAGGAGTCTCCATACTGACTACTTCAGACTATTTCTTCATCCAATACATTGGCACTGTATCACTTGTTAACACAGTCACCTCCATTAAAGTGTGGGATTTTTTAAGACTACTTTTTGTTCAGCCAGAAATAAAAAGACATTTAGAACAATTTGTAAAGTTACTGGCCTGGGTCTAAGCAAGCTGATCTATAAACTAGAAATTAGTTCAACGCTGTCATTGTGAACATTTAGCATTTGAGACTGATTTCAATGCAAAACAGGCATATAACACAATCACTGCCTAAAAGCTGGACTGACTTAAACCTATCATGAAAAGTCACTTAGCTCAACTAAATTTCTCAGGTTGATAGGCCTCCAGAACAAAACATTTGTGACTCAAGTCAGTATCCATGGAGTTTATTTCAAGAAAAAGGTGCAAGGGAGTACTATGTCCCGTCCTGTCTTATTACAGGGAAAAAAAATCAAAAGAGAAGGTAAGCCAATCCTCTCAACACACACACTCCAAAAATAACAAAGAAGGATCATAAGATCTCTCTACAGTTGCTGGACCAAATGTTTCCTAGAGTATCTACCAAAAAAGTGTACTTTGCTAAAAAAGTAACATTGCTCAAGCTATTCTTAGCAGTCCTGTCATCCATCAGGCCTTGTAAGCAAACAGAATTTCTCATCTAAAAATAAAAAGTTTTCTTGTGGAAGTGTGATAAACTACTTAAATACTCATGTCCAAATGTTCTTGCACAAACCAAATACGCAGAAGGCTGTTTAATTTCAAAGAAAAAAACCACACAGTACTACAGCGGTGTGTGTAAAACAGCTGGAAGTGACACACAGTGGAAAGAAGCCAGATCAAAATAAGAAATTATATTCCTTGGCAAAATAGGTCCAAAGCTGCCAGCATGTGATCATGCTAGGGTTGAAAAATAAGTACTGCACTCTTAGCCAAACAGAAGCAGCAGCTTATTGAATGCCATAACCACAGCTAAGCCATGGCTTCAGAAGCAAATTTAGGGAATCAGCATTAAAATGTCAAAACAGTAACACTAGCCAAACACTCTGGATTAACTTCTCTAAAAGCACAGAACATGTGACAGATGAGAATGATGACTTTTGACACGTGCTGGTGTCTCCTGAAGATGATAGGCCAAACTCAGACCTGAAAAGGTCCCTAGAAAAGCTTGAAGCCCACTGCTGCCAAAATTAGAGGAAAACCTCAGACCTCACACGGCAAGTGAATATCAGAATTTTGCTTAGACAACTAGCAATTGATCATGAGATACTGAAATGTTTTGGCTATTACCTCTCACCAAAAGTAACTGAAATGTGACCTAGGCCCTTGAGAAGCCCAATTCTAGCATATGTTGGTGCGCACAGCAAGAATGGGATTAGCAAAATATTCAAGTGAAAGGGATATTCTAAGCTCAAATAGCTGCTTGACATTACAAATTAAATAAAACTGTCCTTCAGGAATGAAGTCTCCCAAATGACAGATTGATGTGACAGCAAAGAAACAGGAAGAATAGCAAATACAGGAAGTATAGGATCTGAGTCATTAAGCAGAGGGAGACTTAACTGAATGGTCATGATCAAAGCTAGTACTAAATTACAATATATGAGGAAAAGAGACTTAACTGTACAATAGCATAGAGCTGGTGAATGTTATGGAACTGAGAATAAAGACTTGCAACAGCTGAAAAAAAGCAGGAAAAAAATCTGAAGTGCCAGTGCTATTAAAAAAGACACCTTGAGATAAATTTTCAAAGAGTTCAAGCATAAATAAGACCTAAAACTAAACTGAGATCTAGAAGATAAAGTTACCAGTCAGAGGCAATGATTAGAGTGTATCATAAAGTACTTGCAGAAGATCTCAAAAAAACCCCAAATATAAATAAAACCCCAATTGTGATGAGAGAGGTATACATATCTCCTGATTTATATAAAGTCAGAGCTTTTACCACCAGATTTTGTTTGTATAAGAATTTCCTGGAGAAACAGCTTAATTTGGTGAACAGAAACTAACCCTAAACCACTGGAAAACCACAAGATCTAAATCCCCACTGCTAAGCAGTGTAGTGGTGAAGGCCTCATTTAACCCCTATCTCATCACTTAGCACTCACAAAGGAAATGTTAGTAAAATTGAAACAATAATCTTACAAACTCTTATGGTGGCCATAGAAGAGGAATTATTCTTAACAACTCATAAATGATTCCACTAACTACAGAAGACGATTGTGATAAGTTGTGGGTAGCCTTGTGGAGAAATGTAGAAATACATGGTTACAAAAAAAACTACTACTTGCAGAGAAACATCTCATCTCCACCACTTTGTTTTGATGTTCTAAATGTCCTGTCTGGATTCTTTTGAGTTATGCTATTTTTTCCCTCTAATTTGTCTTTCTTCTCAAGCTTTGTATGGGCAAAATTGAATTGCTTCTTTGGACACATTAGGTGGAAAAGCAAACCAAAAATATAGGCACTAATTTAAAACAGATTCAATCATAAACTGCATGTCATATGTTTGGAGAAGGAACAGATTTTGCACGTATTTAGCCATTTAAATTACTTTTACATTATCTCAAATAATTACATCATTTAAAACAGATAAGTGATTTTTGGCTCATGGATCCATATTTTTCCACAGAGTTAAGAATGAACACTTGTTGTAGAACTGAAGGATGAAGAGAGGGCAAGAGGACTTTGTTTGCTTGCTTATTGTGGGGATTTTTTTAAGGGATTGGGAGATGCACAAGAAAATAATTAAAGCCATTTTTCTTGTATAATACTATACTGTTGGTTCAGTCTGAGCTGCACATACATCATCAGAAAGATAAAAATACTTAGAAAAATAATCATGATGGTCACACTTAATCACTAATGAAAAGTCCTATATTGTAACTGTATGTCACCTGAAATGATTTCCCAGTGGAAAACAAAACAAAAACATTATAAGAAATATGTCTCCTTCATTCAACTAAATCAAACAGTAAAATGGACATTGGACAAAATGTCACTAAATGAAACCACCACTACCCACATTCACAACAGCATATATACAGGTTTTCTTGAACTAATCATGCTGCAGGAGTATCTAGTGGGCATTTCCAAAGGCTTAACCACTTTCTGAATCAAATTCTAAAGAACTGAATAGAATCAGTCTATTCCCAAAACATTTCATAGAAGATGACACCATATGCAATAAGACTAATATTGTAACCCTCTATCAGGGTATTAGATCTGCTGTGACTAACAATCCCATTCCTTACCATCAATTTCAATAGCTGTTAGTATTTTTAGTGAAATGTAACTTTGACATGTGAAACTTGCATCTTCCAAGATTAGAGGTAATAATGAAAGTGCTTGTATTTTTTTAAAAAAACAAAGAGGAAAAAACAGAATACCATACCTTATTTCAATTAAAGACAGATTTTTGTTAGTTCTAGCAGCCCAGAAGTTTGGAGTATGCCTTTCAAACTTGGAAGGTAGCTAGTACCTACTATCACAAACAAGGAAAGGTTGGAAAGGCTGGTGAAATGTTAGAAAACTGGGTTTTGGTCCAAAAGATATGGGCACAGTTCCTTACTTAACCTTTGCAAGGGAGAGGACAGGAGAAAGGAATTAGGATACATGTGTTTCTTCAAAAGATCTCCTGTAACATCTATACCCACCAATTAGCTACCTGCAAAATAAGAATGCACTCCTACTACTTTCCCAGATTTTCTGAAAACAACTTTAATTGTTGAAAAGCTCTCAAAGTACTATGGCAACATGAATGAAGTCATACAGGCAATATGGAGGGGGAGGTGTCATTTGTAACAGAACATAAAACCAAGGGAGTAGCACAGGTAAAAGCACTGAAGGGTTGGAATCTCAGGAAAAAAAAAATCAAGCTTGAAGAGGCCTCTTTTCACTGCCTCCTGAGATGGTCCACAAGCTCCCTGGACCATCTCTTTCAGTGCTTATCCTCAATAAATGTGTTTCCTTGTATCGAGTCTGAAATCTACCACTGCAGCTTGTGAATGTTGCTCCATATAATTTCCCTATTTCTGAGAGAACCATGGCTTTGGCTCTCTTTTTCTGCAACCACGCCCTCAGGTAGCATGAGACAGTGATTAGTCTCAGTTAGTAATATCTTTTCCCAGGCTGAACAAATCTAGCTCTATCAGCCTTTTCTCATACAACATATTCTCCTACCTGCTAATAATGCTAGCAGAGGCCTGATTCACTTTGTGTCTCTGACATAAACATGCAGCCCAGAACTGGGCACAGTGTGGTGCCATGGTTGTAGCCAAAGCTATTGCTCCAGGCCTGGGGTAGGCAAGCAGAGCAGAGGCAAATCAAAACTGCCTGCCCAACTCTCGGTGACTAACCAAAAAGTTTCCTTGGCCAGAGCCAAAAGATGGAACTCAGGAATAGATCACTCAACTGCTCATACTCCTCACGACTACTCATAAGGGCAGGACTGCATAGTTTTTGCTCAGCAACATCATGGTTTTTAGGAACATAACTTCTCTTAGCCTTCTCTGAGCTTGTCACCAGCAAGTACTCAAACTACTACTCATACAAGAAAAGGGCTAGGGATCCTTAAACATACTCCTGTTAGCAACAAAACAAACAAAACTACAAACAAAAAGGAATATAAAGCCACCAATTTGTTTGCATAATTTTGGTGGGGTTTGGTTCCAGCTTGAAATAAAATCTACAGCAAAAAGCACTAGCACCCGGCAGGTAAAGAGGTAAAGTAATATGCATGGATTTAATGATTTCTCTGTACTTCCATTTGTTTTAAGTACGATTGGTCTTGCAGTCTACATTTAAAATCTAAAATCTGTTACCTGGATCAGGTTCTTCCTGGGTGGGGCTGGTAACTTGCAGACTATAGTAATTATCATAGAGACTAAGAAAGCTTCCCATACTTGGTATGGCAAGTCAGATCAGAGATAATTGCATGACAGAAGCCTGTGGCTGCTTTGAACACTGTCTTTCTTTTGGCCCTTTAAAAGTTAAGCTTATGGCTTCAAAACAATTGGCAGCATTTATTATCTTCTTTCTTACCACTCACAGCATATACATGCAAAATCTCTGCATTTATGAACACTCTACTATTTATATCATTCAGAAAGTTAAGTGGAATGGTCTAATGTTGCTGACTGAATATTAAACAACAGATAGACTATATTGTTAATGATCTCTAAGCAAAAGTAATTTTCAATAATCATCTCTATTGGTAGGAGAAAAGAGTTGAAAGAGAGAGATAAAGTAAGACACAGAGAGAAAGTATTCTGAAAATTAATTTCAAATTCACAAACTCAGTGTTCAATAATGACAATTAATTTTCTCATTTCTCCATGTTCTAGCTCTCCATAAACAGGTCACTTTTGAGGGAAAATTATACTTTTACTTTATAAATGCCAAGCAACTCTTAGAACAAAAATAAAATAATTTGTATTACCTACACACCTGTATATGCACATATATAAAGGGCAGGTATGGATATATATTAGGCATACAGATATACTACATACATATAGATACATATACAAATACAGTGCGCATAGAAACATGCTGGTCTCTCACACATGTGTGTACAATAGCCACACCCATTTTTCCTAAGCCAAACCACTAAATGTCAGCTTTAAGCTGGGAACAGGCCTTTACAGCTATAAACCACTGAAATATAAGTTTATATTGGAAATGCTTAGGCATGCTTAACTATAATGACGTTAACAGGCTCTGCCATAATTCTAATCCTAGAATTCAAAAACTCGCAGTTACTGTTCTACAGCAGCATCAAAAGTGCCCCACTACCTCTCCAGCATCAATGACCAAAAGCCCTTTTAATAATTCGTGTGCCACACAGCAAAAGTAGCAAGTGATTTTTAAACTCCTAAAATTCTTTATTCATCTCATAAAATTACAGACAGTAACAATGTAAAGTTGTGTGGAGAGTTTTTGTTGAGACATAGCTGGTGGGGAAAGAGATGTGAGAAAGCAACAGCTGCCTAATTCAAGGACACAGTTTCCTTGAGCAAGAAGCTGTTCAAGAAAATATGTGATAACAGGAGGTAAAAAGAAGCCACAAACATCCTGAGAGAGGTGGGACTGACTTTTTATAGCTGACCAATAATGAGCTTTACTTTTGCAATATGTATGAGCCTTATTACTGTGATTATAAAAGTGTGCCTGTTAATCAATAAATCTGAGACTTGTTGATCATCAACGGATGTGCTTGTCTCCCGTCGAACCCGTCAAAGTTGCATATCTGAAACATAAGTAAGTCCACATGTTCTAAAACATCCTTTTTTGTATCAATTTTGGTCAGTAATGTCAGACTGAGATGTTATCGTCTTGTGATACTATCCCATAAGAGAAGCATCTTATGATAGGCAAATATTGTACCTTGTCTTCCAAAAGCACTGAGAAACCTCTTTGGAAAACTATCGGAAATGCAAAAGAAACCCCACTGATGCTGCAGAATGCACATCTGGCTTCTCTGTTAAAACAGCAGTTTTAAAGCTTATGAGTTAATAGACCAACAAGGCACATTAATAAGGAAATACATTACACCTCAAGTACTCTGAATCCTGTTTTTATACCAAAATGACAACTGGATGGAGGACAGTGATTGCAGTGGTACCAAAGCATACTTCAGACTTCAGCTAAGAGTCAGCAAATATCTTCAATAAAGGGTTAAAGCCAGAAGATTTGGTAAAAGGAGAGAATAGTTTCTCTCTAACTAACCTTGCAGGCAGGAATGCTACAACTGTCACTGTTGTAAAATTCCATTTATTATGCCTAGTGTTCATTATCTACCTGTTTGGAGAAGTAGAATTCCTGCCCAGAGATAACGCTCCCTATGCTTGAGGCTCTTGCTGGGAGAGAGCAAGATCATAAAAATACTGCCTTGTAATGAGCAGTGTGTGCATGAGATGTACTGGGGCAGGCAGCAGGCACCGCACTGTGCCCTCGGGCGAACCAAGCCTAGCAGAGGCTGTGCTGCTGGGGGTCTCTTTGCACTGGGATGAACTAAGCATAACAGAGCCTGTGTTCCTCTGGGTCTCTGCCCAATGTTGTTAGTGGGTCAATGAAATAAATCTACTCTTTGCATTTCAGCTGCAAAGTGGTGGTTGCCCTGGTTACCTCTTGGTGCCAATTCATGCAACTTCTAAATGCCACTAGGTCCATATATCTGTGCTGTACAGCCACATGCTCTGATTTACTGCTATCACAGCTAAGACTCAATTTTTCTTCCACCATATTTTTACTTTTTGCTTGATATTTTTGCACATGATTATTTCTGTGTGGATCACCAACTAGCGATATGCAAAAAATACATTACATGTTAAAGGATTACTCTTGTGAATATTTTGTCAAATTAAAACAACTGCAAATGTGCAAAAAAGTGTGTCTACGTTTGTATTGACTCAGAAAAGGCTTCTACAGTAGTATCAAATAGTAAAACACAGTTCTGCAAGACTGAACAATATTAAAGGTTTTACATTTAACTTTGACATTTGAATGTTTTCCAGTGGTCCTGGCTGATTTTCTATGGGCTTATCAGTTGTCATCATAACACTGCAGACATACAGAACAGACAAGTGATGGTTACAGATGCACTGATCAAAGAGGCTGCTTCACCCTTCTCTCTTTTCAATTTAAGAAGCTAACAACCTTGGTGACATAGACTGGAAAGACTCAAGAGTTCTGCTGATATAACATTTTTTTAAGAAATAGATATTCTTTCTTCAAAGAAGAAAGGTGTCTGTACCAAAGACATTTTTTTAGCATGACAGAAGAAGAGTGAGTAAGATCTTTATGAACAGGAATTTAAAGCCAGGTTGCTAAATCCATATTTAGTCAGCAGACCTATTTATAAATATTCCAAGCATCCTCATCATCAAACACCATTTGGGTTTCAAGGGTGTCCAGCAAAAGTTGAAAGTAAGGCCACTAATTTTAGAGCCTAAATAGAATTAAAATTATCTAACACTAGGACCCAGTTTTGAAAATGTCAGAATTTTGATCAGAAGTTCTTCGGTTCCACTAGCTTATCTGGGCAAAATTGTCTGCAAGTACAGATGAACTAGATTAGACCAGATGTCCATCTATCCCACAGTCACTATTAGTACTAAGAGTTTCAGGAAAAACTAGGAGTGTGGTGTATACCAAAGGACACTTTACTCATCATACTCTTCTAGATCCCAGCAACATGTGATGCACTTAGAAAGATTATTTATACATGGTACTAGGATAAGCACTTAGTACAAAA
This sequence comes from Setophaga petechia, assembly GCA_024362935.1. Classification (NCBI taxonomy): domain Eukaryota; kingdom Metazoa; phylum Chordata; class Aves; order Passeriformes; family Parulidae; genus Setophaga; species Setophaga petechia. Next base: position 25,486,563 of record JANCRA010000004.1, on the reverse strand, counting down.
CTAGTACATTAATACATTAATTCAAACAGAAAAAGCAATAATCTTACGTTATTCAAACAATGTGTGTTGGAAACAAAGTTTAAAAACCATTGTTTCAAAAAGAGAATTTCAACTGAATGCAAAGGCTTACAGTTCTCAGGAGAGTAAAATAAACATCAGCACATTTGCTCTGAAGAAGTAGAAAGCTGCTAAGCAGTTTCTAACACCACAGAAACACAAGGACTTGCTGTGACTGTGAAAAAGCTAAAATAGTTAAACTCTGCAAGACAAGTCAAAGTCTCAAGTGCAGGCTCAGGTGGCACTAAAAGTTAGAATTTCTGTATTTGAAATAATGTTTTTCCTCAGGGAATGAAAAAGAACAAGGAATTCAGAGTCTCTTCAGGTTCTGAAAAAAAGAATTGTGAGAAGAGATGTCTGAACACTAGGATTTCAAATGGGATCAACAAAACTGGATTGGGAGTGAACTGATTTGAAGAGCCCAAACAACCAGTGAATACACAGAATATCCTACTTTCTATCTGAAATCTTTCCTTCAGCTCTGTTAGTGTGCAACTGCTGGCTCATATGAGAGCATCTGCAAATGTGAAATACTTCTGATATTTAAATGCCAATGGGGCCAACAACTCCTCAGGAAGTACCACAGCATCAACAGCATCAAAACATAGTGCTACTTTTAATCTGATTTTAACCTCTGAGTGCATAAATGATATGCACCTTTCAATGCAGTGTATGGTCAAGGATCTCTTCCATGAACAATCTAATTAGAATCTCTAGGGTCTTGTAGTCTGACACACTTCCCTATTCCTTTTACTCCAATTCACTCTCTTCTGCTAGTGAAAGAACTTAAAATTAGATAACTAACTACTGTTCCATGTTCATGAGATTCTCAACATTCTAGAGAAGGCACTGAATCTCAGGCTTTCAAGCTACTTTAATTTGGTACACAATGCTTTTAATTTCTATGTATGTACAGTTCAACATAATATCACCAACAAAGATGTGTAGGCTACATCATGCTTTTACTAGCATGAATTTAGGAGAAACTATACAGAATCACTTAAAACAGTGTAAAATTAAAGTGTGCAAAACTAAACCCTCCATCTTTGAAGACCCATAGGAAGCAAGAGCAAATTATTTTTGTATTTCTCCTATAAATATATTTCCATACAGAAGTCCATAGCAAATTTAAAAACACAGGAAAATATGAACAGAAAACACAAGTACAATGAATATGCTTTCAACTTTCGTTTTGCTTATAATGCATCTGTCAGACTTCAAGAGAAATGCAGCTGACCCACAGTAGCTGCCACTGAAAAAGGCAGCTCAAAACACTTAATTAGATAATTCTGTGCAAGAACTATCATAATTTCATACCACAATCTAATGTGTTGGGGAAACATCTCTCCTAAATAAGAAGCATTTCGAGATACGAAAAACACAGTAAGTATAATTAATGGAGGAACAAAGAAAAGTACCAAATGCTGTAAAACCCTAATACTTCAGATAATTACTAAAATTCATGTCTGTTTCCTATCCTGGTAGACAGGAGTCCAATTAGAGTTCTCATAACAACAGCTTCTATGTGCTGGCATGCCGTATTATGTTTTTACTGCTACAGATAGATTAGAAGATAAAAAAATAAACGCTATAGCAACCTTTTTAACCCAAGGTAACAGCTAACTTTTTTTTCTTTACATGGGTTTTGACATGGATTTGCACACAACTTATTGTTAGCTTAAGCAATTTAGGCAATTACCATTGCTTGCATAGGAATTAATCATTTAAGTTGCTTTATACACAGAAGCTTCTATTGGAAAATCACATACAACAAGAACAAATGAGTTATTATGAGTCACTTAACAATCTCCTGCCCAAATACAACTTGACATTTAAACATCTTAAGTTAGTTCTTACATTAGTTAAATTTTAAAAAATTTGAGTGTGTTTGGCTTGATGCATTGTTAAATGACAGGCATCAGGAAGTATGCACACCCCTTCTTTCATCCTTATTTTCAATTATATCGATTGCTTGGAACTGACAGTGGTTAGATGAAGCATAGGGGAATAAAAGCACAGCTTTTTCTCATGTCCTTCACAAATAAACACAATTATAGTGTTCTGAACACGTAGTCTGGACTCAGACAGATGGTTTTGCAACAGAATTCCCTGTAGGAACCTTTTTCCTATAAATTCTGGGAAAAGTACATGCAGAGAAGGCACTGAAAATTTCCCACAGAGCAATAGCATATCAACAACTAAATCATGACAATTTCTCCTACTGTACTGTGCTGTAATTTTGGCCCAGACATCACTGTCTGCTTTCTCTTTCATTTTGAACTATTTATGTGTCTTGCCTTTCACAATTCCACAGATCCCTGCTCTTATCTCACAGCTAAGTCAAATGGCTGGATTCTTTCCCAATTATAGCAAGGCCCTGTGCCAACCCTTTAGTACCATGCCTTTGAAGTCACAGAAGACTGCTGAGCAGCAGCAAACTTCACATGGCTTCAAGAATATGGCACACAGTACCACACCGCACTTCAAATCAAACCACCAGGCAAAGAACTGGAGAGCCTGTGGTAGGTGCACAAACCAACTTGATGCCTTCATTGAGTGAAGAACTATCATTGAAAACTCAGTAACCAGCAAAAGGGATCTAGAAAGCAGCGAGCCTTATATGACAGAGAAGGGTGACTGAATGCTAAAATTTTACATTTTCTAGATCTAGATGAAATTTAAAAAGCAAGTAAATATCTACTAAAATCTATACAATATTGTAAATGTGTCAACATAATTTTCGACTTTTAACCCAAAAGAGGATTGCAAGAGGAAAGATATAGGAAAAAAAGTCTACAGCTTGAAAGGGCCAGTCCAAACAGCTAAAGGTTATAAGACTGGTTAAGGTCACCAGGAATTTGGTTTCACCATGGGACCCGCTTTGTGAAACCTGGCCTGCTGACAGGGTCCATTGGTCAGAGAAGGGTAAGAGCATCTTCAGTCCCAGGCTTGCCTGGTTGGAGAAGATAACTTAAAACTAAAGTTCCTGGGGAATCCACCCCACTCATATGATGCCCAGAGCCTGGAAAGAGGTCACAGGTCAGCACAAGGGCACCTGAAGAGCATCACAAAAGAATTTCAGCCAATAAGTCAGTTTCCTCAAGGGCCCAGCTTAAAAGCCTGTATGCTAATGCATGCAGCATGGGGAACAAACGTGGCCTGCAAGGCCATGATCTTATTGGCATCAGTGAAGTTCCCAGTGACTGGAAAAGGAAATACAACCCCCATTTTTAGAAAGGTACAGAAGGATGACCTGGGGAACTACAGGCCAGCCAGTCTCTACTCAAGGTTCAGCAAAAGCATGCAGCAGATCCTTCTGGAAAATATGTCAAGGCACATCAAAGATAAAGCAGTGATTGGTGACAGCCAACATGGCTGTACTACCGACAAATCATGGCTGAGAAGTTTGGTGGCTTTCTAAGATGGGGTTACAACAGTGGTGGACAAGGGAAAAGAAACTGATGTCATCTACTTAAATGAAAAGCATTGGACACTGTCCTGCACAATATCTTTGTCTCTAAAATGGAGAGACAGATTTTATGGAAGGACCATTCAGTGTATAAGGAATTGGTTGGATGGTCAAACTCAAAAGGGTTGCAGTGAATGACTCATTGTCCAAGAGGAGAACAGTGATGAGTGGTATCCTCAGGGGTCAGTAATGGGACTGGCACTGCTCAGTATATTTTTAACAGACACAGAAAATGGGATCAAATGCACACAGCCAGTTTGCTGATGACACCAATCTGTGTGGTACAGTCAAATTGCTAGAGGTACCATGCCATTCAGAGGTACCTGGACGGGCTTGAAAACCATCACAATTCCATGAAAACTTGATAATACAATCCTTACTATTTGCCTTCTGAAGATAAGTGTTTGACTAGAAACCCACACTTTGGAAATGCTTGTGAAGAAACTCTAGATTTGGATTTTAACATACTACTATTCTGTCAAAATATAAGGCTAAAATCAATGCCAAAAGAAAACAAGACAATGACATCAAGTATTTAGATCAACAGAACCAACTAAAGAACTTCAGTTTGAAAAATGTAAAAATTTACACACGCATTTCTAATAAGCTTATATTTCCCTTCCCTATGCCCTGTAAAAACTAAAATTAAAGGTCACAAAGGAGGCAAACAAACCTACTCACATAAAGTCAGAACAAAAGTTTTAAGTTTGGTTTAAGAAAAATAGCTCAGCAACTTTATATTGACAGCAACTTGACACTGCTAACTAGCTGGTAAGAAAGAGTCTAACAAAATACAGCAGATTGAATACTAATAAGTTTCTTTACCTAGCCATTCCCAGGCTGGAAAAGTTGGAAGGAACTATCAGAACATCAAGCCTGGAAAAGGGGTGGGTACCCAGTGTGGCATAAGCAGCTGAGAGGCACTGAGGAACTAGCTGAAGCAAATATTCTTCACAGCTTTCCATAAGGCACCAGGGAGCAAAGACTCTATAAGGAATGACTGCTTGCAACCTGGCAGCAGGATTTTGGAAACGGCAGGGATATTCCATATGACCACAGATTTCTTCATGCCACCTGAAAATACAAAACAAAACAAAACAATACTTAATTGCGTTATCAGAAATGTGCACAACTAACTATGCTAAGACAAGGATATTCTCTAGATATCAGAATGACAGAATTAATTTCCATAGAATCAGCTCACTTGCATTCTCACCCAGTTCACACGTGTAGCACTTTGAAACACTCATTACTACATCTGAGTAGAACTCATAACTAAAGAGAGAGACAAGTCACACCCTCTTTTTAAAACAGATATGCATCAAAAGAATAAGTGCTCAAAATATATGTAAAGAGAACTAATAAGAATACAATAATATTTACTCAGAAAATTCCTATTCAAACTTGGCTATGAAAATAAAATTCTATGCATATTAACATAACACTAGTACAAGTATTTTAGGTTCAATTGCAATGTAATTCCAGGAGGGATTTTTTTCTGTTGTTGTTCTTACTAGAATTCTCCAAAAGCTTCAAGTAATTTTTTTTATTATTATTTTTAAGTAAAAAACCCCAGTTTAGGCCTATCATGCTAAACATTCAATAGGACCACATAAGGCCAACCTTACTTTATAGAACTTTTACAGGATATTTAGCACTCTAGCTGGAAGAAAGGAGGGGTAAATCAAATCCTTTCTAAACAGAGTCATATACCTTCACAATAAGTTATCTGCCCAAACAGATTCTTATCTACACAGAAATCAGCTTCATGTTTTCACCTGTTAGCCTATGTTCTCTTCAGTGCACAGCCTCTATTTCGTCTGAAACTTCAATTTAAGTAATCTAGTTCTACTGTGCCTCAACAGGCAAAGCACCTAGCATTGCCCAAAGCACTTATGCTTGGAAGATTGTGCTGACACAGAAAACAAAATGATGACATGTAGAAAAGAATGAGATTTGGCTGAAGTATTAACACTCCAGGACCTAAGTCTTTTTGTCAAAGAAGTGGACTCTGTCCTTTCATTGACTACATATGCAAAGAATCCACATCCATTGCACACAATTTCTTTTTAAGGGTGGTTTAATATTTCTACTCTAAAACAATGTCACTTTGCATTTTATTATCAGAGTGGAGATTAGGCAGGAACATGAAAGCTAGCACCATATCTCTTATAAAGATTGCCAATTCCTTAATGACCACAAGGATATAAAAAGTTATAAACATCATAGCTCCATTTAACATTTACTTTGATACAGCCTCCTTAGGTCAAACTCACTGGCACCTGGATACAAATTACATTACACATTTCAACAGCTTGTTTCAGAATTCCTTTCTTTTCCTGCTACCCTAGACTTTATCTCCACTATCTTATCTGAAACACATACTTAACATTCTATCAACACCGAGCCAGAATAATCTTTTGCACCAAAATCAATAAATAAATTAATAATTAATAATCAATCAATAAATAAATTCCTACTACCAAATGTGCTGTATTTTGGAGAGGAATACATCTTCAGCTTATTCTTGCAGACACAGTCATATTATAAACATATAAGTAGCAAAGAAATAAACACAAAGCAATTTCTAGAAGCTCATCAAACCTATAAATTATTTCAAAATTAGAATGGATATTTCTTAATGATTCTATGTAAAGTATGACATTTTTTTCTGAAGATTAATTAGCATTTTTTAACCAAAATCAGTCAAGTTGCAAACCATTAGAATAATTTAATTTTAAATTCCAACAAAAACATCCATTTTAAGCCCTCAAGTTCAAATGTCTCAGTAGTTCCACTGTCTTAATGCTAACAAAGTATTTTTCAATACAGCTGTCTAAAAGACAAGTATTTTGCCAGCAAAGTTTCAAACTCAGTAACAGGAAAATGTTAAACACGTAAATAATAAAGTTAAATAAATTAATAAATAATGAAGTTAAATATATTAAAAACTTATAACCCAAATCACCTTCTACAATAAAATAATAATTCCTGTTGATATGGGAAGAGTAGTGGACCTTCTTTGCCTGGACTTTTGCAAACCATTGGCCACAGAAAAACAGGCAACATACAAACTGGATAGGTGGTCTGCAAGATGGGTGCAAAAACTGATGCACAGGCCACTCAGAGATTGGTGATCAGTGGTTTTCACTAAGGCTGGCAGCTTGTCACATGTGGAGTTCCCCAAGAAATTGTGTTGGGCCCCACACTGTTCAACATCTTCACAAACAATCTGGGTGATGGATTTGAAAGCACCCTCACCAGGTTAGCTGTTGAGATGGACACATCATAAGGGAGAGGAATCTCAGAGACCTGTACAGGCTGAAAGGGTGGGGCTGGCCAGAGCAGTGCGAGGTGCAGCAGAGACAAGGGCACAGCCCTGCGCCTGGGGTGGCACCACCACAGGGCCCAGCACAGGCTGTGACCTGCCTGTCTGGGGAGCAGCCTGGCTGAAAGGGACATGGAGGTTCAGGGGACAATCTCCTGACCACGAGTCACTGGTGGCACTGCAGCTACGAGGGCGATCAGGCCCTGGGCTGCAGCTGCAGGGGCTCTGCTGGCAGACAGGGACAGAGCGGATCAGCACCGCTGGCAGACAGGGACAGAGCGGATCAGCACCTCTGACAGACAGGGACAGAGAGGATCAGCACCTCTGACAGACAGGGACAGAGCGGATCAGCACCTCTGGCAGACAGGGACAGAGCGGATCAGCACCGCTGGCAGACAGGGACAGAGTGGATCAGCACCGCTGGCAGACAGGGACAGAGCGGATCAGCACCGCTGGCAGACAGGGACAGAGCGATCAGCACCGCTGGCAGACAGGGACGGAGCGGATCAGCGCCGCTGGCAGGGATGGACAGAGCGGATCAGCACCGCTGGCAGACAGAGACGGAGCGGATCAGCACCGCTGGCAGACAGGGACGGAGCTGATCGGCACCGCTGGCAGACAGGGACAGAGCGATCAGCACCGCTGGCAGACAGGAACAGAGCGGATCAGCACCGCTGGCAGACAGGGACGGAGCGGATCAGCGCCGCTGGCAGGGATGGACAGAGCAATCAGCACCGCTGGCAGGGATGGACGGAGCGGATCAGCACCGCTGGCAGGCAGGGACAGAGCGGATCAGCACCGCTGGCAGACAGGGACGGAGCGGATCAGCACCGCTGGCAGACAGGGACAGAGCGATCAGCACCGCTGACAGACAGGGACAGAGCGATCAGCACACCCCGAGCACAGCACGTCAGGCAGTGCCCGCGGGAAGCAGCGCCTCTCCTGCTAGGCCTCACAATTCAAGGCAGACAAAAATGAACAAAGGGCTTCAGAACCTGCCCTGTGAGGAAAGACAGAAGGAGCTAGGCCTTTGCAGGGAAGAAGAAAGAGAACCTCATCAAGTGTTTCAGTACTTGAAGGGTATCTACAAAGGGCATATAGTCGCTCTCTTCACAAGGAGCCACATGCCCAAAACAAGGGCCAATGGGTGTTAGATATCTTTATCTAACCTCCTTCCCATGAAAGAATGGACCAGATGAACTTTCAAGGTCCATTACAACCTGGGTTGTTCTGTGGTGCTATGATATGAATTTGAAAAGCTGAGAGTAATATATGAGGAAATCAAGTCCCATGTCTGAGACTTCTGCTAACTAAGGTGAATACATGTGAAAGCAAATGGTATTTTTCCAGAAACTTGTTTTCTATCTTCAAATCTTATTTTCAGGCATATATATTGTTCTGCTCATCTACCACTCTGTCATAATTCGAACTTAATGAGTTTTAACTAGACTGGGAGAAGAAATAGATGTGTCCAAAATAATTACATTTCTACTAGTTTGGTCATAATCAGCTAAGAATCATTGGTCCAACTCTATTTTATGGGACCACTGTACTAGATCTTTCATGTACCTTTCATTACACATCATCCCAGGCAAACCATTGCACAGGCCACCTCTAACTGGGCAATGAGATTGGAGCAGAACAACAAAGTAGACAATATTATAGTAGGAGTCATTAGGTATCCACAATGGACTGAGTGAAGTATTTTAAGAAACAAGACAGCACCTGGCATTGCTGCAGCAGAGTGTTAAGTATACAGGATACAAATCTAGCAGACAGTGGAATTTACAAACCCTGTTGCTCACTAAGTAGCAACACATAAAAAGAACCACTCCCATGAAATAATGCCTTTGGAATTATTTTCCTGTCAAGATTTTTCTGTTCAGATTAAACAAGTTCTACTTTGATTCCTGTGCCAATATGACTCATTTTCACATTCCACAGAGTAAATGGAAATGCTACCCATATATTTAATTTTTCAATAATATTATAAACACCAACCTTAAATCAGTTTGTGATGATGGCAAGGAAAATTCAGTGTTTGTTCCAATAGCAGCTTTTTGTTTGAAGGACTGCTGTTTTACTTCCTGCCAGCACCCCACAGCAATAGTGAAGGTGGATGCTGGCATTGGCATAGACACATAGTAGTACCAGCTCAAGATACCTGTAAACAAAAGAACATTTGTACAGACTCGTGAGTGTTACAGCACATGTTAGGTACTTGACATTTTCATGTACTTGAGATTTTGGGCCAAACCTCCCACCTTACATCCTGTTATTTTTGTGGAGGAAATAAAAATAATTGCATTGAGAAACATAAGAACAGTTGTATGTAACCACCACGGATTCAGTGTTCTACTTACACCTATAACTTTGCTCTTTCTGCTGATGTCGTTACCTGTAAATAAATCATCCATAAGTGGGAGGTTATTAATGCAACTTAACATGATTGTACTGTCTCTAACCAAGAATTACATTGGACATGAAATTTAGTAACACCTTTAAACACACAATATTGAAATTTAACTATTTCAGCCTTGTATCTACTGTCATATGATTTTGTCTTGTCTGTGTTATTATTTCACACAACCCAAAACCTTTTCTTTGTGTTCTGAGCAGTACCAAAGTGATAGGCAAGTTCTAACAAATAACACTAATGTTTATGAATTGGACCCAGTTATTTGAGGTATGTAATATATCAACCAGGCAGTAAGAAATCAAAGCTGAGACACAGATGAGATATTACCTAAGTCAGCAACTTGGTCATGTTACTCCATGAAGGTGCTAAAACAAGACAAGAAGGTAAAAATATGCTAAGTTCTATAATTATGGGAACAGTATGTAGGGAGACAAGGAGTATGGCATAGGATTATTGTATGTACAAACACATTTTTATAAGGTGGATGTTTTAGAAAGCATACTTTTCATTAATACAAATGTTGCTTAGATTTTCTGTTTGTCCCTTTTAAAAGGATATAGTTTAAGAATCACATCCATGTATTTATGGTCATAATACAGTTACTACACCATACTAGCAGATTCATTATCTTGAAGTGAGCTTACCATGAGTTACAATCTGGTGAATCATGTGCAAATAACTGTAGCTAGGGCAACGTGAAAACATACAAACTTCAGTTATTTTGAGAGAACTTTAGTACTTATTCTTTTGCAAAAGTACTCTGACTAGGACTATGATGCACTACCAAAAGGGAAAAAAAGAAAAAAAACCCACAACTAAGTGGAAACCACAAGGCACAGAGGAAAGGAAATAGACAACTGCTACAAAGCATCACTAGATTTCCTACCTTAATGACCTAAGAAGGTCAGGCTGTCCAAAGGAAGGACAAAGAAAAAAATCTTTAGTTTAGGCTTGACAAGTTTTCCACCTCCTATTTAGTATGACAAAGCAATACTGTTTGTGAAGTCTTCTGGGAGGCAGATAAAGTCTTTGCCTCTTATATGCACTAGAAACCACTTATACTCCTTCACCCCATTCCACTTTAGGCAACATCCATCAAAAACCTTTTATCAGTATTGTCAGGTGAACATATATTACTCCTGTAATTTTCCTAAGCTCCTGTCAGTATGCAAGCATAATGGACTTATTTGCCCCAAACACATTAAGAATAAGGAGGATAACTTTGCCAAATTTCACTCTGCCTTTTGTTTTTTAATTAACTTAACAAAGCTACAAATAAGCCAAAACAAGCAAATTCCACCTTGAGAGAAAAAGGTCATCCACGGCAGCAACAACATATTATTTCAGAATACCAAATTCCTGATGTACAGAGTGTCATTGATCGACACTGTGCTAAAGGCCCAAGCCTACACACATTGTAGTTAGTATGCACTTTGCCATTAACTTACATACCTACAGGACAAGGTTCAGAGGTTCTGCACTTAGTGTTACGTCTAAATGCTATAAAGCATTGCTAAAAGCGCCATGTGGTTATGTTAATTGTAAAAACTTAAGAATTGAATAACATCAGAGAAAGTTGAAATTGAAAAACTGTCATGTGTTTTCAACTATGCTCTGAAAAAAGCATGGAAGTCAAAAAGCCGTCATAGAAAACTGTTCCAAATGGGACTAGGTATAAAGGCTCTCACAACCGTGAGATTGTCTAAAAGGAAAGGGTGTTGGCCTGTGCTAGGTAGAGATCAGAGAGTGTTACAGTGAGAAACAAGTTTAGTAAGACAGGTTAGAGCAAGCAAGATGGGTTTTTTCCCTAAAAAAACACTCCACAAACAGCTTGAACAGAATGTCTAGAAGGCAAGGCAATCAGATTAGCAGTCAAGAGAGAAGAACAGCATGTACTGCATTCAGAAATCTATACGAATTAGCAAGGAGCAGAATATTTAGAGCTGACCTGATGCAAAAAGAGTGAAGGTACCAAAGCCACTTTTACCTTGCAAGGATTTTAGAAATCACGTGGATCTATGGATCCTTCTAGAGCAAGATCCAAGTTTTATAATGTCTCTGCATAACTACCCAGGGCTCAGTACACTTCCTGCAGTGCTTTTTGATGTTAAGAACTATGTATGTAAAATACCTACATATTTATCCTACAGTTGTTGACTGAAATCACATGCATGGGCATGAGTGAGTTCTCCCATAGAATCCTTCAGGTTGGAAAACAGTGCCTTTGTTGATCAGTGACTGAAAAGGTCTTTTTGCTGGCAGAAGTTCCCTCTGGAGAGAACCATGAAGCATTGTCTCAAAGACAGCTCAACTAACTCAAGTAATCTTGTGTCTTCTCTCACTACTGGTAAGATTGTGTCCCAGCCTAATTTTCCCATAACTTCACTTCCTTCCTTACACTGTTTTCACATCAGTGGACTTTGTTTTGTTTTCCCTTCATCTGTATCCTATGATCTCTCCCAGCACATAGATTGGGATTGTAAGCTTCACTCAACTCCTTTTTGCTGCTCCCCCTATCCTCCGGCTGCATTGTGCTTTTCAGTGGCAGCCTTGGAGACAGCTCCATCTCTAGGATAACAGAAAACAGTGCAGCTGAAACATGGTTTTCTTTACCAAACATGGCATTTTGTACCATAAAAACATCTTCAGACTAAGTGAGAACACATTGGGAAAAGCAACAGGTTGGGCTGGGAGTAGTCCATGGGAAAAACAGAAGTAGATCATCCCAGTCCTTGTACTTGTAATTTTAAAACAACTTGATTCTTACACATAATTCTTTTAGGCAATTATAATACATTCAAAACATTTTGTTATTTTCTCTACCTGTAATTCTGAAATTCTTTTTCAGTTTTGAAAAGCAAATCTATTGTGTCATAACTGCACTAATCATGCAGCAACAATCACCTATTTTATGAGTTAAAAGTGAAAAACTTTCCATGCAAATATTTAACAAGAGCAGGAATTTTAATCTATTTATAATTGTACAAAAGAACAATTTAAAGATCGTTTATTTCTCCTACTTGAAATAATAATGATGAATGATGTAATTACTTCCTAGAATTTTTAATGCATTCAGCTATCTTTGAGATCACTAGAATTGTTTGAGTCTTATAGAGTTCATTATAACTGAAAAAATGCCAAAGATATGTCTGTTAATGCCAGATGCAAGCACGTTATGAACATTTTTACTTACCAGTATATTTTTTGTCAAATAGTTTGCACTAACACAAACACCACAAAATACAGCTGATGTTTACTATTTACTAAAACCCACAAAGTTCGACTACCTCTACAGAAAAGGAGAAATAGCCCAATAGCAACAGATATACTAATTTATATATTAGATATACTAGTTTATATATTAGCTAGTGCTAATATATAAACATGCAGTTAAATAAGTAGTTATGTAAAAACTACTCCCTGGCTGGAGCACCAGGACTAAGAACCCTCCAGCTTTCAGAAACTCTTTGTGACTTGTAGGGATTTTTTGATCTCATCTGAAAACCAGAACTCCCCACAGAGCTCCCTCACATTCATGCCAGAGCATTAGTGCAGCAGTGGGTCAGAGGGATGAGTAGCACATGACAAGCTGTCAACTACCGTGCTGCAGACCCTGATACATCCTGGAGATCAACCAACACAAGTACTGCACTCTTCTGTTTCGCCTTGTGGGCAGTAAGGAGCACAAGCAAAGGAAACAGTAGTGCAGTTAACCACATCGCAGGAGCAGTGGCTCTTCTAGCACTCTTTTTTTTACCAGTGTACTCCTCACTCACAGTGCAGGTGTCAAAACAAGATCAAGGATTACACAGTAGTAGAGTAACCACACAAAAAGTGAGTCAGTCTGTTTCACACTTAATGGCTGAATATCTACTTCTTGAATATTAATTGAACAAATAGAAAGGTGCTTGTGACTAAATGTATTTGCAGCTTCTATGTATTATAGTAACGTGCTGAAGGAAAGTAAAACTGACAAATGTAGAGAAATACATCTGATGTTTAAATGGCTCACATTATACACACATGTAGTGCTCCCCATCAAGCTTTCTCCCAAAGTGTATTAATAATTGCATTTTCCTGATCAACTTCTCTAAGTACTCCATAAAGAAGGCAAGGTATTCTAAGCACTTTTGGTCATACTCAAATAGTTACCATTTCTATTTGTGTAAGTATTCTATCACTATTTTCAAACAAACCTGGGCTACCTCTATTTCAAATGACAGGATCGACCACAATTTTGTAGGAGGCAGAATGCAAAAATGGCACATACAGGAGGAAACAGACTCTTGCCAAAACCTGCAAATACAAGTGGTAAATGAGGAATCTGCATATAAGAGTACACCTAGCCCAGCTATGCACTGGATCACTGGATCCGTACAGGTAGAGATGTGTGTCTGTGAAGCAGGATGCAGATTTCTAAAAGCTTGAAGGAATTAACTTAGATTGGTGTTCTCATACTGTCTGCTGGTCTACTGGTTTTATATACGACTTTAAAAGGAAAAGAAATTCAGCTAATTTGTAATTCTATTCAAAATAAATTTATTCACAACTGCTTACCAAAATGCTACCTCATTCCAATAAATTGCATTTTTTAAAAATAGATTTTATTAATTGTCCAGTTATATATGATATTATAAATATGCAGCACTAGTAATAACATACTGTATACAAACAACTTGGCAAACTTATTTAAATTGAAGCTACCCTTGAAGGCTTTCTGGTGTGTAAAGACAAAATTTTAAGATGGATACATTTCATATACCTTCCAGAATTGCCAAACAACAAGATCTGTGTGGACAGGTTATTTAAAACAACAGAACATCTTTAAACTTTTTAACTCTTAGAGGTTCTATTAATTAAACTCATGAATTTGTATTCCTAAATTCATTAAGAATTTATCCAAGGCCTCAGATTAGCACTACAATCTTGGGTTTACTTGGACTTTAAAAGATTCCTCAGAATATTCTCCTTTCCCTTTTTGCCTCTGTATTAGTTTTGTAAATTTTTACAATTCCAAATGGCTTGCTGGTTTTTAATTTCCAGCTGTATGTAAGCAAGAAAATTAGGGTCTCTCATTAAACTAGTTAAACACTGATGGAAAAGCTATCCTAGTCTGAAGTCAAGAGGGTCCTTGCTTTCTTGATGCTGAGACAGGAAAGTATTATTCTCCAAGAGAACTGAGCAGCTCATCATAGCAGTTTTCCATATTTCAGCAGCAGAGACAAGCCTTGAAAGAGGCCCCATATATGGCCAAATATAACCAGATAATTCCATGAAAATGGATTAACTGATGATTCTCAAATCAAGAGACTTTCTCTTTTTTCTGCTCAAGAATAAACCTGCTTATTTAAAGGAGAACAGAAGACATTTTTCCCCAGAAAAGTTTAATTCTAACCTTTTCTTACATGCTATGTCTCATCAGAACTACTCACACTAGAAAATACTGATCCAGTTTGACAGATTATATCAAAACTCACAAGAACAAGACCCACTTCATTTTATGTAGAACTTACACAAGCCTTAAAAACTTCCTTCTCTATGCAGAAAGACATTTAGATAATAAAGTATAACCAACACAGAAGAAATCCTTGTTTGCTTACTGTTGAAAAAGGTATGTTTTATCAATGCCAAAAACACCCATGGAGATCAGATTTTCAGGGCAGTGACCAGATATTCTTCAGATACTCCATGTATTCCAGGCAACACATATGGCACAACGGCTGCTTCTAATCACATGGTGAACTACACTCAGACTGGAGAACTAAAACTGAAAGATAGTTATCTACCAAGGCCTGAAGTTGTTGAGAGCCTGATAAGGTTTGCATCTAGAAACCTTGAGTACACTGTGATTAAAATAAAGCCAATTTATGAAAAATTAAATCTAGGTTTGGAAATACAGAGGGAGAAAAAAAGCTACACAGTGAAATGCAGAAATGTAGATAATTCAAATACTTATGAAGTTATCCTGAGGCCTTGAGCAGGTAACTTTTCCACAGAAGGACATGGAGATTACAGAGAGACATGGAAATGGTTTTAAGGCTAGGAACTTCATTCTTTCACAAATGACTTATTTACCAAGCTTGGTTTCTAATTATAAAAGTATGGAAAATAATTTGCCTTGAAAAATGTATTTCACCTTCTTGAAGCTGGACTGGTTCTGCTGAGTTTTCACCACTCATTAACACAACAAAGCCTGCAGCTGTTCGAACTGAGGCTTGCCATGTTGACAAGGCAATTGGTGGTTCTTGGCATGGAAATAGGGCTCTGTTGTTTATTGGTGATCCCATTGTGTAAACACATGGCCTAGATGGAAGGAAAAGAGATTGACATTGGAATTACAATAAGAAAGACTGAATTAAGTTCTACATAAAAAAATCAAAAGCGCTGTCATACTGAGGCGGTTTCTTTCTTTAACTTCAGTTCTGCAGGTTCCAAACCTGTATGACATGAACTAATCAAAATACAATCTAAGTAATTGAAGACAAGAAAAGCAAGATTACTACAGTACCTTCAGATTAGAAAAGACTAACTCCAGTCTTTTCCCTCTCCTGTTTTTGCATGAGTCTCCCAGCCTCATACAATAGCTTCCAGTTGAACCCATAAGGTCAAAGAAGGCTTCTGAGTATCTTCTGACAATGCCATTGCAGGGCTTCACCCACACCTGTGACACCTCCCTGCTATCATCCCAGTAGTGCTTTCACTATCATGAATCCAGTCTCCTGGATTAGCAACCTGGAGGCTCATGCAAAATCAGCAGAAGATCTAGTTTTTACTCTTCCTTACTCCAAGCCTCAATAAATCATGGCATTTTTACATTTAATCTTAAAGGTAATGCATCCTAGCTCACTTGTCTTTGGGAATTTCAGCCGCAGGGCATATAAAAAGAAATAATTTCTACTCTGTTAGCTTCAGCCTCCTTCTTGCTGCTTACACAGAAATCTTCCTTGTAGTACTGCTCTTTTTGTAGTTACTCTAAACCTCTCCCCAGCTGAGCCTCTCAGTCTACTACCCCTTTCCAATTTCAGCTGCAGTATTTCATTATAGTAAATTTCTTATTAACCATTTAGCTGCAGCTGGGAAGGTAACAAGGTCTTTCATTAGCTCCTTCTAACTTGCTATTGCTGGTGGAGGGACTTAATGATTCTTGGTTGACTTATTTTATTCCGTTTTGCAGTATTATCTAAATTCCTATTATGTGCATAACAATGCCACTTACCTTAAGAAAAAAGGCTTTTTTAAAAATTATAAATTATATAAAAAATCCACAATAAATAGGTTTCTGCAGTAAAAGAAAGAAAGTCTTGAAATCATCACTTCACTACACTGAACTTTTTAAAAGCTACGACATTTAAAGCTAAATATTATGGGAGAAAAATACATTATTTTGTGAACTCTTGAAGCTAAAAATATTCTGATCAGTATCTTTCATTACTTGAGTTGAAAAATAATCAAAGCACTTCAGAAAGTAGGAGACAAATTGTTAGGGCAAAACTGATTTTGCAATGGCTAAAATCTTAAGATTTCATTTACTCTCCTCCAAAATGTTTTTCCTTTCAAATTATTCCTTCTCCAAAGCCAACTTCAAACTATACAGAGAAAGAACTTGGAAATACTGAGTCACGGATTAAATATACTCCAAAGATATTTTTGCCCTCTTGTCATTGCTATCTCTGCTATTGGATCCAGAGCTGTCTTGGCACACTAAATTACTGTGGTTTAACTAATGCAGGCCGGTTGATCTTCCAGCAAATGAGACGAAAGCTGCAGTTTAATTAGGCCTTATTGTTAATGCACACGAGTAGAAAAAGAAAATGGTCTAACTTCCCCCATCATGTACCAGAGTGAAGAGAGGAGGACCTAGACATCAAGTGAAGTTCAGGTAACTGCAGTGGAGAGAAAGCCAAGTGGTTATTTCTTAAACAGTAAAACATAATCTACAGCTAAATGTCATAGACCATTAATCTGCACGGATTTTTAATTTACTTAGAATTAAACTCCTAAAACTGTATCTGTAATCTATCTGATATACATAGAATAATTGGCTTTTCTCCTGTAAAAACAAAGAGTGCATGACAGTGAGTTCACAGGAAAAAAGAAGAACCTGTTTTTCACCCTCTAGGAAGACCTGCTTCCCCCTAGTAATGTTAGTCAAGAGCCACTGGGATTATTATTTACCCTAAAACACATTGGTGCTGAGAAGGCATGGAAAGGAAAAAGGAAAGGTGGGATAAGTGACTACTGCTACACACATTTTGCTAATGATTTGCCATGCACAGTGAAGGCTGTTTTGTCAGGTGCCTTTGGTACAATCCCCTCTTAGGAGCAGTATAGGGGATCTTCATATTCTGTACAGGGAAATGCCACAATGACAGAGAAAACTGGCTAGCAGAACAGTGCTAAACTAAATGCTATAATGCTGTGTCAAACACAAGATAAACATTACAGATAATAGATGCTACCAAGAACATTTATGTCACCTGCTCTCAGAGAGCACCTTTACCTGCAGACCATAAGGTATTTTATATATGTCAATACCATTTTGCAGATGGAGAAAATGAAACTCACTGAACAGGCATGTTTAGTGCTAGCTCTCAAGCTGCTCCTACAAGCTTAGTTCTAAGCCTCCTAGTCCAGTAGCTTTTTTTTCCCAAAGACATTTTAATTCTAAAATATACACACACAGGACGGTCACAAGTCTCTACCATAAAAGCCCAAGTAGAAAGTGAGTTAGGTCAGTGAAGAAAGATTGGTCACATCCATAATCTGTTCTTCAGAAGTAGAAGAACAGATTTACACTCCTCACCCATTTTAACACTGTTTTTGACCAGGTATATTTATTAACTTCATTATTTTCCTAAATATACCCAATTATGTCAGTCTGCTAAAAAATAGTAATGAAATAGACAGGTTCTAAATATTAAAGGAAACTATCAGAAAAACAATTATGTAAGCCTTTAATTAGATATTTGTTTTACTTCTCTTACAGTGGTAATTTCTTTTTATAGAATTGGTAATTGTGTTATGTTACTTTAGGATATCCACTGCAGCTGACAACTGTCTTTGTTTGGGGTCAGGCAGCACAATTTCAGCACATAAGAGAACCAGAAATATAATTCTTATCCTGGTATCAATCAGTTGCTTCATTTGATCCTGGAAAAAAAAAACAGCTAATCTAAGCACAAGATGGAATAGCAAAGACAAATAATTAGGTTTAGACTGCTCTTGTCAATTGATACCTATATTTGCCCTTTTTTGATCATTTATCTCTACCACTCCTAGCAAGAAACTTCACAGTTTCTTTCCTCTTTCTGCTATCTATCCCTTCCACCCCAGTCTTTAACTTTTAATGGTCTTGTAATACTCAAATCATCTACTTATGTACTATTTATGCCAACCATAATCTTTGCCAAGATAAGTTTCAAGAGTTAAGGAAATTTCATGCAGCAAAAGACAGATAAGCAGAGAACTCAGAATATTTATCTAGTTATTTGTCACATTGGAAGAACAAGCACCCACAAAAGATTCATAAAACACAGGAGTGACATCTCTAGTCACTCCTCTGGGCAACTTTATGACATGTAAAAAAAAAAATAAATAAACAACCAAAAAAATAGGCAAACCCTGAGTACAAAATAAGTGGATTTGATATTCCTGGAAATGTAGAAGGCAAGAAACAAATATTTGTAAAAAAATTAAATTATCTCCTCTGAATCAGTTGTCTGAAGAGGAGACTAGAGACTGTCTGTTGTTCAATAATCTCTCTGATAAAAATTTGATTCAAGCAATTGTAACTCATCAGCAGTCCACATATCTTTACAACTCAACAAAATCAGTCCAAACCAGCTCTTGGTAGATCCCCCTCTCCCATGTAAGCCTACCTACTATACTATATAATGTATTAACACAATCTTCAAACTAATAATAAATGTTCAGTGGCTAATCTGTTCTTTGAGCAGAAATCTGCAGACCTTGAGATGCTTGCCATCAAACACTTGAAACGTATTCTAAGGCTCACCGATGTCAAACTGCTTTGCCTAATGTCTGAGGCTTTATGAAGGGAAAAGCCCACCTCAGAAACTCTACCCCTTTCCTGTATTTGAAAAATTACATGCCCTATTTCTGCAAAGGCTGTCTCCATTTAAGGATGTGAGGGGGCACCCTCCAACTACAAGGCCAATCCCTGTAAAAGCACTGCTGTTTGCAGCTGTTCCTTACTCTAAATTCCACTGTCAAAGCAGCAGGACTTCCTGGCATCTAAATCACAAGAAAATTTTTACTCTGCCTTATAAATTTACATATCTGCAAGGTTCCAGTGACTGTCATCAGATTCCACCAGAGCAGGTACTCTTGTTTACATTTTACTGTTGAAAAAAACACCAGTCAATAATACTCATGTTCCTCATTGTCTTCCTTTTAGCTAGGACAACTAATTCAGAGGATAGAATTTATATTTTTTACAAATATTGACTTGTTGCCTTCCACATTTCAGGAATATCAAGTCCATTTATTTTGTACTCAGGGTTTGCCTACTTTTTTTGTTTGGTTTTGATTTGGTTTTTTGGGTTTTTGTTTGTTTGTGCTTATGGGATTATTTTGTGGTTTGTTTGTTTGTTTTAATTTCCATTCTATTAATATCATTTGTCAGTCTTTAAAATTCATTGCATATCATATGAATAATCCAACAAGCTTCAAAATATTTCATTAATTTGCCAAATGTTTATATTCCCATATTAACGTTACTGGGAACAAAATTAAACAAAGTAACAGTAGAGATTCTCCAGCTGAGGAGAGCCTCTTAGGGTTTGGTCTGTGACCTACCAGGGTTATGGACTATCTTATTCTATCAAACCTTGCCTATGAAGAAAACCAAACACTTTTCTTCCTGCATTTCTAGTTTCCAAGAGCACAGAATAATGCTAACTCACACCACTGAAAAACCAAACATCTATTTTCATTACACATTTTATAATTTGTAGTAAATAACTTTACCTTCCAAACTAACCTCAGTTGTATTTTTCAAACACATCTTATTCCCTTCTATTCTCTTCCCTGCTGTACTTACTTTCAATTAGATTAGCTCCCTCATATGCCTATGACCCAGCTGTACGCACACCTGTGTCATCACACCAGTGATGTAAGGAACTAGCATGCAAGTTTAGAGAGGTCAAAAGTGTCCCTTTCATCAAGTGTATTTTGGTAGGTGTCCTGGTCATACAGATGTCCTTTATACTGTTCTTTATACTTTACCTCCTTTTCTCTTTCCATTTGCACAAGTCAGCTCTGTCATTGCTTTTTCTGTATGGTCACAAAAGCTTGGACAGGGAAATACTGAAATTCTGCATGTTCAGTTCCTCTACTAAAAACAGAAATGTGTCCTGCTGTGATAATATGTTTGTACACACATATCTGATCTTGCCTAAGCTCATCCCACAAAGCTTTGTTTCAGCTGGTGTTGTTTGTGTATTATAATACATCATTCTTTAAAACAAATAAAATGGAGCTCTTGATAAAATTGTGCATAGGCTAAATTTCAAAACATTGTACTAGTATTAAATTACAGGAAATGTTGGAAGTGGTTACACAATGTGTGTACTTTGTTATTTACTTTTCTTCAGGGCTGGAACCACAGTATAGTCTCCTTTGGCAAAGGATTTGACATCTGAAATAAAAAGCACTAGATACACAATTTGGAACAATTTGAAGAATCCTCATATGGCAGTATGAGGTTTACCACTATCTTTATGGGCTCATCACATATAGAATTTGATTTTAAAAATATATGAAGAAAGATTGTAATGATTATGGTATGAAAACTTATTTTCTGACAGGCACTAGTTTTTGGACTAATGTAGGCCTGATAATAAATCAGTTTGTATTATTTTATACCATAAAACTTCTGGATTCATGTCAAGCCTGCTTTTTCTGCTCCATTACTGATCCATAAAACTCTATTCAATAGTATACAACTGCCATGAAATGTCACTAAAGTAAAAATAATGCTTTGCAGTGAAAGACTTATAAAGAGTCAAAACTGTTCATGATTTAGATGCTTAAAAGAAACATTCAAATGCTCAAACCACAGAGAGGAGGAGTCCTATACCAGCTGAGTCTTGCCAACATTAGTTAGTCAGGCAGGTGGACATAGACATGTGATCATGGGCAATTGCTGTACCCTCACATGCAGTCAAAATTCAGAATTTTCAGCCATAAGGGTACAATAACAAGTTAAATTTCCTAAACTCATACTAAAAATAACTCCTCGGGGAGTGAGGAAAGGAAGGGAGATAAATAATGAACACAACTGAGGCATTTCTGGACTTGATGGTGGTTACAGATTAGTAGCAGAATTCCCTAACCACTACAAATACAATCAAAAGGCCTCATTTTCCTCATCAACACAGATGCTAGTGAAAAGACTTAATTTATATGAATATAACTGAAATAAAAGATAACCATTTATCTTTTGACTGGGAAAGGAAAGCAAGTATTTGGTTAGATCACATTTGTTCCTTATCTTCCAACTTTGTTCCTGCTTTTTAGACATCAGAAAGAAATAACAGCCATTAAAATCCACCTTTCCACATTCCAACAGAACAATCACAGTTTTAGAAGTCAAGAGTGGATTGTAGTTTCCCTTCTATAAGAGACTTATATTGAAGATTTCAGTACAATACCATGTCCTTTTCACTAACACTAGATATAATTGCCAATTCTTCTTTCAGTTTGCAGCTCATTTGCTATCATCAATGTTCTTAACATTATAGATGAAGAAGATTTTGAAAGCTGATTATGACAGACTAAACAGGAAAAGACTGTATTTCTAAGCTGATTACATTATTGATAAAGGACTAATTGTGAAGTAATTCTATTAAATGTTATGTATATTGAACTTTATGTTGTGTAAGGCAGAAGAAAAAAGAGCACAAAGTAATCTGTCACTCATACCTTTTCTTTCCCCAAATGATAATTCCCCATTCCCTGCACACACTTATTGAAGTACACACAAGTTATTTATTCCCACCGAGAAAGACCAAACACAATCACTGAGACAGGCCTGTGATCTTCAAGTCCATTAGGGTTTCACGAGCAGAGAATTGTCTATTCTTCTACAGGACAGCAAAAGGATTCAAATCAAGGATGAAATGAAACCTGTGGAACAGTGTATTCATCATCTTCACAGTTGCTCGGCAATTATAAGATTCTCCATTCTTGCACCTATTTAAATTTATTGCATACAAAGCTTTCAGGAAACAGTTACATACCTGCCACTCTGGTCTGTAGTCCATGTAACAGATCTTCCCTCTGGCTTGGTTTTGTACCATATTCTTATTGCATGAGGAAAGTCCGCTGGAGACTGAATTCCTGATTTCCTTATCTCCAAGCTCCAGGTGCCAGTACTAAACAGAAGCTCCCCACAGCCAGGTGCCTGGCTACAGTGAGTAAAATAGTATAGCTGTTCCTTCCACCGATCTGCAGGTAAAGTCACAAGTTCAAGTACAATCCGATTCCTGAGATTTTCCAGCTCCTTTGAAACACCAGTTAGCTTGGCAGACCTTGTAAATTTTTCAATGCCTGACACAGCAGTAACATCTACCTCTTCAACCTTTAGCACAGATAAATCACAGCAGTCCAATACCAGCAGAAAATCCTTGTTTCCATGATCCTCTGTGTCACAGCAGTCCTTTGAACTAGAAATCCCAGAAGCCTGTTCATTGTTGCTATGGTTACTATTTTCATCAGAAGTAGCTTCCTCATCTTTACCACTGACAGCAAAATCATTACATTCCATTTTAGATGAACAGGTACTAACATTTATCATAGGAATGTGGCAGGGTTCAGATGCCCTCATTTTACAGGTTTCATCAAACTGTGACTGGCAGCATTCTTTGCCAGCACTGATGGTTTTCCTGTACTGGCTCCCAGTCTCAAAGAACAAAACTATGCTGCCTTCAATAACTTTACTTTTAAAATCCACATCCAAGTCCAATACATAGTGCTTTAAAAGCATGTAACTAGTGTTTGCCATTAAAGGCAAATCATCCTTCATGGGGTCTAGCTGTGTCTCCATGTTCACCTATTGGGCAACAGTTTTACAAAGCCTTGAACAATTCTGACATATGATGACTCCAGAAGGAGAATATTCAGTCCTCCGGTGCTAAAAATAATTTTGAATAAGATTACAATATTGAAATTGTAGTTTATCCACTTCTTGAACTCTAAAAAGAAAAAAAAAAGAAAATCATCTCACAACCATTTCTGAAATGCACTGATTCTAAATCTATTTAAAGTCCAGCTGCCTTTATTACAATAGTACAGCTAAAGGGTGATTGTATCTCCACACAGTGGCATCAGTCCAGAATGGCATCTGCTTGCTTCAGGATTTGCTGTCAAGGACCAGTGGCTGTATTTCTCAGATAAGAAATCAAATTCAGGTAAGAACTCAAATACTTTCATTTCAGTTGTTCTTTCAGAGAAGAACTCAAATGAAAGTATTTCTAGGCAGCTGTTATAAACTGATAGAAACAACCAAAAATATCAAAAGATAGTGATATATTTCTGCTGTGATTTTAAATAACAAGAGTAAGTCTAAATCACCTCATAGGTCTTAAATGTTTAGAGTAACAAATTCCTATATAAAATGCTTATCCACAGGTTAATATAGTTTCCACATTACAACCACTCTCATATCAGCTCTTACAAGAAAATGAGCCAATTTACAAGGAGTGCATTCCAAGTATTCCTTTGAGATTGCTCATGAAGATTTTTAAAATCTTAAATACCTGAGGTATATAATTACATTTTTGTAGCTGGAAACTCACAACAACTCAAAATAGTGCCTTACAGAAAACAAAAAGTCTTTTCAGTGGAAAATAAGTAAATACCTATAAAGGCACAAAAATACTAAAATTTACCAACTTCTGCAACAATAGGCAGAAGTTCATCACAGAGTTGAACTGACATGCATTCTCTGTTTTGCCTAAGTCATGCACTTTTAGCCCACTTAAGTCCTTTCTGTTTGCTTTCTAGATAAGGAATAGGTATGAGAGGATGAAATACAGACAGTTCTCTCCCTGGCATTTCAGTGACACTCACCATGACAGGCACCCAGGCCTGCTATTAAGTGCCTTAAGAGAACAGATACTCCATTGTGACATGCACAATCCATTTCACAGTTTTACACTTCATCACAGATTTCAACTATCTAAAACAAATTTTTATATAGTTCTCCAAGTCAGCACAGAGGGAAAATCACTCCCCGAAGACTTGTTGTATCTTTTCTATGGGAATCCAGGGCATGCTATCAAGCTACTATCATTACGTGAAAGGTTCAGGGCAAGAAACCCAGTACAAGATGTCCATATAGTTCCCTAAACTAGTTTCACACAAGGCACAAAAACATAGTGTCTCTCCCTACCTCAGTGGCTTTCTAGCTGTCAGAAACAGCTCTTTCAGGGCTGTCTCTGATAGCAAGCTGAGAAAAACCTTCCTTTGAACTTTTAACAATCTTTCAGTACTTCTGCAAACATACTTGGGCAACAAGCTCACATCAGAAGGTTCTTTCACTGAAATAGCTCGGTAAATTCATGTTCAAAAACATGAACAATGCATCTATGATGTCTGTGTAATGCTGTGGACTGAACCTGATGTTACCTGGATTTTTTTCTGACTACCAAAACCTCATGATGGCTAGCAGGTCAAGTAGTTATTGGTGACAGAGTAAAGAAATAAAGTAACTTGGTGGGGAAAACCTCAAAACTTAACTAACATTCAAACTCTTGTTTTGCACAAGCACATTTTTAATTTGTAAATATTTGTAATATAATACTGACACCTTTTATAAAATGTGAGTACTATCCCATGCACACAACTGCAGGGAGGAGAGGCCAGCCTTTGGAAAAGGTAGTTAGGGAAGATTACCTGCTATACCCCATGTCCTGACTGGGTGTCTACAGCAGATGTAGGCAGCTTCCTCCTAGAGAGGCATGGAGAAAACACAAGCAAAAAAATCTAAGCTGTCTTGCAAATACAACTATCCTCTATTTATTGCAAGGCATTACACTGAGCTAATTCTTTTAAACTGCAAAAATTGATTGGTTTTTGTATTCTGTAGAGCTGCTTTTTTTTTGTTACTGGAATGAAACACTAAATGAAAAGGGAATGAGAAAATAAAGAATAAGAAAAGACATATACAATTTTAAATCTAAGAATACCAAAATATACTCCCAGGAAACAGCCTTCTCTGTCATTGTCATGAACAGCACTGCTAATTTTATGACATTCAAATACATGGATAAATGCCTGTGTCCCAGACAAGATGGGTATCAACTTCTCCTTCAGGTTCTATATTGGACGTCAACCACCTTGGGAAATTACCAGTTTTACTCAAGAAAATACGGGAATGAACTGTTTATTTGGACACTGAAATAGACAGTGGACACTTAAATAGACAGCCTTTTATTACCAAGGAAAAAGCAAAAGATCAGGGCACCAAATGACCACTCACACAACCCCTGTAGCAATGAAACAAATAAAACAGGAATCACATTAAAGCAAACCTGAAATAAAGCAAAGTGAAAAAAAAAACGCAAGCAAAAAAAAAAGGTAAAGGAAGGATGCACTTCAGGAAAACAGGAGGATAAAAATTACAACAGAATGTAATATTAAAGTTAAAAGGTAATGAACTTTTTCACAAATTTTTTTAAAGGACCATTCTCAGAACACGTAACTGAACAGGACAAAATTATTTATATGTATATATTTCGCTACATTTGTTTAAAGTCTAGGTATCTGTCCATTTGCTTTCAATCAGTAATGCTAGTTCAAGGATGTTGTAAAACAACATGCTGATCCTTTGTTTGAAATTTAGCATCTACACACAGACTGTTCCTCACTGGTCCACCATGATGAAGCCACTGAGGTGACACACAGAGAAAGTACATGCGCACCCACAGAAGAAGGAGGTTGTAATGACAGATACTAGGGATTGGTGAGGAGGAAAAACGTAGCTGTGCAACTATCAAATATGTAAACCCCATTCTCTTCTTGGTATAGACTGTGATGTCTTTTCATAAATATGTGATAATTTGGGCAGTTTAACTGAACAAGCTGTAAATAATGATTTTATTTACCATTTTATTCCAACGGCATTCGAATAAATATGACTTCATGGTGTCTTTTCTACAATCAAGTCTTCCCAAAACTTGTAAATAAATCTCAGTATTATTATCCCTCCAACATGGTTACTACTGCTGGTACTAAAATACAGCCTATTGAAGTACTAGGCAGAATCAACAGCAGCTGCAATGCTATACAAATTTGCAACTCAAGCCCAGGTAAAAAAATAAAGCATTCTTTCTGACAAAGGAAGAATAATTTCCTACATTTTTTGTATGTATGTATGACAAATTAAGTATAGACTGAGATGAAGTGTAAAAAAATTAATTCCCAAACTGTGTACAATAATATAACTAATTCAGCCTAGCATTTGCCATTCATTCTGTATTTCTTTTCACTTTTTCTTAATAGGTTAAGAGAACAAATTCTAATAATGGTGTTGATATAATACAGGAAGCATGTTACCTCACCTGAAGCAAACCCCTTGCTGTACACCTTGAAAGTCCTCTGCACATATTCGAGCTTTGTGTATGTAAACAATAAAGCTTTTACTACTGCTTCATAAATATGCTGTTCTGGGCAATATTCTTTGAATTTGGTATGATAAGTTGTTCACTATCTTGCACATATATCAAGGTACTGGCATCACAGAAAAGGTACATTTTTTGACTTTTTTTTTTTACATGTCTCTTATTCAACATTGTCTCATTGTCTTCTGTAATATTTTTTGCCATATTACGCCCATAATATGAGTATCTGGTTTTCATTTCTGTGCAATTAATGCATTTCACCTTTAGAAAAGGAAGTTCATTAGGTGATCTCCCGGCACAAAAAAAAAAAAAAAAAAAAAAAAATTGTAATGGTGCTACAAAGTCCTGGTGATCACTTCATAAACAGTGTTTAATGTCATACTTCTTTCAAACTAAGAGATATAAAAAATTCCTAGTATATTTTAAAGATAGACCTTAAATTCAATGGATCTTTCTTATTAAATGTACTTTGTAAATACATTTTGTAAGTAATACAAGTAATAAAATTAGAGGGAAAGCTGGTTATTTGGTTTTATGTTTTAATATTTTAGTAGACAGATGTTCATAAAACAATAAACAATGCAGCAGATGGTGGCCAACATTAATAGAGTCAATCTTGATCAGCAGCACATAATAGAATAGCATAAAAGACTGACGAATGGGAAACAGGAGAGATATGATCCTTTGGGGAATCATATGTGTATAACATTGTTTTCCACTCAATACAAAAAGCATCAGCCCGAATTACAAACATAGGTCTCTGAAAGCAAATATGAGGAAAAAAAGTTTCCAGGCAACATAAAACACAGTTGCAAAGTAGACAAGATTAAGCTTCCTAAAAATATCTATTTGGGGGAGGGGCGGGGGGGGGGGGAAGTTTCTTTTTGATAGGCAATACACTGTAACTCATAGTCTCAGATTTTACAGTTAAAAGCAAAAAGGAAATAAAGAGATAGGGAAGAACTTCAAAATATAATTTTGTCAGTGAAAGTTGAGGAAAAAAAAAACAAACCAGGGACAGCTGAACTCCACAGAATACCCATTTCAAATTGTGAACCAGAAAGGGGAAGAGGAGAACTGTTATACAAAGGAATCTAGTTAAACTTGTAAACAGCACATTAAAAACTAGAGTGATCAATTATGATAACTGATATTGATATTTCAGTAATCCAAGAAGCTGTTATTTTAAATGCTAATAGCTAACTACCCAGTCTAACTCCACTCTAACAGTAATAATCCAGATAAGAAAATTAGAAAAGCCTCTGAACTTGTTGAAATGTCCATCAGAGGCACTACTAGGTGGAAGCAAGTGAAAGGCTTACAAACTTAAAAAAAAACCCCAAACAAACCCACCTTGAAAAACAGAAGATGCATGGTCAGTAGAGATGACTTCATAATATAGTATCAAGAGCTAGAAACACGCTATCAAGAATGTACTGAATTGTCTACTCCCTTTCCAAGCACACACCTAATTTCACTGCACTCCTGCTACACCAGCCAGCACAGGAGTGTCTCACATGTGACACTGTCATGGCTCACACAGCTGTGAAAGGCAGGCACAAAACACAGCTGCCTAAGATAGTTCTGCATCTTGTCGTGAAGGCATACACCAAACATGAAGCATCCACACAATACGTCTTGTTTCAGATCACAACTGCAGCTGTTGTTTTTCATGCATTTCCAAAATCTTAGAAAGCAAAAATGAATGAAAAGAGTGATGTACAATAAAAGATCAAGTCTCCAAGCAATCCAAGCAGTTACAGCTCCGTAGTTGTATCTAGCAAGCCCTGGAAAACTCCCAGCATGGAGTTGTTGCAAATATTTGCATACATAAACCAGTTGATGCCTTGCAAACCATACCACTGTTTTTTATTGTGCAAAATCAAAGTCACACAAAGTAAAACACAAATGCTGACACAAGTAGCAGGCATCAGCCCCTAAGATGGTGCCCATTTCTATCTCAGCTTTCCTGCTTTTCACACCTCACACAAACTCATTCCCTGAAACAACAGTCCATTTTAAGTAACTCCATAGAAATTTACACAAATTTCGTTTTCTAGCAAACTAAGGATGGCCAGAAGAACCCTACCAATGCTAAGCCTGCTTGAAGATCCTGCCAGAATAATCTGCTTTGATCAGCAGAAATAGCTATTTCCATGCACAGCCACTCGAGCACACAGCCTGGCAGGTGCACCTGAGCTGGTAATGTGAGCTGATATCCTGATCCACAAACAAGGATCTCCCAAGCACAGAGTACTTGATTTTGTTATGTACTCATGGTATTCTTCAAAAGGTGTAGAAGAATTTCAGTGACACAGACTTTTCCTACGTGCCACTGGCTGATATTCAGACACATTTAAATGTCACCTTTTCATACAAGGAAAATAAAGCCATGTTTGGGCTCCCTTCACCTTCAGCCTAGCATGATTTTCTTCATCTGTACAAAAAAGCTAATTCAATTGCTTTCAACAAGCAGGTCTTAGAATTAAAGCTATAATGCTCTGTACTTAACATTTAAAGAAACTTTAAAATGAAAAAAAAAAGCACCTTTTGAATAAACATTCTCTTTGATAATTAGAAGATGTTTATAACTAATGCCAGTTAAACTGCTTTCAAGACAGCTCCTTCCAAATCCAGGTTTATACATTTTCTACACAATATAAGACACTAAGATCTTACTAAGAACTCAGTTTTGACTACCAGCATCAACAATAATTTTACTCTTTAGACACCAAGGAAAATGTATGCATTATTTTTGGTAATTACAAACTTTTTTTCCCTACACACACATCAGACAAACACCTAAGAGACCTTAAGCCTTTTTAAGACAAGAATGGGTTCTATAGATGAAAGTAAGGCTTAAACAAACTAACAGAAACATTTGCTCATGTTAAACTACTATAAAGCAATCCACAGAAGAGACCTTACAGACCTCACTCTGCGTCACAAGAAAAACAGCGCATTTTGTAATGAGGGTTTAATGGGAAAATTAATTTAATCACTGATATTCCTTGATAAAACAATTGGTACTGTTCCAGAAGTCTCCTTTTAAGTCTGAAAACCATAGGAATAATGAGTATAACAGAAGACTTTCTTTACCAACTACAGCAGCAAGTTAGCAGAGAGGGAAATTTATTTCAATGAGCTGAAAAAACAAGCCAAGAGAGAAAACTCCATCTTCCAGCTCAAATAATAAGAGAAATAATAAAAAAAAAAAAGTCCCCTTCTGCTCCCAAAATACTAATTCCCAAAGAAAAACACCCAAGAATGAAAAAGAAGCATAACTTACAACTGGTAAAGGAGATAGGAAGAGGATCCTGATATTACCCTTAACCCATCCTTACTCCATTGACAACTATTTGTATTACAGTAATGACCAAATACTTAAACAGAGACCAAATATGTGTTTTACAATTTTCAGCCCCCAAATTTACCATTACTTTATTTATCAAAAAACCCACCAAAAAAAAAAAAAAAAAAGAAAGAAAGAAAAAAACCCACCAAAATTAAAAAACAAAACAACCCCATGACCAGCACTTATGCAAGGACAGAATTTTCCAGTTTTTATTTTACAAAATTATTTCAAGGCGGACATGGGCCTGGGTAATTTGCTATACCTAACCCTACTTGAACAGGGACTACATAATCTTCAGTGGTCCCTCCAAAGCGAGTAATTCTATAGAGATGCTGAACAGCATTAAAGAGGAGCTACCTTGGATTTTATTTCCGTTCAAAATACACAAGGAAATGTTCTGTGCAACTGACTATCAGGACATGGAGTACGCATGTCTGACGATATTCATATATAGGAATCGCCCAAATAAAATCTGTGCTGAAACAGAATGACTGTTTTCAACTTAATGCAACTGTAGTTAATGAATAATACCTACAATGTCAAAGAACTAAATCCTTAAGGCTGGAACCAGATAAAGTCTTTTCAGTGTTGACACTGGCAAGCCATCTCAGCCATTTAACTAGATCTCTGAAATCTAACCATTATCCTGAGTAAAGGATACAACTAAACTGAGATCCTCAGATGAATTACACGCCACCATTTATTAAGACAGGAGTTTCACCTAAGTGTTTCCTCTGCAAAGAGTACAATGAGTGGAACAGATTTGAGAGGGTCGAACACATCCAAGTTTAAAGTTCTTTCAGGACACCAGCAGCCCACAAGAATGCTATCGACCCAAGCTGCGTGAAAAAGGACAGCAGACATCGCCGGCCGCACGCTCCTTACTGCCTTGCATTCCGCCTCCACTGCTCCCTATGCTCTGGGCGCAGCCATGTAGAGGAAAGGCAGGGACGGAAAATGTTGTCACTTCCAGCAGCGCCTCCCTCGCACGAGGCGTGGCGGAGCGGCGGGAAGCGCTGCGGGACAGGGATGCCGGGCCGTCCAGCCGAGCGCGGCGGGACCCGGCGGGAAGCACGGGGACGGGGGCGACGGACGGGGAAGTAACACTTACAGCGGCGGCCACTGCCCCGCCTGCGTGCCGGCTCCCGGGGCGTGTGCGGGGACATACGTGGACACGCCGTCCCCTCCCCGGCCCCGCCGGGCGCCCGAGATGCTGCTGCTGCCGTCGCTGCCGCCACCCACCCACGCCAGGCGCCGCGCCGGCTTCACTTCCCCGCCCCTACGGCGCGGCCGCGGCGCCCGCGGATGAGCTCATCCGCCCGGGCCCGCCCCGCCACCGGCAGTGCCACCGCCCGGGCCCTGCCCGCCATCGCCACCGCCACCGCCCGGGCCCGCCCCGCCACCGCCACCGCCACCGCCCGGGCCCGGCCCGCCATCGCCACCGCCCGGGCCCGGCCCGCCACCGGCGCTGCCGCGGCCTTCGGCGGCCCCGGTGCGGGCAAGCGAGTGTAAGGCGTCTGCTGTCAGCAGAGCTGGCCTCGCCTCCCCAGCGTGAGGCTGATTTGGTGCATGACAAGTTGCCCATCAGCCGGCAGCGCCCTTGTGGCCAGGAGGGCCAGAAGTGGCCTGGGGCATCGGGAGGAATGTAGAAGGTGGAGGGAGGTGGTGCTGTCCGTCTGCTCGGCCCTCGTGAGGCCGCATCTTGTGTGCTGTGTCCAATTCTGGGCTCCTCAAAAAAAGAGAGACAAGGAGCAACAGGAAGAGGTCATAAACAGTGGCCATAAACATAAGAAATTTCACTTCAACATAAGGAAGAATTTATTTTAAATTGAAGGTGGCAGAACGCTGGAACAGGTTGTGCAGCAGATGAAGGGCTTCCCTTTCTAGAGATAACACAAAACCCACAGGGATGTGTTCCTACATAATCTGCTGTAAGTGACCCTACCTGGGTTGAGAGGTTGGACTGGATCATTTCCAAAGGTCCCTCCCAACCCTAACTATTTTGTGATTCTGTGAATTTCCCTCTCCCTTGGTGTGGGGGAAAAGGGCCAGGGCAGGAATTGTGCTGGTGCAGTCGCTGGTGGTGATGTTCAGTGTTGGGATTGCCCAGCCATTTGCACCAGCCCTGGTGGGCACATTGAAATATCCACGTGGAGACACACACTTTCTGTTTGCACACTGAGGTGGGGACATGTGATATGCAGGCAGCCAAAATCCCAGTAGCCTCTGCTTAAGCATAAATAAAAGCATTTCTTTTTACATTATATGTGTGGTTAGATACTTAATTCAGTCATTTAGATTGGTAATGAATGATTAAGCTCTTGGAGCAGTCAATCACTGATTACCTGATTCCATGTGACAGGGCTGGTTGGTGCAAGCTCCAAGGATGCACCTCAATTGGAAGTTGTTCTGTTACTCCTGCAAGTAAAATGAAGAGACATGAAACATTTCCAGTGACTTTGAGGACTGAAACAACCCCATGAACATTTAATTACTTATGCAACATGGAAAACCACTGACAGCAAAAATTGGGAGTCTCTCTCACTTCCAGTTGTATTTTCCAGGGCATTTTGAAGGGTGGTAGGAAATTTGGATTCAGATCCTTGCTAACCAACAGAAATAGCAAACAAATTTCTCTCCCATCAAGCAATTGCTGTTATCCTTGGATTAGAGACTTCCTGTCCCCACTAGACAAATTATGCTAGCCAGGGAATTTGTGAATGCAGTTTGAAAATCATCCTGAGGAGAAGGATTTGGCTTAGTTTGTGAATGTGTTGTCAGATGAAAAATTGTTTGCACCTGGTGGGCTAATACAATGCTTACTCTTCAAAAACCACTGGCCTGTGGAACCACATAATGCTTATTCTATAGGAACAACAACTGGAAAGTAGCCAGCTCTGCTGTGTCAAGTTTCATCAGTTCACCAGGTAGTCAGGTACGACTTTGGAGCTGCTGACCACCAGGGACCCCAAAAGAGACCCCCAGGACAGAAGGACACATGCACAGAGGGGAAAGAACGTATGTCAGTGATTTCAGGGAAATCATTATCAATGTATGTTTATTCCAGGAAAATCAATGAATATGTATGTAAAGAATAGTATACAAACAGGAACTTCTTCTGTACTCAGCATCCACAATTTCTGGAGGAGAGATGCCTTTGTGCATCTGGCTAAATAAAGAATACCTGGTTTTTAATGCTACATTGGTGTTAAGGACTTCTTTTTCCTGATTTTTGGTACCAAATGCCTGTTAGCAGAAAATATGGGGGCACAAATACTGGACTCAGGAGCCTATATGACATTTGGATGCCTACTTGTGAATTGCAAACTTATTTAGAGCAGCTCTGGTGGAAATGGTTTTTAAAGCATCAAAAACTGCTAGAAATCTCAATCTTTCCAAAGTAATTGGAACATACTAGCACTGGTAGGAACATAAAAGAAAATATCTCTGACACAGCCAGATCCAGGTAGAGGGTCTTCTGTTTGAGGATTGCATCCACACTACCCATACTCCAGAAGGACTTTCTGACTAGGTCTATCTGCAGTAACCAAGGGAAGGCCAAGTCTAAGATCAATATGCCAACCATATTTTTAAACCAACCTTTGGTTAGGTTTAAATATGTGTCCTGAATCCAGATAAAACCACTATGTAGCAGTTCATTTTGAGAAGATATGCAGATACATATATGTAGATATATAGATATAAACAATGAAACTACACATTACTTTGCAAATACTAGAAAAGGAATATAATTTTTTCTGATCAGGAAAACCATAGGCTTAAGCAAATGCTGCACTGCAACAGCCTTTGAGGGTTTTTTTGTTGTTTTCAGTGCACAATATGGTTCAAGTTTCCTACTGATGTACAGTAGGAAATAGTGATGCACAGAGCTCTTTAATTTAACTGCACTTTGTTAAAGATCTGTGGATTGTCATCACTGTTGACTATTCTCACTTTTACTTGCAACCATGACAGCTTTTCCAGGCACTGAGAGAAAGCACCGTTATAGCCTAAAGAAAATAAACCAGAATATCATCATGAGCATAAGCCAACCTGTTTCTTGCTCTATATTTACCCAAAATCTACTTATTTCTTGAAAGAAGAGCTGTTCTCTGACAAATACCATCTGTCCAAATCCACACACCATGGCCCATTATCATCATCCTTCCTATTTAAAATAAATCACTATGGATTGCTTTTGTCAAGTGAAAACAGTGGATAGCCTGATATTTATGAGTTTTGGAGGCCTGTTTTATTTGACATTAAACATAAGCCAACTAGTTACCTGCTTGTGAGTCATTAATGAATTTTATCTGTTACTAAAAAGAACAGCTTAGTGTAAAAATGCTACTGTGACTCTCACCAAACTAAAGATTACATAAAGGCGTATTTTTATACAGCTTATTTGGGCAATATTTCAAGACTATTCATATTCAACACCTTTAACAATCAGACTTTGTCAGTAGACAAATCCTAAAAGTAAAAAATACTGCAAGTAATTGCTGAATACTTTAAAAAAGAATCCATCACTAGTACTTTGGTGCCAAATCTGACATCAGTGGCAATTATTTGGAGCAGTTGCTATATGTAAGGAGTACTTGAAAGTGAGAAGAGAACAGAACTCAGTCTAACAAGTGGTGTCTGGACTGCTCACAATTAATAAACTGTTTACAAAACACCTTTTAATTGATCACAAGATGCCAATGACAAAGAAATAAAAGACACGAAGATTGTATTCTGGAGTGACTAATATTGCCATTAACTATCATAGTTGATAATACTAATTACTATGCCCATTATCTTGTAATTAGTGTGATCTTGTAACTAGCATTTGCTGCATCCAGTGAAGTCAAAGCAGATTAGAGCTTGTGTATAAATTCTTTTTCAATTACACTACATAGTTGTGCTGTTCAGGAATAGTATGAGCCCATGTCAAAAATGGACTTCTTTAGAGCCACAAAAAGAAATGGTACATGTGAGTATGGCACTATGTTGGCATAGCACACTGTGCTGTTAAAGATCTGTTGAAGACTATATTTGACAATTGACATTGAAGATGCATTTGATGAAGAGTGTGCAAAATTTTGGTAACAGTTTAAAACTTGATATTGGCTGCTTTCAAACTTCTTTGAACATGTGACTTGCCATGCACTGTTAATTATTTTTTGTGATAATAGGGCCTAAAACCCAGTTAAGCTAAAAGCTCTACCAATACAGATGAAGAGGCATAATGTATTTTAGGGAGTTACCATCTAAAGAAACAACAGACACACTTAGTATCAAGGGAAAGGGTTTAACAAAGAGGCAGCAGGAATGGTGTGATGGCAGCAAGGATCTCCCACACATCTTCACAGTAGTAACAGTGGTATGTAAGTAAGAACTGTTATAAACGTATATAAATTTTATAAAGGAAATAAAAGGGTGAGTAAGAAAACACAACGAACAATGTGGTATAAAAACAGGTATGCATGAAACATCTTTAAAAACTTATAAACTTGCACACCTCAGTCTTTTTTATTTTATTTTGATGGCTTTCACAGGAGTCCTTACTACTAAATTCTTGACTTGTTTTGTCATGGGTTTTTTTTCCCTAATGCCATATATTTAAGAAAAAGAGTAAATACTCCTAAAATTATCACAGGTTATCACAGAATGAAGCGGGTTGAAAGAGACTGCAGTTGGTCATGTAGTTCAGCCTCCTTGCTCAAGAAGGAAAGGTCATCCTAGAGCACATGGCACAGGATTGTATCCAAGTGAATATTCTTGATTATCTCCAGTGAGGGAAGCTCCACAACCTCTCTGGGCAATCTGTTCCAGTGCCTGGTCACCTGCACAGTAAAGAAGTTCTTCCTCATGTTCTGGTGGAACTTACTGTGCATCACTTTGTGCCCATTGCCTTTGCACCCCTGAGCAGAGCCTGGCTCCATCCTTTTGCCACTCTCCCTTCAGATACTCACAGACAGGGGTGACATTCCATCTCAGTCATATCTTCTCCAGGCTGATCAGACCCATCTCCCTCAGCCTTTTCTTGCAACATTATCCAGACCCTGGAGCAACTCTGTAGATCTTTTCTGGTCTCTCTCCAAGAGCTCCATGTCTCTCTTGTCCTGAGAAGCCCAGAACTGGACACAGCACTCCAGATGTGCCTCAACAGGGCTGAGTAGAAGAACAGGATCACCCCCCTCAACCTGCTAGCAATGCTCTTCCTAATGCACCCCAGGACAACATTCTTGGCCACCAGGATACACTGCTGGCTCATGGACAGCTTGTCCACCAGGAGATCCTTCTCCACAGAGCTGCTTTCCAGCTGATCCACCCCTAGCCTGTGCTGCTGCCTGGGGTTATTCCTCTCCAGATGCAGGACTCTGCATTTGCCTTTGATAAAATGTAGATGGTTTATATCTGCTCATCTCTCCAACCTAAGTTGTCAGGTATGCTGCTTGACATGAAAACTGGTGCATTTGCCTGCACTGGTCAGAGTGGCCAGGTGGCCCTGCTGCAACTATGCTTTGTCCTCTTCCAAGGAAGCCCTTTCTGCTTTAGTTGTTCCTGAAGTTGGGAGGCACTGTCCCACTTTATCAGTATATAAAAGGAAACTTCTCTTCAAATGGTTTCTGAAATATTAAAAATCAATGTGTTATGTATACCATCTGTGAAAGGCTTTAAAGCAATTAGCTGTGGAGACACCCTTGAAGCTCCAGGAGAGGTAGGGAAAAAACAAATTATATCTTGCCAGACTGCACATTTGAAACAGTAAGAAGCAACATTAAAACGTATATATATATATATATATCTAAGAAGATAAAAATTAACTCAGATGCTGTGTTTTATTTTAGGTGGACAAATACAGCATTTGAACACTTTGGTTTCCAGAAATATCTCTCACATGAAGTTACCTTTTTGGAAGCAAATATAAAGATAAAAATGGACTCCTGATCTTAGGGTCAAATTTTATGTGGATTCAGTGACTACTGCTCATCACTTTTGAGTATTAGATAGTACTAAAGCTGCTAAATATAATATTTTTCTGTGGCTTGATTATTGAATTCAATTGATTATTGAATTTAACTTGTGTTTTCCTATAATCATTATTTCTTTTTTCCAGTCTGTTATTTCGGCTGCAGTGATTTGTACCCTGCTGTCCAGATAAATGCCCCACATAATGGTTGTCTTAATTTGGCCTCATGCTTTGATACAAATTTGGCCTGATCACATCTTAATATAGTTTTAAATGTGGAGGTCCAGTGGCATGGCCTGGCCAGCAAGCCAGCTGTAGCCAGGATCAACCCAAGGCCACGGAAAGCAACACCCTAACCTGGGAAACACTGTTTCAAGTTTGTGAGAGTTATAGTTTGTTCCAAGGAGCATCATGGGGGTTATTATTTTAATATGAGTTACACCGCTGTTGTGATTGGTTAGAAAGTTGCTAGAATGTTCCATGCTAGTGTGTATAAATTGGGATTGCCCCTTGTTGGAGATCTTAGTGTTTGGCTGTATTTGGGAGCACTCCTGTTACTGCGGGAAAATAAAGGACCCTCGGATTTTTCTCTCATCCACCTTTTATTCTGTGTTGACCCTTTGCAATTGCTGCCCGTCTTCATGGGCATGGACAGAGTGGTGTAACATTTAAATATTGGAGAAAGAGACTGAAAAGTCTTGCCTTCAGAAAACCGTTCTCAACAAGCACAAGAAAATTATTTGCTGCCCCAGCTGAGACTGTGGGTTTCATTATGCTTAATGGAGAGATCAGCTCATTGTGAATCCTCCCAGCTGGTATACAAAGGAGAAGTTGAATGGACTGAATCATCATTAAAAACTCCTGTTCACTCTCTGATCTTCAAATGTAATGTAAACAAATAATTTAAGTAAGCTT
Source organism: Setophaga petechia (assembly GCA_024362935.1). Classification (NCBI taxonomy): domain Eukaryota; kingdom Metazoa; phylum Chordata; class Aves; order Passeriformes; family Parulidae; genus Setophaga; species Setophaga petechia. Next base: position 25,448,417 of record JANCRA010000004.1, on the reverse strand, counting down.
ATGCATAATTTAATAGTGACTTGCCACTAGCAAAATGAAAGAAAAGGGCAGGAACACAAAAAATGCTGCAGGGTAGAACTAAATATAAGCAAATGAGTGTCTAGAGAATATTTTATAATATGACAGGTAGGCTGTAAAGCTTCTGACACATAACTAGAGGAGAATGGCTGCAGGGAATGCAGGGAATTCACAGAATGGCCTGTGGTACTGTAACCCATCCATTCCCCATATGTCAGAAAGAAATATGATTGCATCCCTTAAGAATCAAGTTGCTTGGTGCAAAAATAAGTTTGCCTGGAGATGTCTTAGCCTTGCAGAGTGTATCCTCCCTTTTCTGAGCAAGAAGATGGAGAAAGGTGTTAAGGTCTGGTTTCCTAAGCCAGCTGTCTGCTGTCAGGGTTTGGGGCCCCTGAGGTGCAAAGAGTGTCCAAGATGCAGCTGCTGGCCCCTCGGCTCTGCTGGCATCCTCCACCTTCCTGCCAGCTGTGCCCCTGCATATCAGCAGCTCTGTCTGTCATGTCCGTAAGAAACTAGAGGAATGCACTCAAATCTTTGGCTAAAAACTGTGTAGTTTTTTTCAGACAATACCAAAAGTAAATATGATAGAGGACTCAGATATGCAGTTCAGCTGCCGTTCAGATCTGCAGATTCAGCTTCCCACATAATTTGATTCAAAATCTACAAGAAAGCTTATGCAGAGATGGATGGTGAGGACATAAAGCCTGATGAAGATGTATGTAAAACTCTCTGTCTCTTTCAGGCCAGTAAGCACTGTCTCAATATTTAAGTAGCATAAACACCGGCCTGAGAAGGCACTGATTGAAACTGACTATAAAGTGCCTTAGCATGGCAGTGTGACAAAGTTGTCTCTCCATTTCTTAACTACCCTCTGGTTACTGAATCTGGGAACCAAGATCTCAGAACTGGACTAAGAATACAACAAATAAAAGTGATTCCATTAAGAATTAATTTCTTATAAAACAGCATCATTCTTTTTTTTCTGCTTTCTTCAGCATGTTCGCCGTATTTCCTACCCTAGGAACTAAGCTGTGTCTCTAGTTGAGGTTCTTACTCTGTGTTTTGGCAAGGAAGAGAGTACTTGTAGTGAAGACAGAATTCCTACTTTAAAACATTTTAAAAATTTTGAGATATCAGGGTGATGGGTGACATATAAATATGCTGTGCCGGTTTTAGTGAGGGAAATACATATATGTTTTTTATCAAATAAAGTTGTTGTCATTTAGAACTCAAAGTGGCATTTTGGATCAACTGTTTGTGGAAACCCTTTTGTTAGCTCTTGTAAGTCTGTGTTTGGAGAGGTTGATGGAGTGTGCATTGGATCTTTGGCACATGTTGTCCCTGTTCTGGGCAATCAGTTCATCATCTCAGCACCAGGGTGTTAAGGAAAAATCTCAGAAGCCCACAATTTAAAGAGCAAAATTCAGCATTTCTTTCACAGGACTCAAGATAAGGTTTTGTCCTGATGTGATATGTGCCTAGTAAATTGTAGACTTGCATATGAGGATGATTTAACATTTTATGTGGGTATTTGGCATGACTCAGGCCAAAGAAATGCAAACCAAAACATTATATTGCATGAAAGAGGATGATCTGGAAAACAATTTTTTGAAAAGGTGTTCAGATTATGTAATCTAATCTCAGTTTTCACAAGAGCAGTACTATGATACTTTTTCCAAAAAGTGTACATTGCAGCTTCCGGAAGATGACATGCTGCTCAACACATCATTCTATAATATATGCATTATAGGCTTAACCATAAATAACTTAACTGTTTCTAACTCTTACTACTAGCAGCTATAAATTTTAAAAGGTAACTTTTCTCAAAGTTTATTAGAGGTTTTATTCTCATGAGTTAGAGTTGTGTGATAATGTATTCATTATCAGTGTATTAGAGGTTTTATTCTCATGAGTTAGAGTTGTGTGATAATGTATTCATTATCTACCAAGAAGCAATACACACAAAACATACACACTTGCTCTAGTTTTATAACATGCACATAATAACAAACAAACAAACAAAATCAATCAATCAATCAATCAACCATACACAGATATATATATATACACATTCATATATAGCATGTAATTTGTAAATGTTGCAAGTTTGGAAACATTTTTCTGAAGCTACTCTAAAATTATAAGAACATCAGTTACGAGTAGCTGTTGAAATCTTGAACCATGATTCACCATCTGCCGTGAAAATGTGAAATGTTTTAATATTTGAAAGAAAGGAAATTACAACATCCATAATATACATACTTTAGGAATAGTATTAAGGCTAATTCAGGTAATTCAGCCTTTGCTAATAAAATTTGTCTAGGAATGTGCTGGTTTGGGCTGGTTAAACCACGGCAGTGATTTATCAAATTCTTTATGAATCGTCATTTTATCTTTGAAAACAGTAAGTGTAATTAGAATTACCACTGTCTTTGTGATGCTTTGCCTAATTTACAAGCCTTGTGCTTCTTTGATACTAAATTTTTGTAGTTAAGTTAGATAAAGTGGACAAAAGATCTGAATCTGTGTCCCAAAACTACTGTGCAAGTACAGTCTCTCTAGTGTTCCCAGCTGAGAAGAGACTGTCAATAACAGGTAAATAGAGGATAGTAATAACTTGAGAACTGAAAATTTTTGCAGGGAAAACATGATCATAATGGCCATCTCTGAAACATGTAGGTTAACAATGAATGGTGTGTTTTCTTGTGTACTCTCCAGGCAAAGCACGTGTTTGCCTCCAATACCATACAGTAATGGTTGCAGAGATATCTGAAAATATCACAAAAGAAGCCTATTTAATTTATTAGAATCAGAAATAAAAAGTTCAAGTACTGTTCTAAGACTATTTCGTTGTATGCATGGGTTAAAAGCATGACTTGGTCATCTTGGGCAATCAGTCCATCATGCTGAGACGATGGACGGATTGCCCAGCATGATAATGGTGACGTTGTAAGGGTTCAAGCTTTCAACAGCCTTACCGAAAGGAAGAAGACTGAAATTGGGTGTCATTTGGTAAGTCTCCTTGACATACACGCTTTTTTTAGCCTGTGATATTCTTTTAACAGTATCCAACAACTTGCCTGTATGATAGAGGACGTGGGTAACTCTCTTCTCAAGGACAGTTGATATTTCCCATTGCACTTCACTACTTTTGTAGGGTGGGGTCTGGCTTTGTAGGTGGCAGATACAACTCAGTGCCCTGTTTTGAACTGGTGAGCAGTCCCAGTGATATGATTTTATCCTGGGGGAAGTTTTCTCTTAAGAAAACTTTCCTTCAATCTCCATTTTAAGAATTGGATCAACAAAGTAGGCTACTCAAGCACATTTTATGGGGAATTTAGGATTCTTTAAGAAATCTCTATTTCCTTTTCTTGTCTTAAGCAAATTGATGTAACCATGTTTTTTACCATGCAGTAAATGCAGCTGCATGTAAGGCGGTTTTTAGGTTTTTTATAATCTAAATACATGTGAAAATAACCCTTGAGAATCTTGTGTTTTCCTAGGACCTCTACTTAATAGACGTATTTTTTCTTCGAGTCAGAGCTCATAAGAGAACTTGATAGTTGTGGGAATTATGTGAGTGAGGAGGTGTTAGGTAGGCAAATTCATCTGTGAGTAGTGGTTTGTTACTGCCATTTTGGTGCTTGAGGGAAGAGGTGACTTCACTTGCTATGTTGATTTTAAAATCTAGCTCTAGGAAATGACATCACACGTAATAAGTATTCCTAGATCATAGCGAAATATGGCATTGAATATATTCAGGTTTGCAGTCATGATCAATAGCAACTTGTGAAAAACCTTTAGTGGGGAAGGATACTGTTTTTGCATGTACATTGTCTGTGGGGATGTTAAATCTTTGATAAAATGAATCTTGATAAATCCTTGAGTGCTTGCTGTTTAGAAATGCAAGCAAAATTTAATATTTAGGCAAGTCTAGGTCGATGTAAATGTAAGTACCATCATTTTGACTTAAAGTTGGCAGAATAATCAAATAGTTTTATTAAACTAAGTTGCCTCCAGATCTAGAAAAGAAAGATCTAATAAAAAATAAAAAGGCACATAAATTAGTATTCCATTTTAGATAAATAGAACACAGTGGAGCAAAGCAATGATGGTAATAATTTGATTTATTGAGGTTTATGGCGAAAGTCCTTCATGGTTTAATTTTCACATACTAATCAAAAATTCACTTCCATTGCCTCTGTGTCTGTCATTATTATATCATAAGATCTACTAAATTAATACCCCATCCTTCTCTATTTAGAATCTCATCCCCTACCAATAGAAACCATGTTTATATTGTACACAATTAATGGCACTTTAAAATCTGTATATAAGTGTGTACATTTATAGTAAATATAATCAAGTACAATTTCAGACCTGGAAAATCCTAAAATAACTCAGTCTGTTTTACAGCATTGTCTTAAACTATTAGAACTGTATACTTAATACTATTTATTCATGATCTAACCAATGTAGGGTAAAAGACTAATATTGAGAGAACAAATTACTTTCATCTGTCATGCTTTAGTTGAGTGCTAACTTGAATAACAATCTCCATAAAGACACAGGCAGTATTGTGTCCTGGGTACACAGGCTATTAATAGCTACAGGTCCCATGCTCCCTGCTGGAAATAGGCGATAGCTCTCATGGGAGCTCTGGAACTTCTAATTTATTATTAAGTATTTATATTACAGTGTCAGACTCAAACTATGGAAAAATGCTTCCTTTCCAGCTGTCTCTAGATGTTTCCCTTCCAGGGGAACAGAAGACTCACAAATGCTGTGTGAATATAATGCTAGGATTAGACCGTAAGAGTGAAGATATAAACAAATGCATTAAAATAAAACTTATTTTGCACTAACTCAGTGTTATTGTACTACAAGTGTTGTAAGAAAATAAGAGAGCAAATCTGCAAAATATCAGGTTTAGCTTATGCAAATTCTCTATTTCTTCCATGGGGAATTATAATCACTTGGTTGTGTCCAAATCAAGCCTAATATAGTAAAGCACAGCTCTGGAAATCTCAGATTTATAGCTCAGAATATCTGCTTATATCTGTGGTGAATTTTTTATGTTGAGTTTATATTAGCAAATGACAACTGTCACATACTGAGAACTTACCATTTTATCATTAGTTCATAATGGGATCACCCACATACTCTATGACAGAAATAACCACAAAATAAGTTGTTCTTATAATAACTCAAAACTGCTGTGTTTGCTCAGTCTTTATTGCCATATTATAGATTTGTTTTTTCATCTGTTCTCTTTCTATAATCAAAGATACTGGTAATCTCTTTATTTCCTCCTTTCCTTTATGTTTTCTATTCATTGGATTTTTTAATAAAATAAGCACCTCAGAGCAGTCTGTGGGACAATTCTTCCATTAATGGAGGTAAGTTGAACAAATGACTTTACAAAAGAACATTGTAAAATTTTGTGTCTAAAGACAAAATTCAAAACTGAGTTATATGAAGTCTCCCATAATGTTTAACAGATTTCCTTCTGTATTTGAGCTCCTATCTCTCTGGTGAGCACCTCCATGTTTCTTTAGCACAAGACAGATGTGTGTCCACTAGAACTAGGCAACAATTTGGACTTTTGGATTCCTGGTCTTTTCTGCCCTATACAAAGAAGAAAAAAGTCCCTGGAAGAGGTATGAAGACCTTTTCCTGATGTTTCCTCTCATAACTTTCTGTTGGTTTTAACAGGATAGAAACTTGAACAAAGGTAAAGAATGGAGCTGATGTTTTCCAGGCAGCATATGAACAGAGTGATAAGATTCTCTTGTCCTGCAACCCACTGAGTGTACATTGTTATCAGGAGCAAATAATTGCAAACACTCTGGTTAATAGATTCATATGCAAGTTAGGTGCCTCATGACACTTCTTGCCCCTCTGTTTTCCACTGCTTAGTGTACCTTATGGGAATCATTCTACAGTATATGAGGGAATTAGTTAAACTGACTTCTCTGTTATATTTATGATCCTGAATTTTCCATGTTCATTCATGTGACATTATGTTGGGATTTTTTTCTCTTTCTCTCATACACTCCTTTCACTGCTGTCCCTGTCTCCCTGGGAATCAGATGGGCTTCCTTGCCCCTCTCCACAGTATAGGTGTTGGTCTGCATTGTGACACCGGGAGAGCTTTTTTTGCCTACCCAGACCTCTGCTGTTGCATGCAGATAGAACATCATCTGTGCCAATTGCCAACATCATCTTTCTGTTGCAAGTTAGAAATGAGCATGTGGTAGATTGCAGGTGTCAAAGCAGGTATCTGTAGATGGTTGTCCATTTGATAACTGTTATCTGTGGTGTGCAGCTGTGAGGAAATTGAACTTGATCAGTAAGGCAGAGATCTTTCCAGTACTGAGTTCTGTCTGGGGGAACTACTTTACCTTGGCTTTTCTTTTTCATTCAGTGCCCACAATCTGATACACCTGATACATAATCTAATGGTTGTCTTTTTAGGTCAGTGCACAGCCATGCTGACAGAATTTGAATTACACTTCTGTATAAAAATCAGTTCCTGTGGATCTGACTGCTGGACAAGTGGCACAGACTGTAAATGCTAAGATAAAGGGAGTCACTTGTCTCAGTTCTGTCATGTACCTGTATAAATCTGTACCATGGATGTTGGGGAGGGAACTGAAACTCTCAGATAACTTGGGAATTCAATGGAAGTCCAAGAAGAAACCTTCTTGTTATCCATTTATATATTTTTAAAGAAAGAGTAAAAATTGACATCAATTTTGTGCAATTTCATTCACAAACAGTTATTCTTGAAAGTTTAACCAAAAAGAGTTAATACTTAAAAGGACCCTTTTCAGTGGAAAAACATTACTCAATCCTCTGCTGGTCTTGTAAATGTAATTGTTAGTCTGTGTGTGAGATCTTTGTTAGTTGTAATTCTGGGACAATATTACTTCTCCTAGTTTTTGTTTTCCTGTTTCATGCGGTGTATGAACTAGTACTTATTGCTTAGCACATAAGAATTAGTTTTGGTCAGCTGAAGAGTTGAGTTGAGTTGAGGTTGCAGTTGAGTTTTAGCAAGAGACCTCTGAACTGGCACAATAGGTAGCTGTGTTTTCAGAGATATACTGGGGAGGCAAAAGGCCTTGGAAGAGAGGGATTGAAATAAAATGTACTCTTAAGGACTAAAAGGGCTCATGACTGGAGATGAATGACATGTTTCTCTTTGACTGAACTACTTTACGGTAAAAATGAAGGCATTATTTGCAGAGAGATTTACCTTAGCTCTGTAAAATTTTATGACTGCCCATGCAGTCCTTCTTAAGCATTCCCAGGATAAACAAATCAGCCAAGGAGTGCTCTTGGCATTTTGTAGCCTGACCTTTTGACTGTTATAATTGTGTAAGATACAGAAAAATTGTAATAACATATCAGATCAGCGTGTTTCACCTAAGTGTTGTTTCCATTTGTCTTCATTTTTAATTCCATTGAAAGTTTAAATGCAACACTGATGGCTCAAGGGATATTTCTGGCAGTCCATCATAGAGAGAACTTTGGCTTTTTGGTTACTTTAGGGTGTGGAGCTTTCCACTGATAATTTGCTGGTTTGACCTTCAATGAATACATAGAAACAGACTAACATTTAGGGATGCCTACCCATTCATTCAAATATCCTGGTTCTTGCATAATTAAAAAGTAATGTAATGCATTCCCTAAGCCGTTTTAGGTAGTAATGCTTTTATAAAAAACATTCAAACAAAAGGAGTTCAGTGGGCAGCAAGAATTCACTTGCTAAATGTTTGTCTAATTAATGCAAAATCAGGACACACAAATTTGCTGATGAGATGAGTAGAGGATATAATCTCTACCAACAGGGTATACCTGCAGCAAAATTCATTCATGTTAAGCAAAAATATCCATAACTCATGCCCATTCAGAAATTTTGTACTTATTCAGACAGGCCTTTGTGTATGGAACCTGCATTCTCGGGCACTAATGTTAAAAATATATTAAAGTATTAAAGTGAATTAAATATATGTTATTAGTTGGAAATTATGAGATTATTGGTGGTAAAAATAAAAAAAAAAAAAGAAAAAGAAAGCAGAACATCACAGGCCTTTTCCAGGTCCAAAACTGCTTGGTTTAGATTGTAGATAAGAAAAGCTAATATACTGAAAGAAAAAAATGGAGTAAATGTGAGAACAGGGTTTATTTTACTTCAAATGTATGATTAAACATTCATAGATCTGAAAGTTGCCAAAAAAACAATCAGTGAGTTTCTTCATTGCCACAGCTGCCTATGGCTCATTTGCAGCTTTTCTTTTTAAGAAGAATGCAGGAGGTCAAGAAGTCTATCTGTTGCTTAACTCTGTTTTCATTTTTAGCTCTAAGTGTGGTTCATCCAATTTATCCTCCTGTATGAAAGGATCAAATGACACTGTATAAAAATCAGAACTGGTTAAAAGCCAAACACCTATAGTATGATGTAGGATATGCAGAGGCTATTGGCTATGATTTGTTTTAATATTTGGTGCACACAGCAGCCTTCAAGTTACTTGCATAAATGTGACCCGAAAAACTTCAGAAAAATACTGATAAATCGGAGTTATTCCTCAAAAGCTTGAGTAGCCCTAGGTTTGTAGTTGAAAAGCTTTCAGATTGTTAAATCTGACATGGGGGTACTGTTCTGTCTCACAGCAGTTCTAATTGTTCAGCTAGGTTTGTGTGACCAGACCACACGATTCTGTGAGAGGTGGGAGCAGGTATCTCACAGCTGAGATAAGACAGGGGACTCCCAGGAGTCAGAGCATTAACAGATCTGCCTGAGTGGAAACAGGACTGTGAACTCAAGGGCTTTTGCCTTGAATGCTGAAACTCCTGACTGAAACACCTCCATAAGGATTTTGGTACATCATTTAGAATTTGATCCCGGGGATACATTTCATATGGAAGGCCATTTCTATGTGACAAAAAATGGGAGGAGTGGCAGGGACTTCTTAAATGACCACAAACAATCATTTCTGGTTTGAAAATGTCAACCAGTAAGAATGTCTCAGTGGTTTCTCAGCAGGCATATTTCAAAAATCTAGTTATGCAATAATATTGCCTTTGTAATACTTTAATATTATCCTGGTATTACTAGGGCAATAATATAGCATACCTTGATAAATTATGATTAAATATGAATGTTTTCAAGTTTAAGAACTGAAGATTGTATTACATAAAGTTGCTACATAAAAATCAGGGAAGATGAAGTTCCTGTGCAGGATTGCAATAAAGTGTTTTAAAAGACAGTGTTAGCATTCAGCTACAGCTGGGCTACTCTGCCATGACATTTTCACAGCTGTTGTGGATATGTTTCACAAGCTTCAGGGGTTTCTGTTCTAAAGTAGTGCAATAATACTTTTCTTCTGGTTTTGTTTCCCTTGTTTGCCTGTCCTCCCTGTCTCATTTTTTCCCTTCTCAATATCTAATTTTTTATATTATTTAATCTCATACTAAATTTTTTAATGATTTAATTCTTTTGTTTCTGAAAGTAGTTCTCCATTACACTTGAAATGGAAGTATTTTCCAAAATGCCATTAAAAACACTTGCATGAAACTGGTTGAATGCTCAAATACTTCATAAACAAGCAGCAATATACATATTTTCATCTCTCAAAAACTGTTTTGTCTGCTCTGTAAGATCCCAAGCTCTTATTAATCTGTAGGTGTTAATCTTGACATGGCTCTTTAAGTCCTTTTCACATATGAACACCTTTGCTTGCAGACATCCACATACATAAAAGTTAAATGGATGTGGAAGGACATGCCATATCTTGTGTAAATCAGAACAGAAGTATCCTTTTGGCTGGATATGAGACAATGGATATTGGACCTCACAGATTTTGTCTATAGGGCAGTCATCTCCCATTCCTGGACCTCACAGGATACACAAGACAAAACACTGTGGTGCAGGAAGAAAGCATATTTCTATCAATAAATAATTAAATAAATTAAATTAAGTCGATTTTTGAAATGTTGTTTATGTCATAATGTTTTCATTTCTTATTGGAGTTATGTCCAAATATTATCGGATGGAATGTGCCTGGGCTCGTCTGACCCTTGCTGCTGGACCAAAGGCGGCAGCCGTGGTGTTTCACCTCAGAGACACCTTTGGCTGGCTGGATGTGGCATCTGGCACTTGGGACAAGTCCAGGCAAGCAGGAACTCAGTTTTACCTCTGGTGGAAAGGCTTTAGGCGAGGGTGAAGGAAAAGGAGATGGGTCCTGCGGGAGGGTTTCCATCCAGAGCTTTATTCCAGGCACACAGACATCTGAATGTTGTAACAGCTCCAACAGAGCCCCGGACCACGAGGTCCCCGTGTCTTTTAAGCCCGGGGAGAGGGGGAGGGAAGGAGTAGGTATGCCACCAACCAGGTAGGAGGGGGGAAGTTCCAGGGGACAAATGACACCTGTATGGCCCAATGTCCCCCAGGGCTGAGAGGCATCTTTTGAATTTCGCCAATCACACCACGCCCTTTCTGGCATACCGAGATTGACGGACAGCTCTCAGCAGGAGGCAAGGGGAGGGGAGGGGTGAGGGTGTTGGAACACCTAGGAAAGGAACTGGGATAGCTGAAACAGGGTATTGCATCACACTGCAACTATTTCTATTTTGTGTATATTTTATTACTGTGTCTAAAATTAGTATAGTATTAGATGTATATAATTTATAAATAAGCGTACATATATTGGAGTGCACTCAAGAACTTTTCACTTACATGGGTGCACAATAACAAAAATTATTAGAGACCTCTGCTCGAGGCCATCTAGTTCACTTTGACCACTGTGCAGCTATTACATCTGTAATGAATAAAATACATGTATAATGCCCTACGGAGGCCTGTATCTGTGTAATGAAGGAGAAATCCTATTAATCATTATAAAAATCAGTTTCTTCTTTCCCCTATGAAAATTAACTCTATCAATTTCCAGCTGTGCCTAGAGCTTGACAGTGCTTGCTCATCCTTTGCAATTAAGACACAGTGGAAGCTGAGGACAGGATGTTTTGGCTCCTTCTGTCTCATAAGAATTTTATGTCACAAAACCCACAAGGGGCCTCCTTAATTGGTTTTGGTATTCAGCCTGCAAATGACCAAATCTGAAACCTGGGTTTGCAAACAGAAGGAAGCACTGAATGTACAGGGACAGTTTTCTGGTTTCTGTTTATTTAAGCTGGAAGTTAGGACAAGTTACAAGTTACAAGTTACTGTTAACAAGTTACTGTTACTTGTTAACTACCAAGTTAACAAGTTATTGTTACTTGGCAGTCTCACACAATTTGAGCATTGAAATTTATTTTTTTGACTCAATGCATATAATTCTTATCAGTTATTTTTCATTTCCCCCCAAAACTAGTAATTTTTTCTCTCTTCTTAAGGTGATATATACAGCACATACTAGAAAAATACTATTCACAGATCAACATTAGACTGCACAATGTAAAGATGAAAAGGTGAAAAACTGACAGTAAATTTTTGAATGGCAGTGGAAGCATTGCAGCAGCTCATCTGTAAAACCAGGGACATCTTTAGATTACTTTTTTTCTGTTTTCTCATACTGTGGACTATGTAGGGCAGAGACTGTTTTTTTTCTTCTCTTTCTGTACACTGCTAATAATTGCTTCCATGAAAACACGCCCTGCATCCTAAAGAACTACTATACTAAAAATAAAAATCACAGCCATCACCACCAGCAGTACGTAAGGATGTAAAAGGCAGAAGGTCTAGTCATGTACTGGTGAACCACTGGAACTGAAAGCAGCCAGACTGGGAGGACTGATGCAGAGGTGGGTGAATGAAGTATTCAGTAAGCACAAGCAGAGAGCTCGAGATAATGAATGCACATTTCCAGTAGGATTTAAATGATGATTTTGTATTAACAGTAGGGTTGAAATACAGTGGCAGTCTCTTGTCTTCTGGTACAGACGGAGAGAGCCGACCTTCCGGTTCCCCTCCGTATACTTGGTCACTATCAGCGCTAAGAGCTTCACTTCCTCTATCCAGGGGAGAGACACATGAAGCTGCTCATAGCTGCTCACGCTCCTTCTGCCCCCGGAGAGCTGCCAAGCTCTGGCTCTGCAGTAGCTCGGCCTAAATAGGCATTGCCATCTGATGGCAGAGCCTTGGAACTGCACAGTCTCTGCCTAGGGCAGGCCGGAAATAAACCAAGCGACTTGCTCTGAAATGAAGTGTCTATGACAGAACGCCTGATTTCTTCTTTTTTTCTGACACCACTTTATGATGAGTGCCCTGAGAGGTTGTGGAGTCCTTCAGCTGGGATATTCAGGACATTTAGACACAATCCTGTGCCACGTGCTCCGTGATAGCCCTGCTTGAGCAGGAAGGTTGCATCACACGACCCACTGCGGTTCCTTCCAACCCGACCCGTTCTGTGATTCTGTGATTTCCTCTGAGTCACACTAAAAAAGTGCTCCTTCAGCCATATCCTTGGTATCCTTGTGGCGTTTTCTCTGCAGTCATGCTGTTTTCATCAGATTCACAGAAAGAGATACCTCTACTTAATAATGTAACAGGCTCCTACGATGGCAGAGCCATATCTTGCAATGCATTAGTGTTTTAAGTTATGGCTTCTGTTAGGTTGTTGATCACAAATATAGCTGGGCTACAGCAACAGGGGTGCACCTCCTAGAAGTGCTAGTCCACATATGTAAGGAAGGAGTAGGCAGGGAAAGTGTGCAGGCCAGGCTCATACCTTCTTCTACCCAGCACCTCTAGCTGCTATGTGCAGGAGGTGAGCCCTGAGTGGACATAACCCCTCAGCTCTCACACCTACATTCTAAAATCAAATGGAAGCTAGTATGCCTGGATGCTGGAATTTGAGCAAATGGATTTTTTTTTTTTTTTTTTTTTTGGATGATCAGAAGCCTAATTCTGACATTGCCATCTAGTTGACTGAGTTCTTCCTGTCTTAACACATACTCTGTTTTGGGTATCAGCCTTGTTTCTTGTGATGAACTGGCATTGGGACCATGCAAGGCCAGGGCAGGAGTTTAGCCTATGCAACTTTCCCACATGCGTGTGAGTCATGAAATTGAATCTTGAGTGGTTCTTAAAAAATATGCTTTTCATTTAAACCTGTACATGTACTCATGAATGGGTGAGTTTGATTTTACAATAGATCATTTGATAAGAACAAAAGCATATACCCAAAACCACTACAAACGTCAAGACAAAGTTGCTCAAGGTGCATCTCAAGCAAGAGTGATGACTGCCTTTTCTGTACTGCACTGTCACCTACAAGATTCAGTTGTGGACTGGATCCCTCATCTGCTAAAGGCTGTACACAGGATGCACAAAATGGCCATGTGTGTCTGATCCTCTCATTGTCAAAGGAAATGTGTTTGCTACTACTGCCATCAGTAAGGATAGACTATTTGCAGCAATGATGGTAAGTTTTAGGATAACATCTGAGTTTAGAACTGGATATTATAGTTATCCTAATAACTAGTTAATGTAAGAGGATTTTGAGCTACTATTTCTTAATCCTATCACAATAAAATCGACTCCCAGGCAACCTAAAGTATTCTTGCTACCCACCTATCATCCCTGTTTTTGGTCATGTCAACTTGCAGTAATATCCTAGCTGTATGTGTTCAACTTGCTTTTCAGTTCTCCAGATCTGGCCTTGTATGTGCTTGGTATGTCCTGTCTTCACTTTCTTCTATACTGTTCACAGTTGTATCTCCAAAGAAATATCAAGTTCGTAGAGCAAAAGAAAATACACACAAATGCAATTCCTGTATATTTGAGTTAAATACATCATAATCCCTTTTCCCTTCATTCTTTCTCAAGCAGAGTGAATTCCCAAAGTAACTAGTCAGCTTCCATGAAGTTACATTTTTTCTCTGTGGCACAGCATAAAGTTTTTCCTTTGATTTTCCTTACCAGCCTCCCTATATCACAACATGATTATGCCAACAATGGATAATTGTCAGTAATTTTAAATAGGTTTATTGAAAATTATCAGTAATTTTAAATAGGTTTATTGACTGTACTTCAGGCATGGAACAGAATAGTTATGATAGAGATGAACAGGGAATGACCATCTAAACCATCACTCATTCATTTTTTGCCCGTGTGTTTCATCACTTACACAAAAGGAGGGCTTTTTTGTGGATATTATGTTGCATTTCTGCATCGTTCTTCATAGTATGTATATCACTACTAGAAGTGTTCAGATCTGATACTCCTCACACTGTCAATAAACCTGGAAAAGCCAACCAGTCTTCTGGGCCTTTATGTAGGAAAAGAGTTTTAGTTATGCTGATTAACACAGATTATCTAGAAATTCTGAATTGAATCATGTACAGTTAAAATTACCATAGCTAAAAAATGACGAGTTGGACCTCTGAACTTCTGTAATGCTGTCCATGTAATGCTTCCAGAAGAACAGGATCTGAAAAACCTAGACAGATTATCCTTGGAAATACTACAATATAAATTTTTATTTAACACTGCAAATAAATCTGCAAGGACATTAATGGAAAATGTCTTTCAGCCATCTAACCTATGAGTAGGGTTTGAGAATGGAATTTGACCATTTATATGAAGTGGTTTTCCTCCATCAGCCTTGAATGGAAGTATTTTTGCAGATTTACAGCTTAAATTTTAAACAAATATTTTTTTGTTTTTCTAGTTGATTGTTACACTGACAAACTCTGTCATTTAATCATGACATGTCACTCAGTATTGACAGAAGTTATTTATTTCCACAAAGGGAACTGTTGTAACTCTATAATTATAACTCCACTTTAATTAACTTCTTAGCTTAGTTTTGAAGTCTCATCTCTCAGCACTGAAATCTCTATCTGGTTTTAACTGTGGTTTTGGGTTTCTTTCTGGTTTTTGTGGGGGGGGGGTTGGTTGATTTTGTTGTTGTTTTTGTTAGTTTGTAGGTTTTTTTGTTTTGTTTTTATTGTTGTTGGTTTTTTTGGGGGAGTTAAATTTATTTTTTCTTTACGTAGACTTGGTGTGATTACTTAAAATACTTTTAGTTTATACATTTTATAAGATGAGAAGTCATAGCAAATGCAATAACTTATATTTAATATCTTGTTTTACTTACCTGGTAGAATCTTGTGAATAAGTAAAAAATAGAGAGATATGGTTCAATATCTGTATTTCAGAGGTGTATAGATTTTATTTCCAGGACCTACTGCCTCCACATTAAGTGCTTTGTCCCCCTCCAGAATACTGCAAAGGTACTCTCACATGAGCTGCTCTCACACTGAAATGCTGGCAGTGTTCCCACAAGAGGGCACCAGGCACGGGAAAATCCCTTCACATTCGTTAACATCAACCTTATAGTTCCATCTCAACTTCTTAATCGCTTATAGTACTATAATGCATAATACCAGATGAAGCCCCTTTTACATCTACTACACAAAGAAATTACCTTTTAGCCAATTTGTACTCATAATTATCTATGTTTAAACATCAGTTTATGACACTTGTTATATTTCACCTGTGTCCAGAGAGGTACTTTGCTGTCACAGTTGTAAGTCAATGTTCCAGTCTATTGACTGTGTGTCAATAGACCCCTTCTCACACAGGAAATTCACATAGGGAAAATTAAGCATTTTCTGAAACAAACAAAACAAAAGATTGATTGTGCATCTAGAAATCTTCATATGTGCCCTTTTCACGTGAACTTCACCTTTCACCATCTCTTGCAGCAGGCAGGATCTGCCTCATTCATGCCCTTGAAGCTGCTCCAGCTCTAATCATCATGGCATCACACAGCAGAGAGCACCTGCACTGGTGGAGTGACATTGCCTTGCAAATCATCTCCATGTAACTTGCCTGATCTTACCTTCTGTCCACCCAACCAGCACAAAACTTCTGCAGTTGTGACACTCCTTCACAAAGAAAGTTCTTCTTCAGCAAAGGTGGAATCTAAAGCTGGTTTTCCCACATGGACGCTCTTACTTCAGGGGAAAAAAAATGTGCTTTGTGAAGGGGTTTCACTCCTGTTGTCTTTTTGTCTGGCATTTGAACCTACAAGAGGCAACCTTTATAATCCAGGATTTCTCATCAGTGTTTGTCCTATTTTCAAGATAATTATGCAATTGGGATTCTATGTGCTGGGAGAAAACTTTGTTTCAAAGTAGTTACATGGATTTGTAATCTAGAGTTCTAAAACTGCTGTGAACCATGTCTACTTGACGTCATCTGTGCGCAAACAAGTCCCTGTTTTCTTCTGTATAGAAGTGAGCTGTTTCAGCAATGTTTAATCAACCAGTACTAACTGACCTTCTCAAATCCACAGATTCATTTTCAATAAATGTTTAACTACTGTTTTCTAAAGCCAAAGGTTCACAACATGTAAAGCCTACTTTTTAATCTTTTAATCTTAATTTTATAGTTACCAAACAGCATGATTTCTATAGGGTTACATGACTTATCTACCCTCAACCATTTGATATTAAATAATTATTGTCATGTCAGCTTTCTATACTAAGAGTGGAATCCCAGGAATGACCAATGGATGCATACATTCTAAGGCCAGGAGTGTGAAGGAGGATTAGTCTCAATCTTCTATTGAGTTGCCTCAAATACAGAAGATTAGGACATGCTAAATACACTGAAAATAATTCTCCTTCTCCACAATGGAAAATGCACATTTGGATGGACTTGTATGAAACCACTAACCTTTCTAATGATTGCAATTTCAGTTCACAATACTTCTTTCTACCTGTCTTCCATAGTGGGAATGGAGGAGTAAAACTCATCTCCCATTCATCTCACAAACCCCAAAAGTTCAGAGATAAAATATCATCATCCACTCAAGGACAGTATATGTTCCCTGTAAGACAGAAGATATTAGTTATCCTCAGGCATAGATACCAAAACCTTAGGTATATTTTGAACTGATCTTGACTATTTTATACTGAAGTACAGCTCTTTCTGCAGATTGCTGTTGTGCTTGTTAGGGTCCCCACATTTAGGGCAAATTGTCCCTAATCAGAGACTTGGTGGTTTGTTACTGTAAGTCATATATCCCCAGGTTGTTCTGCCTCCTTGCGGCTACTCAGTTTCAGTGCACTCATCCAAAATTTTATTGGGTCTTTGCTATTTGCTCTTCTCTACTACTGAGACTGCAATAGCTGCTCTAGATGGTTGTAAAACATTGCTTACCCTTAAAGAATGAGCTAACTTCTATGTTTTGTAAATTTTCCCAAACCCACTTGCCTCTAAAACAAAATTTTTATGATACTGGGCAGTTGACCACTTGCCAAAGACTAAAATATCTTGTTCAGAAGAGCACTACTACTCATATCTAATATCTTCAGGAGTGTCTGTAATACTGGGCACGGGCAAATTAGGCCAAAGTTGTTTACACTTTTAGGAGAAGACATTTATGCATGCCTTCCAAGTATTTAATGCATAGATATGCAATGTACTTTGCATGAAGATAGAATGTACATATATGCAAAGATGTGCATCTTGTAACAGGCTTTTGCCCTATGTTTGACACCATTTGGAATTATTTCAATTTGTGGTTTCAGCTAAGAATTTGAGACTGTGCTTATTGAACTTATGAATGTATTCTACAGAAAAATATTTTTTTAATATTCATCTTCTTAGATAATAGGAATATAAAATAATACCTAGTACAAAAAAATCTGAGTAGTACACTCGTATTCACGTTTGTGTTTTTCAAATTATCATGTGAAAGAGTGTATCTAGGGTCAGGTGTTAGACAAACCTGGTTTTCTTTACTAGTGCTTGGATTTTTCTGATCAAACATAAGCAGCAAAACATATTGCTTAGTTTCACTGCAAAATCAGAAAAGCTAGAACCAAAAGAAATGAGATTCGGGAGGATCTCAATTCTCTTGCAGCAGTATTTGTGTGAGGTGCTTTAACTTCTAGCTTTTGAAGTGGGACTCAGCCTGTGTCTTTCTATTGAACAGGTTTGGAGAGTTTGTTATTAAAGTCTCATTACGTCCAGGTGCCAGGGGCTTTTTCCTTGCAGCTTTTTTATGGTGTTGGATAAGGCTGGGACAGGTGGGGTTAACATGACCTCTGTAAAGTGAGTAAGTTAATACTTGATGGAATCGGTTACTGAATATGTGGTTTTCCTGTACTGAAGAGTCAGGATGAGAGCATTCCTGTGCAGCAGAAGATACTGACCTTGCTCTGTAGGTTGTGTGCAGTTCGCTATAATCTACAATCACACACGCAGAGTGTTGCAATCAAGTGGTGAAACCAAGCTGACTTACGAATTTTGGGGCACAGTCTCACGACCGTTAGCACTGAAGTGCGACCACTAGAACAGAGCTACCAGCACCCGTGTCTCGATCGACTCCTTGCCGTGACTTCACATAACGAGTACCCCAAGCATCCCACTCGCTTCTCCCCGCACAATGTATGAGACAAGGGCTGGTTAAAAAAAAAAAAAAAAAAAAAAAAAAAAAAAAAAAAAAAAAAAAAAGGGTGCGGCGGGGATTCCCCACGGCGGATATTTCAGAATGTCGGTGGGAGGGAGGGGCGGGATCGCTTTGCTCCCGGTCTCAGCCCCGGCGGTGGCGCGGCCGGGCCCGTCCCGCCCCGGCCCGCCCCGCCCCGTCCCGCCCCGCCCCGTCCCGCCGAGGCAAGTGGCGGTGCTGGCGGCCCCGGCCGCAGTCGCACCGCCGGCACCATGACGGACCGCTCCACCTTCGACACCAATGTCATCACCATGACCCGCTTCGTGATGGAGGAGGGCAGGCGGGCGAAGGGCACCGGGGAGTTCACGCAGCTCCTCAACTCGCTCTGCACGGCCATCAAAGCCATCTCCACCGCTGTCCGCAAAGCGGGCATTGCCAACCTGTGAGTCCCGGGATGCGCCCCCCGCCTTTCCGCATCCCCGCGGGTCCAGGGCATCCTGCTGCCTCCGGGGTGATGGGTATCGGGATGAGGATGGGAATGGGTATTTCTTTCACGAGAAAAGCCTGTGAGTAGAGTTGCATCAACCCATCCTCTCGCACAGAGGTGGAGGTAACTCCTTTAGGGTCTTGGTTTCTTGATTTTTTTCAAGTGACACAGGTCCTATGACTTTTCAACAGTAGAGGGTGCCTAATCTTTGAGAAATGTCTGCTGATATTAAACTTAGTTAATACTTTCAGCAGGTGCAGGTGCCTGAATCCATAAGACCAACTATACTGAACGACAAAGCCTAGCAAAATAAGGCTGAATTATTGCTCATTGAATATTGCTTAATATCAAAGCATCATTTTATCCTTCGAGGTGTCAAATCAAATTCAGATTCAGAGTGGGTTTTTTTTCCATAGTGCATCATAACAACTAGACTTTCTTTATGAAATTTTGGATATCGAAGGCTTTTAGAAAGTGCGCTAGTTAGGAACAGTAGTGTCTGTAATCAGCCAGTCAGAAGGATGTTGTTCTGGAGATGCATCAGAAGGAATTTGGAACTCTTGAAATGTGAAATGTCTGAAACTACTTGTAGGTAACTAATCCTCATAAGTATTTTACTTACTAATTAAATTACAAAGTATCTTCATATGCCCCGTTGTGTGCTGGTCAAGGCTTTAGACATCAACTACTTCATTACTTAATGGAAAATGTTGTAAAGAGAAAATGAACTTGCCTCTACAAGCTATTGAGAGGGAAATATATTAAGAAAAAAGGCAAAAATCCTCCTTATGTATGTTTGAGCTATTTTTCTGTTTTGACTTCAGACTGCATGTAACTGTGGTAATTTTTAATTGTGATTTGCTAGTCCTTTCATATGCTTCTTGTATCTATCAATAGCGACCAGGGTGTCCCAGCTGTAATCTGATTTGTAAGCTTAGGGCGCTATTCCTTTAGTGTCTTAGATGTGTGTCTGTTGGCAGCTGCCCACAGGTTTGGTATCTGTGCCCATAGACTTGCCTTATGATCCCCTGCACTGTGGGTTCAACTCTCCATCAGTGCTGGGGTAGCAGGCTTTGGGCTCATAAGCCTCCTTGAACAGTACATCCCCTGCTGTGGAACTGCATTTTATAAGCAGTGGTGAGATTTTGCTTTGCTGTCAGGGAATGTGAGCAAGTAGGCATCACTGCAATCCATTTCTTTGGAGCATCCTCAGACTCAGCTATGTGCTTAGTGCTGCTCAGCAGGGGAGGTGCAGAACAGCTGTGGAAGACATGCAGACCCTTCCCAACTGCAGGTTCCATGCTTGACACATCTCCTCCTCCCAGGATTCCCCAAAAGATGAGGTACAGAAGCTGTTCTGCTGCTGTGCCTCCACTCATAAGCACAATGTTCCAAGTACTTCTTTTCTAAAAGCAGTGGCAGAAAAATATTCTCTACCTGTAGCAGAGGTAGAGGAAGACATAGAGTTATGCCAGGTCTTCGTCTCATGCATAAAACTGAAGAAATGCGTTGCTAAAGGAATGTGTTCAGTGTTATTACATAAAACCTGAAATACCAGTGTTCAGCCTAATCAATGAACTGTAGCTGAAAGACCTAAGAGTCATCTGAATGTTTGCTGAGCTGGCTATTGTTTTCCCCTTCAAAGAGCTAAATTTCCCCTTTCTCTGTTATGTAATCACCTGTCATAAGGTCTCCTGATATTTCCGTATGCCAGATGGTTTGATTCTGATTAGCTTGCAGCATTTTATTTGCATTTCTTGTTTGTACTTCTCAGTTCTTTCCCCAAGGAGACATTTACTACTTCAAATCAAAACTGAAAATATTAAATCATTAATAGGTTGATTTATCTGTGAACAGACTTTTTCTCCTGCAGTTTCCACGTCATATTGCTCATCAGGAGTATATTGCATACAGAGGATATAGCATAACTAGTGTGGTCAGATTCACATATATATTCTTATTTTTAAAGTATATATATACATATGCTTTTAAAACATAAAATAATCAAATGAATTCCTAGCTTTTAGGGTATGCAGAGCCTAGAATTCAGGACTAATACGTAGGTCTTAAGTGCTCATTAAAAAGCACAGTTGTAACTCAGCCTTCACAGCCTGGTCTCGCTGTGTTTAACTGTAGTTTACAAACTATTGAAATGCAATTCCTTGTTTTGTATTTCTTAGCAACTTCTAGATATGCAAACACAGCTAATGATAACATATCTCAGCAAGAATTCACTGGCCAGTAAATATAAAACAGGTTTAGAGAGCTGCCGTGTCATTTGAAAATGCAGGATGTTTATAGGAGGTTTTATAGGTGTAACAAACAAAACCCTTTAGAAGATGCAGTGCTTCATTCTCATGAAATGCTCTCTCTTGCAATTGCTCTAGCTATGGAATTGCTGGATCTACCAATGTGACTGGAGATCAAGTAAAAAAGCTGGATATTCTTTCCAATGACCTGGTGATTAACATGCTAAAGTCATCCTTCAGTACATGTGTTATCGTGTCCGAAGAAAACAAAGATGCTGTGATAGTGGAAACTGAAAAACAGGTAAGTAACTTTAAAAGTTCTCCCTGCTTGATTTCAGATCAGCCTGTACAGGTTTACTGCTCCACATCTAAAGAGGTAAAACTGAGCTAAAATTTCAGAAAACAGGTACTTTCCTAAACTGGCAAATGAAGGTGGAGGTGATGGGTGGAGAGAGTGTTAGTCAACATTGGTTCTTTCTGTCATTTCTGCTCTCCGGACTGATGTTTGTTGGTTTTATTTATTTTTTAGGTGTTGTTCCTCACCACCTTCTTTTTCTTCCACCTTTTTCTTGTTGTGGGAAAAGCATTTCATTCATCCCCATCTGATCTCTGGAACTATGCTCTGAGTCAGTCAAGCCCTTTTGAAGTGGGACACTGATGAGCTGTTCTCTGCAGGTCAAATATCAAGGTCTTTAATGGATGAAAATTCTCCTTGAAGCCTGCGAAAGACTCAGCAACAATGAAAAAAAAGCATTTTTTACATTTATTATTCTTTATATTCACAAGCCTGCATGTGCTTGTTGTGGGATAGTTTCTATTTCCCAGCTAATATTCTAATCATGTAAAAACCTGAGTAAAAATTTAGTCAAAAAATCAGCAAAAACATAATTTATGAAGTATAATGAGGCTTGATTTGTTTAAGCAGTTCTTTCTCTCTCTGTTAAGAAATCTTCAAAATTTATTTTCTAGGCATGGGATTTCCTTAGATCTGAACAAATATTCTCAAAGATCACTAAGGGAGTCTAAGTATTAATGCTTTTCTAAACTAAATGTGAGGCAATACACTGTTTTTATCAATGCATACCAGGAATTCCTACTTGCAGAGCAATGCATTGCTGAACTTAAATTTACGTTTCTGACATACAGGATAAAATCCAATGAAAAACAAATGAACACTGTTGTTACACACTGTTATTAAGACAACTATGAATAAAATGTTGGGGGAACAAAATGTTTAAAAGGTACAGTTAGTTCAGCTTTTCCCCTGTACTGTCAATTTCCTATATTAAAGAATCCTACTGGATTCCTTAATCCAGCAATAAGGTAGAGATTTCTTTTTGATCTCCCAAAACCCAGGGTAAGATCAGTCTGTCTAAAGTAGTACCTGGCCATTTCAGAGCACAGATAAAGGAAAATTTATAGTTTAGGCATGACAGCTATTAAAGAGTTTTTTAGTACCTCTATAGGTAGAGGTAAAATATGGTTTTTAGTCTACATGAAAAAAGCTGATCTTTATTTTGTTTTTTCTCCTTACTATTCAGAAAGACATGTTGTAACCAAAGAGAAAGTGCAGCCTAGCCTAGATGGTGGATATGAGAGGATTGACTTCAATTACAGAGATGAAACGAAACCAATAAAAGTATTACCCTTTTTTTTCTCACATTAAAAAGTGTATGAGAAAACTTCACTTTTCCTGTGTTATCATCTGCGATGTACTTTAAAGATTTTTCAGCTTCTCCTCTGGTTTGGCACAAATCACATTTGTAATTAAGGGCTGAAATCTGGGCCAAAGAATTGCTGACATTTGAATTTGGCTCCTTTGTAATCGATAAAGGTGTTTTAGATTATATTGCTGTGTAAGCCTCTGAGAAAATGTACCTACTGAATTGTTTTTAATTGGAGGAAGTGGATAAATACTGTCACTAATCTAGTTCTCTCTTTTGTGTTTTTTAGGGTAAATACATAGTCTGCATAGACCCTCTAGATGGTTCATCGAACATTGACTGTCTTGTTTCCATTGGGACCATCTTTGCAATTTATAGAAAGGTAAAATTCTTTCATGTAGGATAGGAAAAACTATTATCGTACAGCTTTTGGTGAAATAAAATTGCATCGGAAGAAAATAAAATCTAACTAAACTTGTTTGTGAAAGATACTCAGGGCAAGCATTAAGTTAGATTTCACAGACACATGGATTTGAATTTGAATTAGTCTCTTAGAAGAAGAAGAACCTATGTGTACATGGAAGCCTAGCTAATATTTAATTAGCCAGCTAATGAAATTACCCCTTGGAAAAGATCATGTCTTAAGTTTCATGAATATTTGTGTTGAGGCAAAATACCACGTGGTTGTCATCTACTTGGGGAATGTGCTTTCAGGTTTTCTTGTTCTCTGTGCTAATAGTTCTGTTGGCCTGAGGACAGGCTTCAAAAACAAACCAGAGCTGAAACATGTCATATGCATTTGAAGTGTCTAATTTACTCTGAAAGGCAGAAATGCTGTCTCAAGGAGGTTGAAATACCAGACTTACAGGTCACAACATGAGGGAAAAAGCAAATCAGATAAAACATACCCAACTGTCCATTTTAATCATCTTTTATATGTTGTCATATGTCCCAAAGTAGCTATTTTCAAATTCATTTTTGCGTGAAGCAAAAAGAAAATTTTAAAAATCCCAAGTACTTTTGATCAACTTTGAACTCCGTGAGTCATGTTTCATTTCTTTTCAAATGTGCCTCTGAGTTTTCCTCTGAGCTGTGTTCATCATCACCTACAAGGAGGTGCATAGCTCTTTATTATCTCCTTAATCCTTTCCTGCTTCCTGCATTCCTACTAGGCTTAGTTAGAAGTGCACTTCTAGATCGATGTGTTTGTATCCTATGTATAATTTGTATTAGTACATCGAGTAGGAATCTTACTTGAGGATCATGGAAACATTTGTGCCACCATATGGCATGGATATGGAGCAGAAGACTGTCCCTGTCCCAGAGTCCTGTCATGTACCAGCAGTAGAAATGAAATAAAATTGACCATACTCTTTCTTGTTCTAGGTGTCCCCTAATGAACCTTCTGGGAAAGATGCTTTGCAGCCAGGACGCAATCTCGTGGCAGCTGGTTATGCACTCTATGGGAGTGCCACCATGCTGGTACTGGCAACTTCTGCTGGAGGTGTCAACTGTTTCATGCTGGATCCGGTGAGAATATCTTCTCTTTCTTTGTTTCTGTATTAGGGATTGCCAGATACTGTCTATAAGAACTGTCTGTCCCCAGGAAAATCAACCAAAGGAGCAGTTTTCAAGGTAGCATGAAGGAATGAAGTACAAATGTACTTGTACTTATAACCCACCAGCAATAAAGTCAAGAGACTTGCATTCCACCTGCCTGATGCAGAGGTGCCATGTGTGAAGGAACAACAGGAAGACAGCCGAGTCAGCAGAGCAAATACACAGTTTGTGCAATCATATGATATTTAAAATAAGCAGTTTTCTGCAGTACTAAATACCCTTTAAGTCTTATTTGTCTTTTCCTTAATGCTAGGACCTTAGTAAACCAGAGGAGCATAAATATTTATCCTTCTTTCTGTATTTTGAGATCCCACCATGATATGTAAAAGCGTAAGTGATGTATGGGTGATGTGACCTTCTAGCATGCATTTGCCATGAGTTTTAAAACAAAAGTCATGTTGATCACAGCAGAAAGTAGTTTGCTTTAGAGGCCTCTTTCGTTGTGATCTGACCCCTGCCAGTCTTAAATTTTTATGACCTACAGTGATCAAGCTGCAGGAAATATAACTTTGTACTCTCTGTTTAGTAGCAGCTTAAATAGATGCATGTATTTTTGACTTTATTCAAGTAACAGATCTAACTTTGAGTATGCATGCATGTTATTTCGTTTACTGTTAGCATTAACTTGGAAATTTACTTTAGAGAAAACTAAACAGACCAGCTCTTGGTCACATGCTTCCTGTTAGCCCAAGCAAAAAAGAACTGGAGTATCCACAGCAATTTGAAGATGTTTATGCATGGTTCAGCCAGCACTCTCAGTTTCCAAACTCCCAGGAGTTCTGAAACTACTTATATTGTTCTAAGTCTAGCAAAATAATGGAGAGATAACAAATTTACAAGTAACATTTTTTGGGCATAGAAAATAGAGAATGCTTGGAATGGTAGTATGAGGAAGCTTGTATGATGACAGGATTCATGCTCCATCTGTGTTTTATGTAAACAAAATACCTTGCATGTAGACTGAAAGACTACTTTTTTTGTAGGTACTGAATTATTTAAAAAATTGATGGTGGTAGTAAGTTTTTATTAAATTGTGCATGTTATTGGACTTTGCCTTGGTTTGCAAATAAGTGAGCAATTAATGTTAACAAATATTTTTTCTTTCTTACTGTTAGGCAATTGGAGAATTTATTTTGGTGGAAAGAGATGTGAAAATCAAAAAGAAGGGAAATATCTACAGTCTCAATGAAGGCTATGCTAAATATTTTGATCCTGCCGTCACAGAGTATCTCAAAAAGAAGAAATTCCCTGAGGTAAAAGATCCTGTTTCAGAGAAACTCTCTGATGACAAACGCCATTAATGATTTCCAGCTCTATGATCAATCACTCATTCTCTCATGAACTGTTCAGAGCTTGTTTTCCTTTCCTATCTATTTGAAATATAACTTGATGTACAATTGCTAATGTGAGCAACAGTTGATATAAGCAGATATTTCAGCATTCTCCAATACTGCACTGCGCCTCTTTTGCATTTTTTTACTTTCTTCCTTTTTTTCATTTTTTTAATCTTTTTTCAAATCTTTTTTCCTGAATGAGGATCTGAGTAATGGTGCTGGAGGCAAAACTGGGCATTTGGTAATTAAGTAGAGAGGAAATCTTGTCTGGTGATGAAGAAATTTGATCAACATGTGTTGCATTGCTGCTTCCTCACTGCAACATCTGAGTGGCTGGAGAGCAGCATGGAGATGGCGGTGGGTCATTGCTCACTGGTAACACGAGCTGTGTCCACGGAGTGCCTCTCTCTTGAAAATCTAGTGTAGCTTCAAGGCCTGCTTTGTGTTTGTGCTACTTCCTGGTGTCAGGTGGCCCAAAGCTCCAAGGAGTGCCCATGAAAGGTTCTCATGCCTTACACATTTCATCACTGAAGTTATTACACTGGCAATGACATGTGAACACCTACTCTTGTCAGGTGTTGGTGTCCCTTCCTGACTTCCTGATCTTGCTTTGAAAGAAGGTTGATGTTTTCATCATTTATCTTTCCAGGCTTAAGTTGTTGTTTATGTAGATATTAAAATGTAGTCCGGAGAGCAGAATAAAGAAGTAACATCAGAAGCCAACTATTAACTTTTTCTTAACAAAAAATTGCAGAAGCTGGCAAAAATGTTTGGAAGAAGTAGGAAAGATTACTTCTTTTGCTCTTTGATTATTTTTCTGCTAGAAAAGACGAGGTCCCAGTATAAATTCCTAGCACTTGAGTTTTTGCTACTGGAAATGCAGTGTTTTCCAAGTGTTAGAGCCAGTGCAGAGTTGGGATACATTTTCTGGTTTTGGTACTGCTGCTCATCTATGCTGAATTCTTCTGTCACTCCTTTTCCTTGGATTTTCTTAGTTAGGAAATGAAGAGGATACTGACATACTCTGCAAAACTACTTTGAGTATTATCAATGAAGCACGATATGGAGATGAAAGATGTTAGGACTGCAAGAGGGGCATGTGGGGGAGGTTGACCTGGTATGCTGTCCAGTTACTTTTATTGGAATGTTTTTCTGTAGGATGGCAGCTCACCATATGGTGGGAGGTACGTAGGATCTATGGTGGCAGATGTGCATCGCACACTGGTGTATGGAGGAATCTTCCTGTACCCTGCTAACTCCAAAAGTCCCAAAGGAAAGGTAAGCCTGAATAAGCCCAGTTATAGAAAATATTGCATTATGTAGGCATTTCACTATCAAGATCAATATTTTGATTACAGAGCCTGTGGTCTGTAACTTGGTATTTCTTGTGTGGGGGGATATGGCCATCCCTTGCACGCTGTCACAAGGGACAGCAGCCTGTTGTCAGACACCTATTCTAGGGCTGCTACTCACCCGTTTCAACTGCAGTGACTTCTCTTTGTCTGCAAACATATCCAGTGGAACATACCAGGGGTAGGCTGCTCAAACAGGCTCCCCTGCACCATATCAGCTAAAACTGGTGGTTCTGGTCCCAGTTGAGTAGAACATTACAAAGCAAAGAATCCACATTACCCTGAGATTTCTAGCACAAGGGAGTTTGTAAGAAGCCTATATGTAGTTGACCCACTGGGAGAAGAGAAAACCATCTGCATCTTGTGTGTGGTAACAGGATGTCATCTGGAGGAACTGTGCCTGGCTGCATCTGCCAGGACAATGGTCAGTCAGGGAAGATCACGCACTTACAGGCTGACAAGGGGACTGTTTATTCAGCAAAGACCTTTGATCTGTTTTGTAATTCTCCGTAAAATATTGCCTCAGGTTGCAGATAAGATACAGTTATTCATTAGAGAAACCAAGTGGCAAACTCAGAGCTCATGTTTTTATTTTCACACAGTTCTATGTGGATCTGCCTCATTAACAGTTGTGTCTTAACATGCAAGCTTTATCTCTCTGTAGATAGCACAATGTCAACATGGGCTATGGAGAAAGCACTTAGATTGGACAAAATCCAGCATTCACTCTGTTTTTGACAGGAAAATCCACACAATTTCATTGTTGCATCAGTGTTTATATGCAATAAAGAGTACTTAGAATATTGATTGGTTTAAAATCATATGCCAAATATATTTGCATGTCATATTTTTTTGGGATAGCCTGGCCTGACTTCTGCAATTTTGACTTTTTGTCTTCTAGCTGAGACTGCTCTACGAATGCAATCCTATGGCTTTTGTTATTGAGAAGGCTGGGGGCATAGCTACAACTGGTCATCAAGCTGTACTAGATATAGTGCCTGAGGATATCCACCAAAGAGTGCCTGTTGTCTTGGGGTCTCCTGATGATGTGAAGGAGTACCTTGAGATAGTCAAGAAACATTCAGCTAAGTAAACAAAGCTTGCTGTATTCACTGTGCACAGGGGATAAAATGTCTTACAGCTGAACCAAAGAATACGCTGCAGTACTGTGAGATTGAGCTGTCTGACTTCTGTAGTAAAAGAGCAAATGAGCCATATTTTCATAAGATTTTTTTAAAGTGAAATCTTGTGCAACTGCATTGTGCAATGAAAGGCATTAAAAGATTGCATAAAAGGAAGCATTAAAAATTAAAGCAATGGAAAAATATGTTTTCTTTTTCATTTATCATTTGTGATTACAGAAGAGCCACGTGTGCTGCAAGGAAATACTGTGGTGCATTCAATATCTAGGGGGAAGAATCTCACCTTTCTCAGACAAGTTACAGACTATCAGAATACAGCTAACTCTGTCCTTTTAAAAGTCCTGGGAAGAAGACTCAGCAGCCTCTTACAGTGGGTGACCTTTCCTAGACCAGTGTCTAGACTGCAGCAGTTGCTCACTGAACTTCAGTCTGGGGTTGCTCTGATGGAGAATTAATGTCTGTGAAACATGGGCAGTAGTGTATGTTAATTCTGACACATGCTGTTAGACTCTATCAGATCTAGTTGCACAAGGATGGAAAATGACATGTTAGTGTGGAGAGGTTGTAATGGGATAAAGAGTATGTGTAGACAACTCGTACATACACAGATTCTTCTGTGATGACTATCTGACTATCTTTGCCGAAAATTGACCTCCTTACTTGTTGAAAACATGAACTTTTGTATTGCTAGCAACCTCCATGAGATGTTCTTTGTGTTATTTTGGGAGGTGCAAAGATCCCCCCAAGGCATACTGACATTTAATATGCTCATTCAGAGCATGCTGCTGGTGAGAGCACACTAGTGCTTGGGAGCTAGATGGGCTGTCCAGCACTGTGTGGATGCAGTTTTTGAATCAATTAAAATCAGCAAATCCTTGATATTTCTCACTGCCCACTTGCCTTCACCAAACTCAAAGTAAGGATCATGTGGGTGTTTCTGTGGGTAAACTGCCACCGAACGTTGACTCAGTTCGTGGTCTGGGAGGTCCTGTCTAGGGGTGCCACGAGCTATAAACCTGCCTGTAACAGTGCAGATAGCCTGACTGAGCGTGATTCTTCTTGTAAAACAAGAGAGAGGTATGGGGAAGCTGAAATTCAGGGTGCAAGGGCATACTTTGTGAGGGCTCAGACAGACCAAAACCTGAGGACCCTCGTTCTGACAGGTCATGCTAGGGCATTTGGAGTCATACGGGCAAACCTTAGACAGTTGTACGTATGCGTCTGTTCTCCAAACTGATGGGGCAGGATGTTTCTGTCAAGGACTGAATGGCCTAGTTTCTACTGAAAATGTCAATTCTGATGAGGCTTTGCTAGTGGAGACAACTTTCAGGGACCTGAACCCTTAAAAGACTGTGAGAGTGCTGGCAGTAGTCAGTTTGGACTATAGTGCCTTGGTGGTCTGTTGTCATAACTCAGCAGACAGAAACCACAGCAGTGATTTTTGCCTGCTTACCATAATTCCTTGTCTGTATTCTGCCCTCAATCTTTACAGGAATCTTGGACTGCATATATCTATTTTTAATACACCCGTCTGACAGCATGTAAAGGTTATAGGAGGAAAGTCAATACTGTCCGTGTTTGCTAGGTCAGTACTCAGTGGTTTGGTTTTGACTGTGAGCTGACATTTCATACTTAGCATTTTACCCATTGTAAGATGGGTTTATCTTCTAATCAGTAATATGTAAGCCCATATTTGAACATCTCTGGCTGGCCACCAGTGGGGAGAACTACCTAGCAATCTCCTTCCATATCCCCCTTTCCAGAGCTCTCCCTGCCTGTCAGTGGAGAGCTAGAAGGTGGATTTGTCACAGGGTCTGCTGTCAGCCCCCACAGCACTTTTACCCACTGCCCTCCTCAGAGGCTGCATTGTGCCCTTTGGTGAAAGGTCACTGGCTCCAGTTTCAGCTGGCGCCATCCAAGCAACTAACATTTCATATCAATTAGAAAAGGTGTCACCTTTAAGGCTCAAGACTGGCCCATGGACCAGTGCAAGTGTGAATAATCCCCAAGAACTCTTTATATTAAAAGGAAAATCTCCCAGATCTGTCAAATTGAGGTGTTTATTTTTTTGGCCTTCCTATATTATTCCAGCCCTTGTACTGAGAAGTTCTCAGGCTTATAGAAAATCATCACATTTTTTACACAATCTGATTTCTCCCCACCTCCCTAAAATGGCAATTATTTATATAGCCTAATCATTCCATATAATCATTTGAGTTGTTACATTTCAGTGGGATCACAGTATTAACAAAACAGTAGGGGGTGAAGCTTTCATACAATCCATTTGTGTGCCTTTATCCAGGTTTTTTTTCTCTTTTTGCTGTGCTGTTGAGTGCAATGTTTATGGAAAGATTGGTTGAAAAGTCTGTGTTTACATAATAGTGTAAGTTAATTTCTTATTTAAGGACCATTATTTTACAAAAAAAAAAGCGGGGGGGGGGGGCAAATAGTGGACTTATCAGCTCTGAAAACACTCTTTGAACCACCAACTCCAAAACAAACTTTCTGTTAGAAGATGACCTGAACTTTGTCTTTTTGACCAGTGTAAAAGATTACTTGGAATCAGCAGAATGTCTGCATGTGATGTTTTGACAAAAGTTAGAAGTCATAGGCCAACCTCTACCCCATTTCTTATTTACTAATTTGATTTCGTATGCTCATGGTATTCCAGCAACACAGCAGAGAGATTTGGCACTAAAAGCATTTTAGTATGGGTCAGGCTGGCAGCTGCCATGATGATGAAATAATGTGCAGAATGTAATGGTTGTACTTTAAGCCAGAGGTATTTTTGCATGTATAATGTGTGACCTTCCTTTGTTGATCCTACCATGTGCTATCCCAAAGCTCCACATATTTTATTTTTTGTTTTCTACACAGTCTGTTCAAAAGAAGAAAGCTTCCTAACCAGGCTGTGTAACATGCTGTGTAACTTTTGTCTCGTGATGTGAACAGTACATTTAACTATACGTTGTAGTAGAAAAGAGAAATCTTCAAGATTTCTTTCTTCTTCAACCATTGCCATAGAGGATGCAGTATAAAACATGCCTGTTGCTCGCTCTGAGCAACTTTGCTCACCAGTCCTTTCTGCACCTCGGAACAGGACTGGAAAAATATCTCCAAAGCTAAGCACATGGGATGGAAGCAGCACTGAACTCTGTCTTTCTGCTTGTGGCTAGTGTTCAGTGCTGTCAATCACTAAAACCCTTTCTTGCAGATGATTTCAAAGTAGAAAACCTTAGCATTCAAATCCCTTTAAAAACCCTACAAATAATGTATTTTTGTCATTAGATGAAGAGACACTTCTAGGAAAATCTGAAGAAATGCTTCAGCTGAAGTTCCTATTAATAAAAACACATTAGGTATATGTTCTGATACAGAATTTTGTTTCTGTCTTCCTGGCAAGATTTTAGTGCAGTAATTTGTTAAAGTTAAAGGAATAACAGTGAAAACTTAATAAATTTTTTCTGCTGTTACTCCAGGTTTTCTTGTTTTGCTGGTGGGCTTTCCATATCTTCTGCCTTAAAATAAGAGTGTTACTATTAAGTAAAATGAAGGTTACAGCATGTAACAGCATATAGTTTCTCTTACTGCCTAGTCAGAGTGGGAAGACAGTGCTGTATTTAAAATCCATAACTCCAGCATTCCGACAGCAGGTATCAAATGCAAAATCTAATACATTACTTGGAGAGTTTCTGTCTACCTTCACTTGGCATCATGTGCTCCTAGCATATTGCTTGTAAGGAGTAACTGGCAGCATTATTGCAAATTTGGACATACCTATATTTACATGGTGCACTACAATATGAAAGCCAACATAAAATTTCATTTTGTGAGTTATGCCATTGATACGCTTCAATCAGAGAAGCCTTATTTGTAAATTATTGGAGATATAATTACTTTGTAACTAGTCAAGCCGCAGCTAACCAATACTTCTCATTCATTCAAGTGCTGTAACATTACAAACAACCCAGACCAGAAATTAAATCATTAAAATGGACCTGCAGCAGACCAACTAGCAACATAAAACACTTTAAAAAACGCATGTCTCAATGCACCCCTTCAAAAACTTCCTTCAGGGTGGAGGCCAAAAGAGAGTGAAAAAACAGGACTTAATGGGAAGGGAACTTTACTGTCTGGAGTCACAGTGCTGTGGGACACTGTGGCACATATGGTTACTGGTGTCTGGTGCTTTCATTTTTGGTGCCTTGTAAGCACAGCCCTGGCTATGCTGAACCCATTGCTGAACAGGATCTACAGGAAAGCCATTTCCAAGAACTCAGACAGTGAGAGTTTTGCATTATAATCAGTCTGATGTACAGTGAGATTATGTAGCTAGATCTGCACAGAGCTAATTTCAGCACAGGGGAGGCCCAGATGAGCTGTAGTTGCTCAGCTGTAGTCCTGTCTTGGGCTCCTTTCCTGCATCCCAGTAGAGCCATGGAGCCAGCCTGGGGTTCAGTTATTCTGAGCACTCAATCACATGGTCTCAGAAACATCTTAATAAATTCTGACCAGCCACACAGCCAAACACAGCTTCGCCTCAAAATAAAACAGCTGCCCAGGATCTCAATACAGCAAGAGAGCATTTTCTCCAGCTGAGAAGGAGTTCTGGTACCCGGCAAAAATGACGGACAAAAGCCCCTTCGAGACGGATATGCTGACGCTCACACGGTTTGTCATGGAGAAGGGGCGCCGCGTGAAGGGAGCGACGGGGGAGCTGACGCAGCTGCTCAACTCCATGCTGACTGCCATAAAGGCCATTTCTGCTGCTGTCAGAAAGGCAGGCCTTGCCCACATGTGAGTCCTACCTTGCACTACCAGGAGGAAGAGGAGGCAGAGAGACAGCAACTGGCATAGCAAGGCTGGGGAGTGGGCAGAGATTCATAAATACCTTGGAAGTGTCTTTTTTAAACTGTGTAAGGTCAGAGCTTGGATTATCAAGAGTGGGAAGCAGGAGAGCTTTCTTTCTGGAGTATTCTAATACTGGGTGCAAGATAGACATTTAAGCTAACTGCTGTTCTGTAGTATTTTACTCTAAAAATGTAAGTCGGAACAGAACTTCAATGCACGGCTCACCTTTTTATCTCTTGCACTTGTTGATACTGATCTATTTTTATATCTACTGTGAATTTGCTAAAAATCACACTATTATATTTTTAATGCAGAATATCTCAGTGTGATATTTTCTGGTAACATCCAAGCCCTCTGCTGAACTGTACAAGTCAGGGCTTGGCTTATCTTGGGAAGCTGATTTTCTGCCTGTCTGCTGAATAAGCAATGCTCTAAAGCAACAGCCCTGAGAGAAAACCCATGCGCTGCTGTGCCTGGCTGCATTTCTCTTTCCTTCCTCAGGCAGTATCCCACGTGTAGGGTTACAGGCAGGGAGTCTCAAAAGGCCCTCTAGGAAAACCAAACATAACAATTTGGCGTCTAGTGCCAAATCTATCTATTCCATCTATCGGAAGGAATAAAATATGGCCTTAGCAAAACCTGGAATGTACTGAGCTGTTCCACATGGACAAGTGCAATAGACATCAGTCTAAGTCTTTTAATACTAATCTATCTGAAGGAGTTCAGAGATATGGAATGCCCTAATAAAACTGTGTGTTTCAAATAGAAAGTTCTTGATATGTATCAAAAGATATTTTTCTGAACATGCCTCAGTATGTTACTTACATCTGCATGCATGAAAGGGACCAGGAATATATTTGTGATAGGAAGTCAACATTTATTATTTGTTCAGGGATTTGGGATTTTCTTTCCTTCTTCAGAAACACCAAAATGTGTGACCCTAGGAGTTGGGGGGTATTTTGTGCTTCTGTTGATTATTTGGTCAAAGTCCTAAATCATCTTGGCAAATCATGAATTCAATGTCTCAGAACTATTGCATTCACTTTATAGTGCCTAGAGAGGACACGAGACATACTCAAAGTGAACCACAGTTTCAGTCTCCTATGCCCTTACTCTTAAATTATGCTTTGTCTCTGTCTTTACTAGGTGAAACTGAGATATTTTGCCTCCTTGACTTAAAGGAAGAGTTGACTTATATAATTTTTATCTTTATGCAGACAATCTTTGAAATAGTTTGTAGCAACAGAGAAACTGATAGGCTAGAGGTGGAATAACCTCTAATAATAACAATAGTATCCTTCTTCCCCTTCAGAAAAAAACCCAAAGCATCCATTACATTAAGGAGCAAGTGTTTCTTTTTATGAACAAAAAGCTTCAGATGTTGTCTCAGAAATATCTAAAGTATCCAAACATACAAATTGGTAATTTGCACCATTCAAATTACTGAAACTAACCATGGAATTTCAGGGATTCCCATGGCAAACTTTCAACCACTGTGAAAGTGGCTTGCATTCATCTGCATTTGTGCATTTAAAGAGCCCTGATTTTTCTACTTCCTCCAAATAGGAGACTGTGTCTTCTTTAATGTTAAAGCATTAAGCATGAATTTTTGACAGATTTTAAATTCAAAAGTGAAGGAGAACTTTTTCCAAGTCATAGAGTTGAGCTGTGATTGTGCCTGAAAACACACTAACTGGAGAGTAGGTACTTACCATTCCCTGAAAATCATAGTCCTTTTCAAAATCTTAAATTTGGCGCCCAAAAATAAAATATCCCAAACACTCAATACTGCTAAAAAGCACAGGCAGCTTTGAGAAAGACAAAAGGCCTACTCCACTCCCAGCTCAGGCCTGCCACTGACCAATATCGTTCTATGGACTAATTACTTTCCTCTTTCTCCTCCCCTCTTTCCTGCACCAATCCCCACTCCACCACCCCCACCCCCCCCCGCCCCCGCCACTCCCTGAAAAAACCCATTTAATTTCCCTTAATGAATAAAAAAAGGTGTAGCTTTTCCCTGTATGGTTTTTGTATTTTTTAAGAATCCCGGAACATGCACATTGGGCCTAAACAGTGCTTCTTCAACTGGAAGTCTCAGAAACATATATGCTACTATACCATGTTATTTGCATATTGATAAAATCAGGATAGGGTAAAGAAGCGTCATCCTAACTCAGCTGAGGATCACCAAATAAAACAGACCTTGATCCAGAGATACAGCTCCATCGGCAAATTCCCCGGGAATGCCTTTAAAGTCCTGATTTGGGGCTGGCAGGGTGAATGTGGGTTGAAGAACCACAATGGAGCTCTGAGCAGCTAGTGACAGAAAATATTGCAGATGCTCACTGCACTTTCTGCTTCCTCAAAACTGCAGCCAGCTGCTTCATGGGGCTGCTGGGGAAGGCTGGTACTTACCACCTGGGCTGTAGGCTCTGCTTCTGGCCTGGGGAGCAATCACACAGGAGCAAGGGGACCAAGGTAAGGCCTCAAAGCACATGCTTTTATTTTCTACAGCAGCAACAGTCTTATAATGCATCTTAGCTGCGTCATCCAAAGATTATCTAAAGGTGTAGGAAGATAAGATGAAGGAACAACCTTGACTTGTTGGGGTGTTTTTTCCTAAAAACCTGCAATGTTAGCCTCCTTCAGGTTTCTCGTCATTTTTACTCTTCTGTAGGTTTGGTATAGCTGGCACTGTGAATGTGACGGGTGATGAGGTGAAGAAGCTGGATGTGTTATCCAACTCCCTGGTGATTAACATGCTCCAGTCCTCCTACAGCACCTGTGTCCTGGTCACAGAGGAGAACAAGGAGGCCATCATCACCCCGAAAGACAAGCGGGTCTGTGCAGCTCCGGCATTCAGGGGGTTTGTCGGCTCAGGCAGCAGCAGGTGGCACTCTTGTTTCAAGTATGAAACCTGGCCCTGGCCCCCAAACCCAACCCTTCCCGGGGGAATTCAGAAAATTTGCACCGTTTCTGCATTGTTTTGATTAATAACTGTAGTGGGTGGCATGATTTCAACAGCTAAAAGAGATGTGGAGAGTAAAATTATTATTAAAGTTTTGTGAAGGGGGTGAGAATAATTATTTTTAAGCTTGTTAACACATCCCAAATCTCAGGTGGAAGTGTACTATTACATTCCCTGACCACTGGTGCGATGGTTTTGGATTACATTAGTATTTAGAAAGATAAAATGAGATGAGAGGCTGGCAGAACTGAGTGTTATGTTACATGTTCAAAGGAAACACCTGACTGCTTCATCAGGCTTCCCCCTGGAGGGGATCCTATTACAGCAAGTTACTGAATATGCTGATGTAACCTGCCCTTTCCCAAAGATTTTTGTCTTTCTGCCTTTTTGCCCTCAAACCTCACAACACAGCGAAATCCTCTCATCCACAATAAAAATAGCAAAAGAAAACATTCATTACAGGAAGATGTTTGCTTCCAAAACGCATCACTCCTTCTGCTTTTAAACAATTTCTTGCACTGCTTGGCAGCAGAGGACTGCTCCTCTATAACATCCATTTGTGCTGTCTGAGCAGAAACACGTCCTCTCCAATTTCTCTGGCAGGCCCTTGGGGAGTCGGTGCTGTGCTGCAGGGCCAGCTGGGTTAGCAGCGCAGCCTTCTCTGACGAGCTGTATCAGGCACAATTGGAGGGCTAAATGCAGACATAAAAACATGGGAGTTTTCAAGTAAAAGGAAATAATAATACCAAGCAACTTACCTTTAAATTGTTTCCTTGCCACTTCTGTTTTAGGGTAAATATGTGGTGTGTTTTGACCCCCTTGACGGTTCATCCAATATAGACTGCTTGGCACCAATAGGAACAATATTTGCTATCTACAAAAAGGTAAGAGGAGCAAATTACACATGGCAAGATTTGCTTGGTGAAAGCAAAATGTCTTGAGTTCGTCACCTTGCCTAGCTTCTTTCCATGGTCCCTTAGGTGTCTCTAGGCAAAAGGGAGCTTTAGAAAGGGTAGACAAACACTTCATATTCACGTGTGCTAAAATGCTGCCCGAATTCACAGGAAGGGGACACCCAGCCCCATGAAATTGTTAGGTGACAGCACTTCCTTCCTCGGCACACAAAGGCACTTAACTAACGCGATCTCACCCGCAGGGCAGCTGGTTAGCTCCTTCAGTGATGCTTGACTCAGCCTTAGGTGCCGAGGAATGGCAGTGTTTGTCCTCCTGGACACCCACTGCGGGCGGCTGGCAGCCCTGGACCGGACCGTGTGGCCGGCCAGAGGCTGCTGCTGCGCCTGCCATGGATGGGAGTCTGTGGGCATGGAAACGCTGGGGGCTGGAGGAAGCAAGCACCCACACTCATCGGGCCCGGTAGCGTGTCTGCTCCCCTATGGCTGCACAGAGCAGCAGCAAACGCTGAGAGTTCCAGTCATGCCAAGTCTTGTGATTTGTTTGCTAATCTCCCAGCAGTTGGTGTTTTTTCCAAAGCCTGAGCTCAGGGTCATATGACTGTGGGAGACCCTCAGCCATTGCTGTTGTGAAATAACAGTTTACAGTACTTCTGACTTCAAAGAAATCTTTGCAGACTCAGATGTTGCACTTCAAGCAGATGAAGATATGTTTTCTAAGTCTCTCACCTTTTAGCTCATAATTTTCAGCTGGTTAGTCCTTGGTTTTTACATTTCTTGTAGGTAATACAATAGTCATCACTGTTGAGAATATGCATCTACTAGTGAATCAAATAGTTATGGCACAACTCCAAGAGGGTTGTGGCACAAGTCCTGGAATTTAGCTGCCCACACTGTTAATGGTTGGTGCAAACTCACACCACAGTTGCCGTGCAGGCCAAACAGCACTGAGATGGTGCCTGGGTATGATTTTTGAAAGAGCATTCCTGGGACTACCTCCAGTACCATGCAGTTCCTTGTTTTTTGCAGGGAAAAGAGCTTATCTATGTTAATGAAATCCATGAAATGTGCTCTAATGTTAAGGGACCTCCACCCTTTTCAGTTATCTCTCCAAAGATACCCTAAATGACAACAGCATCTCCCAATATGGGCAGTAGACAACAGCTGCATTTTCCTTTGAAATTATTAAATAAGAAGTGCTTTATTGATAGTTACTAAAGGGCAGTGTGAAAGAATAAAAGTGAGAAGTTTATTCCAGTTGATAAATATCACTTAAGAAAGAGAACATAATTTTAGGCCGTTTAAAATTAATGAATAACATTTTTGAAACAATAAAAACCATTGTGATTCCGAAGGATGAACCTTAGCTTCGAGAATTGAGATGAGCTCTTGACTGATTTTCTCACCATGTCTCACCTTAATTTCATTTTCAAAGGCACACTCTCCAGAGCAGAAATGTTGGGCTTATTTTAGAAAAAAACAAAACAGATAATAAGCACTCTTATAGAAAGGCCAGACTTGGAAATACATTTCAATCAGTTGTCTGATTGCTTCCAATCCAGAGCCTCCACCACAGTGGAAGGGACAATTTCATGATGTCACAAAAGCACTCTATCAGTTTCTTAGAAAAACTCATGAGGAAATAAATAGTATCTCAGCTTTATTTAATTTTCCACCTAGCCTTTGCTTTCTGAGACAAGGGTGGTGCAGTTGAAAATCAGAAATACCTGAAAAGTGGGGCTGAGGGAAGAGTCTTGCTGAATCAGAATGGGATTGGGCAGCTGCTGCCTCTGAGCAGGGGGCTCTCAGCTGCCAAAGTGTCAAAATATGGTAACAATAAATGATTTTTGCTCGGGTTCTTCCCAGGTTTTCATGCCACTGACCTAAATCTATAATCCTTAATTCATACTGCACAAATGAAACTTTCTTGCTTTGTTTCATTTCATGAAACTCTGCTATGAAACTCTCTTGCTTTGTTTAATTTTGGTTTTAATTTGTAACTTGCCCAATGCTTCTGATGTATTTTATTTGCTACCCTTCCTTATTCTGAGGACAATGTCCTCCCCTTCATGTGGTCCCTCACAGAGAAGGTGTAAGAATTCAGTAAAAACACAAAGGCTACTCATGAAACACATGATACAAAATGGAGACCTGGAAATCAAGTAATTTTAGTGCTGCTCTTAGTGCTGATGAGAATTCCTTCATGTGACGTCAGGCAAATCACAAACACAAAAAAATTTCGGCTCAGATATCACCTGAGGGTACCCTTATAGCCAAACTCTGCAGCCTTTGTTTCATCAGCCTCACACCAGTTATGAATTATAGTGACAGAGTCATTATAACTCATTATTTGCAGTGCATCTGTCTATTTTATTGTTTTGCATAAAGGCCTCTAAAGGTATTTCACTACCACCATCATAGTCAAAATATAATGGACAGGAAATCCATCTGTGCACCAGAAAGAAGAGAAAATAGCAATTATCAGAGTGCACTGCCTGGCTTAATTCCCTGGTTTGTTTAACAGTACATGGTACTTGGCAGGACAAAATTCCTGCAGTCCTAACATTGAAGTATCAGCTGATCTGTAGCTTTTTCACATTTTGACTCGCTCTGCAAAATGTTTTCTTTTTTCTTCTTCTTTTTGGAAGCTAGGTCTTGGAAACACAGTTGTGAAAAAGGATGAAAAAACAAGTTAACTCAGCCCAACTGACTATACCTTGAGGGAGGAGTTCCTCTGCTTTTTTCAGAATAGTCAAACATATAGTTTCTCAGTCAAATTAACATAAAAAATGCATTTAAGAAATAGGACTGAAAAGCTCATCTCAGAAAAAATATATTTTAAAACAATATCATATATAACCCGAAGTTGCATGTTTTGTATATATACTGTATTTAGAAAACAAACCACTTTGCTCCATACAAAATTATTTTTTCTTTAATGAGAAGAGCATACAAAAAGCTATGACAACCAAAATATATTTGAAACTAACTGCCTAAATGAATGTTTAATTCTGCATTTGATGCTGCAAATAGTTTGTCTCCTATAGACAACCATTGCTTTTAATGGTGACATGTATGTACCATAGGGGTATATTTTTGAAAGAGATGAAGTTATCTAGGCCATAATAGTTGGTACTGTAAGGATTGTTTCACAAAGTATTAGCTAATATTAGTCAATTTTCGAAGCTCTGAAATTTGCAAACAAAAGTTTAAACTAGTCTTCATTATAACCTCCCAGAATAGGCAGCTTGACATTGTTTTGAGGGATTGAGTTCCTCAGCATGTACAAATATATATACATAAATTTGTACGTGCTATATTTCAGCTCTTCTCATGAAAAGCTGGTTGTCAACTGGATTTTTTATTTCCACAGAAGCACTTGGCAAAATAGTAATAAAAGGATTTGAGCAAAATATGGTTAAAGACTGTGAGTGAAGTGACTTTAGTAACGAAGTCTTTCAGCTGAAAATGAAAACTTTTTGGTGTGAAATTACTATCTTTGTGTACCAAGAAGGTGTTGTTTTAGTGTCCCACATCTCAGGTTTCCTTGAGGTGTTGGCATACAACGATGAATGGGAACACCTTACTAGGACCCTAATGGGCAAATATTTTATTTTCTACGCAAGACAGTCTTCATGGATTTTAATTTTTTTTAACTAAATATTCAGGGCTAGACTTGCTGTTTCTATTTAGTTGCTACTCAATCTAAATAAACCTGTGCAATCACTGAGAAACTGTCTGAGTTGGGAACAATAAAATACTAAGCCATGGTCTGAAGAAAGGGGAGTGTTTCACTTCAATTCCCCGTGGACCACCACCAAAACATCCATATGAGACCCACCATAAGTGATGAACTTTTAAATAAACATTAATATCAAGCAATCCTGGCCCATTCTGTAGCAGCAGGAGATGAAGGCTCTAACCAGCCTTCCCAAGTACTGTTGGCTGTCCTCCTTACCCAGCCCACCAGACAAACTCTTGTAAGCCATGGCTGAGGCACAGCCCTAGAGCTGGCTGGAAATATTTGCACCTTATCTGCTTGGGCTACTGTTGCTCCATGATAACCAAAGTGCCAAATCAAAAGATAAGTGTCAGAAATTGGTTAAAAGCTTGAAGTAAAATGCCGCCTGAATATTCTGTGTAGACTTATAAATGAGTACCTCCAAACATGCACACTTTACATAGCCGAATGCATTTGTTATTTTGTATATAATATGATGAGCATTTGTATACAACAGATGAACATTTATATTCCTTCAGTTAAGCATCCTTTCACTTGAAGAGACCAATGCAAAAGCTTGGTTACATCATGTTGCACCATATACCCTTTTATTCTGTACTATGGGAGCATTTTTTTTGTAATGTTAATTACAGCATTTATCTCTCAGTTATTCCCTCTGAGGGGTGTCAGCATCATAGCTTATGTTACATTTACAGAAGATTAGTATCTCTGCTCTGTCTCAGTTTTCTGATGATCCTCAATTAATAGCTGGGGATATAATGCTATAATAAGGGATCAGCTTTGTGGCATGTATCATATTGATTGCACGACACGTATAAAATAACAAACTCTCAACATCCTGTCCCAGCATGTACATGTACCTATACCAAGCTGCTCTGAACGAGGGGTGGGGGAAGTAACAATCTCTGGTTTTGTTGTTTCAAAGGCCTGCATAGACAGAAAAAGGAAATCTGTCGCACATTATTATTGAAAAGTTGTTTCTATTGTTCATTATCAGAATTTAACCTTTGGTTCAAATGGTAATTTTTCCTCAGGAAACAGATGATGAGCCCTCTGAAAAAGATGCTTTACAGCCTGGACGCAATATTGTTGCTGCAGGCTATGCCCTGTATGGTAGTGCTACGCTGGTTGCCCTCTCCACAGGGCAAGGAGTGGACTGCTTCATGCTTGATCCGGTACAGTCATGGTGTTAATCACATTGCCACTGTCTTTTAGAGCTCTCTGTGCTTGGTTTTACTTGTTTTTGTTAATCCTTGTCTCTGTAATCTATCCACTTCATGCAATTCTTTTCTCCATATCCTGGATCATCCCACCTTCTCTTTATAAATATTTAATAATATACGAGCATGTTGGTTGCAATACCTGCTTGGTTTTTTCCTACTCAATAGAAGTGAAATTAACTTAAATTCTCAATTATGTGTCTGAAACTATCTTCATTCAAACCAACATGTAAGAAAATTTAATTTGTACTGCGTCTTTGTCTTCACTTAAAGGAATCTGTATTTATTTTCTTCTTGATTTTTTCTGTCTGAATAAGAACCTCAGCATGTTCACTGTTTAGCCTGAGGCAAGGACTGTTTTTTTGATAGCTTGAGCCAAGTGATGTTTCATTTCCTGAGTGCAGTAGAGTTTTATGGCTGTCACCTAAGGTGCGTGCCCAAAAATTTGGAAAAGCCCAACAACCCCTGTATAACTGAACAAGTGCCACTCCTGAGAGCCCAGAAACACCTCTTGAGTGCCCAGGAAGACAATGAGTGTTACTGTGGGAATGCTAGAAAGATCATTCATTTGCAAAACCAGAATTAGATGTGGGGAATAACATACTGTGGTCTTTTATGGTTTTGTGGGGTTGTTTTTAATAAAAGCATGAATTATTACCAGAACTTCTTGTAATGTTTGTAAATAGTCTCATTCCAAGAGAGAGAAAGAACTGGGAGATGAACTGCTCTGCTTGAGACAGAGTAACAGAAGGTGGAAGTTGAAATCAAACTGCAGAGAGCGACACATGGGTGTAGCTGACCACATTCACATTAGGTTATTTGGACAAGATAGGCAAAAAGACTCCAGAAGTCAGAAGATAGTGTCATTTTTTAATTTGCAGTCTTATAATTTGAGGACAGAGATTCATGATCCATCTACTTTCAGGGCTGATTTGTGTTCTTTTGATACTCTATTCCAATTAGGTTTTGTTTATAGTACTGATGTGACAAGTTTTCATTAAGTTAGTGTAAATTCTCTGCTTTCTGGTCTTTTTGAAATATTGTTAGTTTATACACTAGACTGATACTGAAAGGATCAAACTGTGCTAGTATTTCTGCCATGTCTAGTGTGACAACTGTTACAGAAAGCCAACAAAATTGTCTGCTAATACCTCATTTATCCTATCCTGCAGGGTCTTGGTGAATTTATTTTGGTGGACAAAGATGTTAAAATCAAGAAGAAGGGGAAGGTATACAGTCTCAATGAAGGTTATGCAAAGTATTTTGATCCTGCAATGACAGAATATTTACAGAAGAAGAAATTCCCTGAGGTAAGAAAATATTAGCGCTGTACCCAGTGTACCGTGCACTGGCAAGCACTGCATTCCATGCAGTCCTGGCTGATGGAAAAGGATTTGAAGTTCTTCCTGAGTTCAAACCCATGTAACCCTTTCGTACCAGCTGGTCCCTTTTGGATATCCAAGTAATGGAACCCTTTTTTGGCATCCTGACATCTTTTATAACTTAGACTTTCATAAATAAAGTCATAACTTGTTTGTGTGAAGGGAAATGTGCTGGAGAACTAAATCTTTCAACAAAACTCCAGAAATGTGCATGCCAGATTTGGTGATACTCTCATTTTCTAGCTTTGTCTGAATATGCAGTTCAGTAATGTGTGCAGTTGGGTGTTCAGGGCTAGATTCCATGTGCTTACCAGAAGGTGTTTGCAGGAATCTGGCTGGCATCACCTTCTCCTTCCTGCACCCTCTTGCATCTGAAAAATGCAGTATCATTCTTGCACA
The DNA here is from genome assembly GCA_024362935.1 of Setophaga petechia. NCBI lineage: Eukaryota > Metazoa > Chordata > Aves > Passeriformes > Parulidae > Setophaga > Setophaga petechia. The sequence goes on along the minus strand of JANCRA010000004.1, from coordinate 25,404,665 downwards.
GGTCTACTTGCATCATATTGAGCATGAACAACCTATAGGCTGGGAAGAAAACCTAAACTAATGGTGTGAGGCACAAATTAACTATATTTGGTGGTTAAAAGAGAGACATCCCATGTCTGATGAACACTCTTGGACAAATACAGTTTAGTTTTAACTTATCAATGCTAGGAGGACAACACAAGCTCTCAATGTGGAAAACTGGAAGCTCTCTAAAAAGTGTGGCTCTGAAAATCAGGACTTAATTTGGTTAGGAAGCTGTTTTTAAAACTCTTCCTATTAAAAAAACCCTCAGATTATTCTTAAGCTATTAGTTGTCAAGGATACTTGTAATATGGTCTGTGTTAAATAAATGGATTCAGTAAAAACCTCAAGGTGCAGTAAAAGTGAAATATAATGATAAAGCATTTAAACTGTAGTCCCATGATAAGCTCCTCCTTCTGAGCTAAAAAAATCTGGGTTTGGCATATCAGCTATAGCTGATATGGCATATCAGCTATAGCTGCAAGACTACTGACTAAGTATCAAACCCTCCTTTGCATACTACTCAGATTGTAGCTACAGAGAGTCTAACATCACAGACTTCTAAATATATTAACTTTGAATATTTGAGATTGAGACTTCTAAGTCTGCATTCAGTTCAGCTGTGAGAGAAGCAGAAGCCCATGACACAACTTTCATACTTCCCTAAATCCAGCTGGGAAAGGGAAGAACATCTGTGCTTCTCATTCTGCTGATGTTATACCAGGTTATGTATCCAGTATCATGCACTAAGAGTGGAGTCATTAATTTGTGTTTTTGCAAACCACCAAAGTGTTGTTTAAAGTAAAATTCTTAAACAAATGCATCAACCCCAGGCAATGAGGAAAAGACTGAAGAGATTTCAAAGTCAGTGGAAAGACCAGACAGAGGTATTTTCCCACAGGATCAATGAGGACAGCTTTATCATGTGACTTCCTAAATCCTAAAGTTAGGACATACTGGAAAAAAATCATTTGCAAACACTGTTTTATCTCAAATCTGTGCATCATTTGATGCAAGCCTATTGAAATTGTTTGTCTAATGCAAGAGAAGCTCACAGATATTTTTGTTACTTTAAAGCAAGCACCAGAGAAGCACATGGGTTATTTGGGGCACAGGAAATCTTCTCAGCTGTGCTGAACAATCACATTTTTTGCTGCTCTGAGATGTACAGTTGCCAGCATGAGAAGGGCTGAGGCACAAATGTTATAGCCACAAAGCACAAGGAAATGCCCTGCCCATCTGAAGCTTGTTATGAACCTGAGTTTTGGAACCAGCATAACTCAGTTGCTTGATTTGGAAAGGACATAATAGTTGCATTGTGGGAGGACTAGAGAGATTTTGCCATTTCTCTGTAGCATGAAATGTTCTTCCTGGCCTCATCTGTAAGGCTACCCAGCTGCAGCCACATTGGTGATGTCCCTGCCTTCCCTTCAGGAGCCAGGTGGAGATTTTCACCATTTCAGTCTCTGTCGCCCTCTCTGCAGCATGCAGAAGGGTAGTGAGGGTGTCTGCTGAATATCCCTTGCCTGTGGCTTGAGGAGGAACTTACGTGGGCATGGAGGAACACCTCCTTATTCAGGCAGATCATTCACCCTATACTCCTCGGGCATCAGTTTTAGATATCTGTCACTTTTTTGCATTTTTCTTCCTTAGATCTTACCTCTCTTAACTCCTTTCTGTGGTTCTTGGTCAACATGCTGTTCAGATGACTCTCTGATATTGCCATGAAAAACTGAAAAGTTAAAAATATAGCAGGGAATCAAAAGTACAGTGTGTACTTTTGATTGTACTACTACTACTGTACAAAAGTACAGTGTGTACAGTATATCCATGAGATATCCTACGTTCTATATCATTGTCATTAGCAACAAAATACTAAAAATAACCATTTATGAGTAGAAGAGAGATTGCCCCTTACTATCTAACAGCAGTGTCCCAGATCAGACAGTTCGGACTACAAAACCACACTGACCCTCACATTTTCTTGTGGATCACCATTTACCTAAGGCATCAATTCTGAATAAAAAGCACTAGTAGAATGCTGATGTTCTGCAGGCCAGAATAAGCCTCCTACTACTATCATGTAGTGGGAAACACATGTCTAACCACATCTCTTCTAGTATGAGAGTGAAGCTGATTTTTTATTTAGCATGCCAAAATCACACTGCTGCCTAACCAGTTTGAAGAGCAAGCTTCTGTTTGCAAAGTTGCCTGTAATGCAACAGGTTTACTCCAGTCTGCAATGCTTAGTGGGCACTGCTGGGCCAGAAACCACCTCTGGACAAATTTTACTACAACTCTTCCCTAAAATGGGTTCTTCCTCCCCCTAGCTTTTCTTTGGTACTGGTAGTATTTGAAATACCCTGTGGACATTGTCACACTTTGCTATGACACCTACTTTTATCTTTGCTTCCTACAGTCAAGCACAAGAGAAGTTGTGTCTCATCACAGCTTGCTGATGATGAGAGCTATGCAATTGAGACTCCCTCATTAAGAATTTGTCTCAGCAGTGCCATTAAAAATGGCCTCAACAACACATTTCAGTATGAAGCCCAGCTGTGTCCAAATGATACAAAAAAACTAGTAACCCTACCATTCTTTTGTCACCACATCTGTACATGGAGTAAGGGACGCAGGGTGTTGCTGTTGCAGTCTGTAGAAAAAATTTCTTGCTCCCTCCGACCCCAGTCATCATATTTATATAAGAAAAACCTGGTCTTGTTCTGCTGTGGAAGACCAGGACTGTCAGAAAACAGTAGAAGAAAGAAATGAAAATTTAACTTCTATCAGAATGTGAAGGAAAAAAAAAAATCACAGGACCTATCTTTTATGTATCATTTTTGTTCCTTTGAGTCAAGCAAAAAAAAGAAAAAGCAGCAGAAGGGGTAAAACAAAGAGTAGCCTCAAGTTTACTCAACATGGATACTGACCAAGGGAACATGAAGGATCTCCAGCTCTTCCATTGGCATCAACCAAGCAATCAGAAGTGCTTATTGAGCAAATACAGAGCCTGGCATTACTGAGGACTTGGGATGAACCTGTCTAGCATTCATGCTCTATTATTTTGTTTATTTTGTTTAAGAAGAATGCCTGGGAAATATACCAATACACATGCAACACCTATTAACATTCTTATCTGTAAAAAAATGCATGAGCAACAAAACTGGAGAAACAAGAAATAACATTTCACTAATTAAAATGAGTATTTAATCTTCTATGCAGACAGCTGTATGCTAAGGGAAGTAAAAATTTTATTTCAATATGTGGTTCAAGTGATAACCTTATCAGAAGGGAGGAATTTATCTGTATTTTTCTCAGCACAGTCTGAGCACTGTGTCTCTAGCTGGTGAATATCTATCTGGGTAAGAAGCAACTAAAATTGTCAGTGGCATCTCATGCTTAGAGGTTAGAATATCCTGAGTTGGAAGGGAACCCACAAAGCATCCTTTGCATAACACAGTCCATGTACACACAAATTATGTAAATAATCTGCATGTGAATAGGAAATCTAGCACATTCCAAACCTGTCAGGTGATGTGTACACAGGTGGCTCAGCTGTGCAGCTCATGGTCACTAAATTTCATACCTGTGGTTTACAGAGTCCTTATTTGATAATATCATAGAAGCAATCCTTAGCAGTCTGGTTCAGGGGCTGCTTGTTAATATGTTATGGCTTTTTTTGGTGCTTAACAAACTGTTCTTTAGACTTACTTCATTAGCTCTTAAAACCACAGAAGAAAGTTCTTCTTTTGATTGTATTTTTAAAGGTAATTTGAGATGATAATAATATCTTTCATATTTTAACTGAAAACTCACATTTTTCTCTCCTTAATACCTCTTAAGGTGCTTGGTTTTTCCTGATGTCAGGTTTTAACAATTGTGAAGTCACAAGTACAAACAGCTGTGAGATGAGAAGCTATCATTTGAAGCCTAAATAAGCAATTATTTGGGCATAAGCCGTGAAAAACAAGGGAACAAATACTTAAAAGATTTGTTCATTTATGCCTACAATTAATAGGACCAGATTTAAACAAAACTAAATGTAAAAGCTCTAGGCTGTGCCTTATCCATCTTTCATAGTTTGCATTATTTTCTTCTGAATTTTTCATAGTTCTTCTTATGTGTGCAACATGAATCATAAAAAACAACATATGTACAGTTGAACTAGGCCTGGAATAGGTCTGTTTTCTAATTTTATTATCAGTTATATCAAAAATCCAAATCTTATGTTTAGCAGCATAGAGCTTAACTTCCTAGTGTTCTGTTGCTTTATAATATGTAATTTCATGACATTTTTTTCCCCATTTTAATAGAGGATAATTATCAATACTTCACAGTCACATTGAACAATTAGAAAAAAATATTCAATATAGAATTGAATATTTTTCAATTTTTCTCAAGTTTTTCTCTCTTTTCCTTCCAGTTGTGGATTTTTTTCCCCAGCCAACATTATGATTTTTCAGGGAAAGATGACTAACTTGTGGTGTCTGAAGGTCTTGGAGCTGGCATTGCTGAGCAAGTTTTTTATGTATTTTTCTAGATGTAATATCAGTATAGGATGATCTTTGTAGAAAGTGCTGAGATCTTTTATTAGAAAAATGACCCAGACAGGAAAAAAACCCTACTGAGATATTTTCAGACTTTTAGCATTGTAATACAAAACATATATGTCTATTAAATAGTCATGAAGTTCGGTCTCTAGTAATGTTCTGGGAAGATAAAAATTCCTCCTCAACTTTATTGAAGACAGACTGAGAAACATGAAAAGACCAGCAAAATTTTTTTCTTAAAAAGCTTTCCTTTAGTTTACATCTGTATTTTGTATCTCCCCTTCATAAAGGTACAGCGACATGTTAAATTTCTTCAGTGGAGCTTATTTGGTCGACTGTACATACTTCTATCTGTTCAAGACACCTTGCTTGTCTTCTATATCTTCTACCTACCCATTTTTATGACCAGCAGACCTGAGACTGACATGAATACTTCCTTGATTGCTCTTGTTAAAATGGCCCATCCTTCAATGACATCAATTTCTAAGCTGAAAGCAAGGAAATTTACATTCATTAATAAATTGCAATCTCCCAAACTAAGCTGCAGAATGAATGCTATGACCAATTTCTACCTGACATGTAAGATTCTAGATAAAAGTTGGCGTCCTCTTGGAACCATCTGGACATGTAGAGGGGTGACACCATTCCTCATGCTCTGGCTTAGGAACCAGTGAAAGATTAAAAACCAAATTATTTTGACCTTATTCTGATAAGGTGAAGAAGTTTTCAGTCCCTTGTTTCTCCACAGGCTGGGGTTTGATTCCAAACTGTACATCCAAATTACAGGCACTCTGGTTTGCATACCAGAGTGAATGCAGCTCTTTAAAACTCTTATCTTTGAACCCTGTAGACAATCACATCTTACAAAAGGCTGAGCTCAGGACTGATTTCAGCATTTTGCAGTACCGAATTATAATTGCAGTACCCATAAGCAGCCATTGATTTAAGCAGCTTTGATTCCTGCTTCATACCAAAATTATATTTTGCCACGTTACTAGTTGTCTAGCCTGGTAAATATAGTGCTTTGCTCTATGTTTTTCAGGATGGCAGCTCCCCATACGGTGCCAGGTATGTGGGCTCCATGGTAGCTGATGTTCACCGTACATTGATGTACGGTGGGATCTTCATGTATCCCGCTAATCAGAAGAGTCCTAAAGGAAAGGTATGTAATTTGAATTCCTTTCTGGGGAGCTTAGCCAACCTTATATCTCTGGTATTACCAGAGCAATAGTTTAGATAAATAAACAAATAATACTGTTCCACTGCAGAAAAAAATTATTAATGAAAATTACCCTCAGCAATCGAGTTTAGGAAAGAAATTTAGGCAATTGCCAATTTAGGCCAGAAATCTTCCTCTGTGTTTTCAGATTAAATACTCAAGTGTTTTCATATTAAATACTCAAGTAGTTTTCACAGCAACCAAGGATTTAGGATTTTTAGGATTTTTAGAGCTTAGGACCAAGGATTTTTCTAAAGGTAGTACTTCAGTGCCATAGAAAGCCATTGAGACTACCTGTGCATGGCTGCCAGATACAACATGGATCTAAGGAAAACCTCTGCACTTTAAACTAGCAGCTAGAGTTATCACACCTGCCAGTGGGACATCCTGAGCCCCAAAAAGGGTTTTGTCCAATGCTAGAAAAAAAGGTTTTCCTACCTTTTGTTTCCAAAGGACACTTATATCACCAGCTCTGCAAACTCAGGGTTCTACTACCTGGTCAGAAAAGGTGATTACAGTGGAAGGTGGGTTTCATTCAGTATTTTAGGAAAATATGACGTCCTATTTAGACACCAGTACAAAATGCACTGTGACAATGCAGTGCAATGCAATGCAGTCAGTCTTTAAAGAGATGGGCCACGGACCATTGTCAACCTCAACTTCTCTTCTGCAGTATCAAATACCCTTATTATCAACTTTCTAGACAAGTATTTTTTAAGAGACCTAGTCATACAGATGATCTGTAGACCAGCAGTAACCTCCAGGTCATCCTTAGGAAATCAATGGCTTAGTACATAATAGGATGGACATGGTGTTCTGACTCCCAAGAATACGCTCTTTCCTTATCTACACCATACTTAAAACCTTCTATTCAAATGTTTTTGCTGGTACATGAAGGAATCTGCCTCATCTCCCACACTGGTCTCAGAATATCCCAATATCTACCATCTTTAGGGAGAGAGGACTATTGGTTTCATCATGGTGAGCTTGTGTTTACCATAATACCGGCAGATCCAAATGGTCTTCAAAGCAAAACCAGGAAAATAGTTATCTTCAAAATATACAACCAAAAATGTCTGCATGTTTGTTCAGGCAAAAATTATTTAATTTTTTGAATCACCATCCCATAGAAAAAAACCCCAAAACACCACTACAAAAACCCCTCACTAAATGATGTGGATCTGTTTGTACATAGGAGAAAGGGACAAAAAGGAATTTGCTGTATGTGAAAAAAGTGGGTTTGCTGACTGGCCTCTTCAGATGAAACTTTTTGTTTTGAAATCTGTACTAAACCATTGTTGAATAGAGAGAATGGAAAACAGTACAAAAGTACAAAGGAACAAAGCACTTACATAACTTTATAGTTTCCACAGAGTTAACCCACATTTATTATTGGATTGCGCTGGCTTGATCTGCCACAATAAAGAGGGAAATGGAAGAAGCAAAACATGCTGTCATTAAAAATAAGTTTTCTTTCTGTCTCAGTGTGCAGGTGTATAAAGTGCTTTTCATATGTATCTTTTCTTATTGGAGAAATAGTACTCTTGTGGCAAGTGCCCTGATCACCTTTCTCCTGAAAGTCAGTCTATGCACTTGGTTAAAGAGCTGAAAATAATAAATGTCACTGGAATTATCAAAAGGACTTGATCAAAAGTCTTTAGAGTAAATGCAAATTACATGGATGTAGGCCCTAAAATTTACAGATCCTTTTTTAAGTTAAAGAAAGAAAATTAAATGCTATTTTGTTATAAACAATACACAATAAACACTACAGGACAAGACAACAAATAAATCTCCTTTTCAAATGGTATCCTTTGAATAATATTTTTTATAAACTTAAGGCTTATAGTTCTCTAACTATAGGTGAAAATGTTAAACTTATCTGAAGACAGAGCCCATCTGAAGATCCCTAAGTGCAGTTGCACTGCTACCTGATGAAAAACTGCTTTCTTCAAGTTGCATAGTCACAGTAGCAACAAGACACTTGAAACGTGGTTCCATGGTGATACCACTGCTCTTGGCTGGCTCATGACCTTCCAGATTTGGGCCAAGCAGTAGGAAGAAGAGTGAAAGATACTGGTCCTATGTTGCCTCAGAGATGGAGTCCTTGTACCAGAAGTAGCACTTCAGTGGGCTTTAAAGATAAGAAAGAAGGTAATACAGTGCTATTTAAGTTGTGGTATATCATGGCTTTATTGCAGTGTGTTAAAGGCATGATGGGTAGTGAAGTCTTGTGCTCAACCCATTTCTCTGTCTCTCTATACAGTAGCATTCTGTCACACTTCCTTTTTCCCAGAAAACTTTTCTTCTTTTGAACATGTCAAGAGTTCTTTAAACAAAACATGTACTAATATTGTTGTACATGAGCACTTCATAGATAAACCTACAGAAATAATATTTGTTCAGAACTGACCAGCTATCACTGCTGTTCATTTAAACACAGAAACTTTTGGCATATGTCCTAAATAAATTTGCATTTCACCAGAACACACTCACCCCAAGAGGTAACATTTTAAAAAAGCGTCAACAGATACCAGGGTCCAAACCAAAAGGGAAGTTTTACCTTTAATAAATAACTGCAGCTCCTTCTGAAGCCACAATCTGGATAAGTTCAGGCCACTAATATCTATCTACATTTCTGAAGAGAAGCAATAAAATCCTGAAATTTGAAACTGGGAGCATCAAGTTTCCAACTCCAAAATATCCTGACTAAACATAACACGATTATCCCAAGCTCTGAGTTAACATGTAAAGACTCCATATGAGAAGGTATTTTGGCTTTTCTTTCCCAGTACTTTTAGCTTAGCCGGGTTAACTGTTTTGCTGATGCCTGTGGGACACCCACTTTTGACATTTTTGACAAAATACAGCTTCAGTGGTGCTGTATGTCTTTATGTCAGCTTGGAAATTATGTAGTGATGCCTGGATGTAAGGTCTGCACACTGTTCCTCCAAGCAGAAGGCTTTAGGAAAGGTGAGGAGAGGGAAGGAAGGGCTCTCTGAAAGACATTGCTACTTAGGTCAATTGAAGCTTGGTAGAAAATTTTCTAAAATCACAAAAAGAATGCTAAATTTTGGCAAGTCCTTTGATATAATTTCCCCCATAGCCAATCAGATGTTTCCTCTTTCTTTTTAGCTCCGACTTCTCTATGAATGCAACCCTATGGCTTTCATCATCGAGCAGGCAGGTGGCATAGCAACTACAGGGACCGAAGCAGTGTTGGATGTGAAACCTGAGAATATTCACCAGAGAGTTCCTTTTATCCTTGGCTCTCCAGACGATGTGAAAGAATACCTTGCTTGTGTACAGAAACACCAGAAGAGCAGCTAAAGTCTTTCAACATCAGACCTTGCTTTCCCATTTTCAGTCTTTGGGAAAAGCTTTACCTTTCAAAATAGTGGACTCTAGCATTTTCCACCAATCTCTCAGTGAAAGTCCCAGTTTACAAGAGCAGGAAAAATTTTGTTTCTCCTTGCAGGCAAGTGTAAGTAAAAATCCTTTAATTCTGATTTATTCAGGGCAAGTGCAGAGACAGAGTCATGACAAACAGAAACTACTTACTTTATATAATATAAAAACTACTTATACTTTATATAACAAAAGGAAGTGAGTTGTGTTGGTATCCCCATTTGATCTGAAATTTTACATCTAACATTACCTGGATGGCATTGTTTGCAACGGGACTTCTGCATCAATATTTGCAATGTCATTATCTGGATTTTCTGTCAGAGACTTTCTTGCAGATGCTTTTTATCTTGACAGCCCTAAGAAGAGCAAAAGTCTTATGCTGTCTGAAACAATATTTTTAAGCTGCAAATTATATAAATTTTGGGTAATTAATAGAGATGAAAAGGCTGCAGCATTGCTAGGATATTTAACTTCTCACAAGAACAGGAAATAGAATGTGTTATTTACACACACTGTTCAAAGTACAAGTTATAATAAACCATGAATGTGACACCCAAATCATGCCTATTCTGTTGATCCATTGTCCTCTGGAAGAGGATACAAAGACACTGTTATACCTCAATTTTCTGTTACTTTGAAAGGTTCTTAATTCAGATTGAAGCTTGCCCCTTTACATATTATATTGCCATCACTAGTCACAGTGCTGTCCTGTCCTTAAGTGGAAGGGAACACCCAAGTATTGTAGATGCTTGTGGTCAAAGAGAGCAACAAAAGTCAGATGGTCTGCAGAAGCTTACAAAAGTTTATTAGCAAATTCCACACTTGGCATGAGAATTGATACAAGTTAGTCCCTGATCTCCTAGAACATGCACACAGCAGCGGGGTTTAGATAAAGAGGTAGGGCAAAAAGGGAGAGAGCAGGAGGCAGGGAGAGAGAGAGAGGAAGAGATAGAGACAAAGAGAGAGGTGATTTAAAGAGGAGTGGGGAGGCAAGTGAGATACAGAGACAGAGTCCTATTTCCAGCATGGCTCCAGCTGATGGGAAGTCCAGGGACAGGTGGTGCACATGTGCCTGGTCTTTGTGAGGATACCTTTTTTTCCCCTGCCATGAATACAACTTTCTCATTTTCTATACAAATAAGTCATCATACACAGTCAGTTCTTTCAGACCTTTCTGTAAATGGATCAGAGGGCTTCAGGTGTCTTGGGTGGTCTTGATCCCTCACTATAGTCCATGCATGCCCCCTTCTCAGTCCCATTCTGGTGCTTGCACTCTGTTGTCCTTAACTCCAAGAGTTACAGCAAAGTTGTTTGTCCTGGAAAGGTGCTGACCTACTTCAGTATGGCCACCTTCTCCAGCCACACCCTGTTCTTTCTCACAGTGTGTGTTACCAACAATCACTGGTTGTTATTACCAACAATCCTTGGCTGGCTCCACAACTATCTGAGTATTGCTGTTTGAGACAAACACATTGTCCCGTTGTCCTAGGGAGGGAATCAGGATCCTGCATGACCTTCCTGACAGTCACCTTGGACCTCTTTAAAGACCTGCTTAGAAGAATCACATGGGATAAGGCTCTAGAAGATAAGGAGGTCCAAGAGAGCAGGTCAATATTCAAGTATCACTTTCTCCAAGCTCAAGATCAGTGTAGCCCTATGAGCAGGAAATCGGGCAAAGGGGACAGTAGATTCACATGGATGAGCACAAAGTTTCTAGAAAGAAGTTTCTGGGATGTGAAAAAAGAGCCAGGCCCTGTGGGAGGACTATAGGGAGGACATCATCAGAGCATACAGGGATGAGATGAGGAAGGCCAAGGCCCCCTGGCATTGAATCTGGTAAGGGCAACTGAAAGGGCTTCAAGTACATCAGCAGCAAAAGGAAGATTGGGAAAATGTGGGGCCACTGCTGAATCAGATGGGTGTCCTGGTGATGGAAGACACAGAGAAGGCAGAATTACTGAATGCCTTCTTTGTCTCAGTCTTTACTGGCGAGGCCAGCCCTGAGGAGTCCCAGGCCTCAGAGGCAAGAGAGGAAGGCTGGAGAAAGGAAGACTTCACCCCAGTTACAGAGGGTTGGGTTAGAGATCAGCTAGAGAGACTTAACATTCATAAATCCATGAGCTCTGATGGGATGCACCCATGGAAGCCCAGGGACCTGGCAGTTGTTGATAAGCCAATTTCCATTATCTGTGCAAAAGCATGGAGAGCAGCAGAGGTGCCCAATGACTGGAGCAAAGTCAACATTATTGCCATCTCCAAAGGACAAGAAGGATGGAGGACCTGGGAACTATGTCCTGTCAGCCTCACCTCCATACCTGAAAAGGGAATGGAATAGCCCATTCTGGAGGTCATGCCCAGGCATGTAGAGGACAATAAGGTCATTGGGAGTAGTCACCATGGATTCACCAAGGGGAACTCATGCTTTACTGATCTGTGGTGGCATGACAGGATGGGTCAGTGAGGGGAAAGCAGTGGATGTTGTCTGCCTTGACTTCAGCAAGGCTTTTGACACTGTTTCCCATAACATCCTGGCAGGTAAGCTCAGGAAATGTGGGTTAGAGGAATGGATGGTGAGGTGGATGGAGAACTGGCTGAAGGGCAGAGATCAGAGGGTTGTGACCAGCAGAACAGAATCCACCTGGAGACCAACAGCCAGTGACATTCTCAGGGATCAATACTGGAACCTGTCTTGTTCAACTTGTTTATCAATGACCCAGATGAAGAGATAGAATGTACCCTCAGCAAGTTTGCTGATGGCACAAAACTGAGGGAGTGGTGATCCACCTGAAGGCTCTGCTGCCATTCTGTGGGACCTTGCTAGGCTGGAGAGCTGGGCAGAGAGAAACTTAATGAGCTCCACAAGGGCAGGTGTAGGGTCCTGCACCTGGGCAGGAACAGCCCCAAGCGCCAGCACAGGCGGGGATCGCTCCTACAGAGCAGCTCTGTGGAGAAGGACCTGGGACTCCTGGTGGATCACAAGCCATGCATGAGCTGGCAGTGCCCCTGTGGCCAGGAGGGACAATGGCATCCTGGGGTGCATCAGAAAGAGCGTGGCCAGAAGGTCGAGGGAGTTGTGCCTCTACCCAGCTCTGGTCAGGCTGGATCTGGAGTGCTGTGTCCAGTTCTGGGCTCCTCAATAAAAGAGAGACATGGAGCTACTGGAGAGGGTCCAGGAGAGGGTCACAAAGATAATTTGGCATCTGGAGCATCTCTCTTATGAGGAGAGACTGCAGGAACTGGGCCTGTTTAGTCTGGAGAAGAAAACACTGAGAGAGGATCTCATTAACACATATAAGTATCTCAAAGGTGGGTGCCAAGAGGATGGTGCCAGACTTTTTTCTGTGTTGGCCAGTGACTGGACAAGGACCAATGGCCATAAACTAAAACACAGGAAATTCCACCTCAGCATGAGGAAGAATTTCTTTACACTGAGGGTGGCAGAGCACTGGACCAGGTTGTCCAGGAGTCCTCCTTTGTGAAGACATTCAAAATCCATTTGAACAGGTTCCTGTGTAACTCGCTGTAGCTGACTGTGCCTTGGATGGGGGTGTGACTGAATGATCTCCAGGGGTCCCTTCCTACCCTAATGATTCTGTGATTCTGACACTTTCAGTCTTCTATAGCCATCCATCCTCTAGGTTTTCTGGTGCTAGATCTCTTGACACTGCCTAAGGAGATCAGAAATCCACTGTGAAACTAGAAGTCATTGACCAATGAAAGAAAAAATTAGCAATTAAAAGAAATGTGTGATTACATTAAATGATAAGGATGTGAAGACTGGGCTTTAGGTCACTTTAAGTATTAGACCCTTCTATCTAACCCCCTTTATAACTCTCCTGTCTCTTTAAATGAAGTTTTTTACTCCTTGATGTAAACAACTCCTGCACCCTCTTCTCATCCACACCCTCCCACTGTGCTGGTACAAAACTTTCTTAAGAGCATTCTGTGAATTACATTAGGACATAGAGAGGAGTTAAGAAGACTCCTGCCAAGAAAATCAAAGTTATTTTTTAACTTACAAATGAGTTTTAATATTTCTAAAGAAGAGGCAGGCTGAAGAAAAGCAGACAGAAATAATTCAGGATGAGTATTTACCCTTAGCTATTGCTATCACAGGGGTGAGGATGTGATTTCAGTGCTGCTTCAGGTATCAAAGCACTCTTCATTCAGGTGTTTATCTGACACTTTTTAAAGCTGTGACAACTGCCCAGGATCAGCAAGTACAGCGTGTACTTGTTTATTCTGTTCCTCATCACGTGCTTCCCAAAGCTCTGCTATCAGCAGCAGAACACAAACAACACTTAAATCCTGGAGACTGAAGAGGAAGCAGGAAAAAAAAAAAGACGGTTTAGGTAATAATAAAATCTTTTTACTGCATGATGGAAACTGCATGATCAGTTTTCCTGTGAAAAAAAAAGTGCACAGAGTACATATACATAATATTTTTTTTAGACACACATACATATATAGTAATTCTCTCTCTCAGAGCTCTATGTAGATACACAAAGAGATGTTGATGTCACTAATCTATCGAGGAATTCCACTGCATTTTTTAAGTTGGAAACCTAAAGCCAAGTTTAATGTGAGCCCAGTCTAAGTAAGCTAACAATACTAGTTTTACATCAGAAGGATCACTGGTAACTTGGTCCTGTCCCCAGGGGCCAGGCAAGATGATAAGGCAAGAACAGAGATGTGGCATTCCTCAGCATAACCACAGGATCTCTAAAAACCACTGAGGGACAGGCTGAAAGTTTGTTTTGCAGTGGGTGTACCCAGTCTAGTGGCTAAGATCTGTGTTCCTGCTGGCAGGATGTACGCACCTGCGCACTGCAACGTGTCAGTCATTCAGTGCCCTATTTACTGTCACCCAACTTGCCTTCACTGAAGTATAGTTTCACAGAAAACTGGGATCTAATCCCAGCTGCTATTTTCCCCACATTTTGGTTTTTTTCCTATGTTTGCACCAAAAGCACATGATAGTGAAGGGGCTAGTGCTCTGACTAATAGCTGCTGCCTGGGGGCTGCTGACACATAAATGAAAATTCTCCTAGTTTGTGGGCTGCTGGGTGGCTGTTGCTTACAAAGAGATCCATATCTGCTCTGTATAAACAACCCATACAAACCTCAAATGCAGATTAAGAAAGCAGCTACTTTATTCAGTGTGAACAGCAGGACTCATTGCTGGAGTCCTGCTTCCAACTATTTAACCTACCTAAGTACTTGTATGTATTCTGCTACATAAAACCCTGCAAGCACACTCCTCACAAAGTCCTTCTCAAAGGCTCAGGGTGAGTTTTAAAGCTTCCCTCTGCAGTGTGAGACTAGTTCAGACCATTTCTGCAGAGCTCTCTTACACTAACTGTGGGGTGAGGGGACACCACCTACAAAGCCCTTGCAACACCAGGCCACAACTTCCTTCCATGGCCTCCCATCATGGTTTTGCAAGGTATCTGAGGGTTGCTGAGAAAGTGGGGCAGATTTTTTTTTTTTTAAAGAATCAGAGATATTTAGTGGTTGGACTGGTGTGAAAGGGGACAAACCACAAGCTGTCATCAAGGCTGCTGAGAGAAGCAGGCAGTGTTCATGATGAAGATGTTGTGACTGCCTCCAGAAGCAGAAGCCAGCAATACCTGATATTATTCTTCAGATACTCATCAGCATGATACGAAATTAAAAATACATGGAAACGCCAAGTAAGACATATGTAAGCTAAATACTAGTTCACATATATGCCTTTGTATCAGTATTTAATAGCTTCTTAGCATAAAATTATATATGAATAAATCAGTGCTCATTTAGCTTCCTCTTAGTTTTGGAGAAAGATGCAGAAATGATACTACTTGTACTGTACCATATACATATAGTATATATACACACACACATCACTGGTTGTCAAACTTGTTGCCAAAATT
The DNA here is from genome assembly GCA_024362935.1 of Setophaga petechia. NCBI lineage: Eukaryota > Metazoa > Chordata > Aves > Passeriformes > Parulidae > Setophaga > Setophaga petechia. Next base: position 25,389,555 of record JANCRA010000004.1, on the reverse strand, counting down.
AATTCTTCTTTACAATTATTGGGAACTTTGCACCTATTTCAGAAGTAAAATAAAGGCAAACTACCTAAACCTAGTGGTGTCCAATAACACAAGAAAACCAGTCCACCACCAATCTCTAATAAATGAGCAGTTGTTCACAAATCACTTTGAAAACTGAGTTAGTGTGAGCAGCCAGCCGCAGAGAGGTGGCCTTGTGACTGCAATCACAAGATGGGGGATCAGAGAACAGGTTGGGGCTGGCAGGCTTCCCACCAGTCCCGTGGCACCCTGGCTGCCTGTGCTGCTGCCCTGCCAGCCCAGCAGGCCGAGGAGCTGATCCTGGGCACTCTGCAGCAGGACCTCACCCACCCCTGAGAAGGCAAGGCAGCTGAAATGCAGATGGTCTTTGAAATGTAGGACCAAATGTGTGTCTGAACATTTGTTGATACGTTATTCTGTTTTCAACAAAACACACACATGGGGAGTTTTGCTGGTTTTTTAATAAAGCCAACTCATATTTCTGGAAGAGTCAGGCAAAAGTTTTATTCATTTATAAAATGCCAGCTATTTAGAGACAGAGAACAAGTAAGAGCTTTTAGCTTACATGGATCATACCACACAGACTCATTGTGAGAAAAGGGGGTGTGGTGCCCATGGAAGAGAAGGGGTTTAATAAGAGGAAAGATTATAAAGTCAACAACTTCTGTGGGACTGCAAAGGTAAAGGTATCTATTTTCCAGAGACAGGGCCCAAAAGTGGGAATAGCAGAGTGTAAATGAACATTGAGACAGAGGATCTGCACACAGTTACCCAAAAGTACAGAACACCTGAACTTTTGATGAGACATTCCCTACCTCTCAGGCTTCATGTCATCACAGACAGCTTTCACAAACCCTATGTATCACTACCAAAAACACCTTTGGTTTTTGCTCCTAGCTTTCTGCACATACAGATGTGGTTTCAGAAAACACAAACCCAAAAACCTCAAACTAAGCATGTGATCTGATTCAAGTGATTTTAATTAATCTATTTTTAATTAAATTAAAACTAATTTTAATACTTCATAAAGATAGGATTTTCCACTGCGATCTGCCCTGAGGAGGTTGCTTTCATCTGATGCAATGATTTGCATCGTGGCTTTGCAAGACTTTGTTCATCAGGAGCCCCACAACCTGTTTTCTGCTAGCAGCTTTTGTAGTTCTGACCACTGCACTCAGTAAAGGCAGTTTGGTGAGCAGCTTGCAGAGGGTGTTGGCCAAGAGAGCTGTGTACTCCCACGATAATAAACAAGAATTTGGCCTAAGAATTGTTGTCAGCTGCTGAGCAGATCACCCAGTGAATATTTTATCACTTTTGAAGGGCCAACTCTGAAGGAGATAATGCGCCCGCTCAATTACTGGGTCAGCTGTGCTGATGCAGAACGTGCATGGCCAGCCTAACCCCGGCCCGGGCACGGCCATTCCCAGTGTCTCGTGGATTCAGCAGATGCTCCAATGCATCGTCGGCTCGGCACATGCCCGGGGAGAAAAAAGAGGTCAGCTTCTCTCCACACCCAGCTGCTGCCACACTGGCCTCGTCATCGTGTGCTGTGAGGAGCACAGCCCTGAGACACCGTACCCGGTGACACACCATCTGTCCTTTGCCCTTTCGATCGCCAGGTTTCCTGTTTTGTCTCTGCGTGGACAATTTTCTCCCTCTTTTAACAACACAGCATGATTTATTATTCTGGCACAGAAAGAGACAAAGGAGACTGCTCAAACAAAAGAAGGGAGGGTAAGTGGAAAGGGCATGCAGACAAAAGTAGGTCTGAAATTTAAACTCAGCAGAAGAACGCTGAGAATGGGGATGTTTACTTTGTAGCTCTTTTTAAGATATGCTGGGAGAAAACAAAGCCAAAGGGGGAGGCTAGCCTTCTTGCAAATCCACACCCACAGCTGCTAATCAGTTGCCTGCCCTCTGGCAGGCGGCCTCACTGCTTTTGGCCTTCTTCCTCTCCCACTTTCCAGCTCTGTGTCAGTTTAGATTAAAAATTCAGTGTGGAGGGAGTTTCTTTTGCTCTTGGTTTGCAGAATTACTAACAAAAAGGGGCTATACAGTTCGTTGAAATGTCTGGAAATAGTGCTACAGAAACACCATTTCAAAAGTATTCCTGATGGGCACCCTGTGTACACAAGGTTTGTTTCTGAAATGCTCTATTACATTGTGAGAGAAATGTGACAGAAATGCTCATAACAGCAGTGATGCAGAAAACACAGGTCCTCTCCAATTCTTCCCATAATTAGCAAGAAACAAATAGCAAAAAGGCAGCAGGATTTATTCTTAACCTTTGCACAAGACACTGGATTTTCTATATAAACAGAGAGAGATATGAGAGAAATCTCCAAAAGCCTATGCAATTCTACAACACAGTGGATGTTTCCAGTATATATTTCCTGTTCCAAAAAATCCCAGCTGTCAGTCTGTGCTTCATGCTTGACTGAGGAAAGCAATACTGCTAAACATGCTGAGCAGAAGGAATGTTAAGATGGCTATTGAGAAGAACTTGCATTTACAATTCTAGCATTGTTGTGCTAATATGGTAAAAGATTGTGCTACGTGGTTTTATTTTTGGCGGGTTTGACTGAGGGCTTTATTGGGGTTTTTTTGTTTTGGTGTTTTCTGGGGTTTTTTTGGTTGCTGTTTTTGTTTCTGGTTTGTTTTGGTTTTTTGTTTTGCTGTATCTAGCAAAAATGGGCACCTGCACACACAGCAATGAACTCGTTTAAGAGTTCTGTGGGCAGTCCTATCTAGGAATGTTTTTGTGCCTTTTATGCCAGCAGCATAAACTGATATACTACAGAGAGATATGCTTAGAAGTACCCTTTGTGGGAAAAAACACCTGACTTGGCAGCTCTCAAGCCATGGCATTTGACCTTCGGTTTTAAGCAAAATCAAGCATGTTCCAAGACATCCTAAAACCTCAAGGGGTTGTCAACATCCCATTTCAGCATCAACTTCTCAGACACCCCAAGCCAGTTTGACTGTCTAGTAGCCCCGTGTTTACTTTAAACAGTTCTATGTCATGGCATGCATGCTGTGCAGGAGGGTTTCATCAATAATTTTTTAAAAATGCTCTTACTCTATAGAATATTAGAATATTTCCATGGCATTTAGTAGCATATAGTTTCTGAGACTAGTTTTTCCTAGTGGAGGTAGGAACTAGCGGTAATAGCTTCAGAGGGCACTCAGAGGCACCCCAGGGGAGCACACCTAAACCATTCACACCTCAAGAGAACACACAATAGTATAGACAAAGAACTTTGAAAGACAAATTTAATTCCAGGTGAATGTCCAAAGTGTCACTGAGCATATGAACAACACAAGGCTGGAAAATCATCTCCTCCTTGCTGAGTTCTCAGACCATAGGACTAGAGAACCTAGAGGACCTCACAAAGCCACCCTTAACCAGAACAGCCTTCTTAAGGTGGGAGGGAGGGGAATAGCTCACTCTCTGACTCTGCTCCATCTCTGACCACTTCTTCCCAAACCTGGCCTGCAGAAGGTACCAGGTATCAGCACTGCAGCACCACACCTGAGAACATACAGTGTTACTTCTACAATGTGCTTCCCAGCATTCATTTTATTGGGAAAGTCTTCAGGTTTCACTCAGAAGTAGGTTTTGGATCTTCTAGAGGTGGTGAGAACCATCAGTGAACAAAACAAGGAAGAAGCATTGCAAAAAAGAATCCAGTAAGTATTTTGCAAATGGCCATCGCCATGGTTTCTTTGCTCCTTTGCCCACCGAGGTTGGCAGTAGCTCCTCAGTAGAAAACAGGCAGGATGGAAACAAAGAGTGTTGCAGAAATCTTATCTTAAGGCCACTGGACAATAAATCTTTGCACAACTGAGCTTTAAAAAACCCCAAAACAGCCACTTGTGTTTATGAACACAAATGAAGGTGGCATCTTCTGAGACTCTTCTTGAACTCCTAATCTATCTAATCAATCCATGGATCAGGTCTTCACCCTGTGGCCAACCCTCCTCCTTCCCCAAATTAAGTTCCTGGTTGGGCTCCCTGTCTGTTTTCAGAAGAGCCTTGTTAACACTTAAGTTCAGTTTTATGAATTGTGAATGAAATTTTGCTTTTGATTTTAGCCTTTCTTCCAAATGCTTTAGGTGCCCCTGCACTTACCCAAATTTTCACTCATGAGTCAATAAAGCTGTGATTAGTACATAAGATAATAAAATCCCCATTACTGATTTAAACAATTATTTCTTCAAAACAGTGTATTAGTTGAGTCAGCATTTGATGCTATGACCTCCCAGCAAAAAGACTGAAGAGCATTGGAAGGACCGCAAGTAAAAACAGGCGCTCACTCTGTCGTATATCTTGGTAAAGTTCAAAGAGAGCTAGAAAGCAGAAACATTGGGTTACGTTATGACAGGCTTCAGGCTGTGCTCAATTCTTTGGTGAATAGCCAGAAACTGCTGTCAATCTCTAACATGCCAAAACTGATTAGCTGGCATTAAGGTTAAGACATATATGACATATTTGTTATTTTATCAAGGAGATTAAGGAGCAAATGCTGCATAACTGATATTCAGAAGCTCATTCTGGGATTTTTTTGAAGCGGATATTCCCATTTTCCTGTGTGTCTGGTTGTCTCAGAATTGGTTTTGGAGTGCTGTTAAGCAGGTCAACAGTGTATCTTTCATAATAGAAAACCTTCAATGATACAATTGATCATGTTTGTCTTTCCTTCAAGTTTTTCGCTGCATGAAAATATAAGTATTTTTTTACCAGAGTTCTTCAAAGCATTTTGAAAATTACTTTAGTACATGGCTTGTGTAGCAGAATAATAAAATTATTTGTTTCATTGTCAATGTTTGGAAATTGATTTAACTTTAGCAAAGCCAAAAACCAATCACATTAAAAAAATACCCCTAAAATTCTGTTCTACTCAGCAGTCACAGTATGAAAAATTGAGTGCTCTTAATGGAAAATAGTTTCCTACATGACAGTTAAAATTAATTTCTCACCAGACTCTAAATAATAAGAACTTCATGTGTAAGTGAAATAATTTAATTTCATAATTTTCTTTGCTCCAAGAATACATGCCTTTAAAAGCTCAGGTTCAGTGAGGGATAAAATACAACAAGCAGAGAAGAGAAACTAAGAGACATTTAGAACAAGAACAGTCTAAGAAGCATCAGCACATGAAAACCAAATGCAAAACTTTTTTCTTCCCAAATTCCAATTTAAAAGGTGTATTTTCACAATTAAGATGCTAGCAAACAAGGACTGCAAAGGTTTATCACTGTACAGAACTGCAATCTAGTATGCAATAGTGCCCAGCTCATGTATTTCAATAGGTGTAAGACCCCACTAACAACAGTAGCTGTAATTTAGACAGGACCCGAACCAGGTATAGATAGGATTTTTTACTGATAATAAAATGTGGAACTAGTATACCTTTTACTGATAATACATGTGCACTAGAATATTTAAACTTACGCATTTTTTAATAAATGCAGCTTCAGCTATCAGGAACATATAACCAGTAGAAGCTTTCAAGAGAAAATACTCGATTAGTAATCAAGAGCTTTAACTACCACAGCTTTCTGTGGAGCAACTCTTAAGCTTTCCATGACCACACGTACTGTGCATTTGCTGTATCTTCCCAAAGGAAGAATGCTGAACAGAGACAACACTTCCCCCACTGGAACATATACCACTATGGAATAATCATTTGCTACTTTACTATAGTATTTCTGAAGTAAATAAAACAGCTTTGCCAAAGATAAGGCCACTCCAATGGAATCACAAAACCAGATTAAATATTGTTCTTGAAATGTGTTCTTTATATTCTTAAGGGAAAAAAAAACTTACACAAACTGAGTGCAACTTATACAAAAATTTTAGTCTTTATGGTGTCATGTAAGGCAATTCTGGGTGAAGTTGTTACTTCAGGTTGTATAAATACCGAGTTATCTACATGACCGGACTTACCCTGTCCCCTTCTTTATTCACTCTCAGGAGGATGTTCAGCCAGAAGAGTCAGCAAATTTTAATCCACAAAAATAACTGCATTATCACATTTTTTCTAAAAAAGTCAAAGGCTCATGGCTGTTTTGTGAACTACATGCCCATTCATGTGCAGATACTTTGGAAAGTTATTTCCTTTTCATTTCCCATCTGGTCATAAAAAATACCTTGTCTTCCCAGCAATTTTTTTGAACCCTGGATTTTGCAAGCAAACACCTTTGCCCGTTGCCCATTTTTTTAGCAGTTCAAGTCCCAGCAGGTTTTTTACTGGTCTCACTTCTGTTCTAGTCAATAAAGAAAACACAAAGCATGAAACACTACCAGGCTCACAGTAATATCAGCTTCCAGGATTAGAAAGTTTTAGGAGAGACAAGTGTCAGTCCATTCCCAGTTCTGGCAACAAGAATGAAAATAATTTTCTGCATAAGGAGTTTATACAGTCACTTCTCTGGTAGCATTTTGCTCCTGGCTCTCTTTCTGAATGTACAGATCAGTGCCATTTCCTTCTGAGTATCAGCCCTTAGAGGACCACCTGGTGAGCTCCATAATACTTACTCCATAGCTTCCACAAGCAGTGTGGATGCTTTCCAGAACTAGCTTAGCTAGTCAACTTAATAGCTAAGTTCTAACCTGTATTTCTGCTCTGTGGCTTGTTATATAGCCACTGGGCTGAGTGAGGCTCTTCCTTTAAAAAAAATAACAAAGCAAACTTGTCAGGAAATTCAGGTTGAAAGAATTCATCTACAAGCAGCACATGAACAACTCACAAGTCACCTTGTTTTTCTCTTTAAAAGAGTTTATTAAATGCAACTTAAAGACTTACATTATCAACAATAAGGAAATTATCCATCCATTAGTTCTGGTCTAAGTGTTCCTTTGTGTGTATGGCTATCAGCTTCTGAAACTTGTGCACAAAAACATGAACTCAGGGCCATGAACTCAGGACTTGTGCTAGTTATGCTACAGAACTACACCTCCTTTGCCCAAGAGCAAGAGTTGATGTCAATACCCAAAAGCCAAGCCAAGCCTTCTCCCCTTGCTGTTTTTGGTATTTACCATCCTCTGCAGGAGGTACCCAAACCTGGCTACTGGCACCTGGCTAAACCACACCTGAACAGTAGTATGCAATAGCTAATGCTCATGCTTGCACTGATACCTGCAGAGAGAAAAAGACATATACGGCACTGTGTGAATCACCTCAGTTAAGTTAGCCAGCAAGTATACAGGTAACAAAGCAGCCCAATGTCACTTTCCATAGGGAAATAATTTCTCCCTTAACCCCCCCTTCCTTCTCCATCTGAAGCTGGTACAGGGGGAAGACAATTATCTAGTGCCCTACATTTCTCCAGAAACAAGCCCTCTGAACAGCCCAGGTGTGTTTTGGGTGCTCCTGATATAATGCTCAAAAGGACATAACTGCACAAGCTACACAAATGTGCTGCTTTCGAGGCACCAATAAGAAAATTAACAGAATTAAAAGCTAAGTGAAGATCAGCTGCTGCATACAGAAGATGACAAGACTGAAGATCTTTGCTATGAGACACTAGGAACCAGGGATATTTTTCCACTTCCCATTTTAAATAAATCTGTGTCATGAATTCTACATTCTTTTTTGTAAAAACTACTAGCCACTCCCAGATAGGGCTGCATTTTAGTGACCAATGGAGAGAGAGGTACACACATACAGACTCTGCCTAAGAGTATGATTTAGGATGCCTATCTGACAAAAGTCCCAAATAGAAAAGAAGACCAAAATGCCAAGTCATATGTATGTAGTGGAATTTAAGTATTTATTTAAAAAGTAAACCTTTGGACACATTGCAATTAAAAAAAAAAAGGAAAAATACAAAGAATCTATTGGATTAAGCAGTCAAAAGCTAGCAATATTACAAGCTGTTTACATACCAACATTTACATTAATTTAAACAAGTGGCATGTCACCAACATGTAAAATATACTTTAAGAGTTTTAAAAATCAAGTTGAGTTTTGAAAGACACAAGGCTACCACATGCGAACATGGGTTTGGTCATTCAGTTTAAATCCCCTCTTGTACTGAAATGTTCAGTCTTCAAATTATACTAGTGGATAGCTAGCAGCTGTTGCTATTCCACAGTGGTTCTTCCTGTCCTTGGCCATGTAGATATATCCTTTGTCACCCCACTTCTCACCCCAGCTGAAAACAAAAGCAAAGGGCTTGTTTATATATTCAGAAGTTACTTATTTACTGCCTTTCCCTTTAAGTGTTTAAAACTGAAAACTGCTGCCTTCCACATTGTGGAGAAAATCCAAGATAACTGCAGCCAAAAACTTAAGTGTTTTCCAACAATTAAAAGCATCCCAGGAGGCATCCTGAACCCACAGAACTGAAGAATGTAGTCATTCTCTCACGAGGTAGTCACATTGATGTGCAAACCTTGACTACAGGTGCCTGGAGCTCAGACACTGCTCCCCAGGCAATTTAAGGGAAGTCAAAGGCTGCAAACAGCATTTGAGGGTGGTGCCCCAGTAATGCTGAGAACATGAGACATGCTCATGTGATGCACCCTTCGGCATTAATTTATTTTGCCTCCAACCTAGGAGGTAATGTCATTTTTAAAGTTCAAGTATCATCCTATTTCACAGAAGTGACCAGCACTCCGCTTCCATAAAAGATTCCATTACACCCCCACAAGCAGGCTTCTTACTGCTCCCCTCTGCTACACTGCTTTATTATCTACTAGGTTCACAGGCTGTTTCAGCACTGAGCTCCCTTAAATTAACTGAACAAGCAGAATAAGATGGCTGCTTTGGGCCTACTTTATTAGGCTGCCAGCAGCATGAGATTGTATGGTATGACAAATGGTAAAATCAATCTGAAAACAATCTCCAGATTTCCCACATACCAATTTTAATTACTGCTGTGTCTCCACCTCTCCCCTTACAAGTGACAAACTTCCTTTTATTCTCCCCCAGACACATGACACAGATCTTACCTGTTCTTAACAATCCAGTATTTCTTCCCATCTACATCTTCCCCCTCAAAGCCATAGCCTACAACCAGAACACCATGGTCCAAGTCTTCACTGCTGCAGTCTGGTTCATAGTAGATACCTGCAAAGTATTCATTCATGAGCAAAATCATCTGTACAAAACCCTTATCTCTCACAAGAAGCTTTGTGTATTTTGACTCCAACATTGCACAGCTCCTTGAAACTGAGGGACAAGTAGACACATATACAAGAGAAATACATGTGGGAAAAAACATGACCTAGAATTAAAATGACTTCTGAATTATCATCCCTGGTTTTTCCTGTCTATTTAACTGCAGGGTAATGAATACCGAGCAATTAAAAAAACACTAGTTATGTGGATAAATGTAATTAATTACAAATCCCCACCTGATTGATAGAACTGAAATGAAGAATGGCCTGCATCAATAGCAACAGACACTGGACCCACAGCTGCAACTGCTTTCATGAGAGCTCTTTCGTGTCCTTGAGGGATGTCAACAAAGCCAGTGTCATTAGCAGCATTGTATTCTGCCTTGTAGCGACAGTCTTCATCATCCTAAGTAGAGAAAGCTGTAGTTATTACACAGGTTTCCATTTAACACAGAGGTGAGCACACAGCTACCATACATTGTGTGACTTTGCTGCTTTGAGAGCATGGGACTGAAGAGGATCCAGTTGCCTAAGCAGCACTTTGCAAGGATAACAGGGAATACAGAAGAACTGCTTCTGACCTTCTCAAAAGTACAGAAAAGTAAATGACAGTGGGGCCCAAAAAATCCCCACCAACTTGATGAGAGTTGCAGAGGGCCATCACATTCTGGAACACTGCTGTCTTTGGTTGGTAGGACAAGTGTCTTTACAGGAAGGAAAGAAGCCCAGAATGCATTAATGGGCAATGGAAGAAAGCCAAGTATTCATTAATTACAAAGCAATCCAGAAACTGCTCATTGAGCAAGCACTCCAAAACCACAATTTTAACATGTCATAGTTCAAAAAGCTATACAGAATGATTTGAAAGCTAGGAATTTCTGTTACACGACCTTCCACACAACAGTTGGGGGTGGTATTTGTGATATTTCTAGTAGAGTGCTGGTTTTGGTTTTGTTAGGTGGGGGTCTTTTTTTGGGGTTTTTTTTTTTTTTGGTTTTTTTTTTTTTTTTCTTTGATTTTTAAAGTGAAGCCTGAACTGCTGATGTCAAGTACATTTACAGCAGGAGAGAGGTGAGGCCTAGTTTGGAAGTCACGTCATGTGAAACTGAAACAGATTCAGGCAAGCACATCCTTGCCTTACCCACACTGTAGGCTAGTACCAAAATTGTTTCCCCAACTAAATGAACACAGACTATAGCTCAGTTGCTTACTTTCCATACTCAGCAAGTTAGGCACTTCCTATAATCAACTGATCTCTACAACAGCCAAGATTATGAAAGAGTTGAGATTACAGGGACACAGGTGAACAGGAACTCAGATCCCATGTTGTTCACAACAAACGTGAATTGCTATTGCCCAGACAACACAAAACAAGCTGAAAGAAAAGATCCTCTATAGTGAGCAGAACTCTTAAAAGGTGAAAATCACAAACTACTGGCTTTTAAGTGATACCACAACTGACTACTGCTCTTTCATCCTCTTGTATCTGTTTAACATTACAGGGATTTTAAAAGCCTGTCCATTATCTCCATTTATGTACACTTAGTCCAGAAACAGAACTCAAGGCATTAACAACGGTTGTTAAAAATCCAGTTGCCACAAGAATTAGGTGGTCTATAGGTAGCAGCTCTGTAATAGGTCAGTTATAGGAAGATGAATTGCTGTCGTACCACTAAGTAGCACTGTTGACAAGGGCTGGGTTCTTGGTTTGGTGTGGCAACAAAGATAAGGCATGATAGAAGGGGAGCAATGAGGGGGAGGAACAAGAATACTTGCTCCAGTTTTTCTAACTGGTCTGTCAAGATTTTGACCTCAAAGACCAGGGCAGTATGTGATTCCTACTGGGGCTAGCAGTCATGCTAGTTCTCTTAGCAAAGACACAATAGGAATTACAGATGCACTGATCTCTACAGACATTTTCCTTTCTAGGTACTTAAGTTTCCCAACACAACTTTTTCCACACAAAAGACATGACACCTGCAACACAAGTTCAGCTATTCCACTTACCTTTGCAGTGTATGGATAGGATTCCTCTGAATCAATGCCACCATTATCCTGTATGTATTGGAAAGCCTGGTCCATGAGACCACCATTACAGCCTTGATTCCCCTCAGGCCGAGAGCAGTCCACCAGATTCTGTTCACTCAGTGAAACAAGTTTGCCAGTTTTTCTGAAGTGCTGCCCTTCAAGAGCTCCTGTTGTGCTGAAAGCCCAGCAAGAGCCACATTGACCCTGAAGTATAAAATGAAATCATAAGTTACAAACCCAGACAGTTACAAAGTACTGCTCAGTTTAGTAAGCTTGTTTAGTACCATCAAACCTGTTTTGTACCTGTTTAGTACCATCAAACAGGTACAGTGTTTTTCCCCTATGAAACTGGATGTAGCATTCAGGAAACTGGACTTATAACTGGTTAGAAATTCACCATCAGATAGTACCTGGTCTTTAACTGGAGTTACATATCCCTTCTCTCGCCAATCTACTGATCGTGGTGCTTCCAAGAAGTTGGGTTCAAGAAACTGGGATCCTCTGTATTTTCTTTCTGACTTCTTGTGCACATAACCATTCATGAGTTGTCTGAACTCCTCAGTTGTCTGAAAAACAAATCAATATATGCAGTCACTATCTACTGCTGTATCTGTTACACACCATTACTAAGAACTGTACATTACATGTCTCTACACATACCATGTCACCAAACTGATTCATTCCCAACTTGTAGCTGTGTTTTCCTAATGCATGATCCAGATTATGGATTTCAATCATTTTCAGATTCTTCTCCCACACCACTCTCCTCCAGCCTTCCTCTCTCTAAGGGGACAAAAAACCAGCGTATTTCAAGAAGACATTTCAAACCAAGTTTGCTTGCACAACAAGCTTTCTAAGGCTCATAACACCAGGTAAATGTACACTACTCGAATGGGAAGCGTGAACGGTGTTAAGCGGTGATCTTTTTGCCGCCCTCATAAGAAAAACAACGAGTAGAGTGCAGCTGAGTCAATACACAAACACAGGGCAGGAACCTGGGAAGAGGATTATGCTTCCCAAGCCCTGCCCACAGCCGGCGTTGTAACAAAGCAGACATGACTCAGCTGGTGGGGCCCAGCTCCGGGCGCTCGGCGCTCGCCCAGCTCGCCGGGGGCTCACCTCATGATAGTCCTTCTTGTGCCACGACTTCCACAGCTGCCAGTGGTCGTCCAGCTCAGGGTCCAGCCTCGGCGCGCCGAGAACCATGCCCAAGCAGAGGCACAGCGTGGTCAGGAACGGGTTCATGCTGGCCGATCTGCCAAGGACGGAGGAAAGCGGTCAGGCAGGGCGCCCTGAGCGCGGGGGATGCCAGACCCGAGGCGGCCCGCGCGTCCTCCGCCAGCGATGGGCCGGAGCCGAGTACGCCGCGCTGCCCGCCCCGCCTGTAAACAAGCCCGGGCGGCGGGGCCGGGACGCGGAGCGCGCAGCTGGAATGGCGGCTCCTTCCCAGCAGGAACCGCGCCGCTGCAGGGCAAGGACGCGATCGAGACTGGCCCTCTCCACGCACCCCCACCCCGCATCCCACGCTCACCACGTACGAGGGTCTCAGCGGCTCTCCTACCTCCTCTGCCCGGCAACACTCGGCCTCCGCCGTCCCTCTTATCCCGGCCGCAGTCGTGCCCGCCCCGCCGCGCCCATTGGCGGCCGGGCTGGGCCGGGCCGCGCCTCTCACCGGGCCGAGGCGGAGCGAGTCTGCCGAGGCTGCCCCGCATCACCCCCCGTCCCGGGAGCGCCCGGGGGGATGCGGGGCCTCCCTGGGGGCCCTCTCTAGCGCCGGAGCCGCTAGGTTGGGCAATGTTTGTCCAAGTATTTACTCCGAGCGCTGTCGGGCCGGAGATAGTGGCAGCACGCTGGTGGAATTTAACCCGGAGGGCCTTAACGTGGGCACCTGGCAGAACGAAGGGAAAACTAAGACTGGAGGCAAAGAGACATGCATGGCGGGTGTGGGCAGCCCCGGCGCCGTCCGTGCGCTCCGGTGCGCGCTCCTGCTCGGTCAGGCTGCTGCGGCGCTGCCGTGCAGCCCCGGCGCGCTCTGGCCGTAGGTGCCCCCGCAGCCCCAGCCCGCTCCCGGCCGGGACAGCTGCTGCCTCTGCACATCTGCCCCAGGTTCTGTAGAACACAGCCGGCAGGGACATGTCCATGAGGCTTGCGCCAGGCAAAGTATCCCCCCGCACTGGGTGCAGCAGCATGGCGGTGACACTGCTGCCAGAAACAGACTTTACAGGAAAGTCCTTTTATTCCCCCATGTTTTAGTATCTGAAAATCGCTTTGATGGGTATTTGTTTTGGTAATTTGGTATTTTGGTTTTGTTTGGTTTTTGTTTGTTTGTTTTCCTTTTTTATTTGTTCTGCTTCTGGACCGAAGTTCGGTAAAAGGTGTTTTAACACCAGTGGTGGCTGGTGTTCATGTGCATAACACCCAGTAATACCTACTGGAAAACATCAAGAGTTGATGCCCAGATGAGATACTAATGGGATGGACTTGGTGTTCATGTAAGCAGTAGTAGACAAACTTTGATTTTTAACAGGGAACTTGTCTACAGCAGTAGAATAAGTGCAGATTGTGTGAGGTTCACCCTTAAACCCTTGTAGAGCAGCATTGCTGATGCCTTTAGCTTATAAACTTTAGAACATACAGTTAGTGTAAAAATCAGGGTTTGTAGACTGTTATGCAACAGTGAAAAGGAAGAAATCATATGATATATACTTCTCACTTTCTTGATGTCTTAAGACACACAGTGTATTGCTAAAACAAGCAATGCATGTTTCTTTACCCTGATAATCTCAGGAGCATTCTTTGGCCTAAGCAAACTTGACAGACTGAAATACGTAAGGTATACTGAAGGAGTTGTCTTGTCTTTTTAAAGTACTTGTGCAAGTCCTCTATGCATTTGTATCTTTCCACCATAAAACTTTTCACTTCATAATCAATTCACATTTAAAAACCTCAGGAGAGTTAGATATATCATCTAGTTCAGTTAACTTATAATAAGGGATTTTTTTTCTTGAGTTTTGGGGTTTTTTTGAGATGTATGGCATTTGAAAATATTTTACTTAACAGCTTTTGCTGACTTTTTTTGGGCAATTGGATTTCTCAGTCCTGTTTAAGTTTGCTTTGTTTATGCAATTGTATCTAGTATTGCCTGAGTATTGAAAGACTGCAAGTACATTATCAATGAACTATGGACAAGAAGGTTTTTTTCTTAAAGGACAAGATGTTTAGCTGGCATGACAGGAGGTAATGTCTAAATTACAGAAGGTCTTGCACCATAAGTCACATGTCAGCTGTTCCGTAATGTGCCCTGAGACGCACGAACACAAACTGATGCTTTTCTAGATGATATGAGGTCTTGTCTCTTTGGGGAAGTTACCGTGCAGTCAGCTAACATATGATACCACTGTGCTATTCTCTCCTCCTGAACACTCATGGTACACGTACACACACACACACAGGAGTCAAATACTATTTTAATATGAAGATAAATTCACCCTACCAGTTTATTTACTGTACATAGGGAAATCTTAGCTGAGAATTTGTTGAAGTCCTTGAAGGAGACAGGAATACTTTCACCTTCAGCATGTTACTTAAGCTTGTACCGAGTCATAAGTGTTGTGCAGATATATCAGTTCCCTAGATATTTTGCTAAGGACATTTGAGAGCCCAGGTGGAAAAATGTGAGCATATGCAAGGGAAATCAGCCCAGCAACCACCATGGTCAGAATCTGGTCATCACAAGAGTGGTCATTTAGAAAGCTGTGATAGGAAGCTGAACTAGGACCATCTCCAACTCCTGGATGCACATTTCGTCTCTGAGAATTTTATTATAATGTATCAACATGAACGCTGACAGTCATGTTGCAGCGGCTGTTCATTGTTTCAGGCAAGGTAAAAACACTGTGCTACACAGCTACTAGGCATCCCTCTGTTACTGTCCCTGTCCCTGCTGCTCCTGCCTGTGCACCACAATGTGTTCACAAGCCAAACTGTAAGCCCAGTGTGGTGATGGTCTGCTGATGTGAAGAGAGGGCCAGTGGCAGCAGTTACAGGTAATAACTGGGCAGATACTGATAGAAATAATTTTTCATCTAACTGTGCGGCTGTGTGACATTATGCTGCAGTCACACCAGCTATAGCAGCCTTTGCTATATTGTAAACCTCTGTGTGGGGACTGAGCAATGCACTCCTTCTATGTTAGCAGAGAGAATGGATGAAATCAAGAGCTCCTGCAGTTCCTCTGCTTAAAAGCTCACCTGAAGCCTTCCAGTCCAGAGATGTAGCTAGCCATGCTAATCACAGTAGTCAGCGATGTGTCTGCAATAATCCAAAGATCAAAACTTGGAAGGAAGACATTTGTCCATTACTTTAAATCTCTCAATTTCAGGGGATAACTTTCCAAATTGTTTTTTTTTAAACCCCAGCTTTTGAGGAACTCTACATATGCACAACTCCAGATGTTTTCCAAAGGCATACCACTCTTCTAAGAGACAGGAACAACACCTTTTAATAACTAGTCATGTCACCACTGCAACAGCCAAAAAGTTTGCCAACTCCACTACAGCTATCAGGCCCTACAAGTTACCAGATAACAGAGTCTATACATTTCTAAATAGTGCCAAGAACTTGCATAGCAGTGTGTTGCCCCTGAAGCTGAAGGAGTCAATTCAGAATTGAATCTCCAGGGACAGATCTAATCAACATGAGATGTACTGCTGCAGTTTTGAAGTGTGGTTGGTACTGCACAAGCTGCTGCATCACATGTGTGCAGCACAATGCTCCCTCCCCTTTTGGAACCAATCTACTTATTTGAATCCAGGACTTTAGAAACTTTTTTGGTATTTTTAAATCCTTGCCTTCATTCTCCTGGTACAAATACACAGAGGAAGGGACCAATCTGCATCTGCCAGAAGACAACCCAGCAATCAGAAAAGCTAAGCTCCTTTGTAATGGGAATTGACTTGCCATGCTACAGGAGGCTGGCAATATGTGAAAACCATCTGAGCAATGTAAGCAGAATAAGCTATGTCACACTCACTGTGACAAGACTGTGTGAACAAGCAGCTCCCCTAGGCCAGCAATCTCAAGATAACTCATGATCTTTACTGAAGTAAAAACAAGTGGCTTGTTTGCATTCTATTTTATCTAAATAGAAAAGGTAGGACATTTATTTTATTCAGTCAAAGTGCTGCAGGTCTCAATTACTATTGAGACTAAATTCAGGATTTTTGTTCCTGAAATAAAAATATTGAACTGGCTTACTTAAAAAGCTATGCATGTGAACATGTTTGTTTATACAAATATTAAAGTTCTCTAGCTTACTATTTGGTTTCTGTCATTTCACCATACTACACTATGGCTTAAGAATAGATTTCTACAGGAGTATGGTCTCAGTCAAGATGTATTTCAGTGTTTTATAGTCTAAAAAGCAAATTTCTTTATTTCATAGCAGGCTTTTACTGATCAGCTTCCATTAGATACTACCAAAACAAAACAAAACAACAAACAAACAAAAAAGAAAATAAAAACAAATTTAAAAATTCATATGTACTTCTGTTTACCCAAAAATTGATCCAGTTTAGAAAATCAGAGTTGCATTGCAGAGAACACTGTGCTAATTTTACATCCCAGAGTCAGATTTGTGTGTAAGAAATGCCAGTCATATTTGTCTTTAGGAAAATGAAACTTTAAAAAATTCAGGCCAACTTTCTTTTCCAAAAAATAATCATGATTTTCTTCTACCTTATAGTAAATGTTCTTCTTGCAGGAAAAAAAGCATTGTAAGTTTCCAAAACCAGAGTGACTGCTTCAGAAAGCTGGGAGGTTGTGAGAAAACAGCTTCAGTATGGATATCCCTATGTCCTTGCTTTAATAGTTACTATTAGTGGTACATTCAGAAAAGTTTTAGGAACTGCAGATATTTTTTACCTAAAAGGTAACCTTGATTGAGCATGCCTGGGAGAAAGGCTACCAAATAAAAATGGATGTTTCTCCTCTTCTGTGCAGTTCCATGAAAATAACCAACTTTCTCCTCCAGCCTAGACATTCCTCACCACAGATCTGAGGTGGCTCCCGAGTTTATAATATCCCTCTGGGATTAACAATATTCGTTCATAAGTAGCCTCTTAAGAATCTTTGTTTTGGATTCTCCCTAGTAAAATATAAAATTACAACTGCTTCAGCTGGAGCACAATGAGGTTAGTTGCATCATTATTAGGTTAGAAAAGGAAGCGGCATTTGCTTCAAGGGAACCCAGATAGAGTTCCGTGAGTGTTCTGAAGACCTGGGAGATGGCTGAGGAATAGTGACACAATCCTTCTGAACTTCTTTGTTTCCAGTGGTCTTGTGATCTATCAGAATCACCATTTCCTCACCCAAGGGCTAGATAAGAAACCACATTCCAGCTTCTCTGCTGGCCCACAAGACAGAGACGACTTCGTTTGCATCTCAATGTCTCACCCAGTCACAGGAGTTGGGAAATGATGCAAGGGATTGCTTGCCTTGCAAGAAAGACCGGGTGGGGGTCCTCCCTTACTTCAGGGTTAGGGTTCCTCATGAGCAATATTCTGTTTCTGTGAGGTTTTTTGATGAAGGTATTTTTGTATGTGTGTGGGGGGAAAGGAGCTCTTTTGTTCTTCTTTTCCTTTTACCTTTTTTTTTTTTTTTTTTAATAGAGGTAAAATACTGAGTTTGAAGTCAGCTTTGAAGCTTTGACCATGCTTAAAATTCTAAACTTTGATTGATTCCTGATTCATTACTCAATGTCTCTTCCTGATTTCTGGCAGGTGGTAATTTCTGTGTTTTGTGTTCTGTCTTTGAAAGCAGCTGGGGGAAATAGTGCGAGTATGCAAGGAAGTATCATCATGAATTGTTGATATAGAAGTTTACAAATATAGAATAATTTTCACATTGTATTGATGTTTGTCTCAAATTTAAAGGTAATTGGTGCTTTTTCCTCCTTATACTAAGAAGGATATTTTCAAAAATTTCTCAAAAGTATTTACCACTTCCTGACTCTCCTAATTTAAAATTTTATTCTAACAAGTTGGAAGTTGTAAATCCAGTCAGTATTGTAAGATTCCTCTGACCAAGATCAATTTTTTACTGCCCATCAGTACTCTACAGATCACAGTGAAAGCATTTTAACAGATTTCAAAGAAGGTGTGGATAGCATTTCACATACTATTTAATATTTGAAATCACATTTTGTTTTGGTTTAATGATCCAACATTTCTATTTTGAGATGAAAACAGTAATAGAGTTCAGAGAAGTATAAATCTTTCAGTGTTTGATTATGATGTTTGTGCTTCTGCAAACCATTGTAAACAGTTGCACAGCATGAAAGACAAATCTGTCTCTTGGAGCTGTAGTGTCTAAAGTACAAGCTGACATGCTGGAAAGTATTTCCCATGATAAGGTTAGAGACTGTGAGTGAGGTGAGGAATTATTTTTAAACTTAAAAGTTACAGGCTGGGCTTCATTAACAGATCATGTGAGAGAAGGTTAAACAAAAGCTGCTTACAGAAGAGGAGAGAGGCTATTGAAACAATCGAACACGGGTCTAAAGTTTGTTTTCCTGAAAATCAGGTAAGAGCAAAATGACTGCATGTGCTTTTGTGGTAAGAGCAGTGGTGACTCACACCTGCTGTTATTTCTGCTTTACAAACAGAAAGACTGAGGAAAGAAGAAGCAGTAATGTGCAGCTGTAGCCATTGAAATCAAATTAATGACTATGAACAAATCACTATAGGCTCTTCAATACCATGATTAGCCATGGGAAATTGTAATGCATCACATCTTTTCTCCTATTTCTGCCAGTCAAGATAAGTGCCAGGGTTTCCTAGTGCCAGGGGAATACATGTGATATAAATGAGTGAATTATGCATTGCCTTGTCAGTCTCTGAAATTCAGGTGAAGCATTGTCAGCCCATTGATCCTCAGGATGCTGGCAATTGCTGCCAAAATTACATTATAATTTCATATATTTTAATAACTTCTTAATCACTGTGGCAGAGACACTACACCAGGTCTTTTGTAGAACTTTTATGGCCACCAAGGACTTTCTTGATTTGAATCTTTGCACTATCAGTAGAGCAGAATTTCTTTTGATCTCTCCTTTGGTCAGCCTTAGCCCATGATGCATCCTAAATATATTCCACAACCTTCAGGACAGCACATCAAAAGGCAAATGACTTCTGCACTGGTTGTTCATTTGCCACTGAAAGTGAGTGTGTGCAAGAGGACATTCATCTGGATATGAGGTGAAGCTGATTTAGTTAGTGGCCAGCATGAAACAAGATACTTTAGGAAACTCACATCACAGCAGTGTCTGGATGGCTCCATGACAAGGCCATACATAGTGCAGCAGCTGCAGAGCTGACGGTTGAGCACTGCTTCTCAAACTTGTCTCATAAGCAGCTATATATAAGCTTACGCAATTTCCTCTTGCTCCATATGGAAACATCCACAGGGACTTTACTAGACCTTGCCCTTGGGCTTGCAGAAGAGCACAGTGAGTGACTGACAGAGTATTCATAGAATCACTTCTCGTCCTTGTCACCAGAGTCTTCCTCTGCTCTTATAGCAGGCTATCGCGTGGTGGGTGTGCATTACCAGAAGTGGGCTGACCTGGAGTGGTTGTGATGGTGCCTAGAGTGGCTTACAGCTGTGCTGGACTGTCTAATATTGGGGCCTGCTCAAGCCAAGCCTCACTATTCACATTACAGTGTACTCTACCTGCAGATTCCTCCCTCCCTAAGCTCTACTGCTCAAAGTCAGACTTGGATATTAGCTAAGTAAGATGTTTTACACACTGGCCTGCAAACAACTCATTACTGACCATATCCATGATCTAATGCAAAAAATTTGGCCTTTGCTCATGGCTGGAAAGGTGATGATGAAACCCCTTTGTTCAGAGGCTGTCCCAGGGCTGTGTACCTGGGCTGCCTTCTGCTCTCTGGCCCCCTGATAGTGGTCCCAAGCTCTCCCATTTGCATGAAGGGCAGACACTTGAGCACACACTGCAATCTGCCTGTTTCCTCTCCCACAGCTGACTTTTTTTAAGGACTTTGTTTTTGGCTAAACAAGTAACTACTCAAAACAGAGGCTGTGTTTAGGGGTTTTTCCAGTCTGCTCCAGCTACCACATCTGTTAACAAAAGCTTTCCTTGGTACAGGTTTCAGTGCAAATTTTCAGAGGCCCTCAATCTTGACACTTTGATCTAGAACTAGGTACATTCACAAGCTGTCTGCAAAAGGTTAATCCCCAAATACTATGATAAAGAGAGACATAGAGGAAGGAGGGGTGAAAGAAAGTGAAGAAATATACAAAAGAATCAACACACTAGCAGTCTAGAGTTTACCTAAAACACCCTTAATTTTGTGACCATTTTGATTATATGTACAATGGCAAATATTAATGTAATTGTAAAAAAAGTATTAATTTTTTTTTCTCCTAGCAAATAAGCTTGAATTTTGTACTTTTTTTTTCACACAGTATTACTACATTAGCACAGCTGGACACCCACTCTAAATAATCTTACATTATAACAAGGCAAGGACACCTCCTCCATACTGGCACAGATATCTTCTTCCTGGGTTTCATGAAAAAATGTATCCAGAACTCATATTTGAGATCACACACATTTTGTCATCTGTTGTTCAATAGACTGAGTTTGTACTGTCCTAAACCATTCACGGATTGTAAATTAAAATTCCTAGAAAGAAGGGTTAGTTATTAATGGAAAAAAATATACTTCATTGATGTTCTGTATTTAGTGTACTATAATAATTTCAATTAAAATGCTCCATCATAAATGGAGCATAAAAATGTCTCCCCTTGAAGCAGTATTTAAAACTAAAACAACAGCATTCTCTAATCAAATACTGGATGAGACTCAGTTGAGTTGTCTACTAAGATTTCTAATACCATACAGAAAGCTATTTTCTTTCTTCTTTACTTCTCACTGAAAGAAAAGCCAAGCAGAAGTGGCAAAGTCCAGCTGGGACAAGCCTATACTTCTTCCTGTATTTGGCCACATTTAAGAACTACATTGTCTATTGCCCAGTATGCAAGTCTTCAGTTGCCTTGTTTGTCTGAAGGGGACTGGAGACATTAAATCAAAGAGTCATCAAAAAAAGTCTTTCAGAGAAGTATAAATCTTTCAGTGTTTGATTATGATGATTGTGCTTCTTTAAACCATTGTAAATAGTTTAGAAAATTTTGACTCAGACAACTGTCTGGCTTTTCTTGTTAGCTTTCAAACTGGAATCGATATGAACATATTTTTAAATGATACCAGAATGTCTAGCATTGATGTGTCTGCATGTTTTAGCTCTGGCTGTAACATGCCCTTTTCACCTGGACTCAAGGAGAATTTTGTGCCTGTCTGATGATCCTGTATGAACCCAGTGCCACTGAGGTTGTTTGCTCCTCCTGTGGTAACCTCAGTGAGGCAGAAGTCCATCCCCTCAGCCCTGAGCCACTCTGCCGCCAGTGGTCTTTCTCCTAATCTTCCCTCAGATGACTAAGGTTGTGTGCTCACAGCTCCTGATGCAGAGTGAAAATGAAGGCAAAGGACAGAGTTGCTAGAAGTGACTGATAGTTGGCTTAAGCAGAATATGTGTGATTTTCTAATATTTCCCCTGACATTTCCACCCGTCAAGTCAGCTCATAGTCCTTTTTAGGGCTTTTTATGCCTCAAATTCTTCAAAAGAAAAATAGCAAAAATAAGCTCTTCCTCCCCCCATCCCCAAGCTTTATCACCAAGACCATTCACTCTGTCGAATTTGATTTCATTAAGTGTTAGCCTTACCTTATCACTATCCTTTGAGAAAAGCAGAGATCAGCAGCCACCCTAGATATTGTGTTAATGCCCATTGTGTGGTTTTGGCTAGATCTTGACTGAAGATAATCAAAACAAAATAAAAAAGAGATGAAAAAACACCTCACTGTAGTGGTATCACTACTAAAGGCAATATTTTGGATTGATTAAATTTCTCTTCCATGAACGTTAACTAAAAATACTTTGTTAACCAAGACCTGCAAGGGAGTAGGGGATCAAGCCTGAAAATAATTCAGGACTAGTGTCTCTATAAGATGTCCACACAGCTGTCAGAACTTGTTTCTACATATTTTCCTAGGTAGAGCCTGGTTGCAGAAACAAATTTTCTGGGCTGACAAATCAGCATATGTGTTGCTGCAGTACTGTCCAAACTTTAGTGGAAGAAGATGAAAGCCAAAATTTGATTTTAATTTTTTTAAACGTGAATTGCTAGTATATTTAACAAGGGCTTGAAGCATTTTTTATGCAAAACACTGGAAAGAAAATAAAAAAATCATCTACTGCATTTGTAATTCAGTTCAGTTCAGATGTAGTTCCACATCCTTAATTCACTACAGACATGGCCCAGTGAGGTCTTGGCTGCCCTTTTGCTGTTCTCTTCCTCAAGCAGAGAAATCCAAGAGTATGCTGTTCTCACATACTGGAGCAAAGGTACAGTCACAGCCAGTGAATGTACCAAAGGTACGTTCTCAGCTGTAGGGTGCATGAGTTTTTCTTGTAATACTGCAGATACTAGGGCTGTGGGTGGCTCTTTATGAATGCTAAGCAAGGGAGATATAAAGGAACAGTTTTATCCTCAGGTCCCTGGACAACCTTATCCTTACGTTCAGTTATGTACTTGCAATTGTGTATATGCATAGTTCACTTGCTTGTTGCCTGCTTCCTCTGTATTTCCATTTTGTTCCCCTCTCCCATTGGTTCTGGGAACCACTAGGGCTACCTCACATTTCTCAAACAACCTTCCTAGTCAAGAAAATCTGCAAGTTTCACATGAATCATAGTGAAGCCTTACTGTGCATCCTAATGTAGACTGAGCTGAAAGTGTGTGAGTATGAGTTTTGTGTAAGAGTTTTGTTAGGTAGGCAATGCAGAATAAATGGTGAGATTCACACTTGTCCTGCTTCCATTCCCTTAGTCAGACCATCAGTACCTTGTGTTTGTTTTTCCCATAGAGAATATAAGACCAAGGGCACCATATCATCCACGTGTCTATTTCCCTGCTCTATCTTTTGACGATATCTTGTATCTTGTGATTAGCCATCACGAGTCAGGTGTGAAAGGGAGAAATCTCCAACTTGCCTGGAAGGCAGCTTTTTGATAGGAGAGAAGAAACCAAACCAGAGCCTCTGCTGGGGGAAAGCCAGGGAGACCACAGCTGCCACAAACCAGTGCTTGGCAGCTGCACTGCAGTGTTCCCTGATCTGAGCATCTCTAGCTCCAATCTGGCACAGCTTGCTCAGTGAGGATGGGAAGAGATACAGTGAGAAAAGACTGAACAGGAGACAAAAGTGAGTCCCAAAAAGGCATAAAGAAAATGCATTGGTTCTGCCCTTACACTACTTTTTCTGCCATCCATGTTGACATCTATCTCCACAGCTGCTCTCTCATTTATTTGCACAAGATCCCACAGATACCTCTGTGTTATTGCTAAAGTCTGATGGATTCTTGGAATTGATGAACTGTAGCTAAGAAGAACAATTCCTATGTAAAGAAACTGAAGTGTGTTGCAGTACACGGGCAGTGCAATATCCTTGCTCCTACAGAGCTCAAGACTTCGCACTGCAAGCAGGCATCCTACAGACAAAGAAGGAGGCAAAGGCAGGATGAGTTTTGCTTTTCTCTTTGGCTGTTTCTGATTAGGTAAAGTCTGGGGTAAGTGAAATTACTAAAGACTGAGCATCCTGGAACTGCCAGGTGTGATATGACAATGTGCTTCTCATCAGTAGCAGAACCTGATGATGACAGTAAACATCAATAGTTTTCCTAAGAAAGCATCTTAGAAAAGCAGTTAAGATGAAAGAATCATCACTAAAGGTCAATATATTGCCTGAGTATGCAATTAGTATTATTATTGTTTATTATTGTGTATTATTGTGTATTAAAGTGTATTATTCAATACACTTTTTAGAGATAGAAGACTTTCCCATTTCTATGGATTTCTACAACACTTGGCAGGAAGCTACAGTCATTTTCTGAAGACACTGAAAAACCATGCCTTGTATTATTATCCACAGAAGTGGTCTCATATAATTCTGTCAATTCACATTTTATTCACATGAATAAAATACACATACACACACACACGCACACACACACGCACACATAGAGAAACACACACATTTGAATGTTTGTAGGACTAAGCCCTAAATACCCAGGCTCTCTGCTTCAGTGGGATGGAAGAATTATTTTTTCTGCTCGGGGAATAGCTGATAACACTAAGTCTTTCATGCTCTTGTAATGTGCTGCATCATTTTTTTTCCCAGCATTGTACTAAATTTCAGGAAGAGTAGAATAAAAAAACTAATTATAGGGCACATATATGCAGTCTACTAAATAAAGTGTCTTTTGAAGCATGTATAATTTAAGACACTATTTCTCAGAAGACTAAATGGAGAGTAACCTGACATTTTTTGACACCTGACTTGAGAAATTAACAAATTTCAAAGGGTTCTGTAAGCAAATTGTATACTATGGAGGCCAAGTGGAACTGTTAAGAAATTTTCTTCCTGTCCAAAAGCTACTGTGAAGACCAGACAGCAGCTTTTGCCAGGATTACTTTCTGCAATGAAGTGTAAGAGGATCACTAGTGTTTTGTTTCAACCTGTACAAGTGTTACAGCAATATTTCATATGTGTATATATATATATATATATATATATATATATATATATGTATGTACGTATGTATCTCCAGTGTCCAAAAGGTCCAAATTGAGGGCTTAAATTAGCATCACAAGCTGAACTTTTTCTTCAGGCAAGAGTTGATGAAGCGATGCCGCTCACAGATGAGATTAGCAGTCACATTACTTGTACATGGAAACCGGCAGGGTTAGGACAGAAGATCAAAGCTGCTGTTTTACATAGACCTTCTTATGGCTTTTTTTTTTTCACTTGTCTTTGAGCCTTGCTTTACGCTTTCTTGTCTTACTGTCTCTGTTGAGTTTTCTTTTGTTGCTGGAATAATTTCATTTCTTTGGAGGTTCCTCAGACTGGAATAGATGTGTGTGGTTTGTTGCCTGTCCCCCTTCTCTTTGACTCAAAAGCCATCCCCTGTGCTGTAAACATCCCTGCAAACCTTTCCTTTCCTTCTTCTCATGTTGTTGCCCAGCTCTCTGTCTGCACGGAGGAGGTAACTGAAAGCACTCAGCAGAAGATGGAGTGGAGAGCAGTGTCCTCTATAGTGTGTTCTTTGGCACGGAGCCTGGTCAGAGGGGTACATCCACACACCACTATCATGGGCAGATAGGGTTCCTAGAATGCTTGATCAAGAAAGTCATTATGCTTCCCTTTGAGAAACAACTCTCAGACTCTTCTTGCTGCTGCAGAAACAGCATGTGCCTAGATGCATTCTTATCCAACCAAGCCTTCACAGAGATGTTTAAAACTGTGCAGCAGGAGCTCTGCTAGCGCAGTAACTTTAAATGCATGTGCCCACACATGACTTACTTGGCTAGCAGCTATTGCAAATGAAACTAGTTTTGCCAGTAGCTTGGGTCGACACAGTCTTTTTCCCATTAAATAGGTCACAATGTTGATTTTTGATTTGTGCTCTTGTTTACCAGATTCTTACTGTGGCTGACAGCCTGAAGGCACGGTGTTGCAAAGGGAAAGTGGGATGACTGGAGGTCTGATGAGAGATGTGTCCCTCTTGTTGCAATGCCCTCTGTATCTCCCCAGAAGCCCCTGTACAGACAGACAGGAGGTGAGAGAGGGGAGGAGATGGGGTCAGGGCAAGCCTTGCTATGCAGTTTGATGATTGTGCAATGCTGTGTCCCCAAGCAGAGACTTAAGTCAGTGCAGCAGTGCACTCCAAGGTCTCCCTGCACCAGACACCTCCTCTTATTTTACCAGAATGCATCGCACACAGGCTGTGCAGGAAATCGGATGTAATAGATTTGTGGTTATATTGCGAAAAAAAAAAAAACCAAAACCCAAACCTGTGTGAAATCAGCATGTTTGTTTATCTTATGGAATGGTCATATGAGAGAGCCCTCACCTTCTTTCACTGGTAAAATGTACAGATTGTGCCTCCAAGAGTGATGAGGGACAAAACCAAGATCATCCCTCTCACCTCTCAGCTGCAAGTGTGCTGTCAGGAATCAGGAAGAATTGTAAAACAGCCAAACAAAGGAGGAATTTGGCAATGGTCATTTTGAAATAAACCTGTTTGTGACAAGCAGTGACTGTGGCAATATTTACGCTATGATTCATACCAAAGTGCAGCACCTGAAGTTCTAGTCTGGATGACTTTTAGGATAGAACCAGCAGCAAATACTATTCTAATGTTTAATAATGAGCAAGCAAGCATCAAAGCCACTTTTGACTCTGGAACTGTATTGATTTAGAGTAGTGTAAGAGCTGGCTGGAAGCATCTGCACTGCCAGGTGCGTGTTACTTGTAACTGCATTCACTTGCAGTCTCTCTGTATTCACTTGCAGTCTCTCTTCTCTTTTATGTGACAATTTCTGTTACAAGAAACTCTTAGCTGGCATATATCACATTAGAGCCCTTTGAGGATGCTCTCAGAAAGTCCCTTACACTGTCTCCCACTCCACACTGATGATGAGACTGAACCTGCATCTATGCTAAAGGGCCAGCAACAGTGCCTGTGTCTGTAAGCTGCGGGCAGCTCCTGGAAGCCTCCTTACAGAGAGATATAGGCATGTTATTCTCTCAGTGCTACTGGATAAACAAACTGCTACAGCCAGGAAGACATCAGAGATGCTTTGTATGCCTGGTTATTGATGCTGTCAAAAGGCAGTTTTTAGAAACTCAGCAAATTCCAGTGGACACCAGTGGGAGCTGCATGTTTTTACATTACAAAAACAGCTCTTCTGAGGGAATCAAAAAGTCAGGTTCCTATTTCTTTACAGAAACTCAGCTTCAGAATATGAGACTGTTCTTCCTCTCCTGTTCTAGTAATATTGATAAATACCTGGTTAGAGAAAAAGCCTGTCTTACTGACTGTCTTACCAGGGGAAAATGAGATCAGAAAAGGGGGTATCTACAGATTACTTCCTCCAAGAAGATCTTTGCTTCCAACAAAATCTTCAACATTGGACTTCTCAGTTTAATCCTTAAAGGTACTTTAGTGGGTTTTTCCTACCTAAAGTACTTATACAGGGAAGTGTCTTCACACAGGCTGCTTGGGTGACTCCTCTGCTTAGCATTACTTGTTCTCTTAGTTTTTCCCTGTACTTAACTATTGAAGCTAGTTTTGAACAGTTTAAAGAAAACACCCATAAACATTTAAGCAGGAAAAAAATTAAGAAAAACCACAGTTTTTAAAACAGAAAAATGACTAATCTAGAGCCTGGAAGAACCGCTTACGTGACAAACCTGCTTGCTTAGATTTTGACTTCTCACCTGTCTCTAGTTTTTCACTTGAAGGAATTCTTTGTGGGAAATGCAGGCACAGAAAGCTTCCATGGCCTTGAGCATACAAGCTCAGAGATAGAGATGGAAACAGTGTTTGACCTTAGACCTTGGAGAAGGCTTGAAGGTTTAGAATAGACTAAAATTAGAACAGAGATTAAATAAGAATAAAGATTTGTAGTTGAAGCAGAAAAATGTTTTAAGCAAGTAGATATAGGCCTCATATAAGAGAATGAATATGCTAAGCAAGATAGTAGAATACAATTAAAGTTTAGCAATAGAACTTGTTATAGAGTTGATAAAAAGTAGAAGATACAGCAATAAGTTTTTGTAGAGTTATATGACTGGATAGAAAAAGTAAAATGTAGCAATTAGCGATTGGTTATGAAGGTGCTAGTGAGCTTTGTGGAAGTTTAGAATAAGAAATTTATGAAAGACATTGTAACTAGAATTATAATGGCTTCTGATACAAGGCTTCTAATGTATAGCTTCTAATGTGATTATTCCATGAGACTGATTTTGAAATAAACCATCTTTTAAATGCCTCTTCAGTCGAGCCTGTCTTTCTTTGTCCTGAACAATTCTTGTTTCTTTTCATTTCCATTTCAAGTTTATGTCTTTTAAGTCATTGCAAATGCATTTCATATCCTAGCTAGTGTATTTTTTTAATTGCTGGAGAGGTAAAAGTTGTACCTCTGCACTTTGGAAGCGGGCTGAAAGGCTGCTGTTATCTACATCTGAAGCAATGGCAGGTCCTTTGCCTGTCGTGAACTGCACACCTTTTCCCCACAGCACAGCCCAGTCCTTTCTGCTTATTTATTTTGATGGGTCTGTATATTTGCTTTATACATGAGGAGGAAATAATTCACAAATTCAGATTTCCAGAGCTGTGATGAATTAATGTAAATAAAAGTAAATAAAAGACAAAACAAACATGTTAATACAATTACAAATAGCTTTCTGTACTCCTTTTTATTACACACACGACTTAGAGATGCAAAGACTCTGGAAGTTGTAAAAATGAATACCATCCTCCATTCACATGAAGTGTCACTTTCCCAATCTGTGTATCTTCCCCACTGTGCAGAAAACATCTGAGGACAGGGAAAAATGTGAGGAGGATGCATCGTTAGTAAGTCTGCAGCTGATACTGTTATACAAAAAATGCCTTCTTCCCAGCAAGCAGGGTGAAATTGTGAGAAGAGAGGTGCTGTAAGTTCTTTAGTAAGAAAATGTGGACCACTCAGAGAGTATGTTCACTCTAATCTACAGAAACAGTTTAGCTGTGACACTGTCCACAGTCTGGTATCCAGCTGCAATACCTGGGAAACCCACCATCCAAAAGCAAGCCTTAATCCTTGGTCACACCTGACCTGGTATCAGGGTCCAAGCTGGCTGACCTCTGCTCTAGCTCTCAGGGTGTGGTGCCTTTCTTGGAAGACTGGTCCTGGAGCATGGTTCGTGCAGACACCTGGGGCCATGTGCCAGCCTCAGCATGGCAAACCTCATTGCTTTGAGGGCAAAGAGTGAATAGATTAAATGAAGACTGTTCTTCAGAAGCAGGATCACAGAACATCCCTTAAATTCATCAGGGATTTGTTCAAATACAGGAAGATGCTTTCTGACTCACTGACAGAACTAGCATGATTTGTTGGCTTATTTTTTTAATGGATAATTGAACCCAGACTGAGTGATGTAGGCTCAGGTCTTGAAACCACCAGTGCTATTGGTTGTGCAATAAATGGAAAACTGAATCTTGCTCAACTTATAACAGTACTTTGAATTTAAAATTAAACTTGCTCGTTATATTGGTTTAGGAAGCAACATTTGCAGCAGCTGCTGCCTATCTATAAAAGCATGTGTTTTTTCCCTTTTCAGACTGAAAGGAAAATAACAAATCCAAAAGCCAATAGACTAAAAATATCTGATGGATATAATGAAAAAGATGAAGGGGGAGAGATGACACACAGATGAATTTTGCTTAAAAATGTTTAATAGTGAGTAGTACTGCATTTCTTCTTCATGTTCTGAGCCTTTTCATCCACACCTCCATCTAGCCTCTCTCCTGCCAGTGCTTGTTTTGTCGCAGCAAGTAAAGTCCAGGCCCTGTTGAGGCAGAGTGGCAATGGCTCACATCTGCTCAGGTCCTGCACCCGTGACAGTGCTGCAGGATGTGCACAGCCTATATAGCTCTCAGAAGCTTAGCAAAAGTCATGGTCATTTGAAAGCCCAAGAGCTTCTGCAGCACTGAGACTTGAACAAGTTTCAGAAACATTCCCTCAGCTGAGTTGCAGCCCAGCCCTTGCAGGCAGGGCAGGACTGTCAGCACACCACAAGAGAGCTGGGTTCAGGAAGGACTCTGCGACATCAGCACAGGAATCCTCTGGCACAGGCACAGAAGAGCACAGAAATTCGAGAGCACAGAAAATTTCCTTTTCCTTTTTTCAGTACTAACCCTGCCTTCATCACCAAATGGACGAGAATTAGCTGTACCCAGGAGCTTGAGGAGAAAAGGAAAGAGCTGTGGATGTCACTCTCCACTTTCTAATAGGAGTAACCCGGTACTGAAGAGAGCACCATGAGTCAGGAGAGGTCAGTCCCACAGTGCTGCATTTGTGGTGTTCTCTCCAGAGCAGGTGCAGCTGTTACCCACAGCTTGCCTTCCTGTTTGAACATTCTCCAGGGTACAGGCTTTCCCAGCTCATATCTGCTAATGTTCCTGGATTTGGGATAGCTGTTGTTTCCCTGGAAGTGGGTAGAGGACTGTTTTATATTCTGCCAAGAGCAACTGGCATCTAGACAGTTTAACCAGAGCTTATGGAAATACTTTTAGCTAAAACAAATACGGAAGTTAAACCTTTATATAGTTTGAAAGTATTTATGGGTGTCATTCACCAAGCAGTTCTGTCTGATTTGAACCAGGATTAGTGCTGAAAAAAAGACATTCTGGCCCTTCCCTCTTCTGTCAATTCTCATTTCTGCTTTAAGCTGTAGCAGCAAACTCATTGGGCTGCAAACAATGCCATCAAAGCCAAGTGACAGCTTCTTCCTGCTGGATGAGTGAGCTGAACTGGCTGAGCATGCCAGGTATTAGTATGCACCCAAAAGACTGCAAAGCAAGGGTGGCTAGGACAGGTCTTCCCCTCCTAGTGCAACACCACATTAGATTAATTTAAGAAACCCAGGAAAAAATGGATTATCAAAATTTATAGTGTTGGGACTAGAGTGCTGACTAATGGCAGAATCTGGTTAAAATCACTTCTGTTGCAGGCTAGGC
Source organism: Setophaga petechia (assembly GCA_024362935.1). Taxonomy (NCBI): domain Eukaryota; kingdom Metazoa; phylum Chordata; class Aves; order Passeriformes; family Parulidae; genus Setophaga; species Setophaga petechia. The sequence goes on along the minus strand of JANCRA010000004.1, from coordinate 25,358,674 downwards.
AGAGATTCACACCCACCAGAATCTAATACACCTAGCCTTACATATACACATCCTATATAAACTCTCTATTACTCCCTCTCCATTTTTGCCAAAACATTCTGGACTAAAGTAAAACTAAACAGTAGAAAAAACAAAACATGAGAAGCACAGAAGTTGCTGCAACAGAGTACTTAACTGCTGCTATCTGCCCTGACTCCAGCTGTAAACACACATACACTCTCACACCAACACCAAACAGGAGACGACAGCCTTGGTCACATTTGTTGATCAGTTGCCAGCAGTCTCCTGATCAAAACACATGGACTAAGGCTTTGAACTGTGGCTATCATCCAGAAAAGCACCTGCTCCTCTCTGCCCCAAATGCGTAGTTATGTTAGCTGCAGCATGCTTAGTTTTGTTTACTGTTTCCCACTAACTACACTTTTACAGGACAGCTTAGGTAAGCAGAACACAGCACTTACTAAGGTGGCGGAATTAGACTCTCTCTTGCAATCAATCTAAAGGGACTCTGTCAGAACTGGACGTACAGGGCTCTCCAGGAAACCATACCAGAACGTGGGCTGGCTTTAGAAAGAGTGGCTTATCTTATTTTCCAAGTGCCTTGTTTACCCGGACTGCGGATGAACGAGGGCCTCCATTTCCCAACACTCTTTCTGCATCATGGGGAATAATGAAGAGGACTTGTCATTGCCTCCAGCTGCCATTTAAAACTGTCTCTGCTCCCTGCAGAAAGCAGTGTAGATGTTTTCCAAAGGTGAGTGTCATTTTCTAGTCTGATTATTTCAACACTGAATTATTCCATTCCCACTCCCCAGAGCATTTTATTTACTTGGCTTGTTGGAGCTGGCAATCACAGGTAGGCTTCAGGGAGCAGAGGTTAAGAGAAGCACATCTGGCTTCCAAGATTTGAAACTGTCACTGTAATTTGATGCCCTGATGAATTAAAAGCTGGAAGGAAGGACTGTAGCTATTTGTGATATAGCAAAGCTACACAGCTTGTGAAATTTGTTCCTCATGCAAGAACATCAACCTTTTTTTGACCCTAAACTCTGACTTCAGTCCTTAGCATCTGACCACTGCACCTTTGATCAACAGCTACTAGTACATAATATTCCCAAGCATCAACAAGGTTGAGAAGCCACATAATTCACACATTTCCTTCTTTTTCACATTCCCATTCTACCTTCAACACCAGTTTCCTTCCATATAATTAATAGAAATAGCAGGAGATGACAGAGAACATTGAATAAAGTCCCTCTTAAGGATTACACTGCAGCCCTCCTCTCCCCACAGGGGCATCCAAGCCAGTCCCTTTGTCATGTCACCTATTGCATCTCTGGTCATCAGGAATAAGACAGTGATATTCCTGGCTGATGCTGGGAAATGTGAGGGCAAACATGTCATCTGAACTTCCCTCTACCATAATACTGTGGAATACTATGGCTGTGGCTTCAAATCATGTTTTACTATATAACATGATTTGGCCAACATTTCTCATCAACAGTGGGACTGATTCAAACACTAATAAGAGGAAGGACATCCTCGCAATTAAGCATGTGTCAGATGAAAACTAAGTGGCAGAGGCAGTTTAATAACCTTGCACCACACCCCGCCTGATGGCAACAGAGCACTCAAAAAATCCCTGTTGTTGGCAGTGCTAATAAAGGCCTCGTCAGAATTACAAACATGACACAGTATGTCTCCAGTTGGGATTTTTAAGGGCTGGGAAGCACCCTCTGGTCCACAGTAGAGAGTCTTCTGCTGGGCATACAGGGCCCAGAGAGGAAACAGTTCTATCAAGCAGAGGAGGCAGAAATCAGACTCTCTTGGCATGAAAGACTGTGCTCTTGGACAATATTTACAATGAGCAATTCCAGCCCAATTTCTTAGTTGTCTTGTTTCACAATATAGCCAAAATCACTTACACTACAAGATTCCCATACTTCATTATGTTTCCTAGATTTGAAAAAGACAAATTAATTCACCTGGGAGATAAGTTTTAAAAGTGGAAACTGCAGAAAGAGAATTCAAACATCTTCTTGTTACAACTAAAATTACTGTATATGCAACTAATCTGCTTCCCAAAGTTGTCATTGGCACTGTTTGCACACTTAACTTTTTGAGGTTAACCTCAGCACTGGCATAGAAATGTAAGCCCTTGAGTCGGCTGAGGTTAGGTCAGCAGATCAGTTTCTCCAAGCTACAAATGGAAACTGGCTTTAGCTTGTGCAAAATGTGGCTCTGGGCCGGGCGGATGTTAATAATAAGGTTGCAGTGGCATAACAGTCTTCATACCTGCTGTGTACGTGTGGATGCAAGGCTCTAAATTCCTCCTAGGGAAGGTGGTCTTCCTTCACTCTCTGCTGGGGGCAGGGAGAGGTGGGGCTGAGTGCTGCAGCGGGCCTGTCCAGGCTGCTCTTCCTCCTCTCCCTCAGCATGCCTGGCGCGTGGCTTTGGCAGGAAAACCCCAGCAGCTGCCCCAGCAGAAGGGTGTCACTTTGCCTCCCCCTCTCCGGTGGGAAGGTGTTGGGAAGCACTGTCTGTGGGAGCCCCCCCTGCATTCTCTTGGCCCTTGTTCTGGACTGGTGCAGGGCATGGGAAGGTTGCCATAGTGCATTTGTCTGGGAAGCCATGTGGGTGTGACCTCTGGGGAGCATCTGCCCTCTTGTTTGTGTTCTGAGAGTGAGTACATTTCTGTAGGTAAAACACCTTCTTCTCTCGGTATACTTTTGGTATTAATTTTGCTGTTACTGTGTGTTTTCACTCCGTTGTTTTTTGCATTCAGGAAATTGAAACTGTTATCTCAGCCCATAGCCTCTGCCTTTGTCCCTCGCTTTTTGGAAGCTTCGGGGCTAAGGGGAGTGGTTTACTTGGGTTTAATTTCCTGCTGGTGTTAAACCACCACGACTTCTGTCTGTTATGCAAAGGCACACTGAAGTCATGACTCCGCTGTGGTAGATGTGTATCAAGGAGTTGTGGCTTCAGATAATGGATTACAGGAGCTTTTTAATACCAGATTTTGAAACTAATTGTTCTAACAACAGAAACAATTTCCATATTATTTCACTTACCAGTCAAGGTAACAGTTGGCAGAAAAGTCTCTTTTAGGAGATTATGGACAATGTCTGTTTTTCCATTGGAGAAAACTTTTCTTTTAGAGATTTCATTAAAACACATTAAAAACAATGTGCATCAGAGATAATGATAAATATTTGCTGAAAACAAGTGTTTTCCAGCAATTTTTGTATCTATTGCTTCACTTCTAAAAATAAAAAGGTGTAGTCCAATGAACTGTGAAAGAGGCAGGAATGTTCCCCTTAGTGCTTAATGTAGTAGTACAACTACACACAAATATCAAACTTGAGTTTAGTAAGACCCCTTTGTGATTATGAAGTCTGCCCCTGATCTCACTGGTGGAATGTAAAAGATGCTTTAAGTCTAGCACATCATAAAGAAAACCTTAGAACAGCTGGACCTCTGTTCTCCTCACCAGATGCCATATTTTGGTATTTGCAGGTATATCCATGGGAAATTCAGAGATTGCATCCACACTGTGCAGTTGAATTTTGCTGGAGTTGGGCACATGGTTGAGCTGGTGGTAGAAAGAGGCCCTTGGGACTATCATGTTTATCTAACAAGCACCCAATGCTCTCACTTTGACCTGTGCTCTCCTGTGCAATGCCTGGTTCACCTGGTGCCACAGTGTTTCTCATGAGTGGTGTAGCACTCCTTCCTGCAGTGAGCAATTTAAAGCAGAAAGGTGGGTCTGCTAAGGGAATTGTGAAAATATTATGCTAGCTTGGAAGACTGAACAATTAAATAACTGAACATACTTACAGAAGATGAATGTATAAAGGCGGAATTTCTCTCTGGCACGCTTTTTTTTGGTACTGTGGGATTTCTGTGGAGCTTTCCTAGCCATGATAGTAAGAAACAGGAAAACTGCATGGTGCTAAGTCACAGCTGGGGAGATTGTTCTCCTGTAAATCTCCTTTACCTTCTGCTGAAGAATATTCTCCCTGTTTTGCTAAGTACAAACCAACAGGATGTCTTGAGGAATGAATAGCAAATGGGAAGTCGCATGGTAGCTTTGTATTCATCCATTCACATATCTGTCCTGTAGACCCAAACTGGCACCCAATTAGGTTCCTTCTGTATTTTCCTGGCATGGCAGCAAAAAGTGATTTGCAAAACATTTCTCAGGCAGGTATTATTACCTGGGATAAAAAGGCCTGGAAATCTTCCTCTCTCCATTAGCACTTGCAACCTTTGTGCCTTGATTCATTTCTTGAAGCCTACATGGAAACTGTGTTATTCCATCAGTTTAAACATTCATGCAGCCCCTTTCTGAGCTTCTAAAAGCAGATGGATACTGCAGATGATGCCTCTGAAACCTGTACTGGTACCTGATACCAGATCTAGCAGCTGCAAGTGATATTTCCTTCTCACTGTAAGCAACTGAGGAAATTTAGCCCATCCTATCTGATTCTAATTTGGTTGTGTGACTCACCTCCATACATGTTTTCCAGGGTAATTGTTACAACATTCTCTAGCTGGCAACACAATCCCCAGGGTCTGTAGAAAATTTTTATTTTAAGTGTTCTAATTGTAGAGGAAGGTGGTTAATTTGTTAAGTACAACCAAATCTGAGTCTAATCCTAGCTTTCAGGTGTTTTATTGGGAAACACTTCTAAGGAAATATCTTTCCTGCTTCTTCTGCAGATACATACCTTAGGAATGATGAAACAATTCATACTGTAGGCTTAGGAGAGTAAGATATGTTTCTGTCCTACAACTCATCCGGACCTACACTGATTTTTATATGTACTGACACATTGCCTTTGGCACAAAATTCCAGACTTGTACTTGTTTTTCCAGTAATAAAAATTTTGGCTTAGCACTAATTAATTGCATTCAATGCTCTGCAGAATACTTTTTTCTCGCATTTGCAGTTAATAGAAAGATGTAAAAATCATACAAAGTTATAGAGCTTTGTAGGTAAGTTTAGTGATAGTAGGATTCACTGCTAACCTTCTCCCTGTGCTTCTTTTGCTTAGCTGATGGCTACATCTGTTTTGACTTGTAAGCATTCCTGTGTAAGGGGTCTGAAAGTGAAGCTGATTCATCTTTCATGGGAAATGGACTAGTCAAACTATAATTCTTTGTGGCCAGGCTAAAAAAGTTGATTTTGCAATGCAATCAGCAGCTCAAAAAGTGAAGCACAGGATGACTCAAAGAGTCATACACATGCTGTCTTTTAACATCAGCAGTCAGCCCCCTCTAATGCAAGAGCCTTCTCCTCTCTCCCATGTTTCTCTGCCAGCAGTTTTGAAAAGCACAACTTCATCCTCATCTCCCTGTGCACCACATGCTGGTGTCTCACTCAGTCCTTACTCATGCAGATTCCAACCCTCTCCCCCAGCCCTCCAGCCTTCAATTGCTGAGGTGCAGCAGAAGCATCCTGACTATACTTCCAACACATATAGTCCGGAAATAAACACATACTTTCAGTTACCTTCCAGATAACACATATACTTCCAGTCCACATATAGTGTCCAGGTGTGTTACAGTCAGCTGTGACCGTGCCTGAATCCATAGGGAAGATACCTCACCAAGCTGCATTCCGAATCCTGTGCAGATACAACAGAGAATATGTTCATGAGCCTGGACACAGAGCCACCAGACATGCCTAGACCACTGCAGCAGGTGCTGCATTTCTTCAGGAGGAGTATGTGTGGGCTCAGGCTGTCAGCATCTCTTTGCCAAGAAGTCCATGTAAGACGCAGCATGTCCAAGCATTCATTCCTGTTTGAGACCCCATTGTCACCCTGCCCTAAATTCTTCTTAGTCTTCCTCTCTGCCTTGCATATGTGAGTGCATATTGGTAGTGTAGGTGTCCTAGGCTTGTTGACAGCAGGAGCCAGAGTTTGGGCAAGGTGGTCCAGGTCTGCCTTGTCTCAGGGCAGGCCAGTGAATTTTAAGCTACATCTAACTGACTCAGCAACACACTTGCTTTCTGGAAAAGGATCTGTAAATATGAATGTGTTGGATTTGGACCTCATCTAAAGTAGTCTGGCTGATGCAGAAATGCTAGGTCAGTTTGGTTAATGCAAAACTGAACCAGGTCCACCGAGATCCTCAGCTGGCTTTGAGGCAGCATAGCTGCTGGTCCCACTGCTCCTGTGAAGCTTGCTCTGATAAATGGTGTAGCCATATAGAGGAATACTATCTGTTGCCTTCTATATACTGCTCATCTGACTTTTGAAGACCCAAGTACTTCTACCTGCAAAGTCTGAGTGGCTTGGCTGTAACCCTTTTGGATACCTTAGGCATTGTTTAAAACCTGTTTTCTCTCTCTTTTTCCACCCACTGCCTTGTCTTCTGAGTCAGACAATGCCTCAAAAGAAATGTGAGTGAATTTCTTCTTCTTTTCTTTTTTTTTTTTTTTTGACACTGAGTGGACTGAGTTTAACAAATAAAAAATCAAATAGAAATAAATTTCAATATTGAGCACAGGGGTTTTATGCTAGCTTCAAAGATACTGCAATGCTCCATCTCCTCTGACTTAGCCAACAGCATGCTTCATTTACTTTTCTTGGAGTTACAATTTGGGCATTACTGCTCAATTTCATTGTCAAAGCTGAAATAGTGATGCAATTCAAATTGAGGCACCTGTTTACATGATGCTGTAACACAGCATCTCTGCAATAGAAAGGTTGCGATAAATTAGTGAGGTAACTTCTCCTTTGAGGGAGGAACACAGCCAACAAAGTTTTAGGGCCTGGAACTGCCTCCAGCACAGCCAGCTCTAAAAACTTCACTGTTGCTCTCTATAAAGACCTGACCATTTAGGAAACTGGCTCCTTTCTAAACCTCCTGGCTTTGTCAAGCATGTGACATTTGGGAGTTTCTAAACTCGTGTAGTTTCATAACTTTTTCAATCACTTGAATCCCAAAGGTCCTAAAACCTGTGACTCTCTTCATCTTACCCTTGTCTCCTCATTCTTTTCAGGTGAGAAAAATCATATATATCCACTTCCACCTGAGGCTGTCTCTGGATGCCCTTGGCCTACCTTAAAATCATTTGCATCTAACCACTGATCTCTTGGTGCTTTCTGAACTCAGCAGTTAGGTCAGTAACAAAACTTCCGAAAATAGTACAACCAATAACACCCAATAAAAACAGCTGTATGAAGCACTTCTTTATTTGATGCATGTTGCTGCATGCTGGGGAGAAATCACTGGAAAAATGGCCAGCACCAAACTGTTTGCTTCTTCCCTATCTTCTTCAGAAAATTTCTTCAGATTTGAATCTGAGTGCCAGTAGAATACTTTTCTAAACTTGCATGATAATCTGTAATGTCTCTTGGCCTTAAGCAGCAAACTTCAGAGTTTGTCTATAGTATGGATTTTGAAGACAAAATGAAAATTGTCATTCATTGATTTATCCTCAAAATTATGTTTCAGCAGCTCTTCTCTGAAGCTACAAAGATGGTTACTATCCAGCTTCAGTTATTTCACTGTCAGGAGCTAAGTTCATCATGTTCCTTGCATGTACCGTACACTTATCACTAAACTCTTTTGACTTTGTAAAGGCCTGCATTTTCTCCATTTCTGGAGTGAGTCAGGGCAGGATCTGTGCATCTTTTAACTCAGTTCTAAAAACTGTAGAATGAAGCTCTGCTCCTAGTTGCATTCATAAAAAGAAACAATTAAAAGCGAAACAACAGAAGGGATGTCTATTTGTAACATCTGGCTAGCCTTTTTTTATCCCCAAATTGTCATCTAGGAAACAAATTTTTTTATTTTTTGATCAGTAGCACAGGATTTATAAGAAAGGAATCCAAAGCTATCCTGTGACTGTGATTCACTTTCCTGAGCCTATTACCATGAAAACTGTAAATGATGCAATAGGCTGTGACTGATAGTCAAAGGTTCATCATAGAGTCCATTAAGTAATTTCTACTCCCAGGTCTACATTTTACAGTAAATGGAAGCAAGGAACTATGAGAAACATGCTGTTGGGAGGGGAAAAAGAAAAATAAACTTAAAGGAGTAGTTAATCAGTGTTGCTAAGTTGACCACACATCTCAGGTGTGCATAAAGCATCTGGGCAGGTGGGCAGGTGGGGAAACCTTTTCTGGTAGAAACCTGGGAAGTTTTATGACATGAAAAACACCCCTCCACTTACCAGAATCTGACAGAAGGACTGAACATGTCTGCAGCTGGAAGCTGAAATATGGTAGTGGCCATTAATTGACAGAGGTAAATACAGGCTGTGTAGAGCTGGGCTCTGCACTGGGTCACTTAGAGCAGCAGTGGGAGATGCTGAACACAGTTTGTCGGAAGCAGAATATCAAAACACAGACAGCTCAGGGTAGGACTGCTCATAAACCATACTTCTTATTGGTGATTAGACTTAAAAGGAATGGTTAACTATAGAGTCCAGCAATAGCTGGGACCTGGGGAAAGATTTAGTTAAGCAAGGGTTAAATAGACAAAGAAAGGCAGGGGGAAACAAGCATTAGCATTTTAGGAAGATCTCGCTTAAATCCTTTGCAGCATACATAGGGCTGAGGTATTGTGCAAAGCTGCCTGCAGAGTTTGCCACACCAAGACTCTGCAGCTATCAGGGAATAATGCTGAGATTTTAAATAAGCAGCACCAGTAGAGTGCCTTGTGTGGTGAGGGGATATTTAATGTAAAGGACAATTATTGCAGCACAAATTCTAATGCAGTGTCCTCTCTCTCTGCAGCACAGCATTATCTGGAGAATTCCTGATTACAGACTCACATTTGCTGTTTTGGTTTCCATTATGAAAAACCACAAAGGAAAAGCTATGTAGCAAACTACTTTGGCTTGCCATTTGTTAAAATGAATGCAGATTCTTCTGCTGTACAGGGACCACCTCTGCAATTAAAAAAAACCCATAAATATTCCTGCAGCATACTAAGAAATTCCCCTGAAGTCAAACAAGGTTCCAAGAACTTCAGAAGGCAGGCATTGCCTCTTCTCAAATCTGACTGTAAAGAAAACAAGTTTTGATACCCTTCAGCAACAGAATATGATCAACAAGGATGCAACAAGCAACAGTTTATTTGTAGAAAAATCTTTTAAAATTTACTACAATGTCAGATTAAGGAAAAAATAGTCTTAATATATATACATACAATATATATAAACAAACACATATCGCACCATGAAAATTACATGCTTTTCAGAACAGAGAATGGGTCATATTCCCTCATATCAACTTAAAAGTTATCACTGCAAGAAACCTTGCTTCCTTTTTTTTTTTTTATCCCCATCAAAGTTTTCAAGTACAGGAAGTAAGTTATGCAGGATCTAATAGTAGAAAACCTTTGTTATACACAAATTACAACTGACAGCTAGACAATATTATTCTGCAGTATCCAACACTTGTATTTTTTGAACTCTATTATAATGATATGAACTTTTACCTGAGGTGCATGGAAATAACAAAGCATGATAATTGGCAAGTTTAAGAGATTTTCACATTATGATTTGACTGTAATTGAAGTTGATTAGGCATCACACCTATACCTATAGTACTGGCACGAGAATGCTCTGCGTGAGTCATCACCAATGACTTAGAAGTGCAGGAAAAATTAATAGGCAAGCACCACTTGCAATGATAAGCATGCAGACTTAAGAAACAGAGGTAGCATGTTCTTGTAACTCCAGCAGGGTCATTCAAATCAACTGCACCCTCCCTCCTGCAAAAGGCACTCACTTTTTCAGCTAAAAACGATGCACTTAAGTTCGGTCAGATTGACCACAAATGGTGGATTTCTCTCCTTACAAATATAAAAAGAAGTTAAGCAGAGGACACAGTGAAAAGGAAAAAAAAAAGAAAAGGAATGTAAGAAAGAGACACATAAGGTGTGCTAATCCTCTCCCCCTACTTTTTATGGGGAGAATTATATAAAACAGTTGCAGTACGTAATCTAAAAGTTAAGACTTTCCAGTTGAAATGGCAGTATTAAGCAGCACATTCTCAATCAGAAATAGTTCTAAACCACCAGAAGTACACCAGTCTTTTTAATAGAGAGCAACAACTCACAGTTAGGAGTAGAAAGTTTACACACAAAAAAAGGTGGTGCCAGAGAAGGATCCTCTGATGCAAAAGCTCATAAATTAGTATGCACTGTAACTTTTATACTGTATCTTTTATCCTTTCTGCACTTTGAAAGGATATCCATGCAAAACACCTCCTCTTACCGTGACACTACAGAACTAATTGAGTTATAAGATGTGCCACTGTTGCAACTGGAGGCATAAGCCTCTTGACCATTAGCATCTAAATTAATTTTGAATACAGAAGATGCCTTCAGTAAGAAATCTGCTGCATCTCTGCGACCTAATTCTCTCAGCTTAGACATTAGTATCCCTACAGTGCTGTCAGGTGCATTACTCCATTCCTGCAGAAGGGCATGAATTGGGCTTGAAAGAAAGTAATTTTGTGTTCCATTATTTGTATTGTACTTTGCAACAAGATCAGGGAGGCCCAGGTTCATGGCAAGAAGGCACCAATCTTTGCCCATTGGATCAGGTGGATCCAAAAGTCGACTTAGTTTTCTCCTGGTAAGTAGATTCAGATCAGAAACATGAATATCCATTCCTAGGCTTCCCTGGGAGTAAACATCAAGACACCCAAAACACAGTATACTGCTAAAGCTCTCTTTATATCCCCCCATAGTGTTAGTTAGTGATGTCTCCTTTTGACTCTGTGCACGGAAAAAGTCTCTAGGCTGGTAGACCATTACTGGTTCATGATGTTCCCTCAGCTGCTGAGGACTAAGGTAATATTTCCCAGTCAGAAGACCTGGTAAGGTTGTTGCTATTAAGTTATCAATGGTGCTGCACACAGAATCCAGAAGTAAACAGCACTTGATCTTCTCTGTTTCCAGTCCTCTAACTTGAACCTCTATACCCTGCCCATGGTTGACCAGCAGCACTAAAAGCTCAGCTCCACGATTCATAATCTTTGATCCATTTACCCACAGACGTATATCAGCATCTCCCTCTGTGCTCTGCTGATGAATCCACCTGCAGAGATTCACCTGAACTTTATGAAAAATTCCACAAGGAAATGGGGTAAGATGTTCCACAGGAACTATTCTAACACCACCATAAATCAGCACTTCATCCTCCTCATCTGTCCAAGACCTGTGAAGATTGTCAGTCTTTATGAGAGCAGGAATATCCACCATTGCTCCACTGCTAAGGTCCCTTGCACAAATATCCATGGCATCCAAAATCTGTATCAGCTCTTCCACGTCACTATCTGCCACCAGACGCTGGATGTCCTCTATGGTGTACCGACCTCTATAGTGGTGGAGGGCTTTTGGGTTCTCCACTGACAGGATTTTTCCAAGGACATTAGAACAGAGCCAGCGAGGATCCAGAAGCACAACATCTTGGACAGTTTCGCTCTGCATAATGTTAATCTGTTTATAAATATGAAAGTTACTGTTCACATCTTGTGAAGTACAAGATGATAGCCCATGTTCTCACCTTCCTAACAGACTGACCCGACAATTTGATTAAAACCGCTCACAAGAAATAAACAACAGTGCATTTAAATATATGGCAAGTACTCAGAACAAAAAACAGATCTTGTTATTTTCCAGTAGTAATGGGATGATTAGAGCCCAACAGCTGGAAAGCCTAGTCATGTCCTGCAAGCTGTTTATGCAAAGGTGTTATCCTACTACTCAGTTTCTAGTGGACACAAATAGCAGTGAACACTTAATTGAAGGTGATAACATAGTGATCCTTTCTGGGTATTTTATATTACAACTATAGCAATAAACTGTAATTCTTCCTGTCTCAAAGAGATTATGGTAACAAAATAGAAGCCACAAGACATAATGATAACAGAAAGCGTTCTCTACTTCTTATGATGTCTTAAGAGGAAGAGAAAAAAACAAACAACTTCAGACATTTGCTTAAATTCCTAAAGAAATATTCTACCAGAACAGTAAATAAAGAAATGGAATTTAGATAAAAATACTTACTTCTCCTATGCTATGCAACTGCTGTGCAATATGCCGTAGGTCATTTTCGCTGGCTAAGGGATTAAGATGTTCCTGTACATCATACACAAACTGCTGCAAGGACATCAGCTGGTTGGGCCCATTAATTTTTCTCCATGAAGGCAGTGTGGAGATTATTTTTTCACATAGGTGAGTCATAGGTGGGCAAGTCTTAGAAAAGCACAGAAAACATCCACTTGAGAACAGGGGTACTATTTTTTTTATATGGAGGTCTAATGCATTTATAGTGAATATTCAGACTTAAAGAGCTCTGTTTGTGCTGGACCCTTAGTCTTTCATCTGGCATTCACTTGCCATAAGATCTATTTACCTTTTCTTAAAAAAGTGAATTGCAGAAACTAGTTTTTCACTGAAACAAGCAAATTTTCCAAATATCACCATGAGTTTCCATCATGCATCTGTAACTTAATGCTTATTTCTGAAATTATGAGAATTTAATTTAGAATCTGTACTCATCAATATCTTTACAGGACCAATTTACTTCAAAAGGTGAGACACCAGGGTGCTAAATAAGCAAAAATGGTACTTTGATGTATTGATTGCCTTAGTCTTCACTGATGCATTCTTGCTATCCTCATGCCACAGCCTCCACTTCTTATGCAGTAAACCCCTTCAGATTTCAAGCTAGTGACTATAGCTATAACAAAGCTTTCTTAGAGAAGAAAAGCTTACAAAATCAAGAGACACAATCAGAAATGTAAAACAGGCTGAATTTTGCATGAATCTAAATATTTTCCTCAACCCACAGAATTAACTCTGTATTACATCTACTTTTAATCGATTACAAAAAATACGTTTCAAAAGTAGCTACAGAAAATCTTGTTGGTGTGTAACATGATATTAATCCATTTAGCACAGGCTACAAAAAATTTGACTTGGTCACCCTTATTATGAAAGTCTCCTTGGATTCATGGTGATAACATCAAACCACAGCTACGCTTTACCTTTAGTCTCATATGCATATACCTACACATACAGATACAACTGCAAGCAATATTTTTCAATTAAAAATGCAGTCAAAAGTTAATACATATTCAGTTTACATATCCATATTTGGAATTATCTTTCTAACAGTTGAGAAAACTGTTTTACTCTGGTGAGTTTTTAAGTGAAAAAACCTGTTCTCCTGAAATATATCTATAATATATTTCTGTTTCTCTGTAATACTTTGCTGAGTTAAAAAAAAAAAAAAAAAACCCAAAAAAAAGGGGGGACCAATGCTGGAATCCAGTCACTGCCACTCAAAAAACAAAATTATGACTTTGAACTGATATCTCCAATTTTTTCCTTTCAACAGAGAGTATTTTGGTCATCTGTTTGGAACAGCTACTATTTTCAAAATGCTGACTGAATCTTTGATGTCAAGGCTTTGTTTATCAGAAGACCTGTCAAGCGTGCTGTTAGAACATTGGAACAACTGTGGTTTCTGAATGCTTCATTATTCCAAGTTTGAAATTTACAGTAGATCATTACACAAGGCATTCACATTTTTGCTCATCCAACCCAGACTATTAGACACTACTTACAGAAATTATCTGGCTTCTTATTTCTTGTAAGTGATTTCGGAGAAGCTTCATATCTTTAGACCCAGATGCTCCAGCATCCAGGACAAATAACTTTTCTGAAATTTGCAAATCATTTCCAAATCTAAAAAAAAAATAATTATTATTAACTTAGCCCCAAATCCAGTTTATTTCTTAATACAATTGTACTTTGGTCTTAAATTATACTAGAGTTGGAATCATGAAGTTTAAGTAATGATTATACTGAGATATTTTATAAGCACAGACACTATCGTTGCTGTGTAATTTTTTTGAAAATAAGCAGAGGTATTGAGAGAAAACTGTTTTCTCTCAGGATGAAGAGTGAAAATGTGTAAGAAAATTGTAATTGCATCACATGAACTGTAATTATAAACCAAAACATTTTACAAGAGAAGAGACTACAGGAATTTGTTTATTTTAAGGTCTTAATGTCTGTTGCTTGCTTTCTTCTCACTTTAAATAGTTCAGTAGTCATTGCTGTTGACTGCTCTCTTTCCACCTCCTTTTGAGTTTCCAGCCACACAAGCCTGTTTGCCTAGCTCTGGAGAGATTTGCATTTAAAAGGACTCCAGCACCAAAGATGACACACAGGTTTTTTCTATTGGTTTATTTCAATTAATTAAAATACTGCCCCCCCCAACTATTGTGCTGGAATTCCTGCCTCTGTTTCTTGTACAGCCCAGACAAGTGTCCATACTTGCAGGTACAGATGATTTCTCATACCCAGTGTTTCCTGCTTACATGCTCACTCTGAATATAAGGTATTGTTGCTTTAAACAATAGTATGTTTATGGAAAATTCCCCATTTCCATCTACCATTAGCATGTGCTCCAGACATTTGCTGAAGAATTCTGGAAGTTCACTAACTTCTGTGTACCTCTTGGATGACCTTGTCACCTGTGTGACTCCACAATGTCCAGCTTTTTGCAAAGTGTGGGGAGTAAGGCCTCATTTTAGTTTTTTCATAGGTGTCCTAAATCAGTAAACAGGTAAGGATGGTTCTCTGGTAAATTTTCCTCTTTTGCATCCAAAGTTTTTAGCTGCAAATGGCCTACTTTTCTGAGATCGGTGCAAAACCTGAGAACCAAGATGTTAGACAGAAAGTTGGAATGGGTCTTTGGATGTAGCCCAGTGTTTACAGGGTGACACTGCCTACACCACAATTAATTTTGACACCACTTGGCTCATTTTAGCTCACTCAGGGCAGCTTACTCACTTTAATATTGGTAAATGTTTCAATTTTAGCACAACATATGCTTCCTAAACATATTCAAAATATCATAATATCATATAAGCCATGTAAAAACCTTTTACCTATTCCAATGCATTTTAGTAGTTTTCTTTCCAATTAGCATGTTTACACACTATGTATAAGTATACTTTCCACTTACCTGTTCCTGATTTCTTTCAACAAAGAGATGTCTTTGTCATACCAGAACTCTCCCCCGACAGGCCGAGGCAGATTCACTATGTCAGCATGCGTGGCAACCAAAACAACACGCAGGGGACTTTTCAGCTTTCCACCAAATGCTAGAAGAGAAACAAGAGGACTCCCTCACTACAAGGCATGCCTACGGACATTGCTGGTACTGACCCAGAAAAGCAGAAATACATTTTACATTCTTCAGACCAGCCACTTTTGTAGTTATTTACCAACTCTTAAGCACAGCCATTAACAGTGTAACTGTTGATGCTCTGGCAATTATCTGCTTATAGGACTGTGTGCTGCATCTTATCTGCTTATAAGACTGTATAGGCCCAATTTTAATAGCTAGACAATAAGAATAACATCAGATATATTTATATTGTGTTACTTTGTTGGTTTAACAAAAACAATAATCAGAAGCACTAATGATATAGCTACTAACTACAAACTATGACAGCATGAGGGGAAAAAGATTAGAAATAGCAGCTTCATGAAAGGATTTTTGCATAATCTTTGCATAGTCCTTAATATTACAGGTGCAGAATACAAGATTGTAAGAACACAAAATGTTTACAACATTCATATGTTAATATGAATGCTATTTTGCAGTACTTACACAAACAATGACCTCTCACTTAGGTGAGAGTTAAGTAGGAAAGCCTGGCAGAAGCCATGAAAAAGAATGAGAAAGAAAGAAAGATACAAATGGCATGAATGAGGCGACAGTACAGAACACAGAGTTTTCACTCGTTTCTCAAACTCATATTCTAGAAAATAGAAGACATCATTAAGCAATTTTTAAAGAGACAGTACGCCCTATCATCCTCTTTTAGCCTTAAAAGAGGTCACATGCTTACATCACTGCTTAGTTCTCATCAACTAAGAGCTACATAATCTTGATTAAATCATATGAAGCCCCATTTCCCCAAATCTCTGCATAACGCTTCCAGACAAGTATTTAGTAATTATCTTCTTTTTGTTTTTCTTTTTCATTGGCAGCTAAGGACTTAGACAAAATAACTGGAAAGTAATTCCAAGAGTTTTAACTTTTCTGCACACATCAGTTACTAGATATTACTTGAGAGATTTGTAACAATACAGAGATGGATGGGTACCCAGACTGAGCTGATCAGTATAAACACAGATTTAAGTGAAGTACCTAAATAATGCTGATAATCAGATAAGCAAGAAGAAAAAATCAACTGAGACTGAGGAGCAGTGAAAAGCTTTCAGCAGTTGCAAATTAGCTGTATTTGCAGCTTTGTCACCTTTTTTGCAAATTTCCGAGCTTTAACATTCACAGGTCATTTATTGTTGGTTAGATCCAAATGCTGATATTATTAGCACTGTGATTTTATCTAAAACAGAAAATAAAAAAATGCAGATGCCTGAACTGAAAACCAAGGGTTGGCATTGGCTCATTGTCTGGTTGAGATAATGCATACAGAAAGAGAGAGAAAATAACTCGTTGCACAATGTTAAGTACTTAACACATTTGTCTGGTGAATCCCTAGCGTTGCTAAAAATGTCCTTTAGTGCTGAGTTAGATCCACTGGCTGGAATAATCTTTCAGATCACAGAACCAAGACACATGACAGAGCTTGCTTAATCCAAGAGATTGTAACAGTCTGCAGACCAGTAATCAACTACAAACACAAGCATGTTTAAATAAGTTACTGTATATACTGTATATACTGTATATACTTCACTTGGACTACCAGACCTTTTGAGAAAAATGTTATTTAAGTTAATTTAAGTTTGCCCACTAAGTAACTTTCAGAAAGCCTGAATATAAAACAAATAAAATTACTTAAAACATGTGCAAAATTGGGGCATATGTGAAATTTTCAAGCAATACTGATTTCTGTGCATCAGCACCAAAAAGTTACCATATTTGAAGTCCAAACAGAACTTTGGTTAAACACAAATGAAAGTTGCACATACTGAGGAATAACACTGTTCCATAATACTGTTCTGTCCTGTTGTCACTGACAAGACTATTTTATGCTGAAAATATTGTTTATTGGGCCTAGATATAAGAGGAATTTAAGCAAAGTGTCTAAACTTGGTTCTGAATGGTTCCAGCCCTCTGAAACACTATTGATGGCTTATCTGACATAAAACTTCATCTGCCATGTACACATGTAAATCCCAGTGCCACAAGATATTGCACTGTACTTCATGACATTTTAAATTGACCTAAGTGGTGTGTGAAATGCTTCTGGCTTCTTCCACAGATAAAATTCCCTTTTGCCAAGAAACCTAATGTCAAGTTTGTTTGCATACATGGGGATGAAGACACCAAACACGGATGATGTACAGAGTTGCAGAGACATACAAGAAGCTTTATATCTCTAATACTTCATTAACAAGAACATACCTATTGGTTCCTCAACTGGGACCAATGATTTCAGGAAATTGAGCCAAAAGGTCACTTGGTTTAACTGGATTTCATAAGGCTCCTCAAGGCTAAAAAGCACTATGTGAATTGCAGTGTGATCATTAGCAGCAAAATAATCATAACAGCAGAAGTACACAGGATTCCCAGAGAATTCCCAGACGCTGAAATCCCCAACTCCTGAAAAACAGACAAACATATGAAGAGATCATCAGTAAGCATGAAATAGCTTCTGGCCATGGAAATACAGGCAAAACATTTAATCTGATTTAAACTGTCACAAACATAAACTGTATGCATGTTAGAAAGCAAGGCTGAAAATGCAATCATGGACAAAGGGAACAAGTTTCAGTCAGTTTTAGAGGCTTAGCAGTTGGGCCCTCAAAGTCTGTTCCTCTCTAGGGCATTTAGCCTGATTTCATATGTAAGCACCTGTGATGCAGTCTTATGCAATTAAATTGAGTTTTGCCTTGAACAACAGCAGCAGATCTTGTAATTGTCTTGAAAATCAAGAATAATGGCTTCCATTCTTGTCCCTGTTCTCCTCAAAAAAGCTAATATTTTTATTAATTATTCTTCCTAACATAACACCACTCATTTCAAAAACCACTGAAGCACGTTCTAAAAAGAAGCCACTTTGCTTTACAGAACTGGACTATTCACATTGTGCTGGTAAATCAGGGATGAAGAATCACCATGTTAAGGGTTCCAAGAGCTCCCTGCTTCTTTTTGCCATACCTAGCTTTGAGTAAGAAAAGTGTTAGTATGTTGCACTTTCCAGATTCACCATCTGATTATGGTGATATCTGCCTCACCTGTACTGCTTCTAATTAAATACATGGTGATTAAGATGCAACTCAAACTTCTAGGAGAGAAGTCAGAACACTCCATCCTGTTATGAGTACAGCTACTCAGAGTTCACCTGTGTGTACACTTTGTTCTGTATAGTACAGAATAGAGAAAGAAAACAAAGTCCTTCTGACAGTCCATGTCACAAGTCTGTTTCCTTCCCAGAATTTGACTGGCTTCAAATTATACTGAAGAAAGAAATTAGCCTACACGAAGAACAAGTTTTAGCTACTTGGCAAAGTCTTCAGCATCTAGGAAAAAAGTTTTGTCACTGCATTCATCATTATGCACTGATAATCAGGTTTCTGTTTCCAAGGTAAACTCTTGATTAATACTAACTCAGCTTCAAAATTGCAGCTGCTAAGGCATGCAAAACATTTTCCTTATGAAGAAGACATCTGACCACTGATATAAATCACAATTTATATGGCTGGTGGAGACAATTTGTGTGGTCTCAGAGCCACACAAATTGTGTGTACTTGCGACTCCTTCTTGATTGACCCCTCTTACTGCTAACTGGCTTCAAGTGCAGGGCAGTTAGTTTCCTTGCAAAAAAAGAAATTACATCAGAAGCTCCACTCACAATGACTGATGAGCTCCAGCACTTACCAAAAATGCTCCAGTCCTGACACAAAGTGAGAACAGTATGACCTTTGCATAGTTGGGAATACACTTAAATGGTGAGGACTAAATAGGACCAGGCTAAATCTGATAGAATCCTCTGATGACCTCTAGTATAGGTGAAGAAGCCTTCATGCTAGTAGACACATTGCTGACCTGCTCCTGTCATACCAAATCCGTCTTTTCTACTCTCCCACTTACTCACCTCAGAAACGTATTTCAGTATTTTTACGTAATACTGTAAAGATCTGACATGAGTGATTGAAATGTACATTATAACAGCTACAGTAGTTCAGGCAGATTTACTTTCTCAAACAAATTAAATCCCATCAGTGTAGGATTGTCAAACACAGTCACTACTATGCCAAGTCAGACTTTCACCCCATTTTTCTTTTAAAAAACAAGTTAAATGGCATTAACTGCTTTACAGAATTAAGGCATCCCAGCCCAGGGCTCTTCTTACCATGCAAGCAGGCATTCTGGATGTCAATGGCCTTGGTGGACTGGTCATCAGAAGAGAAGTGAGAGTGATGGGCGGGTGATACGAAAGTTTCTAATACCCCTTTGGTCAGGCCTGGCTCAAACATCATACTGCGGCTTCTCACACTGACATTCTCACAGCCAGGATAAAGATTCGTAATGCTTACAGAAACTGGGTCAGGGAAAGGAAAATGAGATTACAAACCATGTGAAAATCACAACAAGATCACTTCAAAACAAGTATGTAAGCCATAAAAGCAGATTGAAAAGCCCAAAGTGCTCTTCAAAGAAAGGAGATGTCTATGAAGCTGTGGGTGTATACAACTACATTCTTATTCTGAATTATTAAAAGGAGAATATTAGAATGATCCTATAAAGCACTTATGTCCTATGTTCTATGTTGCAAACTATGTCCTAAGTTCTATGTTGCAAAATATGTTGCCTTTTAAATTTTTTTATTTGATTTTATTTTAGCTAAAGGCTACATTTTCATTGCATGACTTATTATTGGCATGGAAATGTCACATATTCATATTATTGCTTCCTGTAAGTAATGATAAAAAATATCACTGTGTAACAAGTGTTACTGGGGTGGTGGAGGAGAAAAGCAGGCCCTTAACCAAAATGATTTTACTAATAAGCAAATTTTAAATTCCTTGTTTATTCAGCTTCCCAGAGTGCAAATGAGAAACAAAAGGGCTTTTTAACTGACGTGCACCATCTAGTGGATAAAGATTTCTTTCCTCCACTAGCTGGCAATTTCTAATATTTGGGTTTTACAATAGAAAGAGGTTACCAGTTAGCTGTTAAACTATACTTTCCTGTTTGATCTCCTAGGATATTTTAAATCTTTCAGCTGTTGTAAATAAATATTTAGTGAATTCACACATTTATTTTCACAGAATTTAAACAAACACATAAACAAACAAATCTTATATCACCAAGTATAGACGAAATTGTGCTGATGTAAATATTTATCTGATTATGTCACTCAGCCCAGAATATAATTTACATGCTATATAATGATTTACATCCCAAAAGAACATATACTGAAAGAAGCAAAACCCAAACTTCCAAATGCTAAAATAACCCCATAGTAGCTTTGTATGTATATAACAGCATGTCTTTCTGGCTTTATATCTAGATAAGCTCTTTTGAAGGGCTTCAAATTCACTTTTACATTGATTTGCCAGTGTGACTGGCAGTCTATCTGATTTTATGATGGTGTGAGCAACATAAAGCCTCTTCTTTGGTTCTGTTACCAACCAACACAAAAAAATCTAACTTCAATCAAAACCTTCCTGTACCACCTGCAGGAACTGATATTCCTTGAGTAATTTATCACCCTTTGTATGACACAGTAAATTAAGATAAACAAATCAAGAACTTTTGATTGATTAATCAAGTTCTTTTTTCTGTTGTCACAGGTGTGAGGCCCTCGTGTTAAGGAATCATCAAATGCAGTAACAATCTCTGTGGTATGGGTCTTGCCTTGTTAAGCCACTTTGTGAATGCCCTATAGCTTCCTCAGGTGAATAGAGAGAAAGCAGAGATGAAAACTACTACTAGCACTGTTCTAATATTACTTAAAAATTGTGAACAAAATCCAAACCTGCAAGTATTAGCCAAAGGGTTTGTTTTTTTTTTAAAGGCAACCCTGGCCTCATCTAAAACTTACACAGTAAGACCACTTCTAAACATCAATTTAAACTTGAGCTCCTCAACATGCTTAGCTTGCTTGTGTAGGCTCCCAGTGCTGGAAAAGGGACTTGGACAATCTATCCACTGTCTATCCACTGTCCCCCTGTGGGTTCTTTAAAAACTGGGCACAAGCTTAAGTGTTAACCCAGCTAGTTCCTCTACACCTTCTAGCTCTTCCCACTTTGCACAGGCCAGCTGGTGCTACATGAGCAATCTATTCCCTAATATTTGTAAACATGGAAAACTTCCATTTCCAGCTTGTTTGAAGACGATTTTAGACACCACTAACTGGGCTAATTCAAACCTGGATCTTAGGGAAAAGCACTCCAAGGCATCAGAGGCAGCTCTGAATCCTGTTACTACTTAAAAATCACATAGAGATGCAGCAACTGTTTCAATTTTGCACTGTTTATTGACGTTCCTCCAGCAGAAAGGAAGACAGTAGTGATGTTTGCAGCATAGGACTTTCTGTGACAAATAAATAGCAGTGTTTACAAATCCTGTCCTCTACTGTACAAGTTCACTTATGCAGCATGTAAGAAAAAAACAACCCTTTAACTACTCATGTATCCTCACACTTGCTGGTCCTCTTCCTCTTACTCTAGGTACAAACCTATGCACAGAGAAGTCAGTCCCTTCTCGCTTTTCCTTTTGTTTCTTACATGATTAGGCTGTCCTGTCTTCCAACATTGCAGCCAACAGCTTCTTCTTAGGAGCTTAGAGAATAAGAGGAAACTGTTCTCTCATACAGGCATTATGGCTCAAAACTATACCTGAAGGTTTGGAAGACAGAGGTGATGGGGGGAATCTGCTTGAGTTTGTGGAGGAGAGCCTAGGCCGACGTCTTCGGAAAAAGCTTCGTATCAGGCCGCATTTGAGGGACTCCACCAGAGTGGTTTTCCCAGTGCCAGAATATCCAAACAACTTCAGTTTGATCCGGGGTTGTGGATTCTGTGTGTGCCTCAGCTGCTGGATAAAAATTCCCCGGTGGGCATCCTAAAATTCAACACAAAGAAGAAATCAGAATGTGTGACAGGTTACTTCTGCCTCCCAACAAACTCAGCATGGGGTTTAGATACATTTTCTTGCCAGACTGCTGTTCATCTGGTCATCATGCAAGCTGTCAGCTACTGGACAGGCAGACAGGAGAGCTTAATGCTCACTCTCAAGAGCAGCCTTGATGTTTCATGAAAATCCCATGTCTTAAGGCTCAAAACAGTGTATGGAATTTGATCTCCAATGGAGAGGTCAAAGGTGTCAAAACTAGCCTCTTTCAGTGCCCATTCTCCTAACCCACCAGTCTCAGAAGGTTAACCAATATACATATTCTTATGGAATACACATGCAGCACTCAAGAATTTTGCTGTGACAGCTATCACCTGAACCATCCAACAACTCAATGTGCATTTCTTCTCTTCTTTTCTTTACATCCACTTTTTCAGTGCTTCTCATGTTTGGGTGAATTTCAAGGAAACAGGAAGGAAGCAGGAAAGTGTGAGGGCAAAGGACCTAGATTAATCTTTCCTTTCTTCATTCCTCCATTTGGAGCTGAGAGAGAGGCTCTGTTGTTCTGCATTTGCACCTAGCTTACATGTAGGATGAGCCCCCCCTTAATTATAAGCATGGAGCAACTGAGCTGAGAAATTTGACAGAAACAGTAGTGCATGCAAGTTTGTTCCTTCCTCACCAACACACATTTCTTTAGTAAGTTAGTAATTTTCCCCATATATAGAGACAGGCATTCAGTGATGTTATGTTCCAGAATCAAGAAAAGAGTTAGTTACAGTTGACTAATATTTCTTTCAAAAGAGATCTATCTGACCTTCTTCTTTTGTTCTAGATCAGTTTGTATTATTTGCATATTTACATTTTGAATAAATCATTAATTTATCTGCCTGCATGCAGACACAAGATTTGGTGTGGGGATGTAACAATGCAAAATGGAGCCTATTATGACAACTTTACCAAAGCTGTTGCTGCAAAGGAAGTCTGAACTTTGCACTTTCTCACATCTTCACACACATATAGTTTATATTCCTAGGGAGTATAGATTTGCTGGCAGGCCTAAAGGACATGATTCTACTTCTACCTTGGCAATATATTATGTGTACCATCTTCTATTAGCAATAGAAATGGTCGTTTATTTCAGTTTCCCCAATCACAGACTCATCTTTGTAATTATAACAGGATTATTTTAATTGGTCTGGCTCTTGCCTGCAATCTCCAGGCAAGTAGGCTCTGGAACCTTCCCAACATGAGTGATGCTGCCTATCTGACTAATCAATGTGTATCAGATGTGTCAGACATGCTGCCTTACAACAACCCCAGATCATCTTTTTGTTCTAGTTAGCAAGACAGAAACTGCAGAATTAAAAGATGACATTGAAAACTGATGCAACTATTTCACATGGTATTGGTATTTTTCTAAGGGACACAAACCTCCCATTCTTCATAACCTTTATCTAAGTGAAATGGTGATGGCGAGGAGATAAGTCATCCTGGGGGATGTGATAATCTTAATAGCTTATTTTCTACTAAATACCTTAGATGCTTTGCTAGGTACTGTCAGACACTGACAGATATAAATCAGTGGTGCATACTTGCTCAGTCAGCTTCTTGAATATGTACATATTTGCTTTAATTGAGGGCATATTTTCAAATTAAAAATATAAAAAGGAAAAAGAAAAAAATACAGCATTGCAGCAAGGTATTTTGCAACAGCTTTTAGAACGGCTTTGATGAAAACCTGACTTAAAATTCATGTATTCCCAACCTTTTTAAGTCTTGCAAGCAGACTGGCTACATGTTCATGCTGCTCTGCTCTGGCGAGATCTTCTGCTGTTTTCCCATCCTGTTAAAACACAAATTATTAGCAGCAGTTCCTTAATTTTCTTTTACAAATGGGCATCTGGATGCCACTGTAACAAGATACTTTGAATTCAGAATCTGAGAGCAAAGTCAACACTCCTCCCCCTGAATTCCATCTCTCTTCTCAGCAATTAGAGAATGATAGTGATTTCTAGAATAGATTTAAAAGGTCACAAAGAAGGGACACATCAGCATATTGACTCACATGAATAGCTGGTGAATGTTTGTTTACCAATTGGATAAAGACTGACAGTGGCGTATCAGCCAGTGGAGGATTCCAGAAAGCAAGAAACTTGTAAGGGATGCAGTTTAAATTGCATCAGCAAGTCTTAAAGCAGAAGCAAAGTTGCCTTCAGTATTCTGGTCTTGCCATTTAGTTACCTATGTTTCACAGATCAGCAGTTTAATATTAAAAAGACTAAAAGATAAAATTGCCCACTACTTTGATTCTTACAGCTATTTTATGCTATTCTATTGTTTTAAATGTTGGTAAGAGGTAATTTCGGAGTACTTTGCTTATTTCACTATCTCAGATAAGAAAATTAGAAAATACATCCACAAGTAAAATAGCAAGTTATTTTCCTATTCAAGCTTTCCTGAAAAATACAGAGTTTCTACACAATGGTGTAGCAATAGGTAAGAAAAACTGACATATAAAAAGGGCTTGGTTACAGGATCCATGAAAGTGGATTTTGCACCTACTGGTAAATTTCATTACAATTGCTCACTGGCTTCCTATATTGCAAATCAGACACCCTGCAAGAGCTGATCCTGAGTTCAAATCACATTTGCAAGCATCTGTATCCAAAACTTTTAATCACTGACAATTTCAAAGTTGGTTTAGAAACTTCCATGAGGAGAATCCAACAACACGGTGCCAGTTAACATGTGAGCACCACAGATGTTTTGGGGCAATTTTCAAACATTTGAAATTGTTGTATACTCCGGGAGGGGGAGATTTTCTAAGGTCACTTTACACCATCCATGAAATCAAATTAAAAATAGACTAGTTCCAAAATGGGCTTTAACCCAGGAAGAAGGCAAGGAATTAATAATACAGCCCAGTTACTTAATGGTGTTGGAAAAGTTAGCTCCTCAGGAATGGTATACTGAGAGAAAAAAAAAAAAAGGCCATTAATTCTACTGCACTGGCTCAGAAAGAGCTGTTAATTTTTCAGAACAGTTTAACAGCTTTCTAGCAAACCAATGCAAAACTGAAATATTAAAATTACAACATGCAAGCTCCTTTAGTCGTCTCTTCCTTTTTCCTTCTCTCTGCCACCATGCTGCTGGAATAATGGATGGTTACATGTATTCAGTGTACTGCTCCTGATAGATTTAGTGTCAGCACTATTTATTTTGTTATGTCCTTCAAACTAACCTAAACTGAAGAGGCAAAATGTACTTTTACCATGGAAGGACAGTGTCCACACAGGCAATTATACCAACACAGCTCTCATGACATAAATGAAGGGCGACAGTTCAAGAATTCCCCCATCACCCTTTTATTTTTATCTCATCTCTACACTACGTAGTAGTGCAAATACATATACACAATGGGATGTAACAAACAAACAAACAAACAAACAAGACAAAAACAGATGACAAAGAAAATCTGTAGAGTATCCTACCAAGTCCACTGCATGCACATTTCACTACTTTTAATAGGGGACATGGCAATATACAATCCAATAGTTATCAAAAAGTAATTATTATGTCCTAAACTTGGTTAAGCCACAATTCCAGGTTTATTTGCATTCTCCTCCTACATAAGATCTGTGCTTAAAATAAAAAACTGCAGTGCTAAATCTAGAGGAAAAAAACTACAAAAATTAGTATTTTCTACCAAATGGTACACCAAATGACATAGAAGTTTTCTTTTTTTCCCCCATCCATTTCAGCCATCTCAGGAAAAATTTGTTGGGAAAAGAACTGAAAAATGTGGACTCAACTGAAATCTAATGACAACATGTCTTTCTCATATGGAACACTAGTTATTTCTAAGCAAAGTACACTGGTTAGAGTGAGCAGCAATGTAAAATGATCCACTGCATCTGAGTACAAAACATGTTTAGTTTGTTCAAAACATGCATAGTGGTATGCATGATGTCTGTAATTTATCATGCATATGACAAAGGACACATCATTCCTGCTGTGGATATGTCATTAGGAGGATGTTTCTCACTCTACTGAGAATGAAAAATGCCCTCTGTGTTACTAATGGGAAGCAGTGGTGCTGGCTGATCTGACATGAATGATTTCGTTTACAAGGATACTCTCATGCTAGTTCTCTCATCCATGCAACCACACATCTCCCACCATAAAACTAGAACTTCGCAACCCCCTTAAAGCAAGAAAAATAGTTAAAATACATACAATGCATTTGTATGTTTCTCAAATGTGAAATGGCGTACATCTTAAGTGTACTCAAAACTTACAGAAAGTGACTCAAAACTTATAGAAAACACAATGATACAAGTAATTCTTAGATGAAGAAATTATTAGAGGCAGCCAAAGTGGTAGCTGTACTGTACCATAATCTAGTTCAACTAATACAGGTTGGAACTGTACTGTTCCAAATTCAGTTGCAAGAAGGGAACAAGTAGACAAGAGATATAACAATTTCCAAAGATAGAAGAAAACTCATGTTGTATAACATACAACAGGTCTTTTTAAAAAAAATCCAATGTCCTTTTCCTACACCTGTCTCTTCCGTGAGTTCTCTTTCACCTATCATGCATAAAAGAAGAACAGCATCTCTCAATACTTACAGAGGTTAATGCTTCTACATTGGCACCGGCCAGGCAAAGGAACCGGACAACATCAAGAATGCCATTGTTTGCTGCCAGGTGTAAAGGTGTTCTTCCATACTAACATGAGGAAAGAAGTGTCACTACATTAGTCAAAGAACTTCACTTCAAATTTTATGTGTAATAATCAGGCATATTATACAATTACACATACTGATACACAGGACAGGTTTTGCAAAAACTGCAAGAAAAAGTACTTTTGATTGCAGCTTAAGCACAACTGCAAAAAGTGCAATTAAAAACTAAGGCTGGATGACTACTTAAAAAATGGGGAAACAATTTTCTAGCTAAATCCCTCACAACTGTGGAGTAATCCTTTAGAGGTTTCTTTGGCTATATTTGATAATGTCTTTTAATTCCAGAGAATTTTATTGCCTTTTTGCTTAATTAAATATGAACCACTTAAACAACACTAATTTCATAACCTTTAGAACTCTGGGCTCTACTTCAACCCAAGAGCTACTGAAGATTAAATATCTCCCCCTTTCACCCAAAGAAGTAAAAGGAATGACTGAAAGAAGTTAGCATGAAATAATATATTTTTTTCAGTGAAGAGGGAAAGTGTAAAGTATTGCTTATCCAATTTTTTTCTTTTTTCCACGAATCTCTTCACTGACAACAGGTCCTTATGACACCCACTTCTGGTTTTGCATGTGCAGAGCTACTGTTACAAAAACTACCATTTATTCTTTGCTGGTAGCCTACTATTACTTTGCATTTTTATGCTTTCAATACTGTTCTTCCTGTCTACAATCAGCAACAAACTCATAACATTTACTGAAAGAAATGTTGGAGAGCAAAGCCAGCTTTCTGACAACTGGAATCTGAAAAGATGCTCAGGTTCCTCCAGACCCTACACCTCAACTCAAGTAGCATCCTTTTACCAGCTGTGTCCTGTGAGACCGCAGCAGTGATTGTCCCCCTGTGCTCAGCACTGGGCAGGCCACACCCCAAATCCTGTACTCAGTTTTTGGCTCCTCATGACAAGAAGGACATTGAGGTGCTGGGCCATGGCTGGAAAAGGGGAATGAAGCTGGTGAAAGGTCTGGAGCACAAGTCCTGTGAGGAGCTGCTGATGTAGATGGCATTGTTTAGCCTTGAGAAAAGGATGCTCGAGGGAGGCCTCGTCACTTCTACAACAGCCTAAAAGCATGGTGTAGTGAGGTGGGCGTTGGTTTTCTTGTGCCATGAAACAAGTGACAGGAGTACAGGAAATATCCTCAAGTTGTGCCAGAGGATATTTAGATTGGCTATCAGGAAAAATTTCTTCACTATGAGGGTCGTCAAGCACCAGAATGGGCTGGTCAGGGAAGTGGTGGAGTCACCATTCCTGGAGGTATTTAAGTAATATGGATGTGGCGACCTAGGGACATAGTTTAATGGTTGGGTTGGCAGTGCTGGGTTAATGGTTAGACTCTGATATTACAGTTATTTTTCAGCCTAAATACTTCTGTGATTCTATGATTCTAAAGGCATGTGATGGTCTGCTGTACTGAATCTCTGAAAGAAACAAACAGTGCCTTCAATCAGTATTACATACATGTAGGACAAAGCCAAATGTTTGGACCAAGGACAGAAATTCATTTTGTTAATGTCCTGTTAATACAGGGTTTGCTCCTGAAGAGGGAAAGTAGAAATTAATATTCTCTATTTAATAACACTCAAACTCCCCGTTTCAAATAAAGGGCACTTTAAAAATCTGTCCAGAATACATTGCTCTTAAAAGAATAACAGCAGAATAACTATAACCACAGCTTCTGTAGCCACAATCTTGCAGCCACTGAACATTTCAGGGCTAATTATTTTTTCGACAGCATGTCAGGTGTGATCCTAGCTCAGCACTCTCCATTAGCAAACAGGACAACAGCCTCGTGGTCCATTAACACAACTTCTCTAAAATGTGCTCTTATCTGTGAATCTGGATTTAATTGCCTAGTAAATCAGATTTGAGCTGAGAAGCGGAACTGGGGAGCTCATTGTTTTAACTTTTTTCATTAGACAGCTGATGAGTTTAATTGTTGAAACCAGAAGTGATTGCACGGACAATCCTCAAAAAACCTGGTAATTTTCTTTGACTTTTATCTGATCAATACAATGTAAGTGCTTTGGTAATAAATAGAGTGTTAACTAGGACAAAACACAAAGAAGCTAAACTACCTGAATCAAAGAAATTGCAGATAGCAACATAAAGATTCCTATAAGTAACTTTTAAACTTTGTAGCACATATAAAATTTAAATAGGGTGAAGAAAGACATTCAGAGCTAAATATCAAGCCATAAGCATCACAGCCTGTCAGCAGAGTTCAGTGGCTGTCCTTGACCTATTCAAACTATATAAAGAAAGTTTCCTGAAACACCTCACTTTTCCCTTAAAGACCTCTAGGATAAAAGACATAATATAAAACTGCAAAGCATTGTGTTTTGTCATCCTATACACTGCAGCATGAGCACAACAGAAGCAACATAAAAGGCACTAGGGACTCGAAATGAAGGGGCATGTAATGAAATATTCTTTTTGAAACCAACTACAGATTGTTTGCATTTTTAGCTGGCATTAATCTACAAATAACCATTGCAATCACCATTTTTAGAGTTACAATATTGTAGCAGAAAACATACCAGTCTTCAATTCAGTGTATAACTCAATGTTACATATGAAATCAAAGCCAGCTGCAATGCATTTTGTCTGTTCTTTTGCACTAGATGTAATCTGCATAACGCAAAGCTAAATGGCTAGGGAAGAAGGTTGGCAAAACAATAATAATTCACCTGGGTTTCTTCTTTATTGATATTTAACGATCTCTTCAACTGAAATGGATTTTGGTAAATTTGTGAGGTGAGTAATTTAATATTTTGCATTTGGCCACTTTCAGAGACAGAAAAAATCTAGGAAAAGACTTTTTCATATCAGAGAACTTGAAAGGGTCATCTAATGAACAGGTGAACTAATAAACAATGTAGTTCAGCATCCATATTCCATTTACCTTATTAGTGACGTCCAAACTACAATTTGCTTCACAGAGTGCCGTCACAATAGGCACATTCCCATCTTTGCAGGCCACATGTAAGGGAGTGTTGCCATGTCTGTCTTGGAAATCTACAAAACATCCTTGACTAATGAGAGTTTTAACTACTTCTATTTGGCATCTTCTTACAGCAAGATGCAGGGCTATATGACCATCCTGAAAGAAAGAGACAGCTAGTAAGTGAGAGTTAATAATACTAAAAATCAAAACATTTAGTAAAGTTCACAACCATCTTAAGTAACAGGGTGCATTTCCATGCCTCAAGAATCACAGTGGTTTTTAATTTGAAGGTGGAGGCAAGGAGATGCACCATATCTGAATATGTCTGAATAAATAAGCCACGAGATGAAAGCAAATTTCTGTTAGGCCGCTGGTCTTTGCAGTGAATGAAATACAAATGCACATTTTCTTCTAACAGCTTTCCTTGGAGGGAGGAGAGTGATCAATAGTAACAACCAGCTGAATATTGTAAACTCCAGTGTTTACTGGAGAGAAATTAGTGATGCAAAAGTCATGCAA
The DNA here is from genome assembly GCA_024362935.1 of Setophaga petechia. Lineage (NCBI taxonomy): Eukaryota > Metazoa > Chordata > Aves > Passeriformes > Parulidae > Setophaga > Setophaga petechia. The sequence goes on along the minus strand of JANCRA010000004.1, from coordinate 25,328,351 downwards.
TCTGCCTTCTGATCAGCAACTTTAAAGACAGAGCTTTCTCTATGTGGAACAACTTAAACAGATCAGGAGAAACAATTTAATTATTTTAGAAGCTTTAGAAACTTTCTGCTGAACTTGCTTTAATAACATTTAATTAACATTACTAATAAAGGTACCTAAAAGGCCAGTCATACCAAAAATACAAGCAAATAAATTGCAAATTTATTTATTTGGATTACATCATGAAAGACAAAAATTGATTCTGAAACAAATACAGTCAAATTTTAAAATAGTTCTTATTGGAAATGGATATGATTTATCCAACCCATAGTAATCAAATGCCAACAGCAAATCCATCTTTTTCTCTGAAGTTAACAGGTTGTTGCCAATTACAGGACCTAATGTTCCTGTAATTTTTCAAGGAGTGTTACTCATGAGGTGATAAATGATAAGAAGATGATAGATCAGCAAAAACCCAACCATGGAATAATAATTATCAATGGACAACCCTAAAGACTACTTCAGCCATCAATAGGCCCTGTGTGAACTGCTATGAAAATTCACATAGTGGAAACAATGCTGACTTGCAGCACTCTAATGAAACAATTGAGAGACACAGCCCTGTGATCTCCAGACATAACTGACCTTGTCTGTTGCGTGAAGGTCAGCCCTGTGCTCTGCCAAGCACTCCACAATATCATGGTAACCCCTAGCAGATGCTGTCAGGAGCGGGGTCTCCCCTTCTTTGTTTTTAATGTTCACATTGCACCCAGCTTCACAGAGTGCTTTGGCCACAGAGTAGTAGCCGTGCCAAGCAGCGCAGTGCAGTGGGGTTTCTTCTTCCTATCAACAGCGAAAATCAAAAAACAGTACTGAACCAAATTTCAGGAAGAACAACTCCCCTGCTTAAAAATACTAAACGATAGTATGAAAAAGAAAAGACAGTCTACTAAGTAAGTCCTATGAAAAGACATTGTAATTTCTAATGCTGACATTTTAAAACCAAGAATAACTTCAGCTGACATACAAGTGATCATGGTACCTTGTCAGCATTACTAGTTTAAATTTATTCTTGCTCCTGAGGCTAACTATTTTGGTTCTCTCACTTGTAAACACTCCCTTGTTCACAAACAACTTCTATATCCTGCGTGCTGTGACTAATCCACTGTCTACAACAGATTGATCCGAACAAAGATGCAAATCCCACTAGACCTGCAGTCTGAGGCAGGTCACTCTGCTTACCATGTTGGGAAAGCACATCCCAATGTTCTAGGAGTGAAGATACTTAAAAATCCAAGTCCTTCAGAGAACACATCACAACATGCTTTTGAAACTGTCTGCATTTGGAGTTCAGTTCTGACTGAAGTACTAATTTGCTTTTTGCTTGAACCCAGGAAACTTCAAAACATTCAACTTCAATTCATTGTACGTCAGAGCAGTTACATGGAACACCATTAAAAACCTCAAATGTTTGACAAAAATATACTGAAAGTAGCCTACTGAAAAAGCAGGGAGAATTAAAATCCATTAAAAGCTCTATCAAATTCTAAGAAATGGGTTAGCCTTTCTGTACCTGGCAAATATAAAAAAAGAGACAATTGAGGCTGATAATAGCAGAGGACTTGGACTGTATTCAAGGTTTCTGTAAAAATCTGTGTGAGGAAACAGACAAAGACCATGTTCTGTTCTCCCTCAGCCTAGGGCTCCTTAAACAATGAAAAGGAAGTCCTAGAGGATGCAGCACTTGGGAAGGCTTGTGGAACTCACACACACAGAGTGAAATCTGGGTCAAATGGATTTTCTTTTTCTGCTATGCCTTTTCTTCCTTGTTTTCTTGCAAGAGTTCAGACCTCTAAAGAAACCCTCCTCTTATTTTCAGAAATGAGTCCTTGACACTGTAGAAAAATCCTATGACTGCTAAAACCAAGCAGAATTCTAGGCAAAAATTAATAAAAATCTTCAGCTGAACTCAAAGAGTACACACCACCCACATCTTCACAGAGTTGTTTCTCTGTGAAGCTTCCATTTTTGAGAGAACCTGTGTTTTATAGCGCTTGTTGGTTCTCTCATTTTTCACATAATCTTTATCTATTTATTAAGAGCTACCAAAACCTCCATAATTCTGGTTTGCAAACATGCCAGAGGCTAAACACGAGACTTGAAGTTTTGACCACTTATATAAAGCCTTATTTGTTGAAAAAAAATGCAGACAGTGTTCATGACTCACCTTGTCTTGAAAGTTTGGATTGGATCCAATGCTACAGAGAAACTGAACCACATCCACATGCCCATACCGAGCTGCCACGTGGAGCGCGGTCTCCCCGGACTGCAATCACAGGAGAACATGGCAGAGTAATTCCCTGTGCCACACCATGATGCACACTGCCTGCACACCCTGTGCAGCCTGAATGCCCTGAATCCTGCACAGGATACTCCTCCCTCTCCCTTGCCCAGCCACACAGCTCCATCAGCAGAGCTTACTAGCTGGTTGTACAGGACAGACACAGCATCACCTGGCAGAAATGTTATTTCTTCAAGGCTTTCTTTTCCCAGAACTTATTTTTCCACTTTATTTGTTCCAGATCACAGACACGATGGGATTTCTGAGCAATATGAGGAGGGAGTTGTGTGTGCAATTGCGTTGAAACACATATCCCATTTCTATTCATAATATTTCCATATGCTCCCCCATCCCCTGTTCATTCAAGGTAAGGGGCTGGCCTAACACATTTGTATACCCTGGTGCATTTTGGTCACTATGTCTAACTATTTGCAAAACTTTCTTTTTAGAAATTATATAAAACAGAAACTGTATTTTTATTAAGAGAGTAACCTCTCTCATAGTAGCCTTATCAGGAGTCATACAACAATTTTCCTAATGTACCTTGCCTTGCATTAGTTCCCTCAACAAAGTAAACTGTCTTTCACGAGAATAATTTCTTCTGTTCTGGAGCTTTGGCTAGTATGAAATCATTGCTATGGTATAAAAATTTAACAGCAACTAGTTTCTAGGGCATATGTTGCTCAAATAACACTGTCAAAGACAAGGTAAGTGCTCATCAGCTATAAATTGTTAGGCTTCCTCATACTCAACTTAATAACAGTCAAATTTACTTGTCAGACAAAAGTGATTTTCAATCAAGAGGAATGAAAAACCAAATCACGATTTCACTCTGAGTTCCAATGAGAAATCAAGTCTTCAAGTGAAAATTAATTTAGGTTTGTACTTCCCCACCTACCCACAATGTAGTCACCACATTTAACATGCACACTTGGCTAACATTTGTCATAAAAATAATCAGTACATCCAGCTACTTTAAAGCTCGGTTATCACGGCCCTTTAAGTCAACTTAGAAATACACACTAAAAGAGCAAGTTAAATTCTTGGAATTATGGCACAGCTGAAAACCATTTCAACTGAAAGACCTCTCTCTTTGCTAAGATAAAGTTATAGGAAAAGGCCCTCTGTGTAAAAAAGGAGTTATTTTCTTACCTTATCCTTAATATCCAGAGGACATTCATTATCATTGAGAAATTTCAGTGTTTCTACATGTCCATGTCGAGAAGCCCAATAGATTGCATTAGATCCACCCTATCAAAAAAGGTTCATTTCAGATGTTATCAATCAAGTTAAAATCCTAATTCTAGGTTTTCAGCCGAGATTCATGTGCACTTAGGTGTACACAGGCACACTGAAAAGCTATTCAAGCTCATTTGAACACATTCACTTTTAAAAAAATTTCAAATTGATTCAACAACATTACATACCAACAGTGACAACAAAAACCTCTCTATGCAAGGATGATTAACAGGATTACTAACTGTTTGCAAGGATAATCCTCTTCTCCCTTGTTAGGGAGTTCTTTCTAAAGAACGGTCATGAGATAAAAACCTTTCTTCTGCTTCCTTTACCATCTATCAGATGGAGAGGCAGACAGTTCTTCAAGCTTGCTTTAAATGAATTGTTACAGCACACTGGGGAAAAAAGCTTATTGTATCCTCCATCAAATATAAATTTTAATTGCTATATTCCCCATGGCTAAAATATTAAATTATCATTCTATATTAAATAAAGTCCACCACTGTGTTTTAGGGAAATCACTAATTTGAACTAATTGAGGTGGTTTTGTAAGCATGAACTACATTGCAAGATTAATATCATTCAAATTATTTCAGCTAATAAAGTGATGAAAATCAGAGGGTATGTATTAGTAACAAATGACATTGCTAAAAACTTGGTATTATGTTTTTTGCTGTGGAAAAAGCAGTTGAAAAGCAGAACCCCAACCTTATCTTGAACATCAATACGAGATCCACGCTTTAAAAGCAGCTGGAGCATCTGAATGTTTCCACAGCCAGCAGCAATCAGTAGTGGAGGTGTTCCATGCTAACAATGAAATAGAAGCAAGAATGATATAGTTAATTGTTGAAGGATTAAGGAAACAGTGGAATAGAAGGCATGCATTGAATAGCATTTCAGATTTCCACCTTCAAATAAAGTCTGTAGGAAATAGTGCATGGAAATAATTTTTGAGATGAATTAATGATATATCACACAGTACATTTATGCTTTTAAAATTAGGAATATCAATGTTAAGCTCTTACTATTAGCCTTGTTTGGCAAGAACATTCCCCCTTACAATTTCTTTGCAGCCACCACAACACCTCAGACACAAGCCATAGGCAACATCTAGGAAAGTGAAATAGGACCACACATAAAAACAAAAAAAACCAGTGATTTCTTAAATGGTTCGATATCTATCACAGTAAAAGAACATTTTACTTCTATACTCTTCTTCATATTTCTGAAAGTACTTTGTAATGAAGGTCACTATAACCATGCAAAAAAGTATGACCTTGTCTTGAGCCATTGAAGAAATCACTCTATTTTTTTGTTTTAATGGGCAGTCCCATTTCACTTTTCTAGATGTTGCTGATGCATTGAAATACTGTAGTGGACAAGCAATTTCATTACTGAAAGTGAACACCACCATCTAACATGTTCGCATGTCCCACTTCTGCAGTTTGCAACTTCTGTTTCTAACAATGCTTTGCAAAGTCAGTTTTAGTGGTCTGGTTATTCTTAAGTATTTGACATCTTCACTGACCACAAGAAACAGCAACTGCCACCAAGAGTGAAGGCAGATATTTGATACACCACAAATCTATGGTCAGTTCCTGACCATAGATTTGAGTTACACATTTGAAATGCCTAGGCAAAAAAAATTTGGGCTCATTTGGGCTCCATTTTAATGAATCTTGAGAAGACTGAACATAAAACCTGTGAAAATTTCTCCTAGAAAAAAGGCAGAACTTTTTCTCATTCCCTTGCCTTTTAATTTCAGGTGTTACATTTCTATTTTACAACCACACTGCTCTATTCAACAGGGTGGTAGCTAGTCCCCCACACACCTCACACCTCAAAGCAGACCCACACTACCTTGTTGGGTTGATTGACATCGTAATTTGTCAGAGATCCTAGAAGGTGCTGTAATCCAGGAACATTGTCATCATTGATGGCATGAATAATAGCTTTCATCACAAAAGAATCTTCCTCATCCTTGCAATTAAATGTGAAAGTAGAAAAATTGTTAGCTTTAGGAAAAAAATATGTATCTAGCAGATGCCAAGACGTCAAAAAAAATTACAACCTAAATTTTTTGAAACATTTTTTTGTAAAAAAATGCTTCAGCTGCAAATTGTAATCTTTCATGAAGCATATGGCTAGCATGTATGCATGTTATTTGAAAACCCCACACACCAAAACCCCTGACATATATTCTGGTATTCCTTCTTCATCGCACACAAGCCTGTTAATCACTGAGACTCCACACAGGTTTCTTTAATTAGGTGTATTTTTTTCCCCTCGTAGGAAAAGTAGATGATAGTTTTCCAAAGAAGCAATACTCGCACAAAATGAAATTATTCCATGCATACAGGTGACGATTGAAAAACCCAAGTGGCGTATGAATACCAGCTGAAGTATCAGGTTTTGTGCCATCTGCAAGAGAGGTGCTTTGGTCCTAGCTGTCATCTATTCAAATGGATCAGTTAAAAATCTAGAACGTAAGCAATAAACCTAGATACCTCTGCAGGTGTAACTTTGTTTTTCTCCTCTGCACTAGAATTTCAAAGAGCTGAAATTCACAGAGCCCATTATTTGGATTGCTCTTACCTCCTTCTCCCCCGAGGTTTCAGATTTTTTAGGACACTAACATTGGGCTATAATCCTTTCTGCTGGAACACAGGTGTGAAAAGCTGATCCAGTGTTAAAAGGCATACAGATAGCTGAATTGGGGGGGTGTTGGGTGGGAAAAGGAGAGCAAGAGGAGAACAAAGAGCACAGAAGCCAAAAGATAAGGGGAGAAAAAGTGGAAACATGAGCACGGAGTCACACAGGAGGGACATAGGGAACACAGTATGCAAAAAACAGCTTTGCAGAATTTTTGAAGTTTGATCCTATTAATGCACAGAAAAGATGATATTCCCCAGCTCTAAACATATTAACACCCATTCTTTGCGGATCACAGGGAATTTGTGAAGTGTGTATTAAAACTTGTAAGTAAGCTAAGAAGAATGCTTTTGGATATACAAGTATTTGTAATTACAAAACATATAGCAATTGCTCCTAACCGCAACTCTAGTCATATCTAATACCACAAAGTGAATACTGGCCAACTCTAAAGTCTCCCCCTTAAATATCTGCTCGTTGTGACACTGTTGTCTAGCATTCATTGGATTTAAAATGGCCTTAATGATTCTGATTATTGGTAAAAAAAAAAGGAATATTATTTTAGTCCACAAAATGATGATGTAAATAATGAGTAAAATTCAGATGACATTTTTTCACCATACAATTGTTATGGATGACACTTTTTCATCATATAATTGTTACAGTACAAAAACATACTCATGAATCAAGTTTCAAGACCAAGAAATGAATTTTTGACACCAGGTATCAGCCTCAACACCGTAAGTTAAATGTCAAGGTTTCAAGATGCAGAAGATCAAACTATGGATAACTGACCTTTGTAACCTAAAATCTATTTCTTCTTACTTATGAGATTAGTTAATTATGCAAATTTTCAGGAGACAAATATTTCTGTTAGTTAGAAAGTGGCAAAGTTCACATGTGATAAAGCTTTCTAAATATATAAGAACACACTTACCAGAGTATCATCACTTCTAGCGACACTCATGCTACTTCTGGACAAGAAAGATCTTGATAATCTTTGGCACAAGGATATTAAGCGCACTGATTGCTTTATAAAAATAACAAGAAAAAAGCTATATGTAAAAAAATTAGAAAATTCTGATAGGATGCAATCGCAGAGACTTTAAAGGACTTAGCAAAACAAACTGAAGTTTGACTTCAGTACCCCATCTGCTTTTTTATTGAATTTGAAACCTTAACTTTTGTTACTTATAATCCAGCAGAAGTAGAAAGCAAACAATTCACACACAAGCATTGGATGCAGATCACTGACAAAGAGGTCCTCTCCCATACTAGCATACTAAAGCACTTAATTTATTCCCAATGTCAGAAGAACATGTTTCTTCTTCCTTCTTTTCCACTCTTAAATGTACTGACCTTTCCCTGGAACAGTCAATGCTACTGCATTTGTATGTCACCAACATTTGATGTGTTACTGAAAGACTTACTTTCCATTTTCGTCGTGCTGCAAACTTCTTGAATTTCTCCATATTCACTGCAGAAGCTTTTCTACTGAGTGCTTGCAGAGTGTCTTTTGGCTGCGAGCAAAGGGAAAATAAAGATGTTCCAAAAAATTCCATAATTTCTGCATGTAAGTCTCTGTCCTTCAGTGATGACTTCCATTTACATTATAATAGTACTCCAATCATACTGTAATAATAAAGTAATTGTAAGCACATATTTTTAATATTCAGAGTCTAGTCCGGCACACAGATGGAATTTCTTAAGAAAATGCTGTAAGGGAAATCCAGACCTAAGAATGCAATACTAAAATATGCTTTTTCATTTTAAACAAAAACCCCTTAAAACATCAGAACATTCAGCCTTGTCCTTCACCTCCCTCTCTGATAGAGGCATTTCATGTCCAAGATAAATCCTGTCTTCTGGGAAGATCTCCTGACTGATTTTAAATGCAGTCAATCTTTGTTACAGTCTCAGTGTAATCACCTGGACACTGCTGAAAAATTACTCCCTCCCCAAACAAAATCACATCCCATCTACCAGTGCAGCAAGCTCTAAGCCCTCAACCTTTCAAATTTTCATGGGCTAATACAAAGCACCAAAGACTAGTGGAGTACACAAAATTTTGCATTGTATGATTCCATCCTTGAAGTCATTTTTATGGAGATATATATATCATAGAATCATGGAAAGGCTTGGGTTGGAAGTGAACTAGTTTCAACCTTCCCTGCCACAGAAATGCCAGTAAAGATAGCGGTGGGAAAGCGGAAAAGAGAATTTAACTAGTGGAGGGGGAATCAAATGTCTGGAAAGTTAAGTTATAAAGCAAAGTAATACAAAACAACCTGTCTCTTTGCACAAGTGTGGAACTTGGTCCAAGAGAGACCATCTTGCACAATGCTTGTTTTAGTGGTTTAAAATATCATGTCAGTATATTCCACACATTTCGGCGATATCAGATTACCTCAGCAAAAAGTCAGCAAAGCATGGCCAAATTTGTAGTTTGGCACATAGGTGTAGAAATGCCTGCCCTTGGATGTTGTACTGTGAACTGCAGCAGTTTTGGCACAGGTAAATACTCTGCTAACTCATTCTCTGGGAAGTCAAATGGGATCAAATACCCACTGTGCATGCCCACATCCTGGGAATCAATGGCACTGAATGGGTTTACTACTCACAATCAGAATGTGATAGGAATTAAAACAATAAACTGCCAGGTAGCACTACACACATTAAGAAGAATAATGGGTGCCATTTCCTCCCTCTCAACCTAGCAGCTTCACAACAGCTCAATCCAAACCAAACAGTGAAACACTGAAGAAGGAAGTGGACCACCACATCAACTGCTCTCTTCAGTGTAAGGGGAAGGACAGAAGAGAGATTACTAGTTTTTTCCCAGTCTAAATAAGGGAATTAGAAGAAGAAAAATTAGTGTGAATTGGACTGGATTCAGAGACTGTATGTTTGTCAGTGCACTGGCTTTGTGAAGATTAGCTTCTCTGTCTGACCATGACTTTAATTTCCATAAGGGGCTACTTCCCTACTGCTAACTCACATAGAGCATATATTAATGAAGCCCATATTCTGTATGTGTTAGCTTTCATACAGGCAGCTTTCCAAAACAGTAAGTTACATCAAACAATTAAGAAAATATTCCATGTTAAGGAACTCGAAAAGCATGAAATGAAGAATGATTAAAAACAGGACAACAGAGAATGAATGGCATGCTAACCTTGATCCAAGGATGCAGCAAACTGTCTTGAATAGTCATTCTCTTCCTTTAAGAGAATAAGAGATAAAACAGTTTCAGATATTAATACAATACATACTGGTTTATGTTTATTAAACTACCATCTCCTAATATCATGTAATTTTAAATACTAGAGATGTAAGTGCCCCACAGAGGAATAACAACTCACTTTGGATCTTTGACTAGAAGTCTTCGTATAAAGTCTTTAGCTAGGGCACTGGTATTACTGAAGAATTCTTCTTCAAATTCATAATTCACGGCAGACACATTTGCCAGTGTTTCCTGTTTGGTTTCTCCAAGAAATGGAGATGCACCACTTAGACTGCAGGAGAGACAGAACATTCCTCTCAGTACATGTTGTAACAACTGCTGCTTCAGCCCTCTGAGATCAAATAACAGTAGAAAGAGAACATTTGTCTTTTCCATTTTAAGGCTGCAGGTCTACTTTCAGGAAGATGTGATGTAGCAGGGCAAAAAATTTTGCTGTTATTTCAAATACTACTATTAAAATATAGCTGTAGGAGAGTCACCTACAGATTTGAAGACAGCTTCCCATCCTAGCTCAATGCTGATTAACAGCAATTTTTTCCATAATTATATCACTGCTTTTAAGATCATACAACTTGAATCATGATGTGAAATCAGAATGGTTTGATTTGTACAGACACCACCAACACCCCAAAGGATAGAATAAGAATTAAAAAACAACAGCATTTGCAAGAAACACCCATAGATTTTGGTACTTACAGAATATAAGTTATTACACCAATGCTCCTGGATTGAAGGAAAAACAAACAAAAAAAGGATGAGGGAGAGGAGAGAAAAATAGATGGAAACAAAGAGAGGAGAAAAAAAAAAAGGTTAGAACATAAGCATAATCATGAGAGGTTTATTTCAAGTAAGATCCAATAACTTACCACATATCTGCTTCAAGACCAAGAGGCTCATAATTTACTATTTCAGGAGCTAAAGGAAAAAGCAGCAAGGTAAGTACCTAGTCAAAGAACACGTAAAGGACTCACTCTGAATCCATGTATGTCAGAGATAATAAGCTAAGATGCTGATAGATTAAAACACCTTAATGCAAGTCTAATTTGAAATCAAATGCTACAAACTGCTTATTTAAATTTCGAAATGTCACAAACTAAACACAAATTTCATACTCTGTAAATCAGCCAAGCCAAGATAAGCCACAAATACTGTTTCACAGACTGAAAAAGAATAGTTTGAAGAAACAACAGTTTTCTCACCAACAAACTCTGGTGTTCCGAAGATATTTTTGAATTCATTTCCAAAGTCAATTTTGTGTGCTAAACCAAAGTCAATAATCTTGATTCGAGGCTTTGGTACATTCCTGTCCAACAGCATTATGTTTTCAGGCTTTGAGAAGGAGGAAGGGGGGAGAGAAAGAGAGATTACATATAGGTACAAACTGTGGACAAGTGTTCTTCACCACTGAACATTCCTTTTTACCTCCGTTAGACACTTGAGTTGTATTTTAGGCAGAAAAATCCTGACTTTTCCTATTATGATCAAACATATGCTTAAAGTAACTACAATAAATTAGGATTCCATGTTGATATTGAAGCACTATGCTTTCCACAAGGCCAAGATTTTACTTCTTGTAGATACCACAGTTGCAGTTTTCATGTGGACTGACCCTAAGTGAAACACACTGTACCCCAGTAAAGATCACAGACCCTGTGCTACAGCCATTCCAGCACTGCTGGGAGCTTGCAGGAAACAAAACTCTATAAACTAGTCACTGGGTTTGGTTTACATTAGTCCCTGAAAGAGGTTTCTTTCACACCACATAAGCAATCAGGGAGGTGCATCTTGTTGCTTTTGGATCTTCCAGGGAAACTTCTGGAGTGGTCCAGCTCCCAGATTTTAAGGCTCAACATACTTTAAAGGAAGGAAAAAGAGCTGGTTCTCCTGTCTTTTCTAGCTAATTTTGAAATATGGACTTCACATTACTTTACACCAAAGATCTTCAAAGCCAGAACAAAGAAGATGAAATGCCAGGATTATCAGCAAAGGGGGCTGTCTCTACACTGCATCACTTTAATGAGCATACAGAACCAGCTACTCAGTCACCATGTCCTGTTATGCCCATAAGCTGGTGTACTCTGAAGAGGTTCTGCAGCTACATCCATCCTGTTCAGAGTGTAAGGGGCTTCTGGAGTCATAAAGTACAGCTCTTCATTGTCATCCTTCTTTTACCTTTTTTTCCCAATCACAGGACCTGATAATTGCAAAAGTAATTTCTGCATTTCTGTTCCATAGTTTTTTTGGTATACACATTACTGCCTACTTTAATGCACAAATTTTTGGTATCCAAGGATGACTTGTTCAATTATAAACAGATTGGCAAAATTTCACATTTCATACTCTAAGAAATACAATTCTTTCTCGCTTTACAAATGTTGTCTCTTGCTGACTGTCATACAAAGACCAAATATATAACTGAGGTGATGAGGATGAAACTGGAAAAGGTATGCTTACACTGAAATCCATCCCCTTCCCTACCTCATCCCCCTTTCAGAACTACATTTCAATTGTAATGAAATAATCGTGTCTCCTTTTTCTCTTACAGACATAGCTGCCCACTTAAGGAGATTTCTGGAATGTTTAGTTTTCTACCTTTGAAAAATAATATCTTCTGGGGGAAAATGTGCTGAAATTGAAACATTTAAAAGCAGTTGCTGAATTTAGATACAAAAAGCTCTGCTTTTGTTATCAAAAGGATGCAATTAATAACTTTTCTGAAAATGAACAAAAAAGCCCCAAAAAGGGAAAAATACATCAGTGGAAATCTGCTGCCTGCTCCACAAAAATCCTTGTACTTAACTCAGTGTGGTTTCAATCAAGCACCTAAAAAAAAACCCCAGTTGAAAAAGGCATCTAGGTCAGAGTATTTCACCCCGATCCCATTCACATTAAAAAAAATAAATCATAGTCCTCATTTTTATTTCAGGTTTGTTTTCTCAGAATGGTTTATTTTCGTCAAAAGGTGCCATTTCCCCTGAAGAAACATTTCCCAGACGGGAACTATTTACAGTTCAGTAACTTCTTTCCAATGGCTGAGCTTCCCCCGTCTACATAAGCTAGCAAAACAAAACTGTGGCCAAGATCCTCATGATGACTGATTTGTGGCTAGAATTACAAAGGACTTCAATGGATGTTGATTACAGTTTAAGTTTTTATCTGTTCCACACACCTTAAGATCAAAGTGGGCAATTTGCAGAGAGTGGAGATACTGAACACCATTAAGTATCTGTTTGAGAAATTCTGTGGCTTCCTCCTCCGTCAGAGATTCTTTCTCAGCTAAGAAGTCGAAGAGCTCCCCACCTGCAACACTTGGAGAGTAAAAGCAGAGTTATTGACAAGCTTGCTTTAACCAGTGGGTTCCTTTTAGTATAGCTGTCCTCAAATCTTGAAGAGCCTTGAAAAGGATCCAGACGCTTTAAATGTTTCAAATATCAGAAAAAATGATGAAAAGTACTTAATTCAATACCCTAAAGAATTAGTAGCTCACTCCCTTCCCCTGAAAAGAATACAGTAAAAAGAGTCTTACTTTCAGACAAAAAAAAGTTTAGAAAACCCGAACAAATATAGTTAACAGTATTTAAATTTAAATGAAGTAAAAGCCTCCTACTCTCTGTATGCACATGTAAAAGAATACCATTAAATATGAAGTCACAAGACTCAAAACATACCAACACAATGGGACATGACATTATCTAGAAAATAAAGCATGATTTGGCTCATATCAGTTAAACACCAGATTTCTACACCCTCAATGAAAAATAAAAATTTTAAATCTTATTTTGAAATATTTATTGGCAGCTGTCCTACTTTTAGTTTCTAAACTCCCTAGAGCATCCAACTTTTGAAAATAGATTCTGGTTTTGAAATACTGCATTACATACAGCACCTATATTGTATTTGTACTCTAACATGGTGAAACCTCTTTTGTACAATGAAATGTCCTAAAGACTGTTTCCAGCAAGTGTTCTAGCCCCCCAGCAGAAAAAAAAGAGGTAAGACAGAGTACATAAGCACATCTGGATTTTTGCATTTGAAAGAGAGGAATAAAGAGAAGATGATCCTCTTCTCAGCTCAGTCAAGCAGCTCTTAACCCAGTCAACAGCATGAAGAGATACTGAAGTGATAGAGCTACAGTTATTCCCAAATAACAGACACGTTTCACCTGAAGGACACAGTAGTTTGCCCACTGTGGCAAACTACTTTTTCCATCTGTGAAAGCAAGGGTACTACTTAGAAAAGTCTTAGAGTTTGCAAAAATGGTCATAATATCTCCTGTGTTTTTCATTGTAATGATACTAACACAAATGCAGAAAGTGCACTCTAGTTTTTATTGCTTTTCTGCAGGAAAAGAAAATAATCTGCTCATGATTTAAAGCTCTAATTATGAAACATGAGGTGGTGATTAACATATAACAATGCGTAAATAGTTTGGGCAAATTTCTTGAAATACATTTGACTTCTTTATCATGTCTACTTTTTCAGGGACTTAATCTGCATTATTGTAATGCAAATTGCATGAAAAGTGTATTTTAATGAGTTCTTGAAGCTTTCATTGAGCTGCCTAGACAATAATAGGAGTATTGTTTAGGGTATTATTTGTGTTGTAATATTTTCTGCATGAAAGCAATTATTGAAACAAAATGCCATTAAAATATAAGAATTATAGACTGTAAGGATGAGAGGTCATTTTAATGATTTTTTTTTGTTGTTGTAGAGACATTAAAATGGAACTCCTAATGATTAAATCCAACTTGTTATTTTACAGAGACTGGTCAGAAGTGTCTTCCAAATGGACACACATGCATATTCTCTCATTGTTTGCTTCTGACTATTAAAAAAAAAAAAGAAAATATTTTTATTTTCAGGGTAATGTCTATCTCTGCAGCACTGCACTGAACGGTGACATTCATTTCCAATTACTGGGCTAAAGGCCTAAGCATCACGTGAAGCTTGCTTCCCCATGTTTACAAGAGGATGTTGGCTGCAGTTGTTGAGTGGTTGTAAACTGCAGCACAGCCTTGCCACATGGAGCAGGCAGACCCACTGTGGCTACTGCCCCATCAAAACCCATCAAATGTAGGCACTCAGCATGGTTTGACACTGGGCTAGTTATCACAGTTTGGGGAACCAGAGAAGATGATCCTCAACTGAGTAAGAGCTTGTAAGACTGCACCAAAAGACTGCATCTGGTCCCACTTTTCAAGCAGCTGGAAACCCTGAAAAACAGCAAAATTTCCTGCTGGTGCTTAAACCTTTCATCAGCCATCACAAATACAAGAGAAGTACTTAGGCAGGCATTTGCAGCCATGGCCTCTCCAAGCACTGCGCTGTCCACTCTGCAGTCTAAAACAGACTGTGACAGTGTCACAGAGGTGGTGTTATGCTTCATGGCTGGCAAAACTTGCTCTTAACTCCTCTTGGCATTTTAAAGACACGCAGTCTGTAAAACTTAATAGCCATCTATGATTATCACTTATTACAGAGATTCCTTATAGACCCCCCAAAAAAGATTTAATTCCTAAAGTTTGCAACTTTTCAAGATACCTGCATTTGTGTAAAACGAAAAGAGCCTCTTCAGTTTCTCCTCATCTGCAATTATTCTGATTCTATACTGCTGACTACTATTATTCTGTCTTTACCACAGATTAATTGTAGTGACCTTTCTTTATGACACACCATAAGCCTTATAATTGTGTGCAATAAAACATTATCTGTGTCTCACAGGTGATATACCTAGTTCTAGCAAATCTCAAAACTGAGGGCCAGGGAAGGTAAAAGGCTTGAAATGTTTTTTTTTTGTTTTTTTGGTTTTTTTGGTTTTTTTTTTAACTGAAAGTACATTAGCAAAAGTGGTAGATTTTTGCAATCTGTTGTGTGCTTCTTTGACGCTTAAGCACTGTTACCCTAAGTGACTTGGCAGCCCTTGCTGAACGAGTAGGCGAGTGAGGAGGGATGAGCTGTAATGCACTCAAAGTGTTGTTCCAGGAGCAGCTGTACCCCTGGTCTGTGGGACTCTGGTGTGCCCCCTCATGTTACACATCTCACTCTTGATGTCTAGGAGGAGATCCTGCGTGGGTTCACCTCAGAGAGGGGGCCGTGGTGAATTCTCCTGCTGGTAACTCCTCAGCTGTGGGGGCGAGCTCTGGAAGCCGTGGTCTCCCCTGGGGTGCTGCCATAGCTGGAAAGCACAGTGCCCACCTAGCTGCTCCTGCTGCTTACTTATGGTAGAAACATAAAGCATGAGGGAAAAGGGTTTTTATAGCAATGATAAATAAAAGGTTATACTAGCATGCATAAGGAACTTCACCTGGAAGCTCAGAAATGCCTGGCTCCTCTGCACCAGGCAACCTCCAAGGGAGGCCCTTCTCACAAGTGTAAAGGCAGTGACCCCGTGGGAGGTTGCATTTTTCAGCTTCCTCTTTGTGCTTGTCAGGAGACTGCTTATTCCTTACCCTTTTGTTGACTCAGGAATATCTGATGTTAAGCTGTACTACCATGGGCATACAAAAACCCATGCTATCACTGCAGGGCAATCTTCAAGTGAGTTGTGGAGGGTTAATACAGGTCTACACTCAACATACTTTAAAAGTTTGATTTCCACAGTTAATTGACTGAAATACAATGTACTCAGATTTATCAGCAGAGCCAGGTTTCACAGATTTTGTAATTGGATTACATGTGTAGAATAACTAGAGGATCTTTACTAGACTTCCAGATATCACAGATAAAGAAATTGGTTAGAAGAAGCCACTAAAGACACTGGCTGTGTAAGCTATTGCAGCCTTCACAAGCCTCCTAAAATGCTGTTGGGGCATCAAGTCTAGTCCTGTGCCTCAGCCAGTGTAACAGAGTCCCACGATACATAAACACTGCATGTTTTTGTAAATCAGAGTCACCTTCAAAGTAGAGCCAGAAGCAAGGAGAGAGCCCTATTCCACTAATGTGGATATCCCATCTCACACACAGAACCAGTGTTAATCTAAAGAAGAAGGCACAGGTAATTTCATACATCAGCCCCTTTGACTGGTCTTTATGAACATCATCTTCTACCAAGAAGTACACTGTTTCCACCTCCATTACAATGAGCCTTTGTTTCTAAATTGGCTTTGGGGATACTGATGCACAAACACTCTGCTGAAATCTGACTGAAACCAGACCACTGCGTGCATTTCCTAAGCCACACAAACTGGCTCCCAGCCTGCCTTTGGGCCTCTACAGAGGGGTCCACACAACCAACATCTAAAAGACTGCTGCCCCCAACCACCAACTGGATAAAGGTGCTTCCTGAAGGGAGCAGAGGCAAGAGGTTTACCAAGCACTAGTCTATCTTCCTATAGAGGACTTTGGAGTATCTCTACCTGGTATCCCTAAGAAGCACAGAGCTTTTCTCTGTTCAATTTCTCAGTTTGCTGGTAGGAATTACGAGGCAGCTTCCTGATCAGTTCTTCTGTATCCTAAGACAACTCCAAATGCCAAAATGCCAGTACGTAAAGGATGGACAGCAACCTATTAACAGAGAAACTTAATTACAAGTCAAGTCACAGCTAAATTCCTTTATGGCTGCAAAGCCTCCATGTTCTCCTTCACATAGTGTTTTCCTCTAAAGCTTTAATTCTTCAATGTTCCTGTATAAAACCTCTCTGTTTACATTTAAATTTAGTAATAATTCTGCAGTCATAATATGCTTTTCAATATCATGCCCAGTAAAATAAGAGTATGTGCTTTGTGGCAGTCACATCTTAATTCCACCTAATTCTAATGCGTTATTGACCATGTTATAACACAGAAAGTCATAAGGGCTGAGAAAATCTATTTCACCATTATAACACAAATTTTTATATTGTTTTAAAGTAGCAGAGCACATGTTTTTAGAAGTATTTTGTATAAACATTTTCACTAAGAGCAAAGCTGGTATGTGTTATTTCCCTGATACTTCTAGGCAGAAGTGCTATCTTTCCTGAAATGAGAGAAGTAAATTAAAGCTTTCAGCTGACTGTGTTCTTTCTTACAAAACGCAATAGTGGTAAAAGCATTTCCCAGCCTCCCCAAAGGAAGGTTGACAGATGTGATTGCAACCCACACACCTCCCTCTGGGAAATAAAATACATCACGCCCATGGAAAAAGGATTTCTGTATAGTGCTTTTGCAAGTTGCCAGGCTTTCTTAACTATGAAACAGAACTATCGCCAGATCTCAGAGGAAGTCATTATGGGAACCTACTCAGGGAACTTAGAATCAATTAACCTTCAAAGTCAGCATGGTAACCTCTTAATGACTCAGTCATATGCTATGATCACACTGCTTATTATGCAACAGCACCTAAATGATAATTAATGATTATCAAAGGATTTTTAATGAATTTTAAAATCTACAAATGAACCCTAAAATCTAGACCCAAACCCCTTGAAGGAACATTTATCTTGCTTAGATTTCAAAACAACATAAACAAAGTTAAAGAAGCATGCCATCAATTTATCCCAGTTTTAAAACAGATGCAATTTGATAAATTACCTGAATTCTTCTCTAGTCCAAACATTAATTCTGTCAACTTGTAAAATAAATGTTTTCCCTAGGGATTCTGTGGTCAAATCTGTCTTGTATGACATCCAGTCATACAGTCGTCAGCCCAAGACTAGACTCATATATTATTACTTCTGTTTTACGTAAGAATAAGGGGGTTTGTATCCACTTCATTTCACTGCCTTTATGAATTGTGCAGTTACCAACCCACTCCTCAGAAGTACAAAGTGTACCAAACATTTTGAAACAGCAGAACAGAGCTGCTAGCTCATTAAATTACCTACTGGCTGAACAACATTGCACTTACATTTTTCTTTATCTAGCCACCAGAAAAATGAAGACATGTTCCAGCATCACCATGCCTTTTCATTTTCATTTGTCCAGCTTCCATTAAAGACATCAACTGTCATGAAATCCTCTCTTTAGTGTGCCTAAATTCTTCAATTATACTGAACAAGAAGCATTGGCCTCAAAGGTCAGCCAGAACACATGCACCAAAACCTGGACTATATTTTAAGCAGCTAAGTCCCACTAAGGGGGGTTGGGTGAGTGGGAGAGGGCATGAGCACTCCTGTCAATCTTTTCTGCACTCAAACACCATTGGTATTTAGGTTTTCATCACTGAAATTCCTGAAGTGCCCAAAGTCTGCATACGGCAGGTGGTTACCTTGGCCCAGCAGAGTGCCTTAGTATTTTGATCTCATCTGCAACATTCAGATTAATAAATGAGGAGCATTTGGGTTTACCAAACATGAGGGGCAATGATTTTGCTCAGGGAATGCAGCACATAGAAACCAATTCTCCCTTTGAGACCTGCTCACTGTGTGGCAGAGTCACACCAGCTCTCGAGCCTGTCCTGTCAGCCCTGTCAAGCCTTTGTTCCAACCTGCCTACATATTCTCTGTGCATCTATCTGTGGGCCTGGAATTTAGGATTTTGAAATCCAGAGGTGGTACAAGATCTGCAAATTGGTGTTACAGGGTTTGCTAACTGCCTGCTACATGCCAGAAGCACCAAATATTTAATTCTCCTCTCAAACTGCAGTGCAAAGCCACTTGATAATAACTTTCTTATTTATTTATGGGTAAAATTTACAAAAATCTCAGAGGTATTTCTACCAAAAGACAACTAAAAATTAAGGAAGCCCTGTGAAGACTTCAAGCTTCTCTGGAAGACAGGCTTTAAGTCTCTTCCTGAGCATAATTGTAAAAAGTTAAATTAAAGCCCCAATAAGATAGAAGAGGAATTTCAAGAGTTCACAGTTACTTGCTTTTATTTGCTCTTCAATGATCAATTAATGAAATTGTCATAATTTTTTAAACAAGGATGTATCATCCTCTTGCATTGTTCTGTTTTGATTAACAGTATGAAGCTACCACCAAAGCAGAACGTCAGAGACAGTGTGAGATACAGGACTAAGTCTAAAATAAATTTTATGCTTTCAAATGAAGCATAAATCCTAGTATTTAATGTACAAATGCTTCTAATATTTTCAAAACTTTCTATTTTAAAAAGTTTATAGAACACATAATTGTCACTCAGAACCATGCTAGAAGAGATAACCATCTTAAATCAAGATTTAAAATTCAGAAATGAAGTTATGCTTTTTGCAGAGAAAAGTATGGATACCTAACTCCACACTACTGAGTAAAAGCAGTCAGGTATTGCTATCAAGCCATTTTTAAAAAACAGACCATCTGCATTCCTTTTGTGAATTTTAAGGAACCACTGTACAATATAGGATGAAAATACTAATTTTTTGTTTGCAGCTAAAAACCATCACCAAGGCTCCACAAAGAATCACAAACTGAGTATATTTTATGTCTGCAGTCTAAATAAAGACTGTGGAATATAGTGGAATAATAAAGTGGAAGAGAAAATAAAGTGGAAGAGAGAAATTATGCATCTAAGGCCAGGAAAAGGGGAGACCAAGTAGGTGCAAAACATGCTTGAGGAAAGAAAATAATTATCACTGCAGAGACATCTGTGTTTTCTAGTCTGTGAAGTCTGAAAAAATGATAGCTTCAGCAGAGGTCACTAGAAATAGCTTAGTACAACTAACATATAACAGACTCTAATATCTGCAGCTGGATCGAAAAACGTAAAATTAGTTCAAAAAATTCAGACTAATTCAATTATTTGTGTGATAAAAGCAAAAAAAAAATAGAAAACTATTCAGGTTTTAAGTTAAATGAGGAAAAGACAGTGGTTTCCAGTTTGTATGTAATATGCATAACATTCCTTTCAAGATGATGTAAAAGTCCATGGAGTGCAAATTTAAAAGGTTATTTCCAAGTCAAGAAAGGAGACATTTTTCACTAGGACCTAGAGTTATGAAAATATGTCTGAATGCTCTAAATATACCAAAATACTGCAATAAAGTAAGCTTCTTCAAGGATATTTCATGCTTGTCCCTGGCTGCTGAATCTTTTAAGGAAAGATTTGATTTTAAAAGTTTCATAAATTAAATGTTTCATAGAACTAGGGTTTCTTTGTAAATCAGTTTCCTGATATAAAGCAGTTCAAAGAAAAACTTCCAAACACCTATGTGGATAAAGCAGTTCTGTTTTGTATTTGGTGCTGTGAGGACCTATTTGGCCACTGCAATAATTAACCAACTGCCTGTGTATTCCTGCATATAAATCATGACCTTGAATAGAATCAGAGAATGGTTTGTGCTGGAAGGGACCTTAAAGATCATCAAGCTCCAACTCCCCTGCCATGAGCAGGATCACCTCTCACTAGACCAGTTGCTCAGAGCCCCATCCAACCTGACCATGAGCAATTCCAGGAGTGGAGATCCAGAAGTTCTCCAGGCAACCTGTTCCAGTGCCTCACCACTCTCACAGTTAAGAATTTCTTCCTAATAACCAGTCTGAATGTGCCATTTTTCAATGTGATGCCATTCCCTCTGGTTCAGTCAATTGCTCACCTCTGAGAAACTGCCAATTAGTAAGGCAGAAAAATGTTTAGGAGGCTGTATGCAATATAGCAAACCTCTTGCTGAAGCAGAAAGTAAAAATCAATAGTGAACAGGCCATAGACCCTGTCACCCTGGGACTGTGCATGTTGACACATGGTCACAAAAGAGCAGCTGTGGTTGCTCAATTATACAAAATTGTGTCTCTGTGTGGTATACTGCCTCATAATTGTAGTCAGAACAGAACACAAGAGCCAGGAAATACACTATGTTCTAATCAAAATGGAAAATGGACACTTAGGGTAGGTTCTGAAGATAGAGAAACAGGTTATTTAATGAGATTTCAGCTTTATTTCTGTTCATACGAAATTGCTCTGTAAGAACAAAGACTGTCAAGAGGGTAGGTCCCTAGGCAAAATGTGAATATTAGAACATTAAAGAAAAAGGATTACATATTTAATGTCTAAGCATGCGATTAAAATGACAATCCTGTCTATTCAATAGCTTTATGTAACATCACAGTGATTTTGAGAACTACAAAACTTTGTAGCAGTTAGCATATTCAAGTTTACAAAAGGATTGCTAACATCATCTTTTCTTCTTTGACTGTCTAAATAAATAAATGCATTACCTTTATGATATCCAAAACAGCACTTCTTCAATTGAAAGACTCACAAATCAGTTTGGAAAAGTGAAAAAAAAAATCTCAGATTGAAAATATATTGGGATTGCTCACCTTGCAAAACAATTACCTAAATTGCAATACAAATAATTTGCTGAGCTTCATGACATCAAGCTTATGAAATATGCAGATAGTCATTTTTCTGCTCAATGGACAGCGGTGGTTGCACACTGACACACACAGAGCAACCTTGCTGCCAAAAGAACTCCCATTCCATGCCTCAAGTGAGGGTGGGTGGGGTAGTCCCATTCCTCCTACCACTGCTGTGATTACCAAGTCTCCCTCACAGCTTTCAAGTACAGACACTGGCCTGATTTCATCCGTACAGATTTCAGAGCAGAAGGAGCTGCTGAAGCACCAATACTCTGACAGTAAAGTTGTAGAGCAAGAGAACATGAGAGTTAGTATCAAGCAGGGAGAGGAAGAAGCATCACACTAATTTTGCTGTGTATTCACATCACACTTCAAAGAATTCTGAACAAAACCCAGAAATAGTAAGAATATAAGGAACTTTTACTTTATACCAGATGATAATTTAGTTTGGAAAAAAATACTTGTTTAAATCATCCACATTTGGCAAACTAATTCAAGTGTATACAACTGGAACTAAAAAAACCAAGCCAGACTACAACTATTACAATAAAATATCACATGCTGGACTAGAAGTGTAAAAAGATGTTTGTGTAACAAAACATAACATAACAAAGTATTATCATGCATATATAGACCATAGAAAAATGGAACTCCAAAAGCTAAATCCCAATTTCCTTTTTAAATCTATACTGTAAATGTACATGTTACTGAAACCATGCAACACTGAAGTACCTTTATAAAGTGGAAATACAATTTATCAAAGCTAGTAAAGAGGAAGACAAAACCTGTACAAGAAAAAACACATGAACAGCCCACAAAAAGACAAAAGTTCTGCCCAAGATTCTGGTACCAAGTCTGTTGCATGCATGAATCTCTTACTGTACAGTATGGTTAACTGATACTGAGCAGGTATGGCAATAAAAAAGTGCCAGGCATGCCACCTGTGTAAAGATATGCACATTCCAGCAGTGCCACTGACAAACTCTTAACAGGTGTCTAAGGTTTAACTTCTACAGTTGCAGTCTTTGAGGAACTGGAAGCCAGACTTTAAAAAATGGAGAAGTAGCTTCTGCTGACATATTTAGCTCAATCTATTAGCAACGACATTGGATGAAAAATTGGTAACTAAACCAGTATGAAACAGTGTGGAAGTTCAGTTCTCATTTTAACAAGAGAGAACTGTGGGAAGATTCTGTTCTATGTGGGTTAGAAAATGAGAAAAAGCATTCACTGAGGCCACTTTACACCAACACAAAACACAGTGGAATTTCCTAAACTAATCTCCACTTAGAATCTCTATTTTCCTGCGCTCTGATCTTCAAATCAGTATATTTAGTTCCAGGTTATTTTTTGGATCCCTAACATCAACAGTGATTAAAGTAAAAAGCAGAAAAAAAGAAATGCTAAATATGCTGATTTTTTTAAAAAAAAACTTTGTTGTGCATTCAGAGAGAAAAAAATATGTGTGGAAATCAGGAAACTATAACACTGACTAAAAACCAAAGATTTCTAAGGCTATTACCTATTTTCTTTTGGGGTGATAAGGAACTTCCATTGAATCACTACAATTCTCAAATTTTGGTTTGTTTTTAAAAACCAAAGAAACAAATATTCTCCTACTAGTCCGTGGGTCTCTAGAGTTACTTACAGCTCCAGAATGAGAATGACATCTGTTTTATTCTCATAGACGTCATGAAGCGTTATCACATTGGGATGCCGAATCTCTTTCAGTATTCCAACTTCTCGCTCGATATCTTCCCGGCTCACTCCACGACGGCTGGACTTGGTTCTCCTTTTCTTGATGAATTTTGCTGCAAACTGCAGGCCGGTACTTTTCTCGCGGCATTTTTTCACTACGGCAAACTGCCCACTGAAAAACAAAGAGATGACGAGGTTTCAGTTCAAGACAAGAGTAGCCTGAGTTAAGAGTAGCCTGTTTGCTGTGGTGGGGGAAATCAGCTTTTAACTCTGGCTGACCTAAGTATATAACAACTTCTTATGCCATCTACAATTACACTTGAAGAAAACCTAGAAGAGGCAGGAAATGTAATCTAAGATTAATTAAATCTTAAACTGTCACACAAATGTACACATTCAGCACATCAGTAAGTAAAAGGCAGCATGTTACCAGCGAGGACCACTGGATTTTAGACAAATATGTGCACTGGGGATTACTGGGCAAAAGTAATGGTTTCTGGTTTTCTCCTCCCATATGCTTGTTGAATATTTTTTCTTTGTTCTGCAGTTGGGACAATTTGTAGTTTTTACAATCTACATTATTTGTCAATATTCACTTTATTCTATATATATTCTATCCTTAAGTTCGTTTTTTAAAAAAAATTTAAAACAAAACTTGGTTCCATGACACTGCTTTGGATTTTGAAAGCACTGGCTAAATACAGTAGTATCAAGAATTACTCATCTTGTTAAGGACAAGTTTGAAGATGAGAAAAGTACCGAGACACTGAGAAACAAACCCTGTGTTTGTATCACAAAACAGAAGAAACTCCAGGAAGCTGCTGACTCCAGCACACCATCATTGATGTACAAGCCTGCTGTTGCTAGATGTACACACAGATCTAGATCAGAAATCCCCAGGAGCCTAATGTTGATTTAAAGAAAGAACAAGATTTCTAGAAGTGTTTTTCTTTTAAGTTTCCCTAATCTCTTGTAGAGGATTCTCAGGAAATTCTGTTCCTGTTTTTTTTACCATATGAAGGAATAATAGAATTACAGAATGATACTAAGGAGAACATTTTTTGAAGTTATCCTACCCTGGTAACTGAAGAAGATCTGTTCTCTAAAGCAGACTTAGAACAGCAATTAAATCAGAGCTAGCCTTAATAGGTTTGACAATCTGAGTGACAACACATTGTCTTGAACTGGGATGTGCAGTTGGGCAAGGCTAAATGACTGTCACTCGTGGAAGGGCAGGGCAAAGACAGGACCTCTCATGTGAACTCTTAGAAAGACACTCTAGAGTAGCCACCACCATCTGGGAAATCTTTGAATGCAGCCACGGGTAGTGAGTGAAGTAAACTTTGAGAGAAGTCTTAAATCTCAACAGGCTAAAGTTGAGGTTTAGATTTGTTTCAGTATTATGATCACCATTCAAATTTAATTCTTCATTGTTTAATGAAATCAATTCATGAACTTATGAGAAGATGTTATATTGCATAAAAAATGACTTTGTCTTAAATTCCGCCTGCCCCCAATTCCACACAAAGTTTTCCAGGATCAGATTTCCATATGGGGACCCCCACATTATTATTACAAACTGCAGTGGACAGAGCAGTGCTTCAGACCACACCATATCCTCTTCTCCATCCCACACAGGCTGGAAGACCTGCTTCACCTGACCAGACTTGGCCAGCGTTATCAGAGACGCTCTTTGACATGTAAGACATTCATATGTGACTGAAAGAGAATGCACAGACCTCTGGAATACCCGTGTCATCCTAAACTGACAGCAGAGAGCTAGATAAAGTATCCTAAGGTCATCAGTCTTGTCTGCCTCGTTCAGTCCAATTTCACAAAAACTGAGTTTGATCTCCAAGGTCTGAGCAATTTTGCACTGCCAGAGTAGAGGTATTTGCACTGCTGAATTGAAAACACAGCCTTTCTGGCTCTTGCTTCCAGTGAGAAAAGCAAGTGATTGTCTCACACTCTCCCCCACAGCATGCACATCTCCACAGATATACAAAGTTTTATTTAAAAAGCAACCAGTTTTGCAGAAAATTCACAGTTTCAAAGAAACAACAAAGTGGAGCAGTAGACAGATGCAGACATCATCACAACTCCAAACAGCTGCTTAAGCTCATAGATCACAAGGAAGTCAAAAGCTGCTGTTTGTCTTTTGACCACCTGGCTGGATTTTAGGCTAGAAGTCTAAGACGTCTGATAGCGGAAGAAAAATATTTCTGCTTATGATTCATCCACAGGCTTGAATGCTGCATGGCTAACCACTCTCTTATCAATGCACAGCCTCTAAGTTTAGCAAAAGCTACTGCTTCACTGTGGAAAATCAACAAAACAAACAAAAATAAGAAACAATCCCTACAATGCAAATCAAACAAACACAGAAACAACAACCCCCAAAACAAAATATTAGAACCAAAATTACATCTAACATCAGCTCTGGAATGAAAAAGGAAAACATAAATCAGAACTACACAGACATACAATATATTCTGATATCCAAGATTTATTTATAAAAGTTGGCGGGGATTAAGAGTTGTCTGTGTTTTACTGACATGATGATTTTTACATAGTATTATGCATATTCGAATTACATCATCCCCCAAAGCCACTTCATGCTTCCAATGCCTTTAAGGCTAAGACTGTTTAATCTTATTTTGGCAATGGGTCAACTATGACATTACAGCATGAGGTTGACATCCTGGAACAAAGAGGGCTACATAAAACAAGTAGATCTCCTCTCTCCTGAGATAAGCCATTTATTTTTTCAGTCATTCCCTATTTTCTCTGTCCACAACCACCTGCTGGAAGGATGGAAGACCTATCACTATTCAATATAAAAGTGTTATCAGAAGTCCAATACCTTGTTTAAAACATATTACTTTAAAGATTGGTCTCATCCGTGGTTTGACAGGAGGTGAAGCTCTAAAAATCTTTGACACTGCTCAAGACTGCAAGAAGTTCATCAGCTAACAGGTATCGTGAGTAAGTGCCAGTTATACACCAAATAACCTTCTTATTGTTGCTGTTGTGGTATTTATTCAGCACACAACTGCACAATTAGCTGCTTGTTATTAAATGCTGTACACGCAGATCACACTTAAGCTGCAATCAAAGGGGCTATTTCATGCCTGTGCTTCCTAAGCCACACCATTTTACAACTCTCTCTAAACTCCTGTTTTAAAAGCAGAGGTGATATGTAAATCAAAATGTATTTAGTGGGCTTTCCCTTGCAGAACTGCAGTGACAAGCTGGTATAAATCAGCTTTGCACACATAACACTCATAGAATATCCAGTAATATGTTCCCAAAGATCCTACATTTTCAGATTCAGCATTCATTCATACAACATCTTCAAAGCCAGAAAAGTCCTTTAGTTTTTTAAGTTTCCTTGCTTTTGTAGGTTTGATTTAAAGTGCATGGAGTCAAAAAATGACAGCCTTTTTAGAAGAAAATTACACTAACCACCCTGCACCCTCTCCCCAAAGTAAATCACAAATTCACACCAATAAAGTGTCCAACATCATTCTTTTTTCACATAGCAGAATCAGGTTAAACAGCAAGACAGGATGACAGCTTGATGTAAGAAAAAATACTTCTGCTAATAATAGTAATTTGTTTTGTGATCTTGTAATCCTTAACTCAACCAGCCCTTAATGACTACCTTAAACCTACTCCTTGTGGGACACTTGGCATACATCCACATCCAGTGATTTTCCAGACTCACTTCAGAACAAGTATTTACTTACCCATTACCTAATCATGACATTTCTGTGTCCTTTTTACATCATGAGACACACTGCCCTTTGCATATGTATAAGCAAAAGTCATGCAGATAGGGGATGGAAGCACCAATAAAGCCCCTATATGTCAACCTTCATTGGTCCTTGCTTAGTGGGATCACAAAAAAACTACTCATCAGCATGAATTAAGGAAAGTTTTAAATACAGAAATATAAAAAATCCCTTGGAATCAAAGGGAAAACACAAAACAGTACTTCCATTTTTCCACAAGGATGATGACAGTGATTAGGGGTGGCAGATACCCTGTATTCTTTCCCACTCCCAGCTGTCTGCACCAGCTCTATCCAGGTAGTTTGTTCTTTGAAGAGTAAAACTCTTGCTCCATGAACCTGGTGAAAGAGTTCTAAGCTGGACACAGAGTTGGTCCAGAAGACTGCCTTCCAAAGTTTAATGAGAGCAGGAAATAGGAGTAAGGAAAAGGCATTAAGTTGCCATCAGAGTAATAAGGTGCCTCAGTATGTTTCTGACATGCAGGCATTCTCTTCCTATTTAAAAATTTGATATTCAGTACACAACTCTGAAAACATAATGTACTGAGATTTAACTAATTTTACTATTTGTTTGATTACTTCCCTTTTTAAAATTACACTAATCCAACAGAAAGAGATTTACATAATACTATTAGACTAGCCGGTGGAAGAAAGTGCACCTTGATGAATCAAATACTTGTTTCCTCCAACAGAACACCTATCAGCATACTGCACACACGTCTGTCTTTCCTCAGAGATCTCCTGCAGGGAAGGGCAATGGACCCAGAGATGTGCAGCCCCAGGAGCACCCCAGCATCAGCCAGCCCCATCGGCAACCACTGCTATCCATTACTGTCACCAAAGGCATCTGACCTGCTTCTGCTAATAAGGTTAGCTCTCACAAAACTCACTGGTGAGGCAGCAGTGTCCAAGTTTTTTCCGAAGAACAAGAACACTTGTCCACAAACTTGACCACTAGGTAACATGAAGGAACAACATCTATATACCTAATAGAAGACAGAGCTGGAAGGACCTGAAGCCTATTAATCACCATAAACTTGTTTCAGGCTGCACGTAAACAGTTGTTATAGGAAAGGGCAAAAAGGCCATAGAAAAACAGAAATAATAATTTT
Source organism: Setophaga petechia (assembly GCA_024362935.1). Classification (NCBI taxonomy): domain Eukaryota; kingdom Metazoa; phylum Chordata; class Aves; order Passeriformes; family Parulidae; genus Setophaga; species Setophaga petechia. The sequence continues at coordinate 25,300,078 of JANCRA010000004.1, read as the reverse complement.
GGGAGTCACACGAAAAAAAGTAGTACTAAAGAAAAGAAAAAAAGAGAAGTTAAACACGATACAGTATTTAAGCTACAGAGAAAATACTCCTCAAATGATATAAGAGTGACTAAGCAGAAGAATAATCAGCTGGAAACTGATGGTGGGCCACAGAAATCACTGTTAAGAGCTGGCTATTTCAAGTACTACTAAAACAGAAAGGCAAACATAAGGGTTTAACTAGATCTGACTGTGGAACAATATAAAGTTGAGTGCTGCAAGTACACAGGCAGGAAAGGAACGTGTGTTAGGCAATTGTGCAGTACATTTCCAATAGGTGCAGAGTTAAAATGAAATTGCAATTTACACCCATCAATATAATGCATGCCAATACACTTTCCTTAGAAATATTTTGGAAAAGCAGCAAAGACAAAAAGAACAACAGCAAGGAAGGGGAAGCAAAGGGGAAAACCAGACAGATTTATAAAAATCCCAAGTGTACTAACACCTGGTATTTCTGAGTTCTGATAACTCCCAACTTCCAAATTCCTTGTTATGCACAGATGAATCTATACACTTATAATATCCACATCTTTTAAATTATTTTTCTTTATTTCTGACTTAGAATAAATTTTAGTATCTAATTACCAAGTTCCAAAAGTTCCAAGATTCCACCATAGAGACTCAATGTATGTATGTGATGCTGTTTGATTATCCTTCACTATGAATACATCAAATACTTAATTTAAAGCTCTTTTCCCAAAATATGCAAAGTATAAAAAATAATTATTCCCTTATGTAATACTTTAAATGAATAAAACCCTATCTTTCAAAAGGAACTCTATTATTACTATATAATTTATTTAGATACCTTTTTGTCTCTATACAACTGATACTTCTGTTGTACTATCTATTCAAATACAATTGGAACAGTGTAACTGTTAACTTAAAAATTAAATTAATAGAAGCATGTTTAGAGTATCTAAGACATGACAACATGAAGCAGTCAGAATCTGAGGTTTCAAGCCATGTAAGAAGCAGGTGGGCTAAGTCAAATTTTAAAACATATTTATAGACTAAAGTGCCTACCATAACTTTGTGTAATTGAATGGCATTTAGGTACCTCTCCCCAGCCCCTTCACGCTGCTATGGGGAGGAGAATCAGGAAAAAAAATTAAAAACTCAAGGGTTAAAATGAGGACAGTCTATAACAGATAATAGCTGCAATAATAATAAAAATTCTAATAAAACCAATTACAGCAACAGTAACAATGGAAAGAAGAGGATGTGAGAGAGAAATAAAACCCAAGAGAGAGAAGAATAAAAGAATAAAAACCCAAGAGAGAAAAGTAATGCACAATACAACTACTAAGCACAAACCGATGCCCAAATCCATCCCCCAGCAATGACTGTCCCTCTCTTATTCACCCTGGATTATATTTTGGGTATGATTTTCATGGTATGGTATATAACATGGCCCAAATTTGCCAGTTGATGTCAGCTGTCCTGGCTGAGCAGACTCTCCAAGCTTCTTGTGCAGCTGCTGGCTGGCAGAGCATGGGAAGATGAAAAGTCCTTGCCTTAAGGTAAGTGCTACTGAGAAGCAACAGAAACCTCAGTGTGTTACCAACATTATTCTCATACTGAATCCTAACCACAGCACTGTAAGAGCTATTAAGAAGAAAACTAACTCTATTACAGCTGAAAACAGACACAAAGAAGTAGAGAATTTGTCCAATCTATTAATTTCCCCAACGTTTTAAAGCTTATGCCTCATATTTTTGTGGTTTGGTTATTTTAAAAACAAATCATGCCTTTTAGCTATGTATTCATATCCTGCAGAAATTGTCTTGTGCTGTCAACCTCAGCACATAACACTGATGAAATTGGAAGTTTCTGTTGCTCTGCTGATTTCTGTAACTTCATTAGGTTGCTAACAGACTTCTCTAGATGCTTGCTAAACTTACAGAAAAGTGACTTTCTTCACTGTTTTCTCAGACACCCAGAACAGCCACTAGTCCTAAGGGATGACATAAGAGCATGATAAAAAAAATCATGACAGATCTAAATAAGGTAATCTCAGAAAAATATATATTGTTTACTGGTTTTTATTATTATTTCTTAAATGCTTCATATTATTCCTAGAAGTGTATGAAAAATTTTAGTGGAATAGTTATATTGGAGATGGGGAAGAAGAGAAAAAGTGATAAAAAGACAAGAGACTTCTATTTTGTCTGTGTACAGATATGCATGTGTATGCAGTACTGAGTGCAACAAGGTATTTTAATTCCTTGTGGTGAGGGTGGTTTATCACAGAATTAAACTGCTTTCTGTGCCACACATTAAAAAAGGTGAGTGCCTGCCATTGCCAAGGCTTCTTATGGAGCCCATTTATGAATTTCTGGATTTGGTCAAGATCACATCTCACTGAACACAGTTCCTCAGTACAGTAATTAGTTAAGCTTGAGCAGAATAATCAGATGGCTCTGGCTGGCCCAGAGAGAAGGGGATGCAGAAAGACAGCTACATGCTGAGCCTCGATGTCAAAACTAAGACCAAGCATGCCTGTACAACTTTCCATGGCCTTTCCCCAGCACCCTCACCTGCAGATCAGCATCTACTTAGGATTTTCTTATTCCACTGAGAGAACCATGATCAAGTTTTTCCAACACACTTAATGTCAAACAAGTTAAACAGTTGGAGCAAGAATACATGCACACACCTGCGCACACATTTGCTGAGCTGAAGAGCACTTATTAACTAGCACAGGGCATCAGGCAGAGATGAGGCTCCTGCATCAGCAATTTGGCAGTAAACATCAATTGCAGATGATTGAAAAACTCTTTGCATTTACAAATAAGAAGCTTAGAAATGATGCAATCTCGTAATTAGGCTGAACTTCGTAAAGTAGAATAAAGCACAAGTTTCAGCCACTCTCTGTCTACATATAAATATGCACAGTATCTCTATATACATTACTATGAGGATTTTAAACACAGGATAAAAAATAGGAATGGATGATATTTTGGGATTATACTTTGTTTACTGTTTATTTTATACACATTATAGTGTGAAGAAAATAGATATCTGATACACTTTATCATAAGAAGTAACTGAGTTTCTGTCCTCGAAAAAGGTTTTAATTAGATATATAGCGCCTTGAAAACAAAATTTAAAGTCAAAATGCCTGCAGTATTTTCATCCTCCTGCTATAGTTTGTCTGAAAGCTAATGCATAGCCCTTGCCAGGTGTGGCTGCTATGTTACCAGAGGAGAATGCAGTCCTCTCTTTTATCCAAGGAGAATGCCTTCACAATTTTTTCCTTTTAAAAATGGCTTAACTTCAATCCACAGCACAAAACTGAACAGGATTACAATGAAATCCTGTGTTCTGACGGGGTTATGCCAATTCTCCCATGGAGCTACAAGTAGATGTGCTCAGTGTTATTCCCAAGTGTTGGCAGGTGACTTTTAAGGGGAGAGAAGAGTGGAAGGAATTATGAAGAATAGAGTCACAGATGCTTTATTATGTGATTCAATGTGAAAACAGCTATGAAAACACTTGAACAAAGTGATGTAAATTCCTTTTGTGTTCAGAAGAAATGGTTAAAGGGGGAAGAACGGCAAGGAAGATGGTGGATTTGCTCTAGCTGGGAATGCTAAGGCCTAGAGAATAAACAGTGTGGGAAACCATATATTAAATCTACTGCTGTTTATCCTCTATCTGTCTGGAGAAGTAGATTTTCTCTGTAGAGATAACAAAGATGTTTACAGAGACTTGTAGGCCCTATCCCAGACATTCATCAGCTCCCAGTTGGGAGAAAGATCAAAGCAGAGACCATAAAAAGCTCAGGGAGGTCACAGCATGGTGCTAAACTACACGTGCTCAGGCCCTGGATAAATGGGCACAGCCTCAGCCCTGCCACCCGCTAGGATTGGACTGAGCCTGATGGTGCCTGTGCCCTCACTCGTGTCTCTGCTGCCCAGCCTTGTTTCAGGATCCTCCAGCTAGAGAGGTAATGGAATAAACTTACTCTCTGCATTTCAGCTGTGGTTGTTTTTGGCTGCTCTCAGTCACCTGCATGCATTGATTAACAGTTCAAAACAGAAATTATTTGTATTTTAGTTCAACCCCTTTATATTTAATTAGATGTGGCTGAACTGTGGTTTGCATCACCTCTTTATAGGAATGTTTAGGTGAGTTAAGATGCGTCACACATTAACAGAACCATAGAATAGTTTGGGTTGGAAAGGACCTTAAACAACAGGTTCCAACTCCCTTGCAATTGGCAGGGACACCTCCCACTAAACCAGATTGCTCAAAGCTCCATCCAACTTGGCACTGAACATTTTCAGGGATGGGGCATCCACAATTTCTCTGGGCAACCAGTTTCCTCAGTGCCTCACCACCCTCACAGTTAGGAATTTCTTCCTAATATCTACTCTAAGAATTCCTTCTTTCAGTTTAAAGCCATTCCTCTTATTTTATCACTACATGCCCAGTGAAAAATCCCTCTCCAGCCTTCCTCTAAGCTCCCTTCATCTGAAGGGGGCTTAGAGGAAGGCTGGAGAGGGATTGAAGTTCCCTGCAGAACCTTCTCTTTTCCAGGTTGACAGCCCCAACTCTCTCAGTCTGCCAGTATATAGTCTGGCATTACAGTACAGGAAGAACTAAATGATGTTCAATCACAATATAAGAAAGACATTCAGCTATTAGAGATCACCCAAAGGAGGGCCATGAGGATGGAGACCAGCCCTGAGGGGGAGCTGAATGAGGAGCAGCTGAAGCCACTTGATCTGCTCAGCCTGGAGGAGACTGAGGACAGACCTCACTGCAGTTACAGCTTCCTCAGGAAGGGGAGAGAGGGGCAGGTACTGATCTGTTCTCTGTGGTGCCCAGTGACAGGACCTTCAGGCCTGAGGCTGTGTCTGGGGAGGCTGTATATCAGGAGGGTGTTTGGGCCCTGGAACAGGCTCCCCAGGACCGCAGTGACAGCCCCAGCCCGGCAGAGTTCCAGAAGCGTTTGGACAACACTCAGGCACACGGTGTGTTTTTTGCAGATGTCCTGTGCAGGGCCAGGAGCTGGACTCAATGATCCTGATAGGTCATTTCCAACTCAGCTTATGATACGAATCTATGAATGTTGTTAATGTTCAAGACCCTTTCAATTGCCAAAATAAAGGCAAAGATATTAAATTACAACAAAGCATTAAAACAGAAACATGTATCACAAATTTAATATAAACAAATCATAAGAACATCACCTCTGAAGAATTTATTTGCATTGAACTCAAATTAATCTCTATTTAAAGATACCATTGCTCAAAAGAATGAGTAAGAGGAATATGGGGGTTACAGCAAAGAATGGAAAGCTGTTTTCCAATATGTACAGTATTTCAACAAATATTTATTATTTAAACTACCATACAAAGCATGTAATTGTGAGACAGTCAAGGCTTATGAAGCCATTTCATAATTGTTTAAAATTATTAGACAATCAAGTTTGCCTAAGACTTTAAGAATTAACATCCATAAACTCAAATTGGCAGGTAAAAACTCAATAATGTAACAGAAATTTCATTAAGTCCTTTGGAAACCAACTGCTCAGAAAAAAATGCTGTGTGAGAAAGATGCATCTTTAAGCTCTGATCAGTCCTTAAGCTTAAGCGTTGATTCTGCCTAAATTTTGTATTTCTATGTGCCTCATTAGGTAGTCTTAAATTCAGGTTAACATTTTTACTGACTTTTCATTTTTTTAAGGGCAAGAAGAACTTCCAATGACTCAATTTCTCTCAATCTAGATAATTGTAAAATTAATTTGATTTGTTTTCCCAAGTTGTCTTCAAACTTCTTATGGCATTAAAAATAACATTTATAATTTTCTTTCTCATATTCAATGAAAGAACAATCTGTAAAATTCATGTGCAAAGAAAATGAAAAAAACCCACACATGAAATCATTACCTTATGATAAAGACATGACAGAACTTCATCCAAAATGCCATCTGAAAGTGTAAAACTTAATGCCAGTGAATACACAATAGGATTTAAGAAATCATACAGAATTCTTCAAACTATTTCTCTGGGTAGATTTCTCTTTTCAACACTGATACGATGAAATCATTCTGGGAAGCATTTGAAGATTCACAGAAATAGCTCCCATCTGTTAAATGCAATGCTGTGTCCGCTTTCAAATGAAGACCTTTGAATGAAGTGTTTTGTTACTTCTAACACACAGCTGCAGCCGTTCCATGAGTTTATTCCACCTCCTGATTAGAAATAATGGTAGGGGCAACAAACCTGACAAGCCCAAGATTTAAGAGAGTTTGGAGCATAGCATCTCCTAGTATCCACTCTCCTGTCCTTTCTGCCCTACCCGTGGTGGTGGCCAGGTTCCCTGGTTACAGTACACGGGATACACCAGCCTTGTTCTTGGATACACCAGCCTTGTTCTTGGATACACCAGCCTTGTTCTCCCTCGCCACTCTGGCAACGGGTGCCACGCTGTGCAATGTGCTCCATTTCTCCTGCTCTATGGTTTTTGGTCTTTCTTGGTCAAAATTCTGCAATACAAATGAATTACTACTTGCTTGCCTTTCCCTTTTTATTAAAACTTGTTCTCTTTTATTGAACAAGCTGTATGCTTTCACGGACTGTTTACCTCTGGTGTTTACCAGCTTCAGTCCTCTTCCTCCCATTCACTGTTCTCTTTCAATACAAGAGGAAGGTTTCCTCCTAATGATTTTCACCACTGTCAGTCCCCTGTATTTATCTTCCTCACTCAGCTGTCTAAATTCCAGATTTTTAAGACCTCCACCTTCATCTGCAGCTTCAGCACTTGTAAGTCCACCTTCTCTAGTATCTCAATAAATCTCAGTCTTGAAGTCATTGTTGTCCAAAACTAGGAAAAATTACAAATTTCTCCTAATTCCTTTCAGCTCTGCTCTCATTGTTACTGTTCTTTCCTGTCCTTAACACATTCACCTGACTCCAGCACAGTGGCCAGGTATTCAGACCTCTTCCAGAAGCTCAATTAAAGAAATGAATCAGTAGTCCCCACAAAGTCTCTCCTAATGAGAGACGAATGAGAGAGATTTGGAGAGATGCCCTTCTCCAAATCACCCTCTGGTTGCCTAGACTGTGTTCTCTTCTTGACACTTGCTTTCCTCCCAACTTACCTAGCTTACCTTCACAATAAAATGGCAAAGCACACCAAAAACATAACTGAAAAGAAAAAACAGCCAAACCCAATCCATCCTGATAATTATGCTTCTGTTCTGGATGAAATGGTGGGCTGAACCCCAAACATGATGTTCATACTCACCCAGTACTTTTAACACTCAGTAGGGTTTATTCAGTATGTAGATAGAAACAGTTCTTCAGCACCTATTATTTTCTCAACTATGGATGTATGAAATGGATATTCATTGCATGTTCCAGTTAACACACACAGTTTTAAACAAATACTTTACCAAAGAAAGTATTTGTAAAATACTTTCTCAAGAAAGTATTTGTAAAGTATATATACTTTACCAAAGAAAGTATCAAACAATAATCCAAGTCATTAAAGTGAAGCTTCCACTCACCTCATTAAAAATACAATTCTTCTGCTTTCAAGGTTATTTACTCCCTTTTATTTTAATAGCTTAATTACTTATTAGAGGTCTTCTAATGAATAAATAAAAAGTAAGAGCATATATGCACAAAGGCTAAGTTTAACTTAACAGTTAAACAGATGTTAAACACTTAAGCAGATGGCACATCACACAGTTACCCATCCATCTGCAACATGGGTAAAAGGATTCCTCTACAAATCTTGCTGGATAACCAGCATCAATATAGCAACTATCCATCTCCCCCTCCCCAACATCCTCCCCTTCTCACATGTATTTAAAAAAAAAAATCTGTTCCTTAAGCAATGCTATTTCAGGGAGAAATTCTTGGACATTTACCTACCCAACTTGCTTTTGGGTCCAACTCAGTTCATTTTAAGTAGTGCCACATTTAAAGTACAAACCTTCTGACGTTCCTGCATTTGCCAAGATATTTCACTCACAGAAATTTTGTTATGTAGGAAGTTTCACATTTCTTTTCTAATTTCAATCCACTATTCTTTCAAAGATGTAAATATAACTCCTTCCGGTTAGCTTTAGGTTTTTTCCTTCCTCTCTTTATCAACAGTCTCACTATAACTGAACTAAATGGCACAATTACCCAAAAACACACTAAAATAATTTTTCTTTGGCTTACTGCATGCATATAGCTCTAACTCTGAAGACAGAGAAAACTGCAGCACCTGAATGCTGTCCAATCTGAGAACACAGCACAGATTCAATCGCTGGAGCCGGGAGAAAAGACAGTGACAAAAATTTTATTTTTCTTTTTATATAGCTAACTTCTAGCCTTTTAAGTGCCTCCAACCCCCTTCCTTAAAGGAAAAATAAAGCCTACGACCTAGCAATACAATCGAAGCAGCTTTTATGTTAAAATATGCTGAACTGAAGATGGCTGCTTGTTATTACTTTGGTAATAACATGGTTTTGTTTAACATGGAAATACATTCTATTAGAACTTTGTGCTACAGCAACAATCACAGCATTCTTTTGAAAGTAATGGATGAAAATCACCGGTGCCAAAACAGCTCACTTCATTAAAAACACAGTGTTCCCTTCCTTTGGTAGGATTTGGAAGTGCTGTTGTACAGCACTAGAGAGACAGCAAATTTGGAGCATGACTGCTGAATAATTACATGGGCTCAGGTTAAGCACGCATTTTATTTGCATAAGTGCTCCTTGTGGAACAAAAATGAGGTTTCCAGCTAGACTCCTAGAGGGAATTTGAGAATACAGGAAAACATCCAGTTTTTGGAGGTCTAACTTTTTCAGAACTTAAATGAAAAATAAGAACAGACCACTGAAAATTAAAAAGCTTATATAAAATTCATATGAGAAATAGATGCATCATCACTTTATTCATCTATTGGACCTCTTTCATTGCATGAAAAAAATAGCAACACATACACTTTCTCTCAAAAAACATAAAATATTCCTTGAATGTGTTTTAATATGATTTCTGCCTATAAGAAGTTACTTTCACGTATCATAAAAAAGCTAGCAGTATGAATTTAGTCAAGAAAAGAGTACTGAATGTTTCATTTTTCAGTGTTACGCAGAGAGTACCATTAACCTTTCTTTATATTTACAGATAGCTGAGTTGATCTTCTTTTAAAGCAGAGAAATGGATTAAGTGATTTCTAGAGATGGTTTTATAAAGTATGAAGCTAGAGCGTGAAGGCATCCCACTTCTGCAACTGGATATTGTGCACAGAAGCTCTCTCCTGAACGTAAGGTTTGACCTAACACCACCTCCATTTCTGACCTCAGCAGTCAGGGTTTTTAAACAGTCAGAAGTCCACAGGCCTATTTCAGTGATCTTTATGAACACTAGAAAAACTATTACACTGAAGGAAAGGCTGGAGACTGTTGTAACCAATGCTGACATTTTTATTAATGCAAGGAGTATGCTCAACAAATATTAGCAGTTATAATTAATACAACTGAAAAAAAGGAAAAAGAAAATGTTGTAAGTCCATATCAGCATTAGTAAAAATAAGTGGTTTTCTAAATTCAGCTTCTTTCTCAAAATATGAATTTTTTTTCTACATTTAGTTTTGACTAAGGAAATTTGTCATCCAAACAGTTGCTAACATTACTGATAAGTTTCACTTTCTACAGTAATACAGTCAGTATCCAAGAGATTCTAATGCACCAATTCCAGTTCTCAGTGCTTCAGCTCTTCCTACTCAGATGAAGAGGTAGGCATCAGAATAAAAACACTTTCACATGGATTTCAGCTTAACAGTCACTGCAGCTGAAAGGTTTTCTTCCTGTTACCAGGGCTGAGAGAAAAGGACTCTACAAACTACAAGGAAGCACTTTAGAAATTATAGTCTTAATCAGATGCATTTCTGTAGAATTTTGCAGTGTAGAATTGTAACTGACCTACACAACCTGGCTTTGCCACCCTCCATCCTTGTGCTTTATCAGCTACAGATAAGCAATACTGTACCAGAAATAAAGCAAGCACAGTGACTTGGAAATATTTGGAGGAGGGATAAAGTGTGTTTAAACACAGCTCCAAAATAAAGCAATGATTTTTGAATTAATAAATTACATTGTAAATGGAGCTTCAATGAGTGTGTTTTTCCAGAAAACTGGTCTTTTCTTTACAGCTTTCAAACAAAAGGGTAGTATGCTTGTGGAAAGCAGTATCCAAATCCATCCTGCCTAAGAGTTAGGTATAAGCAAGAAGTTGTGAGCTTCTTTCTTATTGCTATCACCAGCAGTGAGTCCCTAGATTCAGTTCCTCATCTTGCTTCTACTCAGGAGCCCCCCGCGTGCAAATTGAACATAACCAAGGCCCTGGAAAAAAAGCAGAACCAGTGACCCAGAGGCATTTCAGCACTCCCAATGAACTTTCTCTGCACATCAGTTCCCTCTTCATCTTTCCAGAGGTATTTTCTCTTTGCTCTTATAACTTCCTCAAAAATTAACTACAAATTCACTTCCTGAAAGTGTTAACTCTTTACTTTATAGATTTCAGAGGCTTAGGGAACAGTACTGTACACATGCTGGAAGGATATAAAGGGATTTTAGTTGATTTTAACCCTGCAACAAAGCTGTAAAGTTCAGAAAGTTTGGAAAGTTTTGGGTTCCTTCAGTATATGGTATTGTAAATAAAAAAAAAAAAAAAATAGTCCACAATTGACTCTTTGCTTTGTGGAAGATATATTTGTTGTAGTTACTACATAGTTTTGCACACAGAAATAGGAGGCAAACAGTCCTGAAATATTTCACTTTCCAAACCACAGGCTACTCCAATCTTTGATTTTCTAGACAGACTTTTCAAGTTAAGATTTCAAATATTAAACAGCACAAATTCCTGAAATTTTCTTGTATCTGGTACCTCCTTGACAAAAGAAACAGAAATGACACAAGCTCAACTAGTACAAACAAAGGTGTAACTAATGTTTATTAATTTTCTGTTACTTCACAAAGGCATTTTATTTTGGCTTCAAGAATACAAATTCCATTTATGTATTTCTTTTCTTTTTCAGTCATTAAGCAGCATTTATCTGTGTTAATTTCATCTACTCGAAACATTACCCGGAGGAAGGTTTCCCTTAGCAGGGACTGCTATTGCTTCTTTCACAGAAGCCCAACTCTAATAAAAACACTGTGTCAGAGGACAATGTGCCTCGTGACTGCTTCCTGCACAGACCTCCTGTGCCAGTACTGTAAGCAGCCTGCCTTTCCTTCTGCCAGCCACCAGCTTTCCAGTCCAATACAAATTGTCTCAGGAAGGCCAGCACAATGTGCTCTCCCCTGGTGACAAGCTTAATTTTGTTCTTTTTCACATTAAAATGTCAACGAGGAGCTACCAGAAAGAGACCAGTGTGGTAGTATATTTGCCACAAATGGCCTTGCAAAACAGTGTGATGAAGAACAACAAATTTTAATAGTCCTTTTTTATTCTAGGGAAACATATCTTTTAAGAAGGGTTTATTATACTGGGTACGAAAACCTGCGCTGCCAGAGACAGAGTGTGCCAAGGAGCATTTTCATGTTTCTCCTCCCACAAGATCTCATGCCCAGCTAGAGAAGGCAGCAGTAGCTACTTGTCAGGAAGTTAGCACTCAAACATAGCTTCATGAAGCCAGGAAACAGCCCAGTGTTTTGCAGGATGGCTCCCTCCTATTAATGATGTCTCAGTAACCTGCCTCAAGGCCACTTTGTACTTCTTCTCAGTTGTTCAGCATGCAAAACTCAAACCAGAATCCTGCTATCCCTCTGCACTACCATGTTTCTGAAACTATTCTGGATGCTCAATTTCACCTAGTTCCAAGATGCTGGATGCCAAAAATGGTTGTTTCTTCCCTGCACTGATCAGGGGCTGCTGAAGCAGCTGACAGAGCTGGAGGTCCTGAAGCAGGCCCAGCTACTGGTGAAGGGGAGATGAGGTGCAGATGGGGCCAGTATCACCTCTGGATCACTCCCTTCTGCTGGGACAGCTGAGCCCAGCGTGCTCCATGGAACACAATGAAGAGTTTGGCTGGCAAGAGCCAAGGGTGCAATAGCCAGCCCTCCACAGGTACTGCTGCCCCACTGAGACACTGCCCTCAAAGCCAGATGACACACACCTGCCACAACAGGGGATCATCTTCATTGTTCTGTAGTTTGGGAGTTTGGAGCCCAAATAAAGTAACCCCCTCTTGCCCAAAGAAAATAGAACTGGGCTCCCAGGATATCTTGGCTGCTTAACTGCCCTTGACTGCCTTGCACTTGGAAGTGCCTCATAACATGTCAGGAAGGCAAGTGTGCTGGCATGTGATTTGGGATGGATTGTCTCTCACTGCAGAAAATACTGTTTTGTTATGGCAACCTGTGCAGTACGTTTACTCTGACCAGCTGTGAGCAACCATGTGGCTACTCCTTGGTAGCCACAAAAAAACTAATGGAAGACACTCATGATCTTGGTAGCACATCCAGAAAACATAGGGGCACCCAAGTTTGCATCTGCAGAGCAACAATTCTTCAAGTCTTCCTTCCCCTCACAGGTCAGGTGTTTCTCTGGCAGCAAGAGCTGCTTTGGCCTCACAGCTTCTTCATGGCTGAACGCCAACAATTGAAGGAAAATCCGTTTTCAGAGGCAAAACTGAAAAAGATTGCCAGAAAATACAGACTGCTCTCTTCCTGTTTCCTAGAGCGACATCAGTGAAATTTTTCTAGCAATTAATGAGTTTGCACAGGTGTTACTCCAAGTGTAACCATAAGACTGTCTAGCTGGCAGAAGTGATAGTGTGTTGGTGGTGACAGGCAGAGAGCTGAGCTCAGCTGCTGCAAGTACACTACCACAGGGTTGGCAGTCAAAAATCAGCTTGTAGGCTTGACATGAGAATTTGTCAAATGGAACAGGGAATCCTCCAACACCTTCCTTTCTGAAACTGCACAATCACATAAAAAGCTTCTGAATTAATTCTTATTGTCTTGGCAACACCACCATAGAGTCTCAGCTGTTTTATTTAAGTGAATTTAAGTGAATTTAAGCTTTTAGGCTTAAATTCACTGTCATTTTCAATGTATTCACTACGTACAACTGAAGACACTTATTGTTCTTTTTGAAAGCTTTCTCAAAGCATGGAAACAAAAAACCCAAACCCCCAACAACCATAAAGACAAACCAAACAAAACTTCAGCATCAGAGAACACTTATCTCAAACTGTGAATCAAAGAACATTTGAGTAAACAAATTGAAATGCTAATACATGTATGAGTCTAGGCTTCTCCTTGAGAATGTAAAGGGTAAGCACTGGCATTGCTGCAAACAGCCAGACACAACCTTTGTGAGGGATACAGATGTAAATTGACTCCACAGTGAGTATCAACACCTCCCAACAAAGGTTCCTCAAAAACCCAGGTCCCATTTAAGATGCAATCCAGCAGCAGCTGCATGGGACAAGTTACCAGGCAGCTGTAAGATATCCCTGCACACAGCCATTTCAGCATGTGCTAAAATAATACAATTGATCAGAGATGGGAACATAATAAGATTAAACAAGATGACAGAAAGGCTTGAAGTGGCAGCCACATGAAAGGTGGTGGCACACAGTGAGCATGCCGCAGACATGAACCACTGGCATTGCCTGTGCACAAACACAGTGTTCTCACAAGTACAGGGTCACCAGAATCACGGCAAGCACAAGCAACATCTTCTGCAGATGCAACAGGAAACTGACAATCACGTGGAAACTAGGCAGCCACCACAAAACAGTCACTTTTTCTGGCCTCACATGATTTTGCATGCTGTAATGCTGGGACTCTTTTCCCCATCTGCCACATGACTAGCAGAAGGAATAAACATCAGGCAATATCACCAGGGTAGTACAAAAAAGATACTACCAGAACTCCAAGAAATGAAAGCAGAGGTGATCATAACTCTACTGAATTTTAAGCTCTGCTCCAAAGTTAAAGCCCTTGTAGGCCACACATTAAACAAATATCTACAGTGAACCAGGAGAGGCCATACAATTAGGGTAAAAAGTGGTACTGTTGAGACCAATATGAGACTTCTCTACGCAATTTATTATCAATTTATAACTTTTTCCACTAACAGTCCTTCCAAAATAATATTTTTTCACAATTTAGTTTAACTAATTTTCCTACTACCATCATACAGTGTATAAACATTTGTTCGGCTGGATAGCTAGCACAGTGACAATCCTGCAGCACATGGCTTTCTGGAAAGGGTCTCTAACATGTTTCTTGTCTGCCTAGAAGTGAAGCCAGTACAAAAATATCTGTGCACACCCTACTTAGCCCCTGCATGCCCAGCTACTTCTTCCTGTTATCGTATCTCTTCTTAAACCGATCTCACAAAACCAAGATTTAGTTCTAACCATTAATGCTCAATGATCCAGCTTAAAAGATAATTACAGAACCCCAAACCCTGTTCACACAGGGCATGGCAGAAAGTGCTACCACATGTCCTAGGATGTCCCCTCGCCACCACCCAGGGCACGCACAACTCCCACTAGACCAGCTTGCTCAGAGCCTCATCGACTTCCAGGGATGGGACATCCACAACATCTCTCGGCAACCTGTGCCAGTGCCTCACCACCCTCACAGCAAAGGGTTTTTGTCTAGTGTCTAATCTAAACCGACCCTCTTTCAGTCTGAAGTCATTCTCCCTTGTCCTGCGACTATCTGCTCTTGTAAAATCGTTATTTTTATTGTAGGATTCTCCTCATCCTTTGTACCAGTTTGCCAGTGTTGTTTATCAGAGAGGGTACAACTTGACCTTTCTCACCCCATCACTGCTCAGCTGAACTTCAGCTCTCTATGCCTTTCCCAGTTCATCTGTCCTTGTCTCCACTGCCTCTGCATTTGATTAATTCAAATTTTAGTTTGACCAGCAGTACCCTACTCAGACATTCTGGTCTCTTGCCTTCCTTGCCCAGTTTTTTGTTCCTGGGGATTGCCAGCTCTTCTGCTCTATGGGAGACTTCCTCAGAGATCTGCAAACTCTGTTCCATTCCTCTGATCCTCTGGGCAGTTTCCCAGGAGAGCCCACTGAGTATCTCTCTGAAGAGCTCAAAGCCTGCTTTCCTTAAGTTCAGGAGCCTAACTTTACTGCTTACCCGACCCATACCCCTCAGGACTGCAAACTCCACCAGTGCTTGGCCACTGCAACTAGGCTGCTCAGTTTCTTCCAACCACAGAAAATTAATTACTCTCAGGTTATGAAACAAAACTGAAATTAATTATAGCAAGTTCACTACATTTGGGATAATATTATGGAAACATCAAATTTTATTTTTTTATATAGGACAGAGATGGATCACCTAAAATCAAATATAAGCTCGTGGTTTTAAATTAAGACTGAAAGAATATGCAAAATAGGTCAGAAAATTTTCCCCGTAGATGATTTGCTCCCTGAACTATGAAGCTGAGAGGACAGAATTGAAAACATTACACTTTGTTACATTAACTTTACAGCAGTAGCACCAAACCATCTATGTTAAAAAGTACAAAGTCAACTCCAAATATTTTTGTCAGCTTTCCCTGTTGACAAGTTATACCCAAATTCCACAGAAAAGCTAAGGGGCCATCATGTAAAGGTTGTGAAGGCCTTTTCAAGTGAGCAGAATAGTAAAACTGCATTAACTGCCCCTATAACTTGAAATTCAACAGAAATGCATAATACAATAAAGATACTCCTTTATTACATCACCTTCTAATTCCAGAAGAGTATTGAGGTGCAGCTTAAATGCTTGGGAACTTCAGCAGAAAGGCTTGTACAGACAATAGTGATGTTGTATGCAGGACCAACTTTGGTGTCACCAAAGGAATAGTGATTAATTCAACAGTTGCTTCATTATGATCAGATCAAAAGGTTACTTTATAGTTCTATCTCTGAAATAGTTCTTCAGACAGAATCAGAGTTAACTTCCTCCAACCAAAACCACAATGGAATGCTCATTCCAAACACCTAAAACTGCAGTGCTTAAAAGCAATGCATCAGCTGCAAAGGGCAAAGAAGAGACTGTAAATTGACCTTTAGAGACCTCTCAAAAGTATGCAAAAAATATGAAATGCAGATGAATCTGAAAAATGCTAAGATATTGGCACTATTTCTTTTCTCAGCATCTTCCTACGCCCTACAAAAACAGTTACTGTCCAATTTTCAGAACAAAAATTCTAATTTTTTACAGAGAAATTAGATTTTCCATCACTTACTTATGAATAACCAAGGGAAATATTAATAATTAACAATTTAAAAATTAATATACATGAGATTTCCCTGTAATATTTCTTCTGATGACAATGATCCTAGCTCCACTATTGTCTTGTGATTGATTTTTAAGCTGAGGTGTTGGGGAAGTCGGATTTTTCTTTTTTTAATAGTCCAATAACTTTTGGTTAAAACAGCTATATCAACTTTAAGAAAACAAAACTTTAAGCAACCACAAAACTCAGCTGACCGGAATTCACTGTGTACCAAGGTGAGCTTATTACTAAATGAGTCAACTTTCTGAGGAAGAAAATAATAGGCTAAAAGCACAACACAGGCAGAGGAGATGATTTCAGACTAACTCTGAAGATGTTTTCAATCTTTTAACATCCTGGAAAATCTCAGCTCCCGTCTGTTTATTGAATGATTAAGGACACCATGGTGCATTTTGACACTTGGAGATAAAGTCAAGGAAAATATCCAACAGGCATCAGGAAGCGAATATCATGTTTACATTGAATAGCTGCCAAAGCGCAGAGGGCAAAAAGCAAATGTAAGCAAAGATAACATCCAAGGCAGACCAGAAGGCAGTGATGTGTTGCTTCTGATGGTGTACAGAAAAAACTGAACCTTAATACAAGGAGGAAGAAAGAGAAG
This sequence comes from Setophaga petechia, assembly GCA_024362935.1. Classification (NCBI taxonomy): domain Eukaryota; kingdom Metazoa; phylum Chordata; class Aves; order Passeriformes; family Parulidae; genus Setophaga; species Setophaga petechia. Next base: position 25,283,153 of record JANCRA010000004.1, on the reverse strand, counting down.
AAAGAACAATGGGTAGAGAACACAATTGATTTTTAAAAAGCTACACACAAACAAGCTGTCAAATGTGCTTAACAACCTAATCTGAGCTTTGCAGAGGGAAGAAACCGGTTAATCTTTGTAATCTTGAAATACAAGAATCTACTGAAAAGATAAGGTGAATACCAGCACTCCAGGCAGCAGACCTAAAACTTGCAGTTCTTTGCTTTTGTTAAAGCAAGCCCCCTGCTCCCCCAAGCTCCCCTGCTCCTACACAAGGAAAAGCCATTATAAATACCTATAGTAAAGCCAGAGTAAACCTGCTCTCGTGCCAGCATAAGGCTACATTGTGTATCTGAGAAGTGTGCAGTAACTACGTCCATGCAGGTACACGCAACTCAAACACTCTCATGTACATTTGATAACTACAACAAGGTGGTAGCAACCATATCCATAAAGCTCATCCCTTTCCCTAGAGGGTGGATTCAATTATCAGTTCAATAGATATCACATCATGTTATCTTGCTTTTTCCAGAGTTTCAGGTCTAAATGAGCTAGGAAACCGTTTCAAAAGATCCTTCTTTTTCTTTATGCCAGCTACTTGTCATTCTTGAGAACGTATGAAAAAAACCACCAGCCATAAACAGTATTAAAGATAACACTACTTAGCAGATAGAAGAAAGTTGTGTTTAAATGTTAAAAGCAGTTTAAAATTCATAGTCCTTCCAAACAAGCAAGAGAATTGGGTGAAGGAACAGAACTTCATTATCAAGTAATTTTGTGCAGCTGACTAAACACTAGCCCTCCCAAAACATACCAATAACAGTACATGTATGGTAAAAATTGATGAAAAACCAAGCACAGAAACACAACTACCATACATCCTACATGTCTCTACAAAAAGGCACACAGTCCTCATCCCCTCCACCTCTATTTTTAAGAAAAAAAGGGAGTCATGTCCCTTACAAATATATTCCCACTTGTTTTTACCCTCTCATTGCTTCTAAAAGACCAGCTACAAGAGTATTTAATGTTATATGCTCAAGGGCCATGGGCCATAAGCTTTACGGCATAAATTACAGACCAACAGCATTGTATAAAATGAATAATATTAATTTGAAAAGACAACCTTGGCAACACACAGCATGCAGTACACACATGACACTTAAAGCGCATCACCCTATTGTTCCTAACTTTTTAAAAAAGAAGTTACAAAAAAGACAGAAAAACTGTCTAATACCAGAACACATAAAAAAAGAACACATAAAAAAATAATTATAGTTTGCTTACTACTTTTCAAATTAAAGAGACAGTCAGAAGGGCTCTCCTGCCCCAGCTTTCTTTTTACCTGCAAAAAGCAGTCATGGTGACAGCATAAAGGATACTGCTAAGTGCTACAAGTCAAGTACAACTCAATACAATTCAAAACTCCTACTTTGAATTCTGCACAATTCAAGCAATAAAATCTCTTACAGAGTCACAATCGTTCCTGCAAAAAAAGATAAAAATTAATATCTCAAAAATTATTTTATTTAGCAAATGAATCCAACAGCAGCTTAGAAACGATGATGTTCTTCCTTGTACCGTACATTGCAGATCATCAACTTTAATAATCCTAAAACACTTCCTACTTGACAGTAAAAGTCTTATTTTAGCAAGTGATTTTTCCTGTCACTAGGCTACTCCATAAGCTTGCAAAACTCCTGTGCCTCCACTTAATCTGTGGCTTGTTTTAGTACAGATAGACGTACACAAGGAAATTGAAAGCAATTTCCATCTGCCTTACAAAGGAGACAGAGAAAACATTCCTTCACTTGGTTCTCTCATTTATGTTACCATTACACAAAGCTTAAACCAGAAGCACATTAAGGGACTCTTCACAGGGTAAGCCCTGTTACAGTGCAGCCCCACATTCATCACAGTGCATTCCTCACATTCAACACAGTGAGCAAGGGTAGGTAACACAGGCTCCAGTAGATGAAAGCTTCACTCTGCAGCAGAATACACCTTCAAGGTTTTTTTAGAGATGGCCCTGATGAACTAGACATAAAGTACCACCAGTATTGAAAAGGCACCAGAAGGTTTGCAGCAAGGTGCAGCTAAGGAAGGGACTGCTGACATGAGGCAATCATGCTCCCTCTCTTCCTCCTATATTTGCTTGTTGCTGTGCTTGAAACCTTTTCAGAACATGGGGGTTAATAGCTGTCATTGCATCCCTTTTTCTACTTTGACTTATGACCTCTTATTAGTTACCTGCTTCCAAATCATGACAGCATTACAAATTTACATTACACCTGCACATAAGCCTTATAAAAAACAATGTGCAGAAACACGGGCACAGATTCAAGAGTTTGTCTTTCTGATGTGCTGTGCAGCATGAAGGATAGGGTTTTTCCAGAAGAAAAGGTGGCATGGCAATAGTATTTTAGACTAAAAAGAAAGAGAAAGGAAAGATCTTGCAGCTACTAAATCCTCCACAGACAGCACCAGCACACAGCCCTCCCTGCAATCAATGTGGTCTTCTTTCAAAGGAGCACATGACTTTAAAGAAGTTATGACCACAGGGTTATCAGACAATATATGGGTTTCTCTATGATCATACTCTGCTAAGCAATTAGGTCAAACCGTGCTCTTGAAAATTAGTTTAGTGCAACTGAAGGTCAAGGAATGAAAGCATGCGCGGGAGATGAAGCAGAAAAGAAGTAGAAGGATTTAACTCTAAAGCACATACAAAGCCCTTGCCAGAAAGAGGAGTTGCACAGTTGCTAGAACTCTGTCGTGTATGAAAGGAACATTCTTGGCACTGAAAACCTGGCATCTGTGTACAAATAGAAAAAGTGTTCCAAGTCATAAGCTGTACACAGAAACAAAAACGAACTTCTTCACATCAATGTGCTCACCAGTACTGTCTTGTTCATTCTAAATTACACTTTTGTCAATGGCTTAGTTGTCTGGCAAATAAGTAGATTTTTCTTACTTTTAACCAGAACAAAGAGATATTACATGCTTTTACAGAGTTCTGTAATTCTTAGGAAAAAAACCCCAACAGAGTCTTTTGCATAAGCAGGAATTCTGATGTCAGATTCTTTTTCTTATATTCACATTTGGGTTTTGGAATGCAAATTTGAATGAGTAAAGTGCTCTGGGTCTATGTTGGCAGCAGATGTTCAGAAGAAAAGGCACACTGAAAAAGCTGGAAGCATTACTGAAGGTTTGACGATTCTGTTCTCCTGGAAACCCATGGATTACTGCAAATACAAAACAGAGACGCACTAACAACTTTACATATGGCTGCAAGAAATTGACAGAATTATTCTTCTGAAAGTAGCCAAAAATTAAATTCTCTTTCCTGCTTCTTCTAGCACTTTGAACAAAAAACATGTTGAATAGGTGGGTGAGAGGCAAACACTAGACAGGCAGAGACAAAACCTTCCCTCCTTCCTGTTTGTATATAAACAATTCAGCTCTGTCTCCAGTTTCATATTGTCTACCCAGCACTCACTTGTACAGTCTGGGTAACACCAAACATGCATACTTGTCACTGTGCCAGTAGACAAGACAAGAAATGCAAGTTATCAACATTGCCGAAACTCCCTACAAAAGACTGAGTAATGGTCAGACACTATTTTTATGCTGTCCAATCCAGTTACTGCCTAGTACGAACAGCAATTACATTATTGAGGGAAAGGAGGGTTAAAAAAAAAAAAAAAGCAGCTGTTGGCTATTCCTTTGTCAGCAAAATCATAATATCTAATGGCTGTAACTTCCACACTTCAGGTGCAGTAAAACCTTTCACTGCTCAGGAGATAAACATTTTTCTTGGTTCCTTCCTGAGAATTCTTTTTACCGTAGGATTACATTTCACTTCAGAGTTTCATGTAATATAGCTCAATGTGACATAAATGCAGAGGCATTATACAGACAGAGAAGCTGAGAGTTAGTGTATACAGTCTTCTCTGTGATATGTTCAATTTTTTTTTAAATTTTTCTTTTTAATATGAAAATAGGCAATACTGCAAAGTCAAGAGCTCTTAGCTTTCCCATACACAGACAAAAGCAGGGCTGCACTGCACTTTCACAGCAGCATTGTCTCTCCCACTTCCACAAAAAGAAATGTCATGTTAGATCGAGTGAATCTTGGTATTCTGTGGTTCTCTCCCAAGCGACACTTCTGAGTCACTAACCTTTGACACATGCATTGCTAAAAGAACTGACCTGCTCTAGAGGAATTTGGAACTGCTCATTTGCAGTTACAGTGGTAATAACAATAATAATTCACGGATGTGGTGACGTGACAAATGTAAAATGAACACAACCAGTATGAGAGTGAACTCAGTCTAAACACAGGTAGGATTCTGGGTAAAACTTGAGGATGGTAAAAAGAACACAAAAGTGAAAATGTGAGATGTCCCTATGCCTCAAATGCCTTAACAAAATATTTAAGTATTTATCAAACTACAGAATGTGAAGAGTTAGAAAGTACTAGAGAAAATACTTTCAACCAAAGTCTATTCATAGACAAAAGAGTTTAAAACACAGATGTAAAGTCCATGTCAAAATGTAATGGTATTTAGTGTACAAGCTGGAAGAATGTGTATGGCTGTAAAACTACCGAGGCAGCTATATATCACCCATTTCCTATTAATGATGCCTGGGCTGGAGTTTGTAGAAACCTGTTTGGTCTGAATACATGTACATCTGCTAAAGTATTTTCAGAAATCATCTGACACTACAAAAAGTGGAGTACTCAAACTTGTAAGCAGTTGAAGTAATATCTACAGCTATAACATACAGGAAAATGCAAAAAAAAAAAAAGAAAAGGAAAAAGAAAAAGGAAATAATGTAAAGAAAGCCAGAGATTTTCAAGCAACTGCCATTCATAGTATTAAAAAGTACATGTACACATACAGCTACTTTAAGAATCAATGCCTAAGTATTGCCATATAAATGCAGAACTTTATATACCTTGTGAGTACCTTAGTCTAAATGCTTTTATTGTTATTTAATACTTCGTTTTCCCCTTCTTTTGGGCTTTTCATTAAATTTGTAAACTAACTCAGCAATTAACATTAAATCATAAGTTAATCTAGCTAAATGTTTAAAGACACGTGACATAAGTCTGACTCGGAACTGATCATAAAAGCTCAGTTATCACTAGCTCAGAAAATCTTAAACGAGGAGACTGGTGTGAATATTAGAACATATGAGCAGAACAAACATTAGATTTTGGTGATGCTAAAGACTGTTCTTGCTGCTATTTCATAACTGGTGTTTTGAGTTACGTGCTTCTCTTTTCAGCAATGGGTTTTGAAGCATGCCTGAATCAGTGTTTGTCCTTCAGTTTGGGAAAGAAAAGTCTAGTGATAATTCTTATCAGATCTCACTTGTGTGATCCACTCTTTCATCACAATGAACAGCCTTTTTCCTTTCACCTTTTCAGAAATTCCCTATTTAGTGGCGTATGACCTACCATCGTTATGGGCAATAACACTGTGCCTATAAGCATCATTCCTATGGAGATTTTTACTCCAGGTTTTTATGTTCAATGGCAAATAAAAACACAAATTCATCACCTTTACAGCACAGCTGTAACTGTTAAATACATTAAACAATGCTAACGTAAGAAAATGTTTTTTTCAGTATAATTGAAAAAAACCCATTTAATACAGTCATAGCGTATGGATCATTCAAAAGCTTGCTAGACAAATGATGAAATCTAATCACTAAGAGCAGAAGTGAGGATGGACTGCAAAACCCCAAGCAGGTTATGACTCAGCTTTCTCTAGAAATTATACAAATTGAAGGTGGGAAAGGATGTAAAGTTTGGTTACTTTCTATTTCTACCAGGTATGAAGAATCCCTAAAATACATAGGTGCGTTACTAACCTTTTAGTATTAGAGCATAAGGAGAAACAACCTACTTATGTTCCACAGAAGATGGTGGAGTAATTTTTTGTGTAGAAAAATTCTGGATTTTCTCCTCCAGTTATTAACCTGATGTTAGATAAATATGTAACAAACTCACACAGCTATAAATGCATCACTTAAGCCAGTGATGCTTTTCTGTGACTTAAAGGCAGCTTTTTAAGATGACATGGCATTACAAACAAAGCAGTTTGTGTCACAAACACAATGTTCTCATGCCAAGTGCCTTAGTAACTCCCATATACATTATGGTTTTATGATCCACTAATTAAAACCAAGTAATTGTCTGCTTCCTCAGATCTTCAGCTTTTATTCACAGATTCACAGCTATTCATGTCTGTAGATGAGCTTGGGCACTTCAGAATTTAGAACATTAAAAAAAACTCAAAAAACTTGAAAAAAAAATATAATTCCAAGTTGACCTCTCTGACCTCTGTGCAAAGCGGGGTTTGTCTGGCTACCCTATGGCTGCTGCCACAGGAAAACATACTCAGACTGTGCTGTCACCAGCTCTCATTGTCCCGGGTCAATCACAGTCAGGTTTTGCTCCCCAGTTCAGAGCAGCTCTTCCACAGGGCCTTGGCTGGCCGGACCTGCACAGCTCTGAGGCACAGCACATCGGCGCAGGCTTTTCAGCGTGCTGTAGTAGGCTGAGCCAGTACCTGTCACAAACAGAGGCTTCCCCATCCCACGGGCCCTGCATTCCTATGCTGTGCTGCTGGCTGGCACTGATCCTTGTCTGAAATGCCCGTGCTGACCCAGTTCAGGGAGCTCAATCTGTAATCCCCTCCCGCTTCCAGGCTGTGCTCAGGATGGTGCCAGTGCTAGGGCAGGAGAATGCTGCTCAGTGAGGAGCAGGAGGGTGAGGAACAGGACCATCCCATCCTCTGACCCTGGCGCTACACTGGCTTAGCCACCCCGGGTGGGCTCGCAGGCAGGCAGAGCAGCACCGACCAGGAGCTAACACACCCTTATGAGGAACAGTAATGCAAAGGTTTCTTTCTAGAGGAACAAAAGAGGCAGCAGAAGTAGACCAGCTTTGCAAGATAGAATCTGGAATGGTTTGTTCTTCAGCCAATGTTAGAACTGGCAGCAAAGCCAGGAAAAGCGATATCCCCCTTTCAGACAAGAATGTGAAGTAAATAGTATCAGAAGGTCCTTTCAAATAAAAAACCATGAGAAAAGATGAGATATAAGGAACTGAGCCATTCCCTGACGTGCTTTCCTTCACCAGGGAATCAATGGCAATTCTACGCAGATGGTCTCGCTCATGGAGATAAGAAAATATTGCCAGACAGATAATATACCAACACAATCAACACTCCTATACCAAAATGTTTGAAGTCTGTGTTTGCAAGGAATAAAAACCACAACAAAACAAAAACACATACTCAAACCCAAAGCAAACAAAACTAAATCCCTAAAAGAATGAGAAAGCTGAAGGAGAGAATTTGCAGTATATATCTCCAGGATTACATCTGCATCACCTTACTTAAAGGTAACAGGAGCCAAGTGTCCTAACAAAAGAGCCCAAGTCAGCAAGAAGAGAGGTATTGAAAGATAAAATCTATTACCATTCAAGACTTTCATATATTTTTTTTTCCTTATACAATAATAAACACCCAGTCTTGTTGACAGAGTTAATCAACGTTGAGTTCTTGGCCTCAAAGTTGTAGAACCCAAGTAAGATCCACAGCAGTATTATTTTCCTTGGTGGACAAAAGCCATATTACGGTTTGACAGTGACCAAACACCAGGCACCCACAAAAGTCACCCTCCCCTGCCACAGCTGGGCAGAGGAGAGAAAAAAACTAACCAAGGCTTCATGAGTTGACAAGAACCATGAGAAAACCCTCCAAGGGAAAAACAGGCTCAACTTAGAGGTATAAAGTGAATTTATTACCAAAAAAATCAGAGGAGGATAATGAGAACTAAAAAAAGCCCTTAAAACACTTCTTCTTCCTCCAGCCAACCCCTCCTTCCCACCAACAGCACAGGGAGACAGGGTGTGGGGACTTTGGTCAGTTCACCACCCAAGGTTTTCTCCCCCTGCTCTGGGAGAAGGGTCCTTACCCTGTGAAACGCGGGCTTCCTCCCACAGTAGACAGTTCTCCATAAATTACTCCAGCATGGGTCCACTCTCATGGGCAGTAGTCCTCCCAAAACTGCAGGAACTGAGTCTCTCCCATGGGCACGCAGTCCTCCCAAAACTGCAGTGCTATGGGTCTCTCTTCCCATGAGGTGCAGTCCTCCAAGGACAGGCTCCTCCAGCCTGGAAGCAGGGCCCTCCCTGTCCATGAGGTCTCCCACTGGATCACAGCCTCCTCCAGGCATCCACCCACTCCAGCCTGAACACCTCCCCCGCAGGCTGTGGGTGGATCTCTGCATCCCCATGGATCTCCATGGGCCGCAGGGGCACAGCTGCTTCCCCATGGTCCGCACCACGGACTGCAGAGGAACCTCAGCTCCAGTGCCTGGAGCACCTCCTGCCATCCTTCTCCACTGACCTTGGTGTTCCATGTTGTTTCTCTCGCATGTTCTCACCTCCTCCTCTGGCTAGAGAAAAAGAACCCCAAATCTGTGCCCCACTTCAGTCTCATTTTCATCTTAAATATGTCATCACAGATCTTTAATTTGCTCAGTTTTGGCCAGCAGCATGTTCATCTTCAGAGCCATCAGGGATGGGCTCTGCTGGACATGGTGAGAAACTTCTCACAGCAGCCACCTCTGTGGCTCCTCCACTACCAAAAACCAGGCTGAGCAAAACCAACAAAAGGGGGAAAATCCCACACCTTGTCACCCACTAAACCTGACAGAATGATTTAACATGGTGGAATAACTTAATTGTAAACGATGTCAGAATAAAATATTATCAGCACAGAATTTAGCGGCACTTAATTATACCTTTTTGCCTAGCTATTACATAGCTAGGCAAAGCACAGTGCCAAATAACAGCCACCACAAAGGATAGACATGATTTGAAGCTTTATGCATCAGTTTTCTTAGTCTCCTTTAGAAATACAGGATTAAAAAATACCATATCAGCAGTGAAGCTCAATTCTCTTCTCTAAAAACTTCAGCAAACAGAAAGAATAGGAGAGATGAGTCTCCACACCACTTCTCCATAAGCACAAGACAGTTGAAAGTCATTAGTTTCCAAAAAATGAACAGCCTTTCTCTGTCCCATAAGTGCTTACAACTTCAGAGCACTAGTCGAACAGACTGTGGTCTGGGGAAAATGTCCATCTGCTATCAGTTCCCATGGCATAGGAGCAGGCAATCTAAGTGCATACTTCTACAGGCACACCTGGCCAGTAGAAAGCTCAAAGCTAAAACAACCACTGACACTTGAGAGAAGACTGAGGAAATGTACAAGAGTCCAGAAGCCAATTTACATACCAGGCAGAAAGCAGGACTCCAAGTAACTGATGTAAACGTAGAAACATACCATTAATAGCTCACAAATAAATACATGGTGGAAATAAAATATTTCCAGTACATTGGTTCAGTTACAGTCTCTTAGCCTCCTGTTTAGGCAAGAAGTGCACAGACAAATGCTATTGCCCCAAGTAATTTTTATCATTCCCAAAACCTCACTCCTCAGTATAATTCAGGAAAAAAAAAATCTCAAACTGTAATTTCAATCAGTATGTAAACAGTTATAATTCACACAATGAAATCTCCAGCTTTGGATAAAGCTTACAGATCCCCATAAGCTCATGACCACACAGTTGTTCTTTCTGTTAAACACATACAAAACCATCTGAGCTTCATAGCAAACAGAGACTTGCACCTGCAGGCAGATGGCACTGGGGGAGGTTTGGTCTAGAAGAATGACACACCACTCGAGTAGAGTGGCACACCAGGGTCTCCCCATGGTCAGCCATGCAGCCATGCTTCCTCCTCAGGACCACTGCCTCTGGAAGCAGAAATGGATTGGCACATCAGCTTGCACAAAACAGGAAGGAATAAGGGGAAGGAAATTAAACTTCTGATACCAAGAGAGTAAGACTGCAGGCCACCATGTGTATTACTCACTGTAGTGTCTTACAGCACTGCTGTAAACCATGTAAGTTGTTCTGGGACCGAGGGAAAAGTACCTATTAAAAGATATTCCCTCCAACATCAACATGTGCCACAACCTAAAAAACCCACAAAACCCCAACATGCTAACAACATCACACTTTTAATAAAACAGGACAACATCCTCAAGGACTATAATATGCCTGGAAACTTTGAAAGACAGTGTTTAAACTGATCCAAAATATCATCAATGACTGTATCCTTATCAGCCTTCTCCTTTTCCAGTATCATGTAATTCCTTCTTTTAATTTTACAAGTTCTATCTTTATACAGTTTAGATTCCCTGTTCATACTGGTTCATTTCAACAGGTCCCGTAAGGTCATTTTCCTTGAGGCAGGAAGCCTTTCAATTCCAGCTTGCAGAACCATCTGTGAAAATTGCAAATGTAAATATAGTTTCTAAAGTTTGTTTCACCAACCATTTTAAATTTTGCAGTGTATTAATAATATCATACCACTCCAAGCATAGTGGTACAAGGCTAAATGTACTGAAGTCTTAAATCTTCTTTCTCAAGCAGCTTCATCTCACAGCTTCACCACCTTAGCTTAGCATCTCTTATTCACTTTAGAAGAGGACAGCAGCCATCCGTATCAAATGGAGGGACAAGATGTGCAAGTAACATGTGAAGAAGGACATACCAAGGTTTACAAGGATATGGAGAGATTCCTGCCCTTACAATTCATCTTTGTCATTAGTCTGTTCCATAACTGTAACAAAACCAACAGAAATGTCACCCAACAACTGACCAAAATGTGCAGGCTCCACTCTTCCTGTATCACCTCCTAGACAAGATCTCAGAGTTTAGCAACATCACCTGTATTAGACTCCTTGGCACTGGCCTTCGTACGCAGTTCTGCAAAATTTCACATTATGCCAAAACTGACTGCATAAGGTAGACAAGCAACTAAACAGTAAAGGCTTGACGATCTTTAGGCTTTGTCAGCGCTTTCCTCAGCTTCACCCATCTCAGCCACTTACTCATCATAGTCAAGTATGACCTATTATCCTGCATGGCAAGTCAATGAATGCTGTTCAGGTTTAGTGGATATCCCTCCTTTGTGTCACCTATCTTCATACAAGGGGGACAAAACAGAGTTTGAGAAACAGTTTTATTTGAGACAGAGCTCCTTCAAAGCCACTACCATCCAGGACACAAGGTGCTGAGCCACTGCTTTAACTGGCATCATTTCTTCAGAATATAAAATTGTATCAACAAGTTGCACAGGTTTTCTAACCAAGCCAGTTAAAAACAGAAAGACAACTGGACATTAAGCCAGGGTCTCATGAGAAACACACAATCTCCTCCAAAAACTGGTCCAGCTTGAATACCTCTGACTAACTGCAACAACCATTTGTGAAGATTACTTCAATTGCTATTGCACCTCCCATAGTTCTCCTAATTTCCAGCTTATACTTCCTTGTTGTCAGTTTATGCTCTTCTGTCTTTGTGGTAAAGTGACTCTTTATCTCTGCTCCTCCTGCATATTTAACACAAAGTAGATTTGTGGAGGCAATCACAACTCCATGCAGGCTGAGATTTCACAGTGCTTTCAGCTGATCTGAGAGTGCACACCTGCCATAAATTATATATAAGGTAGGTATTTTTCCCCTTTGACAGCAGCACTAAAAAAAAAAAAAACAAAAAAAAACAACCAACCAAAAAACACCCCTGTAACAAAACAGCCTACAGAGAAACACAGCAGAGGAAAGAGATACTGATCCTTTCAACCACCAATACTGCAGGCAGCCTGAGCTTTGAACAAAGCTCTCATGAAACAGCAGTGTCAGCCTCCCCTTCCTAGGCTAAAGGGGTCAACTTCTGTTCAGTACACATAATTCCAGCAGAGCAAATGACTTACTCAACATCTGTAAAGAGAGAAAATGGGGAGCAAAAAACCAAACACCTAAAAATCCCACAACACAGAAGGACTAATCTGGAAAGCTAGAAGGACAGATTGGAGTTTCAGCACACCCCTAACATGCCTGCTCTGGTACTGGTCATGCCTCACTGAGCCTGGCTAGAAGAAAAATCAGACAAGCATTTTTATCTTCTTCCTGATGAGTTTAGATTTACAAAGATTTGTGCATTTAAATTGAAAGCACAGAATAATCAGCAAGCTCTAGTTTTTATTATACTGTATTTTAAAGGAAATACAAAGCAGACATTATTCTTCCCAAGAGAAAGAAAAGTAAGCAGGACCAAGTTATACCCAAAAAAGCATCAGCACTTCTTGTGCTTTTCATGAAGCAAACCTCTCAGCACATTTTATACGGCAGCAGTTGTCACCAGTGGCATTGTACGGTGACAGCTCTTGCAGCCTGCGCAATCAGCAGCTTGCAGGTTATTGTGCATTTCCAAAAAGGAAACATTTTGAGGCATGTCTGGGAGGCAAAGTGACTTGAGATGCATAATTTCTGCAACTATGCTTTGCAGTTAAGAAACTTTCCTTTTCAGTATCCATGCAATCATCAAAGCCAGGACTTAAAGACAAGCACGGAATGACCAACTTCTCCTCCAAGAGTTGACTGATAAAACATGGCCATGGCTCACAAACAGCACAAAAAGCATTATTTGATGTAATTTGAATTACACAACGTTCAATTCTTCAAAAAAAAAACCCCAAAGACCTAAAGGGCACACAAAGACACCAATCAACCAAGTTTCCTGGTCAGGGACTTTATCATCAACATTTTGAATTCCTTCTTAGGTCCTTTTCCCCGAAAAGCTCCGATAGTCCACTCAATTTAATTAATTATCATGTACTACTAAAATGTGAATAAAGTAGTTGTAAAACCAGTGAATTATACACTTGCAGTATTTATCACCATGCCTGTACAAAAAACAGGAAATGGGACCGCAGGGGTTTGCACCTTCTGCTTCTGCAGTTTAACCATTTCACTGCTGCATGAAAAGGAAGGTTAACACATGCCTTATAATGGAGCAATGTTACTTTCTCTCTTATATCAAGAAAACACAAGGAAACAGAAACTGGAAATTTCAATGTACCACAGTTAAAAAGTTTGTAGCTCACATGCACTAGTTTTTAGCCTTACGAAACCATCTTTCACACTTCTCCTTCCCCTCCCCCATATGACTTTCTGATACATAGGAAAAAATGTTACACTCCAAGATTATTAAAGATGGCTGTCATGGGTTTTAAACGTGACAGTTTTGAAAGGAAGTATCCCTTTGTGATATTCATGATGTCTTTCACATCCTATAAATTTCACAAAAGAGCCTGGCAATTTTAATACATGGGCTGGTTAGCAAGATTAACTTAGATTGTCAAGCCTGAAAAGTGCCATGAAGGTTAAAATCTAGTTGCCATTCAGGTTAGTTTGTTTGGGGTTTTTTTCAGTGCTTTTACTTTCCTCCCAATACAGAAGTGCAGTGTGGTTGCAGTGTTTGGATAGATGACAGGCAGCCTCTGCAGCTGTAAAAAGCACTGCTACCAAAACCCAATATCTGAAAAATCAAAACCACATACATTCATGCCCATATATATATATAGATTTATATATTCAGCCTACATACTCCCTGTTTATGGAAATAATTTTCCTGGAAAAATAAAAAAAACAATCCTTTTTCACTCAACTCTGAAAGGTAGATGAACATCTAACAGAATGTAAACACATATTTGCACAGCTCTCTGTTCTCTCTTATCAACATCTTTAGCGTGTTAGCCTAGGCATTTTTCTCTCATGACTGATAAAGCCATTAGGTAGCAGGGTTAGGTTGCTACTTTTAACTCTTAGCATCTCTGACTAGTGAGTTACCAAGCAGAGTCAGAGCAGCCTCCAAAACTGGCAAGATTCAGTGTAGCCTTCCTCTGACAAGTTACAAGTGTTTGCCTAGTGACTCCAACAGGTCCAAACAAGCCTGACATTCAAAACTGTTAGATTCCTCTTCCTGCTTTCTGAATCAACAAGAATCTAAAAATTGTGAACCACAGTGCAATGCAAATACCATTCTTCAATTCCAAAACTTTACCCTAACACTCTGCATCTCTTTTAGAAAGCACATGAAAGCTTGAAGGAAAATAAAACAACCAAAAATACCAAACGTAGGTGTTGGGAGTGAAGGAAGAAGGAGCTGTCTATGTGATCAGGAACTCACACAGACAAACACAGTATGTATTTATAACACAGCTTTGGATAGCTCTCCCTAAAATTATTTAAACAACACCACATTTCTCACAATACTGTATGAATTCCCAAGCGAGGCCAGTCATGGTAAAAAACATACCCTGAAAGGTTCAGTGTACTTTGAAGGTCTTTACTTGCTTGCTCACCATAGTGAGGTTTTTAATACTGCTGAACTTGAATTCCTGACTTTTGGGAAGACTGAAGTAAAAGCACTGCAGCAAGGTATTTAAAATGCACAGTCACACCACCTGCAACTGCAGGCAGAATTAAAATGACAAAACTGTTTAGCGAATTCCTTGGTCTCATGGTTAGATGATTACTTAAGACGTCTGCAGGTAGCCTGCATGTGAACAAGTAACACGTGTAATTTCATATTTGTAAGAAAGATGGAAAACAAAAAAAAAACCTGTATGCAACACACCATACGCTAATCAAGAGCAATCTTATATGTTCCAAAGATAACATTAGATCTATAAGTCCCCCAAGACTGCATTGGTACAAAAGCTTAAGATAAACCAACCTTAACAGCCATGAACTTGTCAGGAGAAATTGGGTATGGGCAAGAAAAATAAATAAGGTTGAATCTACCAGTATTCACAATTGCAAATTTCTTTTTTCTTATTCTCTCCAGGCATAAGTGAAAACTAACTAAAGACTAGAAGAAAACTCAGACTTTTTTGGTAACAGGACTATGACTGTTTATTGCCTTTTTTGCAAAAGCACAGTAAAATACCAGAAAACTAGGGAATACAATTTTTTTTTAGCCAAGGCACACCATCATCCCTTCTTATTTCCAATAACGCTAAGTCTTATGCTAAGCAATACTTCAACCTCTTTTATTATTTTCTATCAAAAAATTAATTTATACAGCCCATTTGCTTTCTTCAAGACACCTTTCTTATTGAAATGATTTTTTATTCTAGTTACTGTCAGAAGTATTATAATGTAACAAAGACTTAAATAATTTACAAGGGAAAACCATGTAGATTATTAAAATTAAAATTCCCTGAGCTCTCTGAAAAGGTAGGTTGGCCTAGGAACTCGGGGATCTTTTCACTGAAACATAAGTCTGTTAATAAAAACTCACCTGTTAATTTATTCAACTTTTTTGCTTCATGCCTGCAGCTAAGTAAGAGGAAATAAAAGCATTCTTCCAAGAGAAGGGGGAAAATCAGTTGATTTTGCAAAATGGGACCTTTCATCAGTGCTTAGTTGAAATATTAATTCACAATTTGGGTTCCCAGATGAATACAAGAAATTTTAAAGTCAAAGGTGTTTTTAATATTCACTGTTTTTTGAGTTTTGAGCCTCAGGATAACTACATTTATATGCAAATCTAACAATCAGAAACCTGCTAAGAGGTAAATAAGGAATGGAAAGTGACGGATTTACAAAAAACTAGTTTGTGCAACTCTAGAAGTTTAAGTTCAAAAAAAAGTTTAAAACACCGCTGAAATAAACCATACAACAATATCCTGAGGTTTGTTTACTCTCATGGTTTTATGTCAATTCACACTGGAATAATCCTGATTTCTTAAAATGATGCTGAAGTGAAAGCTTTGGCCCTTTTAAATAGCTATATTCCATTTTTAAAGTAAAACCCTGCCAAACATTTCACAATGTTTTACCATTCACTGGTATTTTCTCACGTATGTAGACAGAATTGATGAGATTCTTAGATTTATTTACTCTTTTTCAAGTGAAAACTAGAGCAGATTTTAACATTCTTTAAAATTCATAAAATAGTATAGGTTTAGAATGCATGCCAGGCTTCTATAGCATTAGGATGGATAGAACCCCCAGTGTTGTAATAACCTGTTGGTAAATGATAAAATGAATATACCATTTTTTAACTGAATGCCATTACCTAATACTCTGCCAGTTTGAAACCCTCCATTTGTTCTGGTTTTTTTGGTTGTTCTTTTACTACCTAATGTTTTCAGTGTTTGCACTTTTCATACTGTAAAAACGAAATGCCTGCTCTCCACGGCTGTGCTCTGGAGCTTGTGACTTCCAAAGAATATTTATTTGAAAAAAAACCTGCATGTATTTAAACACTTCTTATGTAATTGGCCTAAGGGCAATTGTTCTATTTCATAAATATGCATCAGAGAGCAAACACTGCACTGATACTTCCTCTTTAAAAAAATACAGGAAAAATTACATAAACCTTAGCACCTTTTAAATTCGAATATTGACATTGTCTTCTTCCTGAAGAATCTTAAAAACTCCACAATATATGTGCGTCTTTACTGTCTTCCATGAAGTCAATAATTTATCAGTATCTGTAAGCACAACAATTGTTTTATTTTTAAGAATCCAGAAACCTAAACCTGAGTTTTGGAATACTGTGTATCCCTGTCAAAAAAACCCAAACATCTGGAAATCAAATAGAGCAATCTTAGGAGCCAAAATAATTGTTTAGATCACAAAATCCAAACTTATGCCTTAGCATGAAAATACATCTTCCTATGAGGTTATCCAGTAAGTTAATATTACTTCACACTCTAACACAGTCCTAGAATGTTACTGAAGATGTATGAAAATGTCAACCCAAAATACTATATGGAAATAAAAGTACATGTTTATTGTCAAAGTCACATCAACAAACTTGCATAAAAATGGGATGAAGTTTACTAGAAATACAGTGCAATTAACTTTCTTATAATGTGGGGGGCTTCTTGGTTGGTTAGTTGTTGTTTGGGGGCGGCTTCAGGGATTTTTTGTTCGTTGGTTGGTTTTTTGTTGTTGCTGTTTGGGAGTTTTGTTTTAGTTTATTTTTATTTTTATTTATTTTTAAGAAATAATGAAATATTTCTAAGTTCCTGCCTATTCAAGTAACTTGTTCACAACATTTGCTATGACTGGACATTTCACTGGAAAGGTACACAGAGGCAGATATGGGGGCATCTGCTTCACGTATACTGAATGCCCTGTGCTAACTGAACACTGACCCTCTGCTTTGAAATCACCAGGATGAACACTAGAGAAGGATTCTGCCATACTGGTTTGCTAGAATGCCATTGGATTCCTCCTTAAAGAAGGGGGAAAGAACACGAAAATGCTCTCATGTAACACAATTCAGTGTTTTAAACTGTCTTAAAACACGGAAAGCACTGAAAAAACAAGGCATGACTAATATTGTGGGCTCGGAGGGGCTTACAATTACACAGCATTCAAGAATCAAGGTTCAAGTAGGCAGCTCTGCATCTGCAGCGCTCTGCTCACATCCCTTAATCTGTCTTCCAGCTCCAGCAGCGATGCCCAGACAGTCATCTTCACCACAGATACAGACGGAATACAGAGCTTCTCTCATTCCTTTAATCGTGTTCTCAAAGCAAAATCCAGCACGCCATGCAAACGTAGTCCTTTACACTCTGAACAATGCAAACTTCCCTCCTTCAAGCCCAGCCCGTTTCCAGTTCCCCGCCCGGCGAAGCCAGCCTCGCACAGCCACAGCTGCGCCGCCGACATCAGGTTCGCCCCTGCCAGCCCACTACAGCACCCGGGAGGGCGTCGGGCTGAGCAGCTACCACCTAGGAACTGTCCCTGTTCAAAAATCTCATCAGATCTGTGTTAAGAAGGCAAAGGCGCGGTAACTTCAAATCCAAATCCCTTTCTCTCTTTGGGCACCTCAGACACGGTGGAGAGGCAACGCGGGTGTGAGCCTGCCCTCGCCCCTTGCCCCGCCGCGCTCAGAGGCCACGGCTCCATCCGCCCGCACCCACCTGCCAAGGTCCTCGCCCGTCTCGTAGTGCTCCTCCAGGTTCTCCTGCCGGAACACCGTCATGGTCGCCGCCCGCCGCCGGCTTCAGCCCCTGCTCGGCGCCCTCATCACCAGCGCCCCGGAGCCGCCCCGCGCTCGGCTGCGCGCCCTGCGGAGAAGCGCCGAGGTGAACGCCCCTGCCCGCGGTCCCTCCCGGCGCCGGGGGCTCTCCCCGTCCTCCTCACCCGCGAGGGAAGCGGCACCCGCGGGCCGAAGAGCGCCTCCCCGTCCCTGCCCTAGCGCCGGGAGAAGAAAGCGGCGCTCCGCGCCCCCGCCCCTTCCCCGGCAGCCGCCCAGCTGCCGCGGCAGCCACCGGAGCCCGGCCGCCCGCCCGCCGCATTCCTCAGTGGCTCCGTTGCCCTGTCAACCGGGACGTGTCGCCGGGCCTGCGGCAGGAGCCCTCCACCGGACACCTCCGCAACCTGACCCCGGGCGAGCCGCCGGGCCAGGGCGAACGGCACCGGTTCTCCCGCGGCGCCACCCGCTTACCCGCTCGCCCTCCCGCCGCTCCGCGCCCTGGGAAGCGGCAACAGCGCCGCGGCCGCTCCCGGCGGGCGCGCAGGCACTCGCGGTGTGGCCGCACGGCCAATGAGGAGCGGCCCGGCCGCCGCGCCGCCCTCCTCCCCTCGCCGCGGCCCCCCGCCCCTGCTCCGCCGCCGCCTCCCGTCCCCTCGGCCAGGTGCGCCCACCCCTCCCCGCCCCTCTCGGCGCGGCACGGCCCGGCACGGCCAGCCCGCGGCGGCGGGACCCGCCCAGCGCGGCTCCGCGGGCGGCTCCGCGGGCGGCTCCCGGCACGGCCATTGTGTGCGCGCCGCCGGCCGCGCCCTCCCTCAGCCCGCGCCGCCGCCCGCCCCGAGCCCCGGGCAGGGTGAGCCCCGAGAGACCGGCGGCTGCTGCCCTCCACCCAGCCGCTGCTGGCTCCCTGCTCTACCAAAAAAGAGGTCTCCACCCCAGCGCCCGCCCCGTCCGGAGTCCCCGGGCCGCGGCAGCCACGGTGAGCTCAGGAGGGTGGCTGTAGTCTGTCTGGCACACGTGCCCGCGCCGAATGGTCCCGGCCCGCACGGAGAAGGGAGCCTCAGCCACTGGTAGCGCTCTCGGGCACCTCACAAAGCAAATGCTTACGTGCTGTTTGCAGGTATTCTCTCACCAGGACAAAATAATTACCGTTTTCCAAAATACAGGATACAGACTACTTCCTCTCTAGGGAGCATCTTATATTTGGCGTTTTCGTGTCATCTTATGTGCTTCTGTCACTTCTCTGGCTCAGATTTCCCAGCACTTTACATTTTCTGTAGTATATTGGTCCCATGCCAAGTTGAGTACTGATTACATTCTGGACAGTGTTTTTCCTAGTAGCTCTATTTTCCTCCCATCCATTTTGTTCAGCCTTTGAAAAGTACATGACGTCACATAACTGAGCAACTTTAAAGTTCCATCTGAACTTCGGAGGTGTTCAGAGAGAGAATTGCTCATCAAAGGTAACAGGAAGTTCAATGCACTCATATGATTTCACTCCTACTTGATTTAGCTCTTGAAAGAGCCTAACCTTCAGATACAGGTCAACAAGTACAAAATCCCTGATATTTTCTGAGTGAGTTACAGCATGACCTTGTGGAAGTGTCAGAAATGTTTTTCACCTCCACTGAAGTTATCTGTAAATTGAAGGGAGGGTATTTAGTTGGATTGCTGGATGTGAAGTTACACAACACCACATGCCAAGAGTTTAGATCAAGAACTATGCACCCCTCTTTCCTTTACAGCCAAAGATGCAGGAGTATGGATGCTCTGCCTTTTCTTCAGCCCATCTTCTACATGTTTAACAGGTTTTCAAAGTCACGACTCGCACAGTTTACGCTGTCAGATTTTCAACACAGCTCCAGGCTTTTAACAAACACAGGGTACAGGTTCAAAAGTTCATTTTGGTTTTGGAGATTGCTCCTTTGCTGAAAATAAGGACAACCAGTGTAGCCAGTCCATGGAATTTCCAACACTCCAACCTTGCTTGATTCTTCAGGGCTTTTTAACTTCTTTACTTCAGGATGTTTTATAGGAGCAATGAGGTCATAGAAGAGTAACATTTCTTGTATGTATTTTGCATTGCAAGCAGTGCTCAAACATGCAATTTAGTGCTACTCTTTATGTACCAACCCTGCCTCAACTCAAGGAAATGGAATTTTGTGATACAAGTAAAGCATGTGCACATTGGAATCAATACACAGTAACTGAGATAATTACCAAATGCAAAGGAACAACAGAAAAATTAATTGCTTAAAGGTGTCTCTTTCCCCTCTCATTAAATAACTCTATTAGAAAGTGGGAATCTTGCAACTGACACCTGTCCATCTAGGTCTGGGATGACTGAATTCTGTTGTCCAGGCCCCACAGTGACCGCAGGGTTGTGTTTGGAAGCACAGGTCACCACGTTGTATGCATGAGGAGGAGTCATGTCCCATGTGACTGAAGTCAGCCACGACGCCATATCCCTGCCATGGTATACACAGGTACAAAAGAGGAGGTTTGCCAACAGAAGCACTGTTCCTGTTTCTTCAGAGAAGTACTCACCTGGTTTTGTTTGATGCAGTCAGCTTTTAAAGGGCTTGCCAGTTCCTGGTGGGACTCTTCTGGCAGTCTGGTAACAGTTAGTCCAGGTGAGAACCCAGTCCCATTGCTGTGCCTTCAAAATGCTCATCGAGGTTTATGAGAATTATTGGATTGTACATGTAGTAAATGGAATAAATAATTATAAATTGCTGTCAAATATAATTCAGCAACTGTGATTTTGGTTTATGCTTACCGGTTTAATAGCATATTGGGTGAAGTCCAGCCCTAATAAACTTGGTGGCAGAATCTCCATGATTTCATAGTTCCATGATTTCAAGCCAGCGTGATTTTTTCACTTACTGTAATATAACAAAAATAATAAAGTAAGATTAACTCCTTACTAACATCATTGTAAATCAGCAGCGATAGTGGTTATTTCAGTGTGAAAGAGGCTCAGGAGCAAGATTAGTAACAACAAATATGTTTCAAAGGAATGATTTGTGCCTGCCAGATTACTACGTGATGTGTCTCGTAGGTTTTGTTGTGTTGAAAAGCAAGAGTTCTCTTTCTCAGTAAATATTACAAAGAATCAAATTTGTAAATATGTGTATCTCCCAGCAGCCTTAAGTGAAAAGAAAGCTACATTGTTTCTCCAAGTCAAGCGATGTGTAGTACTCTTCAGCCACTTGGCTCCTGAACCTACCCAGCCTTTTCTGCGCAAAGTTAACAGAAAAGGAGGCATATTAAGTGTATTGTTTCAGGATAAGTCTTTTCAATATCACTGTCAATTTATTTTCTGGCATCCAGGTAACATATCTCTCCTAACAATGTAAGATCCCAATTATGGCAAAGAACATAAGTTACTTAGGCTGGATATTACTTCTTTTGTGTATAGTTTTCTTGTTGAGATCTGCATTTGTTTTCAGCATGACTACAGAAGCAATTTCCTGAGTTATGTGTGATAACCTCTGCTGATTTATAGGTTTTCCATCCCTATTTTAATTTCTCAAAAAGCAGTCTAGTTACTGGTCTTAAAAATTGAGCTTCTCTATTCATCATAAACATCAGGGATGATAGCACAATTGAAAGGTGACAATTGGTGTCACAGAGCCACTTAGTTTTAGTAAACCCAAAGCACTTCTCCTAGAAAAGTTGCTCCAGGTGTGCCAGTCCATTTTGTGATTAGGTCTTGCATCACTCAGAAAGTAGACAGAAAACACTGATTCACGAAGGCCTAAAGCTGCTGACAAGGTAGGACCTCTAGCATCACAAGGCAGTACTTTTAGGGCAGTAACTAGACTTAACTAAGTGGTGCAGAGTAAGTTTTGCTAGGTGGGAAAATAATTTCTTAGCCTTTCAATGAGTAAAAAACCCCACTATGTTGTTTAAAATTGCAAAAATTCATTTAATTGCTGTATTTTGGAAGACACATAGAAATAAAGTTCATAGAAAATTATCAGCATCCCTGTTCTGGAAGTATCTCAGAATGATTAGTGCTTTTTTTATTCTCTAGATAGGTTTAGTGATTAGTGCTTTTTTATTCCCTAGGTCAGTTGCTCAGGGGGAAAAAAAAAAAAAAAAAGGAAAAAAAAGTTTTTCATCTCCCATGAGACTTACAGCTAACCCAGCACCTGTCAACTCATGTGTTTATTCATAAGGGACCCGTACCATGTACATACCCCAACACATGCTCTTCTCTACTGAAAAATACAAGCTGTTGATGAAAATAGGAGGAATTACATCTGTGGAGAGATCATTTTCCCTGAAGTTGAACTGTGATCATGAAAGCCTTTGACAAATGACCCAAGAATAATCACTAATCAAAATTAGGGCTAAATAGAAATTACATTCTTTTGAATTATAATAATTCTCACTTGTAGGTTTGGTCTCTGTGTTATTGTATGTTTCTTTAATACAAAATAATCTGCAAATGCTTGATTTTAATTTTTTGTCAGAACTGTTTCTTTCTGAAAAGAATGTTTACTCCAAATCAAAACATTTTGACAAAGATTGTCTTAATCTATCATTTCAGTAAGGTAGATGTATATTTTTTTATGTTTAGTCAAAATATCACTTTTAATAGTATACCTTTTTGTTGCATATTGGATAACATATTCTGTGGGGCAAAAATATATATGTTCTAAAGTAGCACAACTAAATCCTTTGTTTTTTTGACATTTTGATTCTGAGCTCAAACAGTTGGTTTCCTACAAAAACAAAATAAAACAAATGCGTAACTACATTTTTCATAAATTTTCTTTAGTCAGGCCAAAGGATATTCTAAATCTATACTTGAAAGAAGAAGTCAACAAAACACGGGTAATTCCCATGCTACCTCAAGAAATTTACAGGGACCATGAGGGACTTGTTTGTACTGTATATTACACTATAAACCTTGAACTTGACTGGTATCTCAGTATTGTGATATGCATGTTTAATAATAAATTTTACAACATTTGCTGTGATAAAACTATGAGCTTTGCATCAGCTTTTATGCAATAGGCATTCGATTTCCTGTCACTCAGTTTTGAAATATAAAAGTTCATCAGACCTACCAGTAATGTATGATACATCAAAAACTTATTTGCACTGATCAGTAAGTTTCATGAAGTAATGGATAACAGGATGAGTGAGCATTTCCTGTTCTGTATTTATGTCCATTTATTCTCTTTTCTTTTTTAAGGGAATCTCTACAGTTCTGATCAGTATAGAAAAAAAGAAATCAAGGTATACTTATGTACAAAAGAAAAAAAATTTAATAAGAGAACTTATATGTATGCAACTACTTTCATTCAGTGCTCCTCAAATACTTTGCAAACATTGTTTCCTTTAATTATCCTCTCCTACACCTCTGTAACAGTTAGGTGTAAAGTAATTTTACTTGTAGATTCTGAACAGGTACTCCATGCATTCACCATACACTAGAGCCAGCTTTAGAGAAACCCATGTGAAGGATGGAAGAGATGGGTGGGATAGTGCCTGTGGTGGTTTATTTTGCTCTAACTCACCAAACTTCCCACTCCACTTTCCTGCTGATGTCAGGTGTTAGAAGGTAAATGTCCTTGCTGACATGTGGCCTTGGCTCGTTGCCTGCCAAAGCCACCTGTGGGTTCAAATTCCTTTGGCATGGTAATGTTGTGGTCATAACCTTATCCTTAGAAATAAATGCTGAGTAGTGTTCAATGTATAATTTTACAGATAAGGCATGGGAAATGCAGGCTGGATATAGAGTTTGATCCCCTAACCATGGATGTATATTTAGCTGCTGAAAATATTTTTTCTCTTTTAGCTAAACATGACTAAACTGTACATGAAGAATGTCTGTAGGATCTGCATGATGTGCACAGCATAAGACTTGAAATAAATGATGATGATTGAAAAAAGATGTTATCCTAACATTTAACTCCTTATTCCAATTAGACTCTAAGACTGTCTCTGTCATATACCGTGAGACAAGACGCCTACACAGTAGTGTTTCCTTCAAGGATGCACTGTGAAAATCTGGATTTAAAGCCATTAATGCTTTTAAATGCTGCCCTGGATTTTTCCTGTCTCAGCAGATCTGGCTTGACAGATCTACTACTGTGGAGTCCATAAAAATTACCTTGTTACTACAGCAAGTGTTACTATCTCTTTGGTTTTGAAAGCACATTTACCATAGGAATCTCAAATCTGTACACTCATCAAAACCTCAGTCTTCACACTGGTGCTTGCATGTGCCTGTCACAATTTTTGTTGGAGAAAAGCTGATAATGCAAGACTAGTGCTAAACCAGAACAGATTTAGCAGGTGATATTTAAAGGTAGAAATGTGGGAGATTTCTTTTGTGGGACTAGTACATGATCCAGGTTGCTCAAAATACTGGGGAATCAAGGGCAGCAGTTTGAAAATCATGAACTGGAAGAACACATCAGCTGCCCAGCACCCTGACAAGCTATAGGTGTTGTGTTAAAGGAGTAGCACTCTCCAGCTATTTGTGAAATGCCTATGTGTGAAATCATTGACATATGAAAAAAAAAAAAAAAGCTGTCTTGCAGCCTTTGCTCTGTGTATTTGGGCATTTCCGAAAACAAATCTACCCTAAGCATGAATCTACAACAAACAGAACTTGTATAGAATTGTCATCTAGATGTTAGGGAGCTAAAGTAATCATCTTTGGCATGTTTCATGCCCATACATTCCATCTGCCTATCTTGTTTACATGTACAGCAGACAATGAAATAATTGTGCTTAATTTCTGAAAAGAGAAATTTTGTGTTCAGTTTCCTTTGTGTGAGGTTCTTTTGCCAGGTATTGCCCACAACACAATCTGATTGTGCTGAGTGCTTCTCTGTGCATGAGTATGTAACAGAGAGCTAGACAGAAGCAAAACTAAACTTCTGCTAACTGGGGATTCATCAAGCAAGAGGAAAAAAAAAACACACAAGAGGCTTCTGTTATGTAAATTACACATAATCTTGGAAAGCTGATTAAGAGATGCTGTATATTGTTCAAATACTCTAATCAAGTCACTTGTAAATTTCCTGTGGTATAGAAAAACTCTGTCCTGATGAAATTCCAGTTTCAGAGCTTGATCTTTAAGTTTGCCGGGTATAAGTGGTACTGGTTGTGATGCTCAGCCATTGCCTGCTGAAGTTTGTTTCCCCAGACCCTCCCCCTCCACTTTATTTTACCTAGTTGCATTGTTAGTTCAAGGTAACACAACCTTGATATGTCCAACCTTGCTGTGGATGGTTACAAAAGCCTGATGAAGATCAAAGAGTCTGACAGTTTAGACCTTATAGCACCTCTTTGCTGGTGTAGCGCAGAATAAAAATGGTGGAGGAAGGACTCTGGGATAAAATAATAATTTCAAAATTAACACCTAGGGTGTATGTGTAGTGTTGAGGACCAGTATTGAGCACTTTTTATGATGTGTGGTTCAATGTGTGTTAAAAGGAGTGTTAAAACCATTTTTCTCAGCTGAATGAATCCTTTCCAGCATGCCTTCAAATAATTTTGTACTTCATCCCTTAAATTTATTTATTATTGTATCACAAATAAAGCTGAACAAATGACTTAATGAGTTCAGGTACTACAATGGATGGGTTACTGTTGTATATGTTAGTGATTATCTTCTTTCTGTACAATTTTCAAAGGAAAAGCAGCAGCCATATATGTACATACTCAACTGTCCCAGTAGGATTTTACATCCTGAGTCCCTGAAGGATTTTCCTTCTCCATATACCCTAGAGGCTTCTCAGCTACAAACAGAACAGGTGTGAAAAGTGAGGGTACTGCTGTATAGCAAAAACCAATATATATTTTATTATTTATTAGTCATTGTCACAGCTCCCTATTAGTATGGAAACCTCTTACAGGAATCTGAACCTGAGATTCAGCAAAGCAGATCTGGAGGTCTGGATGTTAGACATAAGAGTATCAGCTGTTTATCTGGTGGAGTAAACCACTGCTTACATTAGTACTGGCTGGAGAGCTTGTAATCACTCTGCTGAGTGAGCATCTCAGTGTGCAGTATCCTATAGAATGAAGGGTGAAAGTCAAATTTATGTGCTCAAATAAAGGGACTGCTTTTCAAATCCAGAATCTCAGCCTGACTTCAAGACATAGGGAGCAGCATGGGTCCACCATTTAAATACAGAATGTCATTCTAGCATTCTCATAATAACAGTAGCATCATGATTCATTCCTATTCACACTACAAAAATCATACATTATTTATATGCGTATTGCTCAAATAGATACCATTGTATCCATAAAGCATTACTAAATGAGAAGTAAGCATTCAGAACATCTTATTCTTGAATTAACAAAGACATGCAATAACAATGATGGGTCTTGTACCTGAAACCATATTTAGCAACTAATTTAACTGACAGGCAAGGAGAAAGAGTTCTGTCATACAGACATGACCTTCAGCTATCAGGCTGTTGCAAAAACCTAATGCATAATATTATGTGAAGCACTTTCAAAGCTCCTTTTTCTTTTTCTTTTTCTTTTTCTTTTTCTTTTTCTTTTTCTTTTTCTTTTTCTTTTTCTTTTTCTTTTTCTTTTTCTTTTTCTTTTTCTTTTTCTTTTTCTTTTTCTTTTTCTTTTTCTTTTTCTTTTTCTTTTCCTTCTTTCTCTTTCTGTTTCTCTCTCTCTCTATTTCATTTTTTTAAACATTAGATACCAGTATTTAAACAAGCAAAGATATTTTACAATCTGGCCAATGAGAAAAAAAATCTAGTGATGACACATGAAAGAATAACAAAGACATATGAGTAAATTCAGATTAAATACTAGAAATTACTATTTAAAACCCTGTGAAAGGGGAGAAACTGCCTTGAACACAAACGAGAGAGATAGGTGGGTTGGTGACTCAGCTGCACAAACAGGACCTCTGGCTCTGGAGCAAAAGCAGTGGTAATGGAAAAGGACTGGGACCAGAGGAGGAGGAATGAGGAAGCTCATGTCTCTGCCATGGCCTTGGAAAATCTGCAGCTGCATTGTCTTTCATGAGTAGTGAGAACCTGAAGAAACACCAGAGAACACTAATGTCTATTGCAAATGCAGTGAAAACTATTCTGTAATATTAAACATCAGAAAGTTATCCAGGGCTAGTTCTTCAGCTGCTGTAAATCAGTATGATAAACTGGTTCAGTTCTGTAAAGTAATGGAACCAGGATAATTTAAACAAGGTCAGTATTTAACAGTAATTAACTGTTTAACTTAACCACTTAGGAGGATTTAGTGCTAAAGAAAAGGCATGTGTGAATCTAGCCTTGGAGAAATATCCAAACAGTTCAAATGCCTGGCTAGATACTGAGCGTGAGAGTGGAAGTGGTACATTGTTTCAGAATAATTACATGGAAGCCAGGATTTTTCCTTTCCTGGTACAAGCCTGTTAAAATTAGATTACATTGTGTTCCAGTGTTCAGACTTTGGAGTGTGTTCTGCAAGCTCTTCTTGGCCCGTTGGTCTGCTATGGAGGTGTTAATTTTGACGTTGTTGTGGTGCAAAGGAAAGGTGATGCACTGAATTAATGCAATAGCACTTTACCTAAGAAAATCAGGGTTGTACTTCAAATCTGATATTGTTTTGGCAATGCGGGGCTAGTGCAGGTGCTTGTTTCCATCTCTCCCAAGAGACAGAGAGCAGTGCTGTAGAGCTGACACCAGCAGTTAGTGCATGTGCAGAAGAGATATGAGACTGCGGATGGACGGCTGCTCTCAGGCATTGTCAAAGGGGACCGGACTGGAAACATTTCAGGCAGCACATCCTGTGCTTCCTCAGCACACTGAGAATTCACTTGTCTTCTCTACACCTGTCACAACAACAACTATTGCATCCTCCACCCCAAAACATGCAGATGAATAAAGGCTGGGGGTGGGGAGGTTTTGCTGATTATTGACTCTAATGAAGGAGAGTGGGTGGTGATAGCACATAGCAGAAACCTAGAAGAAAGGCAGTATGATATAATTTCACCCTGGGAATCTATTGCTATGGCAACAAAGAACAGATTTTTTTTCCTTTTTTTATAGGGTTCAATACAAAAGTATCACAAAAGGAGAAATCACATTTTTGACAAACCTTTCCTCTTCCTTGCTTGTATTTTCTTCATTTGTATTTATATTCATTTGTACAGAAATATTTGTAAATATGAAAAATAAATGTTTGTGGCTACTAATATTTCCCTTAAAAGAAATAAAGTATGGTTGTGTTAGCTTTATTGACTTGGTGTGAAGTGACAGCAAATTTCCTGTTTATGTTCTCAATGTCCAGGCTATAGACCACTTAGAGTTTACATTTCTTTAACAGCTATTGACGTGTTTCCCAATACTTAATAAGATGTGACTGAGGTCAGAATTTGGCCTGCATCATCTTCTATTCTATACAGATAAAAAATTAATGAAAATAATTACTTCTGGTTAAAGCTACTGAAGTAGGTTTTGATGGACATTACAAGACGCCCTGGCAGCAACATTTCTCTTTAGGAACTGCAGCAGCTTGGGATGGTGAATAGGTGCTTAGGGAGCCAATTTTCTACATTTTCTCTGTGAGAAAGGTTAAAGCTTTGCAACAACATTAAATGAAGGAACAGTTCCAATCGTGCCTCTTCAGGAAGAATTAAAGCCTTTTATCAGAATGCCAGATTAATATTGCATGGCTCTGCGCCAGCCATGCCTGCCAAAGCCCTGGGATCACCACTCTGTCTGCTGGAGACAAGCTGCTGATACAAGGAAGAGTGACCAGTTCTGGGTTTACTTCCCTCTTCAGGGTCTAAATGAGGATTGTGATCTACTAGCTAGATGAGCTAAGGATTAGCCTTACTGGAGATCTGCTCTCCCGTTTCCCCTTTGAGGCATATTCATTTAATGACTTTAGGCTTTATCTCACCCTGTTCTCCTAATGCCTGCACTATGGAAAAAATAATTTGGTATCTTTGCTCAGAAACAATGTTAATTTCAATTGTGTGTTCATGTTTATACTATTTTTGCTCTACACCAGGTGTAATTCTATTTTTTTTTTACTATATTGTGTATTTTGAAATTTCTGCAAGTTTTTTAAAATTATATTTTTCCACACCTTTTTTCTGACACAGATCTCCCAAAAGAGCTTTCTGCTGCTGTGAGATACCCTAAGCTCCATGAACAAAATCCCCTGGGAACACCAATAATATTGATAGTTAAAATACAAATTTAGTGAAGAAAGGCAGCACACCAAAGGCAAGAGACATTGATTCAAACACAGCAATTTCTTTGTATGACTTATTTGTATAAAACACAAACAAACCAGGCCCAAACTGAAACAAAAACAGAGAAGAAAAAATAAGAGCCAGGGACTCAATCTGACAGAAGACAAAGCTAATGTATATTAGCTTTGATATAGGACTCTAAGGGATTTTTCCCTCCAATGTGATGATGAAACAAGGATGCTGTTCTGTTAAAAAACTCGGTTTAGAAGTACCTACCAAGCTGGGAGGTGGAGAAATATTAATTTACCACATTTTCACCATATTTAGCATGCATTTATAGCCGATTAGGTTGGCAGGCATTACTCACCTTTTGATCATTTCAAAAAGCTGTTGGGACCTGAGTAGCATAGAGGAATTTGTGGTTGTTGAGTATAGGGATCTGTGGTCGACATTGACCTTACTCATACAGTGTTGGAGCACACACCTCCTCATCTTTGTTGGCAAACAAGGCTGCAAAAAAACCTTAGCATGTGTTAGGTGTCCTGAAATGAAAATCTCTGTCAAAGAGGGAAGTCTTCTTAGGGCATATTATGCAGTGTCAGCCTTTGTCCAGAAAAAAACATCTGCAAGGACCAGTGCTACTGAGATATTTTCTGAACTCCATTTTCACTGTCTCTTCAAGTGTCTTGCCTATAAATTATGAATTTTCAATCAAAGGACTCTGTCTGGTAGACAAAGATTCTACCACAGAATTACTGCTCGCAGAAACTGCAATACTTGTATCTGGATGGAAAGGCACTGAATTACACATCTATGACACTGAAGAAGTAAAACTTGGTCTCAGAGTTCTTGCTGCATAAAGAACAGGGACAACCTTATGTGCTTTTTGGCCTGGTATCTGCTTTTAATGTTTATGTGCTCTTCTTGTTCTCACAACATCACTACCAGTTTTCCTGCTGGCAGGCCCTCTGGCAGGAAGCCCAGGCCCTCAGATGTGAGTGAGCCTTGGCACTGCTGCTAGTGTCAAGTGGAGTATCAGCTTCTTCTATCCCTTTGTGCTGCTAATGGAGCTTTAAATGAGCATGGCTTTCCTATGTGTTTATACAGAACTTCACATTGTTTTTTTCAGAGTTGTACTTGACTCTTTTTTTTAAGCACTAACCATGAGCACCTGAATTCACCTGTCCTATTACTATACTCTAGCAATAATATATGGCAGGCACAAATCCACTCTTTTTCTTCTTCTAAGGCTGATAATAAAGAGACCTCCATGAATACTGTGGAGTACTTTGAGGTTGCTGTTAGTTAAGCCTAAGTTATAATATTTTTTTGAAACAAAGTGTGTTTAGTATGAACTGATTTTTGTTGAATATCAAATGGTTAGAATTTATGCAGCAGAAACCTCCCACCTTGTATGTAACAGAACAGTAGCAATTTTACCTTCTATTAAACAATACAGATATATTCTGCCTTGTATCTGTGTAGGCTGCAGTAAGTGTGCATGTTTTTTCTATGGAAAATTCTTATTGAATTTAACAAGAAAGAAATCAGTAATATTCCATGGAAATTTAGTGCAGCTAATAGCTATGAATGGAGAATTACATCCCTGTTACAGCGTTCTCTGGGTAGTTTTAACCATTCAATAGAAAGCTTGTCATTCCTTATTAAACTCCATAGAAATTTCCTCTAAATGCTGGTTTTTGAGCTATTGGGACTGGAAGTAGATGCTAAGCATTGCAAGCACCATAATTTTACTGGAAAATTAAAAGTAATTTTTCAGTCTGCCTTACATAGGTATCATTCTTCTGGGACCAAAAGACAATCCAAAATCTAAATTCCTTTATAGTGGTGCGCTATAGCAGTGCCAGTGTAACAGGGGGAGAAAAGGTGGAACGCGTGGGATGTCATCACAGCTTTAACCTGGTAGAAAGAAGATAAATAGGATGCTCATTCTTGTCTTTAACTCCAAACCAACAATACAACCCACTCTATACTGTACAGCTACACTACTTCAGCATTGATTATTGTTTAGGGTTCAGCAAATGAACATATTGTTAGGTAGGTTTTAATAAATACTGTGATGTGAGAGCTGGAATTGTGTCTGCCTGTGGGCTGCAGGAAACCCTAGTGTACATTCATGGATTGCACTTCTCTGAATGGCACTGAGTCTATGTGATTCTAGTACCATAGCAATATCCATGAGTGATGATCATTTTTCAGAGATTTGTTTATACCAAAAACACTGTTAGTATGAGTCCTGCCCTTCTACTCTTCACCACAGTGAAAAGAAGGACTGCAAAGTGGTCCTACCAGCTTCAGTGTGAGTCATGGGGGGAGTTCTCTGTGGCGGGAACCACTTCGTGCTCGGCGCCTGTACAGATATTAGTGCACACTGAGCTTTAATCACAAAAAGGCTTGATTGTGCAATGGCATAGACAATAAAGGAATAACACTTATAACAATACTTTTCAAATGTGCTTCCCTAAGAATAAGAAGGAATGTAGGGAGTTATTGTGCCTGAACAATGTAAAGCCATATGGCTAGCCTTTTTCTTTATGCTCACCAGATCACACTGTGCACACTGCTCAGGAGAACTCAGCTCCAGAGAAGGAGTAGTGCTACTCCTGTAGCAGCTGAGAGTAAGCGATTTGCTTTGCCTATGCTCTTCTCAGGTTAGAGAATGGAACCTCAGGTCTGCACACTCCTCACTTCTTCCCTCACAAATGCAATAGTGAACAGAGACTTTGCTTTCAATCAGGCCTACCAAGAAAGCAAAGGGGTGAAATTGGTGTAGTGAGGCTTTTGTTATCCTCTGCTTTGGCAGGTAAACACATAGAAGATGGTTCTGGAATTTGCTCGTACATAGCAACACAGAAAGACAATGCTGACTGTGTAGAAGAATAACTGTAGCATGAGTCCTTGGTCTTACAACTTTTGGTCAAGCTACTTTTCCATTTGACCCTGAAACTTCTGTGCAAGAGGAAATGCTTTCATTAACAATTTCTCTATGAAATTATAATCTACCACAGTGTCAACTATTGCACAGAGAGGAGATCAAGCAGGAAAATACAAGGTAACCATAAATATCTATTTATTTCATTTTGTCTGCTGTCATTGGTATTAGTTCATGCATTTGTTCAAAGTGCAAAATAACCAGTTGTCATGACTTAGGAATAGCACTCCTCAATTCAGTGTCCCCTACCAAGACTCTCCCAAATGAGACAACACTCACCCTACTTCCCCTTCCCCTTCTCTCTCGGGGGATGGAATTGAGAATTAGAGGCACAAAAATATGAAAATTGCAGGTTGAGATAGGAACAATTTAAGGGAAACAGCAATGAGATAAGAAAATGAACAGCTACAGCAACAATATTAATAACAAAAGTGTAGAAAGACAGGCTGATATACATGGAAATTGCTCACCAAAGCCAGGAACATGGACAACAATGGTGGAAGGACCCTTGCCACACCCATGGCCATGCTTGCTGCCCTGACTGGAAAGGGCCACCATTTTCAGAAGAGTGAGAGTGCCTTTCCCTCTGCCCTGGCAATGATGTAAGATGGTATTTAATAACATGGTCTTGGTCACGCCTGCTGTCACTGATCTGGACAGGAACCAGGACACCACTTAAAGCTACTGCACTTAGATGATATTGGCTGAAAAGGAAGAATGCACATTAAAATCTTCAAGCTATGTAGAGGGCAACAAAAACATACTGACTTTGTGCAATAAAACAGAGGGAATATTACATCAAATACATTATAAATTTTCATAAAATGGAAGAGACGTTTTAAATTTAAATTACTGATTCCGGCATATGGCAACATAGATACTACTGCAAAGAGAAAGCTAGTGCTAACTTAAGAGCTCAACCTTGCCAGACAAAGAGTGCTGTAGACACAAAAAAGCCTCAGGGTTCTTCATCCTCCAAATGAAAATTGGTTTTGCTGGGAACATGAACATTTTTGATCCTAATTCAAAATGTGGCCTTTGACAAGAAACTAATTTTGATACTGCAGACAGTTGAGCTAAACTACAAGGGATCAGAAATTAACAGTAAAGATGAAGATGAGGCATATAATATCATTGTAGGTGAAAAAATTAGTACTTCAGATCATAACTAAAGAATCTGGAAAGAAATGTAAGTTCTTGTCAGTGCTACAAGAAAGAATCTCCATGCACTCTTGTGCAGAGGTAGGTGGCGGTTCCACATGTACAAGCAGTAACCTCCAGAATTTCAGGAGATTTGGGCTACGGGTAGTTAAAAATTAGTCCTGGCATTCTACAGTGGTCAAGTCACATCTGTACTTCAAACTTTAATTTGTGTTGTTAAAAGAGGTAAAAGATGTGAGTGATGCTGTGCTTGTGCCTGAACCAAGTGTTTTGCTTTCAGGGAAATACTAACATACTTTACTGCTGAGCAGTCCAGGTCAAAGCTCTAAATTTTTAGCAGTTCTTTCTCCTTTATCCCAATGTGAAACTGGTAAGAGAAACATTTTTTTTTCACATGATTTATCTATATGGTATTATGTAGTATATCTGCTGCATCAGTTATCTTTATTAAATATTGTAGACAGCTCTGGCAAGTAAGCCAACGTTCCTTACAGTCTGAACTATCTATATTATTTCTCAACAAGGTAGGCCATCCTGAGGAAACGGTAGAGATTATAGAAGTCTTCCAGGGAGGAATGCGTGTCCTTGCTGATTCCCCTGGGATTTCTTCTTCCTGGAATTACAGGTGAACTATCTAGAAGAGCCTAACATTGTGTAACCCTCCTTTATTTTGAAATTTATTCATTTATTTCTATAGTAAACTTGTTTTTATATCCATTTCACCCAGTTTACTCTCCTTGTATCTCTTCATCTGGCTTGGTTTCCTATCCTGTACTTTGGTTGCTGTTTTTGGTTGCTAGAGGCTCTTTCTGCCTTGAACACTTCCCAGCACCTGGGCTCTGTCTCAGGCAACTGAGACTCAGTGCACTGCCTGATCCCACAGACCAGGGCAGGAGCTGGTACAGCCCTGTGCTTCCTTCCTATGGCCTTAAACCATCAGTTATGAACTGCTCTTGATCTATCAGTCTGGGACCAGGGAACTTTGAGCCTTGGCCTGCGATCCTCTTCCTCTTTTCAGTGATTCTAGAAATTAGAAAGAACACTGTCAGCATCTGTCTGAATTTTCTGTGAAAATCCTAGTAAAAAGGATGTTGACACCTTTCCTATTTTAATTCCACTTTGCAGTCATTATTTCTCAAAGACAATAATGAATTCCTGGCCTCTGATTTCCTCTGTTAACAGGGCTCATTAGTGGGACCTTGCAGTACTTGGCAGTGCCAGACACCAGACCTTGTTTCTTCCTGACATTTATCAATTGCTGAGGTGGTAATCTGTTTACATCTCATGAAAACCTATTTGCCTTACATGATGCTGCTGTCCTTGATCACAAAATGTGGGAACACTGTAGCACCTGGCTCTTTATGACTCTAAAGGGAAACATAGGAGCAATGCTACTGACAGATAAATGGGAAAGAGACAAACGGGTGTTTGAAATGATGATGGGATGATGGAAAAAAATGTTGCCTCTTGAATAAAGTAGATAGTATCCAGGAAGTTGGTAACAAAAACAAATCCATCAAATGAAGCAGATTTCCACAGTGGTTATATATGTTTTGAGAGCAATAGATCTTTTGGGGAACCTCTTGCTTCAGATATAGTTGTAAAGGACACAAAGAGCAACCTCAGTTAAACATTTGCAGATTAGTCAAAACATTGGACCATCAGGGTTTTCATGTAATTGTTCATATAACAATGAAGTTGGCACCTCCAACAGAAAAGATAAATGGCTAACACCAGGATCTTGACATAGGAGATTACTTCTGCTGTTTCTACAAAATGTTCCCAGTTTGCAGACCATAAAAGAGAGAAGGCCTTCCCACACAGTTTCTGGATAAAAGAACAAGATAACAGAAGTCATACCCATGGTTGCCAGGATTTACCTCTCGACTACTTTAGCCATTGAGATTCCCAGCAAAGACCCCTATGGTAGTCTCAAAAGGCCCCAGTGGACCTTCCTTATGGAAAGGAGGACAGTAACATTTGTTTCCAGTTTTTTCCTATTCTCAATTGTTGTGAGTGGCTGCTAGTGGATAGAGGAGCTACTGCCTGCAAAACCAGAAATACTCTTATTTCAACACTTATGAAAAGAGCTGATAAGTTATGTCTCATCAAAACAGGTGTCTTACTTTCATTCATTAGATAGGGAGAAGGAGTAGAAAGGATGAGAGGGAAAGGTCTTCCTTGTCCAGAATGAGACTATGTTTGTTAACTGCTCCAGATCTAAGAGCTCATGAGGTCTGTCTGTTTGAGAAAGTTTGCTGATAATAGATCCCTGACACCTGTTTGCAGCTGTGTGAATCAACAGAATCATCACATAGATGACTTAGGGTAACTACAAAAAGCCTGCAGCTGAAATGCAGAGAATAAGTTTATTCCATTACCTCTCTAACTGGAGGATCCTGAAACAAGGCTGGGCAGCAGAGACACGAGTGAGGGCACAGGCACCATCAGGCTCAGTCCAGTCCTAGCAGGTGGCAGGGCTGAGGCTGTGCCCATTTATCCAGGGCCTGAGCACGTGTAGTTTAGCACCATGCTGTGACCTCCCTGAGCTTTTTATGGTCTCTGCTTTGATCTTTCTCCCAACAGGGAGCTGAAGCATGTCTGGGATAGGGCCCACAAGTCTCTGTAAACACTTACGTTATCTCTACACAGAAATTCTATTTCTCCAAACAGATAGGAGAAAAAGAGCAGTAGGTTTAACATGTGGTTTAACAATGATATTCTCCAGGCCTTGGCATTCCCAGCTGTGAGGTCACTTAAGTGAATCCACCATCTTGCCATTCTTCCCCTTTTAACCCTTTCCTTTCAAGAGCAGAGCTTTAGGAAGACAGCACCTCTCCTTGTAGTCAGGCTTGAATCTTTTCATAATTTGATTCTGGGTACTTAGAAGTTTTAGAGAGTGACCACTACAGGTAGCTCAGTTATAAAGTTTAGATCCTTTAGTCCAACACACCACTTCATCTCCCTTCAGTCTGCTTTGTTTTTCCTTCAGTTAGACTACAATTTCTACATCACATTTTCATCTACTTTCTGCGTAGTTCAGATTGTGAGATGGAGTTCACTTCCAAATGAGGTAGGTTATCCTAGGTTCTGTAATTCTCTCCCAACAGGAGAAAAGATTGCTCACTGAGGAAGCTGCTAAAGTTGCCTTTGATTAGTACCTTTGCCTTTTAGTGGTGAGTCACCCCGCTCTTTCCTCCTGTGAAAGCTAATCTTAGTTGTTGTTTTGGGACAAATACTTTACAACTGCAAAGTTATTCATCAGCAGTGAACTCAATGCCTTTCTATTTACAGCAAATTTCTACACTCTGCTGTCTTGTGATAGATCTGAACTTAACAGAATCTCAGAGGATGGTACGCCCTTCTGCACTGAAAAAAACTCAAGAAAAAACTGTGTGATACAGGAAGCAGAAAAGTGGTAAAGGGCAATGAATACTCTTCCATGGAGATGCTTTGAAACATACATTTGTTTCTGAAGAGGTGAAAAGGAAGCCGAAGTAATAAAAAACAATGGGCCATTCATTAGCCCCTCACTATCCAAACTCAAGAGATCCTATGTCCCAGATTAGTAGAACATCTCTTAATACACAGCAAAACATCATCATGATGGAGAAGGTGAATCCATCTAAGAAAGGTAAGACCCTGAAAAAAATGCTGTCATGGTCAATAATTAAGTTGTATGACTGTGTAAGCACAGATAACTCTGTATGCCAAAAAAGTTTTGCTTCCTGCTGGGGAAATTATCAGTGATCAGAAAGTGTCTCCACCTCTGTTACAGAGATCTGTTTAAATGTGTGTAATGGAAAAGACTGAGAACTAGAAAACAATCAGCTGTCCAGGCTGTAGTGACAGTGGAATCTATCAACTTAATGTAGAGGTTTGTTAACCCTCTGTGTGTCCCAGAATGGGCAAGGCTGGGGGGGACAACAATGGGCCATCTGGTCCAACCTCCCTGCTCAAGCAGGTTCATTCCAGAGCACATGGCACAGAATTGTGTCTGGCCAGTTCTTGAATATCTCCCGTGAGGTAGATTTCACAACCTCACTGGACAATGTGTTCCAGTGCTTGTTCACTTGCACAGTAAATAATTTCTTCCTCATGTCCATCTGTTTGTGCCTGTTGCCTCTTGTGCTACTGCTCGGCACCACCAAGCAAAACCTGGATCCATGTCCTTGAACCACCCACTTCAGATACTCAAAGACATTGATGAGGTCTCCTCTCAGTCATCACTTCTTGAGCTGGAACAGGTTCAGCTCCCTCAATCTTTCCTGAGAATAGAGATGCTCCAGTCCCATAATTATCTTTGTGTTCTTCCACTGGACTCTCTCCAGCACCTTCATGTCTCTTCATATAGTAGAATCATGAATGGAATTGGTTGAAAGGGACCTTAAAGATCATATATTTTCAACCCCTGACATTGGCAGAGACATCCCTCACTAGACCAGGTTGCTCAAAGCTGCATCCGGTCTGGCCTTCAGCACTTCTAGGGGTTCATTGTTAGACGCCACTGTGTTTCAAGCATGAGTTATTTATATGTTTTTCCAAGTTAAATGCACTAAAGCGGGAATGCAGT
Source organism: Setophaga petechia (assembly GCA_024362935.1). Taxonomy (NCBI): domain Eukaryota; kingdom Metazoa; phylum Chordata; class Aves; order Passeriformes; family Parulidae; genus Setophaga; species Setophaga petechia. The sequence goes on along the minus strand of JANCRA010000004.1, from coordinate 25,245,351 downwards.
CCGAAGACCTAATAGCAGGGAAAGGAGACATCTGCAACTAATGTATTTGTGCATGGAACTGGCATTCAGACTAACAAAGGTTTGTCAGGGCTGGCTTGGGGCACTTCACTCCCATCCTGCCATGGGACTGTCATGAGTTGGTTTGACTTCCAAGAAACTATACCCTGATACAGCTTGATGAGATTGTGCAATACCTTTATATTGATGGTTGCTTCTCCAGAAAGCCTCATCCTGCTCTCATTTGTTGCTTTTGAGGCAATCCTAGCATTACAGTATCAGAGTTGTTTACATGGTACAGGACAACAGCTTGTAAAATAAAATATTTATCACATTCTGTCTTCACCATTACCTATTGACACAAGATGGAATCCTGCAGTTGTTTTGCCTTAAAAAAAAAAAAAAGAGAGACAATTGTAGCAATGGAAAAGGCACAATCTGGCCTTGAAACTTGCTCACGCTGCCTTATTAAGACATTTTGCTTTCTGAATCTAAGGATCTCTTACTCTTCTTCATCACTGTACACCATCCTTGTGGAGATTACTTGCAAGGAAACAATTTTATAAAAGAATGAAACCCATTTCTAGCACCACTTCTAGGTGGACCCATTTAGTCCACCTAAGTGGGTAAGAAATAAGGAGAAGAGCCATGTCAATGAGCTGATTCAGTTCTCCACTGACAAGTGTGATATTCTGAGAGAGAAAGTTTTGGTGGTCAGCAAATGTCTAAAAATTGCTTATTCTTACTTCCCTCTAAACTTTCCATTGAATATCATTTACCCGTTACTAAATAATGTTTAGTTCTCTTTAGAACTATTCTGCCCTTTTGGGTTGCAGATTTCTGTTCCAATGCATTTCAGGTGTCTACCTGTAACAGTTGGAAATGGGAGTCTGAAGAGATCTGAGTATTGGGCCACAAAGTTAAGTGTATATTCCTAAGTTTAGATTTTTTCAAAACATGAAACCAAAAACCAGACAAACTGTAGAATGCAGGATCTAACAGCTCTTTCCTTTTTTTTTTTTTTTTTTTTTTTTTTTTTTTTTATGCTACAGTCACTTATGGAAGCAGTGCACATGTGCTTTCACACATATGAAACTTTTGGATGGACAAATCCTGATTCTGCAGTTTGCCCAGGACATAAGGAATTAAGGAATCAAGGTAAAACATTGGTGCTCTCAGGCAAGTTGTTCACAAGTTTGTTTTAGTGTCTAGATGCAGAAAGATCATGACTTCATGTCTGCAGGAGTTAAATACTATCAGACAGAAATTCAAAGGAAATTCTCTATAATTTTTGTAATTCAAAGCAGTTTGCAGTATTTGCTGCCAGCACAGAATGTTCAGGTTTGGATGTTAACTAAAGGATTAAAAAATACAAGCTCTGCAAAACTGGTCATTAATGGTGAAGACAACTAAATGTTTACAGTGGAAGGCAAAAAACATGCACTTACTTTCTACATCACTCCCTCTGTACCCTCACTCTCCTTGACCACTTATTTCCTATCCCCAGGGCATTTCACTACAACTGCACCCTGGCCTTTACAAACTGCCTTTCTTAACTACCATTTGCTGCCTTTAATAGACGTCCCAAGTCATGCTGCTTTGCAACAGCTCTGTAATATATGCAAAAGAGGAAAAACAGGATCAGAACCACATGTTTGTGTTTGCTTGTAGCCTAGGGAGAAATTCAAACTTACGTTTGCCGGAGGAACAGGCATTATCTTCTTTATTTTTACAATTCACAGTATGTTTCAAAAATTGTTATGGCTTAAAGCCCACAGCTTAAAGCCTGTTGTTGAATTTGTGCTTCTTTTGATAAGAAAAAACCCACCCCACTGTGCTTGTGCAGGTTTGAAAGAACATAAAACATAGTGCCAAATGCAATTCTTTTATGCAGGCAGGCAAAAATGCACTGTTCACTTACTGTTTTCTAAGATCTTTTGACAAATTGAGGCATGCCCTTTATGAAAAACTGTTCCCTGTTTCTGAAAGAGCTCTGCATGAGTTCTTGCTTAGTAGCTCAGGACACAAAGTAGGGTGGAACAAGACTTGCATTTTGCAAATTATTATGCATTTGATCATCTATAGTTAATGCTGGTCATAAGAACAGCAGTGCCAGGCCAGTGAACTCTCCAGTGAAAAGTCTGGCCTGTGTATTTCCTCACAAAAAAGCATTCCTGAGTGTCTCAGGAGGGAAGGGATGGGAGTTTCTACCTCAACCAGCAAGGCTGCTGCTCTGCCCTCCAGTCAGCTGTGTGGTAAAGCGGCATTTGCTATTCCAAAAATGTCCAAGAAGGAAAGAACAGCAGTGTAGCTAATGCTCCTCTTCCTCATAGGTCCTGCCAGTGTCAAGAGAGAAAATCTTTCCTAAGTCCAAATTTGACAGTGGTTTACAGGCTATCTGAGCGGGTGTCAGATAGCTTCAAGTCTCTCAGCAAGTGATCTCTGCTGTGCAAGGTAGTTATGGATTCCACTGTAAATGTAACATGCAGATCAAAGTATACCTGGATAGCACAGTACACAGACAAACTGTGTTGGACAAGTCTCCAACATTCTTGAATGAGGATTTATCTTGGAGATTGAGTTATTATTTTCTTCTCTGACTTGCTGTGCAGAATTATGAGAAGATAACAGTAACACTGTTCATCTGGTCTTAAAAAATACTTGAATGTAAGTCCAAAACACTTCCTACAGTACTATTGATGCAAAGGTAAGAAAAAAGTCCTTTGACTATTATGAATAGACAACTATTGTGTGACTATTTAATCTATAATTTCATTCTAAATATATATTTCCAAAACCTAAGTCAAGAGTCTACAAATATGACAGAATTAATTCAAAATGAAACAGGATTCGATTCAGGTGATTTTAGTAATACTTTTACACACTGAAAATAAATTGATACAATATTCTGCACACTGTCAGGATAAAATTACTATTTAGTAAAATAATGTAACCATCTAGACCGTTATTATCAGTTGCTATTATGTGCTTACTTGGACTCTTCCTAAGTGTCATTTATAAGGAGCTAAATTTTCAAATACTGTATTTCTATGAATTTCATTATATAAATATTTAATTTGAAGAAAATGCATATGTAATATAAGTCTTAACACTTTTCCTAACTGGAAGCCAGAGCAAGCAAATTGAAAGGAAATATAAGGACAAAGACAGATTGATCCCTACTAAGTAGTGGATTATTGCCTTATAACTGCTACATTTGGTAAATACAGCATTTCATTAATAAGTCTAATGTAAAACTGGAAGACTCATATATGCTGATTTATTTTATATTCTTTGAATTCAGAAAATTCTTTCATTAATAAGATTCTGAGATTTGATTCAGAGCTCACTGGACACTGAGGTTCTGCTTTTATAAAAACAGTGCTCTGACCTGTATGCATTAAAAAATGAGGATCCAAAAAACTGTGGGGTGTGCAATACTCCTAATTCTGTTCTTTTAAGTACTCTGTCAATTCAGGAAGAGTTATTTCTATCCAGACCTACTGTATTTTTGACTTACTCTGCCACCTTCTCTCTGCTCACAATAAACAGTTCTTGCTGCTTGAATGGAAGGAGCCCTTTGATCCCTATTTGTCATGTCAGCATTGCCTGTTTGTTGAACGAAAGAAAATTATGTGAAGCATCAACCCTCAGCTCATTCTCTTCTGGGGTCCAAATAGGTCTGTACAACCATCAGCCTTAAGGCATCTCTTTGAGAAAGACTCCAGGCAGCTTTATACTCTTCGTTTTCAGGCCTCTCTCCTGCAGATGGAAGTTAGCCAACTCCCCACCAATCAGTTTGGATCAGATTAATTCTAAGGTACCAGCTGTGCAACTCTGTCTCTGTATGCAACTCTGCTCTTAAAAACAGCAGGATTATCAGTTCATGTCAGAGAAAATGCTTTGAATCCTATTATTGTTCATTGACATGCATTACTCCAACTCTCTTCAAAAGTGCTTGCTCTGGAGGACGAATATTCACTCACTGTGCCAAGCTTGTTTCTAAAACTAAGAGACACTGAGGCTGTGTAAATTTAAAATTGAACAATTTATATTCTGACTTATTGTTTAATCCTTTTTTCTATATGAGTATTTCAGAAGGAATAAGTTACTCAGACAAATGCTCTTTCTGTGTTGTGCATTCCTTGTTGATAGTCAACACTCTTATCAAATTAAGAAAATGCTTCAATTCTGGCCCTTTAATTGTCACACTTGAAACAGAATAGTACTGTGTGTGAGCTAGTATTTAGCATACTCATTTATTTCTGTTTTTTGGAAAAGATGAGTAGCACATAAATACATAAATACAGAAAAACACAAGCTACAGCTTTTTAAAATTTGTTAGTAGGGGCATTTTACATAGGTTCAAGTATTGTTTGCTGAGACTTTCCAGCACAATTTGATAGCAAAAAGTAAAATATTTGAGAGGAAATAAATGTTTTGTTCTGTTCGGGTAAGCTCTCTTTTCATGAAGTAGCATTTTTAACTATCGAATATGGGTATTTTTTTATCTGTAAGTCCATACAGTGCAGTTGTTCTGAGGAAAAACTGTCTCCTTCAATCAAAATGATGGTGAATTCCCTATACCATTGGTTTTTTCAGTAAAGTGATAGTACATTTGGATTAATTTAGAGTTGTTTCTATTTCCTTGTTGTCACGGCCCTTCAGCTTTAAAGTAGACAAGATACTGTATTTTCTTCCTCCCAGAAACAACAGTAGCATCATCAAAAGGATGATCAGCTTCTTTTAAGATAAAAAATTAACGCACACAGAGACATTTTTTTTACTCCCACAGTAGTTCAAGAGGCAAGCTTTCTCTCAATGCAAGCTCAAGATGAGAAGTACGTCAGCAACCATGCAGACAGCATTGGTTCAGCATGAATGCTGACAAATGTAACGTTATTGCACAAGACAGGACCAGCAGTCCTGCCTTTGCAATCCTTCTTTTCTAAGAATGCTTGCTGTATTGGTCACTGTCCCATGTCTTGCTTCCTCAGTCATTACCCTGCAGCCTGCAGAGTAATCAGGCAGAGGATATTGAATAATGTATTCTTTTACTAGCCTTCCTTGCCTTGAAGAGAGAAGACGGTGACCATAGTAACCACCATAATGGGAACAAGTGTTTATGGCAATAAGAATGTAGAGAAACATTTCCTTTCCATATCTCATCTTATAATGGAGTATCTGTTTTGTCATGCAAGATGCTGGAAAATTTTATTTTCACCCAGAATGCTGAGTTAAAAAAAAAAATACTGGAAAATTGTAAGTAAGTGTGATGTGATTACAAAAACAAAGTTGCCTTGCAATGATGCCTACTCAATCTCACATGCTCATATCAAAAGAGAAGAATATCCCTTGTTTCCTCACATGTTTTATAATTAGTCATGAAAGAGATACTGAAGTTCTATCTACTTCTAGAGATACATCAGGATTAGGAACTGTTCCACTATTTCAAGCATTGGCTACAAAGAAAATGGAGAGTCACACAGAACAGGCAAGGCGTAATATGTACAAGTTACTCTTGGGGAGGTTTTAACACATGACACATGTTTAACACACGAGAACAGTCAGCCATTGACGTAATTGCCCCAGGGAAGTGTTGGATGTCCCAACACTGAACAGTTTTCAGTGGGGCGAGTTGCTGGGCTATCTTGTCTAGACTGTGCATTGGCCAAAATTTGGACCTCACGTTCCCTCCAAATCTGATATTCTATGATTCCATGATCTAAATAGGAAAATTCCATCATCCTATGCATCTGAATTCTCCTCATAAAATTCTTGGTTTTTCACTTGCATCCAAAGAAGCATTTACTTATGGCTTGCTGATGAACATTTTTTTTGAAGTGTATCATTAAATAAAAGGTGCTGTGCTACAAATTAATTCTGTTATGCAGTGCCCAGCCTCCAGAGTAGCCAGGAAGCAGTCCCACATGAATCTAAGTCCAGGACACTGGCTCCAAAACCTGGCCCAATTGCTTAATGGGTCTTTGCATCTTCAAGGTTGTATTCTGAAGCCAGACCTTGGTAACACATGGGAGGAGAAGTTTATTAACACTTTACTAATATTGACAAAGACTGTTGACTCCAGAAAGAAACCCCCAACAAAATAACTAGCAGGTAAAAATACTCTTTTAAAAACATAAAAGGATTAAACAAGTTTGCAACACCTTAGACCCTCCAGCCTTTTTTTCTTGAAGGCCAGAAAGCCAAAATAACAAGGACACAATGCTAGAATACAAGCCAGTAAAAAAAAAAAGTTTGTGCATGTATTAGGGAGTGGGGGAGTATCCCAGAGAAGCCACAGCCTGCTTCCACCTCCCCATGGAAAGCCATGGGAAAGGCAATGCAGAGATCAGAGCAGACTGTATATGGATGTCCAGCTTCCAATAAGACATGCTGGAAACACTGGCAGACAAACCACTTTTGCAATATAATTCTCAAGCTGGTTAAAAGTCCTTGGCTAGGTGGGTGCCCTTGCATGGATCGCTGGTAGCACACTAGGTTCTGTCCCCATCCACCCAGCTCACAAAGCAGGGGTTAAGTAAAGAAATTTAAGTAAAATTAACCTTGGTAATAAAAGCCTGATCTGTCTTTTTATCCTGGAAGACTAGATGAGAATAACTCTTGTTTTTTAATCCTGTCTTGTTTTTTAATTTAGAGACTGTTGTGCACTGGCATGGGTAACTGCAAATGCTGTTGGAGACATTTAGTTTTGTAAAGCACAGAAGATGCACAAAAAACAATGACTGAAGGTGAATCACATTGTCAACCATCACATGGAACTTCTGACGATGGTAGGATTTTTGCCCTAATGATATCACCAGCAGCAGACCTTATGGAAAAATGTAATTTCACAAGATGGGTGATACAGACCAAAGTGACCATACAGACCAAAGAGGCTTCTGATTGGCACCATCCCAAGAGTTGTAGCAGTTCTCAGACCATCCTAACACAGCATGCCTTGAGGTGAGAAAACCTTGTAAACCTTTGCCATGAGACTTAAGAAGAAACCATGGCAACAGTTACTGTGGCTGTGCCTCATCAACATTTAACTTTGCATTCCGGCAGAGTTTTAAGTTTCCCAAGTCTAGAGTGACCAGCTGGCATAGGCACACATTTCCTCATCTCTTGTCATCTCTTGGCTAGGTATGTTGGCTGAATCGCTTAAACAAATTACTTATGGACTTACAGGTTCCTCTTTTACCTGGATTTTTCTCCCATATTGTAATTCATTATTTACTAGACCTATGCAAGGACTAAGATGGTCACTGGGTGAGTGATTTCTTCCTTAAAAATCTACCAATCTCATACATACCCCAGCATTTCATTAATTGCTAAAACCACAGGCAAATGGGGAAAAAAAGCCCCTGCACTGTGTGTGCTTTGCCTTCAAGAGATATTATCATAAAAACTAAATTCTTTGTGCATATCAATAAAATATGTTATCAGGGCAGATCTGCTAAGGAAAAACCCTACTAGACAGAAAGGAATTCAGAAGACTAAGGTTATGTAAGTTCAAAAAAGGTCTAATGCTAAAGAGAGATGAAAGCCATACAAATAATTTGTTTTCATTACAAGTACTTCTGATCTACATGGTACAAATTATCCTTACTGCTGAAAATGTGGCTTGAGCATGAAGGCATATCCATAGAGATTAAAGGATACAGCATTGCTTTCTGCTTGTACTGTCCCTGTTCTATTTTTGCATTTCATAAACAACTTTCTCATAAAATAGCTGTGATTTTACAAGGCTTCATTCTGCAGGGCTCATCATCTCTCCTCCGGATTTGCGTTACAACAATAGGAACAAGGTTAGACAAAACCTCGTGGAAAAAAAATCTTTCCAAGAGCTACCTCCTTGCTGACAAGGAAACCTTGATACCAAGCCATGCAATTTGCACAGGTAGTTGTGTAAAATGGCAAACACTGCCTATCAGACCTAGCTACATATGCAGCATTTTCCAAAACTAAGGCTTTACTCTCAGACCCTAGAAGCCTTAACCCACAGTCTTTTGTCTTGCTCTAAACAAGTACTCCAATATAGTGTATGTTCCTCTTTCTCCATTTTCTGTATTTCCAGTTCAATGTCCTGTACTTCTGAAGGTAGAACTGTGACACATTCTGACCTCCCTTCAGAGCCTTGCCTTTTTTGATTGATAAGGCTCCTTTTACCTCACACAAACACAATCTAATTTCTTGAAAGCTGCAGATACATAAAAATATTAGTGGCCTTGACCACAATCATCCTGGTACTTGCAGGGTCACATTGTCTTTCCTGTGCTATTCCTAATGTTAAGGAATGCCTTGTTTTAACTGCATGCATAGTTTCTTTAAGCAGTGATATAGGGCTGCTATTACCTTCTGTATCAACACTATTCTAAATCGTGGATTCTCTTTCTCAGAGTTTTATTGGGCCTACTTAGCATAATCCTTGCAATGGGACTCTGGAATAGATCCCAAAACCACTGAAAAATGCTTTGAATTTATTTTCTGAAACAAATCTTCATATGACTGCTTCATGTGGAGAATGATATCTCTTTTAAATATAATGGAATATACCTGATGCTATGGTATGTTACTGAAATTTACAGTCAGAAGTTTCTAGAGTGTTGGTCAGAGTAGCATACAAAAGCTTCTATTTATACTTTGAAGCCATTCTTTCATCAGTATCTTAATAACCTCCTACTTTTACTCAGGGAATTTATTTTGAGGAGTATGTAGGAGAACAGCAATATTATTTGAAGGGAATATATGAAAGAAACCTACAGGTTTCTGACAGCTTGGTCAGAAATGAAAGGGAAGCACAGAGAACAATGCCAACGAAGGAAGGCCACTGCTAAAAAAGCCATTTCTATTATGTCATGGGTGAAGACTTATTTCCCACAGAAATGTGTTGTTTCTTGGCATTTATCACAGTCTCTTAGTTAATATTTGAGGTGAAATCAACTCCTGTTCATTCTTGAATGATACAGGTACAGACAATCTCCCCTCTCAGCAACAACACTGACAAAAAAATCTTGCACTGATGTGGTGGTCTATCCTGGAGAGGACAGGCTGTGAAACAGCGATACCACAGGTAACATTATTGGACCATGGACACTGGGATGCCAGGATAGATAACATCCACTCAGGTCATGGTGAGAGGTGGGTGAGAAGAAAAGAATGATGGGAACAATTCTCTAAATTAAGTTATTCCTTATGATGTTATGTTCTGAACCCTGACCTCTGATTGGTTCCATATAAGGTAATGTTTCTATTTCTCTTTGTTCACTGGTTCCCTGCCTTGACTTAATGTCTATATAAGGTTATGTTTATATTTTGTTTATATATGTTTATATAATATTATAATTTAATATTACTTAATGTCTATATTAGGTTATGTTTGCTTTATTTTGTTGTCTTCTGGAGTAGCTCTAGATAGTGTACAGCTTATGTTTTGTTCACACCCTTTTATTTTCCTTTATTAAAGTTTGATTTTCAGGCGCTTCAGTCATTCCCATCCCTATTTATTTATTTCCACTCTCCTGGCTGATCTGGTCCCGGGGATCCACACCATGAACACTCTGAGTGTTGTCGCTCTGTTCCTCCGAGAGCATCTGTTTGGTCAGTAATACAAATGAAAATCAAGAAAGAACAGTCAGATAGTAAGACCTCCTGGAGAAAAAACCACATGAAAGCTAGGCACCTGGGTAAAAATACTGCCAGATAACTGTTCTTGCAGCACAACACCAGAAATAAATGTTAACAAAACATGATAAGTAATAAATTCATGAGGGTTTCTTTATTTTGCTAATTCAGAATGCTTTGAAAGGTCAGTACAGTGTTGTCATACATTTCTAAGCTTCCAGATTATTTGGTTTCATCATAATTAATGAGTGTGGTTTTTCTAGATCTTTGTAAAGTCTTAGATACTGCCACTTACAGCATGTTCTGGACAAGTTATCTAGCTGTGAAATGATCAGGTTCACTGGGTGCTGGATGAAAAACCAGCTAAATGTCAGAACTTCAAGGGTTTTAGTGTGTGAGGCTACATCTGCCTGGTGAGCAATCATGAGTGGTGTTCCTCAGGAATTCACTGTAGGACCAGTTCTGGTCAACAACTTTATCGATGATCTGGATGCAGGATTTGAATGCACCATTAGCAAGCATGCCAATGATACCAAACTGCTGACTCTCTCAAGGCATAAGAGACTTGCAGAGGGATCTGAAATAGATTGGAGCACTGAGTAATTATCAGTGGCATGAAATTAAACAAGAACAAATCCAGATTCTGCCCCTGGGATGCAGTGAAGCTGGGCACGGGTATAAGCTGGGAGAGGAGTGTGTGTAGAGCAGCCTGCAAAAGGGATCTGGGGGTGCTGGTGGGCAGCAGCTCAGGGTGAGCCAGCAGTGTGTGCCCGGCAGCCAGGCGGGCAAACCCCATCCCGGGGTGCAGCAGACACAGCATCACCAGCTGGGATTGGGATCATCCTGCTGGATTCAGCCCTGGCGCACCTCACCCTGAGCCCTGTGCGCAGTGCTGGGCCCCACACTCTGAGAAGGGTGGGAAGAAGGTCCTGGAATGGTCCAGAGGAGGACAACAGCGCTGGTGGAAGGGCTGGAAGGCACATCCTGTGAGGAGGGGCTGAGGGCTCTGGGTTTGTCTGGGTTGGAGAGGAGGAGGCTCAGGGGTGACCTCATGGCTCTGTACAGCTCCCTGGGCAGGGGACTGGAGAGGGAGTGCTGCTGTGTTCCTGTCATCCAGCAACATGGAACAGCAATGGCTCAAAGCTGCATCAGGGGAGGTTCAGACTGGATATTAGGAAACATTTCTTTACCAAGAGGGCGGTCAAACACTTGAACACACTTCCTTAGGAGGTAACTGATATCCCAAACCTGCCAGAGTTTATGAGGCATTTGCACAAGGCCCTTCATAACTTGCTTTTATACAGCCCTGAATTGGTCAGTAGTGGGACTAGATGATTGTATTATGTCAATTTCAACTTAAATATTCTATTCTATTCTATTCTATTCTATTCTATTCTATTCTATTCTATTCTATTCTATTCTATTCTATTCTCTTCTCAGTATTTTAGTCCTGTAGATTTAGGGGCTATTTCTAAGGATCTGAAAAGGTGAGGGAAATATGTCCACTGTCAAAGGGCTGGAATTTAGTACAAAGGACCCCATATACACATCTGAAATCTTCTACATGTTCACAAGATTATAATTTAATATATCAATATTGTGCAAGATTGCCTTGAGTTTTTTTAATATGAAAAGATATCCATTCTTGCTCTTTAAAGCCAAGCAGCTCCTACCCTGGGGAATTGTTTTGAAAAGCTCTCATTGCCATTTTTGTGACATCTAGTCTGACTATAAAGGTTAGAAATTGAAAGATTAGTAGGTGTTGCTCCTTTTTTTTTCACTTAGTCTTTTAGCTTACACCTCAAAAAAAAAAAAAAAAAAAAAAAAAAAAGAAAACAAAATTAACACATTCTATCCAACATCCTATGCTGCAACCACTCGATATATTATATCCACATACAGAGTGGGACCTGAATGAAACAAGGGTGGGGCAGATGTGTCTGAGTATTGGCATGAGCTGTCTGCCACCAGCTAGTCCTTTTCAAAGCAATATTTTCACATGCCTTGGAATAGCCACAGGATATGAACTTCTCTAAAGGGGCCCCATAGATGAAAATAAACTATTACAGAGCGCAAAACAGCTCAGCTGTAAGAATTTAAGGCAGATTGTTCTCAGTGCCAGACAATGGTCCCTGGCCAATTTTATGTACTACTGTAGACATAAACTAGGCTTGGTTTGACAAAGTAAACCCAGCTGTTGAAACAGCTACCAAAATGGTGGACTGCTCTTTCCAGAGCTGTCTCATTTAATATTGATGCCCAGATCCAAGCAACAACTTTCCTCAAGTCCTTCAACAGGACTTTAGTTGCAGAATGCTAGCTGACAAAAGCTAACAGTTGAATCTGTTCTCTAGTGTCACACAGAAGTTTGCTTTTTATATTCCAGACTGGCTAGCCAACAGCCCTGGGGAAAGTCATTGCAAATTTCCTGAAATATAACACAAAGGCAGTTCTGATTATCTGCATTTCACAGAGTACAGGAAAGGTTAAATGAAGAGCTCTATGCACTGATTATTGAGGATTACAATTGAAGGTGAAGAGCATTTTAGACTTATAGCTGCTATTGCTCCACTTTTGAAAAGAGAGCTCTTTTTTTCCAATTTGCAAAATACAGGTAAAAATGCTTGTCAGCTCAGAAAGATGACAAAATACACACAAGAATGGGATAGGAATTATGGGGTGGTCGTATCAGCTTTTTAATCTAGAATTAAAGCAAATAATGGACAGTCTTCCACAGTCATTTGGTGCACTAAGTACAAAACTTCCTAAGTTTTGAATATATAATCTGTAGAATTCTTGCATGAGCATCTCCAGTCTTGATAAACTGATACATCAACAACTGGACATACTAGAAACTGGAGACCAAAGGAGTAATTAAAATGTTCTGCTCAGATTCTACACATTCTGGAATAACAAATGATACAAGTAATTATTTGTCTCTGAAAATTGCAACATTTATGAAGTGTAGTGTGCTATTATGGTCCAGAGCTTGGTTTTGTTTATTTTTTATTGAAGGTTTTTTAAACAGCCAAAAGGCAGTGAGATAATGAAAATTGAAATGTCATGACAACAAATCTTTGCCATTGGCAACAGCAGCTGGTGATACACAAATAATTTTTAAGTCATAGAGTACTAGAGGGGCACATTTCTATTATGTCAATCTTTCAATGTGATTGCACTCCTGAATAAACATGCTTTTTGAGATAGATTTTTAGTTTTCTGGCTTCAGGTTGCACTCCTTATTTATGTGCTTCATTGTAGGATATGCTAATTGTGTTAAGAGTCTGAAAGCCGGTGACATAAAATGCTTTAGCTGAACTGCAGATCAGGACATGCTGGTTTTTAACAAATAAATTGTGCCTCCCTTCTCATAGAAGTTTGAGAAATTTTATATGAAGTGAAACATCAAAGGTAAAAGCCTTGCTTCATTAATTGTACTTCTTTAAAGTGAAAAGCATGGGAGTTTTAGTTAAGTAGGATCCAGGTAATTGGATTAGTTAGCTGTCTGCAGCTGCAGCTGCACAAACTGGGAATTTTTGGTTTCAAAATGGAAACTTCACTGCTTATTCTACGACTGCATCCTTCCCCTTGATATGAATCAGCCATGCCTTAGTGCTCTTGATTTGTCAGTCGCTGACAAGGAGACTTCTGCCCAGGCAAAAAATATCAATATATGTTCCTTAAACTTCTCCTTTTCTCATCATCAGTATGCATTGTTCAGTTCAGGATCTTCCATAGCAATTCTGCTCTCAAAGCTGTCATTGCATTCTAACTGTGGGCAACTGACAAGGTCATATAATCCAGTCTTCCTTAAGAAAATGAATGTAATAAATATTATACGATATGGTATGTTATGTTCTATCTGCAGATTTTTTCTTATTATCCTTAGGGTTTTAATAATCTTTATTACTTTTGCTGGGTCCTATCTGATAAAGCATTCTTGTTTATCTCAAGCCAGAAAATTATGTTTCCATATTTTATAATGATTCCAAAGAAGAACTTTAGAGAAATTAGAAATTCCTATTACAGTTCGACCTAAATAGCACAGACACTTGCATGGCACAGCTGTGTTCCAAGAACACTTGTGTATTTTACTCATAATGATCTCTATAAGTGGATTTATCAGTGCATGGATTACTGGAAATGGACATGTTCTTATATTGGAAATTAAAACACCAGTATCTTCTTTGTTCAGAAACTTGAGAAACAAATCTTGGGTAAAGATCATTTAACATTACTGAAATTGTTTCTCTAAGACATGTTTTCATTGATGATCTACGTCGACAAATAGAATTTTTGTAGTATTTCCCACTTGCCCTTGGACAGTCTTGCTTTGAGCATGCACCCTGTGTATTGCAACTGTCTAGAGGTACAGGGTAAGGTAAAGATACTGTTCTTCACTTTTTGCAAAAAAAAAAAAGTGCAGGACAATGTCAGTGCTCCACTATGCAGAAAGGCAGCTCTGTTACTTTCTCAAGTGCAGATTTTCCTCCAAACCAGAACAGACTTATCTGTTAAATGGTCTTAATTGTGGAAGTAAAGGTGCTTTTTCTCACTCCCTTAAGAAGCATTTCAGACTGCTGAATGCATCCAGTTCAGTCTTTCTACCAAACATCTTCCTTTCTGCTACTAAACACACTGCTAGATATCCTGCATTTCAGGGTAGGGAAGAGTAGTAAGAACAACCAAAAATCTTTAATGAAGAGAAAGAGAGAAAAAGACAAACTATGACTCAAGGTAATATTTTCCATGGAACTAGGCAGGTGAAGGAAGTCTGTTTTCTGTCATAAATATGTGAAAGAAAGGCTTATATTTTAATGTTTGCAGCTAGAGGATTGTTTTATTTTTTTTTAACCAGTGAAAAATACAGATTTCCACTAAAAATCTTCCCTCGTGCAGATATATAGATGAGGATGTCTAAAAACTAGTATTTTCAGAGTTTAACACAAAAATTGAATTTATTTCATAGAAGTCAGTACTTAATTTAACATCTAATTTTCTAGTGACAATATTTGTGAAAACCTTTAATCCACTCTACTCAGCACAAAAAAGCCAAGGACTATCTGCACAGCCTCCTGGAGAAAGGTCTTCACACTGTGCTGAATACAGCAACTTGTCAGAAGCCTTAAGAGTATCTCACAATATTCTTTCCCTTAGATTGTCAGGAAACGTGCTATTATACCTGTCTCTTTGTCACATTAAGCAGGTAAATCATGGAAAGAAGAAACTTCTCTTAAAACCACGAGTCCAATTAAAAAAAATCTAATTTATGTAAACATTAGGCAGCCATCTTAGAATAATGAAGAAACAACCTGGATGCTCAATGCAAAGTACCATTTTCTCTGAATCCCAGACACACAGATGCATTTAAGCATCATGTTTCTTGTGAGACTTTCTGCCTCAGCCTGAACTCCTTCATTCTTCACCAGTGCTACTTGATTCCTGCCCTTTGATGTACTGCTCTGCCACCCACTGGCCTCTCTATTCCTGACAGTGTAGTGCAAGAAAAAACCCGATTTTCCTACACACTTCAAACTGATTATTTGAAGCAGATCCACTGGAATCATCTTGACAGTAAATGAAGCATTATTTCAAAGTGGCACCTGTATTTTTCCAAAAATGAAGAAGTCTGTCTAAATGAAGTGTTGCTAAGGAGTGGGACATAGGCCATCCAGCACTTCAGACTACCTGGGTCACACCTACCCTGGGTATCACTGGGATACTGAACTTTACATGCACTTGACTCTTGCATAACAGTGATGAGTAATTTCCACTGGCATTAAAAAGGAAATATGAATGACCCATGCCTCAGAAGGCTAAGACCAGTAGGTATTTAATTGTGGACTGAACACTTAGCTATCTAAAGTGAGGCTACATATTCTAAAATCAAAACTTAAGGGCTGGGAAGCCTTGAGTTCTACTTACCTGCATATATGAGTTAATACCAAATGTGAGAAGAGGAATTCCCACAGACTGGAAAGGTCTCTCTTGCCATTGCAAGTGAGTTGCCAGAAGTTGCAAGTGTCTTATGGCCGTGCTTTGCACATTAAAGATCATGTTGCTTGTCCATGGGAGCACTAACATTAGATAATAAAGCTTATTGCACTTCTAACTCCTCACAAGCTATTTTATGTTTTGAAAATTGAAATGATACTACTGAAACAGAACTATTAGGCACTTAAAATGTTTTGGAAAGCTTTTACAGTTTTAAAGAAAAATGTAAAATATTTCCCCAGTATTAGAAACAATTAGCAGATTGTTAATGGTTTCTATTTTGACCTGTGAAAGAACTTGATACTCACGGATTTTTTATTTAATATAAGGCATAACTATGATACCTATATTTCCATACTCATGTGAAAGCACAGTTTTTTGTAAATTACATCCAATATTCTGCTATGATTAATGAAACCCCTTTCTATAGCACACATCCAGACAACTCATGGACAGCAGATGCTCATACTGCCCTACCACTTAAGCAAGAGTGGTCATTCCTGAATTCATGTCCTGATCATTAGAAGAACAGTACTCTTAAACAGCATCAAAAATGTTGCTGCTCTTGTCTTGTTAGATAGTGTATCCTTTGAAGCTACTTTGCCAAAGTACATGCCCCCACATCTGGCTTACACTTCTGCTTTCATTAATGAAGCATGGTAAGCATTAAGATGCAGTTACCCAGCCAACTTGATAGCATGGTACATGCATTTTATTAGAGAGCAGAATACTTACAGTTTCCATAGCCACCAAATTGACCCTTATTTTAAGTGGTTTAAATTCCGCAGGGCTAAAAGACAACTCTGTGTTTTCCTCTTGTAATAATGAAGAACATGTTCCTTTTAATGATGGTCATATTAGACATTCTCTCAATCATTGTTACTTGGAAGCAATTACTTTAAATCAGTTTCCATGAAATAGCGGGAAAGAGAAGACAAAGATCAAGCTGAAACTCTGATACTATCAACAAACTACTGATGAACACAGAACAAAGGAGGTGGATAAAAAAAGTAATTCTCAATTAAAATGTATAAACAGTGATGAGACCCCAGAAGCAGCATCAACTACCACTGAAGCAGCATCAACTACCACCAACTGAGGGATCTAGGTGAATGGAGAACCCTTGCACATTCTAATGTAGAGGCCCATCCAAGCGTCAGGACCTGAAGCTGTGAACTGCTGCATCAGGAGAGGGAAGAGACCTGTACACCATCCAATGTCATTGATCAGACCACACAGCAATTCAAAAGGAAGATCATCTTCATTTCTGAAGTATTATTCAGCATGAAGGCCCTGTAGCTAATGTCTACCAAAACATGACACATATAATAGGGCACAATTGCTTTTCAACAGGCCAAAAGCAGATTTCTGCTAACACATCTGAGGCAATGGTAAGACGTTGAAATACTGAGAAGTCCAGGAATTTTACTACAACAAACCAAAAGCAGGGAGAATTAGATCAGACATTAAGAGAAACAGATTGGCAAAATTTGTGAAATTATCTTCACTGACTCCTGATCCAAGCAGCACCCTTGTTAGTTCATTTCTATTCAGTGTTTATCTTACTGTTACCTAGCTAGACTTAAAAGTTATGTAATCACCATAGAAATAAAACAAAATTTCATTGTGTGTTAATTAAGTTTACTTCATGGGAATTTTGCCTTCAGGACAGAAGCAAGAGAATCAGATTCACAGGTTTTGGTGGTGATTACCTGTGCTGAAGTGCTTGCGCCACAGACTCACACTAAGGTACCATATGTAATATTCTGCTGACCCCTTTGAATCAGATATTCAGCAGAATAAAATATTGTGTTATGTTTCATTATTCTGTTTTAATATAATTTAATATACTTTTAATATAATTTTAATATACTCTACTAGCTAATACTTTCATGTAAGACAATGTTCCAGTTGTCACAAAACTTGGAGAAGAAGTTCAGCCACAGCTGGAGATGCTGATCCCCATTTTGCCCTGCCTGGCAAAATGTCCCCTCAGACTGGTCAAGAAGTGGTGACTGGGCTTACAATCAGTTACCCACAAACAATTGCTCTTCAGGTCTCAATCATGTGGGTGAAGTGAACCACCTACTGATGTTTGTTCTAGGTTGGAGGGAAGCAGGACTTTTGTTTGATCTTGACAATAGATTTACAGTTTGTTTGATCTTGACAATAGATTTACAGTTGTTCTCCTATCTTTACCTATGACTGATCACATTTGTGTAGACACTGAGCTCCTGAGCATCTACAAAAGAGAAAAAACCCTAAATTTCAGTATTTCCGTTATCTCCAGACATACTTTCTCTTAGCTTATCTTCAGGTCCACAATCAATTTGTCTTTTTAGCTCAGATTATTCCCAACTTGGGGAAAAAGCTGTCAGAGATATTTTTTTAACAAGCACCACGCCTGCCCATATCACCCTGCCAATAGTTGTAAATCTGGATTGCTTTCTGTGGATTGTGTCAGGCAAAAGTGAAAAGAAATAAATTAGAGGTATTATAGTAGCCGAGATCACAGATTTTGAATGAAGCTGTTTGATGCAGTATTTTAGATTCACATTAGTTAAAAATAGCTGTCGAGGTTTTATGTCAATCTGTTAGTACAATGTTCAATTTCTCTTTCTCAGCGAGGTTGCCTGGAAACAGGGAAATAGTCTGAGAAATCTTTTTCTGAAAGTATTGTAACATGGGAGAAATCAATATGGCCACTTTGTTTTTATTCAGAGATTTAGAACCTCTGAGATTAAAAACAAAACGCAAAAACAAACAACCAACTTGTAGTGATCTTAAATACACCTGGTGCAACTAGCAATTTGGAGGCAAGTCTTTGTTCATCACCCAGTGATCTGTCACTTTCACAGTTGTAGTGTACACTGGTATCTCTCCTGGCGCAAGTATTTATAACATTGAAGGCAGAGTTCATCTTGTAAGATGCAAACTTAGGGCTGATTGGCATCACAGGAAGAAATAAAAGCAAATTATTTGTGCTGGAATCCTTAAAATTAGAGGGTTTTGAGAAAGTTTAGAAAAAGACAGGCCTCAGTGACAGCAAAGACAGTGAGATGCTAAAGCAGCAAAAAAATTAGTAATGTAGATGTGAGAAATAGAACAATAGGCCTATGTAATGTGCTGCCTTAGGTGGTAACAAGTTTACCTACTGTATATCTTTAGAAGGTTAAAAATGAATAGAGCTCTGTGCCTTGTCTCTTATGAACAAGCTGTTGTGTTTGAATATAGGCCTCTATTGTTTTAACCAAAGCTACGTGTACTTTAAGTGATTGGATAGAAGTATTGTCAATATGCTTGTGCTCTATATGTGATTGGCTGAAACGCAGATGGAAATGGCTTTATGATATGCTGTAACATTATGTTTCTTTGGCATTCTGTTTGAATCAGTGAGCTGGTTGCATCTCTTGTCCCCATTGTAGTAACAATGTGCTGAGACTGATGCAGGAATAAACCACTCTGACGCTGATTTTGGAGTGTCCCGTCCCGTTCGTGATGTAAATAGCTGCCAGGGCAATTTGTAGCCACAAACCATGAAATTGCAGCATGAGGTGCAGCGAGACCACAGAAGTATCTGTACTCGGAAGATAAACAGAAGTCTTTTGTCCAGAGTAGCTCATTCAAGTGAGGCTGCTGAAGAAACACACACCCAGGTGTGTTGTCAGTTCATATGCTGTTTCATGTCATGCACAGCTGATAAGGGCAAGTAGGCAATAACAGGCAGCAACAGAGCGATGGCTGGGGTCAGTTATATTAACTGGTCAAGGGGAGAGATGATCATGCGAGGCTTTTTAGAAAGACTTCCAAACTGTGAGTCTGTCACTTGACTGTGTGGAAGTCAGTGCTGATGAATAATGGCCCTCAGGGAACACTTAAAAAACATAAGCATCAGTCACAGCAAAGAGCTTTTTGAGAAAAACAGCTAGGTTTAAGGATTTTTTCTAACGCCAAAGGTTTACCAAAACTTTTATTTTTTTTCTTTATTGGACTATAAAGAGGTTAAATAATCCAATACACCCTTAATTATATGAAAAAACATAATCACATAGGTTATTCACCTGAAGTTCTTGGGACACATGTATGGGTTTAAATGAGCCTTGATCAGGCTCCAGAAGTTTTTGACAGCTGCATCTTGACACAGGTGACCCTGTTCCACACCACCTCCCACTCCCTGCAGTTGTGCTCTTCTATATTCCACATTTCACAGTATCTTGCATTTGTAGATATTAGACAAGCACAAAAAATGCTGAACTATGAATATACTGAATGTTAAACCATGAATGAAACAAGCACAGGTGGAAGGAAAATGTTTCAGTGGGGTCGGTTGTACCATTGTCCAGTCAGGTCTCCAGGCAGATGCAGGTAGAGCAAAAAAGAACAGTAGGAGGAGTAGACAGTGTCTGCTGGAAGAGCAGGGTTAACAGTTTATATTGAATAATTAATATGCTGTGTCTCACTATTCTCATTCTTCACAGGTTATCTGTCAGCAGGCTCATTAGTTTCCTTTTAATTTTCTGAGGTGAAAAAAGATCCAGCTTGATTTCTGTCAGTGATGTTTTTTGCCATCAGTGGGGACAAGAGGGAGCACTCAGGATGCAGACTCATCAGTTACACTATGGTCCTTTAGACCATACAAACCTGCCTGTTTTCTGTCTCCTTGCATGCCATCAGTGGGGACAAGAGGGAGCACTCAGGATGCAGACTCATCAGTTACACTATGGTCTTTTAGACCAGACAAACCTGCCTGTTTTCTGTCTCCTTGCATGGAGAGTGACATTCTCCAAAACCTGGTCCTGCTAGAACTAAATTTACTCCAGAACTACCATTGACTTGATATGAAACATCCTGCAGTCATACGCTCAAATCAAATCAGTGCAGCATGAGTACTTACACTGAAAATAAAAACAAAGCCTCAAAGAAGAGTTTATACTCCACATATATGAATTTTCCTGTCCAAAAGGTTAATTGTGCAGGGAGGACATGACAATAACATAAGTAGGTCAATTCCTGTTCTTATTCATAACTGAGAAAGAGAAGTGTATATTCAAAAGTTGTTACACTTTATATATTTAAGGAGGAGAAGTGTAATTCATATTCAAAAGCTGTTGCACTTTAGATATTTAACAGCAAAATTTGACACAAGGCAGGACAGCCAAAAGTCAATACCAAGCAACCCTTTTGAGTTTTGTGGCCTTCAGCCAGAGCTATGATGACTCAAATAATATAACATGCAATTTCAATAACCCTACAGGGATGCTGTTCATGAGTAAATGCAAATTATGGTGAACTTATGCATCCCTGGAGATTTACTCAAAGAGAATAGAGATGATTGCCTTTGGGATGAATGAAAACTGCAGTACTCACTGTGCTATACCCACATTAGCTTCTGTGAGCAAGACATGAAGAATGATGGCAACAGAAAGAAGAGAATTGTTCTCAGGAGGGTTCCAAAAGAGCTGCTCCACGGGTGAACGCTCGTTAGAGAAGCTGAGGTATCTCCAGGGCAACTTGTTTCTATGACGCTCATGCCACAAGCATAAAGTATTGACCCATACAACCCTATAGATGGAGGCCTTGGATTTCAGCATTCTTTCAATATAGTCTCTGCATGCACTTTGCTGTAGCACTGTTTTCAAGAGCAGTTAATTCATGGAGCAAACTCGGCATCTCTGATATGGACCCCAGCATATGCACTCAGATAGATGTAGCCTCTTCTCCACTGATGCAGATGTTCGTTTGCTAAGGTGCTCAAGGATACAGGGGAAATTTTAAGCATAGGCAGAACAAGAAACAGTCATCAGGAAACAAGTATCAAGTAAAAAACCCATGGATTAGAATGTGTGGGTTTTTCAGGGAAATTAACCATAAATGGTATTTAATTTATAATTTACCAGTGTAGGGATCACTCTGAACCTTTTTCTTAATAATGAATGATATAAATGCTAGTACTTCAGGAGACTGTGTGTGTGAATTGCAGTCCCAGTCACCTGAGTTCCACTTCACCCCTGATCATCTACTACCTCTAATGACCACTTTCTGTAGTCTGCTTTGTTGCTCAAGGCTGGTGGGAGGGCGTGCTATAGTTTAACTCCCCGAAAGCTCCATTCACCTCACCGAAGTGTTATTACACTTGAAAACAGAGTAGTGCTAATTAATTTGAGACAGAGACAAGTGAAGTGGCTACAAAGTAAAACAGTGTCTTTTCTGTAGTGCCTCGTCTTCGTTGTGTTCCACAAGATGGTCACCCACAAAAGAGGCCTTTCAGAGGGGCACTCTTAACTGTTCAAGCAGAAGGCTTTATTCAGAGGGATCTTTAATTAGAGGCTGTAAGAAATGGTGGTGTGGAAAGTAGCATAGAATACACTTGGGGTTATAACACTGAAAGCAAAAGAGGAACTTGAACATTGTGGCAAGATAACAGAAGAGGGATATGGGTTAGAAATTACAGATGAGTTTTCGACATGACTTGGTTGAGCCACTCACTGAAACTGATCTTTATACAGCCTACTTGAGATTTCTTGCCCAAGCATTGCAAGTTGCATGCTAACAGGAAATATTCTTCTGGTTTGCCTTGCCACTTGCAGGTACTTATTATACACAACAGGTGCTTTGTGAATGGCTAAGAGTAGCTGAATTTTACTAGCAATGATAATTTCAGTAAATCTGTAACTCAGATGATGTCTAAGACCTTATCATAGATTTTCACACTTTGTTGGTCACATGGCTTCTGAATACACATGATGTACAGACTAAATAGTCTGAAATTCTCTGTGGAAAAAAATCTTATACAAAGACAAGGTGGGTTTCACTGACTTATTCACAGTCCTTCCTTAGATACAACCAGCCATTGTATTTAGAGTAATTACACTTTGCCTGGTCCATGAAATGTCTTGTCTACATGAGGAAGCCCAGTTTGAAACCCATTTATTTCAGGAGTGCAGGGGAGGTCTTCTCCCTCATTGTGTTTCACATTCCTCTCCAAATCTCAATTGAACATATTGTTGTAGTACAACAAATCAACAAAACCAAAAATGTTTCCTTTTTGGGTTGTCCATTTCATGGAAGGAGGAGGACGAAAATAGCCTGTAACTACATTTGCAGAATTTCTTTGTGCCTTCATCCTGAACAGTATTATTCTCGTTCTGATACTGAACAGGAAAGAGGGCAGAGGACATCTAAAAAAGAACCTGAAGACTGATTGACACGGAGAAATTCAGAAAGCTGCTGCGTCCCCGTGCTCTCCCCCCGCTTCCCGTTTTATTAAGAAACTGCGAAAACTGGAAGGAACGCCAAATATGACATCAGCATAATGGAAAACGTGCTGCCCTCCTCAGGCAACCTGCCGTGAGGAGCTCACTGCTGCCTTCAGGCCAGACACTAACGCCGGACGGCGCCACTACAAGAAACAACACTATTTAATTTTAACACCCAAGCCAGAACTCGGGAACAAAAAGCCGGCCACCGCAGCCCCCAAGCCGGAGACGCGTCCGCTGCCCCTGTGAGGGCAGGGCCAGGGCCGCAGCGGCTTCCTCAGCTCCCCTCTGAGGCCTTAAAATGGCGGCGGAGAGGGAGGGAGTTGTGTCGGCATGGGCGCTCGCAGACCCTCCTGACGGAGGCTTAGGCTGCGCTGCCGTGAGGAGGGAGTTGAGGGACTGCTGTGTAGCTGACAAGCACCTGCCCCAGGCAAAAGGCGCTCCGGGTGGCGGGAGGCGAAGGGGTAAGAGGGGGACACGCAGCACTTGCAGCCCTCCCTCCTCTCCTTTCATCGCTCTGCGCCGCCCGGAGCAGCGCACGCCAGAGCCAGCTGGGGAGTCGTTTGTGTCGGGGAAAAGCTCAGCCGAGAGAACAATAATTAACAATTTAAACAAAGTACCGGTGGTGGCTTTTTCCAGTGGGGTTTGTTGCTTTTGTTTTTTGTTGTTGTTTTGGTATTGACTTTTGGTTTTGAGGTTTTTTGCCTGTTTCCTTAAAGCTTACAGGCAGAAACTAATAGGCCATGTATGATCTAATGGTAGAGTGGGTTTTCCTTCCTGTCATTTTTGCCTATGATCTTGGGAGCCCAGGAGATAATCACTGCTTAAATAATACATGAGCATACACTGCACTTGATAGACAACCAGAATTTAGGCATGTTCAGGAACAATTATTTTTGCGCTGGTTTCTCAAGGTGCTCAGGCCTGACTGATGACTAGTTACCTGAGGGAATGGCCTGAAGCTGTGTCAGGGGAGGGTTAGGTTGGATATTAGGAAAGGATTTTTCACCCAGATGGTGTTTGGGCACCGGAACAGCTCCCCAGTGAAATGGTCACCGCACCAGCCTGACAGAGTACACAAAACATTAGGACAGTGCTCCCAGTGCATGGTGTGACTCTTGGGGGTGGTGCTCTGTGTAGGGCCAGTGATAATTACATGGTTCTTGTGGCTGCTTTCCAACTCGGTGTATTCTGTCATTCTGTAAAGTCAGGTTGAGCATGGCGCAGGTGGTAAGATTTGTTTGTAAAAGCACAACCTTTTAACAACTGTAGCCACCCCTTTTTTTTAGTGTGATATTTACCACAGGATGCACAGAGACAGTGTCAAGACAGCACAGAGCCCTGCATTCATTTTGGATGAACTCCCTACTTAAAGCTGCTGTGCTAGAGATGGGAAAGTAGGAAATACTTATGTATCACTGAGCTCCATCAGGTGGGATTACTGGCTGACATCTGTTCAACTCTATCTTGAGTCCAGACAGCTGGCTGTCAGGCTGGAGTGTCCAATTTAGGGAGGCAGTTAGTCTCAAGAGAAAATTTTGTAGTTCTTTATGTTCACAGAAACACAGAATAAACTGAAGGGACCCACAAAGATCATTGAATACAACTGGCCCTGCCCAGGACGAGCCCCAGGAGTCACACTGCTTGCCTAAGAACACTGAGAGCTGTGACCACTTCCTTGGGGATCTTGTTCCAGTGCTCGACTACCCTGTGGGTGAGGAACCTTTCTCGATATCCAGCCTAAGCATCCCCTGATACAACTTCAGGCCATTCCCTCAAGTCCTGTCACTGGTTGCCACAGGGAAGAGATCAGTGCCTGCCCCTCCTCTCCTCTCACAGGGAAATTGTAACTGCAGTGAGGTCTGTCCTCAGTCTCCTCTGGGCTGAGCAGATCAAGTGATCATACCTGCTCCTTGTACACCTTCCCCTTAAGGCCCTTTTACCTTAAATTAATTATTACCTTTAATATCTTTCTCATGTTGTGGCACTCAAAACTACCCCCAGCACTCAAGGTGATGCCACCCCAGTGCAGAACAGAGCGGTAAAATCCCCTCCCTTGCCAAGCTGGAGATGCTGTGCCTGGTGCCCCCCCAGGACAGGGTTGGTCCTCTTGGCTGCCAGGGCACTGCTGGCTCATGACCAGGACTCCCAGGTCCCTTTCTATGGCACTGCTTTCCAGCATCTCATTTCCAGTCCATACATCCAGGGTTGCCTCATCCCAGGTGCTGAATCCAGCACTTTCTCCCCTGTTGATCTTCGTATGGTTGGTAATTTCCCAGGTTCTCTAATTTGTTGAGGTCTCTCTGCAGGGCCTCCCTGCCCTCAAGGGAGTCAACATCTCCTCTCAGTTTTGTATAGTCTGTGAGCTTAGTACCCCTTCCAGTCCTTTGTCCAGGATGTTGAAGAGCATGGACCCTAAGATGGAACTCTATGGTCAACCACAGTTTCATCCCCCAGTCTCAGCCCTCATTTATTCCCAGACCTGGAAAAAAAGCTCCTTTTAGCCCACTATTTTCCAGATCCAAGGAATTCAGTTGAAGATTGGCTTAAGTATTTAAATTTGCTGATTTCCTACTGTACTTTGAGCTGCCTTTCATGGATTCTGCTGCAGCTACCACTAATGAGAAGCTTCAGGTGTAAATCTAGGATGGGATTCAGAGTAAAGTTCTCATTTTGGTACAGTATAAGGCATCTGTTACGAATTCAGGACATGCAGCCTCTCTCACTGATACTGAAAGAAATTATGGGAAATGAGTAGAAGGCATGCCACATACGTGACCTGAGCAAACCAGTTTATACTCTCAATTACATTGCTGTAAAAATAAGGTAGTTCATTAAATTCTAGTGAGGCCAGGTTTATACCAAGGCAACAGCCATATATATGTATATATAAAAATGTATTTGCATTTTTCTTTAGCGTGATTGATCTAAGGGTTGGAAAGGCAACTTGTGAGTCTACCGAATGTTCACCGTTCATCCACAGAGTGGTGCTGTTGGCATATTCTGGTACTGCAGCTGAGTACTGGTGTTTCTTTAGATTGTTTAATTTAGCTAAATTTTTGTCCAGGTGGCATTGAAACTAAGGACAGAATTTAAACAAAATACATTTATTTTCCAGGCATTCAGGCTTTCTGAACAATAAGAGTTCTATTCTAATTGCAATTCCATGTATCCAGATTAGTTTTTTGTGTTTTCAGGCAGGTTCATATCATGTTATTTGTTGTTTATAGATGAAAGCAAGTGTTCTTTGGCCCAGTGCAGGACTGGAGAGGACTGTCTGTTGTTGTCACATCTTTTGTCTTCAGTGTATGAAGAAGTGTGACCTGAGGGTTTTAGCTGTGGACTCTGCTGTCTGGAAAGGCTTCTGTCAGAGTGAGACTGCATACAGGGGAGCCAAGCGGAGGAGCCAGGGTAACACCTCTTCCTCACCAACTGACATGTGATAGTTACTGGTATTCTCTACTTCATGACTGTGAAGAAATACAGTCGTGGGTCAAATTTCTCTACATTATGCCACCACATGCTTTTGTCTAAATTCTGCTATGACAGTTTAACTCTCTGAGAAGAAAAGAATACTTGGTTCTGATGCCCATAAACTCTTGGCCTTTCTGAGGCAATTACCAGTAAATCCTGTTTATACCATTCTGTACCCCACTAATAAATTACTCTTGCTCCTTTAAAATTTACTGCTGCATTGGTTATTGTGGAGAATTAGGCTACCTTTACCTGAATGACTTAACAGCTGCAGATTCACAAGAATCAAGTTCTTTATATCTTGTCAGTTAATCAGCCCTCGCAGGCCTTTCTGCCCTTTCCTGCATTCTCTTTTCCGTCTGCTTTGACTCCTTGACTGTTAATTTCAGAAGGTGGAAAGTAACTGCTGCTTCACAAAACAGTATATACTGATTTTTCTTGGGTGTCACTGCATAGTTTGGCTTGTATCTCCCCTGATGGTACAGTCATAGTGTAAGTCCAGACTTTTTTTGTCATAATTATGAAGTAGAATTTCAGACAGTTTGGGTTTGAGAATCTCAGTTGATGTGGCCAGTTCTGAGAATCACTCTGACCTAGTTTTTAATCAGTGCTCTCCCAGCTGGCTTAAAATATTTACAAGATATTTGTGTGAATGTATTCTGAGGGACACTTGATATATTTTATCAAAAATTTAATTACTGTTCTAGAATGGATAAAAGATTTCTAAAAATCTATGCAAGTTGAAACAAGAAGACTAGATCTCCTGAGGACAGAGTTAACCTTTTTATGAGAAATTTGAAGCAAATTCTGCGCAAAGTCTATATTTCTTTACAGGGAAGATGCTTATTTTATATCTGTAAGGAGAACTATGTGCATTAAGGCTGCACAGAGAATATTGCAAAACATTGATGAAAATAGAACACATTGTCAGTGGAACACTTGATTAATGTGGACCATGAGTCTGGTGATTTCTTATCTCTCCATCAGCATATACAAGGTCTAATTTCATGAAAGCTGACCGTCATTTTTTCTTTGATTAAACTTACTTTAAGATGTACTTCAGTATCTAACTCTTCACTGTTTTGCTTATATACTGTAAATTGTGTATTACAAATTTCATTAAAATACACAAACTTTGCCAGTGGCAAATTGTGAAAAACCTTTATTTGAAAGAGTAGTTTCTTTAGCTATGTCATACTTCCAATATGACTGCCGCTGTTCTCTGAGATACTGTTTTCGGTTGCCAGAAACTTCACACCTTGTGAGGAGAACTATTCTGTGTTATGTGTCTGGTTGGGGCTGATATGAATCTAAAGTTTAAGCTCAAGAAGGTCTGCCTTTTCTGGGAATATGTACAGGAGAATAAACATCCTTTGTTGTTATTGAGAAGACCTGCATGCTTTCTAGAAAAGTTCTTGACGTGGCAGGTAGATTGCTCTTTTGCCAGATGGTGCTTTCTCTAGACTTGATCTGGTCAGGTTGTACCTTTGAAGAAACTTGATTTGTGCTTGCTCAATAAAATCTTTTTTGGGGCTCTGAGCTGAATTTTGCCTAGAGATCTCAGCTTGCACTGAGGGTTCTGTATCCTCTGTCACATCTTTTCAGCTGCCCATAATGTATACCAGTATGAGGCCCACAGAACAGCAAGAGCATACTTGGGCTCTTTTAGCCCCGAACAAGAATCCATATGGTCTGGAATTTCTATTTTTGCAGCAAAAGAGCAAAGTTAGTAACATTACAAGAAATTTTATGCTCCAAAGTTAAGCACTCAACTCACTCAGATTTGTGATCTGCAGTCATTCTTCTTCTTGCCTTATTATCTATGACTTTTCCAGATCCTACAACAAATAATTTAGGGGTTCTGGAGACAGCAGCCTTATTTACTGGATAGCTTTCCTGCATTCCCAAACTATCTGTTCTCTACCCTGAATTTTGCAGAGGCAATTTGGAAAAACAGACTATACTCAAATGCTTAAAAACAGCAGAGTAGAATCTGCACAAAGGGGCCAAGTTTTAACAACCTTAGTATTCTTAGCTTCTACCTGAAGATTTTACACTGAAGAGCATTGGATTTTCCTGAGTTTAATTTAACTTCATATATGGAAAAGAGGTTGTAAGAGTAACTGAAGAAAGCCAAAATACTGATGCAGGAATAATCTAACATTGTTCGAGGTGGAAATAAACCAGATATCAGAACTGCAGGAATGGTGTGATGCAAACAGATTTCTCCCTTTAAATATTTATTTAATTTCCTTTAAGTTCCATTTTGTTTCCTTTCCCCACTGGTTATAATTAATGAAGAGCTGGTGAGCTGCAATTTTATAGAAAGGCATAGGCTTAATTTCTTAAAGTATTTAGTTTAGAAAATGACCTGTGTAAGAAAGTATGCATCTGTTTAGTTCAAGTAACAAGAAGGCATTGGGCACTGGCCAGTGTCTGGAAGTCTGGGGCTGTGATCTTTGCAGGCATAGCTCCAGTGACTCCCCCAAATAAGCCCAAACACTCTCCTACTGTTTTTACTTTCTTTTCTCTCAAAATGGAATTTGGCATGGCTGCATTTCTGATCCTGTGGTGCTCTGACACATACTGGTGCAAAGCCCAAGGACTGCAGGTGGGGAGTGTTGTACACAGCCATGCAGAGTTAAACAGCGACAGCAATTCTGTGCTAGCAGTTGTTACACATCCTAATTTTGTGGTCAGCTCTTGAATTGTATATCTATGACTGTGCTTCATGTACTGTTTTAACAAAGAAGTAAAGAAAGGGAACTCTTTTCTGGCCTTTAAAATATTCTCCTTCCCTACTGTTAAACACTAGCTGGAATCACTGAGAGTATCTTTGGAAACATTTAATCTATTCAGCAGTTAGGCTTCATTATTAGTGAATGGCTAAATTCACATGCCCACCTGGGTTCTTTGTAATACTAATAGCCTGAATTAGAGAGAGTCTGAAGTTTTGCAGTGTGAAATTCATGATTCGGGGTCTGCCTCCTAAAGAAAAGGGCTCCATGGCCTACTCTTCCATCTTTCTGTCTCTTATGTTCTTCTGAGGCATCATTAACACTACATATTAGCCAGATGACATTTGTCTGAAAACAGTCCTTTTGGGAAAATGTGTGGTTTTGCATAGGATAAGACAGAGAGTAGGAAAGTAGCTGGAGATTAGTCTGTTTTCCTTTATACTTTATCCCTAATTATTTTTTGTTTGTGTTTGGTTTTGTATTAAATGACTTTGTGTTAAGTATTAACATTTACTTTGGAAATCTAGTAGCCTTCTGTGAAGATAAAGGGCTATACTCCATATATTCTGCTTTGATGTTTCAAAAGGATGTGGCTAGTTATGTGTCAGGATAGATCCACCTCACAGTATGCATTGCATTTCCATGTGGTGATCTAGACCTTCTCTGTTCTGAAGTTGTGTGACACTATTGTAAAAGCAGGCAGTGTCACTGTCATGCACCTCTTCTCAGGTCTCTTCTGGGACAGGGCAAGCAGCCTTGGAGATGCACTGGGGAAACAGTGATGTAGTGTGATATGGATCACACCTTGTAGAAGCCAGAGGCCTTTTATTTTAGTGAATATGGAAATGTCTCTGAAAATGTCTAGAGAAGAATTGAGACAGTATTTCTTTTCTGAAGGATGTATGAAAGCATGGAGTTGTCTTTAGAGGCTGATAGGCTTTCTGAAAAAGATGAGTAATTCAGGACTGTGATTGTCTTGGTTGACTGGGCTAAGCATACAACTTGTTGCCAAAAAGGGAAAAGGAAGGAATATTGAAAAGGAAGATCAGCTGAAGGATGTGGTGTGGCAAGAGGGAAAAAACATGTAGAGGAGATGCAATCAAGAACAGATTTTTTGTGTGTGACAAATTAATAAACTCTTACACTCCCTGGAATCCCACTTTCTCCAGTTGCCAGGACTTGTGTGTGGGCTCTTTCAATGCCATACTTCATTAATGACCCTTAAGGGGCTAACATTAACACCTGTTTGTGGTTATTTCCTGTCACTGTTTACTCTCCCAGATGGTACAAATACAATATGCCCAGTGTGTTGAGCATTTGGCAGCAATACACCCTTTGCCAGCTAAATGCCATTCATGATCAATTTGGCAGCTATTTCATAGTTTGAATAATCTGTCCTCAGTCAAAACCAAAAACTTAGATTCTCAAAATAAATAGGAAATAAATAGCCCAATTGTTTATCTTTCATCTTATAGTTAGTTTTCTTGTACCAAAAGGGTCGAACTGAGAAGAATCTAAAAATCTAATGGAGAGCTAAGACTGAGATGGATGCTCCAGTGCAGTGGGATAGGGTATACTCCTGTGATCCTGAAACTATGATTTCATGACCAGAGGATGTGTGACTTTGTTCTGGTGACTGAAAGCTGCTAATAATGGAAGATAACTGCTGCAGAGAAGAATGTAGTTTCCAGGTCTTGAATTAAGCCTTGCTGTTGCCTGAGAAATGTTTGAAGTAACTGGAGGAGCGATAAACAGTGTTTTCTGGAGTGTCTGAGAAGTCATCCGGTACTGGCCAAAATGTTTTTATGTTTTGTGCGTGATGCATGACTTCCATTTTCACCGCTCTCTGAGCAGGGAACATGTCTTTCTAGGACTGTGATGTTTCACGTCCATTTGGAGTTCTAAGGAAATGTTTTATATTGACAAAAATAAGAAAAACATTGTAATTACTTGGCTTTGTCAGAGATAAAAATGCTAAGGACATAGGCATTTGCTGATTTCTAGCCCAGTGGGCAGAAGTCTAAAAGGCGAGTAAATGAATACCTATGCTAAGCCATTGATCGTCTATTTGCTAAAATAATTGGTATATAAAATGCTACATTCTGCATAGGAAAGGTCAAATAGGGGGCTTATGCCAAGAGTGGGCATATAGATGCATTTTTCCAGATAACATTATTTTGAGGCTGAATCCCTGACAGCTGTGCCTTGGTGACAGACTTGATGGTAAAGCATTTATCTCTGGATTCTGCACGGGCAAATGTGCAAACCCTGTTATTTTACTAGATCAAGCAGCGAAAATACCTGGTAGAGTTCTGAACGTAGTCATTTAATGTTGAGGTTCTTACCATGGCATATGTCTCTCTTGTGTGTGTGTGTATAAATGCTAAAGTAAATTAAGAATGCAAGCTGCTTTCAGGACAATTTAAGGTACAGATTTTGAATACTGGTTCTTCACTCATAAGATCTTATACATCTGAGTGAATATGAGATTATTCCTTCATCAGCTCTTCCCTCTATGATGAATAATTTGTCAATGATCTAGTCAAACCCAGAGACTTGGTGTAAGTAGAAAGGCTCTGAGAGAGAAGATAAAGAAAAGACAAAAACTGCAGCTGGAGAAAAACCACTGAATAGTCAGCAACCAGTTCTACATTCAATGCAGATTAGTGAGAAGTCATCTTCCACCAGACTGTCAGAGAAGAGAATGGTTTTTAATATAAGGAATACATATCACAAACAGGTGTTTTTATGTTTCAGTATGGCCCCTGCATCATCTCCATCATGCAGGGGAGGGCAGCTTGTGGGCAAAGGGTGCCAAGTTAAATAACCATTGCAGTTGTCCTCCTCATCATGTTTTATTCTCATCTCTTTGAAGTAGTCTTTAGGCATCTGTAGGTCTAGAATATGGCTGCAGTATGCCAAATGTACTTATGGTAGAAGATTTTTCTGTAGGTTTTACCAATCTTGATGGTCACAACGTTTATTTATTTGCTAGAAAAGCAACTTTCTTTTTCATGATGTGTAGGGCCAGACTCATGCATGTCACACTCTAGTGGCCATATGCAAACTGGTCTTTTAGGTAGATAGTTAAGTAACTGCTTAAGCAGATGAAAGGTGTTAGAAATACAGACAGAAAGACTCAGGATGTCAGGCTTCTATAGTAATGGTTATAATGAACCTGAAGCCTCTTTTGCTCCCGTCTATTAGATAACCCTTCATTGAAGTGGGTATGATACAAGAGATCAATTCTAAATTGAGATAAACTTTGCCTGTTTTACAGTGTGGCTTCTACAATCACCACTGAATACCATTGCCCAGCTGAATGGGCACACAGGATATGCATCAGATTCTGAAAATGTCAAGCACCTAACCCAGGAGTTGACTTTTTCTATCCAGACAGCCAACAACCACTGGTTTATTTTGGAAGTGACCTCCTGCTTACCTCTAACTCCATACTGATTACTGAGTTTAGTGTATCTACTTGTACAGTAAAAACTGAGGTGTATGTTTTAAGGCCCAGGCTTGGAATCAAAGGGGTTTGTGTGGCTCCCTCTGTGTGTGAAGAAAAAGCTAAGGTTTTAATTTTGTTTTTTTGTTTAATGGAGGAGTCTGTGTAGTACAAAGCAAGCCTCTTTCACTACAAATGTTTAACAACAACTCTTAGAACGTATTTAAAGCTTTGAAAGTTTTTGGCATTGGGCTAAAAAATTGGAATCTCCAGCAATGGTTGGGTCACAGATTTTCTCAACAACTCAAGAATAGTTTCTCCAGTTCTGGCATCAAGCAGACTGCCAGAGAGCCTTTTGTATTCTTTCTGCCTGCTTTATCAATATAACTCACAAAAAACTAAATAATATGAAATTACATGGCAATTTAAATGCTCATAAATATTGAGATAGAATGGGCTTTACCTGGCTCCTCTCACAACTGTGATGACATGGCTGTGCTGACAGTATTAAGCATGTTTGTGCTTGTGTATGTATATTCACAGAACAACAGGGCCAAGATGTTATTTCCAAGTTCAGGCAGAAAAAGTGCATTTCTGAGAGTTATTTCTCTCTTTTTAACTTGCATTAGTGTTTGAAAGTGTCCACATGAATAATTTTTACAGGTCTGCTTGATCCATCTTTTCTCTATCTCAAAAAAAATCCCTTATCTGACTCTGAAAAAAGTAAATCACATGTCATAGATGTAAAGAACCTAAGCAGGAAAAAGTGGTGCCATGTCTACTATTCATTCTCCTGAAGCATATCCATAGAGAGCTATGGAAACTCTGTAGGATTAATTTCCCTACAAGTTGGCTAACAAATAATAAATGAGACATCCTTGTATCTATCATCTGAGACCTCTCTCTGTCTCTCAGGCGTTGTGTGCAGGGCAGCCTGCATAACAGTCTCAAGTATTACAAAGAGAGCTGAGAGCACCGTTTTGAGTTTTGGGCAGATGAAACATCCTAAAAAATGGCTTACTTCAGTCCAGACACTATTTAGCCTGGACTTTAGCTTGTCATCTCAGTACAGAGGACATTTTTCAATGTGAAACTAGGATTTTCCAGTCAGAACCCATTTGCAAATGTTTGAATCCTTTTTATTTTTAATCATTGCTGCTCTCTGTTTTCTTGCTCCCATGTAACATACGTTTTTAATCAGTAGAAAATGCTGATAAAGTTGGACAGGGGTTGCCATTCCGACTGATTCCAAATGAACTTGTATTACTGTTCCCGAGACACAGACTGCCTTTACAGCATATATGTACTTTTGTGTCCACATACAACTTCTGTTACCTAGTTGCCCTGCCCAAAGCGCAGTCTGGAATAACTCCTAGTTATAGTTATGCTAATGAAATTTAGCTTGGTCATCAGCTGCTGGGGTGTTGTTTGTGGTCAGAGGGTTTTATAGCCTTTATTGACATGGATTTGGCCCACTCCAATGAGGCTTCTCCTCAAGCTGTTCCTGATACAGCCTGGCAGAACAAAAGGCCCAGGGATAATTCTGAACAGACTGTTCATATATGCCTCACTGTCACAGAAGTGGGCTATTCCATTCCCATACCATGCCTGGGAATGCCACTGTGTATATGTGTAATTTAATCAAGAGTTATACATCCCCAGTCAGGCTCAATGCAACCAACTTCCCCAAAGTCCTTGCAGTGCTGCTGGCCCTGGTGTTTGAAATTTGAGGATCTTTTCTCTGCTTCATGTCCCTCCTGTATATGAAGAGGTAATATCCTCGTGCCTGCTGTTATTTGCAATCATCATAACTTTATGTGGCATGATAGGTCTCTTTTTTCCTTGCTCAAATGCACAAACTAGAAGACTTCAAATGAAGCCAAAAATTGTTTTTGCCATTGTCCTGTTGCTTGGCTTTCACAGAGCACTTCCAAGAATAAATGGCATGTGCTGGTGCAAGCTCAAAACTGTACTTGTGTATTTGGACTTAACCCAACCTATTTTGGCATTGTGATAGAGTAACAAGAAAGAACAATTATTATTATTAAACAGAATACCAGCTATAGTCAGCATATAGGGTCAGTTGAATATTCAACACTGATCAAATTTCTGGAGGGCTGAACAGCCAATATGTGTACATATATGTAAATTCCTACCAGAGGACTCTGAACCTGGTCAAAAAACAGGCTATATATTTTGCTCCTCAGATATGGCCTTTATGCATCTGTTTCTGAACATCTGGCTTTAATGAATATGGCTTGTTTAAAATAATATCCTCTTGTTCCCTGAAATGCTTCCTAGAGCTCTGAGGGTAACACTTCTTTTTCTACTTTCTCCCTGGAAATTTTTTTCTGGGATTGCAGCCTAGAGAGGAAGGTCTATAATAAGGCTGCTTGTGCCAGTGAATTGATTAATAAAAGACTGTCAGATTCCTTACAAAGAACTGTTCCCCATAGTAACATGACTATATTCATGGACTCAGAGTCTTTATGGTAGAGGCAGCTGCCTTTTATTATCTATCCTTTTCTTTCTTGAAGTCTTCAAGTCTTCAGGCTTCTCTACTTCACCTCCTGTTATTGAGAGTGATGACTTTCAAGTTCTTGTCCTTGCTGAAATCTTCACAGGCATTACATATTGTCTGAATCTCCTTCTCATCCATGAGGATTTCAAGTAAAGAGAAACAACCTTTTTTCCACTGAAGGATGTGTTCCATAAAAACAACTTAAACAATGAGAATCTTCCAAATCAATTCATAGTCATTGAAATTAATTTCTTGCCCAGTGGAAAAGACCAATCAGCTAAATGAATTTTTTTCCTGTGTGTAGAAATCAAGCTAATACAGTCTAATTTGCAGGGTTGTTATTGCCATATAACTATGATGTGTCCTTATACCCTGTGGGTGTTTTTTTGTTATTTTGTGAATAAATTTCTTTAGCTGGAATTTTGTTTTTCTCCTTCCTGCCTTGAAAATAATCTAAGAGATATGGAAACTGTGCTATGAATTATTCTTCAGTTTTACACGACAGAATTGAATAATTTTGCTATGGCTTTTGTCTTTGTTCTGCCTTCTTTTCTATTAAAACTCAATGTTAAACAGCTGCTTGACTTGCATGAGTAGTGCTTCTACTTTAGTTCAAGACACTGAAGCTGTGTTTAGTTATTCCTAGGGAAGGAAGGCATTTTTAAATGAAATCTGTGGAAAGAGACCTATAGCCTTTTTTGATGTAAGACTCCTGATACAAATTGTAAATTTGCTGTAGTGGGGAGGATTTTGATATTATGTTTGGTTCCATGGCTTGTTTCGTGTTTGTTTGGCATTCTGAGCTCATTACTTTTTATTATTTTTTTTTTAATATTAGAGCTGATACATTTTTGAGGCACTTCTTCACATAAGGCTGTAGATATTTTGTCTTTTCTGAAATTTCTTATTCCAGACCAGTGTTCTTATTTCCTTCTTCACTGATTAGCTGGCTCAGATAACATTGGGACAACTGTTTTTCCTCTCTCTTATTAGGTTTCTCTGCCTTTCTTCAAAGTTCCAGCATCCCATTTGGTACACTTAAATATTTCTCTGCTTTATTCTCTCTGTGTGCTGCTGTTTACATTTTTTATTGATATTATTTAGTTGTCAAAGCTAGAAATATTAGAACTGTCAGCCATCTTTTGTGCATTTTGCAGTTATTCTGTAGTGGCTCTGAAAGTTCTTGTGGAGTTAATAGATGCCCTGCAAAACCAGCCATTTCAAGCATGCTCATTTTCTCTTTCACTGGCTATTTATATTCATCTGTTACTTTATAATTGCATGATCAAACTCATTTTTTTTTGTTTGAAGTTCAGTAGTTCATCCTGCAAGATGTGCTGGAATTACTTAAAATTACAAAAATTATGTGTAATTACTTCATATTTTTTACTAAAAATTTAAGTTATTACTTTTTTGTGTGTTTTGCATAGGGAGTAAACTAAATAACATAAATGACACATAGTTTATGGAATGAAGTCTGCTTTTGTATTCCTTCTGGACTGATCATCCATCATGGGTAGTATTCAGTTATTTCTCTGCAGAGATGTAAGTGGCTCCACTGTTTGAAATGCACACTTGGGAGTGCTGGGTTTCTAATGAAAGTGATTTTGGACCAAATTTGGCCTGTTCGGACCATTTAATGCTGACGGGGAAATGTTAATTGCAAGAATACATACAGTATGTTCTGTGCATACGGTGTGTTCTTTTCTTTCCACATAATCTGTAAATAAGAAGACTAGATATATTACAGGGAAGTGAATCTTTGAGATTTGTGGGATTAGAAGATTGACTATAGACTTCAAAGAGAACTAAATGCTTTTAAACATCTTGCCTTTGACTTTTTTTTTTGAATGCTTGCATAGTTGGACAATGGTCAATACAATCTTTGACAGCAGAATGGCCCAAGTTTTCTGACTTTTTTTAGGGAGGTTTGCAATCTTCAATTTGCTTTATCAGCGCAGCAGCTAGGTTCTGTTCTCTGAACTGAGGGTATTAGATTTGGAAAGACTTGTGAAATATATGTAATTTTGCAGAAGATGTAGAAAAGCTACATCAGAAACAATTAAGAAAAATGATTGTTCAGAGATGTCTGTTGTGGCCTAACCCAGAACTATTTGACACAGCACAGCCCCAGTGAGTAGGTTTTATGCAAACTTTTGCATTCTTTAGTGGCTGATGACTCCACATGCCTTGTATTTCACTTCATTTTTAGCCTGTAGACAACATTGGTAAGGGGAATGGTTATTCTACAATCATCATTTCCTGACAGTAAAAAGTCAATCTTGGCATTTGGAAATGACACAGTAGTTTCTTGACCCCTGCAGCAAATCTCCCAGGGACTTTAGAGAGGCCCTGGTCATGCAGACATGTCAACTTCTGTACTGTAAGAGCGCATATTGACATGGACACAGTATCTACAGTACACAAGATGACTGTCACTGTGCTGTGATTGTCAGTATCTGCTCTTTGCTCACTTCCCAAGCTTCAGGGAGAATACTTCCTCCTGCTTTGTCCCTTTTTACCCAGTACATATGGTACATCATTAGGGCTTCTCCCTGTTCTCATCCCTCAAAACTGTCCACATGGCAATGAAATACTGCATTCTGGAGAACAAAGAGTATTCAGTTGAGGAGAAATTCTTCCTCTTCCTGCATGTGAGGCCTGAAAAGCACCCAGCACTGAGGGATTAACCTTCAGTCAGTTTGCTGCAGGCTGCTCAGTACTTTATTGCTGGACACCAAGGGACACCACTACTGACATGACAACCCTATTTGTGAAGAGGCTCAGTAGCCTTGAGCTTTTCAGCAAGGCCACTAGAGAGTCCTTGACAAGGGAACTTTGCTGTTCATGCAGGCAACTTCTGGGGCGGCAGGAATGACAGGAAGCTCTACCCCAGAAGATGGAAAATTCCATCTGCTTATCTTTCTCTATTCCCTGAAGTATCATGCCTGACAGTTGCTTCTCTCATACGTTATTTGCAGGTTACACCAATGCTTTCTGGAAGTCTAGAGTCAGCAGACTTGGTTTTCATGTGATGTTTGCATACTCTTCTTATCACCTCAGGTATTATTTTACTTTCTTATCTTGAATGTGCTTGGTACATGAAGTTTTCTGACCTCTGTTCTTCCTCTCCCCTCCTGCCTTCTTTTCTTGGCAGCTGTAATTTCTACATTTTCTTTCCATAATAAACTTTTATAATTTAATTTCTTCTTTTTCAGTCCTATTGTAGTTTGTACAGGTTTCTACTTGCCTGGAAAGTCCTTCCTAAAATTTCAGTTGTCCCTACAGGAAGTGTGAGTCTTGGCCTATATATCTGTCCCTAATGTATAGTATATATTACTGACATTCACACTTGACCTAATGATTTGTAGGATCACGTGGCATAGAAGTTGTGGGGGAGGGAGGGTGTCATACTCCCCTTTATTTTTTCTGATAACTTCTGGCTTTGTTGCTATGTATTTCTAGTTGTCTGGTTTTAAATCTTTCTTTCGTGTGCTCAATGTGTAACCCAATTTAACAACTTCCACTGCTTGAAAAAATTTGTTTCTTTTTTCCTTTTTTTTTTTAGATAAGAAGCTCAACTTTTCCTTTCACACTCTTACTCTTTACCTATTTTTGCATTATCCAACACCACCTTTTTACTGTCGTATTCTGAAATATTAGTCTCATAATGTGCGAAACAATATTATTTCAATGCTGGAAATAATTGAAAAGCTCTGCAGATAGGACCATACATTTTCAGTGTCTGAAAATTAGGGATCTGGTTCTATATTCACTTTGTGTGAAATTCTCTAAGTTTATTTGGATTTTTATATCTATAAAGGAGGCTCAATTTGCTTTTAGTGTTGGATGTTACATATAGTACATGGCCAGAAGAGACTATTCTGATCCTTTTCAAAATCCCCACATTTAGTATATCAAATATTTCCACACTTGTTGACCAGTGTTGAATTGGAAAGCCATTCACTTGAATAACCAACAGAAGCTCAAATCTTTTTCTGCATTTGCTTCCAGAGTAAACTCTCACCATTACCTTTGCCTCCTTTTTTTCCTAGATGAATCAGTGTAGTGCAGACTTTCTTGAACTAAACATTGTTCTTTCTATGTACCTTCCCAAGCGACCCAAATTCAGAGGCAACCTGATCCTACATGATTATTTTGTCCAAATTTTATTTCAGTGCCATCTTTCTAGGCTTCATTACAGTTTTACCTGTCAATGTTAGTGTTTTTTTGCAAAAAGCTATTGCAGGAACTGCAGTTCCAATTAGGGTGACACTTTATTCCATGCTTCTTTGGTTTCGTTGGTCCTTTATAAGTGTAGTATAAATCTGTCATCACCTTTGATGCCAGCAGTGTGGAGTGCCCCTGGAGGCTAGAAGGTGCCAGTGCCTCCATTTTCTTCGTAATAAGTTATTGTGAATCTCCAGCCTGGTGCAGTACAGGTGCTACTTCCCAACACTGCTCCACTCTACTTTCCCAGCCCAGCAGCCATATCTCTGACTACCCAGGAGACCCATTTATTAGGCCTCTCTTGCAGCATTTCATTTTCAATCAGTTCTCTGGTATAGAATTTTCATCATATTCTAAGCCATCTCCATACACGAACATGAACACTTCATCCAGACCTCTTGTACAGTTTTTGGATGCAAGTTCTCCATACCCATTTTAGTTTAATTTTTCAAAAATTGCTTATTTCAGTTGCTGTTTAATGTGACCTTGATTTTTTTTGTAGGTTTGTGAAGTTTTGTTATTGTTGTTTTGTTCATTAATTTTCTTGTGGCAGGAGGGAAGTTTGGCTTTTTCTGAGCTATATGATTAGTTATATGTTATAAGTTATATGGCATAATTCTGGGATTTGTATTTTACTAACAGTAATTAATTTTTTTTCTGGGTCTGGAATG
Source organism: Setophaga petechia (assembly GCA_024362935.1). Taxonomy (NCBI): domain Eukaryota; kingdom Metazoa; phylum Chordata; class Aves; order Passeriformes; family Parulidae; genus Setophaga; species Setophaga petechia. The sequence goes on along the minus strand of JANCRA010000004.1, from coordinate 25,205,395 downwards.
CCTCTGTTACTGGTATTCTTTTCACTCCTTGCACTCTTAGGAATCATCTTACTGTCTTGAACTCTCCATGCCACTGATTTATGTTCTTTTGTTATGTTAAAAATTTTCTATAAGCCTGGCTTATAACTTAGTTTCCTACATGTCATTGTCCTTATTTACAGTAGAATTTGTGCACTTTATTTTGAACATCAAGTAGAAAGAAATTTTTTTTCAGGTAAAATTTTTTAATGCTGTTGTTCTTAACCTTCTTACTGAATGTTGTTTTGTCTGCCTGTTTCTTGTGCTCACAAGGAACAATTCTGACAACATGTATTTGGGCAGAGTAAGCTTTTTCTTTCCTCCAGTTCTCTGCTATTCCTGGTACACTTGAGCATCAGATAACAAACAGGCTTCTAAGTGCTGATGTTGTGCTCCAATTTTTTTTCTTCTGTTTGTTTGAGGTTCATTATTTCTCCTAAATCGTTGCCCGCATGAGCTTTGGTAAGGGGACAAAAACAGCAAGAAGCAAGAGTTGTGCTGCTGGGATTATACTGTAGGGGACACTGAATGCTGTTTTCTGATATGATTAATCAGCTGAAATGCACAGAGCTTTTTAGACTGAAGTAATCCATTTTGAAAGGGAGTCTGCTTGGTTACGACCAAGATAGGAAGGTGAGGATTTCCCCTTTCCCTACAAGATTTCTCCCTTCCCTTCCTCAAGTGAGGACAGGGGGGAAATATTGGTAAGTAATACTAAGACATGAAGGTGGAGGAGGTAGTCAGGCTCAGCAGCCAGGCCTTGATTTGTAAGCCACAGATATGTGCATGAAGCATGACAGGGCTTTTGAAGCCAGAGGCAAGCACAGGCTGCCAAGGTCCTGGGCAGAGCTCTAGAAATAGAGGACTTGGCTTTTGAAGGGCAGCCCCCAAGCCCATTGTGTACAGACAGCTGCTGGGCAAATGTGGCCATTGGGAGGTGTGGCCAGGGGGTGCAAGAGAAGGGACTAATTTGTTGTACTCAACACATGAAGACCCCAGGATAGTGTTTAGTTTGGTTGGTTTGTTTTCAAAGGTGAAGAGAATGAAGAAAACATGAAACAAGCTGTGGTGCCATCATGGCACAAGGCTCAAAACCTCCACACTTTGACAGCAGTGGTCTCCCTTCATGTGAATTGTGATTTCATATAGAGGGCCTTCACACAGGTAGGCAATGTGGATGAGAGATGATTTGCAGGACTAAAGTAATATCAAGAAGAAATCAAAATGCTGGGAAGCCCTCTGGGAGATGCAAACATGCCTACACCAGGTCATCTTTCTGCTATGCTGGTCTTGGAGGGTCTCTACATAAGGAGAGCCCATGCAGGGGTCAGGACATGCTGTGTTTTACCCAGAAATTGCCTCTGGTAATTTCATTCCCCATTCCACTGAACAACAGCATTGGCTATCCTGGGAGGTATCCATGGGAAGGGTTGTTATTAAACATAGGTTAATTGCTTCTTTTTTTGAAGGACTGGATTAGGGGTACTTCCAAGAGTCAGGAACAGCTCAACAAGAAGATTTAGAAGTGTCCTATCAGTATAGGCGGAAGTGAAAAATTCTTGGATGTGGCTGTGTCCTAGTTCAGGGCAAATTTGGGAGAGAACCAGTTTGGGTCCAGTTTAATTTCAGGTCAGAGAAGGTTCTATATTCTTCCAACTTGGCTATTTTAATTGTATTATGAAAAAATTCCTGCATGTTTGACCACTTCATGATCAGCCCAACCTCTCTGTAAAATATGTCAGCAACTTAAGGGTTTTTTCAAAGAAAGAAATATGGGAATGAGCATGTCTGCTTTCCTTAGTTCTCTAAAGTACACAACCATTTTTATTTTTTATTTTTGAAAAGAACTCTTTCTCTCATGTGGTATCCTCTGTACCAAACCAGGCACCTCAGCACTTTTAAAGACAGAAGCCTTTCCAAATGCTTCTAGGTAGCTTGAAGTGAGGTTGTGTTGGTTGTGTCTTTTTTTAATAAAATATTATAGAAAAAATTCTGCCAGGAGAGAAAAACTCTTAGGTTTTTTTTAAGAGGAAATACTTTTACATAAGCACTGATAGCAGCTGGAGGGTCTAATGAAAAAGTACAGATTATTGATATTTAAAAAAAAATATTTACAATGTGTAAATAGCAATATTTTAGGACTGTAAAAATGTAAACCAGTTCATTTGCCACCTGCAAAGAAATTGTCTGGTTTTATTTTTAATGCCTATGGGTAGGTAACAGGAAATTTGTACTACTTATGTGAATCCTAATACATGGAAATATTTTCATTTCTGTATTCATTTGGAAATTCTGTACTTGTGCTGGAAAAAAATCAATAAAAGACTGAAGTAACACTGGTTTGACTATTTATAACAAGCCCAAAAGATTTTGCATCCCTGCCCCTCAGCTGGAGGAACTAAAGTTTACTTGACTTACTGCTTGCATTCTGTTTGATTTTCTTGGGCTTTTGTTTTTTTAGGAATGGGAGACTGGGAGGTGTATTGAGTGCAAACCATCAATGCCAGTAGCTCTTCAAACTTTTCCATTTGTTTGACAAAAATGTTCATGGTTTTGTAGTGGTATGATATTTAAAAGATTCAGTTCTGTTTAATGATGAATATCAAACAGTTGGTCGTTTTAACCTTTGTCTTTTAAAGTTCTTATAGATAAGAAAGTGACAGTAAATCATCATCCACTAAATGCAGAGGTGTTTTGGTCAGCTTTATACACCTACTCCCAGACTTTCTGTTCAAAGAGAATCTTGGCTCTCGAGGACACCTGCAAAATATTTCCTAAAGTGAGACAGCTATCAAGGTGCTAGAAAGGAAGCAACGTTCAGTTGGAAGCAAGTAATTCTCCAGTAATGCAATCTGAAAAACTGCTGGATCTGATCCCTCCATAGCAAGCTGCAGGGTAACACACTGCTCAGTGCAGTCTTCCCTGACTGTAATCCGCAAACAGAAGGACAAGGCAAGATAGACAAATATCAAGTGTTTCCAAGTCTTGGTGGCTGCATGTCATCAGTAGAAGGATCACAGATTTCACCAGCTCGTGATGTGAACTTGAAAACCTGTTGAGGTTTGGTTTGGCCAATCACTGTTTGAAACAGACATGGGTAAATATGTTTTCCAAAAGTGGCTTTTATTTGCCCAAGCAACAGAGAGATGTTTTGAGTTCTTACCAATTACAGGCCTGGAGTATAAAAAACTCTGGGTCCCTGGTACTGATTTTGACATTTCCATTAGTAAGAGAAAGACTGAGCTCTCTGAGAATATACTAACACATGAAAACCAATTATTTGCTCTCACTTGAGCTCTACAGACTATTGAAAAGTAAAACGACACAACATACACTGGCTTCAAGGCAAAATAAAACAGTACTGTATGCACAGTTTGAAGAATATGTTTCAGGAGAAAGGCAGAACTTTTGTATTTAACATTAGTAAATAAACCTTATAGTAAGTTTGACCAAGAAAGGCTATGGTGTTTTCATTCACATGGGATGATTATTATTGTTTTATGCCACTGTTTCACTAACACTACACCGTATATGATACTCCAAGCTAATCAGCCAACAAGGCATATTTTAGATGCCATGAAAGGTAGGCAACATGGCAGTTGTAAATACCAAAGCTTTTAAGTAAGCTGCGTGCTTTACATTGAATGGCTGTTTCTGGGTTCCAAGGTCATCAGCTTACTCTGTGAGCAGGGGACTTTGCATGCTGGAGGATGTGGGGCAAAAAATGCTGTCTCTTAGGATTACTGCTGTATTTGAGAGGAGGCGTGGGGCAAGTGGGTTGTGGAAAACTGAAAGGAGGTTTTCCTCCATTCCTGGAAATCTCTCTGCCCCATCTCCATCACAGCATGGAGAAACTTAGAGATCCAGGGTTAAATCCCACAGAGATTTGTTAAGAACTAGGAAGGCTGTCACAGACACCTTTTGTGAAAAATCCTTTCTTAGGATTTTTCCTGGTGGAGCTGAGAAGTTTCAGCAACAAATGTAAACAATTATTATCTGCTGCTGTGGAATGCAACAGGTCCACCTGTGATTGGCCCCTCTTGAATATTTATAATTAATGGCCAATCAAGACAGAGCTTTCACCGACTCTGTCGGAAAAAGTTGCCTTTGTTGTCATTCTTTCTATTCTACTCTTAGCTTAGCCAGCTTCTGAGGAAGCCTTCTCTTTTCTATTTCTTTTTAGTACAGTTATAATGTTATATATATATCATGAAATAAGAAATCAAGCCTTCTGATCATGGAATCAAGATTCTCGTCTGTTTCTCCATCTGAAAACCCCTGTGACCACCATCACAGGAGGCCTGTGTTTAGGATGCATCCATAGCCTACATCACCATCCATGACCTGAAACTTGGGGCTGGGAGTAGGATGGATACCCAGAGATCCCAGTCACCAAGAAGGGGAGGAATATGTGCGTCTGTTATGACTTCACTCTACCAGGCACAAAACTGGGCTAGAATATCTAGACAAAGTACTCTCACCCCTGTAGCTCCCTTTGATGTGCAGAGAATTAACTGCCCATGGGTCAGCAACATTTTCAAGCAGCCTTACCATGAAAAGCAGCTCTAATGATAGACCAGGGTCATCTGCTTCTCCCAGGCTCCCTGTTCACTTGTGCAAGGTCAGGCAATGAGACAATGCAGCTGCTGGCAGCTTGAGTGCCTGGGAAGGAAAGATATGAGGTTTCAACTTTGAATGCCCAGCGCTGTCATTTAGAAGGATCTTGTTGCCCCCCTTGCTTGAAACCAACCAACTTGCTTTTTTCAGAGAAAATTTTATTGTATTTTTTAAGGAAAAAAGTCTTTGTTGACCACACAATTTTGTTTGGATTCTGCTAGCTCCAGTAACATTGATGTGTGGAAAGTGATCAGCCCTGGAGTTTTAATAATACGTGAACTGCAGCCTTGCTCTGCAAGTGCATGGGACTCTAATACTGTCTGCTAAAACAATTCCTGCCAAAACAAATACCAGGAGAGGTTTCTTTTCCATATACCAAAGTCTCACTTTAGCACTTGCCAGGGAACACTTTCCTTCTCCTGTCTTCTGCCTGTGCTGGTCAAATAAAGAGGGCACAGCAGTACTGGAGGACTGCCTGAAAGGTTGTGGGTTACAGTCCTTAATGCAGTGCTCTCTGTATGTTCAGAAAGGGCTTTACTCTTTCATTTCAGAGCTTTTATAAGACCTTAGGGCTGGGGCCTGCATTCTTCTGCAGTAAGCTCACAAAATTGGATTCCCTTCAGACTTGCAAACCTTGGCCACATTCATATTTTATGTGAGCCACTCTGCACAACTGATTCTTCTGGTGTTTATTTTTCTTGATGTGAAATAATTCTTACTTCCCTCTGAGGAAACCTTGCCTGTTAATGACTGCTAGCTGCAGCATGCCATCAACTATCCTCAGGTCTTCTCCCATGGCTCTGTCTCATCTCATCCATCACCTCCAGACATGAGGTCAGAGGTTACATGAAGTGGAGGAAAAAAATTAACGCTTGTGAAGAACTGAATTGTTTTGCTTTAAAATGTTGTCCTGAGGTTAGCTATAGAAGCCTCCTTGGCTCAGTGGTGTTCTCTCCTGTAGGAATGGAGACTCAAAATTTCCCATTGGTTAAGTCATAGCTTTGGGCATACTGATCACAAAAGCACATGCTACCATACTGACTGATGATAACTAGGAGGTTCTCTTTGCAGTTGTGCCACTGTATTTATCCATGTGGGTTTTGGGGGGAGTATGTGTATCTCTTTGTGTGTTTGTAGTTTTTACTGTGAAAGTGAGATAAGAATCAGATCTAGATCTGTTCCTCACAGCCCCTTTGCCCCTCCAGACAGCACCCAGAGCCTGGATCGAAGCCCAGGAGAAATTGGAGAGGAGTTGCTTCTTCCCTCACACCAAGATGGGGAGCAGCCAGGAGTAGCAGTGAGATAATGTTAGGTCTCAAATGGAAGGGACAGGTTATTTCCTACAGACTGGTGTAAGTTCAAAGTACCATTTTCCTCTGACTATGAAATTTGCACCTGTAGCTTACTTTTGAGCCCACCAACCTTATGATGTTTCAAGATATTTACCGTAAGGAAAATCTCCCAGTCCTTCTAGGACATGAAGCTCTGAAAAAGCATTTTGCAGCCATGCAAAAAAACCCCTATAGTATTCTGGATACCAACCAGAAACCTGTGCTTGAGTATGCATTGCTATTAAGGTGAGGAATAGTTACTTGATCAGACGTGCAGTGATGACCTTGGTGACTGTCCTATATTATTTGAGAATATACACATAAGCCTTCTAGAAATATATTATTTACATTTTGGCAATATAAACATTGTCAAATCTTTGATAAGATTTACCATCCACTACCTTTTAGAAAAAGACACTTGTGATGCCTGATGGGATAAGAGAATTCTTACCATGATCTGATATTTAATCTGTCTGCAGAGATGAGTCTTGCATTCCAACTTCTGATTTTTCCTTTCTTATTTTTTTCCCATAACATGTAGTAATTAGTTTTTTAAAATTCATTTTTTATCATGTGGGTAGACAAAATGTTTATCTCTGCTAAGCTGCAGTTGTAGAATGTAGACACTTGCCTAAATTTGATATTACCTGTTTTCACCTAAATGTTGGAAAACAACCTGAATCAAACTAAACATTGACATCTAATATCAACTAACATCAATTTTCTACCTCCCATAGTATGGTCAGATGTAGAGATGCTTTCATTTGTCATAAGTCGTACTGCTTTTTCCAATGTTTTGGTGCTCCATTTATGAAAATCCAGTTGTAAAGTGTTACAAGGGAATCATCCTGTCAATATCTAGGTGCAAAGCAGCAAACACTTGGAAGATAAGCATGCACACTCAGTAATTGGTGGCCAGCTTTTGATTCCACTGAAATTTCTGATGTTCATTAAAGCTGGAGTTGAAAAAATAGCCTTGTAAGTTTTTAGAGGAATTGAAGGTTTTCTCAAGCTGAAATGCAGGTTAACAGAGAACAGAGACTGATAGTATTTATACAAGCTGCCAGGTAGAAGGAATTTTTTTTTTTAATTATCCAGACAGGTTTTATCTTCCTTTGAACTGACAGAGTGTCCTTGAGAAAGTGAAGAATAACTATCAGGTTACCCACAGATAAACAAATGCAGAAACATCTTTAAAAGAAATAAGTTACTTCCTTATATGAGGAGAAATTTATAATGCATTGTTTTATTGACCCAAATTACCCTTTTAATTATCTATTTTTTAATGCTCCTTCTTAAGAGAGAAGTTTGCGGAAACTCTGCTATCGTAAATCTCATGACTGTATGAGGACAGTGCTGGAGTTTTGCCATGGTGCTTTGACACATTATCATCCTAGTAAATGATCCAAGTGTTGAAATTCAGTGTGGAGAGATGGCTTTTGTAAAACTTTGCCGTGTGTTTCAGCCCTTCTGGAAAGTACAGCATTATCTGATGGTATGTCTCTTGGAGAGGAATGGAAAGAAGCAAGGGAAAAGAGAATATGGGCTTTGTACGAGTAATGATGTTTAAACTAAAGCTATAAATGAATAGAAGCTTCCTTGTAAGCTTGTGCAATTAAGACCCATACTGTTTCTAAATCCTTTTTCTTGCTTTATAATTTTATGATAAAAAGCATTACCACTGCTTTTGGACTTATATAATAAATCCTGTAGCCACAAAAAGAATGAAATGTTGTTTGTTTTTTACTTGTGAAACAAAGTATGCCCCTCTGCAAACTTCAATATATAATTTGCACTGGTTTGGTTGTTTAGGAGTATGCACATGCTAGTTTAAGTACTCCACTCTCTCTAGATTTCAAATTGCCATACAAGTGGCTATGACTTTAGTGAAACAGTTGCTGCTCATTGTATCTCCCAAAGTCAGAAATAATTTGTCATAATGGAGTCCCCCATTCAAATTTGAAGTCAGTGCCTATAATAAAAAAAACATGGCTATCAGAATTTAAAGGGATTGCATTACAGTAAGAAACTGAGTACCTTTGAATGTGATTCAATAACATTATATCTCCCCATTTATCACGTGTGGTTCATTTTGTTTACTAAATACAGTAGGCAGTTAATGGTTAAGCTGGTACACACCAAGGGTTCCCTACCAAGAGCACATTCTTTTGAAATGTACCCTCGACATTTTCACTTTCTGTGTGTTTGCATGCTTCTTTTATATGTATTTTCCTTGCTGTAACATATTGATATTATTCAGCACAGCCACAGTTGCAACTGGACATGTCATAATTTCTGCTTACATTTGCATTGGTATCAGCCTCACCCAGTGAAAAATGCACTGTGTGCCTACAAATGATAGTATTTACAAATCTGACCAAGGCTCTCTAAAGGCTCTAAAAGCTCATGCTAAAAACTTGCAGAGTTATCAGTTCATATCAGGCAAAAACGACATAGTTTTGTTCTAGTTGATTATTATGTGTGCTGGTGGTGAGTTCTAAGAAGATCTAGGCAGCTGTTTTCTGTTGATTATACCATACCACCTCAATTGAACCTAAACGGGGAAATCTGATCTGCAGTGAAATAATGTCTGTTAAGGAAAACACAATCAAGATTTTACACCAAAGAAAATCTTTCTCATGGTGGGTAGTTTTCTGCCTCATTTCATAGAAGATTCCATTGGGATGATGATATCCTCTTCCAGATCTTGGTACAGGGTTGGCTCTGGTGCTCTGGGGTTCCCAGCTAACCTGGGGAGTAAGCATGCATAGGTGAAAAGACCTTATCTACTCCTTACACAACTGGACTCCTCACAAATTACTCTGGACAAAGGCAGTGGAGTTATGAGTTTGATCCTGCACTGGAGTCCATGGGCTACAGGGAAAAAACTTGGCCTGAGCCTCCAAAGCCTCAAATGCATCCCTTCAGCTTTGCTTTCTTCCTGCTTTATTCCTCACTGCTGGTCTATAGATCCACATCTTTGGGATCTCAACTTCTGTGCCTTTGCATGGTTTTCTGTGCCTCAGAAAAGCCTGTGCAGAGTGTCAAAACTGCCGCTATACTTTCTTCCCTGAGGACTTGGCTTGCTTGAATGGTTGTATGGGATGGATACTATGGCTCTTCAGAAGGAGTATTAAACAGCTGAAAATTAATGGATGGGTGCTTCTGTATATTTGCGTGTGTATAGGAAAGTCATCAATGGTCTTTGCATCTCTTATTTGAGGAAGTGCTATGGACCCCACTGACACTCAGCAGTGCCTCCTCATTGCCCTCAAACACTATTGCCACTCAAACACTATTGCCACTTGAGGATCTAGCCCAGTTCTCAAACCTTTTGCATGTTTCTACCACCAGTGCATAAAATAACACTGTCAGAAATGTGATGGATGTGTGGGCAAGTTTTCAGGGTGTACTGAGTTCTCAGTATTCACTACTAACAACTGCATCACATGTGGTAAAGGGGGTAGAAAGAAGGAGACAAAAGAGTTTCTTAGATACCAACAGGGTTTCTTGGGCACCAAACAGGGCTTTCTGGTGTTTTGCCTTTTGCCCTTGTGTAGTTTAGGTTTTATGTCAATGAAAGTGCTGACATTACTCCAGGAGGGCTTGTTTCCAGTTGTGCCTGTGCTGATGGATGAGATTGAAACAGGTCAGCTCAGCTTTATCATGTCCTTCAACAGTGTCTGTAATGAGGCAGGGAGGAACATGCTGGGAATTCAAGGAGCAGAGGTTTTTCTCTCTGCTCTTTCATGCTTGGTTGGAAATATCAGAGGAAAATAAAAAGCTGTATAAAGAAAGCACTTTTAAGGCAATTATACCACACCTTATTGCTACTTCTATCTTCTTATGCTACAGATCTGCAGGAGGCACTTAAGGCATTAAAAATGAAACTCACGGGAGCAAGTGTGGAGGGAAGCATTTGCAACATGCTTCATTTTCTATGAAAGCAAATAGCAAGCAAGCAAAACTATCAGTGACAGGATTAAAGACATTCTGGTAACAGTGCCTAAATTGAGCTGCCTGGGAAATAAGGCATGTAACACGAAACTTCAGTCATCCCAGGTCATCTTCTCTTTAGAACCACTTCTCCCTTCCAGTCTTATGGTGCTTGGGACAGAGAGCCAGCCAGTCCTGCTGCAGTTTCTTGGACTGACCTGTCAGTCTGTCTTCTCTCTTTTTCTTCTAGGATCTGTGGTTCCATTTTTTCTCTCTTTCTCTCTGTTTTGTTTTTTTTTTTTTTCCTAAATTTATTTCTGAGAATTCTGCACAGTCCTGTACAGGAGCAGACCAGCTCTGAAAAGAAAAGTATGTGGCATTTGTTCTTCAGGGCTAAAGACATAATTTTTCTTTGTGTCATGGATAGGGTTGACATCACTATGGTTTTTGTCACTTTTTTGTATAAGTATTCATCCTACCTTTGTTAATTTACAAGGGATAACTTTTTTTGTATTTGGTACTTTATGGCTTAAAAGAAAATAGTGTAAGTAGTATATATCAAACAATACTGGTTTGATATATAGTAGAAACATTCTTTTATATTAGTAGAAACATTCTTTTAGATCCTGTGAATCTCCTATTTTACAGCTTTCTTATGTACAGGTACTGTTAGTACCTTTGAAATAAATTTCAAAGAAAATCAGCTATGCTGTAGCTAATGTCCTCATTGCTATATTAGTGTGACCGTGGATAAATAGACTTTTCACTTGTTCTAAAGAAGAATGATGCAGAATTCAAGGGGTGGGTGGTAAGGAAAATAATTCTGAAGGGAAAATAATTTCACTGTAAGTCTGGGCATGTGTACAGAAAATACTGTGTAATGTAATCACTGTCCCTTAAAATACTCAGTAATCAGTCATTGGAGCACAGAATGTATCCCAAATGCTCTTCAAAAGCAAATGGAGGAATAGCTAAACCCAGTGCTCTCCATTACAATTACATTTAGGAAGATGCTTTGCCACGTCTAGCCGGCTACTTTCTTAAAATAGAGGACACATGACTTTCTACCAGTTTCTGTCACATAATTGGAACTAACTCTGCCTGTCTGTTAATAATGGATGAGAAGGGAAGCTAACACAGATGGAAAAAGGAGAATTCTGTGAAGACATTCCAGATACTATTACTTTATTTCCTTTTTTCACAATTTCTGTATTTGGAGGCACAGTCACCTCCAGAAATCTCCCACTAAGGGACTCAGGCCAGCAACAGCAGGAAAATTCTTCAGGATTTCCTCCAGTTCTGCTTGCTAGTGCCCCCTTTTACCCAGAGATCAGTGCTGCATATCAGGTCTGTGTCTGTAGGTAGCCATATGAATTATGCCTAGAAATAAGTACTGCTGTATGGAGAAAGCCCTTGTGTGGAGCAGCCCTCCATTTGGGCAGCACCAGTTGCCAATTAAGTGTCACTCTGATTTGTTACTCATTACATTGACTCCCCGTGAAATATGAAGTTGTATTGAATGTCTCAGTGGTAATCTCCAAGATCCTGAAAGGACTTGGCAGAGTCAGACGAGGCAGTGCCTCTCTCATGGGAATGATGTCCTGGAACAGCTGCTTTCCCTAGAAACTATGAAGATGTCACTTTTGAGCCTGAGGGTGAAAGTGAATTGAAGAGGGGGGGCCTTTGTAGCTTTTGAGATGCTCTTGATCTTTGGTGGGAAGGTTGGACATACTAGGACCTTGTAGTCTGCAGCACAGATCCCCTGCTCAAAGACTAAGGGAAGAGGAAGGAGCCTGGTGAATACAGAATTGAAAGGGAATGTGGCAGAAAGAATTAATGAAAATTGAGAGAATTTAAATGTTTATGAAGGATGGGTATCTACACTTTGTTACGTCTCTGTATTTTCTTATCTACAAAAGCATCTGTTTTTCAGAAGTGCTAGAAGGTCTGGATCACTACAATGACCTCAAACATTAGAAGCTGAACATCAGACACACCCTTTGGAAAAGCTGAATCTTACTCTAATTCTGTAGCTCAGCCAGTGTCAAATATGCTTTTTGAAACTGTTTGTCTCCCTGTAGGCAGAAACTACTCTGATTATTTTTTGCTAGTAGGTAGATTCAGGAAAGAAATCCTCATGTTGGTGGACTCAGGATTCAGCTTTCATTCGTTTTGTATCCATCTTGTATTCATCTTTCTTCTAGTGACCGAAAAATATTTGCTTGTTGCTATGTGAATAACTATTACACAGAAATTTGACTTCTAGAAGGTTTGCTGGCCATCTGTGGTCAATCTAGACATTTGGTTGTGCTCCAAGAAGATCAAGTGGAAAGCCAGGTCTTCTGTTCTGCATGTAATTATTACTAAGAAGTTACAATGGGTGCATTGTGCTGCAACCTTTACAAGTGTCAGTGATGATTAGACTGTTGCAATACTATTTCACTAATGCAATATGACACTATATTTCAGATTTATGTGTAAAATACCAGTGCAGAATTCAGCAGCTTGGTTCTGGCTTTTTTTCCAGGACACATTTCTCAAGGAATTTCTCAAGTTTTCCTCTAGACAACCTGGGACCTGTCTCTTGGCGAGCCATTGCTCCTTTTTGTCCCAAAGTGCCATGGGAGAGGTAGGAAGAATTTGAAAACTCATCTGGAAGTACAAAAGAGGTACTGGAAGCACAAACCAAGAGTACTTTGCCATGAGGATAGCAGTCTTGGTCCTTGTACCTGAACTCTGGATTTGAAGGACTAATTTATTGAATCTGAATATATTCCAAGGCCTGTCAATTTCTTAGCCTTTCAAGAGCATAGGGAGATCTGCCAGGGGGGATGTAGCATCCCATGAACTGTCTCCTCTCAGTCAATTCCCAAGTCCACTGCCCTGGCACTGGCAATGACTAATTACCATAGAGTGGTCCTCCTGGGAGGAAAAGACAGACTCTCCCATGAACTTCTGTCTCACTGACCCCTGGTTCCTCCTTTCCTTGTGCCCTCATTGGTTGGATAGCCCTCTCTGGACAGCCTCTGTTGGCTGTGCCCTCTCCCCTGGAGACCAATCCCCTCTGCCCTGTCCTCAGCTGTGCCCTCCACCACTTCCTCTTCTTAAGCTACCTGCACCATGTGGTGCATCTCTTTCTTGCTGGGTCCCCGTCAGGCTGGTACTCCGCTGGAATAAAACCTTGCAAAAAGAGCCTTTCTTGCCTCTCTCGCTGAGCCAGCTGCGGTGAGTGTTTTGTGGGTGTCTGATTGTGTTGCCTGAATGTTAACCAACCTGCTTTGCTACAGGAGAGGTTTGTTTGGAACATATAATAGGCAGCAGCACCCACCATTCAACCCCTGCATTTTCAGGGGACCCTCAATAAAACTGTTGGATGTTTAAATAACATTCAGTCTAGGGAGAATCAACATGGCCTTTGTACATCCACACAAACCTGATAACAGGTTCAAAAGAGGCATAAAGACACATGAATAAAAGGTGTTTCACTGGCCAGTTACTGTTAATTTTTCCAGAGACTTTTGAAAGACTTTTTTTTAACCAAAATCTTTTAAGGAACATGACATGAAACTCAAGATCATTAAATAGATAAATAATTGATAAACAGTAAGAAATTGAATGTATGAATAAAGTACTAATTCTTGGAGCAGGGTGATGGAGGTGGATTAAATGGTGATCTGTGGTGGGACCTTTTATGTTCAGTGGGGAACAGCATGAAGAAATTTGCTGATGAAACTGAATTACTGAAATCAGAAAAGATGAGGAACATCTGTAAAGAGCTGTAGAAGAATCCATTGGATATCTTACAAGGTAGATAAAAATAAGGTGATAAAAATAGGGGGAAAGTGGTCCTAAATCCACCTGTTAAATGGCAGTTTCTGAGCTAACCAGTACAGCTCAGGATTGAGACCATGGGTACCTAACATATCCAAGAAGATACCAGCTCAAGGTCGAGGAAGCGTATGAAAAAGTATGGTATTATGGGAGAAATAATAGAGGGCATCATTTTGCCATTCACTTAGGTCCACAAGTCTGTCAATTGTTTTAGTTGAAAGTTAATTGTTTTAGAACTGAAAAGAGACAGAAGAGGTCAGTAAAGGTACAAAGCATCTTCCTAATGAGTTGTCAATAACGATGTCGGGGATACCCTATGAGGTCAGTAGAGTGCGTCTGCCCTCGTGTGCTGAGTCTTTCCCAGGCTCAGCTGAGGCTGTGGCTGGGGATAACTTCTGTCTATTTGTTTTAGAGTTGTCCCAGAGAACTGCTGTGAAAGGCGCTAATTTTTAGTGGATGTGAGGCTGTAAAAATAAACAAAAGTAATTTTGTTGAAAGTATCCACTCTGCTACATAGTGGCAGAATCAACCCTTCTGTAAACACAACAAGTTATTTTTCTTTTCAAAATCTTTTTCTTAAAAGCTAGTTTTCCACACCACTTCTCAACCACGGTCTCACTATTGTAAACAAGGAACATTTAAAACCTAGGAGTGCTGACTTCATACAAACCAGCAAGCTGCAGTTGCAAAAGTGAAGTTTTATCTCTTCTCATAGCAGAAAAAGGGAAAAGCTCAGTACAGCCAGCCATGTCTGGTAGACCGAAGAGAAAGATTGAAGAGCTATTTTCAAGGTAACATGCTGCCTAGATCGAAGGTCCCAGATGCAGAGGGAATGCATTCCCCACTCCTTTTCTTTTTTTTCAGCTCATAGCCTCCCACTTGTTTTTTAAATTAATTTTTGGCAGTAACATAACTCCTGGAATCCTGCCATTTACTGCTTAAAAAATTGCTCTTGAAAAGAGAAAGGGAGTCAGAGAGAAAGCAAGGGGTAGAGGGAGTATGAAAACCTAATGGAGCCGATTGCAAGGATACATAACTAACATATTTTTCTGCAAAGATGATATATGATTTATTTTTCTGATGAGCCCATTTTTATGTTAGGCCCCTGGGAGAGAAGATGACTGTTTAGTAGAGATTACTGGGTATTTCAAAGCAGCAACAGGACAGCTAGGCAGAATTAAACATATTGGTATTTTATGGGGTTTCAGTAAAAGAATGCCTGTGTAACACAATCATTCCTTGAATCTTTAAAGCATGAAATGTTTATAGTTTAAGAAATGGAACCATGGAAACACAGCCATATAAAAGTAGGGTAAAGATTCTTCTTATTTTGGGTTTAATGGTTCCATGTTGCTGAAGAAATGGCGCAACATCCTCATCATGTCCCAGCAAGATGCATCATCTGGTCTGTGTTTGTCCCTGACAAGCACAAGTGAGTTGGGCTGGGTCTCAATATATTTTCATTATTGTCCTGTTTCATCATGCCTTTGGACAGCTGGGATTGGAGTAGCTTCTCTGCTCACTTCCTTGGCATCCCATGAACCTGCTGCTGCCCTCATCTGGTGCCAAGCAGTGCCCTGTGCAAGCTGGGTGACCACATTGCAGCAAGACTGGAGCTGGTGCAGGCTTTTGTGGCACTATTTCCTGGAGAATTCTGAGTAAAACATTACAGAAGACTCTCTTTATGCTTGTGGATTACTGCAAGTTTGAAGAGAATACATATAGATCTGTTCAAGTGTGGAAGAGGTATTTTTGGACTTTCTGCACTCTTTCTTCTTCAGTGGGGAGACCTTGGAAGGGAGGACGTGTGTTTGCACCTTACTGATAAAAGCCAGAAGGATACATGCCAGCCACTGGGATATAGTGATGGTGGGGAGCTATGGTGTTAAGAATTAGGAAAGGATAGGGGTGTCATCGTCAGTCACTGCACTGTGCTTACCTGGAGTCTGTTCTTCCTCATATTGTTTCCCATTGCAGGGCTTTGCCAGATACTGACCAGGCCCTAGGCAGCTGTCTGCTCTGTCATGCTGTTCATCATTCAACTCATCAGCTTCCTTTTGTAAAAACAGCCACCTTACAATTAACACTGATGTGAGCTTCCTCTTTATTGTTTTCTGCTGTAGTTAATTCAGTTCTGCTGTATTAATTCAGTTTTTCCTTAATTGGTTTGAACTGAAGCCTTGGTTGGGCTCAACAGCTTCCATGTGCTTCGAGAGGAAATGCAGAATTTACCTATGTGTAGTACTGAGTAACAGGGTAAGTACCTCATAGTGCATATTTGTGATTGAAGAGCAAAAGGAAAAAAAAAAAAAAAAAAAAGGATAGAAATATTTTTTGTCTAAATATATTTCACCACAGACACCCTGATATTCTCAAGTAGGATATCTTTAAATGGATACTGACAGTTGATTTATTCTTGCATGCTGAGCTGTTTTTGAAATGACATATGTGTATAAGAAAATGTGAAAGATATTATGGCATAATATAAAAGGAACTGTTGTTTTCATAAGTGACCACATGGTTTTAAAATTTAAACACCACCCTGAAATTTTGAAAAACAGTAACATCATGCTGTTGCACAAGACCTACTGAAATTATGTTAAGGAGACACAGAAGTAAATCTTATTGTCAACATTGTCCTACAGAAGGAGAAAAGGGACTGTAGGTTATCAGGCTCTAGGTTAGCAGCCTCTGCTCCAAGCAGTCCTCACCACATTCGTTTCAATTGCACTGTTCATCTCAAAGAACTAAAGGGTGCATTTTAAGTTATGTCTTAAATGTGGTTTTAAACAGCACAGCACTGCAGGCTGTGAAGCAGCACAAACATCCCTTGGAGGTCAGTCAATGGGCAGGTATGGACCATGCATAACTAGCCAAAATAAGTCATAGATCATTTTTTTATGTCTCAGTTGCTAATGCTACTAAGACATGAAAATGTAGCAATTAGAGTTAATAATAGTGAATGAGGACTTGTCTTTTGCCCATCAAAGTATGTAAATTCATGTTACCTGCCTGGACTGTTGCAAGTTGGCAAGATTCCAGCAACTGCATGTAGTGCAACACAGGAAGAGCAGACCTGCATAGTGAAAGTGGTGATACAAGGGCCATTGACTATGTGCTTGGGAGATTTTCCTTGGACAAGATGTCAAGGAATGGCTGGACTGCATTAATTGACTTCCTGGAATGCATTTGCTGGTCCAGCTTTTCTCCAAAACGAACCATTTTGTGACCTTTGGGACTGCTCTTGCCATGGTGAATCAATGGATGCGAAGTGACAGTGCTCTCCTGACCCTACCTAAAGCACTAATATGAAAGACACCAAAATGTTCAGCTTAATGGGCTTAATGAGCATATGGTCCCAAGGGCAGAGGGGTCCCTGCCTCACAGGAATCCCTGCTCCACCCTGTCCCCCATCACATCCTAACATTCACATGTTGAAGAGCCCATCCCCACAGCCCTGTGGATAACTCTTTTGCCCCTGGTGAAAAATAGTGACATTTGTTTCACAACTGCCTGTTTCTATATGTGTATAGCCTCTTCCTTATCTCTGAGGCATTTTTGAAATTCCTAGCATTGTACCCTGCTCTCTTGCTCTCCCAGGCATCTCACATAACTTTATGCTTCCCTGCCGCACAGTTCTGAGCACTAGTTACTGTATGTCTGAGGAAACATCCAGAGCAACCTTAATATTCTATCTGAAAAGCAGCTGCTAGTCTCAGCAATTGTCATAAGGAATGCTTTATAGTTGGTCTGCATCGGGATGTGTCTAATATTACTGAGGACAGGATAAGTCAGATCTGTGCGTCTCTGTGTAATATCGTATTGTGAGAGACTTCCACCTTTTCTGCTGCTGCAGACAGAAAGTGCATATTGCTGGAAAAGGCAAGCCTTTCAATTAAGTTCACCAAATGTGTGTTTCAGTTTTAGGATGATATCAGAAGTGCTTCAGAAAATTGAATATTTTTGGGTTTGGGATATTTTTTACAGAGCTCTATTAAGGGATTAAAAAATATTGGCATCATTAAAAGAGGTAAGGAAACATTTTTTAGGCTGTCAAAAATCATTGCAGCCCCAGATACATCCATTCTTGCTCTGCCCCAGACACTGTTTTCCTGTAACACAGGGACTTGTCAATGGAAGAGTTACCATGACATACAGCTGGAGTGCAAGGGTGAAATGGTGAGCTGGTGTTTCACCTGTAAAAATAACATAGACAAACATGTGTTGGGAATTAGTCCTTTAGTGAATCTTACAATTCAAGTAGGACAGGGACTAGGCACCTTGGAGTTTCCTACTACCCCTTTGGATTTGTGATGGCTCTAGTGAGGTAAATATAGACACACTGAGTCGCATCAGTTAAAATACAAGCCTAAAGTTTAAAAATTGACCAAGAGCTTTAGAAAGTAGTTCCATTTTTCTATTATTTTTAACATTGTATTGGTCAAAAATACTTGATTAATTATTGCTTGCTTTTCATTATTGTTCTTCATAATGAGACTCTCTTTTAAGGAAGAAAAGGTTGTAAAGGGCAAAACAACTGACTTAAGTGATAGCCTAACACCTTTGTCTTCCATGACATTATGCTTGTAAAAATCTGCTTTATGTTGTATCTATGTTGGGACAAGCCCGTGCAGAAGTTTGTAAGGAAAAATGGTGGAGAAAAACGGTGGAGAAGAATACTCTATGTAGTGAAACTGGTATGTAGAGACTGTTAGACTGGATTATATCCATCATTCATCTAGTCTAGCATCCCACATCTGAGAGCTGTCAGTGCCAGATGCTTCAGACAAAAGTTCAAGAAGCTTTCAGACATGGGATTGTCTTGATTACTGATAGTTAAAGTTTGGCTAAAGCTCTGTAGACTATGTTTTAATACTTCTTCCAAAATGCTTGTCCTTGATGTTTTCAAGGTTTATGCAAACATCTAGCCCTTACTGGTGACCTTAGGGTCTGCTTATGGGAACAAATCCCAAGGTTCAATTCCATCTTGCATGAAGCGTTTTTTTCTGTACCATTCTGATCATTCTGTTTCATATAAACTTTCTTGTGAGGGAAGATAAAGAACAGAAGCTCTTTACATAGTTTCTTCCTATGAGCCCAGTGCTCCATGTGCATTTTATACTGCCCTGCTTTTTGTCACAGCTATGAGATGAAAACTCTGAAACTTAAAACTAGGAGAGAAAGAAGAGATTCAGGAGGGCAAAACTGGTCCTATTTTTCCTGGTTTGAACTATTTGAAGCAAACAAATATTTAAGTATGCTTGTAGAATAAACTTTAAATCTGTAAAAGTGAATAACAAAAAGTGAGTCTTTTCTCAGTAGCAGCTTATAAAATGATGAACAATTGCTTTTCCCATTTGAGAATCTGACAATGCAGTAAACATCTTGTTGATTGAAACTTGATAGCAATAACTTTTTGTTTCAGCTTTGCTTCATATGTAAAAAATGCAAGAGGATTTGACTTTGGAGGGGAGAAGAGTTGCTGTAGACCAGAATGTTTGATGTTTTGTTAAAAGGAATGTTAGTATTGTGTTTTTCACTTTTTTTCTGAAGAAAAAACGTTTAGGAGGGGGAAGCAAAACCACTGTGTATACTTTTTATGTGCTTAGAAGTCGCTTAACCTGCCTTAGCCAAATGGCTTAGAGAATGGAAGAGGGTGAAGGGAGAATGAAATGTGTGTGGAAGTTTTCACATAGCAGAAGTGTTCTTGATATACTTGCAGATTATTTCTAGAGCATCCAGATGTTTAAAATACTGTTGTATGAGGAATTCTCACTGCCACATACAGTCAAATTATAGTGCTTACAACTCTTGTGGTTTGAAAATGTGTTTTTGTTGTTTCAAGAGGAGGAAGGGAGGATGGAAATTTTAGTTTTTGGCAGGATTCCTTTACAGAGAATAGAAGAACAGAGCAACTAGAAAAAGTAACAAAATAAAAGCAGTCAACAAGATGGGAATGAATAAATAAAAACATAGATACTTTCCTTTTTTTTTAGTCTGATTGTTTTTTCTTGAAATGATGTCAGCTCTAGTACACTTTTCTCTAGTTTTGCAAACAGCTCAGTAAAACTCAAGCTGTTTAGATGGATCTGCATTAGTTTGGGAAGTCAAACTATCAACATTTTGCTGTTAACACTTTGTTGAATATGAAGGTTAATTTGAATGGTACATATTCCCAAGAGCACTAGGTGCATCCGGGACTGAGTAGTGAAGCCATCTAGGCATATGACAACACTGCTTTTTGAAACAGGAAAGGGACATCTCTAAAGTTGATGAGTATCTGATATGAGAAAGAGAGGACCTTTAAAATCTGGAAATTGAATTGCACTCCTAGAAGCCTGTAATTATTTTTCTCCATGTTGTTTGTACTTGTGTGAAGTAAAATTCTACACATTTTTATTGCCTTTATTTCAGCTTAGGCTTTACTTGATCACAGACAGCTTGGCTTTCATTCAAGTATGGATATTTAGTGGGAGACAAAAATATTTGTTGTCCAGATTCAACTGACGCATGCAATATTCAGCAATGCTATTGTGAGCATATAACAAATGGAAATCAAGAAAGAGTCCTGATTTCAATGTTAAAAGCCCATGTTAGCCCCTCTAAGAAAGTAGATAAAAATGTGTTACTTCATACCCCTTCCCTCAAGTTATTATTGTATTAAACCATCTTTAGCTGCTGGGAGCATTCATATTAAAAAATGGAAATATTAACAATATGGTAAATAATTGTTGCAGGGGGGAGAAAGAATATTTTAAATTAAGTGAATAGTTAACTTCATTTTTGCACACCGTGGAAAGAATATATAAACTGTTTTGACATGTCCAGATGCTTGTTTTAGAATCACAGTCTTTCCAGACATTACTCAATCCACCTGACATTGGAGAAGTAGGATTTGTCACTAGTTCCTGACATAATGTGTTTTCATGCTGAATTCAGAAACTCTTAACTCTATTAATGTTGAGTCATTTATGCTAAAAATATATTTTTTTTTCTGCTGTCCAATCTACTCCAATAGACATTACTTGAGGGAAAATGTGCAACCTGATATAAATGGAAGAAGCTGGGAGTGGAGCCATTAGGAGATCCCTCCATCAGTAATTTTTAACCACTCTGCCTTGAGGAGAACCTTATTGTTTCAGACATTTACAGTTCTGTCATTGTTAAGAAGCAATTTTCCATGCTGGTTTATGGGACTTCATTAGAGGTTATTAGTGAGTAAAGATTGTATTCCTGCTTTCCTTCAAAACAGCACATGTGCTCTTTTAACTAGTTGTATTTAAAGTGATTTAGGTCAGATCCATTTAAGGTAATTTTTGATTTCCAGGAAGTCAGATCTTGTCTCACTATAGAAAAGCTTTCCTTAGTTTTGCTACAAAGTCACAGGGAAGCTGAGGCAGTCCCTGTGCCAGCAGAGGGGCTTGGGCGAGACCATCACCGTACGTGATCTAACACTGGCACAGGAGGATTACTGCCTGCAGACAATAAGAGTCTTCTTCCAACTGACAAAAGAAGGTCTCATCTGCCTCTTCATTGCTAGGTGGTTCGCAGCCAACATCACCAGAATATTGCACACATTGGTTTATTGACTAATTCTAATTTATGAACTCTTTGCTGGTGACTGTGTGTCATCACTTCTATCCCCTGTTGTTCCCTGATTAAAGCTCTCTGCTCAAGGTTGGTCTGCCTCTATCATATGACATCACAACATCAGTGTTGCAATCATTGTTTTAACTACAGTTAAATCAGGTTGAGGTAAGCCCTGGATTTCATTTTATCTCCTAACATGAAACTCTACTCTGCTTTTTATTTACACTCATTTGGGCCTACTATGCCCATTTCTTAATGAAGGGAGATGTAAAAAATACACCATGTTCATTAAAAAATCCATTACTTCATCAACAAAAGATATTGACCTCTGAGGTGAGTCAGTGGAACTGTTGATTTGAGTGACTCTTTTGCTGTAAGATCCTAATGCTTGGGTGGATTTTACATCCCTTCTGATGGTTAGCAAGAGCACTCTGTGATTGTATTGATACTGAAATTGGTTGGATAGAAACTTTCAAACTGAGATTTGCATATTAGAAAGCAGGCATTATTTATTGCAGCACGCTGGTCACTTAGAGGATCCTTCCCCTAATCAATTGTGCTGAGTGCGAGGTAAACAGAGTTTTATAATACACACTGATTACATACTCATTAGCTATCCCCACTTCCTTCACCTTATTTGACATAGTTGCACCCCTTATTGGAAGTCCTTTTATGATTCTTTTGGATCTATCTTTAATGTCTAGTGTCCTTTTTAGGTGTCTGCTCCTCAACCCCTGCATCTGAGTATGCTCAATATCATTGTTTTGTATAACTTTTGCTTTGTCAGCTTTGCAGAGCTGAGCTGGCACCCTGCTTGTGTTTTGCATGGCTTCTGTTTCCGTAAGTTACATCCTTTATCTATTTCTCCAAGGCTGTACTGTTCTGTTCCACTGTCCTTGATAAAAGTGTTGTTCTGTTTTACTATCCTTATCAAGTGAATAAAATGCTGTTCTGTTCCAGTCTTCTTATCAGTATGGGCATGTAGGAAGAGGTATAGGATTTCCCTAAAACAACTAAATCACTATAGAAATGATTTATAATTCATTCAGTGTGAGGGTTTTGGCTTATTCAGACGTAGGACTTTGAGAAGTCTTCTTTTCTTTATTTCTTCTTTTTGTCCCCCAAACAAAGAGACTTTAAAGTCACAAGTGATGAAATAAATGTACCCAACTTTCTTATCCTCCACTCTCCCTGAAAAAAGGTGTTGCAAGGGCATTCTTCAGTATTTCAGCTTTTCATGGCTTGACATCCCCTCCAGTTTTAATATCCTTGATCTTCATTTGATTTTACAGCCACTTCCTGCTAAGGCAAAGAAAGGATCCCTTCCCTTCCCTTCCCTTCCCTTCCCTTCCCTTCCCTTCCCTTCCCTTCCCTTCCCTTCCCTTCCCTTCCCTTCCCTTCCCTTCCCTTCCCTTCCCTTCCCTTCCCTTCCCTTCCCTTCCCTTCCCTTCCCTTCCCTTCCCTTCCCTTCCCTTCCCTTCCCTTCCCTTCCCTTCCCTTCCCTTCCCTTCCCTTCCCTTCCCTTCCCTTCCCTTCCCTTCCCGGAACTTCCCTTCCCTTCCCGGAACTTCCCTTCCCGGAACTTCCCTTCCCGGAACTTCCCTTCCCTTCCCGGAACTTCCCTTCCCGGAACTTCCCTTCCCTTCCCTTCCCTTCCCTTCCTGGAACTTCCCTTCCCGGAACTTCCCTTCCCTTCCTTTCCCTTCCTGGAACTTCCCTTCCCTTCCCTTCCCTTCCCTTCCCTTCCCTTCCCTTCCCTTCCCTTCCCTTCCCTTCCCTTCCCTTCCCTTCCCTTCCCTTCCCTTCCCTTCCCTTCCCTTCCCTTCCCTTCCCTTCCCTTCCCTTCCCTTCCCTTCCCTTCCCTTCCCTTCCCTTCCCTTCCCTTCCCTTCCCTTCCCTTCCCTTCCCTTCCCTTCCCTTCCCTTCCCTTCCCTTCCCTTCCCTGAAAAGATTTCCTGTTTTGTTTTGTTGGATTTCTCTTGTTTTCTGGGGTGTTTTTTTGTGTTTTTTTTTTTTAACCAGGAGATCAGAATTCCTGTGCTCCTGTAGACCTGGCTGCTCAGCCCAGCTTCCACTTGCTGTGTCTGCTATGCACCAAACCACCTTCTGTGCTGCCAGATCAACGAGGCCTGCATGCCCCACACCTGGGCAAAGATTGGCTTAGAACCAACAACAGCAGCAGCAGAAAACCAGACAACTTGCTTGATGTGCTTCTGGAGATCACCATTCCCTTGGGCTGTGGGGGAATGTTTTGTGGCTTCTGTTACACAGTAGACTGGTGGCCAGCCCTTGCCCTCTTTACTATGTGCCAGTCTGGCTGGGGCGCCCTGTCCTGAGCTGAGGTGTCACCCTCAGGCTTGGGAGCCCAGAGGCATCTCTGCAAAGCATGATGCAGAAAAAGGGCTGCTTGAAGCAGAGCTTCATGTGAATGGCAAAACAATTCCAAATGTGTGTGGGGTGTTTGCTGTTGTTTATTTTCTTTTTTGTTACTGCAACTTCTTTACAGCTTTTCCACAGTCAGCTTTGCAGCTGCCAGCAGTTTTTCAAGTGAAATGCTTCTGATTTTGGTCAGTGTCAGCAAATACAGTGTCTGCAGCCTGTCTGTAGTATTTCCAAAAATGTTAGCTTGGACAGAGGACTAATGGGTCAAAAATACTTCTTGAAGTTGTGATAGTAGGGAATGCTACAGATGGTCTATCATGAGATGCTGAAATGAACCATTCACTGAGTGATGGGTGAAAGGAGGGTCTAGTAAAGGTGTTGCTGTAAAGGAGGGCTCATGTTAGATAGCCACCATGATTTTTTGCAGAACTGAAACTCCCCTGCATTTTGCTCGCATTGTGGTTTTTGACTAGGCGGGTGGATATGCCAGTGCTGCTGAGACTTGGGAATGGGGAAGGCAGAAAAGAGACCACTGGTCCCTTTCCAGACCTTAAATCCTTGCTCTACCGAGGACATTTCTTCACCAGTGATGTCTCAGCAGATCCTGAGAGTGAATGAAAATGCAGGTGTGAACAAGTATTGATTTGCACAGTTACATTAGCTGCTCTTTAGCCATGGTTCAGGACTCACACACAAAAAAGCAGGCTGTAATCCACCCGCCCGGGTGTCTAATGCCAGCATGTCCAGACAAAATGTTGGGACAGAGCTGGCTAATGTAGGATGGAGACAGGGCATTCAGGAGGAGCAGAACATCAATAAGCAAGTAGGAGAAGTGAAGGATCACAGGACTGGGGGGGGTGACAGTGCAAAAGGGGACAGGAGGTATGGATCAGCCTCTGTGGGAGAAGAGGCAAATGTGGAATGACAGAGCACAGAGCATGTGCATGAGCATTCCTCTGGGACACCTGAACTATTCTGAAGCCAGGTCCCGAGTTCCACATCCTTTATTATGCTACACCTTATTATACCCTGGTGTTCAATCCCTATATGGCATTTAACCTGTGGATCTCAAAGCAAGGCCTTGAATGAAGTACTGAGGTCCAATTCTCCAAAAAGGATGAAGGGAGACAAACCAGCACACCTCCAGAGCAGACCTAAGGTTCAGCCTCCAGCCGCCCACTGCCTGAGACACACTTAGGCACAGCTCTGTGGCTGTAGTGATTAAGGGCCCCAGAACAGCCCTCAGAGCTGTAACCATTTGATTCTTGTACTTGTTTCCTGTTCCTCCACTCCTCTGCTAGCATTTGTTCTTGGACAGAACTGGAAGCAGAGTGTTGGGCTAGTTCAGTACATATGTAGGAACTCTGTCCTTGGGTGTTGGTACTCTGATTTAACTACAGTCAGAGAGGAGACAAATGCACAGCTGCTATCAGCTTAAGGTCTGCTGCTTGCCACGTGTATCTCCTGAAGTCCTGCGCTGGTGCGCACCATGAGACTGAGGGGTGCCAGGCACAAGGAATCTCATTCATCATGTCCACCAGTGACACTGGGACAGTGGAACCCCTGTTTTCAGTGCAATCTCCATCTCTGGGAAGGTATTTGCCATGAAATAGCTGTTTTTCCCATCTCTTAAGGAAACTTACCAGTCTGACCATCTAGGAGCCACTCTGGCAGTCGCAGTGCTGCCACCACAGACTGTCACTGCTGATATTGCAGCCCCTTCAGAGCTGACAGCTCCAGTAACCCCACAGGAACCCCACACGACTCCCTGCACACCCCACTCTCACAAAATCAGACTGGGTTTCCAATGGCACAGTCTCAGATGTCTCATTCCACAAAGCCATTTATTCACGGTGCAGTAATTCAGAGACAGCTCAAGCTGGTGCCTCCGAGGACAACCCACAGAAAAGGAACCCCATAGCTTTTATACTGTCACAGTCCAAGCATGGAAAGTCTCAGATCTTCCTCCTGAGAGGAAACCCATCTGGTCACCTGATGGGTTTCACAGGTCCCTGTTCCTTTTGTTATACAAAGAGTCGTCACCAGTTCACAGCTTTTGCCTCAGGCTCAGTCTGCACCTTTCTGCTGCAGCTGCACCCTGAGATATCTGCACTATATGTATTCCTCCACACCACCAAAGAAAACAAAAGTGTGAAGCAAAACGTGGGAGCTTCCATCCTGTTAACTATCATGGGCAGGGCATTCAGACACACATGAAAAACCACTTCTAGTCCATCCACTACAGCTACTTCAACACATCATGTGTGTACACTTCTCTTCTTTCACCTGTCTAGTTGTATTTATTTCTACCTCATGATATGCTGCTGTGTCTCCCAGGTGTGCTGGAAGCTGCAAACAATGTAAAAAAGAAGGGGATTCAGTGAAGAATTGTCCTCTTACCCATGAGCACTCTTTCTTTCTCCTCTAGTTCTCATATGGCTTCAAGAAAGTCCCTCCAGTGGTAGCTTCCTTCATTCTCCTTTTCTTTTATTATTACTTCCTGGAGATTCGAAGGGACAAAGTGATGATTGTCAGCCTTGGTCAGCATAGGGCAAGTAAGACTCAAAAAAAGACTCTCTCTCTCTCTCTCTCTCTCTCTATATATATATATATATATATATATACTTATTAATGAATAATAAAAGTCCTAATCCCAATCCTAATTATTTGGAAGGTGGATTTGGATTATGATTATTATTATTATTATTGTTTCTAGAAGATTATTTTGTCCTGAAGGAGCTTGTCCCACATATGTATGAGAAGGTAATGGGCAGCACCTTTGTTGTCCTTCAGTTACAAATGAGAACCGGAGAAGCAGCAAAAGTCACCCAAGAAAGTACTTTTACCTCATTGTCCTGAGGTCCTGTGTCAGCAGCTCCAAGGAAGGACTGCCCTATCTTCCCATGCCAGCTGTTACCTGTTCTTTCCCATGCTAGGATTCCCTCCAGATCTGTGGGCCAGGGATTTGTGTTGACCTTGCTGATTGTAGTAAGGAGACCTCTGTGACTGCACTGAATTACAGTTCCTCAAAGAGAGATAGGAGTCCCAGGGCCATGAACAATACCACCCTGATAGCTTCATATCCTCATACACCTCTCTGCTCAAGAGATTTGTAGTCTGGAATTCTGGATACATTATTTTCTGCTTGTCATCCCACTTTTTTCCTTCTTGTGCTGTCTGCTCCCACCCAACCAAAATTAATATCCCCAGTAGCAGGAACCTGAATCACTGTGAGGGCAGTTAAGACACTCAGTTGCCCTTAGTAGAGTAAACCCCTCAGAAACATGTGTAAGTAGAAGACAGCTACATGGCAGATGTTTATATATATGCACACATACACATATACACACACTCTCCCTCTTTCTAATGTCTTGACACGTGGAGAGCAGCTACACATGCAGCGCACTTTGTATTGTACATCAACTTCAAACATAGCCCAAATCAACCATGGAAATGGCAGCAATTATGGTAAGCTGAAACCAAACAAACTACAGCAACCTAATGGTTTCAATGGCAGTAAAAAAAAGTCCCTCATCACCCAGCTGCAGGGGCTGATAGGAATACAAACCTCAAGGCAGCTTACGGTTTCCGGCTGTCATCAGCTATCAGCTTGGATACTTGATATATTGAATAATCAGTGTTTGAACTGATGGAAGTGACCTTAAAATATACTGGGGAGGGGGGAATTTACCCAGTGTGCGGTGGGCAGTGGAAATTGTGGTTGGAATACATTTACATGTATTTAAATGTTTGTACTGTGGGGTGGAATTGAAACACAGTGAAAACAAATGCCTTAGTCACTAAAATGGTCAAATATGGAGATATATGAAGCCAGGGAAAGGGCTCTGTAGAAGACAACAGCAGTTTAAGGATGTATTCCTGGCAAGCTGTCCTTCTGAGGCCTGTATTTATTTACAGATGGCAAAACAAGTGATTGAGAAGCATGGGGGAAGGTCTTCAATAGGCAACTGAAAAATGGCATTGAAGTTGTCTGCTCAGAAGGGCTTTAACAACAAGGCTCTTGAGGAAGAGCCTTGCTTCCTTCTACCTTGGAGGGGATGTCAGAGACCTGCCTGACATGGTGATGGCAGGAAGGATGGCAGGATGGCCAGCTCCAGCAGCCTCCACATTTGTGCTGCTCAGTGCTTCAGCAAGGAAGATGAATATCTTTCACTGACCATTCTTGAGACGTCCCATGGGGTTAGGATTGTGTGCAGAAAGTGGGAAGAGCCTCAGGGGTTGAAAGGAGGGAACTGGCTGGCTTTCCAGGCTCCCCCTGCATCTGTTACAGGCATCCAACTTTGAGGAACCTGAGAGGAATGTGCTTAACTTTTTGCCAAGGTTTGTGTAAAATTGTATTCCTGAGTTGATTTGTCCTTTTTAACCGGCCTTGTCACTAGCAAAAGTCAGGCTTTAGGGAGGAAAAATTAAACCCAGTGTGCAGATGTTACAGACAGGACAGTTGGCATGCAAGAGAAGCTTTTCTAGAATTGCAAGAATGCATGAAGCATTCTAGATGCATGAAGTGCCAGAAACAGAGAGGTACCAGTTTTGGGTACCAGCTTTCATCATACATCTCTACTCTCCTCTCCAGCACTGCAGTCCTTTAATTGAAAAATGACCTCTTTGGAAATTTGGAACACAGACAGATTTTTTGCTAAGAGACCGCCACTCACTTATCCCTCTTCTGGCTCTTTAATTTAGGTTAAATTTAAAGGAAATAACTTGAGGTTTGGAAACACATATCTCCAGGGAGCAGGTCAGTAGTATGGTATGGAATGAAGCCAATAGCTGTAGAGATCATCTACTTTGAATTGAAGTAGGTAAAGACAGGGAAACCAAACCAAACCTTTTCTATATGCATTGCTTGTTCTTTGTTTTTGTACTACGTTGTGCCTCACAGAGCACTGTGCAGCTACATAGAAGAGGCCTCAGGTTAGCTGATAAATACAGCCAAGTTTTCAGGCTCATGGATATTCACTCAGCTGCCTACTGAGTGCCCTGCTACCTGTTTTACATCTCTGTGGTTTGGGGTATTTTACTTCTCAGGCAAAAACGGGGTCATGTTTCTCACATTTACCATGGGGCAGTAAGGTTGGCGAGCCTTTACCAAAGTACCATGGAACGGCTTGTGCAGCATAAAGTTTGCACTTCTGCTTTCCCAAATGTAGCTTTTTCATATCCCTGGCTGCTCTGGCGCATCTCTCTGCAGAGACAAAAAGGTCTTCTTCATCAGGGTTGGTGGGGATGGTGAAGATAAAACATGGTTTGTACCAGTACTGAGGGAAGCTCTGTCTTGCAGAGACACAAGGCTACAACCTTTCTTTTTCCTTTCCTGCTCTCTCTCCACCATAATAAAAATGTTTCCTATCCTTACCTAGTGGTAACTTTAGAGTCTGTGATGTGGGGCAGGAAGGCTGAGAAATCAAAGTCCTCTTTAAATCCTCAAACCACAGCAGGAGCACCAGTGGAAAGCCACACTGCTCTTCTTCTCCACTTCCCGCCTGACCAATCTTGGTTGGGGTTAAATACACAGCCCAGATTTTGCATTACTCAGACACAGCCATCTTTTAAGCAGGAGTATCTTCACATTTCCAGCAGTGCTAGTGATTGATTTGATGAGGACCACAGACCCTTGGCAAAGGGGCTGCACCTGCACTTGCCAAATTTTCTGTTGTATTAAGCTGAAGTGAGGTTTTTATGCTGTAGTCATGAAGGCACTGATTTACAGAGAGGCTCTGGAATGACCAATCTGCAGAGCAGGTCTGCATGATAATTTTAAAGGACTAAAAAAATTTGAAACAGGAAATTAGGAATATGCACAACTAAAATTCCTCTCTGCTCCCTTGAGTTGCCTTAATGGCTCTGTTTTACCTCTGTATGACCACTCTTGCCTTTAACTCTCCAAGTGGTGTTATTCTGTCAGAAAGAAGATAGTATGTTATCCCAGACAACCACAAATGAGCAAGAAAACAGAATTCTGTATTTTTTTTCACTTTCTTAAGCCCATCTGCTCAAATATGGCAATTCTCTGGTGTAGAGGAGTTCAGCCATTCTGTATCTGGCAGGTAAAAGTCATAAAACATGGAAGTCCCCAGGCAATTCACAGCCACTCTTTCTGTAAAGAAAAACGAAGCAGAATGATACAAGCTGTTTGGAGTAGACACATGTAAAGAGAGCAGCACATCTCTTTTTGTCTCAGCCCCCTTACCCAGACAAACAAGTCTTCAGATGCATTTGCAGGGAAATGTGCCAGAGGAGGCAGGGAGTGATGCTGGGGAAGCTGAGTACTCGTTATCTTAATGATGCACCAAGCCTGGAACATTTAAAAAATAGATGTAATCTTTGGAAAAACCACAGAACAGACAAAAATATATGTGCTTATCTTCCAATCTGGTCAAAAGAGACAAGTCGTTCCAAGCACTTCTTTAAAAGTATTCTTTTTCTCTGTAAAATAGAATGCTGCAATTCTGGTGAAAAGTGCCCATGAAAACCAAGTGCTACCAGAATGCTATTTTTGTGAAAGAAAGCCTGTTGCTTACTTAACTGAAATCTCATGTTTTCACAGAGTTTGTGGGCTTGGCAAGTCTTTCATCAAGTAAATATTTACCTTTCTTACCACAAAGTGTCAACACTGCTTTGGGCCTAAATGTTACCTGGAATAACATTTTTATTATCTAGATCAATTTCAAAAAGTAAGAAATGACCACAATTTCAAATTAAATTTGGTAATAAAAATGAATTAATGGACATATATGACCAGGCAGCTCACACCAGTCTTCAACACTGAGTTACTTAGTACACTCATAAGTCTGTCATTAAGCCCCTAAGTGTATGTATCACATCTAAATGTTTCTTTCAATTCCAAAGCACAGGATAGGGCACTAATTTTTAGAGTTCAGATTTGTCAATGCAGACTTTATTGGACCATCAGTCAGGTGAAGCAACCAACAGTAAAAGAAAAGTGTCTGGCAAACACTCCTGTGGATAAGCATGCGGTAACTGTGATTTGTGGTGACTGGGTTTATATTAGATGTAAAGAGATGGAAGCCACAAATATGCCTAGATCATCATCAGGTTTAGTGAATTTAAACAGCAATAACTATTATCCTCAAATTCCTATCAGTTGCAAATCACCTGGGCTTTGCCTCTTAATGCCTTTGATACTCATAATTCTCCTAGTAAAAACATTTAGGCAGCCAGTAAGAAGGCAGAAAGGATAACATGTGATTTAGGTGACTGGTTGCCAAAATGAATAACAAAAAGAGAGCAAATTAAATTAACATTTTCCAAATAGCTCGAAGCAGGAATGTAATTCTGCCGAGGTATTTGGTACATACTTGCAAATACTACATTTGAGGAAAGGCACATCTGGTTTCTAAGTAATTTGCCGAGGAAAAAAAAGTATAAGCAACAAGTTTATAAAGTAATTTAGGGGCTTAATGATGCAGATAAGCATCTAGTGGGAGATTTATGCCTGTGTTCTTTTGAAAAATCCAAAAGGATGTCCAATTTACAAACTTAGGTTGCCTAATACTTTTAAGATTTGGTCTTAGTTTCAAAATAAATGCACATTTGCAACAAAGGCCTTGACCCGGGTGAGTGTGTAGCTGCACACTTTTTGCCAGACCCGGGTGAGTGTGTAGCTGCACACTTTTTGCAGGTGTGGACTGCAATGTGACACACATTCTGTGGCAGATAGGTTCATATCCCTGCAGTTATAACAAGACCACACTGAATGATTAATAATGGCTTGGCGGAAAAATACAAATCAATGTAGGGCTGTGAACTGAAGGGGGAACTTGTAACCCTTTAGGTTTTGCTATCTTGCATAGAGAATACTTGACATTACTATAGCAGGGGGAAAATACTTGACATTGCTATACATTAGGGGGAAAACCAGGATTTGTTTTTGTATTCTGTTTATATTAAAAAGGGGAAAAAGAAAAAAGAAATTAGGGATTTCTGGGTATGCAGAAGAAATATTAGGAGATAAATTATTCTGTAATATAGACATACTAAAAACCTGAAGGGGTGAAAGGAGGTTGTCACTAGAAGAATAAATTATTTTCTTCAGTAGGAGGAGTTTGATCATGTCTTGGAAAGAAAGGAATCTTTCTTACAGCAAATTAATTCCAGTCCTTCTTGTAGAGGTTCGTGTTAAAAATTTTTCACAAACAGAAATACCTCAAGAACACAATTTCTACAGAAAATCCTACATAATTCTAAACAGGAGTTGACTGCACACAGAAACAATTGTTTGGTGGTGCAGATCCTGATTACTTCAGCATTGCTTCAGCTAATCTCTGACATGCAGTTAAAGTAACCTGAACCATGCCATTTAAAATCAAAATGACTGTCTATGCAGGCTTTTATATCTCTGCTGAAAAAGCCATCATAAAGAAACAAACCAATACAAAAGGATACAAACATTTGCTTTCTTTAACAGCTAACCCTTTAATGGGAGTTTCTTTGAGAAAGCTCTTCTGTAAGAGAGAATTCACATATGGGCACATATACTTTTCTAGCCTCGTGGGCTTGTTGCTGAGGTTTTTCCCCCCCTGGTTTTTATTTTATTTTTTGTTTGTTTGTTTTTGCCGGAGGTTTTGTTTGTTTGGGTTTTTAGTTTGGTTTTATTTTTGTGGGTTTTGTTTGTTTATTTGTTTCCTTTTGTTTTGTTTTGTTTAGGGTTTTGTTTTGGCTGTAATTTTTATGGTTATTTTTTTAATTAAAGAAACCTTTCTCCTGCAACAAAAATAGACATTTTCCCTGGCCAACTTCTCTGGAAACTTGTCGTTTCCCTGATCAAGTCTACCAACACCCTCTGGGCTGTTGACTGAGCCACTGCTTCCTCCCGCTCGGTGCCAGTGTTGTCCAGCGCGATCAATAAGGGTTGGGCTGTGGGCTGGAGGTGCGTTTGTAGCACATGAACATCTGGAAGTCATTCCCGGCTGGAGTGGACCGTGAACACACTAGGCAGACAGGATCCTATAACGTCTCTCCTGTCTCAGCCTTAGCTGCCTCCGATGGCCAGATAATGAGAGCAGTGCTCTGAGTGAAAGTGTTTATGTGTTTATGTGACCGCAGGTATGAGCTTTTTTTGCTGCTGATTTCTCACACAGT
The DNA here is from genome assembly GCA_024362935.1 of Setophaga petechia. NCBI lineage: Eukaryota > Metazoa > Chordata > Aves > Passeriformes > Parulidae > Setophaga > Setophaga petechia. Next base: position 25,172,567 of record JANCRA010000004.1, on the reverse strand, counting down.
CTGCAGACAGTCAGAAGGGATTTCATGGGGACAGGGCAGACCCTGAGCAGTGTGACAGGGTGCAATCCCCACCATCTCCAGGACTTCCTTTTCTCTTGCCTGTTGTAGCAATGTATTGCCTATCATCATTAGGGCTTTCTTCCTAGAAAACAACTTTGACCAAGAACATATTTACAAGAAGGGTGTCAGCTAGCATCATATAGACAAGTGGAGTGATTTTTTAAAGGTTTTTCTCTTCCAATTAGTTTTTGAATAAGATTAGTATCTCTTGAGTTAACTCACCAAACAGTTTGAAATCCTTGCACAAACTTAAAAGCCACAGAAAAGCTTGCCAAGGTTCACATATATATATGCATTTGCCTGACTATGCAGTCCCATTGGACCAGAGCAGTGAACATGTGAAGTATATTCACCATACAGCTAGAATTCCACTGCATATGTGGTGGAGCTGCCTGAGGAGACAGTGTAGTCCTCAAAAACAACCGGCAAAACACTTCTCTTGCTAGTCCTCTAGGAGAGGAAGGAGTTTGGATATGCCTGTTGGAAGGGTTTACTGAACAGTGTCTTGAGAGCAGCACTGAAAAAATTATTACTGAGCAGGCTTTGAAGGCTGCAGTTTGGTGGTACACCGAGAAGTTTTTTAGCTTATCATTAGATTTCATGACCCTTGTGACCAAGGCCACTGAGCACATTACAGACTTCAGCACCTTTGTCCTTTAAAATATCTTTCAGGAACTGTCATTACTGCTGTTATTACTCCTTCTGTTCCATGCAATGACCACACATTTGGCTGGTGTGTAAATGCAGCCTGGAGCCAGGGGCAGGACCCATCACCTCACCGGCCCATTGCACCATCTCAGCAGGTATCTCCAGGATCATCCCAGCATAGCCCAGGAGGAGCAATGGGAAGAGAAACAAGGTACCTCCTGCTATCTTAATTTGGACACTTGACATAAGCTGATTAGGTGCCTTGTACCAGGAGTTAGGAGCATACCTAGAGGCAAGAGCTGTGCTCTGGAGCTGGCACAACATTGGTCCACTGCAAGATCAAGTAACCCAGCTGCAACGTGGAGCACTACAGAAATGTGGCCCCAAAGCCACAGAAAGCAATGAGAGTGAATAGCTGAAATCATTGCTAGGAGCTCAGCTTAGAAACCATCCTGGCTTATTTTCATAATTTTTTAAAAAAATTCAGTTATGAAAGAATCTGTATCCTAATTTTCCTGAAAATTAATGTAACCATATTCTGCTAGCTTTTTAAATGATTACAGAGTTTTTTCACACATTAATATACTGCTTGCTTTTTGGTTAACTAGTTAACTGTTACTGATATTACCTAGACAGATGACTGTTTTATAATAGGTTGAATGAAATTTATTGACAGTTTAAAATTAAGAAGTTGGAATACAGATATATCTGCTAGCAGCCATAAGAGAATAGAATAACATATTTTATATTTGTGAAGTAAATATCTACCTTTCAGCATTAGCTTGCATACTTTTCCTTTCCTAATCAATAAAAAAATGGAAAGATATTAGACTGAAACTACTCTAGAATCTGTTTTGTCAGAAATTAAAGAGAACATTATTCCAGATTCATTATTTTCTAGTCCAATTCAAGTTAGATTATACATAAATAATAGAAAAATATCTTTCTCCCTTCAAAACCACTCTAGCATGAAACTCATACGTGTCCAAGCGTGTGCATGAACAATAACAGAAAACAGATACTAAAAAAAAAAATTAAAATGTTTGGTAAATTTTGTTAAACAATTTCATTGGCAATAGAAACAGGAAAATGCTTTTTTTGATGTCCTACTCTAATTAGTTACACAAAAATCAAAGGTATAAATCTAAATAATGTGTCTCATTATGATGTGTTGACATCTGCTGTTATTTTAGGTATCTACTTCAGGCACTTTGCTTATTAGGACAAGTCTTTTACAACAGTTTTTGAACTAAATTCCCATAATCCTTAGTTTACTCATGTTAAGAGCCTAAATAAACCTTTCTAGTTACGGTTTAAAGGAGATACTTTGTTTCTTTACTGCCAAAGAAAATGTTTGCTACTTCCTCTTAAAGGAATATCAGTTTGATACCACCCTTCGTGTCTAATCTACAGATGTGTTTGTACTCCTGTTTCTAGATGAAGATCAACAAGAGGTATTGGCTTACAAACATTTGTGTCTAAACCCACATGCTAAATTTATTTTATTTGTATTACTAAAATTATTTGTATAATTTTAGTAATTTAAAAAGAGTCTTTATAACATATGATTTAATGGTGTTGAAAATTATAGGATTCTCAGGTCTAAGTTGTTAAATCAGTTGTTAAAGTGGTTCTCCAAGCTCTCAAGATGACCACAGGCTAGAAGATTCATTTCAGTGTGACAAGATTTCAGAGGAATATATTTATAAACTAAAGCATGTTTATTTAAAGCCCACTGGAAATAAAGTCAGTAGAAATGTGTTGGAACAATGCACTTAATAGAAGTACTACATCATGGATCCAGCACAGAAATTGTGGCTTAGTACTTTGAAGATGCTCAAGTAATGAGACTAGTTTTTAAAAGGAAATTTTTAAACTGCAACCTATTCAGAAGAAAAGAATGATTATGGCAGTGTAAGTGAGAAATTTCAGGCCACCCAGGGAACCACTCAAGTAACTATGTCTAGAAATATTCAAAAGATATATAGCAGTGGCACTTTGGGACATGGTTTAGTGGTGGACTTGGCAAGTTTAAGTTTGCCATTGTACTCAATGATCTCAAAGGTCTTTTCCAACCTAAATTATTCTGTAAATCTATATTTCATAGGACATTTCTAGAAAATCAGGATTTAAAATATGAGACAGTGAGAAAGTGGCATCAGAAAGTCAAATGAAAAGTTCATTTGTTAGCATTTTGGAAAAGTCTATATACATGGGGTTTTTTCCATGGATTTTCTTGGATTCTCAGGGTTTTACACAGCAGCAGAGTATTTGAAATAGGAATGAAAGAACATTACTTGTGCTCATTTGATCTGTATGGGAGAGAATCCTTCTTAAAAAGAGTATGGGCTTATAAGGTAATTGAAGAATTTATTACAATGTGATAGAGACATAAAGATGAAACAATACCTCTCCCAAAGCTTCAATCCAGAGACCTTGTTGCTCCAGTTATTCAGGGGACATGCCCTATTGCCAGGTCCTTTCTTATTGTGCTGGTTTCAACATCTGAAACCAGCACTCTTACCTTCCAGGTGGACATTGTAAGATGTCATTCACTCATTCATCTCTGCTACTATTCCCTGCCCAAACAGTCAAAACTGCAGTTATTTCCCTTTTTTTGTTGTTGTTCAGCCAGTGAGGTAACTGCTTCTTTTCCCTCGATTTTTAACTGACTTGAGCACTTTAAACACTGACAGCGAATTTTATCCTTGAAAGAGCTGAATTCTGGGATCCCAAGTGAATGGATGTGGCTTCCTTTAAGACCTTCTGCCAGACTTGGACCAGATGAGACTTTCTAAGTGACTTTCTAAGTGACTTTCACCACTCTGAGAAAGTGGGGCTCCTGCACCCTGTCTCATTGGGTGTCACCATCAGAAAGATCAGAGGGAGATACCATTCGAAAACCTTTATAAGTGTTCATTATTTCCTTTAGGCCCTGGGCCGTGGTCTCTCTCCAGGGAAGCTACACATCAAGGAAGGTATAGGAAAGGATGCTGAATGCCTGAGGAGATGGAGCCATTACATGAAACCACTGCACACAAAAAGGCAAAAATAAGTTGAAACTGGGGAGGGAGAGATACGAAGTGCCTGTGACACTAAGTACGGTATAGTCATGAGCAAAGTGGTGAGCTTAGCTTGGGATGTAGTCCCAGTTCAGCCAACACGACTGAGCAAGGACAAGGATGCAGAGAGAGACAGGGACTGTACTCTCATGGGATTTTGGTACAGCTGCTCTCTGAAAACAGCTTTGAGGCTTGCTTGTGTACCCATAAAATTCCTGCAAGGATCACACTGTGTTTGAAACCATCTGGTTCTCTGAAGACAAACGCTTAAAATTGAGCAGCAGTCTCAAAATATTAGCACAAACCAATTTTGCAGTTTGTTTGCTCTCATATATTTTGCCTAATGTGCACAGCAGCAGCTGATGAAAGGACTGATAAGGCAGAAACAAAAGCATAGTTTGTTGCATGAAGCCTAGCAACTATTAAAGCTATTGTGGATGAGGTTGATGAGCTACCTGTGTTTAAAGAAGACTTAAGGGCATGTTAATTCTGAACCTCCAGACAAAAAGAGCTTGTTTAACAGAGATACTTCCTCTAATACATTGAATAAGCAGAGATTTAGTTGTAAAATAGAATTGACTGAGGGTTTGGTTTACAGAATGGCATGTTTTTGTTTTCGTAATCCTTCTTTCAAGTTTAACAGCAACCACAAAATGGCATTATGGAATTAAAATTAGTTTTTATTTTTCAGACCTAATAAAAAGCCAAATTTCTGTAACTTTGAGTGGGTATAGATTATATTTTACAGCAAATGCATTAGGCTGAAGGAAGTGTTGGAAATTCTTCATCCTCATGCTGAAATTTTGTCTTCATATTTGTGTTATCTGAATCGTTTTCCCAACTGATTTCACACTGAGGTGAAAGCCATATCAGAAGAGAGGTTTTCAGATTTTCCAATGAAACAGTTTGTGTACAGATGTTACAGTCAAGATGAGAGACGTTGGACCTATCTACACAGTGACACAATGGGTGTTACTGCACTGCACTGCGCTCTCTGTAACATGCTGAGGTAGCAGTTGTAGGCTAAGCTAATGCCTGAGGATGGCCAAACACTTTAGCTATCTGAGCAAGTGGCTAAACCTTCTGTATTTCTCTATGTTTTATTATGCCAGCCTCAGCAGCTAATCCTTCACAGCATTTCCAACAAGCTGGATAGGTTGAGTATGGCATGTGGAGGGTGATAAAATGTCCATTATATGAACAACACGGGCAAGAGGAGAAAAACCCACCCTTAGAACAGAAGTGAGCTTGAGGATGAGTAGCTGTTTTTGTCTTTTTTTCTTTTTTTGAGAATCCAGGAGAAGAGTGCTTTTCTCCCTGTTCATGTTTGTGAATGTGTGAAGATATTATAGTTGCCATGTCAAGGACAGTGAGAAGCATCTGAGCTACAGAAGGATCACAAAACAAGTCTGTGCTATGTCACACAGTTCAGTGAACCTAGGCATTGTTATCTGTGTCACTTCTTAAAGCAACTGAAACTTCTCACTGGGAATTTTATTGCCTATGGTAATGTAAACTCTATGCAAATATATATTATATATATATATACACACATCTATTTTAAAAAAGAGGCTGTATCTTTTAAGACTTACTCTGATTTTCCCAAGTGTGTTGTCATTGCTATAGCAAAACTTACCTGACCTCATGAAGAAGGAGGAAATAGGTCTGCTCAGTGGATGAGTGATCCGAATGCTTCATATTCATCAAGCACATTATGCTCCGTGTCAGCCATTGCAATTGTCATTCAGAACAGTTTTGCAGGTGGGATTTGCTCTGGCTTACAACACAGTTTGTGTGTTGAATGCTGCTAGGATCCCTGCCCCACCCTATTAGCTGTCTGTCCCTACTCCTTTCAATGCTAGTCTGCTTGCTTAAGCAGTTTTAATTTTACCAGCATTTTGCTTGTGGCAGCCAATATTTGCTTGCAAGAGTTCAAACTTTTGCTAGTGGTGATGGAGCCTATCCTATGTTGCACTGATTGGAAATTTCCAGGTTGTTGATAGACCTTTACAGGTCCCAAACAGCTGCAGCTCATAACTGAACTGCATTTGCTGCTGGTCTGGCTTGTTGCTGGCAAGGAGGAGGATATTGAAATCCTATAAAGATACTATCAAATTAGGAAATACTGCACAGTATGCTTTTGTTTCTTTTAAGGATGAAGAAACCAGATGAGAGAGGACTTAAGCTCCCTCTGCGCATATATATGTAGAGGGGAAAGAAATTAAATTTAACTGACCCCTTGATGACAGTACTTAATATTTGGCTATATTTAATCACCTATAGAAAAGACAGTTGCACTTTTCAACAGCTGCTGTTGCTCTGAGCTTCAAGAGGCTAGCGAAAAGATTAGGTCTGGGACAGGATTTAGTCCCTGTGTCTCTCTCCTCCCCAAAATCTGCATTTTTCATGATATTTGGAGTTCCAGGGGGAAAATAAAACAAACCAAAACACACTCTTTACTGTATTCAAAACTTTACTGCTGTTTCAATTATGTCATGGCAGTATAGGTGGAAGCAGATGGCCAGGAAAGAAAGCAGGCCCTGCAGGTGTGAAAGCATACATCACTGGCTTTGGGATCCCACATCAGTGGGGCTCATCTTTGCCCAGCTGTGGAGGAAAGGTCTCACTGGCTTCCCAGGTTAGACTGAATAGCAGTGTTTTATTTAAAGTTTTATTCTTTTTCAAAGTTTGAGCCCAGTTTCAGGAAGACAACTGACCACAGGACTGGATACCTGGCAAGGTTTTTAGCAGTCTCAGCACACAGAGAGCAAGGTGGGATGATCAATGGACTGAACTCTCTCCAGCTCTAAAGGAGAATCGTTCTGAATGGGTTTACATCCTGGTATCAGAGAACTCCGATCTGCCTAGATGTGCCAAAACCCAGGTTAGGGATGTGGTTCATGTCTAACCTAGACATTTTGAGGGATGATTTCTGATTTTGACTTAAGCTTCTTTATGTTCCTGATAATTCTTTAAATGTGTCCACTTCAGAGTGTGAATGACTGATTAAGAAATATAAAAGGAAATTTATAACTTTACCAGGATATGTTTAATACTGCCATCAGTATTTTAATTAAAATGTTAATTAAATTATCACTTTTCTTGGTCCTGTTTCACCAACAAGCTTCAATATGCTTCACATAAAAACTTAGGCTACCATTTAAAAATTATTAAAATTTAAAACAAGTCTTCTGGAGGGGAAACAAGTAGAATATTCCAGCAACTAGTGCTACTTTACATAAATGTAAACACATCAGTTTTAAATGTCCATATTGGAAGGTGTTGTGTGACTGTCTTGGTTTGAAGGACAGGTGTCTGCCAAGGGAGGTGGGCACCTCCCTTTAAATGGAGACTAGGACCTCTTTTGTTCTAAAATATTACTAATAGTTTGAAATTAAGGGGCTTTCAGGCAAAGATATGGGAAAAGAAATACCAGTTCCTTGCTAGTGTGTGTGTACTAGTGTGTGTACTAGTGTGTGTCTGTATAACCAGGCAAACAAACAGCGGCACTGCTGGCACCACCAGCGAGAGCAGAAATCCCAGGGCAGTCTCTTCCCGCTCTTTGAGCGCTTTGGTGCGGTTCCGGTGGCGGCCGGCAGGGGGCGCTGCTGGCTCCCGGCGGGCCGGGCGGGAGCGGTGATTCCCCCGCGCCTGCAGGGGGCGCTGTGCGCGGCCCGGCCAAGGCTCCCTCACGCCGGCGTGGCAGCCGGGCTGGGCGGAAGGGATGGAGAAGGAACTTCCTTTACAAACCCGCAGGGCCATCTGATGCCGGTTCCCCCTCTGGACGGCAAAAGGACCTGTGGCAGGGGTGGAACCTCTGAGAAGCAGCTGGCAGACAGGCTCACCCACAACAGAAGCAGGATGAGGCTGGGGTCCAGCGGCAGCAGCAAAGTTCTACCCCAAGCAGAAGCTTGACCATCCTACTCAGGAGCTGAGAGAGCAAGACAGCTAGGAGCTGCCCCAGCCCCCTGTTGCCAGCCCAATTCTTGTGGTATCTCTGCTCCTCCAAGAGGAAACCCTAATATAAGAGAAATGCAGCCAGGTGCCCTCCTCCCCTGAGCTTGGCAAATTCTTTTCTCTCTCCTAAGTAGCGGTTGTTCTGGTTTCTTAGCAACAAAATGAAAGAAAAATTCTCGAAGAGAAAGGAAACAAAAGGAAACACCCTAACCTCCGACAATGACATGCCCCAATATTAGTGAAAATAGCCTTTTTGAAAAGGTTATTGAAACTATTAGATATTTTTAAATCCAGCTTTATAAGGAAAAGCAATTTGCACAAGCCCTAAACTGCAAATGCAAGGAGTGAGGGAAGGTGTCTGGTTTCCTGTGTTAAATGTGTGTGTCATCCATGTTGAAGTTAACAGCAATTGAGCATGGGGAGTATCTCTTTTAATTTTAAGCTTCAAAATGCACAAAAGGAAGGAAGCAGCTCAAATTACTTTCCCACCATAACACTGAGAAGGCCCAATGGGTGATGAAATGGAGCAGCCGGTGTCTCAGCCTTAGGGCTTCTAGGTAAAGCTGCAGAGCATTTAGTTCTCACTGAAACTCACAACCTTGGTGTATTGCAAGCATTAAATCATCCTTCCATTTGTTAAGCCAGTTAAATGCTCTTTTTAAAATGATCACTGGGAATATTTGTCTACACACGTGGGTTATTCAGAAACACATCACTTATTCTGATTACTACCGGGAGTTCTCATTGCATAAAGGCATAGGCACAACCAGCTTTGCTTCTCTTGAAAATTAACTTTCTGATTTAAATTGTGCTCATAACTTTGCATGTAAAATAGATGCAGTTGCACACGTCACACCCATGTAGATACTGATATGCAGCAAAATAACTTGACATGAAACATGTGGTCGAGAAACATGCCAGGGTTATTCCCATGAAAATATTTTCATGCATGTCTACGTGTACTCAAGTACATGCTGGCATTTTTTGTCTGAACTATGTAATTACTTCTGTAATTAGGTTTTTACATAAACCACAACTCAAACTTTATTCTTTCACAAATGCACTTTAATTTTTACTTTGATAATTATGAGGTCTTCATAGTTAGAAATAAGGTGCATTAGGAAAAAAAGAATATTTAATGACCTTAAAACAAAGTGGCAAAATAGTATTGCTTCAAGAAATATCTTTTCACAGCAATGCATGATTCAGTCCTGGTGCTGATTACCAGGAAGTTAACTTAACAGGAAGTTCCTGAGGCCAAGAGCATGCCAAGACCGTTTAAAAAGACTGGATATTAATGCAAATAAAAACCACCCCAAATGTTTGTTCTTGGTTATTGTAAAAATATTGGAAGAGTGTTTGATCTCTGTTACCTTGCTTAAAACAATCTCTCTTGAAAGGGCAGAAGGTGGGCCCTATGTTTGGAGATGCATTCTAAAGATTAAATGTTTGGTTGCTTCCCACATTATCTGCTGGAAAAACATATTTATTCTTCTGTGATGGCTTCCCCAGGCCACCCCATAAGATTAATTTTCCTGATGCTTTTCCTTCAATGACAGAAATTCCTCTCCTGCGGAAAAGAGAATCAATAACAGATATTCTTTCAGTTTAATCAAATGCTCCAACACACTGCATTACGGAGTAAAGGTTTGTTTTGGGAAGGCATGGGAAGCTTGCTAAACTCTATTTATGCAAGCCCTATATAGATCAGTTGTGAAAGTCAAGTCTGTTGTAATGTTTACAGCTGAGCAAAAAGGTTTAATTTTTGTTTTGTTTGTTTTGATTTTGTGCAGGTATTTTAAAAAGTCTCCAGAGTTTTAAATAAAATGTAATAGATATGAATATCCCATATTTAGATCTGAATATCTGTTGGAGTCTGAAATTTCATGAGGGAAGAGAAAATGTTTGAAAGGCTTCATTTCAGATCCTAAGCCTTGATATCTGATAATATGTTGTAACTTGGATTCTGTCTAGGGGTGGTGGGGAGGAGTGGGTGCTGTGAGCAGTCAAATGTCCATGGCCTGGCTATAGACTCTGCAAGCTTTTGGGTGCAGAAGGCTGGTGGTGAATCCTCCCATGCTTCTTTCTGCCTTCTCTGAGTGCCAGCGTAAATAAAACACCCCAACATGTGGCTTACAGGAGAAAAGTAAGGCAGCCCTTGTCTCACAGTGACTGTCCTTGTGGCCCTGTCCCTACAGAACCACACTGAAGTGTGAGGACTGTTGTTTGCTTCACATCTTGAGCATTGGGGCTGCTTGTTTCACAGTTTAGTTAAATCATAATTCATCCAAGTTATGCATAAACCATATTAAATTATACAAATATCCTACTTAATTGTACCAGACAAACCATTTTTGTGGGAACTTAATGATAAATGGAAGTTCTATGCAAAATAAAGACAGCTATTTGGTGAGTGATTTTTTTGGGTGGTGAATGACTGTATTCCTTGTGTAAAGCTTTCACTGAAAAATCTGCAGCAAGACTTACATTTTCAATGATTGATCATTGCTTGCATGCTAGTACTCCTTTTCCATATTTTTCCTGTTCATTTCCCATTTTTTTCCTGTCCTCTTCATCATAAAAAGTTTTCTATGAGCAAAAATATGATGGATGTGCTGTGACTGGGAATACACAAAAGGCAAAAGGTAGCCACAATTCAGCAGAATTCGGTATAAGAACAAGCTTACTGAAGTTTGAAAAATTCAGTTAAGGTGTAATTGCCATTCCTAAAATTTACTTTATTTTTGTCACCTGCTGTTTCATGTTTTTGCTAGACATTTTAGATCCAGGATATCAGCCTCTGGTGAACAGAAATTCCTGGCATTAGTGGCTCTGTCTTTATTGGAATTCTTAAATTTATACATTCACAAATGAGATATAGTCTTGTTTCAGAAATAGACTAGTTTCACTAATATTTACATGTCTGAACCAGAACTCAGAGGAACAGATAGTCAAGCATGGCTTTTATGGTTTTCACCTTTATCTTTGTTCCTGGAAGCCATGAATTATTGTCTCCTCATGCTATTCATGTGACGAGCTAAAGACAACCTAAGTAGCTATGAGCCCATGGGAACATATTGCACACTGAGGGCTGTGTCATCTCAGCTTAGTGTGAGCACAACGTGGGGAAAAAGTGGAAGTGCCACTGTCTGAGATGGCCTCTCTGATCTGCTTTTCATATGAGTAAAATGCTAGAGAGCTGACCTTTTCTGCAGCTGAGTGCCTTGGAAGCTTACAGAAAGCTTCGAAAAGCACCAGAATTGATTCAACTTTTGTACAGAAGAATTCAGCCTCAGGCCTAAAAACATTACATGGTGGAGGACATAGTGCTGCCTACATCCACGTGAGCTGAACCATATGAATTGCTGTGGCTGACAAATGAGGCTTTTGAGGAATTTTATTGTTGTTGCTTCCCACCTCAGGTATCGGCATTGTGGCCTTGAAGACCTCCTTTCTCACTGCTTTGGGAAAGGTTGCAAAGCTGTGCTAGGATCACTAGAAAAAACACAGTGTCATTATAGACCAAGACATGGCACTAAAATATGAGGCTGTGAAAGCCTGTCATTTGCAAGGCTGTAATATGCATTAATGTAGTGAAAGAGAGAGCAGCTTAGATGCTTTGGTGGCAATGTGCACTGGCTGTATTTCTCTGGTCTGGAAAGAGACCACAACACTTTATTTTGACAAGGGATAATATACATCTTTGAGAGTGACTAGGAAATAAAATTTAGTTTAATATGTCAAGCACTCCAACGTGCAACAGAAAGCTGCTAACATCTGCTTAGGTGTCATGTTTTCTTGTGTGAAAATTACATCTCATATTGTAGCAGCAATCTTTGCAAGAGTCACACTATTTCAGAAAAGAAACACCACCTAAGGTAGAACATTGTCTGTTTATTTAAAACAAAATTAGGAACCAACAATGTCTTCAGTATCCTGAGAATCTTGTGTATTTCTTTAGCTGCTATAAATACAGATTCAGCTTGCCACACACAGAGAACTTCATCTGAATTTTGTCAAATGACTACATTATTTACATTTCATCCCATCTGAAAATGTGGCTTTCTCTTTTGAGCTTGTAAGTGCAGTAGCAATGCAACACCAACACAAGCATGTGTTAGTATATTGTGGACCATATCCTTTCCTGACTACAGCGGTGTCAAATGAGAAAACCTTTCCTCTTCAAGTGGTATTTGGACCTTCCTCAAAAAAAAACCCCAAAACCAAACCAGGATCAATCTTATACTAAAAAAAAAAATCAGGATGTCAACCTGCATCAATTAATCAAGTGTCTTCACTTCTCTTGTCTCGCTCTTTCTCCTTTTCTGCATGAGTAACCTAAAATCATGCATGTAATTATCTGACAGTTATTTCAATAATACAAAAATAATTTTAGTAATCTCTCTCCCCTTTTGTGACTGGAATCTTTTCTCAAGTTTATGGCTCCATCTCAGGGTATGGAGCACATATATAATTACCATTTTTAGCTAGAGTCAGTGGCTTTTATTTTTTTTCACAGATACACAAAATGAAGAAGTCTTGTTTGTTTCCATCTCTATTTTTTTTCCAAGTGTAAACTAAACAACTGCTTTTACATCTCTTGCTGGTTAGCAGCCAATGTAAATGCTTATGCTAGGAGAACAAGCCCATTTCCTGCCGTTAAGGCTTTTTTGTTTATCCTAGAGCTACTCACTGCCACTGCCTGCCCCTGACAGACTATTAACCCCTGTTTCTAGCAGGAATACCAGATGTGGCTTTCTTAAGCAAATTATTGGTTATTTCACCACATGTCGTTTTTACATTTAAGTGTTTCCAGCTTCTCAGAACATTCCACAGAAACAACATCACATTTTCCTTCAACCTGTTAATTAGCATAATTATTTATCAGCCTGAAACCACAGCTAGAGTTTGTTAAGCTGCAGACAGATATGCACTGGGTAGTGGCCCAAGAGACTAGAAAGAGTGATGAGAGGAGGGAGGCTGTGGGAAGGCATGCTGTTTGCATTTGTCTCCACCACCTCCTCTGAAGACCTCTCCAGCTGATATGACACATCCCTCTTTCATGCTGCAGGCAGAGGAGGGTTACTTGTCTGCCAAGTTCTACCCAGCTGTAACAGGGAGATCTGGCTCCAGATGATCACTCCAAAAAGAGGTGATATGAGAAATATGCACCCTCTGCTATCTCTGGCAAAGTCCAGTCCTCCCCTTGGATTGATATGTTCCTTGTGTATTTATCTAATCTCCCTCACTGAAAGGAATGATAAGATTGCAGCATTTGTAAAACGTCTACGATGTAGTTTCTTCAGTCAGCATTAACCAAGAGTGTCTTTGTCTAGCCTTGTGCAAGCAGCATTCATCCTTAGGTCAGAAAAAAGACTCCTTTGCAGAATAATATAGTGGAAGAAGCAGGTCCAAACTACTCATTAGATCCAAGAACAGATGAAATAAAAAATTGGTTGATACATTTCAAATGCTCTGCCCCTTATGTAGAGGGCTGAATCTGGGCAAACTAAGCCTGTCTTGGCCCGGGCCCCATATGAGTCTAGCACTAGAGGTGTTTCTGTAGTTCCATCTGTGGGGTGGATGGTACTCACCTTTTGAAAGGTTAGGCAATTTTCTGCCTGAATGTGTATAGGCTTCTTTTATAGCTCCATCAAGTCCTGTACTTCTGCCAACAGCTGTACTGTGGTTTATGCATACCTGGTAATTGACAGGATTTAATGTAAAAATTATTAATGGTGGTGTGGAATAGTTATGGATAAGTTTCTAAGTTGCTGCATTTGGCTATGAGCTGCAGTGGAGTCTATTTTTTTTTTCAGTCAGACTTCAGAAAAATATTACTTGGCAAATGAACTAGAATGTTCTGTGACCACAGTCCAAATATTCTGGTTTTCCTAAAAATGTTCAGGACATCGAATTATATTCCCAAGCATTCCAGTTCATTTGCAAGACTAGAGAAAGTAGAAAGTATCCAAGACTAGATCGCTCTGATCATATGCTTCCATGAGGTGATCTGCAAAGTGAAATGCAACTCACCTAGGTTGTCAGCAGAATTTCTCACATTGTTTGCCAGTCTTTTTCCATAGTGACCCCTCTTCCTAGCTATTTCATTATAGCTTGTATTTTATCTTGTATCTTTGTTATGTGAGTGGAAAAGAGTTAAAGCATTTGTTTTCCACAGGAAAAACTACAGCTGTGATATTATTACTCATCATGGGCACAGAGTTGTCTAGGCTTATGTTTCAATATGCTTGAATAAAGCAATAAAACATTAATAATGTTTGTTATTTAAGATTAGTTTAGTGAATGCAAGTATTCACTGCAAAATTTCAGCTGAGGGACAAATTCACTTTAATTTTCTTTCTCTTTGTTTTCCCCATACCAACAAAAGATTTAAAATATTTTTTAAAAATTAAAATCCTATTTCAAAAATCTTTTCTCCAAAACCTTTCAGAACCAGTAGAAAAAGTACTATGATTTTAAGTCCTCCCACCTGGATGCCTTTTTTTTTTTCCTTTTTTGAGGGGGTGTAGGGTTTTTGTGGATTTTAGAAAGTGGAAAGCCAAAGCAATTTAGACTAGAAACTCAATAAAACAGCAGCTGGTCTCAAGCCCTAAGTACCCCTCAACTCTTATTGTTCCAGAGAGATGTTTGACTATTAAGTAGGGTTGAAAAGTTGGAAGGAGGCATTGTGTTATTTGAAACAGTACAAATTACCATCCTAATTAATACTCCTATTTATTTGTGAAAGGTCCTAAAATGTAGTTTATAACATTTAATTCTTGTTTCTCTTTAAGAAACCAAACAGGTAGCCTGCACAGCAGCCTCGAGCTTATTGGGGAAGCTGTCCAATGTCCTTTTTAGGGGGCTGTTCCTTGACCCCCATTTTTGACAAAGTGCAATATTGCTGTTTTGGATAACTTCTGCTCTTTCAGCCTTGCAGAGCTCAGCTGGCACCCTGCTTGTGTTTTGCATGACTTCTGCTTCCCTAAGTTACATCCTTTATCTATTTCTCCAAGGCTGTTCTGTTCCACTGTCCTTAAGATAAGGGTAAAATATTGTTCTGTTCTACTATCCTTATCAAGTGAATAAAATGCTATTGTTTTACTTTCTACTGTCCTTATCACCTCAAAGCTATTTAAATTTTGGGATCTGCGTGTGTGCTCTTAATTTATTATAGGCCCCAATCTCTGCTGGAATGTCAGAGAACAGCATTGTTGGAGCAACTGTAGTGAAGAACAGTGGTTGCACAGGCAGATTTGGTGCTGGTGCAGGCACTCAAGCCCTGTGTCCTAGCCACTCTGCCAGCTCTGGCACCCTCTGCATCCCTCCCTCGCTGCGTGTGTCGGGGGCTCTGCTTCATGGCCACGTATGAAGCCAAGTGCTTTCCAGGTGGTTTTGAAGCTGAAGTAAAGGCTTTGCTCTTGAGAAACCACAACTGGTACTTTGTTAAAGAGACCTGCAGTTGTCAAATTGGTATTTTTATGCTAGATCTCAAGTAAGTTCTTGCTTCTTATGTTCTTTTACATGTCTTCCTGCAGCATTTTCCCAGCGAAGGAGAGCAAACAGGCAAGACTGGGTGTGCCACATGCCTGGGTTATCTGTGTGCCAGAATACTAATGGCACACAGGTAACCTAATGGCAATCTCAATGGCCAGCCTTTTATTTGTGAGCCCACAAGAGACCTGATTTTAGCATTGCACAACACCTTTGAATTTATCCAGAAAAGCAGTGAATGAATTGTGCGAATATTTAATTTATCTCTATTTTAAAATGCAGATCTGCAGAGGGTTAAAGAAGTGAAAAAACCAGACAGTTCAGAACATGGGTGCCTATCTGACTGGCATGGCAGGACAAATTGATGAAGGGAGAACAGTGGATGCTGTTTGCCTTGACTTCAGCAAGGCTTTTGACATTGTTTCCCAAAACATCCTGGCAGGTAAGCTCAGGAAATTTGGGTTAGAGGAATGGATGGTGAGGTGGATGGAGAACTGGCTGAAGGGCAGAGATCAGAGGGTCGTGACCAGCAGAACAGAATCCACCTGGAGACCAACAGCCAGTGACATTCTCAGGGATCAATACTGGAACCTGTCTTGTTCAACTTGTTTATCAATGACCCAGATGAAGAGATAGAATGTAGCCTCAGCAAGTTTGCTGATGGCACAAAACTGAGGGAGTGGTGATCCACCTGAAGGCTCTGCTGCCATTCTGTGGGACCTTGCTAGGCTGGAGAGCTGGGCAGAGAGAAACTTAATGAGCTCCACAAGGGCAGGTGTAGGGTCCTGCACCTGGGCAGGAACAGCCCCAAGCGCCAGCACAGGCGGGGATCGCTCCTACAGAGCAGCTCTGTGGAGAAGGACCTGGGACTCCTGGTGGATCACAAGCCATGCATGAGCTGGCAGTGCCCCTGTGGCCAGGAGGGACAATGGCATCCTGAGGTGCATCAGAAAGAGCATGGCCAGAAGGTCGAGGGAGTTGTGCCTCTACCCAGCTCTGGTCAGGCTGGATCTGGAGTGCCGTGTCCAGTTCTGGGCTCCTCAGTAAAAGAGAGAGCTACTAGAGAGGGTCCAGGAGAGGGTCACAAAGATAATTTGGGATCTGGAGCATCTCTCTTATGAGGAGAGACTGCAAGAACTGAGTCTGTTTAGTCTGGAGAAGAGAGGACTGATATCTGAAAGGTAGGTGCCAAGAGGATGGTTCCACATTGATTTCAGTGATGCCCAGTAACAGGATGAGGACCAATGGCCAAAAACTAAATCACAAAAAGCTGCACCATTACCTGAGGGAGAATGTCATGAGGGGTGGCAGAGCACTGGAACAAGCTGCCCTGGAAATTTGTGGTGTCCCTCTCTGGAGACATTCAAAACTCACTGGATGTGTTCCTGTGTAACCTGCTCTAGGTCACCTTGGCTGGGCAGGGGGTTGGACTGGATAATCTCCAGAGATCCCTTTCAACTCTAACATTTATGTGATTCTGTGTTTCTCTGATGTACTGCTTTTATCATCATTGGATGTTTGCAAATTCTGCACTACTTAGCAACCACCAGAGTCTATGAGAGTGTGAAAAATAAAAAAATTCCTTAAGTGATACTCACCTTCACAGACGTGTATGAAGATAACAATGTCAGTTTGGGTACAGGGACACGTGATGTCAGGGTGCAGGCTCTGACTGGCAGCACTTTTCTCTTGAAAACCCTTAGGGGAAGACATTATGTGCTTTATGCCAGCAAATTGATGCATCTGCCAGAACTATTCCTTCACTCAAAATATGTTCTTGGCACTTCTTTTCAAGCACAGTAATTGTCTCTGTGTTGGACATGATTTAGTATACTTCCACTCATGCAGGTAATGAATTCTCGAAGTAATTTTCCATGAAACTGCTTCTAATATTTTCTGTAGACCTGTGGAGTGAGTGCTCAAAGTGACACATTAGATTCAGGCCTTCTTACATATAATATTGTCTAGCTTTGTTTTATTAGATTGCAATATATTATGCTATATTTTCTTGTCTGGACAGAGACAGGGAATGTAGCTCAGACCCTGAGAAAATACCCAGGCTGGGAAGCATGGCTTTGCTCTGTGACAAGAGATCCCTTGTAATCTACAGGCCTGTGGTGCATGTTTAGAAGGGAAATATTATCTTTGCAGTATTTTAATTCAAAGTTAAATTTTCAGATTAGTGTAAAGAAGTCTCCTTACAGCAAATGTGAGGATCACTCTGATTTTCTTATCAGAAGTGTCACAAAAATGTCTCCATTTTGCAACCCTACACAGAATAACTGAATGACCTCAAAATGCCACAATATTTCACGTTGGTAAGGTGGCCCTAGTGATGTGACATGAAGCATTAAGACATTTTGGATTAATAGGAAACATTTTAAATCATATTTTTATGACCCATATGAAGAAAAATAAGGTTCCCAGAGTTAACAATGAGTTGTACTTAAAAGTTGGAAGTTTTCACACTTTTGCTCTAATTGATTGTTGTGTGTAGCATTCATGAAAAGACTGTATACTTAAAGAGGAATTGACGGAAAATCTCATCTGGATTTTTTGTTAGACCTCTTAACCTTCTTCACACCACTTCAGAAGCTTTGCTGCTAGCCAAATCCTGAGAGTACAGAACAAAAAGATATAACAAATAAGTTCACTATTGCCAGTTTCCGTGGCATCACTGATTTTGGGATTGGGTCAGGGCTGGTTCTTATTTTTTTCTGAATAGCTCAAGAGTTCACAGGAAATTTGACACTATTCAATACAGAGATATAAGAACAAAATCAGTTTCCCATGCAAAAAGAAATTTAGGAACATTTCTATCCAGACTCCTAAAGAAAGTAGTTTGTTGACCAAAGACAAGACATGAGAGATTTCTGCCAGAAAAAAGTAGCAATAATTTTTTTTTTCAATTCAAACACAACTCTAAACTCACCTGGGGCTTAGAAACTTTAGAAAATTTTTGGTGTATCTGGACAAGCTAGAAAAAAGTAAAAAGAGATTCTAGGACATGATAAAAAGGCTTTGTGGATTTAAAGGAGTGGTACTTTTGTTATCTTTTTTATGGTATTGTAATATTTTCTAGGATAAGTATGTCTGTCATGCTTAATTAAATTTTCTTACAAACATAAAACTGACCAAATTATGCTTCACTGGGGGAGATTCAGAGAGAAACCTGTAAACTCAATAGAATAGCCTATAAAATCAGCTGAATAAATTCAGATTTGCCTACCACTAATTTGGAGCAGAGGTTGAGTACAGTTGGGTCCAACTTATGTAAAGTGGCAGTGTGGAAATATAGGAAATCAAAGCCTCACCAAATCAGTAGAGTGACTCAGAAAATATTGCCATTGAATCATGATTCTCTAAGCAGGCTACTCACTGTAAAAGAAATTCTCTCTAGCCTTGCGTCAATACAGAAACAATGTTTTTACTTTAATTCCTCTTGCAACGACCTCAATGTTAAAACAGGTTTCTGAGGTAGAAACCCAGAAACCCAGGATATTTCTTGAGGTCACTTTTTTTTTTTTTTTTTCTGTAGGACTTGTACAGCCTTTCCTTTGTGTATATACCTTTTTTTTTTTTTTAACTTCCATGTATTTTCAGGAAGTGATATCATATGAACATGCTGGTAAAATTAGCCTGAGGCTTTTACTACATTTATATACAACAAAAGAAATCTTTGTCAATAATTACTTGCGAACTTATTATTGGTCCCTTGTAATTGTGTAGCCAATGGTTATGGCAGAAAAACAATAATTTTATGTTGTTATGACTAAATACCAGTACAGCCCTCATATTATCAATAATCAGTGTAATAAAGCTGGCTTATTGTTCTAGCACTAAAAGGTCCCAGTATATACTTGAAGTTTTTGTTAGCTGGAGCTGTGTTTCAGCTTAATATAATTTCTGGCAATACCGAAATAATAAAAAATTACTGGCTTTCATATGATGCACATGTGCTGGAATGGACAGTCTCTGGTTTTCAGGCTGTCTCATTAATAAAGCTGGCTTCTTCAAAAATGACTTGGATTTTAATAAATCTCAGTGGCTGTGTATTCTTTTCTCCGGGGAACTTTCAAAAGATATCTGACACATAGACTGTATCGCCATTTTTTTCCAATTGAGTGCAATGGGATTTTATTTACTAGAATGTATAAAAGAGGCTACTTTGAAACATATATATGCCATATATAAGACAAATAATGTTGGTTAAAGAAGAGTTTGATTGTTTGTAGAACTTCAGAATCTGAGCTGGAATTTTATGCTCACGTATTTCTTTTTTTGCAATGCAAGGATATTTTCTGGTTGTGAGTAACACCCAATTTTGATGAATTTAGCCCTATATTGAAAGTTTTTCCAAATTCCCAGGGCAAATATAGATTTATTTTTTTGTGAGGAATGCTAAGAGATGATTTAATTTATGTTTGCCATGCTTTACAATGCTCAGAGAGGACTGATGGTAGGTACAGTAGCACAGGCTGGCTTTTACAGAGAGACCAGTCCCTGAGCACAGCTGCCCTGCTGCTGAAGCCTTTCCCATGCCCAGAAGCTGCCAGCACGAGTGCTGCCATGTGGCAGCTCTCTGGGCTTCCAAGCACAAAAGCTGCTGGGAGTTTGGGCAGTCCTCACCAGCAGTGCCCACAGAGAGTTTGCAACAGAGAGGACAAACAGCTTCTGTAAATGGACACCAGCCCATGCAGCTTGTCTTTACCAAGTCTCTGTCAGATCCCAAAAGAAATTACACTGTCCAGTGATTTGGGCACAAGCCCACCACTCCACTCCTGCTTAATTTAAAACTTTTCTTCTACCACCGCATTTGGCCATGGTACCAGTCTGTGTTTGCTCTTCCACAGGTGAAGTAGGCATAATAATGTACTTGTATCAGCCTGAGAAGGAGGCATATATGTGAGAGATTGTCATTTTGTAGTGACACTAAAGAAAGCATAAAAATGTGATAAAATATAATTCCACCTGTCTTTTGCAACTTCATTGGAGCCAGGAGTTCACTTTGCATATCTCTCAACATGACATACCACAGGGTAACTTGCAAGAGGAGACACAGGTAGGAAATGACATCTGCAGAATTTCTCAGTGAGACTGACTGCAGAGAAACCTCTCAAAACCAGCAATTCCATCTCAGGAAGGCTTTTCCTTCCTGGCAGATCCTTGCCCAGCGGGAGCAAGAGAGATACAAGCCTGAAGGCAGCCATATGCAGGTTGCAATATAAATTGGACTAGACTGCATTAATATATCACTGCTACAATTTAAGAAAAAAGTGGTATCTTTACAGAGGCAGGATAGGTGCATAATGTGGCCGAAGTGAGAATATTCTACATAATTTGACAGCTACTTTTTCCTTTCTCAACCTACTGCTCAGTTTAGCAGCATCAATCAAGATGCATGCTAACAGAAGTTTGTCTGACAAAGTTTGTTCACAGTACAGTATTCCATGCAGGACTATCATGTCAATCAGAAGAATATTACTGTCTTGCTATTCTTAAATACAGTGAGGAGATTTCAGTACTTTCATTTAGTTCCCCTCCAAAACATTCTCAACCCCTGAAAACCACTGCTGCCTTTTATATTCTATAATAGAATGAAAAGAAGAAATGAGGGAGGCATGTAAGAATGTGCTTGCAGTTAATGACTCTACACATATGCTGAAAATTAAATGTACACTTCGTGTTTTCCTGGATGTGGGCCAGAGAAGGCAGCTCACAGGATGAAGTCACTAATGAGTATAGTGTACAGCTCACAGCACACTGCAGGGATCTTTTTCTCCCCTGCTGTATGGCAGATTTAAAGGAAAAGACTGGAGTCTTCCTTTTGTGCACTGGTGTTTTACACAAAAGAAAAGCATGATCTTTGAAGGGGTTTTATGTCATGACTCTTGAAAAGAGTCACAGGGACTCTGATAATAACAGTAAATTGACTTGCCCTGATCTCATGGGCAAGCACAGGTAACACCTACATCCTGTATAGAGAAAGAGCAAATAGAGATCCAGCTATGGTTGTCAATACTGTACTGCTTTTCAGTGTTTCTGCATTTCTTGGTTTTATTGTGTCAGCAAAATGACACACAAAGGGTCAGTCACAAAAAATTGTACCCTTTGCTGTGCTCCTCTCATCCTTCGTTGGGCAATAAAAATAGAGAAAATTGGCCTACCCTTTCCAGAAAAACTGCAAACAATTAACAAGGAAATGTGGGCATTTCTTGCTCAAAATGGAAACCTAGTTGACTTAGAGGTTCCTTCTGGTTGATATGAAATAGTAAAATATTTTTGTTCATTTAATTTTTTCTCTCCCCAGGCCAAAAAAAAAAAAAGCCACAACAAAAAACCAAAGCAACAACCAAAAAAACAACAACAGAACAACCAAAACCACACAGCATTTTTGCTTTTGATTTAATTTTCTTTCCCTGGATTACTATTTCAATGCATTATGGACTACATGAAGCATGAGAATTTGAGAACTTGTGTTTATGAGAGATCATTCAGAAGATTGCTCTTGGCCAGCGCTTCTTTGGTTTATTCCTTTGTGCATAGTCATTCTCCTTTACCACAGACTGTAGGCCCACAGAACATAATACATGGTAAGGAACATGGAGATCATGTGCACAATGCTATTGTGCAGTGGGAGAAAACAGCACATAAAGAAAATGTGTGAGGTTTATATTACCTTTTGGACACACCTGTTGACTTCAGGTGCATTAACCAGTTCAACCAAATCTTAACAAGGATAAGGTAGTGGGAAGGACACATTGAGCAGCTGCAGAATTGAAGCTAGACTCAAGTTCAGGCAGATGTGCAATGCACAGCAAACACAAGTAAGATCAGTGGGCGAACAGGAATGGAGAGGAAGCATGCCTATGATTTGTAATTTAAGCAAACACAAGTGGACCATGTCCCCTAAAACAAAAAATCATGTCGCTTCTATTTACAGTGCCTGTATGCAAATTGCCTCTGAAAAAGTCAGTCCTAGAAGCAGAGGAGCAGCCATGACACAGAACAAAACACTTTAGACAAAAAACGCCCAGAGTGCTGCCCTGCAGTCCTGATGAGCGCCAAGGGTTACCCTTCCCTGTCTTTGTTCAACTGCAATGTCCTATCACCTGTCTCAAGGAAACCTATCTTTGTGCAATCCAGCTTCTTTCTCCTGTAATCCTGTGGTAATCACATATCCTCTGAGCAGAGAGAGACATAGCTCTCCCAGGATTTTCCTGGGAAGCTGTGAGAAGCTGTGAGGAAGCTCAGAGGAAGAGTGAAAAGAATTATTTTCTTGTTCTCTGCACCTGGCAGGCAATCTCTGTTTGTCAAAGATGCTTACAAGAAGGAGGTGTCCCTTCTTGATCAATAGGTGAGAGAAGATTCCTAAAGGCCAATCGGGTCCTAGGTCCACCATTGTTTCAATATGAACTGTGAATTTCTAATAATAAAGTGCCTTTTGATACCTTCTGATGGTGGAGTCTCTGTATCACCTTTGTCTGTCCGCAATACCCCTTTGGTGATACAATCCTGAGGATTCAGAGAAACAAGGGGTAGTCTTACATAAAACAAAGGTCTTCAGACTACAATCAATTTTCTTAAATTAAAAGTACTCCAAGGACATTCTCTGTGATTAGAAGGAAGAGGCTGCAGAGCAAGTGATGAAGCTGCAGAGCAAGTAGTGTTCTAATTTTTCTTTTAGACTGATCTGTCAGAGTGGAAATCAACAGAATTACATGTTAATAAAGCATCTCAGTCTGTAGCTGC
The DNA here is from genome assembly GCA_024362935.1 of Setophaga petechia. Taxonomy (NCBI): domain Eukaryota; kingdom Metazoa; phylum Chordata; class Aves; order Passeriformes; family Parulidae; genus Setophaga; species Setophaga petechia. Next base: position 25,149,591 of record JANCRA010000004.1, on the reverse strand, counting down.
AAGGCCAGGGCAGTGCACTTCTACAATCTGAATTCACCTTGTTAACTATTTTCTCACCCTTCCCCATCCAGTTGCTCAAGTGTGCTGGTGCTCATTTTGAAGTAAGCTTGCATATGTTGTCTTAAAATCCAGTTCTTCAATTCACGGGATTCTTCTCCTCTTCTGCTATGCCATTTGTGTCAGGGACTAGCCTGTAGTCAGTAACCAACTCCGGTAGCTGAAAGCCTCACTCTGGCTTTCAGGCTGCTGGCTTAGGTGCCCAGCATGGACCAATTGCAGCCTTGGCACTCTCCTCTGGATGAAGTGGGAAAGTACTTCAACTTCAGAAAACTTGTGTCTCTTCCAAAAGCTAAAGACATAGGAAGAAAATAAATGGAAAAGAAAAAAATAGTGAGGGAATATAGTAGGGAAAATAGTCTGGGTATTTATATTTAGTGCACTGTTTGGATGGTTGATGTGGGAGTAGAAATGTTTGTCATTTTCTGGACACAGGAGGCTTTCTTTTCAGTGTTGCCTGTTGTAGTACTGTGCTAGAAGGACAAGACTGTACTATAGCTGCAGCTACAGATTGGGTCAAGCTTTGCCCTTGGGGATATTTTCCCAGCTTTGTTACTGGCTCTTCTTTAACCTGTTTACAGTCAGTTTGAAAATGCAAGCAGCAGTTCATTTTCTTACCTGTCCTTTAGCCCTGCACAAGTGGCACTGGAGATGAAGATTTTTAGCAGGTGTTTAAAATCTCCCATTAATATCTTTGTTTTCTTGTATTTTGATGGCAGGCTAGCTGTTTCTCAAGACCCCACAGAACGGCATGAAGGAGGTGCTACAGTGATGATGTAATTGCTGAGGGAGGATAGACAGAAGGGGAAGACTTAAATCTCTAATCTTCCCCTTGCATGTGGCTTTCACCATGTTTAATTTTTCAACCGGTTTTTTTTCTGGCTTTAAATACTTTAAAATCATAAACAAATAAAGATTAGAAAAGTCAAACAGTCTGAGTCTGCCTCTGTGTTAACATAATGGATACTTTCATAATATAAAAGTTTATTTCTAAATAAGGCAAAGATGAGTTCTGACCACATAAGCTGGAGCAATAAAAAGAAAAAATATCATTGCTGCTGTTGTCGCTGGTATTTTCTAGGGAACTTTATCACCATATAGCAGGGGTTTGAGGTAAGGGACACCTCCTGAGACCTGCAACTGAAACTGGTCAGCAGCATAGTGCTAGACGCCCCTGAACTGTCATTGTAAGGATGAGTTAAAACTCTTCTCCCCAAGTCGGGCAGAAGTACACCCTTCTCTCTGAATATGGTCATGGGCAACTTGAAATTGATGCCCATGAACTCAAAATTTAATAGCTGGTCCCCATTTTAGTCCTCATTTTGGCTAATCCTTTTTCTCAAGAGCTTTCGCCATTTATCTTGGATCACCACACTTGCTTTTCCTGGGGTAGATCTTGTGCTATGCAATTGCAATCAATGTAATCATACTGAAGTCAAATTATACTGTCCACTGGCATCAGCCAGAGATACAAATAGGCCAGAGTGGTTCTTTGTGGCCCACAAAAGGTCTACAATCAGCTTCCATTTCTCTGTATCCAACACATCCCTGTCTCTAGGTATTTCTTTGTCCTCCCTCTCTTTAAGAGAGAAGACAAACTCTCTTTAAGATTCCTACAAAGCCTTCTGAAGAACACAGATCTCACCTTAATGATAAATCTTTTGTTGTGGCAAGTATCAGTTACTAGATGCAAAAAACCCCAAACAATGGCATTCTTCTCTGTGGTACTTACACAGAACGTGCGGAACCAAGCTGCATTACTGATCATTACACTGTTCCACATACCCTGACGCTATTTTTCACAAACATAATGGAAACATTTTCCATTAATATTCATTGGCAAAGTATTGTTGCTTTGATTATATGAGAAGATTTTTCCACAGATGGTAGATGAAGTAAGAGGAAATCAGATCCTGCTTTGGAAATGGTACAGCCCTGAACCCGGGGGGCTGGTGCTGTGGCGTTTGTCCCAGCTACAGGCGACTGTGTCTGTGAAGCTCCCTTGTTTAAATGTCGGCAACACATTATTGATTAGCACCTGCTCCCCGTGTTCAAGTGGGACATTGTGAGTTTATAGATCATAATGTTTCCTCAGGTGCAAGAACTAAGGTGGTGTGTTAGCACAGTTATTGTTAAGCTGGGAATGAAATTAATTCAAATGACTTGTGAATCGCCAGGGAGGCAGGAAATGGGAAGTACCAATTTCCATGGGGTAGAGTACACTTGGCCAAAATGGATTCCTGGTTACACCTCAGATTTTTTATCAGTTCCAGGACCCTTCAGAGATGGGAGAGGAGTCAGGATCTGTCTTAGTGACTATTTGCCTCAGCTTGTGTCCCAATATGAAACGTTGTTTGCTTCCCTTGCTTTTCTCCCCCCGCAAATTTTCTCCTCTTCTGTTTTAATTCCAGCTAACTTATTTTTGGCCTGTGTACAGTGGGAAGCTATCCAGACTTTTTCCACAGACTTTATTCTCTACACCGGCAATCACAGCTGTCATGACTTCATAACTATGAAACAGTACTGCAGGCGGGGGTAACAGGCCCTGAATTGTATTCGTCTGGCAGCAGATATAAAGTGGCAAATGCAACCTGTGTAATTCTTGACCACATGCTGTGTTATTGCAGAAAAACACTTTTATCATGCACACAAATCACTTTACTTTTTTTCTTTTCCCCTTTTCCTTATTTCATTTTCCTTTAGCTCAGAAGGTCAGTACACACTCTAACCACTAAAGAAAAAAGGTACTCAAAATAAAGTCCATAAATAAGAATTGGTTATACTGACTCCAGCTGAATACATGTAGTAACAAGCTGGTCCTCTAAAGGCCATGGCAAAGCTCCCACTGGCTTTATTTGGGCTGAGAGTTCATTCCTAACCTTCATTTTCTCTGCATTAAATGTGATACTGGTACTGTACTTTGATGAAGGACAACTTACACAGCTGTATTATTATATTTCTCTGTTTTCAGTGGAAACTGTCAGAAAATAATAATCTGCAGGAATTACAGTTAAATATACTGCTGATTTTCTTTCTTACAGTTTTCTACATATTAACCTATGATCAAAGTTGTTCAATAATGGCAATATAGTTAGCCAAAATAACTCCATTTTCAAAAATTTTACTGTTGTAACGATAGTCTGCAGACAAAAGTCCTTCAGAATATTTCTTTTAAATATTTATTTTAGATTACAACTCCCTTGACTGAGGAAACATTTTGCAGCTATAATGTGCTGATTGTACAGTTGCTGAAGAACATACGTAACGGCAAGGTTGAGGTTTTACAGGCTCCACAATAATGTCCAAGCTATTAAACATCAAGCAACAGCAGGCTTTTTTGCCTAACCGCATAACTCTCCAGGGAGAAGTCATAAAATGTAGCCCTGTACAACATGTCATCCACAGGGGCTATACTGAGTTTTTGGATTACACTCTATCTGATTAATACTGACGTCTAATATCTGCTAACGGTGTAAGTGCAGATGTAACCAGTGTAAGAAGATGGATTCAATTCCTTTGGTATGAATGCAGAGTGAATCAGCTAAAAAGGGTAATACTTGTGAAGCCAGACCTAAGATTGTTTACCAATACTAAAATCAAGTACGCCCAGGTTTGGCTGGTTTTTTTAAAGAACATAGTAGAAGAATCACCAACCACACAGACAATAATGGAAAATCCCTTACTAGACAGGAACAACAGAAGTGAAGCACAAAGAGCAGACTTTAGGATTCAGAGGCTGCAAAGGATGCTTTGGTTCCAGTCATAGCCAGACAACACAGCCACTAGTGCAAAAAACAGAAATGAGAATGAATGGAAGAATAGAGTCTGTGATGTGGAATCAACAAGCAAAATCTCGAGCCAGACCACAGACTATGTCTTGCATTACAGGGTGGTAAAGGTAAGTACAGTAAGATATCCCAAAATTACAGAATCAATCATGCTGGAAAAGACCGCCAAGTTCAAGTCCAATATATGACCAAACACCACCTTGTCACCTAGACCATGGCACTGAGTGCCACATCCAGTCTTTCTCACACACCTCCAGGTATGGCAACTCCACCACCTCCCTGGGCAGCCCTCTCCAATGTCCAGTCACCCTTTCTGTGAAGAACTCCTTCCTAATGTCCAACCCAAACCTCCCCTGATGCAGCTTAAGACTGTGTCTGCTTGTCCAGTCACTGGTTGTCTGGGAGAAGAGACCAAGCCCCACCTGGCTGCACCCTCGTTTGATGCAGCTGTGGAGAGCAATAGGGTTTTCCCTGCGCCTCCTCTTCTTCAGGCTAAACAGACCCAGGTCCTTCAGCTGCTCTTTGCAGGCCTTCACCAGCCTTGCTGCCCTTTTTTGGACATGCTCCAGCATCTCAACATCCCTCCTAAATTTAGGGGTGCAGAACTGGACACAGCAGTCAAGGTGTGGCCTCACCAGTGCTGAGTTCAGGGGAAGAATCACTTCCCTGGTCCTCCCAGCCACATTATTCCTGATACAGGCCAGGATGCCATTGGCTTTCTTGGCCCCCTGGACTCACTGTGAGGTCATGTTCAGTCCACTGTCAGTAACCCCAGGTCCCTTTCTGCCTGGCCTCTGTCCAGCCACTCTGACCCCAGCCTGTAATGCTGCAAGGGGTTATTGTGGCGAAAGCACAGGGCCCAAAACTTGGTCTTACTGAACCTCATATTGCTGGATTTGGCCCATCAATCCAGCCTGTCCAGAGACAGGGCCCTTGTACCCTCCAGAAGATTAACATTCACACCCAGCTTGGTGTCATCTGCAAATTTGCTAATGATAGACTTGATCCCCTCATCCATATACTCCCAGGAAGGACAGATTACTCATATGTTCTGCAGTTCAGCTTGTGAAAAACAGTTACTTCTCAAAGCCTTCCTCTGAAATGGACTTTGGATACTGTGCATCATGGTCTGAACTAAGGATCATGTATATTTTCCATATAAACAAGCCTATGTGAAAGTTCTTTACTAAATTAGGAGCACTGTCTCTTCACAAAGAGAGTTTTCTGATGCCAATCCTGTTTTCATTTAATCAGTTTGGAGAAAACAGAAGGTTAGACTGATCACCTTGACAAGAGCAAGTTTTGTCTTAGCTGGTGCACATGCACTTATTCTAACAGAACGATGTGTCAAGCTTCTGCATGTCAACCAGCTGATTTCCTTCCTTCTTTCTCATAGACTGCAGTGCATTCTAAAAAATATTATCTGCAACTCAGGTCTGCATCAGTGGTGTCTGCAGCCACTATTGGTGGGCTAAGAAATTTATAGTTGAAGCAACCAGATACCTCAACCTATACACTCACCGGAGCGACACAGACACCATGGCACCTTTTGATGTGGAGGACAGGTAATTTGAAAAAACCATTGCAGCTTCACCAAGGGCAAATCCTGCCTGACCAATGTGACAGCCTTCTATGATGGAGTGACTGCATCCATGGACAAGGCAAGTGTTACACACGTAATATATCTGGAATTCTGTGAAGCCTTTGACGTGGCCCCCAACAACATCCTTCTCTTTAAATTGGAGACGAGGGAATTGATGGGTGGACTATTGGATAAGAAAGTGATTGTGTGACATCCAACAAGTAGTGTTTAATGGCTCAGAGTCCCAACAGACATCAGTGACAAATGGGGTCCCCCAGGGCTCTGAATTAGGACCTGTGTTATTTAATATCTTCATTAATGACATAGAAATATGGATCAAGTGCACCCTCAGCAAATTTGCAGGCGACACCAAGCTAAGTGTTGCTTTTTATATTAGGTGACTGTGTTGTCCCTTTGCTTTTCTACAGCAGAATGTCAAAGTAATTAGACGTGGAAAATGTCTTCCTCATCTTCCCAACCACCTGACGATTTCTAAAACTCCTTCTCCCTTGTCTGCAATCTGGGTTTTATTCCAGCCTTTTATGCTTAATGCATATTCTGTATTAAGTCAAAAAACAGAGATCACCAGTCACTGGTTTATTTCCTCCTCCTAATGTAGCAGTTGATTGCTGGTAGTTAAAATCTCCCATTATTGCCACTTGGCCTCTTTTACATGTTTTTTTTATTTGTACAGCCATTTCACAGAAGATAAATCACAACTTAGTAAATCCACAGCACTGATAGCACAGTGTTCTTTACTGGATTATCAGTGTGAGAAACAAGATGTATGTCTGTAGGTCTGTCCCTGTGCTGCTTCTGCAGCTATCAGAAGGATACAGCAGTAGGAGGAAACCATTCAAAATTCTGCCAAAATGTGTTGATCATCTATCTAGTATTACTTTGCATTTACTGGCACATATCTCTTAAAGTATAATTGGTAGTGCCCCCTTGCCCTCCTCTTTTTTTAATGCATTTTCATATATTTTAGTTGCATTTTGTTGGGTGCCTGTTTCCAGGCACTAACTTCTGAAAAGACAACTTTTATTATGAAAACGCTATTGGCATTCCAATGAGGAAAGGCTGTGAGAGTGACAGTTTTTCAGCCTGGAAGACTGAAGGCTCCAGGGAGACCTGGTTGTGACCCTTCAGTACTGGAAGGGGTTTTAAGGGAAAGACAGGGACAGGCTTTTTAGCAGGGCCTGAAGTGATATGACAAGGGGTGATGGTTTTAAACTGACACAGGGTAGATTTGTACTACATAAAAGAAAGAAATTTTTTACAATAAGGTGAGTCTTTTAATTTGATACAGCACCATCAAGGATAATGTGTAAAAAAAAAATCCATGAATAAACAAAACTGTGTGTTCTGCCAAGTAGAATTTTCAGTTATTTGTAATGTATAGCTCTGTGCTATAATACAAGAAAACAGCTTCCCAGTAAGATTAAAGCTTTCAACAAAACTACTTGTCATCAAGTTTTTCTTAACTTAATTTTGTTTCAAAGTTCTCATTTGTTATGCCACTTGGCTTTTCCTATCTCTCCTACTAGGTTCCAGAGAACCAAACCTATAACAGGGTGCTATTGCCTGCAAGATACCAAATTCAGCTGTTTTCTCTACTGATCAAGAGCATTCTGTAAGAGGTACTAATACATTTAAAAGCCAAATGATTCCACTTTGAAGAGTTTGGTAGGTATTGTAGAAATGTCAGCCTGACAGCATTCCATAAAGGTATGTACTGGGGTCCTCATGAGGGAGCTCAGATAGGAAAACCTGCCTATATACATGGGCTTGCTCTAATTAAAATGTGGCTTGTCTAGATTTATTTTCTTATATCATACCAGCCTCAGAGGAAAAAACAAAACCCTGAATCAAACAATATAATCTTTGCAGAGAAAGCAAAAAGGCCCATTACCGCTCAGTGGAAAATATGCAGAGCTCCTGGGATGGGGTAGTACAAAAATAATTTAGGGAAAATAAGATGTTTCTGAAAGGATCCCAATTATAATTTTTTTCAGATATCTAATTATGTATCAACTTTTAATATGTATTAATATAAGGGCCTGAAAAGAAGCAAAAGACTAAATTCAAAGTCCAAAATTTCTGTGATTTTGGATCTGCAGAGCTTCTGTGAATACCGAGAAGGCACTATGTGCACCCACCATCCTTTGTTTACTAAGTACTTACTTAGGGGGGCAGAAGATGTTACATATTACTAGCATGCATATTTGCTCTGTAATAACATTGCACAGAAATTACTTGCTAGATGTTGCAGAAGAAAGTGGATTGACTCTCTTCATACACTCATCTTGAATTTAGCCTAGGCTGGGTGGAAAGCATGAGAAGGATCAGACAGGGATGCTGGCATTATGAAGAACAAAGCACTTGTATTTAGCTCTTTCATATATATCTTCAGTCTTTTGTGTCACTAAATACTGAGAATCAGGTGACATTAACTTTTGGAGGTGGAGAACATAATCGCTGGGCTTTACACACAAAGTCTGTATTGCTGGGTTGATCTGCTATTTCTGTCTCTGGAACTGGGAAAATTGCATGGGTGTTCAAGTGGATGAAGTTCTACTAGCCACCAGCACTTCTGTGTCTAGGGCATAACCACAGGGACAGGGCTGGTCTTTAGATTCAGAGCAAGGCAAAGACATACAGAGCACAGCCAGAAGGACTTGGTGGTCATTTCATCCCAGGGTGTAGAAACCTTGCAAAAGGATAAGTGATTGCTAGGTACATGGAATTCCCAATGAACGAATCTATCTATAATAAAAGTATATTTCTTATGCCTTGATGATAATGTAAGAGCCACATGATATTGTACCCATGGATAAAAATCAAGTGCTTCCTCTCCAAGGCTGTTGTCCTGGGTTGCTCTAAAAGATCTGATCAGGAATGTGGTATGGTAACATGAGGATATAATAGGTCCCCTATGAGGCAGCCCTCAAATATTTTTCTTAAAAGCTAATCTCAGCAGGTTGCAATCACCTGAGAATCTTAACACATAGTACTTCGAGAATATTAGGGTATGCTCTACACTGTTTGCCTCAAGACAGACGCCTTCCTTAATGGGGCTATTTTGTAACCAGATGTCCAAAAGAAGAAGAAATTATTATCTACAACCACAGGATGCATAAATTCCTAATGCAAGAGTCTTGTTTTCATTTAAATCTGCTCTATGTAGGAGAAAGTTTACATGCATAAGTAGGCAAGATGTGCCTCAGAGGGAGGGTTTGTTTTGATCTTTGAGATATTTTTGCAAGCCTAGATTTTTTTCCACAGTATCATTTTGACATTTTTTTTTCCAAGAGCATGTTAAATGAATGACAATTTTACAGTCAGAATATAAAATCATGAGCAAATTTTCAATGGGAATCTCAATGGGAGAGACTCTAACCTGAGAAAGAAAACATTTATATCCTGGTACAAACAGGTGTAATCCCCAAAGGCTCTTTGTGCTCAGCAGTACTGTTTGGTGTTCAGTTACATGTGCACTGTGTACGCCCTGCACAAATGTGGTTTTATTATGACTTCATTAATCTTTGGGGCATACAATATAGTGTATATGTACACAGTGGATTGCATAGTATCTGTGCACTTCAGTGTGCTCCATAAGTGAGTGCTCCATAAGCTGAGTGTTGGCTAGCTAAACACAGATATGTGTGGGTGTATGAAGACTGGGTTTGCTCTTAATAACCTAAAAGTAGCAAGCCAATTTCATGGAGAAAATGATGGGTGTAACTCTACCTTGGGATTCCTGATATTATATAAATTAAAAATATAATAAACCTTGCTACCTATCAATCATAACAAATATAATAAACCTTGCTACCTATCAATCATAACAAATTTCTACCACTTTCAACCCCCGCCCTGAGCTAGCCCATTTCACTATTTGAAGATACAAAGAGATCATGGATAATGACCATTAACACTGAGCAGTTTCTGCCTTTTCTTACTGACCCTGACCAGCCACCACTCCACCAGTCTAGTCACAGGACTGGTGGAGTGGTGGCTGGTCAGGGTCAGTAAGAAAGCCCTTTTGTCACCAAAAAACTGCCAGCCAGATGGAGAATAGCTGCGCACAAGTAGGTCAGAACACAGAAAGCTCAGCTGCTCCTCTCACTTCATGGCCTGCCACCTCCAGTGTCCCTGCTGTGCCCTAGGCTCTGCCTCTCTGCCATGCCTTGCTGCCCTTATCGCTGCCATATTAGCATTTCTGTATTCTTGGTTACCTTTTTGTGGTTGCTATGCTTCCTCCTCTAGCTTCTGCCCATTCTCAAGAGAGTTTCTTCTTTGCAGCTTTACAAGCACTTCTCAGAGCCAGTGTTGGCCCTTGCTTGTATGCTTGGAGGAGTTTGGGTGGCTGGGAGAGCTGGGCTGTTGCCAGCTTACCAGTGCTTGAGCTCAGCATGAGACAGTCTCTCCATGACCGATCTCTCTCTCAAGTCAGGGCTTTTCAACCAAAAGAAGAGAAGTTTGTGTGGAGACCTTTGGAACAATCCACTCAAGAAATGCCAATGAATTTCCATGGTGCTACAGTAGACCATGGGGGCACCTAGGCAGCTCTAGTTTCTTGGTGTTTGGTGAAAACAGCAGCAGGATGAGTAATGCATTGACCTTGGTGTTTCAGCTGGCTCAGCTGGTTCAGCTGGAGACAGACAGTACTACTGATCTTCAAGTTGTGGTTCCACACAGCCTGATGTTCTCCTCTGTCTCTTCCTCTACATGCAAACATTTTGACCCTACGGTGCTTGTCGTGGTTTGACACTGGACCAATGCCAAAGAGTCACTTGCTCACTCTCTCCTGCCATAGCAGGGCAAAGGAATGAAAAGGTAAAAAAAAGTTAACAAAGGCTTCATGGGTGAGATAAGAACCAGGAGAAATATTTCAAGGGCAAAACAATCTCAACTTTAGTTGAAAAGTGAAATTTATTACTAGCAAAATCAAAGAAGGATAGTGAGAACTAAAATAAGCCCTTGAAATATCTTCTCCCTCCCAGCCCCTCCCTCCTTCCTGCAGGCAGAGTAGGGAGACAGAGTATGGTCTCCCCTGTGAGACAGTGGGGTCCCTCCCACAGGAGACAGCTCCCAGTGAGATTCCCAGGTGTGGGTCCACTCTCACGAGCAGCAGCCCCCCCACACCTGCTGCAATGTGAGTCCCTCCCATGGGCAGGCAGTCCTCCAAAACTGCTGTGACATGGGCCTCTCTTTCCATGGGGTGCAGCCCTTCAGGGACAGGCTGCTCCAGCCTGGAAGCAGGGCCCTCCCTATCCACTGGATCACAGCCTCCTCCAGGCATCCACCCACTCCAGCCTGAACACCTTCCCCACAGGCTGTGGGTGGATCTCTGCATCCCCAACGGGCTGTGGGTGGATCTCTGCATCCCCAACGGGCTGTGGGTGGATCTCTGCATTCCCCATGGATCTCCAAGGGCTGCAGGGGCACAGCTGCTTCCCCATGATCTCACTGTGGCCTGCAGAGGAATCTCTGCTCCAGTGCCTGGAGCACCTCCTGCCGTCCTTCTCCACTGACCTTGGTGTCTCCATGTTGTTTCCCTAACATGTTCTCACCTCCTCCTCTTCTCTGACTAGGAGCAAAAGCCCTGTGACTGTGTTTTGATTTTGTTCTTATATGTGTCATCACAGAGTCATTACCAACTTCTCTCACTGGCCCAGTTTTGGCCAGCAGCATGTCCACCTTCAGAGCCATCAGCCATTGGCTCTGCTGGATGTGGTGGGAAGCTTCTGCCAGTTTCTCACAGGCGCCACCTCTCTGGCCCCCCTGCTACCTAAAACCAGTCTATGCAAAATCAATACAGTGTTGAAGCTTTGAATCATGTTTCTACAGGGTTTGCTGTAAATGTTAAAAGTAGCAAACCCAGGATTTTTGAGTTCAATACTAAGGACATAATGTAGCAGGCTTTAGTCTTCTCTCACACCTGTTCTCCCTGGGTGCAATCTGCTCATGGGCTTCCACCTGGCTTTTCAGCAGCTGATTAAATTGAACATAATTAAAATATGGCATCTTATCTTACTGCAGCTGTTTTCCAGCTGCAAATATTTTCTGTGTCCCTTCCTGCATGTGGCAGTTTAAACTTGGAGAAGAATGGTATCTAACAAGGCAAAATACAAGCAGGTTCCTTAGAGGAAATTACTGCCTGAACCCTGCTGTGAAAAACCATTTGGTTGCTAGAAGTAGTCAGGATGTTGTCACTAAGGAGGCTGTTGGTTGAGATGAAATGATTTGCCAGCCTTTGGTAAACAAAAGGTCTCTGTGTCCTTCTGACTCATTGCGGAAGTGTCCTTTACAGCCAAGGAATGTATGTTCGGAGGATGAAAATCCTCTCTTAAATCTGACTTATCCGATGGCTGCACAATAACTTCCCATACATTGTAGAAACTGAAAATACCAAATATATGCAGATCTTGGACAAAACTCAGCTGTCATCCTATGTGTTGGTAGCAGCCTAACACCTGGGAAATCCTATTAATCAAATAGGACACCAAAATAGACAGCATTCCTGATTTTGGACTTTTACTGCAGCTTGTTTAAGTAATAATTTATTTCAGATGAGCACAACAGCAGCACCAGCACCAGCACCAGCATCTGGATGCAAGTCTGGTTCACATAGAAGCCTCAAAGTCTCATTTTAGTTCATTAAATAAAATCAGTTTTAAAATGAGGATAAAAAATTCTACATACATGCAAAAAACGGATATTTATGGATATTTAATTAAATCAATAGCTCATAGCGCATGCTTACTGAAGCATTCTTTAGCTACCTGTAGCTGGGAGGGTTGTCCTCCTTGCTGCAGCTATTTACAGTGCTGTTGATGTGGCTCTGTACTGGGTGCTGTGAGTGGAAACAGTGAGCTCTTGTGACATCATGTGCAATGGCTGGCTGCATAAATCACATTTCTCTGAGGAACCGACCCAAAGTGTCTCACAAGCACCACATGTAACACCTTTCTTGGGCGTGATTCCACTAACTTGGCTTGAATAATATAAGAAATGGCAAATTACTTTGGAAATTGCTGATATCATTCTTCCCTCTCTCCCCCCACCAGTTGTCAAAAACTAACAGGGGCACTCCAAAATCCCTTACGATAGCGATTCCTCAGTTTTATTGCTTTCCAGTTACGGTTGTTCAATGGAAACAAGAGAGCTGGAAATTGATTCACAAACCAGAACTAATTTGGAAATTATTTTACTTTTTTTTTTCCTGAGGTTTTATGTTTTGTGCAATTGCTCATATTCTGGAATTTAATACTGAATTGTTTCAAATTGCACAGGCAGCACTGCATACCCTTAGTTTTGTGCTTTTTGAATGTTATGCCTGAATTTTTCCTAACTGTTTTGTAGGTGGTTTTGCGCTGGCTTCTACAACTGCACTCTTCATTTTGCTTATCCAGAAATTTATGTGCTGTTTTTTGTGGTCTCAGATATGTGCACGCTAGCGGTATTAGCACATTTCCACATGATCAAGCAGACGTGGTCTCAAAGCATTTAATTCTATAATTGCAGAAATGCAATCTGAAGGTACAAACTGAAAACTGGTTGCAAAAATCCTGTGCTAAAGTTTTTACCACAAAATAAAAACATTGTAAAAGTGACAAGAATGTTTATGTTTAGTACGCCAACCTCAGGACCCTCACTGAGAAGTACTTATTTGAGAGGGACATAGACATTGTTAGCTATAATACAAATGAAGGCTATCCACAAAATATTAGGATGACATTGTTGCATTCAGATTTAAGCTTGAGAAAAAAACTGCCCCCAGTTTTTGTGTCATGCAAACCTATTTTAAGAATTTGAGCAATGTATACATTTTCTGCAGAAAAGTAAATTTTAGGAAATGTGGTTTCAAATATTTTTTTTTACTGACATGGAATAGTGTCATTGATTAAAAATTTCAACAGAGTATCTAAAAAGTGAAGTGGAAAGCAAGAGATGTTTGATCAAGAAGTATAAAAAGAGAATTTGATACCAGATTTCTCAAGACTTGTAGTCTCCTAGACTGTTCTAATTTGAGAGGAGGAACAGAAATAAAAATTAATATTTCACTTGAGTAAAGAGTACAAAGGATGTCCTGAAATGAACCCTTTAAAAGCCTTTTTTAAAATTATCCATGGATTAGAAACTAATCTCAGAAACTGTTTTCTTTACATTCAGTATTTAAAGCCAAGTTCTTGTTCTTCGGAGAGCGTTACATCTCCATGTGAGTTGTCAGACATTTTCCAGACACATTTATGGTTGTAATCTTTGAAATATTATAAATTTTTTTTTTCTTCTTCTTTAGCTTCTTGTGTGGTAAGTAGCACTGATGCCTCTAACTTCCAGTATGGAGAAGATCCAAACACATTCATGTATCAATTTGGCATATTTTTATTCATCTATTTTTTTTTCTCTCCTACAAGCTGTAGATTGGAAAAAACCCCATATTTTAGAATGTTTAGAATCCAGTGTTCAGTAGTATGTTGCTGAAGTATTATATATTATTTTTCAAGAAAATTTATAGTGGATGAGAACCATAAAGAGAGTATCTCTCAAAGCCACATGGACATGTGCACCCTTCCAAATATAATTCTTTTCCAAACTAAGCAAGGATTAGCTAAAGATGTTTTGGAACCACAAAGTGTTATTTTTAAAAGGTAGCTCATGATTGAGATAGATTAAGACTAAACATGGCTGGGATCAGCCAAAACCACAAAGAGCTTAATTTGTTCACATATTTATGCCTGGAGAAGAATTTCAGGGCCTTCAGCAAACAAGGCCCTGAAATCCTCCAGCATATTTTGCAGTAAAATGATAGGTTGTTGGTTTTGCTTTGCTTTGTTGTTATTTTAATGGACTTGTCCTTTTTAAAACTTGTGCCTTCCTCCCTCCCACACACATCAGCAGAACAGTTCAAACAGTGTCCCTGCAGGTCACTGAGTCCCAAAGCGTTACCCAAGACTTTTTAAAAGGCAGGAGTGATTCAGCTGAGGGATGCTCCACAGCCTTGTGACTGAGGTCACATTCACCCAGTGGCTTCTCTCCCACGCTGCCTCTCATTCCCACGCACACAGAGTGCTGGAGCAGTCTCTCCATGGACGTGTACTAGCATTACTGAGGAAGGGAGGTGCAAATGAGAACTGTGGATTTGTGTCAGTGATGACCTTTATGGGAACAGATACTGATTATTTCTTAAGGCAAGAGTTTCTCTGTTTATCCCAGTGGGAACCACTGTTTATTTATTTTCATTTCTTTCCAATTGTACCTATTTTAAGTGTGATACTGTGACCTTTTCACATTAAAAGCAGCAACACCAAACAACAGCTTTGATGAACCCCAAGGCCCAAAGCCCAAAGATGTTTATTCCTTTTATCACCACCACGCGCTGAATAAATGACATTCATCATTCCATTGACAGACCAGAAAAAACTAGCAATATGCCTGTAACTTAAGCTGAAATCACCAAAAATAAATTTTTCAAAAATATAAAACTTCTGGTATTATAAGGCTGCATATTTTTTAAGAAGTCCTCCTGCTGTTGGTCTGGTTTCACTTCAGTGGGACAAGGATGGTTAACCTGGACTGTCATCGTGATAGCACAGGTCATTCAATAGCCCTGACATTACTTTCTCCTTTCAAAATTGTGTTTAAAAATTGTGACTGTGATTTGCTCTGTAGGGTTCAAATTGCTTAAAAAGCTGAAAACAAACTGTCAATATGCATATGTATATGCATACATATGCATACACACATATATGTGAGGAGACAAGAGAGAGCGAGTGAGAAAGTGTGAGTGTGTGTGAGAGAGAGAGAATGAGAGAGTCACTAATGTCTTGCCGTGACCTATGCTAGCTAAAACAAAGGGATCCAGCTCTCAGGACACACTCAGTGATAGAGAACAAGACCTAGATTCAGCTTCACTGGCAAAAAAAACTATTACTTAAAAAAAACAATCTTAGAACATTCAATTTGGCCAGTGGTTTTAAAGGATTAATGTGTTTGCAAAAGCAAGGACAATATATGATACAAGAAATATTTAGATATATTCCCTAACCACAATACTGGATTTGCTTTGGATTCAGCTTTCCTTTCTTTTTGTTCTTGAATGCTACTGCATATTGTGATGACTGCGAGGAGGCTTCTCAGAAGACTGGACAGCTTCCAGCATGGCACGTTCTGCTGATGTCATATCATTTTGCCAATAACAAGGCAGAAAATATATGCTGTAAGTGCAGCTAATTTATTTGACTTCCAAGGACAAAACCAGAAAAAATAATTACAGAAAATTACTTTTTTAGAGAAATATCTATGAATATTTTAGAGACATTTTTAGAGAAAACAGAAGATTCTTTTCCCTCCACTAATAGAAGGAGAGAGTGTTATCATCGCTAATTTATATGGGGGAAGGTGAGGTATAAAATTTTTCTTAAATATTGAAAGAAAGAAACATCTGAAATCAAATGTCCTGTGAAAGGTTAGATTCTTCCAAGAAAGGCAGAAAAAGTAAAAGGGAAATAAGAAGCTGATTGGTTTAATTACTGAGTCTCACTATGCACTAGTGGACAGAACAGGCCTGGTGCGGACAGGACAACCACGTTCTTCTTCAAGGGATGATCTTAGCTCACTTCACTCAAGTTCAGCAAACTGGCACCATGCCTTTGGTTCATGAAGACTGAGACATTGACAATCAGAGTTCATAAAAACTTGTCTTGGAGAGAAAAATATAATTAAAAACTTACTTGGAACTTAGAAATGAATTGCTGAGTTGTATCTTTTGCATAGAGGTAGGAAATTGTTATAAGGGGGAATTTGGGTGTAATGCATGCCCTGTGTTCCATATACTATATTAAATAAATGTAACATGTTGTGTACAATAACCCTTGTCCTTTGAGAGAATATGGTTCAACAGATTATCCATTTCTGCAGGGTAGGATTACATCAATGCTGGCTCCTCCTCCCTGGAGTCTGCACCATATCAGTTCCCTTGTAACCTGGACAGGCCCCATCCCACAGCCCTGCAGCTGTCCTTCCTTGCTTTTCATCAAAAAATTGTCCCAGAGCCTTGTGCCAGCAGGGTGAGAAACCTCCATCTGTCTTCTGGCTTAGATATAGCCATACTTACTATCTCTCATGACACCTTTTGGTGGCATTATTCTATACCTTAAACTACTCTCTGAATGTCACATGCAGCAGGTTTTGCACATATTTTTATGACCCTATCTTCAACTCAACCTTCTCATACCTTGCCACTCCAATTTTTTATTTTTTTTTTGTGGGGCCAACAGACTGTCTTCTCACTTGGGACTGATCTGCCACCACCCCATCCTATTGCTAGTTCTGTCTTTCTTCAGGTGTCATTTGAATTCATCTCTCTTTGATCTGGTGCGGATGGAAGTATAACCAGCTCCACTGGATACGTAGCTCTGAGTGGTCCTAGCCCACTAAAATCTAGAACCATATGTGCTTTTCTTGTGTTTCTTGTCTAATTATGTCCGACGGGTAGTGAAGCTTTCCTCCCCAAGTATTTTTTTCCATTGATCATTCAAGCAGCTTTGTTCCAGCTGACATATCTGTTATGCATGTCAAACTTTCCTTAGGCCAGGCACTGCCCGTGTGCATGCTCTAATACCCAACAAATGTACTTTGGCATGAAAATAAGACATAAATAATGATGTATAAATTCAGATACACTGATTAGTTTGTGAGTAAAGCATTCCATCACCAGTGCATGAGCTGAAGGAACACAGCCAGGAAATCCAGATTACAGTTACAAGGAGGAGGCTCAATTATTCTAGTTTTAGCATGTGTAACTGTAACACCATTAAACACAGTATTACCCAACTCTTTTAAAAAGTCAGTGTAAAAGTTGAAGAAAACTTTAAAAATACCTTTGCACTTAAAAGAAAAATAAAACCATTTTGGGTTGATCATGTGAAGTTTTTGGGAGTTACTGAGTTCCTCAAAGGCCTTCTGCACCCCCTCCATTTTAACAAGGCCTAGGATGCCAAAACTGCATGTACCAAGCATGAGGGAAAGGAATCTTTTCAGTTTCTTTTGCTAAATCTTCGCAGTAAGTCTGGAGAAGTAATTGACATTTAGCCAGTGTCCTAAATACTCCAGTAATAAATGCCTTGGCAATACCACAGCTAGAAAAACATTAAAATAATGAGTGATACAGGGACAGCTGTGCAACACTTTTTCCAATATAAAAATATTGCTTTCAGTTTCTTATCACTTTGCCAAACAATTCAAGTTCAAATGTTGAGTGTCTGCTATGAGGTTGATTTTTTCTGGGAAAAATTCTGCTAGAATGGAAACATTTATGAGAATGAAATTGTAAGATGGGAGAGAGAGGGAGAATCAGCTGCTTGCCCATATTAAAAAACTTACTCCAGACATTTCACTGAGTTGTTTTTGTACTCTGGAACTGGGATTTATAGTCATGCCAAAATAGGGTTATTTGATACTAAAGGTGTTCAATGTGGAATTCCAAGATCATGCCTTTAGAATAAATCCAGAGCAATAATCCCCATCTGATGCCTCGGTCAGATGATTAAATACTTCAGAAGGGCTTTGGAAGAACCTGAAGTTATGAAACAATAACTACTTTGAGATTACATCTATGACAACAATCACTTCCATGAAACCTGAATTTCAGTCTCAACTTGTTCTTCAATGTGAACTTGGCCAAAATAATTAGTGAAACAGTACAAATCTGAACAATGCCTTTCAGATCTGTGTTTAGTCAAAATGGAGCTGACTTAGCTCAAGAAATTGTTATTACTGAGAACAAAGATAAAATGTGATATTTTCTTTGACTGGAAATGAAAGATCTATAGCCCTCCAGCCAAAAGATCCAGAATGTTACTGTTCTGGTAGTGACAGATACCACTATCAACACAGCACCTTGGGAGGAAAATCTAGTTCTTCTCAAGCAGTGCAGAATGTGGGAATTTGCCATAATGATCTCAAAATTCATTATTCACAGCATATCCAAAACCTTTAAATGAAAACCACAGAATGACAGGGGAAACTGAGAAGCTCTGGGCTCCCTGGAGACACCAAGTCTGCCCTATTGCAGCACATCATGCTGATCATTACAGTGTGTTCATCTTGGACTCTTTCTAATCTTACCCAAACCTACAAGCTTAAATGCCCTTCTTTGTTCTTCCTTCCTTTCAAGGCCAGGAGTGCCATGCAATCTTCAGTCTGCAGGTATTGCAAATTTTAGGCAAATTGCATTATTATTATTAGTAGTAGTAGTAATAATAGTTTAGTAACACATTGTAATCCATAGTAACACAATGGTAACAGAGACTTATTTTGGCAGTGATATTCATGGCCTGATATGAGCTGCCAGATCCACTGTGCCAGGCAACAGAGGCAATTACAAGCCTGCACACTACAATGTACTGAGCCATGCCAGGTCCTTGAGGTCCCAGCATAATCCCAGTCTTGTTGGACTGAGGAGCAAAATGGGCCAGAAGGGACAGGGCACAGTGCAGCACGCAGGGCTTTAGAAAATGCCAAAACACATCAAAGAACAGAGGTAGGTGGCAAGTGAGGGCTATGGAGGTAACCAGGCAGAACCACACAACAAAAATACAACCCGTGCTCCTGGAAAGCTGAGCATACAGCACAGGAGAGGAGGGGAAGCTCATTCCACAGTGGGTCGAGGAGGTTATGTGAGTGGTTTAAGTCCCACAGAACATACAGAAATGGGATCAACATCTTCCATATACCAGCCAATTCCCAGTTTGTTTTACCTCCCCACCGACTCTCAGGTGTTCTGGTTTCCTACCTGACCCTTTTCAAACTTACACTGAACCCAGCCTTTCCCCATGAGCCCCTGCTAACCCCACAAGGGATCTGAGGGCCAAGCAGCATTTTGGGGCATTCTGGGCTGTTTCCATTGAGGCTGATGAGGGGGCTGGTACATCCCTTCCCAGGCATGGCCAGGGCTGAGCTAGAGCAGATTGGGCCCAGGTACAGTGCTGGGCATCTGGGGATGCACCAGTGGGAAGCAAGGGAAAGTGGTTGCCAGTAGGGATGAATATCTTATTTATTTTCAGGAGCTGCTGAAGGCAGGAAGCAGGAATGTCTGTTACTGGTGCCTGCCTTCAGGTTTTAAGTTGAATTTTTGTTTCTTGTGAAAGTTTCAGGCCAATGTCCGTGTTGTTTTCCCAATGTAAATGAAAGCATCTGGGCTGGTTATTTTCTTGTAAGGTGATAGGAGACTAATTTTTGGTTTACTACTTGTTTTCATTCATCCTTCATTGGAAAAATGATAAAAAATAACTCTTCTCATGGCTGCCAGCTAAAAATTGAAATATCTTCCCTCTCTCCAGAAGTCTTTTGGTTTAGCCAGAAGGTTGTTTAGCTTTCCCTAGGCTAATGTGGTTTTGGAGGTTTCAATTTTGTGGTGAAATCTGTCATTTTTTTCTACAACAAGAGCTTTAGTAACATTTAATAAAAGTTGAGTGGGCTAAATAGATCTTGAACCTCCAGTGAAAAGTAGGGAGAAAAGTAAGGCAGAGGTGTTTAATTCATTTGCTGCTTCTGTCTTCCACACAGATGACAGACAATGTGGGGCTCAGTGCCCTGAGCTGGAGGACAACGACTGCGAGCGATCGACCCTCAGTCAACCCCAAAACTGTGCAGGATCTGCTCCTCCAGCTGGATCTCTACAAATCTATGGAGCCTGATGGGACTCATCCGAGAATCCTCAAAAGGCTGGCTTATGTCATCACAAAAGCTCTCTTAATGATTTTGGATGGTCTTGGGAATCCAGAGGGATGCCAGATAACTGGAAGCTGGCAAACATTATCCTGGTTTTCAAGACAGGCAAGAGGAAGGAGCCCAGAATCTACAGGCCTGTCAGTCTCACTTCAGTGCCTGGTAAAATTATGGAGAAGATTATTCTGGGGGTACTGAAAAACACCTGAATAAACACATCATGGGGTGGGTGAGCAGCTGGGTCACGCATCAGGCACAAAGGGTTACAGTGAATGGGGTGACATCAGACTGGGGACCTGTCACTGGTGAGGTTCCACAGGGCCCCATCCTCAGCCCTCTGCTCTTCATCATCTTCATAAATGACCTGGACAAAGAACTGGAAGGGGTACTGAGCAAGTGCACAGACCATACAAAACTGGGAGGAGCTGCTGACTCCCTCCAGGGCAGGGAGAGGCCCTGCAGAGAGACCTCCACAAATTGGGGTCTGGGCAATCACCAGCCATATGAAGCTCAACAGGGGAAAGTGCTGGAATCTGCATCTGGGATGGGGCAACCCCGGATGTATGGACAGACTGGGAATGAGGTGCTGTAAGCAGTGCCATGGAAAGGGACCTGGGGGTCCTGGCAAGTTGAACATGGGTCAGCAGTGCCCTGGCAGCCAGGAGGGCCAACCCTGTCCTGGGGGGCATCAGGCACAGCATCACAGCTGGGCAAGGGAGGGGATTGTCCTGCTCTGCTCTGAGCTGGGGCAGCCTCACCTCCAGTGCTGGGGGCTGGTTTGGGGGCCACAATCTAAGAAAGACATTAAAGTATTAGATAGTGTCCAAAGGATGGAACAGACAATGATAAAGCACCTTGAGGCAAAGCTGTACAAGCCTGGAAGAGACTGAGGGGAGCCCTCACTGCATGAGAGGAAGAGGAGGGGCAGGCACTGATCTGCAGTTAGAACTTCCTCATGAAGAGGAGGGTCAAGCGCTGATTTCTCCTCTGTGGTGGCCAGTTACAGGACCTGAGGAAATGGCCTGAAGTTGTTCAGGGGAGGGTTAGGTTGAATATTAGAAAAAAGTTCTTTGCCCAGAGGGTGGTTGGGCACTGGAACAGGATCCTCAGGGAAGTGGTTAAAGCAGCGGCCTGACAGAGTTCAAGAGAATTTGGGGAATGCTGCCAGACACATGGTGTGACTGTGCAAGGCCTGGAATTGAACTTTGATAATCCTTGTGGGTCCCTTCCTATTCAGTACATTCTGTCATTCTGTGTTTCTGTGATTATTTAGTTTAAAAGTTGGTGCATTTCAACGCACTAGCATTTCAATGACAAATGCTATCTACGGAACCTTTTCTAAAGCAAATTTCTTAAATGGTGGCTGTTATTTTCTTCATTTCCCCCCCCTTTTGTCACTTCCAAAATATTTATTAGCTATAGACTGAAGTATTATAGTACCTGATCATACAGCCCAGAAGCCTGAACAGCACAGGCTTCCTACCAATGATTGAAATACCAGGAGAGGCTTTCTTTCCTAAAAAAAAAATTCACTCCAGTAGGAAAACTCTTCTGAAACCAGGGCAAAACTGAGTGAGAGGGACTGAGAAATACATGTTGAAACAGAAATCCTAAAGGAGAATAAAGTGCAATTTGTATACCAATACATATACCTCTGTGCTCTCCTTTCTAAAGACAGAAAAAATGAGTGCCTGGACTGAAGTGTTTCTTCAATTTGAGCTGATGGTAAAACTGCTGGAAAATACCCAAGAAATATTATCTGGGCATTAAAGAATTGGAAAGAAATTACATTAGATGCTCAGTTGTAGCTTCCACGAAGTGACAAAATTCAAACTGTAAGGAAACACGGTTAATATGTAAAGCTTTTGATCTGGATGAAGAAAAATACGAGTTAGATTTAAGGACAGAGCTTTTCTCAACTTCCTCATTAAAAAACTCAGAACATTATTTTCAGTAACACTTATCCAGGTCCAAGACCTCAAAATCCCCCATTACAAATCATCTTATTTGAGAAAGTTGGAAGATCAGTCATAGAATCATAGAATATAGAATATGCTGAGTTGGGTGGGACCTATCAGGATCATCAAGTCCAACTCCTGTCCCAGCACATATGGTGTGATTTCAAAGAATCACACTATATGCCCAAGAGCGTTGTCCAAACACTTCTTGAACTCAAGTCAGGCTTGGTTCTGTGACCACTTTCCTGGGGAGCCTGTTCCTGGGCTCAGATCTTTTTCAGGATATGGAGACTAGATTGTTGAAACTCTGGATTTTCAGCATATGTATTTCCCTGAGGAAGTTTAGCAAGTGCGTGCCACCTCGAGTGCACTGCATTAACTGCTGTTGTTGCACTGATGAATACATGGGACTCTTTAGCAAAAAATAGTCAGCCAGAGCTACATTTGGCCATTGAAGGTTGTCTTATATCCCCTTGCATTGCCTTCCCTCTTGTGCTGCTCAAGACTGAGATGCTATAATCATCCAGAGTAGTCTGATTCAACCACCTATGCCAATATTTGAGCAATGATTGTGACTGAAACTGCTTGTGGCTCCCATACCTTTATTTGATCTCAGTGACCAGTCACAAAGAAAAGAGACCACACAACAGAACAGCAGGAGGGGGATCAAGCATTTGTAGGATCCACATGGTATTATGCAAGGACAAGAAGGAAAAGATTTAATAGATTTATGAGTTTCCTAACCAAAAACTGCCAGCACTGAGGAACACGTATAATCTTCTTGTATAATACAGCACTGAATGCTGCAAAAACAAAAAACCAAAAAACTTGAGAGGGAAGAGAGCATATGTAATAGGGATGTATGGAGAGAGACAAAGAGAGGATGAAAAAGGAAAAAAGGTTAATGAAAGAAACAGAGGAAAACAAGAGACAATGATATGTGATATCAGAAGTTAAATAAAAACTGATAAACTGTATCATTCTTATTTTAAAATAAAATAGGCTGAGAAATTGTATCAGTTAATATATACACATAGACAGACATATACATACCCTGCCTTAATATGCAATGAACAGAGAGAGGATGGCAGAATTTTAAAACAAAATACATTTATTAAACACATAATCAAGCAGCATCTGTTAGTTTTTAAAGATGTATGAAAGGCAGAAGAGAATGCTCTTCTTTATCTGTATCTTATGGAAATCCTGGGGAACATTACCATATGAAATTAATTAAAAAGTTGCTGTCACTGGCATTTTTATAAATATGATAGAGGCTTTGTTATCTAGGCAAGAGGTGTTTTTCTCCTATACAAGGCTTTGTTATCTAGGCAAGAGGTGTTTTTCTCCTGATTTGCCCAGGCTCTAGTTAAGTGAAGCCTGAAACCACAGACTTCAGTTTTTTCCAATTCAGCACATGCATGGCACTCAACATATGCTACGATGGAGTATGGCTTGCCGAGTGGTAATCTTGAAAATCATGCCTACAGTATTCATTCATGAGAATAATCCTTTTTGCTTATCTATTTATACTGATAAACACATTTAAACTTAAAAGCACGTCATGCAGTCCTGTTTTGCTTGAGGAAATAAACCCTGCATAGAACAATAATAATTTCAGGGCAAGTTCTTTAAAGTAAAAAGAAAACAGCTGCTCTCTAGCGTGTGCAGAACACTTCCAGCTCCCTGTTCCACAGAATCTGCTGTCTCTGATATCCCTTGCAGGTGGCCTAAGTTCTGCTAGATCCAGACACTGGAGGTCACACTATGCGAAATATGCTGTGAACTACTGTGAGCTCTCATATTTGCCCCAAACTCTCCAAGTACATTTCATATGACTCCCAAATATCTTACCAAGAAAGCTGGTTAAACTTAGGTAGCCTGATGTTTGCCAAACTAGCCCTGTGGGGAGGAGACACTTTGGAATGTCCCAGTATTAATTATGATGTTGAGCGAGAAGCAACAGACCCCAGGGGGGGAAAAAAAGCTTGAGGCTATTTTGGGCTTTATTTTATGTACTGTGGTAATTTTTATTAGCAATAGTCCACTGTATTGTTTTTACATGGGTTTCCTGTGTTCTTTGACACACCAGGGGCATCCTATCCTCAGGCTATCCTGCTGCAGACCCTGTTGGCCATGATTACGTGCCAAATTCTCTCATGCAGGTAGACCCATATCTGCATCATAAGCATTTTCCATGGTAAGGCCTCAGCAGGCTGGTCTTGACAACAAAAGTGTTTTATTTCCAGACATCTCTTCTTTCTACCTTTCAAGTCAGCTATTTCCTTGAGAAAGGCCATGTCACAGATAACCAAGGCCAGCTGCTGGGCTTGGACTGTTCTCTCAAGTTTGATCCCACCTGTGCCTCAGTGGATGAAATCTGACTAGAGGACCAGCTCAAAGCCTGGGTGAATGAGGTCCACAGGCATATTTACTTCCCACCAATTAGGAATCTTCAGTCCAAGGCTTGGTGATGTGTTTTGGACATATATCTATCCTATGCCATTCCAGAACTTTCTGTTAATGTGAACACCAGGGTAAAAAGTCTGGAAAAGGCCAGCAGTCACAGTCACAGTCACAGGGCTAATATTATCTACATATTCAGTAGGATAGGGAGAAAATCAGCTCCTATGCATGGATACAAAAGCCAAGGAAATTGTTAAAATACACTTGAAGAAGAGTATTAGGCATATATTTTAAGTGTCCTGTGAAAGCTGTGAACACTGATTTGTATCTCTCAGGCTACAATTTCATATAATCTGCGATAAAATAATTTAGCTATGTGCTGACTTTCTGCTGGCTCAGCTTCTTTTGGTAGCCTTCTGGTAGCTGTCAGGCCCCTGTCCTCCAGCTTCAGCACCCTACTTCTGCTTCCATCCTCTGCTTTTGCATTGCCTTTTCTCCTAAATGCCAGAGGTCTGCCACAGTGTTATTCTTGTGTGGGAGGAGGACTGTGTGGCCATTCAGTGCTTGTTTGGTTGCACTTCAACCAACACAAGCCATTTTGACCATGGTGTCCTTAGATGGTGTGTCTGGTTTTAGGCCACCACAGTGATGTCTGTGCTACTACACTTGGGAGCTGAGATCCATGTCACTGACAAAACAACTTTGTGCTGAAGCCAGTATATCAGAAAGAAGTGTACTTTGGCTTGGTCATTCAGCATTTTATGTGTAGTATTTTTACAGGAATTTCATAACACAGCTAGAAAGGGACCCAAAATGTTAGGGTTAAAAAACCCAGATACTCCTCTCGCTATTATTTTCAGACAACTGTGTCAGACCTTTAAAAGCTCAACCAATCATCTCCAGCTGCCAAAAGTCCATCAAAGTTTGCCTGCATGAGATGGTTATGCCAGTCTTGCTCTGTCTACTTCCAAGCATTATTTAGTCAAGACAAAAGAAATTAGGATCCAGCTTGTCCCACCCCTCTCTAACTTCCTTCAGTATGAGGAAACAAAGGCATTTTTCACCTTTATGGGGTGCTACTTCACCCTAAGTCACTTGTGCTCTATTGCTGTTTGCTGTTTGGGAAAACTTCTGAGGAATTTCTTGTAACCCCATGGACACATTCTTCTCCAGTCAGCATGGGAAAGTCAACTGCTTCTAGTACTCCCTTTCACTGATTCCCTTAGTGGTAATTGTAGGTATACTCCTCCTTCATTCTTTATTACTCCTTTTTTCTGTCTTTAATCTCCAAGAAGCAGATCCTTCCTCCACTACTGCCTTTGCAAGGTGTCTAGCACAATGGCACAGTGTTTTCCATGGGCCTGAGCATCTCTGACTCCTGTAAGCACACTGTAAATTTAATTCACGCCAGGGGCATGTTGGATTTATAGGTGCAAAAACTTCAGCATGAACTGCTCAATATCTGTAAATCCTGGGCATGGACTACAGCACATGTTTTACCACAATAATAATAATAATAATTTGTAGCACAATTATGGTTTTCCTTTCCCAAAAGCAACAGAGAGGGATTGACTCTGTGGTTTCATGCTGAAGAGATGTTTTTAACAGAGAGAAGATATTTTCTTCAACTGTCAAAAGTTTGTTCCTGACCTATATTTTACTTTCTCTTGGGGTTCCTTCCTTTTAAATATGGAAATAAATATGCATAGATTTTGCAATATATAGCAGAATTTAAAAAGCAATAAATTTTTTTTGCCTGCAGATACTTGCCATCCCTGTGTGGTTAATTATTATCACAGTGAAAAAGCATGAGTTGATAACATTACAGTCCAGGTTGCACTATAAGAACAAGAAAATAATGACCAGATTTAAAAATATTATTCTTAACAGGCCATGAAGAATGTCTTGATCTGTCTTTGTACAATTATTTAAAGTTTGTCCATGCAGATTCAGACTGGTTTCCCACCTATAACTCCAGGTATAATTTCAGGTACCACTTTTTAAAAATGACCACAGAAGTGACCAATTTCTATTGGGTTCTGTGACCCCAAGAGGTGTTGTATTAGATTCAAATGCTGAAAATAATTACTTGTTACTTAGGGTAAAAAAAAAAGACTTGCTTCCTGAGCTACCTTTCCCACAGTTTTCCTTTTCAGTGAAAAAAATGTATTATCTCTTACAGACAAAAGGCATTCCTTAGCTAAAACATCTCTGTTTTTTTAGAAAAAGCACCACCAAACCTTCTTGATGACATCTAAAGACAATGCCAAGAAGGTGAGATTGAAAGGTGGGGAAAAAAAGGTTTCTGGCTCTGAGAAAAAAAAGGTTTCTATCAGAGAGCAGAGCTGAGCATGTCTAGATTTAACATGTTAAATTATGTTTTAATTTTGACTTTTTTTATTTTTTCACTTTTTCTTTTTTCTTTTTTTTTTTTTATTTTCCCAGGGCTTGCAGGGCAGTGGGAAGGCTGGAAGGCATCTTTGAGGTGTACAGCTCAGCTGGATCAAGACTAGGAGCCTTGAATTTTCTTGTCTGTGTCTAAATTAGAACTTTCTAAGAAGGCTGAACAAAGTACAACAATTAATAACTCAATTGCTGCTTCTCATCTTCTTCTACTCTCTCAGCTCATTCCTCTCACAAAACCATACAGTTACATTTGACAGTGACCTGAAACATGGATTCACACAGCTTATATCTTGTTTGTCACCAGGATTTAAATATTTCAGGCCCTGGCAGCACAGCTGGTTCCTCACTGATTAGAGCCTGATGAGGCTGGTTTGCTTGCAGGGACAGATTTTATTCACGGCCCTTCAGGTTCTCTGTTTCCCATCTTTAGCCCTTTATTTGCTCTGAGTAATAGCTGACTTTTTAAACTATGCTGAGACGGACTGCAAGAAGAGTCCTATTGTGCACAATGAATGGAGCCCTGGTCTCTCCCTTTCCCTGTCTGTTATGGGAAGGGAAGCCTCTTTAGTCCTTAGACAGACAAGAGAGACATTATCTTTCTTTTAGATTATTACTACTTGAAAAGATTATCTCAGAGCTGTACAAGACAATCATGGCAGGTTTCATATATGAAAACCTGCTCTCTGTGTAACTTATGCCCTGTCTTTCAGGGGTCCAAGAAATAACGACTGCAAAAAGTATTTGAAATCTGCTGGGAAGAAATCCTTTGGGAAACTGGATTTATTGATTCATTGAATACTTTGGCACTTGAAGGGTCATGAAATAACTCAGATGAAAAACTGATATAATGGATCAACAGGTAAAAATATACAGAAAGGCAAAGAGGGCAAAAGAAGTTGTACTTTTTATGTATGAGTGTCTTTCAGTGGATGATTTCTAGCTGGACTACACTTTCTGGCAAACATCATGTGGCAGTAAGGGTACACCTTACTGTATTGCATTATAGACAGCCTGTCAAACCAGAGTGGACCTGCCAGTTATCAAAGGAAATGATAGCTGGATCATTTGGGCCATTTTTCATGGTCAAAGTGAGAATTTAAGCCCTGTTGGGGATTTCCCCGGGTGATTAAAAAAGCAGGAAAAGGCCGATTCCTTGTCTCACCCTTTTGGAGCTGGGTTGTAGCAAGACTGAAATTCTGAGGTACGCAGGACTCCCCAGACCTGGAGGCTTCTCCAAGGACATAAATCTCATCCCCCAGTCAAACTGAAGCAAGTATGAACCATGGTACTGACCAGCAGCAAACTTGCCATATAGGATTACAATTAATCCTGAGCCCTTCTATCTTCCCACAGGTAGGGGAGGCAAGGGATAAGAAGGGCCCCCACACTCAGGACTTTGGGATACTAACAGAGCTGATCATTAAGATGATAGACACTGATAAATGAAAGCTTTTACTGCATTTGCTTCATTCTGTGCTGTCTTCAGCTTCAAAAACAATATATAGGTAGAGCACAACCCCAGAACATCCATATAATAGTCTGTTCATAACATGACACATAGCACAGCTGGTGATTATGAACAGTATGTCTATATTTCAGTGGGGCACTAACCAGTCTTAAAAAACATTGCCTGGCTTATCTCTTGGAAATTAAAAAAGTGATTAATGTGCTTCTGAACTAGCATTTCATTTGAGACAAAGTTTTCACTGACTGATAAATACACCAGACTTGCTCTGGCATTCCAGCTTATCTCAACTTCATAGGAATAATGCTGGAGAAATGTCTCCTCAGCCTTTAGGAGAAAAAGCAGGAAGATAGTTCTGAGGTTTATCAGCCCATACTAGAGTCTGTGCAGCCCATAAGTCTTACTGTTAATCTTCTGTAAAAACAGATGCATTGCTAATGTTTTTAAGGTTAACTGCAGACGCTTTTCAGCACAGCACCAAAAGCATCCTAATTTCCTTTTCTCAGAATGCTTGTTGTTCCCCTGGGTTTTCCCAAATCCTCTTCTATAAACCAGTGCAAGGGCTAGGCAACCAAGAGGGAAAATCCAGGGAGATCAAACCAATTCAGGACCCTATAGTGCAGGACTCAACTCAAAGGTGACCTTACTTTTTCCCAAATGTAGTTTCTAATTATCTAATCACGGAGCTATAATGTCAGTCAGTGCTTTGATTTTTTTTCAGGATCTGTTTTATAAGAATTTAAAACACTAAGAATAGCACTTAGAGATAACTTATGCAAGGGTTAAATGTGGTAGACACAGCTTGAGAGTTTTAATATTATATTCTTTACCCAAGGCAATAGACAGCTTCTTCAGACTCATTCCATTCTAATGTGTAAATGCTGAAAGTAATTAGCCTGAGTCCTGTGTGTATTAAAGTATTTAGGAGAAAAAATTTTGGAAAAAGTGACTTTTCATGAGCAGCTGCCAAATATTTTGTAAAAGTTAGAATTACTAGTACTATAAGAAGATTTATTTTTTTTAAAGCATAGGCATTAAAACATACAATTGCAGAAAATTATTTGGGTGTGCTAAACATTTTTTTTAACATTTCAGCATAGGAATGGACACTGCAACAGCATCCACAGCAATATCTATGGCCAAAAATTATGTTAAATAGAAGTCCGTGTGAGAAGAGTTTACATTTTTGTTAAAAAAGGCAAACTATTATGTTCAGAAGAGCTGAAACACCCTTTCTATTTTTAAAATAATAGCCTGAAGGGCTCTGAAGAATTGCTCAGGCTGTCATTGTTACTTAGAGGAGAAAATATTTCTTGAGCTCTGAATATCAAATATGTTTCATTAGTCTTGTGTATTGCACTGGGTTGCACATTTTTCTCTTCTTTCTTTAAATGCAATAAAGAGACAGCATTTTTCTGTTTCTTCACCCGTTGTTGCAGACTAAATGTACAGACTATTTAATATTGTTTTATTTATAGATTTCAATTCCCTCCAAGAGGAGGGAATTGAAATCTGTAAATAATATTTACATGCCCTCTGGTGCCTGCTGTAAGCCCACTGGCTGTTTATGGCCAGAAAGTTAGTACTCTGATAGAGATTAGGCATAAATAAGAACCAGACCCTACATGACTTCAATCACTGGAGGAGGGCGTCTAAATTAAATGTATGCTATAAAAAGACTTCAGCATTAGTCAGGTCTGCCTGATGAAATAAGGTCATGTCTTCTTAATTAAATATTATCAATTCTCTTAAAATATTCTGCCACCTAATGAAGCCAGTTACCACCTGTTTGCATATTTGACTTCTCTGGCCTTTGATCCTCTTTATCCTGCACATGCTGTCAGTAAAAGGGAGAAGGCAGAGCCAAGGCTGCTTATGGAGGAAGCGAGCTTTCTCAATCATCACCTGCCAATTTTATCAAAGTTAGCATTAAGCATGGTGTCAAAAGGCTAATAACAAGTATATCAGTCTCCTTATAATGCCTGCATTTTCACTGCATGAAGAAAGAAAACATGAAACAAGAAAATTAGGAACACTTTTAAATCACAGGGTGCTTTGTCTTGCAGCTCTGTCTTGTTAATTCTTGAGGTAGTGCATAAACCTCTCCCTGGCTAATGTAAGAGATGCCAAATGACCACAGGGATACTAATTATAGGAAGAAGTAATTGTTCAGATTAAAAAAAAAAAAAAAGTTAAGAGGATGTAAATATTGTAATTGTATTCAGTCATACGGGGAAAACAGGGATCATCTGCCAGAAGCACACAGCTTCTCTTGAGTTCATGGTAAGGATCAAAATTCTCTGTGGTTTGGGCCATTTTTGACCACTGGAATGTTCACCTTTACCCATTTGCATTTACACACATATCTTGGACGCTCTCTCTGCTGCCTCTGCTTTTCAGTGGAATTTGGCTTTCTGCACTGAAAAAAAGCCCAAGGGAAAGGAACTCCTAGAAGACTCTCCCAGTGCGCAGATATCCAGAAGGCCGATTATATAAATAGGCAAAGGGATTTAGAGACACACAGGTCCCTCCTTTGGTGTCTGGGGTACAAAAGGACTGCTGTGTCTCCTAGGAATGCGAAGTCTGTGGGGAGTAATTGAACCAGGAATGTTTTGCTTTTTCATATGTATAATAAAATCCATTGAAGTGGTTGTTTGAACAAAATTGGACAGGAGCTGGGCTGAAATGTAAAGACCAATCTAGTATGTCTAAGAAGGTTAGCTGAACAGGTTGGTTGGGATTTTAAAACTTACAAGACAGGCTGACAAAATTTCCAACATGGCAGTTAATTCTGATCTTCATTTTACTCTATGCTCACAGACAGGTTGCTAGCCAGGTCACCATATGTTCTACTTATATCCTGCAAAAGTACCCTGCTCGTGCACACATGCACACAAGATTGGGAAGGGAGGGGCAACACAGATGCTTTTGGATGTTCTTAGAAAAGGGCAGAATTACCAGAGAAAAGTTAAATATGAGAAATGCATGTTCATCTGAGGGCAAAACTGAATCCTAGAGATATTTGAACTCAATGTGTAGTTCTACATCAATGCTTAGATTTTTCTCAGTTTGAGCTGGGAGTTGCTTTACTCCCTTCTTTTTTGATATTCTGTTGTCACAGACTGGGACTGTGGAGGGTTATTATCACACATGCTCATACTACCAACCAAGCCCAATAGCAATGAAATGTTAACTGCTAATCTTAGAATGTCTTGTGTACACGGAGAACATCTGTACATTTATCATAGTAGTATAGTGTTTACATAAATCGTGTCAATGTACTATACACATACATTACACGTGTAGTCTTTATATTTAAAATTGTGCTTGCTTGAATATAAATATCAATGCAAAATGTAATATTTTATATAAACACATTTTTTACTGCTGTATATATTGTGTGTATACAGAATTTGTTAGGAGACAGATACCAAATGCATTTTTAAAGATGGTCTTACTTGGTAAGATGAGAGCTCACGTGATGTTCTGAATGGCTTAACAACCTGGTAATGGGATACAAACCTTTACAACTCCACATCACAGCTTCAGATCCAGTCAGAGGCAGAAGTGATCAAAAATTATCACTGTCCTGATAGGTCAGTGATGAGAAAGATTGAGATTGCTTGCCTTGGTCCCTACAGCTGTGTGTCTCCCAGAGCTCAGCACTGCTGGCATTCAGCAGTGCACAAAACCAGCATTAGCTACCCCCAGGTGTCTCCCTGGCAGGGAAGGGGTTGTGCCCCATGGGCCTCAGTGATGGCTAAGACAGACATTATCTAGATTTTGTGGTTTTGGTTGAATATTTTTAATATTTGTTTTGGTTTGCATATTTTTAATATATGCACGAGTTTTATTGTCATTCATCATCATTTATCCATCTTTGGATCTGACAGAGCTGCTGCTGATGTGCCTGGATTAACTGGGTAAGAAGTACTTATCAAGAAACTTGTTTTACAGTTCTGGCTGGATTGGTGTAGGATACTTACAAAGAGATCGAAGGTGACTGAAGTGTTATCAGGTTGACTGAGGTAATATACAACCATACAGGAAAGTCAGAGAAAGAAAAACACCCTCTAGCAGAGAGAAAGGTGTTGCACCTTGCCCTCATTTGCACTGGTGGAAACCTCAAGACTGACCTTCTTTTCTTTCCTCTGTTATACACCCCCTCAAGAATGAAGAGGCATTTTGATATTTATCACACTTAACTGTAATAGCTATAGTGCAAAGAAAATACGCAGAGTGTGACCTCTGAGGTTCTATGTAAGAGAATGGGATATTCTGGCAACACCAAATAAGCAAACCCACACATGGATTATGGCAAAGCATCACTACCTGATGTAGCAGGAGTGAAGGTAAGGAGAGGGCACACACAGGTTTTCCCTGGTGTAAGTGACGTGGTGTCTGGACCCACATATCCACAGTACAGAGCCTGCGCTAAAGTGACACCATGCGTGCAAGGTAATGCAGAGCCAGTGCACTGCAAGCCTTACTGCTCCTAAAAATGCAGGTATCCATGCCCTGCTGGGATGCAATACAGCCATCCTATGAATGAGCCGTGCTGGGGCTGCATCCTTTCCTTTTATTCAATTACCAGAAAGGAGTCTTGTTCTTGTTATTGCATTGCCTGCATATTTATTCATCTCTATGGCATCTGACTGCTTTACCTACGTTGAGACACCCAAACTCTTAATTAGACAGATCAAACAATTATATTATACCTGCTGCCTGAGGGTTTAGCTGTTAGCTCTAAGATCAAGATTTAATCAGTGAGAATGCCTGAACAAAGAGCTATCATGTTGCTGCTGCTGATTGTTATGTTTGTATGAACAATCTCCAAAAGTTGGCAAAATCCTGTTCTATACAGACTTGGTTTTCATCAGCACTTGCTTTCCCATGACTCTATTTCCTTCCCAACTGCCAGTCTCTGTCTTGATTCAACAGGGGTTTTTAGCCTTATTTTTTTTTTATGTTTTACATCAGTATAATTTCATCACATTAAAGATAATTTCACCACCGCTTTCCAAAGGGTTACTCCTAAAAAAAAGGAGTTTAATAAATCTGAATGTTCAGGTGTTTTTGTCATTATAGTTCTATCTGTCTGTACATGGACTGCATGAAAGAAAATCAGCTAGATGATGTAATGAACAAAGAGACATGCTCAGCTTAGCAAGTAGCATGAGAAGCATTTTGCTGCTTGCTGCCAGTTTTCCCAGCTGCCTACAAACAAGACAGGTAATTAAATACTAATGTAATATTAAAATATTATTATATTAATTACTACAGAATTGCTGTTAAGCTATTCTAACTGGATACAATATGCACAGTGCCCTGCTGTTCTTGCTGATGTATGGCACTTGGTGGAGCCAACATATTTGAGCCTATTGTTGTTTTTATGTCAGCAGTTCAAAGCAATTATTTTGCCTCCTACTCCAAAGCTATGTAAAGAGGGTCTGACATTTATTGAAATATAAATTGATATTTGAGTCTTGTCAAAGAAGTCAATTGCTTTTGCTAGTGTTGCTATCAGATGATTGGTCCAGTTCTTGGAGGCGTGGATATGGATCTCTGCTTTTTATTTCCTCCTCATAAGTTTCTGCTTGATGACACAGCCAAAGCATTATCCAGTAAACTTATCTCTGTGCAAGGGCCTGTAGTATACTTACAAATACCCAGGCCAGGTCATGTTTAAATAAATTGAGGATTATCACCTTCTTCAGTGGCCAGAAGTGGCACTAGGGGTGGGAATTAGTATAAAAATGTGAATGTTCCCAAACTTGGGCATAGGAAATCTCTTTCATTCAGGTACTCAAGCTAAAAAAAATAGAAATCAAGGTTCCTCATTTTCAAAAAATGAGGTCCAATCTACTGACTTCTTCACTCTTAAAATGCTGGTCATTTTCAACTGCAATTAACTTCCAGACCAGAAGGCCTACTTTTTATTTTTGAAAAAAGTTTTGTTAAATAAGAGTGAATATGATTGAAATACCTAAGGATGACTGTACTGTGTATGAGAACACATTGAGCTCCCATTATTTCATTTGCATGGACAGCATTTTGCAAGCACATCCCCTTATGAGAAGTGTTCAATTTAACTACTTTAGCACAAAATTACAGGACCTGACTCTCTGATGCTTGCCTTTCTCACCTGAGGCTTCAAGATAAACATTTAACAACGCCATCCATTCTGTCTTCTCTTCATTGATATTGATTAAGAAGTTTATTTAAGCAGACCGGCACTTGACCTCCCCAGCCACACTTCTCCCTGTTGTTAAGCTCTGTTGCTGCCCACCTGCTGCACAGCAAGATTGTATTCAATCATGATGCCTGGCACAAACTGTGTGCTTATAGTTGATGGCTTGCTTGAAGGAGAACAGACCACTAATAAATTGCACAGTCATTACCCTTTATGCATACTTGTTCTAATAGGTGTCGCAGATTCCTGCCTCCTAATAAGGAAAGGAAGTAGAAAAACACATAAATTCTCCCAAGGGAGTCAGACAGCCTGAAGCCACGTTGGACAGCTGTTACTGTTACCATGATCACCAAGAGCAAAACAAGGATTAGAAGAGTAAAAAAAAAAAATGCATTGCAAGGGATTTTGGCAAGATTTTCTTGGATATGGAATGTGTTTTGCACTGCCTCAATATATAAAAGCTCAGTACTCCTGTGGCACATGATGGAATTTGGAGATTAAACCAACATTGCAATTAATTAGCCTATAAATGAGTAATTTAGTTTATCAGAAGATTTTTTTTCTGTATCTTGTTGAGTTTTTAAACTTTCAGCATACACGCCAGCAAAAAGATTTCTGCATCTGATGCAAGCTTGGATGCTACTGTGTTATTAAATCTAATTCACAAGAGGTTTCAGAAAATGTTTTCACAGGGTTTACCTTTCATCTTGTACCCTTAGCTCTGGTCTTTCTCCTGGGGGCCAGCTAATAGGAATCGGGTGCTTCCTCGGCTGCCCTGGAGCTGTGCAGAGTTAGACCAGCTAAGCCTCTGTCCCTCAGTATTATAGCTGAGAAATCCAAGGGGGAGATTCCTGTCCTCTGTAAAGAGGTGTATTTAGTCTAACCCGCAGAGATGGTTTATGGCTTTGGCAGGGAAACTGTTGACAGTACATACTGTAAATATAGTTCAAAGTGAATTTGAAGTTTTGGAGCTGCAGCTCTCCCCATGCTTGTTACATTAATTTGTTAAGGGTGCTTAGTGTAGGTATCTATGTACATAAAGATCAACACTATCAATTAAGCACACTCACTTGATAATCTACCGAAAGAGGCAAAGGGGCACACCACATACTGCTGCTCCCTTCTTGAGCTTGGCACAGAAACAAGGCCACAACATTGCTGGGCATTATGGCCCTCACAGAAGAGATCACAAGCCTGCTGCTTTTAGCATCCTAGCCAAATTCCGGTTCGTGCAATTGCTATCCATCTCCTTAAAATGGTGCTTCAAGCAGAGACAGTTTCTTGCTGTTGACTTAAACATTGGAAGGTCATTAGGTTGCTGTATTGAATGTATGGTGCTTTTAATTTTTATGCTGGCTAACTTCAGGTGCACATAAAATGATTTTTACTTTTCAGGCCAAAAAACACATCTGCTTTTATTGGAAGACCAAAGTTACAACAGATGCCCAAAGCAGGAATAAATGAGAGTGAGAGTGCAGACTCTCACATAACAATCTGCTGGAAGGGCATCTCATGATTTCTATATTTTATCATGTGATACCAGTTTTCCCTTCCCCCTTTGCCTTGCAGTCCTCCTTGAACATGAACAAAGGTGGCAGACTGCTTGTGGATGCTGACAAGTCCTCCATCCCTTTCAGAGGCATATATACAACCCAGTTCAGATCTGGCCTCCTATACACAACCAAAAATGTCAGTTAATCAAAGTACTTCATCTGAGGTTCACCCTGATGGAAATATCAGGCCAAGATATTTGGCCTCTATCTGTCTAGAGTGGAGTAAAGCAGTGAGCAGCTTAAACAAGTAATAATGCTCACTAAAGCTTACAAAGACCATGTAGTAGTTCCTATCTGAATTATGGTTTAAAAAAATCCACAACAAACTTTCTGATAATAATTGCCAAAACATTTCTAATAGTATTTGTGACAAACAAGAGTAAGCACTAACATTTCTTAATATTATAAACCAGAGTAAGTTCCTGTCCAAATGTCAGGCTTAACACAAACTAAAAATATGCTACTTATTGAGTTGGAAAAAGGTTTTGATTTACAATTATGTCCTGATGGATTACCTGAAAGCATAACCTTCAGGCAAACTGTGATTAAGTTGACCAAAGACATCTGGGAGAGCCATCTATGGCCTAAAATTATGACCTTGGTATTCTGGGCTGAAACTAGACACCATTTAAATTGCAGTGCTGAAAAACTCTTCTAGAGAGGCCTTTGTTTAGGAGGCCATCAGGTTTTTTAGCCTCAGCAGTTCAGCAGAAACACCTCCTGTGAAGTTACAGGGGGGAGAGAAAGTACTTCCTATTCTTTTGCATCCATTATTTAAAAAAAACAAACCTCCAAACACTCCCAGCTTGTATGAATCAAGAAGCAAAAAACAATTAATAACCTAATGATTAGCAAATGCTGTAGACATAGGTTTGGATTTCACTTAGCAAGATTTATGGAGTTAAATATAAAAGTATGACTTTTGAAAGCCATGTGCTCATAATTAGCTCAAGTTTTACCCCTGGATACTGTAAAATCACAACATGCTGTCAGAGCCCATTTTCTGATCCTGTTATCAACATGGAATAAAGTTTTCCATTAAATGCAAAACAGATTTACAGGTGCTAAAACAGCTTTTTTATCAGTGGGAAACAGGCTACCTTTTGTTCTCTGAAAAGGCATTTCATGATTTTATATTGGTCAATTGATTGTACAACAAAGGGAAAAATAACAATTTTGGTCATCTACAGAAACTGAAGATACAATGTGAAAATAAACACAAGAAAAGTAACTGCCTATCTGAATGCAGAATTTACAGTCTTTCGTATTATTACCTACTGTAAAAAAATAGAATTTGATCAAAGCAATGCCATTGCCTTACTATTGCTGAGTGTACTACATAAATCCTCATAGAAATCATGCATTCCTGCAGAAAAACTCAAAGGATAAGTGCGTTCCAGGCAGCTGTGGACTTTGGAAATTAAATTATTCCATTAAAAAGAAGCCATGTAAAGATAGCAGTCCTTTCAGTGTAATAATTCCTACTCTGAGCTGTCATGCGTAGGGGAGTCTTCTTGGAACAGGCCCAAAAGGGAGGAGCTTTTTGTACCGGTGCTGTTGCATTCCCATCCCACACAGCCCAGGCCCGGGAGACAAGCCCTCTTCCTGTGTGAAGGAGCTGGCATTAGCTTGCCCTCC
Source organism: Setophaga petechia (assembly GCA_024362935.1). Taxonomy (NCBI): domain Eukaryota; kingdom Metazoa; phylum Chordata; class Aves; order Passeriformes; family Parulidae; genus Setophaga; species Setophaga petechia. The sequence goes on along the minus strand of JANCRA010000004.1, from coordinate 25,111,809 downwards.
ATCAGCCAGAGCGGAGCTGAACAGCTTTTTCCTTTCTCGCAGCTGGCACCTGGCACGGGCAGCCCGCCTCAGCGCAGCGGCCTGGCTGCTGCGGGACCAGGGGGGCTCAGCCGCTTTGAGCAACAGCTGCTTCCGAGCCTGATGCTGCTGGAGCACCCAGGTGCTCAAGAAAAAGCAACATCTCTTGCCTTTCTGCAAAATGAGTTGTTTAACATGGCAAGCAATGGAAAGCATTTTAGTGCCTGTGTCTGAATACTAGGCCTTGGCATTCATGAAACTGGACTTCGGAGCCCTTTGGTAAGCAGATCAAGTCCTCAGTTACAATATTTCTTCAGTCACAAATGTTTCTGTATTTCATAGCTACTTTTAGCTTCTAAACATTTAGATGGAGGTTTTGAAGGTGCTTTCAGGGACTCAATGCATTTCTTTCTCTGAAACTCTCAGGCAACTTAAGAAATCATAACCCATCTTTGTACCCAAGACAAAAAGTGTGAAAGCACAGAAGGCAGGAGCCTCATGCAGAAAGAATACAAAGCTCAATGTGAACTTTCGGAGTTGCTTTAAAGTCCTGGTAAAACCAACTGTATTAAAGAGCAGAACAATGATGTTGATTCACAGAGAGGCTTCATCTGACACACTTGCTAATTATACAGGTTTCTACAAAGAAAAACCTATGGAAACAAGGTGATCCTTCCTCTGCGACAGTCTCAAAGCTTCCAAGACTCATGTAGCTTTATGAACTGGAAATGGCTCAGTAGCCGCCAGTTCCTCTATCCTCTGTGCTTATCATTTTAGCTCAGCTGGTTGAGTCTGCATTGTTCAAAAAAAACCCAGCTCTTATTTTGTTGTAGCCTGCTGGGTGGCAATTCTTCTAGATCCTCAGTAGTTGTATCACTATGAAAAAGAATCTACAGGCATTGTCTTTCTTTCTCCCTTTTTATTTAAAACAGAAGATAAATCTTAAGCAAAGGGCCTGGTAGTATCTCCTTGAGCAGAGGATGAGACTTTGCATTCTTGCCAAATCTGCATTGGAGGACAGGGGCAACTTCCAAACAGGGACTTCTGTAAAAGACCTTCAGAGACCTTTAGGAATATTACTGACACCATCTGAGATGGTTTACAATTAGCTGTGCAAGATGGTACTTTGCTGGTCAAATGAAGGGTAATTTAATGAACACAGTACACTGTTCCCACATGGTCTTCCAGATCAGAGAACAAACTTTTATTATAGCATTTATATGAATACTGTACTGTGGGGGTGTCTGTCATCACCTTTGCTCCAAAACATCACATCACAGGGAGCAAAAAGGGAAAAAGCCATATATCTTTCATGGCTCCAACACAGCTAGGAGAAAATTCTGCCAAAACATTGGCACAGACTTTATTTGCAGATGAACTCACAGGTTTACATACATAAGTGAAGGGAGGCTGAAAAAGCTACAAGGTGCAATGTTATATGAAAAAACAGCTTTCAAAACCTTGATCTACTTTGTTTTCTTGAGGGAGCCAGAAAACAGGAGCCAAATCCTTTGTCCTGGATGACAAAATGAAGATACCCAGAATTTACATTTTGCAGAAACACAACACATGGAACAGACAGGGGACACATAAGCCCTCATGTTCTGATGAAATTCTGCATCTCCCTGTACCTCGTGCCATATCATTCTTCTTTTAGGTGACCCAGAATCACCAGAACCTTGCTCTCTCTGTTCCTCCCAGTCCAAAAAACCATTTCTGAAGAATGACCTTCAAAGTTCTTTGCCATTTGTCAGAAACTTTCACAAAACTACAAAGAAATAACCAAACAGTAAATCAAAAATCTGAGAGAGAAAACTCTTGCAAGGACTACAAAGGAAGAAAAAAAAAAAACAAATGGCATGGAGAGTTGATTATAACACCAGCAGTTTGCCACAGCAAAGGAGAAACTGATACCAGATGCTTCTGGGAGCTCTTTCATTACCTTGTGCAAGACCTGCAGAGCCACAAAGGGGCCCCTTGCAGCACCACCTCTCCGTCTGGGATAAATGTGCAGCACCTGGCCGCTGTGATTCATGCTCAAAAGAGATCTGCAGAGCCAGTTATTATTTTATTTGAATGATGAATTTGGAAGCTGACTCCCTGTAAATTTGCTGCATCCTTTCATCATCTCCCAGCAAGTCTTTTGAAGTTAGCCCCTCTTGAAAATTATGCTGTTATATCAGGGTTTTTTAATGTCAGCAGCATTGCCACTTAAACAAGTGAAAGCAACAGATGAAAAATTAATCAAAATATGTTTAATATTGGGTGCAAGGGTTGCCAGACCTTTTGATCTTTGACATGTAGTTTCTTGCTTTCTAAATCCTTAGACATCTCTGTCTGGTTCTTTAAAACTTATTTTTGATTTGACTAGCTATACAGCAGTTTGTAAATAACAGCAAATAATGCAGCCATTTTCTTCCATTCTTCTAAAAAGAAAGGTCAGGTTGACTGCATGGTTTATGTTTATGCAGTATTTTCTTCAGTGTTACTGAATGAGATGAAGAAAATTCAGAGTGCTTTAAGGGAGGCAAGGATTTTTATTCCATTCTGACTTTTTTGATTAGCATAATTACAAAGTGTTGTGCTCAGCATCTGCTCAAAGCTCTAAATATACTGCATATCAAAACCATTTGGGACGACTGGAAAAGCTTACCATGTTATTGTTTTAAAAGTAATAAGTTTATTTGTTTGTTTGCTTGGTTGCTTGTTTGCTTGTTTGATTAAGTCCCTTTTTAGTCAACTTGTGGTTTCTGAGCTTTTCAGGTTCACTTACTTTTTGTTTCCATGGTTTTCTCTGCAAACATGAGGGATACAAATGCTCTTTTCCTAACAAGTGAAAGCAGACATTATATGGATTCACTAGATTGTAGCAGCTGAGGTTTTTTTGCAAAAACACATAAAATATAACAGCTGTTGTAATAAAATTGCTAAAACTGCCTATACTGAGGCTAAGAATCCAGGAAAGGACAAACATGGAAAGATACAGCAGCAGTAAGCTGCAGAAAGCCATCCACTGATGGCTGATGGGGACATTATGAGGAGAACTGTACCTGAGAAGGTAAAAGTTGTCAATGTCAATGATTTGTATAATTTTAGGAGACACTTGGCAACCTTTGTGGAAACAGGAAGGCTACAGCAGCTTCCTGGAGGACATGAGCAGGTTTCCTCCCCAGAATAAGTACCTCATGTGTGGTGATCTTCCAAAAAATTATCACAAACTAAAGGCTGCTGAAAATTAAAAAAAAAAAAAGCCTGAATATTGTCCTATTAACTTCCTGAGTGAAAGGGACAAAGAGAAGAAAGCATCAGTGATGCTGGTTGTTCTTTACCCAGGGAATGCTCTAACCACTGCCAAACTCACTAGCAGATTCAGTTTCACTGAGTGGCTGAAGGAGGTATGGCACCATAGTTTAACTGAGTTTGATGAAAAAACTCCATCTCCTAGTCTCTCAGGGAAGGAACAATTACCTTATTTTTCAGAAAGAGGCATACCAACTTGCCCTGCATCGAGGAAACTGGGTCAAAGCAGTAGAAACTTGTGAAGTTTATTACAAAGTAACTCTTCATATTGGAGTGAGAGAAAGAGAAAAATGAAAAATAATATTACCAGGGTTTCTGCACTATGTTGGCCATTGTTTTTCAATGATAACTTATTGAGAAAGAAATTACATCACTGCAATGCTGGGCATGTCCTATATAATACTATCAACATGAAGTGTGGGGGATGTTTACTGTTTCAAAATAAAGTTGTTATAATCGTTCTCATCTTCATCCTTATTAAATACATAGAAACCAGAAGAACATTCCCACTTTGCCACTGCAGTTACAAAGCCATTTTCCTGTCCTTTCATACGTAGTGTGAGAGTTGTCTCAATGTATCTTTAGATCAAGTGACACAGATCAAGACAGAAGAGTTTATAAATAGTGCTATAAATGTAACCAAAAGCCATAAGAATGAAATGGAACACTCAGGACTTCTATAGTGCTTAAGTAAATATATTCTGATTCCTTTTGAACAAGGAAATGCTTCTTACTGCTCTTTGTACAGTACTTAACACTTGATACTTGTGCCGGGTACTTAGTCTTAGCTGTACTTTGCATACCCACTCTAGCACAAATGAAGAAGAAAAATTAGCTTTTCTGGCTGCCTTCTTCAGTGAGAAGCATGTGCAAACAGATTTTAAAAAATCTCACAAATAGCCAGAATAATTTTTTCTTTTGGCAAAAACAGGATGCAAAACCCCAAGCAAATATTAGCTTTCTATTACATTTTTCTCCCACTTAAATGTAAAACTAAATTGAGCTGTAGAAAAGTGCTTTTAATTTTTCTGCTGGTTTACAATACTAGAGAAAGGCGATGTGTTTTTTTTCTGCTGTTGAATAATCACCATCCTCTTTATGAGCCTTTCATTACTGAAGCAAGGATCTAGATCCAGAAAACTTCATGTATTTTTAGCTGAATTAGCTCTAAAGTGTTACATGGAACACTGGCAGTAAAGCTCAAAGAATTTGTCTGGATTTATGTTGGTGGAATTGACAGCACAATTTATACTCAAACTGTATAACTGTGAATGATTAAAGGTCTCACAATCGTTTTTTAAAAGGAAGCATGAACAATAGTAAAAACATGGCAGCAATATGAGAGTGGAATTTTTCTCCCATTCTGAGTTATATTGGGGTAAATTTTGTCGGTTTTTGCAATGTGGAATAATGTCACCTGGGAATTGATCAAGAAAATGAGGGACTGAGTCCACTAAAGCAAGTTTTCCACCAGTGATAAGAAGAAAATTTTGATTGAAGAGTGAGTAAAAGGAAATCACAGTTCCAAAGGTAGACAATTCCATTACATCTGACAGCAACCCCCATGTACCTATCATGTCACTTTCTGAACGCACTGAAAACATTTGGCTTCTATGTCACCTTGTGGAAATTATTTTAATTAATATGTGTTGGAGAAACAATTGACTTCATTTAGTTCATTTCAGAGCTCCCATCTGAAAATTTAATTTACTTTTTCCGCAGAGAAGGTTTTAAGGAGAAGCATTTTATTTCTCTTTGTTCATTTGAATTTTTAAAAATCTCTGCAATGTCTCCCCTTCAAGCAATTAAATTTTTTCTCTTCTGTTACGTTGTCTTGTATATCCATCAATCATTTTTGCCATTGCAAAAGGGGCATTTTTTTTCTAAGGGCAACTAGAAGGGAAGGTAAATGAAGGTCAAGAGATACATATAATAAGCCTATGCTCAGTGACATATTTTCTGGATTGCAGCCTATTCTTTTCCTTATAGTCCTTATTATTTTCCCTAATGATTTAGACCCAATACGGACCCATGGTCCTGTCTTCTGCTTTTTGACATCCCATCTAAGGGCAAAGCTGAGTCAGCACTGTTGGAAAACACCAACTGGATTTTTCAGCTTCAGCCAAGAATAACTGAAAGTCAATGTTTTACAGCCTGATTTTCAAAAACTCAAATGATAAAAGAGCGGTATGAAAGAATTCTGTAAACAATCTCAAGAATATTTACAGTTCAATGATAAAAGATATGCTAGAGTGAAAATATTTTTCTTCAAATGCTGTGTTCACTGCATTGTACCACTGATCCACAGATAATGCTTTCAATGACATCTGAACTTAATATTAATGCAAAAAAATAGAGAGGAAGAAAAGAATGTAAACAAAATATAGATGTTTGAGAAAAACATTTGGAAATCTGCAGAAACACTTGAGACAGCCAGGTAGCTCGAAGACCATATCTATTGAATAAATACCTAAATATACTCAAAATATACAGATCTGAACAGATTAAAAAGGAAAAAAAAGGTGGAAATTGAATACTGGAATTAAAAAAAAAGGCAGCTTTTTGCTGTAAGCCCACTGGAAAAATACAAGAGTTGGAAGAGTCTATTAAAGAAATGAAAGTAATCCATACATAGGGGAAAATGTGTTTGTTGAGGAAGCTTGGGTTTTGGAGTATTGATAGTGTTTTGGGTGCTCCAGACCAGACACTGACATCCCCAACAGGCTAGGAAACAGAAATTTCCATTGCATCTGTAACAGCTAAAACTGTGTACCTTGGAAACCTAAAATGTGCTATGACATATTTACCTTAGATTATGACGGAGATACAAGAATTCAGACCTGCTCCATCTCAAACAGAAATTATACTCTTTTGGCACCACAGACATAGGAATTATGTCTCATTCCTTGTGTAAAGACCTACATGAATTTTATTTGTTTGTCCTGGGTTCCAGGTTTTCACCTACAAAATGGGGTGAGGTTTCTTCTTTCTCAGGTGTAGGCATATATGGTGGCAAGTAGCGTACTGTAGCTGTTCTGGTAATTGTAATAAGAGGTTCTTTGGTCCAATTTTTACACTTATTCGAAGTGGCTTGTGACCCTTCTGCCTGGTAAGTATAAAATATAAGTTGGCAGAAGACTAAAACAAAATCAGTCCAAAGGCAAGAAGCCAAATAACCACTTGGCTGTACACCAAAAGCTAGAGCATGCCTAATGTCCCCAGATTTTCACAACAATTATCCATTCTTTCCTAGAAGCAGTTGGCTAGTTAACTCAAGAGAATAAAAATCTGAGCTTTAACAGAAAGCCATCAAGGACAAAGCAACACTATGTAAGAAAAGTGAAGGAAAGAAAGCAAAGAAAATCTAAAAACAATAGGAAAACTCCTTTTGTGAATGAAATGGTCAGAGAACTGAAAAAAACTTTTCATACTCAAAAGTCAAAGCAAATCAAGCTTGGCAAAATGAGATTTCCAGAAAAAGTCAGATATTGTGGCAACATATAATGTTGAATTCTCTTCTTGCATAGGTGTCCCTAATACCTCAGTCTAGGCTGGGGAACTGAAAGTGCCTGAGTGCAGAAAATTTCTCTACCAATCCACTAGCCAAGCTACGAAGCAGTTGCTCTTCTCTTTGTAGTCCGAACTGTGTCAAAGAAAGTTTTGTGAAAAATGAAAGAACTGAGGGTACTTACTTCAATGTACATATTGAATCACTCTGCTCATAATGCTGTCTCCTGAACTGTTTCACAGTTCTTTAATTCTGACTCAATCAGAGAACAGCCATATCTGAGGGCAGTTTTATCCTTTCTTTTTTCTATAAACTATAGGTAAAGAATGCTAAGACACATTTGGAATTCAGGAAACAAAGTTTCCCCGTAGATTAAATGATTACAAGTGGGCAAATTGGTTACCTGAGTAATCTTATCTTCTCAGGTGAAACTTTGCAGTCAGACAAAAACAGGACAGAGGATTGCCTGATGTTAGTGCAGAGACATTCCACAGTGCTCAAAAATAAAGTAAGCTGAAAACCAAGTTACTAATGCCCTGTTAGGGCAAATGGATTTGTAATGAAGATGTCACAGGAAAGGCAACCTGAGAGCAACATTAACTTTCTATCCCTTTCAAGACTCGTAGCTGACAGAAGGTGACATTTGTAACAGGAACATGAGGAAGGAACACAAGGTCTGAAGGCGCAGTAAGGTCACCAGGCAAGCAATGCACAGGGAAAACTCCCATACAAGGCATATTCTCAGTACAGAGGTCAGCAAGATTGATAGCTGCAATGAAGATCAGGACATATGAAGACGTGTTTTATTATGGGTTAATGCAGCTCTGTTATTTTTCAGTTACAAGGAGGCAGCTATGCAAAGGCATGGTGGGAGAGGACTGGCTAAAGGGATATAGAGCAGAAAAGATGTGGCGGGTGACAGGGGAAGTGTGTCAGTACAGACATGAAGTTCTGAAGAGAGGATTCTGTAGTCCAGGCATGGTGAAGATCTCTGAGGGTCTGAGGGATAATGATCAGGTCTCTAGAATGTACTGACTGCAAAGCAAAAGTGGAGCAAGAGGGTGTCTTAACTCTAAAGAAGAGCTGACTACAGTGGTTACTGTATCCTTAAAATATGTAAAAGGAAACTGCAATTTTTTTCCATGTCCATTGAGCCTAAGTAATACCAAGGGTGTATTAAGTAGTTCGGAGAGAATTATTTCTAGCAATAAGATCATAAACTACTGCAATAATATGTACTTAGGTATCTGGAAAGACCATTATAGCAAATTTCTAAAAAAAAAGGTTGAATAAGAATTTGGCTGCAGTGACAGGGTACACTTCTGACAGAAGAGATGACCCCTCAAGATCCTGCTACAGAAATCCCTTCTGTGTTTTTTTTTTTTTTAAAGGAGAACTAATCTTTTCCCAATCTTACTTTCTTTCCCTAAATGAAGTTACTTTGTTTCACAGGAGTTTTCTCTACTCTTGAAGTGAATCTAGGTAGAAAGGGTAGATTTGCCCATGAAACACCATTTTAAAAGCTGCTGTAGTGAGGATACCAAGGGCACAGGCAAAACGAGGTGCAGGTGGCAGTAACCCCAAAGATTGAGGTGAATGGAGAGCACCTTAGTACAGACCAGGCACTTTGGGCATATGTGGCAAAAGCCTGAGCACAGATTTTAGTAAAACTATACCAATGCTTTTATTTCACAGCAGGCTCCTTTCATTATTATTGTTGCAGAGGAAATTTTCTTTGAATTAATATGGGAGTCCAGTCCTCAGCTGGTGTATGTTAGTGCTATCCTCTGGGCCTAAAAAGAGGAAGATTTATTTATGAGGTCTGCAGGTTTGGTTCCATACTTTCGTCTCAGCAACTGAGAAAACCATTTTACTTGGTCTGTCAGAGGTATTTGGTGAATTACCGTTGGTAAATAGGTGTTATTTTTGAAAGTGGGTGTGCTAATGAGGCAGGAAAGGCTCCAGAGATGAGGAAACACTAACACCATGAGCTGTTCCTAGTTCTTAATGACTCACTGATGCTTTCTTCACCTGAAAATATGGCCTGAAAATACCTTGTTCCAATACTGAGTAATGCAGGCTACATCTGAAGGAACTGAAGTAAATGCTTGAGGGCTTCAAGGACAGGTCAGGAAAAAACACCATCATTTCAAGGAAAATCTCATCAAAATAAGCATTAGTTTTCTGGAATTATTTTAATCACCTTGTTTTTATGTAAGAATCTTGGAGAAATAGCTCTGTTTTATGAGCTTCTTTCACTCCTCCAAAGCATTATTTATTGCTTTTGGGCCTCTTTATCCCTCTTTTTTTTTTTTCAAGCATACTTTATATCCCTGCCAATAAAGGGGGAATATTATACCCTGGAATCTTCCTGTGTACGTTAAAAGAGTGTTTGGCAAAATGGTGCTGGAATAATAAGTAACAGCTTGCTTAAGATAAGGTCGATCAATTCCAGGGGAGGCTATTTACTGGATTATATACAGTCCTCTTGGAAGAAGAAAATCTCTCAAGTGCTCTCAGTTTGACAACCACTTTTTCCATCATCTGTTTGGAATTTCTGTGCCAGTTAGCTTGCAGCCCTGCTATTTCCTCTGCATGTGTTCTGCAAACTGTGGAGAGGATACACTCGTTATTTTGAAGGAGTTGGGAGTGAGATGCAATTATGGGGGCCTAAGCACACAAGAGATAAAATCTCCTTCCTGCCAGCCAGCATAGAGGGCAGTCTGTTTGAGCTCAAAGGCAGCTGATCAGATCTGAGACTGAGTATTTGAAAAAAAATCTTAGCAGCCTATGAACTCCATTTGTTTATTTAGAAAGAAATTGTATCATTTGGTTGCTCCGACCAGGCAAGCAAAGCAAGTGTTGGCTTCGATATGATGCCTTTTAAAAACATCCAGCCTGTGTTCAAGTGAAGTGGATTCATATTGTGCTGCCTCTTGAAACATATCAGGCTGCTCAAGGCTACCAAGCTTTTCCAAATGTACTTTTGATATTTCAGTGCAGCTGATACCTAGATTTCAAATGAGGGGTATGTTTGAATGAGGGCAATTTTTTGTAATTTGCCTGAATTCTACATTTATGCTTTCTGTGGCCTAATCTGTTTAATTGAGATCTGTTCCTTGGCTGGCTGCCAGTAGTAGCAGAGCATGTGGATAGCATATTGGTTTACCTATATATTGCAGAAAGACTATTTCTTTCACAATCTTAGAGGTGGATTTGGATATGAAGCTAGAATTAATTCAACAAAATGTCCCCAACACTGAGTGTTTACCATTAGCCTTTTAACATGTTTTGTTTTTCAACATGTAAATGTGGCAGATAACTTTAAAAAATTGTTTATTCAGTAAAGCCTACATTAGTGTGTGACTTGGAATATTACTTATTTTCCATCCTTAACACCAAAAAAATTACAGTGACATTTTCTCTTACTAAAGTATTGAGGAGTTAAGCATGCAGTGGGAGAGCTAAGAGGCCCTCAAGCATCGTAATTACAAAGTCACACCAGCTGAAAGTTTTCAATGAATTTTAACTCTGGCGAGTTTGGAGAACTGTAAAGGCCCTTCTTTATCACTCTGAATGTTGAATATCTTAAAGAACCTCCTTTACAATTAATTTTAAAATCTAAGATAAGTGTTTTAGTCTGAATCTCTGAGGAAGATGGCTTTGTGAACATAGAGACATCCATTTGGGAGCAAAGATGTTGACTTCATCCCATCTGACAAAGGGAATTGAATCCTGTCAGCACAGGACATAGACCATGGGAGATGCCTCACTTTGATTCAAAAGTTTCTGAAATCAGTTGGTCTCCACATTCTCTTGAGATAAACAATGCTGTTGGGAAAGAAGATGGTGGAAATGAATGTTTAACCCTGACACTCTTGCACCTGCTCATTGCCTGCTGACCCTTCCCAGGCAGCTTCCTCAAGCCCCCTGCTCTCACTAATGTGACTGGTCAATACCTCCCAATATTGCACATTGCTTACCCAGGTGTTGGCAATAATTACGGAGGCACCATTTGGCTTGCAAATGTAGCCTTTAAAAAAGCAGCCTGTCTGAAAACTGAAAGAGAACCTAACCTCACCATGTCATGAGGCCTGCAAACCTCTCTGGGTGACAGGCAAGCAGCAGTACTATGCTTTTTAAAGGACTTGGAATTAATTTGCTCTAATCTCTGTAGGAACAGAAATTCCATAATAATCCATTCTACATTGTTTGGAAAGATGAAAAAGAACTCATCCTATGAATATTTCCATCTCCTTGCTAATACACAAGCACTTTTACAGAGCTAGGGAGGGACAAACCGGTTCCAGTTTAGAACTACAAGGGGATGAGTCCAGTTAGGACTACAAGCTTCCTCTCACCTATGCCAATGGTGTCTCCTACTCCTGCAACCTGAGCTGGAGCCAGGTACCCATGACTTTAGAAATACTGAGCTAATACCTGCCTGCCAGCTTTTCCAGCAGGAACTCCTCCCCCTCCTAGCTCATCTTTGCTTTCAAAGATTTCAGCAAGGTTTCCTCTGGAAACAGTGACATCACAGGAACTCTTAAACTCCCTTCTGACCTAAGCCTGTACATTCAAAGTTGGCTGCAGTAAAAATCTGAAAGAAAGCAGCACCTGATTGCTGCTGCTGGGATCACGGGGCATAGTCTTCTCTTTTCATGAGAAATACAGATTTCTCTCCCTCCATGTCACCAGGTCCCAAATTGGAACATGTTTCACTGTTAACACTCAAGATTTCTTAAAATAAAATCCTTCTCTGTGCTTTATCCCTTGGCAATGTTACCAGCATGGCCATGCTCCTGCTGGATGTTACCAGCAATGTTACCAGAATGGCCTGCTCCCACTATCTTTGAGCCAGGGGGAAGCCATAGCCTGCAGTGTCTGAGCTGAATTTCAAAATGGTTGTAGGGATATCACCAGAATGGGCAAAATCAAAATAAATTTCTACTCTGTCATCCAGGCGAAGTGGACAGAAGTGGGTGGTAAAGCAGCACCTGAATTTTGTTTTCGAGACAGATAATGTTAGCTCAGCACCCTCTTCCTGCATGCACTTAATGGTTTTTGTGCTTGTTTTCCTGCTGCCATTAGTGAAAACATTGCTGTTTGCTTATAGGACTAACTATTCCCCCATGTAGCAGTTCACTTATAAATATAGGTGTTAAATCATAGTAAACCATGTTTTGGACTTTACAAATAAAGTGGGACTGGCTATATTTTTTTACATGATACATTCATGTCCAAAACACTTTATAAACACAAACTCTTTCAATTCAATTGGGAAATACAAGAAGTCTATTCATGACCTCATTTCATCAGAGGAGAAACTAGTCAAAGGTGGTGTGCCTGAAACTCTCACAGAAGGAAGCATAAGAGTGATGATGGGAGGAGGGTCCTGAAACCTCTGCACCCTGTGCACCAAGCATTAGGCAGTGCTTCCCCATTGCCCCAAATGGGTCTATAGGTAATGCACCATCAGGAACTTCTGCAAGTTAAGCCATGGTACAAATGAAGAAAATGTCACTTCCTGACCATATCCCTCTAATAAAACAATATCTCTTCAGCCTGGAAAGACTGCTTCCAACAACAATAATGACCCAGAGTAATTTCTAGTACTGTGAAGTGGATACCAAATATTTGCCAAAGGTTCAACAATTTTTCACTCCAAGTGCTTCGATACTTCAACTGGCCTTTGGGAAACTACATATTTAATAGGAAAACGCTATAAACTGGGATTTCCATGACTAAATCAGGCACAGAAATAAAAATACATAGTTCTGACAAGAGTCAGAGAGCCAAAACTTTCGATGGGCTTGGTAAACGTGGCTCCTTGAAAGGCTTATGGGACCTTCTTGCTCTGAATTAATTATGCACATCCATAAATCAGAGCAATCTGATGAGGCTACAAGCATCCAAGCAGGAGGAAACCTGCCAGTTTACAGAGCACTTCTAGAAGAGTGCTTGACCATGTACATAGTGTTGAAAAGGTGTTGAGGTTGCCAAAGCTAGGGCAAGAAGCAAAGGAGTCTGGCATCCCAGCAGACTTGTCTGTGAGCAAGGGGTCAGACAGAGAGACAGACAGGTGGCTTTGCAGACCTGGGTAGAGGGACATGGGAAGAGAACTAAGGCTAGACTCTGTCTGAGAGACAACTAAACACAGAAATTTGTAAAAAAAGTCCTGTTTTATGTTTTGTTTTCACACTTGGAACCATACAGTGCTAAGAGGGGAAATATGACTTACAGCTCCAAGGAAAATAAGAGTAAACAAATTTAAATTCTGCACTTTACATGGCTCATGACCACTTCAAACAGAACTGCAGGGCAAATGTGCCACACAGTGGAAATAAGTCCTGCTGTGTTGTACTCCTGATGACTTGCTCTGCCAGTAGAGCAGAAATTTGCTTGCAGATTTTATTCTGCAAACTGGAAACATGGATCCTTTCCCTTGCTCTGCTTTCCATAGTGTAGCTGTCTATTAGCATCATCTTATGTGTGTTATTTGTCTGTAAGTAATCCCTCAAGCTTGTATAAATACACCTACTTGTGCAGTGTGCTGGAGCAGAGCTATGCATGTTATAACAGCTGGTGTTCGACTGTCTAATGAGTAAACATTATGTCCAGGGGTTAAAGTGGACTGGAATGGTTCCATCTTGTGTCTGTTAGAAAGCTACTAGGTTAAATATTTGGTTCTTATCCTTACTCTTTGAAAATGTAAAGCATGTCTAAAAACTGAACCACACTAGTTTGTTATAACCTTCTTGGGAAAAGCTGTATCTGTGGCAGCCTTCTGCATCAATGAGCATTTCAAACTTTCAGTACTTGCTTCTGTGGTAAAATGTCCTTTAAATGTCAGAGAACTTGCACTTCATGTACATTTGGTGTATACCACAGAAATTCAGCATAATAAAACTATGTCAAATTATTAGCAAATTACATAAACACATCAAAGGTTGTTTTAGATAATGTGCTGGTTTTACAGGATACTCTTACTGTCTCTGATGGCTCCTAATCCCAGTTCAGAGCTGGGTCTCTCTCTCTAGCAGGGCATGGAGATGCTGGGCTTAGCAGTTCCTGCTGGCACATGCAAGCTGAGAAAAGGTGCAGCTACAGAGCAAATCTCCTTTGCTCAGTCAGGGTGCTTTGAGTGGTGAAGAATTTGCCAGCAGGAAATAAAGAATTAAAGGAGCTGGGCTATAAGTGCCAAGTCTGTGTGCACCATTCCCTGCAGAATAGGGAAGATGGAAACAAGTATGAAACAGAGGGCACTGAGAGGACTCCTCATCCTCACACAAAGAATAACACACACTCATTCCCTTAATCATGAAATTATTTAGACAGAGTTTGTCAATTTTAGAAGTAACCTGCAGAAAGAAGTACAGGTTTATATTTGTCTGGTTGTTCTATTTACTGAGATAGGAAACATTTACTCCTGTAAATAAAAATGAAAACATTTACCCAATATAGTAATTGTGTTGAAATCCAGAGATAGAACTACTGTTCTTTTTTACCGCTCCTTTTATGCTTTCCTGTTGTTTCTGCATATCCATCAAGAGGTGTTACTAGCTCCACACCCAGTTGTGTTCCCACTGTTGTGGTTGGTTTCCTTCCAAGCTCAGATCAATTCCTCTCTATGTTAGTGGAAGGACCTGTGCCTTATCTGAACCACTGGAAGATGGGCTTGCTCTTTGAACAACTGAAAAATTAAAATATTATTATGTGCTGTTCCAGATTTGACAGAAAGATGCAGTTTCTTAACAGCTTTTATCATGCAATTACCAGTGACCTTACCTTGCACATAGTGTGACCAAGGAAATGTTCAACAGAAGAAATGCTCCTCATACCGGGCATGGGACAATTTTGGTACTTCTAGGCACCCACACAGAGTTCAAGGGATTAGGCCAATATGTTCAAAATTGTGAGCTCATGTTGATGTACTCTGCTTTGCCCCAGATGCCAAAGGCCACAGACAGCTTAAGAAAGAGCCAAAAAAGCCAGTTGGACAAAATGCTGGACAAGGTGCCTGAGTAGTTGACTAAAATCTACAGTTACATTGTCCCAGTGGAGAATTTATACCTATACTTGGCAACTCAGGAACAGAGAAGTATTGGGTTGTCACCAGTTCAACTGGATGAGTGCTGGATATACAATGTGCTGGATCCCCACAGGTGAAATTTCAAGGGGAACACTGATGCCATAACCATCACCTTATGGTTTTGTGTCTTTTCTTATTTACATATCTTTTCCATAATAAGTGCTAAAGATTTTGTAACTATAGAATGTTGGGACTTGAAAAACCTTTGCATTCCTTTCAGAATTAATTTTATACACAACTTAAAAAAAATAAAAATTGAACAGCAGCAATATAATTATTCCAGTAGTTTCATATGTTGCTTTATAAAATGTTTACATTGAACAAAAATGGATCAAAAGCAGTACTGTGTGACTAGACTTCACTTTTGTGCCAAAGTATCTGAAAACTGAGACAGATCAGCTAAATAACGCCTAGCAGGAAAACAACCAAGTAATGAAATAGCTCCAGTAATACATGAGAAAAACAAGTGTGTTCCAAGAGAAGACATCTTCAGTCTTGCAAATGATGTTGCTAAATAAGAAAAACAGTATTGTTTTGATGCTAATGTTTCCTATGTAGTCTACATTTTCTTATCAAGATCAATGTGAGTTTTTGTTTTTACAGGAAAGCAAAATTGAATTGGAGAGAAACATAGAATGGAAGCCAGAAAACTGAGATTTTTTGTTTTGTTTTTTTTAGCATTTTGAGTAATTTTTCTAATTTATAGAAAGTTTGCCTTGTCCAAAAAAAGTCTTTTTCAAAAGTCTTAACCTTGGTTTACAAGGAACTGAACAACTAGGGTAAATAACATAACATCACAGAGAGACTTCTCAGCAAATAAAGCCTTACTGGAGATTTAGGCTTTATCCAACAAAATATGGTTTAACCATCAGAGTTCAAGTAGAAGGATGAAGACACTCAGACCAGGGAAAGATAAAACACAGGAAACATGACTCATTTCCATAGGGATTCTCATTCTACCTGCCTCAGGGTAACACAGGAAAGAGAAGGAGAGGTAAGAAGGGGAAGGAATAAAATGTGTCCATGAGCACGATGGAAGGGAAGACAAAAGGACAAAAAAGGTCAACAGCAACGTAATTATCTGTCTTGGGATGGGCTGTCAAATAAAGTGGTAATACTCAGCTTTCTGAAAATCATAAGATACCTTAATTCATTAATCATCTACTGAGATGCTTAGCAAATGCTAAATAACCTTTGGTGGCTCTGGTTTCAATTATAATGTAAATGCTACCATCTGCATCACATGGTGCATGGTCTCCTTTGTGCCAAATGTGATGGAATAACACTTGTCTCTATGTGTCTTGATGATTTCACCCCCAAAAAATGAAATGCTGCTTTGCCTTGCTTCAGAATCTAACAATATTAAGCTTTACTCAACCCCAACCAAGCACTGTTGTGTAAGATGAGCCTAATTTGAACTCCCAGGATACAGCACTGAACTGCAGCTTAAGAAAATTGAAAACCAAAAAAGTGTGAAGATATCATGCACCCTCAGTTTCATTAACTAAATAGAAGGTCTCAGCCTCCACCTAACTTGTGTCCTGTTTGTAGGTAATGATTCCTTGTCTTGGTCTATCTGGTAATTCAAAATATAAAAGCAAATTAATCCTAGGTACATATCAAGAAATGGACACCGCAGATCATGTAATCTAACGGTGACCTCCTAGGCTGTCCTCACCTCCTGCACCAAAGCTTCCCTAAGGCTCAGACGTCTTCAGCTTCAGCCTTGCAAAACCGCGCGGTCAGTGTGGCCCTTCCACAAAATCTTTGGTATAACTCCTTGGTGCAGTAGATTGTTTGTTCAAGAGGAAAAACCACCCAGTGATTTCTGAGTGAATGTTAAGGATACACTCATGTGGTGAAGCACTTAAAGCAGACTGATACCTCTAGATTTGATAATAATCTGATCAAATGTATACTCCAGGTTTCCATATACTGAGCCATTAGTGTGTGTGATAAACTTTGTACTTTCACTGTAGCAGTGACCCTTGCCTAGGCATTTTGGAATTGGTACATAAAATGTCAGACATTGCAGCATGCATAATCTGTGGACAGATAATTCTGTGCTAGTAACATTCAGCAAACATTTTCGGGTCCTGTGTAATTTGCAGGTTATAGCACTGCTACCAGAATACAAGAAACTCAAGAAAAAATTGTGAATAATATTGGGATTTAGAAGGATTTTTCTTTAGATGATTATTTGGTCTCTGATTGATGTTTTCAGCATTCACATGAAACATAATTTGGGTAAAACAACTGAATACTTTTTACAAACAAGTAATTAAAAACCAATTACCAGAAAGTAACTACAAGATGTTTTCTGCTATCTCTATTCACAAATCTGACCTCAAAACAGCTCAGAAAATGTTGACCAGAGTATGCTTTCATCTGTCTTCAATTATGCAAGTCAGCCACAGAAGGCAAAAAGAGTCAACACTCTGCAACCAGATTTCTGCATTCCATTACAGTACTCTGATCTTCTAAAATTAAAAAGCTGTGAGTCATTCCCAAAATCACGAGACAGGCTTAAAATTACAAGATTTCAAAAAATAGTTTGGGGGAACTTTAATTCATATGTTCAAGTGTTTGGTGAGGCGCGGGCGAGGGGGGGTGGTGGTCCTAGACTACCACAAGAATAAAAACACATTTGGTTTTTTGAATAAAAACATGTCTAGAAATCTGGGGATTTTAAGGAATGCCAGATATCAGTGGTTTATAGCAATATTATAAGATTTTGTACCACTCTTCAGAGCACATTCATCCCTGCTGACCTATGGTACTCAGCTTTTGCAGTAAAATTGGCATTTATAGTTTGAAGAAGTTAAAAGTCATGGTCCCAAGTGAGGTGCTATTCTGAATGGAAACTAACAAACCATCTGTATAGAAACCATAACACACACAAGAAAATATAAGACTGCCAGCATGATTGCTGGGATTCCCTGAATTTATGGAAAAGTGATACACAGAGCTAAAGTCAGTGGAAATTCAAAGAAATAGACACTTCCAGTCTTCTTTCTGGATTTAAAAGGACAAAAAAAAACCCATTAGATTTTAGTTGAGAGATGACATAAGGGAAAGTCCAAATTAAATAATTGTTTTTTGAAGATTATTTGCATTGTTCTTCAAACAACAGCATCTCAGTCTGTAGAACATCTGCTTTCTTTCTCCATCTGTTCTGACTGACTTCTGGGATAGTAGGAAGATATCACAAACACTCAATTCACTTGTTTGCAGCAAAGGGCCTTTAAAGAAAACAGCTTGTGGCTATCAGGGTTTTTTCCCAACTTGGATTTGAACATCTAGCTTCCTAATCCAGAAAGCAGATGTTTTAACAGTGCCTGGGAAATGATTTTTAGTATGTTTTATGTGATCTAAACATAATCCAACCAATAGAACTTGCTATTCAATGTTTAACCTTTTCTCTAAGATTCTTTTCTCTAGTAGATTTAGCATTTAACACAGAACAGCTGGAGACTGTAACGTTTTTGGCACAGAAAGACTAAAATGGAAAGTTTTTTTCCAGTACAAAATAGTTTGCACTTTTTCTCCTGACAGTGCCACCTGATTCCCTATGGAAGGATTAAATTTCCCCACATCCATCATATCCAAATGGTGCAGTGTCAGAAGACCGGCAATACCCTTAGTTTGCCCATCCATGACTGACATTTTGTACAATTTTGTCTAAGTAGAACTGGAGGTTGACTTCAAGGTAAATTCCAGACTAGCATCTTAAGACACAAGCCCTTTTGTGCACTGACTTTTGCTCCCACTTCTAGACTCTCCATAACCTCATTTGGCATATAAAGTAGTTTCAAGCAGGAGCTTGTGTATTGTCACTTTGTAAAAAAATCCAGCCCTGTAACTTGCAAACATAATAATAATAATAATAATAATAATAATAATAATAGTCCAGCAAAACTGCCAGACTTGACAATAAAATTGCCAGAATCTTAAAAGTGCATCTCACAATGCTGGATCATATTACCATCAATGTCAAAGTTAATGAATAGTTAACTTAGTAAAAGTACATTGCAATTTATCAGAGCATGTGTGCCTTGCTGTTCCTAATTTTTCATTTACTTATTTTGAATTGTAAAAGCAAGGCATGAATTTTAACTGGTATTTAATCTGTGTTAACTATTGAAAGATTAAATCCAAGAATTTGTGAATATTTAGAAATCTTCACCAAGCCTCCTGGCTCAACCATATATTTCAAGAATCTTTTAAAATAAAAAAGTGTACTGAGTTTTCTGATTGACAACACTTACTATAGTCTGTCTCAATGTGGACACTTTATATTTTCATGCTGTATGTTGAAAATATTCTGGTTTTATTTTGGTGAGTACAAGTAAAAAAATTAATATAGGGATGTTATTTATTTGATACACCTGAAAATTGCACTTAGCATTTGATAAGAATTCAGAAAATTCAGGGTATGTCTCTCTGCATGTTCAAAACTAGAAGGAAATGAAAGTTTGCTGCACTGTTTCAGAAGAGAAATGACAGCTCTCACATACTTTCAATACATCTTCTAAAAGAAGAATCTGTACTTGCCAAGTAAAGCTACAAGATATTCCTGTTATTTTTCTACAGTGTTCAAGATTTAGTTCTTATTATGTGCTCTCTAATGTCCTCTATTAAACTGTGGATACACTGCAGTTCTCTAAAAGTCCTCAGTTTCAATAAGATTTCAATTTCTGGGTACTTCTAGAATTTCAGAAGTGTTCTAACCCTTCTAAAAATGTGTTTCTTTGAATCTTGAGTCACATTCGTTTTGCAGCTAAACTAAAGATCCAAAATGGATCAAGCCTGGAAGTAGGATGAGGCCTCACAGTTCACATATATGGTTTTGAAAAATAAATTGAAGCAACTCCTTGTAAATTTGTTGAGCACATACTCACACGTAGAAGCACAGAAATTACTTGTCAAATTGTAACTTTTATTGTCCAGCTCATTTCAGCTGTCTCCTTCACTCAGGAGTTCCTCAAATTTTTATCCTTGAAAGGGGTCTCAAGTGTTTTTGTGTTGTTCTAAGGCAGGCAGTGTCTTAAAAAAATACACATAAACCAACTTTCTAATGTTTCAGAAAATATTTCAAAGTAAAATATAAGCATTCTTAGATTTATTTGGCTTTATCCTATGTATAACAGCCTATATTTATTTGCAAGGTAAACTAAGGGCTTTTTATTTGTGGTAATACGGACTTTCTCTAATGTCCCATTTCTTTGAAGCATCTATAGCATGATTAGCTTCCTACTCGACCCATGGTTGCTTAATGAATAAAGCAGACACAGTTGTTAGGTTTCATGGGTAGAAAGGCAGATGGAACTTGCCATAGTGCTTTGAAGTTTTCAAGTGTTTTTTCCTTACTGATGCAGCCGAACAGCTGCAGTTTTTTTAGAGATTGTGCAAGTGAAATAATTTATTTTTACTGCACATTCCAGCACAATACACCATGGAATAGATTTACCCCCTAAAGAACAGGCTTTGGGCTAAGGTACTTGCCATGTTGAAAGGAAAAACAAATTGTGATGATGACTGCACTTGATTTGTTGAAATATTTCATCCTCAGCATTACGTTTGACAATGTAAGCAGAATAGCTCCACTGTCTCCTAAAGATTCACTGTGTATGTAATCATCCTTTGACTGGAAAAAAACCCAGTGCATATTTGCAGTCAATTTAGTTTTAAAATGAATTAAAATTAATTAAAAATTGAACCTAGCTACTAGCTAAAATAGCATGCATTTGGCCTGCTCCTAAGGGCCAGCATCAATTCCTAACAAGATGCAATCCCCAGCCCTGCCCCATGCATTACTGGTATGGGTGTACAAACCTTTATTGGTGCACTACTGCCAGAGTTGTACAGAACATAAAGGAGCCTTTCAAACTACCCCATAGAGAGATACCCAGTGTTTCTGTGAAAGCATGTTATTTGCTAATCAGCTGTAATGAATGTATGCATGGGACTTTATTAATATTGAAGCCCGTGCCAGCCTCTGTGAAAGGCTGTGAGCTGCATATCTAATGGACTTTCAGACACCAGCCAATTTCAGCAATGGCAACCCTAAGCTGTAGGTAGATGAATTCTCTTCCTTTCACAACATCAGCTATAGCTTCACTAGGGGAACTGGCCTTACAGGTTCTCATCAAGAAAAGAGCAGCCTGGTGAAGAGTTCTGCCTCATTTATAGAAAATTTTGATTCATTTTATCCTGCTCTGTTCTCCATCTCTTCTGCTATCAAGGTGTCCAAATAAGCAAAATAACAAGCAGCAGTCATTAGATATTCCTGACAGAATTACTACAGGAAAAAGTAATTCAATATGTGCAACTTCGCTAGTAGGAAAGAATTGGTGGAGATTAGACAGACTAGCACCTTCAGCCTGAAAAAAGAAACCTCTTTTTCAGACTGAAGGTGCTACAATATACCACTTCAATACACCACTTCTAAGTGGTATATTGATGAACTCAAAGGTACTGTAGAAAAAGCAAATCAGGAATGGCTCTTCATTGCTTCTCACAGTAGCAAAGCTGTTAATAAAGCACTTAGCAGATACAAATGAAATCTCTTGCACTTCTTTACATGGTGCATAATTAAGATACGAACCCCTCAGCCTCTGGGTGTGGTACATCCAACGGAATACAACCCTTTCAGAAAGGAATTGGCTGACCAGGATGGACAAACACAGTGCAACTGCTGAACATGGAGGCTGGGAAGACTGATTCAGCAGAGTGCCATCTTGCACGTGCTCTGCTCCTGACCTGCTGCTCTGAGTGTCCAGTATGTAGCATTATGATCTCTGCAAGAATCACTTGACAACCAGTGAAGAGATTACCAAACAGTTAGTGTAATAAGTGCCGCTGCATTCTTTGAAGTTAGTCATGGTTGTTTGGCTCAGCCTGGAGAGGTTATGCTAAACAAATAGAAGCTGACACATTCACTCTGAATATTACATTATGCTTAGCAGTGATGTGGAGGAATCTTTGCATTCCGCTGTCTGACTCTTCACACAATTTAGAAAAACCTTTTCTGATATTATTTAAGTGGAGAAATATTTCCAGAAAGTGAGCTTTGATTATGCCAGAGCAAGAGCAGAAGTTTGGCTTGTGCTATTCCATGCACATTTTGGTGTTCAGGTCAGTCTGTATGGAGTAGGAGGCTGGTGGCATAGAATGGGAGTAAGGGGCTTATTTCAGTAGTTTTGTGAAAATTGAGGAGCTCATTCAATAACTCTCCAGAGAAAAGACTTCCTACTTTATCCTAGAAGATCTAATGAGATTAGACTGCTGAGGGTCAGGCTTCAACACATCATCATGGTTAAATGCTCTGGAAATATTTGCATATGTAGCTTTAAAAAATGTTTTTGCTAGTTCTTACTGTTGTTTGGTTTTTTTGTTGTTCAGTTTTCTTTGTTGGGTTTTTTTGTGTGTTTGTTTGTTTCTCATAGCCTCAGTAGGACAGTTTTCAGATATTATTTGGGACAAATCATTAAAGTAAATGAAAGAACAGTGGTGGAAAAACACATTGCATTGAAAGTACAAAGTAAAACAGCTGTTCAATAAGCTAATTTAAGAGAATCAAAATAAAATTATTTCACATGGAAAGTCATTCAATGTTTGATCAAATGATAAATCTCAGATTTTCTTTGTGGACTGTTAAAAGGATGGATCACCTCTGCAAAACATTCTGTTATCTGTGTTGTGGCACCATGGCTATTCCCTGGATAGCTAAAAATTTTTTTGGTCTTTTCTTTCATAAAGGAATTAGACATAGGAAAAGAACAGAGAAGGTTGTAAAATATAATCAGAATTTGGTGTACGTACCACTACCCCTAGGGCACTATGATCAAAGTACAGCAATAGTTGCACATGCCATTTCCCTGAGGCCAAGAGACTATATAATAATCCCTACCTTTTTTATCATGCAATAACTCATTGTTAACTGAACACTAAAACTGCAGTGATAATAAGTCAGGACTAGGGTTATTGTTGGTCTGTTAAAGGTATGAATCCATTCTGAGTACTGACTCCTCCACACCACAGACAACAAAACTGTTGGTGCTGCTCTCCTGGGAGAGCTGGACATGAGTCCTCCTGAAGTCAGTCATGGAATTACCTTAAATGCTATGTTGGTCAGGATTAACTAGATTTCCTCTTATCCACCCTTTAGTCTTCACTGTAGGGGAGAAGGCTGCACAAAGTAACTATTTCCTGAAATATGATTAAGAGGGCAGTAAATTGAGAAGTGTTTCTGGAGGAGAGGTCATTCTCACTTTCCCTGTTAAAGCTGCACTATCATGCAGAGAGGTATATCAGATTAACGAGGCCAGAGAACCAGCCAGCAAGAAAGTGCATGTTCCTGTCTCCCAGCTCCTAGACAATATCTTTAACCACCAGGTTATTGTGAAAAAGACCTGACACAATGGCGGGAATGTTTCTGAACAAGAGTGACCAGAATTGTTTTCCTCTGCAGTTGACAGTCAGAAATCAACATATGCTCCAAGCTTAGATTGCCCAGGGCACAGATAGGATGCAAGTGCTGCTCTAGTTTATAATTTTTTTTAAATGGAGCAAGGTGATACACACTGTAGCGTAGATTTAAGCAGACTAGGAAAATACGTCCAGTGCTATCCAGACTAGGAAAATATGCTTACAGAGGAGGAGCCCAAGAACACAGATAGGATTAATGTACCTAGTTCTCCAAGGTCTTAGCCCAGATCCTGAAACAAAGAGTGTAGATGCTACCTACAGAAGATGGCTCAGGTGCCTTTCGACTGGGTTCCTTACAGGCTTTTCATGAGCCAAGTCCTCCAAAGCATCAGATGGTTGTTACACATAAGCACAAAGGCAGAAAGAGGGACTGGAAAGCTCTGGAAAGCTGTCAGTATCCTCTGCCTTACAGAGGTGCATGGACCAGACTCCGAAAAAAAAAAGAAAATCGCTGTAATTTGTCCAACAACAATGTTGCAAACATTCTTTTTGCCAGAAATAACATTTGACTATAACAAGATTTTAAATTAAACTTCCCTTGGCAATGCAAAATTATGCATTACTTATGACTGTAGTTGATCTGACTTCCTACTGAATATGTATAACACTAGGTAAGTACAAAGGGAGGCCCCAGAACTGTATGGCAAACAGTTGTGCAAGAATGACCTTTCACATTAGTGATGCAAAAAATTTGGTGTGAGTAAGAAGAAAAGTAGGGGAAATGTGGGCAGGAGTCTCCAGGGTATAGGGGCCTTACATACTAGTTTGAGTATTCTGTTTGCAATGGACTTGTCTCAGTGTCTTTTAAGAAAAATGATTTTTGCTTTTAGCTTCATTAATGAGAGTTCACTAGGGTGAACGTTTTTTGAGCATACCTTATTTCTGGCTCCTGGCCAGCTCTAAAAGCAGTTGCGGTTTCTTCACAGAAATATAGATCTTCACAAAAAAATAAAACTTTTCAGCTTGTAATTCCCCAGTGGTCGCCTCTCCAGCCAAATCACCCTTGGAAACATATTTTAAACCATTTGAGCAGGGGAAAATATTTGGAACTTTGCCTGTTTTGCTAAGGCTCAGCATCAAATTACACAGACAGAGCTGCTGTTTTTTTAAAAAATATTTTATGTCTATACTATTTTGAAGTACATGGAAAGTAGTATTTTTTTAAATAAAATAAAGCTTACTGGCGCCAGTATTACATCAGTGACTGTAACCATTGTGTGCACTGTATCCCTGGTAAGGATTTCTCAATCTTAATGTAATTGACGCAGGACATCAGGCTAGATGCAGTAGGAGATGTGAATGCAATTAAGACCTTCCCTAAGTTCTTTAGGAAAACAACAGCACTATTACTATTTGATTAATGCTCCTCAGGTGATGTATGCAACAGCCTTCATCGTTTAATAGAGAGTATGACTGAAAACTGGGATCTAAGCCCAGTTTCATGTTGGAACATTTGTTTTTTTCATTTACAAATAGGAGCCAGAAATTTGCAACACATACTAGGAAGAATAATCATGGGTTTGGTCTGCAGCTTAGTGAACATACATGGAGAAAAAAGAGCCAAGTCCTTAACTGGCGCAAAACAGTAAAGGTCCAGAACTTGAAGGGATTTCAGAGGATCTCAGTCAATTTATGCTTACGACAGATCAGCCCATAGACATCTGTCCGTGCATATGTGGGCAATGTGTGTGTATGTGATAAGTGTGTGACATATTGTACTGCAGGGCATTTGATAAAGAAATATTCAAGCAATTTATCACATAGTTATGATTGCATCACCTTCCCATTAATCAGTCTCCTCAATTCAGTCTGGCATTTCTGGCTCTTAAACTACTTCAAATAGCACCATTTATATTTTAAAGCCAACCTGTCATGGAAGTATTTCCTCCCTCCCCCCACCAAAGAAATGGAATTTCCTCAGAAATTATACCTGCATGAAGTCCAGGAGAGGCAAGATGAATTCTGAAAATTATGAAATTGTCCTGGTTTTAAAGCCACATGTGCGTATTGTCCTAGTGAATGAGGAAGAACTTTAGCAGCTTTCCAGTAGACCAACTTAGTGAAATGTAGAGTCTGAGACACAAGGCTGTAAAACAGTGAATTTTTTAAGACATGCAAGTGATCCTAAATTATTTTAGATATGTTTTAAAAGTACTAGTTTTAATTTTTCTCTTCCTTGTGGCAGTCAATGCACTTAGCTCAATGGGCCAAGAGACACAAGGAACAGGCTCCTGAAAATATTTTTCAAAGTTTAAAAGTATTTTAGAAGAGTTTTTATATAACATACATGGCAGAAACTGCAAATCCCAAACATGCTAATGAAACTGTACATATACATTCTTAAACACCTATGTCAAAAGATTGTTGTGGCTGGAAAATCAAGCTTTCAAGAATCAGGAATGAGAAGTTGCAAGAGTTCCCAATTTTAACACCATTTGTTCAACCCATATAAACTACCACACAGTCACATAAATCTCCCTCTTACCAAGCCTAGCTGTGTTCCTCTTGATAAGCAGATGGCTTATCTCTATTTGTTTTCAGCATTCCTATTTCTCAGGTGGGCTCTCAATTTATTTGATACAATTTTCTTAGCTTCTGCACTGGATGCACAAGTACTCACTCCCGCTTAGCTGCTTTTAGGGATGCTTTTAGCTCGCCCTTGCTAGACCACTAGCAGGCTCAGTGACCTCCATTTCCATCCCACAGCCTGGGAGTATTAAGTACTGAAAAAAGAACAGCATATTTATAAAAAAAAGCAGCTGGTGTTTGATTTTTTGCATACCTAATACCTGACAGCATACTGCCTGTATGGGGCATCTGCAATCAGCTTTACTCACTCCTGTGTGCTCCCAGCCATTCTGAAAACCTGTCTGCAGATGTGTTCCTTGGATAATTATTTGTCTAATAGCCATCCAAGAAGAGACTGACTCAAATGGTCGTCCAGCAAAAGACATGGAGAAAAAATCCACAGGCTGAAGAAGATATCCTCTGCCTTAAAAAGGAAACTAATCCTTCTTTTGTTGCAACTTCCTACTCAAGAGTCAAATGATGACCGAAAAGCATAAATTGAGGGAAGAAAAATTGTACCCAGTTCCTGCTGGTCTCCTGTGGGCTCTAGTCAGCAGACAAGGACTCTGTGGTAAAAATATCTACCTAACTCTTCAGTTTCTGCTGATTTATTTAAAAAACAAACAAACAAACAAACAAAAAAACCCCCAAAACAACAAAACAAAAAAACTAACCAAAAACCCAGGAACCCACTAACCAAACTAAATCAAAAGCCCGCCATAAAATCTGGCCAAATATGTAAGTAGTGTTTGAGTGTTTTGCATGTTCCATGCAAGAAAGAAAAAAACCAAAGAGCACATTCTGCCATGAGGGTAACACACCTTCTTCCTTAAGGTCTCGCTTGAAATTGTAGAATTGGTGAGTCACCTGAAAATAAATTAACTTAAACATAAATGCCATACTTTATTTACTCCAAAGACATTCTAAATTCAATTTGAAGCTGATACCCAGAATGAAAGTCTTTCAGCCTGAAAAATTAAAGCAATTTGGCAAATCTAGCACCAGTCATAAAAACAGGCCTTATAATGGGAGGCATTCAGAAACTGCAGGTGTACGTAACACATCTGCTTATGAATTGTGGAATAGGAGATAGATGCTAAGCAGAATACCAGCTTCCGACTCTGCGCAGAGAGTAATTGCATCTATTTATTTGGAGCTTTATACTATGGCTCGTCATTCTTTTCCTGCATTTTTTTCACACCCCACTCTTTTGACACTTTGCTACAGACAATGTGAAAACATCACAATAGAATATTTTCTTGAGGAAATTTTTCATCTGCAGAAATGATAACAAAAAAGGAACTATGAAAGAAAAAGAGCAAGGGCTACAAATGAAGACACTGACATGGAATGCATGGTACATTTATTCCTTAATGAGTTTGTTATGTATGGTACGTTTTTAATGAGTGTTGTACATAAATGCAATGGGAAAGTGACAGTGGCACAGATTAAGCAAGTTGAAAGAGGACATCATCTTGGATCTTGGAGAGATTGGAGTGGAATGAAAATAAAAGTTACTAAGGAACTCTGAAACCAAGGATGAGGAAGTGAAAACTGACAAGTTGGACAGGATGTAGGTACAAACTAGAACAACTGTGCTCATCCCTCTCCTTCACTCTTCCCCATCTCTCTCATCTCATTTAATCTCATGTAATTTCTGAGAAAACATTAAGTTTTATTGCGTTCATTAATTTGTTTTCAGGAGTCACAAATTATACTGTGATTTTACCTGTCAAGTCTGTGCATGGATCTGGAATGCTACAGTCAAGCCTTTATGCAAACCTAAATCAGCAGCACCTAGAGATTTGCACTAGCATGAGCTCTCCTTCTTTTACACCACTTCTTTGTTCAGAAGGACAGATGAGAGGGTTCAGCATTGTTTTCATTGCTTTGTTTTTTTATTGTCAGGCTGAAGAACCTAGCAAAGAATCCTTTATGCCCAATCCTCTGCGCCCCATTTGCCTCAAGGCAGAGACAACATTTCTTCTTCCAAGGTTAATTTGTTGTATAGACTCTCTTTGATAAATCAGATCTTTAATTTTTACTGCTTCCTTTCAAACCCAAGTTCAATACACTGAGCCAGTGTATAAAAACTACCCCCAGTCCCATTCTTTTTGGCCAAAATGCAAACAGGCAACCCATAGCCCACTTTTCTGAAACTGAGCCTTTCTCCCTGCCACATATTCTCTAGTTTTACCTGGTCTAAGATTGAAACACTGACACAACAAAGCTTCTGTCACTCTCTAGTGATTTTCTCCAAGGTGAGAATTGTATTTACCTTCCTAAATTTTTTTCCCCTGCTCCCAGTTCTGCCTCTGGGTGCTACCTAAAATACCTTAGCCTTTCTATGCACCTGTGGAAGTGCACACAAAGCCTGAAGTCTTGGAAGTAGAGTTCCACTAACCTATGCTTCTTGTCATCTGCACAAACTGCAGAGCCCTGAAAGCTTACATTTTAAGTGCCTGCAAATGAGGCTCTCTCCATTTTCTCTTATACAAATTGCTGCTTCTTGAAGCCACACAGCCACTTTTCTGCTGAGGCCATGGTGCATCAACATATGGTTCACATGGAGTTTGTCCAAGTCCTATTTAGCACCTGTCTTGGTCTCCCTACTAAATGGAAGGACAATTTAAGTAATTACAGTCATAAGACAAAAAGTTCTTCTGCATCTGCACTCAGCCTTAAGGAATCAGATTGTGTATTCAATACTCCTGTGTTCTACTATGGGCACACACAATATCTGGGATTTTGCCTGGCAGGTCATTATGAACAATGTAGAACACAACTGACAGTATGTGACAGGATTCAAATTTGTAAATCCTCCAAAAGTTATGATATCTTACAGTGTATATTGTTTTGCTTGTCATTGTGTCCACTCAACACAGACAAAATCTTAATTCTATGATGATAGCACCTGTGCCTAAATGGTGATTACCATACACCTTTGGTTGTGGAAGACAGTTTCTGGGCCAGCTACCAGGCCACTGAGCTCAGTCCACCCATGTGAGCACAGGAGCAATTCTCCAGTAGCGATGCAGAAACATGCGGCTGCTTCCATTTGAAAATCCAGCTTCCCACTGCCAATGAGAAGAGAGCTGACCTGAACTGAGAGGATGGCCTATGAGACTATTGCTATGAAGTGTGCATTGCCACTTTGTCACTGTCTTGTCTCACACTCTCTCATCACATCACTGCCCAATTCTTGGCAGGTTACTAAAGGCCAAGACGGGGTTATACCTGCATCTGTTTGCATTGGATATTATTCAAGGATTTCATATTCTTTGCTTCTTCACCTTACACCTGGCTTTGTACTCTTTAGAGAAAGATGTCATTTGCCATTGCATTCTACAGACCTTTAGATGACTGTCCAAGTCCATTAATTATGTTTTTGGAAATATTTCCTGTTGGTGATCTTTCAGTTCTTCCCAGATGTAAAGCAGAAGCAGTTCTTCTTATGTCTCAGCCACAGAAAATATGGTACAGAGATACAGCACACAGATGTAAATGGATGCTGAGCAAGGCCATATATATATATATATATATATATATATATATATATATATATATATATATATATATATATCTATCTATCTATCTATATATATATATATATATATATATATATATATATATATCTGCAAACAGATATATGGTATCTCATCACCATGACATGAACAATAGATGCTGGTGTATCCTGGTAAGGTTGAAAACCAGAGGACTGTCACAAGAGTATTTGGAGCAGATGAACAGTCATCTGCACATTGACTTAATACTGGGTAAACCAACTGCACTTTTAAAATAGCAGTATAGAACATGGATTTTCTCACCAGCTAGCATGTACTAAAATGTAGTCATGCAAACAGAGATCATTTCAAATGAACCATCTATTCCCTTCCATTACCTTGCAGGCAAGTAGCATATGTTTTACCAAACAGTCCTTGGCAGTTCTATATTCCAAGCCTTAGCACTTTTAAAATGGACAGAAAATTGTTTTGGAAAAGAACCAAACATTAACTATTAAAATTCAAACAAAGAAGTATGAGTTGGGAAACTAATCTCTTTTCATATATCGGAAAAGAGAAATGAAATTCAGTTTGGAAAACATTTTTATTAAAAACTGTATCTGTCTGTACTCTGAAACACCCTGGAGGTCTAAAGATGATATCAGTATATAAATATTCAGGGCTTCCTGAATATTTCTTTTCAGAAAAGACTTGCTTTTTTTTTCTCCTTACAATTTCTTTGACCTTTAGAAAACAGTCACTATTTGTAGCTTGATTTTTTCAAGATGTTCTCTGGTACATAAAGATGGCAGAGAATTCAATTTAAAAGTCAACTCATGAAACACCATATAATAGTCAGAAGATAGTATTGCTTTAGGCCATGTTTTATTAAGTGAGCAGCCATTCAAAGCATTTTGGAGCATATTATATCCTATTTTAAGGAGTTTGCTTCATTCAATCCTACAGAAAAAATATTTTAAAAGAGAGATGATATTTGAACTATCCACAGGCATATGGATAAAATGGTCAGTACTCAGATTTAGCAGAGATGAGTCTTCTTGCTTTATGGAGGCCTGTCAAAAGGACTGATATATAAAAAGGTCAGGTTTTTTGGTTTTTTTTTTCCTTTAAAGGGAACAAGATTTTCACAAGGTCCCATAGAACAGCTGCAAAAATACCTTTAGTCTGTCATCCGGAATTCCTGAAGGTGAGTTGTGGATTTGTGGCTAATGTAACACTGGAAAATAGCACTCACCATGTTATAAAACAGCCTTAAAGCTTTATTAGCCTTTTACAAGTCAAAAAAGGAAAGGTGCCCAAAGCATGTTATTCTGTTATAATTATATAAAGCCAAATTTAGAGAAAACACAACAGAACCGAACATACACAAATGTTTCTGTGACCTCAAAAGTGGATCACAGATTATTTATGACACTACAAAGCAATCACTGGAGACCTGGGGTCCAATTAAGGATTCTCACTCATGAAAATCAGCACACTTTCTCATGATCTACAATGAAGAAAGATTGAAATTTGGTCACCAAAACCTTATGTCACTTGATCTTATGCAGCACAAGAATTTGTTCCTGAAACAGGACTAGCTTATTCCACAGATAAAGCCATCTGATAAGAGTAGCAGTGGCCAATAGATTACTTGGGGTTGAGAGCAAGGAAAGGGCACTGAGAGAACTGTGTTCCTGATGGCTCAGAAAACACAGTATCTATTATACATCATAGAAGGCTTTCTGATATTTCTGTTTTTCCTACCTTTACAAAACAAAACCTAAGAAATTACAGGAAATTACCCTATTTCTAAATGAATGACCTTGTACACTACCTCTTAAGCAGAATTAAAGAGAAGGCTCTGTCCTCTAAACAACACTAAATTTCAATAATTTGAATTTTTGAGGTAAAAATACCACACATTTTTAATATTGTCAAATACAAAACAGCTCTAATAATTTTCTGTTATTGAGTTTTGTTTTGTTCAATATATTTCAGGTAAAAAATCTATGGCAGATAAAAATAATCCACTGCTATTCATGGGGAGAAAACCTTCAGAGATGTGATAATAGCTTTATATTCCTGGAGAAATGTTGACCCAATTTGCAGGACAATACTTGCTGATGAAAATGATTCCTATGATTCTACACAGCTGCAAGGGGATTTTCACCACATGGCCAATGTGGACCAGAGTTTTCCCCTCACAGTTTTCACGGCAAGTTCAATGAACAAAACTCATCTCCACCAGTTTCTCTTAAGGACAAAGACCTGATTCCTTCAATAAAATCCTTTAAGACATAGATGGGGTACATAGAAACTCCTCTTCAAGCCTCAATCTGCCCAGTTTTAAGCACTTCAATTGTAGTTGTAGGAAGAGGACTTTTGTTCTGGCTGTTTGTACAGGGTGATTTTCATCCATAATGACAATTAACGCTACCTATTTCAGGAGAAATGAAAATTGTATTCTGTGCCTTTTCAGATGTGCAGTCTGAGAACATTAACTTATTTATTACATAGCTTTGTCTATATAGTGGAAATTCTCCCATCAAGAGACATCCCGCAGACATAAACATTACCGGGATTACACTGAATCTGAAAGGCCTAAAGTGGAGAAAAATTATGATGCTTTTCACCTGTGACCAGAACTTTTTCCCTACAACATTCATGTATTCTGAAATAAACTCAATTTGCTCTCTTTTGCTGAGTTGTCAAATTAATATATGTAAAAACCAAAGATGTTTTATTCATTGCTAAGTGATCCACCACAATAAAATTGAGCATGATAATGATGACAATGACAGTTCAATACCTGCTAATTACTTGTTCAAAAACAAGGAAGAAGGGAGGAGAAATGTGCAATTTCTCTTCTGGTCAACTCTTGACCACTTCTTCAAAATATTTTACTAGATCTTGCATGTTTCAAGGCTGGTTTCAAACCAGGCCTGGTTCAACTGAAGGGAGAGTTTGCACCAGGCACTTACATGCTACTGTCTCAGGCTGGATGAACTATGTCTGCCTAATTCGGAATCCCCTTGAACATCAAAGGTCTAACTCACACTTCAGGGTGAGCAGGGTCACATTCCACCTAAAAGGAGCCTAATACTGCCTGAACTGCTCACAACAAGCTTCTTGTTTGACAGTTTTTGACCCATTTTCTGTTCTCAAATGATGTGCAAGCAAACTTATATTTTGCCACATTCTTTAATAATTCACTAAACACTTCATGTGGATTCATTCAAATGGCTTTCTCTGAACTGTCTGCTCTGAGCCATGCACGTCTGTAGTGTGTCATTCAGGCTGCAATTTTCCACCTGGTTGTAACTTCTGGTCTTCAGAACATTCTCAAATACACAGAAAGATTTCAGGATGGCCACCAAATGATCCTGAAAAACTCTCATACAACTGCACCTAGGTATGCACTTGTACAATGCTTTACCTTTAATAAATAATTTTGTGAAGGGAAATTCCATTAGGAAAGTTGGTAAAAGGCAACTGGAGAGGCCATAGCAGTATCAGTAAATATGGTCAAGTAGAAGACCTCTGCTGTTTTTTTTTATTAAATGTGAGCAGGGACTGAAAAATAAGAGGGAAAAAGAATGGGCCTGAGAGGGAAAAATACCAGGGGAAAAGATGTAGGCATAGGGAAAATAAGTATAAAGATGTTATCACTAAAAGGAAACTATTCCTCAGTGGAACAAAAAATGTTGAAAATATTTAAAGGGCACTAGCTCGAGCCACATGCATATATGATCCTTTGATCTCCCTGTGGGGAAATTCACTGTCTTTCAGTAAGCACCAGATTCTCCACTTCAGAACACACTGCTAAACTTTTCAGTGTGCAAGAATTCACTAGAGTTGAGGACAAATAGCATGCTGTAATTCACAACCCAAAAAGAGCGACTAGTCAATGATCCCACTTTTCTGTCAAAAAGCCTCCATGCAGTTACATATGTTAGGTTAAATTTAGGTTAAAACCAACTATGAAATACAGATATCCCTTGAACAGGGTATTACAAGAAGTTTTAAAGCAGGACCAGCTTTGCAATCCCAAATGAGGTACCATGGGTGTATTGCAAAACCTCAACTCTACAGCATGTCTATAGCATGTTTCCACTGGTATGAAACAAACACAACAAAAACAAGTCTTCTGTGAACTTAACTCAGACTTTTTCTGGAAGAAAACCAACTAGTACCTTAAGAAAAAGGCAAGCAGGTAATAGGGAATTTTCTCTTTTATGGTCAAATTTAGAGAAGCAAATGCCAAAAGTAAAAAGCAAAGACTGGATATAAACTTGTAAGGCTGTTTTCCCCACAAGATGTCTTAATCTAAAAAGTATCTTTTCCACTGTTTCTGCAGCCCATAAGCACAAGTAGAGTATCCAGAATGGGGTAAAGGCTGTGAACAGCAGAAAGAAAGAGGCACTAAACAGATTAGTGGGATGAATGTATGAGGCTGATGTTAGAACAAAATAAAGCAAATTTAAATGCTATTATCTTGATTTTGCAAGAATATTTGCAGCATTGTTATACTAAAACCTAACCCTAGTTTGCTTCAGTATAGCGTCTGAATATACACATTTGACACAAGTAATGAGGCAATGCTACACAAAGAGATGTGGTTTAATGAACTGAAGTGGCATGGGTATCATGCCAATCATTACCCTGGTAAATAATTTTATGAATACACAGGAATTAATAATTTTAGAAAGATACCTGGGTGGGAAAATAAAATGCAGCCATGAACAATCATAGCTAAAGTTCATAAATTTACATCAGATATAAGAGATGTTTCCAAACAAAGAAAGCTTTTGAAAGAAGGCGATGGAAACCCCTAAACTTATCACCTAGGACATTTAAAAATAGATAAAATTAACTACTGGAAAATTTAACACAATGACTAATCTCACACTGACAGCATAATCTTGCAATAGGAATGGAGAATGTTCCAAAGCCTCTTTTCCATCTCTAATGTGTAATATCTGTAACTCTCTGGATGTGTTTGGGCTATCCAACCATGGATATTGGGTCTGGCTCCCGAAAACAGCATGATGCTAGCATACAACTTAGTTCCCAGAGTTTGGGAAATCTCCAGAGCACCACTGTTGCTAACCACTTTCCTCAAAGCAACAACTTTAGTCTAATCTTCACAGTCAACCTACAGCTGATCCATCCCTCATGCAGAACTTTGAAAAGACCAGTTGCCTCAGCAAGCTGAAAGAGCTCACCTAAAATGCACACACAGAATGATTGCTATCTGTAGGAAGAACACTATACTCATTTGCAACGCAACTGCAGACAGCTGGTGGCTCAGTGTATTTTGATACATCAAAAAAATATTTACATATTTTATACATATTTGATAATTTACCTGAAAACTACAGCTACTATGTTACGTTGTTACTTAGCTCTCCCATCTCAATACTTTAATGCCTGTTATTGGCACAATAACAAGTTTATGGCTGACTGTATTTCTCTGTCATATCTAAAACCCTTAACTTTTGCTAGCTGCAGAAAGGAGATATGTTTTCAAAGCTATCCAAGACTGTGAATAATTATTGTTTGAATGTCAAATAAGAAAATCTGATTTTCAAAGGTTAGGTGCTCAGCATATTTTGAAAATCAGGCTGTCTGGAAATGTTTCAGACTGTGCCTCTAATAAGGAAGTAATCATATCATTCATCACTTCTGCAAATTAAACTTTTAAGACAAAGACATTTTTCTTTCATCCCAGCATTCAGACACCACAGCTAAGGGTGTGGTAGAGGTGTGGAACAGAATTCAACTAACTTTTTTGACATCTTTTAATTTTAGGTGACATGCAGGAAGAAAGATACATGTACCTGCATGAATAGAGCTGCTCTTCCTGTAATAAAATCTGCCAATTATCCATGCTATTTCCCTCCATATAGAAATCCACCTTAATTAATTCTTCTCCTCTGATATTTCAAGCAAATGAACAAATGGACTTAAGGCAGTGTAGGCTGGTGACCGTATCAAAAGTTACACTAACTATAATTGCCTTTTAAAAGACCTAGTTAAATCAAAGCAAATCCTTGCCTAAGCACACTTAGTTTATTTATTGGGTAACACTGATTTATTTGAATTGGTAATCTGGGTCAGGACTCTGAAATATTTGCATGCCTACTTCATGTTTAGCACACTATTTAGTCTAAATACATTTTGTTTCAGTAGAATGAAAGAATGAAACTCTTCTAAGAAGGTGTAATAAACAAGTCTGACACTCTTTTATAGCAGGTCAACTCAATAAAGACATCACCATTTCTTGATGATATGAAGCCAGCTGTGCTTAAAGAGACCTACTGGAAAACACCCAAAATCAGTTTGCTAACTCACAATTTATGTTGAGTTAGATTTTTATTGCTTTAATCAAATTGTTTTGAAAGACGATTTTATTTTAATCTCAGCTACTTTTGTGTGTAAGCAATGCTGTAGGCAAATATCATCACAGGATACATCAAGGATAGCTACTAAATGAATATTTCTGGACCGATATTTCACTACAGTCATCTTCAAATTCTAATACAGAAATTGAATTTGGGAGTAGAAAAAGTAGATCAAATTATATGTTACCTTTCCAGAGTCCATGTTATACTTGTGATGGTACAATCTGAAATGACAAAAAAATGAAACCACTACTCTTATTTTTCTCCATATTGAGTGGAACTCTGCTTACCCACAAAATTACTTATTTTTTCCTGTAGAAACATTCAGAATTTCTGACTTCTTACAAGCTGGTATTATACACATTTTAAAGAAGCACACGCAGAAAATGAAACACAAACCTATTAGCTGCCTCTGGGTAGTTGTAAACATTTGAAAAATCTGAAAGTAAAAATGTTAACAAACCAAAACAATTCAACAAGCCAAAAAACTAACTGCTTCTGTGTGTATGTATGTTGACATGTCCACCAAAGAACTCCTATAAAATTGTAATGGTTGAAATTGGTTTGACATGGAAGAATAGTAGACTCTTGGTCAGGCATGAGAAGTATGATACTGATTTTGTGGATGATTATAATTAGATTTATTGCTAACACAGTATCTCAGTATAGTCAATGAAGTTTATAGTATAACCATGTCTTAAGTGTTATAATATAAGCAGGTTCAGCTAGAAATGGACAGGTTCACAGTATCTGGCCTTTCAGAATGTACAATTACAAAGAAACAAAGCACCTATGTAGTTAAGAATTTTATCTCCACATATAACTAGGTTTCACTCACCCATCCAAAAGTGAGTGTTTCCCTGTCCTCAGGCTGGATGTACAATGTCCCTGCCAGGGATGGGATCCACCCAAATGCTGACTACAGCCTTGGAAAACCATTTTGTTGGACTCCAGAAGCATTTTATATCCTTTTGCAGGCTGACGTGTAACAGGTCAACCTTGACCACCATAGCTTCTCCATCTCTGGAATGCATTCATTAAGTGAGCACCCAGACAGCTCGTCCTGAAATTCCTACCCAGTGTTCTCATCTTAGCACAACTTCCACCAGGTGTTCTTATCTAAGGCCAAATCACATTGCCTGCTGGAGACAGTCACAAAGGAAGAGGTTGTGTGTGGGGCAGGGAGGGTGAAGGGAAGACCCGACTATCCTGTTGCACATACTGACAGTGTATATGGTTCATATTTACCTTCATGGCATATGGTTATTTAAAACCTGCCTCTAACTGGCTTAACAGGTGACCAGGAATCAGTTGGCTTTGCCATTATTTTTGCCTTTCTTAGGACCAAAAAAGGGTTGATGTCCTACTTAGATTTGTTTTAACAGCATGTGTGGTCTAGTTTGTAGTTTAGATTGGAAGAGAGTTCAAAAAAGATGTCCAGCAATACTGTATTGTGCAATACTTCCATGTTTACTTTACTGAATGCACTGGGTAAATCTCTCAACGATACTTACTATTTCATATATAAATAGCAACCCCCAACTTTACACGGATTCTACTCAATTTTTAAGTAAATATTATAAATGTAAAATTCATATTAAAAAAGGATACAGTGGATTAAAAATCTATTTCAGGCAAACTTGTGTATCCTCAGGAGTTGATGGACCTCAAGGCAGGGACTTAGGGGAGCAAAGTCCCTTCCACAGTAAGAGAAGAACCTGAAAATACATAAGTCTACCTGACTTGATGAAATGTATCCTAAACTCTGGAGAGAATTGACTGATCTAGCTGGGAAGACACTCTCCTTGACATGTGAAACCTGATATCCCAGGTGACTGGAAAAGAGGGAACATTGCACCTATCTTTTAAAAGGGTAGAAAGAAAGTCTGCAAACTACCAAACTGTCAGCCTCTCCTCTGTGCCTGGGAAGGCCATAGGACAGTTCCTCCTGGATGCTATGTTTTAGCAGGTGATTCAAGACAGCCAGCACAGCTTCACCAAGGGCAAGATCTCTCTGACCAACCCAGTGGCCTTCTGTGATGAAGTGACTACATCAGAGGACAAAGGAAGGGCCACAGATATCACCTATATGTCAACTATATGTCTTTCTGTAAGACCTGTGCTATGGTCCACCTTATTCTTCTCTCTAAACTGGAGAGAGAAGGATTTGATGGGTCATCTGTTTTGTGGATAAGGACTTGGCTGGATGGTTGCATCCAGCGGGTAGTGGTCAATGGTTCAATGTCTGAATGGACATGAGTGACAAGTGGCTTACTTAGGGGACCATATTGGTACCAGGATTGCTTAATATCAGTGACATAGACAAAGGGATCCAGTGCACCCTCAGCAAGTTCACAGGTGACACCAAGCTGAGTGGTGCTGTTGACACACCTGAAGGACAAGATGCCATCTGGAGGGACCTGGACAAGATCAAGAAGTGGGGCTGTGTTCAGCAAGACCAAGGGTAAGGTACTGCACCTGGGGCAGGGCAACCCTTGATACCAACACAGGTTTGAGGATGGACAGATGGAGAGCAGCCCTGATGGGAAGGAGTAATGGGTACTGGTGGATGGCAGGTGGACGTGAACCAATTGGTAAGAGCCTAAAAACACCAAGGTAGTGGGTTCAATTGCTTGTTGTGTTAGCAACACCAAGGTAGTGGGCTCAATCCCTCTATGGGCCATCCACTTAGGAGCTGGACCCAGTGTTCCTTGTGGGTCCATTCCAACTCAGGATATTCTGTGATTGTGTGACTGTAAATGTGCATTTGCACCCTACCTGGAGTGCTGTGTTTAGCTCTGGGTCCTCAGCACAGGAGAGACGTGGGCCTGATGGAGCAGGACCAGAGGGAGGCCACAAAAAAGATCAGAGGACTGGAGCATGTTTCCTGTGAAAACAGACTAAAACAGCTGGGGCAGTTCAGGCTGGAGAAGACTTCAAGGAGACCTTATTGTGGTCTTCCAGTGCCTAAAAGGGGGTGACAAGAAACATGGGGACAAACCTGTTAATAGGGCCTGTAGCAAAAGGACAAGGGTAATGGTTTTGAACTAAAAGAGTGTAGATTTGGACTAGAGATAAGGAAGAAATTTGTGATGATGAGGGTGATAAAACAATTGAAGAGGTTGCTCAGAGAGATGGTGGATGCCCCATCCCTGAAAACAGTCAAGGTCAGGTTAGATGAGGGTTTGAGGAACCTGATACACTTGAAGATGTCTCTGCTCATTGCAGGGTGTTTGGAACTAGATCATGTCCTATCATAAAATGCTTTGAGTGGGAAAGAACCTTAAAGATCATCTCTAGTTCTAAACCCCCTGTCATGGGCAGGTCTTGGTATAGCCCAGTATGTGATGGGGCCTGTGATGCAGGTGCAGAAATCAGGTGGAAGTCGTGTGGTTTGTGTTGTCATGGCATAGGGGGCAGAGGGGAAAGTGGGATGAGGTGTAGTCTCCGCAGTCTTGTTCTTCAGCCTGATACCCAGAAATATTTTGTAGAAACCAAGTACACCACCTACAAAATGCACCCACACTGCCCATACAAAGTGCCCACACAGGCTTGACCACAGTCCCATCCACAGCAATTCACACAGTAGTGGTTATAAAAGATACCCCAATTTTGCTTCTAATCAGGGGATGAGAATTCAGTGTGAAATTGCAGAGACAGATTGATAGATTTGTTCTCCTTGCTCTCCCCAGAAGGGATGCCTTTTGGTAAGCCCTACGTCTTCAGATATGCTGAGTGCTGACGCTTATATTAAGATTGTGATTGCAATTACACTGTTACTGCTATATACAGCTACTCTGCAGCTAATACATTATCACCAGCAATCCAAAAGAATCATTTATGTGGCACTCAATGAGCTGTGCTACTTGTGAATCCAACTGGCTCTTTTGATTGCAACCAGACCAATGGTTCATGGACTATTTGTATATAGGTGTGGGACCTGTAGTTATGACTTTGCAACATGAGGGACACCTTTATGACATCACCAAAGGTGACCTTTAAAGCTCCCTTCCAACCCAAACCATTCTATGATTCTGTGTGCGCAGCTGACCATTACAGCACATTTGTAGGACCCATAACATTGTTCATGAGACTTAACATTGGCAAAGACAACCTCAAAAATGTATAGCAAAAAGAACAATGTCTAACTGAACCTAAGCATGAAGTGTAGTAGTGTCAGCAGTTGTGAGATGCAAATCAAAACTGTTGGTCAACACAATTACTTACTATCCTCCCTCTTCATTATTTTTCTTTCTGACTAAATCAAGAAGTGAAGGCATGGTCACACTGGGAAGTAGTGTCCATTCTAGTAAAGAAGAAGTTACTATTTTGGGGAGAATTCCACCTAGTTTAGGTGGCTAACTTAAGACATGAAAGTCCCAAGCATTCCTGCAGAGACAATAAAAAGATAAACTACTCCAGATGTGAAGAATAAACTTAATTTAAACGCCTTCACTCTCTCTTCTCTATTGAAACAGACACCACTTGAATGCATTATATTCATTCCCCTGCCCCCAGTTAGTGCTGGGAATCTGGTAAGTCACAAAGTTATTCTTTTATAACTTTAGAACACAGACATTATTTATGGGTCTCTGAAGGTACACCAAATCCAAGAACTCTGCTATATGTACATGTCCATATTCAGTCATCTGCACAGGATACTGTGAGAGACACCTTACTGGGCCATTTCTACAGTATGAGTGTTGGTCTAAGAAGGAGGACTCTCTCTGCCTACCATAATACCAAGGTTCTGACAACTACTGACAGAGTTTCTGCCTTTCACTGACAGGTAAAGTCTACTATTACAAGATAATTAAGTCCCTTCTCCAAGAAGAAAAATTGCTCTCTGAGTATCCCTATCAGGCACATATTTAAGATATTACCAGATGCACATACTGAAATTGTATCAGCAAATTAATTTCCAGGACACCTGCCAGAAATTTCTAACAGCAGTTGTAAATCTCCAAAAATGAAAAAAAATCAATATAAGCCAATAAAAATGTGCTTTAAAATAATTTGAGAGGAATTAACCACATGTACTGGCCATGCATTTTCATTTTCTTTTCATTGAATGTCAACTTTTAAATTCTAAGGTCACCTGGCATGGTGTCTACTTGATTTTCTTGTTTTCTAAATACTCTTGATGTAAAATAGGTTAAAGAAAGAATTAAAGAAAACTAAAGATTTGGAAAGGAGATCCATCAGGAAAATGTGTGAAATAAAAAAAAAGGTGTGAAATAAAAAAAAGGGGAAAAG
Source organism: Setophaga petechia (assembly GCA_024362935.1). Classification (NCBI taxonomy): domain Eukaryota; kingdom Metazoa; phylum Chordata; class Aves; order Passeriformes; family Parulidae; genus Setophaga; species Setophaga petechia. The sequence continues at coordinate 25,070,667 of JANCRA010000004.1, read as the reverse complement.
ACATAAGGATTAGACAAAAAGGTGCCCAGGAGTCTTTCCAATAAATCCAGATCATACACATTGGTTTTCTGGTTGCCAAAATGACCCCTTAGTGCTGGATGACAGTCACTCTATAGTAATTTGGTGTGCTGGTGTGAAGGACTAAATCAATCGCTGAGACTGGAAAGGATGGCATAGAAAAATCTAGCAAACATGGAAATTCAAAAAGTTACCAGGTCTTACTCTATTGTCAAGTTGTGGAATGTATTGTCCAATTTGGTGCTTTGTGACACAGAGGAAGAATTGCCTTCCACATTACTTTTATAGCTACTCTGAAAACTGAAAAGCTGAATTTGACAATATCACTCTGGCTGTTAAAAAAACCTGGATCAAAGTGGGGTCAGAGAATTATTTCCCTAGCTCTAGCTCCGCACAAGAAAAAGATTTCTTTCCTCCAACAGGGCACTGCGAACACCAAAGTCTTCACCCAAAATTGTAGTTACAAACATAGGCAGAATTCAAATCCTCATTAAATAAAGACAGGACAGAAAAATGCTTTAAATCATTTTAAGAAGTTAGTTTATTGACAATATATAATCCTGAATACAGATAATTATATTCTAGACAGATTAAAGTAGTGGTAATTGAAGAACTCACCTACTTTCTGTTAAAATTTTTGTCAGTATGATACCAAAGGTAATTCCAAACTTCAAAGTCAACATTTCCATTATTATTATCACTGTATAAAATATTCATTTCTTTAACTAAAAACTGTTTGTGAAAGTTCCTGCCAATGAATAATGTGATGTTTCATGCCACGCCCTGCCGTTCAACGCACAGTCCAGCCAGGGAAGTCCGTCAGCACTAGTGGGACTAGGTACTGATCCCGTCCCTGCCCCAGCAGCACCGCAGCAGCCTCCTCGCAGCAGCCACACCAGGACGCAAGGCCAGCAGTGAAGGCTCCTCTACTCCCCCTCCTGGGAGGCCCGAAGTGCAGCTGCTGCCTTTCCTCACAGAGCAAACAGCCTGCCTTTTGCTCCAGAAATGAAGTACAGCCGAGCTGGATGGATTTTGCAAATGAAGGCAGGAGTTGGGAGGGGGCAGAGCTCATCATCCAGCTGCCTGCAGAAGGCAGCCCCACTGGGACTCCTCTCTCCCGTGCTGAGGAAGCTCAGGAGGCCCCAGGCCACGACCCTCCTCCATGCAACCCCCTCTCTCAGACTCTCTTATGTCTGGAACATCCCGACATCCAGACCCTCTTCCCTCCAGTGGCACCGTGGGGCATTTTCCCTAGGAACCAGTCAGTGCAGCAGTACATTGAACAGCACTTGCAATGTCATTTCCAACTGAGACACCCCAAACTAGCTGATTTCCACCAATAACAGTGGTATGATCAGATAATAGGGCAACAAAGCAATGCATGAACAATCCCAGTGTAGATAGCAACCTACATTTACTACAACCTGCATGAATGGCATCTGGCATTTTTAATACCACTATTCAACAAAAATTAAAAGAAACAGCTCTAAACTAGGTGGATGGAGGAAGGGTTTCTAAACACACCATTTTCAGATGTAAAAGCACAGTTTTTATACAAGAATAGGCAAAACTACACTGAAGGAGAAACACAAGCAGCTTGTAAAACTGGTGACAATGGAGCAAGCCCTTATGAATGCTGCTCAACCCATCAATCATACTGACTCCCAGCCACACCACACTACCATTCCACAAGTGTACGCACTTTGCGACAGGCATGATTTCACACCACATGGGATTCCAAGATCCCCGAGTTTCTGGAAAATAGATTTTGTCCCGGTTTTTGTGACAGATGGAGTTGATAGTCTCAGGATGAAAAAAGCGCCAGTTTTGACAGGCAGCAGATACCGATGCCCCTTGTGGTTGGAGACGATGTTGCTCTGGAATTAAGGTAGCACGGAAATGAAAGGCAGTGGGTAAATGCACGACTATTTTGTTATGCTCCTCTCCTAGTGCCTTAATGTTTTTGTTTCTACTTCCTTATAAATTGAAAGTGTAATAAGAAGGCAGGACTTCAGCAGGGCATTTCGCTTTCAATTAAAACTAATAACAGATTTTTTGAGACTTTTTACTAGTTGGCAGATCAAGTATCAAAGAATTACACTGGGATCTACTGTAGTTCTGCCAACAGGCACCCTCGTAAGTCAATGTCTTAAAACCTGCTCAAAAATCTCAGGGGAGAAGCTGAGCTGAATGACTTTAAAATCGGGAGGTATGTGGCAAGTGGAAAGTTCTAATACTGAAACTACAGCAAAGGAGTACTTACATGGTTGCACTACACCACTAGTCGTTAGTTTTGCTCTCCGGGAGAGTACTAGCACACTGAAACCAGGACTTCTGTTTCTACTTCAGTAATAACAAAGTCGGTCCCACTTTGAGCCTAATCCTCTCTTGCCGTTCTGGCAGCGGCTCTGACCCCACTTGAATCACCGGGAAGTTTGGGTACACGCGTTACCCGAGCTAGAGAAGTTGGTTTTCCCATCCTTGTCGCAGGGAGCAGGACCAGTGAGAGTGCCATGCCTGCGGCACGGGCTTGGAGAGCTCGCCTTGCCGCCCGACCCCAGCGCGGTGCTGCCGAGCCCCCGCGGGCGCCGCCGCCGCCGCTCAGCGCCTCTCGCCCGGCCGCCGCGCCGCCTTAACGGGAGGAGGGGCTCCTCGGGGGGCTGTCACTCTCCTTAAGCCTTTCCTTTCAAGCTTTGAATGTGAGCTGCCCTCCAGCCCCCCTCTCTCTTCCCTCCCTCCAGCACATCGTAAAGAGAAGGAGGGAAAAAAAAAAAAAAAAAAGGTTTCAACAACAGGCTGGGCCAATGGCAAGTGGCGAGGCAGGGAAAGGGGGCCGAGCGAAGGGAGAAAAAGTGGAGAAAGGGAGAAAGAGAGCGAGAAAGCGCAGGCTGGGGGGGTTGTGTAAAAGAAGAAGCGTTGCTAATTTTTTTTGTTTGTTTGCTTTTCCATGCATGCATAATGAAGCCTAATAAGAGCACGTTGCCGCTGCTTGGAGGGCACTTTTGTATTTAAAGCCTTGCAAAGAAAAAAAAGATCCACAGACGGATCCACAGAGCAGCTTGCAGGGCTTGTTGACAACAGAAGCAGCATCAGTCGCCCGGAGAGAAAGAGACCGCGAAGGCTGACTCTTCTCCTTTCCCAGTGCTCTCGTCTTGGTAACGAGGAAAGACATTTCTTCTCCGCGCCACCCGAAAGCGTGATCCGAACCGAGAGGGAGTGAGCGGAGCCGGGACTGTGAATGGGATCGGAGCGGCTGGCATGTGCAGAGATGCTGCGAGCGGAGAGTTAAAAGCTCCCGAGGAGGCAGCAGCAGCAGCTGGGCATTTATTTTGTGGGGAAAAAAAATAAAAAAGAGAGAGACGGAACTGCATGAAGAGCAGTACAGCACCATGAGCTCTCCCGGCGCAGTTTGCGATTCCCCGAGTGCACTACGGATCCGCTGTCGTCCGAGCCCCGGTTTGCACTGACTCCCTGCATCTCCCCGGGCGCCTTCGCCGCCGCCTCGCCGAGCCCGGAGCAGCGGGTGGGGGACACGGGAAGGCCCCCGGGCGCCTGCTTCGTACCGCCGCCCCGCAGGCTTCAGCTCCCGGGGACTAGAGAGCCCCGGGCCCGGCGCGCATGGATTGATGCGAGGAGACCTCATGCACACGGCCGGCGGGAGTTTTGGAAACTTTTCCACGGGCAGCAGCTCCTTCTCCTCCTCCTCCTCCTCGTCTACCAGCGCCTCTTCCCAGCTCGCCCGCGGCTGCAGCCAATCCCCCCGTCCGCGATGGTGGCCCGCTCGCCCGCTCGGCACGGAGGCGGCGGCCGGCGCTGGCCGCGGGCGGCCGCCTGGCTGTGGCTGGCGGCGGCGCTGGGCGCCGTGTGGCCGCCTCGGGGCTCGCTGGTGCAGGGCCGGCGGCTGATCTGCTGGCAGGCGGTGCTGCAGTGTCAGGGGGAGCCCGAGTGCAGCTACGCGTACAACCAGTACGCCGAGGCGTGTGCCCCGGTACTCCTGCAGCAGCAGCCGCCGCCGGCGGGCGGAGGGGACGGCCCGGCGGGGGCAGCAGGCGCGGCCGCCTCGTCCAGGCGGCGGTGCCCCAGCCACTGCATCGCGGCGCTCATCCAGCTCAACCACACCCGGCGTGGCCCGGCGCTGGAGGACTGCGACTGCGCGCAGGACGAGAACTGCCGCGCCACCAAGCGCGCCATCGAGCCCTGCCTGCCCCGCACCAGCAGCCCCACGGGCGGCGGCCCCGGCGGCGGCGGCCCCGGCGGCCCCGGCGTCATGGGCTGCACGGAGGCGCGGCGGCGCTGCGACTGGGACAGCCGCTGCAGCTTGGCGCTGAACCGCTACATGACCTACTGCGGGAAGCTGTTCAACGGGCTGCGCTGCACGCCCGAGTGCCGCGCCGTCATCGAGGACATGCTGGCCGTGCCCAAGGCCGTGCTGCTCAACGACTGCGTCTGTGACGGCCTGGAGCGGCCCATCTGCGAGTCGGTCAAGGAGAACATGGCCCGCCTCTGCTTCGGCGCCGACATGGGCGGCAACGGCGCGGGCAGCAGCGGCGGCTCGGACGGCGGCCTGGAGGAGTACTACGACGAGGACTACGAGGAGGAGCCGAGCCAGAAGGGGAGGGACGACGTGGAGGACAATGCGGGCGCCGAGCCCGGCTTCCCCGTGCAGGCAGATAACGCTGGCCGGCCCGCTGGGGCGGCTGGGGCGCTGCTCGCCTCCATCTTGGTGCCGCTGCTGCCGCGGCTCTAGCATCCCTCCCTTCCCGCACCCCTCCCGCCTGCGTGCTTCCCATCGTTGCCTCCCTCCATCACTGCCTCCCTCCGCACCCCCATCCCCTTCGCCGGGCCGGGCCGGGCCAGGCCCCCCGCGCCGAGCCGCCGCGGGCCTCTAGTCGAGCCCTCCCGCGGCGGCCGGGGATCCGGCCGGCGGGGCCCCTCGGCGCGGAGCGGCTTTACACGCTCTGGCCGCGGATTCCCCGACCCATCGCCCCGGCGCCCCGTCCCCATGCGTCTCCCCCTCTGCTTCCTATGCTGCGCGCAGCCCCCAGTACACCCCTTTCCCTGGCCCGGCGCTGCGAGCCGGCCCCTGGAGCGGTGGCCGGAGCTCAGGGGCCTCTCGTGTTTCGGGTGTTGGTCTCGAGTGTGCACTATGCAATTGCTGCCACCCTGCCTTCGTGTTACTAGCGAGCGGAGCGGCTGACAGAGACTGCAGGCGAGGCCGCTAGCCGCCCCCCGAGCAACCCGGGAGTTGTGGCATGCTGGTACTGGAGGTCTTTTAAGAGTTTTGACATGAAGGTTAGTAAAAGGTGAGCAACCCAAACTTGCTGCCAAAGCGTTGCCATACTAGTTAGTCAGCAACTTGATTATCATTAGCCGCATCTCGCTCTTCCTGATGCAGTTCTGCCCGAAAGGGGTTTACGCCTCATCTGCCATTAAATTTAGGGAAATAGCAGACTGAATAAATTTGGTGGTTTACAGCACTCCCTCTTGCACACACAAATTCCCTATAACAAAAGCGTGCCAGCAGCCGTCTCTTCCTCTGTAACCTAGCGACATTAAAAAAAAAAAATTGTTTCGGAGTTGTTGGCTATACTGAACAATGCAACTTTTGTTTTAAAAGAGCTCTGCACTGCCATCTTTAAAAGACACTTTTAAACTCGAGAACATGTATGTACAAATATCCTGAAAAGTTTTATTGCCTCATCATATCAGAGTGCTGACCTCTGGTAAATCTTATATTAAAAAAAAGTATTTAAAACTGGGATTTGTTACCAGTCGCTCTTCATTGTATATAGAATTTTATAAATTGTATGCCTTGGGGATAATTTATTTAAAAAAAATAATAAAAAGTTTTAATTCCACTCCTATTTGCCAGGTAGCTGCATTTGCTATTCGTTTATGGAAAGGTACAGATTTCACTTTATGTTTAAAGGGATACCAGCAACAGTGATTAAGTGAAGTATTCTCTAGAACGTAAAATGTACAGTGTATTTTACAGATTGAAAGTTAACTTTCTTATTTGGAGAGACTTTATGAACGTTTTAGAATTGTATAAACGCCTATTTCTGAGCTGCCTTAAACCTTGTATTTTTTATAGAAGGCATAAAAAAGGCCTGTCTTTTAAATATGTATGGCTTTTTTGTATTTTCTAAACGTGTAAATTAGTAAAGAAAGAGCTTTAAATAATGGATGCAGTGAAATTGTTTTCCAGGGACACTTGAACTCTCAGCACCCGAAATGTGGGGGTGGGGGAAGAGAGGCGGGGATCAAACCACAGAATAACAAACCAAAAAACAGTAAAAAAACAAAAATCTGTGTCTGCCTGTAATACTTCACATAGATGTAAATTACTGCTATTCTTACTTTAATGGATAATTACATGCAAGAAGTAAATACAGCTTTGAAAGTACTTCTTTAAATGAGTGGTTGATTTTATAATGCGTTGGCATGGTAACTTGCCGGTGCCAGAAGAGTGTAAAGCAATTCAAGGACACTGCTCCTGTATATGTACGTGTAGAATTACTTGTGCACCGCGCTTCCTTTCTGCAGGCACGCCGCTCTCGCTGGCGCTTGTAGAAGTGCTCCTGGGCTTGCAAACAAGCGGTGGGAAATACATCACACGGAGGCGGCAAGCGTTTGGGACGAGGCGTCGCTTCGCGCGGGCAGGGGCACACGCATCAAGGCAGCTGCAACAAAACGCAAAGTTTGCTATTCAGCCTGCCTTCTCCCACAACGAAGAATGCAAAAGTAAACACGCTGAAGGGATCAGCAATTACTAAATCTTGTAATACTGTGCTTAGGCGATGCTTTGCATCGTGCTGAAGCCTGGTTTGCTGCCAGAGCTACTGATCTACACTCAAACGCCCTTAGATAAATAATTACACTCTTAAGCTGTGTCGAGTGCTGATACACTTGACCTTGTAAATAGAAATGTTTGCAGTAGGAATAAACTCCAGCACTGGAAAATCTTTTAAACATTAACACAAAAGAGAGAGCTCAGTCCTCTAGGGATTTGAGTTTGGACTGCGTCAAGCTAGGCACTCACAAAAAAAAAAAAAAGAAAAAAAGAAAAAAAAGGAAAGTTTATTTATCTTCTATTCATGGTGTTTATTTAAAGCATTTCGTTTTAAAGGCTATAATTGGAAGGCAAGTCAGAAGTTTAAAGTCTACCACAAATAAACTTTGACTGAGGGGGCGACAGATTAGCAAGATAGTGTCTTTTTCATCTTACCAGATCTTGACAGAGCACAAATCCACATCTGTCTGTTGTATAAATCAACAAAATTAGAAATCCCTGCTTCTGGGTTAGTTATTTCAATGGAGGATTATTTTATTATTTATTTAGGGTGTGAATTTGATTACGTTGCCCAGCAATAAATGCACATAAGTGCACATGCACACACATAAGCCAACCCCAAATAGTTGTGATGCCAAACAAGTGTATGACTATGGTGTGCGGCTATGATCTGCAGTTTGTTTTTAAAGTCATCTGAACGGTTGAGTAAGCTTATTGTTAAAACAAAGCTGGAAACTGTTTCTTAGGGAGGAGGACAGAGTAGTTGGGTGAGACTTGTAAATAGAGTCAGCTTTCTTTACGAAGTGCTGAGTTCACAATGGGGTAAGGATGATCTTAAATACTTCTTGCATACATGACCAGAAACATGATTTTAGTTTGTCAACAGTTAGCACCCACAAGGACTATTTAACTAGTTGTTGATGAAAAATTAAGTCTCAGCTAAAAGCCTTTATTTTTCTTCATTTAGGAGTAAAGGCATTAGCACTAGAAAAGGACTGATAATTAACTGCTACAATAAACTCAAGACTTAATTTTACAGGCTTCTGTCAAAAGCATCTGCCTGAAATAAATCAACACCAAGCACCACTAGGCAGGGAGGACTCATCTGTAGGCTTCCTTCTCCAGAAAAAGTGGATTGTTTTAATTTAAGTTATTGTGCAATAAATACAGCTGAACTGATTCTTCCTATGAGCTCCTCTCCATAAGGAGGTAGCTCTGGGTTTTGTTGTATAGTCAGAGTCAGCACTATTTCCAGGATGAATGGCTGCCTGTGTTGCTATTTGTCCCAGCCAAGTAAGCCTGTGCAGATGTTGATGTCCATCAAATCCGTATTTCTTTTGCTTCATTTTCAGACAAATGGAAACCTTGAAATGTCAAGTGATGTAGCAAGAACAGATTTAAGCAAGGGAAAGACTTCACCTTTCCTGACAGAGGGAGATTTTTCACAGGAAGGCCAGTTCTCTCATTTGTCTGGCTATTTGGCAGTGCTCTCTGCTGAAGTCCTGTCCAGGCTATCTCTTCCAGGGGGAGAAGGAACTCTGCATCATTTCATGTAAAATAATCCAGTAGGTTCTGATCCCTTTTCATTCCCAGTTACCAGGTTTGAATTCTTGGTGACAGTTTATTTGTCTTTGGAGGCACTTCAGTTGACAAATGTTTAAGGGAGTGTGGGACAATGGTGGAGAACAAGGAGGCAGTTCATTGAACTGACAGTGACCATACAGTAAATAGAGGGAGATTCAAGCTTCACTGATCACCCAAGCGCACAGCAAATCTTTTGTATGCAATCACAATGGACATAACATAAGGTCTCTGTTTATTTTCAACAATATACACCAATGTATAAGACAGGCATACATAACTTTAAAATTGTTATGAAATGACAATGACCATAAGCAAATCTCTGGTTTGGCCAAGTCTTTTCATGGCCTCATTGGAAAGCATGATGGAATTTACTTAGAATCTTCACTCCTCCTAAAAGCTGTTGGTCTACCAGATGTCTCACTGCAGACACGCCTCTATAGTGCATATCTTAGGGCTGCAAAGATGGCTGCAGGCAGCTTTACAGGTAGGGAACAAGACATTCCATCTCAATGTGATGCAAAACTGGTGCTTGGGTTTTGGTTTGTTTTTTTTCTTTTCTTTTTGAGCACACTGAAGTTTGAGAGATACTCCAGAAGAGCCAAAGTGCACTTATAATAAGTAGTGGGACAAAAAATCATCACCATTTGAGTAATGGAAAATGCTGCTTCAGTGACTGAGTTGCAGAGTCTTCAAATGTCATCAAAAAGAATTTAGACCTTCAATTGATTTTGTTCCTGTCTGCAGTAATAACTTCATGCACTTCCACACTGCCTGTGGTAACACACCCATTGCAAGTCCTAGGGAAAGTAGGTAGTTGTGCCACAGAAAACATTTCCAATGGGAAGAGCAATGATTTGATGTCTGTGATACAGATTTGTAAGCAGTGTAGTTGAAAGTTACTGTATTTTACTTGAGGCATTGGCTGTGCTAGACAGTTGAAAAGCCTCACATTGACTGTCTGAATGACATAAGTAATGTGCTATTAGCATAAATACTTTCTAAGACACCATTTAATCAATTTCTTAAATAACAGAATGATCTACTACAAAATAGTGGACTGTATACACTATATTTTGGCACAAAGATGGTCATTCTCCCACTAGTAACCAGGGGCTCTAAATAAATGATTTCAACAATGTTTTATTAAAGGAGGACAAGGGCCCTCGAGCTGCATTAATCGGGGAGAAGTCGAGTGGCACTTTTGTTATGGAAATGTTAAACACATAATAGTTCAGGCAAACAATGTGGAGCCACTTCATTCTCTCAGCCATGCTGACACCTCTTAAAGAGGAACTGCAGGGAAGGATGTGGGAAAGATTCGCTTTCTGAGGAAGCTTTCAGCTAATATTTTGATATTTAGCTCCAGAATTCAACCAGTGCAAATGTAACTGAAGGGCATAAAAATAAAACAATAAAGAGGGATGATTTATGCAGCCACTGCTAGTGATGAGAGTTTGATGCTCAAAATCAAAATAGTAATTGACAAGCCCCCCTTTTCTTTAAGGCTTCTTTTTTTCATGAATTTATTATGAGCCAAGTGGATATTATATTAGAAGTTGAATGTGTGCAAAGAGAGATTTTTGTTAACTCGCAAAGGTAATAGTGCTAATACTATTACCTCTGAGTGTTATACCTTGGACATCACGGAGGGGAAGGAGGAACATCCTAGAGTAAGGTAATAGACTAAGGTTTAGTAGGATGGTCATGAGGTGAAATGATGTGTAGGAAACATACAAATACATTAATAAAATGTTACGTAGTCTGCATAAAGAAAGATCCACGTTCAAATGTAGTATTTTGAATGGGTCTGGAGAAGAAAGGGTAGGGAAGAGGAGATGACTGTTATGTATAGAAGTTTTGGGGAATGAATCGTGTACTTGCTAATAATGAGAAAGAAGCCCCAAAATAATATCAAGAAGTTAGCTGAGAGACAGATTGAAAATAATGGGGGAATGCAGAAAGAAAGCTGTCTGTCTTCAGTAATGTTGGCGCAGCCAGGAGGTAAGAGTAATGTGGAAATAAGGTGAATATTCAGCTCTCGAAATGATTTTTTTTCCCCATCTCCAGAAGATGGAGATGAAAGCTATCATCCCCATATTCTTGGTCTTCCTGACAGTGCACCTCAAACACTGTGTCTGGTTTCAGAGCATTCTTCTCTCAAGTTCAGGGAGGATGTTGGGAAACTTGAGGGGCTAGTAGAAGTCTGCCAGAATGGCTAGAGTTTGTGACCAGCAAGGAAAAGATGAAGGAGCTGAACTTTAGTCCAACTGAAAAGTTAATCTAATCCATCCTATACTATGGAAAGAGAACTTTTGTAAAGCCTAAAGGGTACAACTTTTCTCAGTAGTGTCAGAAGTTATGACAAGCTACAGCTGGCACAGACTGTGGCTGGTAGGTTCAGACTGAGCATTAAGAAGAACTTTGCCAGGAGGTGAAGGACGTAGTGCAGGTCTGAGACAAGCTTCCCAAAGAAACCCTGTCACATCCGTTTTTGAGGTTTCCAAGGCTTGGCTGGCGAGAGATGCAGGTGATTTTTTTGTCTTGGCTGGAACAGAACCTCTGGAAAACGCTGGAAGTAGATAATCTCTGGAGGTCCCATTAAATAAATTTCTATTCTTCTGTGATTTTAATGTTGACCTGATGATGGGAAATCCAAGAGGTTCCTTAGGCAGATGTAGAATGAGGTCAGGCTGAAGTATACATATAGCATATTTCAATGGAGGCAGTGATGCATGGGGTTTGAGGAGAGAAGGTAACTGTTACACATGCCCACAAGGCCAGAGAGGATGGGAACAGTTGAAAAGGGGTCAAAGGGGAAGTTTAGGAGGAGAATAGAGACCGAAACATAGAATTTGGTCCAGGACTTGAAGACAAGAGGAACAGAGGAAGTATAATACTAGCAATATTGTGAAATACAAGGGAAAATAGTGAGGAAGAGGAAAGTGTCCATCCAGGAGTAACACTTATGAATTGGAATATAGGCAGTTTAATTGGAAAGGGAAAGACAATAATAGGGAAAAGTTTGGACAAGACTGGGACTTCAGAAGGGACATCTCTTTCCTTTGCAAGAGAGAAATGCTTGTTTATAAACATGTTCTTGGCCACAGCATCTTGCTGCCTGGAAACAATAGAAATAAAATACAACTGAACCTTCTCCCTTTTATGTATGTCTACATGCAAATATAAACAATGCAGTTTGTCTTTTTAACTATCTGAGAGATTACAGTGCTCTGTGTAGTCACAAAACACACATCCTCATGTAAATAAGCATAGCTTGCTAGATGTTCTCTAGTAATGCAAAAGCAAGACACGTCTTTATAATGTATTATACTAAAATAATACAATCACCTACTACTTTATAGTGTATATGAGAGTGTAAATCTGGCTTCCACTAGTTTTAATTGTTTAAAAAATGAAGGAAATTAGGTGATTTAAATAAAGTAAATACAAGCACTGCAAGCTTCCAGTCATCCACTGATGATGACTTCTAATTCAAACTGGGGTAGTAGCTGTAGTAGTAGCTGAAGTGGTAGTAGCTGAAGAAGTACTGCATTCTGACATATTGCATCCCTACAAAGAGGAAATCAGGGAAGAATGTCAGGAGGCCTGCATGGATGAACAAGGAGCCCCTGGACAAATTTAAAACACACAGAGGTAGGTTACAGAGCACGGAAACAGGTGGCCTGGGAGCAATACAAAGAAATTTTCCCAACAGCCAGGAAGATGATTAGGAAAGCTAAAGCACTGGCAGTTTTAAATCTGGCCAGAGGCATCAAGGGTAACAAAAAAAGCTTCCCTAGGTACATCGGCAATGAAAGAAAGACCAGGCAAAATATAGCTCCTTTCAGGAGGGATATGGAAGACCTGGTTATGCAAGACATGGAGAAGACTGATGCATTCAATGACTTTTTAGCCTCAGTCTTCACCAGCAAGTGCTCCAGCCAAACCTGAGATGCAGAAGGGGAGAGCAGAAATTGGGAAAATTAAGAACTGCCCTATGCAGGAGAAGATCAGACTGAAGAACATCTAAGGGACCTGAAGGTGCACAAGTCCATGGGTCCTGATAAGATACGTCTGAGGTGACTGGCTGAGAAAGTGGCTAAACTACTGCCCATTATATTTGAGAAATCATGTCAGCCTGATGAAGTGCCCACTGACTGGAAAAGGGGAGATATAAGTACTGTTTTTAAAAAGGGAAATAAGGAAGACCCAGGGAACTAAAGGCCAGTCAGTCACACTTCAGTGCCTGGCAATATCATGAGTTTCCTCCTGTGCTAAGAGAAACCATACTAAGAGATATGGAAAATATCAGGTGACTGGTGACAACCAAAGTGGCTGCATTAATGGCAAATCATACCTGACTAACTTGGTGGCCTTCTACGATGGAATTATATCGTAGGGCCAGTGGTGGACAAGGGAAAGGCAACAGATGTTATGTACCTGGACTTGTGGAAAGCACTGAACAACATCCTTGTCCGTACAACATCCTTGTCTCTAAACTGGAGAGATATTGGTTTGATGGATAGAGTGATCAGTGGATAGAGAATTGGTTGGATGGTCACACTTAAATAATTGTGGTCAATGGCTCAATGTTCAAGTGGATACCAGTGATGAGTGGTGTCCTCAGGGGTCATTATTGGGACTGGGACTGCTCCACATCTCTGTTGGTGACACGGACTGTGGGGTTGAGTGTGCTCTCAGCAAGTTTGCAGATGACACCAAGCTGAGTGGTGCAGTCAACACACTCAAGGGAAAGGATGTCATCCAGAGGAACCCTGACAGACTTGAGAGGTGGGCCCATGCAAACCTTATGAGGTTCAGAAAGGCCAAGTGCAGGGTCCTTCACCTGGCTCAGAGCCATCCCAAGTACAAATAGGTTGTCAGAGGAATGAATTGAGTAGCCCAGGGAAGAAAGAATTTGGGGTGTTGGCAGATGAAAAGCTCAATATGACCCAGCTGTGTGCAGTTACAGCACAGAAAGCCAGCCATGTCCTGAGCTGCATCCGAAGAGTCGTGAGCAGCAGGTCAGGAGCGGTGACTCCACCCCTCTACTCTGCTCTTCTGAGACCCTGCCTGGAGTACTTCTACCTGGAGTACTGCATCCAGGTTTGGGATCCCAAGCATAAAAAAGATGTTGACCTGTTGGAAGGAGTCCAGAGGAGGCCACTAAGCTGATCAGAGGGCTGAAGCACTTCTTCTATGAAGACAGGCTGAGAGAGTCAATATTGTTCAGCCTGGAGAAGAGAAGGCCCTGAGGAGACCTTTTAGCAGCCTTTCAGTATTCCCTTTCAGGAAAGGGGAATTTCAAGAGAGCTGGACAGGGACTTTTCACAAGAGCATGTCATGATAGGACAAGGGGGAGTGGCTTTAAGGGAAAGAATGGGGGGTTTATATTAGTTATTAGGAAGAAATTCTTACTGTAAGGATAGTGAGGCAGTGGAACAGGTTATCCAGAGAGATTGTGGACTGCCCAGACTTGGAGGCATTCAAGACCTTGATGAGGCTTTGAGTATTATGGTCCAGTGGCAAGTCCAGTCTGCCTTCATGATATCCATGGGAACAATTTTTATTTTCTCAATTAATGTTATAGGGAAAATTTGTTACACTTAAGAGACCTAGTGAAAGTATTGTTGGTGATGCTCTCTCAGTCCAGATTGTCTCTCAGCCCAGCATTGTCTTAATACTCCTCTGTACGGATCAAGGGAGATGGTTACTCATTGTTACCTCTGACTCAGTAGATGCTCTTTTTTTGCAGTAGGGATAACTGAGGCAGAAACTGTTCCTAACACTGTCCTGATTCTACTCAGGTCCTACTCTCATCCTGGGGTATAGAAATGCTTTAACACCTTCCTTTCTGTTGTGTTCCAGAATGCTACATCAGTACTGTGCTGCTGTTTGGAAAATATTTGAGCCTGAATCTGTTTTACCCTTGTTGTCCTTCTGGGTAAGAAGACTAAGATAGGGTGCAAAAAGCATGTTAAATTACCTCCATTCTGTCTGGAGAGTCTTCTGCCCATTCTGGCAGTTCTAAATATCATGTTTGCTGCCATAATGGGCAGGGACCCTGTCAAAGACTTTTGCCAGCAGAGCTTCTTTTTAAAAAAAGGTAATAACTGTAGTAAATGAGGTAGAACCTTTTGAAATGGTACAAATATATCCTTGACTCATTGTAGGCTGCAGGAATCATGTAACTTCCATTTGCTCAGACTGGTTTAGTGATTCGTTAGTCAGCAAGCTTTATGGCAAAATATTTATGCAAACAGTCAGAGCTGCTTAATATTTTATGTGGTCTGTTTTGGGAGGAATAGTGTGGAGAAGAGATAAAAATGTCTGATGACAATAAGCTAAGTGTAAACATTATTTTGGAAATATTTCCCTAATTGTTTATATCTTTTATGAGTTTCAGTATTTAGTTAAAAGGAGTGCATAAATACAGACAAAATTACTATGAATGCATCAAGAGTCAAGGTCAGGGGAAAAAAAAATATTAAAATGAAAAGTGTTTTCTGCACGATAGTAGTATAAATTGTTTACTGTGGAAGATAACATATAAGTAGCCCTAGGCCAGCAAGACAATCTAATGTCTTCTGTCATAAAAAACCTCCCATTATTTTAGATTCATTAAACTGAAGACACAAGTCCTAAGAACAATATGTCACTTCAAAACCAATTTAATCTTTAAAACAATGGCATTTTTATTAAAAATTGCATTTTTCTTTTCTGAGTTTCCTTAAATAACTCTGAGGATTTACATATCTTCAAAGAAAACTATTTAATATCCCACAGAGATGGGACTTTAATCATGAAGACCTTTAGGAAATTCTGATCCAGATGAGTGATATTTTTGTTTCATTAGTTGTTTTTTTTTTCATTTCAAGTGACTACCTATATTTAACAATAGCTAAATACTCACTGTGAAGAAAAAGTGATGAATTGTAGATATATACCAGCCAGGCTTGCTTTTCTACTGAGATTTCTATTCTTCTATTTGTTTCAGATTTGCTTGAGAAAAAGAATGTGAAAGACACGGTTTCAGCAACACACTGCCACTTTAAGAGGATACAACATGCCTATTAATAATTGTATTACTCCTCTATTATTGTTAAGAATAATGAAGGAATGGGAGCGTTGGCCCCCAAGCTGAATTTATCCTGAAATGTTTTCAATTAACTCTTGGCACCGGCAGGAAAGCATCAAACCTTTCCCATGCTGAAATATGGAAAATCTGCAGGGAACATCCCAGCAGGAGTGGAATTTCATTAAAACGAGCACATCATAATTCAACGACTTCTGCACCCTCTTTAAGCCTTTCTATTGATAAGGAGTCCGAGGTGATTTTTATGGATTTGCAAAGAGAAATGATTTCATAAGATCTTTTCAAAGAGTTTGTTTTGGCTGAGGCATTTGAGTTATTATCTGCTCCCTGATGAAAAAAGAGTAAGACATTTGGCATAAGTGTGACTACTAAATGAGAGGCAGAGCTTTTAAGCAAAGAAGAAATTTTAAGCAAAATTTTATCCCTCAGACAGAGTTCTGTAATCTCTGTAGGAACTGACTCCACAACTATTTTCCCAGATCTTTTAAAGAAATATTGCCATTAAAATCTTCACTTTTGAACAGCTACATGTGGAGACTAAAGCAAGCTTGGGGTTAATTACACATTCAAATACATATGCAGACATTTTAATATTAAATACACCCATGCATTTAGTGATATATTACATAGAGGTGTATCTTGGTTTAATAACATGCATATCTGTTTGCCCATTCATGGGTTGTCTTAAAATGTTTGGCTATCCTACATGTAAATAAAATTAACATATGTGTGGGTTGTAGTGTATTATTAAAGACTGCAGAAGGCCTAATACATTTTTTGCTAAGTCTTGTATGACTCTTTATATATAACTCTCTACCCCTTGCAAAATAATTTTTCCTGTCAGGATATAACCAAGGTATAGAGACAGGAATTGTTGCTCATTACAGAATATTAGCATTTATGTTTATCAACAGATATGGTAATCAAGTATTTTTGCTAATCCCCAATAAAGGCTCAGGCTGGCTCTATTTAACATACAAGATTGAATATCTGTGTCAATTGTAGTTTCTCTGTTTTGAAGTGGTATTGAAAATATACAAGGAATATCTTGTCTTTTTTTCTACCCAATGTTCAAAAGAACCACTTGCATATTTACTGTTGTTCCCTCTGTGGCGCCACCACTCCTGAGGCAGGAAAAGCACCATAGAAGGTTAGGAAAGCAAGCTGCTGAGGCTGGCACCACACAAAGACAAGTTGTGTGGAAGATGCTAAGAAGCAGATGGTACTTTGGGTGTGCTTTCCATTGGTAGAGGAAGCTCTTTTTTCCCATCCTTGTTCCATCCTCCTAAGAGACCCCCAGGCCAAGCATCTCAATGCTGCCTTGAGTACGCAGCCTCTCCTTCTGAGACCAGAGTGGTACATGCTAAGTGATGCCTCAGTTTGACACATTAACAAGTAGTTACTAGATTCACGTGGTTATCCTTTTAGCAAGCTTGGAGACAAGAGTTTTTTCCAGCCAGGCCAAGACTGGAAAACTCATATAAAATCAGCCGATGTGATTTGAATCTAGACTGCCACAACTTCACTGCATGTCTGTTTTTCAACATGAGCAGGAGGACTTAACAGACTTGACAGATATATACCCACATTCTCACAACAGTCTGTTTTTGGTTTTTTTTCAGCAAGAAAGTTTTATTGAGATTTCAGTAGAATGATGTCGTCGCTTACAGTTTTTCTGTCATGTATATGACAGATGAAGAAAAAATGTAGAAGTTAGAGTACTAAGGGTTCTATTTTTCTGGAAGCACACTGGGATTTTTCTGCCTCCAGTTAGCCATGTTACGCCTACATCTTTCACACCCTTGTTAGCCTGCAGCAAGGAGTTCCACTACTTAACTGCACAGTTTTGAGAGGTTTTCCTCTTCTTTGGCAGGACTTTGGCACCTGACCTCTCCCTTGCCTCACAGTGATTTTATGGCACTTTTTCACATCCCCGTTCAAGTTTTCTTTTTCCATGGAACCATTCCATCACTTTGATCTTTCTTCCTGCTCTTTTCTCTACTACACAGAGTTTTATTATAATGTGGTGGAGATAAGAAGAGCAGAACCACAGGACAACACTCTTTCTCCTTTTGTTAGATGGCTTCTAAGTACAAGATTATGGAGATGGATTTGAACCCATGATCCAGAGAATTAGTTATGACAGATGTTTCTAGCTTGGGATATCTGAAAATTTTTGACCAAAAATGGCTACTAGTGCTGTTAATGCAGTGACTTGGATGTCTCAGTTGAGTTTGCAGTGGATGAGTCTAGTTGAGGATAGGAATATAATGAGGATTAGATTTTACATTTCTGTCGAAGTTTGTTGCATGATAGAGCAGGCCCTCCAGTCTTTCATTTTGATGCCATTAAAAGATTGATAACATGTTGTGACCTATACAGACATGGAAATTTAAATTCAGTGATTTTTGTCATGCTTTTGATGCCCAGTAATTACCAAGAAGGACTGCATTACACAATTTCAAGTTTATACTAATTTCCATTATTCTTAACCATTATAGACCAGGATTTCTGCTGCCTTGGTAGTCCATTCACTGAGCATGACACACATAAGAAGAGAAAGAAATGTTGAGACTTTTAGACTCCTTTTAGACTTCTGTCCTTCCTACTTAAATACAAAATCTTGCATTTTGTGGGTTTTTTTCTCTGAGTGTTACAGTACTCTGCATTCTATTGAAAAATTTTTGCGTTTTCTGTTTCTTCTCCTTGTGATTGCTCACCATAAGAAGAGTTTAAAGCAGTCCTGTGGTGTGCAGGACATTCCCAGAACTTAACCAATTATCATGAAGTTAGTGTTATTTTTAGCCTTATTAAGGTAGCATCTTATGACATAAGAGCAACAATATTCAAAAAGCATTTCCTGTGAAACCAGAAATGCCTTTTATACCAAATTCCTCAGGTCTAGAACACCTGATCTAGCCTACTGATAAAATATTTCTGATGAATAAAGCTTTTTAAAATTAGGATATTCATTTTTGCAGGTAGTTGTGAAAAAGCTTTTCAAAATGGGGATGGGGACAGCAAAGTAAACACTGACAGCAAAGACAATAGTGTTAAACAGTATTAAGATAATAATTATCTTGAGTTTAATTCTCGAGAAAATCAGATGTTCGCAGTTTTCATTGATACCAGTTGCCTGTTAGAAACTCAACCCCAGATCTCAGTGGCTTATGAATTACAATTTCACCTGAGATAATTCACTATCCTGCCTTGTCTTCCCCCAGAACTACTAGAAACACAAGAAGAAAATCCTCTTTTTTTAGTTACCTTAAACAGATTTTGAGGTGCAATGCTAAGAATGTCCAAAAGAATTTTTCCTTTTTTATTTTCCTTGATTACAAATTGTTCCTTTAAAAGGTCACATACAATTAGTATTTGTTTTGTGTATCAGTAGATAAAGGACAAGAACATGAGTCAGAATAGAAAAATACTGTTTGAAACAGTAGTTGAATCAATTAGATTTTTATGTGACTGTAGTTTGATCCTCTTAAAATTTAACCAAGTTGGATGAAGCGATTTCAGGGAGAATCTTTAGCAATTATTTCTAAAATGTTATAAAGAGTAGATGAAGCTGTAGAAACCAAACCAAGACAAACTCATTGTGAAAATGGTGAAGAGAAGAGAGCAAGGGCCAAGGCAGGACAGGAAAAAGAGTAAAAAGGATAAGGAAGGGAAGACAAGGGGACTAGTGAATTGAAGTAGTAAGAATTTTCAGCAACATTAAAATGTTGTTTCAAGGAAGAAGGGAATAAGTTATTTCCTGTATTTAGAATTAAATGGATATCTACTCAGGAGTAAATTTTCACTCACTGAAAATTTGTAAGAACATCTGACAAGATGTATTTGGTCTGGACTAGTGTTGTGGCTTAATCCTGTCAGCACTCAGCTGCAAACAGTCCATTGCTCGCTCCCCACCAGGTGATGAAGAGGAGAATCAGAGGGCAAAAGTGAGAAAACTCATGGTTTGAGATAAGGACAAGTTAGCAATTCAATAGGTAAAGCAAAAGGAGGGCTTCCTTTCTTAATTCCTGTCAGCAGGCAGGTATTCAGCCACCTCCAGAACAGCTGGCCTTCATCTTGCATCATATATATTTGAAAAGACAAGCACCATAACCATGAGTGTCACTCCCTTTTATTCAGTTTTTATTGCTGAGCATGATGTCTTGTGCCATGGGATTTCCCCCTGGTCAGTTGGGGTCAGCTGTGTCACATCTTTGCTTTTTTCATTCTCTTCTTGTATGCATTTATACATGTGTAGACACTCATATACATATTTTAGAGTCTCCTGTCTACCCCCAGATTACTTCAATAGAGGGGCAGTTTGAGAAAGAGAGGAAGTCTTGACACTGGCAGAACCATCTTGAACAGTGTATTTTCAAAACTGTTTTGGTCACAATTCCAACCCAGCACCATATGAGACACTATGAGGAAAATTAACTCACTTCCAGTCAAACCCAGGACAGCGAATCTTAGAGGACAGGACTAGATTATTCTGAGGCACTCTGGAAAACTCAAGACTTGCCCAAAATAAATGCTCACATGAGGAGAAACAGCTTAAATCAGAACTGTAAATTTAAATACATTATTAATGCCACAGCATATTTCTCCATCCTTTGCCATCTTACCTTGCACAGATTCTGTTACTGAATTTAGATGCACATAGTGCACTTTTTTTTGTTTGCTGTTCTTTTTTCTTTATAAGTCAAGTTTAATATTTGACATATTTAAAACACAATCTAGATGTCAGTTATCTCAATAAATATGCCTAAATTATTTGAGATTTTCTCAACAGGTTGAGTGTAAGTAAGAATTACATCCCTTGTTTGTAGTTTTCTGTGTTTGTCTTTTGGAGAACTTAGCAGAAGACATCCTTGCTTTTTCATTCTCTTCTTGTATGCATTTATACATGTGTAGACACTCATATACATATTTTATGCTGTATGATTGTCTTATTGATAAAAGGTCAGAGTGAATCTGCTGTTAGAATGAAAGATGCTGGGTTTTCTAATAAACTTTTAAACTTATATATGTGGTCCATGGTTCCACAGGCTGGCACCAGTTTTTGAGAAAGGCCTGTTGCTTGGAAAGGTGAGTTTCAGTCTTTTGGTAGATGACCCCAAAGTGTCATCAGGGAAGAGCTATTGATGTATTTCATTCTCATATGCAGTGAGCTTTTCAGGTAAGTTTTTACAGTCTTACATTATAAACCTATATAAATTTCTTTCTTGCCTCAGAGATCTCTTCTAATCAAGTCTTCATACTGCATGAGGGTTTTGTCAAATTTTAACAGAAAGTATCTATGAGAAGGGAGAATCTGAGGATATTTTACCTTTCCATGTAACAAAAAAGGGACATAATTTCTTTTGTATAAATGCTACAATCTTGTGTAATTTGAAAACTGTTGTCAGTTTTAGTCAGTGTAACAGGATGCATGGATAAGATATCCCTCATAGACAATGTATGGTGATTACTAAAGAGGCAGCATTGATTGCCCCATTTGTCTTGACTGTAACCTCTCAGGGCTGAATTATTTTGTCCCTTTGTACTTTTAGCATGTTTTTCCTTCTGAGTACCTACCTTATAATGGGTTGTATGCAATTTTCTTTGTGTAGACTGTCTTATAAATGTGTAACTTAGTTTATTAACATGTTAGAAAGCTTGTGTTTCTAACTACATGTAAAACTTCACCTGGGGGCAAGATTAGTATTTGCTTTTATGGAAAAATTTATTTGTATTTGATTTCAAAAATGTGAGAACTACTGGCAGGCTTCACTGCAAAGAGTGTGAATGCCTTGAAGCATTGTAGTGCACTTCCCTCAGAAAGACTTTGTGAAACAGGTATGCTGCTATTGTCCCCAAGGTGAGGATTGGAAGATCAGAAAGAGGGAAGATGATTATTTCAAAATCATGTGGAGCCTGCCCTTCTTCCGTCAGATAGGTCAATGAAGTGCTCTCATGTCTTTGGGGTCATTTAACACTTGGGAAGTGCCTAGACAACAAAATAATAGTATTAATTACTACATAATACATATTTTTGTAGCTATTGTTATTTAGCTTCACCTCTGTTAAGACAAAATCTTCTATTATTGTCAGTAAGGGAATGTGTTAAAATCAAAGCACAAGAGCCACTTACCATTAGTTAACAGAAGTTATTTTACTTATTTTACTACTGAGAATAAGGTTATTCTCACTGGAGTAGGTACTATTTTAGAAATGGGGTTTTTTATTATTTCCTCACGTATACCTTTCTTTTTTATACAGGCATTAGTGCAGTTACCACACATTCATATCCACTGCAGCCGTTCCCTCAGATCTAGACTTCAGGAAGCTCAAATCCAAATAGTTTTCAAATCCAAGCTGCCACTTTGATTTCATCACATCAAACCCTTGTTGAGATCAAACCTTTGAAATGAGAAAAGATTTTTAATCCATTTACCCCAGATGGGGTACAACTCTCCAGGTCCTGAGAGCTGCAGGATTAGGAATTCTCAAACTCCCCTCACCCACCCATGAACACACATGCAGGGAACAAACAAGCTGCCCAACTTTACATGTTTTGCTCACAAACAGTACTGCAAACAAACCAGTGTCTAAGAAGGGAGAAATACCTCTGTCCCATCTTCTTTCTAATATAATGAAATGTGGATATCCCCATCATAGTCAGCTCTGTCTTTATTTTACAAATCTAATTTTTCCTATTCAATCAAATTATTTTGAAAACTGGTTAAAATTCATAGGAACTCTAAATGAAGCAATTCACTGTCTGCCTATGACATGATTTGTAAACAAATGGAGTGAGATTTCTATTTCAAAATATCTTTGCTTCACTTTCTTGGAATTAGTCTTTAGACTTGGATTTATTCTTTAGACAACTTTCTCCTTAAGACAAATGTGGAAAGACCACGAATTATTTGCCATGCATGAAAGCTGAAAATAACAATTCCATTATCCTGATTATAATTTTCAGAACCAGAAATTGTTATGCTTTTAGATTCAAATTACATGAGGGGATAATTTGTGGCAAAAAAATTTACATTTTTCAGCTGACTGATGCATTCTTACAATGACAAGAATTCACATGCATTAATGATGTTTACTAATTCTCTATATTATTGTAATTTTGGTGATATCTAAAGTGGTGACATAATTTTGAACTATAACTAAAACGTATGTATATACTGCTATTAAATAAGTTGCTGTGTTGCTCTGTGACCCATGAAATGGGATTGAGAAATTAGTCATGAGCAGAAAGGCAGAATATGATGGGTAAAAGCATCAGTGAGAAAACAAAGCCATGTTAGTTTGTGGCAATTACAGCTGGCATTTCTCCAAGATATCAAGTGGGTGTTTGTTTCTGTGTCTGTGTATCTGTGTGTAAGCATGTATGTAATTATACACACAGCCGCACAGGATTTATTCATTATCACTTTATTATTTATTTTTTCTTAATTTTTGTACTGGTTGTTTTAGTCTTTCTAGGATAAGCAGCCAAAGGAAGTGACTGTTCACATTCCCATAAATGTCAGATTACTTAATGTAGTTTCCATTCCACAGGTAGTAAGATAAAGACAGAGGAATAAAGAAAATTGGGTGATAACATAAGTAGAAAAAATTTGTGATTGTTACTTTTCTAAATGAACAACAAAGAAGCACACAAATGTCTTTTAAAAATGACAAGGAAATAAGGCAATATCCATAAACCTCAGGTTTATGCTACTTGCCCCCCTGCCTCCCCCTGAATGAAAGTAAGGCAGTTAAACTTTAGTCACAATGAGCAGCAGCCCAGAAGTAGACAGACAGCCACCTCTGTGTGGGGAAGATTTATAGGGACCCCTCCCGGGCCCTTTGCAAGTCCAATTCATGGGCTCCCCTGACCAAGGCTCAGAGCTGTCGCTCCAAAAAGAGAAGAAGGGAAGGCTTGTCTTTTTTTTTTTTTTTTTAAATCACCATTTGTTATTAGAACACAGGCTTCCAAATGACGAAGGAGAGAAAGGGTTGAGGGAAAGATATTTTTCCCCTCTCCCTTGTGTGGTCCAGCGTATTCAAAGCAGGGGCCTGTCTAGTTTTACTGAGAAGGAGGAATGAGCTGATTTAACATGGATTGCAGCACTGCTGAGAGAGGGGGAGAGCAACTTCCAATCAAAGTGTGAGCTGTTTTGGTGTCCATGTGTGTGGATGTACAAGCAAGAGAAGTGGCCAGTCTCTAGGCACCTTCTTTCTAAGAGCTCAAGGGCAGATAATTGATGTGACAGACAATTCTCCTTAACCCCCTGCCAACAAAACAGCTCTTGGGCAGCTCAGAGCTCTCCTCACTCAATAAAGGCCTGAACCCACCACAAAAAACATGGGAAAGATTTACTTGTTGTGAATGGCAGCAACGCAAATAATAACAGTGACCAGCTCCCCCCCAGATACTGATGTGTGTAAAGAAACTGAGGTATGCAAGTAAACAAGTGGAATGGTAAGTCTATGGGATGAGTTGGTTGGTCCCTGATGTCATTGTCTCCGCTACTACCCAAGCACAATTATTGTAGTGCTGTGATAGTGGCTTTTGTTTGGTGTCTGTATATCATCTATGTAGAAGGTAAACTGCAAGAGCTTTATTCTGCCCCTAGCCCCACCTAATGGTACCCTAAAGATTCATTTATCAAATCATTTGTGCCAACTACAGAGAGTACAGAAAGAAGCCCATAGCTGCTAAAGGTTCTTAAACAATGTTTCCTGGTCCAGAGTCCTTTGGCTAAAAGTCTACTTTTCTCATGAGCTCATGTCACACCTGTGAAAAATATTATGAGCAACCAGTCAGTAATAATGGCAAAAATTTCTTTTTTTCCCCAGTCTTGACACTTTTTGGTAGTCTGGTGAAGTGAAGCTCAGATTGTGTAGGCAGACATTTTTGTAGCATATTGAGTGATGCGCTGGCTGTGAACAGCAGGCTGTACCTGGGAACAACCTGGGGAAGGCAAGCAAAAAATGCCCAGTCCTATTAGAAAATTAATGCCAGTGTAGAATACCTTAATATTTGATCAAACATTCATAAACTAGAGGTGGCTGAATATGCAGGTAGTCAGACCTCATCCTCTGCAATCAATGTGCACAGAAACAGTGGAACAAGTAAAGAGCTTAATCAAAGTATCCCTGCATTAGAGACCCCTGGCACAAATAATCCCATTGAAATCATTGTCCTGGGTTAGAATAGAAGGCTAACTGCAGATTGTGCAAGTCTAAAGCCAGAAACTTTTGGATGAGTTATTACATATGGTGTGATGCAAGCACTTCAAATTGACAATATTGTGTATATGTAAAGTATATCTATATACCCATTTTTAAAGACTGAAAGATGTAAACAAGTCAGCATATTGGCTTCATATAAGAATGGGGAAATTCTACTTGAAGCCTTTATTGACTTACTCATTTTCCAAACAAAGATTTACTAAACAATTTTGACTTGACTGAAGAGACATAGGGACTATCTCCTGTATAACTCAGTGTCTTGAGATATTAGAGATATTATAAGGAACAATAATTTTCAGCTGCTGGCCATCTGTACTCTGTGGCTGTAAGCATCCTCAGGACATCCCATAAGGAAACCACCATACCCAATATCAATGTGTTTAAATTAATATTCAGAGTCTGAAGTTTCCAAGGAATTGAAAATCGAAAGGATATTGGAAATGACTGACACAGAATATTGGTTCTTAGGTTTGCAAATTATTCTTTCATTTCTGTTTCCTCATCTCTTTCTTCCCCTCATACATCCCTGCTCTGGCAGACTAAACACTAACGTGATTAATTTCTCATGCTTTAATAAGCTCTTTACTCTCTCATTCTTTACAGAGTGAGGATAGGGGCTGGAGGACAGCAGGGACTGCTATTGCTTTTCCAACAAGATGCTGCGCCTGTTCCCGGGCGTGCTTGTGCATGCGGTGTGCCCCAGTGCTGGAGGCCCTGCCCTGTGGGAAAGAGGCATCTCCAGCAAGGAGCACAATCCTCCTGCTGCAGCAGTGCGTGCGGCACAGGGCACTGCTGGTGCCGGAGCTGCAGCATGGATAGATTCCCTGGGTGCAGTGGAGGGAGTGGCGGAATAGCGCTGGGAAGGCAGAGTAGGTGCTTGCGCCTGAGTGAGCAAGGAGGGCTGCCTTTGCCACTGGGCCCTGGGGAGAGGAGGAGGAACAAAACCCTCCATTTGATGGCTCTTCTTCACCCATCAGCTCCATTTACTCAGTCTCAATAGCTGGGGCTCAACAGCAGCCGTGGCAGCAGCTCCTGCAGGGCTCCCACCTCCTCCCTGGATGCGCACTTCCCAGCAAAAAGGAGAATGAAGAAGGGGACAGGGAAAGAGAAAGAAAGAGGGAGAGTGAAGGGGGGAGGGTAGGGAAAGAAAAGGGGAAAAAAAACCTTGCTGACACGGGGCATAACTTAATTTTCACGGTGCCGGGACAGCTGTATCGTGTAATCTGCCATGGCATGCCATTAAAACTTCAATGCCTTTACTGACCCAGAAGGGAAACTCAGACCGTGGAGAGCCTTTTGAAAAGAAGTGGTGATCTTTCACGATTTATGAGCTTGTCTTAAAGCAACAGACTCCACTCACTTTAAATTAATCACCCTTTTCAGGGTACATTGAAATCTGGGGTCTCTCAGCTGAAGACTGTGGAGACCTGGTACCTTATGAATGCCTGCCCTGTCTTTATTATTATTTTTATTTCATTTTATTTTTATGCTTACCAAAGTGGGTTGGTTTTCAGGGGAACTGTATCTTGCAAATTGAGGTGCAAAATCCAATTACACCAATTCAGTGAAAGTCTGAATGGGGTGGCGGTGGCACTTACACATTCTTGTCCCTGCATACATTGTGCAAAGGGGAAAAGAACCTGAGAAGTATGAGGAGTTAAGGACTAAAACACTAATGAAATGTGAGACACCCTCTCTGATTCACCAGCTAAAAGTAAAATAGCAGTGAGTCTCCTGCTTCCATTCTTCACACAGTCCAAGGAACAAAGAGCTGTAAACTCATACTAATAAAACCTAAACAATTCTGAAATCATAAAAAAAGCCTGCATGTTACAAGGAAGTGTAGATAAAACACTTCCTTACTATGTTCCCAGAAAAACTGCTGGGATTTACAAGAAGAATGCCTGGGTATAGGATTCACAGAGGATGTAAATCAACATCCTTCCATTGTCTGACATTAGTATAATATCTGATTTACTCCAGCTGTTTGTCCAGTCTTCTCTGCAAGCACTTACTTTCCTTGGCCAGCAGTATTTCTTAATTGGCGTATTTTTCATGCAGAGATGATAAGGAACCCCAGAGTATGAGGATTAAAAGCAATGCAGTGGTGATTTTCACTTTCTTAAAGCTTTCCATATCTAGCAGAAGCAACATGCCTTTTGTTCTTTTGGTGAACTTATTAAGGAGTAGCTTAAACTGAAGCAAAAACTTTGTGAATCTATAGGCAGTGATAGAAATAAAGTAATAGATGGAAAGAAGAGCTGAGATTAGAGTGAAACTAATATATGGAATCTGAACATCCGAATTAATTAAGCAACCCCCATCGTAGAATCCCCTACTGCTCTCAAGTACCATTCATTCCACTTTTGCTAGCAGTCCAACTTCTGACAATCTTTAAATTGTTAAATATGATAAATACCAGAAGTGGCTACTCAATATAAACTACTCCATAGTTTTTAGGGCTTAGAAGTTTTGCCTATTTCTCTGGGGTCTGTAATCAGACAGAATTAGGGCATGCAAACTTCTTTATATATCTAAAAGTTCTTTAGAAGGACTGCCTAGACATACCCATATGTGTGTGGCCATGTTTTCCAGGTCTAGAGTACCCTCCAGAACTCTGGTTTATATAGGGCAGGTTTGTCTGTTTGCATTATCTGCCTCCCTATGTATGTACACTGGCTTGCTCCCCAGTGGCTCTGACATGCATTTCTACTAATGCAGGTGTCCTTTTTCAATTTTTAAAAATAAATGCTGCTGCTGATACAAAGCCTTTCTGTGAGTCAGCTGTACTAATTATGCAACAGAAGCTTGTACCACATTTCCATTTTGTAGGTGATCTATTTTTTTAGGTCTCTTTTCTATCTGCTTGTTACATTTAGAGCACTTGGCAGCCACATTTCTAAATCTACATATTTTTTACAAGTGGTTTTACTATTACTCACTGAACTGTGACCCACTATGAGACATTATAATGGCAGATACATGAATTCCAGGAAAAAAAAAAAGTCTTATAAAAACATTTAAGTAAGTCTGTCTCACGGATCTAAACTTAAAAGTGCTGAGGAAAATCTATTTTGCCCACCAATAGAAAATAAAAATACCTGCTTTTCTGCACAATGTTCAAATTTTTTCATCACTTTAGACTGTTTTCTTTGATGGTTTATGCATCTCATGCATACAGAGCTTAATTGCATCACAATGTTCTTCACTTGTGGCCCAAGAAATCAAATTTTTGATTTTTGAATCCCTAAATTACTCTTGGTATTTGTAATTTTTAAAAAACCTCAGACTGCTTTAGGCTTAGTATAGGGATGCATTTAAATAAACCAGAATCTACTAGTGGCCTTCTAAATGGTAGTAACTGGAGGACAGACTATCTGACTATCCCTTGTCAATCTCTTCAATGATGTCTAGTCCTGCAGTCAATCCAGCAGTGTCATGGTGCTTTTTATCTGAGTGTAGACATAGCAAAATTTTGGACTCTTACTGTGCTTAATCTGTATTTCTGTCAAGACACAGATGGACAGGTCTTTCTCATTCAGAAACAAAAGTGAAGAGTATCCAGACAGAGCAGATACCAGCTGCCATTTACAGACACTAAATCTAGAAAAAGCCTTGTTGTAGTTTTGCTTTTGTTGTTGTGGCTTTTGGTTGTTTTTCTTTTCTTTTCTTTTTAATAATATGTTTATGCAATTAATTACAGCAATATTTGGAACATGGCATGACAGTCTACTCTCTGTCTTGTGATGCCTTTATTTGTTTCTCCACCCTGGCCTGACCTGTCAGTTTTCAGTGGGGCTGCCCTGCTGGCAAACCCTGGCACTGAGGTGGCAAGGGAGCAGTTTCACTGGCCCTTCAAATGGCAGTGTTGGTTATTGATATGGTGTGCTCCGTTGCAGAATGCAGGAGGACACTGCACCCATCATTTCACCTTGTGGCATTTCATTTTTCCCAGGGAGGCCTACACAGGTGCAAAACCTGTGTTTGTTTAGAGTAAAGTCATAGCCAGCATACACTGACCCAATAGGAATTTAGATTGTTCATGAAATAGAATTCTCCTTAGGTTATGCATTATAAACATATGCATCATATGTGTCAGGAAAATAATGTTTAGTTCTTTGAACCTCTTCATGAAATGACAAACAACAGCTTATATTTGTGGAGAAATACTCACTCCAATGCTACTCCAATGCAATTTCCAATGCTCTGAAAATATTTCTGCAGTTTTTTCTCAAGCAGTATCTGCAAGCTGTGGGACATAAAGTGCTACAGGAGAAGGTGTGAAATAAGAAAGTGAGAGTTTGAAAGATGCTTTATCAAACTGGTGAAGTCATATAACATGCTTGCTGACTTTAGATGTTATTTCAGTTTTTGGGCATCTTCAGAATCAACAAAAGACAGCACAGAGAGAAGGGTGGAGGGTGTCAGTGCCTTGCATCCTAAGTGGGAAGTTAAGAGGCAGAACAGTTGTTTCATTTCATGTTTGTAGGAAAGTTATATGCAGGTACTTTTCCATTTTAATGCTGTAAAATTAGAATTTATATAGGGTGAGATTATAGCTAAAATAAAGTCTTAACAGTGAAATTAATTTTTTTCCTAGTACAATTGAAGTAAAGACAGTTGAATTATTTTGTGTTGTGGTAGGGGTTTTTCCCCCTGAATATGCAGGAAATTAAAGCCATTACATTAGCAATGCATACAGACTGCCTAACTCTTTGCAGGATTGAAAGGCAGTATAAAATCCTGGACAGAAAATAAACTACTCCAAGTTAATCACCTGGGTACAGAAATCCATTCTGGTACTTTAGTTGTCATCATCACAGGCCATACACTGCTGGCACTGATGCAGGACACTGGCTCTGAGGGAAATGGCCCAGCCTAGAAAGTTTTATGCAGGTAAGAAGTCCAATGAAATGCTAATTTTAAAGTGTTAAGAAATTTTCTAAATTACTCACACACCACAGCTAATAAATTCTGTTGCAAAAGAAAAGTCATACTTGAAAAATTTACAGATGTTATGGATATATATGCCAAGGAAGTGCTCTGACCATGGAGCAGCCATTTGGTATATCATAATTTTTTTTACTTTAATCCCATGGAACAAAGAGCAATTTAAGTCACAGAGGAATAAGTGTTGGGGTTAGAATGGGGTGCAAAAACTTAATAAATGTTTTTCCTAAATAGTCTGAAAATCGAACAGGAGCAGTTTTTGAACAGTTAAGTCATCATTCTACTCACCTGAAAGTTCTCCACATTAAAGTAAAAGTATCTATTTAAACTATTTTACTCAATGTTTATTCAAGTTTATAATTTACTAATGTATAGTTGTTGGTACATTTTCTATAGAGAGTAATTAAAGACACTTAAGTTTTTATGGAATTAATGTTCTAGGTGTTGAAAAGGAGACATTTGGCATTAACAAGCCTCAGTCAGACCTATCATGCAACAATATTTAAAGTAGCTGCAGCAGTCTAGATATTCTCCTGGGTTACCAAAAATATTTGTGGAGGCTGCCTGAAGAAGTAAAGCACTATTCCTTCCCAGTAGGTTTCTGACATGTAGGAGGGTTGTAAGAGGCCTTTTGATTGATCTGGAGCATGCTCTGAGGTTGCATTGGTGAAAGAGAGAAGACTGAAGGCGTATGTAGGGGAGATTTTTAAGAGGTGAAGCATCCTCCTGCAGCTGAGATTGCCCAAAGAATTCTTACAAACTCCTTGGTGTTCTTTCAACATAAATTACAAGACTTTCATTTGAAGCATTTTTGGACCTAGAAAATGCCGAGTGAATTCTGGTTCTTTAGTCTGAGTGCAATTTTGGGGAAGACTTATGTGTCTAAGACTCTCACAGGAGGCAAAATTTGTTTTTGTGATTACAGGTTGATTTGCCTGTCTGTGAACCTTTCACCTTTCACTTCTGGATAGAAATTTTGCATTATGTTCAAGCTGGTATGTTAAGCCTGGGGAAACTAAATTTCCTGTGAAGTTTTATACTGCATTGGACCCTCTCATATTCTGGGCCCAGACATCCTTGGAGGGTTAGTTAAGCCAGAGTACAGCTCTTAAAAAAGAAAAAATATTTGGAAGGAAAACTGCATTAGGTCCAATTCTTTAGATTGCTTAGACTTGTGCTGTTTAAATATCGATTTATTATAACAAAAATTTCGTCCTCTGTAAGAAATTTTATTTTCTCCCTGGTTTGCCTTGTCTTATTATAGTTCTCTGCCCTGCAGCGAGTATTCTGCCTTCTGATAAAAATTAGCTAAATGACCCCAGACCATGGTTTCACATGAAGCTTATCCTTTTTAGAGCATGGGACCATGTAGTCTATAGGGCTGTGTTTGCAGAGAATGAGCCCATTACATAGAGGATACTTTTGCATTCACATCAGAAGCTGAGAAGTGTCGAAAGGGACCTCTGGGAGGAGGAAGACTGCCCACTAACTAGCTGAGGGGAAGACAGGAGAACCTTGCTCCATCTTTGGATTTCTTGTGTGAGGCTGGATGGCCTTTGGGCAGGTGTCATTAACTGAATGTTCTAATGTTCTTTGTGTCTTTTCAGACACTTGAGGTGAAATTAATCTCACCAGATATAGATGTCTCAGACTTTAATCTAAGTGATACAAGAACCTTTATAGTCAGTAGAAAGGTATGGCCACATCTGGAAGATGGCTCATTCTACTTCCCAGAACATAGCTAAGATAAGTGATACAAGAATTGTGTCCCTAAGAATTGTCAGGGTTTCTCCAGTGACTTGGTGATATCAGGTGAGAGGAATCTCTTGCCAAGAGACATGATGACATGTCAGAGTGTCAGTAAGAGTCAGTAGAAGCAAAGAACCTTTAAGACTGCTGAAAAATCAGATTGCACCAATGACTTCAGAATAACAGAAAGTAAGTGGACACCACAATGTTGTAGCTATTGTTTGTCAATGCATAAATTACTAAAGGCTACAATTAGACTATTGATAATTCTCAGTATTGGGAGGAAGTTTGAAAGATAACCCCATTACTGCCTGGATTTCATTGAGGTGCAAAGCCATTTTAACTACTACACTTTATTCACTGGACATTGAGAAAGAAGACTTAGGATAGCCAACAGTTCTGCAAGAAAGTCTTTTGTATCTTATAATTTACTGCTCCTTAATTATCCATTAAGATCAAGAAGAATTGGACATGTTGAAAACAACAGCATGAAAACAAGTTATACCTTTTCTAAACTTGTAGAATCCAAAGGGTGAATGGATTACATACACATTGCATATATGTATTACATATACATGTCTAGACTTTCTTCAGATAACAGATACATAACACTATGTTAAAACAATCAGAAATTATGATTATCTGATTTATATTAAGGATGGGAAAGGGTATGACATAAATAATTTTATGGGCTTATGTGCATTAATCACAAAATCTGAACATCTGTATTGTATTCAGATTTGATCTTTCCATTTCCAGAAGAAAACATCTAACATAGAATGGTTCTTTATGTCAGAACATGACAGGATTTCAAGTAACAAGACCTTGAAATTAGAGATCTCTCTAGTTCTGCAGTTCTCAGTTTTTCTAGAGAGTACCATTGGGTCTACTGTTAAAAACAACTGACTACAGAGACCAGTCTTGTAGCAATACTTAAGATGACCTTTTTTCTTTCTGGTTTCAAACCTACTTATTAATTTTATTTTTGCTGGATTATTATTATCCCCTTAATTTCATTACCATTCATTTCATTAATTTCATGAGCATTTAATTTTGCACCTGTTTTTTATGATGCCTTAAGTCCTCCTTCCCTTGCTTTTGCCCTTCTCTACTATCCCCACTCCCCCCTGAAAAATGTTGTTTGACTTGGAAGTTCTCCTAATGACTTTAAGGATTAGAAAAGCAAAAGGGAAAGTGAATGCTTCACAGAAGTGTAGGAATACAGCCTTTCAGAGCCAATAGCAGCACATGGGCAAGGATAGAAAAAAAACAGTGTCTGTGCAAAGGTACCTCAAACACTAGTCCACTTAGTAGAATGGATATGGAGATTTGTCATTGATCTTTGCAGATGTCCTGAAGTTTCTTGAAAAAAATTCCATACTGAAACAGGTGTACACCAGTCTCAGTCCCTGAACGTGTTGTATTTCCAGGCTAAAAGGAATGATTTTTTTTTTTTTGCTAATATTATATCTATATGGCCTTTTGAAAATATCAGGTGCTATTGAAATATTGTTATATTCAATAATAAAATTAATACTTGAAGCATCAAACATTTAACCCTCTCTTTTCCAGAGAAACACACAAATAGAGTACTGTTCTAATAAATCCTTAATTTTACTGATTTCCTGCTGAAGTTTCTGCCTAATGGTAAGTTATTTGTTCAGAAAGATTTTATGATGCTCATAAAAATTCAATCACAGTTTTAAAATAACTTTTAGTTTTTCTGTAACATGATGCTGCCATCTCAGTTCCCAGAGGGTATATTAAATTCAAGTAGCAATAACAAATCATTTAAGCAATAAATAAATAACCTGAGACTGAGTTGTTAAGAGTTAATAGTCTCCCATACACTCAATAGAGACTGAGGCTCCACTCTATTAAAGTGACCCCCGGGGCCATGGGCCAAATTGCACCCAGTTGTTTTGTGGAAGGTATTCATCCCTCACACATTCATTTCCTTCTTTATGTTGTCTCCTTTCATCAGTGAAGGCACTCTGCAGTTCCTGAGTCCAGAGAACAATTACGGTACAGTCTCAGAGAAAAGAAAGAAAACTGGGGTCATAAATATGTTAAATGGGTACGTGGGTTTAAGTGGCTTTGTAAACTAAACACGAGGGAAACCTCAGACTAATTAATGAATACGAAGCGGCATGATAGGAATGTTTTAAGGGGAAATTCACATTACACACACACACACACACACACACACACACACACACTTAAAAACTTCTTCTTTTTATTCCAGTCTAAAAATTTATTCCAGCAGGACATTCATGACATAACATGTGCTTATGTTTTAGTGAAATGGTATCCAGGTAGGAACAGACTGCAGAGATAGCTGAGCTGATAATTCATTCTCATCATCTTATTGAGAACTAAATTCTTTCCTCCACAAAGATCAGGCATTTATTATGATAGTGTAGCTATGAAAAAAAAAAAAAAGGCAGGAAGATTTATGACTCAAAACCAAATCACCATTTAACTTCACCTTGTATGTCAATTCGTGACCTGACTTATACACTCACCACTAAAATAAGCATGGATTAATTGAAAGCCAGTGGTATCAGAATTATAACAATAATATTATGGGCCCTGAACAGCAGAATTCTTTCAGTTCTAGCATTGGGACAGTTTTTGCTCTCAGGGTCATGTGCAAAAGCCAGCAGGAGGCAGAACAGAGGCAAGAGGATTTATGGGCTTCCTCTTACTAAGAGTCTTTTTCTATATTTATATTAGTCCAAATTCTAGAGAACTTTGTTCCTGAGATCCATTACAGCTTCTGTTTCCAGCCTCCAGTGCTGTCTGCAACTCCACAGCTTGCTTCAAAATACTAGTTGATTTCTATGGGGAGTTGTCTGTGTCCCATTTTTGGAAAAATAAAAAAAACAAAACCAACATGTTAGAAAGCAAAACTATTTGTTTTATCTGAAATCAAATTCTATATAGGGAAAGAGCAAAATATAGAGGGAGTATTTTTTTCACCAAAAACCCTGAAGAAAGTTGATACTTCTATGCAGATTTTTTTGGCATAGAGTGTAATGACCCCATAGTCAGTACAACTCAGGGTGGTATTACCAGCAGCACAGTAGAACTTTGCTCTGGAGGTCCATGCCATCTTTGCCTTTTCCAGACCCTCCTCAGGATACTGCTCACTTGCCATGAGGTTGATGCTGTCTCTGTGTCTAGTGGCTGTGTCAAATCCCTGGCTACCTTAGTGAGGTCTAAGGAGTAAACAAGATTCATGGGGTGCAGAGCTGCTTCTGCAGTGGTGGTTCAGGCCAGCTGCCTGTTCTCTTGGCACAACAAGATGTGACATGACTGGAACTGGGGAGAGATGAATTGCTATCTCTGATGCTGATTCTAACTCTTTTGTGGTTTCCTACAGAGGTTCTGTAAAGCATGAGATCCTTCCACCTTCAGCAGTACAGCCAGATGCTTTTTAGAGAACAGGGACCATCTCCTCCAAAAGGAGATGGAGGAGCAGCAACTGAGTAGTGTCTCTACCCTTGGTGGAGTGGCTGCAGAAAAGTGCCTATTTGCTCAAAGCACAAACCTGTGACTGTGCAGCTTTTGGGTGCTCTTTGCTATAAATAACATCTTGCCTGGCAGGCAATACAGGAGCTTTTCCGTCTGTGGAAGGTAACTAGAGAGTAATCCATCCTCCACTTCAGGAAAAATGGGATAGGTCACCATGAACTGGTGGTGGAAGTACTTTGAGGTGCTCTGACTGATTGCCCAGGGAGTTGAAGTGAGCAGTTGATCTCTGTACTGCAGAGCTGTAGACCTCTGCCTGACAGGTGGTGTGGAGTTGCTCATATGATGCTGATGGTCCCTAAAGACTAGATCTGCTTACATCCTAAGCCTTTGTTCTTCCCCAACCTCCATAGGGTCTGCAGGTTGCATAAACAGCTCCTTTGCATGGAAAGTTTCAAAATCCATTACAAGTATTTCAGAAGGCTGCAAATGAGCACAACACAAGCTTACTGTATATGTCATCATTGCTGCAATTAATACATATATATTACAGCATTGATATCTGTGATTGCCACTTTGTTTCGGTTATAATCCTCTGCTTTCTTTTTGTTCCTTATTCTCCTGGTCAGGATACCTAACAGATTTGATCAAGTCAACTCTTAGACAATCACAAATTCATTGGACGTAGAGACTGGGTGGCTGCTGGTGATGTCCCTGGTATGTGCGCATGCTGCCTGGTTAGGCACCAGATTCCACACAATTAATATCAAGGACACATTTTAGTTGAGTTCAAAAGAGAAAAACCCCAATTCAGAAGGATGACAAAACTGCCACTGCTCCTTCTAGGCGTGGAAGGGACATCCTTTCAACAAATCTTTATCCCAGGACTTCAGACTATGGGGTTTGTAATGTATATAATATATATGTTACAATAATAAATATGTTTTTAATTTCTCTGTTTAAAAGTGCTGTTGAGAAACAGCCATAGAATAGAAAGAGGAGCTACAAAATTAAACCTGTGCAGTTAGTCTGCAATACTGCCACTGCATTATTGACGTAGTTACACAGAAAGGTATCTATAGCATTTATTCACCTGCACTCAAAATATTCCCAAGTCAAAGCATCCCATGGAAGGCAATGGAAAGAAGTTTTCAGAAGGGAGTAAGTGAGCTGGTTTAACTCTTTGCCAGGAAAAGACCATTTTCTTTCTGTCCGTTTGGCCAGCTTCTCAGCTGACAAACCACCATTGTCTTCAATGCAGTGACACTGATCTATACCAGCTTTTCAGCTAATGGATAGTTCACAGGCCGCTTCTGGTCTTTGTCAAGTGTAGTCAAGATTTGTAAGTATTTTCAGCTCTCTTTTTCTTTTTAACTTTTTTTCCCAACTCTTTTACTCGTTGGCCTATCAGTTCACTGATCTGCTAGTTTAAACGGTCTGAGCTAGAGGAGTAAGAGTAATTTGCATCCTATAAATGAAATTAAGGGGTGATTAATGTAAAAGGACTAAAACAAGCAGAAAGCTTTCAAGATCAAAAGCCGTTTTCTGAACACCAGCATGTAACAAGTGGCACCGCTCCACGTTCAGGACAGAAACAAAGGCAGTGCTTTCAGTGGGTCATTTTTTCATGGTTATTATTTATTTATTTTTGCTATTCATTCAGCTCAGGGCTGAGCATGGGCTGAGAAAGGAATTTAGGATTACAGCCACCCTCCCAGCATCAGCAAAACTATAAATAGTGTCCAGTCTTTTATTCTTTGAACACTCCGAAGATCCTTGTAAGTCTGCGGAAGTGTTAAGCATGCCAGAGGAGCCCTGAGTGAGGCCTTTCATGAATGGACTTCGTTGTGCCTGGTGATTACACAGGTAGATGGTGACAAGGCAGACAGTGTCCAGTCCTAACAGCAGTCTTTGTGTTTGGGAGATGATTCTTTCAAACCCTCTGTTCTGCTCTGTCTGATCCTTCTGTTCTCTTCCTAGATAGGCTGGACAGGAATAAAGCTACATCCCGTTCTTTTCTGGCTTCAGCAAGGGGGCAAGCATGAAACAGACTGAAATGGGCATTTTCTTTCTGGACCAGTGGTTAGCAGTGAGCACTCAGCCAAAAAGACTGAGTGAGGCCTGGAGGCTCTTCACCTGTTGTCTCCCCTTTCCAGCTCCTGGCACATGGCTATGTTTTGGAACCACAGAAGCAGTATAACAATTTATTATTTTTTCTATTTACATAGAGGATATATCATCTACATTTGGTCTGTCTGAGCTTTGCTATTCAAACCAAATGCTAGGTGTTAACTTGATAGTTTTTCACTTTGGTAGCATTTCATGCAAATAAGAAAATGAAAGACATTCAGCAATAAAGCACTGTCTCTTTCCCTATTAAAACTGTCAGGAGAGTAAATCGAGTTTTTAATGTCTAGAAAAAAAAAACCAGTACATTTAAGAAACCAAGAGAATGTCTTTTGTGGCATCCCTAATATATATATATACCTGGTACTAGTTAGCTTGCAGAGACACATTTATAGAGAAAGTTTATAGAGAAAATGTTGATGCACATTTCAACTTGACACAGAGAGAGACAAAACACACCCTTCATATTTTCAAATGGCTTCATGTGTGTTGTGATCTCTGGCAAGAAGGATAATCATCTAGTCAGCACTTAGAATTTCATAAATGCCATCACAAGTATCTGTTTGATTTTTAAATATCTAAATATATGCAGTTTTGATTTTTAGATACATTGAATGGTGAGGACAACATAGAAAACCACAACTGAATTTGCAGAATAAATTACAGCGCATGTAAAGAATAATGGATAAGTGAAACAGAAGAATAAAATCTGCCTTTGAGGTGATTGATTGGTCCTGCAGTTCTGACGCCACCTGAAGTGAGGTTAAAAGGAGTTTTGGCACAGGGAGGCTGGAGGCAATGAAAATTTGTGCCTAGTAGCCTTTTTGCCTTTTTTTTTTCTTTTTTTTTTTCTGTGGAAGATCAATCTGTCAAACGGAAAGAAAAATAGGCTTCCTGTCCATTACATATACAAGTCCTTGAATTATCTTTAGCATTGCCTTTTCACTGAACTGTGAGACAACTTAATTTGAAATTACTCTTTTTGGAAATCCTAAACCCTTGACACATTTCATTAGGCACAAAATTATTACAGTTATCAGTTAATTTGTTTGAAGACTCGGTAAACACTTGTTACAAAGAGTTTTAGAGACATCTAGTAGTTAGCAGAAAAGGGAAGCTGTCTCCAATCTTTAGTTTATTTACTTAGCACTTATTAAGCACCACTTCTGTATCTACCCAAAAAAGAAATATTTTAAGCAAACCGTAAAAGTAGGCTTGACCCTTTCACAGGCACATCATAAATCAATTGTTAAAGCAAGGGTGAAAACTCTGAAAGAGGTCAGAGGTGGAAGAGAGGTCATCTCTGAGAAGGGACAGTGTGAAAATCCATGAGGGGTGGAGCTTAGCTAGAGATAAAGGCTGGAAAAAGGAAATTCTAGCAGCGGCAAGGTTCTTACACCATGAAAACACCAATAAAATCATAGCTACCAGAGTGCTGGGGTTATTCACATCTTTTCTGAGCCTGCAGCTGTAATTGCCAGATAAACAATGCCAGCTCCTCTGCCTAGTGACAGGGCATTTTTGTAAGTGGAGCATTTACTTTTAGTCATACACAAGACCAGTACAACACTTCTATGCGTTTCTCAAAAATTTTACCATTTCTTCAGCTAGACTTTCCTTGACCTAGCTGAAATCGGGTCAGAGAGGTTTATCTCAATGACATAACAAATTCTGTGGGCAAACTTTGATAACTTGGGATCAAGTGCTGTATGTTTGCTGCTATTCCCTGGGGAAGCAAGGAAGTCTGCATATGTTTGACTTCAGTGTTTTTGTCTCCCTGTGTTAACTACCAGTGCATCACTATGTTCAGGACTGAGACTCCAGACAGACTTAGAGAAATTGTATAGTGGCATGAGATGGAAATAACTCTCTGAATACATTTGGAATAGTGTAAATAAAGCACTACCAACCACACTAATTTGCCACTTTGTCAGCTGTGATTTCATCTCATCTTCAGTCAAAAGGCATTAAATGGTGCAACTGTAAGATTTGTTCAGTCTTTTACCAGCCTCACAGTTGTTGGTTTGTTGGTTTTGTTTTTGGTTTTTTTATATATGCAGGTTTTAGCTCAAACACAGAATTTCAATGAAGAGCTCTATTTAAGCATTTGTTTCACTCAATAGACTGAAGTTTAAATTCCCAACAATTAAAGTTATTCAGATTTAAATGGGAAGATTTCCTGATTGTTTTGTAACTGCACAATTTATAAGTCATAATGACATTCCTTCACTTTGTCCAGAAAAAACAAAGGCTGATTTATTTCCTAATAACAAAAGCAAATGGTGAGGCTGTATGAAACTGCTTCCTTATTTTCAATGGGTCAGTGCCAGGCTGTTAGGTATCTTTGAACCCCTCCTCCCATCTACCACTTTCCCCTGAAGCAAAGTCCACCAAAACATTAACAATCAGTGGAGCACACCACTGACTGAGTTATACTGGGCACCCAGATAGAGTGCACAGTCTGATACCTGCACAGCCTGTTGCAAGAGACCTGCTTGATATTCATTGTCAGCATTGATTGTACTGGGCTTACTGAAACACAGCAGAATGCATTCATCTGGCTAATGTATATACCTTCATTGATGCTGCATTGTGATGTAAACAATGTCCTGTTCCTTCCTTATAGTAACCTAATTGACAGCTAGGCATTTCGAGTGCCCCAAAGGGCTATTGTTGCCGTGAATGCCGTAACAATAGGATTTCATATAGGTTGGGGCTTAAGAAAAGTACAATGTCCTTTTTCTGATATAGAACCAAGAATTGTGTACTGGTCAAGAGTGGGATAATGGGTTCACCATGGAATTAAGGCTTAAGCTTTGTTGGGAATCAGCCACTTATTTTTATAGATATGCTTGTTTAAAATCTTCCCTTTGAATAAAATGCATGTATTGTCTCTGTTGCTGTATTTTTCAAACCCCACATCTCTTACTCTCCTCACTGAAGGACTCACATGCTGTGAAGCTTTAAACTACACTTACTGCGGTGTATTTCAGTTAGTGGTGAATCCCCTGGTGACTTCTGCAGGGACGAGAAGCAAAGCCAACAAAAATCACAACCTTTATCTGCAGAACAATTTTGTAATGCTATTGCTAACAGCTCTGCCCAGAAGTGAGAGTTTTAGGCACAGGGGTTATTTTAACCCCTTAATTACAACTGTTTTCTATTCTTTGCCTCCCCCTGGAGACAGATGCTCTTCCTCCTCCATCTTGCACATTGAGACACTGCCAGTCAGACGCTCTGTTTGAAGATCTGGCCCTCAGCCTCTGGAGTCATGAGAAAATATTGAAAAAGGAATTTGAAAAAACCTGGTGTTTGGAAGGTTCTCAACTAAACAAAATGATCTTTGCTTGTTACAGCCTTCTGGTAATGAGGGCATTGCAGTGTCATCTGGTTATTAAACTTCAAGATGTTTCCCTGGTGGCCACACATTTCATGGGGACAGAGGAATCAAGAAGAGGTGGTTGGGAAAATGTTTTCAAACTCTGGAATGAACACAAATCAAAGTGGACAAGGGGCTCTCATTTGTACCGCTTCAAAGAGGTTGCTCCCACACACCAGCTGGTACTGAACAGATATTCAACCCACCCGATTCCTCTCGCTGAATTCTTGAAAGAGCATTTTGAAAGCCTCTATCCTCATGAGGATGTTTAGTCTCCATAATTGAGAGGATTTTCTTGAATACCCCAGAGGTTTTGCCCCTAGAGAAGTCACATGTAAAGGGTGCTGAACATTCAAAGCCTCATCTGAAATCAGTCATTTTGAGTCTGTCTCAAGTA
This sequence comes from Setophaga petechia, assembly GCA_024362935.1. NCBI lineage: Eukaryota > Metazoa > Chordata > Aves > Passeriformes > Parulidae > Setophaga > Setophaga petechia. The sequence continues at coordinate 25,029,866 of JANCRA010000004.1, read as the reverse complement.
AGATAACTTTTTCTCTGCTGATCAGTTAAAATTATTTAGGCTGAGATTCTCAAAACTGCTTAAGCAGCTTAGACATGATCTTCCTACTGAAGATGAATGGGTCCTGTGTTTCCAGACAGAAATTCAACAACATGTGAAGATCCAGTCTCTAGCATGAAGTGGGACGACAGTATAATCCTATACGCATGGACTCTGGCAGTAGTAAAAGCCCACAACTCCTGTTTTCCTAGGTTCCAACAGATGTAGAATTTATGTGAAGTTTGTACCTTCAAGCACATGGAAGTAAATCAAGCCCAGATATTGAGATCTCTCTCTGTCTCCTATGTATGTGCTCAGAATATGTTTGAATGTTCTTTTCCAAAACACAACGTATTTAAAAGCAAGTTTTCCCACACATACATTCATATGGTCAAAATTAATCTTCACATTGATTATTTTAATTGGTTTAATATGTTCTAAGAGGTGAGGAAGAGTGGGATTTGCGATATTTTCCTGCTCCCCTCTTGGGCATGCTTTGAGTCCACATATGCAAACACCTTCCTCTCATGCTCTCTTTCCTGGGATTCCTGAAACACACTCAAATAGCTTTGCAGAAATGTTTAGCCATCTCAGTTGCAGCTGCACTGTTGTGATGACGGCAGCTGCTAGGTGAAGGATGGAGAAGCTTTTCTTGGCATCATTGCCAAGTGTATTAGGACAAGCTATCTGCAGATGTTGAAACTTGATTTGGGTGGAAGAGTAATTTCCTATTAGTATTATGGGATGGGCAGGTTCACATTGCCTGAATGGGCTCAGACCCAGTAGGCTTTAAAATTCACTAAATATTCACATTATTTATTTTGAGTACTTCTGGAAAAGAAGTAAAACCAGCCTATTTTTTTGTCAGGAAAAAAAAAAACAAAATCTCTAGTGAAAAGACATAATCCAGGGTGGAGGACCCAATGCAGTGAAACAGAAACAGAAAACCATAAATAAACCCATGCCTTAGTATATCAGTTTCCTAAATCTAACTTTCTACAAGTACAGCAGGGATTTAAAGATAGGAACTGATGTCCTACAGTCCTGCTATGTAACTGTTTAAAGACCCTCTAAGAATTTCAAATTAGAGGAGAGAATAGCTCTGAAGCAGTCAGTTGTTTTACCAGCCTCTGATTTTTGAAGCTGGTAGTATTTCATCTGTTTTACACCCAGAAAGTTTCTCCCCAGAGTTTAGCAAAGTCATTAACAGGAGAGCATTGCAGGAGATTGCTCTCTCGTGATGGAAAAGTATTAATGTTGATGAGTCTGAACTGCAAATGATAGTTGTGCCACGTATATGGGTGGCACCAGGATAAGCAAGCTTCATTTGCATCAAAGCTTATATCCAAACACAAAAGCACAAACATAGTGGAAGCTAAGATTTCAAGCAAAAGGCAGAATTTGAAGGGGTAAAAAAAGGAGTAGATCCAGTCATGCTTTAGTAATTAGCTTTTAACTTGAAAGTCAACTTTAGAGAAAAATGGTCTGAAGAAGAGGCTATCTCAGCAGGAAAAGGTTGGAAATGGAGCATGACATTTATAAAACAGCCTCTGAGAGAGCAGAAACTCTCCTTCAGACATACCACAGGTTTCCACATTTGTCTCGAGCAAAGTGCAACATGAGGAGCACGCGTTTTACAGTTCTAAGCATATTTAATACAATGTTTTTACAACAGCTGTTGCTTTCATAGAACTTTAACCCCACTGTGTAAATGCATCACAGGGAAAATACTCTGTTGTCTTGGAGACAGCCTTTGCTCGCAAGTCCTTTTCCAGCGAGCTGGTGTCAGCTTTCAGCTCCGGCTGCATTCCAGGCAGGCAGGCACATCCCGGCCTCTCTCTCTCCTCTCTTCATTATTGGCCCCGCTGAAGGACGGAGGGCTCAGGAATCCGGGACAATTATCGGAGCTTCGTACCTACGATTTCCATCAGCACACCTGATGAGGAAATGGGGAAAAAAAAATCCCTAAATAGGGGAAGGGGGGCAGGGGCATGGAATTTGTAAGCGATTTTCTGACTTTATTTTTTAAATTTTCCCCCCCCTTTTGGTAATGTTTTGTTTATTGCTTATCAGACCTGGTACAGAGCCAGGTGTCTTTTTCCTGCTAAATTTAAGCCAATTTATTGTCTTAGTTGAAAAGTGTTATGTTACAGCTGACAATTGGAAGACCATTGGAGATATCATGTGACAAATTCCTCCAGTTAAAGGACTCGAGAAACCTCTCCTGTCTTTGAGAAAGGTGATACTAGCTAGTGACTTGACCCCTCCAACTCTCTAACATATGTGCCCACTGCTACAGGTAGTACACAGCAAACACTGCCCTCATTACTTGTTTGTAGGCACAGCCCAAAAATGTGTTCTAAAACTGTCTTCAAAGCTGGATATATGAAAAAGAAATAATTGGAAAGTTTTCTTAACCCCAGAATATATGTTTTCACCTCCATTTTAGACATATGAATGTGCTTGAGGTGACTATGCTCTATGCATGAATAAAAATAGTAAAAAATGCTACAAACTTCACATATAACCACCAAGTATCAAAGAGATTTTTCAAATTGTGCAGCTGGAACTTATTCTGCAAAGCTCTGAATGCCCTTAATGCAGTGAATGTTGAAAGGACTTAGGTCTCCCAAAAGAACACTGAAGATCTTAAAGAACTAAGACCCAAAATCTATTAATCTCGCTGCAAACAGCAAGATGCAGCCATACCTTTGGCTACTTTTCAGTCAACACTGCTTTCCTGGATGTATAAGCACAGCCTAACTTCCACTATATGTGTGCTCTTGTGTTTGGACATAAGCTACTGCAAATGGTAGGGGGTGTAAAGATAATGCATATCTAAAAAGTACCCATTGTTTGTTCCTGGACATCCTCATTAATGCCCAAATCCAGAATGCAGCCCTATCTAGGGCAACATTTAGTTGCAGTCTTTAGTAGAAACATGCATTTCAGATCCCTTGCTTTAAATTACAATTCCAAGGCATGTGTTTAACATTAGGAGGTTTCTTTCCTGAACCAGAGCCCAGAAGATTAGTTGAATGTTTTTTCTAAAGGTTTAAAAGTAAAAATTCCCTGTGTCAGACCAGTTGCGTGAGCAAAGATCTGAGGGAGCCTTTTGTAACATCAACAATGCTTGACTGGAGTCAAAGCAGTAAGGTCCAGCATATTGTCCTCTCTGAAACAGAACAGCCCTCCGAAGAAGTAAGAATTTTGGCTGCTAAACAAAATGGGGATGGAATCCAGGACTGGACCTGTAAATAAGCTCAAATCAGATGAAGGAAAATTAGAGCTATGTAGCATTAAAACAAGGAAGACATCATAGAAGAGCAGGGCATCCTACAGCATTGCAGGAAGCCCTTTCCTGCATTAGGCTGGTTTTAAGTTTGTATTTTGTCTTGGGCATGGCACATCACATTGATTCATACCTGCTGATGCTCACAAAATGTTGGTTATGAAATGGGGGAAGAGGGAAGATGCCTTCAGCACAGGCCTAGTTTAACTGGCACAGACCAAAGCAATGTCTTCTACTCATGGACAAAGGGCCCAAGAGGCAGTTCAGTCAGCTCTACCCAAGACATGTGGGCTCTAGAAATGTCTTGGCTGCACCAAGAAAGGTGCTGCTCTCACAATGCTCCTATTCTGCTGGTAAGGAATATGCCTGCCTGGGCTGGGCAGCCAGAGCAGCAAATACAGCTGCAAGTACTGTACTTGCATGTTTTGCAAGTACATGCAAGTGCATGACTTCAGCATGCCCAGAGGCCAGGGAACTAGGCTTTCTACTCATCTATTTGCTCCTCCCCAAGAAAGGGTTTGAGAACACTTGGTCTGGTACCTTATTCCTGTCCATCTCTGATTATTTTGTCCCAGAGGCACACCAGCAAATAAAAGAAAATAAGATCCTAGATTTGCATTTTCCTTAATTTTCTCTTTTTTCTGCTTAATCTGCTGACATCAACAAGGAACAGTGAAGAGTCATGACTGATTTTCCTGAAAATCAATGAACAGTGACCATAATGATTTTCCTGATGCATCCAGAGCTGAAGAGACAGGGATAAGGCCTCTTGGAAGGTCTGTGCACATCTGTCCACAATCTAAAATAACATGCCACATTCTGCAAGTGTCACATGCCCACCCTGAATAGAGGGGTTCATTAGGGAACTGGACAGGTACATGCTGTCAGGCTAAAGCACATTGAGGAGAGCCACTCTGACCTGACTCACAGCAGAAATGGCACACACTTGACATTTGTGTGTATAGCTTTCCTGTAGGGGAGAAGATTCTCTGACTTCAGTGTCACATGAGTGTTTGAACCGTGCCACCTCTGACTTGGAAAGTACAAAATCATTCTGAGTTTGTGCTGTCAGCTGCAATTTTAAAATTTTTTTTGTTTGTTTGTTTCTGGGTACTTTTTGGTTTTGTTTCTGGACAGTCAAAAGTGCACCAAAGAGTTATACACTAACCAGGTAGAAGGTTGCAAAGGCAGCTGCAAAAATTAATGTGACACTTCTGTTGCTTTCAGTGAATACTAAGCCAAGGTGAGCAATTAGAAATATGTAGTACCTAATCACATCCATTTTGTTTCTGTAAAAGGGTGATCCTTGTCTGGGTTCAAATGAAAACATTCATGTGAAAGGTTTGTATCCAATCACAGACTATACAATCTGACATATTTCTAGTCCATGTGAAGCAACCCAGCTGGAACACTGAGGCTCTGAATGTTCCCAAACATGCAGGGAGACAGGATTATTAATAAATGCATTAGCAATAAGCTTGGCTCAGTTCAAGGTATTATATTTCAAAATAGACTTAGGGGGTTTTTTTGTGGTTTAAAGCTGACTGAAGTGAGATGGTAGTGATTTATGTAATGCTAACTCTGGCATATATTTTTTATAGATTGTGCTCCTGCATTTGTATGTAGTTAGAAGCAATGATGTCCCATTATTTTCAAGATGGAAATACTTCAATGTCAGAGTTATATTCTTGGAATTTCGTCTTGGCCTTTCACAATGTTTAACTGGTATTTTATTTATCTGTGTTTGTGACCTCAGATATCTACAGTTTCTTATCCTCCATGTCTGCTGTCTTTGTCATTTTTTGGTGCAGTTGCAGACTCCTAAAGATCTATGATAAAATGTTCAAGACTGTTTAATTCTCTTGGACACGGAACATCCAACGCCATATTATCAGTCAACATTTTTTCTTTGGTTCTTTCTTTCTGGACTCCAGAAAGAAAAATGGGTGTGTATAGTTCATTATATGAAATCACTAGTAAATTATATTCAGTTTTTTCATCCCTTAGCAAAATATCAAACTAATAAGATGAAAAATTTTGAACCCTAGTGTATGCTGAAGCAATGCTATGCTATTTTTGTTGTCATATTTTTCAGTGAGATAGAACAAAGATCCTGATCTTTGAAAGGAGAGGTTGCGTCAAAACTTTTCCAGCCAAGTGGCTAGGTTTGAGCAACAAAAGAAAAACTGCAGAAGGCTGTATGTCCCATTGTAAGATCTCAAAGTGCCTCACTGCATCTCACACCCTTATCCAGGCTCCAGCCAGGAGTGACTCTTCAAGCGCCTTCACCCTTGCTAGTTCTGCAGCAGCCTGTGTCAGGCAGAGCAGCCTGCCCCAGGGCAAGTGTCCCCTGTGAGCTGAAGCCACAGAAGGAGGCATTCAGGGGTCATAGCCTTCTTTCCTGATGCCTCTCCTGATAGACTTGTTAACTAAACTTCTAGTTCATATGTAACGCTAGTTCATAAGTAAGACTCTTCCTGTTTGACAGTCTGACAGAGCTGTATGCTATGAGGTATTGACAAGAGATTATTTCAGTAGCCTTTTCTGGGGATGCACCTTTCAGGTTAAAAGAAAAAACGAAAGTTTTGAATTTTCTGGCATGTGAGCTGTTAATACTAGATGAGATAAGGTGTTAGAAGATACATTCCAGTGAAAAGATTTCTCTTTTGAAACCTATGAACTAGTGAAAAAGAAATAAATTTATTTCAGTGATTCCTCCACTGAAATAAATTTATGCAGAAGTGATGAGTCATCAGATCAAGTTGGATGCACCGCTTGTTTTTTGGATTCGGTGATCTCAGAGGTCTTTTCTAACTTAAATGAGTCAGTAATCCCGTGATTGGTTGGACCAGTTGCTGAAATTCTTGTGTCCTGTCATTTGCGACTGGTGACAAATCCATCATCAGCTGTCAGATATTTGGGAAATAGGTGGAACTCAGAATGAAATCATTCACACCTGCAGGTTTTTAAAGACAGTCTTACTGATCTTGGTCAGTCTAGGGGGTACAAATGCAAAGGGAAGGAGGGGATTCCTTGTCATGTGGGTGTTTTAAAAAGATTTTTGCTTGACTTAAGCAAAATGAAAACTTAGATCAGTAGAATCAGCAACAAACTCTTTTCATGAAATAAACATTTTCTTATGAGTTTTCCTACTTTTTAGTAACATAAAATATCAAAATACCATGTATTATCATTTGTAATCATTTAAAGAACCTCAGGTGAAATGTTTGACACACAAATAATCTCTCAGGTGAATTTAAAGCAGATGGAACAGTTTCAAGAAACAGGAGCATTTTTTTCCAGCAAAAAGACCATTAGATAGAGTACATTCCCCTTTTCCAAATTAATTATCCATCAAGGGCCCAGTCAGTAACACAGACTCAAGTTGAGCACTTGTTAGAGACTGTGGGACCCTTGCCAGAGCTGGGATTCCAAAGCTGATCCCTCAGGGAAGTGTTGTAACAATGGTGCTATGCTGAAAGACTTTTGAAGGACAAAAAAAACCCCCAAAAAACAACCATGGGATACCCTCCATGTACTTCTTGTAATTAGATACAAATTCAGGATCATTTTAAAAAGCAAAGAAATAATTACCTTCATTGTTTCATTTGGAATGCTGAAAAAAGCCCAAAACAAGCTCCCCAAGTGTGCTGAGGAATGTGCAACACCTACTAGGCTAGTCTGGCTGGAGCTGCAGCTGAACAATGGCTGTGTCTTCTGCTGGTCACAGAGGTGGAAAGAGCATGTCCAATGGACAATTCAGCCACATGGAGACTAGCCATAGGTCCCAGCCATACTGATTTTTCTGCCCATAGCTCCACATCTCATCCTTTCCTGCATTTCTTACACACCAAATGGTTTTCCAGTCTTCAGAAGAGTTTGAGGTCTAGCAGAGGCTGGGGTAACTGTGGTGAAATCACTGCCTTCAACACCTGTTCCACAAATAACAAGTATGTCTGATTTCCCTTCTTCAATTGCCTCTCTGACCTGGACTTCCATACAAGTACAAAGCTGTTTTGGGAAACAATTTGCATCAGAGTACGTGAAATTCACTTTAAATAGCATTTATTTATGTTTTATTTAACATATGTTAACACATGTTTTATTTAACATGTGCATTACATACTAAGCATATGCTGATGAATGATTTCTGGGTTTGTCAGTATCTGTCACTAGAATTACATTATTGTGGAACCAAAGCAGTGATGAGATATCAGTCTCCTGAAATGATGTGCAGCTCATCAGCTCTCATTATTCTCATTAGTTCTCATTTGCAGCAGCATGATCTTCTGGCCTACAGAAGGAGCTGCTCTCTACTTCCAGTAGGTAATATTAGTTGTTTGGTCTAGTTAAGAGAGTGCCTTTAAAGAAGTTTCCCAATCACTCCAACACATGGAGTTTCAGATCACAGACTGGTCTCAGGGCAAAAAAATACATTCCCTTATGGTTAAACTAAAGAAGAGAACATCACTTAGCAGCCTGCTGACTGTATTCCCATTGCTAATGAACATGTAGCACAAACCAGATCAGAGTTACTCTGAAACAAAACTCCTGAAACACAGCTGTGGTGAATGTCCTCTCTACAGTACTGCTCACGTTGTGCTCTAGAGGTTGCTCACTTACTGGGTACACAGGTGTCAGGTTCACTGATGTACATTAGGTTGTTACCTGTCAATGTGTGATTTTCTGCACTCCTGTCCATCAAAGTGCTGAGAGCTCACATTGTATCTACACAGGATGATTGTAGATCATCCTTGATATGACTGTATTTAAAGATGCTATATTTTTTCCCTAGGAAGATTCTTTATTTGTTCCCTTTGTCTCAATGACCTTGCAGCATGACAGGTGTGCTCAGTTCCTACCACCTCAGACTTTTGCTTACCTACTCTTTTGGCTCTGAATTCACTTACACACTGCATTCAATAACAGCTTAATAATAACAATTGGACAAAAAAAGCAAGTGAACCTATCAATGGATTAGTAAAAATTACAAAAACACTATATAGAAAATTCCACCATCTCTTCACTCTAGGTGGTCACTTCACAACTATCCTCAAACTGTTGACAGACTTTTCTGCTGTATTTGTTTATACAAAATGTGTCCAGTAGCCAGTTATCTCCTTTTACCTCCTGGGAACCAAAACATTTTTTCTTTTAGCAAAGGTTTTGTTAGGATACAGCCCAATCTTCCCTGGAAGCTGAAGAGATATATACATCTCCTTCCCAAAAGCACAGCGAAGAGAGCACCCTTGTCTGTCATCAATGACTTGAAAGAGCCAAATATTCTCCTAAGCTAGCACTTGCTTTTTGCTAAGCCATGCAGTTGTGTTAGAGAGAGTTCTGTGTAATCCATGACTTAACGACATGGAGCCCTGACTTTTAAATCAGGACCTTGTTATTACAGTCCCATTGTTAGCCACACGTGGCAGCATTAGAGAGATACTATTGTGTATTCTGACTTTGTTAGGAGAGCTAAACCCTGCCTTTGATGTTGTGTGGTGATAAAAAGTGTACAAAAGCTTGAAATGCAAATACATTAATATATATATTGCTCAGAGGATTTAACAGCTTTTGTAGGTCCCAAAGAATAAGACAGGTTGCCTTACGTGCTGCAGTCATTGTTGCCTCAGTTTATGATACTTCAGAGGAAGATACACTGACATAAAAAAAAAAAGGTACTATTTTTACTCAGTAGTTTACATTAAAGGTTAAATTTCAACAGCCTAGTCTTGTGGAGATTGATAGTTTCATCAGATTGTTACAAATATTTTAGTATAAAACTACCCTTTCACTACAAACAAAATAAGCAGCTACTGAATCTTCTTTTCATCACCAAAACAAAGCAAACTAAACTTTAGAAAAAGCAACATTTTACATCTGAGAAGTGATGTGGAATGAAATGGCAAACACAGAGTGGTTAAGCCTGTAATTTAATATATTTTCTTACTTTATACTAAATGTTGCTTGAAATATAGTACTAGGTAGGCTTGATTTACACCTAAAGTTAGGAATGTGCTCACATGCTACTGTTCTTTATGTACAGCTTTTGGCCCTGGCAAAAAGCATCTGTTTCACATGGCAGAAAATTGGAATCAAATTGACTTGGTTTAAATTAGTTCATTATGTGCTAAGTAGTGGTTTGGAGCTGTGGGTGTCATTGAAATGTTTTTCTTGTCTATAGAAAACTAGGAAATCTCCTAAAGTAAAGGTGGAAAATATTAACTAGTGCCAACAGTATTTGAAAAGAATGGCTGGAGGTGTCAGGTCTTCACTACATGAATCATGTCAGATCAGTAGCTGCCTTTCCTGAAGTCCACCTGTAATAGAGAGGTTTTGATGAGAAATAGATTTAAAAAATATGTGAAAGATAAAAGAATATGAGTTGCATTTCATGTAACCACAAGATTTAACAAACACTGTTAGGTCCACAGCAAATTGTCACTGAATCCCACTGATTTCTTGGGATTTAAGAAGAAATTCAAGTAAAAAGGACATTCCTGGAGGAAATACTATTGTAATCAGCATTTCAGTAGTTCTGCTAAAAGTGTTTTGCTGTTATATGAGATATATGGTTTTAATGAAAATCTGCTTTTGCAAAAAGTGCACTTCAGTGGTTCAGGGGTTTTCTGCTTTCCTGTCATACACTCTAGGAGGTATGGAGAAGTGGTGACTGTAGCTCTTCCAAGGAGCCAGGAAATCTGATTGTGAGCGATCTCACAGCATGAGCACTGTCTGTGATCTCTGACCACTAGCAAGTCATGCATCAGGACATTTCCAGACACTGAAAACTTACCCTAAGCAAGTGAGCCAGCTGGCCAGCTGAGTGATGTGCTGAAAAACATGTGTTGTCTCACTGATGAAGGAAAATAAAACCAAATCCAAGTTTAAAGATCGAGGCATCTATTTTTCTTTTCTAATTTTCACCTTAAACCATTTCAGTCTGAAGCCAATAAATGTTATTCACAGAAAAACACGGCTATTGAGCATCAGCTCTTTGTCTAGGCCACAGTTCCTCTTCAGAAGAGACTGCAAAGCAAATACTTACCAGCTTTTGGGATACCGGGATGCAGAGCAAAAGCTGGTACTGACTTCTCTCTCTCAAAGCTGTTACTTCATTGTACACAAAAGCCACTATTTATTTATGTCCTCAGACATACCAACCATGAATCTCATCAGCTCTCTGCTCCCTTTCTGAACCCCCCCTCTGCTAATTCTCTGAAGCCAAAGCCCTCAAGTCTCTGGATACAACTTTGGTCCCTCCTCTACTTTAAAGTTAAGTAAAACTTCCCACCTACCCCAAAAAATCCAAAAATATATTTGGCATCAACAGGAAGGATCCTAATGGCAGAGGACATTGTTTTGCCACCTAATAAAACCTTGTCGTGCTGCATGCAGAGCCTGTCTCTGAAGCATGAGAGGGGTGTGATGTATTTGGAAAGCACACACAAGGGAAAGCAAAATGCTTTGATTGGCAGAGCAGTAGTCTTAGCACAAGGGTTAGGAGAGCTGTGACTCTGGCACAGAAAGAGAGCTGGGGTATGATATGACACATCTACAAAATCATAAAGGTAATGAATAACTTGGATGTGAGGACCCTGTCCAGGATCCTCAGCACATTGCTAGAGCTATAGGACACTCCATGACATTCATGGATACCTCATGTCAGAGGTATTCATTTACAGAGCACACAGTGAACTTCTGGAAGTTGCTGCCAGAGGAGGGTGAGAAGGCAGGTAGGACCAGCAAGACTTCAAACAAGAATAGGAGAAATTTGTGTGCAGTATCTGTAATCCATATGGGAACACTAAGAAGACAAGGCAGGGATATAGCCTGTCTCATCCCTCAGTGATGTTGGGAAAGAAGATGAGGAATGCCTCCAAAGTGTCCAAGTTCACAAATTCTCCTCCAAAATAGGACATTCCCTTGGGGATAAACATCTTAAAAATTGTCCTGAAGCTCTACACGTGTTAGCAGCATTTAGGAGAATCCTTGAAATATTTAATCTGTAACACAGGCTACAACAGAGAAATTAATAGCAGAGGCTAGAGCGTTCTAAGGCATAGGTGGAAATTATTCATTTTTCCTGGAATTATTTCCCTTTTCAAAATTGTGACAAGTATTCTTGTTATGCAGTGTCTCTGAAGGAGAAGTGTTGTTCTGCTCCCATGGAGACATAACTTTGGTCATATTCCAAAGATACCATTTGTATTAATACAGTGTCATCATTGTCATTGTACCTCTACATATTTCCTGAGAGTATAACACATTGAATTCAGCTAATTCATTTTTTAATCCTTGATATTAAATATTTAATTTTTTTTGCCCTGGTTTTAGAAAGACCTATTGCAACCTTCCAGCCTCTTACTGCAATAAGAAAAGAAAATAATACTCGCTAACGTTTCCCATCCCCAGATGCCTGACAACCTTCAATCCTGGACACAGGATTCAGAAAAGAATATATAAATAAGAAATTAATCCTGCTTTTTCTAAGATGTGTACATTTTTTTACATACATGGATTTGAAATTTGAGTAGAATCATCAGTGGAACTGTGATACAAAAAGAAAAAAGATTTGATGGTATTCAAAATTTGCTGTTCACACAGCTTTGACTATGCCCAGTTGTGATCAATATCCTTATGTTGGCAATAAGGTGTTTATATTCAGAAAACAGTCTTTGACTGTAGAGAACTGATTAGTAATTTCCCTCTTACACTGGATCCCTGACTCTTGAACTGACTGACATACATGTAAGACCAGATCTCAGATCATTTAGGTCCATATGCATTTTAGAGGTCCTATTTTCCAGTTCTGGAATGTAAACATTTGTTAGACTCATTTATCCCACCGCCCCCCCTTTTTCTTTTCCTAACAGATTGGATTACTGCAGCATAATCTGCAATAACTGGTATGGTTTATGTTTAGCACTGTGCCTTCTTCCCTTCCTCATGTTTATGGCATTTCTTCTGCTCTTACACAGCAAAGCACACTACCCTTAGACTAGGCCTGTGTTCTAATGCCAAAGTGGAATTTCTAGAGACAGTACTATCTGGAGCAACAGGCCTTCTCATGTGCATTAGGATATCTCTGATAGTCCAGCCCGTGGGGCTATGGGCTCACTGAGGGCATGCATATGTCAGAGTGATCACATGGGCTTGTTCATTAATGAGCAGCAGCAAGCCTATCAGTAATAATTGGAATTGTTCAAGCAAGGACACTTAAATTAGGAAAACTCTTATTACCTACCCACACATTTGCAGCCAGTGCAGGAGGAGACTCTGAGGTTCACAGATCTGCTGTGGGTGCACATGTGAGGTCACGTCTATATCTCATCCCTAGCCCTGCATCCACAGACTGCCTGTGCAGCTCCCTTGCTCTCCAGGTGGAAAACCAGGGATCTACAGATACCCCAGAGAGTCACAGAAGATGCTGAACTATTATACAGTTGCTGGTGTCAAACACAGGGCTAAGGGTTTGGAGAGCTGAAGGTCTGCGAGATGGGCTTAGGTGCATAGAAGAAGGGACACACACTTGTACAGGCCCTTCATAAAATACTTCTTGTCTTAAAGTTTATGGTTTGAGAAAAATGATGGTAAAATCTTGGTGTTATTTTGTTTCTAGCAGAGACACCTTGCAAAATACATTTTTCAAAATGATGGACAACATCGGAGATTTTCTGTATGGAATTAGTTCAGAGGAGCAGACCTTCAGGTTTTTTCAAGGCAACTGAGCAAAGGATAATTTCATTAACTCTGTACGATGGATGCATGTCATAAGTCCTACTTCTATGTACTTTTTGGGATCCTGGAAAAACTTTGTCAACAGCAAATCAAAGACCTTGCCACAGATTTTAAATAAATGTATAAACTCTCAGTTTTAGCATAGTTTCTCTTTGATGCCTTTCAGGATAAGCAGTAAACGAAATACCAACTATATAAAAATCCCATTTTGTTGCCAGGTAACCTATTCTGTTTTCACTGGAATAACATGGAAAGTTTGGAAGATATTTAGGTAGGATTGAAATCATACCCTAGTAACTGGTAAATGGCCCTTAATACTGTGCCAGCCTTGATTTCCCGGCATCAGGTGGCTGGAAGAAAGCTATAGGTAAAGTGCAGCTGAAGGATAATTGCTATAAGGTCAATTGACAATAATGTCAACATAATTTAAACAGAGTAGCTTTTCCCATCACAGTTTACACTGTCTTGGAATAAGTGGAATGACATGGAAGTGATGTCTACAAGGAAGGGGAATTCAATCCTTTCTGACTCAGAGCACTATATATAAAACTCTTTTCCAAAAGCAGCTGATGTTTCAGCACTGAAGGTTGCTCCAGCTGCTAAAGAAATGCATTATTTAAAGAGACAGTGCAACAAGATGGATGTAAGAGGTTCACATTTGTTTTGCTTGCAAGAGAAATTTCTTACATGACTCAGAGAAATTTTTATGTTGTGTTTCAGAGTAGCACTTGCCTGGATTGAAGACAGCACTCACAGGCCAGGTGGGGGTGCAGGAGCTGATGGGTTTGACCAGCTAACTGGTTTTGGCTCAATCAGCTGTAGAATGGGAGAGACATAATCCTGTCAGCCATGGCACCTCATTACTCAGAGCTCTGAATATATCCTCAACTTGGCTATTCTGATAGCCTGGTATTTTTGCATTCTGGTAGTAATGCAAAAATAAGCAAATCAAACTAAAGTAATTTGTAATAGTTTGGTTTTTTTTTTCTTTCCTTTCTTACACGTCATGTCTTTGTGAACCACTGGGTCCCGCCCACTTCCCTACTTTAGCTGGGAGCTGTGTATGGGACAGTGGCAGCTGCATTAGGCTGAAAAAACAAATTTGGGGCAGATGTAAGGATCTCCATTCCAATTGCTATTGTGTGTTGAAACACCTTTGGACATAATGATATTAAAAATATGAGTATGAGCAGCATAAGAACTGTAGGAGCTAAGCTAGGTACCTACCTCCCAATGCCTTTTCTCACAATAGTAAGGAAAAGAGGCAGTTTGTGGGAATACAAAAGTTTATTGAAGAATTTTCTTTCATTCCCAAAACAGTAAACTGAGAAACAGCAACTTAGAGCAATGCTGAAGAGCCACATCTCTTGAATTTACTTTAAAAATTAACATTAACTCCAACAAGGGAGCAAGAAGATTTTTGGAGATTTATGCAACAATTTCCTCTTTTAAATTAGGAGGTTGTACCTTCGTTTGATGGTTTACCTTGTGGCACATTATGAGAACAGCCTTATTTCCTGTTTGATAAGCAAACACAGAAAACAAAGGATGGCCTTTGGGGGCTAAACTTTGTTATTCTGAGTGCAAAGATTTGTCAAAGAAGATAGAATAAGCACTCTTCAGCCTCATGGATTTTTTCCTTGCTAGCGGCTGGTCAGTCACAGGTGCCAGCAGAAACCCCACCAACCACTGAAATGTACTGGGAAGGGCTTTGTTTTTTTATCACCACATCCAGAGAGTTCCTAATTTACTCTGGTTTAAAGTGCTCCTTGTGCATACAGTGAAAATAAAAAGAGCTGCAGAAGGAACATGAATAAGTACAGAAGAATTTATTTGCAAATGTAACAGCTAAGGGAACAATTGTGCAATATTTGTGCACAAAAGACAGATTCTGGGGTACAATTTGATTGTCATTCACTTTCTAGTCCTCTATAAATAGAGTTGTAGCATCTCTGTCCTCTGGTATGTACCAGTGGAGCACATGGAGAGCTGAAAAACTATTCTTTTTTAGAGTGTATGGGAGAGAGCCTGGACACTTGGGAAAACCATAGGATAAATAGTTGAGCAGTCTCATTACTTCTAAGGGACATCCAATAACCTTTGTGATGCCAGCACCTTACCACAGAATTTTCCTGGAAACTGGAGCCCTAATGGGTGCTTGGTTCTCACAGTAACACCAGGAGGCCAAGAGAGCAGCCACAAGGCATCTGAGGTAGTGCTGAGAAATGTCCTCCAGCAGGAGACAGAAAATCACCTTTGGAGGTAATGTGCTTCTCCCATCTCAGTAAAGAGCATCAGGCTATAGTCACAAGTAAGCTATATCAGACAGTGTCATTTTTGAGGCTGGGCAATAGCCACAGGCCAGAGGGAAACAGAGATTTCATTGTGGTGTCATGTATGGGGGATTTTGTTTTCCATTACTTTTGTTTTTACAACCTAAATGACATTTGCTGTACCAGGAATGTAATGATTTGGAAGCTCAGTTTTCATCAGTTTAAAGTCAAAAAGGCCATCATTTTTTGTAGGATAGGGGACAGTAATGAAATTTTTGAAGGATGAAGGCATATTTCAAAGTAAACAGTTAAAATTATGGAAAAGAGAAAACAGCATGTGTTCTGGTATCCCTGACAAATCTGCCCCCACCCTGTGTCCCATTTCAAGTTTGCACACTGTACTTCTTCAATGCTGATACAAGCTTTGGTGGACATAGTAGGTGGTACAAAGAATAAATATCCTTTTGAAAAAAACAAAACCCAACCATTTTATTTTTCTGGCCATGTCTGTGTTTCCAGATGACATTACTTGACTACCAATATTAAAAAAAGCTATTTCAATTATCTAGCTCTTACAGCAAAAATATTTTTTGCAGACAGATTATTGTGTGAGGAATTACATGGAAAGCACGGAAGTTGTCCATGGTGATGAAATTTTCATCTCTATACTGAACAAGACTTGTGGCATTATGTTTTAGATGGTGTTCCATTTTTTTTCTAATAACCCCTGATTTTGCCAACATCCAGCAATTTTGTCTGTGCTTGTACCTAAGTATTTGTAGGTTTCAGATCTAGGTTCCTTTAAGGCTTTTCATAGTTGTCTGCACCTCTTTTTTCCCCATTTACTGTAGTATAGTAAAGCATGAAACAAGTAATGGTTTCTGGAGTTATATTTTTTTCAAATGCATTCCAGCTTCTCCAGACTTGTCAGATTCAAGGAAGGAATAAGAGATGAGTACAAAGTGAGGGCAGGGAGATGAGAGTAACGTAGCCTTAGGAAACCCAAGGTTTTGTTCCAGATCTGTGTAGTAAGACAGACAATATGAAGTAGAAGATGAAGATCCATCTAGAGGTCTGAGTGACAAATGACATAGATATATCTCCCAAGGTGTACAGTGTTCTTGAATCCTTTCAGGAGAAAAAGATACTTATATTACTTGGCTTCTTATCTGCTATTTTCTGGGTGGCAGTGGATAAGATCTTGCTGATGCCTGTGAGAATGATTGAATTCAACCTTAGGCAGAAGATTGCAATGATATAGATAATCTCGTCCCTAAAGTAAGCTTGGTGGCCTCAGCTAATTCAGTTTATGGGCTGCTTTTCTTTTCTTCTTTTCTTGAGAAACTTACATTCACCAGTGGCTTGGTCTACAAACGGTGCTAAGTCTTCCAGTTATTATTAATTTCATGCAAAGTTGATTAATTTCATGCAAAATTCATGCTTACACCTCTGAAACTCAAATCTTACGTATGATGCATGAAGACTCTGCTACATTCAGTTTCTTATTTTCCAGGGGCATAAAAGTGATTGAAGGAGGGGAGAAAAAACAACAACCCCAAACTTCATAAACATTCATTAAAGTCCATCATCAGTATCTAAGCAGCATGATAGCGTAAGGATATGTCAGTTGTCACTTTGTAGCATGCATGTTTTATTCCCAAATCACCCCAGTAACCTAAATAAGAAAGGCAAAATGCACAAAGAATACGGCCATCTGGAATACATAATGTGGAAAGATCTGCAATGCATTATATGGTCTGGAAAGTGGCTGGTCGAATTCCAGAGAGCTAAGATAGACTTCAAAGTCTGGCCGCACATCAGTGAAACTGCTGATCAACTCAGATATTTAAAGTGGGTGTAGATGAATGAATTTATTACATTTTTTTATCTGTTGCATTCATATGGGAAAACATGTCTGTGGACAAGCTCTCCACTGATTTCATGCTTGGTTCTTTTATTTGAACTGTATAATATATTTTCATAATTTTACATCATATTGCTGTTTTTAAAATGGAGTATTTACACACAATTTATACTGCCGTTGTACAAGAGATGAAAAAACTCAAAAAGCTCAAAAAATAGTAAAGAATCAGACATCACTCAATTACCTTAAAGAAAGGTTAGACAAATTTAATTTTAAAAAAACTAAAGATGAACCAAGCTGGGTTTCCACCTTTGTTCTGTTTTTAACTAAACACAAAAACATCCACTATTTGGGATTTTTCATATTTTAATTGCAAACAGCTTCCTCCTAAATTAATTGATATGTCTGACTCTTATTTACCCATACTTCCAGCTTCTTTACATTTGTTGGAGAAAGGGAAAGAAAGATGAAGCCATGTAGTTCATTGTTTTCATGTGCTGATCCTAGAACTTCATGTATCAGACCTGGGATTTGATGTTTTCAAGGTGCATTTTAACAAGCATATGGATAAAACAATGAATCTCTAAACTTTGATCATGTCTAATGGCACAAGTGGAGTATTCTACTCTTCTTTTTTTTCTTTTGAATATTGGTTTTGTTGCAATAGCTCATATAAAACGTCCTTTACTAGGCTCTCCAAAATAAAACTACTCAAGCTAAGCTTTATTTTACTATTTTACCTGTTGTTTAGACACAGAATTTAACTATGAGTCATAAATAGGTGATTTTTACTGTAAAATACCACCATTATATTCATGACAGTGTTTAAACAAATTAGTTAGTTTGTATTAACTTTTGTACTGAGTATTCTTCATTATGCAATTCAATTTCCTGTTTTTACAGTGCAAGTGTCAAGTAAACTTCTGGGAAAGCTGTTTTTAATTGACTTTTAATTATGGTGTAATACATCCATAGGACTGGTTGCATGGAGTAAGAGAACTGCCCATGGGAAATGCATTTGCAACTGGGTTTTAAGGTTTAACCTTTCCTGGGCCTGTAACAAAATCCCAGTTTATTTCATGCAGTTTCCCATCCTTCAGCCAGGCTAGCACTCACCCAGGAAAATGCAGCGAAATCCCTTCAAATACTGTCAATAGCTAGATCAGCACATACAGCAACATAGAAATTGCACTCCCTCTTAAAACCATCTCCTTCCTTTCAGGAAGATAAGAATAATTCTCTCAAAATTACGATGACCTTGGAAGATAAATTATGCTCTCCACAATATTTTTCCAAGCCATTAATGAAATAAGTGAGAGAGGTGGATATTTTCTGTAAAATGGACATGGTTAAGGACTGATAATTGCAGTTTGAGTGGATTTCAAGTAACTGTGACTGAAGATCAAGAGATTATTTCAATGACCATCTCCCTACCAGGGGACTTCCTCCGAAGTTCTCTGAAGCCTTTTCAGCAGTGCATTCTTCACCAAACCTCAAAAGCTGAGCTTTGAGGTGATTTACCTCATTCTTGCCAAGAGCTTTGAAATATCCATAAGGGCAATCCCTACGGACATTTGACTCATCAGCTTCCTGTTTCTACTGAAACCCAGATGTAAGAAATAATCTACTATGGCTGGAGAAGAAAAAAAGAAAGAAAAAAGTTGGCTGAATGTTTTGAAATCTTCACACACCACGGAAGTTTTGGTGTCATTTTCCTCATGTTTCATTCATACCTTTAAAAGAAGAGGAGAGGAAAACATGTACTTAATCAAAATCCCAGCCGCACTTCCTGACCCTATGTGTTTTGCAGATGGGAAGACTTAGAAAACAGATTGATTTTTAATCAATGTTAAATAAAGAAGAGCATCTGCTTCATGTAGTAAAAATGTACCAAATAGTCCCAGTCATCTGGCACAGCTGCTGCTGACATCACTGACTCAGTGACAAGGAAAGTGTGGTGGTAGCACAATGCACACCAAAGGTGGAGAAAAGGAGTGCCTGTGATAGAAAAACTCAGTATTCATGAGTTTGTTTACCACACTTGGGCACAAGACATTGGATGAAGGGAGTAATTCCTCATAAAATCCATGAAAAACAAAAAAGCCTTCTTTACAGTAGAAACAGATAAAAAAAGCTCAACTGCTTGAATAGCTTACCTTTCTAAAATGACTGCGGGCAGGGTGTAAACTTTGTTGTTTGGTTGCAGTCTCATTGTCTTGAAAGTAAAGGAATGCAAAATCAGAAATGGCTTGGGTAATAAGCTGGAACATTTTATTCCCTAGTACAAGTTGCTATTTGCAAGTGCAGAAACTCCTATTTGAGAAGGAGGAGCTGGAGCTATTTCTGCCTTCAAGAAAGGCAAGTAGCTATAAGTACACTGCCATGATCTGTTTCAGATATTTTCAACATTGAGAAAATAAAATTGCAAAAACCATGAAAACAAGGCGTTTTTAAACCATGAATAGAAAACAAACATAATAGTTGATATAAACAATGTATCAGTAACTTCAAGGCTAATTTTTACTAAGTCATCCAGAAAAAATATGAGACGTTTTATGTTTACAAACATACAGGTTCTCTTTTAGAATGAATCACTCACATGAAAGAAATGTTTCCTAGATAACTAGCTTCCAAGAAAAATAGTTTAACCAGCTATCAAAATGTATGAAAAACATGCTAAACTAAGAACAATAACATGAACCTGTGTGCAGTAATGTTTTAAAGAGTCTGAAGTATACTCTATGTAGCTATTTTGGGAAGATGTTTGGAACTCATTCAAAAGATATAGCTGTTTAGATGAAAGTCAAGAGTCGCTCCAGTTAATCATAATGGGATTTGACTTAAAGACCTCCCCAGGCCTACCTTATAAATTGAACCACTGAGGGCTGTTTAGTAAAAGCATAAGCTAAAATCATACACCATTCTCAAAGGAGTGCTAGCAGGTAAGAAAAAAGATCTGAAAACTGTACCCTCACTCCCACCCACCCCCCCCCCCAAAAAAAAAAAGGAAAAAAGAAAAAAAGAAAAAATTCAGGGTCTTGTTTCAAAGTCTCTAAGACAAAGCAGTCTTTGTCTTTTGAGCATTTTCTGGCAGGCCAGGATTTTACTTTGGCAAGTGTAAAACCAGTTTAAGAGCAAAGACTTGACTTTCTTATCAGCTACCTGCTGCTTATTAAGAGCATACTCAATCTTGTCTGTGCTTGCCGG
Organism: Setophaga petechia; assembly: GCA_024362935.1. Classification (NCBI taxonomy): domain Eukaryota; kingdom Metazoa; phylum Chordata; class Aves; order Passeriformes; family Parulidae; genus Setophaga; species Setophaga petechia. The sequence goes on along the minus strand of JANCRA010000004.1, from coordinate 25,009,474 downwards.
AACAAGCCATTTCAGAGGTTCTAGAGTAACTTTTGGAGTCACTTTTAAGGATACAGGATCTGCTGAAGATCCTTTAGAGATCTTAAAGAAATCCAGATTACCTTCACCACCATTTAAAAGAAAGGAGGGGGGAAGGTCAGATATATTGCTAACAAAACAAAAACTGCTCTGTAGCAGCTGGGAAAAAACAAACTGACCCTGCTTCTTCCTGGGGGCCAGAGTACTCCTATTCTCCTTTCCCAGAAGCTGCAGCTTCTAGCTCTTCCCTAACATAGCTGTGGGCTTTAAACCAAATCCATGTATTATGAAAATTAGGACTGTGTAGGAGAAAAATGTCCATATATAAAAAACATATTAAGGCTAGCACTGGAAGGAGAAAGGAGGAACTTGAGAAAAGTGCTAAACAATTCATCTGGGGTTTCTTGGGTTATAAAGTCTTACACATCTTAAAATGCTCATATTTGGCAGCCAGTCAAGACCAAGCTTGCCAGTCACTGAAAGTTTACTGGAAGTCTGAAAGCAGGACGCTTATCTGTTGGGTTTGGTTTTACATGCATGCCTTTCATCTTCTTGTCCTGTTTCATGTTTTTCTTATTCTTGTTTAAATGTTTCAATTTTTAAAATGTCCTAATAATCCTTTGAAGCATTTAATTTCCTCTTTGCCAGTCTAAGCCAAAACACAGACTTTATTCCATTTGACTGATGTTTGACCATGAGGATTTTTCATATCTATGTTTGCACACACACACACGTACGTACATACACACAATGCAGGCACACACATACCATACTTCAGAAACACACCAATCTGTTACAAATCTGAAAGCAATCTTCAGCCCAAATTCCTCAGGAGCTCATTCAGGGAGCTTTTTCAAGTGCAATAGAAGAATATCCCTTGTGTTCACAATTATTTAATGGAGAAAGATCTAGATTGCTTTCAGAGCGCCATCCAGCAGAAGATTGTGTGTGCCATTAGAAAAATAAGCTTTTTCTGAGAAGCACTGTTGATGAAAAGCTGAACTTATTTTGCCATGCAAACTATGCAATTTAATGCGTACTTCCCTTAGGAGGTGGCATGGAAAAAAAGACCTAACTGAAGTCTTCTGATCTAATGCCCAAAATATATTGCATTTATTTGCTTTATATATTTTAATGAAAAAATGTCTTTTGAAAATGTTCACATTTAGACATAAAAGAACCCAAATAATTTAAAATAATTACATTGTAAATGTCAGTTTTTAATGAGTGAAGCAATGAAGCATATACAGCAGGAGCATGGCAACATTGTCAAGCAGGTACCCACTTTATAAAGATGCACTCCAGCAGCAAACATTTTTTAAAAGCAAATCATTGAAGGGATATTATCTTTTTGTGGCTGTAGTCCATTTTTTCCCTTTTTAGAGGAGGATTTCAGAGCACTTAGCTTGGTCTCCTGGAAGTCCTGCAACAACCGACACCCATTAGTTTCTCCACTCTCCCATCCAAGAACAATTAAATTCTCACAAGGTTTTCCTTGTGAGACTCTAACCTTTCTCCACAGTGTTTTGTTGTTTATTAGACAAGCTAGAAAAAAATTGCAAAGCAATAGGCATCTCATTCATACGGAACAAAACTGACAGATTCTACCTGTATATTGGTAGGTTTATGCAATAAAAAATTAAATTCTGATTGTTTGATACAAATCTGCATGTTGTCTAGAAACTTCCTTATTTCTGTATTGAGTAAAGCAGTGATGAGTTTTGCTTTCTGATTGTTTCTGCTTTCCAGAAGGCCCTCCTGCAGCACAGTCAGTACATGACATGATGCATAGTAAGCCAAGCAGTGGCTTTCAAAAGAACTCCAGCCAGCAGGACACCTGTGATTGGTTTTCTTCATAGAGAGAGAAGACCTCTAAAATGTAAGAGGGAAACACAAAAGGAGTACTTGTTCCAGATAACTCACACCAAGCCCCTGATAAGCTTTCCTTCCTTCTTTCCTCAGGGAGACCCAACTTGACTATAGACAAAGAGAAATACCCAGTATAACACTGAATACTGAGAATACTGAGTATTACACACCTGTACTCTCTCAGGAAAACATTTCCACTGTGCTACCTTCTAGTCCAAAAATTATTTTTTTGGATAAGAATAAGAAATCTTACTATTTTTTGGTTTGTGTTTTTTATCTACCTTATAAATGATACAGGAAATAGTGAAGCCCAGACTCCAGCCTAAATGAAGACGATCAGCTAACAGATATACATCTCCTTCTTCATGTCTGGTTTTGTTGCCTTTTGCCCAGCCTGGAAATGAAATTCATGATAATTTTAGTAAGGAGGTAATATAAAAGAGGATCTTTATTTAAAGGCCTTCAGAAAAATTTAATGGAAAAATGTCCATAAAAGCCCCACTGCGCCCACCAGGGCCCAGTACATTTTATAGGTTTTAGGAAATTAGCATAATTGATAAAAAGCAGCAATTAGGAGAACAAGGGGTGATGCCATTCCCCCCCATGTCAAGCTCCTTCTCTTGAGGCCCCCTTCAGCACTATCTGTGCTTTGTCCAGGAGAATGTATCTCAAAGAGTTGTTCTCAGCCTTGGTTCCCAGAAGAACTGAGGTAGCACAGGGCCGTGTACCTCCCGGGAATTGGAACTCTGCAATTTGTTTTGTCCTTCTGCTTAGGGAAAGGCCATGGCAAAGTATTGTGAAAACTAGCCACTAACACAATAGGCTACAGAGCTACAAATATATGTTTGAAGGCTACAGAGAAGATATAAAAGAAAAAAGGCAAAACCTTAATGGCATCAGTGGAGAATGCTCACTTTTGTCCTCAGAAGTTCATGAAGATGTTGCAGAATCCCAAGAGTGGACTTGGTGCCCAAGTAGAACATCATGTGCCTTCTGATCACCAGATAAAGTGTGAGAGTTATATATAGTGTTAGAGGAATTGTATAGAACTAAAAGTATTTCTAAGATGTGTAATTTTTTTATTAGAACTGTGTGCAATTAATATTTTCAAGATATATTATTTATCATTGTCCTTATACTCTTCTGAAAATTACAATATAATGGGGAAAAGTAAAAATTAGTGCCATTTTATCTGTTGCATTGCCTTCTATATGAAAGAAGAAGAGAAAATTCAGCTATTTAAGCATACTTTGTATAGACAGAAACAGAGCAGTCAATGTTTTAGAGACATACCATTCTATATAAAATAGCAGAAATCACGTTTTGGCGCTGAAATTCTGTTCACTTTGCATAAGCAAGAAAATTTATCAATGAGAGACAGAGTATAAGCAAAAAGAGACTGATGTAAAACAGAAAAAAAACTTTATAGGAGAAGAGTTCTGTCACAAATATAATATTCCACGAATAAACTGAAATTTTGGAAATATATTACCAGCCCCATGCTATTCATCAGAGAGAGAACAGCTTTTTAAAACATCTGACTTACAAAGACTAATGCCATTAACAAATATTTTCTTAATAAAACCTTAATTAAGCAAAGACTTCTTAAAGCCTATGTACCCTAAAAAATCCTACAACACAGTTCTAACGCTTAATTTAATGCTTTCATAATTATTTCATAATTAGCTGGTGAAACAGATTTTTAGTCTATCCATTTACTCCACCCCATTTGGACTCAACAAAGTTTTTTATAAAATGGTCACAGGTGCTGCACAGAGATTTGCTTTTCTTGTAGGGCTTGCTTTATATACAGTAATTGCTGAATAAAATATTTCCCTTCTAAAAGGAGAGGGTGTGAGGGTCAAGCATTTTCTTTCATTTTGTTTGTTTGTTTGTTTATTTTTACTAAGGATCTTGTTTGAGATTTTTGGTGGTTTGTTTTGGTTTTTTTTTTTTTTTTTTTTGCTATAGTATTGCCTCCTTCTGTGATGGTTAAGGGGTTAATATGTTGGCATAAGGTATTGATCAATGCACAAGGGTAAGACCAAACCTGATCTCTTGCTTTGGTTGTGCTGGATGAAACAGACTCATACAATGCTTCAGTTATGATCCTTTTATTCCTTCGAAGACGTGTACAGCAGCCAAGCTTATCATGAGCTTGGAAAAAAAGCCCCTAGATTTTATTGGTGTATGAAACCTAGGAAACAGCAGGTCCTTGAGTCAGGTCTCCACATATAAGTGTGCAGCTTTCCTCTCCAGGGACAATAGGCTGCAATGTTTTAAATTATATAAGTAATTCAACGTCTGTTTCTTACTATAGTTGGTGGGCTGTCTCTAAACTAAGGGCAGCTCTTCAGACAAAATACTGATTAATTCTGGCTACAGGAATTTCAGAAATATAATAAAACCATAGTTTTGCAGTTAAATAATCCATGGTGTGAGCTGAAATTTGAAAAATGATGGGTTTACCTACTGTATGTAAAATCCAAAAATAACTGCTTTGTGGATTTTCAAATGTGTAAAATACATTTTTGTGACTTTAGTTTCTGTTCCCACATATTTTTCTAAAAATCAGTACATTTAAAACTCATTCAGGATGATACACAATGAATTAACTTCTGTATGCTTGGGATTATGCTTTTAAAAATTTATGTGCACATTTCTAACTGAGCTTCAAAATACATTGCTGTTCTTTAGCTGATATGAATTAAGCCTATCAAATTACAAAAATCAATTTTTACTGTATTTTTTTTTTTAGATCAGTACCTGCATGACAAAAAAGTACAAGAAAACAACATACTAGTGAATTCTCTCATTGCTTGTCCCATTATGAACATCTAGTTATCACCAGACTTTTTATGTGACTGCATGGAGTAACCCAAGTGTAGAAGCCTTAATATATCTATGGAAAAGCTGTGTCACACAGCTTGATAAGCTCATACTTGTAACTTTCAAGTGTTCAGCTACAAAGTCAATTAATATTTTAGAGGCATTTTGTGGGTTGCTTAAGGAATTTTTGTGTGCAAACATTGCCCTATGAAGAGAGTAAAAAAGAAATGTGCTTTCCAAATAAATGTACCCAATAAAGTCTAAATGACGCAAAACACATCTGGCTTCAGGTTTTGCAATGCACTCCATAAATAAATTTTGATTAGTCACAGGTTTGCAAATCTACAAAGCAAAGTTGTGACCAGTGTCTCTGTATGTGGGTATTCGGCTGGAGACCTTAGAATTTTGCATTTCACCGGCTTTGTGAACATTTTTGTAGTTGTATCTGAGATGCACTTTGAGTTTTGGCTTGCTCAACATAAAAGACAAAGCAAAATTCAAAGCTAAAAGTTCTGTGTAGGTAGAAGCAAGAGAAAATGATCATGTGAAAAAAGAACGGCTTCACGGCCAAATTTGCTTAGCACGACTTTTTGTTTTTATTTTCCCTTTAATACGTGAGCAATTTGTATTTCAAAACCCAAGCCCAAGCACTGGAATCAGGATTTAAAGCACAAGGTTTTAAAAAACATGTCACACATTCAAAAGCTGCTCGGATCTGTATCACTGTAAGTAGCGTTTTCTTTTCATTGTCATAAGGAAGCAATCTCAGTCCAGTACTTTGTGATTGTTCCAAGATTGTCAGAAGAGATTTTGGCTCATATCTGGAAGTAAGAGGGCAATCTCAGCAGAGAGGGGTAGAAAAAATTATGTGGCCAGTGGGCAGCCTTGAGAAAAGAGAAAGCAAGAGGAAGATGCTTGCAAGTAGATCTCACTGGTAGAAAGTGAATATCCAGTCATTCCCTTCTGATGCTCAATAAATACAGAAAATATCATCTGAGCCAGAACTTCAACATGACTTTTCTTTTACTAGAAGAAAGAGAAGGAATTTACCCATAATTAATTGTGCACTTGAGTGCAATGGAAAAAAATAATTAGAGGAACTTGCTAGCGTACAGAGTCTCCCAAAAGAGACAAAAAGCATGGGAAACACAGGACCAAAGCTACCCTTGGTTTCATCCTTTACCTCATCTACACTAGTTTATCTCTCTGAATGATCTGGAAGAAATGATATGCGTAACCCATTTTGTGATATTTCAAACTTGTCCCAGATGTCATCCCTCGGAATCAGAGTAGAGAAGTCTGTTTACGGGGAAATGCAATAGCTGCAATTTCTGGTCTGACAAAGTCAGTATAATAACTATTTAATGAGTTAGTGGGTTTCTGGTATTCTGGTTCTACTAACCACTTTTCTCCGATCAATTGAGACATCTCATTTTATGACTTCGAAGATGCTCAGAACTATGCTACAAGGCAAATGGACTAAGAGCAGTCAACAGACCTGCATTTTCATTTAAACAATACAAGTACAAATACAACTACTGTTCATCCCAGCTAGAAATTTACCTTTTAAGATATGAAAGCCTACCTAAACTATGCTGTTATTTCCAGTGCTTGGGCACAACATAAAAAAGTCCTTGATCTTCACACAGGTCAGATCTTCTCACAATTGGAAAGTATCTGTTTGAGAATTTTGTTCAAACTAAACAGGCACTTATGCAGTCTCTCACTGCACTAGCCAATAAAATAATAATAATAATTTTTTTAAATAATAGCAAGGAGCAGCAGATGTTGAGCTCATATCTTCGGCTTTCCAACCCTGCAGAAGCAACTGGATGAAAAGAACCAGTCATAACATGTTCGAAATTGATTGAGGAGGTTGCAATTATTTTGCACAACCTAGTTGTATACCCAAGGCCATCAGCTCCTCTCCACCTGAAATACACTGCGCCACAGGACAAGGCATTAAGTGGCAAAGAAAGGAGGTTGGGAAGACAAGACAGGGCTCAGATCTGAAACAGTGGAAGAGACAGGGTGAAAGAGAAAACTGAAGAGCAAAAAGAAGGGGCAAGACTCTTCATGTGGGATGGCACTGTGTTGTATAGGTATGCAAGTGAGTATAAGCATAACAGCTACTTGATGATTGGCTTAGCAAGGTGAATATAAGAGATGGGAGACACTGCAGAGCAAACACACAGAAGGGCCAGTTGAGAGCTCATCCTTATGACTAAAGCACACTATGGGCACCTCTAGCATTATTTCAGATTCATAGCCCCAGGTGTGACAAGGGTGTTGATCCTGTGCTGTTCCAGCAAGAGTGGACCAGAAAACCTGGATACCCCTGCCACAGATGGACAGAGTCACAAGGTAAGGTACTCAAAGCTTACAAGTCTCAGCAGATCTGCTCACTCCAGCAATGGCCTTTGAGAACCCTTCTTGACAAGTTTCCTAAGAACCTGGCTTTCTGGCTGGGGGATCCGCATGGCCTCATCATAAGAACCCTATTGTTCTGTAATCACATAATCAGGTCCAGGCTTGTGCAAGGTGGGTAAGTGTTCTGGAAATAAATATCCAAACTCATCTCCCTGAGAGAACTGGGAGATAGAGACACTTCAGGAGTTAAACTGAAAATACACTGTGTTCCAGGGCTCCCAACGAATATGAGTAGATGTTGATTTTTTTTTTTTTTTGGTTGATTTATTTTGTCTATTGTAACTTGTAATGAAGCATAAGAGTAAATTAGATGACATGTGCATGTTGTCTCAGGACCCTTGGTTCTCTGCTGCCCCACAAAAACAGCTAAGCCAGGAGAGTCCTAGAAAGTACTTACCTGCCTGCTGGCATTCATTACACATTCCCAGAAGCAGAATACAGGTCTCTGCAGCACTGTAGCTCTGTAGTTTGAGCAATGCAATGACAAGTGGCCAGGACATGCAGGGACAAGGCAGATATCTTCACAGTTAAGAAATGGTAAGCTGTCCCATGAGAGTGAAAAGTTTGGAAGGTCTGCCTGAGGCATGTATTTGGAGAACAGAAAACCTCAATGAGTTCTTGTACAATGCTATGATCTTTCAACCAAAAGAACAAATAATGTGTCTCAAAAGATTGCAGGGGACATGGCTATACCCTGATTAAACTGGAGAAAAGTCTTGAATGCCATGATTATATAGACACATAGACAATTCTATTGTAATGTAGTCCTCAGAATGGAAGTATACTTGAAGTTCCAGGCATTCGCTTTTTACAATGAGATATTAAATTTCTGATCCCTGCTTTCTTCTTCTGGCTCACAAATATGTGAGCAGCCTGCAGCCACTCTGCATTCATGGGAAGGTTTGACTAGATCTCCAGAGAAGTGTCTAGAGGCTGTCTGAACTCTGCTCCTGGCAGAAGCTGTTGTGATGAAAACCCAGAACTGGAAATGAAGAGACCCCATGCTGCCAGCAGCATGCTAGCCTGCGAACTTAAGCAGTCTGCTTGAGATTTCAAATAAATGTTTCAAAACTTCAAAATGTCTCTTAGGAAAGCATGAGGGGAAATTGGATTGCAGTTGCAAAAGAGGCTGAAAGAACATGCAGCCTCTGTTCCACTGCTCCACTGTCACAAACCCAAAGACATGCCTAAGTATCATGTAAAAAAGAGGAAGTAAGCAGTTCACAGGCTGGAACACATCCTCTGGCTCAACACTTTATTCTGGGATGGAAACTTTTCTGGCCCTGGTTTGTTTTCTTTATTTTCTTATTATATTTATTATTATTTTCTTTTCCAGGCCAGAGAGGCTGAGGAGCAGCCTTGTACAGCCATCTTATCCCATGAGACAATGGAGGAAAGTTTGGTAGTTTGGCTTTCCATGAAATGTTTGTCACCTACAGACAGGAGGATCTCATGTCTTACTTGGGCAAACTGCCTATAACTCCTAACTTTTTTGTTTTAACTCCTCAAAGCAGTCTAGTTTTTGGAGAGCATAACTGTTCGTTCAAAGCTGCAGAATCTATCTTCAGTATATTTCCCTACTTCACAGTTATTTTCTATGTATAAAATAATGGATCCTATGCATAAAATAATAATCTCTTCAAAGGCTTAACGCTGGTATTGAAAACAAGATAACTAAATACACACTGACAAAAACAAATAATGAAACAGTCTAGAAACATGATCATGTCTGTTTGCAAGACTGAGTTATTTAATTCATCCAGTCTACTAGTATCCAGATTTGCCATTTTCCTTTCCCAAGTTTTACTATGGATAAAGATTTTTCCTGTGATTAAAAATTTCTTCTAATTCAGCAACCAAACTGTTGCTAGGTAAGAACTATCCAGTTACGTAAAGTGAGACATATTCTTGGCCTGCTCCTATCTGCCTAAAATAAATAAAGATTTTAAAAATAAATATGTTATTGTTTATAAAGAATCCTGCCAGCACTTGCTAATTGGAAAGAAAAAACTCAGTCCGAAACATGGAACAGACAGTATTGGTTAAAATTCTTGGAAGAGTTATTAGCTACCATGCATATTTCTGTTTGTCTGATGGTATGATTTCTTGCAGTTAAAAGACATAAATGTGATCATCTGCATTCAGCAAAGTCATAATTCTTTTCTTTCATTCTTCAGAAAAATTATTAAAGAGATATATAATTTTAAACCAAGTCCCACAGAAATCACTGTCTGCTACACTGAAGTTTAACCCCATACCAGCTTGGTTTGAGGAATGACTCTACTGAACCTCAAGGATAAGAGGAGATTTCACATGCTAGCATCTGTCTGAATCACCCTGGTTGTGGTGGTGACAGTAGAAAAGCATTTGCAGCTGTATCATAGGAGTGCCAGAGGGATAGTTTGTAGTATGTTGCAAACAGAAAGTTGACCAAAAACTTAAAAAAAAAAAAAAAAAAATTAAAGGCTGACCTTGTCTAACATCCTGTCTCCAGCAGCACCTGATGCCAGGTGTTTCGGAAAGAGGCATATTTTTCTTGACCACTTTCCTAATATCCAATGACAAGCAGTTCAGTAATTCCTGGGCCTTCATAAGCACTAGCCTCCCATCAGATTTTTCTTCTCTGAATTTGTGCAATTCTTTCTTGAAACCTTGCACACCTAATATGCCCACTGTCCTGATGCCCTTTCTCTTGAGCACCCTGCAGAGGTATTTGTCTTTTGTTTTCTGCACTCATCTCATTTGATGTCCCCTGGTTCCTGCTACAGAGGAAATGATGAATGCTTTTTCCTTGTTATTTATTTTCTGTTGCACTGATTGACTTACTAGGAATTGCTAACAACAAAAGCCTCGCTAGCCTTTCCCGTAGATCTCTAGTTTAATTCTTTCTTCAACAATAGCATTTTCCCACTCTTGTTTTTTTCTTTGCCCTCTTCATTTCTCCTATGTCCTTAAGAGACTACACTCTACTCAAAGTGTTGGAGAACAAAGACTGTGACATTTTCTACTATGCTATTTTTATTTTCTCAAATAATTCCATGCACACAAATTATCATTTTAATCTATATAGAAGCATGGTTGAGGGTTTTTTCCTGTGAAAACCAAGATCTTATTTCTATAGAGAAACAGTCTCACCAGAGCTGCTCCAAATATACCTTAAGCTGGAACTTTTTTCATTGACATGCAGTTTACTGTTGCCTACACTGAATTTCATCTGCCATTTTCTTACTTTACATTTTAATTCTATGAGGCCTTTCTGTAGTTCTTTTTAATCAGACTTTAGTTCTACCTCCTAAATAACAGATAAAATCTGTTTCACTTCTTTTTCCAAATCTGAAATCCTTGTTGGCTTCACTGATGACCAGCTTCCACTGTAAAAAATGATTATTAGTTTCTGCCATCTAATTTTATCCCTTCTTTCAGTAATACAAGGTTTATCCACCATATCCTGGTGCTGATTAGATTCATGAAGAATCTCTGCTAAGGGAGAGTCCTGCTGTCTGATGGCAAGAAAAGAGCTGTGCATCCTCCTTGACACACTGCCCAAAAGCAATAGCAGTACCTGAAAAATTGCCTGGTCAGTAGCTCAGGTTTGGCCCCAGTTATCACAACCTCATTAACAGCTGCAGAGACATAGCAGTTTCATACCTCTTTCTTCAGTGCAATGATGGGGAGATGCCTGTGCTCTCTGTCTCTAATGAAAAATATTCCCTTCAATCTCAGATACATTATGACACGCAGGAAATCCAGCAGGCGTAGGCAAGCAGATTCTTCATCACTTTGGGATGTTTTCTTAGCTTTTCACAGCCTTCCCTGTGATCTGACAGCCAAATTGCAGAAGTGTCTCTGTCATCCACACTCCCTTTCCACCTTTAACCTCTAGCAATTGTAAATGTTCCTTAATGTGACACACGGCGTAGCTCCTGTTCCAAGTGCTTGGCATAATGACAGGACAGTTGTTCGTGCTCTCTCTGGGCTGTGTGACTGCTTCAACAATTTTTTATCTAGAAGGCAATTGCTCGAGGAAAATTTAGCGTATTTGGGCATGTGTCACCTAGAATAACTGTGTCCTCCCTCTCTCAGTTCATGGGATTTGGGTTAGGGAAGAAAAAGTATGGACACACTTCATTGTATCTTAAAGCAGATATAGTATCTTATACAACCTGAAAATCAGAAGGAAACATTTTACACATTTTTATTCTACCTTTTCTGAGGGTATTGACAATTACAGCGAAGTTTGAGATAAAACGAGGGCAAAGGCGCATGGGAGCTGGGAATTAGGCCAGTCACTCTCTGACACACAGGTCTGGCTTGAAATAAAATCACAATGACTTGCCAGTGTTCAGAAAGGGAAGTCAGAGGAACTCTAGCTGAAATGACTTAGACTTTTGTTTAGCAATCATGGTAATACTAACACTAGATGGATCCCTGTATAGTACCTAACCAAAAAAAAAATAATTCTGAAAGTCTTCCAGAAAACAGGAGACATGTCTCTATTGTCGTATTTCCTCTTCTTTTCTTGGCCTATGTATTTTGTTACTCTGTACTGAAGTATTTGAAGTCCAGTGCACAGTGCCAGTAAAATGATCCCTATGATTCAATTTGCTCCCACAGCAGAAAATTAGAGTAGAAAAAATACTTCCTTTGTGAAAAAGTATAATTCATTTGCAGAAATAAGAGAAAATTTCATCTTGCTTTCCTGTAGAAGAGCTTCCCTTTCTGTCACTGTGACTTCCACTCCTTAGGTTATGGTCATCTCTTTCAGTGTTTCTTTTTGCTACAAGTTGTCTGTCAGTAGAATTTCTGCTCAACGTTGCCCATCAAGAGAGTAAAGAGGAAATAGCTCTGCACTAGCTCTTCGGGTTACCAATTATGAGGGTCTCCCCTTTGCATTTTGACCAATTATTTAGGGAATCTTCCTCTGAAATTAAAAAATATCTTGGGACCAGCTTTTCCCCTTAAGTGAAATCATGCTCTAATTCTCCTCTGATACATGGCAGAAAAAGTCTGTATTTGGTTACTTTTCTAATATAACATGACAGGTCCCAGTAGGTCCCAGCTCCAAACCAGAATTTCCGCTCCACCCCATCCCATTTAACTGTAATGAAGCAACTGTTCAGACTAAGAGATGACGAAGTGACACCTGTGAAAATACAAGATCATAAATACCATGATGTCATTGTAAATCTGCAGGAATTAAATAAACTTGTGAAAATTGCAGTGTCTTTATTTCATACCATGTATCACCCATAAGGCAATCCTGAGAGTGTAGGTGTTGAGACAGTAGCAAGCTCAGCACTGAGCCCTGGAGACAGCCAAGACCTCTGCTGTCAACTCAGCTGAGTTGTGTTCGTTGCTGTGACATCATATGGTCACTGAAACACAGGTTTCCATTAAGTTCAGCAGACTTTTAACATGGTCCCAAATGCACAGCCTAGAGTTTCATCTTGTATATGTTACGTTTCCCCTCTGATTCAGAGATTTCATCAACCTGCAAATGCCTGCAGGCAGCTCTTAGGCCCGGACAGCCATGACTCCAGAGCCATGCCATTTTCCTTCAGCCTTTGAACAATGGGGTCCAAACCCCAAATCCAAGCTTTTTTTTAGTCTGTGGGCTATTTTCTGTCCTGTAGAAATCACCTGGGAACCACACTTAAGCTTTCTTCTCCTTCTGTGCCTCTGAAACCAAGGCTCAAGCCTTACAGTAGAAACTAGAGGCTTTCAGGGCTAGGATTTCAAAGGGCAAGAGCTGTGTTTGTGCACACAATATTTGAATACACATTTGTTGCATGCTTAATCCCCATCACGTGCAGGAGAAAAGGGGTGGATTTGCATTTGTAAAATAGTTGTGTCATGCCCCAGAACTCATTTGGCCAAGGCTGCCATCTACCACTTTGTGTGAGCCTGTAGTTTGCATCTGTCCATTTTACTGACAGTGTTGGATAATGTGTGGCTCCAAGAGGGATAAATTAGACTTTAATTTTTGACAGCCTGCCCTTTTGCCTTTTCTAGCCATCTGGGAGATTCCTGCTCTGGTGTTGCCCCTGTGCTGGCTTCTGCCAACATTAGGGTGCTTTCAGTTCTGTCTGGTGAGCCTTCACTTTTCTGTGCCCACATGCGGCCTGGAAGGTGACTCTATCTTTCCTCCTTCCTGCTTCACAGACCCAAGGCTGAAGGAGCATGTCAGGAGAACACCTGCCCTGATCAGAAGGATGGAGTGCTTGATTTTCTGAAGGTATGGTTTGAATAAATTATGTCCTGCTTTGGGGCATTTTTCATCATGAGATTCATGCATGTGCTTTCACTTCCACGTACTACTCTCTGTTGAATAGATGAGCTCACAAAAGAAATAATTAACATAAGAGGAGGAAAGTGGGAAACAGTATGCTCAAATCATTGGCATTGCCCATCCTTGGGACATTTCAACTGACTTTGTGTCTTTTGTGGCTTCACATAGTATAGTTTTCATGTAAATCTTTCTACTTCATGCCCCACAGGAGTATCCAAATGTCAGTTCATAAGTCCCCTGCTCCTCTCTCAGCAGATAAGTTATGTGTCAGACACAAAGTTTCTCATTCATTCTGCTGCCGAAGACCCCTGAAAAAAGATTCCCAAACCCCACAAACCCTTTACAAGTCGCATTAGCCCCCAGGGAGGGATGTCATAATAAGTGATATCTGACTATGGCAGATGTTTATCTGCATGGCAGCTTGGATTTTTCAAATATTCCTACTGTAATGCAATCACCCTTGTTCTTTTTCTGGGAGAAACAAGTATACTGTGCTTTGAGGGTAACTGATAGACTGTCAGATTTGTGGTCTGTAAAGAGTTAAAAAGACTGGAGCCAGTGTGAGAAAGCTCTTTTTTTACAACATTTCTAACAAGCTGAACAAAATCCAGGCCTTGTTTAATGAGCACATATTTTATACAAATAAGCTCAAACGAGCTTACCCATCTCTAATTAAACTAGAAAGGAAGCATTTGTCCTAATTGGACTGCATAACTGAAGAATTAATTGTGTGGCTGCTTAGAATTGCAATCTTATGGCCCAATTCACATAAAATACCTTCATGGTAGGACATACACAAGTTTTCTCCTGTCTTTAGACAACACATAAGCCCACGTGTGATATTGATGCTTTGGTTTTGTTTTTTAAAGAAAGAATGTTCACACAGACATACATGGGCTTTAGTGGAGGGCATGTACAGTATTTCAATATTCTAATTAGACCACGAAAGAATAGCTCTCTGTCACCGTAATTAGGGACTCAGTTAATTCCAACAGTGAAAATGCTGTGCTAACTTATTTATGAATATCAATAGGGTGACTATTACATCGACTTGGCTTCCAGAAACAAAAAGAAGCCTGACATGAGAATTCATATTTCTGTCCAGTAAGGCCTGGCTCTGTGCATGACATTGCAAGAAGCTCAGGGGCTGTTGGAGTAACACCTACCATATTTGGAGTGTCCTCATTAAAACAGAGGAGTAACACGGATAAACCCCTCCCTGTGAATCTTGCAAATCTCTTGAGCTCTGTTTACTCACTGGAGCAAGTTTTGACGACAGACCATGCAGTATAGCCAGCTCTGCTGTGAGAGAGAAGTGACACACACCTAGCCCTGAGCGCTGCCCGCAGGACTGTCAGCACAGATCCCGCTCCAAGATCTCTGCTGGTGATACAGAGCGCTGCACAGCTGTCAGACACAAGCCAGGGCATGAGGCAGGTTGGCAGCCAGAGGAACCTGACTACAGCTCATAAACTCAATACTTTCTATAGGGCTCCCATCTGAAACCCTGCATCTCTCTGGCCAAGCTCCTGGGACTTCACTTTAGCACTTCTAGAGCAGCGTTTTCAAACTAGTGCAAGTAATTTAGATGCATGACTGTCTTTCAAACTTCACTGCAAACAAGATGTTGAGTCACTTCAAAAGGCCATGAAATTCCCTACTGAGAAACAGTAGCTGTGAGAACACCAACCTTAATATTTTGTATACTCTAGCACTAGTGACAATATAGGTCTAGTGTCAATTTTCTCTTAGCTGGGAGTGACTATAATGTAGGTCAAGACTTGAAGATTTGGTTACATATGAATGTGAACAATGGAGGAAATACTATAAAGCATTGAGTGATAAGTTTTTCAGACTGTTCTTGATTATTCTGCCAGCAAAGAGAGTGCCATTATTCTACAGCATGGGCAATAAATATGTGTTATATTAGCTGCTCAGCTTTTTATTCTATTTGATCTTTCAATGCATAGGAAGTTTTTTCGTTAGACTCATTTTTTCTTCCTGTATCAGGTTCTCATTTAAATCTTCCAAAAGTGCCTATCTGTCTTTTCCTTATTTAGAATTTTTATTGTTTGAGTCATGCCTGTTTTCATTTATTTTCCAAGATGCACATAAAGTGGACAGAAAATCAGAGGATCTTCCTAAATTAGATGCAGTAACTAGAAATGCAGACCTGAATATTATGCAAGACAAAATTACAGACCTTCAAAAGAACACATCTGTATCATGTAGGCACTGTTGCGAATCTTGGTGGACCAAATTTAGCCAGGAAATGCATAGAAACTGGTTGAATTTTTACCTTGCTCCAGAGCAAACCCTCACACTCAATCTAGAGTTGTGCCAGATATATCAACAGTATGTGTATGCTTTTCCACATGTCCTAAATTAAAGCAAAGGAACATGAACTACAGGGACCAGAAAAAAAGTTGTAAATGCACTCCTTATGGACAGAGTTCTGCTCTTAGCACCATAGGATGCCACTTCTAAACCACTGACACCCAAACTTCCTGTCCTTCTGGGTCCTTGAGAAAAGGTTCAGAAAAGGTCTGGGTCTACAGCAGCAGTCCATCTTGTGGTCAGGTTTCCCTAGCTGAGACCTGATTTCCAGCATGTGCCACCAAGAATGTCTGCCAGGATGCCAGAGGTAGCAGCCTGTACACTCCTCACTTGAAGGGAGCCTTTATAATGGATCTCCAATTGTGTATGGAAGAACAGTCATTCTTTGGATTCCCAAGGTTCAACCACCTCAGCTAAGATTAACATGAGTCACTGTTAACCTACACTTCTGTTGGCACTTTAGAGAGGGAAAGAAAACTGACTTTGAGCCTCCTTGCTTCTATATGGGTCAGTCATAATGATTCATGTCCAGGATTTTAAATAGGCACATGAAGTGAATGATTGCACATTCTCGTTGCAGGTAAAGCAGTACAGAACATCCCATCTACCTTCTAGGAATTTTTATTTAAATAAAATTTTGAAGCAGTTGAGTGAAAATGTTTACTCCTAGGATGTGTGGACAGTACTGTCAAGGGGCTGTGTGGATTAAAGCATTGTTTTTAATCTGTACAACTGCCAATGGTATGTGGCCACAATAATGAAAAAAGAAGTTCTCATGCAAAATAACAGCTGAAACACGAGCTTTTCTATCCTGTATAAAAGAGTTCAATGGTTCCAGTCCAGTCAGTGACTTAAATGAAGAGTGCAATTCTCTGTGTGGTGTTCTGTGGGAAATAGGTTGCACTGCCAAAAACCTTGACACATAATTTGGTGCAGTTGGCCAGTCTGCTGCAGTGAGAGGAGACTGGAGCAGTCCAGAGACCAGATTGAGTCACAGTGATAGGGAAAGCAACTGCTCTCTTGAGAAAAGTCTGGTCTTTGCCTCGCAGCCTGTTTTTGCTATCTTAATCATGCTAGTACAGAAAATAATACTTTACCAAGTTTAGGAAATATATGTAAAAACTTCTGGTGTTATCCACGGCAAAGACTCATTGCAATACTAGGTACTAGGTAAAGGGGTACTTCTTAGCCATCCTCTTTATGAATACAGCATCCTCAGGCAACCATTACTGTTTTTAATTTAGCCTCTTCAAATTATTGTGTAGCATTACTCACTGCTTTCCCAACACAGTCTGTGTATCTTGGCCTGGAGTCCATCTATCTCACCACAGGAATGAAGAGTTAAAATCTGCCATCACTCAGACTGGTGTAAATGCTGAGAAAGTACTTGAGGCCAATGGAGTCATACTGGATTTATGTAGATGTAAGTGACAGCAGAATTATTGCTAAGTGTCTGTTTAATACCAGCAAAATTCTATGATGCTTTATGATCCGGTGTCTAGTTCTCAATTCTTTGCATTGGACAAGTTAAAACAGTATTTGACGCATTCTTAAGCAGCAGGGTATAATTTATTACAATCCAATTACAAAAGCGTCACAAGAGAAAGGAATCAATTAGTTAGACTGTGAAGGCATAAAGAGGCAGTGATAAGATGCACAAAGGCAAAAAGGAAAAGAAAAAACTTCCCAGGGTCAAATGCAGGAAGATCTTGCTTCTCCATGAAACTTACTTTTTCAGTTGACAAATGTTCATAAATTCGGCAGAGCAGAAGGAGCACCTGCCTCTCCCTGGGTCTTGGGACAGAGGCAGTGTGTGCCAACTGTCTAAGGCTGCCTGAAGGTAAAGCAGGCCCAGACTATTTTTGGAGTGGTATATTGACACTGATTTATGTCTGGTATGACAGACATGACAGTAAAGACAGATTCCTTGTCAAAAGGAGGTTCCTATGGAACAAAATGTTCTGTGTAACCCTTTCCTGAAAGAGAGCTTGGGGATACAGCATGTGCAATCAAAACAGAGCTGGAGGCAACACATGTAATCAGTGAAGGTATGTTGAGCATAAGCCAATCTCAGGAAAGCTGTAGGTGATATTTTTGCTGCATATAAATGAGGTTTGCCAGTGATAACTTGTGTCTTGAACCAATTTCCTGTTCAGAAATGTATGCTCATAAATTGTTCAGAAATCATAAATTGTTTCTGAAACAGCACCTTCCTTCTCATGAAGAACCACTTAAAATTATGGTTATGGGGACACAAACCCCCCAATCTCTTCTCATATTTTGTACTTCTCTGTTGCAATGAGTTGCATTCTGAGTTCACTGTGCAAAATTTTCTGTAGCCAATGTAAATCGTCCAAGCTGTGCTGAAAGCAATATAACTGCACCTTTCTCACACCAGTAAAGTATTTCTTGTGTTTTTCTAGAACAACAGAGCTCCTCAGTTTGCTTTTGCAGCTGGCGCATAAGCCTGGAAATGGACAAGCATCTCATTGTGTGCATCCCCTCATCCAGGCACACCTCGAAAAGGTAACTGAAGAAAATATTCTGAGGTGCATCAGAAAGCTTCTGTGCTAATAAACCCTGTAAATGCTTTTTCTCATCCTTTGCATCTGCTTGTTTTTCTCTTACTGATGTGAATCTGTGCAGTATATCCAAACACTCCGCAGCTCTAAGTAACAGAGACAAAGCCTCCAATTGTTCAGCTTAATGGCATGAGACCATTGCTCAGTTATATGTGATGAAGTTTTCAAGAAAGACATCTCTCAATAACATGTCAACAGGGCAGCTCTTTTCTGTAGGGTCTAATTAGAAAGTCTTTGGCTTGCTGATGTCCTAGCCACAGAAAACCTTCATAATAAAGCTCATTCTTTGTTCGTAATTCGTACAGTACTATTGGAAGGAGGTACAACACAGATCAGAAAAGACCAAAATTCAAAGGAAATCAAGTGGAATCAGATGACTCAACAAAAGAAAGAAAACATTCGTGAAACTTATGTTCAATTTCCTACTGAGACTGAGTTGAAAATTACTTCCAACTTTCAAGTAATATCTTTAATAGACCTAACTGTTAAACACCTTTAGGTTCTCTAAAATGTCTTCTCAGATGTAGCCAAAAATAAAGTTATTCTTTTTAGGCTCGTTTCCTGTGAGTGTGGTTTTCAGACAATCACATTATTTGAGTGAACATGCATAAATACATATTTAGAAATTATGGGAATGAGTAAAGGAGGTAGAATTTATTAGTGCCCCAAGGTAAGGAACCTTTCAGAGCTGCTTCTTGGAAGCTCATCTTCAGGGCACAAAATCTGAAGAAAGTCCTCCATGGTAATTATTTTCATTTTTTTGCTAAAATCAAAACTAGAAGAGTTAATTTTATTTTGAGTAAGGTGCATGATGGAACTACTTGAACCAAAAGATGAAATATATCCATCATTCTTCCAGTGTTACCTTTTAACTTCTGTTTCTGTCATATGGTACATCTGAGTCCCCTCTTTAGGGGCCTACTTATCTTCTCCCATTCTCCAGCTATGTCAGTGGAAATGGATAGGTGGTATAACAGTAAAAAATGCTTCAGCAGACTCTGATATACGAGACAAAATGAATACCATGTTCATGGTCAAATTCTGAATTCTTTAGCATCTCTACCTTGAATATGATTTATGTGCTCATGATGGATATAAGATAATGTAAACTGCTTTAGAAACTCCAGAGGCAAACGCACCAACTTCTGGGGCAGTTTTGTTTCTCTAGAATAACTATAAAAATGATACAACAACACGATCACTGTGCAGTATACAAAGGTAACACATGGGTATGACAAACCAAAGACAATAATGAGATGTGACAATGCCCAACACTTCTGCAACTGATACAGAGATTATAAGGATTGGGTTTCCATTTTCATATTACCTTTGGCAGTAGAAAAACTAGACTACTTGAACTTTCATCCTAGAAAGAAAGTCACGAAATCAGATGGAGTTTCAGGTCAGTTTTCCTGTACCACAAGTTTGCCAAAGGGAAAAGACCTCATCAGAATGTGTCATAATCAAGAGGCTCTGTACCAAAATCCTTTGCAGAAAGGGCTACAAGTCATAAAATTCCTTGAAGTGAATAAAGATGTATAAAAGACAAATGCTGTCTAACACTGACACTGTCATTTCTCTGTAGCAGTAATTACATCAGTAGAAGTAATTGCAGATTGATGGAGCATTATTTGTTTAATAGAGAAAGAATCTCTGGGAAAGATCTGTTAAGATACTAGTATTGCCTTGTATCGTCCAAAGAATCCTTTTCCAAAATGTTTCTACTCTTACCTTGCTCTGAAACTTAGTGCTATGCAGGTAGAACTCTTCATAGGAATTCTCTAATTTATATTCAAACTAACAAGAAAGTTCTGTAATTAGTTACAAGAGGAAAAAATGCCTTTAGGCAGTGTAGCCGTATTTTTTAAGACCTTAACAGAGAGAAGGAATTTTCTATGTGTTTAGAGAACGTAACAATAAAATTGAGATATTGATTTTACTTCATTTAGTTATCAGCAGGATATTGCAATGGTGTCTTTTCTTTCTCATTCTTTTTTCTGTACTCTCTACCACATCACCCTGAAGTCACCTTTCTCTTCTGTTCCTTCTTATGCTACTCTTTCGTGTTCTTTCCTTCATCAATATCCTTCCTTACTTCTTTTCTTTTGGGGAATTTTTTTTTTTTTTTTGTCATGGTGCCTCTGGCCTTTCTTTTTTGTCTTTTTTTTTTTGGTTCTGTTATGTACCTTAATATATTAACTTACCCTTTGTAAAAGACCACCATGTGGGTAGGCAAATGAGTGTGTCTTTGGCTCCGGCCTCTGTCTCCTAGGCATGGAAGGAGAGCTGGAATGGATGAGAAGCTGCCATGGGGTCATGCCATATGGCTAGTGTGGCTTCCTTTGCCATTTTGAGAAATAAAGCCCAAATAGAGAAGGACCTTGAGCAGATAGTTCTTATTTGGAGATATTTGGAAAAGAGCCCTTCATTGACAAAGTTTCTGGGGAAGTTACGCAAGAATGACTCCTGCCTTTGGTTGGCTGTTTTCCCTTTTACACTTTGTGAAACTCATGGCTAGAAGTAGCGACATCAATAACAGAAATGCCAGCTCATCTGCCCATTTTCTCCCGAGGCTTTCCAGTACTTTTGCCAGAACCTGACTCATTAATGATCCATTTGATAGGCAGCCCTAAAGCCAGAATCCCATGGAAATGCCACATATCTGATTGGCTGTGCTGCTGACTTGTATAAGGAGATCTTTAACAGTAACACTTTCCATTCCAAGGCAGTCGCTGCTTACCCTCAAAAACATGACTAAAGAGGCTAGACATGGACCACCTTATTTTACCGAGTAAATGGTCTAAAGGTAATGAGGCTACTGGTCTGCTGAATGAGGCTTGCACCTCTTTCAGCCTAACACTCCATGAGTGCTCGTTATGGCAGCGTACCCAGAGGAGTACAGTCCACGAGCCCACTCATCCACCTCAGACAATGCTCAGTCACCATTGCTCAAGAAAGAAAGGACAAGGCAAGTAGCTGCTGGTCAGGCATGCAGCAGGTCAGTTCTGAATATGGTGTTTGTGCTCAAACAAAGATGTAAAATTAGGATCCAGTGAGGATAACATAACCTCTACCTACCCTGTGACAATTTCATTGCAGTGTTGACTGGCAGTGTCCCAGTAATTCCACAGAATGGAGCTGCCTCACTGACACTTCAGCCACAAAAGCTAAGATCATTCTGTGCAACCCCCAGATCAGGTTAGCTGTGTGCCTCTGTGGAGACACAAGCCCTCAGTGAAAATGGAACAGTAATGCCCATATTCCAAGAAATTTTAATTTAGATGTTGACAATGCATTTGTTCTTGAAAATTTATCCGTAAATATAGCAATGTGAAACAAAGCCCAGATCTTCTGATGCTTAGTGAATAAATGGGCCCAAATGTACTTTTCAAACAAATTACTCTTCAGATTTTTTGAAAATCTACTGTCCTCAGCAAGCCAACACAAGTATGACTGAAAATAAAACTGTCCCTCAAATGCTGGTCTGTAGTAAAATTCTAGTTAATGTGCACTATGCTGAAAATGCATGTGTTGGTTGATTATTTTCTCCACTATATCTGGTTTTAGAAACACTTTACTTTTTGATTCTTTTACAGAATCCTTTTACAGAATGTGATTCTTTTTGAAAGCCCTGGGTAATACTACTTAATCAAAACTTTTATCTGAAGCTTTACAGGAAGATGCCAATATTGGCATCCTTCATCTTTGTTCAGAAATCCTGTTAATATTAACACTATCTCCATCTACAAAATTATTCAAGATGGTAGATCAAGGAATAGCCCAGGTAATGACAGATAATAGAAGGTTGAAAGAAGCACTCCGCAAGATTTTTTGCTCTCTGGTCTCTGAAGTGCTTTGAAGCACATCTGAAGTAACTAAATGAACCTCTTGTTTCCTAAAAAGCTTTGAATATTTTTGGGGATTGCTATTTCATCTAAAGAGACTACTACCTGTGTCACAAGTCTGATGAATCCTGTCAGTATAAGGTTACTTATAAAGGCTGAAGGAATATTTCTATTGATGATAGTAATTTGCTTCACTTTTTCCACCACCAAACTTGCTTAAAAAGACAATAGTGAATGAACTTCTCGAATTTCATCTAGTGGTGTTTCATTGTATATCTTGTCAGAAACAAAAAGGGATGAATGGAAGGAATTTCTAATGCTGCATACTTTCAGATAACCAATAAATGGATCAATTAACTAGTTGTACCTGGGGTAATTTCCCTAGAAGGTTTACTTGCCAATATTTATAACAATCATCTAATAGAAGGAACAAAACCAAGCAGAATGATTATATTGTAGTTCACAGAAAGCACAGAGCTGAGTTGTCTTATACATATATCAGAAAATGCATTTGGAGCTCTTTTCCATTTTCAAACATGTTTATAATACAAAATAATACTAATAATACAAATTGAATAATGTCAATGCTAATTTCTTGTTTAAGTTTGTTTTTGGCATTGAGGCTTTTTGGGCTGACCACTAGCAGCCAGTAGGAGCAATCAGTAATACTGGTTTCCCTTATTCTGAATTGCAGTGGAACTAGGTGGTTGCTGTGGGATTCCTCCAGTGAGGAAGTCTCCATGAGGAGAGTTCCACATGTAGGTATCCTTAGAGAGCTGTTATCATTTAGGTACATCTTAGCAACATCCAGGACAGTGGGAAAGGGTGCTGCTTGTCTGATTTTGCCCTCATTCTGTCTGACATCCAAAGCAAAACTTAGGATCAATACTGTTTCAGTTCCAGAGAGACATCTATATTGCAAATGTATATTGAAAAGTGTATTGAAACACCCCTGATAGAAACATATGGAATAAAGAATGTAACTAGACTTGTTCATCACAATCACAGTGTTTCAGCCATGAGGTGTGATAAAAATGTTTCACCTTAGCCCCTGACAAATCCTGTTCAGAGAGACGTTTGTGTCTCCAAGGAGACAAGTTTAGAAATGTCCTTCTTTATGCGCAGTTTTCCTCATTTGGGCACTATACCTCCTCATAGCTGTACCTAAAAAATAAGACAATGGCTTAAGCTCATATGCTAGTAGGCCAAAGCCAAAAGGATCAAACACAGGTTATCCTAGTCTGACCTCCTATGAAACAGATGTCATTGGATGGCAGACAGGACGCATGCCCTGCAGTTTAGTTTTCTCCCTCTCAGACTAGCCAAGAGACTGCAGTAGACATCATTGCTAAAATGATGTGGACAAGTTGCTACAACTAAAATTGCACTAGAAATTAAGTATATGTATATATTTAATAAGGAAATAATCCCCTTCCACCTCACAAAGGAATGGGGATGCAGTCATAGACAATGAGATCAATAAAAACCACCTTGTTGCATAACTGTTTAAATTCTAGTGACACTGTCAGAGAATGTGCCCTGCCTTCCAGGTCTATAGCACCTCTGTACCTTGGCAGCCAAGGCTCAGAGGTGTCTCCCCAATTTCTGATTCTGCAGACTGACAAGTGTAAATTCAGAACAGCATATTCAGTCGGTGTCTCACAGGAAAAAGCAGAACTTGAAATGTCTGGCGGCAGAATATAGTGACTTCTCAACAAAGGCTTATACCAACATAATAATGGATTAATCAGTGTTTCTACAGCTCATCTCCCCCCACAAACTATGGATCTTTCACACTTATCCCTCACTTGCTTGACTTTGGCCATTTTTAACTGCAATTGTATTCTGTGAGTACATAGCCTCCTGTTTTCCCCTCATAGTTTGTTTCTAAGGTAGCAAAAATGTCTTCTTCTTCATTTTTGACTAAAAGACTACTTGAGTTGCAGGTGCCCCCAGTGTTTCTGCTATTCATAACTGCAACTTTGATTTAGTATTAGTGATAAGCCACAGGATTTATGCTTTGATAGATCCTACACTGGTTAAGTTGTAATGTTTAGGGTCTGGATAAAGTGCTGACCAGCTCTGCAGACTGCAGTTGAGTGCTTGAAAGGATTGTGAAGAACTGTGTGACTCTTTCAGACCCAGCAGATTCCAGAGCAAGAGGGACCTCAGGGATTTATCAATGAATCTAGAGCAGTTCAGCGTTCCTTGCTTAATATCTAAAATAAAATATCAGTTCTCATTGTTGTATTTATACAGTTACACAAGTTAATTCAAACTGATTAGAAACATCTCTGAAGAAACCACATGTTTTACCTTTTTAAATGGTTACAGTGAAACAACTTCTCATAATGCCTATCTGGGGAGGAAAAAAAATTTAAAAAAAGCTAACCCTCAAATTAAACCAGTGGTTCAGATTTTCATCTTGCTCCCCTGTGTGATTTGAAGAAGTAAGGAAGAGGGAGAAAATGGTCTTCCTTCTCACTTTTTTTGCCATATATTAAATTCTAATATTTCTAGCTACAAGAGCGACTAAATAAAAACCAGGCACATGTTATCTGTGGTTTTTAATATTAGATCAGCTGAAAACTGTCCTCCTTTACTAGGAAGTGCCTGTATTTGCCAACAATTCTTTGTGTCTGACTCATTTCCTTATTACCTCTCTCCCCTATTCTGTTTTCCCTTAAGGGGTTGACTTTCCCCCACCTCAAACAAAAATAATTTCTTTGGCATATGAAGGTCAAGAACAGATTTCTTAATGTCTGCCTGCTTGCATGCCTATCTCCCTCTCTCTGTCTCTCCTTCTGTCTGTCTAGTCCTCTAAGACATCTCTCTCTGTAGGTTCCTGGAGCACAAAAGACAGTCTTTGCTCCATATTAATGATTTTGTTTTGTTTTGTTTTGTTTTTTTTTTTTTTTGTTTGTTTGTTTTACAGGAGATGAACCCAGATGTGCCACTTAAGATTTCTACCTTTAGTGATGTGATCAAGAGGTCTACCTGTGCTCTGCAAACCTGACTCAGTAGTCATGCTGTAACATAAAGAAGTGCATATAACAGCAGGAAGGAATTAAGACCTCTCTGAGCTCAAATTTTGAGTATCAAAGCACTCTTCCTCCTTTGTGAACAGTTCAAGGGGGCAAAAGAGGCTTTAATGGACTAGTCTCTCTCAGCTCCAACAATACACTATGACCAAGAGAAAGGTAGCATATCTATTTCTCTTTACATTGATGGTGCCCAAAGTTTGGAGGATGCTCTTTGTACATTAAGCGCATACTGAAAGGATTTGACACTACCCTTCTGCTGTCTGCTTCTCCTGTCTGCACAGGAGACAACTGCATAGCATATATAGCGTTATATGATACACAGAAGGTAGAGCACAGAAGCAAAACATCTACAATATACATAGTGTAGGCAAGCATGCTTTCAGTCTTGCGTTTTTATGATTTAGCCAGGAAGGGAGCAAAGGTTGGAACACAAAAACTGCACCCCTACTGCTAGCTAAAGTAATAGATGCCAAGGCAATTAGTCAATCCAGACAAGGAAAAAGCCAAAAGGAGTGCTTTTAAGCAAAGCAAGAAACCTTTAAGATCTTCAAATCCCATTACTCTGGAGTGGCTTTTTGTTTCCATTCAGAGAGAATATTCACTCTCTCCATTTATGTTTTCATTTACTAAATGATCTACAGTTATGCTGTAGATGCTGTTATGCTGTATCTAAAGTTATGCTTTCTGCAACTTTCAAAGTGATTTTTCTGGCACTGTGTGTCATGTCAGAGTTGAGTGTTGTAGGTAAGTTAGTTGATCAGACCAGGATTGAAAGCAACACAGTTGTAGTGCACAGGAGTGACCAGGAAAGAACTCTGGAAATGCTATATCACATAGGAGACCACTAAATTAAGAGCAGTTTTCATCTTTTATAACGATGGCTCAAGTAGAAGAAAAAGTTCAGACCCAGGTAGTGATTTGGGATATTCATCCTTAGATGCAGTAATTGAGCCTGGCCTTCAGGGAACACTCAACCTTCTTCCTGAAGGTCAGATGACATTTCACTGCTTCAAACTGAGAGTTAAAAATGGAAACATTGACTATCTTTAATCAGAATTGAACTCCCGGTGTGCGGGAGTTGGGACAGCCTAATAAGACTCTTTTTCCAAACTCTGGCCTTGCTGATGCCTTGAGAGGCTGACCTGGAAGAGAGGCTAGATGGAGTTAGAGAATAAAGTAGGTATTTGTGAAAGGCCTTAAAGGATACACCTTGGGCAGCACAGGAGCCGGCCAGGGCTACACCCAAGATGAACCCAAAATGGTCACAAAATGGACAGTCGGGCACAGGGTCTATCTCACACTGTGAGTAGTTTTTATTCACATATTGCAGTTAATTGTCCAATTAACAGGTTATGAAGTCCCATCCTCCTTGCTTTTCTGTCTTCCATTCACCAATGTTTATGCTCTTGGACCTGAAAATTGTATTGGTTGTCCTTGGTCCCAAGCTAGAAAAGGAATTGTTTTGTCTATCTACTCTGTGAAGAGAGCTTACTAACACTTAATATGAAGCTCAGAACTACACAGTAAAGCAGCACAGAATCTGAAAAATATAAAAGCTGAAACTAAAGGCATCATTGCAAATATTACTGTCCATAACAGTTAGGAAACCAGTCGAAATGCTATGTAAACTTCACAGCATTTGTAGAAAGAGATACCGAAATTATATACTGTAAGTCTTCTCATAACAATGTCAAATATAAGAGTAATGCTTATTCAGTTGGGAATTGTAAACATGACTACTATCAAAACATACTTCCTGCCAGTACTAAGCTGGGCACAGTTTTATTTATTACTCCTAGAGGGTTATTCACACCATCAAATTTGGACATCTCACTTAGGTATGATTCAGAGGATCAACACTACATTCCTTAAAGTCAACAGAGAGAGATGTAGGCACTTCCCAGGCACAGGGTAATTCTGTGTAATTAGGTCAGATGCCTAATGCTACATGAAGTACATGGTTTGTATGCTTCCTGCGAGAGACTTGCTGGCTTTGCTAATTCTATGATTGCTGCCCTGGATGGGATCTCCTTGGGTTGGCAAATATTGCCATTTCTCCTTTTCCTGCCACCACAGACTCAGCCCGTCAAACCCCATCCTTTCATTTTCACATCTTACTCCTGTGGCCACTCTGTACTTTGCTCTCTTCCCATGGAAGTCATGAACCTCTGTGTGAAAGTGAGGGCTGTGGGAAGGGTGGTAGGGGTGGGGGTGGCACAGGGAGGGACAGACATCAACATTAAATACTGGGATTAGCTCAGTTGGTTGGACCACAGTGCTAATAACACCAGATTTGTGGGTTCATCCCCAAATGGACCACTCCCTTAAGAGACGGGTTAGATGATCCCTGTGGGTCTCTCAGAATATTCTGTAATTCTGTGATTAGGGCTGCAGACAGCCATGCACAGGTGTGATGAATGTTGTGGGTACAAGGTGCAGCTGCTCTTAATACATCCTTCTGTCACCCTGACCAACTGCCTTGGCTTCTCCTGTTAGCTGCTTCGCTGTAGCTGTCATCTCTTGAGACACTTTTTTATGTGTTGATAAACTCTGCAGTAAAAGTTAGAGGAGAAATATATATAGTTAAGTCGTGATGTGTTCAATATATTAGCTGAATCAAATATCTCTATGTAACATGAAAGTACGCTGCAGGCACAGCCTCTCTATGTATTTTCAACATTTTGCTAACCCCAGTAACACAAACTCAAGAAAAGTCTGCTCCTTCACAGAAAATTTAGACAAAAATAGCAAAGATGACTTTTGATGTCAAGAAAATGAACATCTCCACAGATCAACTGTGATTATATATCTTTTTACAGACTGAAGAAATAAAGTGAAGAAACAGATCATGAAATAGACCATGTTTGGATTGCTCAGAATGGTGTAGGCCTGATGCTCAGAAATGAAGTTGAGAGCACCTAAAGTGTACAAACGCTTAATTGTATAATTACAAAAGCATAAGCTGTCTGGCTACAGGAGGAACTTCAACTCTGAGAGGGTGGGAAAATTTAACCCTAGGTATTGTAGACTGCTATTGTTTCAAAATTGCTAATATAGCTTCAGCAAAAGATAGTGCCTGAGGCATGACCAATTTTAAATGCTGTCTTTGCATTCACTATGTTTTAAAATAACAGTCTGGGTAAATTAGTCCCATTTGGACAACATCTGCTCTTTCTCAGCTCCTTGGATTCTGCTGCATCAGAAATTAACGTGAATAGAAGATTTCTAAGTTGCCTAAAAAAAACCAAAACCCAACATTTTACCCCCCTTTAAATAAGATATATGATAATGGTTTGCAAGTGTAATTTTAGATCACAAAGGTTTAGAGGGTTTTCTTTTCTTATGACTATTGCAACATGTGGTCTGGATAAAAAACTGGCTTTGGTTACCAATAGTGTTAAACAGGAAAACAAAACTCCACATGACTCAATGCTTGAAAATTATTTAGTCATGGCACACAATAAAATTTTACAATTCAATACAATATATTTTCTTAAGCTGAGCTCACTTTCATTAAAGCAGTGGTAAAGAGGCAGCACTGGAAGGAGTTTATGGGCATGGTGGGTCAAATGGCCCACTTAGGACAGGGCAGAGGTTGCCATGAGTGGCAGCACTACCCTAGGAGCTCTGGGAGCTGGTGGGGTCCCACAGCTCTTAAGTACTGACACATTCCCAGTACATCATGCTGGGAGATGGGAATGTGGTAGTGGTGGTGAGAGCTGCATCATCCTGGAAAGACAAAGCAGTCACAGAGAAATAGTTTGTGGAGGCTCTGAGGAGGCAGGTGAAGGGCCTGCTTCTGTCATGTAGCTGTCTCATCCTCTGTTTCTTTGTTTTTAAATATGAATAAACCTCTCCTTGTCTGCACAGCTCAGTTCTACTGCTTTCATCTCCACACTGTCTTGCAGAGCAGAGCAGCACTTCTGCTCCTCCAGAATGTCATGAACATAGACACAAGTTGGTCTTTTCCCTTGGAAATGAGTATTTTCAAAAGGATTGGCTACAGCACTTTCAAAGGCTTGGTGAACTCAAGCCACAAATATCTCTGCAGAAATGAATGCTTGAGTTCCTCACTTCTTGGTTTTTCCTTCATGATTCAGCAAATTCAGCACCAAGTAAACACAATTGTGATAACAGCTCTGGGACCTCTCTTCTTGGCTTGATCTGGAAAAAATTCAGTGAAAGTTCAGACAAGCACAGACCAGATAAAATTATTTGAACATTATGAAATTTTGCAACCTTATTTGAAACAAAGAGTTCAGACTAAATGAAATATAAGAATAAAGGATCTTTCCTCATCTTCAAGATCAGTCTTGAAGTCTTTTGCTCTCTCTCCCTGTGCATAGTTGCTTATTGTGTCATCATCTTGGCAAAAGTTGAACATGAAACCAGGATCATTTAGAGCTGAAGAAAGTTCTGCTTTTACATCCACAGACATGGAGTTCATCTTGCAGAGAACTTGGACACACACCACATTGTGCATGTGTGTGCAGAGAACTCAGTGCCAGAAAAGGAAATAAAAATCACCAAGAAGTGCTGGGAGTGTACTTTTGCTCACAGAACTGATAATTCTAGATGATAGTCATTTTGGCTCTCCCTTCAAAGTCTCCAGCAACAGAAAATTAAAATGAAAACAGGAAAGACAAAGGAAGATGAAAGGGAGAAATATAATGATAGATTGAAAAATGATACACATGAAACAATTTAATCTATGGCTGAAGACAAAATGATTGCCAAGTAGCCTTTTAGTCAATCAATATGTCTCCCTGCCTTTTACACAAAGGCCAGTGATTAAAGTAAATCAGTCCTACTTAGATGCAGTAAATTTTCTATTACAGAGGATATTAATAACTCCAGGACATGTATTTCCTGAAGATTCAAATGCTTTTCCATGAATCTTAATTTCTATTAAGAAAACAAAGACACAAAAAGTAATCTAAATCTTATTTGTAGAGATGCACATTGGATTATGTGCATGAGGGGTTCAAAGCCTTGAACATGACTGGAATCTTTCAGAAATTAAGTCAGACTTGCTAGCTATAAAAACCAATGGAAAGAACTCCAAAGAATGGTGAACAACTGTTGAGAGAGAGCAGTGGGCAGAGAGAAAGTGCCTATTAGGATAATAGAATCATAGAGTGGTTTGATTTGTAAGGGACCATAAAAATAATCTCATTCCAACCCCCCTGCCCCTGCCCTGCACAGGGATGTCACTCACTAGATCGAATTGCTCAGGGTCTCATCCAGCCTGGCCTTGAACATTTCCAGAGATGGGCACCCATAACCTCTCTGGACAACGTGTTCCAGTGCTTCACCAGTCTCTGAGTAAAGAATTTCTTCCTAATATCTCATCTAAATCTGCCCTCTTTCTGTAAAAAAACATTTTCCCTTGTCCTTTCACTATCTGCCCATATAAAAAGTCACTCTATCTCCTTTTCTAAGCCCACTTAAGGTAGTAGAAGGCTGCTGAAAGGTCTTTCCAGAGTCTTCTCTTCTCCAGGCTGAACAGCCCAATTTTTGAAGTGCTTTTGTGATCTCACTATGATCACTTCAGATGTGATCCAGGTCTGAGTATTGCACTAAGTTTCTTTAAAGACAGTTTTAAAATAGTCCAAAAGCTATTTCAACTCATAAGGAAATTAATAATTTGTAGTAAATTCTAAGAAAATTCATTTTTACCTAAACACAATGTCTGGTGTTTCTGAGCCTGATACATTGAAATTTGCACAATAGTAGAAATCGTTCTCTCTCCTTTCAGCATGAAGCTTGATACAGCCATAGGTATAGTAGATCCATAGTTTACTCCATTAAGACTAGCGATTGTAGATTAGTAGTTGGACTCTTGAACAAACACGTGAGGCCAAAAACACTAATTTTTTTCATCCTTGGTAATATAGAAATGAAGTTAACAAATCCCTGCCAGCAGCAAACACTTAAGCCTCTGTGTACAAATACTGGGCAGGTAGGCAACATATTTTTGACTTGTCAGGTTGTTTAAATTTCTAAAAGCAGTAATTTGGAAAATGGAAAATATATTAATAGAAGTCATCTCTTCCACAATATGTGCCAAAAGCCTTTTTAAATATAGAGCTGAAAATGTTTTTCTTTAATCTCCTTAGTTTTCAGTCTTCTTTACTCTTTCCTTCCTTTGCTTTCTTCTGAAAATTGCAGAATTATCACCTGTTGTCATCTCCCTGTGTGTTCATACTTGTTTGAATTTGAGTCAAACATTAGTCAGTAATTTAATTGAAGGCTATAAGGTTTATGTTGGGCTGAGTGCTAAGCAGCTGCATGTTGTGCCTGTGGCCTTGAATCGAAAAAAAAAAGGGGGGGGGAGCATTTCAAGTGAATGTGAAGCCTTTTTGAAGCCTTTTTTTAATGAAAAAAAGTCAATGATGAAGGAGAAAGTTAGTGCTCTTCAACTTAAAACCCTGTGTTATATATAGGAGGGCTTTGTCCACCTTGGTTTCTCTCTACAAAGTAGTTAATGAAAAGTGCTAAATTTTGAGGAGCTAATGTACACTGGTTACAGAAAGTCAGGAAGCCAATATGTTAAAGAAACCCCCACAAATATTTATTCATAGACTCCAAATCATGCATTAGATGAACTAGAAATATAATACTGATCACCATGCAAGTATATTATCTGTCTTGTCTTTTATTTCCATCAAAGCAAGGTGCCATAATGATAATTTAATCCATCTCATAGTATAAATTCTCTGCTTGTATTCTTTATTGATACACTTGATAAAATAGAATTGTTTACCCAATCAGCAACTGAATATTCCTGATCATGTTGCTGTGGCAAATATAGATAGATAAAAAAAGTCTTATATTTAGTATTTCAGTTCCTCATTAATTCAGGTTGGAGAATGCAAAATCCTACTAGATTTTTGCTTTGAGTTGTGTTTAGGATCTTAGTTGTAAAGAACAGTAAGATTATTCTTCCAAAAGAGAGTGGGAGTGTTGTCCCTCTACGAAGGAAGGGAAGAATTCTCACTGAAAATTCAGTCTTTCAATGTCATAAGAGTATAGCTACTCCACCATGAGTGCTGCTCCCATGGCCCTTCCAGTTCTCAGCAGAAACACTCTAAGAAACCTTTCCAGAACAGTGCTCGAATAGAATATCAATATTTGGAAATTTCTATTACACACTATAGTAGTACACCTTCCTTGGTTGCTCCAAAACCATGATTAGCAGAAGTCATTGACCAGATACGTGCCCAGACAGATGAAGAAGCTTGGAAATGAATGACTGCCACTGGAAATGAATTGCCAAGAGCATAGAAAACAAGCAGCTAGGATTTCAGTGACAGTAATGATCAATCCTGCATATAAAGGGTTCAGGTTCCAAACATTGGTGCTATCATAAAACATTTACTATGGAAATATGTGCTTACCTAAAATGTCCCAGTTTTCAGGTGGCAGACACCCAACAGTAGATTTAAATAAATATGTTTACACCTTCAATTTACTAGTACAGTTATTTTATTACTTGGCAAATTACTGAAACAATTGTGTTTGCTTATACAGTTATTATCTAATTGCAAACTATAACTGATGTATTTTCAGAATAATTTACTTTCTCACTGAATGCAAAGGCAAGTAAAATACTTTGCTTAGAAAAAATCGGAAATTGCTTTCTTTCTTCTGCCTTGGGAATTACAGATGTTTCAGTGTTCATCGTGCTTCATTTACAGACATTGGCCTTTAACATATGAATTATCTTAGCCCAAGGACCAAAAAATAAAAAGCACTAATAAAAAGCACCAATGTCAGTGCATCCTTGGTTTTGGGGAACGGTCTTGTTTTACAGGAGAAAAAAAAAATTAGGAATATGCTGGTACCAGTTAGGAACATATTAGTACAACACTAATTATAAACTGGAATGTGTCAGAATTAAGTGAGTTATGATCTGGCAAGGACCTGCAAACTATAGTCAGATACTTAATAAAGTTTAGACATGCAGCTGTGAATACTTCTGGATCCTTGCCACCTTTTATTAGAGTGGCGCCCAGCAACGCTGCTGTAGTTAAGGGTCTGTCAGCATTTCCATTATAGAACCCCATTTTTTTAGGGCTTTGTAACTTACCCATTTTAAATCACATCAAGCTGAAACTTGTCATTAAAATTGTCAGGAACAATTTCTTTTAATACACAAATGTTACTTAAAGTTTCAATCTATTTTTGTTTGGGATTCATATAGGTAAAGAAAATAAAGCAAGTGTATGTCCTCCTTTATCAGAAATTTTTTTGCCATTCTTCCAAAAAGACACCCCAAACCCTGTCAAAAAATAACAGAACAAGGACTTGAGTTTGAAAAATATAGGTTTTTAGCCCCTTAGGCTAAATTCTGCTTTTTGTTTCCTACTGAGGTACAAGCAGAGAGTACAAAAATGGCATTACATTCTAGTTTCTCAACTTCTGTCTTGAACTGACCTGAAATTCCACATGAATTGTCAAGATGGTTTGAATTAAACACCATCTGATTATAAATTTTGTGCATTGTTGGTTCTTGTGGTTTCTTTTTTTTGTGTGTTGTTTATATTTTACATTTTACAGTAGACTTTTCATCTCATTTCCTACTTGTCTTCTATCAGGGCATCAAGCATTTTAGTGTGATGTTCATACAGCCCCAGAGCAATGCAGATTTACACTACCTGAGTAAATCTGCTCACCTGATTAAAAAAATTCTTTGCCACTCTGACCTCCCTCTTTCTACTTTTGTTCATAAAAAGAAAGCAAGGAAAATTACTTGGAAAAGTTGGTTTTGTATATCCTTACTTCTCTGTGCAATATAATGCATGCAGCTATGAAAGACAGGCAGTTCTAGCCAAGTTTCCTGCCATCTGAGGTTGTGTCTTGGTTTTGCATTGTGTGTGCTGTGCAGGTGTTCAGAATTGGAACTGGCCAGTGAAATTTCTTAGGGATTCTTTACTTTCATTCTGTCCTCTTCTCCTATTCTCCTAATATATCTGAAAAAATTAAATAAGTTACTCAGACTTGCCACTGATCACTCAACAGGAAATAGCCCATGAGTTTTCAGTCTAGATGAGCCTGAAAATCTAGAGCAGAAATTGAGAGAGAAAGGTCTAGTAGGGATTGAAATGTATTTTTTTTTATTATTATTATTGTTGTTGTATTTGATCAGAGGGACAAATAGCAACTTTTTTACGCATTTGGAACCTTCTCAATAACTGCAGAAACTACTATTTCCAACATACCATAAGTGACAAATAGCTCTACATATTGCAAGTCATCATCTGGTCTCCCTTTCCAAGTCATGCAGGCAAACTGCAACCAGTGAGACATAATTGAAGCAGTGATATCTACACCTTAAATGTTGGAAGTATTGGTGCCTACATCTTAAATATTAGAAGTACATCTGTCAGCCCACCTCCAGCCCAACAGTTCTCTATTCTCCTAACAGATTCTGGGCAGCCTAGGATAAGAACATGAAGCAAGTTCAGTTATTTGATTGACATTCCCTATGGATTTACCCTTATGTCTTGCTCCTGTCTCTTTAGCGATGGCTTCTCCTCTCTTTAACTGCAGGTTTAGTTTGCAATTCTAAATTTGGTGTGTCCCTTAACTCATCTGTATCACACATTTGATACCGGTTCCACGCCCTCAAACTTCTTCTAAGCCTGAGCATGATTGTCAGTATCCTGTCTGACAATCAGATAGACTGATCATAAGGGATTGTATTTGAGTTCTAATGGCAGATGCAAGGCCATGCCAGTGACCTTAGCAAAATTCAGCTGATGTGTTTAGGTTTAGTTTGTCCTAGACTAACATGAATGCAGGATTGATTACCACAGTTCATCTGATGTGCAATAACTAGTGAGCATGGTCATTAGTTCCCTCAATGATTCATCAGAAACAGATCAATTGTCTGTAAAGCACCATGGCTTTCTAACAAGCAAAAATAACGACTTGGACAGTATCAAACCTGAAATACTGCTACATAAGCAGGAGCAGCAGGGCTCTATAATGGAGTTGTGGTTTTAATGAATCACCATTCCCAGTAACTCAAATAAATCTAAAGTCTCTCCATCAGGATTTTTAAAGTCAGAGAACTCAACATACCAGAGTGTATCAAGAAAAAGTAAATTAGCAGCCTTGAGGTGGAACATGACTTCTGCACTTTGCCATCCTAAGTTTCATTAGCCAGTATTTCTTGTTCATCTCCTTCATGAGTTACATTCTCATCTTTTAATTTACCTCCTTTAATAGTGGGTCCATTCCTAACTTCCCCAGTTAAAATGGAGCAGGTTATTGGCATTTTTGCTCTAGGTGTGAAATCAAAGTGTGGATTTTTAAGGTACTGAGTGTTGAGTTGTTTTTAAAGCAGCCCAGGAATACTCCTGGGGCAGCACTTGAAAATCAGGCAGGCTGTGTAGAAGGGCCTAAACTATGAAGGCAAAAAAGTGGCAGGTTTAGCATCGGGATCCTAGCCATGCCTGAGGGAGTGCTCTGACAGCCAAACATATTGACTCAAACAACCTTACCATGGCTGCCCCCACTCACTTGATCACCCAGTAGGGAGGGGACTCCTACTGTGCCAAAATCACAGCGAAAGGCACCCCACTTTTCAGACAATTAAAGCCTGAGGAATGCCTCTCTTTGGCCTATATAGTGTGTACTCTCTTTCTCCTTCAGCCAGAGAGGCATTTTCTTGCCAGGTTCAGAAAGGGTTGATTAAAAATTTTTTTGGCCTGGAAGAAAATAAGAACTTAGGCTGGCTTAAGTTGTAACAAAAGTGTCTGCATTTTTTCTGTATTCATAATTTTAAAAGTAGCTTAAAGTATTAATATCCAAACATTTCCAGCCTCTGAAAAGCTGTTAATAGAAGAATGCTAGAGCAAAGTATTGAAAACAGAGTGTTCTTAAAACTGCAATGCTGATTGACCAGGTCAGCAGGAGCAGTTGCGGTAGAAAAGTGTTGCGTTGTTGCCATGGCAGCTGATTCCTGGCATCCTTCTCTTGGAGCACATCTCCTCACACTCTGCTCAGCACTAGTGTAAAGGACAGGCCTGTGGCTGGCACAGCCTTGGGCAGAAGCACAGCATGTCCAAGGGCCATAGGGGCACACAGGCCCCCAGGGAGCTCTGCCCAGCTCACAGGGGCAGAACCACTTGGGAGAGGTGAAGCAGAGCCTCTCGTCTCTCTCCAGATGCTCATCTTCAAACGGCTGTATGAGACATTCTGCTGTTTTCCTGCCCAGAACTTCTGCTCAAACTGACCTCTCACTGGGGCTGTGACAATTCTAGGATTCCCAAAAGTGGATTTCTTTGTGGTGGTGTGGTGAAATGAAATGCAGGGAAGACCTGCTACAGAGGAAACCAGACCTGGGACAGACAGTGTCAGGGGACTTGACAGCTATATTCCACATCACTGCATGTAGCACCAAGGTGCAACTACCAGCCAAGTGCCCACCAGTACCATCAGGATCACTCTATATGTTATGCAGCGAGTCAGTCGATAGAACAAAAAAGTCAGCCTGCAGGAAAAATAACAGCACAGGAAAGGCCATATTGAGGCAGTCTAAATTCTACCCCCTTCCCTAGATAAGGTAGAAGAGAAAAAATCCCTGATGTTTTGAGGAAGGTCTAAAGCACAGAGTGACAGAGACGTAGCTATTAGGAAATATTAGGTGCAAGGGACTGTTCAGACAGGAACACTGTTCCACATGGAAAATGTAATAAAACGTGAAAAAGAAGCCACATCTCTGAAGGCCAGTTCTTGCTATCAATACCATGGGGAGCACTTAACTATCATGAATAGCTAATACTTGTTTAAAATTCTCATGGCCAGTTTCATCTGCTACATAAATTCATTGACTTAGCTTCCTAGAACCATAGGGAAGGGTATGAACAACAAGGCTTACCAGTGCTTAATTCACACAATATACAGTTGAAAAAATAACTGCCTGGATCATATCAGTGTCATATCATAGCCTGGGAAATTAATGACATTGGAAGGCTGAGTGAAAAAAAAGTTGGCAAAATTGAAAATCCTGACACCTTGACTGTGCAAACAGCATGAACCTGCACAGTGACAAGACACTGAGGTAAGTTCTGGCAATATTTTCTAGCAATCTGCCCTGTACTGATGCGTCCTGGGGAAGGATGAGAAGAGGTGAGGCAGAAGTCAGGAGAATCAATCTGTTATTTATGTCTGGATAACCATCAATTATTCCTGTATTTTAGTCTATCATGGTCAGATGAAGCTTTAATAAGAGACAGCTTTGTCTCTGTTGTGCAAAAGCTTCCCAGGGAAACAAAAAAATAGCTCCAGAGAAACTCCATTCATGTTTACATCAGGGTCCACTTAAACAGCCTGATTAATGCAAAGATAGTTAAATAGAAATGAGTGTCACTAGAGCCCTGTAACTATTCACCCATTCTCTTCTGCTGTGTCATGCTGTGTCTGTAACAGCGGATAACTAGGTGGGAGATGCCAAGGAGCCAGCCTGGCTTCTCCCATTTAAGGACACTGTACTCAGGGCTCCGTGCTCAGCTGTGATTCCCACTTGCAGCTCTCTACACCACTCTGGTGGTTTAGAGGGACTTTGCTCTTCAAAGCTGCCTTCAGTGCTGCTGGCATGTCAAAATGCTAGCACCATTATCCCTGGCTGCCAGAGCTGTCCTGAGCAACCCCGCACTGTTTGCTTCTCCAAATGTCTGAACATCTTCATCTTGTTCTAGAAGGGCTCAGCGTCTCTAAGGAGGAGCACAGTTCAGAGACTGAGCTCATTTGAGTGCTGTTTCTGACTGTCATGTAGGTCTGCAGGAAGAGAAACAACAGTGTCACATTCTCGGATGGATCCCATTTAAGGGAAGAAATCAGACTTGTGAGAACAACCACAGCTTGGACATGTGGCTGATTGAAATGCAGCCATTTTCCATTAGGGGAGGATGGAACTACAAAAGATGAACATGTTTGGTTTTCATTTCATAGATACTTTATTAGGGCTTTAATTTGACTACATTACATGCTTAGGGCAGGCTGTAGATTTGAAAAAAATTGTTGTTGATTTTTTTAATGTTCACAAATTTAATGAGTGGCTGATTTCTGCCCCGGTTCACTAGTAGCAGAGCAGTAGATCTGATCCTCTGTTTCCAACTCCTCTGACATATCCTAAGGAAGAGGATCTAGCTACAACCAGAGAAGAGCAACAAGAAAAAACCCCCCTATTAGAGAGTTTTGAGAAAACTCACATTTTTAAGAACTGATGTTCAGGATATTCTGCACATCACTGGCTCCCTTTTCCAGCAGTTGTTACCTTCTTTTCCTGGAAGCACAAAAAAGTCTGACCATAGAATCACAAAATCACAAGGTTGGAAGAGACCTTCAAGAACATTGAGTCCAACCTGTTCCCTGACATCTCAACTAAACCATGGCACTGAGTGCCACATCCAGTCTTTTTTTAAACACATCCAAGGATGGTGACTCCACCACCTCCCTGGGCAGACAATTCCAGTATTTTATCAACCTTTCTGTAAAAAAACTTTTCCTAATATCCAACCTATATTTCCCTTGGTGCAGCTTGAGACTGTGTCCTCTGATTCTGTCAGCTGCTGTCTGGAGAAAGACACTGACCCCCACCTGACTACAGCCACCTTTCAGGGAGTTGTAGAGAGTGATAAGGTCATGCTGGAGTCTCCTTTTCTCCAGGCTGAACACCCCCAGCTCCCTCAGCCATTCCTCACAGGCCTTGTGTTCCAAGCCCCTCACCAGCCCCGTTGCCTCCTCTGGACGCACTCAAGTCTGTCAAGTTCCATCCCAAACTGAGGGCCCAGAACTGGACACAGCACTCGAGGTGTGGCCTCACCAGTGCTGAGTACAGGGGAAGAATCACTGCCCTGCTCCTGCTGGCCACACAATTCCTGACACAGGCCAGGATGCCCTTGGCCTTCTTGGCCCCCAGGGCACACTGCTGGCTCATGTTCAGCCGGCTGTGGACCAGCACCCCCAGGTCCCTTTCTGCCTGGGCACTGTCCAGACACATTGTCCCCAGCCTATAATGCTGCAGGGGGTTGTTGTGGCCAAAATGCAGGACTCAGCACTTGGACTTATTAAAAATCAACTTATTGGACTCTGCCCATCCATCCAACCATTCCAGGTCTCTCTGCAGAGCCCTCCTACCTTCCAACAGATTGACACACAGTCCCAGCTTGGTGTTGTCTGCAAATTTACCATGAAAGACTCAACATCCTCATGCATGTCATCAGTAAAAATATTAAACAGAACTGGCCCCAGCACAGACCCTTGAGGGACACCCCTGGTGACTGGCCCCAGCTGGATGCAGCACCATTCACCAGAACTCTCTGGTCCCAGCCATCCAACCATTTCCTAAACCAGCAAGGAGCACTCCTGTCCAAGCTGTGGGCTGCCAGCTTTCCCAGGAGTGTGCTCTGGGAGACAGTGTCAAAGGCCTTGCTGAAGTCCAGGTACAACATCCACAGCCTTTCCTGCAGGCAGGTCACCTGGTCATAAAAGGAGACCAGGTTGGTCAAACATGACCCCTCCATGTTGGCTGGGTCTGATACCCTGGCCATCCTGTAAGGGCTGTGTGATGACATTCAGTATAAACTGCTCCATTATCTTGCCAGCTACTGAGGTCAGGCTGACCAGTCTATAATTACCAAGATCTTCCTTCCCACCCTTTTTGTGAATGGGTGTCACACTGGCTGGCTTCCAACCATCTAGAACCTCACCAGTGAGCCAAGACTGTTGATAAATTATGGAGAGAGGCTTTGCAAGCTCATCTGCCAGCTTCCTCACTACCCTGGGATGGATCCCATCTGGTCCCATAGATTTATGAACATCCAAGCACCTCAGCAGTTCTCTGACTGCCTCCTCTTGGATAATGGAGGGGCCATTCTGTTCCCGGGCACCATCAACCAACCCAAGAGGACAGTTGTCCTGGGGACAAGCCATCTTCCCACTAAAGACTGAGGCAAAAAAGGTGCTATGCACTTCTGCCTTCTCCTCATCTGAAATTACTAAGTTCCCTCCCTCATCCAGTAAAGAACAAAGGTTGGTCTTATCCTTCCTTTTACCATTAATATATTTGTAAAAATATTTGTTATTTTCCTTTACAGAAAGTGCCATTTTAAGTTCAAACAGAGCTTTGGCCTCCCTAATTTTTTTCCTACATGCTCTAGCAGCCCCCTTAAATACTTCCTTACCAGAGCTATAGATTCTTGAAAAGGCATTTGAAAGGCACAGTGGGAATAGCCGCATATCCCAACCAGCTCCACCTGCCTTGGCCAAAGTTTCTTGAAAGTGCAACTGGAACATTTGGAGGCTTAATAAGCATTTCGTCTACTTTTCAAACCATCTAAGGGGTTTGTCTTTCCTTTTACAGCTTGTAAATTTAAGTGGAATATCTAGTAAAAGGACATTATTATCTATACAAATCTCAGAGCAGATATCTGAAGAAGCAGAAGGCAGCTCTGTAGTCCTCTTGCTGCCTGGTAGTCCTTGTGCACCCAAGCTGCTTCACCATCTCACTTCCTAAATTGTGAATGACTACCATGTTACTGTGATGTCTGTGATAGTCCTACTGAAACAAATCTTGTTTAAGATTTAAGAAATAAGAAGGTAATAATGAGAAGTGGAAAGGCCCCTAGATGTATCAACTGCAACACATACCCCTGGCAAATTGCCTATTTAAGAAGCGGATGGAGGCATTATTGTATAAAACTTGAGAATGTCAGCATCGTTTCCATCTGCAACTTTGGGGACAAGGAAATTGATGCTTTTCCCCCCTCATCTGAACATGGGAATAGATTTTTTTACTTTTGCTGAATGGATGTGGGCTGTTCCCTTCACCGTTTGCACAGAAATGCATTAAAAGGTGCCTGAAATATAACCTGTTCTGGGCAGTAACAGGCATTAATTCAAAAAGAACATGTTTGCTTATCTATTGAACTGCTGTTTCTGGAAACAGAGCCAAATACACATTTTCAAGAAGTTACAAAACTATGTATTTGCTGTCCATCTTGAGAAGTCCTATGCCACAGAACAGCCAGCACGTGGTAAATCATAATATAAAACCTAACACTGCCACCCACAAAATAAAAGTCACCTCTAAAATGCAGACAAACACTAGAATGGTGTACATAAGAGCTGTAAAGTATATACTTTCTTTAGTCATATGAAGTAGGTGCACAGGAAAGACTCAGAAAGGGCTGAGTAAAACGTAAAATAAGAAATTAGGGAAAACTCTATAAGAGTTTTTCTTTCAAAGAGGTCTAGAAATCTCTTCCAATTGTGTGAAGTGCAGCTTGATCCAGAAGTCAAAATATGATCTCAGACATGGAGAATAACAAAGAACATTCTCTGTATGTTTAAGTATCTCAGCATCTGTATCTGCAATACTGATAGGCTTCACCAGGATTTTGTGAGTGCTCAGCAGGTGCTCAGTTTTCAGGCTTTTGCTTTGTGCATCTAATTATAAAAGCAGTGCAAGGGTTTTGTATATAGAAGGAGTAGGTCATTCATATTAGAATAACTTAGGCCTAAAGATGTTTTAGAATAACTGACAGCTAGGACACAATAGCTCTACGTCAAGCAACTGATGTGAATGGGCTTTGTTATTGAACAGCATCCTTATAGGAGTTGGCAGAAAAAGAAGTGAATTAGCTAGCTACAGAATGATGTAAACATTGAAATAAATACAGTGCAAATAATAAGGAAATCTGGGATGTCTGCCAGTTTAATGCTGGTCAAATTGGCTAGTAAGAATAGAGGTAATCCTTGGTACACTCTTCAGGGACCAGAATTAGTCTGGACCTATGAAGTCCTGAAATATTCATTGTTTCTGCTAAAGCTGTCTTATGGAACAATTACCTAGAGTCCCTGTAATCCACTGACACATTCACTTGTTATATGCTTTTATTACACTCCCCTGCAGATGTTGCTGTTTCCAATTAGAGATGTAACTTCTACCACTGGCTGTTAATAACTATTTTGCCTTGAGACATATCTTATTTGTTAACTGAAAAAGGCAGGTTAATGGTGTCTGCACTATAGTATATTATTAGAAGTGAGTTTGTGAAGTAAACTCCCAGTGACTCTAATCTCAGGAATGCTGACTCCTCCTGAGGTCAGTAATTGGGTATTTTGGAATTTGCCATAGCAGCAGGCCTAAGCCTGTCTTCAGCTTTCTTTGAAATTTGGAC
This sequence comes from Setophaga petechia, assembly GCA_024362935.1. Taxonomy (NCBI): domain Eukaryota; kingdom Metazoa; phylum Chordata; class Aves; order Passeriformes; family Parulidae; genus Setophaga; species Setophaga petechia. The sequence goes on along the minus strand of JANCRA010000004.1, from coordinate 24,967,036 downwards.
CCTGAGGTCAGCAAAATAATTGGTTCATTTGAACTGAAAACCAGAAAGTGAAGGGTCCACTGTTCCCATAGTGTCGAACTTACAATTCATCAAACTTATTTTGAGATATTCTCTCTCCTTTAGGTGGCCCAACAAAGTTAGGCACTGTTCAGTATCATTTCCCCTTTACTTTCCCTGCCTGAAGTTTTTGGTTTGTCATGAATCCTAGATAGCAAGTGGAGCAAGGCATGGTTACTCTCTGTATGTATTTTAGAAACACTTTTCCTTTCCCTACTTGAGTATTACAACAAGACATGATCTAGTTCTGTTAGGTTTTTTTATTTTCCCCAGTTTTATGTATTTAGAAGTTCTTTCTATTTTTCTCAAAGTATAGTTTTGACTGCCTCAAGGGCTTGCTTTTGAGCCACCCAATGGCTTTGGTCTCAAGGTCTTTATTTTGGTGGACCTTGGCCATAACTATTAGTCAGTAATCATCCTGTTTATGTAGAGTTTGAAATGAAAATTCCTTATCCATATTCATGGCCCTATGAGTTTTAGCATGTGTTAACAAGTAAATATATTTAGGGTTTATGATGTCAACAAAACAGTAGAACAAGGCCAGGGTAAGTGAAGAGATCAGTGTATTATAGTATCACAGAATGGTTTTGGTTGGAAGAGACTTTAAAGATCATAGACCTCTCTACCATAAGCAGAGACAACTTCCACTAGATCAGGTTGCTCAGAGTTTCATCTAGCCTTGAACACTTCCATGGTTGGGGCACGCACAAATTTGGGCAATCTGCTCCTGTGCCTCATCACCCTCACTTTAAAAAATTTCTTCCTAACACCTAATCTAAGCCTATTCTCTTTTAGTTTGAAGCTATTTCCCTTTGTACTATTACCATCTGCTCTCGTAAAAAGTCTCACTCCATCTTTCTTGGAGGGTCCCTTCAGATACTGGAAGGTCCCAATTAGGTCAACCTGAAACCATCTCTTCTCTAGGCTGAACAATCCCAGTTATTTCCTACCTGATGTGCTCCATCCTTCTAATCATCTTGGTAACTCTTCTCTGGTCTCACTCCCACAGTCCATGTCCTCCCTGTGCAGGGACCCCAGAGCTGGATGCAGGGTTCCAGGTGGGCTCTCCCCAGAGCAGAGCAGAGGGGCAGAATCCCCTCCCTCCCCTGCTGCCCACGCTGCTTTGGATGCAGCCCAGGACACGTTTGGCTCTCTGGGCTGGGAGTGCCCATGGCTGGGTCATGTCCAGCCTCTCACCCACCAGCACCCCCAAGTCCTTCTGAGCAGGGCTGCTCTCCATCTGCTCATCCCCAGCCTGTGCTGGTACCAGGGGTTGCCTCAACCCAGGTGCAGCACCTGGAACTTGGTCTTGTTAAATCTCATGAAATTCCCAATGGTGCCAGTTTTTGAGCTTGTCTAGGTCTTTCTGGATGACATCTCTTCTTTCAGGTATCCTTCCCTAATGAGAAAACACTAAACTCTTGAGTTTGCTTTGAACAACACCCTAAGTTGAGCCCTAATAATCCTCTGTCACAAATGGAAAAAATAAAAGTGCAGGAATAACACTGCGGACTGCAAAACACACAACAGTTTGGCTACTTTTTCTGCAAAACTAAAAATAGATGATCTGGCTATCAGTAATTCAGTGCACATGGCTGCAGTTTCAAACATGTAACAACTGAATAAAAAGCTCCAAATATGTATGGTTCTTTCCAAATGTCTTCTAAGGAAGAAAAGTGATACTTTGGATCTAGGTAGTGTTATGATTCCAGAGTGTTATCTCTGGAGCAGATATGGCACTTTATAGATGTCAGATCAGATTACCAGTTACAGCAAGGCTGTGCTTGAAAAGAGTTGAAAAGCATCAGGAATGACATTTGTGTCCTGGATCCTGAATATCAGCCTTTATGTGGGTTAAATCAGAATGCTAGTTTATGCAGTTTGTTTGGACTAATGTTAGAATTGCAGTGACGATAATAATAGCTTATTCTTATGGGGACAAATTTTTAAATGCTGGCATGATTTTTGCCAAGATCTGATTAAAGAAAGAAAAAAAAATCTCCATTTGTGTTTTGTGCCTTACATAAAAAATAACCCTACTTATTTTCACTTTTTCCCCCCACCGCCCCTTTTTTTTTTTTTGGCCTTAGGGTGATTTTCATGATTAATGTAAGCTTGGTACACTATAAATGTTTCTCTGCTGAAAGGAATGAAAAATGGTTTTGCAAGTGGGAATGCCATGAGCAGGGAGAGACACTGGAATTTTTCCCATATTTTTCTCATTTGCCATTGTTTTTTGTTTGCTTGTTTGGTTGGTTTTTTCCCTTGTGTTACTTACAATTTGAGATTTCATTTTCCAAGAAGTTCTGGAAGTTTTATTCCTGCCAGATTCTGTTCTGGTCAACAATGGAATCTGAATCAGGACTGAAGATTCTCTGCAGTCTTACCACCCACATTTTATATGCTTTGTGATGATGACAATGTCTATTTTGAATTGTTAGGCATCTCAAATTATACAAAATAAAAAGCTAAAATTACGGAGTCTCTGCATTCTTCTTTATTTTAGGAAGGATATTAAAAACCAAACTATTCCTAAAGAAGTATGCTCTTCTAAGCATAATTTCTCTTAATAAAGAAAGGTATTACAATGCATCTGTAATACCAATTGTTTTCTCTGTCACTATGATTCCTGGCTCTTTATACTCTACTGTGCATTTCTTCTTTGAAGCCTAGTAATTCAGTCGAAAAGAAGGAGCCAGATTGTGGAGTTATGAAGAAGAAAGCAAGCCCACAGCAGGTGGGGTTTTCACAGGAATGCCTATAAAAATCCTCACTACTAAAAGCAACAACAGGATAACCAAATAGCACAGTGCTGCAGATTTGTTATGGCAGCTTTCTGTCAATACAACAGTAAACTGGCTGTATAATAGGAACAAAAATCCAGAGGATGTTTGTTAGGCACCAAACTTCCAATTTACTGTTTCTACCATAGTAGTAACCTGTGGATTCTGACTCTGAAGCTGAACTACATCTGGCACAATTTAGGTGGACAAGGGATAAGGGTATTGTTACCATATACTGCTCCCATGCTGGTACAGAAAACAGGCTGGCTCACGTCACACAAATTAACTGGAGGCTGATCGATTTTATGCTGTCTGACAGTTTTCCACAGGGTTGCTTTGACAGCCTGGGACTGCTAGGGAAGAATAGAGCCTGAAAACATCCACCACTCTAAGATAAGTTCTCACTGTGGATGACTGGGGAGAGGCTGATATGGTGACTACCACAGAAGGACAGCATTCTGGGGCCAGAACTAGTAGTTTTCTTCTGCTTTTTGTGCCTTGGAAGGTGCATAAATCAGCCAAAGGGGTGGCAGGATGTGCCTGATGGGAGGAAAGACCACTGAAGATGATTGCAAGAAAAGATAACTGTGACACTTGGGGCCTGCTAAAGCTCTCCACATAAAAAGTGAAAAGTAACAGAAATGTGACCAGACCTGCTGGATGATAGCAGTTATGATCATTCCTGACTCCTGCAGTATTAATGACACTATTTTTTCTGTCTGGAAATCTTTGTCTTGGCTCCCTTTTAGAAATAAATCCCTCGTTCTTAACTCCTCTGTTTCTGTGTTGGTTTGACTAAGACTTCTGTGGGAAAGTTTGAGATTTTCTTCTGTTTCATTGGCAACGTTTCACCTTTTCCCCTGCCCCCTCCTCATTTCTTTGGACAGATTTCATTTCCCAAACAGATGTCTCTTGTTTCTGAAAGCAACATCTGCATACGCAAGATTTCTTGCGTATGCACAAGATTTCTCTATTTTACCATATTTTTTCACCTTTTACTTATAATTTTCTTCTTCCTTGCTTTCTTTCTAATCTAAAACACTGTGCAGATTCTACAACTCAGTTCTGGAAAACTATTTCTGAAGTATGATTTTATAGTGGCTTTTCTACCACTCTGTGCTTGCAGAGGCACACCACAGGCCCTGAAGGCTGGATTTTCATGTAATAGGATAATAATAGAGCTTCTACATAATTATCTGCGTAGGTAATCAGGGCATGCATGCATACAGATGCCCAGCAACAGGTGCACAGGCCTATTCCTTGTATCCCAAGCCTGACTCTGGACTGTTCCAATGAGAGTCTGGCAGGATGCAGGGCCCTGCTGCTGTTTTGAAATCACACAGTCAAGCTGAGGATCTGTCCCTACAAGGAGCACCGCTTTTGCATTTGGTAGAGTTCAGCCTTCAAGCTGCCGTACATGTGCTGGCCAGGCAGAAAGAATTCAGCTTTGTTGCAGGATGTGTAGGTATATCTTATATGTTTGCTGATGGTCTACACACTTAGGACTGAAGTTCTTCAGCCTTAAGTAGGGGCCCATATTTTTACCCCAGAACCAACTAGCACCTGTGGTCATGAGAATGACTGTCTGTAATACATAGCCATGGATGTAAGTACCTGTATTTTGAGATATCAGTTTTGTTTCAGAACTATTCTAGGTCAGATTTTCAACATTGAATCTTGAGTATTGATCTCCTCAATACCTATCCCTTTTGGCAACAGGTCTTGGGTTTCTTGAGATGCCCAGGTTCCTAAGTAGCAATGAGAATCTGTGAAATATGAACATAACCAAGACCTTGCATATTTTTCATATGCTCTAGGAGAGCTGAGGCCTGGCCTTCTATGCAGGAGTATAGCTAGCAGAGCCATTTCTGTCCAGGCTTCCTCAAGGGTAAGGAAGTTGCACAAACAAGTGCTTGGCTCTGAACTCATTAACCAATTAATGCAACTACCTCTGAATGCTCTTGGGCTTTCCAGACCTGTGAATTTGGCTGGGGTGACAAGGGCATGATCAGAGCTTCTTGAGTGGGAGCTCTGAACCAGGCATGACAAAAACTCCTATCCACCTTGCAGATTGTAACCTGGACAAACATTTAAGAAAAGCCACCCACATCCTTTCTTCCAACCTGCAGGCACCATTGGCAAACCTGAGATTGGTCAGGCTGGACCAGATCCTTAAACCTTTTCCTAGCAGGCTTATAAGTCCACAGGTCCACAAAGAAAAAGATATGTTGTGTGCATATGGGATTTTTAGTAATCTGAATGTTTAATGAAAATTCTTTGATTACTTCATGGTCCATTTCTGGTGCCCGACTTAATTTTGAACTACTGATGTTATGGTGGGTCTAAGGAAAAGAGCCACATGAAAACCTGGTCTGTCACCAATGAAAAAAAAAATGGCCTATCACCAGTGAAAACCAGTTCCATATGTCCCATGTATCCCCCTTGTTACGTGCCTGGCTTCCCACAGTCAGTATTGCCTTGGGATGTCAAGCAAACAGGGAAGGAGAAACAGAAATCTGCTTTTATTTAAACATAATTAAAACAGGGAATAAATTTAGGTAACCTATTTTGAAGCTGTTGAAATTTATTCCAAGAGGTCGACTGCACAGCGCATGTAGAAAGCAGCTGCCAACTTTTCTTACTTGTTTCCACCCCATGCCTCAATCAAATCTTTGCATAATCCTTAGCTAGAGTGTAAGCATGACACCTTGAACTTCTTTCAAGGTCTTCTTGTCCTTTAGATGTTGAAAACAGCTGCCTCCCTCTGCCTAAGCAGCAGAGTGAATTCTGCCCAGAAAATGTGAAAAGCAAGCAAAGGCATCTCTATAGAGCCGAGAGCTGGAATGAGAGTCTATTTCCAATGTAGAATCATACTCACCTCTGCTTGCATTTTTAGTCCAGTCAGATTCTTTCTTCTGTGCAATTTAAATGCAAACAACGAAAAATAAAGATACTCTTTGCAGTGTATTACAAAACATTTTGTAAAAGCAAATATAAGAAACAGTCTCTCCTCTTAGTCCTAATCCTATTGCCCTATCTTTCCCCAGGTAAATTAAAATATCATCACAATTTCAGCAAAACCATGTAACTGAGAGATCCTGCTACACTGGAATGAGAGGAAAGTAGTATGCTGTTTCTTCAGTTTTGTGCAGTCTGATAGGCTGTGCCGGGGGGACTTGGAGAGGCAGAAGAAAACAAACAGGCTTCAGCCCATTGCAGGACTGGGCCACAACTCACAGTGTAATGGTATGTCGATTGTAAAATATATCACCATATTTTAACCCTTTCTGAGACAGTTTAGTTTAACTAAGCTCATTCTTGTTGGTATTATTTTGTAAAATCATGATGCAAAACCTTCGACAGATTTTGATTAGCCTCTATAAACACAAAAGGATAGGCAAAATTGCCTTCCATTGATGCTAAAATTTTGCAATAGACAGAAGCAAATTTTTCAAATACAAATAAGGCTTTCTTTATGTCATCACTAGAACGACAACCAGGCTTTCAGAGGCATACGTGTAAAGTGGGAAAAGAGTGTGCAATTTACTTCAAGTCAGACATCAATACCCAGCTAATCTGTCACCATGGAACTGTGGGATTCAATTGACTCTACAGCTGAGAAGCAAAAACACCAGGGAAAGTTTGGGCTGACATTAATTAATTCTTAAACTTTGCATAACTTCACATGGATGGAATTGACTATGTATGTTGAATTATAAAAGAAAATGTAATTGGCCAAATATCAGTCAAAATGAAACATTTCAATTCATTGGATTTCTTGGCTTATAGAAAAAAGAAAATGTTACTGGAGATTCTTTTATTCTCTGCTGTTCATAACTTGGAAGTGCCTTCTGAAATACTAGGTACAGCCCAATCTGCAGAGTTTTGATGGGTTTATGCATGAATTCACATAATTTCCTAGTTTGTGAGGGACTCATAAATTTTTACATTAGCATTTTTCCAAGTCCTGTAGACAAAAAGAATAAATACATGTATTTGTAAGCGCATTCTCTATCTTCTTTTTTAGCAGAAAAGAAATGGTGTTTATGTCAGCTGTGTTTAGGTGATGATCACTAAAACAAATTTCTGTTGCAGGAAAAAAAAAAAAAGATGTCTTTATGTTGGATAAGAGTGCCACAACTGGGAAAAAAATCTCTTTCCTCTGAAGAAAAAAATCAGGATGGATCCTGAGGATAGAAATGATGTATGCAATGATAAGAACAATGTAAAGAAATTTATTTATGAAAAAAAATGGAAAACAAAAATATAAGACAGGAAAAGTGTCCAATTGGAGCAGTACTGTCAGTGGGAACTCTGCTGGTCTAACATATAACAGACTTGTAGGCACGAGACTCAGCCTCTTCATTTTCATTTGGAAAAGAAAAGATGCCCGTTGCCAGGATCATCAAAGAATGTTATTCTTCATTAAATCCATGAGACCTTGGAAAACATTGCCCAGCTCCTTTTTTAAAAACAAAAATAAGTAAGTCCCGCAAGTGCCTAAAGGGAGGATAAAGTTCCTTATTGTTGCTTAAAAATTCATTTGGTGCCATATCAAAGCAGCATTGGATATATTTTAAAGTTATAAGTCTAAAAAATATTGTTCTTATTCTCACCTGCCCCTGAACTCCCTCCATACCAAAAGAAGCATTCTCCATAGTCCCCAATTAGTGAGCTGGAGTATTTAAAATTCAAACAAGGACCTTCTTCTCACTCTCATACTCATTAGCTCACTCAAGCCCTCCTTAGTCAGGGGATTTTCTAAAGAGTCCATTTAGGAGTGCTAATAATAGTAATTAGAGGTCGAGAAACCATCTTGAAACTTGACCCAAATTTTCACCCAAAACTTGAAATGAACACAAACCCTTTCTCAGTTTTGAAGGAACTGGGAACTCCTTCAAAGAAGAAGTTCGTGACTTGGAAATTTCCCTTTTAAAATGTTGTTTCAGTCCTGCATACCAAGTCCTTGAAAAACTATCTAAGCAGAAAGGCTGCTTTTTAGGAACCTTCTAGAAGCATTTGTTGTGCTGTTCTTTTGCGCCTGCTCAAAATGCATGCAGTATTACTGAGCCTATTGTAAACTGTGGGCCTCTTTTCCTTCTCATTCACATTTATTCTGTGCCAATGGAGTGATATTAAATTACCTCCTGCACCTCCCAGTAGTTCAAGCATTCTTTGCACTACCTTTTTCATGTCACAGATTCCAGGCTGACGCAGTCCCCTGCGGACAGCAACAGCAGCCCTGTGGCTGCTTTGATACGCAGATTTTTCATGCAGCTCTGTTGGTTCCAGTCTGTAGCTCAAAGCAGCTGAAATGACAGTGTCCCAACTGTTCCTCTTTCTTTGATGACAGGACATCCATCTGTACACTGCGAATGCTCAGCTAGAGTGGCTAGTGCACGGGACAGATGCAAAAAGCCATATTGGGAGCCATAAACTCTGTTTCACCAGCTCCAGTGGAAAATTATCCTGGATGCTGAGGCAAATAAAAGTGGAGTGAGGTCCAACAGTTCTAGTGATGGATTTGCATTGTCTCCATCCATCCTTCTCATGTATCTGTCTTCAAGCAAACAGGACATCTGCAGAAAGACACAAGAATCAAGCCTGAACTGTGCAACACATAGAAAAGTTTAAGCCTTCTATAACTACATTGATATAATAGTAATTTAGATCTGGAAATACACACTGACTTTCTACAAATATTAGTAATATTTTTAGCTATAATATAAGCACTGGGCCTTACTATGACCCTGCACAGCCTGAATAGTTTGTCTTATAAATCTTATTTTATGGTTGTTCCTTAAAGCTTATAGGAATGTACTGTATATTACTGTATATATTATGTACTATATATTTTCCATTCTGGCAGGTAACTCTGAAACAAAAGGATTCTGTATTATCTTGCAAAGGACTTTTAAAGTCATTGGCAAGTTTTCCCTTGTAATTTGGATAAAATACGAACAGTTTTTTAGATTCATAACATCTTGAACAAATTTATATGTCATTCATTATCAGAAGCAGACATGGTCCAAAACTGGAATTTCTTACTGCAGGGATGTTTTAATATTTGGGTTTGTCCTGAACTGAAACAAAATGTCAAAGTGGCAAAGCAATGTATAGAATGAAAAGCGGATAAAAGATTGATTCAGAAAAATCAAAACATTTCATTTTGAAAATGTCAAAAAAATACTTCGGAAATGTCTAAATGTTCCAGTTAAGAATTTTTCATCCAGATGGAACACTTCAGCATTCTTAAACACAAATATTTCATATCTGTCTGGGCTTACCTGGACCTCTTTATCAAAGCTCAATTACCAGATACAATCACTTCTTGCTGGAAAGAAGACTATTGCTTCTAAATGATGCATGAAGTACGTGCTGTTTTGAAAAGGTCCTGATATATTAAGATTACATGAACATATTTTCTTTCAAGCTCTAGTCACAAAGTGTTTCTATTATGTAGATTTTCAGATTAGCTGCACCTCTTAGTAAGAAGAAAGAGGAGGAAAACTGAATGATAAACTATGTCATAACTCAAAAAATGAAGCTGTAACTAGTTAGCTCAAGAAATGCTGGTATTCCAGCATGTCAGAGATTAAAGTTAATGAAATTTTACAGCTAGAATAGAAGTATTACAGAAACAATCCAGGTTTTATAAAGATTTAGCAAAGATTTGTTTAAAAATCTTATACTTCAAAATATAAAATATATGCTGCCTACGCTCTCAGTTCTCAGTTTCCTTGCTGTTCTAAAGCATTATTTGTGTTGGGGTCAAATAACATCAAATTGCTTTCATTTTGCATTTATCTAGTATTGGACCATGCTTGCATAAATATTCTTTGAAGACAAAGCCTTTTTCAGAGACACCATAATGGGAAATTGACTTGGCATTCTCTTTTGGACAATGGCCATTTGATTAAAAGTGACTTTTGATTTAAAATGTTAATGGCTATAAAAATTGTTTAACCAAGGCAATTTTTAATTACTGAGCAAGCTTTAATTTTTCAAATATCTCTTGTCAATATAAATACTGCCTTTCTTAACACCGGAAGGTAGTGCTTTACAAATGAACAACTAAGTTGCTGCAACCCTGATGTTTTTCCTCTAGTTTTTAGAGGAGGGGAAAAAAAATTTTGGTTTGTTGATTTATCTCTCTGTCTGATATAATTGCAAAAAAAGGACTTGAAATCTTCTAACTGCATAATGAATGGCATGAATGTCAAGGGTAAGAAAACTTAGAACCAGTTTCACTTAGTGTACATTTTTCCTATAGTTCCAAACTGAAATGAAAAATATCCTGCCTCAATATATTACTTTCTCTCAACCAATAGCAGTGTTGGATTTTGTGAGACCACAACACCAAAAGTCATGAAAATATTCTGTCTAAAAAAAAAAATGGAAACAACGTCAAAAAAAAATCACAAAAAAACCCTCAAAAAAAAGAAAAAAAAAACAAAAAAAACCCACCAAAACCCCCCCTCAAGAATTATTAGTGATATTGATAGTAAATTCGTTCTTTCCCTGACATCTTGAATAGTTGTTCTGCAAAGGCAGACAGGAAGCATGGTTAATGCAATTTTTACACAACACTCAAGAAAAGTTCATGCGTTAGAAAGACACCCAAGGTCTCCTGCAGCTGATCTTCCTCTCATTCACATTGCTGCAAATCATGAGCTGCTCCACTGAACTCAACAGCAGTATAAAATTGGGGTAAGATAGATCAGGCTGTATATACATGGATCTTTGATGGATGCAAAGCTGGATATTTGCAGTATATAAAGTCTTATAGACAGTTTGTAAGATTGATTAGACTATGGAGGGTAGGCTGGAAATAAACTAAAATTTGAGCAGAGGACAGTGTGTACATGATCTAATGTAACTGCCCTCAACAGCATCTTTGCTGGTCAGCAATGTCTGATTAAACCATATGGCCCTAATCGTGTTGGCCAACAGAGGATGTGGTACTTTTTTTTCTCACAGTGAAAGAGTCACATACTGCCTTCTGGATAGAAACTACTCTGTTTTTTAAAGGTTCATGTAAAAGCTTTTATAGCCCCATGTGGTCAGTCCCACATCCCAAATCAAACCCATAATTAGAAGATATTAAATCTTGAGTTCTTGTTCTTTGTTTAGATTTTTTTTTAAATTTGGTTCCTTTATAGCATCTAGTTTAAGGCAGTAGGATGGGAATGAGGACTGAGGATCAGAAGGGTACCTGCCAGTGTCTGCTTCCTTCTACCAGTGCTCTGGAGCCCACTGCACCCATAAAGGCATAGCTTTCAGTGATGCAGCTACTGCAGTGAGCTAACTCATTAACTTCAGTATAGCCAAGAGGAGTCAGGACATCTCCTGATGTCACTCTTTGAGTTCCCTGGCACAGTGGCTATATTGACTTTAAGCAGCAAATGGTAGTTGTGGTTGCCAATAGCGAGACCTGTGATTCCTGAGCCCTGAGGCCTTCACACACACAACTGTCCTACGGGTTCCTCGACAGAAAGGGCACATGAAGGCTGACTGTGATACAGTACTAGAAATCCAGCTATATGTCCAGCCTTTATGGGTGTGATTAACAGTGTGCCACTCGTGGCATTTGTTCCAGCAGCTGAGGCATAGATAATTTGGATCATATGTGAGTGCATTAGCAGAGTACCTCTCAGCCTTATGTTTCCACATTTTCTGAGGTAAATACTCTCCTACTCTCCCTACCATGCCTGTCCCAGACAAAATTATGTTCTCTAAAGATTCATGGCAGCCTGTGTGCAGAACTGACAGCAGAGAGAGGAAACACTAACTGCACAAACTTTAAGCTGGGGCAGTTTTGAACATTTTGAATATGTTAAGGCCAGCAGCATCCTCATTAAACTCTGATTAGCAAGTGGACTTCATCCAGGCTAATTCATGTCTGAATGGGGTTTTTCTTCTTCTTTTTTTTTTTTTTTGGCACTGCCAGTTTATCAGAGGTAGGCAATTAAGAGCTCACACACCTCCAAGTCTTGTAGTTTTTTGAAGCAGGGATCTCATACCAACCTTGCAATAAAGCCTCATTGTCCTTGGGACAATATTCTTCACTAATCTCACTTCTGGCAATTTACTTTTTCTTGCTGAGCAGATTTAGAAACAAAAAACCTTGAAAGGGCATGGGAGGAGGAATAATCTAGGGCTATCTAATCCCATCCCCAAAGTGGGAGTTTTCCATTCAGCTTCTCCTTTAATGAGCACTGGAGAAATAAAGTTTTACTGCAACACTACTTTGATTCAAGAGACCTATGAGGACCCAATTATCCATCCAGTGGGAGTGGGGTGGCAATCTGGTTTTCAAAGCAAAAGCAATGTAGCAACACAGACCCCTTGTAATTATGTCTTCCCTACAAATTTATAAACCCAGAGGTGAGCTTTGCTTTGGTTGATTGTTTAAATGCAATTATTACCTTTCTTTCACTTTCAGCTTGTTAATAAAGCTTTCCCAAATGCAGTGCTTGGAGTTATTCTTCCTGAGCACTAGGATTCCAAAGGCTTAACTGGAAACCAATCCTCTGCTTCACTGAAAGGAACACAGTCAGGTCCAGTCAAAGATTATCTGAAGAGCTAAAATGTTTGACAGACACACTGAGGGGGCCACATCCTATTTTCCACCTGAGAAAGCGAGAGGGGAGAGTGAGACAGAAGGAAGGAAGCTAAAGGAGACTGGGAGTGACTCAGAGAACAGAGAGGAAGAAACACTACTCAAACAGTAGTCTGATTCAAGGGAAAAATCTTGTTTATGTCATTTGTCTTCCTTTGCAGCTGCCAATATTATATTAATTGCACAAATGTGTGTCTTCTTTGGAAGTTTGCAGATTTGCTTATAACCTAACTCTGTTTAAAATGAGGAAGGGAAAAAGCTGTTCTCAACAACACATTTTCCAGTCCTGGTCTCCCATGTTCAGTAGGCCACAAGGACTTCCTGACTCTTCCCACTTCTAGGCCCCAAAGGTGAATGGACCAGTGAATCAAGTGTGCCTATGCCATGTAAGCAGAGGCATGGCACATATTGCATCAATTCACTTTTACTACATCTCTTATATGTGCATCTTGAGGCAGTGACTTCAAGACACTGACTTCAGGTGCTTGCCTTTCAAAGGCACGCCTAAGTTTTTAAGGATACAGGTACACATGGGGGGCTAGGACCACTAACAGAATCAACTTCACATATGATATACATAGAGTCTACATGAGATGTAAGTATATCACAATATGGTTTGCTTGTTCAGCCTGTATAAGATATACTATATACACAAATAATATGATGTAGTCCATTGCATATAATTCAAGCACAGAAGTCTGACATACGTAAAGCTAAGGTATAAAAATAATTTTGAAAATGCAGTTTGCAAGCATGACAACCAATCATGAGTTAATCCTTGTGACAATTTGTGGGATTTCCTTATGTTTATGCTCCTTCTTTCAATTGTTGTCCATTTGAAAGGAGTTATGGTATTTGCTGTCTGTTTTAATACCTCCCAAGTACCTTGTAGGATATATTACATTGCTCCTGGAATAGATAGTAGATGGCCATTGGACTAAGAGAAAGGCATGATAAGGAGAAGAGGAAAAGCCATAGCCTTTCATTCTGCACAGAAGAAGTGTTTTGCAAAATGAAAGCCATAAAGCACCAGTTAAGTGAAATTTAGACAGTCTCCCACAGTCAAACAAGGTTGAGGGAAAGGGTTTGCGGTGAAAATGACAAAGCAAGCTGTACAAGACAAATTGTCGTTCAGAGTGAACGGCATAAGTTGTACTGAGGACTGCAGTTTGACCCCTTGACAAATCCTGGTTTAGGGCAGTAAGGAAACTGAAAAGGCAAAGGGAGTTTCTACTGCATATATCTATGTGAAAAGTAATGTTTTCAGAAATGCCCTGTGTTTCTGGACTCATACAGCTGTGTGTGTCTAAGTCTAATTTCTGTCATCAAGTGTTTCTCAAGGGTTAAATGTTATGTAAAATATCTCAGGGGACTTTGGAAAGGGCATATTTTCTCTGTGTCTGAGTTTGAAGATTCAGCATTAGTCTCAGGAAGACAGTAAGATGGACTGTGCTCCCGGGAAATTATGCTGTAAAATGGACTTCTGTTCCTAAGTATATTTATAGAGACACCAGCCAGAAGCTACTCCTGGACTCCTTTCAGACTTCAGGGTTTAAGGCATATGGTAGCTAGCAGATCTGGAAACTAAGCACAAATGAGGAGTTATCTATAAAAGGATGACACTTCTACTGTCTTTGCAGCAGAGCAGTTTATGCTGAATTATTTTGATCCTTCAGAAAAAGAAAAACAGACAAACAACAACAACAAAGAACTCACAGAAAACCAATTGGAAGTGAATATTTAAAATCTCTAAAATATTTCCATCTGGAATTTCACATGGAGACACAGATCAATGCTCTAGTCACAATGTTGTAGAAGGGAAACCACTCACTTCCTGCCCACAGGAGGTGATCCAGATCGCTTCTCTGTGATTTGCAAATACTTAATTTTCAAGATTAAGCTGCAGTCTGTCCTCATACTGTAGTGGATTCCCTAATGGCAGTAAGACAGAAGTCCATCTCTACAGACAGGGTCTCTAGACAACCAATGTATTGTGCAGACATTCTTTTTTTCTCTTGCCTAATGGAATAAACAACAACATAAAACCATCGTGATGCTGCAATCAGTTTTCTGCCCTTGTCACCTTTACATAAATAGAGGAATACCAGCCTGTCGTGGGTTTACAGGAAGTAGGTTTTTCTGGGAATGGAGTGGCCAGAGGCCAATAGGGTTTCAGATTTTAAATTGACACCAGGCTTGGCCACTGAGGGTGGATGAGCCTCTGAGAACACAGGGGTTAGAAGCAGCACTCCCTTGGGCTCGCTCTCTTTTGATTTCCGGCCAGCAAAGAGGCAAGGCCTCCCCTGCCCGGCTTTGAGCTGGGCGGGGGAGGGGAAAACCTGCGGCCCGGCAGAGGTAGGCCCTGACCCCTCAGGATGGAAGGGTGGTGGGGACACCAGGAGGCGTTGGGCAGCCCCCCCCCCACCCCCCCCCCCTCCCAGGCGACACAGAGAGAGAGAGACCCCGAGAAGATTTGGGCAGCCCCCCCCAGCTAGAAGATGAGAGAGAGAGAAGGCTGGTACGGGCCTGTGGCCTTGAAGTGATATCGGCTGTGAAGAAGGAGGGGGAAGGGGGGAGTGCAGCAGGGAAGGAGCCTGGCCAGTGCAGAAGTTTGTTAACCCCTTTCTGGACAATGAAGACCTCACAGAGCATTTGGACCTTTCCTGGAGGGAGATGGAGTGGATGATAAAGTGGAAATGGGCAAGAGAATGATAGTTGGAGCAGTGAGTGAGGCTGGGAGAGTGAAGAAGAGGCCGGAAGGAGATGATGGAGTAGCTGATTGCTGGACTCTTTTTGGTACAGCCACGGACAGAACCATGCTTCCTCGCGACACAGAGGCTGCATGCAGGGGGGAGGCGATGGCTCAGAATGAGAGGGTTCGGTTTTGGAGACCCCCCCGGCCCCAGGGGGTAAATAAGTATGGGGGGGACAAGAGGTCCCGAGATGAGAGAAAACTGTGCCTTTTTTTTGGAACTGGTCAAAGCACCCTTAAAAGGATAACCCTTGAAGTAACTCTGTTCCATGTCCAGCGGTGAGAGCGCTGAGCATGCAAGGAAGAGGTCACCATGGCCCCAAGAAAGACTCCTCTCCTCTTGATGGACTGGAATTGAGTATTTACTGGGTGATGGATGGAGACTTGAAATCTGGAAGATGTATTGGAAATGTGGTGGGGGGAGGAGGAAATGTTTTTTGTGGAGTTTTCATTTTCCAGGTGTGTGTGTGTGTGGTTTTCTTTTTTTCTCTTTGTAGTTTAGTTAATAAACTTTTTTTTTTCCCCTAAGGTAGAGGCCTGCTTTGCTTATTTCCTGGTCTCATCTCACAGCAAACACCAGGGAAGTATATTTTCATAGGGCATTGGCATTGTGCCAGTGTCAAACCATGACACAGCCACATATTTTCCAATGGGGTTTTTTAGTGGCTATAGTGAAATAGGGGCATAGGCATTCTTTCCTGAAACTGAGGTTGGCTTCTAGAAGAGTAAGACCCTCTAGGTGAATTGTACTTAAGAGGCTCAGAGAGACAATTAAGTGATGGGAAATTTCCATAGAGGTGCTACTGAAAATTCAGGACAGTGACCCAATTAAGTGTGTATGTGTCTAGTTAAACTGTTCCAACATGCTGAACTGTGCCATGGGCAAACATCTCAGAAGGACTTGACTCCTTCCTTAGGTTTTCTCTGTGTCATGGTTCAACCACAGGCAGCAACCAAGCCTCACACAGATGCTCACTCCCTCTGCCCCCCACCCACAGCAGGATCATGAAGAGAATTGGCAGGGTAAATGTGAGAAAACTCATGGGTTGAGATAAAGACCGTTTATTAGGAAAAGCAAAAGCCACACACAGAAGCAAAGTAAAACAAAGAATTGATTCTCTGCTTCCCGTGGGCAGGTAGATGTTCAGCCATCTCCAGGAGAGCAGAGCCCCATCATGTGTCACAGTGACTTGGAAGACAACACACCATTACTCCAACACCACCCCCTTTTTCCCCTCTTCCCCTGCTCATGATGCCATCTGTCTGGAATATCCCTTTGGTCAGTTTGGGTCACCTGTCCCACCAGTGTCTCGTCCCAGCCTCTCAAGCACCCCCAACTTGCCAGTGTGGCAGCACATAAAGCAGAACAATCCTTTCCTCTCTGGAAGCTCTGGTCAGTGACAACAAAAACCTCCCTATACTCTCAGCACAAATACAAAACACAGCTCCATACTAGCCACCATGAAGAAAATTAGCTCTATCCCAGCCAAAACCCACACAAAATGATAGGAAGCTACAAAACACCATTATGGGTTATTATAACCTGGAAAAGCCTTCGCTTTCTGAAATATTAAGAGACAGGAAACTATGCATTTTTCACAGTCTTTTTGCATGACTGGCAACAGTGCCCACCCATATGATTTTGGTTAGCAGTCCACTGACCATCCAAATTTCCTTTGTGAACCCAAAGTAAGCTTTACAGCCCCACTGCCATGTTAAAAAAAATATAAAAATCCATCAAGTCCATGAAGCATTCCTTTAAGGTAATGACTAACAAGGATTTGCTAGGTTAGATTTTTCAGTGTAATGTGACAAACTAAGACTGACCAGATGAGAACTGTTTCTCAAATCTTCTCCTGCTATTAAGAGCTCATGAGAATCAGCCATGGGTTTGACAGAGAAGACGGTGCATCTAGTGGCAGGGGTTGAGCATGATCAAAGTTCCTGACCTCTGGAGCATTCTGTATGTGGACTTGGTCTCTCACTACTTCCACTTAAGTGTCTCAGTTTCTGATTTTGGTATGTACCTTACAGCAGTGCAGTTGTCTTCCTGCCCACTGGATACCTGCAAGTTATTAGCTATGCTCAGCCCATAGCTCAGCTAAGTTCACTGAGAGAATGACTGGTTTTTTTCAATGGCATCCACATAAATTGCAAATTCATTCCAAATGAATAAATTCCAAATGAATCAAATTATGCTTGCACACACCCAGATACTAACCTGTTAAAAAAAATCAGGAACATGTAGGCAAAAGTCCCTACAGTTCAGTTATACACCATATCAGTTAGGATTTCCTTTTTGCACTCAAGGTTCTTCCCTTTGTCCCAGACAGACTCCCTGAACCATCATGTAGAAGAACATCATTAGCCAACATCTAGTCTTACAGCTGAGACTCTTTTGACATGAAACTCCAGTGTCAATAGCGAAGACAAAAGAATGCACAGGCATGAATGTGCAACAATACTAGGCATGCTCTTTTCACTTGTTTTATGTGACAGCAGATATGATTAATTATGACCTTTAGATCAGAGAGCTGTCAGAAGTGGAGTAATTAAGCTCAAGAAGCAGCTATTACCACTCTAGTCAAAAGTCATTGTCTTTTGCTCCTAGGCTAGCTTACCACTGCCGCCTTTATTCCTCCTTCCCCAAGCTGCTATCAGTGCTTGCTCATCGGTGCTGGAGCCCAGGTCTAGCAACAGAAGCGCCCCACACAAACTGCTGAACCATGTCTACACTGAGACCCCAGTGCTCAGAGGTGTGGTTTAACCATCTGTTAAACCGAACTAGGTCATATTGTCCAAGAACACTGCAAAACTTTACCCACTTCTGTAAAGCATGAAAACCAAAAGCACAAAAGCAAACAGTTTAAACCCTTTGTGGTGCTCTGATGGCACTGCAGCACACATATATGGGCTTGACAGCCTAGTAGCAAATTTCCTAAACACAGCATAATCACATAGAGAATTTCACCCAGATCTAAATAGGTTTTTAAGAAAAATTATAAATGCAAGTAACCGTGATTTAATTCACTGTTTGTCAAGTCACGGTAGGTCAGGGGTATAGTAGGGAAATTTTGAAGTGTGGAAGGGTACACGTGCATATTCTGCTTGTAAAATCAAAGACAAAACAAACCCAAATTTAGAGTTACACAGAGGGGAAAGGTTAGCTGTTTTATAAACCAGGTTATATAGAAAGTGCATGAAAGTTACTTTTGCTTTTGAAAATACCAAATGATGTGGTAGCTAGCTATGTGAAAAAGATTTTGGCCAGGTTAGTGGAAATATGTTTAAATCACTTACTTTTGTACTATCTTTACTAAAGGAAAACTTTCCAAATCCAATATGCTTTTAAGAGTTAAAAGACCTAAAATAACAAATCCTTCAAGAATGACAAATGTGCTCCTTTAGGAAAAGAACCCCAGTAAATGTAAATCTTTCAGATTCCAATAATAGTGGCCATGTGCTGACTTAAATCTTCAGTTTTCGTCCATCAGCCTTTACTCCTGAAATATAAAGATGATGTGCTCCACAGTACCAAAGAATAGTTAGACAGTCTGATTTCCAGAGACAGTGAGGTCTAGTAGTTCCGGTAAAGTCAAAAAGACTGGATAGGTGTTTGGATTTCAGTGACACAGTCAGCCATTCAAAGGGGTATCCACAGTTAGAATTTCACTTAGCTCTAAAAAGAGTGTGGAAAGTACATTTCCTCAAAAAATAACACAAATGTCTTAAATAAATTCAAATGACCCAGCTATTTAGAATCAATGTGTGTATAATGTTTGTCTTTCAGCTGGGACCTAGCCATTTTATAAGCCAATTTTGGTTTTGAGTTCAGTAATAAAATGATCAGAAATAGTGCTCACAACATAGGAAAACCTGGACCCCAGTCTTTTTTATATTTTTTAAAAACATTTGTTTTAAACAAATTATCTGTTTTTAAGCACCTGTCAATAGTGGTGTTCCCCAGGATCCTGTACTAGGTCCAGTGTGCTCAACTTGTTCAGCAGTGACTCAGACAAGACTCAGATAAGGGACAGAGCACTGACTCAGACAGTGACCTCAGCAGGTCACTGCCAGCACAAAGCTGGGAGCAATAGCCAATACCCCAGAGTGCAGCCTTTCAAGGGGACCTCAACAGGTTGGAGAGACGAGCAGAGATAAATCATCTGAAATGCAACAAGGGCAAAAGCAGGGTCCTGAACTGGGGGAGGAATAAGCCCAGGCACCAGCACAGGCTGAGGCTGATCTGCTGGGAAGCAGCTCTGAGGAGAAGGACCTGGGGGTCCTGGTGGACAACAAGCTGTCCATGAGCCAGCAGTGTGTCCTGGTGGCCAGGAAGGGCAATGGTGTCCTGGGGTGCATTGGGAAGAGCAGTGTCAGCAGGGTGAGGGAGGTGATCCTGTCCTTCTACTCAGCCCTGGTGAGGCACATCCGGAATGCTGTGTCCAGTTCTGGGCTCCTCAGGACAAAAGAGACATGGAGACCCTGAAGGGGGTCCAGCAAAGGGCAACAAAGTTGCTCAGGGGTCTGGAGAATGTCTCTTAGGAGGAAGGGCTGAGGGAGCCAAACCTGTTCAGCCTCAAGACAAGATGACTGAGAGGGGAACTCATTAATATGTATAAACATGTAAAGTGTGGGAGTCAAAAGCATAGATCCAGCCTCTGCTTGGTGGTGTCAAGCAATAGCACAAGGGTCAACAGTGACAACTGATGCTCAGGAAGCTCCAGCTGAATATGAGGAGCAACCTCTTTATTGTGCATGTGACCAGACACTGGAACAGATTGTCCAGAGGGGTTTCAGAGTCTCCTTCATGGGAGATATTCAAAAACCTGGGGATGTGTTCTAGAAGGACTGCCTGAGCAGGGTAGTTGAACCAGAACCACCCTGGTCTTCTCCAACCTGATTGATTCTGTAATTCTGTATTTGGAAGGGGACATGACCAAATTCTATTACTCTTATATTGTGTTACATTTTTCTTGAAGCTTTATTTTGGGAAGAGATTTTTCTTCTCTTTGAAATTGCAGTGCAATCTGCTAGATCAAGATCACAACACCCTTCTCCTGTCTATACTATCTCCCAGCTCTTTTTATGGCCTAGGACATGACATCAACAACAACAAAATAATAGATGTGAGAAAAAAAGAAGCAGTGAGCAAGAGTAACCAGGAAAATACTACATCCCAAAGGGCAGCTTGAGGTAAACCAGATCAAATGAAAAAAAAACAACTGAGTTCCTTTCTGCCACTTCTAGGCTGCCTGATTTTTAACTTGTGTAATCATCCATTAGCTTCACCGTGCATAAAGAGACAGTTGAACAAGCTAGAATCAAAAGAAAAATATGACAAAGAGCTTTGATAACCACAGTAAAACAGTTTAAAACAAGCAGAATTTATATAGAGAATTCCTTAAACTGTGTTCATAGAGAGAGTCATGTTCCTTTAACGTGGCATTTCTTAGCATATTCTCCAATAAATTTGTGGCAAATATTACAATTTTACATCAAGTAAATGCTTCTCATCCTAGATGTAGAGACAGTGCAGCTACAACTCTGAGAGGACATAAATTACCTGAGTATAGTGAAAATAACACAGCATCAAAGAGGGACAAGGCAAGGGATGCCTCTCTAAAATGGAGCCTGGTATGCAGGCAAAAAGAATAAGGTCTTAATCTGCATCGTCTATCTGAAATTCAGCAAACTCCACTAAGCACGTCCTATTTGCATCCCATGACATAGCTTCAATTTGAAATTACCTTTCTAGTGCCAGAAGCTGAAAGGATACTGCCTTGTTTCTAAATTTTCTGGTCCAAATTATAGCTGGTGTAATAGGCATCCATGGGCTTGAGTGTGCTCAGTGTCTTGTCAACAGTTTTATTCCTAGTGCTCCCGAGTGGGAGGCAAGGGCAAGCTAAGTGCTAGGGCTACAAGCTACAAACACTAGTGACTAAGGAGAATGGGAAGGGCAGAAGTCCTTGTGCTGAGGCTACCAGAATGTATTGTGTGTCAATAGTAGGCTGAGACAAAGTTGCAGAGCTCCTGTCTCAAAAGATGACTCTAGGAGCCCCACAGATATTTACAGTGGGCCTCCAAATACAGCCTTTCAAAATGTCAGTACCACAGCTGAATCCAGCACTGCTGCCTTGTACTGTGAGGTTTGTCTCATCAGTGATGGTGTGGGTCAGTATTTGAGATTTCCATCTGCACTGCAGGCCGACTGGAGGCCAGCTGGCTCCATCTGGGGCCAAATGCAGTGTCTGACAGAGCACCTGGAGCAATGCCTCTGTCTTACTCTAGCAAACACCATTCAAAGATGACCTGAGATGAGCAGATGCTTGCTCTTTTCTTTCCTCCTCGTGTGGGTGCTGTTGTTGAATGTTGTCGGAGTCTGCATCCAAAGGTGTGTAACCCACCAGTAAGAATTTATTAATTCTTAGGCAGGCCTTAATTTAGTTATTATTGGGCAGACTTTTAAATGACATTATATGAAGTCATTGAGACAGAGGGGGGAGGAGAGAGAGAGGGAGGGAGAGAGATTATACATGAATATATCAATAGATGATGTGTATCTATAAAAGTATATCTATTCATATGCACACATACAAACCAGAATCCTAGATCTAACAGCTACTAGAATCTGACAACAGGGCAAGACCAGAATAGCTATCTCCTTGCAATAACCCAGCTCCCAATTTCCTGCTGCTTACAAAATTACTAAACTGGAGGTTGTACATGTGGTTTTATATTTTATACAACCTGGTGAGGGTTTTTTTTCACCCAAGGATCTGTCTGATCCTTCTTTTACTCCATTAATACTTTTGGTCTCTGTGACATTGAATTGTGTGTCTGTAACATATGAAGTAAACCTGCTAGTTTTATTTGTTCATTTAAATTCTGCCTGATAATTTAATCAGAAGCCCTTTTTCCCAGCTCAGTCACAAATATACCGCTTGATTGTGAGCATCACTTATAATGTATGCCTCAATTCCTTGTCTGCAGAGCATGAAAAAAGCATTCTTTTCAGGATTCTGAAAAGAGTATCAGTCTTTTGATACTCAGGCACTCTCCCACTGAAATCATATGACTGCAAATACCACTTGTAGCCAGATATATTTATCACCCCATCTTACCTGATAAGAATATTTGCTAAAAGGGACTATAACATCTGTGGGTCTGTGTCAGGTAAGAAAGAATAAAGGCAATGAATGGCCTTCAGAAGTGGAGATAAGGAATGCAGCACAAAACTGCAGCTTGAAAGAAAAGGAGGTGACCATGTTTTACACCAGAGAATGAAGCACTCTTTGCCTATTGTATGGGCTAGCAGGCAGAGATGGCACAGATGAACCTTTTCATTGCTGGGGAGAGTTAAACACATCTGCATGAGCTCTTCCTTTGATGTCTCAGTGAGAGGTACACACCAAACCCCAGCTGAAGCTTCTGGAAGTCACATTTTAAAGATAGTTGAAGAAAAGGAAGGCTATCCTTAATAACAAAGGGTTCCAAGAAAGCTAGACTCACCTTAAGAAGAAAATCTTAAAAGTTCAGGAGCAGGCTGTCCCTAAGTACTGAAAGGTGAGTCACTGGGGAAGACAACTGCCCTGGCCGATCTGGGAGCTTTCACAGGAACTAAGGATAAAATAAGGCTTTATGGCCTTTGGAAGAGGGGGCAGACAACTCAGGAAGAGTACAAGGATGCTATTACGTTATGTATAAAGAAAATTTGGAAGGCAAAACTCAACTAGAACTCAGTCTGGATACTGTGTAAAAGATAATAAAAAGTGTTTTTTAAATACAAGGACAATAAAAGGAGGGCTAAGGAAAATCTCCTCCCTTTATTGGACATTAGGGGGAACAGAGTAACGAAGGATGAGGAAAAAGTTGATGTATTTAATGCCTTTGCCTCAGTCTTTATCCTCAGGGCAGCAAGCCCCCTGCGAAGGTAGACAGGGATGGCAAGCAGAACAGAACCCCTGCAGGAAGTTGTGAGTGACCTGCTGTGCCACTTAGAAAATCCCAGGTCTGTGGAGTGAGATGGGATCCACCCAAGAGTACTGCAGGAACTGGCAGCAGTGCTTACTAAACTATTCTCCATCATTTATCATTAGTCTTGGTTAACAGCTTACTGGAGGTTGGTCAATGTGATGCCCGTTGTATTTAAGTTTGTATGGTTTTGGTAGCAGGGGTGGCTTCTGTGAGAAGCTGTTGGAAACTTCCTCCATGCCCTACAGAACCAATTCCTGGCAGCTCCAAAGATGGATGTGTCACTGGCCAAGGCTGGGCCAGTCAGAAATGGTGGTAACACTGATGTGATAAGAGATTTAAGAAAGGGGAAAAAGGCTATTGCACTGATGTCATTGTGGCCAAAGAACAACAGGGTGAGAACATTGAGATGAACAACTCTGCAGACACCAAGGTCAGTGAAGAAAGAGGTGGAAGAGGTGGTCCAGGCACCAGATTCCCCTGCAGCCTGTGGAGCAGCCCACAGTGAAGCAGCAGGGTCCTTACAGCCCATGGAGGCCCATGGGGATGCAGAGATCTGCCTGCAGCCTGAGGAGTAGACCCACATTGGAGCAGGTGGATGCCTGAAGGAGGCTGTGAACACAGAAGAAGCCCTTGCTGGAGCAGGTTCCTGGCAGAAGAGAGGAGCCCAAGCTTGAGCAGGTTTTGGTAGGACCTATGACTCTGCGGGGGAACCACACTGGGGCAGCCTGTCCTTGAAGGACTGCACCCTGTGGAAGAGTGACCCACACTGGAGCAGTTCATGGAGAACTGCTCATGAGATGTTGGAGAAGTTCATTGAAGACTGTCTACTGTGGCAGGGACCCTCACGGTTGAGGAGGGGAAGGATTCCTCTCCCTGAACAGAGTGAGAAACAACTGACCCTAACTTCCATTTACCACCTCTGAACTGTTGAAGGGCAGGAGGTAGAGCTGGAAAGGAGTGAGGGGTATGTATCAGGGGGTTTTAGAGTATTATTTCACTTCTCATTATCCTGCTCTGATTTTGTCAGTAATAACTTCAATTGATATCTCTAATTCTAATCTGCTTTTCCCACGATAGTATTTGGTGGGTTATCTCTCCTGGTCCTTATCTCACTTCACAAACCCTTCATTATATTTCTTCTCTCCTGTACAGTTGTGAAGTGAAGGGATAGAGAAGTTTTGATGGATGCCTAGCATCCAGCCAGAGTCAACGCAACACAGATCCACAAGAATGATTGGAAGGAGGATCTGGGGAACTACAAGCCTGTCAGCCTGACGTTGGTGCCAGGGAAGGCTACAGAACAGATCACCTTGGGTACCATCACACAGCACATACAGGACAACCAGGGGATCAGGACCAGACAGCAGGGGTTGAGGAAGGGCAGGTCCTGCCTGACCAGCCTGATCTCTGTCTGTGACCATGTCACCTGCCCAGTAGATGTAGAAAGGCTGTGGATGTTGTCTACCTGGACTTCTGGAAAGCCTTTGACACTGTCTCCCACAGCTTTCTCCTAGAAAAGCTGCTAGTCCATGGATTGGATGAGTGCACTGTGTGCTGGGCTGAGAACTGGCTAGGATCAGAGAGAGGTGATTAATGATGCTACATCTGGTTGGTGGCCTGTCACTGAACCCAGTGGGATTCCCCAGGGATCAGTGTTAGGGCCAGTCCTGTTTAGCACCTTTATTAATGATCTAGATAGGGAATTGACTGAATCTTCCATAAGTTTTCAGACGGCACAAGATTGGGTGTGTTGATCTCCTGGAGGGTCAGAAGAACCAGCAGAGGGACATGGACAGGCTGCATTGATGGGCTGAGGCGAGTGGTATGAAGTTTAAATAGCCAGGTGCTGGGTTACACAGTTTGGCCACAACAACTCCATGAGACACTACAGGCTTGGGGCAGAGTGGCTGGCAAGCTCTCTGGTGGGAAAGGGAGTGCTGGTTGACAATGGGCTGAGCATGATCCAGTGGTGTGCCCAGATGGCCAAGAAGGTAATGGCATCCTTAACATTCCAGCAGTTGTGTGGCCAGGGCAGTGATTGTCCCCCTGTACTGGGCACTGGTGAGGTCACACCTCCAGTGCTGTGTCCAGTTCTGGGCCTGTCACTCTAGGAAGGCCATTGAGGGGCTGAAGTGTGTCCAGAGAAGGGAAGCAGAGCTGAGGTAGGCTGTGGAGCACAAGTCCTGTGAGGACCAGCTGCAGGAACTGAGGGGGATGTTTACCCTGTAAGAAAGTAGGCTCAGGGCTCAGCAGACTCTTTTTGCTCTCTACAAGTGCCTGAAAGGAGGGTTCAGCAAAGTGGGATTCAGCCTCTTCTCCCAGGCAGCAAGTGACAAGACAAGAGGACAGAGTCTCAAGTTTCACCAGGGGAGGTTCAGGTTGTACAGTAGGAGGAATTTCTTCGTGGAAATAGTTGTCAAACATTGAAATGGGCTGCCCACAGATGTGATACAGTCACCATCCCTGGTATTCAAGAAACCACTATACATCACACCGACTGCTATGGTCTAGTTGACATGGTTCTGATCAGTCAGTGGTTGGACTCAATGATCTCAGAAGACTTTTCCAACCCAGTTGATTCTGTGTTTTGGGGTTTTGTGAAGGTTTTGCATTTGTCTCAGTCTCTCTGCCTCATTTATTCCTGAAAGTGAGACAGAGGCAGATGTCCATCTGTGTGCTGAAAGCAGAGCAGATCCCTTTTTCTCCACACTCAGCTTCCCACTCATCTTTCTCCCATGCATGCCAAGAAGAGATTTTGTTACAGAGTCCTTAGGCAGCAGAACTGATGATAGAGGAGAAAAGTTCTCCAGGAAGTTCCAGCTACCACCACCACGGTGCCATATGGGGCCAAGGACTCCCTGGGGTTGTGGGGTCCCACAGAAGTCCATCAGGGAAGGGCTTGGCAGTCAGGGTCCATCCACCACCCCAGCCACGGGCAGGGCAGCTGGGGGCCCATGGGCAGCCAGAGCTCCAGCACTGGGCAGTGTCCTGGGAGCAGCCCAAAGCCAGGCCAAGCCATGGGCCTGTAAGTGACCCCGCTGGTGGAGCTCAAGGCCAGTGAGGGCAGGGCTGTGAGAAGCTGAAGAACAGCCCAGCTGTGGCACGGCCTAGGCAGAAACTCTCTCTTGCCATCTAACATTTAATAAACTACAGGCTCTGGACACAGATTTTAATTGCTGATGTCCTCTGAATACCAATACTTTCCGTATTTCTGAGTTGTTTAGTTAGCAATCTGTGTACATATGATGTAGCTTCAAATATGCGCAGGCAAGAATATTTGGTGCTATGGTCAAAGTGCTTCTGTGCCAAAGAACAGCAACTATGAGAAATGCTATTTATGTAGCAATTTTAACTTTCAAATATTACTTAAATCATTTCCATTTAAACCACGTGTCCTCTAAGGCTTATGGAGTTGACTGAAGAAGAAAGCAAGTCTGCCTTACTGTGGTTTCAATAGACACTGGCATATGTTAGGATCTTCAGGGATGGCAAAATTTCCACTCACTTTGAAAGGCTTGAAATTCCAACCTGGTAGGGATCCTCACTCAAACTTTTAGTAGTGAGCATCCACTTCTTCCTCACTAAAAACATTCTGCCCTTGCTCACTGCTCTGTACCATCCACATAGAAGGAAATCTTAACTCACAGAAGGTTCAAATATGGGTCTGAGCAGCATCTGAGGCCAATGTGTCTGGACCCCCTCTAAGCCAGGACCCTTTCAGCTTGTGAAAACACAGAGAATTTTAGCTTTGCTGATGCTCTTCAATTAATAAACATATACATTTTAAAAAGTCCTTTCTTTCAGACCAATTTTCAAAAGACCTGCAGTTAAGGGTGGCACAGATAGAGCCCTCTGACTCCCATAATACTGACTGTAAGAACATCTGTTTTTCTCTTGTTAAAAGCTGTATATACAATTTTCCACAGACTTTAAAGCCTTTTGACTGTAAGTGTATTGAAAGCACTGATATACGTGTCAGTAATGTAGCTGTAGACAAGGACCAGATCCACCTCCAGAGCGTTTTTTGACAGTTTCCAGGCTTTGCTATTGAAATGCAAGTAGATGCTGAATGTGGGAAAAGCTAAAGCTATGTTGCTTGGCTCAGAGCCCAGGACTGAAAGACTTGGATTCACTTTTCCAGCTGAAAAATGTACTTCCTCACAGAGCTTCAAGGGGTTTCATACTCAGCTAGGGAGAGCCAGGGTGGCTCCACTGAAGTCCATGAAAATGTAGGCATAAGCCGTAGCTCCGTATCTGACATGTATTTTCCCTTAGTAAGCATTATACCCTTTACAGATGGATCAGACACAACAATCACATGAAGTTATTTTTATTATTTAGTCTTTCTTACGTTAATCTGTGTCAAGCAAGTATTTAGACTTATGAGCAGCTCCCTCTGTGAACTCTTTTGAGATAACCCTTCTCTTAGTGCACAGAAATTGTATGGAAATTTGGGCAAAGAAACATGGAACTCTCGAATTATCAGTTTCTTTTGCTGTTACTTGCCTTGGATTTTCTCATATTATAAAATCAATATCTCAAGTCAACATTTGTCAAAAGTATTATCGATAATTCAATATATTATTCTATTGGAAAATTAATGGAATTATACTAATAAAGCTTAAAAAAACCCAAACCCAAACTTGTAATATGCACAGTCACATATGCATACCTCAGTTCAAGTGTCTTATTCCAGTAGTAGCTTCAGCCATGCAGAAGATGGTGGTGTTCTGATGAATAACTTTGGTTAGCAGTTGTGCTTTGCTTTATTTTTCTCTTTCCATTTGCAGGTTTTTTGGAGAAAAGTCAGGCCCCATGACCCAAAAATGCAGCCCCAGGGCACTGTGTGAAAGGATCTGGTAGCTCAGGTTCTTTCACTAATCCAGGTCAGCATCTGTCCCAGACACAGACTTTATCCTGTAAGTCCCAATGATGATGTGCAGCAGGAAATGCTGACTTATTATCCTCCTTTACAACACTGAGTGAAATCTACAAAGGATGCAGTAAAGTTAATTACTAGGCATTGTCTTTCACTTGGAGGTAAATCTAGGGCTTCTTGGGGCTTGCTTCTTTGCTCCAGGGCTAAAATATAGAAGCATTATCAGACACTAAGTGCAACAGTCAAATCATGTACTGGCACTCACACAAATGGGAACCTAAACTAAATAGAATCACGGAGTCACAGAATCATTTAGGCTGAAAAGACCCTTAAGATCACTAAGTCCAACCATTAAACTGACAATGCCAATTATGTGGCCTTTTTATCTTTCTCTTCATGACTGCACAGAAGTAACTTGATGAGAAAGTAGAGTGACTTCTGGGACACAATACCAGAGTCTTCTGAACTTTGTGGTCACCTTATGCCTCTCATTTATAATGAAATCATAGAATGGTTTGGGTTGAAATGCACCTTAAATATGAGCTAGTTCTAAATCTCATGCCACGGACAGGGATGCCTTCCATTAGACCAAGTTGCCTGGGGCCCCATCCAATTTGGCCTTGAACACTTCCAGGGAAAGTGTTAGGATGTTACACATAGTACTTTACAAGATCATAATTCAGGTTGGAAGTTCAATTCTGTGCTCAAATCAGGAATTAGAATGGCTTTTAGGTCCTCTCAGAGGAGCCCCTCCTTCTTTCTTTTCCTCTCACCCTCTTCTTGCATTGTCATTAGCTTTGTTGCAAGTCCTCCTGTCACAGACTCTATAGCTGTCATCTTTGACATAGGCATGGGTCACAGCCATTAGCAGCCTTAGATCAAGAGTGCAAATTCTGTGAAGTCCACAAGGGTCTGGATATTCTCTGGAGTGAGACAAAGCAAAAATAACAAATTAAGCAGGAAGATTTTCCTCAGTTCTGGCAAAGCTGCTGGTGCCAACCAAGCAACACTTCTGTAATAGCAGCAGCCTTGTCAGGTTGTGTTCTTCTCTTACTGCAGTATGTTTAAACAAACAGGGACGAAAGAAAAGACCTTCCCTCTCTCCGCTCCCCAAAACTCTCACAGATGTTGTTTTGCAGATATTGTTGATGGAAAGTCCAATGTGGTCTCACACTGACCAAGAACAAGAGCCTTCTGAGTGATGCCTACTTATAGCCAGGGCCATAGTTCTGGAGTGTACTGAAGGGAAGGGGGGACCAGCAACACTCCTATCCTGGTTAGCTCTCTGCTGCCTGCAAGACGCAGCCACTCCCTGGTTCTCACTTGAGGAGCACCCTGCACAAATGTCTGCACCTGCTCTCGCAGAGGAAGGCTTTTTATTACATACTTCATTGGCATTAGACAAAGAATTTATCCTGGTAGACTTTCATTCTTAGCAAGGTATTCTCTTTTCACTAATGTGATTTAAGTTGGTGTGAGAAGTATCACATTTAATAAGCAATTTATTTACTGCTATGCAATCCATTGAGCAGCCAGACAAAAGACAGGCTGCAGACCCACAATTACCTGCCACTGCTCAAATTGCAAATCATGTGGCTCCTAATAGTATTTTATCATGGTTTTTTTCTTATATATTTTTGCTATACTATAAGAGACAGTACTTCACATTCCCCATGTTAATAGGCCTGAGTCAAGGAAGAGGGATGCTTCCTATTTTTCTTAACACTAACAGTTCATAACATTATGAAAGAGACAAACTTCTTTAGGGGGGAATTCATGATGGAAAATAAGAATATACTAGTACACAAGCCTGACATGGTTGGTATGGGCAGAACACATAAAATAACTTTGATTTCCAAACATGACAACTTCTCTATAACCGTTACTTCATCATGAGGTAAATTACTCAATCAAATAACAATTTTTGTTAAAAACTACCATAAAGAAATATCTGACATACAATAATTTCTGTGTGATTTAATTCCTTATCTTTTGAATAGAAAACAAAAACAAGTTTCTGCCTTTATATCTGCCATTTGCACATTCATTTCTTATTCAGCATGATATATGCAAGTATACCATTATTTAATGTTTGGTTGCTAAATCATACATAATTTGCAATATTTTCACAAATACAACACAAATCCAGACATTTATGAGTATGAGAATAATAGCTATTAGTAAAGACCTTCAAGTTAAACTTACGTCAATCTTTCTACAAGGAAATTACTAACATAAACTGTTTATTTGGCTACCTGAGGTGATAAAAAAGTCTGGCAAATTCTAACCCACATCATCACTTCAACTGCTGCACTTGCACTGTTCTTGATATTCAGAAGAGCCACGGATCAAAAAAATAGATTCTCGGGGGTAATTATTAGTTATAATTAATTTGAGATTGGCCTAACAGGTCTGTGTTTGTTCTGGGCAGATGCAACACCTCATGAACTCTTCACAGACAACCTGATCATGAGTCACAAACACTGGGCAGTACGTCAAAATAATAATTCTGATCTAACAAAAAAGACATCCTATACTGATTAGTATCACCTGTCATTTGTCCATATCTTCCCCACTGATTATTTTCCTTCCTTTTTTTTTTCCTTTTAAAAATCACTTGCTGATAGATGCCTCAATTTCTGAAGCCATATGAAAAGGAAAGATTAAGCCAGCATATACACATTTTTCTGATTATGCCTTATCTTTTAACATGAAGATGTCATGGGCAGCATTTCTTCTGTTTGCATGGTAGATACTGTTGGCAAGGTCAGCAACAAAAAACCAGAGTATTTCAGAAGCCTAGTCCTAGCCACAGAAGGTACTAAATTCTTAAAAATGCAGCACTGCAACCTATCTACAAGACAGAATGATGACACAAGAAAAGAAAATATGCAAGAATGGCAGAGAAACAGAGTGAGCAACTTCATTTAGCTGCTACAGGAGACGCTCAGAAACCAGATATGGTCAACTGTCCCCATCTCTCTGGCCCCCAGCATGTAATTTAATCCTCCTACTGCACAGTTGGATAGTTCATCCAGAAGGGGCCCAGGAAGTAGAATGGGTCTGCAGAGCACAAATGGCCTTGATTTCACTTTATGATCGCAAAACACATCCAAATAATGCTTCTACATGAAGAACCATATTGCATATGTGCATGCCCAGAGCATGATGCAGCTTTTCCTACCAATATATACCCAAAATGAACTTGAGATATCTTTTATAACTTATAAAATTAGCATCATACTCAAATTTCTACTCAAAATCACAGTACGTGACATTTTCTGACATTTGTTCTCTTCTGTTTCAAACTTTTCCCTCTGCATTTCTACATATATTTCCTAGAGCTTTACAAGCCCAAAAAATTAAGTCTTTATAGAAAAGTCAAAAAAGGAGTGCTGTTACTGTTTGAAGCTGTTTATTAAAAATATCTCCTCCTCTTCATAACCCTCTTGTTTTTATGTAAAATTCAAAGCTTATTAGAAGAATGCTGAAGTGGATTTGTCTGTCATTATCATAATCTATGATTATCTTCTGCATAGCACACCAGGCAAATGCTACGTGAAAAGGATTTACATATATAGCTTCAGGCTTGTGAAAAGTTGCTGCTCCTTTAAGAAATTGGAATCCAACCACCATGGGATTCGCATAAAGAGTATGAGGTTTAAAGAAAGCAATACCTTTTGGCGCTGTCACATTTTGTTTTTCCTAGGAAGCACTCAGGTAACATTTTTAATCTTCTCCCCGAAACTCTATGGACTAGAAAGCTACACTCAAAGGCATAAAATGTGACCTTCTTGCCTCTTAAAACATCTCTGGGATTTGGATTTTAAGAAACACGGCAGTACAGTATAAGACTTAGGACAAATTCATGAGAGTTTTCCAGGTTGTTTTCCAGGTTTACCCTGGTTTGTAGTCTGGTTTGTTTGGCTTTTTTTTATTTGGGTTTTCGTTTATTTTTTGGTGGGGGTTTTTTTGTTGTTTTTTTGTTTGTGGGGGGGGGGGTTTGTGGGTTTTTTGTGGTTTTTTGTTGTTGTTTGCGGTTTTTTGTTTTGTTGGTTGAGGTTGTTTGGGGTTTTTGGGGTTTTTTTTCAGAAGTCATCTGGGAGAGCAAACATGGTTGAAAGAGCTAAATAAAATAGTGAGAATGCTGAAGGCAT
Organism: Setophaga petechia; assembly: GCA_024362935.1. Classification (NCBI taxonomy): domain Eukaryota; kingdom Metazoa; phylum Chordata; class Aves; order Passeriformes; family Parulidae; genus Setophaga; species Setophaga petechia. The sequence goes on along the minus strand of JANCRA010000004.1, from coordinate 24,934,809 downwards.
AAGGATGGAAACATGGGAATGTGGGGGGTGGGGTGTTTCTGAGTTAAGCACTTGCTAGGAGAGGCTAATGGGAAGTAATGAGAAGCAAAGTGGGGGAGAGGAGCAAAAGTTGTGGAATGAGTGAACTGATTCTTGTTAAGTTTATGGCCAATTAATGTTTGCCATACTTGGTAATCAAAAGTTTAGCAAAGGTTTCTTATATTAAAGGCAGTTCTTTGAACAATAGAGCCCTTTTTCTGCAATTCACAGCTGTCAGAGATCATTTCACTCCCTGTATAATTCAAAAAAGTGATGCCTTTAATTGGCAGCATAAACACTGTTGGGCTAGTGTGTTCTGAGCTTGATTTAGATGCTCAGTGTATGGCACAGTTTGCATCTGTCAGGATTTGTAAAGAAAAGCTGCATAAAAAAATTTCTAGTCACATTTGAAGACAGGGGTGGAAAAAACAGTATTCCAAAATGTCACATACACAAGCTTAAGACAGGAAAGCCAGAGTTAAAGGTGAAACTCTGTCTGGAAGATCCTTTCACAATGGTCACTACCCAGGTGAATTGTCACTCCACAGAGCAGCACTAACATAAGATGGAATGGTACATGAACTCTGCATTTTCTGCCCTTTTTTACATTTATCTTACCCTCAATGTTTGAACAGAGTCTTAGTTTTATTTACTCCTTGGGTTGACAGTTTGTCAGATTATACTGCTTCTCATAAAACGTTTAGCAGATAAACAGATAAACTCTGTGTTTCTCCTCCCACACTGTTTTGTATCTGTATTTTTTTAGCATCTCAATTAAACCCAGAGGTGTATCTGGACCATTCACTCCATGAGGACTTCACAGCACAGACACAAAAACCAGCTAGTAAAAGGCACAGAGTGGCTGAAAACACTGCATCTGCAAATAGCCTTTACCCCACTGAGGTTTAGTTGATGTCCAGGTACAATCTGGAGATTTCCAAAACAGCAAGATTGCCATGAAATCCCTGAAAGAGAAAACTAAGATATACACAAACTAACGTTTTTTTTAATAAAACAAGCTGTATTTCAAATAGAAGGAAATGTTCAAAATTAGCAATGGTATGTAAAGAACAAATGTTTGTTGTTTATTCTTCCTTTTTTGTTGCTATGGGATCCTACTATAAGCAACTGTTCTTCCTCTGGCACAGATAAACATGGCAATGTAAAAATCCATCTAACAGAGACACTTTGCCTCACAGGAAAACTCATTCAGTAATCCAACACACTGGAGCTCTCTATGTAAACTATACGTATAATCTATCAGAATCAAAATATGCAACAATTTAACAACTTTCAACATCATTAAATCTCAAGTTTGATCTTGAAACAGAGTCTCTCAGCTGACGGAATCACCTTAGCCTGGTTTGTCTTACTTCTACAAGGTGTGATACACTGAATGATATAGGAGGAAATAATTTTTAGCAGAATATCCTCATTTTGGAGGGTGGGGAAGGATCACATAAAACAGTAAAACCGATAAAAAATGAAAAGTGAGAAATCTATGTCTCCTGAAATTGAGTTTCATCCATGGAAATGTATCAGTGTTGACTTTGTTAACACAAACTTGCAGTTCAAGCTGAAACATTCGCTTGGTGTTTTTTGTCTTTTTTCCCCCCTTTTTTCTTTCTCTTTTGTGATTCAAGCTGTTATACTCTTCACTGAAGAAAATTTAGCTCCCACCTCAGGAAGACGCAGCTCAGTGATAGAGAGAGGTCATCAGTGGGCAGTGAAGTAATGGTCTGTACAAATCCATGAAGTCTTCAACTAGCATCAAAGAGTTTTAAGAGGCATCAAAATAATTAATTAATTAATTAATTATGAGTATATCTGAGGGAAGACAAGAACAGGGAAGGTGTTCTGATGCAGAAAAGCCACACAAAAGAAATCATGAAAATATTTTTTTAATGTGCCTATGCAACATGGGGAGAAATGGATGAGGCAAGGGAGACAAAAAGGTTTGTTACAGAGAACTGAAAAATTTGATATGGTAAAGGATACTGTGAGAGGAAGCTGAAAGACAGAAGGACTCAACTTGCATTGCTAGACAAATAAAAGCTTATTGGGGACTTTGGAGGAGGAAGGGAAAAGTCAGCTAAATTATACAATTAATTTAGAAACTGGAAAGGATATGAGGAAAATCATAGGAAAAATCCTCTGTAGAGAGGACAGCCCTTCTCAAAATTCTTCATATTTCTACCTCATAATTCTCTTGTCTTTTGTGCCTTGTGTGCATTTAAGCAGGATCCTGCATAACAGGTACACTGTCCACCAAAGCGCCGCTGTATCTCAATCTGTCTTTATATATAGGCATAGAAAATCCAATTTTCACCTTGAGAAAAAGACCCAATTATTTAAGACTAGAAGTTCCTTCTGAAAGGGCACCAAACAAAGTCAAACATCAATTTGTTTAATGAAACAAAATGTTTGGGGGAAAACAATTGCTGCTTAGAAACCTCAATCAGGAAAGATCTCCTCAATATGGGAAACTTGGAACCATATAAATGTTTATATGAAAAAATAATTTCAGTATTTAATTTGAATGGTCAGTGTAAATAACAACATTAGTTGGGATTTGGCATTGTAATTTTAAGAACATGCCCAGCTGAAACAGTGATCCAAATACAATCTGAAATGGGGACGTGAGCTAGAAAACATTGCTCCCTTCTTTATTTTCATACATTTCTCACTCATCTGTAGAAGCTACCATATATTTTCCATCTATAATGGCATGAAAGGCCAATCAGCAAACTGCTGAAGTAAGCCTGGAAATATCAGTTGTATGCACTTTTCATGCCCTTTTGAAACAGAACCTGTACGGCAAGAGCAAAAGTAGTGAGGTATTAATTGTTTACAGGAACATTCTTGACATTAGGCCATCAGGATTTTTTACAGGGAGGAGTTAGGAATGTGCCCTGTAACAAACCCATTATGATTATGGATATCCTCCTTCACTAAAGCCAAAACCAAAACAAACCAAAAACAAAACATAACAAAACACCAAACAACAACAACAACAAAAAAAAACTCCCACACACATACAAAAAAAAAACAACAACAACAAAAAAAAAAAAAACCCAACAAAAAAGCCACAAACCAAGCAAACAAAACCAACAAAGAAACAAAAAAACCAGCAACCCCTCACACACACACACAGAAGAAAACCCCTTTTTTGTGAAACATCCTGAAATTTCTACAGGTCCTCATGCATCTTGAGCCATTTACTATCTGGAGAGGATTGTACCCTTTAAATCAATTGCTATTTCTAAAGAGCTGGTCACCTAGACGAAGTGCACCAAACACTGGAACCTTTGTCCACCCAGAAGTATGGGGTGCAGTTACCAGGGGTACAGCAGCTTATTTACAGGGGTAAGACATGCACATGGGCCGAGTCTCCCCAAAGTGTTAAATACGTCCTGACAGATGTTCAATTACATTTGCACAATTCAAAAGAGATGTTCAACATCTCACTGGAGCAAGCAGCAGGAATCTAGTCTTGATCCTCAGAAAGTAAAAGGGAACGTTCCCTCTGCCTTGAATAGTATCTGAAAGTGTTATAGAAAATTAGGAAGTACAGGTTCTAACCCTTCCAAAGAAATGCAGTTAATTTAGCCCTACAAATATGAACTGAATCCAAGCAGCACCTGCACAGTCCTCACAAGAGAGAATTCAGAACAATGCTGCTCTTGCAGGTGATCAAACTTCCTGCATCCCTATCCTGATGTGAAATACAGAGGAAACTTATTATGCCCTACAGGCCCTGCTCTCAATTAAGCTAATGTCAGTTTGTAACAGTCCCATTGTTATCAATGACCTCAGTCTGAATTTGCAAGGGTGAGACTGTGAGCAGAGTGGGACTCTGAGAAAGTCTTATGATCTTACTGGTTTGTACTTTCTAGTGTCAAGAATGACAGAAGAAGATTCCTGGAATGATAGCACAGGTGGTGTTCAATAACCATTAGCAGACTGCAGCTCTGGTTTAAACTGATCACTGGTTCAAAGGAGTGGTTTCAAAATAAATGTCAAGGATGTAGCACACCTTGTTTGAAAAAGAGGAATGTGACAGGAAAAAATTTAAGTCTTGGTATGTATCTCATTATAGCGTGGATAAAAAGAATCAGCTGTACCACTATAGCATGCTTTTGCATGTACAAGCATCCTTAATTTTGCGACCCTAGTTCTCTTTTCCTGATTACTTACCAACAATAAAAATAAAATGTTTAGCTACATTTTTTTAACTCTCTATCAAATAGATCAATTAACTCTCCGGTTCTTGTGCTAAAGGACTACAGAAGAAATCTCACAATTGCATGGTACTGAAACTCTATCACATGGTAAGTATCACAATGCAATCCTGGACAAAAAAACCTTATGAAAATGCCTGACTTCCTAACACACCACAGTCTCTCATTTAGCAGCTCATATTCTCACATCCACTGATTCTGAAGAGCAGTTTTACTCTGATGGACCTAAAGAAACCTTTCTCACAAAAATAAATTTTTCCTAAACAAAAGAGGAAAGGAAATAAAGCATGGTGCTGCTGCTCATAATTTCTGCCAATGGAGAAGAAGAGAGTTGGCTTAATTATATAAGCCTCTTGCTGCATGTAATTTTCTTAAATCTGATTAGGATCATTTAGGCTTTTTTAACTTAAACAATCTCTGAAAGCTGTGTCCACTGCCTATTTACCTAGGAGCTTTCCTCTCTCCTTTTCTCTCCACACACAGTAAAAAATGAAGTACTTGTATGGCTGAAAAGGGCAGCAACATACATATCTTACATTTGTAAGAAATATCCGTGTAAGTTTGATTACAGAAGGCAATGTGCTGACAACTTTCAGACCAGCATCCTAAATTATACCCTCAGAGAAGGCAAGCCACTCATTAATCCCAAGTCTCATTCTCAGTGGGATCAAAGAACAGTGATGCCATCAGAGCTAACCAAAGGCCTGTTGAATCCTAGAGTATCTCATGTTTTGCTCAGACTTTGCATATTGGAGATTTATATGCTTTTGTCACTGGATAAGATTATTCTTGTTGCAATACTTCACTTTTATAATGCGTTCCTCGATCAGCAGTTTCCTAACGTAGCTTCATTTGACCTATACCCTCTGGCTTCAGGAGGATCCTTCTGTTCTGTTGTCAGGAGCCAGACAGGATGAAAATATGAAGCTCTCAAAATCTTTTCCTTCTTTAGGCTTACAAGTGTTAAAGGTACATAAGCACAGGAAGTAGGTATGTAACTCTGGTAGAGGTTTCACTGAGAAACAATGAAATCCCATGTAAGGACAAAGAAGATAGAGTACACCTTTCCCATAAATCTGGTTATAATTAAAGGATGGCTCAGCTTTTCAGCAAGAAAGGATCAGTTCTGTGTCCTACTTTTCTTCTGTCACCCGGGCTGGGGAATTAAATGAGAAATTTACTACTTTAGCATATGAAATATTTTTTACAAAACTATACTATGCTACTCTATGGATCAGAAAGAGAATGCGCTTTGAGAGCATGATTCAACACTCATCCCTCTCAATCAACACTGAATTGGTATCCCAGCATGGTATTATTTCTGGGAAGAAGAATGTTAGAGCTGGGAGCATTTCTCATGCAACTATTTGGGTCTAGGCTATTCATTGCAGTTAAAATGCTACTAAAGTACAATCACAAACTGTTCCCAGTAAATGTCATGCTTGATAAATATCCTAAAAATTATGGCTGTTCAATATTAAAAGGCATGGGGTGGTTTGGTTTGAGGTTTGGGTTGGGGGTTTTTTGAGGACTTTTGAGGTTGGTTGGTTGGTTGATTGGTTGGTTGGGTTCTACAGAAAAAAAAAACCAAAACACACCGGGAAACTTATTAGCTATTTTGTACACAAAATAACATCCATCAGAGGCATAGTCTCTGCCACTCTTTATTGAACTGAAGTATCTGACCTAGGGCAATCACCTACCTGAGGTGACTGATACTGGTGATAACAATAAGTTTGGTGATAAATGTGGTTCTGTCTTATTACTTACTCACCAAGCCATAGGGAGAAGCTGGGCATAATCACCATCATCAGTCACATGTATGGAGTAAGGTGTCAAGAAATTCAAGGGCCAGGATGAGTTTGGTTCATGCTGCTTTTTAAGACACCATGGTGTGAAAGATGTGATAGGATAAAGTCCAAGTATCGTGAAGCTCCACTAGTGATGTCTGAGAGTCTGAACAGGGCAGGAAAGTGATGAAGCTCAGATGCCTCTGCACTTCACCACAGGGGCCAGTCCAAGAAGGCAGATTTGGGTATGCTAGGACGAGTCATATTATTTCTTCCCCTGTATACCAGGCAGGGATGGTTTTCCAGTCAGGATGGAAGAGGTTTTCTATTTTCCAATGACTCATACTTGCTGAGAAATGGATGGCTATGGTGTCATTTGATAAAAGAAATCTTTTCTCATTACCGTGTTGCAGTAAGTCAGGTGGCAACTCATTTGTCATATGGACTGTCACAGCAGTCCATATGTAGACACTCTTCTCAGAGCACAAGGATAGGCTGGAATCGCCACATCTGCTGAGGGAAAGGGTGGTGTCCATTGTGTAGTGAGAAAATGACGAAATATACCACCTTAACACTGCATGTCTCATGAAATCATGGAAAGAGGTTTTTTTCTCAACAGAAAGTTCAGCTTATATTCCTTGTTGCTGAGAAATTTGTGACCCAGATTTCCAAGAGGTTTGGCATAAGAAGTGTTTTCCTGAATTACTGTCTGTAACAGGCAGCCTCTGTGTGGCCAAGGGTTAGCGGCATAACTTAGGTAATAATTCTTTCTTCTCTGTTTTTTACCATTCATGTTCAAAAATTGCTGAAAAGCCTATTTCCAGCAATATCAGATGTCTCTTAAGTTTTTTTATTATTATCATTATGGTGTGTAGTCATTCTTACTGAGTATCCTTTTTGATATTCAAATTTGAAGATTTATTCAGGTATCCTTCAGTCCTATCATCACCCTCATTGCAAGTTTTTGCTTTCTGAATTTAATTTGTTTAAAAGGTTAAGTTAAAACATTTTTTTCTGTAATGAGTCATTTTATTTTCCATGCTGCCTTCTGAAATTCAGAGGTCAGTAAGGACAAGGAATCTGTAAATACAAGTAACACCAGTACGAAAGTGAGTCAGACGTTCCCTTTGTTAAAATAATCTAATGATAACAATATGTTCCTTTCTTACCACAAGGCAGAAAACTCCCACTTTATAATGAACTCCTTGGTGGCTATCTGACTTCTGGCAGTGGATGTGCTCCTCAGCTAAGAATCAGATCTTTGCAGTAGGGTATGAGAATGAATTCTCAGGGACAAAAGACTTCACAGGATAAGATATGCTCCTTCCACTTAGATAAGTAACACAATTTAAGCCTGTCTTTGATGTTGCAGCTTTGGCTTCATCCCTTTAACCACTTCAGAAGATGACCCAGCTTCCTTTAGATAGCATTGGACAAAAGTTTTGGACCTAACATTTGGACACCAAACTTGTATTTAATCTGGAAGATATTAGGCACCACTCTTTATGCAGCACTAAAGGAAGACTGTGTCCAAGAAAATTTTCCAATAAAGTTCTTGGTAACACACAAGCCATACAAGGAGTTCTGAGAGTGTTCAAATTCATGTACAAATTCAAGCTATTTTTCTGTAGCACCTCTCAAAAGTCTCCCTTTCCTCAGAAATACCCATCTACAGCTAGGCACACTAACTTACAATTCATCTTGTTGATGTTGATTCACCAGCAGTTGAATAGTTCTTATCTTAGAACTATTATGAATCCTAGACTTTCTTTCCCCAGCAGAGTGAGAGATGACGATCAACACATTTAAGATGTTGTATCTTCTGTCAGAAAGTTCTGGACTTGGTGGAAGCCTCATTAAGATTTGCGCTGCTTTTTGGCTCCTGTTCCAACTGAAGTTTGGATCATCAGAGATCATCCTGGATCTTATCCAGCTGAAATGTATTTTCAGTGGAGTTTTAGTAAATTTGATCGGAATTTCCATGACATGAAAGCTGTGAAGAAAATAATTTTTAAAAATCCTGTCAATTCTCAGCTTTTGGACCTTTCTAGTTATTTCTCTAAAAAGTATTTTAAAGCGATCCATTTGCTCAAGTAAAATCCCAATTTAGGAAGCAGTTACAATTTGTGTATTTATGGCTGGATCAATTGATGAACTTCCAGTAATTTCTGTAGCGTTATACTGATATGCTCCACTTGAAATGCTAACATAGGCTTTGGAGAGCTCACTGACAAAACTACATATTTAATAGAAATAAATCCAAACCATAAAGTCTGATGTCTCCTATTGTTGCAATCTCCTTAAAATATAATGTGTTAGTACTTCGAAACTTGGCCAAAGCCATGATATAACTGTGCTCCAGCAGCCAACCTTACATCTGTACTTCTGCTGCATTCACAAGTTGTAGCTATAGAATTTGGCTCCATCTTTTATTAATTTATTAATTTCAATATTTCTGTGTGCTCAGGTTACATGGTGAGCAGCAGTCATATAAAAAAATCTGTGAAAATCCTGATCCATTTGACTGCAACCCCCATGTATTTTAAAGCATTTTGGGAATGATTTTTCTCTCTTTCATCCTATTTTTACATTGATGCTATTCTCTTTAATCCTGTACATTAGTGTACATGATTGAAGAAGAAGACTTTACTTTGCCGCATGCCTTCCCAAAGGACAATTTTAAGTCTAAGCACATATCCTTCTTTGTATTTTTTTCCTTTTAATCCTTACCAAAGCTCAAAACATCTGAGAAGGATGAACAGAGAAAGTTTTTGTAATGCGTGATCTTTCATAAGATAACTTTTCATCAAGAGAGTAGGAGTTTTTTATTCCTTCCACCCTGTCAGTAGATATTGGCTCCAAGATACAGGAGATTAGCTGAGCTTTACTGACAAAGAAACACAGACAAAAAATTAATTGAAAGAAAACAAGAGCAGAAAACAGGAGTCTTTAACCAGATCACACTGATGGTAATTTTTTAGTTTCTTCAATTTCATTACAAAAAATCTTTTGAAAGTCCATATTAAAGAGGCTGTTAATTGAATCTAACCTGTAGTACAGCTGTGCAATCTATTTGCAATATTTGCTACCTTCTCATTAGCTTCTCAAATGCCATTTAAAAACTACCTTGTTTCTTCATAGCTAAAACAAGATGTCAGAGATATGTTGCTCTTTTCCCTTCCATTTTTTCAAGGGCAATTCCATGAGGTAACTGAACTGCAGCTAGTTGTTTATAGGTAAAGATTCTTGTGTGTTAAAGTTTCCAGTTACTACTCACTTAATCAGGCCATCACTTTAGTACTGTAGTGAGGTAGTGGTTTTGACTACTGTATGATTTAAATAAGTGGAACACCATAAAAAAAAACATCTGGAAATGCATCAGACCAGAGGCTGGTATCCCTCATGAAATGGCAATTTAACAGAAAAAAGTCATAAGGATCCTAACATTCATCCTGGTAGCCAAAGATGGCTCTGTATAACCATAGAACTTGAGCTCAAAACCCTTCCAGAAACATTATCTCAAATTAAGAGTAATAATTCACCCTAGATTTTCAATAAGTGCCTTTTTCTTTGATTGTTTCAAATATGCCACTGAGTTGTTCAGAGGGAATTCTGGTGATGCCGACAATTTCTCTGTGGAAATTAGGAAATGTTTGTGGACTCTGATACTTGAGCTGGTAAACATAACTGACTCCATCAATTTAAATAGCATTGTCCAACCATGGAGTAGAGACATATTGTATGACATGATCTCTTCCAAAAAAAACCCCAAAAATGCCGATGAACATATCTTAAATTTTAAGCATTGAAGAATCACTAGCAACAGCTTGTAAATCACAAGAAGACAAAGAAACATCTATGGAACTAACTGGGCAAGTATTATGGAAAAATGAATAATTTTAAATACTCAAAATGCTTATGATTGGTTTAAGTGTTCATTAGTCTACTTAGTATTTGACGACTGCTCCTTACACCATTCTTCATGACAAAAAAATATTTGTCATCACCCAGGTCAGAAAGGGCCTAGAGGCCAGATGCCCTATACAGTTGAGGATAGCTGTGAAATGGCCTTTCTAGACTGGATACTAGCTTTCCCACACTCCTCATGGAGGTAGGCTTTCCACAGCACATGTCTAGCACCCAGGGTTTTGAGACACATTTGCACAGCCCCAAGGCCAGCTTGCACTCACACTTAAGTCATGATGAAAATGTCCTTTTGTTATTAGTAGAACTGATTCCCTTTTGTACCTGACAAAACCTAGTTTTGTCTACATAACCCATTTTAGGGGTGACTAATGGGAAACGTTAACTGCTAAACCTTGAAATAGGCAGCTTCAGTAACATGGAGCAGAAAGGCTTAGTGCCTGTCCTGCTCTCACCAGCACACATCTGTGCCACTGCACCAATTATCCCTTGAGGTCATGTTCTCCCTGCAAGCCATCTCAAGAGATTGCAAGAATACCCATGGAGAGGCAAGGGTCTAAGCAGGGTCACTGGTGAAACCTCAAGGCTAAACTGCCATCCCAAGAGATGAAGAAACCAGCCCTGTGTGTTGGATAAATGGTCCCCTGAAGGTGCAGCTCATGGTCTCTTCCAATGGCACCATCCCATTGAGGCCCAGTTGTGACATTTGAAGGACATGGATCTTTGCCCTGAGGCATGGCCAAGAGTCAGGCTTGTGACTGAGGCCACCAAATCTGGCAAGGAATGTTGCAACTAAACTTCTGAATCCAGGGAATGGCTGCTCTGGAGCTGAGATGCAAAATTTTCTTTACAGATGCAGTGACAGAGAAGAGCCAAAATTTACTGCTGGCTTTTTTTTCATCTTTTGTATTAGCCAAGGGATGCCAGAATCAAAACAATGTAGAAGTATCTTCTGGACCACCTTGGTGTATACCTGAAACTATAAAAGCTTTGCTGCTAGAGCCAAGAACTGCCTCACTGTGATGGTGTGAGGTCATCAGCAGCTGGTAGCAGGAAAGGGACCAGCATGAGAGCCTAGTGTCTCACAGAGACATCCTGGGATCACTGCTTACAGGAGCCAGCTAGCCCCTCTGAGCTGAGTTCCAGGAAATCAGAAGCATGAAAACACTGCTGCAGCCTTAAAGAACACAAGATTTCACTTCACAAGCTCATTTAAGATTTTTCTTCCCCCGTGCCTGTTAATGGATCTCCCAGTCACCAAGGAAGATTACAAGTCAATTTTGAGTGTAAGAAAGTACTATAATTAGATGCAAAGATCCAAACACTCAATGGATAAAAACCACTGCTCATTCCAGGAACATTTTAGCAACTGTTGACTGGTAGAAAGTAAACAGATTTCAAAAAGTGTCAGGCTGCCATACCACTGCATGCCATTCCAAGATGAACATTGTTCCTAAATATATTTCCTGTGAGAGAAAGAGGAAAACAAATCTAATTTTGAAGAAATAAAACCAAACCAGATGTGCACAAGAATATGGTTAGACTTTTTATTCCTTAATAAAGGTTTTTCCTTACTTTAGAGGTACCAAGTCAATAAATGTAACCTGAGAGTTGGTATGGCATTGGTTATCACCCTATTTAGCACTCCCATTATCCTTTAAAGCTACACCCATTTGCCAGCTTCTCAGAACATGTAAATGAGCATGGGAATGCAGCAAATACTTAAAACTGATGAAGGCATTTTAGACTTATCAAAACCACTTGTGATTTTATGTTTGTGAAAGGTGTGATGTCAAGCTTTGGCACGTTATGAAAAATAGCTGACGGTGCATGAAACTAATTAGACTATTGCCAAGAAACATACACTAAATGATCTTTGCAATGAAGGCCCTTTGTCAGTTCATTTCACTGCTAGTAGAGACTGCTGGAGTGTTTTTTCCTGCAGTTAAAACTCCTGATTGACAGATCTTCCATTCACTAATGGTTAATGTAATTTTACATAGTAATCTACCATATCCAGTACAGAGATATGAGCAACTCCAAGTCAGAAAGTAGTGTTGTTGACTTGGAGTTGCTCATATCTGACTGAAACACAAAGACATCTTTTAAACAGGATAAAGCTTTAGCCAAATGTGAACATTTGCTTAAATTCTTTTTATTTCCCTACAGGTGTGAACAAGCATGTCAGTTCTTGAAGGTTGTCTTCTTTCTCACTACTCACTTCCTAGAGACTGAAACTTTAGGGGTAGGGTACAGTGATGTTGAAGGTTCTCATCCCAGAGGAGATTTTAATTGACTTTCAAATGCCAAAAGCTGGTCAAATCAAGCCACATGACATGTAGAGGGAATTTTCAGATAATAGAATGGAAACAGGTATGTCAAGAAATGAAAGGCTGCCAAAGGAAAAGGAAATCCAGAGTAATTCCCTTTATGACTCTCTCATAAGAGTTATACAATACCTTCCTCTTTTGGATTTTGCCTTCCTTCTCACAAGACAAGTCATGGGAACTGAGACACATGTCTCAGTGCATGGATACACAAACAGATACACACACAGGCACGCACGCACACACACACTCACAAACACACACACTCACACACACACACTCACACACACACAGAGTTACTGTTACCATGAACCATTCACCCAGTCTTTGCAATTGCCCGTATATGACTGTTGGTACTAAAAAGCCAGCTGTGAATTGCAATTTTGCACATGTTTATGTAATCACCAAGGGATTTTAGAAATGCATGTTTTTGAAGTTTTTTCTCTATGTACATCTATCTAGGTTAGAGATCAGACTCTGAGTGGAATATGGAAATCTCTTTTTAAAATGCTACTGTCTGTAGTAATAACTAGCAGTTAAAGAAAAAATGTTTCAGATGGTGTTATAATTGTGTTCTGATTAATGTTATACCAGAAAGAAAGACAGGGAATTTTTTTTTACAGCATTGAAGCAGACTGAGATGGGAATGCCAGAAAAATGAACTCTGGTAGCACAAGTCTGTAATTTCTTTAAAGTGAGGAAAGTACTCCTTAATAAAACACACAGCAACCACAAAGCTGCTGATACAATATTGCTTTTGTCATCAGACAAAAGGTCAAGAATCCATTAGCAGCAGGCACTGCTAAGAAAGTTGTAAGACCAGTAGCTGAGTGACTGAGTGACAGCAGACCTAGAGAGCCCTGCAGGTGACACAGGACATCTGATAAGAATCAGGCTTTGCAAATTCTAGTCTCATATCTCATTATAGGAATACAACCTTGCTATTGATTAGTGTTTCCCAGGGCTCGACTAATGTCAGGTGGCAATGGATCAATAGCTTTCTAGCTTTTAATAAGGCAGCCAAGCTCCTCACTGAGATTTGCACATAACAGCCACTAGAAGTTCCTGTTCCACTGCTCTTATATTACTCCTTTTGATGGAGTCAAGTCCTGACCTTCACTGTATCTTCAATTAGAAGTGGCAGGACACAATTCCTTGCTGCTAGGCAGCATACTGCAGCTTTTTTAATGATCACTTTGCCCTGCCCAAGCTGTTCTGTCTAGCAACAATAAGTACCCATACTGAGCAAGAAGCTCATTTCTATTTTCCCCTTTCTTCTCCCTACGACCAGATTGTGCAGCTCAAAATGAGGTAGCAAGCCTGGTATCCCTGCATGAACAAATAAATGAATCTTAATACCATAACTACAGATGATGGGAGGTGCTGGATACTAACAATTTACTTCACCGGTCTAGAAAATAAGCAAGTGGAGAAATGTCAACACCTTTCTTAAAAGGAAAACTATACAAAGTGCTAATAAAGAGTTAAGCAAATTTGCATTACTGTACTCATGTGCAAGCCTAGTGTGACTGCAGGCCGCCCCCAACTTGTGCTTGGGTGGTCCTCTACAAATTCGTATGCAGCAATTTATCAGTAGTATCTAACAGTGATTTATGCAGCTGTCAAGCTGCCTTCATCAGTACAAGTGAATTGTGGGCACCATCAGCTAATGTGGACTCCTTCACAGTGTCTAAAGTAAATGAGGGCCAAATTAAAAGAAAAACAGCCCAAGGTACCACCCACTCATCTTCTCAGTTCTTTAATGACAAGTTCCCTCTACAGAAAAAACATACAGCTGCTCATATGAGACCACACTTACAGAGACCCCACTGTCTAATCACAGACAGCCTGTGAAAGTCAGCTTTCAGGGCCTTGGTTACAGCAAGGAGAACAGGAAAGGTTGGCAGGGTTCCATCAGAAATGAAAACAGTATTGATGGCAAATAAAATTGACACAGAACCAAATCAGTTATGTTTTATAATAAATAATGATGCATTATTTTTTCAGAGAATAATATGAATTATCCAATGATGACATAACATATCTATGTAGCATGTGCCTGTATCTTTGTTTTAAATAGAAACAGTGCTGTAGTGGATCTTGCTCCAGCCACAAATTATAGTCTTAGCTGATCGCTGATCTAGCCTGACAAACTCTGGTGCACAACCACACTGGTGCTTTGCAAAGGGGCAGAGCAGCATCCCTGAGTCATGTGTGAGTGACAGGTAAGTTATCTTTGACTAATTAATATGAAAATGCAGCGACAACTATTTCTTTATTGAAATACTATCCATCAACAAATGGATCAGAAAAGCAGGCATACTCACACATGCACTCTCACACTTTTTTGGGAAAGATGATTATATGTCCCTACAATATGAGAAGTTGTTTCCAGCAAGACCAGAAACTTGACCACTCTGAGGCATAATTAATCATCACTGATTCTGACATAACAGAAAATAAGTTTTTCTGAATAAAATTACATAATTATACGTGAACTTTCCAAGACCTACTTGCATTTTCTTGAACCAATGGAAAAGAAGGAGCTTGTGAAAATAGGGTACACTTTTTCAGTTTTGTAGAGAACATATTTAATATTGCACTTTTCAAGAAGGTAGAATGAAGAAATCACTTGTGGATGTTAGCAAGGGTAAAAACCCTTTGTGCCTAAGCACAATGTGTATTAACAGCCAAATTCTGCACAGAACTATCTAAGCCTAGGCAGTCTGGCTGAAGACTAACATGCTTGCCTATAATAAGAGAAATAATCCCAAGTGGTTCCAGCTGGTAACACCTCCCAAACCACAGTCCCTTTAGAAGAAACCATTCACCTAGAATTCAAACAGATGCTATCTTGCTCTCAATCTTCTTAACAATTTGCTCCTAGGTCTAGACAAGGGTTGATATGCCGTAGTGCTGAAGGGGCTGCCATTCAAGGACCAGCACAGGGCACTGAAATCAAGAAAGTTATGCTTCAAACAAAGTCCTGTGGTAGATGGATGGAGACAATTGACTTTACAATCATTTTGCCAGCACTAAACTACCAGTGCTGTCAAAGGCAGGAAGAGGACTGGGCTTAAGAATTCCTAAATTAAGGACTTAAGAATTCCTTAGTTGCCTTAATAGTCATGCCATGATTACAAGAATATTGTGCCAGCCACATTCAGGCTCTGAGAAGATTTGCCACCAAGGACAAATGTATTTAAAAGCCTTTGCCCCATTCTAATATCATGTTCTTCAGGACATTTTCTTTATCTCTGGTACTGAACATGGCATGAACAGCTGCAGGGGCTGTTATAGTGATTGTGGCCAAATGTCTCTTTTTTAATTTCATTTTTTCATAGTGAACTCCTCTCTTTTTTCCATTACTGTTTAGTCTTAAATTAGTGAGCTTTGTCCTTGCCTGAAAATTGCAAGTATTTCTCTTCTCTCCCTGACAGATCTTGGATGTAACAGCACAAAAGAAATCTCCAAGCCATCTTAATTTTAGAAGGTGGTCATTTACTGGACAGTTCCCCAGTGACCCGCCGCAGAAAGCAAAAAGGAGCACTTAGTGTTGTTTTGAAGCCCACAGAAGCACTGAAGGCTCCTGTCTTTGTGTATTTAGTGTAATGCTAGAGAGGGTGGAGGAGTGAGGCATGTGCAAACACCATTGACCAAAATACATCAGAATGCATTCTACAATTACCTTGTCCTCATTACTGAGGTTGTGAAAGATAAACAATGGCAAAGGGCATTTTTTGCCATCAAATTTAAGAACCAAAAAATTTCTTCCAGACTCTTTGTTTTGCTTAACTTATCATCAAATATCTTAATTGTGACATGTGAACTGAAAATACTACTCATCCTACCACCATGAAGATGCTCTTAGGGGTGACCAGATGTTGATAGTTTCAACACCAATATAGAAGTGGGGATATCTGTGAGCTAAGTCTTGCAGTATGGTAAAAACTGCCTCTAGACTGCAATTAAATACTTTGGAGCATAATCCTTTTACTAAGTGGTGCTGGCTGATAGTGGGAGAGACTATGACTTATCACTTAGGATGGGTTCTTATTCAAATTGGTGTCTCATACTTTTATCCAGAAATCCAGAAGAAGTGAGACCCTGTAAGAGTGAGTGTCTCTTATAAGCAGAATACTAGAACATATTGCTAACACAGTTATATGAAGAACAAATTAAAACAGTAACACGTTCTTTCCCTTTGGCAAAAGTTGATTAACTTCATTCTTGATGCACGAGAGTAAATAGAGAGTAACCAAATGTTTTTCTACCACAGCGTTTTCACATTCTCCAATCTTTACTGTATTTGTGAAAGGTTGGTAAATCAAACTTCAAGAAGAGGAATTTTACTAAAGAGAGACTTGTGACTAACCATTGCAGAAGTCAACACAGAAGCAACAGTGCCACCAGGATCCTATTGTAGCTTGAGGGATATATTCTGGACAACACATTTCCACTGCCAGTATTTCCAGCCACTGTCAATAAAAAAGAAGGTTCGCATTAACATCAACACATGGGTCTTACTGCTGTATCCCGGGGCATCCACAAATGTTTGTTGCTGCAAAAGATGAAAAAATGTAAGTTATATGGCTCCCATATGTATGTAAGGTATATAGCCCCATGTATGTGATGGAATGTAAAATTTTAGGATTCATTGCTCATATGCATCAGATCTGCAATAAAGCCGATATTTAAGAATACACCCAACAATATGTTACACTCCACAGAAGATGAAGTAATATATTAACTTCCTTTTGTATTAATTGGAGAGTTATATTAATTGTCATTAACGTATTTATTCAGGTGTTCATTATTCTCCATTAAAAGAGAAACACTTGCCTGCTGTGGATATTGCAAGTGCTATAAATTGCAATTTGGTTAATTTTAAGCATGTTCTTAGCTATATTGCCAAGTCAGGATTTTGAAAAACATAGATTCAATTTTTAATGACAGTGTAAATCTCTCTGTGAATGAAGAAAAGTGTAAAATGTGTGCATCTGCATGTTTGTCTTGGTGTGACAAGGGTTCTGGGAGCTCAGGAGCATGTTCCCATTGCACAGCAGAGATCAACACAGAGGTCCCTGTAGTTCCACCAAGGGCAATACATCCCAGACCCAGGAATAGAATAGGTGTGCCAGTATCGAGCCATTCTTGGGTGTCCTAGCCTTGTTACAACATAAGGCTATTTATGGTGGATGTCCAACAGTGCTAATATAGCAGTACTGCCTGCAGAAAAGGAAAAAAAGTACAAAACTCAAGCTCATTTGGAAGAGACTCATAGATCTGTACTGTGTGTCTGCACTGTGTGATAGTTTGGGTCAAACAGATGACATTCAGAGCAGCATGAATGAGCGTGTCCTAACCAGGAGTGTCCATGTTAGAGCACAGAAAGAAAAGAACAATTAGTAGAGATAGACTGAAGACCTGGAACCACTTGAAGTCTCACCTGGAGCATTAAATGGTACCAATGGTGCCAATCAGGTAAAATCAGGGATAATGCAGTCACAAAAAGTAGATGACCTTAAGCAGGAGCTACACTGCAAAGACCTTAAAGAAATGGAGGTCTCCAAAAGAAAAATACTTCCAAGCACTTCATTGTGCTAAATAAAGGCAAATGATTTAAAGCACAGTAGGAAAAGTCTTCCTCTTGGAAAGAAGAAAATACTTTGGCGGCAAAAGCAGATATAATGGCTGAAATCTAACTCATCATGTTGAAAAGATCAAACTCAGCAGCAGCAAAAGGAAAAGAGAAATAAAGAGAGCTGAATTCAGCATGGAGTATATTTTCAGGGGACAGAAAAAGATGCCTAATGAAAAAAGTAAGGCCAGAAAAGCTTGTCAAAGTTTCCATACCAAACAATTTGTTCAGCCAGCAGAACTGTAAATCAGAGACTATTTTATTTTTGGCATGGACATAAATGAAACCTTCTAGTCAGGAAAATATTTTTCATTGTGTACTGCATAACCTTCTATTCGTAGAGACTTGTTATATCCTAAAAATGTGTCTAGAACATTCTACAAATCAGTATAGCTTTACCCACAATCTCCTTGCAGCTCTTTCACAGCTTCTCTTCCTCATGTTTGTTTTCCACAACATCATATTCAAACCAGAAAAGAAGTTCTGGCAGCTTTCCAGCAAGTTAGTTCAATAAAAACATATTTTGCACAACTTCAAAATGGTTTGCACTGTCTCACTACAAGCAGACACACAGACAGCTGATTTAATCTGTCAAAGGGGCAGAAATAAAGCTGGATATATAAATTTACATCTGAATATAGAGCACTTTTTCCTAAGAACTAATTGTACCTCAAAAGACAAATAAAATGAGAAGAGACTCCTATGAAACTATTTTATGAGTGGATTCCAAAGCAGCAGCTTTGGATGAGAATACCAAAAATAGTCAGGACTCCAAGTACTTGTTAAGCAGCATTTTAAGTCTTCAATACATTTATTATTTGCACCGTGCCACCCTCTTATTAAAAAAAAAACAGACAACTCCTAATTTAAAACATTTTCTTATTGGAGCAGCTACAGCAGCTCTAATCTGTGTAAATATATGCAGTTATTTATCTCCATCAGCCCTATTGACTAGAGGTGCTATCCTTTTTTGACAAACAAATCAGATTTAGGTTCATCTTCACATTTCTCCCTATAGTCACAATCTTACCATGACTATTCATGAGGGCTTAGTCCTGGACTGTGGCCTGCTTATACCTGTCACACTGAACACAAGGTAGATAGACCCAGCCTCTGCTTCAGACTTCTTTTTAACCCAACACAGGCATTTTCAGGCAATTGCAACACAGCCTTTGACCTCACATGTACTGCCTAGCAGGAGCTCAATCCCCTAGCAAGACTCTGCATATGTAGTATCAGCATCATTCTCATATGCCACGGGTCTTATGATCAAACAAATGGGAAAGTTGAAAGGCAGATGCTTATGGGAATGTATTTTCATTTCTGTTTCAGCTCCTTATGGCTCATATCAGAACACATCTCTCACCTTTCTCCCCACAAAGCAGACACCACATCCCTCAGGGTGTTTCTGTGATGCCCTTCAGCTCTCTCACACAGCTCCAGTGACACACGACCATTTATTGCCAGAGAGATCCCAGCAACAGCCTAAAACATTGCCTTCAGGCAAGATATATTGCTGTAACTTAACCTAAACAATCAACTTTACATCAAGACTTGCCCCTCTGTTACTTTACTTTTTCAAGAGTGCAACTACTCCCTCAGCTCTGGGCAGATACCACAGTGCCTGAAAAATACTGTCAAGACTGGTCTAAAATCTCAACCCAAATGTAAAATCAACATGAACACCTTTCAATAAGATAGTTTGTCCCTGCTGGAAGTCAGCTGAAGCAATGAAGGAAAATATCTGCTACTACAATTGCAATGTCGGCCTTGGCACATCTGGATGTCTTACCATGCTGTAGAAGACCTGTCAGAAGACTCAGGACATAGAGCAGAAAACTACTAATCTCTTCTCTAGGTGAAGTAATGTATTTTGTTAAATCTGGAAGAACTGAGAGAAGTACTGTGGTGGTTTCACAGGAAATATGATTTCTGGGATATGCTGTGGTCACCAATAGGTGCTCAGATTTTAATATTGGCACCTGGTGTGGCCACTGGGGACATTTGGACACGCCTCTGAGAACACACACACACACACACACACACACACACACACACACACACACACACACATACACAGAGGAGTTCAAAAGCAAAGCACTCGAGGAGGAAGCCCTCTTTGAATTTCCAGTGGGAAGAGTTGGATCTCTCCCCCGGCCCAGCTGTTACCTGGGCTGGGGGAGGGGAAAGCCATGCAGCCCTGGGAGAGGTAGGCCTGGCCCCACCGAGGGTGGAAGGGCAGAAGAGAGAGAGAGAGAGACCCCAGGAGCCATTGAACAGCCTCCCCCACGTTGAGAGAGAGAGAGAGCGAGAGCCGTGCCTGGGACTGTTATCTTGGAATTTGATATCATGTGCTGCTGCAGTGAAGGGTGTTGCAGCAAGAGCTTGTAAGAGCTTTTAACCCTTTGTGGACAATGAAAACTTTACAGAACATTAACCCTTCCTAGAAGAGAGATAAAAGTAGAGGATGAAGAAGGAAATGGGCCAGTGATGAGGGTCTGGGCAAGTGAGAGAGAGATGTTGGAGGAATGGAGAAGATGGAGTGGCATTTTTGCTGGACTGTTTTTTTGTATAGGCATGGACTATTTCCTTGTGATACAGAGACTGCATTCCAGGGGGAGGCAAGGCCTCAGAACCAGGAGGGTTCAGTGTGAGTACCCCTCAGCCCCAGGGGGTGAAAAAATGTGGGGAGGGACAGAGGTCCTGAAAGAGAGACTGTGCCTTTTTGGAGTGGGACGAGGCATCCTTAAAAAGACCACCCTCGAAGCAGGCCTGGCCCATGCACAGTGGTGAGAGCACCAGGCATGGAAGGAAGATGTCACAATGGCAAAAGGATCTCCGGGTGGTGCTACATGTGACAAGAAGTCCATGGCACAAGGAAGGACTCCTTCTACTCTTGATGAACTGAGGATTTGATTATCTAAAGGGTGGTGGTGGACCAAGACCAGGTGATTTGGGAAATGTAAATGTATTGGGAATTTGGTGGGGAGGAGGAGAAGGAGATGTATCTGTGCAGTTTTCATTTTCCCTGTGTGGTTTTTTTTTTCCTCTTTCTTTGTAGTTTAGTTTTTTGTAGTTTTGTTAATAAAGTTTTTTTCCTAAGTAGGAGCCTGCTTTGCTTATTCCTGGTCACACCTCACAGCAGACACCAGAGAGAGGGTACTCTCATGGGGGCACTGGCATTGTGCCAGTGTCAAACCATGACAAGTACTGATCCAAAAAGTCACTGATACCTTTCCATTTGAGGAGATTATTTTAGCCCTTCTGCAAAAGTTATTTTGTCAAAAAATACAACCAAGATGTCCAAGGTGCTAGGAGGTATTGCAGTAAAAACAAAATTTTATTTTACATGGATATACTTCTCCATCTCCAAGCAGAAGCTACATGGACAGCTTGAACAGTTGCAGGGACAGCCACTAACAGGTCTTCCCTGGCCCCTTGTTATGATCAAAAGAAGAAATTGTTTTCAAAGTTGAACTTTCCATTTCTTCTCAGCTCTTAGACATGAAAACAGAAGTTAAAACAGCCCATATAGGAAAACAAAAAGATTAATTGTGCAACAACACCTGGCTGTCACTTAGGTTATGCAAGGCAGGAGAAAGAATCATATTTACAGTTTCTAGCTGGTAGAAGGTTGGTTTTAATATTGGTGGTTTACCTTATTTGTCCTTTTAAAATCAACTTCACTATCAAAATCTTGAGATAGAAGCTTCTACTAAACTTCTAGGGTGAGTAACTATAGGATTGGTGAGTGAAAGCAAAATATAGTGAAATTTGATACCTGTTGGGAAACAATTGTTTTTCCAGCCAGGTCTCTAGCTCCATGCTGGGGTGGTGAGATGTTCCTCTGTCCTAGAAGAGGCTAATGTCTCAGCTGAATGCAGACGGGCAGCTCATCACTTCCAGGTCAGTCTCCCACCTCTGTGGGTGGGAGGTAAAAAGCTCCAGAACAAAGAGGCAAACTTGGAATTTGGTGGCTAAAGACCCTTGTTTTGCTTTCTTGAATTGAAGGAGAGATCACTGCACACTCACAAGCTACTATTAAAACCTGATGATCAGTCTCGAAGTTCTGTGAAACTTGGAAAGAGTTTCACAGAAGGTTGAGACTCAAAAAGGTATGTTAAACACCATAATTCAGATGACATATTCAAGGCGTTTCAAATTCTGATGCTATTTTTTGCCATGTGGAAGCAAAGTCTGCTGGAAGAAAAGTTTTACTGGATCAGCAAAGTCTGCTTCTCTAAGATGCTATGGATAAGATGTAGATTGTTTTGTATGAACAAAACAATATTTACTACTAACAATATAAAACCAGGATTTTTTTATCCCACTGTGGAACCTTCTTTTTCTCAGGCTGAACAGTCCCAACTCTCTCAGCCTCTCCTTGTATCAGACATACTCCAGTTTTTTAACCATTTCAATTGCCCTTTGCTGGACTTGCTCCAGTATCTCCATGTCTCTCTTGTGCTGAGGAGCCCAGAACTGGCCCCAGCACTCCAGGTGAGGCCTTGCCAGGGCTGAGTAGAGGGGAACTCCCCCCTTGACCTGCTTGACCTGTTGGATACATTGCTGCCTCAATGTATCTAACCTCAATGTTTGGAATCTATGCCTTAGCCCTTTTCTGCAGAAATATTTTCCAGGTAGTAGGCTTCTGGTGCATTTCTGGAGTTGTTCCTCCTCAGGGGAAGGACCTTGCATTTTCCTTTGCTGAACTTCATGAGATCCTTTTGACATCATTTCTCTAGTCTGTCCAGGTCTCTCTGGAAGGCAGCATAGCCTTCTGCTTTGTCAATCACTTCTTCCTATTCTATTTCATTTACAAACTTGATAAGAGTACAGTCTGTACCATAATTTAGCAAAGATCTTAATTAGCGTTGGTTCTAGTATTGATGCTTGATGTACATCACTAGGAACTGGCCAACAACTGGACTTCATGCCACCAACCAAAACCTTTTTATCTCAGGTGTTCAGTCAGATTTCAGTCCATCTCAGCAGACATTTATCTAAAACATATTTCAGCAACTATTCTATTAGAATGCTGTTGGAGAAAGCATCAAAAGCCTCTCTGACATCAAGATAAAAAACAACTACTAGTCTCCACATGTCCATTGACCCAATTGTTTCATCACAGAAGGCTATCTAGTTGGTCAGGAATTACTTCCCCTTCCTAAGTCTCTGCTAACTGCTCCCAGTCATCTTTTGTTCCTAAATGGTTAGTAGTTAGATATTAACTGAAAATTAACCAGAAACTTGAGAAATCAATAGTGTCAAATAACTATGTCCTATGCTTCATAATTTTTACTACATTATATGCCAAGTCAATATTATACAGCTATTTCAATTAATTTTCTATAGCTGATCATGCATTTTATTCTTACCTCCTTTCTCTGTGCTTCTCACAGACTTCGTCTTCTGGCTCAATACATCTAATTGCTCAGCTACAACTAGAAGATTGAAGAGTATTTCTGTAGTATTTCAGCCTGCAGTGGGTAAGAAACGAAATGTGCCTTTACTAACACATTTTAAAAAACCTCAGGAAGAAAATGGTATTTGATTCAAAGCCTTTTAACTCCTGAAGAAATGATTGAGATAGGCTGTTGTTTAGAAGGTAATGATCACCATCTTTTATCTCCCAATTTAACAGTTGTACAGAACTATTTTAATATAAAATAATGTCTGCCACTTTTGTTCCAAGCTCCATTCTGGAAGGGCAGGTATTTTCTGCAAATGCCTAATGTCATATGCCTTCACATGCCTTTGGTTTAATAGTGTATGAGTGGTCTTTGCTGTTTAGACCGTAATTTTTCTATCTCTATCATATCTAAAATATTCATGAACATTCACCAATACATGCTGATATGAACTATGAGCATTACAACAGCATCAAGGGCAGAAGATTTCTAGGCATCTATAAGTATGCTGTAGATGGAGGAAGTTTCAGAGTCTTGGGTTTGGAAGCACCTCAGTTGTAATCTAGGCACCAGAATCCACTTGGATATATTGTCACCAGCTTGGAGATACACTGGGATATAAATATGAACTTGAATAGGCTGTGCTTCTTCATTTCATTTACCAAAAGACTTTTTTTCTCACATGGGTAATGCAGCATCCAAATGACTATTTTAAAAAATAAAGTCACAACACACAAAGCCTTGTTCTTGAAACAAAAGGTAATGAATGCTGCTAGAGGTTCTTCCATGTGTTTCAAACTGTGCTAAAAACAATACTCATCATGTCTTGTACAAGAAAGTCATCCTCCTCATGCTGCTTGTTCCCTAACTGTAACCAGGACAAGTGAATGCTCTGTTTCTTATCAGAGTCCTGGTATCTGTTCTTCCTTTCGGAGAGTTCATCCAGCTGGTTTATGGCTCTCACAGCTCAGCTAAGAAGGTGGGGGAAGGGGATTAGCCCAACAGTTACAGTAAATTACACACATTCATTGGCCCCTTGACTTCTACACTGAAGTTCTTGCCTTTTATGGCAGATGTAGGGAAAATGATGTAATGGTATGCCATACAACATGTACATAGAGAGCTGAGGATGTATTTAATATATCTTTGCAAGTGTTGCTCTGCAAACTTTTCTTAGGGAATTTGGAATTTACAGTGCGATAAGCAATTTCACTACAAAGGATAACTGAATCTCTATCACCAGCTACATGCTCTGTCAGAGCAAAAAAAAAAAAAAAAAAAGTAAAGGATAGAAAATTATATGATAGGAAGAATTAGAGGGGGAGGAGGAAGGGAGGGAGGGAGGGAGGGAGGGAGGGAGGGAGGGAGGGAGGGAGGGAGGGAGGGAGGGAGGGAGGGAGGAAGGAAGGAAGGAAGGAAGGAAGGAAGGAAGGAAGGAAGGAAGGAAGGAAGGAAGGAAGGAAGGAAGGAAGGAAGGAAGGAAGGAAGGAAGGAAGGAAGGAAGGAAGGAAGGAAGGAAGGAAGGAAGGAAGGAAGGAAGGAAGGAAGGAAGGAAGGAAGGAAGGAAGGAAGGAAGGAAGGAAGGAAGGAAGGAAGGAAGGAAGGAAGGAAGGAAGGAAGGAAGGAAGGAAGGAAGGAAGGAAGGAAGGAAGGGAGGGAGGGAGGGAGGGAGGGAGGGAGGGAGGGAGGGAGGGAGGGAGGGAGGGAGGGAGGGAGGGAGGGAGGGAGGAAGGGAGGAAGGGAGGAAGGGAGGAAGGGAGGAAGGGAGGAAGGGAGGAAGGGAGGAAGGGAGGAAGGGAGGAAGGGAGGAAGGGAGGAAGGGAAGGGAAGGGAAGTTGCATTCATTATGCAAGAGTGCAAGCACAGTCCATTAAATTCTGCTTTTTATGTCAGTAGCAAAATTATCCTTAAAGTTGTGATTTTAGTCTATTAATTTTCTGTGCTAGAAAATTAATTTGCATAGCAGGTATTGTTTCATAGAATAAAAATGAAAAGTGGGTTTTGAATGAAATGATAGTAGAAAGACACCATTGTCTTTATATGGAGTGAGCTATTGTGAAAGAAGGTTACTGAATTAAATCCTTAGCAGTGTTTCCAGATTATAATGTGAGTTTTGTGAAGGATGGGAGATTTCTCTTGGTACATTCTGAGTCTGCTTTTGTGTTATGAAATTCTGATCATCTGCCTTTCTCATAGGACTTCAGTGGAACATCTCCAATATTTGCTAAATATGAAGTTGGCCAAATAAAGTTGCATGGACCAGCAAAATTAGGATTATCACACCTAAGTGTGTGGGAATTTGGGATTTCATCCAAATTAATGCAAAGTTGTACAGTCCTGATTCTCACCTCACACATTTTTTACGACGAAGTTGTTCTTTGTCATAAATCAGAAATTATTTCTTTTCCTGCTAAATATTTTGCATAGATACTAGAAACTGAATGCAGTAACCACTACCATTAATGCATCTTCTGTTGAGGGAGCACTAACTCTCAGTACCACACACTTAAAACAGTTTTTCAGGAAAAGTAGAAGTAATGCAAAGATTATCCATACACTTTGTTGTGCCCTTGATATGTGAGCAGGCTTTTACCCCATAGAGCAGTTTAAGTGGATGAAAAAGGAACATATTTAGATTGCCTGACTGCTATCAATAAATGCAGAATTGCCAAGCTATGTAACATAAGACTCTTGAGAAATTGTTAAAGTTACCAATAGTTTTCACCATACCAGTCACCCAAACACGGTATAAGCAACTTAACCTTATGAAAATAATTAACAAGAATTTTTAGGTGGACTTACTGATTCTCTCAAGTCTTTCCCACCGTCATCTTCCAAAACCCTTCTCCTTCAAATGATGCTATTCATTATTGACTGTATCCTTATGTAAGTTGAACCAACCCATCTATATGGATTCTGAATCTTGCCTTGGATTCACAAGAGTATTCGGGTGAGGGGAAGCTACATTTGCTCAAATCCATATATTTCTACAATTTAGGACCTGCAAATCCTACAAATTTTCTGATACAAAGTCAGTAAACCTGTTCTGCATGAAAACAAGGATATCTCACACAGCTCTATTACACCACCTTCCTTTTTCAATGTAGTAAATAAAATTTTCTTTTTCTCTTCTGCACTCTGAAAGTTGACTGAAAGCAAAGATTTGTTTTAGGCTAGCTTTGATCAGAATGCTTATCCCTCAGTAAAACTGCTTAAATTTCTCTAGCCTGAAGACTAGAGTATTTCAGTGGAAGGTTGGAAGACTTCTAGAAATGCTAATTGGAAAGAATGTCTGAAGGTTATTGAGTCCAGTCTCCACCTTAAAGAAGGATTATCACCAGTGCTAGACCATGTCAACCCCCTCTCTACCTTTCTGTTATTTTTTGAAGTCAGTTATACCATGGTATCTTGCAGCTATAAGATAACAAAAAAGAGAGAAAAACTTACTGGAAAAAATCTAAAGACAGTTTAGATTTACTTTGGTCTTGATTTTAAAGGATTTCTTATTCTCTGTCATCCAAGAGTTTCTGTGTTCAGTGAAAAGCAAATAGGGAATGAACATGTCAAACATGCTTCAGAAGGCTGCAGAGAGAATAGTTGTAAGCATCTACTCCAGAGTGCAAAAATGAAAAATAAAACTATTTAATGTATGTGAGTTAATGTATGTAATAAGCTACAGTTACTGGGTCAGCAGAAAAACAGGCCTTCTTAAAGATTTATATCCTGCATTAATAATTTACTGCTCTTTTGGAAGAAATTACCTAACCCAGCACAGGATAGCAAGAGTGAACAAGCCATTGCCCAGAAATCTTGGAATGAAAAATAGTAGAAAACACCTCCTTGACCCTTTTTCCTTCAAATAATCAGTTTCATCTGATTAAGGAATTTTGAAGAATGGTGGAAAATGCTCTGTTTAGAAATCTGGAATTGTGATGGGTGGCAGCTGAAGGATTGTAGCTTCCTTGTGAAAGTTTTCCTTGGAGATGGTTGGTGCTGCAGTGCAGGTTGGTATGTGCTGGTCAGACACATGTCACACTTCAGCAGGACCAGCAACAACCTAAAGGAGGAAAAAAATACACAGCACTCTGAAGGGTCAAAAAAGCAAAGCAAACTTGCAGCTTTGGTGGCAAAAATGTCAATCTCTCCAGAGAAGGCAACAGAATGGTGATCAGCAGAGCTGCACTGAGCTACCTTGGACTCCAGCAGTTCTCTCCTGCATCTTCACCCTAAGATATTCTACCTTCAGCAGCTGCTCCAGGTAGCCTTTGTGTGACCTCTGACTAGTCCAAATCATCTATCTCCCCATTCTTCTGGAGAGGAGGCAGGATTGACTTGAATAAAGCCAATCCTCTCCTACCAAAAAGAAAAGCAGGGTTGTGAGGGGCTGCTGGGTACAGCTATGGTACCCACAGGTCTGGTGAAAAGGACAGGCATTACCAATGTCACCTTCAGGTATTAACTAACTCCATGCAGAATTAGCTTGATCTGAATCATTCACAGGTAGCTTTGTGGATGTTTTAGTGATAAAGGAGTGCTGTATCACTTATCAGATAGAGCAAAATGGAAGAAAAAATTATGGATTTGTAGAGAACTGCAAATTGGTAATGAAATCAGAGCTCTGAATCCGCAAGCATGAAACTTCTACCTTATTGTTCCATGTATTTGTACCTAATGAATACATACATCAATACATAGCCTTGCAGAGTATATTCTTGTCTGTACCCTAAAAGTGCTCAGAGCACTTTATATCTGTATTTAGCTTCTCAGGATTAGAAGTGAGTTGTTTTGAGATGTCTTGAATTCAAGAATATTAGAGGCGGCTGGGGGCTCCTGTGAGTCAAGGATGTTAAAGTTCATAGCTCCTGCTTGAAGCATGTGAATCCTCCCCAGTTTAGTTTGAGGGCAGCAACAGGACAAAGGGCTTGTCATACATGCTGAGTCACTGGAAACACAATCACATGAGAGTAGAGTAGCCTATGTAACTGATGTTAGGGTCATATCTTGTTTCTGATGTGTTTCAGCTGGTCCTGTTCTGTAAATATAGAGCAGCTGCTTTTCCAAGCTTCATAGAATGCTGTATAGCCAACACAGATGGAATTCTAGAATAATGTTACCTAGAAGGTCTTTTAAGCATAACAATTTACCATAGATCCTCTTTAGCTATGTTACTTCCACATTCACGTGGCCAGCAGAAAGAACCAGGCATCCAAACAGAGCATTACAGTCATATAGTATTGCCTTCTACAAGCTAGGAAAATCTTGCTCAATAACTTTTACACCAAGATTATAGTTTCTGTTTGGGCTTTATGTATATCTTTTAGAATGACTCTCCAGTTATGACTCTTAACACGCAGGTGCATGAAAAAATATCACTTGACCAAATCATTCCAAAGCTTAGGCAATTTATCTTTTAAAGATTTCTGTTTCTTTTTTCATCTGCTTTCATCTGTCTCATCCTGGTTTTCAGACACTTGATCTCAATGTGATTTTTTTCTCTTAAATCAGATCTGTCACACTCTGAAGTATTTTTCCATGCAAGCATTTCTAGTCTGGAATTAATTCACTTCTAAATTTTTTCTTGGATAAATAAAATAGACTAATTTTCTTAAGTCTTAATGTGTCAGGTATGTTTTATAGACTCTGTTGAGCTTATAAACTTATGAACTTTTTCCTATTTTTTTTCATTTTCCAGTTTCTTTGTGTCATTTTTGAAGTGAGGACACAAGGTTTCTACTTTGGTTATGCTCTAATTCATGTTGGAGACAGAGATAATAGCCCTTTTCCTATTTTGATTGCCTCTTGCTTCTGCAATAAAGGATGGCATTCACAAACTTAATTGCTTTGTTATCATAAGACCACATGCTTCATGGGCTGCCCAATATGATATTTATGTGTTTTTCAGATTGATCCACAGGGTAAATTTCCATATTTTATTAGGAGATTGCATTCTTACTGTTTTGCTAACATTATGAACCAGTACTGATGTATTGCTCTATGTACTAGCTGACTCTTATCAGTACATATGGATAATATAACCAACACAGTTATTTACAAATTCCTCTTCTAGTATTCCACCCTACTTTCACCTAGCACTGTTCTTGTAAGTTCTTCACATACAGTTCAAAAGACATGGCATTGTTTAGTCAAAATTAGAACTCTGAGTAGCACACTGGGAATAATCTTCTAGCATACTGGATTCACATTTTCAATTCTTTTCAAACAGCTTTCAATAAATACTTATTATAATCTGTTTTTAATATAGTCTTAAGTCTGGAACATGTTTCTTTTATCTGCACACCAAATCAGAACCACTCAAAACTGTTGTTTCTCTTTACTATCCATGCAACCATAAAAATTAAAAGTTCATGCAGATTCTGCAGCATCCTAAGTTTGCTAATTGTCTACAGGACACAAATGTACCAGATCCAGCTTCACAGGACTTTGGCCAGTCTGCTGAGAGCTACCGTTCTCTGCACTAAAAATAGTAGATCTTAAACTGGCTAATGTGCTACTAAACTCTTTAAATGGCTATTGCCAGTTCCCACACATTTTACTTGTGGATGTCATGGTAGCATAAAACAAACCCTATGGCTGTTTTGGGCAACAGGGTGAAAAATTATCATGATAATGATGATGATAAGCTAGCAGCACTCTTACCTCTCACAAAGATCAAATTTCATCAGAACACAAAGGTTAGGTTATGAGGCCTGTTATCAAAACTATCATTAATTATTTGCCATAATAATCCTTCTTCAGCTTCACTCAACACCTACACGCAGGTACCCATTTATATATACACGATGATTATCCTGTTTGAATTTACAAATATTAGCATCAAATCAAAATTTTCAGTCCTCTGCTACTCTCTCAGCATTGGTTTATAAGAAAATCAGCGTTAGCAGGGTAGAAGAGCTTCTTACAGCTAGAGAGTGTTGTATTAATTTCTTCCACTTTGTATGTCTTATGTGATCATTTCACTGTGCAAATTTTTTAGAATTCCTCTCTTTACTCAACCACGTCCATCAGAAATTTTTTAAACCAATACTTTCAGCAAGGTTTGGTATGTCACCTCCTGTATGTCACAGAGCTCCTGCATCAGAGAGAATGGGGGCCTTGGCACAGGGCTGTGGGTGTATGGTGTCACTTCACTCACTCACTCACTCACTCACTCACTCACTCACTCACTCACTCACTTACTCATATCTCTTCCTGCAAAATCCAGTGGCATCAGCTGCTCTGATCTCTTACCTGTCATAATCTAAGCTTCAGGGCATCCCTTGATTTTTGGTAAACACGCTGTGATCCAGGTGCTTACCTAACCCAGTTCACATGAAACTGTACCCCTGCACTGCGTTGAAGGCATAATGGACCACAGATCCATACACTGTCTAGCCGTGTGAGAATAGCCATCAAAAAGAGATGCCAAACCTGCTGTTCCTGTGACTGGGTAGAAAATGTAAGTACGTAAGTACAATTCCTATGTGGCATAAATTAATTCTGTACAAGTCATGTTGCTTATTTCTACCTGTTTATATTCTTTCGGTGTTTAGCTTAATCCCATTGAGAATTAAGTACAAGCTATGCTTTTAAACCATAGCTTCAGTTGATTCCTATAAGTCATTGTCCTGAATAACCTTTGAATGGAAACATAAGGGCCACATAACATACCTGATGTGCAGTTCTAGTGAACCATATTGGAAAAGTGAACAATTTTATGAGTCAATACGCTGATTCTTTAGCAGAGACACTGTCAAATCCCATCTAAGAAGGATGGTAGATCAAAGAGATTGAAGGCTCAGCAAAGTGAAGGTTAACCACACCTCTAAAATGCTTTGCCAATACATTAGTTGCTTTGTTTAGTTTTTCTAGCAGAGATTATCTTACATAAACTCAATTAAAAACACAAAGATAAATTATTGTGAGGATAGTATAAATATTTGAGAAGTTATAAAATAGTTGTTTGTCATTAGGTTATGCATATTACACTAATAATTCAGAACGATGTTTAAGAATATTTTTTTTCAACTAGAGGAATCAGATTAATTTTAAGATGTAAAATAAAGACAGAGATCACTGTTTCAACTGTAAGGTACATTTGGTTAAAATCACTCATATGTGATCGCACCTCTTCTACAAATGACATTTCTTGATAAGAATGTATTAAGTTTTAAGTTTTGTATAGAATGTGATTTCTTGAGGCTTGTGAATACATCTTTTCAATCTCAGTCTAATACCCTGGGATAGTTCAGGTACAGAGTATGAGTTCATGATAACTCTCTGTGCACAGTACCCTGGGTCGTGACATAAGAATCACGTTTTCATATATGATGCACTTTGGAAGGAGAATGTGCTCTGAAGGATGAGTTTAACCTGCCAGATTAAAGGAAGACTTCTTGTAAGAATCCAGGAGAATAAAGCAAAATAATTGGTTGACATTTTATCAAACAGAGTAAGCTGCCTTATTTTTAAGACAATAACTTCCCTTTTTTTTTTTCCAAATACCAACCTGATTACAGGATTTTGCAAACTTTGAACAGAAGTAAAAATCTGAAGTTTCTCTTGGGAAAGCTTACATGAAAAATTTTAGTATGTTGAACCAGGGAAAAACCTTTAATTTGGAAGCAGTTCGACAACACACTGTGGCCAAACTCTGTGGCTTTCAGAAAACTGTGTTTTAGTTATATATGTTTTAGTTATATGACCCATCTGCTCCCACACAGCAACTGTATGGCTGTGCTACATTACCTATCACACACGCTAATCTGACTGGTCCCTCATGGCATATCACATGGGATTGTATCCATTATGCATCCCACCAAAAGGTCCTGGCAGATGGGAGAGGATATGTGGCAGCTGAACCACAGTTTCCACGAAGCATCACAGCAATGCAGAAAGTTTTTAATGTTGGATGGAGCAATAAGGTTATGTTTCCCATAGGGTATGTAGAAAAAATTCCTTTTGATTAAAAGCATTTTGATACTTCCAAATTGAAAGAACTGAGCCAGACTTCATCCCAACCTCCCAGGCTCAAATTTTCACTTTTGGAACAAAATATTTGCTGAAAGTTAACTCTTGACATATTTTAAATAACTTCATAAAATACCAGCTTCTTTATTAAAAATTGTGCAAAGGCTGAAAATCCTAGTTCTAGGTTAGAACTCACCTTTCAAGATTTAACCTACATTTTTTTAAGAAATTAAGTTGAAATGTGTTAATATAGTTTACTGGTCAGTGTGGGCTAATGTTTTGGGCCCATTAATGCTGGCCAGTTCAGCCGCTTTGAAACTGCTTTATTCTGAATTAGTGCTAAATCACAGTGTATTTGAGCAACCTCAGAATACAGGTTTTGGCCTAGTAAGGATATTGGTTAATAGTTTTGTGGTGATGTAAAAGGCCAAAGCTATGCTCAATATGTATACCAGTGGAATGCTAACATTAAAAATGCACAATCTCTCCCTTTAATGTAAAAAAACCACCATTTTCCTAAACCTCATGGAGATGTGAGAATCACTGAAACTGTTTATAAGCACCACAGTAGCCACACTAGAAGATTTTGTTGCAAGGCATCCATGTGGGGCTTTTTTAGAACTGCTGGGAAAGGAAAAAGAGTCTTCTTCTTCTTCCAGACCAGGTCTTAATCAGGGTCTGCATCAAAGGATACTTGTCCAAAGCCATGTCCATAGCCTGATGATATGAATCTCCCCAGGGATGGAGGAGCAGCCCTTGCCTCCAGCCTGCTAAAATGTCTCTCCCTAACCAAAGAGCCTCAGTCTAGAGATGGGACACATTTAGGCCCTGAATGACCTCCACTCACAAGGCACCTTCACTGGTCAAGAGAGGCCTCCTCCAAGTTTTGGCAGTATGGTTACACAGTGCATAGCTGAGATGGGGAGAGAGCAACTTGAATTCTGGGTACTTTATTTCATGTCTCACTATAGCAAGCAACTGTGTAAATTCCTGCAGGGAATACATGGTAGGCTGACTTGGTCAATACAGATGCATTTCAGTTTGCTAAGCCTGACCTGGTGCTGTTTGCTGCCTTGAAATGTAACAAGAATGATTATGCACAGAGCCAGCCTGTCAGAAGCAGATCCTGAAGTTGCTTTGCCAAAAAGGCAAAATAACAATTCTTTGAAGAAGCTCAGAACAGTAGAGAAATATACTGCAAAATTACGTCTATCAATAAAATGCATGAGGTAGATGGGGAAACTATCTGCTGTAGCAATCACTGAGAACTAAATACTTTACAGTCAAGGGTGCTGGATTGGGCTTGTTCCTTCTATCTCACAACTCCACTCTAGGAGTTTTCTACATCAAGGTCTCAGCTGATTGCATCTGAGTTAGCAGAGAACTTCTAACTGGCTTTAACATGAGCTGAATCAGAGCAAAGGGAACATTGCAGCACTGTCAGGAGCCACATGCTCATGATCTATACAGAACTCCACTGACCATCATCATCCTTTTTTTTTCAAAGTAAAAATGAGATATTTCAGAAGTGATTATCTTGCACCATGTAAATCACCCATCAAGAGGGCATTAATACTGCACAGCTACATCCTGTTTATATCTGTCTCAATACAGTCAAGCAGAGCTGCTATCTATCCTCTCAACCTATAGATTCACTCAGATTTAGAAGTGAACATCCACATCATTCTGCATCAAAATTAGGATCAAGGCAGAATCATCAGCTAGGCATTCAAAAACTTCAGTCAGTTGTTTTTTACATTCCCTTCAGTACATAAAGATTTTTTTCTGCTAAATTGGCTTCTCCAAGTATGTAAATGGGAAATGTGAGATATATTTAGCCTACTTTAAGATTTTTTAAACAATAAGAATTCCTTATTGACAAGAAAGGAGACTGCAGAGGCTTATAATTTCCTTGTAAAGGGACATTATTTTTACTCATATAAAAGCAGAAAAAAAATACAGAGCAGCATTTCTCTGTGTTAAAATAAACAGGCCTAAGTTTACAAAAAAAAAAAAAAGGAGATCGACAAGGGCTTTAATCCTCCCCCCAAACAATGTCACTTCTTTTAGTGTAAAAAGAAGCTATAAAGCTATAAAGCAATGAAATGTCTGCTGTGGAAGCATGGACAGTTTATGCAAGATCCCATTTCTCCTTCTTGCATAGGTGCACCTTCTTTCCAAAAACCTGGGGTAAGTCTAGAGTGTTGCAGAGTGCATGTGCGTCTCTGACCGTGTGTGTGCATGTCCTGTGTCAGACATGCATGTGTCTGCCCTGACACATGGCCCATCCTGCAGGGCATGCCACACTGTATTTCCACTGCTGATTTCCATTCATGTCTGTCTTTGCAATAAGGAACTGAAAGATAAATAAATCAATCTAACATTTCTATTTAAATGATAGTACAGTGCCGATAGGATCTATTCTAACACTCCTTCACTATTGCAAAGTGCTTTCTTGGAACAAGATATATACAAAGTGTATAGTGTTAAGGTAAAACACTACAAACAAAATGTTCCTAGAATGACTGGTTGTTAAATTATCACTTTTAAAATAAGACACTGTGATAGAAGCCGGTCTGAGGCAAAGTTCTGCATGACAGCCAAGACCATTTGAAACAGTGCTGCAAGTGTTTCATTCTTAGTGATGAGTACAGAGGAAAGCAGAGAGACACCTCTGTGACAGATGGACACACAAATCAGTGCTCAAGCTCTTCTACTAGACAGAGCTGACAGGAGTTTTATGCCCTGAGCCATTTTTAGTGCAAGAACAGCAGATGTAGTAACAGCATTTTGGTGATTCCAAAATTAAGACTTTAAATTTTACTTCAGTTTTAATTTTATTTAATGACAACAAAATTTTTAAAAGAGGCGTTGAATGAAGCATCTCATTCCACAAAAAAATCATATCTATTTTTTCACCTACCCTGCTTCATGACAATCTTCAGAGTTGACAGAGAATATTTTTTCTGTTTTTACTGCTACATGTTAGTCACAATCATAGAATGGGTAAGGCTGGAATGGACCACAGGAGGTCACATAGTACAACCTCTCTGTGCAGTCAGGGTCATTCTAGAGATTGTCAATCATGCTTGTGTTCAGATGGTTTTTGAATATCTGCAGTGAAGAAGCCTCCACAGTTTCTCTGGGAAATCTGTTCCAGCACTCACTCACTCTCAAAATAAAGAAGTTATTCTCATATACAGACATGTTCCAGTTTCACAAATCCTGCACCAAACTTAGTGCAAGACATGCATCAGTAAAAGGCATCACTAGACAAGTGGAAAGGACAATTTTTTAGGGCTTGAATGAGTAAACTGTGTATTTTGAGTTAGAAGGGTGTCAGAGTGGCATAATAAAGTACCATGCAAAGACACCCATGGTTGTTGTGAAGGAAACACAAAGGGTAAATGAAGGACAGCTGGACTGAGTGGAGAAGGGATAGATTACAAGAGATGACTCTGAGCAGTTATGACTATACTGCTCTTAATCCTCAAACCACTCCATCAAGAGCCAGTCTGGATGGACACTGAGATGTACAGAAACCCATGGTGACATGAGGAGAGGATTCCATGGTGATTTAGGGGATGTCAGCAAAGACACTTAAAGATAGATTTTATGTGATGAGAGAGGCAGGAAAAGAGGAGAGATGTAGCATCTCCAGAAGCCTATCCCCAGGCATCTCTGCAGGTGTGGGGACATAAGGAGGCAGCAGGCAGCACAGCAGGAGCCAGGGAAGGCCCTGACAACTCTTTGCCTGAGAAAAGAATAAAGAGAAAGGTGCCTGTTCTGGTGTGGGGGAAGATTCTGGTGTGAAGGGGCTGAGGTACAGTCCCAGGGGTTACAAGTCAAGACAAAAGTAAGACTAAAAGCAGAACAGAAGATGGAACCAAGATATTACTCAAGTCACAAACTGGTGTGGC
Source organism: Setophaga petechia (assembly GCA_024362935.1). Taxonomy (NCBI): domain Eukaryota; kingdom Metazoa; phylum Chordata; class Aves; order Passeriformes; family Parulidae; genus Setophaga; species Setophaga petechia. The sequence continues at coordinate 24,898,570 of JANCRA010000004.1, read as the reverse complement.
AAAGAAATGGTGGTGACATCATTAATGGCAGAGCAGAGAGGAAAAGCAATAACATTAAAAATGCACAATCTCTCCCTTTAATGTAAAAAAACTATGAAAAAACCACCATTTTCATAAACCTCATGGAGACGTGAGAATCACTGAAACTGTTTATAAGCACCACAGGAGCCACACTAGAAGATTTTGTTACAAGGCATCCATGTGGGATACCTTGCATGAGATCTCTGTGCAGATGGTATGACCCATCACTGTACTTTGCCCAGTGACAGGGAAACTACTCCCCCCTGACAGTCAAAGGCCATAGGAAACATAAACTGTTCACAGTAATCAGGGCAGGAATGTGCATGCAGTCCTCTCCTAATAGCTGCCTATCAGTTAATCCTGCAATTTAGTATGGGGCCCACAAAACTGAGAAGATGTTAGTTATCTGGGTATAAAAAATGCTTTTCAAATCTATGTGAGAAAACCCTCACCTTAAAAATACATCGATTTCCATGCCACTTTTAAATCTAATACAATAGTCATACTTTCATGAGATTTAACTTCCTGTAAAAGAGAGATAAAATTAGTCTTAGTATTTGCAGCCCATCACTAAGGCAGTAAGAAAATAGACACACAGCCTTGCCAGAACTGTTGGGTGTCTGGCTATCCTGGGCAGGCCCAGAAATCCATATGCAAGTGGGTAATGCTCCGACATGTGTGTTACCCTAGTAACAAGTTACACAGAATTATTATGAAGTCCTGGAGACTTGCCATCTTGAATATGTAAAAACTGAAAAGGCATATTTTCTCAAAGTTTTCATTTGCGTATTTTCAAACTTAGGTAAAAGTATGCCAGCGAGTATGTGTATGGGTTTGAGATCATCGTCTGCATTAAGATTGAAAGTTGGCTAGGTTGGAAAATACATGTTTCTTTGTCTTCCTTCCAGCTTTTCACATCATTCTTCTTCTAATAGTCTCCTTCCACCAAAATTCCAACAGAAAATTTTCCAAATATTTCAGTCCAAAATATCTTCAGAGCAGTATTTTCCACAGCTTTAGCCAAAATGCACATTTCCCAAGGAAATTCTACATCTTTAAGTTCCTTGGCCAGTCATCTAAACATGAAGGAGTTAACTCTAGACCCATTTCTGTGTCTTAATTCCATTTCAGAGAAAATGCTAATCCTTTAATTATACAGCATGTTCAACTGACAAAATTACTTTCCTGTTGAAAATCTCCCTGTTTTACTGAAGGTTTTTGATAAAACTTGGCAATGGGAAAAAAAATATAGATTTGCTATTGACATGAATTTTATATAGAAATTCAAAGAACTATGCAATATTTTAAGGGGATTATTATATAGCCACAGTGGTTTCCCACTATGTATAGCTAACTTCCTCCCTTCCTGGAACCACAAACCTCATGGTAAGTAAGCTCTGCTATCAGAGTTGGGGATTTTCAATCATGAAATGGGGAATTTTCAATTAAATTGAAGGAATTTAGCCTTTTGTCTTAGTCCACCTCTTTGAAAATTGTGTCCATTATCATGATAGTAAAGTTATACGGGGCTTTCAACAGAGGAATAGGTCCCTCTGAGGATGGATTGCTGGGAAGAACATGGAAGAAACCATTCCATTCAATTTGCTGAAATTGTGCTCTAGGGTTTCAGAAATAGTTCACTGAGGGTTTGTTTTTTTGGGGGGTTGTTTTTGTTTTGGTTTTGGTTGTTGTTGTTTGGTATTTGGGTTTTGTTTGGTGTTTGGTTGTTGTTGTTGTTTGGTGTTTGGGGGGGAGAGTCTGGGGGTTTGTTGGTTTTGGGGGGTTTTGGGGGGTTTTTCTTTGGTTTGGTTGTTAGTTTTGGGTTTTTTTGGTTGATGGATTTTATTTTTTTAGGGAGTTTTCTGGGATTTTTTTTTTTTGTACATTACAATGAGATACAGATAAGAAGAACTGGCAACATGGAACACTGTCTCCAACAAAAACTGAAGTTACCTGCCCATCATTTCTTAATCCTGTATGCAAGGTAATCAGATCAAACCTCTCAGATCTCAGGACCTTACTGAGTCTTGTTCACTAATGTTGTCCAACCATTTGACACCCATTTATCCTCTTAAATTAAAGAGCCTATGTCTGGGTGGAGCAGCAAAAAATGCAATGCACAAGAAATAATTATTTGCAACTGGTTGCTTTTGTGAAAAATAAAAGTGAGTTTCCTACTGTTCACAAACATGTAATCAGTTTCCAGTCTCCTAGCTCTTATCCCATTTTCTAAATGGGGGAAAATTTGTTAAAAAATACCACTGGCTTAAGCTCCTACTGTCTAATCTTATTACATAGGGCTGATTGTGTTTCACACTAATAAGCTAAGAGATTAGGACATTAATCTACTGTAAACGAAATGCTCCAATGAAATGTGAGAGAAGAGATGGTAAAGAGCTTGCTGTGCAGCTGACCTGTATTGCACATTGCACTTTTTAGTGAAGACAAAGTTACAGATCATGTTATCGGTGCCTTAAAACTGTTATTCAAGCTCTTGGGGTTTTCCTTCAAAATGTAGGGGTTTATCCCTGAGAATACTAACAATTTCTTTAAAAAATAACTTGCAACATCTTTTTGTTATTTACAGATTCATGATCTATCAGAGGGACATCTTGATCAATGACAGAGACAGACAAAAAATAAAGGCAAAAAGACAGAGAAAACTGCGTGTGGTTTGGGGTGTTGATTCTTGCAGCATGAATGTTTGATTGCTATTGAGTAATTTATCAAACCTGAATCTGCATTAGGTCCTAATTCACAAGTTACACACTGATGTGCATTGTGCAAACAGAAGTATTACTTTCCCCTCTGATTCAAAACCAGCACCTTTTATTTTAGGCTTCTCGAGATGAATAGGTGATTGCCTTATGGGTCAAGAGTGCAGGTAAACTGAGCAGGATCATTAGCATTCAGTTCTTTGCAGACTTGAGAACAACTTAAAAACTGGGATTAGCTAATTTAGATGTTGCTTGGTACAGTGGTGCCAAAATAATGCTGGGAAAAGCTCTTTGAGCTCTTTTTATTGATGATCACTGCTGGTGCATAATATTACCATTGATCATCTGAAATTATTTTAATAACTACAAATCTCTATGATATCACTTTGAAGAATAATCATAGCATTTAAATGGAAGTGCTAGGAAAACGGTAATTTTCTAGCTAAGCAGAACAAGTAGCATTTATTGTCCTTAAGTTTCTGTGATGTTTAACTTTTATCATTAGGAAGATATTTTCTTATCAATACATAACTCACCAAAGCAACCTGTGTCACCAGTAAAAAAACCCAATTCCTCCTTCCTTATAAATGATGCAGCTAGAGGTATTCTGGGCATGATTCAAATTGAATGAGATCACAGAAAAACTTGAAATTAGAATAGTACTTCTTGTTCTTAAAAACAAAAATTCCCCATGTGGATGTTAACTATGGTCCCAAGAAATGAGCCAAAAATTAATCTCCAGATGTCACAGCAGTACATTGCATAACTTGGTCCACACCAAATATCCAGAGCCAGAGCCACAGCCCTTCTGAGGTCCCCTTCACCATGCTCCAGAGGGATTTAAGCTGATGTTCAAGGGGACCTTTCCTGCAGAAAAATAAAGCAGATAAAGCGGAGTTCCTCAGCAGTGCATACTTTTCCATCACCTGCTTGTCTTAAAGGAGTTTTTGAGGGACCTCAGGCTGAGACCTGATGCAGAGCAGCCAGGGATGAGACATATCCTGGGAAAGACACTCTTCTAGTGGACACAGAACAGAGAGAACAGGAAAAGACCCTGTGAGAGCAAAGGATTTGTGTAAACTCCTGTCCAGGTGATGGGTTAGTGGGGGTATAAGTGCAACCTTGCCCTCCCATCTGGCCTTAGTAGAAGGCTGAACCAGATCATGCTGGTACATACTCAGTACAGTTACTTATGTACTTCAACACTCTCCAAACTAATGCTCAGGCTGTTTGAAGGACATATTCTGGTGTTTATCAGTAACATGAACAGAGATAAGGAAAAATAAAGAATTCACAGCCGGGGAAAGATCCAATAATAACTTATGATTTAAAAATCAAATCCACCCAAGGTCATACCAACATCCTTTAAGCATGTCAGTGGAGCAGGCACAGCGATTTCAATGGTTATATGTGGTACTCATCATATTTGCCTGCTCTCATCTTATTGCTTCAAAGGCATGTAAACCTCTTCTTGCTACATAGACAAGCAAACCTTGGATGGCATTACCCAGAGTGATGGGAAAGGAATGACTTAGTGGCTAACCTTACCCCAAAACCAAAAGCCTTTGGTACAGAGCAAACAATTTCTGAAGTTAGGGCTAGTCAGTCAGATAGCTGGTGGACAAGCAACTCTTAAGATGCAATCCCGACCTCAGAACAACCCTCACCTATACCCTTTAAATTTCATAAACTCCTGCAGCCAGAGGGCTGCAGTAAGCAATGCCTCAGTAGTGGGTGTGTGCTTCCTGCCACCTAGAGGAATCCCAGAACTTTCCTGATGGCTGGAAAATTCATGGTGCTGGAATTTCTTCCCCCCAAAGGGCACCTCAGCAGCTGGCAAAAAGAGCGGCCGCTTCTGCCACTGCCAGCCTCAGACTCCCAGGGGACTGTGGACTGCTGAGCAGAAGCTTTCCAGGCACAAAAGAATTTCTGTGACCTCAACAGCAGTGCCAGGAAATAGACTCTAATCCCTGGCAATTAAGTTTACAAGAAATACACAGCCCATGGGGGGATGCTTAAGTGCGGCCAGCAAGTTCTGTGTGGAGACTGGTTATTGCTCCACCCTGCCCCAGTCCCCCAGAGATTTACAACGCAAAGAGAGCTATATACCTTCTAAATCTGAACACCAGTTTGAATGTCCCTGCCATTTTTCTGTGCCCCACAAGGCTAAATTGGCTGTTCACAAAATATAAGTAAAGCAGAATTGTTTTCACAAGGAATCTAGGCAAGTTTCTGGGAAGGAACCCCAGCTCACGGTTCATGTTTGGCAGGAATGATACAAAAAGCTGGGTAGAGGAGCTGGGGTGTAGATTTCCCATTAGTTAATAGGGCTATTAGCTTGAGGGCCTCTGCAGTATTTTTCTGACATGCACCCAGATCTGCATGTAAATCTGCCCTGGTGGAAGACATGTCTCCTCCCTCCTAGTTAGATGGTGATGACAAAAGCATTTAAACCCATCTATCACTGCTTGCAGAAAGCAGAACTTCCACAGAAAGGGTGTGCTCATCTGCAATTACAATGGCCAGCTGTAATTCATTGCTGCATGTAGTTAAAATGTCAGCCAAGACTTGGCATGTCAAGTTCAAGGGTGTTTCAAATGGGACAACCAGGTGCACCTGGGAGTGATGCTGCAAGCCAGAGTGGGAAGTGAGTGGTGTTCAGCTGTGTGACAGGACACAACCACAGGCCTGAAACAGTGAGAGAGCTCAGTAAGGCAATGGGGGTCTGGAGCTAGAGCTATGCAGGCATAGAGACTGGGCACGAGGATTTAGGAAAGCCAGTGATCTAGTGGGGCGGGGGCTGGGCCAGGATTTAGATAAAACAGAGGGCAATGGAAGGAGACTCAGGAAAACTCACCAAAAAATTAACTCATAGATGTGGGAAAAGCCCTTCTCAGGGAGCCTTCCTTCCCACAACAGCTCATGCCACTGGCCACTCCACCTCCAGAAGAGTGGGGAATTGCAGCTTCTGCTGCTGAACTTCCTTTGCTGGCAAACCTGCTGGAGAGAGGGTGAGCAGTGTGAAGTCAGGGGGAAACTCACAGCTGTGAGAGGGAGGGCATGCTTGCTTCAAACACCAAATTCCCCACATCTTCTTATCCCATCATTTCTTTTCTCTCTGCTAGATTCATCTTACTTCAGCATGGGCTCCACACAGGGAGAAAAATCTGCAACTGCCATCAGTTACTTAATTGGAAAAACTGGCAGTGATTTTCAAGCACTTAGAGACATAAGCTTTTTACCTAGAAAAAACTTTTCAGTTTTCTTACTGAGCGCCATGTTATAACTGCCCAAAAGTTTGCAATGGTGAGCATCTGAGTTCTCAACACCCAAAGTACAATTCAAGTTCTGAAGCAGAAGGTGCAGCTAATTCTGAATTAGTCTTAAATAACATAGAGGAGCTTTTTCACCTAGACAAGGACTCAGGCCACAACAAGCAGTAGCTGTTACATTTAGGTTTGACACCCAGGAAAGGAATTGGAAAGAAGCAATATTTGATTAAAAGGAGACTTCACTAAAACTCAAGGCTAGTTACAGAAGACTGATAACTTACAGGGAGTAAAACCCTGAAAAGTAGTTTAGATGTGAAAGATGACTACTGAGACTCACAAAATGTATGTAATACCAGGAAAGGAAACCAGACGGGAAAAGGTCTTCCAGTGTAATGAAAGCAGTAGGGCTCTTTGCAGAGAAGAGAAAGTCTTAAAGATTTAAAAATTTGACACAGATGAAGGCAACAAACAAAAATATAAATTAGAGGAGGAAATATGAAAGAAAATGGTTAAACTGGATTTTCCATGGCAAATAGCATAAAGCCTTAAAAGAAACACTAGCAGATCAATTAGGTGTACCAGACTCAGCAAACCCATGAAAGAAATGAGCAATGTCTGATACCTGTTGATGAGATGTGCAACTTCTTGCAATAATTTTAACTGCTTCAATAATGTCAGTAAAATATCTGCTAAGCCAGAGGTGTCAGAATAAAAAATTGAATGAAATTTGCCATCTGAACAGTTCTAGATAACATACATCAGAGGTTAATGACAGCAATCAGGAATAAAGGTAATGAAAAGGTAAGACAAGGTAACAAAAACAGCAGTTACAGTCCAAGAAGTTGAAGACTATATAATGTATCTGTATTTAGGCCATAAATAATAAAATATGCTTATCCTGGCCATAACCACTTGCATTATATCACTGCTAGCACAGCTAGAAATAGTTTGCTTCTTTTTGTATGCATTTAGAAGTCTAAGTCTAGATTCCTTCTTGATGTAAGAATGATCTTGATTTATGAGAATGATGTGATGACTTCACAGAGATAAGAAGAACCTTCCTCAGGTTGAATTTTCCTAGAGCCAATCATCCTCTTTGGGACACTGATAGAGACCCAACTTTTGAGCTCCCTTTTCTTCCTACTGAAAGGAAATGCATTCTCCCTTAAAATTGCCAGAGAGAGAAAACTTGTAAAAAAGTGTCTTCTATAGATAGGATTCCATTACTTTTGTATTAAGTTTATTTTCTCTCCTCTCACCATTCATTTTTTCTTTAACTCTTAGTCTTTTATTACTTATTTGGTGGTTTATTGTCAATTTTTTTATCATATTGTCTCCACTTCCCTCTTTTGCCTTTCTTTCTCTCCCCTGACAGCCTCTTTCCATAACTAAGTAATGTCTTTCTTTGCAAAGTCTGGTACAGTACTGAATAGACAATTGATGAAACATCCCACTCTTACTGTCTGTCCCTGGACTCTTGAGGTGCTCCAGCATGACCATCACTTGGGTAGTGATCTGTGGCATCATATTCCTCCCTTTCTTGCTCTCTGCTGCACAATGCTTCCCAGGACAAAATTCCAAGCAGAGTTCTCAGACTTCCAATCCCCACATCTCACCCAGATTGCTGGCTTGTTTTCTTCTCAGCTAAACTATTACATGTCCATCTAGCATTGCAATCTCCCTCCTGACTCCATCTCTCAAGTCTTCCATGAAGCCACATGTGTAGCCTAATTCTGCTGTCAGTAGGACTCGTTCAAAACAAACCCCCCTGGACTCCTAAGTGGTTTGGAGCCAACTTTTGTTTATGCTACAGCTCAGTGTAAGCCAGAAGCAGTATGCTTTTGTGCAAACAGTAATGCAGTTGTGCAGATAGAAGCTGCGCTAATGTGCTTATCTGTGTGGGCCTCGCACATCCCGTGGGAAACTCAGCTGGGCAGCAGCCAGCAATGGCAGCAGCAACTGTATGCGGGCAGGGACGCAGCAGTGGGAGGGGGCTGATGTGCTTCTCCCTCTGCCTTTACTTTCAATGCAACCAGCTAAGGGACCCTAGGCACAATTTAATCCTTCCAGTACACACGAGGGCTTGCTCTCTGTTTCCCTTCAGTCATGTTTCTGAGGAGTTATCCTTCTCTGGTAGCAGGCATTGAAACCCACGACTTGGTTCTGCAGGCTTTAGGGGAATATGTCATCACACCCACATAAAATCCCAAAATGTCAGAGGAACAAAAGGACACAAACAGCAAGAGCATTCTCATGCCTCCATTCCAAGCATGCAGTTCTCATTCACAGCTTTGGATCTGAAAGCTCCCTGGCAAGCATCCTTTTCACATTTTACACCCACAGATTATGGGTGTGGGCGTGTGTGTGTGTCTTACTGCAAATACCCAGTGAGAGCCCTTTTTTTGTATGAGAGAAGCCTTCTGAACTGATATTTTGGAAGCCATCATGTGATGTTAGCCAAACGCTAACATTATTCTATTTCGCCCACATACTGCTGGAAGCCAGAAAATGAGGCAGCTGCCAGCTGCTGCTGTAAGTTTGCCAGGTTGGCACTACAGCACTTGCAGCCTGCCATCAGCTCCAAACAGCTCACAGGTAGCAACAGGCACATAATTCACATTTATGTCTCAAGAACAAATTGAGCTCAGCAGTTGTGAGGCTTTCAGCAAAATTCCCATACAGCCTTTTGTTTATTTGCTGAACTAGAAAAACACTTGTAGAAAAAGCATCAACTTAGGATGAAATGTGTATGCATTTCAGGATGAAAGACTCTTATTAAAGCTGAAAAATCCCTAAGTGGGATGGCCTTCCTTTTTACCAAATATAATTTATATGTACGTTTCTCTTCTGCTTTTATTATAGCCAGGTGTTTTGGGCTGTCAAGATTACATGGGATTTAGTACCCTTGAGACAGCCATATTTCCAAAATGAGCAATTTGCTTGGAGCACCTAGAGATTCCAGCTTTTTTTTTTCATTCTTACCAAAAAAAATGTTTGAATAAAAAATAAACAAAGCCATTTCCCCACTATTGCTGATGCATGTGGCTTACCTGGTATTTGCATTTCTGACATGATTCTATTGTTGTGCCTCTTCTGGGCAGGATATTTTCAGAAATTAGACAACAGGAAGCAATCTAGCGAGGTTTCTCCCAAGAGCTCAAAGACTGGAACACAGCTTTTTAATGACTTTGAAATGAGAATTTCTAGATATCAATCATGCTGACAGTTCTTTCTGCCAGAGAATTTTAATAGTCCATAAGGTTCCAATTTGTCTTTTTTTTTTTTATCCTTCTTTAAAAAACAAACTTAGTCATTTTGGAAATAGTTGTGGGTAGTACTGAAAAACATTTCCAAGAGAACATCTTACCTAAGAAAACCAACCAAAAATGTGAACAGAAGGAGAAATCATTTCAGTCTTTAGTTCCTTAATAGCACATTTTGGAAAGCAAAAAAGCATAAGCCCCAAACTGCTGTCACTACCGAAAGGGGTAAGAAACAGCTGAACAGCATACTTTGAGACAGAATTTTCTGCACACTTTTACAGCCATGGGCCAAGCTCTGAGCAGGCACAGCTAACCAGAGCCTAAATCCTTTAAATCAGCCCAGTTGCAGACAAATCACCAGAACTGTCCCATGACACACAAGAAGAGGTCTGGAGCCTCAGTATTTCATAAACATGTATTTCAAGTGTGAGATTATTGTGTGCTCTGAAATCTGAAGGACAGGGAGGAGTATTTTGGGGAATGACAGAAGGAAGAATTGATTGTAAAATAGAATAGCAACATCTTCCAAGTTCTCAGATTCAATTGTCCTTCATTCAGATTAGACTTCCACCTCTTGAGTCTGTCCCATGCAACTGCAGTGAAGGTTAACTGTTGGTGCTCATTCCTTAGAAACCTTCTGGGGCCACTTCACTACCTCTGCATGATGAATTACAGAAATAGGCTAGCTGTTCCCTACAGCACTGTCCTGTAGTAACAGCAACAAAAGTCTGCTGACTTTTAAAGAGCCACTTCAGCTTTACACAGCCCTATGGTGGCAGGGAGGGAGAGATTCAATGAGTGGTTTATTTTATTTAAATTCACCCTTTTCTGTACTGAAACAGTGCTCCAGGATAAAGCATCTTCAAATATCATCAACTTTTTCTTCATGCATCTCTTCTCTTCATGAAGAGATGCATAGGACATGCAGATTGGAAGCAGGGGGGAAACAAAAGAAACATTCTCCAAAAGGAAATATCCCCAGACACGTGGACACAGATCTAAACCTGAGGACTGTGCCTCTCTCCTGCACACTGCAGCCAGCAGCTGAAGAAGCACAGTGGCCTTCCAGATTTGCTCCCAGCAATTTAAAAATCAAGGTGAAATCTAGCAAATTTATTTATTCTTTTAAGTGCCGAAAGCTTTATCACTGTCTTCCTTCAGCAAAATCAGTTCTTAAGCCACTTTTACATTTTCTTGTAGATATTGATCTATCCTATTCTCAAAACCTTGGAAAGATTTCTCTTGGCTTGACTAAGGGTTAGATCATGCCTTTAAAAATGCATCAGTGGGAAAAAATTCAGGGGAAGAGAAAGCAGAGACAGACAGGAAGTATTTTCACATTTTGTTGAGTTTTGAATTTAAGAAAAAAAATTATCTTCAAGAACAGACAGCTTTCCAGCAGATTCCCTTTTCAAAGAGGGCTTGGCACAAGCTTAGAAAAGGGAGCACAGGGGAATGGCAATCACAATACTGATGCCAAAGGCCCTACATAGGTGGTGCTGCATTTCAAAATCCTTCTCCAGATTATAGGACACCAAAGAACACTCCTGTATTCCTTGTTTGGGCAGCTATTGGGAAAAACAGGATATTGTGACTGGACAGTCATTCACAGAGTTATGGAATCACAGAACCATCTAGACTGGAAAATACCCTTAAGATCGTTGAGTCCAGCTGTAAATCTAACACTGCCAAATGTGCACTAAACCATATCCCCAAGTGCCATATCTACACGTTTTAAATACCTGCAGGGATGGCGAATCAATCACTTCCCTGTTCCAATGCTCAATCACCCTTTCAGTGAGGAAATTTTCCCTAATATTTGATATAAACCTCCATTGGCGCAACTTGAAGCTGTGAATATACATATATATAATTTCAATTCTCAGTGACAACTAAAAACTGGTAATGATAAAGGGCTGGAAGATGGTGTTCACCTGTCTACACTATTCCTATACTACTCATGCTTAGTAGGGCACATTCTCCATTGATAAAAATCAACAGAGGTTTGAGGAGGACTTGCTTTCTTTTCCACTACAAGCAAAACATACTACTTTGTGTACCTGTAATCCCACACCTCAGAGCAATGTGATATTCTGGAGCAAGTTAGCTGCTTGAGCTTCCCATTTTCTGGACAGTGGTGTAAAGGCAGCATGAGCTTTTAGAAGGATGTGAATACCACATGCAGCCTTGACAAAAGAAACATGACAAGCAGTCATATGGACACCAGACTCAGAGAAGCTATAGTAATTCACAGTTTACAAAACTTTTTCCATTTGCAGGATGAACAAAAGGCCTGAGTTTCTTTGTGTCATTTACTGGTTAAATAATACCTGTTAAGTACCTGTTTGCTAGAGTAAGTAGCCAGTGTGATCCTCAAAAACCAGAAGTGCCCCAGTTCTAAAAATCTGAAAAGTAGCCACATTTATACTATTTTTAGTACAAGAAATACCATTGTGTCTAAATCCACTTAACTACCTAAGTAATATTCTTGAACTTGAAAATCTAATTCATTTTACACTTAAATAGGTAGATGCAGTGAAAAATTCAGACATAGAAGCAGACATGGCATTTGTAGCTAATTAAGGAAAACTGGATTGAGCCCAGATGTGGATTATGCAAAGTGATTACTGGTGTTCTTTAGAAGCTGATAATTTTGAAAGCATTTCCTTGTGTTTGTTCACTTTTTCCAGTAAACCAAGATAAAAAAAGATTCTGAAGGGAGGAAAATAGGTTTCTACAAAGTAAAACTGTCAGTGGCAATTATTTCCATCATTTCAAATTGACATGTATGGTAGTTAACGATTGGGTCACAGTCATTCTTTCAATCAAAAACTTCTTGTTTAGCTGTAATCCAAAGTAAGAACTGCATATAGCTTTCAAGAAGGGAGTGACATTAAATGTGGAGGTCCACACAATAATTACCACTGGAAATGTCTATGAAATAGTAATATTTCTTTTCTGTTGGGAAAAAACAGGCAAGATAATAAGCACTAATTGTTAATGCTTAGACTGTGCTATGTTGAATTCCAAAAGGTGCTGAAATGAGTGAAGATGTTTGTCAAGTAAGAAGCCAGTCAACCTGAGGAAAAGAGACAGAAACAGAATTCCTAAAAGAAAGACTGCCAGTGCTTTGCCAGGATCTTCGATATAGCATAAAGAAATACAAAAAAATGTGTTGCACAAATAAGCAGCAAAATACTTGTAAATCTCCTTTTGAAAGAGAATTTATTATAATATTTTCTCATGGCTTACCAAATTTCCATAAGAATATTGGGGTGGAAACTGCAAAAAAAAATTTAAATAATTTGGAAATCAATTTATGGTGATTTTTCCCATGTGCTTCATTTTACAAAGCTGAGAAGTGGTTTGGCAGTATCCATAGTAGGTTCTGCTTTCTTTCTTTTTCTCTCTGTTTTTAAGGCCTACTGATCTTATTGTTAAATACTAGCAATTTGGCATAAATGAGCCTTAGAATTGAGTAAGAAAGTTTCCAAAGATAAAAACTGCCACTCTGCAATGCAATAATTACAAATTAACATGATTTTTAAAACCTTCTGGGTTTTTGCAATGATTGGTTGAATTACTCTCCTCTATTTGTTGTAGTTATGTTGACAAATATTGCAGCATAACTATGAAATATATTTTGATTACAAAATAGATGGAATTTTCCATGTTCATCCTGCCATGGTGAACTCTCTTACATTTTCTGCTTCTGTTCCTAAAGATGTGTAAGATGATTATTGTCCTATAAACAGAAGGACTTTTAACGCTGCTCAATTTTCTCATGCTACTGTCCCTAGTAGGAGAAAATAATTTGCAATTCTCATTCCCACCAGTCACCTCCATCCTGTTAAAGCCCCAGGACACCCGTGCAGCACTTTGATCACATTGTATCTGAGACCCTGATAAAGGATGGCATAACCAGATGTGCACCTGGTGCATGCCATGTATATAACCAACCCCATGGGCCTGGGCAACATGAAGACAAGCAAGACGAGGGAGCAGACTTCCATGAGCCAGTAGATGCTCCTTCACATCCCACTGCAGTGTGAAAAGCAGCCTCTGAGTTTGCAGCCAAGCAAACAGGTTAGAAGCAGATGCAGACTGTCTATGAGAGCAGTGCAGCAAAAACTCACCAGTAGTCTCAATATCCAAAACTCAACTGCTGTCTGCTTCTTGGAGGAACTACAGAAAAAGATGGTTTTAAAGAAAACAAGTCTGTTTGGGGAATGTTTCCCACAAGTTCTTTCTGAACAAGAGAAGAGCACCATGACAAAAACCACAAAGGCACTTGTTTGCCCTTAGGGAAGTGATGAAAACCCAGTCATCTGGGGGATTTTCAGCTAGTTCTGGACAAGATGAATGTAAGGGCAACTGGGTCTTGGAGAAGCAGGTTGGTGGATGACAGTGCCTACTTCCTTTGGTATTCTTATTAAGAGAAACAACCACAGGCATGAATTATGAAAAATTGCACATTGTGGACATTTGTTAAGATTCAGAGCAGAACTATAGTGCATTAAAACACTTGTTAGGGAAAAGGACCTCATCATGTTATATAAAGCCAAAACACAGACATCTGGGGAAAAAAAAAAAGAAGTAGTGATAGGATAATAAATAATTATCTCACACAGGATTGACCTGTGCTTAATCAAAGTGAGCATGGATGGAAGAACTGGAGCTTTAACGAGCCATATTTCATTTGTGAGCATAACTATTGTCCTCACAGTGCTGGATTCACAGAACTGCACATATAAATTACCATTAGGGAAAACAGGAAAACTATACTCTATACTCATTAGTCTGATATAGAGTTCTTTCCTAATTCACAGACATATGCTCTTTTTCCATGTACTCATAAACCATCTGCTCTGTTCTTTGCTTACATTTTGGCCTCAGCACAAAACAGCTTTTATTTTCACAGTTAAATATTCCCACACAGAGCAATATATGAGGGAGAATAGTAGCTGTGTATGATATCTGTTTATGAGGTCAAGAAATAAACTTGTCTGTATAGATAATATTGCATTTTAATCATATTATTAAAACATTGATTATAACTTTCCTAGCCTATTTTCACTTCTTGCACAGACAGAAATTTTTAAAGTGATAGCATAAGAGAAAGCTAAAGGTAAGGTTTTAACATTATTTAACATTATTTAAAAGTCTTACAGTTTCAATAATTTACAGTAGTATTAGTATCAGATAAAGACATTTCTAGGAATGCACAAGAAAAAATTCTGCCCTGATATCTATCCTTGCAATACCATAATTTAGCTCATAACTTTTACCTTGATAACATCTTAGAGATTGAGACTTCAGCGTCAACTATTGACTCATTCCTACACAGAGCTCTTTAAAAAGTGCACAGTTTCATCATAGGTGCCAAGTATTTCTTCACAGTCTTTCATTTGCTTAGTCAGAGAGATTTCTGTAAGTAAAATAAAGATGTGTTTTTGATGTGGATGCAGTGATATCCACATAAATCCTACAAAATGCAGTGTAGTGATGAACACAGTCTCGAAGTATTCGGGGTCCCCTAATGTTTATTCTGGGAGTACATGAGAAGGCACAGCAAAGTGTCCTTTGAGGGGTGTGCATGATATCTCCAGGATCTCCTGCCCTGGATGTGAGCCACATGACTTTCTCACAACCATTCTTGACTACAGTTCACTACCTTCAGGAGACCCACCTATACTGTGTTTGTTTCCTCAGCCCCAAAGTCCCTGACAGCACCCTTGCCCCATTCCCCCAGCTGAGACCTGACGTCCCCTCCACTTATGTACCATCCACAGCAAGTCCCCCTTGAAGCAGCAGTGAGATCAGGCCTCAAGACTGCTCCCAAGAACTTGCCAAATACCAAATTTCAGATGGTTTCAACTCAAAACCAGGAATCTGACCAGATTTTCTTGAAAACGGGCCCAGTTTCATTTAAAACGTGTTAGAGACTTCAACAAACAGAGTCTGGGTTTTGACTTTCTTGTGAAACTTGAGACCACATGTGTTTCGCATGGTTTAGGTTTTTGTTGTGAATATCTTACACAGCTCTATGGGAATAGCCTTTTCTTGTGGGCTTTTAGCATTTCCTATCCCAGCCAGAACCATAAAAAGCAAAGGCTGGAAAATATGAAAACTTCAATTATGTGGAAAAAAAAGGGACTTAACTTTTTAAACCTCAGACAGTGTTTGTGTTCATTTAGAGTGGAGAGTGAAGTTTTGAATTAATTTATGTTTTATTTTAGCTGTTAGCCTTAATTAGGTACATTCAGGAGAAATCACTTCCCCTCTAATATAAAATCATGGAGCCTGTGACACATGGAAATTATAAACACTTTGAGTGACTTGGGAGATGGGTGTTGGTTTTGCAGCAGCCAAAGAGCAAATATTTACAGTACATTATGCTTTGCTTCACTTCTAAATTATTATCTTCCCCTTTGGAATAATCAATTTACCAAAGACAAATTTCTACTAATGTTAGTGCCCTCTTCATCCATTTTGTTGCAGACAATAATTTTTCCCACATTTATATATTGAAATTTCTTGGCCTAGTTCTCTGCAGAGTCAAATGAAAACTGAGGAAATTCTTAATTTGTCATCTCTTTTGTCCCTGAATCACACCGTGGCTTCTGACAAACTGTTCCACTTCTGTGAGTCTGTCTTTCTTTTTTCACAATAAAAACACAAATACTTAATTTCTCAACAGAGATAATAATTAATTAATCTCCATAATAGGATCTTAAAATAAAAATTTATATGTAATGTTAATTAGTGGTATCATAATTACTTATTCCAAAAGCCCAAAGAAGCTGTTACTTTACAGATTACTTAAATTAATGCTAAAATATTCCCATCTTTGGTCTCACAGGGTTCATTTATGGGAAGTTATATACAAGAAAAGTAATACTATGACATAAAGGAGAAGAAATAATTACATATGCTGGTTTTATTCCCCTGATATAACTTCTGCAGAGCATGATGTGCTATTAGGCTTTGCAATAAAAGTGCAGCAACCTGGCTTTGCACTTACAATAGCTAAAACCATCTGTGTACGTGTAAAACCTTTGCTGGCAGGTTTCCATGTGCGGTTCATGCATTCCTTCGCCTATGCAATTTGAAGCTGTCAAAAACTAATTAAATAATTATGTGGTTGTTACTGCAGCTGTGTGTATTCTTCATTACGTTATAAGGCTGTGGTTTGAGGCACTCTCCTGCTCTACGTTTCAAAATATTAGTAATGGAAGGTGTGTTGTCACTGCATGTTCAGCTGCTGCCAGAAAAAGCAGAGAGGGAAGGGAACAGCCTTTCATGTCAGTCTATCATTACACTTCATATTGTATGTTCCCTTCATACAGCACAGAGGCAAAAATACAAATTGACTTCTTGTAGCCCCTTCTTGCTGGTCAGAATTTGGCATGGCCTGTCCTGAGTAGAAGACAGAGAAAAGCCATTGCAGTACTTCCACAGTGGGTGGGTGCATATCTGTAGCCTGTATGTTGTTCTGTTGTGCCACTCAGCCTAGCAAGGTGATCTGGAGGCTGACAGCAGAAGGAGAAGAGAGAGGTTGTGGAGAAGACCACTTCATCATCTCCTTGGCCAAGAAGGACACTGCTGTCAGTCATGCTCTTAACTCACTCCCTGACCCCAAGGAAAACATTCCATTGGCCCAACTGCCCTAACAGTAAATCATGGATAACTTTGTATTACCTCCTCCAAGAACACATCAGCAGAGCTTGTTAGTGACAGTAATTCAGCTTGATCTAAGACTGAGGATGCTACCCAGATGCAACATGGTATAACAATATTCTGTCATTGTCAATGATGCTAGATTACCACATCACCACTCAATAGCACTAAATTTTTAGTTGAAGAATAAAGAACTGTCACTGCAATAAAATAATCACCAGTCATTCCCCCACCCTTCTGTTGGAAATATACTTGTACACAGAAAAACATGGCTACTATTTACATTGAAAAGAATAGGGTATATGGGTACTGAGAGCCAGCCTTGCCTCATGTCTCCTGCCCACAGGGAGAAAGAGAAGGGTAGCAGTCCCAGTGAAGAAGGAATCAAATCTCTTCACAGAGGAAGACATTTCTCAAGACTGCTTGATGAGTCCACTGAGGCAGCTAAATCCAGGTAACACTGCTCTTTCCAGTCCAAACCAGCCCATATCAAAGATGTTTTCCACTGCTACAAAAGATATGCCCTGTTTGCACGTGCACTGTATAATTTATATTCATCTTTTGGAGCAACAGTGGGTAACTGCAGCAGCAAAGCTGCTGTAAAATAAAGCAGTAAAGCAGCAGTAAAATATTATAAATTGGAGACATTTTGCAGCAAAGCAGAATGCCTCAAATTTATCATATTTTTGGAGCTACTTTACTTTTGGTAAGTTTTTCCCCTGATTTATGGAAAGGTCTCATCATCTGCAGTTGTTTGCTTGGCTGAATGTTCAAAATACTAATAAAGGGAAAAATCCAGATGCTAATTTTCTTAGTATTATACCTGCAGTATAATACATGAGTGAAGATGCCTTCCTTCAACGTCTTCAGACAATTTATCACTATCAGTCCAGATGCCACACTGCCTTCCCCAGTGCACTTGGTAGCCATGACAAAGTGCCTTAAAATCATCTGTTATCTCTAGCAGCCTTTTTTCTGGAGCCTTTCTCAGACTTTCCTTCAGAAAGCTTAGAGGTGAGTCATAGTAAAATTCCTGAAAGCTAAAATTAAAAGAAAATAAGATACATTTTCTGAAAACCCAAGCTGGAAGCTAATGACCCTTCCAGTTTTCAAGGGATACCAGGCAGCAATGCATGTCTTTGGGTCCCTCTCGTGGCCTGGCAGCAATTAGCTGCCATCATCAACAAACCTTTGCATGATCCCAAACACACAGACACACAGCGAGACACACACGCTTCCAGAGACATGGCCAGATCCAGCACAGACAAAGAAAGGGAAAAGGTGCCAGCAATCTGTGGTCCATGCCCATTTGTTTTCATTACCAAAACTATTTAAATTCCAGGGAAATACCATGTACTACAGAGCTACTCCATTTTTTGTTGAAGCCTTCTTGATTAATAAATAATAATTATTATTTATGAAACTATTGTAGATTACAACACAACATTCATAAAGGCTAGCAGGATATGACTGTGTTTCAGATAACTTCCAGATATACATCCAAGATAGTATATTTGAGATTTTGGATAGATGTATACTCAAGATTTTGTGCATTCAAGATTTGTACAGGGTATATTTCTATATTCAAGATTTTGTAGGCACTCTTCTTCTGAAGCATAGCCTTTGGAATTACTACAAAGAAAAGTCTGTTTGGACAATATAAATTAAGTTTTGGGGACATCTTTTCAATTATTAAAATATGAAAAATAAACTTATCCATTTTTTCGGAGCTCCAGTATGTTGGTAGGATAACAACCTCAAAAACAGCTTTAACATCTAGGCTATAGCTTGAAATCACAAACTTGGGAAAGACAAGAGAAAGATGGAGTGAGAAAATTTTCTTTAAAATGGATGGCCCTGGCCAAAGCAGCAACCCCTTTTTGGTACCTGGCTCCATTCAAGCACCAAGAGGCAACCAAGCACCAAGAAAGGCAATTAACATCAAGTCCTGGGGATAAGGTGCTCCAAAGGAGATTCAGTAGCGTTGGCTCCTCCCTTCACCTGCTCTTGCTACTACTGCAATTACTCAGAAGGCATAAAAGGGTCACAGAGATATAAAGCAGCATCTGGGCAAAGAAACCAGTGCAACATCTGAAGTCATAAAGCACAACAGCATGTGGGATCAAAGGAAAGTGTGCTTATGAAGGAGGCTAATCCCAGTCAAAAGGCTACTTGTTGCCCCCTTGTTTTCTCCATCATCCAGCTCCCTGCTCTGGCCATACCAATGTTCAACCTTGCTAACTAATGAGAAATGTGACAACTTCACATCCTTTTCACTGCCCAAATACCTGTCACCTCAGGGCCTCAGAGGTCTCCCACCCCTCCAAGATATAAGTGCGCAGTTTTGCCCATATTCCTAAAAGACAAATATATATGATATGCCACTCATCCCTCCTTGCCTCTGAACAGCTCCCCAAAACTGCCAGACACTCCTCTGAGCCCCCTTCTCCTAACTCCCACTGACCCCTCCCAAATTTCTTCACCTACCGGCACCATCATCCACACCATCAGGTCTAACACTACCACAAAACCACACTTGTCTGCCCACAAAGAGTTATCTTGCTTTCATCTACAGGGAAGTAAATCTCAATTTTGCCGTGCCACACAGAAGCCTTTAACTACTCGGAGTTTATTTGTAATGTTGGCTCACTGTTACTTGCTACAAAGGAAACATTAAAGAAAAAAACTATTTTCTCCAGACTAAGGGCAAATGTACTAGTACATATATCAAACATCCATCAGTGTAGTATGGAACAACTTGCATCTCCAATTTTGGCAACCAAACTCCTACACACTTTCTTGGGAACTATAAACAGCAATACACATCAATATGTTCAGACAAAACCTCATTGTTTCTTTCCAAATAATCCTCTAATCCACATATCTAGTAACCCAACATTAGAAAGACAATCTTAAAGCTTTTGGCTTAAGACTGTCCACTTTCCTAGCTTCCCCATTTCAGAAATATTTACATCTTCCTACATTCTTCATATAATCAAGGGGCTTTTTAAACTTGCCTAAATACAAATAATCTGATGCATGGAAAAAGATAATACAATATATTTCTAACACTGGACAGTCTGTAACACTGGACAATGCACATTTTGAAAGGAATAAAAACAAAAAAGCAGAATTAGTGTCTTTTATGTATTATTGTTGTTCTGCTTCCTTTTAGAGGAAAGGCAGACCTTTCCCACATAAAGATAATGTGCCTCCACTGCTTGGGAAACCACGCCATAATAATGCTAACAATTCCTTAAATGCCAGAATTATGTAGTCGAGGCTGACTGGAACTAAACTGCATTTCCTTATGTCCACTGCCCTCTTAAGAACACATATGCTTGGAAGAGGAAACTAGTCCAAAAATGTTACCTTATTTCTCTTTATTCCTTGACATACTGCTTGTCAAGAAAGTGGATCTCATAAGTGAAGTGAAGACTGGCAAACACCTTGGCCACAGACACCACAAAGTGATTGAGTTTAAAATCTTTGTTGACAGGACGAAGAGTGTCAGCAAACCCTCAACTCTGGACAGGAGGAGAACAGACTTCAGGCTGCTCAGGCAATTAGTAATCAGGTCCTGGGAGAAAATGTTTTTGACATGTTGACATCCATCAGTACTGGCCACTTAAACATTGCCTCTTTTAAGAGCCATTCCCAACAGTCACCGGTCAAGCTGGAGAGGCAGAAAACCAGCTTGGCTAAACAAGAACATTCTCTTGGAAATAAGGCAAAAAAGGAAGGTGTGGAAGGACCTTGCCCAGTGGAAGCAAAGGTGAGGTGCTGCTTGCCACTGCAGGGAGAAAATTCATGCGGCCAAAACTCAGCTGGAGTTGCAGTTGCCAAAACTGTGGGGAACAATAAAAAGAGGTTTTTTTCAAATATATTAGTGGCAATAGGCAGTATAAAATAGCATCAGCCCATTGCAGGATGAGGGATGGTCACCTCACAAACACGGACAATGCAGGGGTATGTAATGTATTCCTTGCCTCCTGTCTTCAACACAGATGGACTGTTCTGGGTAAGGTTTCTCAGGGAATTTCTTCCCATTTGTTACCAGAGAAATGGTGACACACTGCTGAAATGGTTCTGTGGAGGGAGGGAATGGGGGTTAGGCAGTTCTCTGCTGGGGGTAGGCAGTCTTTGCCCGGCTTGGTGAGGAGATGGTTGTGGTTCTGGGTTCTCAACTGCTCCTGCTCAGGGGCTCAGTGCTGCTGCAGAATTCTCCTTGCTGCCTGTCCGTGAGCCCGCTGCTTACAGGAGCTGCTGGCTGACTGGGACTGCCATTCCCAGGAGACGCTCACCATCTGTGTGAGTGTTTCAGGGGAAGACTGGGCCCTCCCCTTCCTCTCTCTGTCCAGAGAGAGGATCCCTGCTGTTGGTTGACTGGAACATCAGCAGCTGCCTTTGCCAGGATACTCACACTGTACACATGGGAATTACTGTTACGGCTTTGTTGTTGTTGCTTGCTCTTCTTACATACATATGTATTTTCTATGTCTTCTTACATACATATATATTTTCTGGTAAAGAACTATTATTCCTTTTCCCATATTTTTATCTCAAAGCCCCATAATTTTGAAATTATAATTTGGAGGGGGGGATCATCTTTCCATTCCAAGAAGGTTCCTGCCTTCCTTGGCAGACACCTGTCTTTTAAACCAAGACACAAACCAAGGGAGGTCTCAGTGCCCTGAGATGGAGGACCATAACTGCAGGAATGATGAACTCCCAGTCAACCCTGAAATTGTGCAGGATGTCCTGCTCCAGTTGTATCCCTACAAATCTATGGGGCCTGTTGAAATTCATTCAAAAGTCCTCAGAGAGCTGGCTCATGCAATTACAAAATCTCTCTGGATGATTTTTGAATGGTCTTGGGAAACCAGAGAAGTCCCAAATGTTCGGAAGCTGGAGAACACTGACCTGATTTTCAGGAAGGGCAAGGAGGACCCAGGAAACGACAGGCCTGTCAGCCTCACTCCAGTGCCTGGAAGAAGTTTATTCCGGGAGTACTGAAAAACACCTGAAAGACAACACAGTTATCAGTCACAGCCAACACAGCTCATGAGAGGGAAGTCCTGCTTATCAACCTGGTTTCCTCTCATGACTAGGTAACCCACCCACTGACCAAGGGAAGCCAGTAAAGTTTCTGATACTGTCTCTCACAGGATCCTTCTGGACCTAATGTGCAGCCCACAGCTGGATAAACACATCATGGGGTGGGTGAGCAGCTGGGTCACAGGTCAGGCACAAAGGGTTACAGTGAATGGGGTGGCATCAGACTGGGGACCTGTCACTGGTGAGGTTCCACAGGGCTCCATCCTCAGCCCTCTGCTCTTCAACATCTTCATAAATGACCTGGACACAGAACTGCAAGGGATATTGAGCAAGTTTGCAGATGATACAAAACTGGGAGGAGCTGTTGATTCTCTCCAGGGCAGGGAGAGGCCCTGCAGAGAGACCTCCACAAATTAGGGGTCTGGGCAATCACCAGCCATATGAAGCTCAACAGGGGAAAGTGCTGGAATCTGCATCTGGGATGGGGCAACCCCGGATGTATGGACAGACTGGGAATGAGGTGCTGTAAGCAGTGCCATGGAAAGGGACCTGGGGGGTCCTGACAAGTTGAACGTGGGCCAGCAGTGCCCTGGCAGCCAGGAGGGCCAACCCTGTCCTGGGGGGCATCAGGCACAGCATCACAGCTGGGCAAGGGAGGGGATTGTCCTGCTCTGCTCTGCTCTGAGCTGGGGCAGCCTCATCTCGAGTGCTGGGGAGAGTTCTGGGTAATAGTAAACTATTAGAGAGTGTCCAAACATGGTGAAAGGCCTTGAAATGTAGCAAAGGCCACTTGATCTGTTCAGCCTGGAGGAGACTGAGGACAGACCTCACTGCAGTTACAACTTCCTCAGGAAGGAAAGAGGAGGGGCAGGATCTGATCTCTCCTCTGTGCTGATCAGTGACAAGACCCAAGAGAGCAGCCTGAACCTCTATCTGGGGAGGTTTAGGTTGGATATTAGAAAAAAGGTTCTTCACCCATAGTGAAGGGTGGTTGGGCACTGGAACAGGATCCCCAGGGAAGTGGCCAGAGCACCAGCCTGATGGAGTTCAAGAAACATTCAGAAAATGTTATCAGGCACATGGTGTGACTTGGGGATGGTGCTGTGCAGGGCCAGTACCTGGACTTGATGATTCTTGTGAGACCCTTCCAATTCAGCTTATTCTGTAATTCTGTGGACTTGTGACCTCCAAAACAGGCTTTCTTCAATTTTCTTAGCTATGTCCTCTTGCCAAATCTGAAATCTTTTGGGGGAAGAGTTGGGGTACTTTGCATATTTACATTAGATTTTCAAGCATCCAACAGCCTCAGCAGAAAGCAGTGCTTGTTCACACCAGACACTACTGAAAATCCTCCACATTCCACTAGGGTACAAGGACAGCATCCATCTCCAAGAGGTCTGCAGCAAAAATCCCATCTTTCCCTGTTTATCTGGAGTGGCCAGAGACAGAAGCTACAGCTGTAGGGACACAGGAAGTGTGCTGTCCCACCACAGAGGTTAAGTGCAACGGGACAAAGCACAGGTCCTTCTGTGATCCCACAGGCACCACTTCCAACACAGCTCTGTTCACATGTACGTGCACTGTGCAGCTACACGACATACTAAAGATACTGTCCAGAACTGAGTAATTTTCTGGGTCTTGTCCTACTGTGTAACTGTTATTGTCAGTGCTTCAAAAGGGACTTTTGGAGGCAAAACATGGGAAACTTTTCCCCAGAAAGAACAATATTACAAAGTCATATTCTCTCTCATCTGCCTGTAGCTTTTCACTTTTAACAACTCATATTACAAAATCACGATTATAACTAGTTTACTTTAAAACTTAAGCAAACATTTTCAGTTTAAATACATAAAGATAACACATGGGTCTAAAGATAACACATAGGCAGCCTGATTTTAGAGAAACTAAGGACCACCACTGAATCCCAGAAATACTGAATTGAAGGAAGATCAATATTTCTGACTACACAAAGTGTACAACTTTGAGCTTTCCTGCCCAGTTGTTATAGGCAAGCAACTTGAGAAAATCTTGGTGTAAAAGGGACTTTGGCCTGTGCTGTTTCCTGAATTATGGCTGTTTTCTATTTTTGAAGTCAATAGAAACACATCTGTGCTAAAGAACTGAGTACCTGACTCCTCATGTTTACACATTCATATATATGCACACATATGTAAGTACATGTACGTAGGCTATATTTACTGAAAGCATTTATTTCTTTTTACAAAGCAATGCTTCCTATGAACAGTAAATTAGAGAAACCAATACTATCTATACAACAAGAAATTTGCACAATAAGCAATTTGTCATGTTCCGTACCTATAATTTATTATAATATTCAAAAAATCCATTAACCTGGGAACTAAAAAACATGTGGGGGTCGTAAAACTATCCACTTAATAAAAGACTTACAATGTTTTTAGCTAACTGAGGAACTGAGATTTAGGTTGATGGAAAGGATTATTGCTTAATATTTTCCGTAACATCAGCAATCTTGTCAAAATCCCCTGGTTGCTCTGAGAGTAGAAGACATCTGTTTTTCAGGGTGAGCACATATCCTGGAATGTCTGCCATCAGACAGCATCACAAACAGGCTTCATTATACCTTCACATGTTGAGCATGGTTTACACTTCAGAGTGGCATGGAAAAATCCCATAGTCTGCTTATTCCAGCAGAAGCTTTGTTGTAGACACAGTCTTATAAAGTCCCCTTGCCAGCATCCTTTAACTTATATGGTGAAAAATTGCAGGCTGTATCAGCATGTGAACCATTTTGCCTTTTTCACTGCACCACAGGATTGACATGCAATTTCCATCAGCAGGATTTGCCTGTGTAGCTGTCTGTCCTGTTCTAGTTTGAAGGTTGTGATCAGTGGTGCAGTCCAGTTAAAGGTTATTTTCTGCTGGCGAGCCCTATGGTTTCATACTGGAGCCCCTACTGTTTGATACTGTCATGAATGACTGGGAAACTGGTACACAGTGTGCCCTCACCAAGTCTGCAGACAGTACAAAACTGTGAAAAAAGGCTAATATGCCAGAAGGTCCTGGACAGCCTGGAGAAACTGGGTCACGGGAACCTCATGAAGTTCAACAAACAAAGTGCAAAGTCTTAACCCTGGGGAGAAACAACATCAGGGGCAGGTAAACGCTGGGTTCTGAACTGGCTGAAAACCAGCTCTGCAGAGAAGGGACTGGTGGTCTTATGCACACCAAATTTACTATGAACCAAAAATTTGAAGAAAAACATGTCAGCAGCTTCTGGAAAAGACATTATGTGCAGGCTGAGGGATGTGATCCTTTCCCTCTACTCAGGCTTCATGAGTTAAATAGAGGTTTGGCCCAGTTCTGGGCTCCTCAAAACAAAAAAGAAGCATCGTCAGATTGAAGCCAGTCCTACAGAGGGACTTAGAGATAATGACGGGACTGCGGCATCTTTCATAGAGGAAGAGGGTGTGAGAGCTGGCTTCTTCATCTGTGGAAGACTCAAGGGTATTTCATCAGTGTACATATGTACACAATGTGATAGTGCAGAGATGACAGAGCCAGGCTCTACTCAGTGATGTCACCGAGAGGACAAGAACATGAGCACAAATCAAAATACTTGAAAGTATTTTTTACTGTGAAGACAGTTAAAGTCTGACAGGACTGCCCAGAGAGGCCACAGCATCTCAATCCTTTGAGATACTCAAAATCCAATTGGATGTGTTCCTCTGTAACTTGCTCCAGGTTACTCTGCTTGACAGAGATTTATAGACTGGGGAATCTCAAGATATCCCCTCCAAATTCAGCCCTTCTGCAATTCTGCGACAGTAGTATTGACAAACCTTTGGAACTACACTGAAGTTTACAGATCCATGTTACTGGACAGACGTCTTCTAACTCTATCTATATGAACAGAAGGTGTTACCCTTTCAATTTATGAGATTTTTCATCAGGACTTTTATTTCTCAAATTTTTAATTTTATAACAGATATAGACATGTTTTCTGTCTGAGAGAAGTGACTCACTTCTGAAGAAAAGATCAGATATAGAGGTCTTCTAGAGCTTTTTAAGAACATGATAGTTAGCTAAATATGTTTCACCTGCCTCTCATACAGTCTCCATACTTCAGAGTAAATAAATTATTCAGGTGAAACATCATTAGAATAAGAAAGTCTTTCACAGAATGGTAAACTACTCTAATATATTCTGTTAGATGCTACTGACACAGAGGTCTTGGATGTGGTACATGCTAGCTGTAATCCAGTGATCCGGAGGAATGGCAGAAATCTCCGCCTGGGAGGGCAGGCAAAGCAGAGATTGCACAGAAATTGTGGCAAAAGGCTCTATTTACTGGACCAGTCTGAAGCCTGTGCTCCCATTTCCCCCTGACCATGCATTGTCTTTATCCAGACCAGCTAAGTTTTCAATCATGCTTTATTATTTTAACCATGTTTTATAATACTTTTATTTCACTGCAAAAGCATGTCTTTACATCGCATATTCAGGGGTGGTTTGAGCTGTAATTTTTCAGCAATGTTTTTGAATCTGCTGCCATCTAGTGAGCAGACATCAATTTGAAATGTGTGGGCTTTGCCGACAGCAGTGGTTTTAACTTCTAGAACATGCAAGATTTTGCTCTGCTCTCCCTTCATATTAAGGTGTAGCTTGACCAACCTGATCTCCTTCTATGAAGAGGTGATGTACTTAGGATGAGGGAAGAGCTGTGGCTATCTATGGACCTTACTAAAGACTTTAACACCATTTCCCAAGGCATTCTGGCTGATGTCTTAGGTAAGCGTACTCTTCACTGCATTAACAACTGGCTGTGCCCATAGGGTTTTTGTGAGTAGAGTCATATCCAGCTGGCATCCTGTCACTACTGGACTCCCCAAAGCTCAGGGTCAGTCCTATTTAATGTCTTTGGATGAGGAGATTAGGTGCACCCTCAGTCATTTCCCAGATGACACTAGGCTGGGTAGGACAGCTGACCTGCTGCAGGGCTGGAAGGCTCTACAGAAGGATGTGGACAGGCTGGATAATGGGCTGAGGTAAACTGTATGAGGTCCAAATAATGTGAACTACCAGGTCCTGCCCTTCGTACAACCCTACTCACTGCAACAGGCTTGGGGCATAAAGGCTGGAAAGATGCCTGGTGGAAAAGAATCTGGGGCTCCTGGTCAACAGCTGGCCAAACACGAGCCAGCCCACACCCAGGTGGCCAAGAAGGCTAATGGCACAATGGCTTGCATCAGAAATGTTGTGGCCAACATGGCCAAGGCAGTGACTGTACCTCTGTACTGACACTGGTGATGCCGCACCTCGAGTACTGTGTTCACTTTTGGGCCCCTCACTGCAAGAAAGATATTGAGGTGCTGGAGCTTGTCCAGAGAAGGCCAAAGGAGCTGGTGAAGGGTCCTAGCACAAGTCCCATGAGGACTTGAGCAGCTGAGGGAAGTGGAGGTCTTTAGCCTGGAGAAAAGGAGGGTCAGAGTAGATTTTATGACTCTCTACAGCTGTCTGAAAGGAGGATGTAGCATGATAAAGGTTGATCTCCTTTCCCAGGTAACAATGGGATAAGAACAGAGGAAATGAATTCAAGCTGCACCAGGAAAGTTTAGATTGGATAGCAGGAAAAATTGCTTCACTGAAAGGGTGGTCAAGCACTGGAATGGGCTGCCCAGGGAAGTGGTGGAGTCACCATCCCCAGAAGTATCTAAAACACATGTAGATGTGACATGATTTAGTCGTGAGCACAGTGGTATGGGTTAACAATTAGACTTGATGATCTGAAAGGTCTTTTCCAAATACAAGAATTTTATGGATTCTAAGATTCTTTTCTTGTTCAAGGGAGAAGGTACCAGTGTACTCACACCACCACACAAAGCGTGCAACCCTGTAGTTCTTCCTGCACGATAAAGAGAGAGAACATGTGGAAGTGGGACACTAAACCTACTTGGAGACTAGGGGTACTGGAAGGAAAAGCAACAGCCAAAAAGCATTCACCCAGAACAATTACTGTACCTCTGTCTGTTGAGCCAAGTAGAAGGGTTGATTGAACTTTTGACCCTGATTAAGGGACTTCCATTTTGCAGTTCCAAAAATCAAGAAATAAAGATCCCAATCAGGAATAGAGGGGCCTGGCCTTTAGCCAGGCAGAGGACAACTGGCTTTACTGGACTGTATGCATTCGATGGCCTGTAACATCAGCCCCACAGGAGTCTAAAGCTCTACTGGACAGTGGTGCACAGTATACACCAAAACCACCAGTTACAAAGAGGCAGAATCCGTCTCTGCGTCTGGAGTAATGCATTATCCTGAGAGCTGTCCATGTTGGAGGCTGAGGTAACCCTATCTTACAAGCAGTAATTGTGACCAGCCCAGAGATCCATGTGTCCCTGCCATAGAATACCTCAGGAGAGAATATTTCAAGGACCCAAAAAGGTACCAGTGAGCCTTTGGTATTGCTGCCATGAGTACAGAGAGGATTAAACAGCTGTCTAGTTTGCCTGGTCATTCAGGTGATCTTTCCATTGTGGGGTTGTTGTAGGTTAGAGAACAAGCAGGTGTTAGGACAATGCATCAGCTGCATACTGAACCAACAGAGACTCTGTGGTTCCCATACATAACCCAATCCAGTGACTGGAGAGTCAAGGAATCATCAGTAAGGTTCATCTTTTAATAAGTCCCTCTAGGTCAGAGAAAAAATGTAACAGAAAGTAGAGGCTAACAGTGGACTGCCACGTCTTGAATGATGCCACAATGCCACTGTGTGGTGCCCTATCAGACATACCAGAATTCCAATGGGAACTGGGGGCAAAGGGAGCCAAATGGTACGCAAACACTGACATCACTAATCCCTTTTTCTTGATCCTTTTGACAGCAGAGTGTAGGCCATAGTTTGTTTTCACATGGAGGGTTATCAAATACATTTAGAATCAACTGCTCCAAGGGCAGAAACACAGGCCTACCATTTGACGCAGAGAGATCCAGCCTGGACTCAAACAAAGTGAGACTCCTGAACACCTGCAATACACTAGTGACATTATTATGTGGTGCAACACAGACAAGGGAAATTATGAGAAGGGGAGAACATTATTGCCAATTCTCTTGAAAGTGGGTTTTGCTATGAAACAAGGTACAGTCAATGTACTTGCACAGAAAATCCAGTTTGCAGGAATGAAATGGCAAGATAGGCATAATCATGTCTCAATGGATGTGATCAATAACATAACAGCTATGTTATCACCAACTAACAAAAAAGAAACAGAAGCTCTTGGGTGTTGGAGGTTTCTGGAGAATGCATATTCTAGGTTACAGTCTGATTGCAAGCCCTCTCTATCATATGACCCATAAGAAAAGCAACTTTGAATGGTGTCCTGAGCAGCAGTAAGCCTTTGAACAAATCCAGTAGGAGACAATTAATGCATTAGCACTTGGGCCAGCGTGAAGAGGACAAGATGTTAAAAATGTACTTTATACATGCACAGCCATGGTTAATGGCCGTACATGGGGGCTCTGGCAGAAAGCTCTCAGAGGGACTCAAAGTTGACCCCTAGGGTTTTGAAGCCAGGCATATAGAGGATGTGAAAGCCATTGCACTCCAGCTGAAAAAGAAATACTAGCAATCTGTAAAGCAATTTGAGTCACCAGTTGCTAATGAAGCACAGTTTTTCTGGTGGAATTTTGATTGCCCATGCTCTTCTGAATGTTCAAAAGGAGACTTTCCTCTACATATCATGCAACTGATGTGACATGACTAAGTGGATCACACTGATAATCCAATGAGTTCACATGGGAAGCCTTAACCAGCCAGGAATTCTGGAAGTGATCATGGAGTGCACAGAGGGACAAAATTTTGGAGTGTCACTAGAGGAAGTGACTCATGCTTAAGAGACCCCATTGTACAAGAAGTTACTATTGAATGGTTAGAAACATACCCTGTGATCCATGCCACTTCCGGGATTATTGTTTTGGGCATTAAAGAGCAACTTTGGTGGTAACTGAAATAATTCAATCACACAACAGGACTCATTCCAGAAGCAAACTTGTAGCCTGGTCAACCAGGTGATCACATTTCCACTTATGCACCAGTCTCCAGGAAAGCTGAATGGCTGTTAAGAACTACAGTGAGAGTAACAGGTGCTGGGACATTGGGCTGGTATGAAAGTAAACCAGTGGGAGAAATGAAGACCACCCAATTACCTTAACAGACATTTCAGGTCGAGGTTACAATTTAATATAAAGATTACAATAATCCAATAATACACCTTAAAACTATTGAACTACAATACCTTCTACAGTTTGCAGCCATAGCATATCACCACTGCTATGGCTGCAAACTATTGAAGGTATTATAGAAAAGACCTCTTGCTGCTAGCAAAGCTAGAGACAAGAGCAGGAATTCATTGTCTTGTTAAAATTTACAGCCTAGTCCACAGGGACCAGGGCTGGAGAATGTAATGGAGGTACTTTTAAATTGTTGTAAAACGTGACTTGAGCTTGTTGTTACAGAAAGCCCTACAGCAGAAACTACTCCAAGGATGATGAAAGAATGACTACAATGAAGGATAAACATCATAAGAAGCAGTTGTCAGGAAAAGATGTGTGGAAATGCCTTTGCAAACAATTTGATGGCTGAGGATATGGTTGTTAATGTCTTTGAAATGGGTCTCAATGTTTCTACCAACCTCAAGCAGTGAGTTTGTTACATAACCTAGACAGATTGACTCTTGAATTTTAGGAAAATAGACAAATGGGTCCACACCAAGTGTACTGCGGAACCTAGAAAACTTAAAATTTTGAATTTTGGAGGAAAATCACAGGTACAAGGGGGTAAGTATGTGGTAAGTGGTTCAGGAAACCTGTGCCTTTGTAGTTCTTCAGCCAATGGGGATAGGAAGAGGGCAACATGCAGCTGGGAATTTAGGACAAAAGGAGGCTTCATCCTCTAAAACCTCTAGAGAGAAACCTGATGGGGGTATGCCCCAGTGGGCCCTTCCCCTTTATAAAATAGAGTAGCAGGACTCCTCTCTCTCCTTTGCAGCCACTGGCTTTCCATGGTGTGATTTTCCACACACAGTGTGAGTGCAGCAGTGACCTGACCAGAGCTGCCTTTGGTGCCAAATGACTCCAGACAACACACTACTTCTCCCATCCTGAGTGACCACCATAACAGATGGAGCACAAAGTCAAACAACAAATAAACACAGTGAGCATTTTGCTGATAATTATGGATATTTCACAAGCATTTTAAGGGGAAGCAGGTATTTGATAAGGTGGGATCTTAACGTGACATAAATGATATGGAATAACTAGTGGAGAATGTTCTAGTTTGGGCTGGGGAAGAGAGAGATTTCTTATGGTATCTGGTATGGGGACAATGTTTTGAATGTATGTTGGGAAAAGTCTGGGTAATACAGAGATCTTTTAGTTACTGCTGAGTAACACTTAGCATCAAGGCCTTTCCTGCTCCTCATACTACCCCACCAGCAAGTGTCTGGAGATGCACAAGAAAAAGGACACCATATTTGGCCAAGTTCTTTTGGGCTGTAAATGGCTATATCCACTGTCTTCCAGAAAATCTCATCATAAAGCATCAGACAGGTTTTCTGATTTATCTGCAAGTGACACAGTCTATCAATGATGAAGACAAAGAGCAATACTTCCAACATTGCTTCTAGTAGCTTAGTAGCTTTTCAACATGGAGAGTGTTCCAACACTAAAATGCTGAGGTGACAAAGCAAGTATGGGGTAAAGCTCCAAGAGCTGTCTGAGTCACAGTAAAAAACAGGAGTCTACCTCTGCTTCCTACCAACTCTGTGCCCGGGAAATCCCATCCACATTAGCACAAGTATGGCAAAAGTGGAATCCCAAACTGTCCCAGTTTGTCTCACAAAGTCACATAAAAATGCAATCCTTTATTCCTTGGTGAACAAGCCTTCATAAAGGAAAATAGTATCTTTTTCTACAACAGCAAAATAAAACAAAATCTATTTAAAGGATATATAAATATTTGCTTTCTCAAACTGTAGAACAAAATGTCTGCAGCAGATTCAAGATCAGAACTCAAAAAATTCCAGAGACTACATTTCTTTAAAAAAAAATAAATTTGTGATGCTCAATTCTTTGTTTGCTCTTTAAGCTCAGTCTTATAATTTATACGTGTCTGGCTGGTCTTACTTTATTTAGTCAGTTGAACTCTTTTATTATTTCTTAATTTCTCTCTCTTATTTAATTACTGATAAATTCAGAAAGAGCTGCTAGTTATCTTTCTTGTTTCAGTATATTTGTATTCCACATGCTAAGTTTACTTTTTTTAACAAAAACTGACTAATTGCATCTTCATGCCACATATTTAGGAAAAAAATCTCAGTGGATCAAAATTTAGGCTTTCCAAGCAAGCAGCATATGTGTTCAGGACACATGACATTCTTAGCCCATTTCCTCTTATTTTTGTCTGACCAGAGAAAATGCTAGTATTTGAGTATACAGTAATCCATCTAATTGAAATTTAAATGTTAATCACTGACTTTTATAAAAATCATAGGAAGTTTAGCTTCATAAAAATGACAGAAACTTTAGACAGTCTTGCATGGCTGCATTAGGCAGAAGCTTTCATCAGACCAAAGATTATTTGACCCACCACAGCCTCTATGACATAAGCTGAGCCTGACATATGCTGAGCTATGAAACATGCTGAGCCTGCAGCCACTCAACAATTTTATGGAAGAAGGAGGCAAGACAGGGTTCAGAAACATTTTCATGCTTGGTATTCCAGCCACAGCTGCTTACAGCAATTGTTTTGGTAAGATATGCTATCCTTCCATGCCAGACCCTTTCCAAAAAGCATCTTACCAGGAAAGGGTAATAGAAGGGAAGTCAAAAGTATATTTTGACTGTTAATGCAAAGCACTAGGCTGCAAGTTTCTGTCTTGGAAAGGAACCATAAATTATTCTGGGAAGTCTCTGCCATTTACCAATCTTCAAAACTTATATACTTGTACACACATTTTGCTAGGGAAATTTGACTGCAATGGGAAGGTGAATTCTCATGAGGACCACCTCACAAGGCTTATTAAGTCCCTCTTTTCCATAAATACGAATGCAAAAGCGTGGTAGAAAGAGACCCTTCTCAACAAGCCAGTAAATTAGCCAGTAAATTAAACTTGTTTTCTGGGAGATAACTGCAATGTACATTATTCACCTCTTCAATGACCAAGAAGATCAATGGCTTCCTAGCCTCTATCAGCAATAGTGTGGCCAGCAGGACCAGGGCAGTGATTGTCCCCCTGTACTCCGCACTAGTGGGGCCGCCCCTCAAATCTTGTGTTCATATTTGAACTCCTCACTGCAAGGGCATTGAGGTACTGGAGCCTGTCCAGAGAAGGGCCAAGTAGCTGTGCAGGTCTGAGGCAGCAGGGTCTGGAGCAAAGTCCTGCCCCACTCCTGGCTGAGAGAGCTGCGAGCGTTTAGCCTGGAGCAGCCTCAGGGGAGACCTCTTTGCAGTCTGCAGCCGCCTGAAGGGAGGGCGCAGACAGCTGGGGGTCGGCCCCTTTTCACAACAACAGGACAAGAGGGCAGAGCCTCGAGCTGAGGTAGGGGAGGCTCAAGTTGTACATCAGGAGTAATTTCTTCACAGAAAGGGTGATTAGACGCGGCAACGGCCTGCCCAGGGAGGCGGTGAGGCGACCTTGACCGACCCTTTAAGGAAAGAGCTGACGCAACACGCCCGCGCTCGTCCAGGCGCACTCTCCAGGCCCGCCGGACCGGCTCTACCCCCGCGCCCGGCCCTGCCCCGCCCCGCCCCGCGCTGCCGGAAGCCTCGCGCGAATCGGGCGCGCCGGGGGAGCAGAGGCGCTTCCGTCGCGCCACAATGGCGAGCTCTGGGCGGTGGGCGGCCTGGCGGTAGCGGCCGGTGAGTGCCCTTCTCTTGGCGGCCGGCGGCGGGCCGAGGCCTTTCCCGGCGGCGGGCGGTGTCCACTGGCGGCCTGTCCCCCTCGCTCGCCCCTTTTCCTCCCTCTCTCCCTCCCTACATCTCTGGGTCCCCTCGTGCCTGGCCCTGCCGCGGGCCCTCTGCTCGCGGGCTGTGTCCGGCTGAGGCGGCAGGTTTGGGTTACGCTGCGCCGCAGTCCCTCCACCGGAGTCGGGGCTTGACAGGAGGGGGCTGGGGACCCTCGTTAGCCTGTGGGAGGCAGAGGAGCAGCGAGCCGGGAGCTGCAGCGTGGCGGCAAGGGAGCCCTGGCCCGCCTGCCGTGGTGTGTTCCCCGCGCCGGTATCCCAACACCTGCGCCTGTGTCCCGCCGGCAGCCTGGGCGGCGCTGCCCGGTGCTGCAGGACCCGCTGGCAGCCGTGTCCTGCCCGTCTGCGACGCCGCTGGCCCCCAGGGCAGCCCCCTGCCCACACCATGCTCGCACCTCCAGTCGTGGTCGGGAGCCGGAGGCGAACGTAAACTTTGTCTTTTCTGTTTCCGTCCCGTGCAGGGGCGTGTCGCCATCCAGCCTGGCGGCAGGGTGTGGGCGTTGTTGCTGGGGATGACTCTAAAACAGGCTGGGTTTAGGTCACTCTGAAATTCGGGTTTGACAGCGTTTCTTGCCTAAAATGGGAGGCAAATGCACTTCTTGCTTTTGAAACTTTTCTTTCTGCTCTTAGCTGGAGCAGCTGCATTTCCAGACATGTACATAACTGGGTAAAATACTGTTGTTTAGAACAGGAATTCTGTTCGTTTTGTTGCTTGTGTGGGACCAAAAAACTACCTTCATTTTAAGAGGGTCATAAACAGTAAAAGGCTCAGATGTGTAAAATGCAGACACTGAGATTCTTAAGAGTGCCTTTGTGGCCTGCAGAACTTAAAAAAAATTAAAATGTGAAAAATCAGGTACCCTGCTCCCATATTAATGGGAACAGAAGAACATTTTGTAATATATAGGTGATTGAAAATGCTCTTTACAGTTTTATCTGCATCCTTGAGAATATATGTGTGTTTTGAAAGTGAAAATCTGTTTTGTTTGGTTGTATGTGTCTATATTTAAATCATAAAATACTCACTATTGAGAAGACCACTGCCACTTTACATGTTTTACATAGTCTCTTCCTGTAGTTCCCTTTTCGCAGTCCACATGGTTTATTGACAACACTGGAGTTAGAGCTCTGGGGGAGTGTTTTGCATTAAGATAATGGAGGTAACCAAAGAAAGGGGGATGGATGTGCAAGCAATTCAGTGGTGTAGATGTTTTAGACAGTGCTAAAATAATATGAAATAGGAGTGCTTAGTACCGAGTGATGGTCTGCCTAAAATGTGCAGGAGAGCACATTGTTTCTAAGTCACTGTATCATACTTGCCTCATGGCTAGATTGCAACTTAACTTCGCATCTCCCTGTCCTCTGATGATCACGATTTTCTTAACAAGGTGAACAGTGTCTACTGTAGGCAAAGAGGAATATTCTGATATGTAGAATCGCCTTGGGGCCATCCTTCCCTCCTTTTTTGCCTCCTTCAGCCATTCTTCCAAAGCTTTCCTGTGCTAAACTGAGGCTGATGTAGACTCTTAAAATATTTTTCTATCTGTCTTAAAGACCCTAGGCTATCTCCAATAGGCTAAAATCCATAGGCTATCTCTGCATTTTATAAGCTACCCATAGGTATTAAGGCATGCTAAGAGAAGAGACCTAGCTGAGTTTTGGAGTGCCTTTTTTTGCCTCGGTTTAAGCCAGGGCTTTCATTTTTGAGATTTCCATAGCAGTTAATACCCAATGTTCATTCCTTGACTGATTTTAAACTACAGCTTTTAACTTTTTTGATTTCTAGGTGGGAATCGCTGAATTGAACAGCAATAACCATGGGAGATGCTGCAAAACCTTGCTTTGCCAAACAAAA
Source organism: Setophaga petechia (assembly GCA_024362935.1). Taxonomy (NCBI): domain Eukaryota; kingdom Metazoa; phylum Chordata; class Aves; order Passeriformes; family Parulidae; genus Setophaga; species Setophaga petechia. The sequence goes on along the minus strand of JANCRA010000004.1, from coordinate 24,862,707 downwards.
TAAGGAACAGGAAATTTTGCATCCAGAAGAATTAAAAGAAAGTCCCTTACAGATAGACTACCAAGTCATGGATGAATATGGAAGTGGCTGTAGCAATAAAATAGATACCAGCCTGCAAAAGAAAAAGGGAACTCCAGGTCACCATGGAAGCAGTCCCAGGCGAGGGCCACGAAGTGTTTTGAGTAGCCCAAATTCACTTAAAAACACAGCTTACTGCCAAGGGTCAAAGTTAAATGATATCCAGAGAGACCACATGAAGAATCGGGGATCTGATGATCACCATGGTACTTCTGACACCTGGAGAGAGTACCGTTCTGCTGCCTGGATTCCTGGGCATGGCAGAACAAGAAAGGACTCTTTTCATGAGGTTGAAGGTTCTGGAAACAGAAATGTAAGACGACAACTTCAGGAAGATTTAATGGGCAAAGATGTGCCAGACATGCAGAAAGGAAGTTCTGGTAATCACATGTTTCTTTGTTTTGCATAGCTCTCCAGTAAAGTAGCTTACTACATGTGTTATTGAAAAGTAAAATTTCAAGATTCACTATTAAAGCAAAAAAGTGGTTTTGTTCTGTCATGTATTGCAAACTATTGACTGCTCTGTACTTCTAGCACTTCAGACAAATTGTTACAACAAATAATACAGAACTTGTTTTATAGATTGTATTGTCTTTATAGTTTAGCCTGTGAGTGATAGGACTAAGTAGATTGCAGCATCTGTGTAGTGTCCCTGTTGTTTTTCCCATACAATTTGATCGATCTGTCAAGGCTGGTGAGAGATCTTTCAATTGAGCTGATATCAGGCTCAGATTTTTGGAGCTACTGATGAGGTCTTTAACAATGTGTTGAAGGTTGAAAACAATGCTGTGTCAGTGTTGTGAGAACTCAGTACAGCAATAACATGAGTCTAGTTCTTCATATATATTTAACTTCCCTGTGAGCAGTTGGTACCAATACTCAAGAATACAAACCCAAAGCATTGAAATGTCAGGAACGACAGCCTAAGACAGGGTGAAGTGATTGATACAATAGTATTTTCATTGAATGCAAGTAAAGCAGAAAAAGGAAGCTTAAAAGAATATAGAGAATATAACTTGTGTGTGATGCTGCTAGCATGGAATGCCAGTTGACAAGAAACCTGTCTTATTTTATTTAAGAGTGGGAGCCAAAGACAATAGTGATCAGACTCTCTGCTGAGAAGAAGAGCTCTGGCTGGTTGACACTAGGAAGTCGAGCAATTAAATGTCTTTTCCTGTGATACTAGCTGTCACTAAAAAGAAACCGCAAACAGGTGCCCAGTGTCTCTCATTGTTAGAAGTAAGCTGCACACAACTCAACCTCACCGCTCTCATGAGGAGAGAGCAGGATGTTTTCACAATTTTTTTTCTTCAGTTAAAGTTTTCTTTATTTTCTTCTTTTACTGGATGTAATGGACTTTTATCTGTGAAACTTTAGGAACTCACTGAAATAGATTTTTGGAACCACTGGCAATTATACTTGAGAACTTAAGAGAAGTGAGCTACTGATTACAGGAATGGGCATGTGTCTCTTAAATGAGGAATTAAAATAATTGGTGTGCAGTTTAAATCTTGGGGGTCAGTTTTGGAACAAATAAAATACTGTAAGCATTTGAAAGTTAACAAAGATAAGAATTAGTAAGTATGCGTTTTTTTACTAAAGGTATGCCAAGCCCTAATTTATTTATTTAAAATAGGCATCAGACCCCTGTGGACATGGGAAAGGCAGTTGGTAGGTATTGCTTGTACTAGTACTGTACTACTTTGGATACTCTTATGTGACAGTTCTGTAAGTAAACCAGTGGAAAATTGTCTGGATTAAATTAATGTAAGAGACTTGCAGAGCTAATTAAGTAACTATACTCAGAAACTACTAAAGATTTCGTCAGTTAAAGAAAATAGTGAATGAACAAACATCTAGTGAGTGAGGATTCTATTCCATTCAATGTTTGTTATACTACTGCAATGATGAATGAAGACAGCAGACCTATTAATTGTGTTCTCTGAAAATTGAATATGCTGTGGAGCTGGTAGGAATGGAATGCAGGAAAGCAGGAAGGTCAATTAAAATAACTTTGCACAGTTGGAGAAATGACCTACTTATAGGATGAAATACAAAGGATATGTAAATGCCATTGTTTAAGGAGGAATATTAGCTGTGCAAATAAAGGAGAAAAAGTTACCATGAAGTAATATTTTTTTTGGAGAAGGATCTGAAATGATAGTGAATCAGAAGATGATAATGAGTAGTCGTTATCATGGGGTTATGTGGCATGAAAAAAGGCTCACAGTCTGAAGTACCCCTTTTTCTGAGTAGTCCTCCATCTAGTTTTGGCACCCCACTTGTTTGAATAAAATGGAAGCTTTGCAAAGAAAAGCAAGAAGGTTGTCAAGATATGTAGGAAACAGAAGCTATTCAAACTGTAAAGAATGCCCAATATTTCTGCAAAATGAAGAGCATAGGGAGGCATAGTAACAATCATCTGTGTAGGAAGCTGTAAAAAGCTGATGTAGTAAACTATATTGTTTCTTTCCAGTAAATGGGACAAAAAGCAATGGGCCTAAAATTGAGCAAGAAAGATTCAGATGAGGAATAAAGGCCAAGTTTCTAAAGGTAAAGCTAGGGAGGTTCTGGAGAAGTCGTCTGGACAGCTCATGGAAAAGGTACTTGAAGGCCTTTAAGAACAGGTTAGCTGAGCGTTGCTCAGATTTCACAGAGTTCGTTTCATCCTGCTGTGAAGCACAGGCACAGCATAGCTCACCTCTTGAGGTCCCTTCAGAAGTTCTGTGTCAAGTAGCAAAATCAATAAAAATTTTTCTTCTAGGATTTACTTGAAATATTTTGTGCAGTTGTCCTTTTCATTGTGTTCATGTCTTTTTTTATTGTAGCTCATAAGGAAGTTTACCAAATCTCTGAGACACTGGTCTTTAGTACTTTATTTAATCATTAACCTATAATTAGATTGTCACTGTTGTACCTACCAAATATTAGAAATATTTATTTAGTTTGTAAATTTTTTTAAAGTTACTTGTTGGCTACTGAAATAATTGATAAGTAGGTAGTTGTCACAGGCTTTTCTGTGAAAACATTGATATACCTCCAGGTTCTATCCACACTGATTAGTTAAAAAATGTATTGAAACAGATGTGGTACATCTTAGGAATTTGAGCAGAAGTGTCGATGCAAAAATGTAGGATGTGGGGAAGGTTCAGAAGTTCAGACTTCTATTTCTGCTCCCTGGAGATTCCTTTGGAGTACTGCTTCTATGCACTATTAAGCCTAAATTCTCTTTATTGCTGCTTAAACTTGTGCTACTGCTGAAAGAAAGAAATTATATTACCATCTTTGCCCTGATACTGTTTACACCACTAATACACGTATGCTGCATAGTGAACTGAATCAGATAACTGGTCACAAATACACAACTCTGTTGCTACCTTTTTGCCAATCATTAGAGACAAAAATTGTGGTCATGAGAAAGAAATTTTTTAAAGGCAATTGGAAGAGGAGTTTATCTGGGGTTTTTTTGTTTTGTTTTTGTTTTGTTTTTTTTTTTTTTTCTTTTTTTAAATTAGTACAAATTAAACCCTCATGCTATGATAAAAGTTTGGGAGTCAAAGGAGTTTGCATGAACTTCTGTAGAAGAAGGGACCTTCAGAAATCCCAGGCATTGGGACATCCTGTATAGCTGTACAAGTGAAAGGCAAGGTGTGAAAATCTGATATGTATATTTATTCCTGAGATGATTTTTACAGATGTTGGCTTTGGGCCAATACCAGCTTCTACTTTAAAAATTTGCTTAAAAGTAGAAGTGGTATTTAGCTTAATTTGTTCCAGACCTTTTGCTGTAAACACAACAAGCTTTTAAAGCCTAATTTTTATGATAATGATGACAGTTTTACATCTTTATTAAAGCAATGTGCACAGACTTAGCAAGTCCATTCTTTAGTCTCTGTAGCCAGCAGTGGTGCTTACTTTTTTCCATTTGTTTATTTAATATTATGAAGGTAGTACTGATCCATATACTGGTTTAGCTGAAAGGCAAATTACATTATCACTGGTAATAACTTTTTGTTAATAAATTGTCATATATGAGCTAAACCACAGCAGTGCCATACCAGAGTGCTGCTAGGTGTTATAAATCATTCAGATTGGACTACACTTTTTAATTCTCTCATACTTGTAGTCTAGCTTATTTGTCTACCAAAACCTAGCCAGGCATCCCAAAATCTTTGGACATATTCTCTATTTTCAGTGTAATGACATACAGGTGTATCTATTGCATTAAGTTCTATTTTTTTTTTTCCTAGTTTTAACAGAGGTATCTAAATAAGGTAATTTTCTTCAGTGGAACAAATTAATTGATTTATTTGTAGTTTGGGACAAAGGTAGTATAGATTGTGATACTAATAAACACTTATCATTATCCAACTTACCCAGGACAAATTGTGAAACCAAACCAGGTAGGTGAATTGTGCTTTCTTTGACTCTCAAGTAAGTACAATGTTAATTAAGGAAAAAATAAATAAATGCTGTGTGGCAGTCTGCAGTTATTTGATGTGTTTGCTCTCATAATTCTTTATAAGAAATGAAGAAGCTGAGAAAACCAAGAAGACTGAGAAGAACTAGAAAAGATGAGTGTGATCATGATGAAGTGGAAGATCCAGTCATAGATGAATCTGTGCTGTCAGCAAAAGAACTTCTGGGACTGCAGCAAGCTGAAGAACGCTTGAAACGAGACTACATTTATAGACTGAAGAAGGTGCTGCTGTCTTTACTTGTACAGATAGACTTATCCTATTTTTTTGTACTTTTGTATATTCTAGATGGTACACTTTGAGCAATATCTGTGGTTGTAGCTAGAAAGTTTAGTTACAGAATTTAAGTAACCGTATTGCTGTTAATGAATGGTAGAAAGAGGAGGGTTTTTCTTTGGGGTTTTTTTGCTTAAACATTGATAACAGTTCAAGCTCAAAAAAATGGCTGCTCCTTTAGTTCTTGAAATGACACCAGATCTTAATTAAATTGCTGGAGTAGTTGTTTCTTCAATTAATATATTCTTCCATGGGCATTGGGTATTTTCTCCTGTAAAAGATAAGGTGTTGGGTGTGATTGACATGGTATCATTCTTCTGACATTATATTTGATGTGCAAACTTTTTGATGGCAAATAAGTGAAGAAAGCTAAAGTGAATGAGTATACATTTCAGAGTTAATCCATTGAACTTAGCAGGAGTACTGAATGAAGTGAAAATAATACTTTTATATATATTTTAAGGGTGTTTTTTTACTATCTTTATTTTAGCAACCTCGAAGCTACCCATCAGCAAAATATACCTGCAAGTTGTGTGATGTTCTGATTGAGTCAGTGGCTTTTGCTCATAAGCATATTAAAGAAAAAAGACACAAGAAAAGCTTAAAGGTGAGTTTAGCACAAGAAAAAAGTATAAACTGTAGTTTAATGAAACCTTCCTTACCCCATTAAAAATTATGAAACTGCACTGCTTTTAAAACCATTCCACATTTCGTTTTTACCATGTTTCAATCTTTTTAAAATCTGTTGTATAGTGATACTAATGAAAACAGTAAGCTTGGGACCTGGACTTTGCAATGAGCAGTAGGAATAAGCAAATACAGTTGGTATGGAAGAATTAGAAGTTATAACCTATATGTCAGCATTAATATTTCAGTTCAGAAATACTGCAAAAATAAAGCACCTGTGGAGTATTACGGATTTGTTTGAATGTAAAGGAAATAGGTTTGTTTTGAGCATAAGCTTCAAAAGAACTTCCAGCATAACATCAGTTTTACCTTTTTTTTTTAACATCTTCTACTTTCTCTGCTTGAAGTGGACAAAAATATGTCTTATGCAGATTTTCTGTTTCTTCTTCTTTAGCTCCTGCCTTTTCACACTTCATAGGTGATGAAAGAATTGGTGATTTTTTTAAAATGTGCCAAATACATGTATATATATCTCTGAACGTTACTGAAACCTCCTGGAGTATCAGATTCTTTATTGCTTCCAATTATCTACATTACCTGGAAAATTTGTTTTGGTGGTATTACATGGGATGAGTTGTTGGCATTCAGTTAAGCACGTAAAGCAGCTCACGAAACTCATTAAAGCATTGGTCTTATCTTAAAAGGAAAAGCAAGAAGAAGAACTGTTGACTGCTCTTCCTCCTCCAACGCCTTCCCAGATACAAGCTATCGGTGTTGCTATTGAAAATGTTGTGCAGGAGTTTGGCTTAAGTAATGAAGATCTAGAAGAAAGGCTTAACATTAAAACAATGATGGAAAACTTGCTGCGTCAAAAATTGCCAGGTATTATTTGCAATTTAAGTGCTAGATATGCCAACTTATTAAAAACAAAATAAAAACAAAAACTGAACAAAAAAGAAGTCAACCCCAAAAAAAATCCTCAGCAGCTTATGGAATGAAAACTGAATTGCAAACATTGGCTCTCTAAATTCTAAAATAGCATGTTTAGTTACTAGTCAGTTGAACAACTTGATGTAGCAATATAAACCTGTTCCAGAATTAAATTACAATGGTCTTCATGACCCAAACAGGCCTGTAGTAAAAAGTGAAGATAAAAAGGTTGTGGGAAGGATTTGACCTTCAAGATAAGTCTGTACCAACAACAGCATGGGAAGTCTGTACCAACAACAGCATGGGAGGCAGGATTTAGTAGCTGTTCAGGGCTGTTGAAGACCTTTTTTTCTTTTCCGGTGCTTACTAAAACCAGTTGTAGGTTTAAGATCTATTAGCAATGCTTTAAGTAACTACAGACTTAGAGTTAGGCATAGTGTAAATGAAGTATAATTCTTTTTGTTGCAGAGTGTTCATTAAGATTGTATGGCTCCTCCTATAGCAGATTTGGCTTCAAAACTTCAGACTTAAACATAGATACCCAGTTTCCTACTAATGTAAGTAAGGCCATTTTGTTAAGTATGTGTTAGTAGTTTTGAATGTGGTTTTTTAGTGTTTGCATCTTCATGTAGACTATATTGTAAATATATTTTTATAGTGTGGTAGTAACACTTTTTATAAAAGCCCCTTGGATAAAACAGAGGCAGTCTGGTCTTGAAATAGCATTCTTCATAGAACAGTAGTAATCAGGCAGTGTAATACATCTTTGTGTTTTGTTGAAACTTCTTCTGAAAACACATAAAACATCTGTACTCTAGCAGTCCTCTGCGACAGATGATTATTTATATTCTCTAGCTGGAAAAAATAACGCTTCTGTGATCTTGTTTCAGTACTGATCCTGGTTTTGTATTGATATATTCACATATGCACACAAGTAATTTAAGGTTTTTATTTGTCATGTTAATTGTTTTTATACGTCTTTGTGCTTGAACATTGAAAAGGAATTAAGGACATGATTCCATACGTAAACTTATTCCTTCTGTAGTTGATTTGGCAGTCACATTGTTAGAATTTAACATTTCCTTTAGGAAACTGAGAATTATCTAAGTTCATAACGTGCATAGAATTCTAAAAAGCCATAATTCCAGTCTTTAACATGATGTAAGTCTACTGTGTCAGAATGCAGTCATATTTAAGCACACTGAAACAATAATTCTGTTGGTGGGGGTTTTCTTACCATAACCAAATCTTTGATAGAGGTAAAAATAACTTTAGGAACAATTTCCTTCAAAGCAAGCAGAGCTCCTGTTACTTTTGATGTAGCTTAATAATAATGAAGTACACGTAGAGGTCGTTTAAAATTTGAGTTGTAGAAAATAACTTTCTTGACAGGTGGTTGATACAAAATCAGCTTTATTCCTTTTATTGACAGATGACTCAACCAGATGTTCTCTTACTTGTGCAGGAAAGTCTCCAGAACAGTGGTAAGAAAAAATTGCTGCCTTTTCAATTTCATTAAACTATTCCTGTTTAGTATTGTTGAATTTCACCTCTGCTGAACAGGTATATCACATGCTATTAGTTTTTTAGAAAGATATGAGACTGAATAATACTGCAGAAAAGAATACATTAGGAAAACTACTTCTGGTTTGACATTCAGTATTACAAGGGCTGAAGTCCTCTTATTTTTGATGATGTGAGAAATTTCTAGGGAGGCTTTCTTCTACATTATGAGTGAAGATGTCATTACACGTGAGGTAGACTCTGCTGCCCTTCCCCGCCTGCCCTATTAGCCATGCCTAGTACAGAAAGCAACCAAAGTTCTTTAACATACGTAACAAAAACCCAGTAGTGTACTTTCACATTGTGGTCTCTTTTCCTGTAATTACCTGCACGTGTCTGTCAGTGCACATGATGGCCTTGATGACTGTATACAGGTACATGGGGTTTTTTCAGATAGCTTAGCTCTGAGCATTAATACAAGGAAGTAAAGTTTAAGGTCCTTTAAGAAACTGCACTAACTCAAACCAATTCAAGCATATGCAGATAAGGAAAAAAAATAAAATATTGGGCAGGGGTAAGAAAGCTCTATTCTTTTTAAATGCAGATTGCAAAAAGTAGCGTCGCTGTTTTCTTGCCTTGCTTTATGCCCACAGCTGGGGAACCACACCATATGATTCAAAACATGTATGTTTACTGACCTAGATTTTCGCAGTGACATCCCCACCATCATTGTATGTGCATTTTATTATCTGGACCATTATGGTCTTTGCGAATGGGGTTATTTTTAAGTTTGATTAGAGGAAGGAGACCCAGATCCCATAAGAAATTAGGATCACCGTTGTATCACAAAAGCAAGTAATATTTGCATTAACATGTTGTGCAGCGTCTTCTCTGTGAGTGAGAAGATACAAGAACAGAGTATTAAGTGTTTGACATACCTCAGTTGCAAAAGCAAGATAATTTTCAGTGAAATTAGGCATCCAGTTGGCTAAGTAATATCACAAAAATATTGTCATATAAGAATTTTTGAGTAAAGTATCTAAAATTGTTTGACAGTTTCCTCCCCTCCTGGCCCAGTGAAACTGTAGTTTATCAAAAAGTAAGTCTAGTTTGGATCAAATCAGCACCACTAAGAGAAGGGACTAGGGGAGCTGACAGCTGAATGATATAAAGAATAAGGAAAGAAAGAGAAAAAACATAGCAAAAAGATATCATTTAGGAAAGCCTGTTTGATATTTACATAAAAGATTGTCAGATAACCAGGGAAAATAGTGTCTTTCTATATAGTAGTGATGTAACACTGTTGGCTTTTTTTATTTTTGACACTAATATTGTTCCATAGGTGTTGTAGGTCTCTCTGCATGCCTCAATTACTGAAGCCAGCTCTTAACCAAAATATACCTCCTTAATTTTACTTACTGTATATATATGAATTTTGAAAAGTTCTGTTTTTTCTCAGTATTTTCCTAACAATCCTTCATGTATAGACCATATTCTTCCTATCACATGTACTTTATTTTTCTCAGTATTAGTCATTTTATTCGAAGCTGAAATTCTACCTGTACTCCATTTGCATCCTGTTCAATGTATTTTTTATCAACATCATGCTTAATGTGGCTTCTTCTTTTTCTTTTTCCCATTTAGAATCTTTTACGGAAGTTGATGCAGATTTCCATGCTAGAGTACCAGTGGTGGTGTGCAGAGAAAAGCAAAGGTCTCGGTTGTCACTTTGTGTGTTCTAATAGTATATAGCAATGTAAATTATATTACCACCTGATAAATGACGTTTCTGTACTAAATTATTACAGTTCCATGGATCTTGAAACACAAACTAACACTCATGGGCAAGTCATTCCTAGCCTAGAATAAGAGGGTAAGGGTTGTTCTGTCCTCAGCTGTGTATTTCCCAACCCCTTCAACCATTATGGCTTCCAGCATGTACCCTTACCCTTCCATTTGGGATTATTGCTTAAGCAGAAACTTTCCTTTCTTATAGGTAGAGTAGGTACCATATTAAATTATAGATTTCTGTAAGGATAAGAACAGTTTGCTTAGCTTCGCTTGTATTTTGAGAAAAGTGAAAAATATTTAATTTTGCCCATTTGATGAATGTCAATTAAGATTCATGAAACATTCTATAAACAGCTACTGATAAAAATATTACCAGATATTTGGTGCTACCTTGATTTTTCAGTATTTAAAAATATTTTATGTTGTGTGAAAACAGAATAGAAACTGTTTGATGGTGGGTGTGGTGTGGGAAGACATTTTTGTTTCATGAAGGAAATTAATACTGTAATTTTTTCAATTCAGTAAATTAATATTAGAAAAATACTTAAATTTTAATTGTGTCTTAAAACACTTGTACAGAAATTTATATATTCTTGACCTAATTATAAATCTAATTAGTATTGCATGCTGCTTTTCATGCAGAGATGCTGTCTTTGAGAGGCTGTCAAATCTTTCCCTACAGCCTTCTGCTACACTGTTCTGTGAGGTGTTTTCTGACCTATGGATGTGCCAAAACCTTAAAGATCTTTCATTTCTTTTTGGATTTTAGTGGCCTTATTTGTAAAGTGAGTGCAGGGAATGAGAATGCTTGTCTGACAACAAACCATTTGGCTACACTTGGAAAGCTGGAACCTACTATCGTACCTTTAGTGATTGCCTTCAGGTACTGGGCAAAGGTGAGTGTCATTTGTACTCCCTTATCTGTGAATAAATATTGAATTAACTTTGATATTATGCCTGTAGTTATGGTTTAGAAAATGATTGTTGAAACAGCCCTTGGAAAACAGTTGAAATAAGGACATAAGTTTTTATAAATCAATAATAGTATAATTTATAAAATGTACATTTTTGTGTGATAATGTTCCACTAAATTTCAAAAATGAAATTTTAAGCTTCATTTGGTGGAATGCAGATTGTAAGTATCCTGCTCCGTTACCAAACTAGTCAGAGGAATGTATATGAGATGGAATTGCTAGTTTCTCATACACTTAATACATCATGAAAAAAATGAAAAAACTGTTTGTCTCTATTGTAGATGAAAACAACCTTAGGAATTAACATACCTTTGGAAATGTATGTGTTTGCAATTAAAATATCAAAAATTGAAAGACTACTGTATCTATGCAGAAGGAGCTATCATTTTTTGCAGATGTGGTCTGTGCTGTCTGTTTTGCCAGTCTGTGTCCTATGGCTCTTACACTGAAAATGTTATGGTAGCATGGCATACCGTAACTGCAGTAAATATGCAGGCCTTGAGAAAAAATTGCATCTGGTAAAAACTCAAAGATATCTGAGTTTCTGTAGTATTCATTGTGACTTCTGAACAGTAATTAAAACAATATTTTTCATAGTATCACTTGAAGCTTTAATGGCTGTACAATTTGTTTTTACAGTTATGCTGTGTTGATCGTCCTGAAGAGGGAGGCTTGTCACCTTATGTGTTCGCTTTAATGGTTATTTTCTTTCTACAACAGAGGAAAGAGCCCTTTCTGCCAGTCTATTTGGGATCATGGGTATGTGTATTAATACACTGAATAGTATAAATGAGAGGAGTAGTTGCCTGTGGTGGTATATAATCTGTCAGTTCTATGCTCCTCTGAGCAAGCCATAAGCAAGGCATTTCTGCGGGTTTTAAGAATGTGAATTCGTGTGTGAATTCATCATTGTTCAATGACTACACTTAACTTTAGTATGCCCGACACTAAGGTTGCATTTCACAATCCTAGTCACTGGATTAAGTTCTGTGTTGCCCCTTCTGTGAATAAGGGGAGGTGGGCATTGAATAATGCATTTTGCAACGATTTACTTCCTGATTTTTTTCAGCCTTTCCTCTAGACTGTTGAGAACTCAATTCACATAGCTACATCCCAAAACAACATCTTGGAATCTGCCATCTAATTCTCCAGAAAATAGACCATGGTTGGGGAACACACTGGTGCACTGATACCATCAGAAGGGATAGCATTAGGAGTTTACAGCATGTATTTCTTTGGTTTAGAAACCGAAATGCATCTTGATGTCAGGAGTTGTGTTATGGATGCCAATAATGAATCCAATTCTGGACTGACATCCATAATACAACTCCAGTAATTCAATTCTAATAATTGAATTCCAATTCAATTATATTAATTGCACCCATTTTTATACTTACAGTCTCTTGTTATGTTTAGCACACATGTTCCGTTTCCTGTAACTAATTACAAGAACCTTTCAGTTAGCAATTATACCTACTACGTCTCTGACTCATTCAAAAGTACATGCACTTTCTGAACTGGATGAGAAAAGTGTCCTGTATATATGGCCATATAATTATAAGATACATATTTATGCTTGTCTATTGTGCAAAGAAGTGGTTACATGACACAGAATTACAGAATTTTCTGGCCAATCAGTTCCCATGTTTGGTCGCCCACACAGTACATTGACACAAGTTCTTCCTCATACTCAGGTGGAACATCTTGCATCAGTTTCTGCCCTTGCCTCTTGTCCTTCTGCTCAGCACCACCTGGATTCATCCTCTTGACACCCTTCCTTCCCTCAGACATTGATGAGGTTCTCTCTCAGTTGCCTTTTCTCAGGGCTGAACAAGCCCAGTTTCCTCAGCCTTTCCTCATAAATGAGGTGCTCCAGTTGTTTAATTATCTTTGTTGCCCTTTGCTGGACCCACTTCAGGAGCTCCATGTCTCTCTTGTCCTGAGGAGCCCAGAACTGGATGCAGCACTCCAGATGTGCCTCACCAGGACTGAGTAGAAGGACAGGATCACCCCCCTCACCCTGCTGTCAATGCTTTTCCCAATGCACCCCAGGACACCATTGGCCTTCTTGGCCACCAGGGCACACTGCTGGCTCATGGACATCTTGCTGTCCACCTGGACCTTCAGGTCTTGTTCACAGAGTTGCTTCCCAGCAGATCAGCTCCCAGCCTGTGCTGGTGCCTGGGTTTATTCCTCCCAAGGTACAGGACCCTGCTTTTGCTTTGGTTGAATTTCAGACAGTTCTTTTCTGCCCATCTCTCCACCCTGTCAAGGCTGCACTCTGGTGTATTGGCCACTGCTCCCAGCTTTGTGTCATCATGACCTGCTGAGGAGGCCTCTGTCTCTTTGTCTCAGTCACTGCTGAACAAATTAAACAACTCTGAGCCCAGTATTGACCTTTGTAGGACATCCCTAATCACAAGCCCATGTTTAGACCTCATGCCGCTGATCACAATCCTCTGGGGTCTGTCATTCATCCAGTTTTCAGTCCACCTCACTGTCTGTATTTCTTGAGTTGTGGACACCAGCACACCCTTCCAAGAGCACTGAGCTCTTGGGACTTTTTTTGTAGAGAAGTGTCAGGACAAGAGAGAAAAAGATTGGGGCATATTCTAGATGTGGAGCAGCTGTTTTTAAACTTAGGTCTACTGCAGTGTGGGGACTAAAATTTAAAGTTCATGTGATGTTTAGCTCTGTATTTCTTTTTTTGTTTCCTCTAGATCGGAGGATTCTCATTAAACAAATTAACTAATTTTCATCTGAGAGAAGTCAACAATGATGCTGTGGTTTGGGAGCATAACCCCACTGATGATTCTGATTTGCCACAAGAAACTTCCCCTAGAAGGGGCAAGGTCTGAACTTATAAATTTGTTTCTGTAGTAGTCTAGTCTGTAGAGTCTAGTAGACACTGCTGTTCTCAAAAAAGAGCTACCTTCTATTTCAGTTTTGTGCCTATGTTTCAAAACCATGAGCTGAACTAAGAGATTGTGCACCTGCTTGCTTCAAGGTCTGTTTTGCTCAGCTCTTGGTGCTAAGGAGCTGGCAGGAAAATAGATATAATTTCAAACTCTTTGATAAGACCTTGAATTTTAATCTGTTCGGGAGAATACAGTTTACAGGTTGGAGTAGTTTTATCTTGGAATTAGATTAAGCATATGAAAAATATTTTGTCTTTGCTTTGAGATGTTCTTACAAATTATTCCTCTTACAATAACTTTGTAAGAAACAGTATCACAATGTGATTGCATGTTGTGAGAGTTAAAAATTCAGCCTAGACTTGGCTGAAAAATAGGCTGTATAATCCATTCTGTCCTGTGACATGACATATGCTTATTTCTTTGAAATCTATGAATTATGGCATAAACACTTAAAGAAGTAATTTTTATTAGTCACTGATGCTACTCTTTACCATTGCTGCACTCGTCCATTTTGAAGCTTTATACTGTATCTTCCAATTTTTTAATTGCAGTTTTTATTGCAATTGCAGGAGTCAAGAACCAATGATAAATTCTGCCACAGTAGATTGCTGATGACATAAAGGAAGCATAGCAGTAAAACAGTTAAACACCTGTGTACTAAATATTATTTAAGGTTTTCTTCTGTAATTGACAGGTTCCCTTAGTGTTTGATGCAGGTCAGCAGTGTTCAGCACCTGTTGGTCAGCTGTGGCTTGAACTGCTTCGTTTCTATGCTTTGGAGTTCAATATGGCTGATTTGGTTATTAGCATACGACTCAAGGAACCAGTGTCTCGTGAATTAAAGGACTGGCCTAAAAAGCGCATTGCTGTGGAAGGTATATAAATATCTCTCAACAAACTTCAAAGAACTGTAACTTTAATTTTTATAAGGTGCTGACTTGGCTGTTAATGTTGAGAGTTACAACTTAGAAATTTTTAATATTGGAGTGGTTATAATAGAATATTTTTTTAAAAAATCTATTTGATATTTCTATTGAGTATTATTTTAAACATTATCAGAAATAATTAAGTGAACTAAAAGATTGTTTTCAGCACAATTTGTAGATCTTGTGTCCCTACACAATGTTTAAGAGTTGCTAGCAATTCAGACTCTGTCAGGATGTAAGTGTATTCTGCTTTTAAGAAATTAACTCTTTCACTGCTGGCTCACTTCTTCTTTCTACTAGACCCATATTCAGTCAAAAGGAATGTGGCAAGAACTTTGAACAGCCAACTAGTGTATGTGTATGTTCTTCACTGTCTGAGAGCAACTTACAAGTATTTTGCCTTGCCTCACAAAAAAAGTGCAAAACGGAGCAAAATACCCTCTTCAAATGCAAATGAAGAGAAATCCCAAATGCTGGACTGTGGAAAAGATGCTATAAAGCATGAAAATTCTGACTTGCAAAACTTGGTTGGTAGAACAAACACAGCCATAATAGAAGATAGCATAACAGAGGATACACATATTCCCAGGGAACAAAAAATTGGTCCTTCAAAATTGTGTGATGGCTCAGAAAGTTTCACAGAAGAAGAATTGGCTGATGATATAAGTCATCTGGGAATTACCCATGAAGACTCAGACTGCATAATTGAGGAAGTTATTTCTGGAGATAATGAGGATTTTAAACCTAGTTGTGAAGAGACAGAGAGTGAAAATGAAGATGAAGAAGAGGAGGAAGAGGAAGAACATGAACAACAAAAAAGACAATGGCATACTATTTTGGCTGCTGAGCAGAGAATTGATGAAGACAGTGACAGTGGAGAACTCCCTGTTACGGTGAATGAGCATGAAGTAGAGACATGTAGGATTTCAGACTTAGAAGGTTTTCAACACACTGCACTTACAGAGAGTGATGAATTTGGCTTGGAGTGCAGTGGTATAACAGATGATAAGATCGACATTGATGAGTATAGTAGCACTGAAGGTACTGATGAGTTGGATGAATCCCCACAAAAATTCCTGTGTTCAGCACAGAGTCAGATATCCCAAATGATTAACTCAGATGATGAAGAGGAAGAAGAGGAAGCACAAACTCTTCTAAATCAGAGAGAATGCAGTGCTACCATTAGAGCTGGAGCTGAACTAGATAACACATATACTGGATCTGGAGATGATGATGCAGCGTCAGAGGAAGAAGATGATTTTTCCATCCCCAGTAAATATGAAAAAAGACAATTCAAAGAAAGTGTAGGTGGACCTCTGAGGAACAATCTGAGTGAAGAATATCATACTGAGAAGGGAAGCCATTCTGAAGAGACCACAGCAGTAGAGCAGTGCTTAGAATCTGAACTTTTTTATGAATTCAGTAAACAAGCATTTACAAAGGGCAAGGTAAGCAAGCTGTATCAGAGCATAAACATATTGCTTGTGTTCTGTTAGAAGTTATAAGTTAGAAAGTGTTGCTCCAATTTATTAAGGTACCATAGTTTTTAAAACCAATCTTGCTTTTTGTTCATGCAGTCTCCTACAGTAGTATGTAGCTTGTGCAAACGGGAAGGTCATTTAAAGAATGATTGTCCGGAAGACTTCAAGAAAATTGAGCTTGACCCACTGCCACCACTGCCACCCAAGTTTTCAGTTATTCTAGATCAAGTTTGTGTCCAGTGTTACCGTAAGTTTTTTCCTTTGAATATTGTGCCATAGAAAAAGAATCTGAAAAAAACCCACAATGCCCACAGACTAGTGGTGTTATAAGGTGACAGTTTATTTCCTACATTGCCTCCAACTCTTAGATACAATTCTACAATTTGGCTTAATGGTAATGGCTCTTAAAGAACTGCTGAGTAGTTTTTATCTAGAGAACTAGAAAGTGTTTGGATTTTTCTTCCAACTGGCTGGTTGATTACTCACACAGGAAAATACATTTTCTGAGAATCTAATTTTGGGTGGAGTTTTTGACTGATGCTTTTGTAATTGTCTGATTTTAATTACGTTGACTGTACCTTAACTTGTAGTTTTCATTAAAAAAGACTTCAGTATTCTAGAAAAAATTGTGAAAAAATACAGTTTTGTAACATTTCTCCACTTTTGTTCTTTTCAGAGTGACCCAACTTTCCTCCTTTCTATCTCGCCATTTCTGACCAGACAAAATGCATTATTTGTCTAATTAATGTTTTTCTTTGAGCAGGTATTTCTCTTCTACTTCATCCTTGCTTTCTTTCCTTCACATGTGAATTTTCTCTTTCTCTTTCCCTTCCCCTGCCCCACTGTAAACTCCTCTCTATTTTCACTTGAATCTTTGCTCTTCGTGAAAAGTAATTGCCTAAATTGTTGTCTTTTTTTTTTTCTTCTTTTTTTAAAGATGATTTTGCTCCAAATATAGTAGAAGATCATGCTCGGGAACATATAAGACAAAGCTTGGAAATCTTCATTAGACAGGATTTCCCAGGTAATTAGGCCATTTTATCTTTGTATTTATATTTTTATTTTTTCATACTTGAGTGTTTTCCAAAAAAACATAATTTCAGTACAATAAACACTTTAGTTTTGAATATTTAACCCATTTTGTTGCTCGGCATTGGAATGCTTCATTACATTAATTTTGGTTCTAAGTATTTTCAGGTTTTTTTAAATTTGAAATTTTTTCATTTATTCATATATAGCAAACATTAGTAGAAAGGAACAACAGCAAGTTAAGGAAGAAACAATCAAAGCAGAAGTGGAATAGTTTTACATTTGTTATTTTAACTAATAATCAGACTTATTTTTCTAACTGCTTTTACAAATAACAAGGTTATTTTAGTACTACCTACTGAAACTTACTGGCCTTGGAATATTTTAAAATATAGGCACAAGATCTGGCCTGTTCACAGAACCTAGGCATTTGATTTGTTTTTCCTTTGTTTTTTTTCTGGAGTTCTTACCTGTAACACCTGGACTTCAGTTCATGATCTTCTAAAATTGAAAAAAATTTTTTTTTGGCTGGAGCCAGGTATATCCCTTTCCCTGAGAATCTCTGTACAAAACATTTTTCAGTCAGATGTCAGCTTGAACCTACATGCTGATGATTTAATTACTGGAAAGCCTAACTTGTTTCTGGATTTGTCAGACTGCTTATTTGAATCAATAATGGTAGAGATTCTTTTCTCATAAGCAAAGTTGATCAGAAAGTTTTCATGTACTACAGAAATATAATGTTTTCTCGCCTGTATTAGAATACATGCAGTGGTTTGCAGCTACATACAGTTTGAGATCCTGTGTTATATATAATTTGATAATTTTTGTTGATATATGGCTGTAATACAACCCATGCCTTACAGGAACCAAGCTGGATTTGTTTGGCTCCTCAAAAAATGGCTTTGGCTTCAAACAAAGTGATCTTGATATCTGTATGACAATAGATGGTCTGGAAACTGCTGAGGTAGGTTCAGATTTTGGTTTGCGGTTAAATAAATGCAGAATTCTCTTATATTGTGTATTTAGCATAACAAATTCATTATTTTATAAAAGCTTTTAATATTAGAAGGAAATACTAAGGTACCACTGAGGCAGATTATTTTGGGGGTTTTTACTGTTGCCCTAGGGATGAGTATAAGAATGAAGTAGCCAGTTTTCTCCCAAATTCTGCATTTCTACCTTTATTTGGGCAGATAAGTAACATTCTTGATTGCATGAATAACTGGGAATGGGAAACAATGGAAGAGCTCATCAGTCTCCTTTCATGCCGAATATCAGCTTTTAAAAAGTTTCCATTATTACATTCTCAGCTGTTGATTTTACATATGCCGTTCTGAAACAATTTCTTGTATTTGCATAATTCTGTATAATGTGAAACTTTTGATCATACAGCTTTAAGCTTAAGGGTGCATAATTAAAGGTTGCCTAAAATACTTGCAGCAGATACAGCTTTCAGCTTTTTTTCTTAATGTCTTAGGGACTTGATTGCATCAGAATCATTGAAGATTTAGCAAAAGTTCTCAAGAAACAGTCAGGTAATTTTCTGGAAAATTAAAATAAGTTATTATGGTTTTGTTACTTCATTTGTTGTAGTGACAGTGTTCTGGGGCACTGTGGGTGAAAATCATTACGATACAACTAACATGAAAGAGTTTATGTTAGTAAGAGTGAGGTTGAATATTGTGAACATTTGGATTTACTTTTTGTTTGTATATATAGGTATTCAAGGTTATTATGTTATTGGACCACATCTGATCTGGACAGATAGTATGCTTATAACTTACACGCATAAAAGTAATGATTTAAGACTTGAGGCTTCAGTTTAATAATTATGTACTTGTATGTGAAGTTGATAGTAAAAGATACTCTGATATAAGTCTGCAGTGTGAATCCTGTTTTTTTCTACAAGAAATCATGAATTTTATAGTGCTTGTTGTGGTGTATCTCCAATGAGTTTTAATGAACTATCATTTATGTCTTAAGCTTGTTTTTCTATAAAGAAATTTACACTCTTATTTAGACTGCTATTTATTTTTTGAGGGGGCTAAACATAAATTTATATAAACTATGTTTATCAGATTGATCATGCTTGACAAATTTCTGAAATCAGTGTTAAAATGTAACTGAAATACAACCTTGGTGTCAACTAATATTTTATTTTGTAGCCTTTTGGCTACAGTTGGAAGTTGAGTGATGCTGTGTAGGACTGTATTGCGGCCATTCAGTAATAAAACATTTCATCCTAGGTTTAAGAAATGTCTTGCCTATAACAACTGCTAAAGTCCCAATTGTGAAATTTTTCCATGTCAGAAGTGGTCTTGAAGTAGACATCAGTTTGTATAATACTCTGGTAAGGTTATCTCCTTTTTTATTTTATGTTGTGTAACAAAAAACTGAAAATCTGTTTCTTGAAACTGAAGTGATTGTTTGGTTGAAGTTCAAAAAGCAACTGTTTCCAATTACCTGTTGCAGTTTTATGTTTCAAAGAAACCTTTTTGGTTTTGTTTGTTTGACTGTGAGTGAGTCAGCTGCACAGTTGTGATTTCAGAGTTGTCCTTCCTAAGAGTTGTCCTTCCTAAGAAAATCTATTAGTTTTTCATTAATAGTAAGAAACAGTGGTTTAAGTATTGTCTTTCTCAAATGAGAGTCAAAATAAACTAACTTAAGTTTTTTTAGACTCCACTTAGCATCATGGCTCTTGCCTATCCTTGAGAACTGAAAAGAGTGATTTTGAACCCAGCTTGCCTGAACTGTAACATATTAGAAAGTTAAAAAAAAAAAAAAAAACAAAAACAAACCACAAACAAAACCAATCCATGTGTTCTTGGCCAAACTTTTTAAAAACAGATTTAGTTTATTTCAGTGTCTCTAATTTTCAAAACCCTCTTCCTTGAAACAGCAAAGGAAAGTTAAGTCATAGAGACAATTTTTAGGCTTTCTGAAGGTTTTTTATGAGCTCAGAGGGAGTCTTGAGGAGGACAACCACTAAGTGTGAAAGTGTTCTCCTTGAAGTTATGCTTTCATATGTGTCCATTGGTAGCTCTTACACACCTGGACTGAAATCTCTGGGTTCAAGTAGTTACCTTCTACCAAATATTTTGAAACTGTAGTAGGAGATTAATGCTTCTTGTTTTGAAGTATTATTCTCTGAATGCTGCTTTGTACCACTTCCATACAGACCAAGGAAGTTGATAGGCTTTTAAAAGAGCAGGAGATAACCTCATTGTTGAGTGCTTCCTTTCTCAATATATATTCCTACTACACAGGGCTTCACATATGTATTAGTTAATGACGCACCTTAGAGCTTTTCTTTTCCATGTTTTCAGCTTATTTTCTTCGTAACTTCAGAGCTTCTTTATTTTCTACATGACTTCCTTATTTTTGTAGGCCTTGCATAACACCAGGCTTCTGTCATCATACGCAGCTATTGATCCTAGAGTAAAATATCTGTGTTACACAATGAAAGTCTTTACAAAGGTAAGTATGTTTCAGCCATTCTAGAATGTAGTTCGTTCAGCAAGGGATGGTCACCATGAAAGATAAAAATCATGATTCTTTTTCTAGATATGTGACATTGGTGATGCATCTCGAGGTAGCCTGTCATCTTACGCGTATACTCTTATGGTGCTTTATTTCCTTCAACAGAGAAATCCACCAGTCATCCCTGTTCTTCAAGAGGTACAGTATATTGTAAAGAAATGAGTAACTGGACATGGTATTGGTCAGAAGAATGTGAGTGCTGAATGTGAAAGGCTCTTCTAATGAGTTTTAATACTACTCTTTCAGATCTACAAAGAACCAAAAAAGCCTGAAATTTTGGTTGATGGCTGGAATGTATATTTCTTTGATAAGCTAGAGGAGTTGGTGAGTAAATCAGGCTAATTGGAAATGTTATCTGTAGCTTGGCAAATGAATAGAAATTCCTTTTAAAGACAGTGTTCCCTAATATAGAGGTTGGTTATTGTAGTTTAACCCCAGCTGGCAATTAAGCGCCACACAGCCACTCTCCTATTCCCCCAGACCTCTCCCTGGTGGGAAAGCCAATTAAAAGAGAAAAAAAAGTAAAATTTGTGCGTTGGAATAAAAACAGGTTATTAATTGAAACAAAGTAAAATTATAGTCCTCATACTTTTAATTGTTACAATGATGTTAATAATAACAGTAGTAGCAGTAGTAGTAATAGTGGTAGTAATTAAAAGAGAGTGGACTAAAAGGCAAGAGAAACCAGAGATGCCCAACACAACTGCTGAGCAGCTGCTGACTGATGCCCAGCTCATCCCTCAGCAGCAGTAAGTGCCTCCTGGCCACTCCCCCTGAGTTCATGTACCTGATATGGAGCATCCCTTTGGCCACTTTGGGTCAGCTGTCCTGGTAGTGCTCCCTCCTGGCTTTTTGTGCTCCTGCTGGCTGGCGGAGCATGGGAAACAGGAAAGTCCATGACATTAGGGTAGGTACTACTGAGCTGCAACTAAAATATTAGTGGGTTATCAGTGTTATCAGCATTATTCTTATGCTAAATACACAATCCAGACTATACCAGCTACTGAGAAAAAAATTAATTCTATCCAGAACAAATGCTGAATGAAAGTGGAGTAGCTCCTGTTTTGAAAATCATGTTCCTGTGTCATAAAGCTTTAGGAATATGGTCGGTCGTAATTCATCTCTGAAAAAAACCCCTCCAAAATCTGACAAAATAGATCACAATATTATTTTAAGCTGTTAAGGATGATTAATTGTTCTTTGTCTCTTTGGATGAAGATAGCTGCTACCACCTGTGTATCTGGTCATACCTGGTTAATTCCCTTGAATAATTTTGTTTTATACAGACTCATAAAGTGAATTGATAAATTCTTTTCTTAAGAGGCAAAAGCTAGTGCCAGAAATTCTATTAATTGTCCACTTTGATTACTAATAGACTAAAAAATATACTGTTTAAAATCAATATTGGATTATGAATGAAAGTTATGAAAGGAAGTATTCTAGTGTAACACCACTGTTTTCCTGTATAAAATAAATGTCGAAAATATATAATGAAAATCATGAAAATACCTAATGTAAGTACTGAATGTAACAATATTTTTGTCATTTTAGTCAGTTGTTTGGCCAGACTATGGGAAAAACACTGAATCTGCTGGGCAACTGTGGCTGGGACTTCTCCGATTCTACACAGAAGAATTTGATTTCAAAGAGCATGTCATCTGCATCAGGAGAAAAAATCTGCTTACAACTTTCAAGAAGCAGTGGACCTCCAAATATATTGTAATTGAAGGTAAAACCATATAAAATACAGGAATATACAGAACTTCTTTAACATGAAAATTCTTCTTTTTTCACAAGAAAAAAGAAGAATTATTATTTTTCTATTACTAGATTATAAATTTTTAAATGCCCATGTTTTGAAAGCATCTCAAAATTGCCATTGAGTTTCAGTAGTGCTAAACATTATTCTTAAGGGGTTTTTGGCTACTGAAAAGAAGCTGCAAAGCAAACTTCACACTTTTCATTATTAAGTAAATGGCAGAAAAATAGATTCAATAAAATCCTTTGGCAAAGAAATTAGGTGTAATTCAATTGAGGTGTTCTCAAAAATACTAGGTTTAGCTGAGCCCGTATTTACTTAAATGATTCAACTCCGTATGATTAATGTTTATTATCGCTGTTTATTATCACTATGCTCTCTGACAGAGAAAATGCAGTGATATATTTTAGAAATAATCTGTAACCTGTTTCCTGGCCCATTTCATTTTCATGGAAAGAATTTCTACTCTTTTGTCTGCACATTGAGGAATGCCTATCATGTTATTTTCTGCAGATCCCTTTGATTTGAACCACAATCTTGGAGCTGGATTGTCAAGAAAAAGTAAGTCTTCTGTTAACAATTTCAGTTACAAAGTGAAGATCTTGTCTTCAATATTATTTTACATTCTAGTTTTATATTTAAATGATTATTTTGGTTTGGGTTTTTTTTTTCTTCCACAGTGACAAATTTTATAATGAAGGCTTTTATCAATGGCAGAAGGGTATTTGGTACCCCTATAAAAATATTTCCTAAAGAATACCCGTCAAAAATGGTGAGTTACTTTTAAGAGGAGTATATGTGAGCTCTTTGGCTTATAACTTAGCTTTTGCAGGACTATGGCTACATCACTGTAAACTCTTTCTCTTAAATTTCCACACTACTCTAAATGTTGTGGGAGTCACCACTGAGTACTGTTTTGATGTTACTTGCATGTAAAATATTTTGGTATGCAGAATACTAGTCAAGTCAGAGTTTCATTGTACAGATTTATGTATTTTAATCCAAATCATAACCACCTTAGCAATTTTTTAAAACTGCGGTTTTATAACAGTGTGCACACCTGGTGGTGAGTAGGCTGCCTGTCAAAGAGATCAGTGGCCAGTTAGTTCATTAGATCTTTCAGGGTTCAGCTACAGACCCCAAGAGTATTCCTTTCTGTAACTCTTACTGCTGTTTTAACATTTTTGTATCTGTCTTGATTTCCAGATGTTTGGATTTTCATTTTAAATATATGATTTCTTCTACAGGAGTACTTTTTTGATCCTGAGGTTCTGACAGAAGGAGAATTGGCACCAAATGATAGATGCTGCAGAACTTGTGGTAAAATTGGCCATTTCATGAAAGATTGTCTCATGAGACGAAAGTGAGTATAGTATTGGCATCTGTGTGTAACTTTTTTCCTTAGGTTTGTTTAGGAAAGATTAGGGTAGTAATGCTAAACAAAACGTGTACCTGCTGCAGATTGTTTCATAACCTGAATTAAAAATGTATCGGTACCTCTTTTGGCAGTGGTGGATAGTGTTGCTGCAGAACTGTTAAAGTATCAATACTGACTCTCTGTTTTGTTACATAGGAAAGGAGTAGTCACAGAGAATCTAAATATTCCGTAGAGCTGAGTAACTGTGTGCTGTGAAAAGTACACATGGATATAGTCTGTATTTTTATTTATTTAATAGCTTCTACTACCAGAATTTTGCTGCACCTAGCAAGGCATGATTTTGTCAAATTCACAGAATAATGCAATTCCTCTCAAAAGCAAGGCAAGAATGTCACAGCATTACTTTTGATAAGCACACATGTGTGAGAACAATGTCCTGTTTTACATCCAAGAGAATACTTCCTGTCCCTGAGTAGCCAAGTCCAATATTCAAGTACTCTCTTCTGGCAACAGATGAATGACACGTGGCTTTTGCTGTTCTTCCTCTTATGAAATGCCTAAACTTGAAACTCATCCTTTAATTTTTAGTTTAGTTTAATTATTTATTTATTTTATTTTATTTTAGTTACAATAAAGCTCTTTAAAGACTTCATGTCTTCAAAACAGTGAAATCTTAAAAACCTTTATGCTCACTTTTAAGGTGGATGGAAAAATCTAACTCTTGTTTAGAATCTTTTTATGTCCAAAGCTGTCATTAGAACTCATTTGCACTGTCCTGTAACTAAGTTTTTAAAAAAGCTACTAACATCATGTTGGTTGAAGTGGCTGTTCCACTACATGTTAGAGACTTGTGAACTTACGTTGTTGATGCTGTTAATTTGGCAATTTACTCAGCTTTAGCAATTGCAAGCACAGTAGCTGATGATAGTTTGAAATTAAAGAATGCTGAAGGTTGTGTGAAAGTCTTCTCAACATCCAAACTGCTGTCTTAGATCTATGGATTTTTAATCTTGCATTCTGAAGGGAAACACCATTTCATTGCACATACTCAGCTACATTCTATGCAACATTAGAAGAAAAGTAAATGGGATTGTGCATGTAAGAACAGAAATGCCCTGTGGGGTAAAACCACTGATACATTTGAATCCTCTGTTCAGCCATTTATTGCAAAAGGGAGTGCTGTCTGTGAAGGGAAAACTAGTTGTTTTCTGTAGTCTCTTCTCATACATTCCCTCAGCATCTGGAGTTGCTGTATATGAGATGTTAGAGCACATACCTGCCCTGCTTTGCTAATGCTCATTTGTGGACTGGACTTGTTTATGATTTTGTCCTTTTAGTTTTGGGGTTTTTTTTTTTCCCGAGTCTGATTCTCTTGGTGTCCTTAGCAGTCTTCTATGGCAACCAGTTCTCTAAGTGCTCTGACTGATCTGTAAAACAGTGCTCTCCTGTATCTGTTTAAAGCTAATCTTAATAATGCAAGAACTTGCTGAGTGTGCATTTAAATCCATTTGCCTGTGTCCCTAACAAATATGTTAAATAATATTGGTCACAATACAGACCCCTGAAGAACACCACTCATCACTAGTGTTGACACAGACATCAAGACATTGACCACAATGCTTGAAGTGAAACTATCCAGCCAATTACATGTCCACTGAGTGGTCCACCTATTAAATCCATCTTTCCATTTTATAGACAAGGATTTTGTGTAAGACAGTCAAATGCTTTGTAGAGGTCCAGGTACATGTTATCAGTCACTTTCTTTACCCACCATTTCTGTAACCCTTACTTATAGAAAGCTACCAGATTTGTGAGGCATGATTTGCTCTTAGCAAAGGCACATTGCCTGTCACCAGTTGCCCCTCTGTTTTCCACGTGCCCTAGCATAGTTTTCAGGAGGATCTGCTCCATGATCTTACCAGGCAGAGGTGAGAATGACCAACATATAGTTCCCCAAACCTTCCTTTTATGCCTTTTTTTTTAAAAAAAAGAAGCTCACCTTGAAGCTCGTGCCATTCTTTTGCCTTTCATTCAGTTTTGTGAAGTATTTTCCAAGTTTCTATTAGCAATAGCAATACATCCAATTTGCTATTAGCAATACATCCAATTTGCCAAAGGAGCCTGGTATCACCTTCAGATTTGGAGATTTCACTCCTGTCTCATTCTCTAGTCATGTATGACGGTGTTGGATGAAACAAACCTGATAGTTGTAGTGTTTCCTTACTACTGGACCTTCAGGTCACATAGAATGTTAGAAGCTTCTCTCAACTGAAGAGACATTGAGAGGTGAGTATGCAGTTTCAGAAGGAAAGAACTGAGTTCTGGTTGAGTCATACAAATAGAAAAAACCCAGAACTGTAGCCCTATTTTTTTGTACTTCTTTAGCATTTTGCTTGTTTCTTCTCTTCCATTGTATGCAACTTGAGCAGCCAGATTTTCAGCTGTTCTTATATTTTTTGAGTTGCCATTATTAGGATTTAGGACTGTATTATCATCTAATTGTAAAGTTAAATTATTAAATACATGTAACATCATGAGTGATGAAGAGGAGCACTGTTTGGTGGAAGAGTCAAAGGAAAAGTATGGCAATTCACTTTATTGATCCCGCTGAAGAATTATTTTGTCTAAGGACAGCACATGCGTTTTCTGTTTGGTTTTTTTATTGAGTCTGTATGTGAATGTAAGGAGTCTGAATTCTGCAGCACTTTTTTGCTCCTGCAGACTAAGACGGCGTCGTGATTATGAAGGTACGCAAAGGTATGGAGAAATCAAGGAGAAAAAAAGCAAAGAGGACAAAGAAATGCAGAATAAACCAACAGAAAAGGAGAACTTAATCAAGGAGGGAAAGTTGCACCTATGTACACCTCAGAAGAGGAAACTAGCAAAGGTAATAGTGGAAACTGGGAGAGAGAAGACTCCCAGGCAATCAGCAGAGAAATGGAAGCGCCCGGAAGACAGAGACATAAGAGAAAAACGTTGTTTTATCTGTGGAAGAGAAGGTCATATTAAAAAGGAATGCCCACAATATAAAGGAGTTGCAGGTATGAAACTGATAAGGCTGAGTAGTTTAAATGGCACTTATGGGGTTTTTTTGTATTTTTGACATGGTTGACTAACTGATAAGGTTTTTGTATCAGGTAAATGTGGTGTTTTTTTAAATGTAGTCACATTTAAGTATTTTCCCTTCATCCTCACCTTCCTTTCAGAAATGTGCTGTGTCCTGGGAGATTCGGCATGGTTTCTCTTAGCAGATAAGATAGTTGTAATAAAAAGGGTATGAGTATCAAATATGTTGAAATTGCTTTCATTGTTATCACAATATATGAGTTTGCCAACATTTCAAATTCCTGGAAGCTTCCCTTCCAGTTCATCATAATTTCAACAGAAGCTAGTGTTACAGCTATTCACATTACCTAAACCAGAGTGATTCTGTACGACCCTGAAGTCAGTATGAGAAGTGTACAGATTTGCTCAGACTGAGTTTTGTGAATAAAATAAAATAATGTTTTTGATTCAGCAGTTGAAGGGATACAGAAGTTCGTCTTACAGATCCTGACTGACAGACCTGAATGAAACACTGCTAAGCAAAAGTATATCATCATCTAAGTCATCTTTCAAATATAATTGACCACTCATCATTTGTGTTGTGAGGGAATACCTTTCTAAGATAAAACTGAGACTTAAGACAGTAGGTGGTATTTGTGATTAGCTTCCAAAGGAGCAAAGTTTCACTGTTTCCCTGTAGGTAAACCTGAGTGCACTTAAGTTCAGGCTGGAAAAAAATTGTTTTACAAATTAGTCATAACTTGACCTCTTAAAGGAACAGATTGGAGTCTTTTATATAAACATCTTTTTCAAACCAGCTTTTCTCTACTTGCAGAAATATCCTGTCTGCCTTAGATCAGGAAACTTCATAGTCAGATGCATTTAGTGGAAGAGAGCATAGGACTGTGTTAAAATACTGGAAAAGGGACGAAAATGGTGCAAGTATATTCAAAATTGTGAATATATTTAGAAGTATTCTTACTTTTATAGACTGCTAAAACTACTGGAGGGACAGAAGAGTTGATTAAAAATTGAAACCATGCTTCATTCAGCTTCTGACCTTTTGAAGGTGTATGTCAAGTCTAAATTTAACTTTTGAGTTTGTTCATCTTTGACCTTGTCTCACTAAACTTCTCTTCCAGCTATTCTGCTTCCTGTGATACTGAGTCTCTTAAGGTGGAGGGGAATATGCCCGACTGTTTCATAGCCAATCATATTTAGCATTCATCACAGGAGAACTATTATTAGGTTGTACAGTATATATGTCTAAAATAGTACATTCTGCAATAGGTGTTTTTATCTATGATTTGTATTTTGAGGATCAATATGTTTCAATTTGAAAGAATTGCTGAAGGTTGGGCTTTGTCTTTTATTGCTTGCTTAGTGCCTCAAGTGTTCTAACTAGCTGAATAAAGTACTACAAACAAATGGATCAAAGAGTCCAGACTTCACTCTTTGCATTGTTGCATTTTGTGAGACAATGGACACTTCACTTACCACCTTACCTTCATTCATTCTAAGTTCCCTGTCTTCTGCTGATTCTGGAGGAGGATACGGAGATTAATTTATTGTATATAGCTTAAACGTGTGTCTCCACATTATGCGAGTTTTCCATGTTATAAAATTGAGGAAAATAACAATGTCCCACAGTCTACATTTTCTGATTCTAGATAAAAAATATTTTGGTGTTTTTCTGTTTTATGATAAGTGAAATGGAAACTAGTTTCCAATTAGCAACTCCTTCTTATGATTTTTTCAGATGGCTCAAAGTCAGAAGTGTTGTGCGGGTCCCCTTCTTTACCTACTGCTGCCAAACATGCTGGTAGATTAAATCAGGTAAACACCGAGTGCCACTTCGGTTTCATCTTTTACTTTTTATATGTTTTAAAGCCCATATAAAGTAATTAAGAAAAGCTTTACCTAAGCTTTCAAGGAAAAACTTTTGTGTTGTGAAATCAAATACTTCGGTTTTGTTGGTTTATTGATATGTGTATGTTTTTATAGGGAGCACTTATGCATGAAGAAAAAAAGAAACAAAAAGGAAAAGTATTTTTGAGTCCCCGGTCAGGTTTGTATATCTTCATTTCAATTCAGAAACTATGTGTAAATCTATGCAGGGTATGGGAGGGGATTCTTCTGCTCTACTCTGCTCTGCTGAGAGCCCACCTGGAACCCTGCATCCAGCTCTGGGGTCCCAGCACAGGAAGGACATGGACCTGTTGGAGCCAGCTCAGAAGAGAGTCACCAAAATGATTAGAGGGATGGAGCACTTCTGTGGAGAGGCTGAGAGGGTTGGGGTTGTTCAGCCTAGAGAAAAGAAGGCTTCAAGGAAGGCTATTGTGGCCTTTCAGTTGTAAAAATGGGCCTTTAAGAAAGGTGGGAAGAAACTTTTTAGCAGGGGGTAATAAGGGGTAATGTTTTAGAACAAAAAGAGGGTCAATTCACATTAGACTAAAGTTTTTTACAACAAGGATGGTGAAACACAGGCACAGATTGCTCAGAGAGGTGGTGGATGCCTCACCCCTGAAAACATCCAAGTTCAGGTTGCATGGGGCTCTGAGCAACTTGATGTAGTTGATGATGTCCCTGCCCACAGCAGGAGAGTTGGACTAAATGACCTTTAACCCAAATCATTCTATAATTGTATGATTCTTCATCAGTCCTTACAGAAAATCGAGCTAATTTGCTGAACACAGTGGCAGCTTGAACAGGCTGAAGCCACCTAATTTTTTAATCTGGAGAAGTGTACAAATTTTGAGGTTTGTATTTGAAGCAAAACTTGGGCATAACAATTCTGTGCCTTTATATCACTGCCTGAGGTGGATTTATTTTGCAGCGGGGTATGGTGGTGTTGTATCAGTCTCTCCTGTTTCAGCTTACATGGGGTTGGTTCTCTGATTTTTCAGGGACAAAACATGGAATGCTTTCCCGTGAGGATTTCTTGCAATAATTGTTTAGAATTATACATGATAGTCTGATTTAGAGATTATCAAACCACATCCTTGGTTGCTAAAATGTAACAAGTTAAAAATTACATTTAGAAGTAGAAGTGAGATTGTATTATAAGGGCCTTTATGTACTCCTTCTGAATCAGAAATGTTTTGTTTTAAATGCCTGATTAACAGTGTATCTTCCTTACTGCAATTTCACATACTTATTAGCAAGTACAATGAAGATTTTAGGAACGGCTGCTTTTGTTTTAATTACAATCTCTAGTGCAACTCTGCAAACCTTTCAGCACCATGTATATATATTGTATACACTAATCTCTCTGCAGTTGGAGGGGGACCTAATTAGTTTTCTGAAGTTTGTGAAGACTTGACTGCAATTAAGTATCTCAAATTAAATTATCGGTTTTGTTGGGAAGGCACATTTTTTTGTCTTCGCTGGAAGGCTTTTTCAAATTTAGTTTGGGGATTTTGTAACCCAAAATGGTTTGTCATTAGGTGTCTAGTTCAAGAAAATGCTAGCACTCAATTTTGTATCTGATTCTTTCCTACTGTCCTTTAGCAGGTAATGATCTTAAGCTGAACTGTGTGTCCTTTCATTTAGTTTGACTTCACAGTAATTTTCTCCGGTCTTTTTGTTTCAGTTCATTTATGTCTTCCTGGGTTTTTTGTGGGTTTTTTTTTTGGGGGGGGGGGGGTTTGTTTGTGGGTTTGGTTTGGTTTGGTTTGGTTTTGTTTTTTAAAAACCAACAAATAATACCTTTAAAGCATTATGCTTTTTTCCTCCCAATTTAGGCAGCCTTTCCAATAAATACATGACTCAGGGAAAAGCCTCACAGAAGAGGACCCAGCAAGAATCATGAGGGATATTAAGCACTGATAAATTGCAACACAGGCACATCATTCACTTAAACGAAATGTCTTTGGCTAAAGCCTCTGAATTCACAGGACAGAAGCATAGACAACCTTCAGCTTAAATTCAATGAAATATGGGTGTTTTCTTTTAGATTGCTAGTACAAGCAACTGTGGATTTTAATACAGACCCCTGCTCTTTATAATAGATTGTTTGAGCATTTTAATAGAAAGCCATGATGTTTTGTATTTGTTTACTATGTAATGCATTTAGAAAAGGCTAAAATGTTTAGTTCATTACTAAAAATGAACTGTTTTCAGGGTTTTGTTGTTCCACCTGACCATTTTAAACTGCACTAAAACTATGTGCTAGCCAAATAAATTATATTTTCTTCAAAAATGAATCTTTTGAAGGAGCAAATGATATTTATTAATGTTGATTGTTTACTGAATCCTTGTGTAAGTGTTTGAGATGTTTGTAGACTGCTATATTCTTGTTTATTTCTCCAGAGAACTGAAAAGATAGACACTAGTCATCATATGTTAAACAATCTCTGGACAAGCAGTGCCACTGAGATTTTGTGGGGTTGTTTTCTGTTCTGTGATTTTATGGGAGTTTATTTGCTGCTGTGCTCGTGTTCAAGAAAGAAAGAAAGATTAGGTAACAGGTCAGTCCTGTTTTGTTGCTGCTAAGAATCTTTTTCAAGGCCTTGGGGATACAGACAAAAATGCTTTAAGAAATAGAGGTATTATATTTGGCAACTGGGGAAAAATACATGTCCATTTTAATAGAATATGAAGAGGATCCTTGTACCAGTCAAGAATTTACATTCATTAGTAGTACAAACTTGAGTTTTACTTGAAATCCTTCCAGAGGTGGTAATGCACCATCTTACCTTGTTCAGAAGAGAAATAGTTATGTGTTAAAATTGAAACCACTGTTAATTTATGAATCTGAAATAAATTTTAAAAAAAAGTGAAAATCAGACTTAAGTTTCTCTTTTTTTTCCTGAGGTTGTAGTTTTCAATATTCCTGACATGTAGAACTGTAGAATTAATGCTAATTTACTATAATTATCTGGATTTAGAACCATCATGTTCCATTTTTTTTCCCCTACCTATTTTTATGGAAGCTGAAAGCTAGGATTGCCAAAGGGGTCTTAGGGAACTAGCATCCTAAGTCTTGTTCTGGTTTTCACCCATCTGAAGCCAGCTATCTATGAACTTCAAGATGTGTTGCTTTTACAAATAATTTCTTCTCTGTTCTTTCCTAAACACATTTTCAAGCATATTACCTTTGTGCTTTATTTAGTTTTTTTGGCATATTACCTTAGTGCTTTATTTAGTTTTAACAGTTACATCCAATTTTGCTGGTGGGATTGAAGTGTATAAACTCTTCTGAACCAGGTGCATACTCTGTCCTTCTAAATGATACAGAGGGATAGGCAGTTGTTTATTTATGCTGCCTTTTTTATTGGAAAAAAGTGCTGTCATCGTATTTCACAGGAATTTCAAATGCTTTTGATGTCTATGTTTCCAAAGCTGGAATATGTTTTATGCTGTGAACAGTAGGTTATCAGTACTGAGAAATTTAGAAATATCAAGGTTTTTCAGGTTTGCAACACAGTTAACTGTCTTAAACAGGTAACTCAATGTCGTTTAACTATGAGATCACACACATACATTTTCCCTAATGTAATTGTTCTGATGAGGTTTGCTTCCTAGCTATATTTAAAACTGCTTCCCCATCTGTTAAAATTTTACTTAAAGCTTCCAGGGCTTGAAATAGCTGCTTAGAATGGGAGTTTTCTAGCATGGAAAGTTGTTTGCTTTTTCTTCCATACTGACAACTTATCAATATTTCTTGAAATCTAATTTGAAATATTGAGATTTTAAAACTGATTTTTGCATTTATCCTGTCTGGGAGAAAGCAATTTTTCTAGCCCATGTTCAGTCTTCCATGTGGACATATATTCAGCAGGCAGGGGACTAAGGATTGATGATTGGAGGCATCCTGAGGAAAGTTGTGCCTGCATAGTTGAGTGCAAATGATGAAGGAGGTATTAGCTGCATTTGTACATGAGCTTCCCCCCCTCAAGTGTATTGACTTCAGCTTTCAGCCCAGTAGTGCATTAAACCCCCTTGCCCGTAAGTAGGAGTAGTTTAGTTGAGATGCATGCTCAAGGTGCATGAGTTATGTGAAAAGACACACTCTTTGTAGCTAAAGAAAATACAACTTTTTTATACACCTGCTGTCTTTATATTTGAAGTAGTAGTACTGTGCCTCAGTAAAGCATAATTATGTATATAAAAAACACCTAACGCATCTGACTTACTACCAAGCTCTGCAGAACTACTAACCACGGAATCAGGGAAGTAAGTGAGGTGATGAGACTCAAATGTGTTTCTTGTGCTTGGACTTCATAAACAGGGATTTAAAGTATTATCTAGCATATTTAAGGATGCTGGAATGTGGAAATGAAAAATGACTACTTGTTTACCTTCTGGCATAGCCATCATTCAACTTAAAGTAATGGCATGAGTCTCCCTGTACCAAGGCTGTTGAGGTTTCTTCAACGTCAAGTCGCTGCAAGCCACCAGGAGTTGGGGAATGGCAGCTCAGTTCATCCAGCAGCTTTCACACTCTCCTCCCACACTGCCTCTGCACCAGGCAGGGATCGAGAAGGGCAGCTGGGCCCTGACCACTGCATGGCCATCCTCTCACTTGGCCCCAGACTGGCATGAACCCAGAGGAAAGGGCAGGATCCTGCTCAGCAGGAGGGCAGACACGATGCATTGTCTGTGAAGGTTCCAGGCCCTCTGCACTTCACTCAGGGATTTGTCCAAACTGAATTACTCTACACGTGCATTCTGCCCTCTGAGCCAAAGCTTCCTATTGAATAGCCATATGCATTATTTTAAAATGCTTGCCAGTGTGGCAGTCAATAAATATTCACATTCTGTGCCTGTATTTTGTAGGTGGGAAACTATGCACTAATGGGCCTCCATTGTTCTCTGGTGTGGGAAAATGTCTGGGGGTAAAAAGATAACTGTATGGAAATTGTAGAGGGAAATAGGATTGCTACTCCCTGGATGGAATGTCGCCAGCATACCTGACTTCTCACTCACTGTACATGCTAAAGGTGGGTGGGGTAGAGTACACTCTAGCCAGGCTCTTGCAGAGGCCTGAACTTAAGCTGCACAGCAGCTGAAAAGCAAGGGAGATAAAGGAAGGTGTCCTGTTGATGAATCAGCTGTGGTGGAATCACTCTCCTTAGACTGACACATTATGTATTCTGAGATACCTACCCCCAACGTACAACCACTCCTCACAGGGTAAGCTATATGACTACAGCCACTCAAGCTCCATCTAAACATAAGCAAATAGCACAAAAGTGAATTCAGAAGGGTGAGAAGTTAGGAAAGACTCCATTGTAACTTCTGCGGTCAAATGACAGGCTCAACCTGTCTTTGCCTCTGTGGGGACAACTATGGGGTAAGAACAGTGTTCTGTGAATGGTAAATTATTGTCTTGAGCTGACTTTTGTTAGGGATTAGAGGTTTTTAGTACAGTGCTTTGAATTAAAATATTGCTCTGAATATGTTTTTGCAGTCAGCTACCGTCACCAGCAATCCTTGAACCTTAAAATGTCAAAATTCTAGGTTGCATCCAAAGCAGCAGGACCAGGGAGGGGATTCTGTCTCTCCTGCTTGCCTCTTGTGTGTGCATCCAGCTCTGGGGCCTCGAACTTAAGGATATGGAATTGTTCAAGTGTGTGGCCTTCTCTGCAGCAAGATGATAAGAGCACTGCAGCCACCTCCCTTATGAAGACAGGCTCAGAAGGTCGGGGCTGTTCAGCTTGAAGAAGAGAAAGTTAACTGGAGACCTCATGGCAACCTTCCCATATCTGCAGGGGGCCTACAGAGAAGATAGAGACTTCGTCAGGAACTGTAGTGATAAGACAAGGGGGTGATTTAAAGGAGTTATTAGAAGACATTTGTTACTGTGAGGCAGGTGAGGCGCTGGTTATGGATTGCCTAGGGAAGTTCTGGGTAAGGCTTTGACCAATCTAGTCTAGTGGGCAGTGTCCCTGCCCACGGCAAAAGGGTTGGGACTGTATGATCTTTAAGCTCCTTTCCAACCCCCTAGCACTCCAAATTAATAAAGATTGTTATTCTGTAACCTGTTAACTTGGACCTTCAACGGCGCTGACTAATCAATCATTAAAAGCTTTCAGGAAAAACCTCCCCTTTCCACGTGACGCTGGGCGGCTGTTTTGCCGCGGCCTCCGCCAGGGCGGCTGAAGGGCAGGGCGTCCCGGCTGTCTGTGCCGCTTATCTGGACGCGCAGCCCCACCGCCTGCGCGGCCCTGCCGCCTGCGCTGCCCCGCCCTCGCGGAGCCGCGGCCGGAGCGGGACCGGGCGCCTCTCCGGGGGTGGAGCCGCCGCCGCCCGTCCCCGCCCGCGGCCCGTGCGCGGTGGCGTCACAGCGTGCGGGCGGCGCTGCCCTGGCCGAGGGCGCCGGGCCATGGCTTCGTCCGTGGTGCGCGCCACGGTGCGCGCCGTCAGCAAGCGCAGGATCCAGGCCACCCGCGCCGCCCTCACGCTGGTCAGTGCCGCGGGCGGGCAGCGGGGGGGACGCGGGGACCGCGGCACCTCGCGGGTGCGGGAGCTGCGCCACGGGCAGTGAGGCGGCCCCTGGCGACAGCGGGGCGGGCGCAAGGACGGGGACGGGCCGGCGTCGGTAGCCCCAGCGGGGCGGCTGCGGCGGGCGGGCTGCAGCGGGCTCTTTTTCCCCCTGGCGAGCGGAGAGGCGGGCGGTGGCTCCTGCTCCGCGGCGGTCCCGCTGAGGCGAGGCCCCGCGCTCCGCCGCTCAGTCTGCGGAACCGCAGGGTTCCGGGGCAGCGCCCGTGCGGCCCCTGCGAACGCGGGGCCTGGTCGCGTAGACACTCCAAAAAAAAGTATTTGATGAAATTTTTTGGAAAAGGGTAATGCGTTTACTTACCGAGGCTGACGCGTAGGATCTTTCCAAGGAGGCTTTCCATCCCGTTAATAGTAAAGTGCGTGCATTCTGTACTAGCGGCCGTGCTGGAGAGGCCAAACTTGAAAACATGGTGTTTGGTCGTAGGTTGGACTCGGTGATCTCAGAGGTCTTTTCCAACCTCTGATTCCGAGAGCACTGCAGAGAAAAGTACAGCCATGTCTCCGCAGGAACAGGGGCAGATCGAGTGCACAGAGCTCAGTCGTTTGTCAGAGCGGGTAATTCCTGCTCAGTAGTGGGTCTCTAACTAAAGAGTGGTAGTGGTAATTAGAAAGGATTTTCTGCTGCAAGTCTACTTGAAGTTTGCTTTGTGTATTTAATTGGGCTCGTGGTAAGAACTTCACATTACTAATGCTTTTCTCAGTGTCTTAGAAACTTGTGGGAATGTAATGGAAATTTAGGCGTTTGTGTTTTGTTCTTGCATTTCTGCATCAACTAGATCTGCATGAATGTGAATTTTATCTGCTGTTAAGTCAGACGTCCCCTTAAGGTTAATGGGGAGAGAGATGTAGGCTATAAGCCCTCTATATCTAACTGATTTTTATCTGTAATGGATATGTGACAAAAGTTTTACAAGGAAGAGTTACTTGATTGAATTATGATAGTGATTTTGGAGGAAAAAGTTGCAAAGAAACAACATGAATCTTGACAGGCTTGAGAGGTGGACAAACTTCATAAAATTCAGCAAAGTGAAATGCAAGGCAATCCCAGGCACACCAACAGGTTAGGTGGAGAATGGATTGAGAGCAGCCATATCAAGAAGGACCTGGGTGTGTGATGGTTGATAAGAGGCTGGACATGACCCAGCAATGAGCACTTGTAATCCAGAGAGCCAAACGTGTCCTGGGCTGCATCCAAAGCAGCGTGGGCAGCAGGGGAGGGAGGGGATTCTGCCTCTCTGCTCTGCTCTGGTGAGAGCCCACCTGGAACCCTGCATCCAGCTCTGGGGTCCCAGCACAGGAAGGACATGGAGCAGGTCCACAGGAGGCCACAAAGGTGGTAAGAGGACTGCAGCCACCTCGTTTATGAAGACGGGTTGAGAAGGTTGGGACTGTTCACCTTGAAGAAGAGAGGGTTGTCTGGAGACCTCACAGCAACCTTCCAGTATCTGCAGGAGGCCTACAGGGAAGCTGGAGAAGGACTTTTCATCAGGAACTGCTGTGATAGGACAAGGGGGAGATTTAAATGAGGTATTAGGAAGAGCGAGGTGTGACACTGGAATGGGTTTGCCCAGGGAAGTTCTGGATGCATTCAAGCCCAGTTTGGGCTTGAACCAACCTGGCCTATGTCCAAGGCCTTGACCGACCTGGCCTACTGTCCCTGCTATGGCAGGAGTGTTGGAACTAGATTATCTTTAAGGTTCTCTTCCAACCCAGCCACTCTGATATTCTAACAGCCAAACCCCCCACTGTTAAGGATTAAGGATTGAATTTTTGAGGTATCTGTTTGCTGGCAGTGCGGGTGAGAAGAGGTTGTGTGCTCTGTGTCAATTAGATTGAGGAGACATCTGTTTTACAGCAGTGTGTATCTTACAGGCATCAGGTTTAATACATGCAAGCACTCATTGCAAATATACAAATAAGCAACAAAAAAAAATCAAATTTATATGTATTCTTTTGTCTTTCAGACCCCTTCTGCTGTCCAGAAGATAAAGGAGCTTCTGAAAGATAAACCTGACCATGTAAGTGTAGATAGAGTCAGTCTGTAGGGCATGCTGAGGTATTAGTACAGCTCATGATTGCAGAGCATTTCTGGCTAACTTAGAAGTTTGAACTGAACACTGAGGTGTTTGTTAGAGATGTTGACATATTCTTTTGGTGAGGAATGCATAAGCTTATTTGTATATCCAGCTTTGTTTTGTTATAAAATGAAATGCAGGAAACAACTAACTGTAAAGACAATTCACTGTACAGTTACTGTTGAGATTAATGAAGTTGGAAAAACTATAAGCTTCAGATATTTTTGGCTACATTTTAATGAAAACCTTTAGTATGGCATAGTAATGATTTTTGATAACGGAGAGAGCTCTTCAGGTGTTATTATTTAATTTCTTGTAGGAATTCTCATTGTGAAATATGCAGTAATAAAGTTATATTCATATGCATTGGAGAATATCTAATTCTTAGGAAACTTGCCGGACAATGTGTTTTTTTAAGTAACCAGTGTTTCACCAAATGATGAATTTGTCATCTTTTCTTCTTGAGGGAAAGACACACAGAGGCTTCTTTTATAATCATTGTAAAAACAAGCATTAGGGTTTTTTTACAGTAAGTATTGTTCCAAGAAGAACATTTCTTTTATTAACCAAGACCATTGTTTGTTTTGCTTCCTGCATGTCTGTAACTAGACTTATTTGTTCTAATGTTTTAAACCATCCTAAGGAAGCCCTGGGCCTACACTTTATATGGTCGGTCGTTTCCTGGCTTTAAATGGTGTCTGCGTTTTCCAACCCATTATTTGTAGCAGTTTCTGTAGAGAAAGGATCAGATGCAGTTTGTCTTGAGAGCCCATTTAATGAAAAGTGATACATTTTGATACATTTTTATCACAACATATGGACATAGATCGTGAAGTTTGGCTCTTCAGTTATGGAGCACTGGTGCGTAGAAGGTGATATGGATACCTCTTAAAAATTATTACACACAAATAGTTTTCTACTTTGTTAAAACTTCTTGATTTTCTCCTTACGTGGATGCTCTTCTTGTCCGACTTGTTGAATGCTGTGAATGTTAGAAACATTCTAACATGTTGGCTAAGTTGGCTTTTAAGGCCAGCTAAACCAATACACATATACATACGTTGATTTAGGGAGGGGTTTGCTTCTTGGCAACAGAGGTAATGAAAAATAATGCATGTTTTTCAGAACTTTGGTTTAAAGTAAGTTTTCTGATGGTGTTAAAATAAGGACAGTTACTAGATTATCACAGAACTCTTGTTCTGTGATAATCTAGTAACTGCCCTTATTGTGGTCTCACAGCTTCATAATTATGTTACTGGCATACGACCTGAATTAGCATCTGAGTAAACTGTAATTTGAAGTCACAAAATACCTGTCTTTGAAATTTGACTGTGTTTTTGGGACTTGGTTCCTATATGACTGCCTATGGTTCATTACTTCAAAAATTGAGCATACTGGAGTGCATGATCCACTCCAGCAAGGATCAGACGGGTTTTCTACCTTGGCAGTCAAATTTATAGAAGAAAAAAGAAAAAGTTACCTCTTATCTGTTTACAGTAATTCACTTTTGCATTTAGGCAGTGGAGAAAAATAAATGTCAGCACTTCATTGTTCTGCATTCTTTTTAACTTGATGTTCTGAATTGGTTTTAAAAAGAAAGTCGTGCATGTGGTGGTGTTTTTTGTTGTTTCTTTTTATTTAGGTAGGTGTGAAAGTAGGTGTTCGTACAAGGGGATGCAATGGACTTTCTTACACATTAGAATATACAAAATCGAAAGGAGACTCTGATGAAGAAGTAGTTCAAGATGGTGAGTTTCTGGTGCAGCAGCACAAGATTCTGTTTGGGGAGGGTATAAAACCTGGTCATTTTGAAAGAAGAAATCTATATTGTCAAAGTTTTGTATCTTGCTGGATTTACAGACTTTAAGAAGGGTATCGAATGGGTTACTGTCTGCTATGCATGGGAATTGTGTACTCAAGCTGAGATTTGTTGCCATGTTCTACAGCTTATTTCCCTCAGCATCATTTTTTTTGTCCCCTGTCAAAAAGCAGACATTCGTGTGTACACATAAGTAACAGTTCCAGACTTCTGCCAGACTTCTATTGGTAGAAAGAAAATAGTGATTGAAGTGCCCCACATTAGGCCAGGGAAACCAGTTTGTCCTAGTAGTCTTTATATTTAGCTTCCTCTTTTTTTATTACTGGTCAAAAGTGAATTTCAAAGTGAATGATGGTTTTGCTGTATGTAATTTCTGGTTTTCTGTTCTTTTCAAGGGGTTAGAGTGTTTATTGAAAAGAAGGCACAGCTGACACTTCTAGGAACTGAAATGGACTATGTAGAAGACAAACTGTCCAGTGAATTTGTCTTCAATAATCCAAACATCAAAGGAACATGTGGCTGTGGAGAAAGCTTTAACATCTGAAATCTCAGGATTACTTCTTTGACTTTCAGCAGCCCAAACACTTACTATTATGACTTTCAGAAGTAAATGCATTTTCTTCAGGTTTGTAGGCTGCGTAAAGTGGGGATACTATTAAGAAAAATAAAGTTACATATTCAAAAATATAAGCTGTGTGTTAAATTCCACCCTGATGTAGTTACACTGTAATTCCTGATGAATTGGGATATAAAAGGTAAGAGTGAGTGCTGCGGTAACATCTCTGTACTTCCACTTGCCAAGGAAATAGAATTTCACTGTTCTTTTCCTCTGTCATTTTCTTTGTCAATCCTACTCATACTCCCCCATTCAAAACCCATTTGAAAGAACACATTGTGTTCTGCTTTGATTTGGGGAAAACAAACAAACCAATGGACAAAAGATCGTAACCATTTCTGTGTGAGTATTTATAAAGATTTATATATACAAGCACACAGTCCTTGCTTCCTTTGTACTTTTCCAGTGCTTTCATCTTTTTACAAGTGCATTTTCTGGTGGTTTATTTTTCCTTAAATTCAGGGAAATAAAAATGTTGTTCATGTATTAATATAGTGAATAAGCTATGGTAGCGCCTGTTGTAAAAACGCTTGGAGGAGGGCTAGCCTAATTTTAATTGTTTTCCTTTCTTTGTTGAAGGCATAGTCCCTGCTGTACTTGGTCATTTTCAAAGCATGAAGTATCTGGGTACTGGAGGGCTAAAAAGTGATACACAGGCCTTGTTTTTCACATTTCAGTTTTTTATCTTGCCTCAATTAATTTGTAAAGGTGGCAAACTGCTTCCACATTCTTATTCCCCATGTTCACAGAATGTGCTGTGTTTGCAACAAAATCTATGAAAACTTATTGAGAGACAAATCTCAGATTTCTCATTACTGTTTTTTTTCTGTAATCATGCATGCTACTAATTTAGAGTTAGAGTTTGAACTCTTTTTCATAACTCTAAGTAGTAGATTTTTTCACCAAAGTTTGTGGTCCCCCGTGTTTAACTCCTGTCTTGGATTTAACTTGATAACAGGAGAAAAATAATTTTTAATTATGAAAAACCCTTAGTATTTCATATTACTTTTAAATTAATCTAGGCAGTAATTAAAATACTGTAAGAGGCCATTTTTTCTTTGGAATTTACATAATCATAATTTTGGTTTTGTAAACAAGTATCTTTCAGGCTTATACAATCTGCAGCAGTTCTTCACTGGTGCCGATACAGAATTATAAAAGTCTCTCCAGACCTTCCCAACCTGGTGTGAGAGAGAAACTGTTCCGCCCTTTTATCTCTTGATTGTCCAGAGATGACATTGTGCAGCTCAGGTGCTCACTTGTGCAGAATAGAAGGTAACATGTCTACTTGAGCAACAGATTTGAACAGCTGGTGAAGATAAAAAAGAGGGGGACAGCAGGAGTCTTGCAGGTGTTGAGATGGGAATGATCTGAGAGCATTAAGGCTGCATGTTGAAAATCCTGAAATCATCTTGATGTGGACAGTTGTACCCCACATACCTGTCACCAACTGCTGTAGATGTAGGATTGCACCTACATTTTGGTTCTTCCCTCTACACTTTTTCCCGGAGCAAAGGGAAGAATAAAAATGAAAAAATAAAAAATTACACTTCCATCTGCTTTATGTAGTGCACTGGAACAGAAGATCAGAATTACTTACAGTCTAATAGTAAATACTTGAATTTTAGTTGAGTATCACCTTTTGATGTAAAGACAC
The DNA here is from genome assembly GCA_024362935.1 of Setophaga petechia. Classification (NCBI taxonomy): domain Eukaryota; kingdom Metazoa; phylum Chordata; class Aves; order Passeriformes; family Parulidae; genus Setophaga; species Setophaga petechia. The sequence continues at coordinate 24,821,299 of JANCRA010000004.1, read as the reverse complement.
TATTTCCTTCAACAGTCAACTGTTGCACACAGTTACTCCATATAGTGATTCAGGAATTAGTGGTAATACACTGGTGAAGTGCTTCTGTAGTGATGTAACTCTTTCACTCTTGCCAAACAAAAACATGGAGTTCATGAGACATAGCTGCATTACATCTAAAAGTCCAAGCTAAGGGCATTTCTTCAGATTGCATTTCTCTGCTTCTTGCTAGAGATAAGACTTTGAATGTGGTAGCACTGGTGGTTGCTAGGAGTGCTGGTACTTTCTCATTTAACTTGTTTTGGGGTGGAGAGCATTGGTTTGAGGTTTATTTTAGACCTGTGGCATGTATAGTAATCCTTTTTGTGTGTTTGTGTATGCCTTGAATGAAAGTTTGCACTTTTGTACTCCCATGAAGCAATCATCTTAAGTTGTCACATCACTAAGACAACTAATGCACAATATGTTAAACTTCTGCTAAAGTGCTATTTACAGTTGCATACAAACTGTATGGTTTTGTTGATTGGTCTGTTATAATTTTGTGCAACAATGTATGTAGAGTCCTCAATTACAATAAATATAGCCTGTTGGTAACCATGAAATATTCCTATCTTGAATGATTATTTGAAGTAAAAAAAAATAGCACTGGGGGAGAGAACATGCTTGTGTGCTGGGGTTACAAAGTATACACAATGCTCCTGTTACCTGACATAGTATTTCCCAAAAATATTAAACGTTTCCAGATATTAACAGCATTGAAATGGCATAGAAATATATGGTAAAAAATTAGTTAACTATGTACACAAGATATTTATGCATCTGGGAGAGTGTACTGTTAATGCACAGCCTTCTATTAAAATCCATTACACACTATTCTCATGGGAAAGATTCTAGCAGACAAGATGAATATATCTTGAAGGCTTTCACATACCAAAAATCTTTATGGTATGATTCAATGTAGGATAATGATTTTGATTGAAGTTACTGCTAACATAAAAGGTTTTTGGAACTGGCTAGGTGTTTCCAGGATGAGAGTCAAAAGGTATTCTTCACTGTTCCACTTCAGTGCTGTGTCATGTACTGTACTCATATTCTGTAGTGTACTATGTCCGTGACACGTTTGGGGCTTTCTCTTAGATACAGTCTTTGCACCCCTAAAGGTTCCTTTTGCTGTTAGATGAAGATTCTGAACAATAGAAAGTGAAGTAATGAATTCTGGAAAAATGTCACTGATACAATTGCATATTTATGATTCTAGAGGGAGAGAGGAGATCCTTCATACTGTCAGGAGCCTTTCTGCTGGGAGTTCTTTAATAACTTGTGAAAAACCACTTGCTTGCTCAACCAGGTTGGTCTCCCTGTTCAAGTTTTATAGCTCTTTTTGAATGGCTCAGGAAGAATTTGTTTAGGAAAAAAATGTCTAGCTCAATATGCAAGTAAACTGGACATGAGATGATGGAACAAAATTAATAGGAGCTACAAAATAAAAAAGATTCAGGGATTTACTTTTTCATGCAAAAGAAACTTTTTTTTTTAAACTTAATTCCTATATGCTCTATATTGCTTCTATTGTTTTTGTTGGGTTTTTTTATAATTGTAATTATTATTAGCCCTGTTTCTTTAAATCAACACCTTCACTGGTGGAAAAAATCTCCACCTATACCACTTTGTGCTTAACACTAGCTGCCTGGCTGTTCATGACACAAAGTTTTTATGATGCTAAAATTTTGCAGTTTCTTCTTGCAGAAGTATTCCATAGTTGTCTAATGTGTCAGAATGTGCACCTCAGTCTTCAACCCAAAATAACCCTCAAAAGAGTGCCTAAATTTTAAAAGAAAATCATACTTTGAGATTATTTTTTCTGATGACCCATACGAATTTTTGTCTGTGAAGTAATCTGCCAGCCAGTGAGCAGTTTGAGCTGCTGTGCATGTTACTGCCACTTTTAACACCTAGGAGATGTCCTGCTTCAACATGGTGAGGAAAATGTACATACTTAGTGCAATTCCACATGCATTTGGGCTTGAACAGCATTTGAATAGCAAAATTTGTATGCAATGTCTGGCATTTTTCTTCAAGAGAGGTACAGCAAGGCAAGGTTAACCATTCAGTTTTACCAGGGTCTTTATTCTCCTGTTTTATGCTCCCTTTCAGTGGGCTGTGCCTCAGCCTGTCCGTACCTTAACCAGCAGCTGTGCACCCCAAGCTTCTCACACGAGAACCCAAGGGCCCCAGACCCTTCTGTCTAGGGACAGGGTGGAATTCCAAGGTCTAGTTCATGGGAATAGATACCTACTGACACTGGGTGGCAGCAAGTTTCCAGTCCACACGTTTCAAAAGGCAAATCGCCTCTTTCCGCATGTCCATGTTCCAAGTTTCCTATTAGATTTCCCAAATACCAGAGCACTTCTGCCTATACAGGTGGAAAGCATTGCTCAGCTCAGCTGTTTGTCTTTCTTGGATTTTGTTCTGTGCTTTATATCTGTTCCTGACACCTGGCAAATGATCACAGAAATCCAAATTGCCAAACCATTTCCAAGATGGAAAGAAAGCAGAGGAGCTTTCTGACCAGCTTTAGCTTTTGAAGCATTGGGTTTTTTCACCATTCATGCTCATTTTCACAACTTTCTACTAAGAGATAGGTTGGCATTAGGCTGACTTGGGTTCTGGACATAAACTCAGCAGAGATATACACACTGTTACAGCTTCTTAAAGCACACTTTCTTCTTCTTAGTGATCTGTTTTATACATGTGCACAGTGTTCCAGGCAAACTATGTTGTGAACTACCTTTAGGCCATTTTATTAACCAAGGCATAATGCAGAATTTTTTTTTTCACAGAGCAGTTGACATCTGCAGTCTACTACAATTTTAAAGATATGCATATTACATATGTGTTCAAAGGAAATGTACTCATCATTATTGTGGACTGTTTGGGAACATGGTTGTCTCTCTCTTCTGTGATTTACTTTCATACTCAGCCTGTGATTATTTTTTGTTTAGATTTTACAGGTTTTTTTGCAAAGATGACTTGTTTGTGTTGTATGATGATCAGTTGCTACCAAACTACAAATTTATCAAAACTTCTGGTCTTCAAAAAATTTAAGCAACAGAAAAATTCAGAGTCATCCAAGTTATATATTTTTACAGTCCTGCACCATCAATGTGAAGATTTTTCAATATGCTTTTCAAGAATTGTCATCATCCCTCACAAATACTAAAAATCAGCAGCAAGGTATGCATGTTTTCTGGAGCAAGCACACATTTTTCTTCTATGCTACGTTGTTAGCAGTAAGATCAAACAATTGGAGTGCTACAGCATGTAACAAACACGTCTTGCTTTCTAATGACTCTATTATTAGCAACTGTTCGCAAATAGATGCTGAAGAGCAAAATGCTGAATCAATAAGAGCAGGAATAAGAATCCCACACGGTTCCATATCTGAAGATGTCAGTCAATTCTCTTAAAGTGAAAAGTACCTGTTGTTGAAGGACACAGAGAGGTTGTCTGTGAGCCATTGAAAAAACTTATACTTCCTTATGTGTTACTGCCAGTTTCTTTGATCCAAGACAAGTATTTCAGGGCAAGAGAGGGGAAGGAAATGTTGTGCAAAATAAAACACTTTAGGAAAGAGAAAAGGCTCCAGTCAACAATTCAAGGCTTCATTCATGTCTAGATTACACAATTCTGATGGTGAGCAGTCTGTACTGATAATTATTTATGGATGTTTCAGAGTACTACAAATCAAATAATTCAGGAACCACAGAAGGAAAATTCTGAAGGAAAAGAAGGAAAAGTCTGAATATGAAGAGTCAGCTAGTGGATATAGGAATTCACACATTAGACTCTGAAGAAATTTGTCAGTAATAGAAGCATGAATATCTGGGATATGAAAAGATATTTGTCAAAGCAGAGGTAGGCAAATAATCTGCTACATTTATTTACACAAAACAAGATTTTTTTCTACAAAATCATGACAAATATTAAAAACATATACAAACCCTACAGGCGTTTGGGAGCACTTTCAGATACACATGCATGCAGGTAATTGATTCCTACAAAAAAAGCTTGTGAGTTGCTCCTGATGTTGAATTCAGTGGGAAACTTGTAGTGGATTTTGGTGGGATCTGGATTAACCTACACAATTTTCTCCTCTTAAAATCATGACACAGTACACCGATTGTGAAATGTATTAACAGGCTGTTTTTCATGAATCTGCTATAGCTAATGGCTTGCATATACTGTGACCATTTTGTGCAAAGAGGTTTCCATACCAGTGCATCTTTAGTTCCACTTGAACAACAAAGGGAGAATCTGAGCCAAAGCAATACTTTCCATATATCTTCCCTCCTCTGCACCTTCATTACTACAAAGTACTTCAGGGTTGCATATGAATTTTTCATCTATTACCCTCTATGTGTGTGTGTATGCCTGTGTACATGCATATTTACGCAAAACACCATAGCTCTGAGTGGCCTTCCTGCATAGCTTGGGAATAACTAACTAATTGTTTTAGCTCTTGGCTTCTCAGATATAGCATCAAATCCTCAAGGAATGATTTGATGGAGGCTGTTGCAATACATTTGGGTAGGAGAGCCATTACTTGAGGACTGCCATAGCGTCCACTTCCTTACATCTCCCAAGGAGCTGACAACTGTTCTTTGCAGCTGGTTTTGGTTGGTTCTCACACTGTCTCAGCCTAGATGTTGCTCAGAGGCCAACAGCAACAAAATCAGTACCTAGATGAAAAAGTAGGCTTTAATATGGGGACAGACTGAAACAAGCTGAAATAAGATCTGCTTTTGCTTCAAATAACGGATGCAACATAGGCAGCATCACTTCAAGTCTGTCTTGGACCTGCCAGCAACACACTCTTGTAAGAGCGTGCAGTTGTCAAGAGCTGACATCTAGCCATTGGCTTTGTGACTGAAACTGGCAAGATAAGCACCAAGCAGTGATCATGTATTAATTATTTTACATCATGACTTTATAATCAGTAAAAATCACTCCATTCACCCCAGTGAAAGCAGAAGTAGGACTGCTTTTTCTTTTTTTCTGCTTTGTTTTTTTTCTTTGTTTTTTTCCTTCTAAGAAATAACAATAACAAACAATGTAGGTATCTATCAAGTGTAGATATCTCACTGAAAGTTTTGGGTGCTGAGCACTGGTTTAAATTTCAACATACAGAGGTCAATGTTCTGCCTTCTTACAATGTACTCCTACTTATTATTGGGAAAATGTTGTATTATATGTATGTGTTAAAATAATACTTTTTTTGCCAATGTCACAAATACCTATGTGATTTTCCACAGTCTGAGAAGATTCAATAATTTTTTCTGTTTGTTCTTTATATCCTTTTCTCCATCATGAATTTAAATGGAAAATACTGCACTTCAGCAGAGAAAGCAAATAAAGCTGAAGTGCTATAGGCAATTTATAAAGTTACTATTATTTTAAATTATTCTTCAGACTGTAGTAGTAGCTGGAAATTGAGTGGGAAGCATGACCTTCTCATGCTGTACAAACACAGCAGAATAATATGACTGTCCCAAGTGTTTTAGTGTTCCTCGATGTGGAGCAGCTGGAGGGAAACATAAGCCTTCAGAAAAACAATATGCTTATATTTCTTTGTCTCTGCTGGAACATAGTATAAATAAAATGTCGTATGCATTTTTCTGTTCAATGTAATTCATAGTCTGGAGAGACTAGTTCAGTTCACTGCTGTCTGAGACATCCCTGGGTCAGATGTGGTTCTACAGTAAACATCCCACTTAACTAAACAGGTTGTGCCCCGTCCAGACTAAGGAACTCAAGTCTGCCCTTCCTCTTCTCTCATCCTTTAATTTCTCGCTCTTTTTACATTTTTTCTATTCAGCTCTCTCTACATATTTATCCATTGTCTTCTGCCCTCTTTACAGACAACATCTTAGTATTTTTTTGATCACTTTTCTTCTCAGTCTACTCTTACTGATCATGAAGAAGAAGTCCTAGCATTCAATGCCCAGGGAACAGTCCTTTTCTTTTTTCAGGAATACATATCCCACTTGTATTCCTTCTTTCTCTTCAATTCTCCTTTAACTCATCAGACTCTCCTGTTTTATGACAGAATTCTCTCAGTCCTGATTATAAAGGAGAACTGTCTGCCTGATCCACAATATGTCTCCAAGTGTTAGCAACATCTTTGGATTTCCTGGTTGCCACAGCTAACCAGTTTGTACAGAAGTGTTGCCTCAGCAGAGCCTCTCTTCTTTCTAGGTATCCAGAAACAACTTCAGGCCACTGGGAAGTTGATCCATTCCTGGGAGCTTCCTGGTAAAGAGCTTCCTGTGCTCTTTATCTCACTACACCATGCAAACAAATTATTCCTTGGAGACACATATGGAGACTGTTCAGCACAGTGATGAAAACAGTTATTTCAGCAAGCATAGTCCTGGCTGGTGTTTATGGAGATACCTGAGAAAAGAATGCTGAGCTGCCTTAGCTGCCATCACGATCTGTTCTCTCAGAAATCCCACTGGGTGAGAGCTGTGTAGGAACTTCTCCAGAAAATTACTATAAAACTATAAAGTGTTCTCCTCAGATCCATAAGTGGTGTGGTACAAAGCAGAGTGGTACAAAGAGAAAACCTCATCTGGTTCTGCTTTGCTCAACTTTAATTGTATCCCCACATAGAGGCTGGCAGCTGGGTGGTGAAGTGTTACTTTGTGTTTTTTTAGTTTCGGTTTTTTTCTTTTCAATGATCAGACCTTTCATTCAAAGTTAATCAAAACCCCCAGGATTCAGTGAACTTTCGGATCACAACCATGAAGTGTGGAACGGATTCCTTCTGACCTAGGAAAGATAAGTATTCAGTGAGTATTCTGGCTATTTTCTGATAATAGCTGTTCCTGCTTTAGAATTATAGTTTGTAAGGACAAATAGCTTGATTTCCTAGATATGTGTCCTCCCGAGACATGAGAAGGAGCTTCCTGCAAAAAAATAAATGTACAAAAGAGTTCTAGCTGCAAGACAATGATATACCTTTGCTGTAGAAGATACTTATTTTAAAGAAGGAGGTGTTTTATTGCTGCCCAAAGAAAAGGCTGTGCCTTAGCTCCTGAAGATTCATGTCTCTCCCTGATATTGGTGTAATACTGGAGAGTACTTCCCTTGCAAAGTGATCTAGTGAATCATAAAGCAAAAAACCTCTGATTCCTTCTGTACATAAAGCCACACTCAAAACATGAATCTTACATCTCTTTGGATGGGTCCATACTGCTGGACTACAAATATGTAACACAAATTACAGCTTGTGTAGATCCTTGAGCAAGTGCTTATAAAACAAAAGAAAACCAGTGCTTGTGTTTCAGTGGTAGCACTCTCATACTTGACCACAGTCTGTAATTTGTAGGACAGACTTCCTAGTATAAGACAGAGATTGTGTAACTTCGAGGAGATCAGCTTAAGCTATCTTTATTAATTATGTTTAAAATTCACAGACAAGCTAAACCAAATAAGAGCCTTTGGAGAAGCTCCTGGAGGGAAAACAAATGAGAATTAGGAATGCACTCTAACCTGTGTTTTGTATGAATGTTTTCATTCATGTAGTAGTTCTTACAGTAAAGAATTTAATACAATTTTTAAAATTATTATTTTATGTCAGCAACATAATATTATTATTATTATTTTATGTCAGCAACATCTTTGCTGAAACTGAGAAACTAAAATTTTGTAGGAGACTATGTAGTCTATTTTTTCAAATTTTCACTATCTATTACACTTACTGAGGAACAATAAGAACTATTACTCCTAACTTCACCTCAGGCATGAGACTTCAACTTTCAGTGATGGTTGTGATGCTCAATGTTTAATTCTGAAGAGGCTCCACAGGGTGCTGGAGCTGGCTGAATGCACTCTGCCTGCTCACTGCAGAGGAAACATTTCTGTCTATTGTGAGGCTGAATTCTGCCGTGCAGCAAGATGATTAAAGATGATATCTTAAACCTCTCCCCTCTGTTCCCTCTCCTCCCCCACCTAGCTCCAGTCAGGTTTTCTTTAGCTCTCTGATATTTCAGACTCACGAGTGTGGATTCTCGTGAAACAAATAGAATCTGTAAAACAAAGGTGTGTGGGGGAGGTGGCTTCTGTCGTTTTATGGCTGCCACTATCTCTAATCCGACAATGCAGTCACACCGGTTTTATTTGCTTTGTGATCAGTACTGTAACAGCTTGAGTTACTAGAAATGGCTCAGTTTCAGTGGGTTGTTTCTTCTCTCATCTGAAGCACAGCTTCACTGTGCAGTTACCATGGAATGAACAGACCAGTCTCTTTTGTGAATTATTTATAAAACATAAAGAAACAGGGACATTCTTACATTGGAAAGAAATGGTCCATCCCCATCAGGAGTTTATAATCCTCACTGATGTCTTTCTTTATCATTATGTTTTAAGAGTGAGGTGTAGCAATGGTGTGATGCAGCTGGAGTTTCACTCTTCACAGAGTAGAGCAATGGAGCCAGTGAAAGGTCTGGAGCACAAGTCTGATGAGGAGAAGATGAGGAAACTGTGGTTGTTTAGCCTGGAAAAAAGAAGGCTCAGGGATGACTTTATGACTTTTTACAGCCACCTGTAAGGGGGGTGTAGCCACGTGGGGATTGGCCTCTTCTTCCAAGCAGCAAGTGGCAGAACATGAGGAAATAGCCTCAAGCTGCACCAGGCAAAGTTCAGGCTGAACATCAGGAGGGATTTCTTCGTCAATGAGATTGTTAAGCATTGGAATGGGCTGCTCAGGGAGTTGGTGGAGTCACTGTCCCTGGAGATGTACAAGAAATGACTGGATGTGGCACCTAGTGCCACGGTCTAGTTGACAAGGTGTTGATCAGTCAAAAGTTAGGTGTGATGATCTCAGAGGCTTTTTCCAGCTTAAAAGATTCTGTGATTCTGTGATTTTTATGCAGTAGAATAATTATTTGCCTGGTACAGATTTGCTACAACGTCTATCAAGTTACAGAATTCAACAATTTATCCTAACATATAACAAATTTCTACTGTTTGTTAGTTTGGGTGCCTGGTTCTAAGATAAGGTTTGGCTGTGGCACTGCCTGACAGTGTCCCCAGACATTCATGCATGGATTTAGAAATCTGAGTGGCTGTCCCCAAGCTCTTGAAAACAGACACTTGGTGACTGAAGCTGTGATCATGGAAAGGGCAGAGTAAGAGAAAGTTTCAAAAATTTTTACAAGCTAATATAATTTTGCTCTTGTTACTGTTTTTGTTGTTGTTATTTTTATTTTCCCACTGTGCAAGTCAACATTTCTGTCCTGTTCTTTTAAGCTTGTAAATTTGGATTTCTATGATGTGGTTTGATGTTTCTGTTGTGTCATATGTTTGGTGCACATAAACACACCGGACAACTACCAGTTTAAAAGGATTAGAGCCATTGTAAGGAACAAATACATGCATGGAAGCTCAACTATAGACACTGCTATTCCAAAGACACATAGGTGAAGTAACAGAGCTGGAAATAGCATTCAAGAGCTATTAACTTTAGTCTCTTTATTTGTGCCTTGTAAATAAATCATGCATAGTCCCAAGGGAAACACAAATTTTCCTTCTCTTGTATTTTTGATTCTGAAGTCCCTGTGCATTGCCAACACAGCATGAGCAGAACTATATGTAAATGACTGTCAGAATTCACAGTTGTAAATTCTATGTAACGCAGTTGCAAGACCTTGACTGTGGTTTCCCAAGGCACTGTAGAGAACAGACTGGGAGGGTGCAGCCTGTGGAAAAAAGCATGAAGAAAAAGTCAAGAGTTGGAGATGTGGCATAAACCACAGCAGATACACTGAGATGTGACAAAGCACAACTGCTTGGCAAGTGCTTCAAATCGCTTCATGGAGTTGATCTAGAGGGGACTGACTAAATTTGAATCAAGACACCTCAAGACAGTCTGGATTTTCCTTCCCATGACAAATGGCAATCTCTCAGAGAGCAGACACAGAAAAATGTTACAGATCATTCTTGGAAATCCCTATTTTCTCTAAAGTTTGGGAGATATTTTTTTTTCCTGACAAGGTGAAATTTTTATAAGAGAAGATTGTGAAAATTTCCTTCTTTCTGTGATAGCAGTGTAATATCAGCAGAATGGGTAGCACACAGCAATAAGGCTGAAGGCTTGGAGTACTGCTGAGCAGCCATTGTGGAGAGAGGGGGGGAAAAGTGAGAACCTGTTTATGCTCTCCCTTTTTCCCAGAGTATACTGGAACAAGCAAAGTTCTGTTGGCAGCAACAGCTTGGGAAATGGTTTTCAAGTCTGTAATTGCTTGTACATGCAGCTGATACCAGGGTCTTAAAAATCAAATTCACACAATTCGGGAAGAGAAACAATCAAGGCAATTAGTTCCTGCTTACTGTTCCTCAGGCAGAAAAAGAAACAGTCTGTACTGAACTATGCTCCAGTGGGTTGTTACAGTCTTAGTTGAAGTATATTATTCCAAACACATTATTTTTAGACACTTCAAGCCTATAAAGGCCTATGGATGTTGTCTCAGAGCCAACTCTGACTGCACTTCTAAAACTGGTATCCACAAAGAGCTATTCAGGGTAGCGCAGTGGGTGACATGCAGATCTGATGCAGCTCTAGTCTATTTTGGGCCAGCTGTGCTTTTCTGTGCTGCAGAGCTGCTAGCTCATGAAAGGTGCTTGTTTATTGCTGGACCTAAGGCAGTCCATGGCTGTGCAGAGGACTGTGAATTTACTTCAGGAATTATCCTTGGCATGCCATAAACAGGCAAAAGGTTACAGATTCTGTACACATAGTTATGTTTCAAAAGTTGCACAGACTCCTCTTCCAAGATACAGCAGCAGGATTGCATCATTGTGCCAAGGGTGATAAATTTATCACTGCTGTTCCGAATAGCCTTTTGCTGTCTGTTTCCTATACAAATTCAATAGTGGGATTAGCACTGCTAGCATTACACTTTCTCCTACTTCTACTGTCTGTGTAATTAGTCCCTGTGAAATAATTTAATCTTCTAGAAACATGACGGAACATAATACTAAACAATACCTCCTCTCAAGGAAAACTGCAGCCACTGGCAAAGAAGACAGGTGCAGACACCTGTTAATTTCTGTCATCACAAGGAAGGCAGTAGAAGCAGGAGCAAGGGATTATCTATAATAAAGTTACATCTTTCCAACTGTCAGAAAACAACAAAGCAATGCAGACAGAACATTATTTAATGTAGAGGCTTTGATGAGGTCTTGTCATGGTGGATGCATACTTGCCGAACTTACCCAGCTCTACTGGCTGCCTCTGGGGTATCAAGGGAGGAGGTACAAAAAAGACATCCAAAAAAGCACAAGAACCAAAAAAGAACTTGAAGACAGTAATTTTGCAACAATTTATCCATATATAGAGAACTCCAAACTGTTGTTTTCATGTGTTTTAAAAAGCAAACAATCCAAAACCATATGCCATGGTTCTGACACAAAGTATTTTAGAGGCCTGAGACACTTAGAAAATGAAGTAGCATTAACATCCTTGTGTAGAGATGACAGTGATATTGCGAGCTCTCCAAAAGCTATCATCCTCTTTCCTATCAATATCTCAATTTTTGAATCTGAGAGTTCTACAAACAAAATAGCAGTAATTTTGTAGTGGTGATGGCATAGACTGGAGTGGGGTTGTCTTGTTTGTTTTGGTTTTTGTTTGTTGGTTTGGTTTTTTTGCTTTGGTTTGCTTGTGTGTTTGTTTGTTCACATCTGGTGGTGATAACCCCTGCAGATGTAAGCTTTGGCACTACACTCAGAAACAAAGGGCAAAGGAAGCTCCCAAAAGGCCTCATGCAGTCTCCCTTATACATACATTCAGCTTTGGAAAGACTTGTTTCCTAAATGTTATGTTGTCTTCATGTCTAGGGAGATTAGGACCACACATGTATCACGCAGTCACTGTAACTGTGTAAGTCAGGGTCAGCAGAAATGTAACGAACTACCAATTTTGATTAGGAGGTCAGTATTTATTTTTCTATGAGAAAGGGTAAATTCTTATATTTGTCTAGAACAGTCTAGAGCCTAGGGTCTCACTGCTGCTTTGGTGAACAGATGGTATTAGCATAGAGTCATGTTTGAAGATCCTGAAAAAGTTTTTTTTCACTGTACATTATTCACTTCTACAATCTTTATGCAGAAGCCGTTAGGCAGTTTAGTAAGCACTAGAGTCTTCTTGACTTTAGACTGAGGACAAAATTTGACAATTCAACAATCACTTGTCTGAAGACTACTGTCAATAATTCTGCTGAATTTTGCAATCATTTTTGTCTCACTTGTCAGAAAGAACACTAAGGATGTGTTCTGTTAACAGTAGCAAAGTAACCATGAAGGATATAACTGAATGGTGGGTTTTATGTAGAAAATTTTGAGTGGTTGCTCAAAATTTTATTCATATTTTTATAGATCAGCTTGTTGAGCTCAAATGTTTAAACACGTACATCAGTGTTTTCTCTTTCAAGAAATCCAGTATAATTGACAACATCTGACAGACATCTACACTACGTGTTTGCTACCATCTGGTGGCTATCTCCACACTCTGTATTTTTATTTGCTAATTATTTCTGTCCCTTCAGGTAACAGTAGTGCAAAATTTATTTTTAATGTGCCTGTTGTACAGTAATACTTGCAGGCTTGCAGAAGGAAAAGACTGTCACAGAGGCTGTGTCTAATCTGAAACTTCAGGATTTGCTGTGGTACTATATTTTTGGGTGCAAAAGGTGCAAATCCTGTTGATGTGATGTATTTCAAAGGTGATGTATTCTTATTCCCGCTGTTACATTGGAAGTATAGAAACATTTGTTCAATTTCAGTGGCATCCTGTACATACCATCTTTGAACTGCTGACAAAAGGAGATTTGACACAGGTAGCCAGGGAGTTAATGTGGGGAGCAGTCTCAGCCCAAGAGCAAAAAATTAGCTAGCAGCCCTAGTGGAAATACTTTGCTTTGTCTTGGGGCTAAGTCACTGGTAAGGCTGTCACTCTGTATTACCTCCCTGTTGTGACCCGTAAGGTGACAGATCTGTTTCACGCACAGACTCTTGTGCCTCTCAGGCATCAGTCCCAGAAACACAGCATTACCTTCACATAAACAAATATCACTGTATGAGACCTATGCTTTGAGCCTCTGTAAATTAAACAGAATATACTTCTCCTTTTGTCTTACTGTGCTGAATTTATAGGTAGACTGCCTTGCTGGATTCTTCTCAATTTCCCACCTGCATTTCCAAAGTAGTTCTAGCAATTTCCACATAACCTTTATAATTGTTTTCCTTTTTGCCCTGTACTTGCATATGTAGCAGGTGTTGTGTACAATGTAATGCAGAATTCATGTAACATCAACATTTAAATCAGCCTGTGCTTTATAGACGCCTGCAGTGGTACATTCCCCCTCTCTCCCATTCCAGGCTGTACTGCAGTCTAAGAAATGTTCACTAGGCCTCAGCCTTGGAAACATCACCTGGGCTCAGCTCTTCCTGAGCTTACCAGAAACATGGTCTGCTCCCAGGAACTGTCATCTAAGGGCTCCTTTTTTCCTGTGAATAACCTTGGAAAGTATTTTTCTTGCCTCAATGATACAACATTCCTGTTCTCACACATTCAAAGAAAGAGCCGATCTAAACTGTGGCCAGGATGAAACATTATGACTAAAGCTTACTGTCTTGAGACCCTATAAACAGCAGTCCAAACGAAACCCTTTGAGCTTTCCTGGATCTCAGTGGGCTGTGATCAGCAGCCTCCCTCTGAGGGGGAAGCCTTTCTGAGACAGCGAACTCTCAAGTTTGCTGTACTTGGAGGATCACCAAACAGCAACAAGTCTTGGTCTGATGTCCCCACTCCTCGAGGCCTGATCCTTCATTGGTCAGGAAATGCAAAAGCATCTGGAGTTTTTCACGGATCTCCAAGGGGAATTTTTCACAGGTACCTTGTTTGCACTGACTCTTTCTGTCTGTGTTGCATGCATGTGCTCATGTGCAACATCTGAGAGAAATGCTGCTTTCTTAGATGCTTAAGTACCCTGTAAGTTAGGCCTGTAAGTAAGCTTGTGGCTTAAAACTTAACCTTATTTAAACACCGCTAAGTGTTGTTCTTTTGCTAAGTTGCTAAGTATAACTTCGAAGTTATAAATTCGGTTAAATACTGCTAAGACCTATTCCTCTATTAAATTATTAAAGTTACATTATAAATTAAGTTTAAAGTATCATTTAAGTTAGGTATAATTTAAGAGTTCTTCCTTCATTAAATTTTCAAGTTTAAGGTATAAGTTAAGTTAAATTACTATTAAGTTTGAGTGCTGTTAAGGTTTTTGGTTGTGTTCCTTTTTATCCTCGCCCTCACTGTCCTTTGTCACAAATATCTAAACACACCCACCCACCCACCCCCACACACACCCACCCCCACACACACCCACACACCCAACCCCTGGCCATATACATACCCTTAGAGAGTTCTCCATTCATGTCGCTTTTAATTTTGGATTTTGTATGGTTTTGTTGTTCCTTGCTGTGCCTTAACTGTCCTGTAAGTAGTTGAGTGAATCTTGCCAATGAGCTTTGTCGTGATGTCACTTAATATTAAATCTGGCTTTTGATGATACTCTCACCAATAATTTTTTAAGTGATCTCAAACATTTGTTCGTAACAACACCAGAGCCCTGTACCAAGGAGCAAGAATACTGTGCACCACTGGAGCTAGAATAGAGTCACATACACTCTATCATATTCTCTTATATAACGTGAACTCTGGCACTAAGTGGAAAAAATGACCCTTATATGTTTTGTCTTCCTATAAGCTAAGTGAGGCAAATCAGCCAAAACTGCATTCAGTTACCATGTCAATTACCACTGCTCTTGGCTTCAGAATTGCAGTTTTGTATCACTGACAGTTTTTCTAGAAAATACCACTGTTTCCTGGGTAGACATTCAAGACCCTGTGAGAATTTTTTCAACTTTTAAACCTTGTTTTATGTATTGGACTAGCCATGTGGTATCCCTAATAAGTTAAGCCTTTCAGTGCCCTCATTAGGTAAAAACAGCATTATTGTTCTGACTCACTGAAGAACAGAGAAGACTGATTTGCTCTGTAGTTCCACAGCAGAGGTCAGGCTATATCCTTCACTTTATGAATTCCAGTCAAATAGCCCTAAGTTTAACAAATATCAGCCCATGCTCTGGGAAAACAGGTTTAGCCTGTAACCCATGCATGGGACTGTACTCATATACACAAGGTTGTAGCATATGCTTGCAAAACTGGCATCCTTCATTGCATATGCAGCTGATATCACAGAAGGCTGTCCATCAATATAACAACTAGAGAAAATAATGTGCTCCATTCCTTTTACTGGCTTACACATATGGAAGCCAAAAAAAATTGAAGAGAAGGGTCTTACTCTTTTATTTATAATTTTTGAGGAGAAAAGGTTGACTTAATTCTGACTCCATAGGCATCCAAGGTGAACCACCAAGAGTGAATACAGTCATTGCCTGCAGGTAATACTTTTCCCAAGAAAATGGCATCAACCAATACGGAAGATTAACATCAACCAATAAACCTCCTAATGCAACATTTAGAGGCATCTCATGAATGAAAAGCCTATTTCCCAGAATAGGAGATGTTAGCTGCCAAAATACCAAAGACACAGAGAAGAAAAAAGAAGAAAAAGAAGCCAATCAGTGAAGCTGAGAGGTCATCTGGTAAAGATCCAGCTCTCCAAGTCAACATGTTCTTTTCTAAGGTGGCATTTTATTGCTCTTACAGTAGATGTTGATTTTGTCCTAGCAAGACTAGCCTGTCTAACTGTAATTCCTACAGCTGGTCTGGATTTTTCATGAAGCTCTTTGTTTGCATATCAGAGCACATTGGGCCTTTTCTCTGAATGAGGTAGTGCAATTAAGCAAGAGAGCTGACACTGAGGCAACTTCTACAGACCTGAAGAAGCCAGAAAAATGTTGCCATTTGCACAAGTTAAGCCCAGGGGCATCATTCAGAATTGCTCAGAGAAAGTACACAGAATCTGTGACAAGAAAAGAAAACCCCTTTTCGTTGTCTGGGCTTCAGTAATGCACAACTGCAGTAAGATTCCATTTGACAGCTTTTTATTCAGTGTTTCAGCCTGCACTCATTTTTCTTCAAGATTTTTTTGATATATATTTTCAAGGCCAAATGACATCACTAAAGTGTACATCCTGAAAACTGTAGGCCATAATTTGACATTCCGCAGGTGGGTGGCCTATAAGATTTTTTTTTATGATAGGTCAGACCCTGAATGTGGCCAGAAGTCACCACACACTAAAAACAGGCATGCACACATGTTGTGCAGAAGAAGAAAAATCCCACATATTACTTTTTGTCTGCTATTGAGAAAGTTGTTGCAGACATGATCTTTCAGATCCTTTAATATGCTCAGTAGCTCTGAAGAATGTAACATGGATTTCAGATGTCCACCTTTGAAAACAGAAGACAGGAGCAGAGGACATCATCCATCTTTCAGCTGCTGTCTTCAGCATCCCAGCCCTCTTTGGTTTTGGCGTTTAGCTCTGACTTAGTGAAATTTGAAAAAAAAAAACAAAACAAAAATCTCCACTGTCATTCTTTCATGATAATCAAAGGCAGGATCCTCAAACTCTACAATACATGACATTGCATGGTTAAAGGTCAACAGTAGACAAAGATGTCTGGCAATTTAAGTCAGTGCTATGTAGAAAAAAGAGAATGTGTTAAACATTGTACTCCATTTTCACTATGGGAAGTTAGACTCCTGTTTCTTGGGATCTTTAGAAGTAATAGTATAGCAAAACACTTGACTATACTCTCACCAACACATGACTTATGTCTTTCTTGAATACTTTGAATTTTGGTTCCTCTGCTGTCTGAAAAGGATTTTCTGAAATTAATTTTTACATGGGTGTCCAGAGGGTAATCTCAAAACTGAAGAAGGCAGAAGTAGAGGCATAGTGCAGATCAATGTCTGGCTTCATCTCTGATGCCATCAAGAAGGCTTTGGCTTTTTTAGAGATTGAACATCAATGACTGTAGCCTGTTAGGGAGAGATGGGATCCACTTGTCTAAGAAGGGAAAGAAAATCTTTGACAGCAGACTGGTCGGTTTGGTGAGATAGGCTTTACCCTGAATGGCTTGTGGGGTCCAAAGTGGCAATGCTTATGCCTTTACTTCTTCCTGGAGAGTGGGCCATGCCAACCAGTGCTACCTTGGCCTCCTCTCAAATGAGAATCACAGGGCTATTCAGATCAAGGGTGTATATTGTTAAGGGGAATCCTGTTACACCTCTTCTAGGGAACCTAGGTGCTAGATTACCTCCCTGATATGCCTGTACACATATGCAGAGAGCGTGGGGAATAAGCAAGAACAAGAAATCTCTGGGCATGTGTGGCAGCAGCTCTCTGGACACAGTTTGGGTTGAACTGGATGATATCCAGAGCTCTCACAATTCCGTGGTTCTGTGAAATGTTTTAACAATTATATTATACCAGAAAGATGTTAGTAGTTTTGAGGGAAAAGAAGCAGTATTGGATTTTCTAGTTAGATATGTTTTTGAAAGAGTAAGAAGAATTTGATTTCCTTAGCTCACCAGTTGGCAAAAAAAAAAAAAAAAAAAAAAAAAAAGCAGCAGCATCATGTTATTAAATAAAATATAGTTCAAGGTAATCTATTTTGTCCACAAACTTTTTGAGAGTTGCCCCTTCTCTTTCAGATACAAACAACTCAGGAGGTACACCTCCAGAAGTCTTCTGCAAATTGCTTTACTTCTAGACTTTTCAGGGACAGTAGTACATTGCTTCTAGTACTGGTCCCAAGAGACCATGCTAAGACCCTTAATTCTTCTTCAGGGTAACATATGTAGATGTGCCCTTGTGGTTTTGTTAGTTCTTTGTTAAAATGCATGGCTATTTATTTTTTAAGATAATGATACTTTTTTATTAATATTTCAGATCCCACTTGGAAATCAATTAATTCCCTAACTAGTGGGATGTGATCCATTGTGTACTTGTAAGAAAATTTTCCAGTTCTGGTCTAGACAAAGCTATTGTATGAGTTGTTTAAAAAAAAAAATATATATATATATATAATATACCTTGATCAACTTTTAAATAGTCTTCAAAGACAGGAAGAAAACCTCATATTTGGCATTATGTTTTGATATGTAGAAGGCCGCTTTTGTTAAGTTTGTGGTCTTTCTTCAGGTAGAAATTTACATATATATATAAAAAGAAATTATTTTGCTTTTTTTAGCACCTACAATTGCTGCTTCACTAGATTTTCTATACTGCTTAGATTCTGTTTTTTAAACTTCCACTTGCAAAAGCTAAAATGCAGAAACAACATGCAGATTGGGTTGAAAAAGTTGCGGCTGCAAAAAAGAAGATTGTGTGGATGTCATGGCAGGATTCCAGTATCTGAGAGGCCTACAGGGAAGCTGGAGAGGGTCTCTTCATTAGAAACTGCATTGATGTGACAAGGGGAATGGCTTCAAACTGAAAGAGGCGAAATTTAGAAAGGAAATCCTTACAAATAATCAAATCATGAAAGAAATTATTTACTGTGAGAGTGGCGAGTAACTGGAACAGGTTGCCCAAAGAAGTTGTGGATGCATCACTCCTGTCAGTGTTCAGGGCTGGTTTGGAACATGGCTTTGTGCATCCTGGTCTAGTGGAAGATGTCTAGGCCCATGGTCTAGAACTAGACATTCTTTAAGGCTCCTTCCAAGCAAAACAATTTTAAGATTCAACCTAGATGGTGGAAACTCCAGCTGAGTTAATGGCAACCATGTAATAAACAGGCGGAATAAATTTTCTTCTTTTAAAATGAAGAAAATACTAGCATCATCCATTTGGTTGTCAAAATTAGGTATTGAAACAGCCTTCCTGAGTTTTCTGCCGCTCCGCCTCTGATTTCGGACACTCAGCTTCGCCTACGTGCCGCTTTCCAGAACTGAAGCGCCTGTGGTCAAGACAGGAAATCTGGAAGTCAGCAGAAGCGCTGGTGAAGGAATGAGCGGCTGCGGCGGAGGGTGCAGGGTGGCACAGGCCGGTGCAGACACTCAGCCCAGGACACTTCACGGCCGGAGACGCCCGCGGGACGGCGAGGGGCGGGATCGGCCCTGCGCCCCGCCCTGCCCGCCTGCTGCGGCCGCTCTTTGCCGCGGGCGGCGGGGGCAGCGAGAGGGGGCGGACCGGCTCTTGCTCTTCTGCTTGGCGGAGCTGCAGTCGGCGGCACAGTGAGGTGAGGCCGCCGGGCGGGGTGCGAGGCGCCGGGCCGCGGCTGTGCCAGCTGTGCCCCGCCGGGCTCGGCTCGGCTCGGCTCGGCTCGGCTCGGCTCGGCTCTGCTCTGCTCTGCTCGGCCGGCGGCCGTGAGGTCGATGAGGGGCGGCCCCGGCGCGGGGCGTGTGCGGCGGGCGGCCGTGAGGGCGATGAGGCGCGGCTCCGCGCGGGCTCCGTCCCGCGGGCACTCGCCGTTCGCCGCCGGCAGTGCTCGCAGAGGTGCCGGGCCGGCGTGGCAGAGCTTAAGTGGCGTGCTTGCCGGACACTGATAGCGTTTCCTTGTTTCTTCAGCCAGCCTTCCCTCTGAAGGGTCTTGAGCCGGAAACATCTTTGAATATTCGTAGCGGAGGTAGAAATAATAATATGGGAAATCAACGCAGGTGTGAGATACCTCCTCCCGGCTACCTTGCCCAGGAAGGGTCGGACTAGGTGGCCTCCCTTGGTTTGTCGCAGCCGGGCTGGTGACCTGAGATTGTTGACCATCCTCCTCTTCCTTCCGAGCTAGCCCTGCTCTCCCTCCCCGCGGGCAGGGCTGCGGAGGCCTTACCGCTGCTCAGGGGACTTTGAAAAGTTCGTGCCTCCAGAGGCCTTCCCGCCTCTGCTTGGAAAAGTGTTACCCCTGCCTCTTCAGAAATTTTGATTCGGATGTTGGGTACACAGTGGGCGCTGTGTTTAACGCCTACACGCAGGAAGTTTGAGTTGTTTTACTTCATAGGACTCCCTTGTCAGCATGAAGATAGAAGGAGTTCATCAGGTTTTTAGAAAATCTTGCACTTGAATTGACTTTTTTTTTTTGAATGGATTGTCATGTTACATCTTAACAGCACTTTGCTTTTAAAGAACTATTTATATAGTTGAATTTTTTTTTCACTCTTAGTGGGAGGTCTCCATGTTTTGCAGTTAAACCATACGTATAGTTTTGCAGTGGTGGGGAAATGGTAGCAATTTACTGAGTTTTTAATCAAAAATCTAAACTTACTGTAACTCTGTTTCATATCTCCATTTAAGATACGTGGGTGTCCTGTTAATTGTGATCTTAAAAAACTGGTTCATGTTGTATGGGAAATATTTTTATGTATATATTTTGTTGCTGGTATAAGTGAGTGGTCTGACTAACTCTTGAGATAGTTCAGGTATATAAGTTTGCTTGTTTAGTTTTGTTTTCCTACACATTATTTTTAGTGGTAATACTGCTATCTAAAACTTCACCTGGGCAACATGTCCAGGTATGCTAGAACACTTTATCAAGTTATTTTTAGTTAGCCAACTTCTGTCATTGGGATAGATACCTACTTTAAACCTCTAGCTTCTGTTTTGCCACATACCTGTTTGAGAATTTTCTTTAATCAGATAAAGGCCATTGAGGGTGTTTGGTTGTTAGCTTCTTTTAAAGCTGCCATTTGAAAGAGGAGAGAACTTCCTGAGCTGAAATATGATTAGTGGACAAGTGGTAACAATGACCCTATCCTTGGACAGATATTGCATTTTTAGGGTTTTCATAGTTCTCTAATCTATTACTTCTATTTTTAAATGCTTTAGAAAAGGAAGACCTGGCACCTGAATTAACTATTAAATAAATGGTTATTCCTGAGCAGGATGGGAGTGGAGTTGCTGAATGTGTTGTGGTGGAAATGCTGTTCCCTTCTTGTAAAGAATATAGGTTGATAATTTTGGGAAATAGTGACTCTGTGACATTCATCCAAAGTATAGAAGTTTGAGTAGCAGCTGTCGCTGAGTGTTTCAGAGTGTTTTTTCTTTTCTTTTTTTCCTGCAGTTTGTAAATCCCTGTGAAAGGCATATAGGAAGTTTGTGGTCATCAGGCTTGAGCTCAGTGCACAAACTTCAAATCTCCAATGGAAAAATATTTGTTTGATTTTTTTAACTTGCAAATTTGAAAGGAAGAACCCCTCCGACACTGTTGCTGCAGAGGATGATAAGAAATCTGTATGCTCTGATTTGTGACCGTGTACAGTTCTTGAGCCCTGTGTACAGTCTGTGCAACTTTGAAAGCATAAGAGTTGCTGCTGGCTATAGCTGGTTCTCACCATAGGGCTGTGAATAGTGGTACTTGTAAGTAAGATCCTGCTGTGAGTAAGAACCAGCTGGATTTATCTTTCAAAGATAATCACTACTGTGTATTAACCATTTATGAAATGAAAACTGAAAGATTTTGACTCACTTTTTTCTGCACTCCATTTCCGCCCGCTCAAAAAATGGTCACCTTTGTTTTTGGAAGACCAGGTGCACAAATGTTTGCTCTCTGATTCACTGTTTTAAACATTACTAATTTTTCCAATTTCATTTAATTATTTTTAAAATAAAACTCAAGTTCTAATACCTTTTACTCTGATTTAGTTGTATCTGGGTATACATAACTAACTTGTCAATGGAAGAATTTTGATTAACTAGTTTGGTTAATACACTGTGGTTTAATTCAAGCAATCAGACAAAGGAATTTCATTATAATAGCTGAAAAAAAACACAGTGATTTCTTCCAGAAGTTCACTGGGAAGTTGGAAAAGAATTTGCAGTAGGTGGGGAAAGCACCACTCTCTGAGGGGCTCAGTTGTTATGGAGGAAGTTTCTGCATTCTGGTCCAGTCTGGTTGGGATGGGATTGTGTGACCTCTATACTGTGCATTAGCCCTTAGGTCCTTGTTGGGACTTTTTTTCTCTTTTTTTTGTCTCTTGTCTCTGTTTTTTGCAGGGGTTTTAGTAAGGCTTTGTCCTTACTCAGAGTTGCAAGTACTCAGACCTCCAAGAAGCTGTGCCTTCAATTTTCAGTGGCTGCTTTGTCTGTGGTCTGTCTTTAGATGCTGCTCTGGCTTATACTGGCTTTGTACCACGCAGTGGCTGGATGGTGGAAGAGGTGGTTGGTAGGCAGGTGTGCTGGCTGGGGATAAGGGAACATTTTTCCTACACTGTCTGCTGTGTGTCTATTGGATTTTTCACCTTTTCTGGTTGTTTCTGCTTGGTGGGTCTTAAGGAAGTACACAGAGCTGAACCCTGCGAGCAGAGAGACTTGGCTTTCCTTCTGGGAGTCTGAAATGCACCATTCTGTTTTGTCTTTAGAACTAGTGTATTGGTCTTGAGGCTTGGTTGGCAATGTTGTTGGTTATCAGTAGTAAAAGATTGCTGGATACCAGATATCCTACTTCAGCTGGGTACTATAAAAAGAATTACTTACTTTGGGGGGTAAAAGTATGCTGTGTGTTAATGTGCTTGAATATCTCAGTCTAAAACATCTCCTTCTCAATAAGCACCACTAGGTTGGAAACACAGAAGGATGAAATCTTCTGTTCAGAAGTCAGGAATTTTATGAATATGCTTTTTATTACATCGACCATGGACATTGTTGGATTTCATCTTCAGTAAAATTACTTTCTTACCCATAAAATCAGAAACTTATTTGAAATCCAACTCAAATAACTGTGCCAGACCAGATGTTTCCTGGAAAACAGCATGTGCAAGCAGATTTTCATGTCGAAGTGCTTATTGAGCTGATTTGCTTATCTCTCTTCCAAATTATGTGAGTATGTGTACCCATGGCAGAAAGTTAAACAGTTTTTATTTTTTAAACTAATGAGAAGGGGAATTTTGATATTGCAACTGAGGTAAAGTTCTGGGTCTGCAGTATGCAAACAGAAGAGCCTTCTGTATCTTTCATGCCTTTCCTCTTCCTTTTGCTTTTCCTTCTGTTCAGTATAAAAATATATTCCTAATTAATATAAATGATTTAAAGGTAAACAACACTGCTCTTTTCTAGAAAGAGCAATGTACTGAAGTCAAACATGCTTTAGTGAAACCAGCACTTATTTGCCTGTTTGTTTATAACAGGTGAAAATAGTAGAAAAGGTGCTGATGCTGCCAGATTTGTCTACTATTTAGGTGTATTGGCACTTTTTAGCATGGTTTTGTGCCTGTGCTTTAAGCTGCATGGAGAACTCCTCATTCTTTCCTTGAACAATATGGTTGCTTTACCTCTGAAAATTTTTGAGCTAAACAGCTAGTCCCATATATTTATCTAGTAGATAACTACAGTGCAAGCTGGTACTGCTGGTAATGTGAACTGTTTTCTCTATTTCTGACAGCTATGAGGAAAATACCAGTTATTTTATTCAAGTCACACTTAGAATGAATCACTGCATCTTGGCAGTGCTCTTTGTAGTTTTTCCATGTGTCAAGTGTACCTAATATTACAGCAAACAACAAGATACAGATGACTTCATAATGGGTTCTGACAGACCTTTTTTGAAATACAGTATTGTATTCTGGTATGCAAAATTAAATAGATTCTCTTGTTCTTTGCTGAGATTGCAGTGCTAACTCCATTGTGCCCTTTGTGCTCTCATTTTTGCTACTCTGGAGATTGGGGGTTCTTGGTTTTCAGGGGTCATGAGTAATACATGGTGACTCTGTACTTCTCAGGTGCTTCTTTTAGGATGACACAGTAGGATAATAGTCTGTGCAAGATGTATGTGTTTCTGCAATTCATAGCTTTCTACTGGAAATTTGTGCATGTCTCTGTGTGTGTTTTAATCTACTGCGTGTTAATTTTTTGCATTACAAGAAAAAAACCCAAACAACACGGTTCCTCTCCTTGCCTTTGCTTCTTAGTGTTGACCTTGCATCATCTGTGTGTAGCCCTGTGGGTGTCCGCTGGAGCTGTGCTGCATGTGTCCCTTTGCACCTTAGCTGAGTTTTCCTTTAGGCAAGAAACTCAAGTCTCAGGTGCTGGACTTCTTTGGATTGTTTTGTGGTGTGTGTGGGTGTTTATGAAGAGGCAATATTTTCAGGAAGCTGCATTTTACTCTTATATCCTCTGTATGTTCCACCCTCAAATACAAATTAGGAAACTTTTCAAATGAACACACGGATTTGAAACCTTTGTGAATCTCGCAGTATTATGCGCTGTCTGCTGAGAAATGAGAATTATACTCTATCTTGACTGCAGAGAGGGAATTTTGCAGAGAATGCATGTGGACACTTAGGTATACGTGAGCTGTTGAAGGACTTAAGTGCTGGATGTACAGTAGAATTTGCATTTCTGGGACCTGCCAAGTGTTGGCATCACATTCTTCCCCTGTGCTTGCAGTGTATGTTCACGTATAAATCCTTTGAGAGTTGCTACCATTTATTAATTTTTAAAACATTTCCACTTGTGTGTTGCAATAGTAGGGAAGAGGTTGCTTTGCTTAAATATATGTACCTTGAGAGCTTGTACAGTATATTACTAGTAAATGTATACATTTTGGATTTAACTAGTGTCTTGTGATCATATATATTTGCTGACTGCCTGGTCTTCTGTGCTTATTTTTTCTGTCTTTTGACTGTTGGAGTGCAGAAAGAAAAAAAAGTTAATCTCAGTTTACAAGGGAGCAATCTTCTACAAACTGCAGCCAAGATTCCTTGGAGTTTAAGGATTCATGAAGCTAGGTGCCATTAGGCTCATTAAGACCAGATTTCACCACACCATAAAATCAATGTAGCTTATTTCAAAGAGAATTGCAGCTCCCCTTTGCCCCTGCCTATTTTTTAAGATGGTCTGTTTCACAGAAATAACACAAATCTCAATAACAACCAGTAGTATCCCTGGTACTGCTAATTCATTATTTATTTTCTGTAGGAGCAGAGAAAGCAGCTGAGCATCAAAATGGAGAACACTTAATGCAATGTAACATTGAAATCAGTGGAGTGGCTGCTCATATTTCTATTAATTGTTATTTTTAGGTTCTCTTTTAAATAACTTGGTTCAGTCTTATTTATGTATTTATTTACAGGCTCAGGAATAAGAAGTTAGAATAGTAGTGCCAGATGGAATAATTTTAGAAAGCAAATTACTCTTCAAAGCGCATTACACTTCAAACAGAAAGACTAAATTAATTTTCTGAGTAAATTAGGTAAAAAGCAATCTGTTCTCTAGCCCAGTGTTGTCTGCATGGATTTTTGGGTAGATGTATGATAAAAAAAATGGCTGGTTCTGTTTATTGCATTATATTGTTAGGAGTATTCAAGACATCCCCCTCAAGAGCACGTGAAGCTTTATGTACAAGCTGATAGTGTACATGCTAAGATGACCTTTCTTTGTCTTTCAGATGGAAATATCTGGACAGGTCAACACCAGTACATTTACCTTCCTTGCTCGGTGTAAGCCTATCAGCTGACAGCTGTTGCATTACTGCAAACAGTAATTCAACAGCTGTCAGCTGATAGGCTGTATTATACATTATTGTATGTATGAAATAGCTGTGGTTGGGGATGCAGTATAATGTGCCCTTTTTAATTTGCAGGTTTCCGTATTTGATGTGATTAGTCGGATTTGTTCTCTTCTTGGAATGGTAGGACTAGGAAACAGCTGTCGCGGGATGAAGTCTCCACCGCTCCTCGTGGCTGCGCTTGTGGCGTGCATAATTGTTTTGG
The DNA here is from genome assembly GCA_024362935.1 of Setophaga petechia. Taxonomy (NCBI): domain Eukaryota; kingdom Metazoa; phylum Chordata; class Aves; order Passeriformes; family Parulidae; genus Setophaga; species Setophaga petechia. The sequence goes on along the minus strand of JANCRA010000004.1, from coordinate 24,795,590 downwards.
GTTTCAATTACTGGGTTGCAAGTTCTCGCAGCGTGGATCTGCAGGTAATGTTCCTTTTGCTCTGCATGTCACTTTGTGCTTCGAAACATAGTTCGCAAGAAGGATGTTTCTCCATCATGGGGCAAGCCAGGAACTTCAGCTTGTTGTAGGAACTTGCACAAATTTTACAGTCGTTGCTTATCAGTAGTGGGGAAATGGAATGAATGCCTACTTGTACATGAGAGGAACACAAAACTTGAACACACCTGCATGTGTGATAGTTGTTACTTCTGCTCTGACAAAACATTCAGCTGTCTTGTGCCGTTTCACATTAAAGATGTGATAAACGCCATCCTCTTTTGTCCCCTCCCAAGCAGCCTCAACTTCCTTGCCATTGTGGCAGTATGCAAAGCAGAAAAGGCCTTGGCTTTTGCAAGCCCTGCTCAGCAGTAACAGAAACATGTTTATATTATCAACCCTGTGTTCATCACAAATCCAAAACAGAGCCCCATACCAGTCACTGTGAAGAAAATCTATCTATTAACTCTATCCCAGTCAAAACTAGCACACTGATATTCCTAGATTTGTCTTTGTACATGACTGATGGCATTGTATGCATACTGTACAAGGAAATCTGGCTTGTTCAGAAGCGAAATCTGAATTTGTGTTTCTTAGTGATCTTTCTGAAGAAGGACATACAAGTCACATGTGATAATTAACTTGCCTGATGATAACTATATTTTTCTGATGATAACTGTATTTTTGTGGCTGTTGAGCTTAGGTTTTAATCCTTTCTGGACCATTTGTTCTGATATAGGATATGTGAATCAAGTTTCTGATTTGTGACAATCTCTGCAGGACAGTTATTTTTTTCCCCTCTTTTTTTTTCTTTTTTTTTCCTTTTCTTTTGTTACAAGCTGACCTAAAAACGAACAACATGTTGATTAAACATGGCTCATGAGAGCTCCTTCCCAGTTTATCCAGTGAATTTGCATGCTCTTTGTAACTGAGCCAAATTTTAGTACTGAGTGGACAGTTGAGTACTGTCAACAGGAGTTGAACTCCTGTTTCTTTCACCTCAGAACAGGCAGTATTCAAACAGGGCACTTAGGTCTGGCCCTGTGGTTAAGGGTGTGTCTTATGACTTCTGAGACCCTGGTCATCCCTTGCTTTCCCTTCAGTCAGTGGCCTCAGGATGGTGGCTACCAGTGGGTAGTAACTGTGTCGGTACTACTGAAGTGTTGCTGCAAAGCCATGAAGCAACTGATTGTGAGAAAAATATGCCACAGATTTATCTTGGTCTCCATAACCTAGAGATACAAGGTCCTCAGATACTACTACAGGTACACTGTACCATCTTACACATTTCTCCTAAAGTTAGCCTGAAAATTACTTCACTTTGGCATGGTCACACAGTCTGAATGGAATAAAAGCATAGCTGAACATGGATGGAGCTTCTGAAGCTCTCTCTAGACCCATTTTTTGTTGGCAAGACTTTGCAGCTGTTATGACTGAAATGGAAGGGTGTTTTTCCTTGCTATTCCAGCTGAACTGCAAGTAATTTTCCTTTTTTTTTCCTCTGGCTCCTCTCCCTTTTCTTTTTTTCTGTGGCAGAGAGGCAGGGTAGGTGGGACATGACATGCTACATACTGTGGTGTAAGGAGATTTGGAACATTTTCTTGGAGTCTTGGAACATGCACAGTTTTTATTGTATCAAATTTTTAGTCCACCTGGAATCACCAGGTCTTTTTTCATTCTGTTGATATCCCCAGCCCCCTGCATGTTTTTGGACTCCTAGCTGCTGCTGAAGAACAATTTTAATCCAAAATGTTTAGAAACAGTGTCCTGCAAAACTAAATTGCAAAAAAGAAGGGCAGGGGAAGAAGGAAAGAATGTGAAAACATCAGGCTTGATTCCCTAGCTTATGTCTCTTACAGGATGTGATGGTGTTGAATTTTCTTCTGACTGTAGCTGTTCTTTGAGCAGTCAAGAAGAATGATGATTTTCTGTTTATGAATGAATGGATTTTTCTCATTTATATCTTTGTACAATAGCCATATGTGAATTGGTTGTGTAAAAGTTGGGCAGTGTTGTCCTCCCTCTACTCTTTTCTAGCTCTTCCAGGGAATCAGATTGGTTTGAGAGCTGAGTTTCCACACTGAGTTAGTTTGGGGTCAACGCTGAGAAGTGTAAACCTGTCAGAATTGTATGGGCTAAATTAAAAAAATTGTTTGACCTTGACTTTAGAAAGATTGTAGCATTTAATCTTTTTTATGTTTATGTTTTGGATGTTCTTTTATGCTTAAGTACTGAGCTTTTAATTTTTCTCATCTTCAACAGAAATTTTAGAGTCTTTACAAAATATGCGCTCCTGTTAATTTATGTAAAACTACGGAAGCGTGTGTCTATGTGTATGACTAGTTTCCCTGGCTGACACAGGACTTTCTTGATGTCTGCATTGTTAGCACTGTAAAATTTGCTGTTCCTGGAATATATTGGACAAGATTCTGGCAAGGGGCAAGCATTTTTGATTGCTTTGGCTAATCTGCTCTTCCTCAGGGTCGAATCATGGATCTGGAAGGCAAAGTCCGCCGGGCAGCAGCGGAGAGGGGTGCTGTGGAACAAAAAAAGAATGAATTCCAAGGGGAGCTAGAGAAGCAGCGACAGCAGATTGACAAAATCCAGTCCTTGCACAGCTATCAGATGGAAAATGCGAACAGAATACATCAGGAAGAGAAGGTAGGGCTTTTCCTAGCCACAGTTTTCTGTGAGACTGTAGTTTACCAAGACACATTCTGCAGTGGGAAGTGGTGCTCATGTGTTGCAGCTTACAGACAATGCTGGTGTGGCAAAACATTTTATATTGTATGATATTGAGAAAATGGACCTTGAATGGACATTTTAGCATTTGTTGTATAATTTTGAAGTGCTAAAAGCTGCAAGTAACAGCAGTTCTGAATAAAACTCTTATCCTCTCTATAAATCATTACCATACTTGGATTGTCCCTTCACTTTCTTTCCTGTATAGTAATGTTTTAGAAATTAGGAAAAAGAGGAAGTTGGATGAAGACATATATTCCCAAATATATGTGTAAGCAGAAGTGGTTGACATTTATTTCTAAATGCTTTACAAATTTTGTGGCATCTTGGCTTTCTGCCTCAAAAACTTAATGGTATTGGGAAGATATGAGAAGGTGAGACTTTCACGGCGGTGCTCCTGACAGTTCAGCTTCACCAGGAAGATGGTATTCCTTTGTGAAGAATGTGAACAAATCTACTTAAATAGCAGTGTGTATGATTCCTGCTGTGTAGTATTTTGGAAACTGGTTTGTGGTGTATTTTCCTTGTGTTGCAGATACCATTTTGATTGCAGTTGCTAGTCAGTAATATCCATTTTCTCCCTATTCGCAGAAGCATTTAGTTGAGAGTATTCAATTGCTTCTCCTATAGTCTCTTGACTGAAGTTTATAGTTCAGCTTTTCAGGACTATTACCTTCAGAAGGCTGAACAGTCATATCTTGTGATGGTAATAGGTACTCTTCTGGTAGCAGGTTCACTGTAAGGGAATGGTTTGCTTCTCTGAATGTGTTGCCTGAGAAAAATATAACCAGATTAATCTTTGAAGAACTTAGAGGAACAGAAATTGATTAAAAATGGAAGGTAGAATGGGTGCATCAATGTCATATATCATTAGTTTATTTTGAAATAATCTTTACCCCGAATCTTCCAGGAAATAATAAACTTTTTTTTACTTCTTTTGAGACAAACTTGTATCCTTGATAATTTCTTTCTTCTCTCTGTGTTCACTCCTTGCATATACTTTTAAAAAGATGAGGTTTAGTTTGTCTATTTATTTTTTCAATGTGTGCATTTTTAAAAAGGTATCTCAGAATATTCAGACAGTATTCAAGTAAGTAATCAAATCTTGTCACTTCTGCCTCCTGTTATTGGGTGCTGCTACTGAATGCTGTGGTATTTCTTGCTTTCTGCTTCAGTCCTACAGGGAGTGAAAACACATGCGTGGGTGGAAAAAATAAAATTCAAAGGTAAGAAAAGGGCAAATGTAATGGAGTATTATGCTTCCTTTCTATAGGCAGATGTTGCCAGAGCTACTAAAAGACACTGAAAGAGCTGGCCAGAGAATTTTCAGCACAGGCTAGCAATAGGAGCAGATGTTGAGAGATGGTGACAGGACCTCATCCAGGAGTTTTAAGAAAGTTTAGTGAATGACATGTTGCTTCTGCCAAGCATGATGTGCCATCTTTTTGCTTCAGATTTCTGGCATCAGATGAGTGTTAGGTGGCAGCACACTATCCACTTTCTTTGTGGTGTTTTTGAGCCTAGTGGCATACAGGAACTGTTCATAAAATGTGGCCTCCATGCCAGGAGAAGTAGTAAAAGGTATTTTACAGAACTAGAACTGCTGTTGGACATGGGGTGGAATGTGGTGTCTGGGGAAGAATCAATGTGGCTTCTGGAAAAGAAAGTCTTTCTTCTGAGTTATCTTGGAGTTTTCTCCTGAAAGAGCTGGTGATAAAGGCGAGGGAGAGAAGTGAACGCATTCACACGGAGTTGAAGTGGCTTGTAGAGGTATTATGCAGCCGTGTGGTCAGACAGCGGTATTGCAAGGGTGAATGACAAGGCAAAAGTTACAAAGCAGCTTAGAAATACACTGGGTTGATTGTTGTACTGTGTGTGGGGGGGGTTACCAGCAGAGTTTTGAAGTGCTGTGAAAGGCATAGAGACGAGAGCAAAGGTCACCAAATCTGTGCAGTAGTTTCTCTATAGGAATCCAGAGTGTCGTTTACAGGCTGGACAAGGGTCAGCAGAAGAGAACCATCACAGGTCATCTTCAGGATTCCAAATGGTACAGAAAATGTTTGTGGCTGGAGAGGGAAGGCAGGGTTGTCCTGCATTCACTGATGTGCCTCAAATGCCATCATCAAATTGTAGTTCAGACTGAGTGGAAGGTAGTGCTCTTCATGCAAAGGTGGTGAAGCTGCAAGTGTGTGGCATCCATAATACCCAGTTACAGTGGGTCTGTGTAGGTTAACAAGCAACCAGATGGCCTTGGACAAGCACCTAACCCAATTCCAAGGTGTTTGCTCTATCTTCATGTGTTCCTCAGACAGGCAGCTGCTGCTTGGAAAATACTGTGCTTTATGGCTGCCTTGGAATTCATTTGGCATTTCAGTGTTAGAGGTGGAATGCTGGAAAAGCTAAATTTTGGGGCCAATGTAGTTGAAATTCCTGCCTCCTAAGTGCTTTTTTTCTCTCTACAGTTGTTCAGTCTATAAAGCTTGCTTAGAAACCCCAGGAAGTGATACCCTAGGGGAGTGGTGCATTCGACTAATTTCCTGACTTCTGCATTCTGTGACTGGAGAAGAGCATGTGTCTCACTCAGTAGCCTGAAGTGTTAGGGTGAGCAGGTATGTGCCTGTGCACCATTTTGCATCAAATTCAAAATTTGTTTTTCTTGTGACACACAAACAAATATCCTATGGATATGCTGTTTGTTTTCCAACTCTAGTTTAAGAGTAGGGAGAGCTGTTTTGCTGGAAAGCTGTGCATTTGTCGAAAGAGGACATCAGCCAAGTTGCTATGGATTCATCCACTGTAATTCAGGAATGCCTCTGATACGGTGGCAGGGAAGAGAGGGAAAGCTTTATTCTGCTCACTAATGACCTTTATTGGAAGAAGCTGTCTAGGATCAGAGGTTATTTTACAGAGGGATATGGAATATAAGAAAAGACAGCATCTGAGTGATTTTTTGTTTGTGTGTATCTCTGTCCACGTATAAATGTGTTTTGTATGTTCATATCTTGTGTATATAGGGTATGTAGGTATATACAGGATAGAAACATATATCCTTGTTTTTTGTCTCCATAGATTATAGTGGAATTTAGGATTCCTGGGAGGCAAGTAATGAATTCACCCTTCCTGATTGTGGAAAGCTTGCTCCTTGAACTGAACTTTTACTCTGTGAGGATTAGTGGCCAGTATTTACCTAGTCAGGAAGAATGAATGCAAATCTAAATCTAATAGGTTGAGACTCTCAACCCATTTTACAAGCATTGTACAAACTATAACTAACTAGAGATCTTCAAGTCATAAATAAGAGTTTGCTTAGTTCTTGCTGTTCTTAAAGAAAAATTAAAATGCTTTCAGCAGTTCTGTAGGAATGACTGGTCCCTCTCAAACCTCCCACTTTTTGAGGAAGAAATTACAGTTCTTTTGTCTGTAGAGGAAACTCACATATGAGGCACACTTAGACAATCTGGACTTCTAACCAGGAGCAAGTCACAAGTAACATTTGAGACATGTATAACTGCAGTTCATCTCTGCTCGCTGTGTCTTATTACTCTGCTGATAAAACACAGAATAATTACAGTACTGATTTACTTTCATCCCAAACCAAAACACCAGTAAGGTGTTTTGCCCAGTTAAAGTCATTGTCACTAGCAGTGCAGTAATCACTTTGAGTTAATTCTGCCTTCTTTTGTAGTAGAGCTGTCTCTGTGCTACTTGAAGGATGAGGGCATAGAAGGTTGGTAGTCTGAGCCTGTTATACTGTGTGGACTCACCATTCACTGGGGCAGTATAGTTCTGGAAAATTACTGTTGTAGTTATTTTCTTAGGTCTGAGTGTGTATGAAACACTATTTTTAAAAAACCTGCTTGAATTTTTAAGGATTAGTGGAGATTTAAGAAATGGCTTCTGCAAGTTCATGCAGAAGTAGAATCATGAGACCAAGTAGTCTTGCTTGAACACTCAATAACAACAGTTCAGGAGTGCAAAAAGCTGTTTCTATGTTTCACATATTCTGTGTGGTTGTTATTCAGGATTTGTAGCTTCTGGGATTTACAGAGCCATAGAAGTCTCTTTGAGGAGCATAGCAGGGCAACAATGTGTTTAATATCTCTGAAATGCCTGAGTATGATTTTGCAGTTGGTAGTTTTCTTTGGATTTACATAAATCTTCTCCAACCCAAATCTTGTTTTACTGAGAAGGGCCAAGATTTATATGTTCTATGTGAAACATGTCACTGTCCTGTTGCTCAGTATCTTTTAACACTGGCCACAGCTGCTCTCTGGTCCCCTCCCTCTGGGAAAATTTCAATTACCAGCAGTCTTCTGACACAAAGTACCTATTGGTATGCAGGGAGTCGACTCCACTCAGAAGGAATTACAGTAGTGTGTAGGAGAGAGTAGAAAGCTACCTTTTCCTTTTCACAGAAGGCTATATATATTTTGGTTTTTGATTATTTTTTTTTCCAACCCAAACAGTGCTGCATGTTCTAGTTTTGGAAATGTTTTAAGGTAGGGAAGCACTGCCTCATGTCCCCTATGTGCCCCAGCACAATATTACTAAATTATCAAGGGAAATCAGTATGCTTCCTCATAACTGGTACAGCCGAAGTCTAGAAGATCACCTCTGTTCAAAATATATCTTCACATGGGGGAAAGGAAAAAAAAAGGTGGTCTGAGGCTAGCTAAACTAGAGAGGGAGAATTTAGTGCATATGTAGTTTGAAGTTGACTATTGGAATGTTGCTACCTCTTCACAGCTAAATGAATGGACAAAAAGTCAGAAGGTGCATTAGATATACCTGTGGAAGTTTTATATTAATATTCTCATATCATATGATTTTGCTTTTCTTAATTGCCTAATATTTGGATTTTGTTAAATGTAAAATGAGGGAAAGTGAATAAAGTGAAGTGAAAGTCCTGTAGTTTCATGGGGCTTTTTTTCTCCAATCTACTTGCTGTTGCCCAGTACCTGTAATAGTAATTTTGTATTCATGTGTGTCACATACCACCCTCTTGTGCATAAACATTAAGAAACTAATTTTGCAGTTTAGGTGGTTTTGAAGGCAGAACTGCAACGTGTCATGGTGTGCATGTCCTTGTGCCCTCTGCAACAAAACAGAACCTAGATTGCTTTTACCACAGACTGTGATACAAGGTTGAGTCTCAGACTTTTGGCGAAACTGCTGTCTAGAAACAGAGGTGGTTTTTTGGGTTTGGATTTTGCTGAGTGCATGGGTTATTCATTTGTTTGGGGTTCTTTTGTTGATTGGGTGGGGGTTTTTAGGTTTATTGAGGAAAAGTGCAATTTCTGAATGGAATTCCTTTTATTGGCACATAGGTTTCAATGAACAATATCTCCTCCATTTTGAGTTCGAAATTTTTCTAAGGCTTACTTAATTGATGTGCCTCATCTGAAGTATAAGTGAGTGTGCAACACAATGATCAATTTTAAAGATAAATATTTCCTTAAAACCATTTATATTAACTTTTTCCCCATACACTAATACATAGTTTGGCTGTTAGTCTCTTGGCCTGGAACCAAAAAGACTTTTTGTGGTAAGTTCTCATATTTTAACACCAGCTGGCAAGTAAATATCATGCAGACACTTCCTCACTCTCCACATCTCCCTCTAGATTTTTGAAAAAAACTCTGTGTTGAGGTAAGAACAGTTTGATAACTGAGAGGAATAAAACCCAACAGAAACAAGATATACACAGTGTTGCTCAGCACTTGCTGTATGGTGCTGCCCAACTTGCCCCCAATAGCTATATCAGTGCCTCCTGGCCCGCTCCCCCACTTTATGTCCCTATGTTCTGTGGTAAGTAATGTCCCTTTGGCCAGTTTGGGACGCCTGACAGAGCTTCCCCCTGGTTTTTCTTGTGCACCTGCTGGCTGGCAGGGCATGGGAAACGGGCAAATCCTTGCCTTAGTGCAAGCACTACTGAACAGTAACTAAAAAATGAGTGTGTTGCCCGCATTATTCTCATGCTAATGCCAGGGTAGTGTGGGGAGTTGTGGGAGCATGCAAGACAGAACCGCTGTTTCTCTTTGCTGGAAGGACTTAAATCAGTTTAAGTTAATAATGAAATAAGTGCCCTCCTTTTCTCTGGTTAATTACAAATGTCTGTTTCTGCATGTATAAATTTTACCTTCCCATCCTGCTTTTTTTGACAGTTGGTTTTTTTTTTACCAGTTGAGTTACTGATTCTGTGGCTTATCTTTGTCTCCTTTGTGCTGTATTTGTGTATGCAAAGCCCCTTTTTTCTTAAGTTTTAGTGTTTATGCTTATCAAACTATTTCCTTTCTTTTTTCTGTTGCAATTATGCTTTTATATACATGCTCGTTATGCTTTTACATCCATCACATACAGTCAGTGTTAGAAAGGACATATGTCAGTTCAGTGTGCTTGGGTTAGCTTGGTTCTTGATAGTAGCAAATGCTGGATGAGTTACTGTAGTAATACCTCCAAGGAATATGTGTATGGAGAATACTGTTCGGCATTATTCAGATCAAATGCATTCACATAGTCCAAAGTATGTGCTCAAAAAAATACTTCAAATAATTTATCTCTAAGCTTCCTCATGCATATTTTTGCATTATGCTTTATTATTTTTAAACTTTAACTTTAGCTTAGTGTCTCTTAACTGGAATAATACTTATATAGACATGTTCTGTGGTGAATAGTAAACAAGTCTTCATCATTCTATTATTAAAAAATTTGCTGTACAGCTGGAGCAATTTGTTTCCCACACTACTGTTGGAAGTGGGACTTTTGAGTTTTGATGTCTGAAGCGCTGCTGTCCACAGCATTGTCTCCAATCAAAAGATTTGGTTTTTTCCTCTTTGGTAGTCATAAAGACTTCTGTGCAAACATGTTTACAAATAGAATAAGCTGGTGCTATATTATAGATTTACTGTATCACAGAATATCAGATTTTGGTATGGTGATAGGGGGATTTTTCGAAAGCTGGATTTTTTGCTCCTGGGGATTATAGCTATTGTTTTGTCGGCTAAATGAAGTTTAAAATGTGATTTTCTTTCTAGAACTGAGTATTGGCATGTATCTGGTGAGTACTTCCCGGCAGTTTTCATTCTTGACCAGCATAAAAACCCGAAAGTAAATAATGTTTGCTTAATTTACAGCCACAAGGTGAAAATTAGTTAACAGTTGAATGATAGGAGGAAGAATGGAAGGCCTGATGTTACTGACTTAGTGTGATTGGAAGGTGGCAGTTGCAGTACTGTGCTGTAAATTATTAAACAATGTTTCCTGCTCAAGTTAAACAGCTAACTAGGATTTAACAGTTTTTGCCTGGACTGTTGCCCTCACATTCAAGGAGATAGGTGTGGCATTGCCAAAAGGAAGTTTTATATGTAATCCATAAAGACCAAGGCAGACTTATTTTTTTCCCTGTTTTGATTCAAAGAGACTTTTTTTAATGTGGAAAGTAATTTTTCTTACTTCAGCTAATCACAGTTGTTATTATTGTCCTAATGTTCAAAACATTTAACACTTGTATGTTTTACTGTCACATAAGTCATCCTGGCATTTAGGAGTTCGATTTTAAGGACCCCCCCCATTCACTCCCACTCATCCCTCCCCTTTCCCCCCAATAAATAGAACCAAAACCAACAAAGCCCCACAAAAAAACTCTAAGAATAGAAAATTATAAATTGCTCTATCATACTGATTTTTCTAGTCCTCTGATAGTTTCTGGTAGTGGCCAATGCTGTATTATCCTGAAGGTGATAATCCTGGAACAACCTGACTACATTGTCCACACAATAGCAAAACTTGGCATTTCCAGTGAAGCAATTTATTTCCTTTTCCCAATAAACCAGTGGAAAAAAAAAAGAATTTCTTATTCACCTATCCTATGAGAAAGAAGAGGGAGAGATAAATGGTCCTACATACAAGTCGTTACTGTTTTTTAAGTTTCTTTTTGCTTCAGCATGACCTTTTTTCTTGAGGTTTCACGGTGGTGTTCATAAAACAGCTGTACATATAGAATGGTGTAGAAATACTTAGCAAGAGCTGAGTGACCACTCCGTGAAGTGTGACTCTTTAAAGGGTCCTTCAAAGACAAATCTACTACCCTGCTGGGTCCTGTTCCACTCAGATTTATTGAAGGCTGCACTCATGCAATCAGATGGCTCTCATTACTGTAGCCTTGGGAAGAAAGGCACCAACAATGTTGTCAGTGTTTCAGGATGACTTGTGCAGACAAAGTGGATGCTGCAACTTCTTTTTGGGTGTGGACGTACACACACATCAATACAAGAGCACAAACTTTGGGAAACAGAGGAGTTGATTTTCTGGGACCATTGAATAACCCTGAGGTTTCCCAGGACAAGGATAATAGGGGAACTGACAATGAAGCCTGAGAAGACTGGACTGGATTGTTTCTGAAGAGTCAGTGGATCTCTTTTTTGTATTGTGAAGAACGCTTGTGCATCAGACTTGCTAAATGATGCATATGAATCTGAGTTATCCTGGCATCTGCCTCACAGGAATCATTTCACTTAGCTGTGACTTGATTCAGTTTTCATGTGTTTTGGGGAATGTGTGTATATGAAATGGTAGATGGAGATTGATGAAAGAGAATAGACGAAACCTGTTCCTATGTTGACTACCTCTTCAGAATGAGAGGAAGAACAAAATGAAGGAGTGGAGGAAGGCCTCTCCAACATGAAAGCAATCGAGAAGATAGGTAGAAAAGGGATACAATGCAAGGGTTTCACATTGCTTTCATAGACCTACTTTATGCTGAATGATTAATGCTTTCATAGCTCATCTTTGCTTGCCTGAATGCATGTGTATTGATTCCTGAGTGAGAGGGTAATTGATTGTGAGCTGTGATGTTGTATTCTTCCTTCAAGAGATAAATAAAGTCTGGCTGTGACTCCAGTCATGAGATGAAATTAGAATAAAGCGACAAGCAATTTTAGTATCTATAAATTCCTTTAAATTCTTCCTCTTTTCATTTGTGTGGTGATATCTTCCCTCACTCCCCTATACTGGAAAATCTGGGTTAAAGTGAATGTTGTTTGCAATAGGAGATCTCTAAAGCAGCTAAAAGGTTTTGTTCAACTGTGACACTGTCAGAACTGTGGCACACAAAAAGTAGATCTTGTTACAAGTGCTTTGATAGGTGTTGTTTATAATGGTAATACAGGTCCTTTAAAACACTGGGGTTTTTTCTGCTTCTTTCAGGCAGTGCTGATGAGTAACATCACACTAAATGAGCGACTGATTCAGAGTCTACGAGGTATGTTGTGGTACCACTGTGACTCTCATACTGATTTTTAGGCTCCCTGTTTTTAAGACTTCCATTTTTCTGTGTTCTTTTGAGAATGCTGCCTTTCTTCAAGTCATGGGGGTGGTACAGGAGCTGCCATGACTTAGATATTTCATCTGCATAGTTCCAGTTAAGTGTCAGTCTAATCTGCCACAATAGTAGGAGGATTTGTCCATGTAGTGCTTGATGTAGTGCTCCTGACTCTTATGATAGAATATGAATTGAACTAAGTTACTTCATTTTTTTTCTTCATTTTACCTGGCAACATATTCTTGCATTCTTCCCTGAGGTGTGGGGTCATGCATTTTAGCACCAGAGGAATTCACAAATCCTATATTAAATAAAAAAAGTCAGTCTAATTAATTTCTAATCATGGTAGTGCTTCAAAATTGTTGTTAGCAATGTATTCTGGAGGTACTTGTGAATGAATCCTATGTGAAGAAGTGTGTATGTTGTGGTATTGTCTTCTGATGCCATCTCACAGGGGTTTCTATCAGGAAGAAAACACTAAATCATAGATGCCTCTGTTGCTAAGGAACATGGGTATACCTTACATATTATTCAGGGAAGCATTGCAAGCTTCATAGATGTGAACGCTGTTTTATATTGTGCTGTGATTATGATTTCACAAATGTAAAGGTTTTCCAGACTGCAACTTAGCAGGGTTTGCAAATCAGTTCTGTGTATTCCTTAAGAGGAGAAGTAGGTAAAAATATGTATTATGCTGTTTTGCCAATATATTATGCTGAAAGGTTATTCTTACCAGATCCCATGCACCCTTGTTGAATAAATTCAGTAATTATCTATGCATTTGTGTAGGAAAAGGAGTTTGCATGACAGATGAATAAATTTAGCATTGTTATTACAAATTTGTTTCTTGATGTTTCTGGTTTAGAATCTATATGTATATGTGTATTTTAATGTGTATTTTAATCCTACTTTGACCAGAAAACTTGAAAGAGTTACAGACGGAATATGGAAAGCTACAGCTGGATGTTTACTGGTTTCAGAAGAACCAGACTAACCTTCAGAGGAAGTTCTCATATGACCTGTAAGTATGTTATTTAGGAAAGATGACTTCCCAAATTGCAGGTGACTTGGTTATAACCCAGAGTACTCTTGTGTTAGCTATAGCTCTGTTAGTAAATACATGTTTTTAAAGAGACCAGTAACATCTGACTCATCTAAAATTGCTCACAGTTGATCTTGGAGAATAGCATTAACTTTCCACAGTTTTTCATCTCTGTGCCCAGAAACTTCTTGATATTCCTTCTATTGCATGAGGATAAAGGTAGCAATATTATCACTTAAGAATTGTGTGGGAAAATTGAAACTGGAAGAAGTTAAACTGTGAAGTTTGAATTAAGGTAGGGGAATACCTGATGAGAAGCTGTACCTTATTGAACTGACAGAGGTCTTGGGAATTTCTGGTATCGTCAAACTCATTTACATGTTCTGTTCTGCTTTACATGTCATATCTAGTCATGGCTTTTTCTTAATATTTCCTACTGAATTTTAAAGTATGGATAACTGAAAGTTACTTATGAGTATCCTTACACTAAACACACATTTCTGGTATTTCTAGGAATTTCTCCTCAGTTCTTTCTGCTCAATAATATTCTTGTTTCTTCTACCTGCCTTCACAATCTGTAGTATCTTCCCCCTAGTGCATAGATATTAAAAAATCACAGAATTTATTGTTTGCATGTTCTCATAATGATGTTCCATCAAGAATGCAATTGTTGTAGTGATAGGTGTTTTTTCAGCAGCCATTGTTTAGCCAGGTTTGTAGGAATTACAGCTGAAAGTGGAACATGACACTCAACTTGAATTCTGCAGGCTACACTTGAAGTAAATATTCTTATTTTTATTTTTCCCTCCACCTTAGAATTGTAGATTAATGTTAGTGCTTCTGTTATAACTCAATGATTACCAGTTGTTTGTCACCTTTTTTTGGATTATTACTCATGCAATAAAGATTACCTAGATGGATTACATTAGTGGAGAATTTAAGACTTCTAACAGAAGAGTAGAAGGAAGTCGGAAACTTTAGTTTGTGCCTGCCTTTCAATAAGCTGTGTGTTAAGGGGCCTCTCCCTGGTTGTTAAGCACTGTCTGCTGCTGTGTAGCTAAATGACAGACCTGAGACCCATGGACCTCTGTTAATCGTTCTGTGCTAGTCACTGAATCTGTTTTCCAGTGTTGTCTTCTAAGTCTGAGATCAGCAGGAACTAATAGATCTGTATATAGCACAAATATCTCTATCTGCTGGACAGTCATGCTCCACATGAGAGGTACACCTGTGTCTAGGTTTAGAGTAAATTTGGGGAAGAATCCCCCAAAGGAGCTCTCGTGGGAAAAAACAGATCCAATCGGGCCCTCCCCCCCACAACTGGTGCGGGAGGAAAGAAAAGAAAATACTTCCTTGCAGAAAGGTGGAAAAAACCTGTTTATTAAACAATCAAACTAAAACAATGTCAAACAATGAGACCCCTTGCTACTCTAAAAGAGATGACAAAACTGAGAAATCCCCGTCCCCAGGTTGCAGCTCACTCAGTCTCTGATCAGTCTGTCCAGCGCTGGAATTGTTGCAGGCCAGGCCTGGCCCGGTGTGCCAGAAATGTGAGCTGCCGGTGCTCCCCTGGGTGTTCAGTCCAAAGCAGGTTTCAAGAGGTCCAAAGAAAAGGGAAAAAAAAAACCAAACCACAGTCCAGGGAACTTCTTTGCCTCAGCTAGCTAACACTAACTAAAAAGCAAAAGAAGAGCTCTGTCCGCCGTCTGTCCGCAGACAACAACAGTCCAGGAGGAGGAAGGTGGGGGAGTGAGAGCAGTGTATGGAGGGAAAAAAAACCCTGTGCACTTCTCTCTCCCCCTTCACTCTCTGCAGTAAGTCTTAAAGGTGCCAAACTTACTCTTCAGCATGAACAGAACAAGACGACTGGGGATAAAAGCGTCATACAGCCAACCCAGGACAACCTGTTAAGTGCTGGATTGATAATACACACACAGGGAAGTGATGCATGGCAAATATAGTTAGTCTGGCTTACGAAAACTTGGAGGTTTATTAGCCATATCTGGTGAAGTGTTTACAAGCATGGCTGTGTTGAGGAAATCACTGACAGAGCACCCCTTGCTTGTGATAGTGTACCATAAATAATCCCTCTTTGTTTAACAGAGGAAGTTTGTATTCAGACAACATAGCTCCAAGGTGTGGTCTGGTTCAAGGTGAAGAGCTAAGCATGATACAGTGGTAAAGATGGGTTTGCTTTTATGGGGGTTAGTATAGAGACAAGTGTGATAAATCAGCCATGTGGTAGTAGAACAGAAACTCAGCTAGCTGGTCTGCTTCTGGTTGGTCTTGAGGCAGGTGCACCATTCCCTGCAGAGCTTCCATGGGAGTCTGTAAAGGCAGTTATCTCAGCCAAGGAGCAATGCTGTCTTCACTAGCTTTGCTGCAAAATACTTGAATGTTCATTTTCTGTTCTAGGCTTTTTTCCTAAGAGTACAAGTGAGGAAAATAAACTTTGGACTCAAATTTTCATAAAATAATTTATAGGTTCAGTACTGTGCAGTATTCACACAGTTCTAGTTGGAGCCTGTGTTTTTAAAACATTGCTTGTTGTTTACCTTTAGGGAGGATGTTGGAATGTTAATATTTCTGTGCTAAACTAATTTACACAACTAACTTTACGTTGTGTTTAGGTAATTGCAGATATGGATACGTGGTGGTGCTTGGCTACATATGTTCCTCTTTGCTACATGCTCGCTTAATACTGTCACTTTAAATGCTTACAAACAGCCTTTTCCCAATGTGAGTGTGGGCTTAGAAAAATAAGAATTATTGGAAAGACTCCAAATGTTATTTTTAATCTGTCTTCCTTCCTCCCCTCCCAATTAGGAATAAGCTGCTGTGTTGCCTCTCTGTTCATCTGCCTTGCCAGGAAGGGGCATTGGACCTGATTCTGTGCTTCTTTGTTTTACCTGGATTTGCATGGATGAAGGTTTTGCACCTTAGGTAGCAAGTACACTGTGCCCAGTGCAAAAATAGAGAGACCACACTGTTTGTATAAAAATAATGAAAATGTTATAAAAAGATGACAGAAGTCAAATGTTTTTTTCAAATAGTACATTGTTAATCACTCTTCTTAAACATTCAGTTACTATTCTGTAGAAGACAGTAGTAAAAGCAGTTGTGCATATGGAATGCATAAGAACAAAAATCTGTGAACTTAGAAGGAAAAAAAAAATCATTGTTTTTCTTTGTACTGGAGTCTTGAAGTTTCATCCTAGCATTTTTTGGAACAAGCTTAGTGTTTTCCATGCAGAAGTCATCAGGAGCTATGTTGCCTTACTGATGTTGTGTGCAAAAGGAGCGCGCATCCCTCAGCAGTCAGCTTCACAATGTACCCTTGGTGTGCACTGTGCCCAGTGTTGTCTGGTCATGGTTAGAGCTTCTACAGCAGAGGCTCACTAGCACACTGACCCTTCTCTCCTGCAGCAGCCAGAGTGAAACAGAGGCCTCTGGACTCATCTTTTGAAATTGTTATTGAATACATTCCAATATTCAAATGCATTTTTGTTCCTAAAGAGCATTGTTTGTTACATAACTGCATGGATAAACTAAGACTATCCCTGTACACTAGAAGCTGTTGTAAGCATGAGTAGAGTATTCAAGTCTCATTTAAAAGGGAATTCTGTTACAGATAAAAAGCAGATTTATCTATTAATTACAGATAATACAGATAATACAATAAATGGTAAGGGTTTGTCACAGATGTTAATTGAGCTTTATTTTCATGTGCATTGTGGGATCAAAGTGCAAGCTCTCTCAAATACTCTGTCTCTGACATCAGGTTGTCTGTGTACTGCATCTTTTTCAAACTTGCAAATTGCTACACAATTAATATGCTCTTTTATTTCCTAGAAAATAGTGAATGTGAGTATAACTCAAGCCTACTCTGTTTTACTGTCTTTGATGTTCACCAGTTTAAAGCATGGCTTATTTGGTGACTCTTCCATGTATTAGCACTGTCAAATCAGACTTTAGAATAATGCCTGGTCTACAAGAAATCATAATAAAGGTAGTAAGTCAGTTAGCATATCTGTCTGCTACTGTTGTTTCTTTCTAGGTGTGAACTACAGAAGGGATTTTTTGCCTTTGAAAGGCAGGGCTGAAGAAGGGTGAAAGTACAATAAAAATGAGTCACTTGCTGTGGTGAAATGCACGTAGCCTGGAAACTCCTTTGGATTACATAGCAGTTTATTTTCAGCTTGAGAAACTGCAACATGCCTGTCTGAAACAGCTGCTGTTGCGAGGAGGGTATTGACACTTAGAATAACACTGGTCAGAACCAGAATAAGGAGAAATTCACCCCCCTTCTTAGTCTTAGTGATGGGGATGAGAAACTTGCAGTATGTTGACCATGCTGTTGTATAAAGGTTGCTGGAAAAGATTTTGAATGCAGAAAGATGCGTTTGAAAGGTCTGTAGCTGATTGTGTATATTAAAACTGGAAGTTACATTTGAGTGAAAAAACAGAGGAAAGAGAGAAAGGAGAAAAGGTTTAAAAATCCCATAAAACTTCTTTGTTGCTAGATTACCATGGAAAAGAAAATGTGGTCCCCAGCCAAGAGCCTGCTCTTCCTTGGGCAGGCTCTCCAGGGCAGCAGGTACTGAGGTTGACGTATTTTCCCCTAGTGTGACACATTTGTTATTGGGATCCACTCAAACTGCTGTTTCTGTTCACAGTGGAGTCAGAGCATACTTGGGGTCATATGATGACTAGTTTCTAAGGCTTCTGTGTGTGTTTTATGGGATAATGCTTGTCTTGGTTTGTTATTCACTAGGTCTTGTTCTTCCTTTGATATAAGCTGAAAGCTATTAAATGGCTAATGAAAAGAGTGGGAGAGAAGGATGATCTTGCCCTGATTGCAGCCTCTTGCCCTGACTGCAGCCACTTGCTTTGAGAAACAGGTTGACAAAACTCATGGGCTTTGCACAGAATCCCCAGCGCATCCACAGAAGGGGAGAACACTGCCCTGGCAGCTTTCGGAAAAACACTGCTGCAAACAGCAGACCTTAGCTAGGAGTTAGGGAGCTGTGAGGGAAAGGCAGGCTGCATGGATGCAGATAGAAGACTGCTGTCACAAAGGTTGAGATCCTGATGGTGCTTTGTAACTATTAAAAGTTTGTAAAAGATACACAGTGCTTGCATCTTTAGCATATATTCCTTCTGGAACTTACAGAAGCTACTAGGGAACTCCATGTCTGTAACATATGTTTTGTTACAACTTGCAGCACTGCACTTTGCTGAAATAATGAGGAGGTGTGTTCAGTTTGCTAATACTAGATTACATCTGTTTTCTATTTCAACTGATACTTTTCTGTTTTGTCTTTGGCTAAAATAAAAAATGAATTTCTGTAATCATACTAGAAATGCTTTAAGGATCAAAATTGATTTTAACTTACCTGGACTTGACCGGTTAGCAAACACATAATGGAAAAATCATGTAGCTTGTTGAGCTGGTCAGACAAAATAGTTTAAATTAATTTCTTCCAATAGAACTTGCCTGCACAATGAATTAGTCCTTAGGATGTAGGTCAATGCTTCATTTTTTCCTAGTGACTTTTCAAATGTAAAACCAGGTAGTAGAATTAAGGCAATAATAAAACATAAAGAAAAACATAAATATATAAAGAAAAAGAAAATTAGATAATTTTACAAAATTACCCTATAGAAGAGTCCTGATGAAACTTAATCGTCTTGTTCGTGTTTTTTTCAGCTCACAGTGCATCAACCAGATGAAAGAATTAAAAGAACAATGTGAAGAAAGGATAGATGGGCTCAGAAAAAAGAATAGTGATGTACCACAAATCAAAGAAAACAAAGATATCACAGAAGATAGCCAGGTATGGTTTGGATAATTTCTTGAAAATACTTTTTAAAAAATTCTTAACTGTTTCTTCACCTTTCTGCTATCTCCTATTAGCATTTCTCCATCTTATTTAATTTTTCACTACTTCAGCATTTGTTGAATGTTTCTGATCTGTGGGAAATGGGCTGATTTCAAATTCAGAACAAGGAGACGTTTTGCAGGAGATTCCAAATCACTGTATCTCTGAGATGGGCAGAATTTGAGAGGCGATAGCAGAAGTGGTGTGGGTTCCATTGAGGAATATTTACACAACTGAACTTTAGTTAATAATACCTTTTCACTTTGTTGAAGCAGTTAGTTGCTTTGTGTGTTAAGGATGAGGATAAGCTCTGAATCACTTCAGAGAAGCAGCAAACCCTGAATATTGTAGTCCAAAGATCATCAGCTATGAATTTTCACAAAAGTCCTTTATGTCAGCATTTTACTATAGGAATAAAGGGATAATCAAATATCTTAGCTGTTTGATGTCAGATATTCTGAGCCAAAGAATCACAAATTCATTGCTGAACCTATTGAAGGCTCACTACAGTAGGGCAGGCTTGGCAAATAGGTTGGCTGTATGTTAGCCGACTTTTTGTCCTGAGGTGCAGAGGGTGGCAGAAAATCCTGAGAAAAGGTAATTTCAGTTCATTCTGTTGTCATGGCATGTGATCTATTGATGCTTCATTGATGTGGGATTTGGTCAGGGATAGGATTGATTAAGCTTGATATGGATGGCCCTGGAAAAAGGCAGTCAAGCTCTTGGGTAGGAAAGCACCAGTTTATTTCTGTACCAAAATAGCCCTTTCTTCAGGATTACTGAAGAAACAGAGGTTTTAGAAGTTAGACTTTTCACATATGACTATAGTGGGGCCTTTCCCTCTACCTGAGTGCCCTATTGTCATTACAAAGGCAGTAGAGGTTTAGTGGAATATACCCTTTTTTCTTTGGCTAGGAAAAGGCTAAATTTGATGGCTTCAGAAGTGAAAAGGGTAAGGCAATGAGGAATAGATCTTGGTTTTACAAAAAGGTGAAAAAGCGTGTGAGAAAACAGCTAAAACATCTGCCCAGAGATTCCCATAGGTAATGGTTTCAGTCTGTGTCCAGTCCTTTATGCAAAATGGGGGAGACAGAACTACTGAAGTGTTGTACTGAAGTGACCTTTTATTCTGGGAACCTGCACTATGTGAAAGCTGCAACATGAAGGAAGCATTAGAAACAGGAAGTGCTATTCAATTGTGCCTTAAAATAAAAGTTACAGCTCTTGTCAATAGTTTTTATAAACAGTATCAAATAAGTAGATGAAAAGTAAATAATAAATACATCATTGTAAGTAAATAGAACTTACATCATTTGGACATGATATGTTAGTTTGTCAAATATATCTTGTTTAAGAAAGTTGACCTAGGGAAGACCCTAATAAAGAGGTGGTCAACTTAATTTTAATGTGGCTTTGCAATAGGTTTTAATTACAATTAATTGCATTAGATTCCTAGAGACTGAATGAACATTTGACAACATAGTGTTTTATTGCCCTTGTTTTACTGCCTTCCTTAGATAAATGGGAAGCTACACTCTTGACAGTATCAATGACAATTGGTAACAGAAAACAATTCTGTCAACTGTGAGACTTCCTATACCATAAGACTGCCCATTCATTTGTATGGTACCTGACACAAAGGTTTGTATCTCTGAATGTGCATGTGCTTGTTCTTTCTCTGCATATTTGGCTTTTTTTAAATTTAATTTTTTTTAAATGAAAAACAAAACCAAAAGTGCAACAAAAAAACCCCACAGAACAAATGGATTTATAACACTCTGGGTTTTTTTCACCAAAGTGGTATAAGGTATGGAGCAAAATGGGCTCCATGTATATTTCATGTTCAATGTTTGCATGAATTGAATTGACATAGTCCTCTACCAGTTATAGAATCATAACATGATGTAAGATACTCTTCTAAGTCCAACCATTAACCAAGCAATGCTGTGTTCGCCACTCAGCTATGTCTCCAAGTGCCAAATTTTTGTGGCACACCTTTGGAAAACTTCCAGGAATGGCAATTCCTCTGCTTGGACAACCTGTTCCAAAGCCTGACCACACTTTTAGCAAAGAAAATTTTCCTAACATCCAATCTAAACCTCTTCTGGTGCAACCTGGGGCCATTTCCCATTGTCCTGTCTCTTGTTACCTGGAAGAAGCTGATCCCCACCTTGATACAACTACCTCCTTTGGGGTGGTTCTGGAGAGCAGTGATGGTAAGCAGTGAGTTGATGATGACTGGGAGAGCATTCTGGTTTCCAGTGACCATGGAAGCAGACATCTATTTGGAGTTATCAACTGTAGCTTCTTTGTCCCATTGAAGTCCCTGATGCAGGGCTGCCAGGCAGGTAACCCCATATCTGAGCTTATATTTTTGTTTTCTTTTTCTGTCTTTTTCCTCTCACTTCTCTTTGCTTGTTCTCATAAAGTCATCCACTAACAGCTCAGCTCTGCTCCTTCCCCACTGGCCCTGGCTTTACAGCCTCATTTAGTGTTTCTGAGATGACAGTGGGGAAAGAATAACACCATACATCAGGGCAAGAAGGGTCTTGACTGCTTTAGCAATAGCCATGAAGAGAAGAGCCTGAGTGCTACAAGGGGTACCATATGAACCATAGGCCTATGTTGGGGGAAGTGTGGCCATCCCATCTTTTCAAACCTCTTCTACCTCCATTCAGCTCCAGAAACATGCTGTAGCTCCTGCAGCTGGAGAATCACCATTCTCTACAGGCAACTTCAGATTCCTGTCCTAGAGTATGGGTGTTCTTAATTTCACCTGTGTAAAAGCCGCTGGGTACGTCCCTCAGTTCACTGACCATCTTTCATTTTCACCCGGAATTAATGGTGAATCATAAGTTGAGTCCTGTGTCTCTCAAGAGGTATAGTACAAACCTACACCCCCAAATGCTTAATTAATGTCGTCTGGGAGTAATTTATCGAGAGGTGGTGACATGGCATTCCTGAGCTCCCTGTTCCCCATGCTATAGATGAGGGACAGGGACAGCACCAAATGCAGGACTGCCAGCCACTAGATCCAGAGATGGGGAGGAGATTGGAAGGGGGCCTCAGGTAGGCAAAAATGCCAACTCTGTCATACAGGGCCATGTGAGGGAGCCAGTGCCAGTGTAAGTAAAAATCATACATAAAATTTTAATTGCCCAGTGGAAAGATCTTCAAGATGGTGTACATCTTAGGCTTGATATCTAAGTGGGTCAGATGTTTACAGCAGTCTAGCACCAGAATTTAATACATTCTTAAGCAAGCTCCATTATGTTAAACAGCTATTATTTTCTAGTTGGTTAACTTACACTTTTCTTAATCCTGCAGTTAATATAGTTACAGACCAGTTCTATACAAGCCTTACTCGGCTGAAGTCTAATGATGACCTAATTCAGTTTTCTTGCCCTGTAGATTATTAATAGTAAATGGCATCTGTTTATTTGCTCTGCTGACCCTGACACAGTAGCAGAACAACAGTGGATAAATGTGTGGTGTTACTGTTCTGTAACACTCTGAGAATAATCAAGGGCAGCAATCTCATCATTAGCTGCAGTTAAATAAGGTATGTTAAAATTCTCCTGATGTGCTATGCTGTTACATAGAAACACTACTGCATATTCAGAGTTGTACAGTACATCTCTTACCAATAAAAATTTCAGTCCAAATATTTCCAAGTGTGTTGGGATTTTTTTCCCATGCAAAATTCTTACCTAAATTCTACTTCCCTTTCAAATCCAGGTACAGTTATATAGACCAGTGCTTATCTGCTGCATTCACTTTACAGGTTGATACTCAACTGCCAACCTTGAAGCAAGCAGGGTTCAAGCAGGCTGACTTGGAACAGCAGAAAAGCAGTGAAGATATTCCTAAAGCAGTACCTACAGTAAGAAAGACAGACCTGATGCAGGTTAAAGGTGAGATGGAAATCCTTGTCTCACTAACAGCTGTTGTTGAGAACAGTTCTTTTTCAACTGAATATTTAGGACTGTTTTTGTACACCAGATAAGGGTGAAAAAAGTGACACCAACAGTCTGAACATGAATCAGGTTTCCAGCTGAAGGAAAACTTGCTTGGATTTGTTGGTTCAGTTTTGTTGTATACGGCATGTTGCACATAACAGAAAATAGAAATATTTACAATTCTGGAGTCATCTTCCTCATTTAATATGGAGAAAATACCCAAATTTTGGAAGGAAAAATTTAAAACATACTTAAAATTTGCTTTCTTAGTAAGTTTCTGAAGTTTGACATATTCAACCTGGTACCCCTCCTCCTTGTGGAATAGTTGAAAGTTGGGCTTACAACAAACACACATCCATACTTCCATGTGTTGTCATTGAGCAAAATGCAAGTGAGAGAAATGATACACATGGGTTTAGGTTAGTTAGCCTAATGGTTCCTTTTGGCACTAAACTTCAGAAACTATTAATTTGAATGGATGTATCCCTGTGTGTCTGTTTTGCGTTGTAGTGTGTTGATAGAAAGTAAATTCTTAAATTTCTTTTACATGCTATCTTAAATTACAATCTTGTGAGTATGCAACTCTCATTTTAGAGAGCTAGCAACTGAAGACAGTGTCTACATATAGCTTAGTTGAGAAATCTAATTGGTTTTTTAAATTAAAAATGCAGATACATGAGAAAAGATATATGTTAATGTCAACTAAAAATTATAGCACTCCTGCACTTAAACAAGAACAGGCTTGGATACTTGCAAATCTGCCTGTAATGCATTGTCCTGAGCTAGTTTTGAACACCAAATCAATTTTATTGTTGGTAATAAGGTGTAACACACAGAAACCTAATGCTTATATACCACAATTTCTATTTAAACTGCTCTGTTTCACTTGCCCAATTTATTAACCACACATACCAAAATTTTAAGGATATAGAAGCATGAATCTTTTGAAAGTAAATAAAATTCTCTTATTTAGCTGTTCCCAGTTAGGAACTGGGAACAATAAGTTGTCTTTCTCTTATCTCTGGTACTGGTGTGATTGGAAGATACTTTTTCAGAGGAAAACCAATAATTTAGTGAGAAATATAAAGCATTCTTTATTAAAGGTTTTTAATGTGTGCCACTCTGGAAGGCATTATTTTTTAAACTCAGAATCATTTTTGTTGTTTTCAGAAAGAACAGACAGCCTAACTGACATGAGAAAACAGGAGCCTAAGGCAGAAGAGGAGCAGCTTTCTAGTCAGTTGGAAAAACCTCAAGAGTCGCTCAAGGCTGCTGCAGGTCACAAGGAGATGCTGCCTGTGTCAGAGAAGGAGCCAAATCCACCTAAGGATGACAAACATGTAGCTGGGCAAGACATGCCAGAGCCAGCTGCAGAGCAGGCTGCCAGCGAGGAAGTTGAGAGGGAACAGTTCCTAAGTTACGATGATAAGCAGGATGACTTGCTCCCTGGAAAGGCTGGTTTGTAGCATGTCATGTATTGTTAAAAACAGTAACAAAATGAAAAATAAAGAAAGTAAAGTGTGGAGTAGGGCATAATTTCTACAACAGTGGTGGAAGCTGGCCAGACTTAGTACAAGTTTTCATAAAGGTCAGTGTGATGTGGAAGGTGTCACACCATGTGAATCAGTCCCAAGCTACAGTCACCTACAATCCATGAGTTAAAGATGGAGCCTTCTGATTATTCAAAATGAAGCTGCCAGGCTGAGTTCCTCTGCATTACCGTAACAGCCCTACCATCTCTCCAGTGGTTCTACAAAGTGTTTAGGGAAATTCACCCCAAAACTTTTTGGTATTGGGGCTTTAAAAGAATATGATCTATGCAACACACTGCAACAATGATGCATCTGAAAAGAATAAGATGTTAATCATCCAAAGCACTGATGAGTAGAGCACTTACACATGGATGTTTTGCAGTTAGTCTTTTTACAATATCAGTGTGTGAATACTAGCTATTCCTATTTCAAAATAAACTACCATGAGTAAAATTAGTAACTCAGACTTCAGGTGTCTGACATTGACTGTTGTGAGTCTTCAAAAACATGGATTGTAAAGGTGCCAGTTTCTGGCATCTGTCAAGTGACCCTGAGCTACACATCTCAACAGCACCAAGCAGCAGAGTATTGATGCTGTGGCTAAACCTGACCAATGTCTAGACATTCCTCTGTCTCAAGGGATTTGGTCTCAGTAGCCCAACGTAATCAAAAGGCAGCCTTATGGCAGTCAGAGCAGTAATTAATGCCCACAAAAAATGCTGTTTATGCTTTTCTAGTAAACACATCCTTAGAATTTTAAGTTTCAGTGTTAATATTGTTGCTAACTTGGCAGAGATAAATAATCTCATCTGCGTTGTTAAAGCAGTATTTTTCCAACTGGTCCATAAAGATGCTGGCCAGAGCAGGCTATACCCCAAAGAGATGTAATTATAAGTAACCTAAACTGTTTTCATTTTCATGGAAGTAAATAGCAGAAAGATTAGATTTTTATAAAATCATCCAACAATTAGTGCAAGGAAAAATCTCTGCCATGCATGAGAACTCAGTTTCAAAGGTCTGCATTTCTGTGAGCAAAGAAAAGGCTAGGAGGATGTTCTTCAGGCTTTATTGTTCAGCCTTACTGCACAGGTTCCTTGTGGCCAAAGGAGCTTAAGGTACAAAGACTTCTTCAGTAGTCTATGGGCATCCTCTTTCAAGAGCCGCTTCTGAAATTTTTAGACCTTTAGGTCCATAACTATAATGATCTATTGGACGTGGTGGTCTGAACATGAATGACATAAAGCTTAAAATTTTCAGGCCTCTTTCTTAGCCACTTACTAACTCAAAAGTTTGTCTTAAGAATGTATAGAAGAGAGGCTGTGATCCATCTTAAGTGAGGTTTGCTTATACCTCTCTGCTGTTACCTTTTTTCTAGTTGATTATTTGAAAAAGAAGGATAGTAGTTTGGCAATCAGGAATGTTTTGATTTATATCTGAGTCCTCAATCTAAAGAAATCTGATAGTCAGGAAATGTTGCTTGAGAGGAGTTAATGACTGGGTGAAGAAAATCTTCTGGGAGAAAAAAGTACTTTTGTGACAATTTGCCACATCATATAACACTTTACGCTCTAGTTATAGCATTCCACTTGCTGGACAAGCTAAAACAAGAAAGGGTTGTCAGCAATTACTTCAGGTTTTGCCCTTCCTTAGGCTGTCATTTAGTACATTCTGAAACGGTATAATTTTTCTTTATATAAAATTATATAAAATAATCTTTCTTTATGTTCATCAGAGGGCTAGCTGATTTTGCTATGCTTTGCAAATCCCAAAAGATTGTCTTTTATCTACTTCTTTTGACAGGATTTACAGCCAAAGTTGCTCTGAAAATTAACACTTCAAAGAAAAAATAATATAAAAACCTACTCAGAACATCAATTCTTTCAGCAGCAATGTAATTCTGTGGAAGATGTTTACAGTGACTCTTCTTGTGTGCAGATAGTATAGCATCAAATGACTTAATTTTAATCTTCCAGACAAACAGGAAGGTGAAGAAGTGAACCAGGACAAGGATGTCGATTACAACTTAGATGTGAATGAAGCTGAATCAGAAACTGACAAACAAGCAGCACTTGCTGGGATTGAAAATGGTAAAAAAGAAAAAAACCCAGTTTTAACATAAGTATCATACGCTTAAAATGTTAAGATCATGTTTTGCATGGTATCCTGCGGCAAGCTATACCTAGCTAACTTCTGTTTGTTTTTTGAACTTTCCCTCATGTTTATAGTGTCACCTATTTTCTGTTTAGCATCACTAAACCTACTCGTTAATGGGGGGTGTGGTATCTGTAACTTTACCGTACTACATAGTATTTAACAGTCCTTACAAAATTTCTTGTTTTCTAGATAGAACTTTCTATATTAAGAACTTCTACCTCCTAAAAGAGATTTCTGTACCTTTTCTTTCTTTTTTTTCCCCATTAGTTCAAAACCAAGTAGATATGAAGAGCCACTTACCTGACAACGGTGAAGGACTACAGAAGTTGTGAACAAAGGAAGTTCATGATACAACCCCTTCACCCAAATGCAGCCATGATCCAAGCAAAGTGATCGTAGAAGGTTTTGATTATCTTCTAAAGGCTTGACTAAGGGCCCAAATGAAGTAGTATTTTCTTGTGAAGTTTTAGGACTGTTGCAGTGAGGAAAAGAGGTCTTATCTCTGGAGGCTTGTTTCAAAGCATTTTGGCCTCTGCAATGACTTTCTCCTTCCTATCAATTATAAAAATGCAATCAGGTAGCAATAAAGTTAGTAACTTTGAAGTTGGCTACCCTGTATTGTCATACTGCAGTAAGCGTATGTGTGGATTGGTGGTAGATGATGAGCAGTCCTCTGCCACGGATGGATCTCTGCTGAGAAAGCACAACTGTAGTCCTCCGATACTATGCAGAATTATACATGTACCTGGGCCTCTAAATAAAATTCCTAGAGTACACTGTCGAGATGTGTTCTTAGCTTCAAAGTCAAAAAAAAACCAAAAAGGATTCTGACAACAGAAGCTTCTTGCTAAGAGATTAGCCAGGAAGATTTTTCTGAAAGCTTTGTTTGATTCCACAAGGTCAGTACTACAGTTTGGTTTGGTTACCACTACTGGGTACAAGTTTAGTGTAATAATTCAAACTCACAAACTTTTCATGACAGAAGCCCTCTGAAATGTGTACTACAACTACCCTTTATTCCACGCAGCCACTTTCTTTTGTGAAAACAGAGAATGCAAATGCTTGCCTTGTACAACAGCAATCTCAGCTGTTCAACATGACTAATCTTCTCTGCTGGACTTCTGACAGAGGTAACCAGACTATGCCTTTAGAAGACAAGGCAGTCTTCCAGAGGTGAGGCTTTAGTTGTCATGAAGTTGTATGT
The DNA here is from genome assembly GCA_024362935.1 of Setophaga petechia. NCBI lineage: Eukaryota > Metazoa > Chordata > Aves > Passeriformes > Parulidae > Setophaga > Setophaga petechia. Next base: position 24,767,699 of record JANCRA010000004.1, on the reverse strand, counting down.
TAATTACAATGTATCATCTTGTTAATGTTCTGCAGTCTTTTCTGTTAAATGTAAACTAAACTTGTTAAATGTAAACTAAAATATAAACTAAAAACTATTTTACTATTTACACCCTTAACTGCAGTCCAACCGCCATGTCTAGGCAGCTGGTACTGACACCTTTGTTTGGAGCATTGTTTGTGAGTATGAACCAACCTCTATCAAGACAGCACAGCTGCCAGAGAGCTGTGACTAACTTGCCAATCAGCATTCCATTTAAGAAAACATAAATTTGTCTTTGGCGTCTGTTAAAGCCCTTCACTTTGTAACTCCTTTTGTGGTGTGTCATTCTTCAGTATACTACTTTATCCTGTACCTTAAGATAAGGCTGGCTCTTTTGTGTACGAAGAGAGTATTAGTTGTCATCAAGTGAAGATCAGAGTTAAGTCAAAGGATGCCTGTTAAGCCTAAACACAGAAACAGTTCACTAACAGATTTTTACCATTTAAGTAAGACCTAACTGGTCTGGGCTACTACAGTCAACAGAGCAGGGAAAACATGCTTGTAAATGGGAGAGAAGAGGAATGAGCTCTGGTTACTGGGATATTTTTTGCAAATAACGACATGTTTGAACATCAAAGTGTTTACCCATAATTTGGATAAAAATATTTACCCATCTTCTGACGATTTTCCTAGGACTTAATCTGTAAACAATTATGCAGCTGAGATTTAAGTTGATCAGGAATTTAATATTGATTTTTAAAAAGCATATATTCTAACAGTAAAAAATAGACAGTGAAACACTAAAATCAAGTTCTATGAATAGCTTTACCAGTACCAAGTTAAAAATTCCAAAGAATCAAACACTTAAGGGTAATTAATATATTGCCAGAGGATTATTTTAAAACTAATTGTTTCGGCTATGCTTCTGTACATTTTTGGGCTTCTAGCCAACTGGATGTTGTCCTTCATAAATATGGCCACCTCTGTACAAAGCACACTTGTAAACCTCTGAGGGCAAAGGCTCCGAAAACATGCATAAGAGCAGTGTTCAAAATCAAGGACTACAGTTTTATTCACAATGACTTCAAGTGCTTCAATCTAACTCGGGTGGTAGATTTCTAGTAGGCAAGAGGCCTGTATGTCTACTGTACAGAACTTTAGAATTAGAAGACCTGTAGCTGAACAAGAGATTAATTTGGAACTGTGGTGTACATAGTGTTGTCTCTCATTTAAGTTTTTAGTTTTGTGAGGCATTACTAGTTTTCTCTAAGCATCTTGGTGTTTTATTAGCACTTTGGTTTGGTTTTCTTTACAACTAAACTTGATCCATTTTAGATAAGCGTTTAAAGTAATCTTCTCTGGTGTACTGATGTTATTTTGTACAATTAATCTAGTTCCAATTGTAATTAGAAGGGGAATTACTATTATTGCTATTTTCTTGGTTCCACAAATCACATGTAATTTGCTTTCTCTTGTACTTTGAAGAAATAACAAAGGCTGTCCTTGAGCTACTGTCATGTAGTTCAGGATCTTCAAGATGGGAAAGATTTTGTGACTGTTTACAAGAAGCCAGATGAATGTTCTGTGCCATTTTACCTCCGCATATTCCAGGCTTTTTATTCCTTTGGCAGCTATATGGAAGCATTCAAGTGTATTAATCATGATGATAAGCAAACATGTAATGTGATACGCCATCTCTTTAGCAGAGAATTTGGAAAAAAACATCTTCAGGACAGTACTTTTGCTTATTTCAGGAAGCTGCAAATTGCTGGAAGACAAGTGGGTGTTCCACTTCAGAGGTTACTCACTGTTTTCAAGCTCTAGCTCTGCAGTGCTGCTGCTCAGGGGATGAAGCTGAAGTGGTATTAATCCACAGTAAAATCAGGTGATAGGATTAACACCAAAAAATGTTTTGTATGGCCAATATGGAGTTACAAGCTCATCCCTACAGTGGAAGTCATTGTACACCAAAATGAAGATTTGTCGTGTCCAAGTATTTGCTTGTATGGCCTAGGTATAACTTGGCCAGGGCCAGGTCCACTTTTTGAACATTTTTTCCTTACTTGTAGCAAAGGAAAAACATTTTTTCCTTGGTTGCTTTTTTGCTACAACACAACAGCTTACCTCTATTATTTCACATCTGAAAGCTTGGAAGGCATAACTATTCCAGGAAGGCGGGGATAGGTTTGGGGCTTCTCCTGTTTTGGAAATCTACCTGAAAATTACTACAGAAGACAATAGGATGGAGCAGCCCCATTGCAGTCAAAACTGAGAATAAAGATCATGCAAATGTAGCAACCTCTTGTTTGCATGGACAAATACTAGGATTGTAACAAAGTTGCAGAGTTAGCAAAACAGAGTCTTCAGTGTCTGGCGCTATTGCTAGTGACTACTGGAGTATCTGCTGTGCAGATTCTTCAGCACTTGGAGAACAAAGACGAACAAATTCCAACTAGGAATCACTCACTCAATTGCTCAACGACTAATTTTCATCTGCTCTTGATCTCTGTAAAGATCATTTTAGCTTGAAGGACGTGGTGAGAAAAAAACTCCCAACATTTCTCTACTTGCAAAGTGAGCAATTCTGATACAATTATACAAAAATACAGGAATTCAAAATTTCTCCAAGTGACTGCAAATGCAGATTTGCAGTAGCTTAGCTGTGCACATCAGACAAGAGGCTCTATTGCATGATTTTTATTCAGTTCCTAATGCACCACTTTGTCAGAACTCAGTAATAAAAATTATTTATGATCAAAATCTGTAATAATATCAACTAAGATACAATGTTCTTTAATAATACAGTTGATTAAAATCAGCTTCACGCATAAAATCCAATAAAATTTATACAAACCACTTTAAAACAGCAGTTGTCATTCAAATCACAAAAAGGCAGCAGCACAGATATTCCACATGACAGTATTTTTATCCTGGACATCCCTCGTAGTCCGAGTGCAGCAATAGTTATTCCCCCTCCTCGAGCTGGTATCTGCTACACAGATATTCTTCAGGTATTCTAAAAAAAAGTCTCATACTTCAAACAAGCTTCACAACTGGGAAGTATTTATGAGGAGAGAAGTCGAATTCTGGAGGAACCTATAAAGAAAAGATTTAAGATTAGACATTAGACAGCAATACTACTGCATTTAATACTTATTATGAGAACAACCCACAGACAAAAAAAAATTAACAGCAACAGATTGAAAAAACATAGTCCTTGTGGCAGCCAGCATTCCCATAACTTTGTTCACACAAGCTGCTGTTATGCTTGCTTGTTCCCACTAGGGAAGAATACTCTTATAGTCTGTGTTGTCCAACATGTTTTTCCCATTTTTTTTTCTGAAAAGATTTACAGGTTAGAATTTTCCATATTAGTTACTTAACTACAACAAACTATTTCCAGGGGAAAAATAAATTAAGTTACTTTCCCTGTTCTTAGAGTAAATACAGTTTGAATGTGCTCATTTGGCTCTTAAGAGATCTGTGGTGGCTTTACATAGAATTAGATGAACCATTCATGTTGGGAAATCTCCAGATCATTGAATCCAACCTTAATGTATGTGAATATTTTATGTTCAATTGAGCTGGCATTTCCTTACCTTAGAGTCTTTCTTGTGGCCTCCTGCCAGCAGCTTCATGACCACAATATTGGGTTTTGCAACTTTTAGAATTCGATTGACCTAAACATAAAACAGAAAGAAGTCTTCAAGCCAAAACACTTGACCACACAATTATTTCAAAGATAATACTGTAATGTTGATATTCTATTAGCAATACAGGAGTTCTCTTACAGGATCAGTTTAACAGAGATCAGACTGTTTTGGATTTGTTTTTAAATACAACAGCTGAATTAATTAAATTTAATGAAGGGTGCATCTATTTTAATACTCACTTTTAAAAAAATTCAACAGGCCACAGAAACCACAGCTTTAACAAGTCTTGAACAAAAACATAGGAACTATGGCAAGTTCTGTGGCACTTACACAAATAAAGACACAGATAGACTCTAGGCGTCTTATCTTCAACATTGCAACACAATGGAAAGAGGAACTCATGTATGAAATGGGTGGCTTTTTTTCATGGAAGTGCTCTGACTGTGCTCAAAACTGCCTTTTAACTATTTTGGCCTCAGTTAGCTCATGTGTGAGTACCCCCATGATCCAGAGAGGAGAAAGTGAGTCCTAAATTCTAAGGAGGACCTAATCCTGTAACTATTCTTAAATCTGCTTAGATTTGACAGAAAAAGCATCCTCCTTGCTCCCAAATACAGTCATAGACACTTAAGGTTTTAGGCTATGGTCAAAAAGGGAGAAATTCCTACCCATGTCTACAGCTCAGTGCTGAGAAAACTGCTCCAGGGAAGAAGTGCCGACCCCAAACCAAGACCAATATCTTTTCATCCTAATGATAGCCAAACCTGTTTTCCCCACCTCTCAGGAGTCTGCCTGAATTCTAGATGCCAACTAAGTGTGACAGGCATGTTATCACTGTCTGATTACAAGTGCTGTGCTTTTAGAAAGGGGCTGGAAGGCAGCATGCAAGGAAATAAGCTGCTATCCAGCATCTCAGCAGAGAGAGCTTTTTTTAACTGTGAGCACAACTTTCTGCTAACTGCTGTACTGACACAGACCACTGTCTACCCCTTAATCAAAGCACTCAACTTTGCTCACCATTTTGATGAAGTACAGTTTGGATCTCAAGGAGATCCAGCTGAAAAAAAACACTTACTCTATTTTGAACAAATACTTGTTTTCCTAGTATTGCAGTCTTACCTCATTGTCTGGATTTGGAATATTCTCAAGAATCATTTTAGCTTGCTGGTAGTGCTTGCTAGCTGCCATGTAGAGATCTGATGACTGAGGAGGTGGGCTATACTTATTTAAATCAGACATTTCCTAGTGTGTTACAGAAATACATAAACACATGTTAAAATATATAAAACTGAAATTTAAAATTGCCAGGAGATTGTTTTTATCACATTACTGTATTCAGGAGAAGAGTTATGTCAACTAAATACTACTTTAAAAATCAAAACTGAAATTGAAAATATTTACTTAAAACGGCAAAACCCAAGCAACAACACAGTGCTCAACTATTACAGTGCCACAAAACATAATGAAATTCTCATAATCTTTATAAAACAGTCTCTCTCTTGAACAAGTTGACATTCATTTGCTTTAATAGTGGCACACAACAAGGTATGATATTACAGGAAAAAAGTAGATTAAAGTAAATTGTTTACTCAAAGCTGCAGCAAGTCAGATGCTGAAACTGTACAAAACTTCATTTTATATAATTTTGATTCTTCAATTTTTTTTTGTTCTTGATTACAGATTTAAAAAAAACCTCTAATGACAAGACCATGATAATTTCTTAATTTCCACTACAACAGTTCGTAACATTGAACTGGGGAGAGTAACTGGAATAGAAAATAGCACTGTTTCAGTGCAGACTAACCCCACAAATGAGACTAATAACCAGCTGGGTGAGCAGCAAACACCTAGTTCAGTATGAGCCAACAAGGTGGTCTTACTACAAGTCAGACAAGCCTCATATGGGATTATACAAGCAGGAGTACGGTCAGCATATCAAAGAAGGTTATCATCCTGAACTCAATGTTTGTGTTCTGTTATCTGAAATACTGCATCCAGGGCTAGATCCACTCAGTTCAAGAAAGATGTTGAGATCTGGAGATAGCTGGGGGCCTAGAGCACATATGCCACAAGGAGAGGTCAGTGGACCTGGACTTCTTCAGTTTTATAGGAAGGATGCTAATGGATAATTTTAATAGCAGCCTACAACTACTTCAAAGACAGTTATAAAGCTGTTGAAAGATAACTATTCCTTGTTCATAATGGCAAACAGCATAACATGAGAGGCCACAGGTTGTGGCTTGGTAATTCACATTGGGCATTAGGCAAAAAAAGGAGTAGTGGAGCCCTCAATCAGTTATCCTGTGACTTAAAGGACCAGAAAAAAGTAACTCGATCAGGTTTAACCAAGGAGGTTGGAAAATCTCCAACCCTGACTTTTCAGATTTGGCTAGACAAAGACACAGGTAATGTGATTTATAATGCTACTTCAAGAAGGAGACTGGATAAGACAAGTCTCCACTGATCCCTTCTAAACACCACTCAAAATTAACTTTTTTATTTTTCCATTTGCTTGCTGCACTAATAAAAACATGCTGCTATTACTAACTACAGCCAAGAAGTCTTTCAATAGACTTCAAAGAGATTTTATTTTCATGAAACTCAACAGAACCATCTTAAACTGCCATATCAGACCAATGCTAAACGTCTAAGTTTATAAAGACTTCAATGCAAAATATCTGTCACAAAACTAAAACTAGAAGTCCTTGCCATTGTGACAAAGCTTCAATGTGAACTCTGAGGTTCTTTTTATCATGACAGTGATATTTAAAGCAGGTGAGTAAATTACTTCTATAAAAACATGGGCAGCATCATGTTTGAAGATTACTCACTTTAAATTGCAAGTAGTGCACTGGAGGTGGTGTTATAACACTGTTGAATGGAGCAAATCTGTGCTCATATCGAACTTGCTCACTATCCAGTTCAAACTTAGGTTTTCTTACTTTGCCATCCATGTCAAAGGCAATCATTGTCTAAAAGAAAAAGATAAATATAGTGAAAAGTATTAGCTTTATGTCATATTTTGCTGTGAGGAAGATCAAAATTATGATGTAGGTATAACTGGAAGGATTGAAAAACTGTAGAGAATTTATCATAGAAAATTATAAACTTGAACTTAATTTCCATTACCACTAGAAAAAAAGAAGGCATGCAATGGATGTAGGATCCCTATTACAAAAAAATTTGAAACAAATAGAACACAAATGAGTTACCTTGTACATCCCAGCACACATATTTTGGTATGCTTGACTCATGGTGATCTCTCTGCTGAGAGGGCGAACTGCAAATTTTACATAAAAATACATTTTCTTACTTCAGTATAAGTACATATATTAATTTCAGATAGAGGACTTCTTCCAAATTTCCACAAAGTCATTTAACTCTTAATTATATTTTAAAATAACTGAAGTATACATGCATTTCTGCTCACCTGACTCCTGGTTACATAAAAAACCTCAGGACACCCCTACCAGTCACACGAACACAATCTTACTCTCAATGGAATAAACTGGTCAGTGGTAATCCCATGACATTACAAAACATTGAACAACAGCCTCAAACTTACAGTCTGTATGCAAGAGGCCTAGTTCAGGGATGTTTTTGACTTCTAGGGCTAAGAAGTTAAAGCACTTTTTATCCTTGTAATCCTGAAAGCATTCTTTTAAGTTTCCCTTTAGTTTCCAGTGTTTAATTAGTGCCAAACTGCCCAACACTTGGCATCTCATGTACATTAGTAATTTTCTGAACTTCAAGTGACAAGAGAATTTAGTTGATATGATCCTGAGTAATATCCAATTGTTTGTTCCCCTTGAAAAGGTGGCAAAGAAAAGAAACGGAAACTCACCATTGTATAATTAAGAAATGTGCTTGAAGAACCTCTAAAGCCAAATAGAAGTTACAGAAATATGCTGAAAGTCTAGTGTTTGAATCTAGTTTCAGTCACTAAAAGCATAATTCTGCAGGAATTATAAATTCTGAGAAGGTCCAACACATAACACAACTGATGAAACTATATACAGTGAATATAAATGAGTTTTATGTTTTTCTGAAAGATCTATCTGAAAGTAAAAAACTAACTAAATAAATAGGCAATTCTTAAGAAATTTTACATTCAGCCTTCATAAACATTAGGATATTTTTCCTACTCATATTATCCTGTTTAAATTTTGAATTTTAATTCTACATAGCTGCATGAAAGGGAAAAAAAAAGAGGTGTTAACACTCTACACCAAGGTACCTTTCTTCTTTTTCTTCGTTTTCTTACTACTGCGGCCTTTCTGTTGTTCCTCCATTATCCTCTCCTCTGCCATCTGAGAGCTGTCGGCACGGCTCAGCGTTGACATCAGCCAGGCATAGAGGAACTCGGAGAGGTACCTGCACAGAGGCCGCGCACAGGAGCGGTTACGGCTGCAGCGCACTGTGCACTTGTGCTGCGCGTGTCCCGCCAGCTACCGAGGGGCTTGCTCCAAGAGGTGAAGGACATGTCCTAGCAAAGGACAATTCCTATGGGCCATGAAAACTCTTTGTTTTGCATGGCTGGAATCAACACATTGGTCTACGTTCATGTTTTGGTTCAGATTCAACCACTAACAGTTCAAGGTAGGCAAGCTTCTTACTTCAAAACTCCTGTAAGACCAAATTTTTCTAGAACTCTTCCCCAACCAAATCAAGCGGGTTTTTTAAAAGATACTATGTTAATACCATTTCTACTTTTGTTATTACTTGTTATTCTGAGAAACAATGTAACTACTGACTTTTTCAAGCATTAAAAAGCTACGGATTATTACATAAAGGGGCCAAGGGCACAGACCCACAACATCCATATGCAGTTCTTTCAGAGTTAAAGAGACAACTTCAGGAACATTTTTTAGAAAGTGGAAGCAAGTCAAATAAATATCTTACTTGATTTCAAATCAAAAGGAATAGGGGGAAAAGAATGGAAAAAAACTTCACAGATTTGGAGCACAATAAAAATGTAGTAATAATTATTAAAATGTTGTAATCAGAAGAAAAATTACTGAGAAATTTGAGTTTCATTTGCACATTACCTCTCAGAAACTGCTTCTCCTTTTTTCTCCTCAAGTAAGAAAGCAGTTGACATGACAATTCCAACTAAGAGTGGTTTTATTAAATTTGTAGAGGGAAATATGGGCAGATAGAAAATACTGTCTCATACAAAAGTTGTTATTACTTATTGAGTTACTAATTGAAAAAGATTGCCATCTTCTGGTGACTTCTGAAATATTAATTTTTTCACTTAATACTTAATCCACTGTTGAAACAACATAGAAATGCAAAACATTGAAATTTGTATCATTTGCACTCTTAATCTTTCAGTAAGAAGGCTTATGGCTTACATCTCTTCGGACTTTAAAAAAAATTCTAAATTCTCTTTTAGCACAAGCCATTAACTATGAAAAATAATTAATGTGAATGGAAATGGAAAAACTAAAGTATTCTGTTTCCAGATAATGCAATAGTTTTCACTAAAGGTGGAGGATGTCTCTTCAAATATACCCCAGATAAGAAGTTAATTTTACCTAGTCAACTTTCAGGTTACAGTTATGACTAAATAACTTTGCAGAACTATTCCAGAATACTAGAGATAGTAAGACTAGTGATCCTGATACTACAAAGGTAGAAAAGAATAAAGGAAATTGCTTTTCTCCTGCATACCTCTTGTCTACCAAAATTAGCACACATTTCATTCATTGTCAATAAAAGACCCTCTGCCAAAAAGCTAAACAGAGTGAGAATTACTATTTCAGGAAAAAAGGTATGTTATTTAGTAAAATGCTAGAGACCAACAGATTTTTTTCTCTCCTTGTAATATTATAAATAGGTAAATCAAACACAGTGTTAATCAAGCTTGAGATCATAAAATCATATTTGAAGTCCCTCCTTTAAATATTATAGCTCTCCGGGAGCATCCCTCTTCTAAGAGCTGTCAATAAAGCATCTTCTTACCAATAGATGTAGTAATATTCATGCATACTGTAAAGTTCTAACTCAAAGCCACTGAGAAGATACTGTATCATAATACGAAGGTTGTGGTATAGGACCCAGGTGCCCAAGCAAGCCAGATGTTGCCTTTGTGGTTCCTGCTTCAGTAACATGCTATGAAGCGCTGCATCTACTTTCTCTGCCTGTTGAAAAAAAAAAAAAGGACCTCAAAGTAATAGACAGAGGAGGAAAAATATTTGACTGAAACAGCAGAAATAAAAAAAGCCAGAAATAAAATCTTAACAAATTGGGTTGGTAAATTTATGCTCCAGATTAAAAGATGGAAACAAGTCTAGAACTGTCAGAAAACTGTAAAGATACTCACCTGAGTAAATTCTGCTGCACAGAACAAAAATATTCTACACAGTAATACAGCAAGAACATTAGATACATAGAATTTGTAATTTTAAATGTATTTGTATATAGATCATTTAGCAGTCACATGAGCACAAACTCAGAACCCATTACATGCTGGTGGTCATTGCTCTATATTGGCAAGAATTACCTTTTTTTTTAACCTAGTTGTACTGAAAAAATAAATTTATAAGCTTTATATGCAAGATACACACTATGTTCCACCAGAGTAACTAAAATATTGCCAAGACCAATTTTGTCTTAAGAAGCAAGTTGTATGGAAGACAAAGTCTCTCACTGTTGGAATACCATCAAGTAAGCCTAAACAGAACAATCCATATAACCTGCTACAAAATGAAAAAAACAGTGCCTCAGTTACGATACTGCAACAAACTCAAACCATCTTGAAGAAAGCTGAAGCACACAAAATCTCCCTCCAAGTTCCTGAATTGTTCTCCTTGCCATATTGGGAAATATTTTATTATTATATGGCTCTCGCTGCTGAGGAAACAACGTCCAGCAATAGAGAATGTATTTTTTCTTCTCATCTCTCCCCATTCTTGAGAGATGTCCAAAAATCAGTCGGAACACATATTTTTAAGAGCTATTTTTTTACTTTATTTTTATAAATTATAAATTTTTGCAGTTTCCATTTTACGTAGGTATAAGGCTGAATTTTCAAAGGTGTCTTGTAAGCACCCCTTGTCTATCTCCCCCTGGTTACATCTTGCAGACTGATAATCACAAGCAGGATAGAGACTAAAAGCGGTGCAGTTACCATTAAATTACATTGCAACGGGTCATTCTGAAGTCTACTTATTGGACAAAGGAAATCTTAAAAAATGTATGTTTTTGTACAACACATCTAGCATAAAGTTTTTGGATGCATCCTAAAAATTTACTAAATGTGCTAAATTTTAGGAGTCCTTGTCTTAAGGATTTTCCATCATTCATCTAGAATTTAGTACCATGCTTCACTCTGGCATTAATATACCTGGACAGAAACTTAGCTGGCCTGCTGCCTGGGACATTACCTCATCTTGTAGTGTGGCAAACTCCTCGAGGATGTGACCTAGTTTATCTCTCTGACGAGCTCTGTTGTGTCCATGGATTTGAATCAGACTACAGAATGGCTGAAAGAAGCAAAGTGTAATTTTAAATTACCAATACAACTTTGAAACTAAAGGAGAAGTACTATGATGTCTATTTAGGCACCTGGTTTATACATCTATATTAGGAAGTGGGTGCCTTACTACTCCCTAGAAAGTGCAAGTTAGCAGGAAAGCAAACTCTATGGAGTGATGCAAGAGCCAAATTGTCTGCACACAAGCTGATGTGAAATTAAGACAGCATCCTTTAGGAAGTCACCAGAGTAAAATGCTTAAGGCTAAAGAGGTGTTTCTTATACCTAAATCCATGTGCCCAGGCAGCTAAGGTGGCCAATGGCATCCTGGCCTGTATCAGAAACACTGTGTCCAGCAGGACCAGGGCAGTGGTTGTCCCTCTGAACTCAGTACTGGTGGGTGAGGCCTTGCCTCAAATCTCATTTATTTCTGGGCCCCTCACAACAAGAGAGACCTTGAGGGACATGTCCACAGAAGAGCAATGGAGGTGTGAAGGGTCTGTGTCAAAAGTCCTGTGAGGACTGGCTGAAGGAGCTAGGGGTGTTTTTATTTTACCCTGCAGAAAAGGAGGCTCAGGGGAGGCCTTATCACTCTCTACAACCACATGGAAGGAGGGCACAGCCAAGTGGGGCTCATCTCTTCTGTCAAATGACAGGACAAGAGGAAATGGCCTCAAGCTGTGCCAGGGGAGGTTTTACTGAATATAAAGAAAAATTTCTTCACAATGAAATTTGTCAAGCATTGGAACCAGCTTCTCAGGAAAGTGGCTGAGTCACCATCTCTGGAAGTATTTACAGGATGTGTAGTCGTGGCACTTAAGGGTGTGGTTTAGTGATGGACTTGGGAGTGCTGGTTTTGGACTCAATGAGCTTGGAGGTATTTTCCAACCTAAATAATTCTGATTTTGTTAAGATTTTCATCATGCCACATTCAACAACAGAATCCTAAAAAAACTGAAACTGAACAGAATATTAAAATAATTTTGTTTTTATTAGTGATAGGCATTTGTGACATGAAACTACTCTGCAAAGAGGTAGTAGATGTAGATTTCTTATAATTGCTAAATAAAAATCTGGAAGCAGAAGAAAACCAGCAATAATTACACCAGATTTTTAAAAGGCATTACCAATTTAAGATGGCCAACTTCTTCAATTTTGCCTTCATGTCAGGTGTGTAAAATAATTTGTGTTATTTTCAAATGTATGTACATCGTTAAATTCTCACACACACATACATGTTATAATTGGAAAGAACACTTACCCGAACACAATGTGTGACAAAGGAATCAATATAGTCTTTTGCCTGGTGGTTATTATAAAGACAACACCTAAAAAAGAAATATCCATGTACATACATATTTTTTATAAATGCCACTGGTCTACGTAGCACAAAACAAAAAAGAAACACGAGTGCAGCAACAGCAACTGAGTCCTTCATACGTAAGCACTATGTACAAAATGTATGTTTTTCGTACAATTGTCATTGCTCTTGTAAGCAGAAATACCTTTTCATCAGACATGTAAACACATACAAGTACACTCAAGATCCACTTACTTCGGAGAAAGTACTGGAGGACTGACGAAAGATCTTAAGGCATCTTTTACCATGTCTTGCATGAGATGAGTGCCAAACACCTTCTTGTTATCTACTAGGAAAGTTGTCTAAAAGTAAAGATATGTTTTTAGAAACATGTTTTAACATAAAAGTAATGCTCTAGAATTACTAATAGAAAGCTCTGGCAATACCTTTTTTATATAATAAAATTGTAAGATTACTTAAAGAATTAAAATGGTTCAACTAGGTCCAAGGTTAAAGACTCAGAAATATTGACACCTGACACTTCTGTGGTATTCCCAGGACACCAAATACAGCTCTATTACTTGCACAATAGAGAGCATTCAAAATTGTTCAATTTCTTGGATGATACATCAGACATTTCTGAAGATTAGCATAAAATATGTGCCTTCTCTGGACAAAGATAAGGATATATCTCCAGAGTACTGTTGATGTTTTTCAATCCCTCTGGATGCTACTACTTACATCAGTCATGCCTGATACTCATTTAACTTCCCTCCATGAGTGCTATGTCCCCTTCTTACATGGTTCTTCAGCAGTTGAAGAAAACTCTGCTGTCAGGCACCCACAGGGATTACACAAACACATGTAGTGGAAGGTGGAAACAGACATGCTTAGGAACGCATTTCACTTGCCCACATTTATAGTCCATTGGCTTTACAGATGGTTAACAGGGATCAAATGTAAAGAAATTCTGGCATCTAGGGGCATCCTATTATTCTGCATCAACCATCAGTTTTACTGTTGTAGCAATAGAAGCAGTCTGTACATTAAGTTCTGTCCAAATAGGGAGATGAATACAAATACCAGCCCCAAAATGGAAAAGTACATGAAGAGCAGCATAAAAATATGTGTACAGGCACAGCTTTATGGTGGAGAAAAAAAATTAAATGCTTTCTGTTTTAATTAGCATTTACTAAAATAATCAAAGCAACAGTGTTTAAAAATTATTTTAGAAATTAGATCAAAACATAAACCTATATATATAGAATCACAGAATGGTTTGCAGTGGAATGGACACTAAAGATCATCTAGTTCCAAACTCCCAGCCATAGGCAGGGACAGCTTCCTGGCCTTGGAACGCTTGGTGGAGCATCCACAACTTCTCTGGGCAGCCTCTCCCAACGCCTCATCATCCTCATAGCAAAGCACTTCTTCCATAATACTTAAATATCACCAAAACATTATTTACCACTTAACTATTATTAACTTACAGGCAAATTATTGAAATACTAAAGAAAATAAATTTATAATGAATAAAGAAGTATTTTAATAGTAGACATAATTAGGACTTGCCTGTAACAGGGATCTTGAAAGAACACATGGTGATTGCTCACTAAACTCACAGAAAAAGTCCTAACATATATGTAGGAAAAGAAAAAAACATAAATCAGGTTAATATGCCAATTTATATATGTATAAATATACACCAAATCATTTTTACACACACACACACCTCTCCTAAACAAACATATACAGCTGTGTAAATACACCTACATTTTGTCTAAAGGCATACACAAACAGCATAGCTTACACAGCTTGTAAGAAAGAGACCATGAATACTTTGAACAGAACAAAATATATTATGAAGATTTTCTGCAATTACTCATTACCTAACAAAAAGGTTTCTGAATTTTCAAATGCTACAACTAGAAAGATGATAGTACAGAAAAAAGAAAGTACTGTGAGATTAAGATCATGATGTAACTATACTAGGTAGTGAACAAAACTGAGAACTTATTTTAAAAAATTGATTGAAACCCAGGCAAGGTTTTACTGGTACCAGGCACTTCATGCAAACACTTCTTTCATTAATTAGCAGGAAATAAGAAGATGAGAGGTTTGCTGTAACTGTATCACTTTTATCAGTCAGTGAATGCATGGATACCAAAAAATATTTCAAGCATTTAAGTGTCTTCTAATACATGTAGGCAGTAACTAAGAGTAACATCAGTTATTCAGGAAAGAATATAAGCAGGTGCTTAACTTTATGCCTATTTAGTGTCCTCTTGTGTTATAGGCACATGTGCAGAATACTGCTTAATGAATTTGAAAAAAAAATCAGACATACAGCAAAGAATTATGTTCTGTTGCTGTAGACACAGCTCTTCAACCAAAGAAATGTGCTTGGCCTCGGCCAGTAGGACACATAACTATTCAATGAATTACAGGAAAAGTGAGATGTCTGAGAGAAGAAAAGGTCTTTATCAAATAAGAAAAGTAGTAACTATCAGGAAGGATAGTAAATTTTGAAATTGAGCCTAACAATTAAAAACATCAAATACATACATAGTGCTCAGTTTTCTCTCCAGCGAGCAAGAGCATGCATATATGGAATGATTTTTTTGCAAGTCACATTTTCAGATCTTATTTCTAGTAATAAGTAAGAAAAACTCATGCTTACCAGTATACAGTGCAAATTACTTAAGTTTACTACTTCACATACGGTTTTTATTCGGTCTATTAGTTTGGAAAAATAATTGACCATTTCTTCCCTTTTAATAATTTTTGCATATCGAGGGAAAGTTGGTGGCAGCAATCTCTGATTAACAAGTGGCTCAAACCCCATCATAATAGGATGATCTAAAGAAGGAGGAGAGAGAGAGAAAAGCTGCATATGAGTTGTGTTTTCAGAACCCCTTTCAATAATACATATTATTCAATTAGCCAAAATGAATCCTTTAAGTGACAGTTAACTTCCTGAGACTCCAACAAGCCAACTACGACAATGATTACTCTTTAAGAAACCTGAGTCCTCGTGTACAAGCAATGAAGTACTGTTCCCTATTTTAAAATGGTATATACACTGATTCCAAGTGCAATGCACTTAATCAAAAGTTCACATTATCTCTGGCTTTGAAATGACAGTGTTGCTCTCAGGAGAACCACCACCTGGTAAAATAAAATTAAAATCAAACAATGCAAATCTGTAACAACTTACATAGCAAGTGTTTTAGTTCAAAGTAAATAGTGATTTCAACTTTCTTTAAAAATACAGAAAGGTATTTATGTTTATGAAGGGATCATATCCAGGAAAGGAAAAAATGGTGTAATTTGATACATACCTCCTTTGGTGGTATCATTCTGTGCCTGCATACCATGATGCAGTGAATTGTGTATGGCAGAGAGCAAGTCAGCTGCCTGAGTCATTAGTTTCTGAGCTTCTGCAACTGCACTCGTCTAAAAGACAGGAAAAAATTATTATTACAAACCAATAAATTTTGACTATCTAATTAATGTTAGTATGAAAAAAAAAGGAAGGTCTTTAAAATTCTGATATTCTTATACAACCCAAGTTCTGAAAAAAACCCAAACAACCCAACATTTTTGTGTGGTAGCATATTTCATATATCTGTACATAAATTCAATGCTGTATATTTTGCTGTGTAAGACTTTACAATAGTTACAACTGAAAGTCTTGTACACAATGCATGAGAGTGTGCTTGGGGGATCATGTAGTTCTAGCCCTTTGCCTGAAAATGTAAGTTCCTTCCCCTCTTAGCAATTAGGAAATCTTACACCAATCCTCAAAAAACAGGCAAATTGTATGGAATGCTATTAAATTCCTCTTCTCAGACCAAAGATATCTAGATAAACATTTCCTATCACATGAAAGGAAAAGCATACAGTTCTTCTAATATGGACAAAATACTGCCCAGCATCAGATAACTCCACAAGAGGGAACTGAACTCAAACAAGAAGTTTTGCTCACGTGTGAAAAGAGTTATTAGAAATTCATAAATATTTTTAAACGTTTTGTAATGAATAGTCTGTCTTTCTGCAAAGCCATAATGATGTCAGCTACTAGCCTTCCCTGTGTTTCCCACTTTGAACAAAAACTGAGTATTTGCCACTATAAGGCCTTATTCAAAGCTTTACCTCCATCCACATCAATTCAAATCTCATGAATCTACACAGTAATTTCCAGATACTAAAGAATGAAAAATGGGTATTTCACAGCATCCCGATGCAAACACAGAAACGCCAAATGAACGTACCTCTTTTTTCGTAAAAGCTATCAGGACGGTGAGTAAGACGCGGGTAAACTTGACTCTGCTGAAGACAGCTAAACATTGTTGATGCTGTAATAAAGTAATGCTGCTAATTACTTAGTAGTAGGTATTGGATAATAGAATCACAGAATATCCTGTGTTGGAAGGGACCCAGAAGGATCATCCAGCCAAACTCCAGCCCACCACCTCAAGTGCTTGAGTGTGGTCCAAATTTTCCTGGACTCAGAGTTTTGGTGCTGTGACCACCTCCCTGGGGAGCCTGTTTCAGTGCCCAACCACTCTCTGGGTGAAAATGCTGTTTCTAATATCCAACCTAAACCACATCTGACACAACTTCAGGCCTTTCTCTCAAGTCCTTTCACCGGTCACCATCAAAGAAGAGATCAGTGCCTGTCCCTCCTCCTCCTTACCAGAAAGATTTAACTGCAAAAGGTCTCCCCTCAGTCTCCTCATCTCCAGGCTGAAAAGAGCAAGTGATCTCAGCTGCTCTTCATACAGCTTCCCCTAAAGGTCATTCATCATCCTTATGGCCCTTTTTTGGACACTCACTAATACCTTAATGGTTTTCTTGTATTGTGGTGTGCAGAACTCCCATAGGACTCCTGCCCTCCCTGCACAAACTGATGCACAAAAAGCCTTGGCATGCCCTGCTGTTTTCCAGCTCTTCCCCATGCTCCTGGGTGGTCACACTTCCCAGCTGCTTCTTATATGCATGGGTGTGGTTATGCCATATTTAAATCTCCCATTTACATCCATGAAATCCAGGAAAAAAGCAAACAATTCATTACTTCAAGTTCAACTTCTGGATCTCTCTCTTCTCCTTGTCGACTTCGGGTGCTCTGCAAGGTAAAGAAATGTCAAATAATATACTAAAAATTGCAAAGGGAAGCTACTGATAAAATCCCTTTGCCTTCTCTAAAACATCCACCTGTTAAATAACCCAAAAAATCAGTTTTCAAATTCAAAATTTCTTAAAATATAATCTGGACACTTGAATGACTGTCCTATTACAGTAATAAGAACTATCTCAGTAAATTCTGCAAATAAGCAAGAGAAGTGCATGAACGCTTTACATTTTAAGCTGTGGTAAAGGAAAATTAAGTAACTTCTTTAACCTTACATGGTATATCTGCCTAAAACCTGAAAGTTAAATACCTACTTTCTGTGTCCTAGCCCAGTGTATCTTCTGCATCATGACTCAAGCTTCTGCTACTACTGAAGCAACTACTAAGGAGTTTACAAATAAAGTGAAGATTTAGGTAGAAGGCAAACTAAAAGCATGTTACAGAAACCATTACGGCAGTCCTTCAAAAACCCCACTATAATGACAAAACCCTCCTTCATTCCTCATAATGCAACTCCCTACCCCAAACCTATGTTAAGTACACATGAAATATAATTGACAAGCCAAAAATGAAAACAATACCTTCACTCGTCTTTGCATGTCATCTTCTACATCTTTCAGCATACCTGGAAAAAAATCACAGCACGATAAAAAGCTGAGAAGCATTTCTAGGCACACCTATACCATTCAGGGGAAAAGAAATTTTATGGGGAAAATCAAACTTAAAAGTGCTTTATATATCCATTAGCCAAAGACTAAACAAAAAGTAATCTTGTAAGGAATGGTGGAGATGTCTTGGAACAACCAAAAATCAGAATACAGACCAAGTTATGTAAAGCTAAAGCGTGCATAAGCTTTTCAAAAATATATCAATGAAAAGCTCAAATACACATAAAAATAGTGCATGGTTAACGTACATGCTTATGTATGTACTTAATAACATATGTATTCATAGCTGTAGAACTACTAGATTGCTTTTTTTTCTAAAGCAGCCTATTTAGAGGACAACAAATTATGAGGCAAAAAAGCAGAATTCAAGCAACATACTTTCCATTGGTCTGTATCTTTACCATGTTTAGCTCATGCCTAGCCACTTCACTGGCACATTAAAAAGCACTTCTTCTGTTTCTCAGAAGAAGAACATGACAACTGAACCTTTTTTCCAAGGAAAAATAATTTTATCTCTTTTTTACCAAGTCAGCAATTTCCACAATAAAAATAAAAACTTAACAGCTGAAACTCCTACCAATTAATCAGATGTGTCTGAAAGCAATCACATGCTCAAAAGAGAAAGAGGCTGCTGGACAGATACAAAGAAAGCACAGACTGTACCTGTAACTCTAAGATCTGTCACACTGTTGGCCATTTTAAATCCGTAAGTCATTGACTGAAAATCTTCCTAAAAAGAAAAATCAAAGAAGCAATATGTAGTGAAATATTAAAGCTGTAGTTAGATTTTCAGATTGGGGTTTGAGATCTTCTTTTTGGTTTTGGGTTTTTAGGAGTTGTTTTCTTAATAGGTTTTGAGTTTTTTTGCTCGTTTTTTCTCTTTTGGAGGAGTGATTGGGGGTGTGCTTTTGTTTAATTCTATCAGGTACAGAAGTCCAGATTTATTCCACACAGCTGAACGCACTCAGAATGAATACACTGAATGACTTTCCCACCCAAATCCAGCTTAAGGTAATTATTTTATGCATAAATCCTTAATATGCCCTTCATATTTTCATCACGTGACACCCTACAAATAGGTTACCTGAACTATAGGTGCAAAGTAGTATTTGATACTTTAGATACAGTCAGGAAGAGTGACTTGTCCAAGCTCAGAGGAAACAGATCGCTCTGAGCACAGAAAACAGGACTCTGATCCCACTGCCAGATGGACATTTTAGGCAAAATGCAATCATTACTATCTCACAGAAAAATTAAAAAATTAAACAGTTTCACAACTGAGACACATTTCAAATGGTTAACCACAAGACTTGCGCACTGCTTCTTGATTAAAATATTTATGTGGCTCCAGTATTCAAGGAAAATACAGAAGAGAGCACAAAACACCTTAATTGGGGAAAACTACATTTTAAAGGTATGCAGTCTAATACATTTAGGACAGTGAAGTGCTATTCCTACAGTATCCTTGAATCAAACACTAACAAATGTCACTAATATATTGCTTTACTTGCAGTGTGGTATAATGTTACATTTTTAACCTCACAGGAGATGGGAAACGCATACCTCCTCAAAAACTGCTGCTTTGTTAACCTTTTCTCTGGCAATATCACAGATTTTTAGGATTCCAAGAGCAAAAGCCTTCATAGCAGGATCTTCTATGACGTCTGGATTATGAATATAAAGGCAAGTGAATACTGTCTGTGCCAAGGAATGTCCTTCTAACCATGTTATCTAGGGAAAAGGAAATTAAATATTTAACTCATGACAGTCAAGCCCTCGTTTTCATAGATCCATTCTTTTTCCATTGTACTGTGCTTCAAAGACTCATTAAGGAACTAAACCTTAAAATTAAAGTTGCCTCATCAAGGCAACCTTCCAACTACCAAAAAAGAGGAAGTGAAGGTGTTTCAAACCTAGAATTCTGGCATTGGATAAACCTCTTCTATAAAGTTCAGGTCTAACCCCTGTGATTTAGACATGGCATTATGTTAAGAGAACTTAACATTTTATAAACCTTCTCTGCATAAATAGTGAATGGAAAATGCAAATGACTATGAGACAAGTCACAAATGTTCTTCATGTTCTCTCTCTTTCCAACATAAAAGCTTCTTATCACAATCCTCTCTCTCTACCACTGCCATGTTTCCTTAAGCTACAGGGAAAGATTCAGTAAGTTAAATTTCGATCTTGAAATGGCAAAAAATTAAGTAGAAGCATATTTATAATATGGTCCTCTTTTGGAGACCAGGAGTAGAAAACAAATGATGTTATACTGAATCATATATACTATGATCTCTACATGTCATTCTGACTAAACTGATTGGAAATGTTTTTTAAAACAGTGTCTTTGATATAATTTTGAAGAATAACTGAAAATAATGAGTATCATTATAAATGAGTTATTATAAAACTACACTGAGAAAATTAAAGCATATACACAGAAAAAAAATTGCAATTAATAAGTAACTGATATTCAGCTTATGTAGTAGATGCCACTGGCCCTGCTAGGGCACCGTGGAGGCTTTAACAATAGAATTGCTGACACAGCAGTCTGGAGAATGTCCTAACCCTGGACCCTCAACGTATATTTGTACCCTTATAAGGAAAAAACCTTGTAACCCCTTCTATTGGTCACTTATGAAACCTTTAACCTGTATCCATTGGTCCAGTTTGGATCCTGGCCAAAGGTACAAATGTAGCTTACTGTACCCTATTAAGGGAGAAGAAGAATTGCTCCGGACCTTTCACGCTCTCCTGAATAAACCATCTCCAGTGGAATTGCCGGCTTCTTCTTCTCCTCTCTCTGTCTGCCTGAGCCTATGCCCAGGGAAGCCAAGCCTAGCAGCAGCTGAACCCTAAAGAGCTGAGATCCCAGAGCTGTTATCACTATCCAGAGCTGTTATCACTCTGCTAGCTGGAAGGCTCCCCGTGGTTTCGGGACCAAGCAGGCTGGACTCCAGGGCTCTGTCCTTTCCTGGGATAAAGGTCCCCAGGCCAACACCCAGCTACTGAGACCCCCAAAAGCTTCACCAATAAGCTTATTTTTACTAAATAGATTTATTTTCTTTGTTCAAAATGTTTCTGTAAGCTCAGTCAATTCTGGCTGTACATAAAGGAGCAACAGAGTGCTACCAGTTACTGCACACTCAGCTTCCAACACAGTCAAACATCAATACACAGCAGGCAATCAGATAACATGCATTTATAAAATCAGAAAGTATAAAACCTTTTAAAGTTTTTAAGGTGCTACCAGCTATCTTCCATATTTCTCATAGAAAAAAAAAATTAAAAATCAAAATTAAGCCTTTCATTATAGATAATACAAATAACTAAATGGAAATTAAAATATAAGTATGTATTTTCTGCTGGGTAAATATTTTTTTGAGTTCTGCTGGTTTCTTCTTTTTTTAAGATGGATTAATTGATTATATTTTTAAAGCAAAACTATCTAACCTAAAGAAAAGAAAAATGCTTACCAAACAACAAAAACACGTGTCCATTATTCCTACCAGCTCAGGTGAAGTGAGATCCTTTATTTTAATGGTGCCATCCTTTGAAAACAAACAAACAAAAAAAAACAACCGAAGTCCTAAATACTATGAAAGCATACAGGCAAAATACAACTTATTTGTACCAAAGCCAAAAAAGAAATTAAAATTTGTTTAAAACTTCAGAGTAATTGTATGTCACTAGCTTTACCAACCAGCTTTACAACACGTCTCAAATTCTTAAAAACTTATCATTCCCATCAGTTAACACTGATCAAACATAAAACTACCCAAAGAGAAGACTAAAGTAAGAATTCTTATTTATTACTAGCCAAGAAAAGTTTAAAACCAGTTAACTGCTAATAGTAAAATCACAAAACTGTATCATAACAAAGATTGAACAAGGAGTAGTATGCAGGACCAACTCTTTGAAGACTGCTGTTTAAACTTGTAGTATTTTACTGCCTTAAAGGTCAACACCAAAAAGGCTGCAAATTTGATCATTTAATTTGCCCAATGTAGGTAATCCTGGATACATTCTACATGACTTAGCAGTGTTTAACGGAGTTCTCTGTGTCCATTCCAAATGTTTACCATAAAAAAATATTTTTGCCTCTGAGTGCATTACTTTTTCTGAAATAACAACAAGTCTTTCAACTTCTGTCCTCCAATTTATCTTGATTATAAATCAAAAGTTAATCATTACTGTCCATGTTGGTAAATTATCTGGCTTCCATTCAATGCTGATAAACTCAATGAATGATAAAGTGTTAATTTCCAGCTTTAAGGAAGGTGGTTTCCATTCAGGTTAAACAGAAGCTAACCGATACATCTTCATATAAAAGACACATTTTGGGGAAGCATAGAGTTATTTGCAAAACAATGTTGGAGATATATTTGCTTGAGGTATCAATAACCAATAATTCCATATTATCTTTCACTGGAAGAGTTAGCATCATTGTGATAATGCAGGTAACAAGAAAGGTAAACATTACAAGCTATTTTTTACTTGATTTTCCAAAAGAAAAAAGAAAAAGATAGATTTCAAGAGAAGACTAAAAACACTATTTATGCTGTATTGTGCTTAGTTATAATTTGACAAAAATGTGTATTTCTACAGACAGTGTTGGTAAACCCAGGAAATTCATACAAACCTTAATAGCTTGCTCAAAGTTAAGAACCTTTCTGTTAACTTGGTTTCCAATCATACCAGCATCCATCTTGGGATCCATCATTTCAATGGCAGACATGGCTTCAAAAAGACCAAAACTAGGAACACAAATAAAATAAATGTGCACAATGTAATTTTTTTTTTATAAAATAGTCTTTGCAAACTAACCAAAAAGAACACAGGATTACAAACCAAGTACGCTATATTCTGACCACAGACAATAAGGTATGTGAACATTAGTATTGATCTTCAGAGATCATGGTTTTCAGGAAGTTAAGAATCTCTCAATAAATTCATAGGAAAAGAGATGGCTAAAAATAAAAGAAAATTATTAACCTTTCTATAAGGATGAAGAACCCTCCTGAGCAAAATATCCCACTATTGTATCTTTGCACACTTGTTTCTATAAACTTCATAGCATCTTCTTAAACATCATGCAAAATCATAAACTGATATTAACTCAACAAGCTGCTCCTTAGCACACCACATCCAAAAAACCAAGTAAGATACGTCCCCCACACACTAATGACAATATAGATAACATAGACTAATATATATTGAAATAACAGCTTTATTTAAAATAAGCATGTTATCAAAACCAATGCAAAAAAAGCCCTCAGCATGTGACAACATATCACTTGTAGTCAGGGAAGAAGAAAAAAAGCTTGCAGAAGAGCCACACTAAAAGACTTTCCTACATATGAAGAAATACAGTGCTTCACTTTATCATGACATTTGTCAGAACTTCAGGCTTTATAATACAAAAAGTTGACTGAATGTAGCACAATTAAATTCTGAGAATGTAAATTCTGTGTTTGCTGTATTGGCTCTGAAATGCTCTTATGTACAAAACTACACCTGAAAATTTGCTTTGATTCAACTGACATCAGTGCCCACATTTTTAAGCAAGTTTTCATTTAATAGCATGCTTCTGTTTTCTGAGCTATTAGTTTCAAATTCAGCAAGTCTTTAACCACATGTTTTTCTTTGAAATATACTTTCAATGTGTAGAGTTCTCACTTTCTGCTTTAGCATGATATTTATGTTGCATTAAGGCATACAGATTGTTTATCAAATATTTTAGTGACACTTGGAGTAACCAGGTTTCAAGTCTTTCTGGCCTTTTTTCATAAAAGCAAGTCCCATAAGATAGTGCAGTAAAGTAATCACC
This sequence comes from Setophaga petechia, assembly GCA_024362935.1. Taxonomy (NCBI): domain Eukaryota; kingdom Metazoa; phylum Chordata; class Aves; order Passeriformes; family Parulidae; genus Setophaga; species Setophaga petechia. The sequence continues at coordinate 24,743,652 of JANCRA010000004.1, read as the reverse complement.
ACAGATCATAAGATATGCTATGAACTTCTGAAACAGAATTTCAATCACATTGAAAAATGCAATGGTATACTTACAGCATCAGATATGTTCAGCATTCACACAAGTGCAGCATATACACACTGCTAAGAATGTATGATATTCTATATACCTCAAATACTTTATTTAAAATAAAAGTCTAAAAAAGCTTAGTTATTAGGTAACATGAACATGTTTGCAGTAATCTTATCTAAAAGCCAGAACCATCCCACACACATACTTACAGCTTGTCATGAAGCAGTTCTCCTAACTTCAGTTCTATAAAGGAAAAGGACAAAACAAACAATTACAATCATCCTACTAGCACAACTTTTGCAGGGTAGTCTTGTCACGCACCAAACTGCCTTATGCCGAGATGTAACAAGCCTCAGGAAGCAGATCAGGCATTTCTACTTGCATTGCGTTTGCATGGCCTGGGTTTGGTAGCTTCTGGGGGGATGACTACTGGGATGGCTTTTGTGAGAAGGTGCCAGAAGCTTCTTCCATGTCCAGCAGAGCCAACCCCTGGTGGCTCCAGAGACGGATATGCCGCTGGGCCAATTAGAAACAATAATACCTTGTGGTAAGAGATTTAAGAAGAAAAACAAAAAAACCCAAATTGCACAGTTTCAACTGCAGATGGAGCAGAGCCGAGTGAGAACATGGGTGAAGAAGAGCACTGCAGAAACCAAGGTCAGTGAAGAAGGAAGAAGGGGAAATGCTCCAGGTGCTGGATCTGAGATTCCCCTGCAGACCATGGTGCAGACCATGGTGAAATAGCTGCAGCCCATGGAGGCCCATGGGAATGTAGAGATCCACCTGCAGCTGGTGGAGGAGACCCATGGGTTGTGAACCTATGGGACACCTGTGGAAAGAGAGGCCCTGCTCCCATGCTGGAGCAGCTTGTCCTTGGAGGACTGCATCCTGTAAAAGAGTGACCCAGGCTGCAGCAGTTTTGGGAGGACTTTGTGTCCATGGGAGGGACTCACATTGCAGCAGGTCACTGAGAGCTGCTGCTCATGAGATGGACCCATGTTGGAGAAGCTCATGGAGAACTGTCTCCTGTGGAAGGGACCCCGTGGGGCAGCAGGGGAATGACTCCTCTTCCTGAGCAGTGGGAGAAGCCTCAGGTGACGAACTGGCCATAACTCCCATTCCCTGTCTCCCTGTGCTGCTGGCGTAGGAGCAGAGCTGGAAGGAAGGAGGGGTGGCAGGAAGCTGTTTTCAAGGGTTATTTTACTTTCACATTACCCTGCTCTGATTTTGTCAATAATAAATTCCCTTCATATCTCTAAGTTGAGCCTATTTTTCCCATGATGATATGTGGTGAGTGATCCCTCTCAGTCCTTATCTCAGCCCATGACCCTTCATTAAATTTTCTCTCCTCTGTTCAGCTGCAGAGGGGAGTGAGTGACTTTGGTGCGTGCCTGGCATCTGGCCCAGGTCAATCCATGACACTACTGCTTTTACTTACAGAACACTTTCAAGACTGAAAGACTGAAAAAAACCACCTCAGTGGTTAACAGTGTGCATCCATCCCTCTGTTATTCTAGGAATTTAAAAAGTTTTAGAATTACTAAGTACACAGTGCACTCATAGCACAAAAAGCTGATATACTGGGCTGCAGGTCAAGGGAGGGGATTCTTACCCTCTCCTCTAATGAGACCCCAGCTGGAACACTGCATCCAGGTCTGGGGTTCCAGCACAGGAAGGACATGGATCTGTTAGTGCCAGTTCAGAAGAGACTAACAAAAATGAATGGAAGGCTGAAGAACCCTTCCTGTGAAGACAGGCTGAAAGAGTTGGGGCTGTTCAGCCTGGAGAAGAAAAAGGTCTATGGGGACCAGCTAGCATCCTTCCAGCTCATAAAGGAAGGCCAGAAAACAGCTGGCGATCGACTTTTTACAAGGGCGTGTACTGACAGGACGAGAGGAAATGCTGTTAAACTAAAAGAGAGATTTAGATTACATACTGGAAGAAATTCTTTTCTATGAGAGTGGTGAGTCTTTGGAACAGGTTGCCCAGAGAAGCTGCGGATTCCCCATCCCCGTCACTGTTCAAGGCCACGCTGAATGGGGCTTTGAGCAACACAGTCTGGTGAGAGGTGTCCCCTGTCCATGCCAGGGGAGTTGGAATGAGAGGATGTTTAAGGTCCCTTCCAGCACAAATCATTCTGTGATGATTATTCTCTGAGATAGTAGCATCTGAATAGCCTGGAATACAGCTCTTTCCTCTGCTCCTTTGTTCAGGTGTCTTAGTCTTTTCCAGGGGAGACTACTGAAAGGCTTGCTTTCCCTCATAACTTTTAAATGAGTCTTTATTTGATGGGTACAGATGTAAGTAATCTATTACAGATATAAGTAATATAGAAAAAATAATTATTTATAAGTAATTTATAGCAATAGAGAGAAATAATATACAGAAATTGTGTTTATCATTATGTGATATTCTGTTGTGGTAAGATGCAGTTTTTATATTTATTTTTCCTTAGTGTCACCATAAAATCAGTTGAAAAAACTGTAAACTAGCAGTAGCACCTGACAGTAATAAAGGCACTGTTTAAATGGAAGCAACTGCTTCCCCATTACTAAGATGCATTGCATCAATTCAAAAACTCAGACTTGCTTCAAAGATGAAAAATGATGCACTGATGAATTAAATAAATAACTGGACCATGGAGATCCAAAAACACAGAAGAAAGAAACAGAGTGTTGACTCTGCATGCAGGAATGACATTTCCACTTGGCAGGAAAGAGAGTAAGAAATCTTTGCAAAGGAAAAAAAGCAGATGTGAAAATGCATAAGATGAAAAAACTTTAATTAAAGAGGTATTCATGTAATCTGGAAGAGAAAACAAAGTGAGGTGGTTCATGACAATTCCAACCTCTGAGTTAACATGGAATCAATGCTTGTTCATCTGAAGCTTGAACCTGGGTCAAACTATTGTTCAAAAAGCTCAAAGAACTACACTCAGGCCTCCAAAGGATTCCAAGTTTTCTCAGAATGAAAGGACTACAACTCACCTCTACAAGCTTCTTCAAAATCCTGGGTTATATCTATCCAGCTGGTATTACTCTTTTCCATCTTGTCAGGCATACCGAGTTCCCATCCAGAATCATCATCCTCTAGTGTAGCTTTCATAACCATGATGCTGCACCTTTAAATTCCTGTCAGAGACACCATATATTTGCACAAATTAGAGAAAGTGCTTTGTGGGAATAATTTTTTTCTTTTCAATAATCAGGTAAGAAAGGGAAATGAACTAACATTTTACTTAAACAACTACTGTTATACAAGACCAACAGAAAAACCCTTATTAAAAACAACTCTTTAAGAAAAAGCTTTTCTTGTGCATAATTTCTTTACAGGTAGCTTGTACAGTGTGAAACCTCAAAAACCTGGGACATCACAAATCACCTGTTCAGACCCATACTAAAGTGTCTATTGTCAAATTGGAAATAAAATCAGAAGCATAACAACACAATTTTCTATTTGTTCTTTTACACTGTTAGACTATACATCCTCCTACTGCTCTGTAACAGAAATTAAAAAGATGGTACTGTAAAACTGGTGTTTTATTTCCTACGGTTTCCTCAGCAGAAAGCAGTATCAAGATTGCAGCACTTAAGTTAAGCAAGTTCAAACTTGACAATAAATTTTAAACTCCACCGACCAGCTACTTCGTACTGGTTTTGTTCTTTCGCAACCTCCCGACACGCGGGCAGCCCTGAGGACTTCCACGCTTCCACGGTGAGCCTGCCCGTGAGGTATCAACAGCGCTGAACTCCCCTCTGCTGACGGAGCTCCCGCAAGAGACAGCTGCGAGCTCGGCAAGCCCTGAGCAGCTTAACCACAGCCGCGACGGAAGCTTCAAACAAAGGCCCCAGTGGCAGAGGACCTCCAGGGCACCGGGAATTAACAAAAACAAATGGGAGGATAAAATGGCTTTTGAGCAGCAGCCCGAGGGTCCCGTCGGCCGAGCCAGGCTTACTCCCCATCGGGGGCCGTCAGGTTGTCACCAGTTCTCTAGCGACCGCAGGGACTGCCAGGCTCAGTGGGCTGTGGTGAGGAAGTACGTGAGAAATCTGTTGAAATAAATTAAGTTCCCACTTGCATCCCAGGACAACGAGGCCCTTCGGGCTCTCCTCTTCCCACAGGTCACCCCAACTCCGGCGCTGCTCAGCGGGCACCGCGCAGCCTCCCAGGGACGCCGAGCTCCGCCGCCTGCCCGCACGGCTCCTCCATCCCGCCGCAGAGGAGGGGCCAGCACGCCGCCCGCCCCGCTGCGGGGCAGCAGCGCCGCCGCCGCGGGCTCCCCCTTCCTCCGTCCCTCCCTCGGTGCCCCTGCGGGCTCTGCCTGCGCCCTTCGCCCCGCACCCTCCTCGGGCCTCACCGCTATGTCCCACGCCGCCGCCTGCCCGCCGCTCCTGGCTGGGCCGCCGCCGCACACGCGCAGACCCAGCACTACTGCTTCTGCTGCTGCCGCCGCCACCAGCCCGCGGCCCCGGCCTGAGCGCCCGGCGCAGCCGCACACAAAAAACCTCCCCGCCCCACCCCGTCCGCGACTGCCGCTTACCGTGAGCGGCGAGGCGGGGCGAGAGAGGCCGGGGCGGGGCGAGAGAGGCCGGGGCGGGGCGAGAGGGGCCGGGGCGGGGCGAGAGGGGCCGGGGCGGGGCGAGAGGGGCCGGGGCGGCGGCGCTCGGCACCCGCTGCGCCCGCGAGGAACGCGGCGCGGCGCAGGCTCGGGCGCCATGGACCTCCCGTGAGGGGGTGGGGACAGGGGGAGCAGGGGCTGGGCGGACGGTGCGGGGCCGCGGCTGTCTCCAGGTCTTTTGTGAACGCTGTTTCGATATCTAAAAAGCGTGTGTCGACAGGACGGAGACAGGTTCTTCTCAGGGGCGCCCAGCAGTAGGACCAAAGGCAGTGGGCACAAACTGATGCACAGGAGGTTCCACCTGAAGAACTTCCACGAGGAAGAACTTCTTTACCGTGCAGGTGACCGAGTGCTGGAACAGATTGCCCAGAGAGGTTCTGGAGTCTCCCTCGCGGGAGATACTCAAGAACTGTATAGACACAAGCCTGTGCTACGTGCTCCTGGATGATTCTCTTTGAGCAGACAGGTTGGACAAATGGCCTCGTCTCTTTTAGCCTGACCCATTCTGTGACTCTGAATCGCTGCCAGCGAGTCCCGGCGCGGCCCGAGGTCGAGCCCGCCGGCCGGCGCTGCCGCTGCCCGCCCGGGGCCCGGGTGCGGCGCTGGCGCCGTGCGCTGAGCGGGCGGCGGCTGAACTGAAAGCAGACTCGAAGCAGGTTTCTTTTGTCCTCTGTCAGACGTTCTCTCCCCTTCCTTTCGCACTGCGTTTTAATGAACGTCATGTGCTAGAGAGTACGTAACTCTGTGTTCTGTACAGGGTCTACGGAGATGTGCTGATGATCTCTCCTGAGAGGGAAGCCAGGTGACGTGGGATGATGTCCTAGGGAGCTACGGTTTCAGTATGACTGAATGCTTGCAGTTTCAGGCCAAGATCACTAACGTAAAAGACAATGGCTAATGTAACTTTATCTATCATCCTTTCTATTCAACATGCAAAATACAGAGCATTTGTGCTTGGTGGGAAGCAAGAAGAGAAATTTCAGTGAGAGCTCCTGCTAAAACAATGACAGCAACCTACTTTATCTGAAAGAATAAATTATATTTAGTTTAATGGCTGTTGAAATGTCTGATGGCTCACAGCTGCACTGTACTTATATGGAATTCCGGGGGTGATATGCAACAATATAACAGACATCTTGTAATGATCCCAGTGTTATGATAGAAAGAACAGATCGTTATTATTGAACCTGATGTTGGTTATAACATCTGTCCGTGAAAACTACCTGTCTTTAATACAGAATATAGTGATAGCTTGACCATCCCTCTCTTCTGTAGTTGATTTTCAGGGGAATTCTATTTTTAGTTTCAGGACATAAGGGTTGTGGTCCCTAATAATAATTTCACTATGAAAGTATCTTTTTTTAAAACCACAATATTTAACAAAAATTACTTTCTGAAAAGGTTTGAAGTTTGTCAGAGAGTATTCCATTAGCAAATACCTGTTTGTGTGTCTGTGCAGACTTTATGGTTGAAATGATAAGCTGACTTTTGTGAAGTAATATGGCAATGGATTCAGCCTAAATAAGTATAAGCAATTATCACTTCCCTTGACAAAAATACCAAGCATCAAAAATGAACAGCAGGTTGGTTATGTGTGTGTGAAATGACCATAGCAGTTAAAAAAGATAATACATGTTCACTGCAATAACCTCCAAGGTGAGATCAAAGCAGTTCAACTTGAAATGATACAATGAAGTGCCTTGACAAAATGCTGTGAAGGGCTGATCTAACTTCTGGTACATGTGATATGCACATGGGAAAATCCAGAGAAATAAAATCAGTTTTTATTTATTTTTAGATTACGCACACAATTATTATTTTTTGTGGGGATAGTTTACCAAAATCCCTAGTATTTAAAATGCCTTGGAGTTTATTACAAAAGTATCCCTTGTTTCCTTAGTTCACTACACCACAAAGTAGTCACAATGTTAAGCAAGACAGAAGAAAAAAGCAACCTTCGTATAATACGTGTTGGTTATGTGTAACGCATGTTTTGTGCTTCTGTCTTGGTGAAGTGGGAGTAGATCAAGTATTGTGAGGAACTTGCTTCAGTATTAATTATGGAGTACCTTTGTTCCTGTAATACAGTTAGAACATATCATCATATACTTGACTTAAATAGGCTGCTTTGTTTAAGAAAACTTCTGCTAACCATGTGACAGTTTATGGTGCAGTCATTTGACTGACTGCTATTTTTGTCTTTCTGAAATGATGTTACATTAATTTTGAAAGTACTGATGTATTTTGTATGAGTTTGTAACACAGGGTGTCTATTTTTACCTTGCAAAAACTCATACTAAAGCATTATGAATTTTTTAGGGATACTTAAGAGATGAAGTGAGCAAACTTGTCCTCTACTATTTGGCTTTAAAAAAAATCCTGTAAAAGAAATTTTGACTGACATAAGCAAAAAGGCATTTCGGGTCTTTCAAGTACTGTGTGAAATGAAAATCAGATTTAAGAGATAAATCTGTTTTGTTTGCTCTTAAGAATTTGAAGTGTGTAGAATTACTTATTGACCTGTTTGTACAAAATTACAATTGTTTATCATTTTCTAAATAGCAGAGATCTGTCCCTCAAAAGGTATCTTTAGCCCATTGTGGAAATGGGCATCTGCTGCAGGATATCTTTATAGCCTTGTCCCAAGAAGGAGGTATCTCATACTTGTTTCTGAAGATTGTTCTTTACCTTTTACCTTGCTTAAAGTACTGCTGATTTTTCGGGAACTTACCATTGCTTTAGATGTCCTTCTTAATGGAAGTAATTGATGCAGGGAGAAAAGGGAAAGTGAGAAATCTCAAAGTATGCAAATACCTTCATAAATAGAAAGAAGGTGACCTTCAGGTAGGCTGCAAATTATACACATTTATTTTTTTTTTTACACTGTGAGTATGGAGGTTCTTGATAGACTGAAACAGATGCCCAGTTGGTTGGGTCATGCAGGGGGGATTATGTTAACATTCTGCATGTATAAATTAAATGTGATTGTCAGTGGGCATATGGAAAAAAGTGGCTGACTTGGTGTGAACCTGTGAAACTGCATCACTTTAGAAACTTGTCCTCTTCATGCTCTGAAAAAGTGCCCACTCCTTCCCACCCCCAGTCCCCAGAAACTTAGATGAAAATATCCACCAAATCTATATTTCTGAATTCTCTGTGAAGAATATTGATGTGTTATTGCATTTGTAGTATTACAAAGGCTAAAGTAGCTGAATGAAGCATAGATGTGAAGTTGAACTAAAATGCTTCTTTATGCTCTGAAAACATGCATAACAGAGCACAAAAGATCATCCCAAAAAAAGTGTTCTAACTGATATGATACATTAGAGATAAAGAGTCAAAACCAAATTCTCCAATGTGCATGTAGGCAAGTGTTGGCTTCCAAATGAAGGAGTGATTGTTTTTGAGAGAGCTGATAACTTCATTTTCCGGAACTGACTGGATCTGTTCAGTAAAAGATGTATAGCAACAGGCAAGGCAGATTTAACTAGCAGAGGTTAAGTTTTAATAGGAAATAATAATTATCTAGTTGATAATTACAAGGAACAGGATACGATCTAGAGATGCTTATATGTTGCTACCTACTAAGTTATTTTGAAGAGCTTTTTCTTATTCTCCTTGCTCTTATCATCGAATCAGAGAATTTTTAAGGTTGGAAAAGTGCTTCGAGGCCAGCCACCAACTCAGCACCACCACCACCATGTTCACCATTGCACCACCTCTTCAAGTGCCATATCCACACACTTTTTTGAACACTTCCAGAGGGGTAGACTCCACCACTTTCTTGGGCAGTTTGTTTAATGCTTTACAACCCTTTTCTACTTCCAGAGGGGCTAACCATTATATTTTAAATTTTTTTGTGATTATTTTAGTTGTATGGTCTGATCCTGGAAGTCATGCTGTACAATGTGCTTAGTAGTAGATATTTTTTTAGCAGCCTGTAAAAATGCAGGACTGAGGAACCTATCTTTGTCTGAAAAATTGTGTCTCCACATAAATGTCAGTAATCTGTGACTCAGTTTGTTGCTTGTATTGCCTTGCCAACAATACTAAACACAACATGGTTTAAGTAAACTTATAAACTTAATCTTTTAGCTTATGACACTTCTGATGTCCTTCCTTTTCCACACAGTGTGTAGATTGGTATATATTTGTTACCTTCTCTAAGTCCATGGATTGCCCTATTAAAAGATATATTCCTAAGACTGAATTTCCTACAAATAATAAAATTATTAAAATTGAAAAAGATCTGTGAGTCCAACCTCTGACTAATCCCCACCATGTCAACTAAACCATAGCCCCAGATTGCATGTCTAGTCTTTTATTGAACATTTCCTGGGATGGTGACAGCACCACCTCCCTGGTTAACTTGTTTCAATGCTTAACCACTCTTTCAGTGACAAAATTCTTTCTCATGTCCAACCTGAACCTTCCCTAGCCCATCTTGAGGCTATGTGTTGTCCTCCAGTTGCTAATTGCCTGGTAGAAGAGGCTGATCCTTGTCTGCTACACTCTCGGGTAGTTTTTAGAGAGGGATAAGGTCACCCCTGAACAGCCTTTTCTCCTTTTTCTCCAGGCTAAACACTTCCAGCTCCCTCAGCTGTCCTCACAGGACCAGTGCTCCAGACCCTTCATCAGCTCTGCTGCCCTTCTCTGGACACACTCCACACCCCTCAATGTCCCAGGTCGGTATCTGCTGTGGGCCCCTAGGTCTTTTTTGGCTGAGTAGCTCTCCAGTCTTTCTGCCCCAAGCCTGTAGCAGGGAATGGGGTTGTTGTGACCCAAGGGCAGGACTCAGCCCCTGACCTGATTGAACCTCACACCACTGGCCTCAGTTCATCGATGCAGCCTGTCCAGGTCCCTCTGCAGAGCCTTCCTGCCCTCCAGCAGATCAACACTCCCACCCAACTTAGTGTCATCTGCAGATTGAGGCAGTACTCAAAATAATTGATTAATTAACATTAATAATTTACATAATTAATTAGCATTAATAATTGATTAATTGTCATTAAACAGGACCAGCCCCAGCAGTGAGCCCTAGCTAACTGCGGTGGTGACTGACTGTCAGCCAGATAACTCCATTCACCAACACCCTCAGCCCAGTCATCCATCCAGTTTTTAACCCAGCAAACTGCACCTGTCTAAGTCACAAGCAGCCAATTTTTCCAGGAAGAAGCTGTTGGAGAGAATCAAAGGCTTTACTGAAGTTTAGGTAGGCAACATCCACAGCCTTTCCCTAATCTGCTAGGTGGGTCACTTGGTCAAACCTAGAGACTTAATTTTGGTGGAATCCATTTTGCTCCACGATCCAGTTTTACTGTTGCTGCAATTTTCAGAGATGCATGCCTTGCTCCCCATCAAGCTTTTACTTGATGGCTCTATAATTTGCCATAACCTTGTTTTCAAATTTATTATTTGCTCTGGTTAAATTAAATGTAGATTGTTTGGAATAGTTTTGTATGTTTGTTAAAGATTCTACTTGAAGTGTTAAAAATTCTGTGAAACCAAAAGAAGAATCATTATATCAACTTTTTATAAAAAATTCAATGGATAAACAATTCACTTTTGCACACAGTATTGCGTTTGAAAACAAATAAAGCTAGAGCATATTTCTGCTGTCTCATATAAGTAAAACACATCTGAATTGGTGAGAATTGTTATGTAAATAAGATCAACAATGGCCTGCTCCATTTGTGCACCAGAGTCAGGTTTTCTAAAAGTAAAGTTGTTGTCCTTAGAAATAAATTCTAAATTTGGAACCAGTTTACCTGCCAAAAAAACCAATTTTAGATTCAATCATTCAGTGACCTTTAATTTCCATAAACAAATGTTTAGCTAGTAAAAATAGGAGTTCTGCATAGAACAGTCTTTTGGGGGAAATAAGATAAATGTAGCACTTGCATTCAATTATGTTCTGCATTTTTTGTTTACATTGAATGAAAAAAGTTAATAGATTTCAGTAACTGATTGGAGAATTTTAATTAGGCCCATTACTATCATTCATTTTTCTTAAACGAGATCACACTTTTTCCTAGCCTTAAATTAATGGAGCTACTGCTGGGTCCTCTCTTTTCAGTAGAAAATTCTTATATTTTTAACTGATTTATTTTTGTCATGTGCCAGGACACATACAGAGCTCTTTTAAAACATTATTTTCATAACTAACTTAAATAAGCTGACTCTGACTTTAACTTCAAAACATTTGAGAGATTTTTATCTACACCCCCTTTATTTGTTCTTTACTTGCCAGAGCCTGCCCGATACTATTTTTGTCTTTGCCTGAGTCATACTCAAGTACTTCCATGTCTTCTGCTTTGCTTTAGACAGAGCTATGCATTTAAAATTATTCCATTAATAGAATTCACAGACAACTTGTAGCTGTACTGAATTCTGCATTACGTATTCTCTTAGCCATTTTCCAGTGTGACCAGTGTTAGGGAACAAATGACACTGTTCCTACCCCTTGCCAGTGCACTGGCAAAGTTCTGCATTCTGATAACCTCCTCTTTTCATTCATGGTAGATACCTGGAGAATCTTGTAAGAGAAGGAGAAAGGTCCTTTCCAATACATGTATGTTTTGTGATTATAGCCCATGGGTTTACAAGTTCTAGAAGCGTAATTAATGTTGAATTATTTGCTGGAGAAAGACCATGTGAATAACTGAATAAATGGACATCTGATATCCATTTTTGTTAACATAGTGGGATGAGGACTTAAAATGCATATAAGCAGTTATGCATAAATAGGAGGTAGGAGGACCAGGATCTCCCATCTGTTGTACCTCAACAAAATTAGTTCATTGCTCCTCACTTGCATTGGTGTCTGCTGCCTTGCCAGTAAAGCAGCTTTGTTCTATGTCCATTAGGTGTGGATGTGTATGCGTGCTGTGCAGATCATCTGTGTACCATTTCATGGATGAGAAGAAGAATTCACTTTTCTAACACTATAACCCAAGTTAAAGGACTAACAAATTGTAACTATAAACCACCCTTCAGGTGAATCAGCCCTATGGAAGAGTTGCAAACTGTCACACAAAATGCACAGCTACCTCCTAGACAGTAGAAAAGTTGTGGCTATCTTTACTTTTGCCCTTGTGAGTAGATTGAATAATGTGTGTAGGACAGGAGTTGCAAGAGCTGTAGCCAGGTATCTGTACTCTGAAAGGGAAGATGAATAAAAGTATAGATTTAAAGGCTCCAGAATCTGCTTTTTACTAAACAAGAATTAGAATGGGTAACTCCATGGATTGGGAATGTTATTGGGAAATTAACTTTGCATCGTTCTAGCAGGGATTGTGCCTTTATAATGGATGTAAGTGGGATTTGAACTTGATTTCCATTTGACAGCCTTTTATTAAAGGGTTTCTTTTCCCATGCCAGGTCTGTAAACTCAGTATAAAGATTTGGCCACAGATTCTTAGTAGTTTCTTCATTTGAGGAACTTATTGAGAAAGGAAATACCTGGTTGTTCCAGTTTAACAAGTGTCAGAGAGATTAAATTACCTCCTTCTAGAAGTCATCAGCGATACTAATGCATTGTTCAAAACCAGGTGCTAGGCACATGGAGGTTAATTTGCCATAAAACGTTTTGTGAAGCTTATGAGGTATTACTTTTCCAAAGATTTTCAGGGAGAAGGGTCGGGGGCACGTGTGAGGAGGCATACAAAGTCTTTGACTAATGAATCAATATGAATTTTCTTACTTGCTTCTGTGGCACCTCAGTGCCCTGGGCAGTAGCATTCTTTGGGTTCAGGTACTTACCTGCCACAAGAAACTGTGTATAAAGGTTGGGCTGGGGGGAACGCCCCACGAAGGTATTGCAGAATCTCAGAATCGGTCAGGTTAGACCAGATAACAGGTCCAACCTCCTTGCTCGAGCAGGATCATCCTAGACACGGCATAGGATGGTGTCCAGAGGGTTCTTAAGTACCTCCAGTGAGGGAGACTCCACAACCTCTCTGGACAATCTGTGCCACTGCTTGGTCACCCGCACAGCAAAGAATTTCTTCCTCGTGTCCAAGGCGGAACTTCCTGCGCATCAGTTTGTGCCCATTGCCTCTTCGTACTGCTTCCGAACCACCGAGAAAAGCCTGCTTCTATGCTCTCGCTGCCCCCGCCTCCCATTAGATACTCGTGTATCTCACAGAAGTACGGACAGTTCAGGCGCGGGTGGCTGGTGCAGGGGGGGGCCAGCCAGGGAGATTCACACCGCACACTCGTGCGGTGCTGCTCCACCCGTGCGGTCCGGCCGGGCCGGGCACGGCGCTGCCCGCGGCGGCGCTTGCGCACGGGCGGGGCGCGGCGGGGCCGGTGACGCGCTGCGGTGCGGGCAGGTCCTGCCGCCGCCGCATGAGCACGGCGGGGGCGCAGCGCGGAGCCGCCGCCGCCGCCGCCCGGCGCCCCCGCCTGAGCGCCGCGGGGTGAGTGGCCGCCGGCGCGAAGGTGAAGCCCGGCGAGCAGGCGTCGCCTTGGCCAGGGCGGAGCGGGCCGCGGCGGGGGCAGGGCCGCAGCCGAGACCGGGATTGGGATGGGGACTGGGGCGGGGCGAGGCGGGGCTCCTCTGTGCCTGGCTCTGCGGGGCAGCCGGGCGCGTCCCTGCGGGCACCGGTGGATGCGTGCGGGGCCGCTCGGGCACGGCGGGTCTCTGCGGGAGCCGCGCCCTGCGCGCTCTCGCCCGCGGAGATGGTCGCAGGCCCTACGGTAGGAGCGGTGCTGGTTTCCGGGCCTGGCGGTCGGGTCTGCCCGCGGCACGGGGTGGAGCCGCCGGTGGCACGGAGCCCCGCGCCGGGCGCGGGACACTCTTGTCCCCGCGCTCCGTGCGGTGCGCAGCCGGCCCGTGCGCGCCTCCCGCTCCGCCGGGCGGCCCTGCACCAGCCGGGGCTGCCGTGAGCCTGGCCCTGCCGGCCCCCGAGCGCTGCGGCTGTGCCCCCGCTGCCCCGCCAGAGGAGTAACGCAGCATGGGCAGTGGGTGGAAAATACGGCGGTTGGGATAACAACATTTGTCTCATGTGCCCTGCGACTTGGCCTGCCCAACGTCTGTGTGACTTAACGCTCCGTGGGTAGGAGTTTGTTAACCTTTGGAGTTTGGTTTTTCCTTTTCTTTCTTATTTTTTTCCTTTTCCTGCCTTTTTTTTCCTTTTTTTTTTTCTTTTTGGTTTTTTTTTTCTTTTTGGTTTTTTTTTTTTTTTTTGGTTTTTTTTTTGTTTGTTTGTTTGTTTTCTTTTTGCAGTGGTGGAGATCTAGCGCAGCAAGTGTTTCTTTGTAGGTACCGGTTCAAATGCTTGACAGAGGTTTGAGAAATAGGTTGCACATCAGGGTGGGGTGATGTTTTTCTTCTGTGTAAACTGCTTTCAGGCACCAAGCTTTGTGTGAGATGTTTAGAAATCCTCAGCCGGACGAACTGTTAGGGTTATTTAGAGCAATAATCTGTCAATAGTGTGTATAGTGGAAAGTGAATTCCTTTGTACCTGTTAGGTATAAAATCACCGTGAAACTTCTGTATAGCCTTGTGGTGTGAATGTTGTTTTTTTGTGTATTAGTTTTTCCAGCATTAGGAAATTAGCTCTCCAATGAGTGTATTCCCATGAATAATGTTTCTTTAAAGAAATACGTGTCTGCACTGCCTTTATAGGTTACATTTCATGAAAAGGGTTCTCTTTTACAGGTAGCTTTCAGTGTGTATTTTGTGTAACCCTGAGTGACTGGATGTTGCTGATGGAATAGCCCCACCTTTTGGTTAATTCTTCATTGAAATTATACTTTTGACCAAAGAGTTTTTCTGGAAATTATACCTCATGCTGTGTGTTGTGAGTACAAGTCTGTGTTGGAATATCTTTTAATGTCTTGGACTGGGGAGTAAAAAAATTATCTCCCTTCTTGAAGACTTTCCTATTTAATGTCAAGATAATTTTAACAGGTAGTTTCTGATGTTTCAGTTCATTACTGTGATTTTTTTTATGCTAGTATAAATTAAGCAAAATACCTTTTTTAAAAAAAAGGTTTCATTTTAAAAAAGGATTCTGTCTTTATTTTTTTCAAAAAGGGTGGAAATGATCTTAAACCAAAGAGTAGTCGTGGTGTGTGAAGTGACATCTGATATATGTTTGTGTGAAGCGAAACTTGATCTCAGGCTTAACTTTCAGTTCAGGTGTTGGAGGTGGCAGCGCTCATATTTTAGTTTTCATGTTGAAGAACTTCACAGATTATTTTCCAAAATTAAGGTTTTGAGCTTGAAAAATATTCAGTTGTCTTGGCAGAAGATTTGTATTAGTTATCTTACTGCTGCTAGGAGCAACTTCCCTGAAATTACATGTAAGAAGCTACATGTAAAGAGAAAAAGGTGAAGGGCTCTCTGAAGTCCTTTTAGCTTACAGAAGGGGTTTGCTATTTCACCTTGCATTTAGGTTTTAGTTTAGGAAAGACATTCAGCTTTTCACTCAACAGCTTGTCAGCAGTGTGTCATATGATTAGAAACTTTGCAGTCTTTAAAATTCATGGTGATACTCTACTAGACACAGTTGGGGATCACCTGTTTTTTTGGCTCTGGGTATGTTATTTGAAACCTCTCCTTGAATTCCAGTATCTGTGAGCTGCTTGCTCTTAGGAGATTGCCCCCGTGATTCGAATTGCTAATGTTCAAAAGCACTGAGTGCTAATCAAGTCACCCTGGCTCTGGAGTGTAACTGCAGTAATTGAAGTGTTGAAACTCCTTAAAGAACTTAGAGGGGAAGGTTTCTTGGAGTGAGTGTGAGAGTGCTGAACAAGGCGGCTGCTTGTGTGAGTGCTTAGCAGAGATTTATAACAGCAGTGTATCTTTGGATACGTTTTCAGGCCCTGCCACTATCCACAGCTTAACTGTCCAATATCCTGTGCTAAGCATCAAGAAGATTATGAATTATCCAGTGTGTGTCCTGGATAAATGGATGATTCAGCATGGTTTCCATTTGGAAATTCAGTAACCGTACTGGAGTATCAGAGTGGAGGTAGCACCCAAACATCCTTCCTTTTTTTTGCAACAGCTGCAGAGGCAACAGTCCTGAAAATGTCACCCTAAAACGTTTAGTATATTACAAGGCACCTAAAAACTGCCACTACATCCTTTATAAAACTTGAAATTACGGAGAAACAGGGTGCCCAGGAGTTGCACACTGGAGATAGGTAATACTGTTTTAATTGTTCCAAGTTAATTCATAAGCTAAATGGTACAAATCAAGATTTTGAAAAGGAGAACAGTTGCTGGGAGTACTGTGGGTTGTTATGATTTTGTTTCTGCTCACCAGTGAGGTTTGAAGGGTTTGAGGTAGATAAATCAAAAGTGTTTGACTAGTGAGTAGATAAATCTGCAACATGGAGCCATGGGTTTTTTCTTTTTTTTTTTTTTTTTTAATATGGATTAAAACCGGGATTGCAGGTTAGTTTTATTAAGTTAGTGAACTAGGAAGTTTAGATCTTTGAGTTGATTTTTTTACAGAGTGACCCTAACCATCAAGGCAGTGTAACCCAAAGGAGGAATCACTGGGTTAGGTGCTAGAAAACACCTCTGGCATTTACCACTGTATTAAGCTTTTCCAAGAGCTGGCAAAAGTTCCTACGTTTCCAGTTCTTGTTCAGTTCTTGGTGTAGGGAAATACCTAGTTTTTGCTGCGGTTGTCCTTTCCCTTCTGGCTATTTTTATTGCTTCCTCCTCCCTCCTTGTGCCATTCACCTTCTACATGATGAAAGGGTTATGCTGGCTGGGCAAGAAGTAGCTGACTTTTGCAGTATTTCTGTCAGCTTAAATCACATAAGCTTTGAATGTGATACTATGTGACTCTGATGACAGCAAGTTTGTCATATCTTGAAGTAACCCTATGCCTGCAATGCTAGTAACTTTCTAGGAGCTTCTTTCCAGGCAAGAAATAAAATACTGGTGTTTTATTCTTCTCCTTTTTCAGCAAATGCTTTTCTTGCTTGCTTGCTTAGCTTTTTTGGCTACTTTTGTCAGACTTTGTTTTTGCAGTCAAATGGACTGGTGCTAATGGGTGCGTTGCATAGTTGGCAGCTTGCTGTAAAGGACTTTGGTGCTTCAGTCGTCTGTGAAGTTTTATGTACGTCATTTTGAATGTCTGATTATATGCTGCAGTTTATCTAGTCACGTCAAAAAGTCGGCACTTTGCTATAATGCAGCAAGGGGTAAGCTAATGAGCTGATTTCTTTTTATTCTCTCCTATAAATATTTATAGTAAATGGCATAAGGGAAAGACAGGAACTGATTTTCAGGAGTACTTTTTTCTTTGATGAGTAAAGGTTGTTAGCCTTTTCATTTTTTTTTAGATTTACAGGTTAGGCTCTCTTGCACCAAAAATTTCATTTCCTTTTCTGCTTAGAGGACTTTGGTAGCCATTAGGTAAAGGTTTATTTTCTGCCATTTCCACATAGTTTTAAAATTATATCTGGAAGAAATTGTTTTTCTACTATCTTGAACAAACCTTTTCTCATGGAAGAAACACTTCTAAGGTGCTTTTAGGTATATTATAATACTTTGATGGCAATAAAACTTTTGTACTGCTATATATTAAATCTTAGGACGAGATAGCTGTTCAGTGTGTTCTCAGTGCCATTCCATCCTATATTACAGTTCTATTAAAAAAACAGTTGGTCCTGATAATTCATTCTCTCTGGGCTATTGACTAGGACTTCAATTCCTACAAAACAGTGTAAGGTTCGGCATGCAGGGGGAGTCTCTGTTTTTGTTTTCCAGTGCTTGCAAAGGTTCAGGAATCGATCTAGGAATAGTCAACTTCAGGAAACAAATTCTCGGTACCACATTAGTTATCATTCTTTATGTATATGATTCTGTTTACTGGATTGTGATTGAGTGCAATGTAGTGTTTGCCAACTTGAAACTTAATTGTCAAACTTGATGGATTTCCCCAGTTTTTTAGTATGGTTTATAGGTAACCACAGCTTTTATGGATTGTTCTGTGCATTGAGCTTTTAGAATATAAAGCAGTTTGTACAAATAACTCTGCCATCTCCAAATTGCTTGTGAGGTTTTTTACCTAACATTAAGAATTACATTTTTATTAAGGTGATGGTTCACATGCAGTACCTTTGCTAGCTTGTATGATATTAAAAGTGAACTGCATTCTTGGAAAAAAAAAAAACCCAAAAAACAACCCACAACTAACCATTTTTTCAAAAAGATAGTTGTGTAAGTTGTCATTTGAAACACTGAACTTGAAAACAATGTGTTAGATATGAAAGAGTAAAGGATTAAATAGAGGAAGGAGCTACTTAAGGTACAATTGCTGGGGCTTTTGCAAATGTTCAGTCCTCCTTATGGTGCAAGAGGATGAGTTGGGGAAGACAGCACCACTGTGTTAATAGCAGTGACCTTTTCTTACTGCCATCAAAGGAAGACTATACTGCTGTCCTAGTGAATAATTCCTTAGTGTAATGATAGGTAACATACTGCTGACTTCTGTATGGTGTGATATTTGTGTGGTTTTGCCATATTTAGAATGCTGGTTATCATGGTGTTTACCTGCTCTCTACAAGCTTTTTGGGTAGGTTGCTGTTGCTACAGAGACCATGACTCTTGCTGCCATGTATTGCTGGTTATCCTAAATTTTTAACACGGAATATATTCCTACAAGTGGGAATTCACTTAGGTAAATAGTCTGTTCTTGCAAACAATTTACTTCAATGTTTAAAAATGTAAACACAAGTGGTATTTTGGAATTAAGATTGCCTAGAGCACAAAGAATGCAGAAATCTTTTTATATGGTTCTGTTTAAACAGACTTATAAGTACTTTGAAAAAGAATATTTCGACCCATGAATAGCTTCTGAGACTTTGGTGTACATGAAATGAGATAATATGAAAAGTGCATTTGCTTGTGATTTAATCTGCACTGGACTGGGGGAACTCACATGTACTTCTATGAGAGGAAGAAGTGCTTTTGGAACCCCAGAATATAACCAGCTTCAGGGTTTCAATATAGGTTCTCTTCTGCCTAGCATTTGTGACCTTTTAAATAACTACATGATTTCTCAGTTCATACCTATAGTTTTTTCTATTTAATTTTTAATGCATTGCATTTTGACACTATTCTGTCACCTGAGATTTTGTACTCCTTCCTTTTTTTGTGTACTAGTTTGCCTTGTTTTTTTGGTACAGTAGCATTTACCAAAGATTTTGTTCAGCTACTTACTTGCACTATCTGATAAGTAAGTACATATCCAAGTAATGACTTAGTTGCTGCAGACTTGTTACTTTTTTTCACCTTTCAAATCAATAGCTCCATGATGATCAAAAGTGAAGTCTGAGCTTCAGCTTTGAAAATATTTTGGGTTGCACCAAGCTTTCGATACAAAGAAAAACATGGAAATATATATATGTATAGATGAACAATCTTACAGGTTTTGCAGAGCTATTGTGGCAGACAGACATAAAAAACTTAAATTTTGGTTTTTCTCTTGAAAAGTGTAAGTTGATCTATAGTTTTAGCAACTCCTGGGTTTATGATAATATAATATGATGTTTTAATATATGCCTAACAGACTCAAAAATTGTATGTTTCTATATAATATTTATTAAGAACAGACATTTCTGGAAAATAAAAACTTAATAGAATATAGTGCAAGTAGAACAGATTCAGTAGTATTGATAAACTTTGTATATCCATACTTGGTGTTGATTTTTCGGGTTTCCCTTGGAGAGAACTGTATTTTTTGAAATGTAATTACAAAGCACTTTGCAGAAAGATCCTAGTATTAGCCATTTCAGAAAATTTCAGACATCTCTGGCTCTTTGAAGTAGTCTATTTTCTGGTTGTGGGGTTTTTTATTGTTGTAGTTGGGATTTTGTGATTGGGTTGTTTTTTTTTTTAATTATTTGGGTGGTTTTCTTGTGTGTGGTAGTTTGGTCTTGCTGGTTTCTTGAGGGGTGAGAGGTTTTTAAGTAAATAAAATGCAAAGGTACTTTAAATTTTATTAAAATCACATTTATCTTTCCAGGGCAGGCATGTTCTGCATTAAAGTATTTTAGTCAATTGAATATGTGAATTCTGTTTATGTAAACTGAGAAAGTCCTTCAACAACAGAGAGATTATCCTTGTTTCCTATAAAAGAAAGTTTCAACAGCAGGATTTCAGCATGGAAACTCTCCATGGTTTTGAGAGGTAGTATTTCTGCCAGTTTCAATGAGAAAGAAAAACTTAACATGAAAGTAGAGGTTAAAATAAAAATTTTGAGCCTCAGATGTGACATTATTGTGTGTTTATTTTATGACAATTTCTTTCGAGTATGATGTTATTAAAATTACAGAAATGCTCAGCACTAAACTGTTGTAATGGTGACTATGTGTTTTTTCTTCCTAGTGTCTAACCTAAACCTTCCTCCTTTCAGTTCAAAGTAATTGTATTGCCTCTTGACATACCACCCACACCCCTGAAAAAAGTCCCTGTCCAGCTTCCTGGTAGGTGCTTTCTTGATGCTGGAAGGCTGCTCTAAGGCCTCCCCAGAGCTCTCTCATCTCCAGGGTGAAGTGTCCCAACTCTTTCAGCCTTTCTTTGTATAGGAGAATTGTTCCATCACTCCAGTCATTTTTATTGTCCCCTTCTGGACTCGCTTCAGCAAGTCCACATCCTTGCTGCATTGGCACCCCCAGCACTTGTGTCAGTAAAATCTCCTCTGAATCCTGTTATGACATCTGACCAGAATTATTGGTGCCTTAGAGTGGCTGAGCATCTTGCTGTTACTCTAGAACATATATATCAACTTAGTATTCAGGAGGATGGAGTTCATACAAGTCCTCTGTAGGCACTCCCAGTAATTCCTAATAGACACATCTGAGCATGAGGTCTGAATGATCAGTGCAAGTTCATTTCTTTAGCAATTGTTTTGAGAAAAAGAAAACTGCTTTGTGATGGTCCTTGCCATTTAGTTTTGTGGTTAGAGTGTTTATCCAAGAACTAGGAGTTCCATGGATTCCATGTTGTTCTCAATTTTACATTTTGGCAAATGCCAGAATTTTGTATGAAAGATAAATAGTGGAGGGGGTATCCTCTTTGCTTTTGCATGAACTTTGTCAGTGAGTATCAAATATTCAGGGTATTAAAAAATCTGGATTACCAGAGAAGGTGACTCAGTGACAAGGAATTCACCTAGGAGTGAGGCAAATATGTGCTTTTCTGAGGAGAAAGGAAAATGTGAAAATTACATGTAACTTCATGCAGGCCGTTTAATTTTTTGTGCTGTTGATAGCATTATTATAGCAATTATTACAGTGCTGCTTTCTGATCTTGTGAAGACTGCCTGTTTCCCCTGTCTAGATAGGAGGATCAATGAGATAAAATTTCACAGGCAAGGTGGAAAGGCAAGGGAGAGTGCAGAGAATCCAACATTTATCGGGTTGGAGTTCTACTTAGTCATCACTTCTTGCTCTCCCCTGCTTCCCTCCAAATTGAAGTGCTTTCATTCAGTTGTTGTTGGTCCTTTGCAAGTAGAACTAATGCTAATTTTTCATCAACTCTACTACCACTGAAAGGCAAGTGGCATTGTTTAAAATATGTTAAATTCATTCACCTTCTGCCTTTACCTTTCTATTAAGTGTTTATTTAAAATAAAGATAATATTAAAAGTTTTAAATTAATTTGGAAGGGTTTTTTTGCATTACCTAGTCAAATGTTAAAGAGAATTCTTTTTTTCTTTAGTATGCATAGATGTCCCACCACATCTCTCTGGATTGCTGCTGTGTGCATTTCTCTCTTCATTTTTTCCTTGCTCCTTCTCAGCTGTTAGTTTTGTTGGGGTTTTTTTCTTTTTGTTTTTTTCTTGTGCTTTTTCTTCTTTACTTGACTTCTCCCCTTGACCTGGAGCATCAGTAAGCACTTTAATGCTTATTGGCATACTTTGTGGTGAATTTAGACGAACAAACTAAGACCTTGCAGTTCAAGATGGTTCAGTTCAGTAGCTGGCTCCACTTGTACAGCAGTTCAGTACATAATAATATATAGACACTCTTGGCACTGGCAGACTGTTCATCATCTGCATGACAGCAGGTCCTACTTTTGCTGGAAGCAAAACAGCTCTTGGTTACTTGAATCCAAGGGTCTGATTTCCACCCAGTAAGACCTGCAACCTGGTTGGAATAATCCAGACTTTGTAATTCATTTAATTGTCAGTAATGGGGTGGACACAGCTCTTCTCTTGTAACTTTTTGTTTTGTTTAAAGGATTTCAAGATAGTGTACACCTGAAGAGTGCTTGGAAAAAGCTAAGATACCTGTTAACTTGAGTCAAGCTGGAGTTCTTGTGAAAAGTTAAGCATTTTCTTCCTGGCTGTTGGAAAAGATTCTGCTTTCAGTAAGTCTGGAAATAAGCCTGTTTCATACTTCATCTGCTTTAGGCTTTTAGCAGTGGAGTGGAATTTACCAGTAATAAAAGCCTGTTTATTTTTATGTGCTGAACAATTAGGATTTTTGAGAGGTTTTACAGATGTATTTGAGGAGAAGGTGATGGGGGGGTGGGGAGTGGTGGGCTGCTATAGTGTGTAGTTAGTTGGCTGAATTTCTTGCCTGCATTTTCCAAGAGAAGAGTGCTTTATCTTACTCATTCGCAGCACCCATATCTTGGAACATCCATTTTCCCCCTTTCTGTCTTCTACCTTTAAATTTACCACTGAGCTCTTGGAGGACAATTTTTTTTTTCACAGTGGGAGTATTTGTCTGTCATTCATATTATGTCTCAGATGGAAGTACTGGTGCTCAGTTGATGGTTCTGTAGGCTGCAGCCTTAATTGCTTGGAGGCACCATTTGAGGAAGCAGTGTGCCCTGAGGACACTATGTCCTTAGATGGATAGGAAAATTGAGTCCTTGGCATGATATGGTTTCTGTCCAAGGAATGTATTGAGGTCTTGCTTAAATAAGAACACCAAATACTCCATGTTTCTTACTGTGCCTCTAGCCTTAGTTATTCTATAGATATATAAAATCCAAGTCAGAAATCAGCATGTTGTAGCATCTCATAATATTGTCAAGTAAGTTTGAGAAATGTATTTACTGCCTTCAGCAAAAACTTTATGTGATAAATTTCTGTCATTGGCAGGAAAATAATGTCTAGTAAATGACTGATACTGAAAAGTCTCTGTTTTATTGTCATCAGACTTTCTGAACTTTGGTAGGCCTGAATTATAATGCAGAATCATACTCCATACTTAAAAGCAATAGTTTATTTTAAAAAGCTGGATCAAATAGTGTGAAGGGAGAAGAGCTTGTGACAGTGTGGAGAAATGCAATCACTGTGAATTAATTTAGTATTTCTAGTGAAGGGGCATCCAGTATGGTGACAGCATTTCTTCTCTAAAGAGCAAAAGATGTCAATAATATGTAGTTTTTTAATATCTTTACAGGTTGTCAGAGATGGTGATTTGAAGAATCATATTTCCAATATGAACAAAGCAAAAGCATCATCTGAAAAAAGGTAAATTTAAAACTACAGTCGCCTCTTAACATCAAGCTATTTGAGATTTGTGAAAAAAAAAATCTTTATCTTAGTAAGAATATCTTTTATCTTGTTACTAAGAAGATAAATAAAATACACACCGTCTGTCTCTAATTGGGCACGTTGGTGTCCTGAAACACTGAGGGAGTCAATACTGATTAACACAAAGTATCTTCACATTTAATAAGTAAGTTCTTAAATATAAGTTTTCAGTTAATGGTACATACTAAATTTAATTGAAAATTTAATTAACTTCAAAATTTTATGCCCATATTGGTAAAAAAAAGGTTTTTTCTACTGAAGGAATTAAATAAGTTTATAATACTGTATAAGAAGATGTGAATTTGTCAAAGATGCATGTCATCCTGCAACAATCTTGCAATCCAACACATAGCTAGGACGAACCAAAGTGGGATGCAGAAGATGCCGGGTTGGAAAAGTTGTGTTTGTTATTTTCATGTGAACTTGTCTTAGCTAGCATTTGAGAAATGTGTGAGATTCTCTGTAAGGCTGTTAAGCATCAGGAAACTATTTAGAGGCTTTCTGTGCTTAAGGTAGCACAGATTGAACCACCTTGTTAAATCAAATCATCTAATCAGATTGAAAAAAAAAGTGAAGTCAGCAAAATCGGGAATTCTGGCTTCAGTTTTAGTTTTCTGAAATACTAGTTATTTTCTGTGTGAGGAGGTGAATTTTCATGAAGAACATGCTCTACTGTGAATTATGTTTGTATGTTGGGATCTATTTAAAATTTGACTTAAAATTCTTGCATGTAGAATCATCCTTACTTCTCTGACTTTGGGTGGAACAGGGTTAGGGTTTATATCAGGCTGGTTTTTCCTGGTTTTGTGAGGGGTAGATCAAAAGAAATAGTAGAAAAACTCTTATGTTTTGTTCTTCTGGTAGACTAGCCCCTTAGGCATTATGATAGGCAAAGCAGGCTCTCTGTCAGCAATGAGTATTCTTGAAAATTATAAGGCATAAAATATATTATCACAAAGCATATTAGGTATTTGTAGGGTTGCTACTTAAGTGCCATTTATTCTTCTTTACTTAGAGACAAAATGAAAGTTTCCATCCCTGCAGTTCATAACAGTTGTTCCCTAAGTCATGAATAAGTTATGGTGACTCTGTGTACAGAGATAGCTATGAACTCTAATCAGAAGTATCAGCTCTCTAACCATTACTTGATAACTGTGGAAGTGGTTGAGGAAAAAAAGCCAAAACCATAGTTTGAAATTATTTGTATTAGAATAAAATCTGAACAAACTCATGAGAAGCCTGCCTGTTTTAAAGGCTCATGGTAATGTGCTAAAGTGCAGATCTGTCTACTGCGGGGGAAGAAGGAACTTCCTTATGCATCTGTGTGCTGACTGACTGCTAACAGCAGTTTCAGGGGAAGTAGGTGTAATTGAGAAACCTATGACATCCCTCATTTGTCTATTACATTTTGTAAGGCTTCTTGCGAGGTCAATAGCTAAAAACCATTCTAAGACAATTGAATTTTTATGAGCAGCTATGGCTTAGAGTAATCTTTCTCATTGTGGGTAGACATGTAGAAAGCTACAATGATGTGTTTTAGCATTTGCATACTGGAAGTGGCATACAGTGAGTAATGGAGGATTGTGAATCTTATCACTTCTTCATTATCAGAGTTCAAATGCTTAAATCTTTTTGGAGTGAAAGTATCTCTGTAATGAGGAATCTCTCTTTGAGAAGATATTTTCTTGTTGAGGAAGTTCTTTTTCAAGTGTGAAGCCCTGAAGTCCTCGGTTCTGGGCATGCTTCCTTATTATCTACTTGTGTCTTTCCTGAACTGAGAAAGAGGAAATCCACAAAGCTCCCTGGTTAGCTAGAGCTGTGTTATGTTCTAAGTTTTGGTAACAGTTGACATAAGGACAGGGGTGCTTCCTTCCAGGCAAAGTGGTGGTGTGAGGGGCATTTTGAACTGTAACATTTGAATGTGGAATGAAGAAAGAGTTTCCTGCCTGTGGAGATATGAACTGTACCAGGATCAATTAAGCCTGGTAAACTTCACCTCAAGATGCTTAAAGAAAGTGTAAATCTATCAGAGAATAATAATTACTGGTTGTCTTTGGACAGGTAGAGCACTGACTGGATACAAGATCAGTGGTAGTTGATGACTGTTAGAAAGAAATGGTGCACAATTTACTTCTGAATGTGCTCTCTCTTTCTGGTTACAGCTAATGGTGGCAAATATTCTGGTTTTTTTACTAATGATCTGTAAGAGAGGGAACTTGTTAAAATTTTGGACATCTTGAAGCTCAAAAGATCTGCAAAACCACTGGAGGACCAAATTATTTCAAAATACTCTTGTAAAATGCAGAAAATGGTTAAGAATATTTGGAAATGAAATCTGTGCAGGATACTATGCTTAGAGAGGTATGTCACTGGAAGAGATAAAGGACTGTTACATTTATAGTAAGAAGTGCCTAAAATGATACTATTAAACTTCAGGGAGAAAGCCTTTCAAATGAGGGGATACAAAGGAAGAGATTGTCTTTGGTTATTGAATCGTTTTTGCAGGTCATCAGGGACTGGTCTGGCATATATGTGTCATAAAGATCATCTCTGGTGCTTATCCAGATCTGAAGAGAATAGTTTTTATGGTGCTAGAAGTTTCTTTTGGTGCTCTTTAGTCATGGTTTTTAGGAATTAAAGACAACAGATACTCTATGTAACCCTCAGTGCCAGAGTGCTATTATGAGAAGGCTTGAGAATGGATGGGGTGAAAAAAGTCACTCCTAATAACAAGAAGGGTTCTTCACCTTGTGGGAAGACCAGTCTCATATTGTTTCTGTGCCCCTCCAACATCAGTGACAAGCTCAGGTACTGAGCTCTGGAGAGGTGCGTGTTGGTGGGTCAGGTCAGTCTGAGTCATCCCATTCTTTCTGACAATGGCATTTGACTGAGTAGAAACCATTGTTAGTCTTCTCCTTTGATGGGTGATGATTCAAATTCATGTTGGACACTCCAGTCAGAATTCTTGAGACTGGTCTGCATTGCGTTTGTACCAGTCTGACCACAGGTTTCCCTTAGCAATGTCTCATTCTGCAAACCAATTTACTCATGGTGCAGTAACATAACTGGTGCCTCCTAGGAATGACCAACAACAAAGGATCCCCTGGGCTTTTATGCCTTCACAGTCCAAGAACAGGAAAGTCTCAGCTCTTTCCCCTGAGTCTTTAGCTCCTGCTGTGTCTCAGTCTGGTCACCAAAAAAGTCTGGGCACAGTCTTCAGGGTATTCATTTGAGGTTCTTCAATGTTGGCAGCTTGAGAGGAAATGTACCTCGGACAGGACAGAGTCCATTCTGAATGTTTCTTCTTGTGGGATTGAAAATACTGAATTTCATGGTGCCTCACCATTTTGGGGAACTGTCTTCTAGATTTGGCTGCTGAAGTGTTCACTGGTCAAAACATACATGTTTACATTACAAATAGGAGAGAGTCTCATTACAACTTGGGCTTTCATTTTGTTCTGAGGTCAAATGGGTGGTCCCAGCAATATTACCAACTGTGGTGCTACATGTCTGTCTGGCTGCTGTAGTTCCTGTCCTGTGGTCTTTTTGATGTACTGTGCAGGCATTGAAAACTGTCAAATAGTTTTATAACCACTATGTAGATTAGTGTAGAATATTGGTAAATAAGAGTATAATTCTTGTTTTAAGAAGAAAACTCAGCCATAACTAAGAGGAAATCAGGACTTTATTTGCATTTCATTGTTGGCTGGTGTTCATTTTTAGGGATGCTTTATTGTGTACGCTGAAGACATGAAACACAGATAGCTGTGTTTATGTTGGAAGACTTTATACAAGATGAATAACCTAAAACCATTTTAAAGATATCTCTGCTGTAATAAGCAGTTATTGCTGTTGGTAGAAACTCTGTCCCCAGGAGGAGATTAAAACTCTAAATCTTAGAACTTAAGTTGTTATACTGCCCAGTACTGAGAATTATTTACCCTACCTAAACCTTTTAAAACTTTTATTAACTATGGAGGAATTATGTTAGATGTCAGCTTCTTGTACATGGTAAATTGCTTCCAGATGTCAATGTTGCTTGAATTTTCCGGGCTGTAGCAGTCAAAAATGAGGTTTTCTCTGGCATTTTAATACTTAGAGATGAATTCTATCTTTGCAAAGACTTTTTTAAGAAAATTTTTGTTGTTATTATTATTACTTATTATTCCTGAGCATCAACTTTGCTTTCTTGGATTTTTTTCATCTTTCAAATGATGTTAATTTCATTGTGGGACCAATGGTGTACCACAATGGAAGTGATGTGCACACGCACCAGTTGAAGCAGCAGTTCTCTTACGCATCGGCTTGCGTGTGGATTGGCTGGACTCATACTTCTTTTGCTTGTAGAGCTGGTGAAGATAACATCCTATATAATTTGGTCAGTTTGTGTATTGGAGCAACAGAGCTCGTGGATTCTTGTGTCGATTTTGGAACATTTCAAGTTCAGCAGATAAACAGAGAAGCAGAGATAAGCAAAACAAAGCTTATCATTATGCAAATAATAATGGCTTTATGCTATTCAGCATGGTGTTAGATGGTGAATTAGGATTGGAGTTCTTATGGTTCACTTACACAAGGGAATTAATGTTTCAGCACCCAAGACAGATTTAATTTAGATTAAAAAATAATTAAATTTTGATAATTAAAATTTTTAATAATTAATTTTTTTTAAAAGTCTATCAAATACCTGAGAAGGTGATAGGCTTACTTCACAATATAAAATGACTCCTATTTAAGAGCTATAATTAATATAACCATTTCTTGTTCTTGTTCTTACTAGCTCATAAGTATCATCTGTAATCTGAAATAGATTTTTGGCTATGCTTCTCATTTAGATGTCTGTATGGAAAAGTGAGAGTGGTGGAAGCAGTTTCCTGTGCAGCTCTCACATTAATTTGCCTTCATGGCAACTTTTGCTCTCAATTAACTTTTGCTCTCAATTAACTTTTTCCCATAATTTTAACATTTTAGTAGAGTTAACTGTAAGTGTGAAACCTTTACAGAGATGTAAGATATAAATCAAGGAGTAAAAATTCCTCACTGTATAAACAAAACTTACTGACTATTCATAAAGCTAATATCGTAGACTTTAATTTTATTGTAGATAAAGCATTGTGTGTGTAAAATGAACTATTGTTGATTATTTGGGGACTCTAATGTTGTGAATGAAAAGCCAAGTTAGTTAATGCATGGAAGTCATAGTTTCCTGCAGTTAAAATCATGACTACAATTGAAATGTTAAACATCTGTTTAAAAATCACTGTCATGTAGGAATGTGAATCTCAAAACTATTCTGAATAGTTTTTATGATCTAAAAGTATAGAACAAATAAAACAGTTTCTATACTGACTCTGTTTCAAATAAACACTTAGAGCAATTCTTTCTTTCTACTTATCTATATAAATGCCTGGCCTGAAGTGGTGTCTTACACTAAAATACATGTTCAAGGCAATTTTTTGTTGGCAGGACTATTGGGTTTGCTGGTTTTGATAGCAGGGGAGAGGCTACAGGGCTGGTTTTGTGAGAAGCTCTGGAAGTTTCCTCCATGTCCAGCAGAGTCAGTCCCTGGTGGCTCCAATACAGATGTGTCACTGGCCTAGGCTGGGCCAGCCAGAAACGGTGATAACACTGCTGTGATAACAGATTTAAGACAAAAAGGAAAAAAGTTATTATGCAGATGTAATTGTGGCCAGAGAAAAGTAGGGTGAGAACTTGAGAGGAACAACTCTGCAGACACCAGGGTAGTGGAGAAGGAGAAGGAGGAGGAGGAGGAGGAGGAGGAGGTGCTCCAGGCACCAGAGCTGAGGTTCTGCCACAGCCCCTGGTGCAAACCATGGCAAGGCAGCTGTGCCCTGCAGCCCATGGAGGTCCATGGGAATGCAGAGATCCACCTGCAGCTGGTGGAGGACATCCACTCTGGAGCAGGTGGATGCACAAAGGAGTCTGTGAACCCAAGGGAGGCCCCATGCTGGAGCAGCTTGTCCTTGAAGGAGTTGTACCCTGTAAAAGAGTGACCCAGGCTGCAGCAGTTTTGGGAGGACTGTGTGTCCATGGGAGGGACTCACATTGCAGCAGGTCACTGAGAGCTGCTGCTCATGAGATGGACCCATGTTGGAGAAGCTCATGGAGAACTGTCTCCTGTGGGAGGGACCCTATGGTGCAGCAGGGGAATGACTCCTCTTCCTGAGCAGTGGGAGAAGCCTCAGGTGACGAACTGGCCATAACTCCCATTCCCTGTCTCCCTCTGCTGCTGGCGTAGGAGTAGAGCTGGAAGGAAGGAGGGGTGGCAGGAAGCTGTTTTCAAGGGTTATTTTACTTTCACATTACCCTGCTCTGATTTTGTCGATAATAAATTCCTTTCATATCTCTAAGTTGAGTCTGTTTTGCCCCTGATGGTATTTGGTGAGTGATCTCTCCCAGTCCTTATCTCAATCCATGACTCTTCATTAAATTTTCTCTCTGTCCAGCTGCAGAGGGGAGTGAGTGACTTTGCTGGATGCCTGGCTTGTGGCCAGCATAAACCCACAACAGCAGGCCAAAATGCCCTTGTAGCCAAAATGAATCCAAACTTGGATGATAATTTTATAAACCTTCCTAAGTTTTTTCCTTCAAAATGGTGTTGTTATTCAGCTGGTGTGTGCTAGTTTGCTCACTTCACAAATGAGATTATTTTCTTCCTGTTCTGAAATGCCATCCTGTGAGACAAGCTGTCTTTTGGTCTGTTTGTAGCCAGTTTTTCCTTGAATGGCAGATTTGATAGGGTATCCTGTCACGCGACATAAATTATTAAATTTAAGTCACTAGATGGCATAAATGAAGAACATTTGTACCTATAGCTGCATTTTACTTGCTGCAACTGATTTCCCTGTTCACAGTTGCTCTTGGAGATGCTGTTACATACAATTAGTCTGTTACAGCGCAGGCTTTGCAAAATCTGTAAGTTTGCCAGAACTGAGAATCAAGACTGTTTTCCAATCCAGATAAAATATGGAAGATGATCAGCCACACCCTTTACTCTAGCATCAAGTTTCTGTTGTTAGGAGCTTTCCTCTCCGATTTAGATGGAAAAATCATATCTTTTTTGTAGTATTTCTGCCAGTTCTCGGACTATATCCCTGCTGTCACAGCTGGAGAAGATAAATTCGGACTCTGTGTTAGGAGAATCAGACAGTGCCAGACATGTTACCTCAAGGATCCTTCATCTGGTCCAGAGTCAAGGTAATTATCTAAGCTTTGTGGTTTTAGTAGTTGCTTCTTGTATCTCCCTTGCTGGATTTAAGTTTTGACTTAGTGAACTTGATTATACATCTGCTTTTGTCACTGATTGTTGAAAACATTTGTTGAAGACCATGTTTAATATATATCCTATAGTATTGGTAGTGTTGAGTCCATTTTGTGTTGTCAAATAGCTGTAATTTAAGTAATAGTTCACTTCATATGTATATATGTCTGTGTGTTATATATGTATAAAGAGTAGAAGTATCTGGAAGGCAGCTTTCTTACTAATATTTTTCTTCACTTTTTTTTCTAAGCCATCACAAGATTGTTGAACAATTGAAAACAAAAATTAGTTGTAAAATTGACTCTTTTACTTAGTTCTTAGTATATAAATATATGTATTTTTAAATAAGTTTTATTATTTATTAAATTTTCTTGTAAATTTGTAGATAATAACATATATTTTTTACTACAAGCCAGTATTGGTCTTTTTCTCTGACAGAAAAAACCAGGAAGGAGATGACTTCTAAGGGCTCCACTGGAATAGAAATTATCCTGTCAACCCTAGAGGTAAAATGTTTTAATTTTTTTGGTTATGGGTTCATAGCAGTTTTGCATTTTATCATCATGAAATGTATGTATTTTTTATTATATTTGTATTATGAAATATGTTGTTATCCTATGGAGTCTTCAAAACTTGTGTTGGTTTGTTATGAATAGATACTGCCTTTAAGTAACCTACTCTTGACTTTCTTTCCCTTATATTTAGATATTTTAAGAAGTTGCTTGTCACCTATCATTTCTAATTGATGTATCATATTACAAAATGTGTTTTAATTGGTTTTGTGGTTAATTTGGGCTGCCTAGTTGGATGGTTGCTACATTGGTACATCCAAAGTTCTATTTAATTTTGTGGTGGCGATTCCTCCTATCTTTAAGTATCCAAACCATTATTAGACTGCATGCTAAACACAGGTCTTTTTTTTATTGCAGAATACAAGAGATCCTCAAACTATTCTAAATATATTGAATATTCTCATTGAGATAGTCTCAGTTGGTAAGTTTTCAGTAAGAAGTAATATATGATTATATTTATGCTTGCTTTTTCAGATATCTTTTGTTTGTTTTCTCTGGTTCCTTTTTATTGTTGTTGGGTTTTTTCATAAAGTATCATTATTTTGGTTTTTGTTGTTGATTGCTGAAGCATATGCAGAATTAAAAGAATGTAAAAACTGAAGTTACTTTTCTAATAATCCTACACAATAGTTGGTTGCTGTATGTCTAGCAGGTTCTTGCATAGTGCAGTCATATATAAAGAAAATACTGATGTTCTAAAGACTAACTTCATTATATCTATATCTTAGATATTTAATTTTTCTTTGGCTTTAGATCTATCAGTTCAGTTTTAATTTCTAGGTGGTGGTCGAAGAGCAAGTGTCTTAGTCACCAAAGGAGGGACACAGATCTTGTTACAGCTGCTTTTGACTGCCAGCAAAGACTCTCCACCAAATGAAGAACTAATGGTGCTTCTTCATACTCTCCTTGCAAAAATTGGTCCAAAAGGTGATATTATGGCTTGATAATTACAGTTTTATAATTGAAACTTAATAACTTTTTTTTTGTAATTGTGTAAGCATCCATATACTCAGAACTGGTAGAGATGAAAACAATTAAAGTGAAGTAAATTAGAGGGGAGGAAAGAATGGTGGAAAGTAGATAAGCAGAGTTGACATCAGTAGAAAGAGTTCAGTAATTTAACTTCTATTTTTTTAGCAATTTCAAAATCAAAATTGGTCTTGTATTTCTCTGATTGTCAGACAAGAAGATTGGCGTGAAAGCAAGAATAAATGGTGTCCTAAACATATCATTGAATTTAGTGAAGCATAATTTGCAGAACCACAGGCTAGTATTGCCATGTCTTCAAGTACTAAGAGTTTATTCAACCAACTGTAAGTGTTGCAGAAAGTTATTTTCTTTCCTATATGAATAAAGTTTTTATCTAGATAAGGTTAAACTATCAGAGTGCTTGTTTAATGTTTGTTATTTAAACTATTTTTGTCTGAGAATTTTCTCCTTATATCCTCAAAATGCTTAAATTCTAGAAAGAAATAATTTTTTGATCAGTGCTATTTGGTGCGTGGAATTTTGAGCCATCTAATTTGCATAAATGCTGATGTTTAAAGCTCTAAACCAGAAACACTAATAGTGTGCTGGCAGAAGCACTTAGAGATAAATAATTACTCTCTTTATTATTCATTCTCATGGTTTTTATTTCTGATGTTATATTTATTTCTTTATTACCAATTTAAAACTTAATTAACACAGAAAATATTTCAATTTAACCTAATTATTTCTTAATTTAACCTTTTCCTTACTCCTTTTGTTCAAGGGCTCCACTCTCCACTATTGGACTAATATTCTTCCACAAGAGCCTAGTTGTTTCGGCAGGCAGTAGGAAATTGATGAAAATAGTGAGGTTCTTTCTGTATCTCTACTGTCAGTTAGATGCTCTTAATTTTTTTCATTTAAGCTTGAAATGGTTGTTAATCTTCTTATTTATGTGCAAGAAATTTAAAACGTGGCCAGGTTTCCCCACAGAGAACTGATTTGACAATCTTTAAGATTATCAAATCAGGTCATTCACATGAGCAGCAATAATTCATAAAGCCTTAATATTTTCAAAACATGGAAGCTTTATTTCTGTTGAGCTGTCTGATAATGAGGTAAAACACCCCTAAAATGAAAAGTCGAATACAGATAGTTACATAAGTTACATTGCTTATCTGAAAACTTGCTTCATCCTGAAAATAGGACTGTGTCTCTAATTTGAATTCTAAGATCAGTTCTGTTTTTCTGTATTTCTCACCCTGTATGAAAAGAAAAACTACTGTAATTTTTTGTAATTTTCTGATGAGTAGTAATTCTTCAAGTTTCTGTACAGTTACTATCAGAGTAAGTCCTAACTTGACTTAGGTTCTGGTATGATGTTGCTGCTAATGATGATAAAATTGCAACTTGGGTTCACGTAGTAAGTTCTACAGTGATAACAGTGTTTATTATATTGAAGTAAATTCTTAACTGCTCTCTTCCTAGTTTGTTTGGAGAACATATTGCTAAACTCAGTCAGGAATGTAATTTCTCTGTGTGTCAGCAGTTTGTATTTTCAGTTGGCTGTTGTATTTTAGACATCTACTTTAAGCACATATTTCTCTAACATGGGTCTTAGCATTATTTCTTTTCATTTGCTCCCATTTAAATAGATTACTTTTATTTTTTTTCTTCTGAGAACATGTATTCAGAGCATATAGTTCGGGAAAGCTATACCAATTGGCATTTTAAAATTTTGTAGCAGACTTTTGGATTTCAAATCCTGGTGAATATACCTGTTTGTCCAAATACTGAAGGGTCATAGTCATGTCTTATGAGAGCAAATCAGAATCTAAAATTTTATAACACCTGCTGTTTCAGTAAACTGAATTTCTATAATGAAAATTGCTTTTGTGTTGTATCTTAGTAACAAAGAAAGCAGAAGCCTGCACTTGAAGTAGTATGTGGTTTTATTTGTAAAGTAATAATTAAGTTTTCTTCTTTTCCAAGTTTTAACAGGATTGGAGCGTCATGCTAATTATGTGTAGAGTACCATCTGCTTGTCACTGTATGTCTTAAAGGACTAAAATGTCCAGCATTTTTTGTACTTCAAAATTAACTTGTGTGGATTTTATTTTTGAGTATATGGATCTTTTTCTTTTGCCTTTCTTACTACATTATGTTAAAATGGGTTGCTTTTAACTTCCAGCTGTAAATGCAGTATCTCTGGGAAAGAATGGAGTAGTAGAACTGATGTTTAAGATTATTGGCCCTTTTAGTAAAAGGAACACTAGCCTTATGAAGTAAGTAAGATTTCTTTAATATACTATATGATAAAACCTTGTATGTTTTTTCAAAACTTACTTATAAATGGAAAACAATATTGGAGAAATCAAATGCAATTAATATTTGAAGATTGAAGTGAAGGGTGATGGGAAGGAGTATCACAAATATGAGAAATTTTAATTTTTCCCAGTAGAGTAACACAAAATACTTGAATGTCTAGTTGCAGTACTGGTAAAATAATATACTTTATTTTTTATCTCTAATATTCCTGCATGGAAACTGTACAGTGGTTAACCCTAAATCATAGCAAGTAGATCAAGACAATCCCATCATTTTTCAATTTGTTTCTACAGCACTAAGCCTGACAGAGTTCAAGAGCATTTAGACAATGCTCTCAGGCACAGGATGTGACTC
Source organism: Setophaga petechia (assembly GCA_024362935.1). NCBI lineage: Eukaryota > Metazoa > Chordata > Aves > Passeriformes > Parulidae > Setophaga > Setophaga petechia. The sequence continues at coordinate 24,708,951 of JANCRA010000004.1, read as the reverse complement.
TTGGGAGTGGTGCTGTGCTGGGCCAGGAGTTGGACTTGATGATCCTTGTGTCCCTCTTCCAATTCAGCTTATTCTATCATCTGCTTTGTGATTTTAGTGTGACACAGTTTCTTTTGTTTGACAATAGAAATTTTTTTCCATTTTTCTGCAAAGCAAATAGACATCTGGAGCAAGAACATAAAACATAGATTAGGAAGCCCCAGCAATTACTGTCTTGTTGGCTGTTATGTTAAAAAATTGAAATTCACTGTATAGGTGAAAGTGGTGACTTTAGATTCTCACTCAGGTGGTGGTTGTAGATTTTGGGCTTTTTTGCTTTGTTGGGTTTTTTTAATTTGGATTGGGTTTCTTGGGTGAACATAGGGTTAAAAAGTAGCCAAGTGCATGTAACTGAAGATAATCCTTTCTTTATATATCTCCACCTTTTCAAAGTACATACCAATGGAAAACTAAATTTTTCATCTGATTAGCAAAGTATTCATCTCATATTGTGCATATTCTAATTTGTTTACAAAAAGAAATAGCGTTATGTGATCAAAATCTGTTGTTTGTGATCACAGGAGTAGGGTTCAAAAAACATGTCCTGTTCCTTTAAGGCTCAGCTAAAATTCTATATAAGAACGTACTATTTTATGATGTGACTTATCATGATGTCCTTGTTTGTGGTCTAAGATCAGATGCATCAAGTCTATCTTCACAAAGAGTTGAAAAATAAGTATATATGTTTTGTAGTTCCATGGTTGAATTGAGGGAACATCTTTGGGTACAAGAAAAATCTCATGCTGACCATCTTGTGTTGTAGTACAGATTGATGGGCATTGCTTCTCAGTATATTCATATACTGCCTGCGGGTATTGACCTGCGGTTTTCCAAAATAACGTCCAATACTTTGTGGAAGCACTTGTTGTGCTGCTAACAAAGACATGAATTTCAGAGTATCATAGCCAGTGAGTGTTGGTCATAAACATTACACTTTCACAGTGTTTTTGCAAAAGCTGGAAGCTTGTATAGCTGTTGCATTGATATTTTTAAGTTTTGTCATCAGACTTCAAATACATGATCTTGTAGAAGTATAAAAGTGAAGTCTGTGCTACAGTGCAACCAGGAAAACATGAAGTTAGACTCTTTATAAAAAGTCTGTAAGCAGTAAATATTTTATATAGTTTTACAGTGTTATAGATTAAGCTTACTGGTTGGTTGCTGTTTTGACTTTTCTTGTTATGTTGACAGGGTTGCTTTAGACACACTTGCTGCATTGCTAAAATCAAGTAAGTGTTTGACTACAAGAAAATGTCTACATGAGCTATAATGTGTGTGTGTGTATATATGGACACAGTAAAACTAAGCATTAAGTTGGTAACCAAAACAAAAATAAGGCTAGGAAACCTATAAATAAGTTTCATCTACAGTTTCTTATGCTTTATTTATGTTGTATATACATGAATGTTTAATACTTGGTTAGTGTTTTGTCAGTTATGCAGCCGAAAGGCTGCACTGCTTCTGCAGAACTGATCTGGGTCCAAGGTGGACAGATAGCTTTTTACATTCACTCACTTCAGCCATTCAGTAATAGATGTCTATAGCTTAACTCCTGTGCCTCTTTTTTACACATACATCTGAAAATATCTGTTGGATGCCTGGGGAAAATACAGGTGTTCTTCAATTCCTTCCTGAATAATTAGGACTTGGGTCCCAATAACAAATCTGTCAGTGACACATGAAGTGGAATTAAAGGTAAAAAAACCAATGGGTTGTTTCCAGACATGGACTGTCTCAGCCAGCAGCAATTGATCCTCACAATGTCATCTTTGCAGATTTTGAACCAGCATTGTAACTAGCAAGGAATTAAAAACTCATTTTCTCCAAATAGTTGTGTTAAAGTGACAGCATTTGTAGTAGTTTTAGTGGAGTTGAATAAGAATTAGGATTTGATGAGATTTACAGAAAACCATTTTGCACAAATGGTGAGAAATTTCTGTACTGACTATCACAGAGTTTGTTAATGTTTATTCAGTGTGATACCTTTGTCTTACAGTTTGTGTATTTATTAATTTTGCAATTTCTCCTTGGGAGGCTTAGGAAAAGAAATATTTCCAAATTGTTGTCAGTATTCCATTCTGTAAATTGGCAGTTAAATCTTAATATTGAGGAGGAAAATGAAGTGTTCAAAAGGTGTGTCTTTAAAACAGGAGGTCTTGTTAATTTATTTAGGGATATCTTCTCCTTAGTGGTTGTAACTTGTAACTTCATATACTTTATATAATTAAATATTTTCATAACAACATTAGTCTACTATATATATATATTCCAGCTGTCATACTGATTACCCAGTATTTGGGGTAGAATTATTTTCAGCTTATGAAATTGGAGTGGTAGATGTAAAACTATATGAATTGCAAGCGAAAAAAGTTTGTTTCAGATCTTATATCTGGACAGTGTGTGTAGATAGTGATAGATATGCTTTGTAGAAATATTTTTGGTTTTTAATTTACTGGGTGATGGCATCTTAAAAGACGGCATCTTTTAAGTGTAATGCATGCTGTTCTTCTAGTGAACCATGAAAATTATATGAAATGTTCCAAGAATGAGTTTTAGGCTAGCGGTCTCAATTTTCCAGTCATTTCTGTTTAGGTTGATGTAAAACTCTGCAAAGGGTGGCTAAAATACTACTCAAACTGAAACAATTCAGTTACTTGGATAATAAGAATAATTTAAACATTGAAAGTAAAATTTGAAAGTAATATCAAAGTCACTGGGCAATTTTAATTTTCTTTCCTAACTTTTTTTGCAAAGAAACAAATGCCAGGAGAGCAGTAGACAGAGGATATGTGCAGGCACTTATAACGATTTATGTTGATTGGCACCGTCACGACAGTCGACATAGATACATGCTGATACGTAAAGGAGTGTTACAGTGCATTAAAAGTGTTACAAACATCAAACTGGGAAGAAAGGCATTTATTGATGCCAATGGGATGAAAATTCTTTACAACACTTCACAGGTAAGTTTATCCTGATAGGGTATTTTTTTGTTGTTGTTTTTGTCTTTTTGGCTATGACCTCAAGTTTGTCATATCTCTTATGAGGTTAACAGTCATTCCGGATTATGGGAATAAGGATTATATTCTGAAAATATAATCCTTATTGAATTACTGAAACATTGAAAGAGTATAGAATTAAATTTGTATTTGCTGTCATTTTGCTGTGGCTGTCTCTGGGAGGAGCGGTAGAACTTACTTTTAAAAAAGCAGGGGTGAAAATACCTTTCTGTGGTGAAGTTTGGATTTTTATAGAAGGTTTATTTGAGTTGGTAGAAGTTTTTCTGTCCTTTGAAGAAGACATGAACCAATTTTTTTGTAAGTAGTATATAAATGCAGTTTGACTTTCAATTTGAGAAATACTTTTCTTTATTTTCCTGTTAACAGGAGTGCCTTGCTGTAAGAACTCTTGATCCTCTCGTCAATACATCCAGCCTGATAATGAGAAAATGTTTTCCCAAAAATCGTCTTCCTTTGCCAACTATTAAAAGTGCTTTCCATTTCCAGCTCCCAGTTATTCCTGCCAGTGGTCCTGTGGCTCAGCTGTACAATTTGCCTCCTGATGGTATGGTGATTTTGTAGTACTTTGTCTTTGAGTATGTCTAATTTTGCTTTATGGAAAGTGGAATCAATTGCACATATTTGTGTTCTCTGCTAAAAGGACTCTGAGAAACTTCTCAACGAGCAAAGCGTCTGTGACTGTTGGTGTGGAGCACCAATTTCTAATGTTAACTTTTAAGTGATAGAAATTTTGTCCAGACACATGTGGTTATAAAATAAAAGAGGAAACAAGGACTAAAAGGTGTTCACCAAACTCCGAAGTGTAAAGAACAGGCTGTATTCAAACTTAAATGGTCTTTTCTTTCAACTCATGCAGCGTATACATTCTCCTGTGTGGAATGTGTTGTAGTGTACATCCTGGCTTACAGGAGCTTGTATCCCTTCCTTTCTTTTTGTTACTTTGATAAGTTAGGATGTGACAAATTTAGATTAATGTTTGCCATTTGAAGCACTGGCATTTATATGTTATTGTGGTTATTCCTTCAATTGCATAATAAGAAAGCAGAGCTGCTTTCTTGGACTGTTGCAGTCTCTTGGAAAACACTGTACTGCAAAGCATTTATATGGTTCTTTGTAGAAAATTGATTCATCCTGTTGTGAACACCTTCCATTATTTTCAGGTAATTAATACATATTCCAATAAGGTATAGTATCCAACCCAGTAAGCAACTAATGAAGTTGCTGTCAGAAAGTTAATCTGAAATGAAGGGTCAAAGTCAGCTTATTAATATCTTTTATTCATGGTATCTCCTGAAACATAATGTAATCGTAGTCTGAAAGTAAGCTATCCTATTGGGGTTCATGTGGGTCAGACTCCAGTAGTTCAAAGATTGTTTATGTTTTGTCTTCAAAGGAGAAAATAAATTTAGAAATGTGTTTCAAAACCCACAGAAATTAAATCTCTGCTTAATACAGGAGATTGGTACTGTATAATGCCTGTTTAGAAATGTCCTAGTTTACTAAAGTGAGGTAATGATATGATTTTTTAGTAGGTTTTTTACCTGTTGTAAAAAGAAGTGAAAAACCTAAGGGAAGTAGGATACATAGTGCTCTAAAAGGAAGAAGTTCTGTATTAAGAGGCATGTGGAATGTTGCGGGGTGGGTGGAGGTCTGGGTTTGTTAAAAGTGTAATCTTATATAGTCAGTATTGTAAAAGCAGTACATGTAGTCATTCTGAGTACACTAAAAAATCAGCATAATTTGTAAACCTCTGAATGAGCCTTATAATGACAACCAGCAAATTGCATGGAAAACACTATGTGAAAATGTAACTGCCCCAGCACTAGTTTGCTAGTTGGTTTTCACATTTTTTTCAAGGAGTACATGAAAAAGAAAATAAACCCGGAACATCAAAAATCTTCTTTGAGCATTTATAGTTGGATTAAATGTATAATCTGCCTTTCAAAACTTTTTTGTATTGTAGTGGATGATGTAGTAGATGAAAGTGATGATAATGATGATGCTGAAACAGAATCAGAAATTGAAACTGAAATTGATGATGACAAGGACCAACATTTTAAGGTTGGTAGAGACAAAATTAATAGGCAAAAGTCAGGTATAGCGATTTTTTATTTAAGTTGTTGAATCTGATGAATAAGTGCATTTTAAATGTTAGAAGCAGTTTTTGGAGGTTTTCAGGGCAATTTCTAAATTTAAAAAAGCTTCAGAAACTTAAAGAAGGTGAGTGCTGCTTAAAAATATCAACCGTTCTTGTTCAGATTTCTTCAAGATTTTTGTCAAAATTTGTTTGCTTCATACTTGATGTATCTGGAGTGCAGTGGAGCAGAACCACAGACTCCTTTAGCAGTGTCCTCTTCCCACCTTAAACTTCTCTCAGCCTGCTTTTCTCACGTAAGCTGGTCCACATGTAGGAGCTGCTCTAACCTTTTCCAGAATTCTGGACTGGGATTGACTGGATCAGTGTTTCAGCAAGGTAGCTGAAGTTCAACCAGCTGTAGAGGTAGACATCATACCTCTAACTGGTGTACCACTTAGGGAAGTTCTCTCGTGTTCTCTAGCTGCCATCTGGGACCTGGATGAGTATTTAGTTAGAACTGCCTTATTCAGTATTTTTATGTTATGTGTAGTTAAGAGTTAATAGAATGGTCAGTCCATGAACTGGAAAAACATATTATATTCAAGGATCTCATGAACTGTGATGGAGGGAGTATCTTCCATAGAAGCAGTATTGCTTGGTCACTGCAATCAGATGAAATCTTCACATTCCAAGTTCTGTACTGGGAATATACACAGATTTCATGTCAAATCTGATATCTGTGTATAATAAGTTTGGATGAAAGCAAGAAAATTGAGATGTTTGTAATATTGCTGTTGAAATGGAGGCTTAGGCATACTAATAATACTGAGCAGCCTAAATCTTCATGGTGAAGGCTGTAGTTCAGCTGCTTTTAAAATAGTGGTATTTTATCTTTTGAAGCATGGCTGTCAAGAGTAAGGTGAATGTTTCAGATCAATGTTGTAGAACATCATTGATTTTGGATGCAAGATTAATTTGTTCTGGTGATCTTTCAGAATGATGATATTGAGACTGATATTAATAAACTGAAACCTAGACAGGAACTGGGAAGATCCATAGAAGAACTGAAAATGTATGAGCAATTTTTCCCAGAACTTTCAGAAAACTTTCAGGTAAAGTATATTTTTCCCAGGACATTTCTGGCCATGTCAGGTTGACTCTGGAATATACTTTGATGTTCTCTTTTGGGTAGATAGTTCCTCTAGCCAAGAATCAGGGGTCTGAAGTTCTGGACCTACATATGGGAGTACTTTATCACAGGTTATTTAGTTAGGTGTTATGGCTGCTTCAGTCTTACTGAGAAGGGGGTACTGTGGGTAGCTGTAAAGGAAAACTGTTTTCTTTCTGATATCTGATTATTGTATCCAGCAGAAAACAAAGTAGAGAAGAAGGATGTGAGATTTCTGAGAGCACTTAATTGTATTAGACATCTCCTCAAATGCTGTACACCTACTAAAAATAAGTAGTTAAAATATCTAGGCAATTGCATTGACTTTATACTTTGTTTCTAATGAACTGCTTGTTATTAACTGTAAGGCCTTTTTGTAAAATACAAACTTCATTGTTCTGATACTTTATAACAGCTGTCACCTTTTAAATTACATTTAAAGCAAGGAAAGAAAAGTGTTTCTAATATACATGAAACTTGGGAACTGTTTCCTTTTTTTGTTAATAATTTCTTAAATTTTTTTTTCACCTTTGTTTTTTAGGATTGGGACTTAGTTTCCAAGGAACCAAAGCCTTTTGTACCTGATGCAAATTTGAGTGGACCTATTGTTGTTCCTACAGCCAGTGAGGAGCACTCTGCTGAAGCAAAGCCATCAACAAAAGGAATTGCTTTAAAGGAGTGCAGTCCTTTATTGACAGAGGAATACAATAGAAGACCAGTGTTTCTGGAACTACCAAAGCAAGATAACATGAAAGGCAGTAGCTTACTTCAGCAAAATGATCAAAGAAACATACTTCCATCATGCCAGTGTCTAAGCCAAGAAATTGTGAAAGGCTTGGACAGAATCAGTCTCCAGAACAGTGCAAAAAATGATCAATATAATGGTACAGGGTGTGTAGTAGAGAAGGAAAGCAAAGCTGGCATTACCACACTTGCTTCTAGTAAACCCTGTGAGCCTGTTTCACCTTGTGGAGGTAGTCTCTTTGAAGGATCATCTGTCCAGCTGGGAAAACTCTGCTGCACTGGAGTGGATTCAGAGGAGGAGGAGGATTCCAGATCTAGTTCATCAGGAGAGCATGCCACGCTTCAAATTTCTGATGTATCACCAGTTCATGACTGTGATCTTTATCTTGAAATGGTGAAGAACACAAAATCTATTCCGGAATACTCAGAAGTGGCCTATCCAGATTATTTTGGCCATATTCCACCCCCATTTAAGGAACCTATTTTGGAAAGGCGATATGGAGTGCAGAGGTGAGTTACCAGACTCCTTTTTTTTGTTGTTATTTTCATTCCTTTGAGAAACAGTGTTTAGAATGAGATTAACCATGTTATCTCCAGAGGTCCCACCCAGCCCTAGCTATGGCTGTGATTAACAATCATGTTACACTGTTTACTTGGGCATCTAAAACTGTTTCCAGTGAAAAGCAATTTGAAGGTAGGTAAGTATGCATTGATCAATGCAGATCCATAAAGAGGAGCACAGTCTGGTTCTGTAATTGCTAATTCTGGAATTCAATTTGTAAATATGAAATTCAGTTTATATTTTCCCATTCTGCCTTCCCCTCATTTCCCATGTGAATCTTGTAGTTTGCAAAATAACAAACCAACCTACAAAACCCACCAGAAACCAAACTAAAAAATCCTCACCTGAGTGCTCCTTTCAGGTCTTAGCAAAGATAAGGCAGTTAATAACTAAAAAGATTCTTCACCTCTTTTCTCTGCTGGACTAAAAATGTGTCTTTCAGGGAAACATAGTAGAAATGGTTAAAAAATTAATACATTAAAGTGTTTTGCTTTAGTGTTCACAGTATAAGAGAATTTAGACTTAACAAATGCAGAAGATCCACTTTTTATTAGGTCCTGCAGAATGACATACAACAAAAATGTGTCAACACACCCTTTTTTTTCTTCACTGAGAGATAATAGAAGATGATGAAGAGTGATGATGTTTTTCAGAATGATTTGCAAAAGTGCTATGAAAAGCTGGCTAGTATTACATAGTGAGTTACTGGAAAGATATGTGAGTACACTAGCAGAACACGTAGAGCTGTGAGGCCTTGCCACTTAGCTAAAAAAATTATGGGACTGAATGCCTTCACCTTTATACTCAAAACTGTAAACCAACTTAATGAGTTTCTTTATATTTAGATATTAAAATGATTAAGAGATTAAGTGTCTTTAGCTGGTTGAATGAAAATCCTTCAGCTTTTTCACACAAGTAATGAAAAACTGATCTTTGTAGTGAAATGGCAAGTGCTGGAACACTAATGACAAAATGAACATATTAGTCAGTGTTGAAGGAGGAGAATCTTCCCTAGCAGGTTATTTATTGGCTAGATTCAGCTGATTTAGAAAGGAGATAGTCTTGAGTCAGGAATCACCTAAGAACTGCATTTAAGCAAATCTTGCAAATCCTTATGTATGTTTTTGTAGTAATTAATAATTCTGAATTTCCCTGAATAAAAAAATTGAGTGAGGTCAGATATAATTTGTCTCATTGCTAGATATATAACACTGGAAAAATAAACCTTGTATGATTATACACAAGGGTGATTTCTAGATCATGAAGATAATGTTAGGGTATATTTTAACTTGAAATGTTCTATTTCTGTTGTATTTTTTATGTTGAAAGGAACTTTTTGAGTTCTTGTGGGAACAAGAATGAAATACCAGGTAATATGGCTGAACTTGGATCAAAAATCATGCAACACATTTTAAGGAAAACTGTTTTAAGAATTCCATTTTCTACAAACAGCTCAATCTTGTTATTGCAACATAAAAATCTTCTGATAACTTGTTTAAAAAGGGCATAATCTTTTCATGCTTTCATAGTTTATAGCAGATTGTAAAAATTGTTTGGTAGGGGACATGGAAAAGCTTTAAAGTCTTTTACAAAGCTGTGTCCTAACTCTTGATTTTCAGTGTGATTTATGTTCTCTGTCATGTAAGCACTTAGTTACTGCTCATTGGGTAGGTCTTTCTTAGAAAATAAATAGTTGTTTTAATCCATCCATGTAATTTGAGAAAATATTGTGTGGGGTCTAGGGTGTGACCTCATGGATTTTCTTCTTATTTTTATTAGAACAATGTAAGATTTAGGTGGTTTTTTTTAGTCTTGCAATGTGCCAGGAGATTAAATGTTTTTGAATTTGTGCTTTGGAATGCTTTTTTTTTTCTCTTTTAAATTTAGTAGCATGTAATTATCACCAAATATCTCACCAATGTATTACTTTAGGATAAATGATATTGATTATAGTTGAAGTGTTTTATACTACTCTATCTTTTTAGGAAGAAAATTATTATATAGTAAAATACTCTATAAATTTGGGTATTTCTGTTCCTTAAAAATTTAGTTGGGTTGGGGTTTTTTCCATACACTTTAGTGTTTTCTAATCATCAGGATCCACAGAGGAGTAGTCTCTAAGCACAGGGCTCACATCAACAATATTGGTTCTAGATTTCTTTTTCCTTGAATTTTCTCTAAATAGTTTATCTTCATTTTTTGGAACGTGAAAATGTGTACTACTACTTCTCATTCTCATGAGCATCTTGAATACATTCTCATGAGCATCTTTACTTTCGCCTACACTGGTAATTATAATGGTATTTAAATGATGTTATTATTTATAAAATACTTACAATCGATTTTCATTGATGGATTTTGTCTTGGCAAAACTCCTGTGATATTAGGAAGTGTTAGGGCATTTTAGAGCTGAGGCATGCCAAGATCGAATGAGTTTTCTAAGATCAAGTGTAAGGTCAAAAATCTGTAATTCTGTCCTGAGCTGAACCTATTCAGATGGATTCTGGTGAGTCAGCATTGTCACAATATTGTCAGTTGAACTTGAACTTGTGACTTCTTTTCTATGTGCACTTACCTTCTGTTTCTCATTTGTTAAGAGTATTTATTTTAATTAAATTGAGAATTTCCAGCCTAAATGTACGTTACCATTCTGTTTCTGTATTCTTCATTGTTAATCTACCTCCTTTCCTTCTTATTGCAGGTGCTGTGCAAGCTTTTCCACACAGCTCTGCCACTATTTTTCATGCTTCATAAATAATGTTTGAGTAATTTCTGCTTCTGTTATAAAGTATGAAACTGCAATTTTTCCTTCAGATAAAACCTAGTGAGTTGTGTGAATTAAAACTCAGGTCCCTCAGATACAAATACTGGATTCAGGCAGCTCTGAATGCAGGTGTTTAAACCATAGTACACCTTGACTATGCACACATAAGTGGCGGTGAAGCTGAGGTCTGTCTGAACTGTCCCCTGTCTTCATGTCAATTCCATTAGTTTTCCTGTATGAGGCAATTCCTCTTTTGTGATTGGAAACAGTAAAGGACAATTTAAGTGAGAACTCTGCTTTTCTTTTTTAGGACAAAAATCTGTCAAGATATTGAAAGGCTGATTTATCAAAATGACATTATAGATAGAGTTGTGTATGACCTTGATAATTCGAGGTAAGTTTCTACCTTTCTGTAAACAATATTCAAGTAATACTCTAATACTCCAGTTCTACTTTCTCTGTGATGTGACTCGCAATATTTACAGCAGATTTCGTACAAAGTTTGATCTGACATAACAGTGCTTTTTCTATCTGGGCTGTATTTGGAGGAAGGATCAAAATAGTTTCTGAATTGACAAGTGAGGACTAAAATAAAGCTATTTGTTTTAGCTAAGTTTGTTTTATTCATTTTGGTCTCTTTTTCTACTCGTAGTTTTTCTGTACCAGAGGAGGCAGATGTTCTGAAGTTTAATTCCAAGTTTGAATCTGGAAACCTGCGCAAAGTTATTCAGATCAGAAAGTAAGATCTTTCAACTCTAGTTTTCATGGTTTAGGCCTTTTATTTCTGCTTTTTATGATCATTGATCTGTTTTTGCTAATTTTCAGAAATGAATATGATCTAATTCTGAACTCAGATATAAATAGCAATCATTATCATCAGTGGTTCTACTTTGAAGTCAGTGGAATGAAAACTGGCATTGGTTACCGGTTTAACATCATCAACTGTGAAAAGTCAAACAGTCAGTTCAACTACGGTAAGATATGTTTCTCATTCTTTGAGAAGAAATATCAAAAAAAATACTTGTGACAGTTACCTCAGCTGTTTCTGTCCCTCCTCCACAGGATTGGCAGTATTCATGTTGTCAGTTTAAATTCTTTATTTTAATAGTATTGCTAGAAAATGTTTTGATAGCTGTGGTTAAAAAGAAGAAATGCATCCTAAACCAAGGGCTGTCAGTTTTTTAAATGAAGTTTTGTTTAAGTGAGGCAAAAGCAGAAGAAATTTACTGGTGGCTGCAACTACAATTGTCTTAGGACCATTGAGCAGGGAAGGACAGCAACAAAGCCTGTTGATTCACTCAGATCAAGAAGAACAACAGTTATCATCATTAATCCATTTCTGCATAGGGGTAGATGTGAATGTAAGTGGAGACATTCCAAAACAGTTTTGTCTTATTGATGATAAGGAAAAATAAATCTACTTTGAAATACTGGGGTTCTTAAATGAACATCGCTGTCTCTAGTAAGTAGTGTTTGCAGTGTGTGCCTCATTCAGACATTTACAAATGGCTGAAAATACCTTTCTTCCTCTTGTCTGGGAGTGTGTATGTCACTCAGCTTAGAACTGTTTGTTTTTTCCTGACATATATTCTGAAATTTGTCCTTTAAGAAAGAAGAAATTCCTCCTCCCGCCTCAAGCTTCAAAATTTTGTTACTGAATAATATTGTGTTCTCCTTTGCTATACACTTTCCTCCACACTGATAAAGTCACAGAACACCAGGTAGTTTGAGCAGTAATAAGATGCTTTTAAGTTACTTACTAATTCTTATCAGTCAGTTTAGATTTTTTTTTATGTTGTGCATACTTAATAATTTCTTTTGATTTTTTAAATACACTGGTTGAATCAGTCAGTGTGGTTGGCTAATAATCTAGATTATAAATAAATTATACACAATTAGTATGTATTTTTTCTCCTCTTACTTCATATTAAGTATTCAATGTAAGTATACGATCAAAAAATAGACTTTAAAGAGTTACTTGTTAAAAAAATTGTCCTGAAATATCAGTTATTTTTCAGTTATTTACTTGAATGGATGATAGCATCAATTTTTTGTGTACTCTGTGAAGCCTTTTCATAGTGTGAGTTGGATGGAGTGGAACTGAACGCTGCTTGTAATCTACCTTTCATGCAAACTTCAGCTTTCATTTAAACATTCCGTTTTTGGTCTTCCACAAGTCTTGCTCTTTTCTTTAGTTGTTGTTTTCTGAAAATCAGCAATCTTTTGTCATCTGGTTTAAAAAGCACACAGTACAGTACCCAGACATTAATGAAAATGCACTCAAATAGTGAATGAATAAGTAAAGGTAATTTGTTGACTTGTGTGTAAGTGGTGATGTTAATAAGTTTCTACTGATAAGTTTCTGTTTAATGGTAAGGATTTAAGTGAGATGCATTTCTTCTTTCAGGTATGCAGCCCCTCATGTATTCTGTTCAGGAAGCACTACGTTGTCGACCGTGTTGGACTCGTGTTGGGACAGATATTTGTTACTACAAGTAAGTACACACACAGACCAAACATACAGCAAATCTTCCACTGAAGATTAACATGAGGTACAGTTTTTGAGCAGAAGTTCTTTTTTCTACATTTGATAGTTCTGTTACTCTGTTGTGAAAAGGGGTTTTTTTCTGAGTCACTACAGAGAGTAATATATGTGATAGAAATATACAAGGTCTCATTTTGTAAGCACACCACTTACATTTAAGCTCTTCATATTTTATACTTTTCTTAAAAATTTCTGGGAAGCTTTTAAGGGAATGTATATATGTATGCTTACTTGAAATCCTATTAGTAACTTCCAGTAATGCTGGTCTCATGGTCCTTGTGATGAGCCTTCTGTAATCTGTGGTGGAATTATTGTAGAGAGTTCTGAAACACAGGATCAGATGGTGCAGCATATCAATATGTAATTCTTCCTGGTTGGTAGCTCTTTGCTTGCTTACTTCTTCTGATTTTTGTGTTTTATTTTGTTGCTTGTTTTTGTTTGCACGCCTTTTACCAATGTAAATGAATGTGTGTATCGGTGTTATAATGAAGTATCTTTAAAGCCGGTGGGAACCTGTATTTAACCTGTATGTACATAGGAGAGAAATACAGTCACTGAAAGTCCTTCTGACTCTTAGAATGTGTGTTCAGAGATAATAAATAGTATGAAAAAAAATTACTCTAATGTGTCTATTACCTTCGCTTTTTGATTTAGGAATCACTTTTCAAGAAGTTCAATTGCTGCTGGGGGCCAGAAAGGAAAATCCTATTACACAATTACATTCACTGTGACTTTCCAACACAAAGAAGATGTGTGCTACTTTGCTTACCATTATCCATATACATACTCAACTTTAAAGGTGAGAAATTGTATCTGTTACATAAATGAAAACTTATAATATTAGTATAATGTATCACATTAGTGACTGAATTAATTTTGTTTCTTTTTTTTTTTTTTTTGAAGTTCAAAATGCTCCTTTCAAGGGAGAATTTTCATAATATCAGTATTTAGATTGAAAAAATGTATAGGTTGTTCTAATGAACAGTCCCAGGAAAAATTAAATTAATGCTTACAGGCTTAATGGGTTTCCTGGGTATCACAAAGATGATTATTTGACTAGACCATCTCTCTTATGAGGAAAGACCTTGAGCAGAAATGACTGAGAGGGGACCTCTGGAAGTGTCTGAAGTGGGGTTGTCAAGAGGATGGGGCCAGGCTCTCCTTGGTGCTGCTGAGAACTGGGACCAGAGGGAACTGGCACACACTGATGCACAGGAAGTTCCACCTGAACATGGGAAGGAATTTCACCACTGTGCAGGTGACCAAGCCCTGGAACAGATTACAAGGAGAGTTTGGGGAATCTCCATCCCTGTGGAGTTCAAGGGATTGTCTGGACACAATCCTGTGCAATGTGCTATAAGATGGCCCTGGCCCTGTTGAAACAGGGAGGTTGGACCAGATGGCCCACTCTCATCCCTTTCAACCTTATGCTTTCTTTGATTCTGTAATAATTGACTGGAAACCATGCTAATTTGATGGAATATTTGTGTTAAATGACTTATATCCTGCTGTTCTACCTATACTTTTTGATAACTAAAGCTACTGTAACTAATTAGAGACCTTTTTAGGTTTATGAATTGCCTAAATAAGTCTTCTGAGCCTTTTAATACTAAGCAAAATTCATTTGGCTAGAATGTCTCTTGTTTTCCTCTGTCACAGCAATAAAAGCAAAGCAGAGAATTCAGTGGGCAGTATATAGCAGCTTTAAATGCAGCTCTAAATGCAACTTTTCACTTTTCACTTTTAAACTATGCCAGCTTTTGAAAGAAGTACCTGTTAAGAGCTGTTATAAGCAACTGCTGCTTCCAGCAGCTCCTGGTCCTGGAGGTTCCTCCTGCCCAGCTGGGGGAGGCCAACCAAGGTACCTGGGGTCTCTGTCCCAGGCTGATGGACATGGCTCCTGCTTTCCTGTTTGCTTATATATTCACTAGCAAGTCTGAGTATGTATCCCAGGGAGAGAAAGAGACTTATGCACACGTACTTGTGCATGCCTACTCCTGCTGGGCAGGGCTGGCTGCACGGACTGGCACAGACAAGGCAGACCCCTGTGTAACACTACAGTGACTTGCACTGCAGGTACAGACACCCCATCCTCCTCTGCAGTTGGTGTGGATTGCTGTTCACTAGAAAAAGTACAAGCTGGCCTACTCTCTAGAATTAGAAATATGTTTGTGGAGCGCTGGCATGGCCCATCTGTGCCATAGCTCTGCCTCAGTCCCAGGTCTCTCTGACCTGCTGTGCGGGCCTCTAGTTTGCAGTCTAGTCCAGCCTGATGCTCACCAGCAAACAGATGCTTGCACTTGCACACAAATCTCAGAGGCATTCTGCACTTGTGGCCCTGCCCAGATGACACCATGGACTGTCTGCCTAAGATACCCCTCCCTTGACTGGGGCCCATACTGTCTGGGTAGTTTACCTTGAAGTTTACTAGCAAGTTTCACATATGCCGCCACACACGCCGGCTACAGGGAAAATGTGTATGCTTCCCCCCCACCCAATCCCTAGCAGCTGTTACCAGGCACATGGTTGTGTAACCCATGTTCCTGCTTCAGGTGCTGTCACTGAGAAACTCAACCCTTATTGTCCCACCAGATGTGTTTTGGACACACTGTCCTTGCCTCCGTGGTTGGATACCAACGCCTTTACCCATTGCAGTCACTGGCAGCGAGACATCCTCTTGCTTCTTTGCTGACACCACTGAGTGAAGAGTGCTTACAGCTCCAGCTGCTAGAGTCTGCTTTGATTCCAGCAGTAGCTGAGACCTGGGACACATAGCCTGTGGTACCCACAGAGATGCTCCCAAGAGGCTGGCTTCTCCAGCTACTGCTGCTGAGACCCTTGTGCATTCCAGCTGTTGACCCCAAATTGACTTACACCTGTCCTTTTAGTTGCACTAGTCCGCATAGCACTTGGATGCACAGGATAGAGAGTAAGGCTGTGCAGAGATGGCTAAGGACATACTGTAGGAATCAGGTGCTTGAGTTTTTTATGGTACCACACCCCCCTCTAGAATGTCCCAAATTACCCCATTCTGCTTGTTTATCAGGCAACTCTCTCCAAGTCTTTGTCTGTAGGTCCTTAATGACACGTTCAAAGAGAGACTGGTGACTTTGGTCTTTGCTATGGTTTCCATTACATCTCAGTTCTCTGTTCCCATGTATTGATGCTCCCTTTACTTACTACCTCTTTTAGCAGCGAAAAGGTCCCTGATCAGATAACCTTAATGAGGCAGAGGTTCTTACCTTCCATATACCCTGATAGTACCATCTGTGTACAATAATTTACCCTCTTTTCCTTCCTCTTTCTCAAAGCAGTTGGAAAACCAGACTCTGTAAAGAGACGTATTCAATCAGTCAGAGATGTAGAAAATGGTATTTCATGGTCAAAATTATCCTGGAAACTTGTATATTGTTTAGAACATCTAAAAGAAAGATCTGTTAAATAGTACCTTTGAAATATGCTGTCATATGTGACTGCAAAGAATTTGAAGTATTTTTTCATTATTTTTGGTATGAAGATGCATCTTAGGAAGCTGGAATCTATGCACAACCCTCAACAGATATATTTTCGGCATGATGTTCTCTGTAAGACCCTGGCTGGCAACAGCTGTCCATTAGTCACTATTACAGCCATGCCAGAGTCCAATTACTATGAACATATCTATCAGTTCAGTAAGTATAACTCTTCTTTCTTATCAACTGAAAATAATGTAAAACTAGGTATTTGTAGAAGAAATATTAGCCTTAACCACTGTGCAGTGTAAAAATAGCAATGTAAAATAAGGTTAATAAATTTTGTGAAGCTGAGAGGCATCAGCATTCAGGATTTGTTTTGTATTTAATAATACTTATTTGTGGTAGTGAAATAAAGATATAAATATCTGTAAGAGTAAGAGTATATATAGTGTATATATATGTAAGAGTATATATTAATGTATTTTAAATTTTTGCTGCTAGGTTTGTACATTCCATTTTGCAGACAGCACTTCTTGGAAAAGAATACTGGACAAGTAACTTTTTTCTTAAAATACTGAGGTTTTTAGCTTGTCAAAAAAATCTTTCATAAAGCTAATATCTAGCTATTGTGATTTGAAGTGAGCTTTTGCCATTTCCTGATAAGTTTGTCCACCTCAGTATTTTTCTTGGCTATTGGGAAAAAAGTAATGAAAGTTGAATCATAACTGCCAGCTCAAATTAGTTGTGTAATTGTTGGATCAAATTTAAAGCTCCATTGTGATAGTTTTGTAATTAGCAGTCCTTTCAAAAATGTTGTGGCAAGCTCTATCAATAATACCCATACTCAGTAAGACTCAACTTACGAATGTTTTTTGTGTTGTTATAAATGCAGTGGGCTATTGGCTCTTTTTCTAATCAACGAACTGTTTACTTAGCTTAAATCACATTTTGCAATTTCTGTGGATATCTCTTTTAGGGAATCGTCCTTATATATTCCTGTCTGCTCGTGTGCATCCTGGAGAGACTAATGCAAGCTGGGTTATGAAGGGAACACTGGAATACCTTATGAGCAATAGTCCGAATGCACAGTCTTTACGGGAATCTTATATTTTCAAAATTATTCCCATGCTCAATCCAGATGGTGTCATCAATGGAAAGTAAGCATATATTTAATCACAAATATTTAACCTGTACTCTAATTCTTTACATCAATATTTAAAAATAAATAATCTAAACTGATCCTGCAAAAGTGCGAATGCAATACGTAATGTGATAAAAAAGCAGCAGACACTTGCAATATTGCTAGGATTTTTTGCTTCTTAAAAGGCAGTTACATTCCTTGACAAATTTCAAATTTCAATTTCAATATTTTATAAAAATATTTCCAGTTGTTCATGAATGATAATCATTCCTATGCAATTTGACATGAAATTTCAATTGTCTCTCTGTCTTGGATTGCTGTAAGAGTTTTATATGAGATCACACCTGCATTTAGAAAAAGCTAAACAAGTTCATGGTTACATAAAAAAAGGAAGTGCCTTATATTTAAGAAAGTCTTTACATATTTTTTTTTAAAAGCTGGGAAGTTAATAAGTGTGCAACAGAGAGGGTAATAGACTATCCTGGTTTGATTGAAGTTATTAATAGTAGTTATTTCAACACTTTTCTCAATAAATTTAAGGGGTATTTCAGAACTTGTTAAAACTGCTATGAGTAAACATGGAGCAGTTTACATTTACTTGGTTGCAGGGAATTCATATGAAATGGAAATTTTGCTATGGTGTAATTACAATTTCCATTCATCTACTATAGGTACTATTTTAAAAGGTTTTGTGAAAAATAATAAAAGTAAAACTACTTATAGATTTCAGTAGAACCTTGTCTTTATAGATGTGAAAGCATGTATATATTAGAATACTTGTAATTAAATAATTCAGGATACAGGGATAATTAAGAAGGCTGTCCCAGCAGACACAGTCTAAAGGCAAATGTAGTGAAGATGACTGCATCATCATGAAATCCTGCAAGTTTAAAAGTTCTTGCTGATAGCTGACTGAATACAGAGATGATCTTTTTGTTTCCTGGGTTGTTTCACGTTTTTTTGCCCTTGTTTTTCTCACAGCTCCTTATCTCCTAACAACTTCACATTTCAAGTATTAGATTTCTAGTTGACACTAGTCTCTAAATTACTGAAGACACCCTATGGTAAAGATACCACATGTATGAAATTACTGATTTTGAACTAGAATTTGGATAGAATTGTAAGCTTTCAGTTTCAACAGCAAATCAGTAATATTACATTTGGCTTCACCTAAGAGGCTACTTCTAATTTATTTTTAGAGTTTCTGTAACATAGCTTAAAACACCCCAAACATTTCTATTATTTGGCATGTTAGAAAATTGAAGTTTATTTCTTGCCAGACTCCTTCCAAAGAAGCAGTGTTGATGAGGAAAACTTGAGGTGGGGGGGAGGCTTATTTAAAAGTATGATAATACAGACTACATCATGCGTTTTTCCACCCCCCCACAATAGCCACCGTTGCTCTTTAAGTGGAGAAGATTTAAACAGACAGTGGCAAAATCCAAATCCAGATCTGCATCCCACTATTTACCATGCTAAAGGGTTACTGCAATATCTGGCTGCTATAAAACGTTTGCCTTTGGTAAGTATGTGTGTGTAAGCAATTCTGATTTTTTTTAACTTTGTCTGTGTAGCTAGTCTATAAATTAAACATTTTGATATGGTCTTGTAAACCATGTCACACTTTAATTTGACTTGGAGAGCTGGTCTTCTGCAAACCTGTAGATGTAAATCTGTTACATTGGCTAGGCTAGAAGGTTAAACCTTCCTTAGATGAATCACACACTTTTTGTCTTAATGAGAGTTAATTATATAAGGGATTGTGTTGCGTAATTCTTTGGAATGTTCAACAGTACTAATAAAAAATTGTCTTTCTGTTACTTTCTTAAAATTTTGATTCCATATACCTTGAGTTTATTTTGCCAAATTATTTATTATAGGTCTATTGTGATTATCATGGCCATTCTCGTAAGAAGAATGTATTTATGTATGGCTGCAGCATCAAAGAGACAATGTGGCATACAAGTGTTAATGCTGCCTCTTGTGACCTAATGGAAGACCCTGCTTACAGGGTGAGTTTGACCTTTTTTGTATCTTTTATTTTGCATGGGTTTGGAACATCCTTTTCAAATAGTATCCTGATCCTATCCTGTGCAAATAATGACTCTGTAGCATAAGCAGACTTATTTAAAATCACCTCTTTTTAGTTTGTCAGTGTACTTCAAAGTACACTTCATGAAGCTTTAAACATTATACATAGAGTGCTTTATTTTTTTCTGTTTCTTTACACCACTATTTTCTTTGTGTTTAATATTACTTTTATAGAAAATAGATGGAAAATTTGCTTCTGTGCATTTATAATTGCTGGATTAAAAAACAAGTCATTGAGGCATGGCAAACAATATTCTAGCAATAAGGCAAAAAAGCTGGATTGTTCTGAGAGATACTTACTTTTGTATACGGAAATATGCAATATACCTTTTTAGTTATTCCTTTATATAAAAGATGTGTAGTTAAGACCTATGCCCCTAATGAGATATATATAATAAACTTGTGCAAACACATCCTCTGCATTGTATAAGCTTTCAAAAAGGCAAAAAATTTAGACAATTATGTTGCTCTTGGAGTGTTACCTATTTCTTCTGTGTGTCTCCCTCCATTGCTGCCTCATGGGAACTGCAAACCTGTGTTACCTATAGGTGTGCAGGCTCTGTTTTTTTTTGAAAGATTCAGAGTTAAACTTCAAAAGCATGTGAATGCATGTTAAAACACTTGTTATGCATCCTTGAGTATAAATGCCTTCTGGTAATTTTTTTCTCTTTAAATCTCCCTCGCCAAAAAAAAGAAATCTATGGCTTTTTGATTTTCTTGTGTGATTTCCTGGATGTTGAGCCAGATGCCAATCATATCTGCTACTCTAACACTAACTACTGTAGTGCACAAAAGACAGTAGTCAATACTGTTGGAAAAACCATTTCATTTTCAAAAAGGTGGACCAAAATATTTGGGCAAGCTTGCACTAATAGGTTATGTATTCCTACTGAAATAATAAATTTGAAGCAGTCATGTGTTTTGTCTTAACTGACACAAATAAAAACTGGAAAGAACAGTCAGTTAGCGATAGTCAAATATGTATATTTGTGTGACCTTTTCACTGAAACTGTCATGTAAGCAGAACTGAACTTTGATTTAGATGCTTGAAGTGAAATATTCACCTAGTGCTTTGCTAATACGAATTAATTTTATGTGTTAATAAAATACTGCTTTTGTTAGGTCTGTAAATGGGATTTCTGAAACAATCTGCAGTTGAATGAAATACTTATGTATGGTGATGGTGATTAGCTGGAGAATTCTATATTTAATGTATCCTGTATCCTGATCCTTATTCACATGGCTAACAATTTTAGTGACTGACCCTGAAAAAAGGGATTTTTAAAACTAGGAAAAGGCCTGAAGACACTATTACTTGAACACACAGAGTTTTGAAAACTCCAGATGGAGAATTATTTCTTTCTTATTTTTTTTAATGCAAACTGCACCAAATTTTCTGTTAATGGTTTGTGATTACATGGTCTCTTTTCACCTCCATCCATATGGGAAATAAAAGAATCACTGTTTTTTTTTTCAAATTGCTGTCCTGCAGGCACTCCCCAAGATCCTGAGTCACACTGCCCCCGCATTCTGCATGGGCAGCTGCAGCTTTGTAGTGGAGAAGTCCAAGGAATCTACAGCACGAGTTGTTGTCTGGAGAGAGATAGGAGTACAAAGGAGCTACACAATGGAAAGCACATTATGTGGATGTGACCAGGGCAAGTATAAAGTAAGAGGATACATTAGTTATTATTTCTTACTTTTTAATTTCTTCCCTTTGAATTGATATCTTCTTCTGTAACCCTGCTTGCTCAATTCTTGCTTGCTTTAGGCTTTTGAAACCTTTCAGGGTCTGGGTAGGCTGATGTTAGGATGAAATGATACAATTTTCAGCTTTGTAGGTTGCATAGCAGTTATGCTTATGGGCTGTTTTAACAAGATTAATATTAATCATTGCTTGTAGCACATGTGTATGCATGCAGTTAAAAAAAACCAGAACTATTCGGCCCAACAGACTATTAGGATTGGGTAGTAGTATATGCCAATACTATAACAAAAAATTCCTTTACATATGGCAATTTCAGACTTCACCATGGCAGATCATGGTTCTTCAACAGATATTTAGCAGTGTCCCTTACAGAATTTTTCCATGTAGCTGGGAAAACAGGCTGACAAATCAAAACTCTTTCATGCAGGCTTACTAGCAGTACAAATTACTCATCATCTCTGAACTCACACAGTTGTGTGGCTTCTTGATGTAAAATTTGTTTTAATTTTCTCTCCTTGAAAAGTGTTAACAGGGCTGCATACCTGAAAACAAAAGGGACTCTGTTCGTAGTGTCTCACTACAAGACACCACACATGGAAGGAGTGGATTTCCTCTGCTTGAAAGTTGAGTTTAGGCATGCTGATTAAGAAAATGACCACAAGCCTCAAACAAGGGGCTTGACAGAGGATCAGAAGGCTGAGTGGGACAGAAACAAAAAAAAGAGTTGAACAACATATATTTAGTATGTTATATGCTCCAACATCTGTGCTTATATCCCTATAGAGAAAGAAGACAAATGTTTTGTTGAGAATTTCAGTAGGCCTGTAAGCGCTACATTTTGTCAATTAACAACAGATGCATTCCTGCTGTTGTCAGAATATTCCTCAGATGATAAAGCTCATTATAGAGCTTTAAAAAAAGATAACTCATCCAATTTGCTTATTTTGAAATTTTGAAAATATTCTTATACATGGACCTGCATAGCTTTAGCAGTGTTGCTACAGGAAGTACTTAAGAAAAGTGAATTGAAGATGCTTTGTGGACAAACTTTCAAGATGCTTAAACCTCCAAAGCTATTCTTCAGTAAGGAAAGAAAAAATGGCTGACTTTGTGGAAGAATCATTTACTCAAGGGAAGAGCATTCTTTTATGTCATATAAACTAACTGATGAGACTAAATTACTCTTCTGCCATTCATTTTATGGAGTAAAGCAATTTGTGAGCTCTTAGTCATCCTCTGAATATCCACGAAGATTCTTAATTTTTTCTTCACTATGATAATGCTCAGACTTATTAAGAAAATATATCTGAAAAGTCAAGGTGACTGGACTTATCAAAGAGCTGCATTTCTTCAGTGAGAAGATGAAAAATATGAAAAGGCTTAAGCCCAGGGTTTTTGTGGGGGCTTTTGTTGTATTGTTTGGGTTTTTTAGATTTATTTGTATTTATTTGAGAATTATTTTGTGGAAGGAGTAGGGCCAGTAAGTCTGTCAATACACTTACAGGATAAATTAGATTACATATGTTATTTCAAAACAGAGAGAAGTTGAACTATAGAAATTCCCTTCCCTCCTACTTCCCATCCTAAAGAACATGAGAGTTCAGATCTGAGGGATGGAAACATAAAGGTCTGAAACGCTTCGCTAGTCTTATTCTGGTTTGACATCCTTGCTGAATTTTGTTCAAAGCATGAAAATAATTACTTAACAATTTGGTTCTTTGTGGAAGAAAATACTGAGTCTTTGCCAAGATGAACATAATTTTTCTTTTTATTCTAATTTATTTTATTTGGACAATGATGAATCTAGACTATTTCCAGCCAGGAAGCTATTGAGCTGAAGTTATCTAGTCTTACCTCTATTCAGGATCTCTAGTGTTAGAGTTGTCTCTGGAAGCAAATTTTTTTGACCTAATCATATGGAATCTTTGTAGTCTGATGATAGTAATTGTGGCAAATATAGGTCAGTCATCTGTGATTCAGGATATGGAAAAACAAACTTTCAGGTGAAAGAATTCTCCAGGATCTACTATGGAGCATAATTTAGATGCCAGACAAAAGAACAATGTCTTCAATGATCCAAGGCACTTTGCTGATTGAAGATTAATACATTTGAAAGTATTGCTTGACTTTTAAGTTAATTGAAAAGATTTTGTTATCTGGCAATCTTACAACACTCATAAAGAGAAGACTTCAGGAAATAAGGATTTGGTTAAAAATTTCTCAGTAACTAAGATTTTTCAGTCTTTAGAATTTGAATTCTCAGAAATGATTACGTCTTTGTAACCTATACTGAATAAGAAATCAGAAGATCTACATGATATTTTACTGACCAATTGACTTCTATGAATCTTTATATGTCTGTTTTCATTTTATTAAGTAGGTATTATAGGAATATTCTTCTCCATTGAGGTCATAGTCTGCTGTGCCTTTGTTTTTTATTTTTGCTTTCAAGTGGCAAAATTTAATCACTAAGATACTCTATTGATATGAAGGTACCTTCATGGCATGCTTAGTAAGGAAGACTTCAACCCTCCATATAAAATTTTACTGTCTAGAAGAAAGATACTTGTATAAGATGTAGAGAAAAAAGAAATTAAATTTAGTTTAAAAAAAGAAGCTATGATGAGGTGGCTTGAGCTTAAAAGCAATGCCTGTAGCACATAAGTAACTTTGCCTCAGTTAAAGGTACTAGAACAACAGTTGAAGATCATTAGAAGATAAAGAAAATAGTGCAATCAAGGCTTCAGTGAAAATGAAGTTGACCTCAGGTTCCTTAGTAAGGGCAACTGCTGGTGGTGATGGTGACTTCCTGAACCAGACTTTAGATCTTGTTTCAGGGAAATGAAGAGGTCTGGCTGATGGAAGAATCAATTGGGAAATTTGGTATTTGGCATTTGTGTGATATTACATTCTCCCTTATGATTAAAAGAAATGAAAGAAGCAAAGCACGATTTGGCATGAGGCTTTTACTGTAGACCCTTCAGTGTAGTAAGTTCAAAATTTATCCTTCAGTGTTTCCCAGTTATCCACCTCCAATCTGCTCCATTTAGGTTTCTCTTTACTTACATCCTCTTTCTGCTGTGCTAAAAATAGCAGCTGCAGAACATGCACACGCTATTTATCTTTATAACAATTGTCTTTGCACTTTTCTTCATGCTGTACTCTTGTCCTTTTTCAACTTAGAGACGCTCTGTTAGACATACCTTGCCTATAAGGAACCTGCCAACTAATGATAAATTCTTCAGCGACAAATGCAGATGATAACTGGAAAAGTTTGTGAACCATCAAGTTGTGCACATTAGTAACCTGTGTAACAGTGAGATTACTGTTACCTTTCCCCTTCCTCTTCTACATACTTTGTTGCCTCTTGACCTTAATGTTATTTTAATCTCTTTGGGGCAGGGACTGTGTCTTCCTGTGATTAGCGTAGTGGAGCCCCAGCTATGATTGGGGTCTTCGAAAGTTAATGATGTGCAAACAAATACAAAACAAAGCCAAAAAATTGATCTCTGTGGATAAGGTACTGCACTGAGTGAGGAGAACTGATTTCTGTTCCCAGCGGGGTCAGTGACATGCTGTGAGACACTGTGCAAATCGCTTCAACCCTCTCTGCCTCCATTTCTCCATCAGTACAGTGAGGATAATTCTTCCTTTATTAATAAGTGCTTTGAAACCTACAGCACAAAAGCATTATAAAAGAGGTAAGTAGTATTACTATTAAGAATAATACTCAATTATTCAACTCTTGTTCACTGCTAACAGGTTTTAGTACCATTTGACCGGAGGATGGCGCTGTTCAGAATCATGGATATAGATTTATCTTTCTTGTTACTAAAAAGCACCTTGTTTATGAGTACTATCAAGGCAAAAAAAAAACTCAGAAGAAAAATCTAACTTTTCTTTTACTAAGTATGTTCAAGACATCACCTGGAGAATGTTTGGGCTGTACCATTTCTGGAGCAACATACTTTCTTTTAAACCTCACATTTTAAAATGCAGTGTCAGTGTGGCAACACATACAAAGCTTGTGTGCTTTTTCCCTGGCTTTTGGTGAAAAGATTCCCGCTTCATTCTTTTTTGCTTCTTTCATATTTGATGACTTATCTTACCACCAATTCCTCGCTCCTCTGTTTCCCTGTTCGTATTGTCAAAGCTTCTTTTTAACTATTGTGTATGTTAAGGGGTTGAGAAGGTCCAAGCTAAAGTCTTTTTAGATTCTCCAGAGATACAGAAATTGCAAAGGGGGAAATTGAGTAGAGTTGTGCTGCTGAATTTGCTAGTGTATATACAGTTAGTACTATAGTTACATAACTACCGAGTCTCAGTCTAGATTACACTCCTTTTATAAAGTAGTTGAAGTCAGAGGTTATGTCCCTACATACTGCACTTCTAGCTAAATTAAAAATGTAGAATTACCTGATGGGAGGATTTATTAGATATGTAAACTTGGAGAGCATTACATAAGTTCTACCTCCTAAATAGTCTTTGCAGAGGAAAATGCCTGACTATGTAATTCAAGTTAGAAAAGAGCTATAGCTTTTGAGAATTCGTTCATTTTAATTACTAAATATGTGAATGAATGCTTTCAGAATTAACACATGTAGCCTCTAATTCATAGGTGGGGAAGAGACATCTGTCTCATGGAGTAACTGCTGCCTTAGGTAATCTTACCTGTGTCAAAACATAGCAATGAATTTGATCACAGCTATATTAATTCTCTCCTTTTTAAAATTCTGTTTGATGAAATTTATATTGAGGAATCTTGTATTTCAAATTCTTATTTTAAAATAATTTATACTTATGAACCTAGACATTATCTCTGCCTCTTTTCCAATACTACTGGGAAAAGATTTGTTAATTTTGGGGCACTAGAAGTGTAGACTAGGAAGCTCCCAAAAATGTGTCTGTTCAGCCTTGAAGGAATCATGTAGGTATTCCTGAGTCTTCTCTGATACTCTGTTTATTCTACAAATTTGATTTGTTCTGTCTTTAAAAGCAAGAGAAAATACTAAATAAAGAAAGAAAATATTAACCTAAAGCGCTATTCTGCAGTATGTGTGCTTCAATCGGCCTGTACCTATTTTGTATTTTTAAATCTTATTTTCAAATTAGGGATTGCAGATAGGTACAAGAGAACTGGAGGAGATGGGAGCAAAGTTCTGTGTTGGCTTGCTGCGTTTAAAAAGAATGTCCTCACCTTTGGAATACAACTTGCCTTCGAATCTGTTGGATTTTGAAAATGAGCTAATTGAGTCAAGCTGTAAAGTGACAAGGTAGTACACTTTTATTATATTCTCTTTTTCTTTTGGGGAAAAAAATACTGTTTCTCAAATGGTGTAAAGATTCTTTCAAAAATGTTCTTCCACTTACCAAAAACAATGCTGATGTGTTGTGACATTACTGATTATTACAACAATAATCTGAATGTGTTACAAATGTAAACGTATGGCTTGTTTTAATGGTATGAAATACAGCAAATCGTGGTATATTAATAGATGCACATAGTTTGAACTTCCTTTACCAGCTAAAATACTTCATTGATCCAGCTATCTCTAAAAAATTATTATGTGTGAAAACTAATTGCTCATGAAGTACAGCCATGCTGGGGACAGGGGAAAACTGCCTCTGACTTGGTTTACATTTCATTGCTGGGAAATGAGTGGCACAGGGACTCTTCTAGCCTGGATTTTCAGAAAGCACTGATAAAAGACTTAGTCCTACATAAACATAATGTTGTGGGCTATATATGAGCACAGGTAAAATGTAACATTAGGCTCATAATAAGCTTACTATTACTGAGACTCTATGTGGAAATATTTATAATCCTGGTCTGTGAAAAAAAGTAACCAGTATTCTGGAACTTAAAAAAACCCAGCAGGTTCAGTTCCATCCAAAAGACTAGATCATGAAAATCACAAAAATAGTTGTATTGCAAGATGAAATTTTAAATTGGAGAGAGATTGTTAAATAACTTCATTTAGTGTATTAAAAGTGAATTTATACCTAGAAATTTTTTTTTTAAATGGTTTCCCCTAAGATGACCTTCAGGTGTTACACAGCTAACGATAGTGAAAGGTGATTACCAAGTGCTTCTGTGCTAAAGAAATAAGGAGAGTGGGAAAAAATCAGATTCTGTGCATGTAAGAGTTAGTATTTTTAATCTATATGGAACACTGACATAAGAAATGTTGAAGTTTATTGGAGGAATCTGTTAACAACTGTTTGAGTCCTGATGGCTTTATTTCTTAAAGTCATTAAATGTAAATCTAAGAACACTAAAACATAAACCAGAAAAATGTGCATCATGAAGTGAGAAAATAGGTACACTGCTCTCAGTGTTCACCTAGCAATACTGTATAACTCGATGAGAATCTGTGATGGAAAAACTGAATGTGTGGATTCAAACTATTTAATTTAAAATATGACATTAAGACTGAAATGAATTGTGTATTTGTACCTGGGTTTCTAAGCAATCTGATGTCCCTGACCACAGCAGGGGATTTGGAAATAGATGATTGTTAAGGTCCATTCCAACCCAAGCCATTCTATGATAAATAAGAAACTATAATTTTGTTCACAGAACCTCCAATATTAGCAATAAAAGCGCCATATATTATTCAAGTTTGCACATTATCTTCTTTTATTCTTTGCCAAAGGGATCAATACTGGCATAGGTGAAGTTAAGAGGTGGTCTCATTCTTTTGTTGCCAGAGGCTGAGAAGCAGAGTTCTGCTCCATACCTTAGGCCGTATTTTAAAAATTCTTTTCAACCAAGGTGTGCATTTATTGTTCACTTCAGTGGTAGAAATATACAAAGAACCTCTGTCAAGCCAAGTTTTTAAAGCTTTTTTCTCTTCCTCTTCAGAGACAATCATGGGTCAGAAAACAGTCAGACAGCTTCTTGTTTTATATGTCCAAACTTCAATTCTCACTTTTCTAGTACAACGAAGAACTGCTTATACTTTCTTTATGATTTGCTGCTTTTTACTTGTGATTAGAGACAAATTAGAAGCTAATTACAGGAAAAGCAGGTAAAAAGTACATCAATAGGAAGTATAGAACAGAATATTTTTGCACAGCTGTAGCATTCCTGTAGGGTTACAGTAGAGCAATTACTAAGATTGTGGTTACTTCCTTTATTTTTGGATATTACTAGTATTTTTACCAAAGCACAGTTTTAATGCTTTCAAGACTAAGCAGGCAAGTTTAAACACAGAAGCCCTGATTTTATTTTTTGCAAATGATTTTGAGGGTTTCTCAAATTCTTTTTGGTTTTCCAAGCTGCAATTATAATGACCAAGTACATGTTAATATTTTAGAACATATTGCCAGTATTTCATTACATATAGGCTGAATTTGCATGAGTTCATTTTGAACCGTGTCTGAAACAAGAAAAATAAAGCAATAAGTAGATTTATTTCCCTCTGGCAGTGAACTTTAACCTTTTATGTGATGAATAAAACACTTAGTTTTTCTTTAATTATTTCCAACCCATTTGACAGTGTTTTCATCCCAGTTCCAAATGGAAAAGATTAGACTAAATGTAATACTGGTCTTGTATTGAGAATTGTAGTTGTTGTGCTGACAGGTTTGATAGGGTCTATATGCAATGAAAAAAAACATATGACCACATTCATAACTGTTATGACTTACATTCATAACTGTTAGACTTACTTATGCTCTGCTCAAAAATTTGACCACTTTTTGGAAATTCTAGTTCACTTCAATGATTCTTTTGAGGCTCATTGGTGTGTTCTAGAACATGGTGTAGTTGTGTTTGTTAATTTTGATTTAATTATAGCAGAGAAGCAGACTGAGCTTTGGGACCCAGCATGTCTAGAAAATGGTAGAAAAAGCAGACAACCAAAAGGAGCTGTGGGAAGGGGAAAACTTGATGAAAAAATCCATTTCCTGCACTTAGTTTTACACTTGAGAAAAAACATCAATCTGGTTAGGCAAGGAGTGAGTGGTATATGCAGTGGGAGTTGTACAACGTCTTGCAAGGGATTTCTGTAGAGGCTGTCAGATAAAATCTGGTTTTGCCCTATTTTTTCCCTCCCTCTTAATAACTCTTAAACTTTGCCCAGACATTTGGATATTCCTAATCTTCTTCACCTGGGACTAAAGGTTATTTCCTTCTTACTCTCCTGCAGTGTTGAAGCTTTTCTTGGCCTTTTTTCCAGTACCTTAGGAGTATGACTGTGTTGAAAAGAAGGCATCTTATACTGCAGCTTTTGTCCAGTCTGTCCCATTCTGAATGTTGGAACAAAAAACTATTAAAAATCAGATTCAGAATTCCACTTGTGGGCTTTGTAGCAGTGCCCATGCACCAGGCTCCTGCTCTGGCCTCAGTAAGCGTGATTGCTTTTAATTCTGTGTGGACTGTAGTATTCAGAGCACTGTTTGTCTTCTCTAGGGCAAAATGAGGAAACTAGTAATCAAGGGACAAAACCCTGAACAAACAAAAAACCAGTAAGTGTGATGAACTGCTTATATGTTCTTCATACCATTCTTTAAAGTTTTCTTCTACTCTTGATGGTATGACCCAAATACTACTATGGCCCACAGTAAATGATTGATGAATCCCAGCTGATTTGATTCAGTTTTGAATTTCATAAAATATATTTCAGGGTGAGAACACATAGAACATGTCGATGTTACTTGTGATTAAGCTGTGAAGTAAAATTTTGTAACTCTAAATGTGAAGATACCTTAAAAAAATAATTAAAGAAGATTTAGATGTCCAGCTTCTTATGGCTTGGAAAAGCATTGGATACATCCTGTTGAACCTTGGAAATTCCCTTGAGAAAATTTCCTTATTACTTATGAAAACTACATAGATTACGAGCAGCTGAACTGGACAGCACTTGTAGTTGTTTGTGTGATGTTGCCTCCTGGAGCAGGATTGCTAATCTCCAGAAAAGAATATAGACACTAAAGAGAAATTAGAAGGGAAAGTATGGAGAAACAATTCCTTTGTGATACTTTGTAACTGTCTGTCTCATTGAAGATTTTTTTTTCCTCCCATGACAAAGCAGTTTTAAAAGAAATCATTAGTACTTCACAATTCCCTCTCCCTTCTTTCCCAACTCCCCAGGTAGCTACAACTCTCCATACTTTGACAGGGAATGTTTCTTAATTTTTTTGTTCCGAAGTTGTAAAATGTATACACATCCCCTGGAGTCTCAAAAAACTGCTGATCTCCATAGGGTTCAAATTAGTAATGGTTATATCTACCTTGTGGATTAATTTTTCTGTAATTGAGTCTTGTGGATAATGAAAAATCCCAAGTATATCTTTTATGGGACAATAAAAATATTATTTTCAAAAAAATGTACCATGTTTGTGAAAAGGTTTATTAGATTTTAATATGTTTTGAGCATTAATGTAAATGAAAAACACATGGAGAGGTAATATAGTTTTAAAAAATAATAGAGTCATAACATGGCTTGGATGGGAAGGGACATTAAAGATCATCTAGTTCCAACCCCGCCCGCCCCGGCACGGACAAGGATGCAACCCACTAGATTAGATTTCTTGCAGCCCCATCCAACCTGGCCTTGAACACTTCCAGGAATGGGGCATCCACAGGTTCTTTGGTCATCTGCTCCAGTGCCTCACCACCCTCACAGTAAATAATTTCTTCTTAGTATCTAATCTAAATCTCTTCTCTTTTAGTTTAATAACATTACTTCTTGTCATATCCTTTTCTGACTGTGTAAAAAGTCATCCTTCCTCTGTCTTTTAAGTCCTGTTCAGGTAATGGAATACCACAGTGAGGTATCACTGGAGCCTTCTGTTCTTAAGGCTAAGAACTCTAGCTCTCTCAGCCTGTCTTCATAGGAGAGATGCTCCAGCCCTCTGAGCAGCTTAGTGGCCTCCTCAAAACTCACTCCAAGAGGTCCATATCTTTCTTGTGCTGGGGACCTCAGAGCTGGATGCAGCACTCCAGTTGGGATCTCCCCAGAGCAGAGCAGAGGGGCAGAATGCCCTCCCTCACTTTGCTGACCATGCTGCTTTGGATGCAGCTCAGGACATGGTTGGCTTTCTGGGCTGCAAGCTCACACCAGTGGCTCATGTCCAGCTTTTCATCCACGAGGCTTTGCAGGGCTGCCTCTCAATGACTTCTTTTCCTAGTCTGTGCTTATGTCTGGGATTGCCCTGATCCAGTTACAGAACCTTGCACTTGAACTTGTTGGACTTCATGAGGTTCTCTTGAGCCCAGTTCTTAAGTTTGTCCATTTGGATGGCATCCTGTCCTTCTGTTGTGTCAGCTGCACTGCTCACCTTTGTGTCATCTGCGAACTTGCTGCAGGAGCACTTGGTTTCACTGTCATTGAGGAAGGTCTTACAGGGCACTGGTCCCATGACAGGGCCCTAAGGAACCCCACTTGTCACCAGCCCCCATGTGGACATGGAGCCTTTGACCAAAACTCTCTGGCTGCATCCATTCAGGCAATTCCTTGCCTATCAAACAGTCCACTCATCAAATCCATGTCTCTCAGATTTGGAGATAAGCATGTCATGTGGGACACTGAAGATCCTAGAGAAGTCTAGGTTGGTGATGTATGCTGATCTTCTTGTGTTGACTGTTGTAGTCATCCCATCATAGAAGGCCATCAGATGGGTAAGGCATGATTTGCTCTTAGTCTCCAAGTGTGGAGAGAACACTGTGTTCCTGATCCCTTCAACGTCTTTCCAAGAGATATGAAACCCCTTTTGATATTTCACAGTCTCATGGTTGCAGCCTTGTTCAACCCTGCATGAAAGCATAGGAGTGGTTGATAACCCTCTGCTTTTACCAGTCTTGGTAACCTCTTTGTGACATGATGAAAGTGGCCTTGATAGGCAGGAAATCTTGCTAGAGAGGCTGGAGGGTAAATGGCTGCTTCCCTGTGTCTCAGTGAGAATTTTCCAGTAATTGCCATGCTTCATGCAGTTTTGGTGGCACTCATTCTCCTATGGATGGTTGATTGTACCAGTTTTGTAGCATTCTCCTTTTCTTGTTCTTGACTACTTTTCTCCTCCAAACCTCATACTGTCATATTTGTTATGTAGGGGCAATTTGGTAGCAAATCCTTTCTTTTCCTCCAAGAGGTCCAGTCTCCCTTGCCTTACAAATCAATCAAGCCTATCTCAGGGTTGGATGCTAATGTACCTTCTGTTTCCAAGGTCTTCTAAGGCAGCAGCTACCTCTCTGCCTATGTCAGTGCATAATCCCATATCTTAGTCTCCTGCTTGGATTCTCAGATCATATGCTGCCTGATGAGCTTCTCACACAACATGGCAACCTGCAGAAGGCAGGTTATCTATCTGGGCATGATTGCACCCATGACAACTACCTCTACCTTCAAGGCCCAGGGGGACTTTCAGATTATGGAGTTTCCTGCAGCTGAGGGTCCAGGTGGTTCTTCTAGTCTTCACCAAGTCTATTTGGGTCTAGGCATATACCCAAGGTGGCTGTGGTTTCTTGGTTTTAGTCTGACAGCTGTGATGTGTAGATGCCATTTTTGTTACAGAAGGAGACTTCTTCCTTTTCTTCCCCTGGCAGAGTT
Source organism: Setophaga petechia (assembly GCA_024362935.1). NCBI lineage: Eukaryota > Metazoa > Chordata > Aves > Passeriformes > Parulidae > Setophaga > Setophaga petechia. The sequence continues at coordinate 24,676,082 of JANCRA010000004.1, read as the reverse complement.
AAGTGGCCTTTTCTGTGTGCCCTTCCTGGGGAACTGCTGTGCCACATCCTGACCATGGCACCACGCCCTGGTCACTCACACTTTCTGGGGCCATTTAAATCTGCTTGCAACACTCACGCCATGTCAGCCTCACTCATGAGGAGCTGATGGTTCCTGGTGGGTCTCTCAGCTCTTACTCATGTTTCTCTGACTGTGGAGGCCCTTCCCAGCTTGTTCTAGTGCTCAGCCCCCAGAATTTGCCCTGGCTGCCATTGCTGTTGCTGATATCACTGCTGTGTGTGCCTGGCTGACCTTAATAATTAAAGTATGCTTTAATTAATAATTAAAATGCATTTTAGAAAAATATTGTATTAATTCCTAAATTCAGTGTATTCAGTGGCAGATGATGAAGAAAATACTCTTTTTAATGAAAGAGATATTTTTAAAGTTCTTCATAAACTTGAAGACCATAGTATTATATCAGGTGTATTAATCAGGCATTTAGGAATTCATCTTTTTACCCATAAAATGTTTAGGTAAGATGTGCAGAACTTCAGAATTTCATATATATATTATATATGAAATATACATATATATACATATTCTTTTTCAACAGCCATGCATTCAAAGAAAATACGCAAATCATGGCATCCTTTGCATTACAGTACTGTAGGTGTGGGATAAACAACCTCTGCTAACCTGAGCAAAATAATAGTTTCCTTTAAAAGAAAAAGCAGGAGGTGTAGGAGTAGAGGAAGAAGGATTATTGAGCAAGTTAATTAGAAAGAGCCCAAGGGAAAAGTTAGGAAATTAAAACCAATAGAATCAGCATGACAGCAGCTAAAAATATATCGCTACAAGATATGCTTAGGGTGGGGAGCAGCAGGGAGGCAAATAAAGAATTTGATTAAACAGTAAGACATTTTTTCAGGTATTTGATTTCTATATTTTTTCTGATCCAGCCTCAGTAAAACAGTGGAATAATAATTACACTTCTCAGATTCATGCTAACCTTTAAAACAGATTACTGAAAAGTTAAATATTCAAGGCTAACCTTTGCTACATCAAAAGACAACATCTCATGGGAAAGCAAATATATAAGCAGTATGTGACACAGTTTGGATACAGTTTTATGAGGAATGAAAACTTAGAAAGGAAAGTGGAAAAATAACCTTAGTAAATATTATAGTATTATTTGAGTAATACAGAATTGAGAAGTCATGGTGTGCTGCTCTGGATGGTATTAGAAAGCAAAAACTATTATGCAGTAGATTTCAGAGACAGTTTTTATTTTAAAATTTCATGTAGCTTTCTAAGTAACATCTGTTCTAATCTTTGATCTATTCTAATTGTACTTCTCTCGAATAGAGAAAATAACATATAATGTTGACTTTTGTTGTATTAAATGTGAGATGTATCCCTCAGTTCTGGATGTACATGTGCCAGAGAAAATGTCTAAAATGTGTTAGAGTAGACAGGTTGGCTTTTAATGACTGCTCACAGTGCCTGAATTTTCACAAGTTAGGGGCATGCCTACATGTTTACACATACATGAGTAGGTAAAATAAATGGATACAACTACTAAAAAAGTATATTGAGTAAGTATACTTGTGTGTTTTTCAAGACGATATAACACAGGACATATATGAAATGAGAAGACACTTGGAAGAGCTGAACTATGTGATTTCCTTGTGTGCCCAGTTCTGTGTTTTTTTTCCATAAGGCAGGCTTTGTTGGTTCTTTTCTCTTAACAGGATGAACTATGTTAGTTTAGTATCCAAATAATTACATTAACAAGAAAAAGTGGATAGAATTTTTCAGAGCTTTACTGTTCTATGTACCTCACTAAGATGAATTTTTATAAGTGATTATTCTAATGCCTTAAACATCCCACTGTCACTGGTTGAGTATTTCTCCTTGACATAGCTCATTGTAGTTTTCTGTCAGTGTTCAGAATTTTGACATAATATTGGGTCAACGTTCAGATTTAATGGCTCCATTTCCTATGGATTACACAGTCTATTCTGTGTGGATTTAACTGAAGTGTGGGTTCCTTGCATATGAAAATTAATTAATCGGTACCTGTGTTAAGTGATGAGAAGCAGAAATTGAAAAAATCTGTGGACTTGTCAGAATGCAATACATCTGAAGTTCCTTTGATTTGTTTCTTTAAATAAGTGAAACATTTAAACTTTTTCGTTCCCCAAGTTCTTCTTTCCTTAAAGGAATTGTTGGTGTGTGGTGACTTTCTAGGGCAGAAAGCATCACAGGATGAAAGAACAAAAAATTTGTATTCCTTTGCTGGGTCTCCCACAGGTGCTTCATGCAAAACATGTATCCTTATTGTATGTTGGGTTCACCACATGTGAAGTGAAAGAGACTTCTTAGCAAAGATCCTGGTTATTTTCTTCACTCTTTGTCTCTCCTAGAATGGAAACAGTTTTGTTATAAACACCCAGTTCATTAACCATCAGTGGGTTATTGCCCTAATTACAGCTTAAATAACTTATAAAGTATTTTGATTTGTGGAGCTTTCTGTTTCACATACCTAATAGACAGGCTTGTTTAGTGAACAATGATACAGATAGTTTTGAATGCAAATATTTTTTCCCCCCTAAGCTAGGGAACAGTTTTTCTCCCAGTATTTGAATTAACTGTCAACAGTACAAAATGCTACAATGTGGCATGTCATTGAGGTTCTAGGTAGAAAAGGAATATAGTGAAATTGATTTATATTGAATAGAGATAGCATTTTAGATTTGAAGTGGTGCAGCTGAGTTCCTAAAAGATCTTCAGAAAGATGCAGTGATTAGTCCTTTTAATTATAAAACCACAGACAAGCTAGGTTTTGTGTATCTTCAGAGAGAATTAATTAAAATTATTATGCAAATATTTCTACAAGTTCTTTATGATGTTTCTCAATAAGAACATTCTCACTGTTTTGTACGAGTTATGTGTGATTTGATTATTAGGTAAAATGCATTACAAAACCTTTTTTGGGCTTAAAATTAATGTAAAAATACTTATGAAATATTTAGGAATACTTAGTGCTTATAAGCAGATAGCTTTATATCTCCCAAGTAAAAGTGGGTCTGGAAAACACTTTTCTGCCTCCCTCATCATTCCTTTCTCTGTTCTAGGGAGATGAGAGGATCAGAAAGTTGTATTTTAACCTTTTTCCAGTTAACACTGAAGTTCTTCGGTGCTCTTAGTCAAGGGCATAGACTGTTCTGTAGGCAGAGCATCAGTTCACCAAGTCCATGGCCTCAGAGTTGCAGTGCTTGACAAATCCTAAGTTTTACCAGGATACAAATGTGTGAGAATCTGATGGGAGTTAAGTGATTTGTGTGGGAACTTAATTGTAGGTGTAACCATGATCCCTTGTTCTGTCATCTCTGATATGTATAAAGTAATTGGTTATAGTGCTTTTCAGTAAAGTGTGTGTTTCAAAAAAATACAGGGGTTTGTTTATACTCTACCACAATGGCTGTGTCCTTAGGTAGTTGGATTCTTCTTCAGGAATTTCTGATACTGCTGTATTTACATTAAATTCTTATGGGCCATTAGTGTAGTGGATTTGTCATGGCACATTTGGATAATGAGTTGTATATGACTAAGTAATTTGTTCAAGGCATTACAAGCATGGGTTTGTCTCCCAGTTGTTTTACACTCATCTAAATAGCCAGTCCCATTTAAGGTAATCTGCCCCTTTCCTGAGGTAATTTTTGGATTACTTTGTGTCGGGAAAGAGACAGGGCACATACTCTGAATGTGTTAATCCAAATAATACTTTTAACGTGATTCATGGAGCTTCCTGTTGTTATAGCCCCACCACATATGTTTTGGATGAAGATGAGCCTCGCTTCCTTGAAGAAGTTGATTACAGTGCAGAGAGCAATGATGAAGACGTTGAATTAGCTGATAATGTGGGTGATTATGAGGCAACTAATCAAGATGATGGACTTTCAGACCGAGATTCATCAAGGATACACCTTTCTTGAGCCAGCTTTGCTGCCAGTAACAGAAAATAAAGTATCCTGAATTTCCAGTCATATACTTCCTTACTGTTTTCTACAAAGGGGATAAGCTTCAGTTAACACAAATAGCTGGGGCCTGCATAGCTCAAGGACAGTAAATATTTCTGATAAATTTGCATTTGTTTTATTTAAGGAGTTCTGTGTATTCTTTAAGCCCTAAATAGATACATTTATTTACCAGTTCATTTTCTACTAAATAGTACTGCATGGCATTTTGTGTCCTTAAAACCTATCTTCCAGGGAAGATTGGGTTATAATCCAGAGAAATGGATTATAATTTTTAGTGCATCAGAGTACAGAAAATAATTTTTTGTGGTACAATTCTTTGAGTTGCTTCCTGAAAAATACGTATGTACAGATTTTCTAAATTAATTTGTGTATGTCTGTGTATATGCGCGTGTGTATACTGAGGTGAGGAGGTTATTTTTTGACATTATTTCAATGATACTTGATTGTGTTTGAAGCAATGCAGTGCCTGCTCTGAAACAATTCAGTAATTACTAAATTAAAAATGAGAACTTGATGTATGAATTTTTGCACTTGTTTCTTGGTTCTTATGATTATGTGGCTTTGCCACAGTATTAGGTGAAAATTCTTACTACTGTCTGTTCAGAGTTCAGGAATTTTGCACAGTGACCAATGCAGCCTGTGCTTAGAAGAACTAGACTCTTGTATAAAACTCATCCATAAGATAGGCATGGTTTAATTTGAAGAAGTTTTCTTGTTAAGTGTACTTGTCTCCAGGAAGAGGTCGGGTATGTACACTTTATGTATATTCAGCTACACGGCTGCTCCATTTTTCTTGTTGAATATGCATGTAGTTAAAAACTGTTCACTTTACCGGAGGCACATTAACTGTATACCCAATCCAACTGCTCTAAGGGGGATAGTGCATTTCGGTTTAAACCTTTTTGCCTGATTGCAACCTACTGCTAAGTCTGCTCTGATAAGAAGATTGGACTGTAACTTCCTGAGGTCTATTCCAGGCTGAATAATTATTCTGTGGTTCTGTATTCTTCATGTTTAAAGTCAAGCTGTCAGGTATGGGATTTACACTTCATCTTCTACTGTCGTCTTCTAATTATTATTGCCTCTTGCCTCTGCTTGAAATAAGATCTAATAGAGAAATGAGGAGAGTTGTAGTCTGTGGTTTACAGAATTGACATGTTTTGCAATGAAAAATACTTTTCAAAAATTATTTTACTTGATGTGACCCAGTTGTGGCATTAATTTTCTTCCGTACGTGTAAGGGCTTTAAGAACATGAAGAATAACATTTCTAACTTATACTAGGTTTTTAACTGATGAGGATTTTCTCTGTTTGTTGTTCCAAATAAAACTGTATTTCAGAGGGGAAGGGCATCTTCAGTAGAGGGATTTGAAAAGAATAGAATTTATGAGAATTAACTGTATCAGTGTTTTTCAGACAGGGGTTGGATATGCACCAGGATCTGTTCTTTCAAATTCAGCATTGTTCGGTAATGCCTGTTCATAGCATCCTGATTCTGAAACTGGGGAAGGGGTTTTGATTCCTTGTTATATGCGACTGTATTTTTGTTTAATGATTTAAATTAATATTAATAAAGATATGGAGAGAGATAGGGATGGAAAACATGGAAAAGTTGAAAACATTTAGAGTCTTGTTCCTTTATAAGTTTTTCTCTGTGGAAGTTATCTTTCCTTGTGTTCTGTGAACTACATACTGTAAATAAGAAAATTTATTTATTACCCTGTTGAAGAGGAGTCCTCTGCATTGAAAGTAGAGAAATTTGGGAACCTGTCAAATGGAAGAATTAACCTTGCCGCAGAATTTGAATTATTTTTCTGTCCAATGACAGCAGTTCAAAATGCTCATATTGCCCTGTCAGTCTTATACTAGTTATCTGCATAAAAAGATTTTCATCCTTAAGGGCTCCTACTTCAGTGGGAGTAGTTTTCATAAATAGAATTATTCATAAACAATTTCACTTAAATTTCAGAGAATGCAGGATGCCACATGTTTGTTAACTGCATTGTGCATGTCTTCTTAGGTTTCATTTGAATTTGTATTAATCTTGGAAAACTATTTTTATACTGCTGGCAAGACTAGAAATATACTTCATCTATTTAGAAGGAATTGTGGCTTAGTAGTACAAAATTGTCCTTTTCTCCTGAGTATGTATGTATATTTGTTCTTCTCGTGACTCCTACCACTTTTAATCTGTGCAAAAAAAGAGTTATCAGCTATATAATTGTCTCAGGAGAACATGTTTATACATTAGATTGTAATGCAGTTATGCATTAGATGTCACTTAGGTGTTAGATGTCACTCTGGCAGCTGTTGGTCTGAGCTTTTGCCAGTGTAATTCTAATGCAAGAGATGAAACTTTGTCCCTATCTTACACATTGTTGAAAATGCAAAAGACAAAGATGGTTACCTCAAACATTTTCCAGTACTTGCCTTTTGAAAGGTAAAGTATCCATTCGTGCTCATGGGGGTGCCAGTTCATGGGCAGAACTGGCAGTGAGAACTGCTCCATACTGTTTATTCCTTATCCAGTACCTGTTGCCATTGTTGCAGTGGTGTTGACAGACATGCTGGTGCCCCCATGTATGTGTTTTGGTGGGAAGTCCAGTGTTTGGCTGAAAAAAGAACAGCTAACACTTTGAGCACACATTCCATTCTGTTACTGTGGCATTTGCCCTGAAGAAATGGGCAGAATGATAGCAAAGAATGGCAGCAGCTTGGACTGTCACAAATCATGCAAATTGAGTGTGGTCTGTCCCAGACAATTGACTTTATTCTATGTCTTATAGTCTAATAGTCTTTATTCTAATAGTCTTTATTCTATGCATTGGCATTTCAATGTGGCTTTGGTTTTAAATGATGGTATGTGCTATAAGCATGACTGGTTCTGAATAGGCAAAGAAGATATCCTTAGATCTTCCTCCAGTAATAACGACTAATAAGACTATAAACAATAATTACGTCTGGGTTATTTACTGTCTTGCTTCTAAGTAATTGCTGGACGATGAATCACTCCATTCCCTTTCCAGAAATAATTCAAGTTGCATCACAAATTTTGGTACTTTGTCTTCACTGGTGACATCCCTTTGTGTAATAGAACTTTAAGCAATTTGTGCCAAAATCTTGCCTGGTCATTTTTGAGGGGGATATCTTTATCAGCCTGACTTACCAGGGAGTTTGGTTTGAATCTCAAATAAGACTGCAGAAGCAGTAAACACTGTTCACAAAATGCAAAAATACAAGGTTTCAGATAATTTCTGTTGTAATGCTGTGATAGATATAATTGTTGCAGTGTTAGTGTGCATGCCCGAAATACCAATACTTACAAATAAAAATGCATAATAAAGGATTACTTACAATCTTTTGCTTTCCTATTATTGGTTAGTGATAATTAAGGATTCCTCATCCTAGGACTTGCAGGAATGTTCTTACCTGCAAGGACAACAGTGTGCATAGCATTTAAAAAAACATATTTTTTTTCTGTGAAATCAAACTTAGTGTGCTACAGGCTTAGAGTAACATTTGCATATTAATTGACTGAATTATAACTATCTAAAAATTTTGAAATTCAGCAATGTTTGTAAAACTTATGAAGACTGGATGAAACAAAGTGAAGATCTTTGCAGAGCACACAGAAGCCTTCTGGTGAGGCTCTTTCCCTCCCACACAGTTTATAGGATATTAATCTGATCTAGGAAAGGCATAAGATTATTCTTCAATAAGTCATCCCTTTACAATTCAAGTCAGACTGCAGTAGAGTTATTTTTACTATATATGTTTTTGTAGCAGCAATTTTGAGATTTCAGCAATTTTTTGAGGGAAAGCTCAAGATAAAATGAGATAATTAGTTTCATGCAGCTGTCTGAAAAGAGCAAGTGATTACTAGGAGTCATCAATGTAACTTTTGTAAATACATTTGCAGTTTATTCAACTACACCTGTCATATTACTTTAAGTTGAACAGCTTCACAAATTTTGTTGTCTAAATAATTTTAAGGATCTACAATAGTCACAGTGTCAAATTAGTCTTAGGATATTTCTCTTTGATCAGTGTTTCTAAGGGTATCAGGGTGCAAGTCATTTGAGATGTGAGCTCACATCTTGTTTGCTTAAGTAAACTAAATCTAGGTCGCTTTTAAAGATAGGTTTTAAATACAAAATGCCAAACAGCTGTGCCACCTAGTAAAGAATACATTGTCTTGGTTGTTTTAAACAATAGCATATAAAGAACTCATCTAGTCCCTAAACAATACTTCATAACTATGAAAGACCTTCCCTTATTTCTTGTTATTAGAAAAAGCTAGGTGCTGTATTTATTTTTGCCTTTTTTAAAACAAACAAACAAGCAAACCCTGAAAAAACAAAGAAACAAAAAAACCCCACCAAAATGCAGTAGTGTTAGTACACTCAGTACAGCTCTTATTAGAGTTCTTGTATGGCTTTATTGGTACAAAATAGGGGTTTAACATCAAAGGAAATGACGCACTAGGATTGCCTGATCCAAATTATGTGGTTATGAAATGTCAGCCAGATTCTGCCTCGTGTTGTCCTTGCAACATTCTTACCACAAGATGTTTGTGCTTAGAGCATGCCCTTCTTTCTAGTGTGGGGTTATTTCTCATGCAGCTTTTTTTCCATGGTAGATTGGAAGAATATATTCTAGCAGCACCTCATTATTGCATAACTACTGTCAATTTTCACTGAGCTGAATGCTAACAAATAAAAGAATCTGACTAACGAAATTCCACAATAGTACTTCCATACATGAAATGCTGCTGTTAACACAGAGAGAGGATATTCACTTTAAATAGGACTTTTCTTTACGCTGTCCCTCCAGACATATAAAGAAAATGAATTACTGTGATAGCATAAAATGCTCTTAGCTGATAGCATTGCATTCATGCTCATTTTGTTCCCAAAAGAAAATGGACATGAAAAGATTTCAGTACAAACAAGACTTGAAGCACAGAGTAAGGAAGACAAATGATTCTTAATACTTTGTGTAGTATTTGCTTTATGGTACTATATTTACATAAACCTTAATGATAGTTCAGCTGACCCCTCAGATTAAAATGGTTTGGTTGTACATTTTATGAAGTCAAACTGAGATGTGCTGCACAAACCTTCAGCCAACAGGCTGCCTTACTACTTGGCCTTGATCATCATCCCACACAATGTAGTACTTTATACTGCCAAATAAAAAGTTCTAAACTGGGTCAGACAGTATTCCAAAATAAAAAATTATTTGGGTTTTTGTCCTGTGAAGATTGTTGCAAAATTTTCAGATTCTCTGCAACAATCATCCTCCTGTTCTGCCTTTTGTGGAATCACAAAAGACACAAGTCCAATTTAAAAGTACATTGTGCTTGTGTACACTTTTACACCTTCTCAGTTTAATCCGTGTCTGCTCTAGGTTACTTTCCTCTTCCAAAGCGCCCAGTCTAGTCGAGTCAGTCCTTTAGCTTAAGTGATGAGCTAGTGACATCGTCCTCTTCCTTTGGGTCTGATCTCACTGTTGACAAAAGCTTTCTGTTAGGAATCTCATCAGTCAGTATTTCTTGAAAATGCTGCTGTTATCAAATGTACACGTGATTGTGTTCCAGAATGAAAGGAATGAAATCATCTCTTTAAGTATAGTAGCTCATTTGTCAGTATGTCAGGTACTTGTTCCTTTTGTCCAAAGACAAAATGTTTAGAACATAAGTAGACGGTATTTTGGATGAATAATATTTCAGATCTATGAGTGAATTCAGAGGCATATTAACTCTAAAAATCCCTTCATGCTAAGCACCTGACCCCAAAATCTAATAGTGAGATGCATCAAATCTGATGTACTCATGCAGGGGGCCTCCTGGTCAGCTAATTCTATCAGGAATCCAAGTCACTTGGCGTTCCTTCTCATGCATCTTCCTGTATTGAGGAGAAAGTGCTGTCAGTCACAGCAGAGGAAGAGGTCTTCATTGTTCACCTCGCTTTGTTTACCTCACAAGCTCTAGAGATTGGTGGACATGTTTTCATTTGCCTCTCAGCTGTGCTCTATGGTAGAGTGAGAGGGACAGAAAGATAAACTACAATTAGTGATTGTTAAGGATCACATCGACAAGTGCTTTAAAAGATCCACACTCCTCCATGACTTGTCCACCAGGGCTAGGTGGCTATGGGGCAAAGTATCCCTGTCAATGGAAGAAAATGTAATCAGCTAAACACAGTACCTTTTGGTTTGTAGATGTGAATAGTAAAGGCATATGGGTCCCGAGTAATGACTTGGCCACCTGTGAAACTCCCTTTCCACAATCTTTGGATGAGCTTCCCAGCACACCATAGCAGGAGGCCCTGATGGGACACTGCTTGCTGGCCTGGGGCCTGTCTGCTGGCACAGCTGTGGGAACATCCCCAAAGTGGTATGAAAGGTAATGCTGGAGGTGCGAGTAGGGTTGCCAAAGATGGGATCATTCACCAAGCAAGGATTCAAGAAAGAAAATACCAGCATAGAAATCTTAGGGAAAACCAGGGAGCAGCTGGATAGGAGTCTCTGGCTGAGCCATTGGTGCCAATGTGTGCCAGTGGGTGGGAGGTATCTCTCTGTTGGGCTGAACATTGCATGGAAGCCCACCCTGCATGTAGGACCAATGCCCACCAGAGCCTCCGTGGAGTGATCAGCAGACTTGGACTTTGAATAGCAGATCACAACATCCCAGCTGCCTTTTGTCCATGATAGGCAGTGAGTAAAAACACAGAATCATAGAATTGTTTCACTGGAAAAAGATATTTAAGATCTTTGAGTCTAGCCATTAACCAAACAGACCCAAGTCCACCACTAGACCATGTCCTGCACCACATCTGAACACTTTTTAAATTGCTCCAAGGACAGTGACTCAAGCACCTTCCTGGGAAGACAGTTCCAATACTCAATAACCCTCTCAGTGAAAAAATCTTTCCAAGTATCCTATCTAAAAACTCCCCTGGTGCAACTTGAGGTTGTCTCCTCTTGTCTTGTCACTTGTTACTTATGAGAAGACATGGAGCCCCACCTGGCTACAACCTCCTTTCAGGTATTTGAAACCAGGATCTACTACAACATCATCCTTGTGAAATTTAGTGATTCATGTAACAAGGATTTATGTTCACCCTTAGCAGGTGCTCATACAAATGGAGTAGCATAATTGGAGTCCAACAACAAAATTTTAGAAGTATTTTCCAATTTGAGGGTGGAAAGAATGTGTCTGAGATCCCAGCTTTATGTATGGGAAGCCTTATGTGTTGATGGAGCTCTGGGGTTTGCAGGAAGAGACATTTAAGCCAAATGTGTCTACTGGAGACTTATTAACTCTCAGGAAATTTGAGAAGGCATTTTCTCATTCCCGGCTGAAAGGTTTGATATGTCTCTTAAGTTCTAAGGATTTAAATTATTCCAAAGGATGAAGAGAAGAGGTTATGGTATGGCAAAGTAAATATATGGAAATGGGGTTTCAGAAGCTTATATGTTCTTATTTTTAATGCATAAAAACAAGAGAGAGATGGGGACATGACACAGTTCAGGTAAAACAAATTCAGTATAATTTCTATGATCACTAAAACTCTGTTTCTGAAATTCGGTTACTCAGAATTTTTAAGCTAATTAAATTTTGGCATTGTCTTGATTGGAATAAATAAATTTCCTGGTATACAGGGAGAAGTACTGTATTTGCAGTACAATACTGTTTCCTGCAAAAGACCATTTAGCGCTTCAAGGCTACAGCCATATACAGCATGAAACCTAGCTTGTTCTGTTTTCTTCTTTTTAGTGACATCCTTGAAATCTTCTTTCACAATGTAGGTCAATGCACTTTCCAGACCGAGGTTTGTAAGATGGCATGGGCATTTTTATTACATCCTTTAAGGATACAAAGTATGATTGCTATAATAAAAGCTATGATGACTCGCAGTACACTTAGAATGCGTTACCTGATAGTATTACATATGTGTAAAATAGTCACATGACCGCATGATGCCATTTATTAAAAAAATCCCCTTAGGAATTATAAAACTGAAAAAGCAGCCCATATGGCTTCCTGTGGAGTGTAGCATGTTTCAAAGCTGCTAAACTGTTCTGAGGAGAATCTGTGTCTTATCTTATACAGAGTTCCTGTTTATGCATCTGAAATATCATTATTTTTCCATACACCTGGCTGCCTGTAAATATGTTATAATAATATAAACAGCAGAAGGATTCACACCATTGCTGTGGAAGTGCTAGAGGGGAAAGCCATTTTTGTGGACAGTAGACTTTCCAAGCAGCACTGAGTGGCAACTAAAGATCATATTTATGTTGTGTTTCCTTGGCAGCTCTCCTTTTGAAAGGGTGTCTTTAATGATGAGGCAAGCCTTGGCCTAATGGAGTGGAGAAGGAAGTGTCTTTCAACAAGTGTGGACCATGAAATGCCAGCAGGAATCATTAAATAATACTTAACCTTCTTTCTCTGGTTTGTTTTAATTTACTCTGTTGTATTGAACAGTCAGCAATTAACCCATAAATGAAGCGAATACCAGAGGTATCTATATGATAGCAAAAATATCCAATGTGTTTCTTTATACTGGCACAATTTCCATGTTAATATATTTCTATTCTCACAGCCTAGAAAAGGTATAGGACCTGTGCAATTGAACCAGGGAAAGAGCTTGTAACTTCACTTAGCAATTGTCGACAGATCTAGGAAAGATATGAGGAGCTGCTTAACCTAGCCACAAAATTACTGCCCCTAGCAGAAACAGGTTGCTTAAAACCCTGCAGCAAAAGCAGCTTGTTTTGTTTCTCTTCATTAATTGACATATTTACTCTGTGTATGCAGATGTTCCTGTTTTCAGTATTCTTTAATATCTTCAGTTGAATGATGTGCTGTGGCAGTTTTATCTCAGTGAAAGTCCTGCGCTACAGTCTTTCTGTCCTATTAAATATTCTCTTTTTGCTGTGTCTGAGATTGTAGGGGGCCACAATCCTCTTGTATTTTTAGGCAGAAAGGGTTACAGACACAAGCCAGTGAAAACCCATGATGCCTGTTAGGACTGCTAATAATGTGTTACACTATTATTGTGAGGTCGACATTAACAGGTAAAGATTAACAATCTAAACAAAGGAAAGGCAGGACAGAAGCCCTGCATTACTTTGACCTTGTTAATTAAAAATACAGTGGTAAATGTCACTGTATTTAAAAAAAAAAAAAAAGGTTTCTAAGAGTCCTGGAGGATTCTGGTTTCAGAATAACTTGAATAGAGTGAAGTTAAGAAGGCAGGAGATCCTGCACTGAACAATAGGTACAAAACAGCATACCAAATACACTCATTCTGTGTACAGAGTCTCTTTCATGCAGTGAAAAAGGCACAGATTTAAGGGAAAAAAAGTTTATACCTAAAGATTGCATCATACTTTATAAGAATATGAGGCCTGAAGAGAGTACAGGCAACTTTCAAGTTGATAAATGCAGCTTTACACTAATGCAATTTTTTATTGAGCACATAGTTAGGTCTTTCCCTGCACTCCAGGAACCAGTAAATACTGTTTCAGTCTCACTATCTTCAAGTGATTTCATCAAGTTATATGTGTTGGAAAAAAAAAAAATCTGACAAGAGCTTTTTCATCTCTGTACTAACATATGTAGAGCACACACACACATTTTGACAGGGTAACTGTAATACTATTAATTTATATAATAAGAAAGCTCAAAATTCTGTAAGATATCCTCATACAAGAATTCAAACTTCTTTTTATAATCTTATTTATCTATTTTATCTATTTTATCTTTTTTTTTTCATCTTAAGTGCTTATTTTGATAGGAAAGAATGCAAAGAAATCATGTTTCTAGCAGAATGAGAAATAGTAACTTGCAAAAAACAGACTTAACAGATCCATTGCTAGATCCCCCATTTCTTCAGAATATAAATTGCTTTTAAGTTTTTTAAAAGGTCTGTTATTCATGCTTTTGTTTGCTCTTTATGTTAAGGTAAAAAGGGATAATTGCTCTTCTGTTCTACAGACCTTGGGAGAAACAAAGTTCCAAAAAGCAGAAGGAGGATTGCAAATTTGAAGTCTTGATGTTTGCGATCATAATTGAAGTTATGAAAGTAATTCTCTTTAATGTCACAAAGAGATTAAAAAAAGATATCATTCATGTCCTCCTCATTAGCCTAGAAATGGGCCAAAGATAGAATTAATTTTGAGATGTTTTTAATGTAAACATGCAAAAGAAAATTCCTGTCTGCCATTTAGTTTTTCCCTATAGTAATTGCTAAAAATTGCCAGAGAATTGCAGAATACATACAATTATGAAATGCAGCATTTTGGTGATTCAGCAAAAAAAAAACCAAAACAAAAGCTTAAAAAAAAGACTGGATTAATTAATAGCTTTATAAGAAAAAGTCACAATAATTGCTGTCTTCAACTTTTCTCAGTTTTGCATGTGGTTCAACATCCTGTTGAATGTGTTCTGAGTGGAAACAGAATAAACTGTTTGCCCTAAGTTTAGGTCCTGGCCAGACATTAAAAATTCTGTTTTAAAAACTTGCTCTTGCTTTACTTATACTGTCTTCCAAGACCTAATGGATTTTAATATGGGCATTAAACTAAAAGAGGAAATTTAGAATAGATGAGAGGAAGAAAATCTTTACTGTGATGGTGGTGAGGCACTGGAACAGGATGCTTAGAGAGCATCCCCATCCTTTCAATTGTTCAAGGCTAGGCTGGATGCAGCTTTGTACAAGCTGGTCTAATGGGAGGTGCACCTCCCCATGGCAGGGGGTTTGGAATTACATCATCTTTAAGGCCCTTTCCTACTCAAAACATTCAATGATAATACCAACAACCTAATATACAATGTGAGAGTTGAAATAATGGAATTTGTGAAACTACCAGCCTGTGCTTCAGAGAGTTGATGTTCACTTGATCAAGTTCCCTCATTTAACACATTCCATAAAGTTTTCCTTTCATAAAAAAAAAAAAAAAAAAAAAAAGAAAAAAAGAAAAAAAGAATGGAGATTGCCTTGGTTGAAAGATGGCAGTCACACACTGAGCTTGTTTTCACAGCTTTTCTCTCCTCTGCAGACCTTGAAGACACACTCTGTACCACGCCATCCCTCCTGGGAGAGGACACACCAGCTGTGGGCTGTGATTGCAGGGGCAGAGCACAGCAGGCAAATGCTGTCTGCCCACAGACAGGTCCAATGCACAGCAAACTGGATGCGTGGAGAGAGAGAGAGAAGTATTGGGGAAGCATATTCTGGGGGCTGGGACAGAATAAGAGCTTTGGAGATAGCAAGATTCCTGTGCCAAGGCCAGAGACGGTCCCAGATGGCCCAGGCATGCAGCTGGAACGGGTGGGAGAGCAGAATGGGGTGAGTCTCTGTGGGCAGACAGAAAGCTGCAAGGGCAAGCCAGGCACAACCACTCTGGGGCTGCACTCTGGAGGAGAGTTCACAAGGCACAGGATCTTTCTGGAGACTCCACAATGCATGAGAACAGCCTCACTCTGGGGATCTCATAAGTTCATACCATGCTCCTCAGGCTCAGGAAGAATTCATATTCACTCTCATGCAACCTGCTTTAGCATTCTGACACAGAAATTACCTGTCTGGAGGGACCGGTGTGCTTTCTCTTTTCCTTTATGCTTGTGTAATATGAGAAGACAATATTCCCTGACACATGCACACCTTTACAACAGTACTGAGCTTTGAGACCTTATTGTAGAGAAGCAGATTGAGGCATATTCTAGGCCTGGAACAACTATTTTTAAACTTTGCTCTCTCTTTGTTTGCTCTGTTCTCATTAGGCTTACTACCATAGGGGAAGAGGGAGAAGATTTAAAGTTCACATGATGTTTAGCTCTATGTTTCTTTTTCTGTTTCTTTGAGATTGAAGGATTCTCATTAAACAAATTAACTAATTTTCATCTGAGAGAAGTCAACAATGATGCTGTGGTTTGGGAGCATAACCCCACTGATGATTCTGATTTGCCACAAGAAACTTCCCCTAGAAGGGGCAAGGTCTGAACTTATAAATTTGTTTCTGTAGTAGTCTAGTCTGTAGTGTCTAGTAGACACTGCTGTTCTCAAAAAAGAGCTACCTTCTATTTCAGTTTTGTGCCTATGTTTCAAAACCATGAGCTGAACTAAGAGATTGTGCACCTGCTTGCTTCAAGGTCTGTTTTGCTCAGCTCTTGGTGCTAAGGAGCTGGCAGGAAAATAGATATAATTTCAAACTCTTTGATAAGACCTTGAATTTTAATCTGTTCGGGAGAATATAGTTTACAGAGTTGGAGTAGTTTTATCTTGGAGTTAGATTAAGCAAATGAAAAATATTTTGTCTTTGCCTTGAACTGTTCTTACAAATTATTCCTCTTATAATAACTTTGTAAGAAACAGTATCACATTGTGATTGCATGTTTTGAGAGTTAAAAATTCAACCTAGAATTGGCTGAAAAATAGGCTGTATAATCCATTCTGTCCTGTGACATGAGATACGCTTATTTCTTTGAAATCTATGAATTATGGCATAAACACTTAAAGAAGTAATTTTTATTAATTATTGATTCTAATTTTTATCATTGCTGTAGTGTTTAATTTTGAAGTTTTATAATCTGAATTTATACAATCTCTTCCAGTTTTTTAACTGCAGATTTTATTGCAATTGCAGAAGAGAAACATGACAGTATTCTGTCATACTACACTACAGATGAAATACAAGGAAATGTAACAGCTAACCTGTTAAATATTACTGTGTGTTATATATTGCTTACTAAATAACAACCTGTGTGTTAAATGTTACTTAAGTGCTTTTTTTTTTTAATATACAGGTTCCTTTAGTACTTTTTTCAGGACATCAGTGCCCAGCATCTGCTGGATTTAGCATTGTAATGGAGAGAAAAGCACAGTGAAACCTGTGCTCAGCTACTGCCTGAACAATACCATGATCCGTAACAAAGGCAGATTACAAAAATTTCAGTGTCTCTAATTGACCAGAAAGGACACTGTTGAAAGATTTTGGTTAATGTAGTAAACTGCCAGATCTACTAACTGAGAAATAAGTCCTTTTTCAAATGCTTGATAATAGAGCATATGAAGAAAATTCAGGGGCTTGAAGATGATCATATTGAATAGAAGAAGATGCCCTGGACCTTAGCAATATCCTGTAACCCTACTGTGCTACATTAAGCTTTGTCATGGAAGCAAAACTTATTTTAATATGAATTAACAGGCATTGTGCCACCTCAGTAACAATTCATGAAAGAACTCCTTACAGCAAGGAAACCAGCATCAGTTACTTGCAATGTACTGCAAATAGAGAATTGCTTCCTTTTGCTTCAGTCACTAAGAAAATGTTTTTTTCAGGACTTGCTGAAAGTATTTTTCATTTGAAAAAGATTATCAAGGTTCCCACAGCTTTTGTAGGTCTATGGAATCTTATTTCCTCTATTTCACAAACATTCATAAGCCGTACATATAGTGTGGAACACTGAGGTTATGTATCTTTTCATTAACTTCTCTGTCTTCGCTTTCTTATAATTCTGGCAGCATGTGTTTAATAGTCTCTTTAATAATGTTTCTCCTGGTGCCTAAATATAGGAAAGTCACAGATGCAGGTTGAGACATTGCAACTGTAATCCATTTTGATGAAAAATGAAAAAGAGAGCAATCTTATTCATTTGCAGACTACATTGTGATTGTCTGCAGTATAATGTGAGTGAATGAAAAGGCTCTGTCCCTCACTTAGCAACTACTTGAATATGGCCTTGGTATAGGGGATTCCAGAACAAACTACATCTGATGCCAGGAAGGAGACACTCATAAAGTAGTATTGAAGCAGAGACTGGCTTTTGCACCCAACCTCTTGCAGGATTTAAGTACATAGGTGCAGTACATCTTAATAAAGAATCCTGACTAAAACTGGCTCTGCAATTACAGTGTTGATTACCATCTGACATTCAGGCAAATCACTATCCCTTTTTGATGTTCCTCTGTTAGCTCGTTAACTGAACCCAATGATTCACTCCTCTTAGCTATGCAAGTCCAACTGAAAAAGCTGCAAGACTGAGGGGCAGGTTAAAATTTGTGTGATGATAGGTATAGCCTGTGAGTCAAAATTTATCCCTTGAACTACTTTGTTTATTTTACTGCAAATGAAAGCTAAACATTCTCTCAAATGCTTGGGAAAAAAGTGCCTGTGGCTCACATATATTGAAGGGATGATTAACCACCACTTCAGAGACCAACAGAAGCTGTTCCTTCTCCCCATGTTCACAAAGGCAAGTCAAGAGCCTGCTGCCTTCATCTTTCGCTGTGGATATGATTCTGACACTGTTCCTCAAACCAAAGAATCAGTAGTGTTGGTAATTCTTGGGTTCAAATGCCAATATTAACCTTGCTCTGCCTCAGGACTCTCAATCTTGGCAACCAAGAAAACTTGAAAAATGTCTGCAGCATCTTTTGTGTAGGTGAGTTTGGACATGCACAGATGTGAGGAGAGACAATAAAAAGAGCATCTGGCCAATAAAACAAATTTGGAAGTTTGATATCCCAGGTGCAGCTAGCTATCAATCTACCTGACACACTCACCATCATGAGCTCTTGTCATATAACCTTTTCTGTTAGACATCCCTCCATTTTTCTCTCTTTTTAGTTAATATCATGCATTCATCATTTTAAATGCCTATTTTAAATAAATAGAAGCAAGTAATGGAGCATGTATTTACTTAGGAAAGCAAATACATCTAGTTTTAAGACTTACAACTGTATATACAAGAGAAAGCAGAAAGAAAATTAGATCATAACTGCAAAGAGAAGCTGATATCCCTTTAACTGCAGCTGTGTGACTTTCTTCACCATATTCTTCAGAGATTATTTTGTCTGTTTTACCAAATCAATGAACAAAACCCATCCTTCTGTGCAAGTACTCTGTTTTAAAAAGTAGCTAAGAAGCATCTTAAGATATGTCAAGCAATAAATCTTTTTGACTTCACAAATTTTATAGATATCCAGTTTCTCTGCAGGCTCCTATTATTCTGTGCTTCAAGCATATTCACAAGAAGCAGCATTTTAACTTACTGGGATGGCTTACAGGCCTAGACTAACATACTAACATACTAACATACTAATTTGATTCCATGAGATACGGCCACAAATAACATCTTTGCAGAATTTTATAAATAAAGTAGAAAAAATTAAAATCACAGGTGTTGTCATCTCACATAAAAGTAGTCATGTTATCATATTAACACAGTGTTTGTAGGATACTAATTTTCCTTTATCTATGTGTTTCCAGCCATGGATTGAAATGCAGTTCACTCCTTCACAGGACAGATACCTTGAACAGAAGAAAATGGACTTGGTGACAGTGTACAGGAACCAGATTTTCTTATTGGCAGCAAATATTACAAATTTAACTGTAAGTGCTGAAAATAACTCTCATGAAAAAAAAAATGGTGATAATCAAAACCAGATGCCAAAAATATGGAAAAAATAATTTTAAAGTAAGGCTAAAACTAAATGATCCCATTGTTGACTTGTTCAACAGATTAATGGAAATTCTTTCCCATTCTTCATGAGAACTGACTGTGGTGTCCATTCTGTAAAATGTTGTTGTTTCAACAGTTGATATATTCAGAGTGGAGAAACACAGTTGGTAAATGTCTGATCTTCTCTGAATAGTTGGATTTGCACATGAGGAGTAGTAGCTTGTGGGGTACAATGTAAATCTATATCAGCTAAAAGAAGAATTTTGGTTCAGGTGTGGTTTGAAGAGAAGATTTGGTCCAGCTTTTATTTTACTAATTATTTTATTTAATTGCTACTTAATTAATGTTGATTTTCTAGTCAGTCTTCTCCACTGTAATACAGAGCATCTTTTTAGGCCAAGGAAAGTTCTGTTTGCCAATGCCATAGAACAGTTACAGTTTTTCCTATGCAAGTGAGCTGTATCAGTGCAGGGAAGCATTATAAGATCCTTCATTACAAATCAACAATGTCACATTGCTGTGTGAGCTGTGTCAGCTTTCCACAAGTTCCGGCACACCAGAAGAAGCTGTATGGGTAGTTCAAGGATTTGTTAATGGACTAAACCCTTTTTACATAGTTCATTGATTTGGACAGCTGTCTCTTTCCAGGAATTATATATAATAAACTGATATGACACATTGACTTGTTTGTAATTCCCTTCTGGGAAGCAAACTGGTGGTCTCGAGGCAAAGGCCAGTTTGAAAGGCCACAGTAACAAAATCCACCAGACAAACAGCAGTACCTGGCACCTGCAGCTAAGGGAGTGCATGGCAGCATTGCCATAACAGGGCTGTCTGTAGGAAAGGAGAGCAAAGTCCATGAGTCTTCCAAGAAGGTGCTGTGACCCCCAGGAGATTGAGGGAGAGCTAGTGAAGTACCCCTGGTATCAGCTTGGATGGTGTAGGAAGCTGAAAGGTTTGGGACCTGCTCTGCCTTGCTCTCACAAAAAATTGATAGCAGAAGCAGGGAAACATCCCATGTCTGAAATGTGGGGCTCCAGTGGAAGTTTGAGGGATTGTTTTTTCCATAAACTAAACTAATGTTCACCCAGACTTGGTGCAATTTATTTAACTTCTTCCCTGCTAAATGTTGACTTTTGCCTATTTAAACTATTTTGGTTTTAGTTTTTTTTTTTTTAACCTTCTCAGTCAGAAGTGTTGCAAAATGAATCTATGACTATTGCATTGAGGAAATGCATAGCTTTCTACTTCCCTTTTGTTCTAAAGCATGTAGGAGGATTTTTTTAAATTCATGTCCTCTAACAAACTTTCTAAGTATGTAGTACCACTCCAGAAGGCTAGCTTGGAAAATTTCTGACTGAAAGGTAAAAACTGTAGAATGCCTTGTATAACTGAAAGTAACCATTTATTACAAAAACAGTTTAATAAGCTTAATTTTTTATGTTGCGGTCCTTGGAGGTTCAGCAGTAATGCAGTTCTCTTGTAGTACTCCATCCCACTCCAGGGCAACTTGGAGAAGAAATCATAGATACAATGTTACAGTTGTCTGTATCTCTCACATAAAACAGCCACAAATTAATCCCTAGGATTATGACTGGGAATTAAACAAGGTGTAATTAGTTCTCATCTCCATCTCTGCTGGAAGTTGCATGTTCTTAAGCACTTAGTTTATCCTCCTGTTTATCATCCACTGCACTCTGAGTGGTGTGGGTGTTATCTTCACATGGCAGAAGGAGAATGGGATCCTTGTGTCTGCCACAGAAACCTGTGCATGATCCCTCTTGTTTATGGGCTAGGTGTTTGAAAGACAAGTTGCAGCCTGGTTTCAGATGCCTTAAGGGAAAAGCCTGGGATCTGGATCTAAAACAGACATTCAGGAAAAAATGCATTTCAAGGATCTTGTTGCCAGGCAAAATGATTTTATTCAGAAATTGGAGCTTTAATGAGGTTTGCAGCATTGAGTATACTCAATGAACCAACCTTCACAAAACAGGCGATAAACTTTTTGGAGCGCTTAACTGTAATATATCTGAACCTATGGCTGCAACACTTATTCCACCCTTTATTAACCTAGAGGTGAGTGAGAAGTTTTTAGTGGATTCTGTGAGTGCTTTTCCCCACAATGGAGATAAAATTACTTTTGTTTTTGTCCTGAACAAGATACACTACAGTTTTCCAAAAGTTTGACTCTTTTCTTCTGTCAAAAAAACCCATTATTTAAGTTGTTCCAGCCATGACTAGAAATATTGACAGTAAACCACTTTTCACTGAAAACTGTCCATCAAAGTGAATCCTACATCCTTATCCATATATCCTGTAGTTTGTATTGATTAATGGGGCATAATTGGACCCAAATTCCCTAATGCAACCTGTATATTTTTAGGTTTTTTGAAAAAGTTGTCATTTGCAAACTAATACCTCAAGTTATATTTCTCTAGTGCTATGCACAAGAATGTCCTATTTAATTTTCTATGCTAATGTGTGGATAATTTTTTAGGAGAAATATGACAGTAACTGATTGGTTTTTGTATTCCTGGTAGTGATACTGGAGTAAAAATCTCTGTGTACCTGTTGGAAGAAGAAATGCGAGGAAGCCGTGCTTGCTTTTTAACCTGTTGGTTTGCCATGACTTGATGTTTCTAGAAGACCAGATGAACAAGCTGGACCTGCTTTAGGAGAAATTGACATTTTCTTAGTTTACTTGCACCCCAAATTCAAAAAGACATGGAAAATAGTACATGGAAAAAACATATTTTTATGTTTCTTGCCAAATGATTCCTTGAAGAAAGGGCTTCTTAGGCCACTGTAATCTCAAAACCACCCACAGAGAGAAATAGAGCCTTTGTGAAAGAAAGCAGTGCATCAGTGCTGAGTTAAAGAGAAAGGTCCTAAAAAGAAAAGATAATTTAAAAACTTACTGCAAAATGCCACTAGTTCATTTGCCTTCAAATGAAAATCTCTTGCAAAGTCAAGATGTTTTCTTTGCTTTCTGCTTACAGAAGACTACTTAAAAGGCAAAGAAAAACAAAAGAAGCTAAATTTGCAAATCACACAAAGGCAATCCAAGACATGGAGAACAAAGTTTCATCCCTTTTTTTATAGACTGATTGATTTAGCTTCTGCTGATTTGTACAAAAAGCAATTGGAATCATGACTTTCATTACTGCCTTGTGCCTTTGATTTCTCTTCTCAACTGTTACTTGCTTATTTGTTTAAGCTATTATGACTCTGAGTCACTTATGATGTGTGGAGCAACACAGCTGAGCTGACTGGAAATAGTTCCTAAGAGATTTCCCCTAGATGAAATCAGAGTATGTTTCACCTGACCATAGTGTTCCTTGTGTGGGATCAGCAGAAAACCTGCATTTTAGGGGACATGTTTTTCATACCATGTTGATTCCCACAGAGACCCAGCTGAACAGCCAGATCAGATTACTCCTCAGGAAATACTAGTTTCTATTGCTTTGGCTCTCTGGGATTTTCTGCCGAACAAGGATCATGATTTCCCTCCTTCCCTCCTTCTTCTGTATCATCATCTTTCACTTTCTCCTTTTTCCACCATAGCTTGCCTCTCTTGGTATAGTACTTGGCCCTTCTCGGCTAGGAGATACTTGTCCTCTGCATGCCTCACTTTGAAAAGTTCACCATGGCAAGCTGAGTGTCTTTTTCCTAATGTCTTTGCTACTCTGTGTTGTGGGTAAGGGGTGTCTATCACTGAATTTTTTAATAACTAGTTAATAAAACAACTGATTGTGCATGTTTAATATAGAAAGGACACCAAATATTACAATATCATGCAACATTTCCGTTGGAAAAAAAAATTATAGCTGTCAACCCCTCAGATTATTTAATCCAGCACGTAGGAGGATGATGGCTCATATGGTACCAGGTCTGTTTTTCCCTCTGACTGCAGAGAACTGAAGTAGTCCCTCCTACCTGATGTATACCTGATCCCTCCAAAGGCTGGCTGCTGGCAGCCAAGTTGTGGTTGATACTACCAACAATCCTGCCCTTGGGCATGGTAACAGCAATCACAGAAGGAGAAGATAGGGCAATTGCAGATTCTAAATTTGTAAATTAGCAAAATATTTAAAGTTATGGTGGTAGTTAAAAACTAAGGAGAGTGAGGCAAACTGGGAACTACTGGAAACGGAAAGTAGGTTTCTGGTTGCAGTGTGTGCAGGGTATAAGAAATTTCCTTCTCTGCTCCTTCCTTTTCTAGATTGGAAAATACCTAGATATCTATAAAGATATCTAGATTGGAAAGACTGGAGATGAGGGAAAAAAGGTGTTCCTCTGGGTGCTCTGGAAATAGCAGAGGTCTGACATCTGCTGGTAAGAGAGTTCTGTATCAGCTTCAGGCTTTCTGCTCTGAATTTTGCTATTTTAAAAAAGTTTTTGACCCTTTTGGTTGTTCAAAGTCTGAATTTCATTTTGGTTTTGCAAATCCTACAGAATAAGTGGTGGGAGGTTTCTCACTTAGTAAAAGCTATGAATACCTGATAGCTGAAGAAGTGTCTTTCTCAGGAGAGAGACCAGTCCCTTGTAGAAAGTACCCCATATTTTTCCATTTAAAGCTGTCATCTTTCTGACTGAGAAGCAGCTAGAGGTATTGCTCCTGACACCCTCTATGACATGTTCTTTGGGAGAAAGAGATAGTGCATGCCCTTGATAACTGCTTCATAAGAGCTACATGGAAGGGAAATTCTGCTTGGCTACATGTGGCTTGACTAGAGTGGAGGAAAAGTCTCCCTCTTCTCTTTCACTTAAAGTCTGAGGGACAGCCATGTCCAAGGAAAATGAGAAGCATGTTCTTATGGGGGTAGCAGAGCCGACCCCTTCCACTGGGTGTGTGAGTCTCGCAATGATGTCTTAAAACAGATGTGAACATTTAATAGCAAGAGTTAGTAATGCATACCTAGCTCATGTAAGTGTTGTTATTAGAGATGGTCTAAAAAATTTCTTCATATTTATTGGTGCCCCTATATGCAAAGGAATAGAAAACATCTGTTCCAAAGAAGAAAATCTGGATACTGTGTTTGCTACAGGATTCCTGAGCACCGACAAGGTTGAAATTCTGGAGCCAGATCCCTTCATAATTTAACTTAAATTGATATATCTTTGAATGATGGCAGATACAAGTTTATTCTGTAATATTTTATGATAGTATTGTTAGTGGCAAGTTAGAGACATATCATTTTCCCAAAGATTTTTAACAATTTCCTGCTTTTGGGGACAAGTGCCTTATTACTGCATACATTAAAACATCAGAGGGTCTAGCATCTGGGAACAGATGTTGATAGAAACAAAATCAACACTGTGATAATCTCTTCTTTTCACTCTCTGAAAATCAGTGACAGACAAATAGAGATAATAAATTTAAATTATGATACACGTTTTTCTGCATTTGGAAACATGGGCTTCAACACATTGCTGGATGTCTGTGAGTAATGACATAAATTGGAATACAACCTGCCTTTCTAAAAGGAAAAGTTGACAATGAAAATAAGGTAAAAATAAGTTAGATTATTCTCTTTTCAAAATTGCTTTAACAGTAAGATTAGTTTTTGTAATAAATGCATGATCAATCACTTCTTTGCTTAAGAAGATAAAACCGGTTCTGAAATTTTTAACTGTGATTTTATCTTTTGGCTTGTAGAGCAAAACAGTTATCTTAAAATTATTAAATTAAAAATTTTAATTTTAATTTTAATTAATTTTAATTTAAATTAAATTTAAATTTAAAAATTGTTGAAATCAGTTGGAAGCTTTCTTGATTTTAATTGTGTACCAACTTATTTAATGTGATCCTTTTGAGTTTTTTTGCTCCTTTTCCTTCATTCTATTTTCAAAATACACGTAGGAATAGAAGGGGAAATAGGAAGAAGTCTTAGGTGGTATGGCATGACTACCGCATGTTTTCCCATGCTCTACCTTCCTTCTGAAACACGAATTTCTGTTCAGATGCCTCATATAAAAAATAACATTGTTATAATACTTCTGACTTTGCATCCAAACAATAACAGAGAGATATTTAGGTCCTTCAGATCACAATATATTTTTCTCTAACAACAGAGTGGGATAGGTGATGGCATTTCAAAAACCAGCATTCATGGCTCTGTACACAAAAAAGTGTATCTTACGTCTGATAGCAATTTAAAAATAGCTGATTCTCTGTATACAGAGACAGGAAAACAGAAACACAGGAGAACTGAAGGATTTGTCAGAGGGTTTTCTATCCACTGCAGATCAGAAAACAAAATACTTCCTGAATAAGTACTCTGTTATAACCAAAATGCCTAGCTTCTCCCATTTTTGAATGCTGATGTTTCTGAATTGACATGTCAAAATCACCATCGGAGAATACTGCAATACATAGATCAGGGTCAGTGGGGAAGGCCATGACCTTTTGAAAACAAGATTCACCAAATAAAAGTAACTGGAATGAATTTTGGCTTCTAATGCAGAATTTGGGAATGTATCTGAGCAGTTCTTTTTATGTATTTCTCACAAAATAACCTACTTGTAGTCTCCTCCACACCCAAACAATAACTTCTCAGACCAATGGGAGCAGTATTCCACATTTAAATATACATATGTCAGCTTCAGTTACTCATTAATAAAATTAATGCAGAGATGATCTCTCTTGGTAGGATGTGCTGTCTGCTTAGTGTTTTTTCTGATGGCTGGGTTTTTTCTTTTATTGTGTTTGTTTCCTCAACTTTTATTTTTCCTAATCACAAGGATAGCTGCTCTGTTTTCTCAGCTGAGAAGCAGACTTGCTTGTCACAACTGCAAAACAGCAAACTGGGGGTAGGATGCTTCTTGCAGACTTAACATGGTCACTGCATTGAATGTGATTTCCTGTTGGCTGATCTTCTCCCCAGGCATGGGAATCTCTCCGGGCTGGCTGCAAAGACAGAATGCTGATGAGTGGCAGGGGTCTGAGTGCTGGGTCAGTGGTAGGGAACAATAGGCCTTGACAACCAGACCTGCAGCACCAGCAGTCACAAACAGGAAGGAGGCCCATTTTGGGAAGACACCTGCAGTAACAGAAAGTCCATCTATTTGGAAAGCGTTTATACAGAAGGTTTTCCACAAAAGGCAGAAGGGACAAAGAGAATTGTTTATCCTTTCCCAGGTAGTGACTGGCAAGACACAAAACACATCCCAGCATTCCTTATCCCCCCTTTCACATCCTTGACTGCAGATCTGAGTGTATGTCTGTGCCTCCAGGGTGAGATGAGGCACCAATGTACATGTACCTGCCTCACGTGCATGCAGACAGTGCAACATAAGTGTTGCTTATAAATCCAGATTTCCTTGTACCATGGCAAGAGCAAAACAAAAATGTAAGATGTAAGGCAGAAGTGGCAGACCACTGGAAGGCAAGAAAATCACCCCCTGGGACCTGCTTTTGCAGATGGACTGTGATATGCCCAAACACAGGAGGGCTGTCTGCCTGGGTGCCTAGTTTTTGTGCTTTGCATGCAGGTAGTGGTGCTTAATACATATGTAAAAGAAGCCTTACTTCTTACTAATTTTTGTTTTTTACTTAGAATATTGGGGTTTTTATCATTAGTATTCTTCTTTAAGTACTCAAAATAAATTAGTTAAATATTAGACAGAAAGATGTTTATTTTCCTTTTTGTCAGTACATGCACATCCCTGCTCTCTTGTGCTCTCTCTTCTTCTCTCTCGTTTGTGTTTACATCCTCCCTGACTGTTCTTGTGCTCACAGCTTTCTTTAAGAGGACTGTTTTATTCTTTGTAAAATTGAGACTTATAAAAGAAATAAATCTTGCTATTGTTCTCTTGGGGTGCAGCTGTGCTAAACTGCAATCATGGGAGTTGAAACAGGTTTCCTCTCACAATAACACTTACCCGTTTCCTGACACTCTTTCTTAATAACATGAGTGTCTTCAGCTGACCAAGGGGAACAAGAGCTCTCCGCTCAGCACTTCTGAAGCTAAAATAACACTTGCGTAGCACAGAACAGTTACCCTTATATTACAGGATTTAATTTTTTTTTTTTTTTTGCATTGAATAAAGATCCACTAGATCTATAATTTCTGAGTTAATACTTCCATTTCCCCCTGTTCCTTCTCTGTCTGAATTTTCTCCTACTACTGAGACATATTTATGCATGGAGAACTAACTAATCTAGGCCTTACCACTTACCTCACCTTCTTTGTCTTTTTCCTCAAAGATGAATGCAAAAAAGCAGATCAAAACATCTGAGAAAGATGCAAAATACAGCTTGTCAAGTCTCATGAGGATGGAAAAACAAGACACTTCCAGCGTATTGAGGCATTTCCTCTGACTTCTGCAAGGAAGAGTGAAATGGGTATCTTTGCACTTCAGATTTTTCCCTTGTAGAAGTTACTGGAGTAGTAGAATGGTGTTAACTTCTCTATGTCCAAACCTTTAGATAAAACATGTGACTAGATATGTCTGATTTTTATCAGTGATATATACACAAATATGATATCTCACTTTGATTGATACCTTAGTGGCTGACAAAAAGATGTCTTTTCCTCTTTTTCTTTTCCTGACATGAATAAATGATGTTTACAGAGCAGCCAAGATATTACAATATTGTTGAAAACAGGAAGGAGTGAGTTCTCACTTTTATTTCAGAAGATGTTGCTACGGAAAGCAGTATCTGCTTTAGATAAGTGTGAAAAGCTGTACAGGAAATGAAACTTTCTAATGTTAATAGTTTTAACCAATAAATTTTCCTTCTTTGTATATAACAAGGACTTTCAAGCCCTTCAGGAAAACCTGCTTTATAAACACAAAACTCCTTCATGTTTTGTTTGCATCTTCCGTGTCTGCCCTGCAAGACCTTATCATTATAACTTTTCCTTTAACACAGGGGAGAGCCTGGACCCAGTACTAAGAAAGAAAACATGAAAAGACATTTTTTCTTTTTTTTTCCTTTTTTCAGGGTAACAAGGTCATGAAAATGACAATCTGCCAGATGCAATGCCTGGGTAGACTGCTGGTGTGGAAGGAGCTGTCAATAGGAAGAACACCTGTAAAGGGCTCTGTACTATCTCATCCTCACTGTGTCTCTCTTACTATACACAAAGAGCACTTTTTGAGGAGTGCTGTCACAGACCTTGGCTGCCTGTAATTCTTAGGGGCAACAAAACAGATCCAGGCAGAGAGAGTGGGAAGACTGTTCCACTGATGTCCATGGTGACATTTGCCTGCTCCAGAGTATTCACAAATGTTGCTATTTTTTTAAGCATGGCATTACATGGATTTCCGAGCCTGATTTCAGAATTGGAAGTCTCGGTCCTTGCTACACAAAATTTATCCTGCTCAAAAACAATAACCAACAGTGTTTTGAAAGGCTATGACATACTGGAGAAAAATGCCTGGCACTGGAAATCTCATGGCCTGACTTCAACTTTTTGTAAAGCTTACTGTGAAGTCTTGGGAAAGACGTCTAATGTACATTTGATGTGTGTCAAGTTCTTCAGCATGAATAATTGTTCTTAACATCTGTGAACTTCTAAGAGATCTACAGTGGAAAAGCACTAGGGAAGCTTGATCTATAACCCTATTCAGAGCCCTCCTGCCAGTCATCCGCATGTTTCTGGCATGACTCACTCCTAGCTTTGTCCTTATTCTACCAGCCTTAAGCAAAGCTGTGTGCATAGGTTTTGCCTGAGGTTGAACTGTTTGTGAACAGTTGAGGAGAAAAAAATAACGCTACCCTGTGCTGAAATGTGAGCTGAGAGGAAGAAGGAAGAGCCCTAAATAAATAAAAATGAGGGAATGAGTCCTGGGGTTTTTCTGTGAACATCTGGTAGTACCAAAGCCACAGGAGGCCAAAGGCTGAATTTCTGATTCTAAGAAAGGACTTAATGAATGTAATAAGCAGTACGGATAGTTTCAATGAAAGATTGCTGAGATTTAGCAAAAATGAACATTTGAAAGCCATCATTTTAGTAGTTCTGACTGTAGCAATGTTTTCAATCATGATTTGCCAACTTTCCAGCAGAAGTTCATATGCTTTGTTCTCATCTGGATAGCTGATTAGTCTCCTTATTAAAAATACACAAACCTAAAACTTCTGCCAGTGGTTCCACAAAGCCTCTTGCTGCTATTTTAACTTTGTCCCTGACATTTACCAAAACATAAGGACAAGGTCACTTATATTACAATTAGCTGAATAAGGGTAAGAAGGTGCTTGTAGGTTTACTGGAAGGTTTGGATCTTTAATTGGTTATTAAATTACTAGCTAATTACTGATTACTTAATGACAGAGAGTTCACTCTCTACCTATGATTTACAACAGAAATGTCTCATTTTAGCATAAAGGTGATGTAATACTTTCCCTTCAAACCACATTATCTGATTTGGACTTAAAATGAAAACAAAAAAATGTCTAAAAGTCAAACCTGCCTTTGCATGTGAACACAACTCCTGAAGTCATATGGACAAGTATGCTTGTATCTAAAATAGAATATAGCCCTCAGTTTGGGTTAAAATTCAGCATTGCTATGCTGCATATTAAGGTGCTCTCATAGGTTAAACCAGTGATGATCTTCTTCCTCAGCACTGATTTAAAAGGCTGAAACCAACCCCAACCCCTGCACCCTAAATTTATATGGAAAACTGTGTATTCTGGGCAGTACAGTATTTTTGGACTTAGCAAATCAAACTTGAAAGAAGGTACTTCTTGTGCTAGTTTCAACATATTTAATAGGAAATGCTTCTTGGGTTAGAGAAGTACAGAGAAAATGATTACATTAGTACTAATACAAACAGATTGCCTGGACACTCTAAAAGCTGTGTCGTTGTGGTTTTTCCCTGTCTATGTACTCATCCTGCAAAATGTCAATGTAAATTATGCCTCCTTAATTTGAACCTATTCATCTGGATTGATACCTGCCATCAGTTCTTTTGATGATTATCCATTTTGTGTCAGGACATTTTTCAAATAAAGAACAAATAAGCCAAAACAAAATATTAAAAGGTACCCTTCTTTTTGCTGCTTACACTGGTCAACAGTTAAATATTTCCAGAGAACTCTGCTGAATATGTTGCCAACATTTTCCTGAAATAAAAATGTAGACTCCAATGTAGTGTTATTTCCTTCTTAAAACATTTTCTGCCTTCTACAGCTTTTCTATGACTGCAAAATAGAGCTCCAGGGATATAAAATATTCAGTCTACTTTCTTTTTCTTTTCTTTTTTTTTTTTTTTGCATATGTGCACTGGCAACTTAGTTGAAAGGCAATATATAAAAAATATATGGCGGTAGGAGAAAGGTTCATTTTCCAAAATTTTTCTTTTAGCTTTGTAACACAGTTTGTAATACAGTTAAAAGCACTCGTGGGATATATAAACTAACAATGGGTAGCATATGGATAATCTGATAAATGAGTAAGATGAGTAAGTAAGTAGCTTCACTGATTGAATTCTTCAGTGGCTTTATACTGGTTTAAGCAAAGGTGAAAGTTTCTTAAGTATTGAATGTATATTTGAGGCATGTTTATTTGACACAGTGTGGTAAATATGGTTGTCTTGGAAACAATTTGGACAGAACAACAGGGTTTCTTAGTAAATGGTGTCAGAAGGCCACATTTTGGTTCAGAATGCATCATTCATGGGGAAGGTTGGGGAATTGAGAACTTCACTTTTGCCAATGTTCTTCTCCAGTAGATATCCTACCTCCCAAGTATTTATATGGCATAATTTTATGTGATCTATTGAATTTATTTTATATTCAGCAGTTTAGGATCAAGATAATACACAGGGAAAAAAAAACAACAAAAGCCACTCAACCCAAAAAAAACAACAATCCAACCGAAAATCTCCAAAAAAACAAGGCCCAAAAAAATCAACACACAAATGTTCTTTCAACACTAGTTTTCAGGAGTTCTGTTAGTGGCAAAAAACCACCGCACAGCAAAAGTTTTCCACTGCCTGCAATAATGCTTCTAATCATAGTAATTCTAGGCATTATGGGCATATAAACTGATTAAATTATTGGCATTTAACATGACACTTGTGTTTTTTGCAGCTGTTCAGTGGCATATACACAGAGAAAAATATACAGATACTTAGATATTATTGAGAGCTGGAAAGGGACTGTCCACAGCAAGTTAACCCCATACTAGCTAAATGAATGCAATCTTAAAATTTATATCAGGTTTTCTTCCCACTACACAAAAAATAGAGATTGAAGAATATTTATTGGTCCATTGATTGTTTTTGTTGAGGCAAAACATAGAACGCAAAAAAGATCACAAGAAGGAGTAGCAAGCATGGATTCACTAAAGATAAAACATGCAAGAAGAACAACCTGATTGTGTTATGTAAGGAAACCAGTATGGGTGAAGAGAGAGAAGTAGATATTATTTACTTTGACTTCAGCACTGCTTTACATGGTGTCTCTCACAACATTCTCATAGACAAACTCATGAAGTGTGAGTTAAATGACTGGACAAAGAGATGGACTGAGAATGGGCTGAGCAGCAGATCCCAGAAGGTTCTGATGAGTGACACAGAGTCTGGTTGGAGGCCTGTCACTAGTGATGTCCCAGGGGTCAGTACTGGGCTCCATGTTGTTTAACTTTTTCATCAGTGATTTGGACAAAGAGACAGATGCTTTCCCAGCCATTGCTCCCTGCTTTGCATATGAGTCACTCATATGCAAAGCAGGGAGCAGTGGCTAATACCCCAGAGTGCTGTGCAGCCCTTCAGAAGGGCCTCAACAGGGCGGAGAGATGGGCAGTGAGGAACCTTCTGAAATTTGCTAAAGGCAAATACAGGGTCCTGAACTGGGGAGGAATAACCCCAGGCACCAGCACAGGCTGAGGCTGATCTGCTGGACAGCAGCTCTATGGAGAAGGACCTTGGGGTCCTGGTGGGCAGCAAGCTGTGCATGAGCCAGCAGTGTGTCCTGGTGACCAAGAAAGCCAATGGTGTTTTGGGGTGCATTGGGAAGAGCAGCGCCAGCAGGTTGAGGGAGGTGATCTTGTCCTTCTACTCAGCCAAGGTGAGGCACATCCGGAATGCTGTGTCCAATTTTGGGCTCCTCAGTACAAGAGAGAGACGAAGCTCCTGGAAAGAGTCCAGTGGACAAAGATAATTGAGAGACTGGAATAAGTCTCTTCTAAGGAAAGGCTGAGAGAGCTGGGCCTGTTCAGCCTTGAGCAGAGATGGTTGAGAGAAGACTTCATCAATATCTGGAAGTATCTGAAGGGAGGATGTCAAGAGGATGGAGTCAGGCTCTTCTTTGTGGTGCTGAGCAATAGGACATGAGGCAATAGGCAGAAACTGATGCACAGGAAGTTCCACCTGAATACAAGGAAGAACTTACAGTACTATGTGAGGGATGGAGCACTGGAATAGATTGCCCAGAGAGTTTGGGAAGTTTCCTTCACTGGAGAAATTCAAGAATTGTGTGGATGCAATTTTGTGCCACATCACATATGACCCTGGCTTTAGTAGGCAGGTTGGACCAGATGACACACTCTGGTCCCTTCCCTTCCCTTACTCATTCTGTAGTTCTCCAAAACTAAAAGTCTCAGCTTTAGAAAAGCTTTGCTCTTTGTGAATAGCTTAATGCAAAACCCCTCTTTGAATTAGAAAGAAAAGACTGCAGCCAAAACTATTACTGAAAGCTACCATCTGAACTGTGATGCAAACCTAGCTCCATGTTTGGATTGCAAGCTGCAATCCAAATAGACAACTGTGTGAAGGAAGCAAGCTTAGAAAGGAAAAGTGACTTTTCCACTGATGATTGGAGCAAAGCCCTAGCTGCCAGATTTCTAACAGAAGAGTTATATTCCTGCTAACCTCAGCCTGGCCAAAAACCACCTTGATTTTCAGCCAAATTTGAAGATAGAATGGATATGTCTGAGACAACACACAATCTGTATGCTTTACAGCAGTAAAATTTAGTATGTACCATCTCATACCAGTAGTGTATATGTTTTCTTGCACAGTGTTAGAATAGTGATTCTGAACTGAACCCTCCATCCTACTGCTGACCAGGTGTTGAAGAGCAATGAAGTGGTTCAAATACCGTTAGGAAGATAAACACAATAAATCCTCCTGTGTGACAATAAAATTACATGCATAATCTTATAATGATGTTACTTGTTTCTAGATCCCAAACACTGCCATGATTGCAAACCCTAGTGCTCTTCTTGTTATTTATTTTAGGTAGCCATCACTTGTCCACCAGACAAGGAGATGGCTCTTTGTGCAAGGCAATGTATAAATCTTCTATAAGCTTACAAAGGAAGCTTAAAAAACATTCCTAAAATTTGGATATACACTGACTTCTCACTGTAATAGGTTTCCCAGAAAGGTGGTAGAATCTTCCTCCCTGGAGATCTTCACAAGCTCTCTGGATATGGACCTGGATACCTGCTGTAGATAGCCCTGTTCGAGTATCAAGGCTGGACCTCCAGTGGTTCATTCCAACTTTAACCATCTTGTGATTCTCTGAAACTTTCTGAGAAAAGGAAATAGATTTGTCCTTCCTAAGAAGCATATGATACACAGAAGCAATACAGAGAAGAAGGCAAGGCAGACAAAACATAAAGAAAGCAATTTAATTTCTCTTGTGTTTACAGAATAATGACTCATTTAAGGTGACTACACAACACGCAAGAAATTCTAAGATGTTGAACTTGGATTTCTTGAAATGTCATGACAGAGATCAGTTTTATTATGTTTTCCTGAGCTGGAGATTTTGTCTTCTGTCAAAGCAGCAAGTTTTACCATCCAACTTGCAGTTTTGGTTTCCTACCCAAATTCCTTTCTGCCTATGTGGCCAAGAAAATATTTGACCTCACAAGATGCTGGACTCTTTATCAGCCACTGAAACTGAAACTGAATTCAGCAGTGGTGTGAACATTAATGAATGGGGAAAGGTTCTTAACTGTCTCACAGAATCAGACTCAATTACTAAAAAAACAAATAACTAATTAATAATAAAATCAAATAACTTTGAGATCTCCATTTTTCATTCATTCTGTTGCAACTGTTTTAGCTGAATTTGGGCATTAAATAAGTGATTCTTGTGAAGTGGAAATTTCTTTTACAGTAGATGAAGAATAACCAGGAAACCAACAGTAGCTGAAGGAACTGGAATCTGGAAACCATAAAATGTGGTGTTTGTATAAATCTGATGGGAACAGATCCTTTAATCAGAAGTAAAGCATGAAGAACTCTGTTGGAAGTAGACACAAGGAAGCTATGTTTAAAACTATGTTTGAATGCTCCTGAAAATTATTCCCTGAAGCAGATTTGAAAAGGAAGAGCAGGGAATGACAAGTGATTCCATATGATTTTCTTTTGGTGTTGCAGTGTGATGCAATACCCTGCTTCAGCTATCCCAGTTCCTCCTTCAGGTGTGCCAACAACAACCTCTCCCTTCCCCTCCCCCTTGCCCCCTAGCTAAGAGCTGTCCGTCAATCCTAAAATTCCAGCAAGGGCATCGTCTGATTGGCAAACGTTCAAAAGGTGCTTCTCAGCCCTGGGATCATTGGGCTATCTAGGTGCCCCTTGTCTCCTGAGACTTCCCCCCTCCTACCTGGTTGGTGGCATACCTACTCCTTCCCTCCCCCTCTCCCCGGGCTTAAAAGACACGGGGACCTCGTGGTCCGGGGCTCTGTTGGAGCTGTTACAACATTCAGATGTCTGTGTGCCTGGAATAAAGCTCTGGATGGAAACCCTCCCGCAGGACCCATCTCCTTTTCCTTCACCCTTGCCTAAAGCCTTTCCACCAGAGGTAAACCTGAGTTCCTGCTTGTCACTTGGACTTGTCCCAAGTGCCAGCTGCCACATCCAGCCAGCCAAAGGTGTCTCTGAGGTGAAACACCACGGCTGCCGCCTTTGGTCCAGCAGCAAGGGTCAGACGAGCCCAGGCACATTCCATCCGATAATATTGGGATTATATTAAAATATTTTGGAAATTACTTTTTTTTCCAAGATCATCTCTGCTGAAATCAATTTCCCTTAATGGAGTTGACCCAACTACTGTTCTATATTAAGGAGCCAGGTGTTCTGCTTGGTCTGTTTTGAATAAATGGCACAATGTATCTGAAAAACAATTTTTCATTTCTACTTTGTCATATTTATTTGGCTTGTTCCTGTTTTAAATTGATGACTTGGCTTATCTAGAATAAAAAGGCCTACGCTAAGCACTCTCAGCTCTTGTTTGCTTTAATTAGAATTTTAACATGATGTTATCATTCCAGTAAAAGTTGATGTTTATAGCACTTGAAATATAGTCAAGAGCAAGAAAAGGACAGATTCTTCTTGGCCAAAAAAGCTAGTCAGGATTTTTAAATGGTTTTACAATATGAAGTGTAGTTTCTAAAAAATTACATTGCATCATGAAGTTTGCCATTTGTCTCAGATATGACATGTTAATATTTCACATAAGGTCAGCCCAATTGGCTTTGAAGTATTTTGTTTTGTTCAAACAACCCCAAATATTTCTGGTCCTATTAAGTAAATTAGGATGAATCCCCCTACTGTGGCAAGCTGCTGCTAGGGAATATTGCTCTGTTCAGCTCTTCTGATGCAGTATGTCCTTCCCTCAGCTAACAGCCCACTGCTGTCTGCAGACTTCATGGGAAATGCAGTCCGGCCCATAAGGACCTCTGGGAGAATCTAGTAAGCCACAACTCATGTGGCCAATGATACAACACATCTACCCCATAAGCATCTGCACAAGTGTCTGAGAGTGTGAGTAAGTGTCCAAATAAAAACAGGATGAGGTAAATACTCTTGGCATTAGCAGGACTTCTGCATTTCTACAGCAACATCTACACTGAATACACTGTGGGCTTGCAGAATACACTGGAAACAGAGGGCTAGTGTCTGATCTAATTGTGTCACACTGCCTGATGCTGATTACATAGTGCTGTATCCTTACTGAGACAACTGCTGTAGTAATTTCAGTGCAGCTTCCTTTAAAAAAAAATTGGATATAAACTGCTCCCACTAAGGACACTTTCTAGTGCTTTTAGAAAAAGAGGCCTATTTTCCCTAAAATCAAATTTATGCTGACCACTTAAGTGGTCTATCTTAATGTTATTCAGATGAGCAGTAGAAAAACAGAAGCATTTGACATTCATCACTGTATAACATAAAATCCACATTCTTTCAATGTAATATGGTCCTGGATTCCTGCTATGACAAAAGAAGTAGGAAATTAATCTAGGTGAGAAATTACTCTACATAGGAAAAAGTAGGAAATTATTTTAGATGGTTCTTCATAAAAACAAATCTAGAGGCTAGTACAAGACATTTTAGGTTTAGCCAAGTTAGAATCTTTCCGAGCTGCCACTTTTGCAAGATATTTCTCAAAGACAGTTGGAAGATGTCCAAGGACTTCCCTGAACAAAGAAAACAGGTGTTTTACCTGCCCTGTATCTAAACACCAACAGTATTTTTCTGGTGGTTCAGACAAGGAGTAAGTATTTGCTCTGATGAGTTGGCATCTGCTTCTCCATGGTCTTGATCCTGCTCCACCATCTGGACCACTTCCTCCCTCTACTTCTGCACTGACCTTGGTGTCTGCTGGGCTGTTGCTGTCACATATTTATCACTCTTCTCTCTCAAAACTAGTATGAGATGCTTTTCACCCCTTCTTACGTACATTTTTCCAAAGGCACTACTAGTTGACTGATGGACTGCTCACCTCTGGCCAGTGGGGGTGCCATTTGAGCATTGACTGGAACAAGCTATGTTGGGCATGGGACAGTCCCTGAGCTCTCCTCATGGAATCCACCCATGAATTCCCCGCTGCCAACCCCTGGCAGCACTTTAGCATAGCTCATTTTGTAAAGAGGCTCTTCCTTTGTTTGTGTTGGCTGTAGCAGTGAAGAGCCATAATCCTCCTTGAGTATAAAATTTCTTGAGTTGACATGAGAATTTCTCTTCAAATCCAAAGGATGCTGGTCTCCTACATCTCAGCTTGTGTATTTGCTCCCCATGTGAAACTGCCAGAGCACTTGCTGGGACTCCCTGGTTCTCCATGTCATGACCCATACTGCGTGTCCAAGCCCTCTAGCTGTGACCAGCACTGTGCATTGTTTTGTTCCAGGTGGCAGCAGTGACAAGGTACATGAGCTGTGTTTTACGTGGCATGCACAGATTAGATGGCATGGTTTTGAGGTATTATAAGGATGAAGGAATTCAGTGAGTGCTAAGCTTTTTGAGGTAGAGAAGGCGGATGCAGAAACAGTCTGAGAGAAGGTATTTCCCAGGACATTGCAACAGTCCAACAATAAGCTCTCACATCCTGAAATAAGGACATCTTCTACTGTTCCTAACAGTAGAATGTGATTCACACATTTTAGAAAACTATCCTTTTCTAGGCAAGTTTTGTGTAAGAAAGAGGACCTCGTGCAGTGGGATAACATGGATAAGTGGTTCACTTGCTACCTGCCCATTCCCACAGCACTAGAAATCTGACTTTTGCACTGGGCTGCAGTGCACTGGCTGTGGGCAACTGAAAGGGAAACTTCCTTGTGGAGAACAAACTTATTATGGAATGACTACGTCAATGGGCAAGGGAAAAGCCAAGAACATCATCCATCTGGATTTCTGTATGGCCTTTGACATGGTTTTCGTAGTACTCTTCTCCCTAAATTGAGGAGGTATGGATTTGATGGGTAGCCTATTCAGTGAATGAAAAATTGGTTGTATGGTTTCATCTAGAGGTCAGTGACTCAATGGATGGAGATCAGTGATAAAGTGGGGTCCCTCAGGGGTTTGTACTAGGAATAGTGTTGTTTAACATCTTCATCAATGACATAGACAAAGGGATCAAGTGCACTCTTAGCAAATATGCAGATGACATCAAGCAGAGTGGTGCAGCTGACATTCGGGGGGACAGGATGCCATCCAGAGGGACTTGGCCAACCTCAAAAGGTGAGCCCACAAGACTCTCTTTAGATTTATCAGGGCCAAGTGTAAGGTGCTACACCTGGGCTGGAGCAACATCAGACATAAATACAGACTGGGAGAAGTCCTTGAGAACAGCTATGCAAAAAAAGGACATGGGTGTGCTGGTGAGTGTAAAGCTGGACATGACCTGATAATGTGCACCTTCAGCCTAGAAATCCAAGCATATCCTGGGCTGCATCAACAGAGGAGTGGCCAGAAAGTTGAGTTATTCAGCCTTTCTGATCCTCTGTGATGAGACCCATCCTGAGTGCTTTTCCAGCTAGGGGGCCTCAGCACAGGAAAGACCTATTTGAACTGGTCCATAGCAGACCTGCCAAGAGGATTGAGGGCTGGAGCACCTCTCCTGTGAAGACAGACTGAGAGAGCTTGGGTTGTTCAGCCGGGGGAGGAGACAACTCCAGGGAGACCTTGTTGCAGCCTGTCAATAACTGAAAGAGGCCTACAAGTAATATGGGGATGAAACTTTTATCAGAATCTGTTGTGATAGGACAAGAGGTGATAGTTTTAAACTGAAAGAGGGTCAATTTATGTTATGTTATTAATGAGTAATGAGATGGTTGACTCTTACAATTTAGAGGTGAACATTATATGTTTGTCAAGAGAAGTTTTACAAATGTATAGTTATGTTACTGCAATGTGTTCCCCCCCAGTATTGTTATCATGGTGGGGTTTTGGTAATCCAGGCATTTGGGAAGGCTGGCTTGTTACTATGGTAACACCTGACTTCCAATCAGAATGTAAGAAAGTGACCTCCACCACTGGACAGCAAGGAAGGAGTTGACTGACAGAGCTCTAGGAGGGGCTACAGATATAAAAGGTGAGGCATCCATCTTGGAGAGGAGCCATGTGGCTGACAGCCGTGGGGCAGTGGGGGGTTCCCAGCGCTGTAATTTTTCCTTATTTAGTACTTTTGTTGTATTTTTTGTTAAGGTTTAATAAGCCTTAAAATTTTAAAAAGTGAGAGGTTGTTTCTCACAGTTAGATATAAGCTTTTACAATGAGGATGATAAAACACTGGCACAGGTTATCCAGAGAGCTAGTAGATACTCCATGCCTGGCAATATTCAAGGTCAGACCCTGACCAACCTCATCTAGTTGAGAATGTCCCTGCTAACTGTAGAAGTGTTGGACTTGGTGATCTCTGGAGGTCCATTCCAACATAAACAACGCTATGATTCTGTGATTTATCTGTCTACCTATAGATACAGGCAGACAGTGCATTGGTAAAATCAAGGGTATATTAAATCAGGTTATTTTCAGGTAATGTGCTTTCTTGATATTATGCCATAGTAAAGTGCCTAGATTTGTTGAGATCATATCCATCGATGCCAGCATGCATTAAAAAAGATTGATGGTGGCTAGATTATATCCCCAAATCCTATTAAACATTTCTAAAAGATGGGAGGATGTTGGGGTTTAGGATTTTTCCTTTTGTTTCTTTCTGTCATGGAATTTTGTCCCATCTATGACTAAGAAACAATAGCGACTGGTATTTAGGAGGGACAAAAGAAGCTGCCAAGCACAGGAGGGCACCTGGCTGCACTTCTCTCATCTGAGGGGTTTCTCTTGGAGCAGCAGAGATACCTGGAGGTTTGGGCTGGAGGAAGGGTTTGGGTGCAGCTCCTAGCTCTCTTCCCTGTCAGCTTCAGAGGAGGAGAGAGGCTGCATTTGCTCTGGGGAGAATTCAGCACCACTATGGGGCTCCATCTCCTGCTTTCTTCTACCATGAGTGGAGCTCTTCTTGTAAGAGCGGCCATTACACTGGGACCTTATTAATACACCACCTCACTAAAAAAAGAACTTTCATCATCTGCTCAGGTGCCTCAGGGAAAGCCCCGGGACCCTGAGCCCCTTCCCCCTCCAAGGGAGCCTCTCCTGGCTGTGTTTGGGAGCCGGGCTGCCACTGCCCAGCCATGCCATTCCTCTGACACAGCTCCGCCTTTTTGCCACACCATAGCTTTGCATCTCCTGCCTGCCGGAACACCCCGTGGTTCCAGCTACAGCTGCAGAGTGTCTGCTGCCTGTTGCTTGCTGTGCCAGGCGAGCCCACGCTGGCGTTCCAGACGCTGCTCCGAGGTTCCTGCTGGGCCCCGTTTTTGCCAGCCCGGCCGCCACGGCGGCGTGAGGGAGCCTTGGCCGGGCCGCGCACAGCGCCCCCTGCAGGCGCGGGGGAATCACCGCCCCCGCCCGGCCCGCCGGGAGCCAGCAGCGCCCCCTGCCGGCCGCCACCGGAACCGCACCAAAGCGCTCAAAGAGCGGGAAGAGACTGCCCTGGGATTTCTGCTCTCGCTGGTGGTGCCAGCAGTGCCGCTGTTTGTTTGCCTGGTTATACATTAGCACACTAGCACACACACACTAGCACTCACACACTAGCAAAGAACTGGTATTTCTTTTCCCATATCTTTGCCTGAAAGTCCCTTAATTTCAAAGCTATAATAATTTGGAGGAAAGTGGGTCAAATTTTCTCTTCCAAGGGAGGCTCCTGCTTTCCTCAAATGGCATCTTTCTTTCAGACCAAGGCAGAGGCATTAACACTCTTAACAAGGAAAGCCACTGGGCAGTGAGAGGTGATTTCTTAATCTCGGCTTACTCAGTTGATATCTCTGGTGCATTTAGGTCATGCCATTTATTTTATTGTGTTTATCACTTCCCTGTTTTCCCATCTGTTTGTGTTTCTTTTATAACACTTATTTCAGTAATTGTTTGTGGTATGCTGAAGACTGAACTTCAAAACAGAAAAATATTTGTAAGGAATGGGCAAGTGCTACATTTGTAAAAAAATGTGTATTTAATAATTCCTAATATTTTTCAGTTCACAGCTGTTCACTTTCACGTACTGTCTTAGAAGCTAGTTGCCATGAATTAGCTATCACAAAGCAGAAATCTATTTTGTACTGCCATTATATAAAACTGTGGGTTACCATTTATTAAGAGAAAATAAATTCAAAACAATATGGGTAAAACCCATCTCAATAGCCTTTGGACCCCTGTAACAGAAACACAGGACACACAGAGAGCTTTCATGTCTCCATTACCAGAAGTCAAATAATGACCATTTAGTGGGATTCTATCATATTACAGGAAAACACCCCACGGTAACTTGAAACCCCACAGTCATTAAAACAAAATTCCTTGAAATATTAGTCCATTTTAATTGTTTATGTGTTGACTTAACTCAGATTAGAAGGTCAGACTGCCCAGATCGCTTTTCACTTCTGTCTTAGTGAAAGATAAATAGTTTCGTTTTCTCACTAATATTTTCAGTTGCATGACCTGATGAAATACCAGCAGGCTGTCCAACTCTCCCCTTAGCACTGCCTCTTTGTTATATTAATTTCCTGGTCATTTCCTGGTGACCATTTACTATGTCACTTAACTCTCTTGTCTTTCCAGTTTCTCATGCATGGTCCTTTTTAAATGCAGGATGGTCATAACTTTTTTGGTTAAATGGTGGGTGATAGTGGATCTTTTCCATCCCCCAGTTACAGCAGTGATATTGGGAACACTAGGCTGTGTTCAGGGACTGTCATTTCAGCTATAAAGACCTTCTTCAAGTCAGAGAGTTCAAAGACTACTGGAATAAATAAAAAGAGCTTGGATTTCTAGTGCACTATAGCAGAAAAGCTTTGGATTTTTTTGTATCTATCTGAGGCATTTCTGCAGTGTTTCTTTCTGCTATGTACAAGATACATGTCACAGAGAAACTGCATGTATTAATATCACAGAAGCAGGCCTTTTAGTTATACACAGCCATAAAACACAGGCATGGTTGCAGGGATTTAATTTCTGATATAAATAACACACATTAGAGATTCTGGCTTGTTAATTTAATGTTAATTTCTCAGCAATAACAATCCCCTTGAAAATATGATCATGGCAGAAAATATAAGGTAAAAAGCCTGTCACATGTATTTTCACTTACCAGAATATAACAAAGCCTTTTCCTTTTTTTCATCTTTTGTATTC
Source organism: Setophaga petechia (assembly GCA_024362935.1). Classification (NCBI taxonomy): domain Eukaryota; kingdom Metazoa; phylum Chordata; class Aves; order Passeriformes; family Parulidae; genus Setophaga; species Setophaga petechia. Next base: position 24,633,656 of record JANCRA010000004.1, on the reverse strand, counting down.
AGTGTTCTTCTTCAGGGTTTGCTAGGTTCTTTGGACAGATACCAGTTTTAATAGCACATACTACTTTAACTGCACACCAGTGTTTTGTGGGGCTACCTACAGTGACCACACTGAATGTTTGGGGTCAGCAACGTTTTTTGTGTGTGTAAAATTGCATTGCATATTTCAAGGTATCTCTTCTCCTGTATGCTTCTTAGATGGCAAAGGACGAGTCAAAAAAAGAATAGCTGAAAGGTGAAAGAATCAAATACAAAACCATCCTTTCTCACCTAGAAAAATATTTGCAAGAAAAAAGATATTTATTTCTAGGCTGAAATGGTGTTCACACCATGTTTACTTGGAAACATCTTGCTCTTTCAATGGCATGCTTTGGTTGGTAAACAGCCATTAAAATTCTGAGCAGATCTGCATAGCTTGCAGGAAAACCTCTCAAAACAGCTGCAGCCTCCTTTCAACAAATGGGAATTAATAATAGCCTTTGTTCTCCAGGCTCTTCCATTTTTACCCATAAAATGGGGTGAAAGATGTTTTTCCTGGACTGCTGGTGGCCACAGGAGTGTGACTACTTCTAGAGAGTGGGAGCTGTGGGCTGTGGATGAGCAGGGGAGGGTGTGCATGGCACCAACCTCTCTACCCCTTTCCCCTTGCGGGCCCCTGCAGATAACATCGCTGAATCCAGCTGATACAGTGAGATATAGATCTGGTCTCACACCTCACCTCCTCGGTCTCTCCTCTTGGTGTGGGTGAACCCATTGAGGATGCTTTTGGTGCTTGCTGTGTCTCCAGGAGATGTGTGTGAAGGACTGAGGATACAGCTTGATGTGGCAGAAATGCCACAACAGGCTTGAGATTTCCAGCAATGATGATGGTGCATCACTAGGATGGATGAAGGGCTTATGTCTGCCGGCAGAAAAAAGTTGACAAATAGCGTGAAGCATTCCTGAGCCCTGGCTGGCCATGGAGGCAACCTCTGGCCTCTGTAGGTGCCTGCGTTGATGAGGGGTTTTGGCCTGTGCCAGTCGGTGAGGGTCACTTAGTTTCTCTTTATTGACCCAGAATGTATTGTTTTGACTGCCAGCGTTACAGATTTCTCCTAAACCATCTGGTCAGGCCTTCTACCCTATGCTTGATAATTCTGCACTGAAACTTTTGTCTCTTATTGTGGAGGAATTGCCAAGTATGTCTCATAAATCTCTTTCATAAGGCGTAGAGGCTGACCTGGGCCAAAGTCTTGAACATTGGGAGTCACCCTTATTCATCCCTGCTGCGCGTACCCTCATGCCCCGGACTTTTGTCCTTACACCCCCTGTGGGTTGTAACCCAAGCTCCGTATAAGACGCCAGCCCCTCTGAGATGTCTCCAGGCAGCGCTGCCCACCGAGACTGCATAGCATTAAAGCAAGAGAGAAGTATGTGAGATGCAGAGACAAAATGTTCTTGGCTCCCTGAGGAAATGAGAACCTGCCAAAAATCCCTGGGAGACCACAGCATGCTGCAAAATCTTCCCGTTCAGTGGCACTTTCCCACCCTCCCGCCCTGTACGAGAGGATAAACAAGCACGGCTTGGAGAAGGTTGGGGCAGGAACAGGCCTCGAGGGGTCTCCTGCCGGCTGCGGAGGGGGACAGAGAGGAGCAGGGCAGTGTCCCTCAGCACAGGGGAGTGTCCTTCAGCACAGGGGAGTGTCTCTCAGCACAGGGGAGTGTCCCTCATTACAGAGGAGTGTCTCTCAGCAGCAGGGGAGTGTCTCTCAGCAGCAGGGGAGCGTCTCTCAGCAGCAGGGGTGTGTCTCTCAGAGCAGAGGAGTGTCTCTCAGAGCAGAGGAGTGTCTCTCAGAGCAGAGGAGTGTCTCAGAGCAGTGTCCCTCAGCAGCAGGGCCCGCAGCCCGTGCCGCAGCCCCGCCGCAGCCTCCGCCGCGCCGCCGCTCGCCGTTAGAGGGCGCTCCGCCGCCGCCTGTGGCGGGGCGCGGCCGCGCGGCGTCCCAGGTTCCGCCGCCCGCGGCCGCGGTCCCGCTCCCGGCCAGCCCCACCACAGCGGCGGTAACGGGCTCAGCCAATTGCTCTGTTACGACTTGTTAGGTGCCTTAAATATTGTTAATTTGCCTCTACTGCTGTGTTTAATTTCCGTTTGGGAACCTGAAAGTGGTGCTTCAGTTCTGTGATTGCCCCTTCTCTCTGCTTTAATATAGAACAAACAAATCTTTATTGCTGACTAGTGGAATCTGCAGAACGCATCCGTGAATGACAGTTTTTCTGTAGTGTAAGCTGTAGAGGTCTGCTGAATTTCTTCTGCGCTGACATTTGATTCAATAAGGAGAAGATGTTTCTCAGTCCTTTTAAATTTCAGTAATTTTTTTGCATTGTTTGGAATTGTTTAGGCCTTGTAATTTTTTATGTACATGTTGATGATGTGTGTGAAGTCTTTTTACTTCAGCTATTGTCAGATGTCCAACTGCACAAGGATGTGAGGTTCTAACTCAGATGGCAGTATTAGAAATGTTGCAGAGAAACAGGACATTTTCTGTATAGTAAAATCTGAAATAGACTGAATTTCCTTTTCTTGTTCTCTTTGCCTACTGCTGCTCTGATAGTATGCTATTCTTCATTAAAAAAAAAGCCATGGGATGTAATAATTACTACCACATATGTCTGTTCTTTTTTCCCTTTCATAGTGAGATGAAAGCAGAAAGGCTACTTTTACTGTTTGATGGCTAGTGGATTGAATGATCAATTTAAGGACAATAGGAAACATTTTTATGTGGCAGCATGACATCTCTTGCCATCTAGCAAAATTAGGTGTATTCTGAACTAGCTAGGGATGTATCCTCTATGTTACTTAGAAGGCAGCTATCTCCACTTTTTGTTACTAGCGTTTGATGTTTTGCAGTCAGCTAAGGAGAGTCTGCAGCACTAGACTTGCAATGTTTTGGGAATGCAAACCTAGTTCTCAAGTAAAACTGGTTTTGTTTATGATCTTATGAGCAGCAAGGCACCAAGTTACCCAAACAAGTTAATCCCAGTTATTGTCCAAATGCCAAAGTTTCCAGGAGACTGGCAGGGGGGCAGTAAGCAATTCAAATGGATCACCATCAACAACCATGTACAACTGCTGCTGCTCTTTTCTGATGACTCACATAATAGCATTGTTTGGTTCCATTTTTTAGAGAGAACAGTGAAAGGAAAAAGGAAACAGAAGCAAGCTGATAATGATTGTACTTTCTAAAGGAAAAAAAAGTCAAGATGTCTTTCAAGGATGACTCCTCTTTTGGTACATTGGTTGAAATGCAATCAGTTAGTGCATCTGAAGTGCACTCAAGATAAATTTAATATAAGTTCATATCAGACCTCAATTTTTTTTCCAAATTTGTAAGCATTTACTCAGAGTTTAGACACATCATGTCACATCTGAGTCAGACATAAATTAGGCAGAAATCAAAGAAATTAAAGTAAAATATTTGCAAATTCTATCACAAATTCACACTACTGTAAGTATGTATATGATTTCCTTGAAATCGGTTTACCAAGGGGACAGATATATATATGAAAATACAAAGAGAAGTTAATTTTTTCCAAACAGGAAGAAGATTAGTTTACTGGGTTACATATTCATATTAATTTTATTACGACTCATTATATGTAAAGATACTCATATGATGGTTGCTGCACAGGACATATCTATGATATATAGCTTGTCAGGGACTTGCAGTTGTGAAAATTGTTGCAAAACATCTGCTTTGCTTTACTGGAAAAGCCTGTTCACATTTCAGGGAAAAGTCCCAGAAGAAATGGTGAAAGAAGGAAAATGTGTATTTTTTTGCGTGTTTTCCATTCTGCCTTAAAACTAAAGAGAATAGTAGAACATACCAAAAAAGTTGCACTAGAAATAATTTTGTCATTAAATGGAAAGTCTTGAGTCTTGTGTTTCAGGATCAAGAATAATTAAATCAAATACCCTGAACCAGTGAATGGTTTGGGGCAGTACAGGAATCTATGTGTATAGGGTAGTTCAGCAGCTGATGTTTCAGAGAAAAGAGGACAGTTAGGGCAAAGTGGATTGCCTCTCTCAGATACATGAGAACAAATAGAAAGCCTTTTATCAGTGTGCTGGGGAAAGACAACTATTGGTAGGAAGTCCATCTGTTAATAAATCAGGAGGGAGATTACATTAAAAAGGATTTAGCATGGTTGATACACTGAACTTCCTTTGTTTTCATCTGAAAAAAAATATACAAAGTGGATGGAAAAAAATTATCTAGACATATAAAGGTCGTCTGGATTACACACGTCCTTAGGTGTTAAAGATACTGTTTCCTGAATAATTTTTTTCCACTTCCATTTATTTGAAAACAGTGGGCAACTGTGGAAGTGCTGAAATATGGATGAAAAGGAAATATCACATTTCTAAAACAAGAAGCAGACCAATTCCAGAGTTCTGCCCAGATATACAAGTCCCAGGTCTCCCCAAAGTTACACCCCATAGGAACACCCTCTCCCTTCTTTATCCTATTATATCTCTCAGCTCAAGGGTGCACCTCTGCTCCTGAAGCCCAAATTTATCTTAAATTATACATAAGCTTAGGTGTAAATGCTTACTTGGATCTGCACCACTGAGAAGCAAATTTCTGAATATTTCTGAGTATTCAGACTGTTGGCAATGGAAAATGAACATGCAGATACACAGGAGATGCTAGAGAAAGAGATGAATGGGATATAAATAGTATTTTCCTTGATATTAAACATCCGGGATTAGCACAGCAAAATGCAGATGATCTGAAAACTCAAAGAGTGAAAATAAATTCGTGCAACGCATCACAGTTTCAAGAGTAAAGCCAAAAATCTGCAGCAGTATTAAAAAAATACAAAAATAACCCTATTCCTCAGGCAGGATGCTATTGATTTTGTCTTTTGTATGTTGAATAAACTGGGGAGGTACAAAAGAAATAATGAGATTCATTTGCTATTTTTAATATGCAGCAATCAATTTTAGTCCCTAAAGTGCCCCAGAGGGTGTAGATGTGATTGTGGAATAAAGAGATGCATGGAAATTCAAAATGATGAACAGCTCAACAAAAACTTGCAATCTACTGGCATTATGAAGAATATCAGTATATTATTAATTGTGGTAATTTTTTTTCGTTTCGAGAGAGAGCTCTTCTCTTTTGGGAATGTAAATATACTCACTGCAGCTTTATTAAAGGGTTTTCATAAACTAAGTTTCATTAAAGGGAAGATCTGCAGCATTTCATCATGCCTCTAATGTCTGATTTGGACAGATCAGCTCCTTGATCTAAGCTTCTTATACTTGTGTAGCCCTGATTCAGGGAAGCATTTATATTCAGGAGCAGCCCTGAGTACCAAACACAGACACAAGCGATTTTCTAAATGGGAAAGGCCTCAAAGTTGTATTTAAATTCTTGCTTGGCTCAGGGGTTGCTTGCTGTCTTTTATGATGCTGTGAAACAGAAACAAATGTGACGATTACTGAAGTATGAGCTGTGAACAACAGCAGTTCCAGCTGGAGAGCCCTCCTCTCTGACTCCAAGATTCTGACTGCCCTTGCATAGCCTGATCCTAAAGTAACTAGGACCATGATTTTACTAGGTTCATTTATTTTTCTTCCTTCAGGATCTAGCTGTACATAAAAAAAAAAAGACCAAACCAAAACCAAACAAAAAGCTCACAACCAAAACCAAGGCCATATAGACATACAAATTTTGAGTTCTTGAATAGAAAGGAGTGTCTGCTTGTCTGACCTGGGAGAAATCATGTCTTGTAGGAATGTTTTGTGTGAGGAGGCTTTTATTTGTTAGTGCTTTACTCCCATGAAATAACTCAGAGGATATTTGCAGAGCAAGATTTTCTTGCCTGGAAATTCAAAACTCCCTTCCTTCACAGCTGACCAGGGTGAGACAAACAGGGCCCTTTGTGGTGGAATCTGCCAAGGAGCACCCCAAAGCATGGAGGTTTGACTAGTTTTAGGACATGGAGCAGTACAGAGACATCCATGTGTGGTGCACGGAGCTGCCGCACTGCTGAAGGCCCACAGGGGCGGGGTGCAGGGAAGGGAAGCACTTCTGCTTCTCCCTCTCCATTTTCCCTTATCTTGTCATCTTCTTTTCTCCTCGAAGTGTTTCTCCCTCAGCCCCCACAGCGCCACAGGAAACCTCACCCACTCTACTTATTTTTGCCTGTTGGCATGTGGGCAGGTATACCTGCCCTGTGTGCTTTAGCTCAGCGCTGCATCACAGAGCAAGCACTTTTGTTCAGAGCTCTTTTTAAAGCTATTAAAATTAAAAAAAAGAAAAGAAAAAGAAAAGAAAAAAAAAGAAAAAAAAAAAAGAAACACGTACCCTGAAGCCTGAATAGCAGCATTTCTGTCATCTGTTGTCATGACACACAGCTGACGTGGGAACACGGCAATAAGGCTGACTGCTATATGGGTTTAATTTTGGTGCAGAAATTTGCTAGAAGAAGCTTTCAAAAATATCTCTGGGTGGGAGGAAAACAGGTGGGTGCTGGTTATGTGTATGAAGCAGGAGGAAATAGTTGTCAATCTTACCTAAGCATTACTCCACATCCATCAGCCCTTTGATACCCTCACTACTCAACAGGGGAAATAAATGATACTGTCTCTCTGCTCCTCTCTCCTGTTCTTTCTGGAGAAGGTGCTGGTGAGCCACAGAGTGCAGGGAAACTGAACATTGGATGACTGAATAAAACCCTGCCTGTCTTGGTCATGCAGTTATGGTAAAGATATCTATGCAGGAAGGGGATCACATATCAACCATTGGAGGGAAGAAACAGTGAGATCTACTCAGGGCAGACTTCTGGGCCAGTATCATCTAAAATGATGACTGACATTGGAGATGGGTGGTGAGTAGTGTGTGATCTGTAGGGGCTCCCAGGCAAAACCCATTTTTTGTGGTTGTCCATGTAGGTGAGGGAGGACTCAGTTCAGCCTGTTGTTCAAGAGCTGTGTTCAGCACTGTGCTCCTGTGCCACATACACACTTTTGTTTCAGAAGTGTCTCTTCTGTCCATGTCAATGTACCTAGGTAAATCAGACCCAGTCTGGTTTTTAGACACTTCTGAACTATCACAGCTTCTGCTGGATATGAAAGAGTGTAGGTGTTCAGAACTATTCTCTAAAAATCACTCTTCTAACCTGTTTCTAGCTCATTTTCTTTTACCGCAATTACTCTTGATTAGCACATTTCTCATCTGTTAGTCATCTTGACTAATGACTTTATTCATCTATACTAGTTTACTCACTCCTTTTAATACTTTCCTAGATCACAGGAACATTTTGTGACTTAATTAAATAATCAATTAGAAGCTCAGAGGACTTTGAATGAAAAGCATTATATTTTGTAAGAGCAAATACTATGATTTGAATGACTGAAAAACATAAATCAATATAGGGACTTTTCTTCTCCACATTTGGTGTTTGGACATCCATTATAACTATGGTGGCAGAACTGGAACCCTCAGCACTGAGAAGCCTGAAAGAGGACATTGACACTGTCATAAATTGGTGGTCGTTACTGAGATTGAAGCAGAGGAAAAAAAGGAAGAGAGAAGGTGCACTGTAGTGGAAGGACATTTAAGCCTGTATGAGCAGAGTAATTCAGAGTCCCTCTTGCGGAGAAAAGCTTGCACCTATGTAGTCATAAAGCCAAGGAAACCATAAGATTTTATTTTATCCTCTTTTCATTGTATTTCAACACAGTTTGAAAATCTGGCTTTTCCCATACCAGTGCCCTCTGTTTACCCAATGTGTGAAATTCTCCCTTCTGCAGTCCCAAAGGAGAAGCCTTGTTGAGTTGAAAATTTGATAGCAACGTATCCTTTGCATTTTTAGTTAGCTTTTTGGGTTTGATCCTGTCTCTTCGTACTCCTCTGATTCTCCTGCAGCTTTTAGAGTTTCCAGCCCCTGCACTATCTCATAATGTGCTCAATAAAAATTGAATAGTTTTCACTTAGAATTCTAAAAATGGTTTGCCATTTCCAGAAAGTGACAGTATCAATATTATTGTCAGTCTCTTATGCAAATTGCCACCCTGTTGCTACTCACCAAAGTATCTCATATATCTCTAAAACTAGGCTCTATGTGAATCCACTCAGATTCTCTGGAACTCCTGACCCTTCTTCTGGAGATGCCCAAACCACTGACTGTCACCTTGTTGCTGGCTAGAGTAGATCTTAATAATTTAAATGGTATTGAACAGTCATCATCTGGGAAATTGTTCTTGATACTGTCCCTTTGCACATGAAGAGAAACAAAGAGAATCTGGGTGGCTTGTCTGAATTCTTGTATTCTCCCTTTCCCTTTCCCTTTTCCTGAATTCTAGAGGACTGGAAAAAAAATCAATTCTGAGTTTGCTTGTGGGGAAACAAAACCATCTGGGAAAAATATAAGCTCTTGCTGTAGGATTGATCTAGCCTCCCGTGCTAAACAAAGACATTGATTTTTCCTTTCTTTTTAGTTATTGCACTTCACATTATTTTTTCAAACCACCTTGAAAAGACAGTCTGGAATAGTATTCTTCCTACATAAACAACTCTTTTTTGTAGAAATGTTGCTTTCCTTTACATGAGTAGCAGCCATGTGCTCTTAGTCAGAATACCCTAAGTGAGAGAGGACTCAATTACATTTTTAAGAAGCACATTTTCTTTGTAGATTCTCCACTGCCTGCTCCAGTCTGAAGACAAAATGACTGCCTGTCTGAAGACAGCAGATGTCTCAGAGATGTAAATGTTCACCAACCCTGAATCAAAGCCCCAGCATAGCTGAATATCCCACTGTATAAGGACAATATTGACTGTCTTTTTGTTTGTTTGCTTTTTGTGTAGGGGGTTGAAAATGCTAGTGATGTTTAAACACCTCTTTAGAGTCATTACAAGATATTGTGTAAATACAGTTATTTTTCTCTGTTAAGCAGGCATGAAATGCACATTTGCTTATCAGAACAAAACAGTTCCTGGGGAGGCCCTGATGTCTGTCAGGTGAATCATCTAATCTCCAGATTTAGTGTATTGAACAAGGTAAATAAGTCACTTTTTGGAGATGTCTAAATATACATTTCCCTGAGAGCTTTTTGAGTCTCTAGGGTAAAAAAGTCATTCTTACATAAAGGCTGAGGTATTGTTTAGAAGGTGATTACCTGAAAAAAAATTGTGATATAACCATGTAGTGCACAAACTAAACAGACTTATTTCCAGCATTCATCCCCGTAAAAGGGCTTATTGCCAAGCTGCATCAGCCACTTAAGATTTAATAATCTGTCACAAGATATTTCCCCCTCCTACTTAGGAGAAAAGGAAAAGCAAAAATAAAACAGATACAAATTCTGCAGTCAACAAAATTGCCATACCTCTTAGGAATGTTTAAGTTATAATATAACCTGACAAAAATAATGAAATTAAAATGCAAAACCAACCCTCTGTCCTTAATTCACCCCTTTATGCTTTTCCTTATTATCATGCAGAAGAACTGTGCCATTTCTGCTGTGAATCTTTGCGGCACTAAGCTTCCTTGCTGCATTTTCAAGATGACTTATTCTGGCTGTTAGCTACCTCCAGAACTGTTACAGTAAGTCATCTAGTCCATCTCTTCCACAGTGCAATTAATCCCTACTGCACATTTGCAAGGGCTTATCCCACCTAATGTAAATGTCCTGTATGACCTGGCTTTCTCTTTATCTTTGCCTTACTACTGCATTATTTTTCATCCTCAGAATATGTTAAAAAATAGATTTAATCATGATCTTTTCCCTGACTTCATTAATTTTGTACTTTAAAAAGTACTCCCTGCTGCTGCACAATGTTCTTCACTGTATTTTCCATCCCAAAAACTGATGGCTGGAAGTATTGTCCTGGAAGGACTGCCCAGCCTTTGACCTCACATTTGGGAGGGGTCCTTTACCCCTACTTTCCCATTGCATTGTTGTGTTTTGCCACCTGCTTGAGAATGCCATGTCTTCATTTGTCTGCCTGCCTGGGCTCCTTCACTTCACAGCATTGAAAGGCTTAGTGTCAAAATCCAACCAAGGTTTATTCTGAAAGCGATTTAAGGTCAGTCACTGTCCATCTCTTCCTGTTCTTATTTGCAGCTTGAAGATCCTGGCTGGATTTAAAAGCCCTTTGGATGACTTGACCTGAAAGCATGTGCCTTGGGTGCATGTGTTTTGCTCTGAAAATAACATGCAGGCTTTTTCAGTCTCTCCCCAGGACAGGGCATCTAAAGACCCAAACCAACTTTCTCCACCTTGCCTCCTCAGCCCCAGCAGCATTGTCCCTGCCTGGGCTTGGTTCTTCCCATGAAGCACACAAGACAGAAGTTGGTTATGGTTAATGCTAGCAGGGTCTCCACACCAGGCTGGTGCCAGGGTTTACATGCTCTAAATGAGGCACAGATGCTCAGCAAAGCTCAAGCATGGCAGTCGCATGCGGCCATGTCAGAGCAACACTGTGAGAAACTTCCTGCCTTGCCCATTTTGATGTGTTACCACTTGTCCAGGTCACTTGTTTCTCAATAAGCAATGGATTTGTCAGCTGCCTCTCAGTGTTCTCAGTGCTTTTTCCAGCCTGCATTTAATTTTCCCCAAGGCTGGGCAGGAAAATAGAAGGAAGAAGCAGAGAAAGATTTTTCAGAACTTTTGTTTTCATTGATGTATGATAGGTAAATGATGAAGAATGCTAGCAGGAATATAGTTATTAAAAGTAAGTAGTGTATGATAGCCAATCATCAAGGAAGAGACGATAGGGCATCAATAGTAGAGTCCACTCTACTGTTATGAAGCTGGGAATAAAATGCAATATTTAGTAACAGCCTTTAACATTTCCTGAATTTTATTTCCTGTCCTAGGGTGACGTTATGATGCTTGTTTCCCGAGTTGTGTGTACGTTTGAGACAGCTGGCTTTTGTTATCATTCTTTTTTATTCTATGCTTAGCTTAGCTAGCCTTCTGAGATGAAGCTTTTCCTTCTATTCTTTTTAGTATAGTTATAATGTAATATATATATCATAAAATAATAAATCAAGCCTTCTGAACATGGAGTCAACATTCTCGTCTCTTCCCTCATCCTGAAAACCCCTGTGACCCACTGTCACAATTGTGTGTTTCTGTTTAAGCTGGATATTATATTCTGTGCCTTCGAAGACTGGCTGAGGGCGAAGGCAGGGAGAAGAAGCAGCACAGAGTTTGCTATCAGGGACTGGACTCACTCTGCAGGTCTGCTGGCACACTGTTGTTGTCTGGGCACAGATGGGGCAGAACACCACGCTCCTTTTGCTTTTTAGTTTGTTAGATTAGCTAGCTGAGGCAGTCCAAGCTTTCCCTGGGCTGTTTTTTCTTTTCCTTTTCTTGGAACAATTCGAACCTGCTCCAGGCTGGGACTCGGGGGAAGCACCGAGCTTGCACTTTGCAGCGTGCCGGGGCCCACTCTGCAGCCTTTCCCAGTGCTGGAGGGACTTATAACAGAGCGACCACTCACTGGAGAGACTTTCTGAATTTGTAGTCTCTTCAGAGCAGTGAAAGAGTTTTGTCATCCGGTATTGTTCATTTTGTGTGCTGGGGAGTGCTTGGCCTGTTAAATAAACAGGTTCTTTCCACTTCTCTCTGAAGAATCCTTCTTGAACCACTTGGAGGGAGGGGCTGTCTGGGTTTGCTTTCTGGAGGGGCCCCTTTTTGGAGGTTTTCTCCCAAATTTGCCCTAAACCAGGACATTTCCTTAACCTTTAACTGTGAAGTGAGACTGAGCCAGGAAGGAGCTGCTTATTAGCCTTGCTAAATGTATTGTTCATGGCGATTGTGAACAATTTTACTGGCATCTAGAGAATGGAACAAGGCACAGGCTGGTTTTGAAGACTCTGATGGAGCAGAGTTGAGCTGAAGTTCCTAAATATTGCCTGATTCTGAAAACAATTTTCTGAAGTTCAAATTTTCCATTGCTTATATTTATAGGGAATTTTGCTTAATTTCATTGGTAGTAAAAGTATTTAAATGCTAAGCACAAACATTTATATTGTTATTAATTGTATAATGAGGAAAATAAAAGAACTGGCCCATCTGTCCTTACTTAGACAATTGAGCATGGGTTTTTTCTGTTTATTCTTGTATTTTTTAGTGCCAAACAGACAAGAGTATTTTGTAAACATTTTCTTCATCATTTACCCTTTCTAAAGAAAAGTAGCCTCCCCATTCTGCAGGTGACTGAACCAGAGGCAGAATCATCGCATATCTGCCTAGCATTCAGACAGTGGAAACAGGAGCCAGGCTGCTTTCTCTGACTCCAATGGGGAGCAGAATGAAATTCATTTCAGAAAACCAGTTGCCAGAGAGCATAACAGGAGGGAATATAGCAATTTTCCAGCCACTTCTGTTGACACTTGCATTGTGATCTGGGGCTAGTCTGTGCCTGGACAGGACTAGCAGGAAAGTTAATAAAATTTTATTTTAAATGTATTGGTAAAATTGCATTACCTCACTCAAGTGACTTTAAAAATAATTAGAATAGGCCTTAATTCTGTTTCTTTTAATTCTCTTTGCAATATAATGTGATTTGCCTGGTCCAGTTTAAATCTACACCTTAAATTAGCTCAGCTTACCTTTCCTCAGCATCCCCATATAGCCAGGACCTAATTTTGTTTTCTAAGTCTTGAAGCTGTATTCCACATGTAGGAAGGACCTAATCTTGTCTTCTAAGTCTTGAAGCCAAGTTCTACCATCTCTTCTCAGTGCAGCTGGGAGATTTCTTATTTCTGCACTTCCCAGATTGCTCCCTGCCCTGCCATCACGCAGTTAATATAACCAGCTCTTTAAAAAGTCAATGATATTAACAGGTTTTTTGATACAGAGTTACTTAAAAAAAACTGATGATTAAAAGAAGGTGTGAAAGAACAGGCTAAGATAATAGTTCACAGACTAAAAATGATGAAATGATGGACTAATTACAGCCTGCAAAATGAAAAAAACAAATATGACCAGCTGCGGGACTTGTGACAGTTTTATTAAGGTGTAGGGCTGAAGAGAGGGTGTGAAACAAGGGCTTTATAAAAAACATTTTTCCTGGCAGGAGGATGTGGAGGACCCGGATTTGCACTTGGTGGCAGTGCTCTCCTGCCCTGTCAGCAGCCCTGATGCCCATGCTGTGCTGCTGGCTGCAGAAGGCATGGCAAGAGAGTGATGTCTCACCACAACCCAAACCCAGGGCTCATAACCTGCCTAATATTGTTTTCTTAATTAATTTTAAATACTATTCCTTTACTCTGATAGAGCTCTCCAGCTTTAGGGCTTTCTTTGCTGTCTAAAGGACTCTCTAAAGAGAAAAAGAGGAAAGAAATTTCTGGAAACGGGTGAAAAATGTTTGTAAATATTTTCGGAATAGTTATCTCTGTTATCAAGAGTCCCTTAAGAGTAAAGATAGGGCAGAAGGAAAACAGTTGTTAGGTCTTAGGGCCATACTTGGTATTTAATTTTTGCCTGGGAAAGCACTGACCTTCATGGACTGGCCTTATTTTTTGCTCTCTTCCTCCTCTTTCTTTCTTTCTTTCTTTCTTCCCTTTCTTTCTTTCTTTCTTTCTTTCTTTCTTTCTTTCTTTCTTCTTTCTCTTTCTTTCTTTCTTTCTTTCTTTCTTTCTTTCTTTCTTTCTTTCTTTCTTTCTTTCTTTCTTTCTTTCTTTCTTTCTTTCTTTCTTTCTTTCTTTTTCTTTCTTTCTTTCTTCTCTTTCTTTCTTTCTTTCTTTCTTTCTTTCTTTCTTTCTTTCTTTCTTTCTTTCTTTCTTTCTTTCTTTCTTTCTTTCTTTCTTCTTTCTTTCTTTTCTTTCTTTTCTTTCTTTCTTTCTTTCTTTCTTCTTTCTTTCTTTCTTTCTTTTCTTTTCTCCTTCCTTCTTCCCAAGCAGGCTGTAAGGGAAATGCTGTACCTGGCACATGTTGAAAGTAAGGAAACAGACTAGCCTACAGCAAACACCCACTGCCAAGGCATTTGGACACCCACTGTCCTTCAGTTCTCCAAGAGGACAGCAAAACTGGTGCTCAAAGTCAGATTAATTGCAAGGTTAGCTGTCAGTGACAGTACCAGAAACCACAGATTGCTCTCAAATGAAGCTCTGGTCCTTCTGGGATTCACAAAATTATGAGGATTGTACTAGACATGATCTGTTGCCTCTCCTTCAACAAGATATCCATAGCACCACAGGTGTTGAGGGGGAAATAAAATGTCTTTCAAATGCCCTGTGCCTGTGTAACGGGAATTTGTTTAGTGTCCTGACTGCCTCTGCTGGTAACAGATGAGAGTCCTCTAGAACCCCTTTAGGGTGGGCTCACTGATGATCTTGCAGCACGTGATGACACAGACCTACTGACCACTCTGATCAAATAAAGTAGAATTAATGTGGTGTGGTCAAGTCTCACAATTTTATTCTGAATTTCATAAGATTAGGTGTGCTTCTCAATGCTTCAGTCTTCATTCACATGACATGCAGAGAAGCTAATTTCTCTTTTTTTTAAGGTAATGTGTGGCTTTCCTCTCTGTGTGGAGCAGATCAAAAATGTGAAGAGCAAAGGCTTTGATTATAGGAAGCAAACTCCCTTCATTTGCCCAGGAAAATACAAGGCACTTTAGTGTCATGATTTTTGCAAGCCTTAGATGACCAGTAGTCAAGATTAGTAGAGTGGTCTCTGCTTCAGCTTTACAGACCCATTTTTGCAGGATAAAATGATATGTCTGAGACTCTGCAGCTGTTCCCTCAAGGTACATTGGTTGGTAATGCACTGTGGTGGATTTTTTTTTTTTTTTTGCTGGCATTAAAAAAAAAAAAGGTTAACCAAATCTGACCATACAAGATGAAATATGAAGCTTTGAACAAATTATAGAGAATCTGGAGATGTCCTTATCAAAGCAGCAGGAGAAGGAAATCATATGGATTTTTAAATGAACTTGTCCCTGAGAAGAAGGTGAAGTTCACCAGACCAGACACAGCGACCTCTGTACAGCAGACCTCTGTATTTACTCCAGTTCAGAGGCTGGTTATGCACCATGTAAGTTCATGGACCATTCTAGGTGCAAAGGTTAAATACTCGATGCTCAAATGGGCCCAAAGCACAGGAATCTTCTCTACCATGACATACAGTGAAAAGTGAAGCTAATGCGGTTTCTGTGGCTGCCTGGGGCAGGTTGTTCAGCAGCAAACATTGTTCATAGGATTTATCTATCAGCAGAGATGAGCTTCTTTGCTTTTAAAGTTCAGTAGAGCTCCTGATCACCCCAGTCTCAGTAATGAACAAAGGCTGTGAAATAATTTGTATCCTCTATTAGGGACAAACAAGCAAGAACACCACTTAAGGAACCAATATAAATAATGAATGAGTAGAGAAATATGGCCATTTCTGACAGAAATGATGCTGATTTTAATTTGTGTTTATGGCACCTAAAGTAATGGGCACATGAAATATGCATGGAGAGAAAGAACCAGGAAAAAAATCCCTGCAGAACCTGACCGCAATCCCCTGGACTCTGACCAAAACTTGCAATGGGAAAAATGTAATGAGGCAAGAAGAAAGCTCCTGTAGGAAGAGAAAATAATAAACACAGGAAAAATACAGTGCATATCTTTTTCTGGTGCCTGCTACACTACTAGGAAATCAAAACACTTTTTAGGAAATGAGCTCAAAGTGTAAGATTGCCTAGTGAGACAGTCTTTAGCATTTGGTATAATGAAGTCAAATCTTTATGGAGGTAAAGATAGTGTTTCAGTGTTGCTTGTGTATAGAAAGTCTGTTTAAAATATATGAATCTCTCTTTCAGGGGTCATTCAGAGTGGTTCTCCTCTAAATTTAAGAATAGTATGCCATGACAAAGAATAAAATAAGAATGTAGCCCGTCATTGTGAATGTTCCTCTGGAAAAACAGGTTTATTTAAGTTTTTTCTTTGAAGAACATTTTAGAAATTTGTAAATAAGGACTAAAATGATTTTAGCTTTCATAATTGAAATGACTTTTTCCTGGGCTTTTTAAAACTTAAAGAGTTTTCAGAGATGTTATTATGTCTGAATATGATGAGAGGGGCCCTGTGTTTTTCTGATTGAGGTGCTGAACAATAATGTCCCAAACCTGCGGTGATCAGAGAGATTACGGGATACTGGGTTTTGTCCTAAAACAAGAGTGCAAACATTTTGTTTGAGCTTGACCATAAAATCTGGTTTCTCAAAGTAGTACATATGATTTTCATCTCAGGAAACAACAGGTCAGCTCTTTCAGCAGTGCTTAGAATGGAATGGGATACAGGTGTTATATAACTGAATTTTAAATTCGCATTTTTCTAAATTAATTTTTCCACAAAAGTGAAAGGATATAATATATTTCATAACAGGGCTTCTGCACATTGTAAAAAGGCTTTCTCTTCCAACTGCCTAAAGCCATGTGGCTAGAACTCTCCTGTACATGTGTAACCTATGTATCAAAATCACATTTCCAAAGACGGTGTCTTATCCATCAAAATGCTTGAACTGGGTATGCATGGCCTGGTTTTGGTAGCAGAGGGACTACAGGGCTTCTGTGAGAAGCTTGTGAAGCTTCCTCCATGTCCAATGGAGCAGAGCCAATCCCTGTCAACTCCAAAGAAATATTCTGCTGACCAAGGCTGGGCCAATTAGAAACAGTGCCTCTGTGATAACAGATTTAAGAAGAAAGAAAAAGTTATTGTGCAGATGTAATTGTGGCCAGAGAAGGATGGGGTGAGAACATGTGAGAGAAACAACCTTGCAGACACGAGGGTCAGTGGAGAAGGAGGAGCAGGAAGTTTGCCAGGTGCCAGAGCTGAGATTCCCCTGCAGACCATGGCACAGACCATGATGAAGCCGCCTTGAACACTGCAGCCCATGGAGGTCCATGGAAATGCAGAGATCCATCTGCATGCTGGAGCAGATGGATGCCTAGAGAAGGCTGTGAGCCTGTGAAAGACCTGTGGAGAGAAGGGCCCTGTTCCCATGCTGGAGTAGCTTGTCCTTGGAGGACTGCATCCTGTGGAAGAATGACCCACACTGCAGCAGTTTTGGGAGGACCATTTTCTGTGGGATGGACTCACATTGCAGCAGGTCACTGAGAGCTGCTGCTCATGAGATGGACCCATGTTGGAGAAGCTCATGGAGAACTGTCTCTTGTGGGAGGGACCCCATGGTGCAGCAGGGGAATGACTCCTCTTCCTGAGCAGTGGGAGAAGCCTCAGGTGATGAGCTGGCCATAACTCCCATTCCCTGTCTCCCTGTGCTGCTGGCGTAGGAGATTCAGCTAGGAAGGAGGCCGGGGGGGGTGGGGGGGGGCGTGTGGAGGTGGAAGGTGGTTTTAAGAGCTTATTTTACTTTCATTGTCCTGCTCTGATTTCGTCAGTAATAAATTCCTATCCTTTACTTTCCTTCCTATACTTCCATGCCCAACTTAGAGATACTTTGTATCTCTAAGTTGGGCATGTTTTGCCCCTGATGACGTTTGATGCATGATCTCTCCCAGTCCTTACCTCAACGCATGAACCCTTAGTTATTTTTTTAATTAATTCCTAGTCCAACTCTGGAGGGGAGTAAGAGAGTGGCTTTGCTGGTTACCTGGCATCTGGCCAGTGTCAACGCACTACCATGTTATAGTTATGAATCATGGAGAGGCTGAACTGGAAATTGTTAGTCCCATACATAGTGAAAGATAATAGCCCCTAGAAAGATGAAAATTTACAGGAAAAAGAACCCCACTTAATAACAAGAACAAAGTCAGAGACAAAATTTTCTAAGGGTTAGAACAGCAAAGGCATAGATGTTCTGATTGTTGAGTATCCATCTCTGAGATGTTGGAAAAATGTCAGAGTGCAATTTCTGTCCAAGACAACTTTGGCACAGACAATTCTTCAGAATCATGGCATTAACAGGCATGTGCACAGATGATGAAGAAGGAAGCTGCATGAGGTCCCTTTCAGTTCCACTGGTTCAGTGAGCTAATGAAATGACGCTATTGTTTGAGAGTTCATGGAAGTATTGAAGTTCTGGTATTGCTCTAGCAATACTCATCAGCATTAATAGTACATCTCAGTTAGAAGGGTAGTGTGATGTGCAATGTCCAGCATCCAGGGTATGTAGAGGTTTTTGTACAAATACTTGGTATGTTTCTTCCTCCTTGGTTGAAAGATTTTGTCCTTGACAAAGGGAAAATAATCAGTCAAGGGTGAGCAGAGCTGTGCTGGAAGCGAAAGAGCACAGGTGAGAGAAGGGTTTAAGCCTGGACTTCACTGAGAACTCTGTCCTGGCAGCTGAAAGTGGAACAGTACCATTATGTTTTGTGTGCCTAAAAATGCATTTGAGGATGTGTCTATTTTTTTTTCCCTCAAAGAGGTACCTTAAGTATTCACAAACTATTGTGTCATCTTTTTCAGCTGAAAGTCCTCTGCATGTCCCACCTTAATCTGCTGCGAAGTCTGGCCGCTCAAAACACTAATTTTTGAGATAATTTACTGAAAAGAAAAAAAAAAAAGGAAGAAGGCCCATGACTCTAATGACAGAATAATTTTTCTACAAGAGCTTCTCACAGATGACAAAAGAATTTACTGTTAATGTCTTTGGGTCAGATCATTGCATAATACAAGTAAGAATATACCTTTATGTAACTCAGTCTTTCTCTTTCAATTGATCCTTTAGAGATTCTCAATGAAGCATCTTCATCTGCACAAAAAAAAGTTGTGAGGCTAAGGCCATGCCAAAATGTACCAACAGGATACAGGCTGGGTTCTTCAGGGGGTGGAAGTCAATCTATCTCCATGATTTAAATGGTTTATATAGGGCTTAGCTGACATGAACTGCACATGCATTTCAGCAAGGACAAAGGAAAGGTTCATCATTCCTTTGCAAGGACTTCCAGCCAGGTATTTCTCATTCTCACCTGTTCCTTTCTCCAAAACAATAGACAAAACCCAATCTGTGGCATTCAGCAAGTACTGGATGACAAGAGCAGTAGCAGAAAAGCCTCAGCAAGCCCGAGATTCACTGGGTAGGTAAAGGAGGGCTGTACAGAAGTGTCCTTTCCAGGATTCTGATGGGAAGAATAAACAGGCAAAACTGTTCTTTGCTTGGATGCTGACTTTTCACTGTGGATTTCCTACTCAAAGGCCTTCTGAGGGAAGGCAGCATAAATGAAAGTATACCAAACTACTGGTAGAAACATACACACCCCTTAGCTGTAATTCAGAAAGGTCTCTCTACAATGAGCAGGGATCAGACCTTACTATGGGAAATACATACACCATGTGCAAGTATATCAATTAATATCTCCTGGTCTGAAAAATGAAGTAAAGATGTTACGTTCTATTGTCCAGAAAACCAAACACTGTCCTCCAGAAGGTAGGACCATAACTTTTGTTGCATTGGGTTCTACAGGAATCCTGATCTTCAAGAAAACCTTGACAATTGTTTCTCAGCAAGTCCCAGGTTTACAGTAAAAGCAACAAAGCAATTACAGAAAGAAAAAGCACAACTGTCATGGCAAGATGGACATTGTTTTCAAAAGAAAAGTTGCTTTCTCTGTTGCAGGGATTTTACTTTATTCTCAGCTATGCTGTACTGCAAAATGGCAGACTCAAGATAAAAGGCAGCATTCAGTGCTATAGGAACTTCTTTATGTTTGTTAGCAGCTAGTGATGAATTTGCAGAAACCTTCCAGAGCCTTTCCAAACAGGACCAGGTTTGTGCTAGATCCTTGAGATCTGCAACTTTGAGAATTTTTGCAGTGCTACCTTGGTCCCATTCATGTACATTTTAAAAACAAAGGTAATCTGGGATTCATACTGCTGGTCTGGTAAGTAAGACCTCCTATTAGACCTCTAGCTTTTCAAGTTGAGCAACATCCTCAATAGCAATAAATTTCCACTTTCCCACCCAACGCTGTAATGGGTCATGGTTTACTGAAGGTCTGTCTGTTTTGTGGTGCTGCAGTAATCCTGCCAAGAAGAGAATAATTCTGGACGGCCAGGACTAGTGAGTTTCACAACATGCCCAACAATATCTGGAGTTGATTCCATTTTCTTGCACAAGATGAATAGGCAGCATTGAATATTTTGTACTATTAATAAAAGTCATCTTTAGTAGGAGGGTATGATGTCTGCAAATTCTTAAATATTAATAGGACCTTGCATTAAAAAAAAATAAAAAGCACCCCACACATTTTGCAAATATATTTATTGGTAGAACTGCTTGACTAACTTTCTACTGTGCTTCAGATGAATACATTTCAGACAGAGCAAAGCAGTAAACCACAAAGCAGGCTTGTAAAGCAACACCACAATCCCAATAATATCATGCCCAGCTCTAAAATAAGCAGATTTTTCTTTGATAAGTCACTTAGATTATTTGAATGATGACCCGGAAAATGAGTCTTCATGGAACAAATTACTTTTTCTATGCATCATGAAGAAAAAATTTCCTGGAACATGGTCAGGGCAAGAATTGAAATCCCTGATGATTGTTATTTGTTATGAAATATAATGCTTTGTAGTTCTTTAGAGGAGGGATTTTCTTGCCACAAAGACTGTTCTATTTCAATAGTTATTTTAATAAAAACATGTCCAAATGCATTTGTTTAGCCGTTTTCTCTCCTCTTTTATGGAGCAGGAAGTTTCAGAGTATATGGTTTTCGAAAAGCCTATGTGGAAATTGCACCAAAAAGACATGCTTTGAAGTAATAGCATTCTTATATTTTATCATACTGAAATGCTGAGATAACAATTTGAAACACAAGGTTTACTTCCATATGTTGATTCAACACCTTTTTTTTCTTAAACATTTGTCTACCATCACAAAAATCAGAACAGTAACCTCAGAAAATACCAGCACTGCACCCCAAAATACAAAATGCCTGTGTGATCTCATTATCACTAGGAAACTATTACAGTGGAAAATATTAGCCACTGTCAGAGTTTGTTAAAAAAATCCTTCCTATTTGCTTTAATTCTTTATTAGTTGCCAGAAGAGGAAATTTTTCTTCATTATGTATTTTTTTTTTCATCACAGGGTAGAGACACCACAGTTCTTGCTTCTGTTGTGTGCATAGAAAATTGAAAATGGAAAAGCATCAGAATCTGCTGAGGTTCTGCAATCTAATGGGGAAGCCTGACCTTTTGCATGCAGAATGGATATATCACACAGAAGTTTCAGGTCTGTGGCGACCCAGCACTGATTTTTTTCAGTTCAACTTCTGTTTGGCCATGAGCTACATGCAAGCTGCCAAATTCTTTTCTCAAAGAGGCCCAAGTGATTGGTGCTGACTCCATGCCACTGCAAAGATGTGAGGTGTGTGCACAGTTGATTTGATCATGTCTCCTCCCTAGAAACCTGCCTGGGATTAGGTAGCTTATGACTATCAAATATTTATTATGTTGTCAAAGGACAAAGCCAGAACTAATTGATGTTTTCTATAGCAGAATCCAACACTGTAGGCTGACAAGCAGTGAGGGTTTCCTTGGCACTTCAAGGAATGGAACTTCTTAGCCACATCCTCTTCTTTTGCAAAATTCCCATTCATCTTCACAAGGTTGCCAAGCCATGAGAAGATATTTGCTGTATGTTCTACAAATTGGAAAGAGATGCTTACCATGCAGGAGAGCCACCATCATTGGCCAGACAGTGCAGGGACAACCAGGTCTGGGAACAGGCACCAGAGATGCTCTGGATGGCCTCTGTCAGTGCAGCTGCAATAGGAGGGGAAGGGACACTGTTAGGACCCAAAACATTCTTAGCCAAGGTAGAAAGCCACCTCAACCTCTGGAGCAAGGATGCTACCACAAACTCTGGCTTAGGGCTGGGAAGAAAAGTGTTTTCCCGTGGTTGTCATAGTGTGATAGTACTTTTGATCCTGGGCAAGTCAGTAAGAAAAAAAAAACCACAGCAACCCACAAACTCAAAACAAACGAATGCACAAACAAACAAAACTCCACCCCCATATTATATTAAGGACCAGATTGTTCCTATTTTAGCTCTGTTGATTCATCCAACCAGGTTCTTCCAACAAGATTCCTGTACAAAGAACTTGGGGCATCTAAAGAGCTCAGAGCATCGGGTCTGGAAATGCTTAGTTAAAATTTTGGCTCTTTTACTATCTTGTGCGGTTTCCAGCTGGCTAATTCATGTTTCATTGCCTCAGATGGTTCATCAGCAAGTCAGAGCGACAGCAGTGTCCCCATAGAAGTAGTGATCAGGGAATAAAACCATGTTCCTAAATATGTAGATTATTAACAATGAAAAAGAGTAAACACAAAGGAGAAAAATATACTTATTTTAATGATGTGGTAGCTATGTAAAGGATTGTGATCTTGTCTAGTTAGGAAATATAACTCCTAGTGACTTTGTGAGGTAAGGTTTTAAATTAGTTGCAAGTTGACAGCTGTTGGTTATAGTCATTGGGGTATGGATTTGTATAGCTGAATATTATGGTAGATTACTTGTGTTTGATGCCTGTATTAAATGATATTTAAGGAGCAGGTTGACTGTAATGTGCAACAGAAAGGGTAGAGTTTGTTCTGTCCATGGGGATATAATTCTAAATCTGTGGCCAGCTATTCTGAGGGGCTTTACAAAGACATAAACAACCTAAAACTGCAGTTGAAGGGTTTTTATTCTTGGTCATTACTAAGTGAAAGTTCATTTAAGGGTTGTTAGCACTATCCCTTACTCTTCAAGAAGGACCCCTGCCATCCTCATAGACATAAATCTTTTCTAATCTCAACAACACATTGGGATTGCTTGTGCCTTTGGGCCAGACTTGCATGCAAAGGGTCTGGTTTTGTTTTTGCATTGACCTCCATGGATGCTACATATGGCTTTGTTTCCTTGTATAACATTTCCCACAATGTAAAAATTACCTTAAAAAAGAAAAATGGTTTTGTTTTGCCATGGAGATAGGTATAAATATTAAAAGCAGGCACAGAAAAAACAATAAACATTCAAAACTGAACTTTGAATTATCCTTTGTTTTGGTATACATTCTTTCAGCATGTGTGGATTTAGAGATATAAGACTTTCCCTTGGGACTGAAAACCAGGAGGATTTCCACAAGTCATCTGACCACATGGCATAGCGTATGCTGTTGAAATGCTTGCCCACACTGCACTCAGAAAATGTTTCCCTCTCTCTGACACAGACTTCAGTTGTTTTAGAAGAACTTAGATCTGTAATTCCTGGGATGATTTCTATTGCAAAGTGATGGGCTGACTGACATCTGAACACAAGGTCATGATTTAACAGACTTGCAGATGTGTGCCACTTTGAGGAAGTGCCAGGAGAGCACATGGACTTTGCCTCTGTGTGTGTGTGTGTGCGCACATGTGTGTGTGTGTATTTGTTTGTCCTGAAATGCTGTTGTGATGAATCTGGCACTGTCAAGCAAATCTTACCCTGATACTGAGCTGTTTTTTCTAAGCTGTTTCTTGGTTTGCACAGGGGAAGTTCCAACAGGTAACCATTGTGCTACTTGCCAGGACCTCTTCAGTGGGAATGCCTCTGAAGTTTTTTTTCTGTGGGATGACCTGCAACAGGACTCTTGGTGTTCAAGCATGGTTTAAGGCCCAGCCATTCTGGGGGAAAGTACTTGGTTATAAGACCAAATACCTGTAGCACAAGGGTAAAATGTCAGTTTTATAGCTTTCTTAAACATGAATGTTTTAATTTGGATTTGGAAGAACTACCTATATTTCTCAGTGTTGTCATGAAATTGAAGGTACAGCAGTGTGTACAAATATATGGATGCTACGTAGTAGCCTACATGGGGTAAATTGGTATGCTCTCTTTACAAACAGTTGCATTTTTCTTTTTCCAGACAGAGCTGAAGACAAAAGAAATTCACAAAACTTTCCTATGTTACTTTGTAGATTATTTCACTCCCCATACTTTTAAGAAGAGGTGATTCCAGAGGAAAAAAACCCCTGTGTTCTTACGGTATGTCTAGTAGGACTGATTTTGACATCATGAATGGTGCTATTTAAAAATATACTTCCACTCACCTCTATAAGTATTTATTTATTTATTATAATTCCTCACACACAAAGAGAACTAAGTCTGCTCCAGTATCCACTCCATACGCTGTGTCCATTCTAAGCTAGTCTCTGCTTTTGTTTTACACACAAGTTTGCAAGAGAGAAACCTGCTTTATTTTCCATACTGTGTGAATCAGAAGCCCTGAGTGTCATGGCTTAGTAATGCTATTCCCCAGTTTGTTGCCTTCTCCTGCCACACTGAGACTCCAAAACCACTTCACTGCTCACTGGCTTCCCCTTCTCCGACTTCCACCTGAAGATGGCTGGAGAGGAGAACTGGAGACACAAAAGCAAAAACTGCACCCTGAGACAAGAATGATTTACAGGAAACTGCAATAAGATAAAACAAACAGTAGCAGCAATAATATTAATAATAAAGGAAAAAAAAAGGTGGAGAGCTCAAGCCAACAGCAGCCGCACCACCCAAACTGATTCCTCTGGTCAGGACTAATGTCACCTTGCCTCTCCATCTGCCAGTCTTGCTCTGCTGGAAGAGGAACACGCTTTGTTCTCAGATGTGAAGGAGAGTCCCTTTCCCCAGCTCCTAGCAATAAGGTAAATGCTAAGGAATATCATTAGCATCATAGCCACACCCAGACAGCTCCAGGCTCTGCTCCCTCACAGCTATCTGGACCAAAACCAGTGCAATGAACCAACAAGATTTTTGACGTCCCCTTTGAGAGGAAACCACTGCAAAAGTACACATGAAGATTCACTGGGTGATTAGAAATTCTTACTGTATATCAGCTTAGCTTTGACAAGGAACTCTGTTTTCATGTTAAAGCAGTAGACAGGAATGAAGAGACTCACTGTTGCAGTTTATGGTCTCTGCTATAAGATTCCACTGTAACTTTTAGGAAGTTAGCTCAATTCTTCACCTTAAAATGTAGAAAACTTGACAGTAAGGCACCTTTTCCCTATATATGGAATATAGGGAAGTGTTTGCCCACAAATGCCTTTCAGGACATAAGAGGAGACTTCTGTATTTGCTGTTTCTGAACTCCTTTAAATACATTTCCAGTTTGCCTGGAAACATCACTGCTGTCACTGTAGGCAGCACATGCTAAAATTTTTTATGAGAGGCTGTATTTTAGGGCAGTTAGGTTCTTTTGGGATTTGACAGCACTAGACTGCTAGACTCTAATAACTTATAATTACATAACCTGTGAATTAAGAAAACATCCAGAGGTTTTCAGACTCTGTTGATTAATTTAATTACAATTTAAAATCTTTGTCAGATGAATACAAAAGGACTGTGCTGTGTAACACCCTTCTGCCCACTCAGTATAGTTACTCTGTGTTCAAGTATTGTACCTGAATCAGCAATTCCAAACACTTGAACTTTACTGTTCCACTTAAAACCAACCCCAGTTTGCTGATGGTCCAAAGGACCTCTCCTGGTAAGATACCAACTAGTGAAAGAGGAAAAAAAAAGAGAAGAATGAGCAAAAGGCTTTTAACTTGTGCCGCATATGATAACGATAGAGTGCCTTCAAAGAGCACTGGGGTTTTTGAAAATCACAGGAGTGCAAAGAGGTCACCCCTAGATATTTGAATTATTAACATATGTTTAACCATTAAAGAAAGATGTATTGATAGAATATCAATGCGATTAATTATTTAGTTACACAAAGTACGGCTTAGAAGACAAATTAAGTATTCCCCACAGTTTGGGAATGACAAACCTTGAATAAATGCATCATAAAAGGGTTTGTTACCACACGGCCTGGTAATAACAGATGATCTTGGTGTGTCATGGAAAATGTGTTTATGTTGGTTGTATTTATTTTGGTTACAAGATGAGCCTTCATCAGCTGATCTGTGGTGAGATGGAATGAAGAAAACCACAAGAAACAACTTTGTGCTTGAAGGGAAATGTGGCAGCTTTTCAGGATTGTGGTTTTCAAACAATAGGTTTTTGACAGAAGTGTGTACAGCTGTTTGAGGAAGAAAGTCCACCTAATAAATACCTTACACATGCTGTTTTCTGTGTCTCTAGTAAGTGCTTCTGACTGTATTGCTAATGCAGATCCTGTGGTAAGATCACAACATCTTTCTCCTAGTCTTTGTTGACAGGAGAAAAATACTGTGCTCTTGGAACCTGTTGCTCTTTTTATTTTTTGTCAGCCATGGCAAATAAAATCTTGAATCATTGCATATCTACTTTGTAATACACTTGTCTCTGAAATTCCTTCAGATTTTGGTTCCAGTGTATGATTATTCCATAGTTTCTTCAGTCATCAGTCAACTATTCAAATAATTCAAACAGATTTTTGCTATAAAGTCTGCAGGAGTACAAGGTAAGTACTTTTTTTTCTATGTGTGTGATACTAGAAACATTGACTTAGTAAGCATAGTTTTGGGGAAACATCCTAAGACTTGCCTTTATTTTATTTATGTATAGTTTGTGGGCACTTGGCTGAGTTTGGTGCCTGATATGCTGCAGTGTTATTCATCAACAGTCAGGCTGTATACACTTTTCTACCTTCCATGTTGAAGGACTTGCAACAGCAGGTGAGGTTTATGTTGGTGTTTTCCATGCCTAGAGACAGACAGACCTTGTATATCCTCTTTCCAAGGGATGCGAGGAAGGAGAGAGTCTGAAGCCAACTAGAGTGTCTGTGGCACAAGTGAGAACCAGGAAAGTTTGGGTACCTCTGAGTATAACCTCAGGATTGAGCTGAACTGCAACAGGAGCATTGAATGACACAAACGTTGTTCGTGATGACTACAAGATAGGAAAAACACTCTCAGCTATCTTTATATCACTGTACTTTTCTGATGTCAGAAAATACACTTCTGTTTTAGTGTAAAGGTATTACGAAATACTACTGAACATAGTCAACTTGAAAATTGAACAGGAAAGTTGGTATGCATGTGGAAAAAAAGAAAGACAGGAAAATGCAGGAATAAAAAAAAAATTAATTAATTGTAACCAATAATTGTGCAAGCAATTCTCATTGTGCCAGAAATTAAACAGCTAAACAGTGATATATCACATGATATCTTGTCCCTATTGTGTTTGGAGAACCATATCTGGAACATTTCTGTTGCTTTTTTGGTTTTCTTTGTTGAGTGAAGATTTTCAGCTTGTAGGGCATGTACATCCCACCTATGTATTAGTATTAAAGCACAGCGATTATTCTGTAATTCATATTGCAGTTTATAGTTCCATTTTGGCAATTGCAGCTGTCTGGGGTAGCAATTCTGGACTTCCTAGGAAAATCAGCTCCAGGCCCTCTTGGAAGCAGACGTCCCATGCATCTCATTCAGGAGAAGATAGCCACAAAAGGTGTTTGTCTACAATTCAAATTGTAGGCCATGTCGCAAATGAAAAATTTGTCTTTAACCCAGTGGGGCAGAGGCAACTATCTGTTCAGGTCACTTTGGTCCAGGGCTGTCATGGACCTTGTCCTGGGGTGTAGTGGCAAGGGAGCAAGGGCAATATTTATTCCATGGTCCTGGGATGTGGAACATAGGGAAGGTGTGGAAGTGGGCTTCTAGTGTTTTTGAGGGAGAGCTCTTTGAGCCTTGTTTCATACTTTTGGGAGCTTGCTGAATAATTTAGTCTTAATAGGCTGTAAGGACTTCACACATGTAGGTCTTCTGCCAGCTAATAATACTTGGTACATACATTACTCTTTGCGTCTGCAAAGCACTTTACAAACATTAACTAATTAAGCCTCAGAACACTCTGGGGAGGTAAGTATAAGTAAGTTATTATTGTTACGTAAGGAAGGCTCTTGGCACTCCTCTCAGTGGAACTCTCAAGGGAAATACTAATCCTCCACACTGCAGCCCCTTCTGATCTTCAGTCCCACTTGTGAGTTACATTTACAGAGTGAATCCAGAAATGAAGCCATGCTCCCACTCCTTGCGCATCCATAAGGAAATTTTGCATATTCTGCAACTGCTTACTTGCTTCTTGCACCAACTCTCAGTGCCAGCAGAGACAGCTTTAGGGATTGCATAAGTCTTCTGTGCTTCTTCTCCTAGGTCTCTTTTCTTCATAGAATCCTGTATCTTAAAAGGCCGCAATGATCACAAGTGTAATGATGATATTTTTGGAGAAGTCAGAAAGCTTCTTGGAGAAGTCAGAAGGAAAGAAAGCAAGCTTGGGAGAAAACCCAAATAAACAATGTCTATAAGAACACGGTATGGGGAAAATTACATTCATTTATACTTAGAAAATGGAAGTTTCTACTTTAGAACCTCATCCCAGCTAGTAGTAAATATTCTGTTGATGTCAGTCATGCAGGAACAGCCTGAGCAAAATCATTAGGAATCCTTGTATTTTCTTCAATGCATGGATTTTCAGTATAGAATTTCCAAGAAAACTAGTGGAAACTGTGCCCAAATCCTGACATTCAAGTTGATTTTGTTAAGAAAACAATCCCCAAATGAAATGTCAGTGAAAGCAACATCAACCAATACTGTTTTTTTCCAGCTTCCAGAAGAACTTTTCTGCAAAACTTGGACCAGATTTTCTGAATTACACAGAGGTTTCTCATGATGCCTCATGTAGGGGTGCTGTGCAGGGAGGTCTGAAAACAGTCTCAGCTGTGACCATCTAAGACTTTGGGAAGTGCATATCAGAAGCAGAAAAGCATGCCCTGCAGGTCACATCATGAATTTCTGACAGGGGAACACTCTCTATGGCTCTGATGAAAACTGGCTGATGACTCCATTGAAAAAGCACATTCAAATCTCTGCTCAGAAGACTTCCTTGTGAGGATTTGGGGCCTTCTAGTCATAACAGTGCTGTT
This sequence comes from Setophaga petechia, assembly GCA_024362935.1. Lineage (NCBI taxonomy): Eukaryota > Metazoa > Chordata > Aves > Passeriformes > Parulidae > Setophaga > Setophaga petechia. Next base: position 24,604,837 of record JANCRA010000004.1, on the reverse strand, counting down.
AATGTACCACATAAAAGAGGAACTTTGAAACTCTGACAAGGGCAGTGAGAGAAAGCAGGATGGCAGCTGCTCTGTCAGTCACTTTCTTTTCTATGGGAACCAGCTGGCTGTTATTATCACTTATTATTTATCATTTAACTGAGACTTGTTACAAAAAAAAGAGAAAGGAAAAGAAACAACAACGCAAAAAAATACCTCCATGGCCAGAAAAAGTGGTCTGTGGAGACTTTGGAAGTTGTCTGTGGGGACTTTCTATGGTTTGATACATATTTAGGCTGATGGTTTTTCAAGACACCACTTCCTCTCCAACCACCTTAGCTGCCATATTAAAGTGATCAAGCTGACCACAGATTTACTAAAGAGAAATATGCGGTTCACTTAGTCTTTAAACCACATAAATACCAAAGAGGGATTTCTCCAATTTCCAGCATTCATCTTGAAACTACTGTTTAATATTAAATCATTAGACCACAGGCAAGTTGTTTTTTTTTGCACAACCTACAAGCAGGCACTTAAAATCTCAGTCATCTCCCACTAGAAGTGAAACAAGTATGTCCTGTGCAGTAGAGCACAACAGCAAGTTTCTAGAGAGGCTGAAGAGCCTTGAAAAGGTTATCTAGTTGCATAAAAGGATAACATGCTTGAAGACAATTTGATTTCTTCTAAATCCTTGTTTTTCAATAGCTGCTTGTGGCTACTTAAGTATGTGTTTTCAAGGCAACAAGCCTATGTGCTCTTCACCGAGGCACATATTGACTTCTGTGCTTTAACTCTGCGTATACTGTTGTCTTTGCTATTGTTTGAAGGGGATGTACATCTGCACATTTGTGTGTGTCTGTGTGCATTTATTTACCTAGGTGTTCTCTGCAGGGAAAACCAAAGATAAACATTCCTTAATAAAGACTCATACATTTGAAATTTTCTAGATGTTGAAAAAAAATATGCAAAGACCCATTTGACTGCCATTCACACTAAGCAACCAAGTAGCAGAGCACTAACATAACCATCAGCAGACACCACCCTAGGTTTTACCCCAGGCACTTCATGCATGGAGCATGCTCCTTCAAAGATAACCCCACTCCATGCTACATTCTGCCAGGCCCCTCCTTAATACTCCTCTCCATTGTGACCCCTATAAAAGACATGACAGGACTAAGCAAATGGTCAGTATGGGGTAACCACTGTGCTTTATTGTGCTTGTCTGTGTTGGCTTGCCAGAATATTCTGCTCTTCTCATCTCCTCATTACATCTACCTTCTATCTATTGTGTAATGACTTAAATCAGGCCCTGAGTAGATGCATATGGAAGGATGGGAATCAATTGCTGTGCAGTAGTGCAATATATAGCTGGACAGTATCCATGGACAGCACTGCAGGACAGCCAAATTATAACAATATGTCAGAGAATTGGAGAAACAAAGTGAGAAAAGAAGTAATAGGCCTTTTTGCTTTAGCTGAGGCCCCAAAAGTATTTGGAGCATATATCTCATTACCAGGGAGCAGCAATTAGCCACCAAGCAAGGGGTAACCCAGGTAGCCCAGATGAGCTATGAGATGAGATTTTGAGGTTCCTCCAAGGTATATTAAGGTGCATTTGGATGGTTCTGGGAGCAATACAGGAGGAAACCTTTTTCTATGCACGGTGGAATGAGATGCTGCCAGGTGCTGCTACATGCCCCAAGGTGCTGTGAGAACACCTTGAATTGCCTTACAAGCATGTGGCTCAGCAGGATTTGTCAAGGATAACCACACCAGTCAGTACAAGTTTGCCATGCATTTGTCTTAGTGGCATTTGAAAATTCTTTCAGTTGTGTTTTTTTCTGTCCTTTTCTGTCCCAAAGAACATAATGTCAGCAATCTGCCCTCATTCACCTGGACTTCAGGAAAATTAGGAAAGGAGATTCACAGAACTTTTTTTGCATTAGAAAGCATGTAATTTTTCTCCTGACAAAATATTTGTTTAAGAGCCCGGTTCAGTATGTAATCTTTCATCAACTTTTCCACGTTTGTTTCCTAGGTATAATCATGTGCAAGTTTATATCTGCTCCTGCACCTCTTCCTACACATACACCATACTTGAACATCAAATGCTTTTGCATTGTTCAACTACCAGCAAAGTCATTCTTCCTTATTCCTTGTTTTGATAAACAGAAAGCAGTTTTGTTCCTCCTCCTGCCACAGTTCAGACGAGCTTTAAGCAATTACAATTTTTGACCTTTAAGTCAAATTGTATTCTTACATGCTTGAGTATGATTTCTGTAAGTATTGCATATACATTTCTGAGAGTAGAACTTGACCAATCAACATCTTTCACCATGAGCCAACATGAGGGAAAATGAGTTTGTGTTGCAAAAGAAATTTATCTCAACACAGAGTGGGAGTATGTTACACATACACCATTGATTTTTGTGATTCAATGTTTTTGCTAAGAGGATGGTAATAATCTGCACAATTAATCTTTTTCTGAAAATCACTCTTCAAGCAAGATTTCAATATTGATGGGTGGTCTGTGGAAATATTTGGTTTTTATTGTCTTTGTTTCCCTTGGGAAGTGTGCTTCTGCCAGGACCCGTACGTTGTAGTCAGGCAGCGTGCATTCAAGGAAAGGAGGTGCAGTTCAAGCATGTGCTTGAATTTGAAGGGTTTCCAAAACCAGCTGTTTTATTCACACTCAGAGGTCATAATCTTTGAGTATTTTCTTCACATAAAAAAGGAATTTTAAACTTAAGTTTTAGGAGAAAGGAGTGTGTTTTCATGATGAACCTGATGGTGACAGGGAGAAAATAGTAGGTTGAGATGAACCCTCCAAAGTAACCAGTTAACCATGAGTGGGAGAGATGAAGGTCCTACAAAGTACCCACACTAAAGTGTGGGTCTTAGTTCCCCTTCAAGGTGAAATTCATAGGAAAAATTAGGTTTTTACAATCATTGCCTGCAAAGCCTCAACTGATATTACAGTACTTGATGTTTGTGCCAGCATGGAATCCTTTGATTTCAGTGTTGATACAGAGCTGGGGGCTGTTGCTCAGCTGTGATGATAATGATGTTCTTCCAGAACACTGCCACTGCACTTTTTTTTCAGATTTTATTCAAAGATTTCTTCTTTTTTAGAAGAGACAATATTTTAACATGGGAGAACTAAGCAAGCAGAAAACCATATTTTGACCGCATCAGGTGAATTCTTGCAAATTATCCAGTGATGTCTTTTGGACTTGCTTTGGAGAGTTAAGTCCTGGGAACTCCTCTTCATGTGTCCTCCTCTACATGCTAGGCAGCCTGAGCCCACTGTGTCAGACATCTGTAATTCCTTTCCTACCTACAGATTTTGTGTTAAATATGGAGACAAAAGTGACAGGGAAAACTGTTGGGGTAGATGAAACAAGAAAGCTTTATAAATATGATTGCTTGGCAAAAGATTTTGAGAATATAAAATATAGAAACTATAAGCGAGGTTGTAATGAAAGCAAGTTTTGCAATCCCTTAGTTACTGAACAATGTGAAAACAATGGTGTGGCTGGCTGAAGGTAATCCCCTTTTGATGAAACAATACCCTCTGCTTGCAGACAAGTCCAAGGCTCAGAGCACACCCTGCCAGCTTAGCAGAAGGGGTCCAAAGAGGAGTTTTTAGAGTTTAAAATGTAACACAGTATGGTAATGTAGTGATTCTTATAAGTTGTATGGAAATGCTATAAGATTTGTATATTGTACTAGATTAGTTAGTGAGAATCAGAATATTCTACACAAAAGATGATTTATTGTATTGAAACGAGAACTTCGACCACCCTTCCCTTCTCTTCTCCTCTCTTTCCTCTTTCCACTGCATCTTCCACTTCTTCTTACCTTACTTCCTACACTCTTCGTTCTCACCCCTTTTACTGTCTTACGTTCCACCCCTCTCTTCTCTCGGGCCTGCTCCGAGCTGTGGCTGGCAGCTCCCAGCAGGGCCCTGCACCCACGGCCTTTGCAATGAACCCCGAGTTCCACGGCCTGGCTGCAGAGATCCCTTGTCTCCCTCCGTGCCGACCGTGCAACCCCTGCACCCGTTCCGGCAGAAAACTGTTTCGATAGAAAACTGTGTATGTGAATTATGGTATTTGAGAGTTACAGTAAATTGTTATTTTAAACAAAGTAGCTCAAAACGTGGTGTGACAGAAAGGACAGGGAGATTTAAGTGCCCTCTATGAGGTGAGTAGCACACTACTCACAAAGCTAATGTCTTCTCGGTGTTATGCCAGCCAAGCTCCCTGACATTCTAAAGCCCAAGTTATTTGTAAGGTTATTATTAGAGATTTCTCACTTTCTGAAGCCAAGGGAGAAAAATAGTAACTGAGGTAAATGTTGCAAGGCCCCAGACTGTGTTTTTGTTTGTGATTTATGATTCAGATGTAGACATCCTGTTCTGGTAGAAATAGCCTTGCTGGTGTGTTTGACACCGTGTTTCAAAAGAAAGTGGAAACAAGAAAGGGGTAGTTGAGTTTCTGAGGACTGAAAAACAAATCAGCCTGTCTGTTGTGTGAGGCACTCTCCTGTTCCCCTGAGGAGAAAGCTCTGAGTGGATTTTGGCTCCTGCAATGACAATGATGTTATGTTTCATGCTTCTTACTGCACATTAAATAACATTATGTTATTTACATAACACCCAAATTGTCTTTGGGTAGGAATACAAAAGTGGAGAAAATGCCTTTAATTAGAAAAAACTCCTACTGTTCATTGTAGAATGGACAATGAATGCAAGCAGTATAACTACTCTCATTGCTACTCCCACCTGTTATCGTTTATATATTAGTTCATTTGATTTCCACCTTTTTGTTCTCTATAATGGAGCTTTAAGCCTGTTTTGGCCTTTTTATTTATATACTAGTTACCCCCTGCGAATATGAAAAAAAAAATTATTTAAACCAGATATAAAAGTTTCTGATCTTCACTCAGCCTTCCAGCGGCATGAGTCAAGTGAGCAGACCAGAGGTGATAACAAAGAACAATATCTGATAGCAGTCACAGAAATCCTGTAAGATGATGGAGAGTTATACAGCTCATTTTTGGCATACTCGTTTTCTATAAATACACTGAAGTGGGGTAGGAGTTTTTTAGGGCAGACTGTTTATCTGTGCTGAAAGGGAAAACTGGAAGGTTGAAAATCAGCTTGGGTAGTGACAAAAATATTCAACTGTATTATTTAACACTTTATTAAATTCGTTGCAATTCTAATCACTTCTGATGACACTAGATAACATCTTGAATGAACTATGAACTCTGATACACAGTTTAAACACCAGCTGTATGATGTCCAAAGGATGGAGACGATTTTTTCATGTCTGAATTCCTGCTATGCAGTGTAGCTTGCAATGAACCTGAAATAACAGAACTACAAAGAGAAAAACATTGCTATGGCAACAAACTATTTCTAATTTAAGTGAGCTTGGTGTAAGAAAAGAAGCAGTAGTGTGATTTAAACAGAAACAGACTTTGCAAAATAAGAAATGCAATAATTAATTAAAAATGAAACATTTATTTAGCCCTCTACCTGTAATAATTTAGCATATCCATGTGTAACTCTCTTTTCTCTGGTATTTTCTGAACTTACAGAAATATAGAACAACATTTTATAGCTTTAGAAACTAAGACACGAGTTAATTGAGTCCATCCTGGGAGTCCCTAATAAAATTAAGTACAGAATATGCATGATTCAGGATGTGAGGTCAAGATTAGCTGGTGCTGGGCACCAAATTAGGAGCCTAAATCAGGAGTCGTTTTTGCCAGAACCTATCTCCACATTCAGCAAAGTCCAGTAGAGTAGTGTGCCCATTACATCTTTGGCTGAATTGTCAAGTCATGTTCTCTCTGATTTTCAAGGAGCACAACAGAACTGATTTCCTGGTCACCTCTCTCAGTCAGAAGAGGAACCAAGATCAAAGACCTCAATTCACTCCGGTGGTTGATAGCAACTATAAAACTGTATTCCAATGCAAATTAATGCCACTCCTTTGCCATCCTCCAAGCTGCAATGATGATTTTCCTGACTTCAGGTTAACTAAAAGCAACAATATCTGCTTTTTCTACAGCCTTGTTCTGAGATAATGCTTTGGTGAAAGGATAAAATTAAGAATCTTCATCTGATAAACAAGAACTTTCTTTTTGCTGGTATAGTGGAAGAAGATGGAAACAAACTCTTTTCTCTTCCCAGCCTCTTTACAGGCAGATGGCTTGGCTGCTCTGTTGGGGTTTTTTTGTGGTTACATTTTTTTATCATTTGTTTATAGCTTTTTCCAAAAGATAGACCATTCTCTTAGAAAAATACATTGATAAAAGCATTTTGTAATTCTATGTAATGCTTTGTCTTCCTTATGATTATCTCAGTCACTTTTTGGGAACCCTCAGAAACAAGTCTGTAGGGCCTGTGTGTTGCAATGTACTGACTTGTCAAGGAGACATGGTATGCTCTGTATAAAGAAATGATGCTGCCTGCACTGCCTGAAGGAATGGACTCTGCTGCCTCTAGCCCTGCTGGAGACAGGGGAAAGTTTTGGGAAAGTGCATTTGGGACATGTAGGTGATCCTCATCTTGAATTCATTGCCTCTTGGTGATCAAAGGTCTAAAATGGCTGAGCAAGCAATGGATGACACATTTTCATCTCTACTTAGCCACTTCAAAAGCTTCTGCTTTGCCATTAAGGCAAACCAGATGATGCAAGGAGTTACTTTGGATTGAAAGAAAAGGGACAACTTGGTTGGCCAATCAATTTCAAATAGGCTCTGCAGTAAATAAATGGCAACTTGTTTATTTTCTGCTGCCACAAAACACTATTTGATTTGACTGCAGGGAAGCAGTGGCTTTTTCTGTAGTATCTGGTTACATTCTTTCAATTGAAGATAACCGGGAGAAAGTAGAATCTTGAAAAATGTTGAAATATTATGATTTCTTCATGTTAAAATTGAACATATTTAATACTAAAAGGTTAAATGGCATTTGAAATCCGAGTGATTCAAACTTGCAGAATAAGGCCTAATCTTTGGTTGTTTTGCTTCTGCAGAATAAAATTATGTCTGTAGTCAATATGGTTTTTTTGAAGTATATTTACAGAGCTTTTTTGGTATAACTGTCTTCATTAACTTTCTCACTATATTTTGGACTTAGGTTTGGTGGGTTTGTTTGCTTTTTTAGGAGAATCTACTTGCAGTAATTTTGTTTGCCTCACAGCTGGACACTCCAAGAAGTTGTAATTACTGTGTGACTCCTTTAACAGACTTTCTTAACTAAATACACAGTTTTGAAACAATCAAGTTTTTTATGCAGAGTATTTAATTTATGTAATATCATCAATTTTTGGAGTTAGAAGGGACTAGCTGTTCCCTGATCAGATCTTTTCTAATTATCCTAAAATTTCATTCAGTCATTCCTTCATTATGCCCAATTATGCTTAATGGGTAAAGGTGGAATGAACCCTTTTAAACAGATACCAAATCTTGATAAAAAGAGATTGTTGCGAGGTCATCTAAAACATATTCCAAAGTTCCCAGTATACAGGTTTTGGCCATTAATACAAACTTGGATTTTTAATTGTTGGATATAAATTCTTCATTTGTCTTTAGGTAGTGGACTTGTTTCCCAGTACCATTTGCAGTATCTTTAGCAATGTCTTTCCTGTTATTTATAATTTCTCAAAACTCTGAGCCATTATGCACTTATCTGCTGCATCTTCATTCTTCCCACATCTCCATGGATTGATGACTTTCAGACAACACAAAAAAAAAGAAAATTCTTTGCAAGGTTCTTTAATGGCAGATCTCAGATTTACTGTGAATTGTGACTCATTAATTAAAGAGATGCTGCATTAATGCATTCTGTTTGCATAGGGTAGAATTTTGAGGAATGTCTGGCTTCACAGGAAGTTATCCTGACTGTCTTTATTAACCAGATGCCTTTATTAGTCAGAGGTGTTCTAAGTTTATTGGAATCACCTGTTTGCTCCATAATCATCTTGAATTACATTTATTTTCGAGGCCTTGAAGACTGTAAAATAAATAATATCTTTTAATGTTTCTGCTTTCATGAGAGGAAGACAGCAAAAGAAGCACATTTTAGAAGAAACACAAGACTTATTTCTTTTAAAGGATTTGATGTTGATGGTATTAAGTGGAGATTTTCAGGGTCCAGTATACTGGCTCTATTCTGGATAGACTGGCATTGTTTGGAAATAATTACATTTCTGTACGATATATTTCGTATACTTGCCTTGAAGAAAGATATGGACTTGAAATGCACACAGGAACCCTAGAGAAAAAACAGTTTACTGTAAAACATCTCCCACCACAGGTGGTTTCAAGCTGAAATATATCACAATGTATTTGTATTGCTCCCACTGATGGTAATTTTTAATGCACTTCTCATGTTATAGAAATCTTTTAAAAACAAGCTTTATTTGAGAGGAACATTCTTAAACTGAGGGGAATGGATGATAGGAATGTTGACTATTACAAAGAGAAACATTTAAGACACTCAAGGAATTTATGAATTACAAAGAAAAATTGTCAGTTAGAAGTCCTGTATTATGCTGACATCCCTGAAATTATAGCCGAAATTTTCTTATTTATTCTATTATCTAAGAGTTTTAGTAGGATATGTGGCTTGCATAAAGGTTCTCCCTCTATCATTTTGCCTTAGGAGTGAAAAAAATGAAATATTTTCATTTGTTAGTTATAGGAGTTGGGCAAGACTATGAGTGGAAGATGACCCTTGAACTGTTTTTTCTGGTGTCTATCTCTAAATTCATGTCCTGTCTTCCAAACCAATAAACAGCTATCTCTCTCTCAGACTGGGAGTAAAGGTAATGGACAGCACATCCTTCTTTGTCTGGGATCTAGGTCTAATCCAGGTCTGTCTTCTTCTGCAAAAGCAAATTCTGTGATTAAATGTTGGGGACGCAGTCTTCAAACCACGTGGGTCAGGCCTTCTTTAAGACAGTGAAGGGCCTTGAAGAGGCAGCATAGGACATAGAAGGCTGATAATAATTAATGTAGGGATGACAGACAAAGTAGGAAGGAATCTCATTGGGGTGAATAGCACCTTCCATTGCAAACTCACATCCATGTTTCTAGCTCATACTTCTTTTCTTTATAAAAGAACTGGTAAATGACATGGCTAACACACATAAAAGGGTACATTGTGTTGTCTAGGAGGAAAAGGAATTGTGAGAAATAGTCCCTGTGTGGTTTCAACATTCAGCATTCCATCGCACTCAGAGTGCTCAAATATCAGCAGAGGTCACCTGGCCTGACAGCTGCACTCAATAAGAAGATTTTCTCCAACACTACAGGTAAAGACCCCTACATATTACTATATGCTTCTCCTTAGGATTCTTTTCCATGTCGTTGTTGAACACTCATCACATTGTGAAAGACACATCAGAGATACTGTAATGTTCAGCAAAAATCAAAGGTTTATACTAGCTTATTCGCCTATACTTAGCAAAATATGATTTGAAAATTGTCCCTGAAAACTCCATCTGAGAATTTTTGTGAATTCAAAGATATTTTGATTGCCTGGTGATTTAATACACCTGTGGGAATGAGTAGAGTCTTTATGGAAGTTCATCTGCCATGGTCTGTTTGGAAAACACTAGTGGCATATTTATATATTTTTTGTTTCCAGCATTCCATTTCCGCTATCTCAAATTCTCAAATTACTTAGCTCAAATTCAGCAAAATAGCCTATCTAACCAGCACAATACTCGTAATTCCATCATTTGATCTACCATTTCTTATGACAGTTGACTTTCCTGGAAAAGCAGTATCTGTGATAATATCTCTGGACTTTGTTCTTTAGCTCAGACCTCTGTCTTGTTCTCTTTAGAGCAGATGATTAGAATCACTTCCACTTAAATCACTCTAAAGAGCCACATGACCTAGTCCTTAAAACCCAACCATGTTTGACCCTCAAGTGTGATGTGGCATGGTAATTTGTTCCTCCATTCAGGAAGTCACGGGTAATATAGTTGTCCAAGAAGCCATTTTAAAATAGACATCCAATTTTAAGCAGGGGGAAGAATTCTAAAGAGATTTTTAAAATTACAAAAGATGTCACTTTGATGAGTACTTGATTAGGCACTAAATTTTCAAGTGTTTTTTCAAGTCTGGGGTCATCTTACTGTACTGTTAGCCTCCTTATTCTCTTTATGGGACTTGATTTAAATCTAACTGAAATTTTGTCTTTATATGCTTGGACTTGTAACTAAACTTGTTGAGCACAGCAGCGAGTTGCAATAAAAGCACCAAATTGAAGAGCTCTTTTAGTGTGCCTGAAATGTCTGCTAGGGAATGTTTCAATCCTCACTCTTTCTGGTCACATTCCCTGACAATCCAGTTATTGAATTAAATCACTTTATGAATACATATTCATGGATCAAACCACTCAATAACTAATCCAACTTATAATATTCCTAAATTACTTCAATCAAGTCCAAATCTGTTACATAGATGATTTCCACCTCTGACGTATTTTGTCTAATGTGTATGATTTTGAAAAGGATCATTTGCCTTCTATTACAATACATCACATTAAATCATCTTGATGTGCTCATTAAATGAAGATGATACATATTATGTGGAATTGCCTCGGATTGCTCACTCATTGAAGGTATCTGTCTCACACAAGGAAATGCATATACACACAGGCAGCCATGGGAACTTCATCTTGTGGCAAGTCTTCTACAGGGAAGGAGGCAAATATAGCATGGTGCCATCTGTGGTTATGTGTGTCATGCTTCTGTCACTCACGAAAAATATGGTATCACAAACCTCTGTGAAGAGTCACGTGTGCTAGGAGTCCCAGTCAGGAGATTAGTTCTCAGGCTGTTTGTTAAACCACCTCTTATGAAATAACACTCATCAGATGTTGCACCTGAGATGATAGAAGAAGTAAATCCTGGAGTAATTAAAATCAATGGCAAAATTCTCATAAACCTTGAAGAGGCCAGGATTTCACAGGAGGGATTTTAATTTGCCAGAGAACATTAGTGCTTACAAAATCACTTCTGGGTATATCTGTTCAGGCTGTTTCTACCCTAAGATATTTCCTGCATTTTGATATAAAATTAGCAATTAGAAAACCTGAGTAGATTAGAGGATGAAGGAGCATTTAGTATAATAACTGCCTAAATATTTTGTGTTCCAAATGTGAAAATTGCTCATTGAAGGACTTCTGAAAATCTTAAATTTTTTACTGTTGCCATTCAATGACTGATCACACATTAAATAATTTTTTAGAAGAGCACAACAATTTAAAAATTGAAGATAAGAATGTACTGGAAGGGAAATATTCAGAAGAACGGGTAGCTAGAGCACCTCACCATCACACAGATCAAGTGAAGCAGGTAAAATTATTGCTTGGGGGTGGAAAAATATGAAGAATGAGAGAAAATAGGAAGTCTGAACGCAGAGAAAGTGAAAGTCAGCTGAGTCAGAAGGTGCTGTCTTGCCTGGATACATCTCCAGCTCTATGAATCAGCAACAAAGATGTTTGTGCCTTGGTGGATGCCAAAAACCCCATGGTTCCTATGGTCATCCATTACTAACACTTTGGGTGAGCCATTTTATGCAAATACAAGAGGCTTTCGGGAAAAGAATGCAAATTAAGACATTTAATAATGTCTTAACAAGAAGAATGTAAGTAAAAACATAGAAGCAAAAAGGAAAACAGTAGAAAATCCTACTGATGCGGCACATGCCTCAGTTATTGCTGCCCATTTCCTTGTATGTAGCTGTGTAAAGTCTTCTGTTTAAAATGCTGTTACTGTGTTATTGATTTACTAGATATGTTTTAAAAAGCATTTAGGATAGGGCAATTAGTTACTGCTTAATGTGGAATGTCAGAGCTATCGACCCAACTAATTGATCAATTGGTTCATTATTTCCTTCACATGGTTCAATGTGGACCTAGTCCAAAAGAACAAAGGAAAGAAAAGTTAGTTGGATTTTGTGGTATGTATTATGCAACAGAAAATTAAGGAAAGATGTTTTCATGTTGAAAGAGTTTGGGGATAAAAGCAATTTTCCAGTACTTGCTATTTTGCTGAAACAACCACTCAAAGGAGAATTTCACTGCAGGGCAACAGAACAAATTAAAATATAGAGCTGTGTACTTAGTGAAGTGTATTTATTGCAAATAAGACAAAGCCTACATCTTTAACTATGTGTTATGAGAACATATTGATGTATTGTTAATTGCTTCATTCTGAAGTAAAACATAGAATAATAATTATTAAATTAAAGAATCAGTTTTGATTCAGAAGCCCAAAATGGTGGAATTCAACAGGAACTAACAAAAGTTTGGGAAAAGTATCTATGAGAGAAAAAAAGGGATATGATTCTGGAAACTCTTTTGGCCTCTCCATTTCTGAAATGAAGGGCTCCTTCTTCAGTCACAGGAATAGATGGCCAACGCCAACCTGACGTGCCATCTCACAGGGCCACTGATACACAGAGGTAGGGAAGGATGTCTGAAGATTGTAGGGTCCAAATACCCGTTGAAGCAGAGTCAGCAACAGTAGGCTGCTCAAAATCACCTCCAGTTCAAAATCCAAAATCCAATTTGGATTTTGTCAAGGATGGAGCCTTAACAACCTTTCTGGTCAAATTATTCCCACTTTTTTACTTGCCTCCCCTTGTATCAGCCTCCAGGAGAGAGGTTTTACAGGTAGCTCACTGCTGCATTTCTCCCCCGTTGTAAACTACAAATGCAGCTGAAACATCCTGGGACCTCTCTTTGCAGTGCAGAAACTATTTGGTCTTCTGCTGTACTGATGTAGCTGGGACATACTAAAATTCCTAAATCCAGGAATTTTTCAGCTGGATCTCGCTTTCAGTCCCAGTCTCCATTTAAAATCAAACAAACAAACAAATAAAAGATAAACAAACTTCACAAAATCACAAATCCCCATTGTTCTGAAAAAATATGCTGCACAGTTTCTCACTGGGCCACGTTGCTTTCTGCACATGTTGACAGATTAAGGGAATAACCACAACAACCATTGTGGGTCCCAGGGTCCTTTTTTTCTGAAGTTTTGTTCTTCCCAAAACATTAGAGGTAGGCAGATGTTTTATTAGAAGGCCAAACAAAATACCATAGAAAATTATTAATTAAATAATGATGAATATAGTTCACGAACTGTAACTCATTAATAACAATTACAGCAAATTCTAACTAAAAACATTCTACAAACAATCACTTAAATCTGTAGCACAGGAGGCAATTCAAAGAAGCTGAAACTACAACAACATATTTAAACAGCTGGAGGAAACACAGGAGGTGCCAAAGATTGTTCTGTTAACTGAATGCTGTACTGGAATAAAAATTAATATAAAGGGATGAGAAAAACCCAGGTTAGATGCATGGTATTAAATTTAATGTTGAGGAGTTAATTCTGTTTTCATTTTACTGATGGAAAAGTGATGGGGCCAATGGTTTTTGTCCATTGCAAGTACATTTAAGGCGGGGATAAATGTAGGGCAGACAAAGAAAGGCTAGAAAATCTGGGTAATTTAAAGATGCTCAAGGTAAAGAGGCCTCTAAAATTCAACCCAAAGAACTTCAAGTGAGGCCAAAAGATTTTCTGAACTGTTAGTTATCAACTTCAAGAATTTGTGAAGCATAGATAAAATCTCTAAGGACAAGAGAAGGTCAAATGTTGTACCTACTATTGTTAGAAGTACAACACTATGACTTGGGGAAGTAGAAACTCATCAGAATAACTTTAATACGTGGAAGATGCTAAAACATGATTGCACAGTCAATTCATTAGCCCCTAGAGGAGAATGAGATAAAATACTTCCAAAATTGATTTGTTAAGAACATATCCTATCAGACTAACCTTTGAGGAGGTAACTAGCCAAACAAATAAAGAACAGTAAAATTTTATTTATGAATTTTATGTATTTTTAAAATAATTTTATATATTTTTAAGACTTTTACATGGTTTTGGGTGTGATGTGCTTTTTAGTAAGTAGACTGTAGTACAGAAGATATCAGCACATTTGGCACAGCTGTTTGTTCTATAACAAAAAGACTTATGAATAAAAAAGGAGAAAATAATATTAATTAATATTAGTCATTTTCCAGCTTACTCTAGGGAACCTTAAATGTCTCTGCAGAGCTTGCTTCATTCACCATTTTCATTAGTGGCTTGGATTAAAGAATACTCCTAGAACTCATGGATGATACTGAGCCAGGATGAATGATAGTGAAGAATCAGTGATAAACTTTCTTCATATACTGGACCAATGGTCTGAAATTAAAGATGTAAACCAAAGGAAAAAGAGTGTGAAGTATTTTGACCAGCAGGAAGTGTAGAATGAAGAGACTAAGAAGCAAGCTGCAATACCCCAGGAAAGAGATTATGAGTTACAGCTGATGTCAAACTCAACCTGAGTCAGCACTTTGATGTTGCTGGGAGAAAAGGGCAAGTCACATTTTGCAATATTCTGGCAGAAGGTCTTGTGTGAGATGTTGGAAGGAACTACTGCTTTCTGTGCATCATCTGGTAGATCTCAGCTAGATAAACGCATTTCATTTAAGGCATAATTTCCTGGAAATTTATGAAAGGATTTAAGAGATATTAGAGGAGACAAATGAGAACATGACAAGGCCTGCAAGATATTAACACTGTGCAAAAGTTGGAGCGGCTGTTATTTTCTTAGGCTGAAAAAATGTAACTGAAGAAGAACCTGGTAGAGATGTTCCACAATGTCAATGTTTGTTAAAAATATTTGTTCACTACCCATTGGTTTTACTTGAAACAAAGAGAATTTTGCTTCTTTGAAGAATGGTTCCTGAGAAGCAATTCGAACTATAAGAGATAGAGGGAAACACAGAGCATCTTAGCAGTCAGAGTTGCCTTCGTGGAAGATACTTAGCAACTGCTGTCTGTGATGGCCCAGGCCATAGCCCAGGGAAAATGGAATCCAAGAAGTCAGTCACTTATTCCCCAAGGGCTGCTATGGGTGTTCTATTTTTGAAAAGGAACAAATAAAAAAATTCCATTTCACACTGTATCTGAGCCTAGTGAAGCCCCACAACTTCTGCTGGCAGAAGCCGATGCTGGGGAGATCAGAGAGCTTCCTGGGAATATGGTAGGTAGCCACAGGCAGGGAAAACATTGAACACAGCAAGACCAGGCATCAATCACATTTGCTGTTTCCACAGCCTCTCCCTGCCATGCCCATCCTACAGATCCTTTAACCACCAGATAAAATTTATCAGATTAGTAAATAAAAATAATAAAATTCTTTATAATTTAAATTACAAAGGCTTTTATAATTTCAATTCTTTTTTATAAAGATAAAAAATATCAAAGGATAGCATTTTGATAATTGTATTCAGCTTCTCTTTTGTCATCTGTCATATAAATACATCTCAATGGCCAAATCAGAAGAAGCAGGAGTAACTCTGAATGCTATATAGTATGGTATAATGTGATATAGGGAGAGTATACTCCTCATGGTGCTGAGAGCAGAGATTTTACCAAGCAATTTAGCTACAGCTGCAGCTTCTCCAGCTGAATACTGAATGATGGAAGAAGCCTGTGTGCTCAGAAAATGTGGCATGTTTTCAATACTAGGTGATTGCCTGGCAAGACGTGCATTCCACCCACAACATACTTTTCCCTGTGCACTTGTAGGGTGCACTTCTTCAGTTAATTGCACACCTGCTTATACAATACAGAAAAGGAAGTAAAAAATACATCTTGATTCATTTTAAATTAATAAGTTGTTTTATTGAAGTTGCCCACAATATTTTCTTTGATTTTTCAAGACATTTGAAGGAATAGCTATATACATGAGAGAAATATTTGAAGATTAGTTTCTCTGTGTTTCACGCATCAAATGTGAAGGTATTAAGAAGGTAAGAGAAAAGAGCATGCTAGAATGATGTATCTCAGAACTAATGAAAATGAACAATGCTCTCCAGTTACAGTTTCATCTCCTTTTGTATAGACAGTTATGATATTAAGAATCATTCATCACTCATCATGTTTCTCCAGCATTAAAATGAAGATGACTGCGATAATTTTTGCCATTTCCTACTGGAGTAAAGTAAAGATACATGTTAATAATGCTACCAATGGAAAAGTAACCCATTTAGCTGAGTGCTGTTTTAAGAGATTATATTCACAACTTCTTCCATTTCACACAAATTAAACCAGTAATGATCCTTGATGGATGATCAAGTATCTGCTGTATTCTGCCATTTGTAGATTGCAGCCTGGCTTTAAAATGTTTTGTCAGTGATTTTCACTTTCTGTACCCTGAACTGATAAAAATGTTGATAAATACTAACCTATTTCACACTGAGACTGAATTTCTAAGAATATAAAACTAAGGAACAACCCCTTAGTTCAGTGGAGGCCACAAATCCCAAAGATGCGATACACTAGCCAAGGTAATTATGCCTAGCAGTTCACAACATGGTTATTTGGGTTATCGGCTTTGTAAAAACCAGTTCCAGATTTTAGTAGAAGAATAGGAAGTTTCTGCTGCTATGCTTATTTTTCCAGCTCTGACACCAGGTGTGCTGTGATTCATTGCATCTTGGTAAGACCCCAGAGAGCAGAGGGAGAATAAGTGCAAAGGGTCCTTTGTTTTGTTTCAGGTCACTGGAGAACTGCAACAAAATTTGATTTTAAAAGATGAACCAAACAGAATCCAAAGCAACCAGAACAACAGATCTGTGAAAGACCAAAGGGGTGCTACGACATCCTACCTTAAGGGGAAGTACTATGGTTCAAATTTAGCCCTGGGAGCATAAAATTGGCAGTGCCTCCTACTCTGTGCCTCTCAGGCCTCTGTGCCTCTGTGCCTCTCTCTGTGCCTCTCAGGCACAGAGAGACATATTTGTGTCTCTCAGGATGCATTTTTTCCAAGTTCCCCTCTGTCATGCTACTTTGAGCCATCAGCCCACGCTGGACTCCCAGCACACACAGGCTTTGAGGCCCATGCAAGACTGCAGTCTGCAGTAGGACTCTTACAGTGGAGTCTTCTCCAGCACCTCAACACTTCTGATGTTTCTTGAGTTGGGAGGATGACCTGTCTTGTTCATCAAAGGGCTGTGGACTGTTATGCTGGGACTAACAAGCAAAGTTTTGAGTAACTTAAGAGATTTAAACCAGCTACTTTGTTTTTGTGACATTACAAGTCTAAATGTTCCGTCTTCCCTCCTTTAATGGAAGAGTATTGAAAAAAATCAGTTATTTTGATAAGCAAATAAGTGTGACATGATACTTGGGTCTTTCCTTGCTTTCCATGTCAGCTGTAGACTTATGCACTGTTTGGAAATGGTTTAAAGAAACAATTCACAGCTATTCTAATGGCTGACTGTTTGTACTGCAATGAGGGGGTCACCACTGCTGGTCTCCTTATTGCCTGTGGGAAATTGGAGTGATCATAGTAAGTATAAAAATGTCTCCATGCTGACATTGTTTGGTCTTTTTGTGTTTCTCTTATATTCCACAACAGCTGAAATGTTAAGATCTATTTCAGGATATTAAATGAAACAAATAATACAATTTCATCACCCAGTCACCTTTGAGTGTACCACATTACCTAATAAGCAAGAAGATAGGATTAGAGCAGTGGATTTATGTAACTGCAATAAGGCATAATAATATCTGAGGAGACACGGAAAGGGGGAAATTAATTCAGATACAATATATTAATAGGGACTAGGGATTCATAAAATCAGAACCAGATCACTATGAAGAGACTCAAACCACAGTGATACAGTGGAAACCTAATTCATTAACTTCTGGCTGAAATTCACATATCCTCCAGAAAGGTGAGGGTTGAAAGATTTCTATGCTTGTATCAGGAGAGCTGAGAATGAGATAATTTGGGGCAGAAGGGAAAGCGTTGCTTATATATTAGACTCAGCCTCTGGGATATGTCTCTGTTTTTCTTCATACATGTGCAACAGATTCAAATATCTGTGGTGTGGGAGTCTGCAGAATGAACCCTTCAGGCTCTGGGATGCTCTCCTCCTACAAAATTTCCATGCATGATTGTTCACCTTCCACTGACACCAGGTAGGTGATGAAATACAGGCCAGGGATTGTCCCTGCCAGTCCAGGGGTCAGTGGGGCTTATGACCATTTCTTTAGACACACCACTGAAATTATCCTGGCAAAGTTTTGGGGGAAAAAAAGAAGAAATTGTTCTGTCCCCCCATTTGTGTATCAGAGGAATATAAACTAGTAGCATACAGAGGTCCCACCAATATCTAGATTTTCATGCTGAAGACTGTTGCAGTGGGAAGACAGTTGAGAAAAATCCAAAGCACATGGGGAAAGTAATTTGAGCACTTGTAGAAATGCTAAGGGAAGTCCATGCCAACAGCTGTCGTTTTATATCTTTGCCAGCGACACACAGTGGGATTCACTGCATCTTCAGCAAGTTTGATGTGTGGTGTGGTTGACACACTGGAGGGAAGAGATGCCATCCAGTGGGACCTTGACAGGCTTGAGAGTTGGGTCTGTGCAAATCTCATGAAGTTCAGCAAGGCCAAGTGCAGAATCCTGCAGCAGGGTTAGGGAAATCCCAAGCACAGGCTGGGGAGAGAATGGATCGAGACTAGCCTTGAAGAGAACTATTTAGGGATAAAAAGCTCAATATGACCCAGCAATGCACACTTGCATCCCTGAAAGCCAATTGTGCCCTGGACTGCACCCGAAGTAGAGTGGCAGGAGGGTGGGGGGGGGGGATTCTGCACTTCTGGTCTGCTCTGCTGAGACCCCATTGAAACACTTAATCCAGCTCTGGGGTCCCAACATAAGTAATACACAGACCTGTTGGTGCTAGTCTAGAGGAGGCCTCTGAGCTTTATCGGAGGTCTGGAGCACCTCTTCTATGAAGACAGGCTGAGAGAGTTGGGATTGTTCCACCTGGAGGAGAAAGCTCTGGGAAGACCTTAGAAGGGCCTTTCAGTATGTAAGGAGGGCTTGCAAGAAAGCTGGAGAGGGACTTCTCACATGGGCATGTAGTGACATGACATGAGGAAATGACCTTACGCTGATGTTTGGAGCAGATATTAGGAAGTAGCTCTAAGAACTGTGAGGGTGGTGAGGCACTGGAACAGATTACCCAGAGAGGCTGGAGACTTCCCACCCCTGGAAATGTTCAAGACCAGTCTGGACTGAGGCTCTGAGACACCTGATCTAGTGGGAGGTATCCCTGTCCATGGCAGGGGAGTTGGAACTACATGATCTTTAAGGTGCTATCCAACCCAAACCATCCTATGACTCTATGACTCCTTTCCCCATGCTCACCTGAGCATCAGGCTGTGATCCCTACAAGCCCTCAAAGCCCCTCTAAGCTCTTGACTACAGCAAGCCCTACACTTGGAGCTGCTTGCAGCAAAACTAGGTAGGAGAAGCATTTTTAAAGACATTTCTCAATTTCAGAGCTATATATAGTGCACCAGCAGCTTGTGTGCAAAAGCAGATTGGAAGAGAAGGGAACAGAAAAGAAGTCAAGGGAAGGCAACTTGAAAATCAATAGTGAGTGTTAATTCTTTTGGTGTGAAAATTTGTGTATGGGTGCAATCTATCTGTTTATGTGTACAGGGATAATTGCACCCCTTTTCCTTATACAATCTTAATTTTTAAAAATCAGAATTGAACTCTTTACATTTTCTGCCCAAAATAGCTAGCTGAGAGAAAGAAAAAAAAATTTCTGAATTTTCTGAAGGCACCATTCTAATTCCTTATCTGTTGTAGTAGAAATTTCATTTATTTGGATATAAAAAAGTGGGGATGTCTTCTACCTGAAGATAATATTGCTTCAAGCTGTGAATAGAAATTTCCATATACACTTTTCTGTAAATCACAGCACTATATAAGAGATATGTAAATTATTTAAGTTTCTTTTGTGTAGCTGCATAAAATAATTTACTCAATGTCTGAAACTGGATGGAAGTTTTGCTACTGACTCCAACAGAAAAAATATTTTAGCCAGTGATTCTTTTCATTTATTCATTAGGCCTAAGTTTTTTAATAAAAGCAAGGATTGAAATGTTTTGAGATTTACTGCAGTCCTACCATGTATAAATAAATTTTGAAATCAGTTATTGTATGTCAAATAGCCAAGAACCATTTCCTTCTATAAGATTTAACATATGTGAATGTAACATACATAAGTAACATATTGTATGTGTTGATATATGACATTTGACCAGCATCTTTCTTGTAACTTCACCTTCCTTTTCAGAAGGTGCAGTAAGTTAGTTTGCTTCCATTACCCTAATTTGTACCATTCATCTTTAAATATATTTGAATCTGGAAAATGGCAGACAATAAGAAGTGTATGTCAATTGGCATCAGTAGAGGAATTTTCTCTTAAGTAATGAGACAGGACAGATGGTCAAGATGTGTCTATATATACAGGTTGTGTCTTTTGTATGTACATATATGTATGTACATGGACACAGATACACATAAAGTTAAGGCATGTCAAGGTAAAATACCTCTTGTAAAAAAAACTCTTGACGCATAGAGGGAACATCAATGATAAGGGGAAAAAAAAGCCAGATGCTTGAAATTCAGGTGAAAAGATCATACATTATTTTCACAGTTACCCCATTAGATTTTGCTGCAAGGTCAGTTGCTCCTCTCTCTCTGCCTGTCTGCCCAAACTCTGAGGTCTTCAATGATCTTGGTTTGAGTGCTCAGGTGTCACCCCACATTTTGTGATACCAAATGAAACTACCAGTTCTTCATCTCACTTCAGGAAGGCTGCTATTTTTACACTAATATCTCCGTGAGAAATCTCATGGAGAAACCAACAGGGAGCACTACACTATTTTGAGGAAGATGTAACTACCTGGTTGTTTTGAAATAAAAACCATTCCTTTAAAAAAAAAGTATCTGTCAAATAAAGTTGATTAATTTCCTGTGAGCAGGAAACCTTGGCGAAAAGGGATACATTCCATTTAGAAAAGATACTATTTTATTTACGAAACAAACTGATTCTGGAAGGATCAACAGATCAGTGCCCTGAATCCATCTTGCCACACTACTTTAAAAACCACACATTATTTCAGAAAACATATGGTATTACTTCCTCCAGCTTTAAGTCCAACAACCCACCACGGAGGGGAAAGCTGCTTTTCTGGACATAGTATTTTCTAAGCAAATGTCAGCCTTCATGTTTGTCAGTAAAATCCTATGCTGCTTTTGGGGACATGTTGACTTAAAGGCAGACCAGGTCCTGTCTATACGGAGTAAAACTGTATATCTGACTCCCCCTAAGACTTTAGGTAGATGTGATTCTGACATTTGCATGAATGTGTTATATTCTGATAGTCCCTATAAAAATCTTTCTGGGAGATATATCTGTGGTTTAGTGCCAGTGAGGTGGCTTGTGTTAGTGCCAGTCTTGAGAAAGGTAGGACACACAACAGAAAATACAGATGTTGTCTGCACTTCTTTATTATCAACAAAGAAGATCAGGGCAGGACTACAACAAGGCTTTGGAGCAAAAATAATTTATGTAAGCCCCTGGATTGTGTTTCACATAAACCCTTTATTTTTTCCTTCTTTCTTTACCTTAAATGAACATGACCAAATTAACAAAATCTGTGTGGGAGCTTACATTTCAGCCAGAATCCTCAGGCAGTACTAAATCTGGCTCTCTGCTTATGCTGAAGGCAGATGTGTTCCCCTTGTCTCTAAACTCTTGTAGTTGAAAATGTAAATGAGAACCCAAATTGGGTGTCCAGGCCCATCTGCTCCATTTTACCTCTGACTATTGCTTATCTAAATTAAATTTTCAACCCCCAGTGAGAAATACTCTCTCAAGGATGCAGCAGAGTGTCTGAAGTTGGGGCAAGACTCACAGCGAAGACCCTCCACTTCTTGCCACACCCACAGTGTCTCTGACCCTGTGCAGAGGAAATGCGGGCAGAGGAGCATTCCTACCAAATCACAGACCTTGTTCAACAGCAGAAGCAAAAAACAAACTATGCAGAAGGCTGTTTTCAGTTCAGGACCTGACAAGTTTAACTGTTGAACTCTGTTCCCCTGTAGGTCCAAAGTCCTCACTTATAATATTTTCTCCCTACATTGCTGCAGTGAACAGTTCAGGTAATGTTACACTTTTCAGTGCATGACCTTCTGAATTTGTTAACTTGTCATTTTAATTACTCTGACTACCGATGTGTGGGAGAGCTGCTGCAATGACCTCTGTTCTACCCCCATGCTTACTCAATCACCAAAACACATGTAAATCATTAGGGCTTGACTATTAAATTACAAGAACTATGATCTGTCAGTTAGGACATTTTCTTTCTTTTATTTTTTTTCCCTTTTTCCACTCTGCTCTTGTGATAATTCATTGGAGTACTGTGTCCAGCTCTGAATCCTCAACATAAAGTTGTGGACCTGCTGGAGTGAGTCCAGAGGAGGCTCACAAAGATGATCAGAAGGCTGGAGCAATTCTCTTCTGAAGGCAGACTGAGACAGTTTGGGTTGGAAAAAGCCTGGAAAAGAGAAGGCTCTGAGGTGACCTTAGAGCAGCCTTCCAGTACATAAAGGGGGAAGCAAGAAAGCTTGAAAGGGACCTTTGGGCATATAGAGATAGAACAAGGGGGAATGGCCTCAAACTGAAAGAAGGAGGATCAGATCAGAAGAAATCTAATCTAAATAAGAAAAAAAAAATAGGATCAAATCCTTTACTGTGAGGGTAGTATGGCCCTGGCACAGGTTGCCCAGAGAAGTTGTGTATGCCCCGTCCCTGGAGCTGTTCAATGCCAGATTGGATGGGACTCCAAGCAACCTGAGCCAGTGGGACATGTTCCTGCCCATGGTGGCAGAAATTAGAACTGGATCATCTTTAAGGTCCCTTTCAACCCAAACCATTTTGTGGTTCTCTGATTCTGTGATTTCAGCTCAAAACCAGCTCATTTAATTTTAACACATTTCTTTTCAAGAAGAAGTAAACATAAATGGAAATAAATTGCCTGTAATGAAATGCAGCTTGCAAGAACTGACAGTTCCTGGAGTGTCTCTCAGCTCTTGCTCATGTTTTCCTGACTCTGGGAACCCCCTGCTCAGCTCACTCTAATGTGCAGCCCCCATAAATTACAGTAGCCACCTCAGTTGTTGCTACTGTCACTGCTGTCACTGCTGTTGCCCTTCGCCTCTGTGACAGACATATACATTCATATATATATATATATATATAATTATATACATGCATATAATATTTATACACGAAAGGATTTGTACTAGTTTAGTCTTCCATTTGCACAGATTTCCAGCTGCACATCCTGAGTGAGCACAGCCTTGCTATTTCTGTCAACAGTACTGAGAAGGCGTTGGTACCTCCTGCAATATTCCTAGGATGTCTTGTATGTTTTGTAGCTTTTAAGCTTTTAGCTCTTTAACAGACTATTTTTTTATTGTCTTGTCATTCACACTTGATGGGAATGACCTTAGCAATAGCTAGAGAAAACAGATGAGTGTCCTACATCTGTGGGGTGAATTGTATTTGCAGACCTGTGGTAGTCCCTTTCTAGTCTGAAATAAAGCAGACATCTGTTTTCAATGCTGCTTATATCTGCTACAAAATGCAAACAATAACAGATTGAAATGAAAAAACTGAGGGCATTTTCAGTGCACAGTTACCACATTTTATAGTCCACTGAAAACTAATTTTTTGTGGATACATTTGTGATAGAAGCTCTGCCTAAATTGCTGAAATGGGGCAAAATGTTGCACATTTTGTAAAGTCCCCAGGTGAAATTCTGTATCAGACAAGAAAGGTGGAGAAAACCATAGAATTAAAAAAACCTTTCAAAAACCCGAAAACTCGAAGCACTCTTTTCATTCAGAATAGAAACACTAAGAAGGACTACAGGTAAAATAGGTATTTTATGTAAATATGTCTAAGTCAACGTAGAAAGAGATTGGTGTCACTTGATTGTATACTATAGCAACGTGAAATGTGCAAATAGTTCTAGTTATTATGTGATTAATCACACACCTAAAGTTTTATTGACTTATAGGACTAATAAAACACTGTGCAATATGGAATCTTCCTTGTTTTAATAACATGTATAAATTGTTTCACTGCACTGTTATTTGAGAAGCTGTGCTAAGTAAGACAATATTCAGAAAAGTTAATTGACATGTCAGGACAACACACTTGTTTAGCTAGTGGGGCATCTTAGAAAACTGAAATTCACCTAATGGAGACTTTAGAGTAAATGTGTTAAAATCAAATAAAAAATAAAATCTGTATCTGAGACTTAAATAGGAACATAATTTTCAGACTTGTGTTTGTGTTTTCTGTTAGACAAATCCTTGATTCTCCATAAAGTTGAAAATCTTGTGTAAATGTCTATATACATTTTTGCACATTAGATTTGAATAATCCTACTTGAAAGTGAGTGTCACCATGCTATGATAAGACATCTGAAAGTAGGCTTGTGATGTTACACAAAGTTTGGGGAACACTTTCATAAATAAATGCAATATTTTTATATGAATAATATTTTATATTATTTTGCCAATGTCAATAAGCTTTTAATAAAAATATGGTAAAAAGTTAGATTGTGAAAAGCCTTCTTCTTTAGCAAGTGCCCAGTGAAGTGGCCTCTTCTTTGTGGCCTGATTTACTGTTGCAGTTCAGGATGGGCGTTACAGTAAACACAACAATCCCACCAAAACCAGAGTGAACTAGACCATGCACTGAAAAGTAGTCAGTCTTAAGTCTGGAGTCAGAAAGGCTTCACCTGCTGAAGAAATACTTTGGAAAACTGTAGCCATTTAGAGATGTAAGTCTCAGGACACTTGGAAGCCATTTTCAAATAAAATTTTCCTGGCTATATTACAAATTATTATGATATTCCTTTTAAATAATTTGTACTATTACAAAACAACTTTGAGTTATTCAAACAGAGGTCAGATGGAATTACTTTTGCTGTCATGAGTATTCAATAAGCAATCATTTCCTTATATTTTCAAAAACTTATCAAAAGCATCTTAGCAAAAACTGTTCAAAATATTGTTTTAAATGTTTGCCCTGCATAGCAGTGAACTCTTGAAACAACCTTGCCAATAGCTGTCTCATACTGTAAATCATGAGTCCTGACTTGGGAGGGTAAAAGGAAAGACTGTCAGTAGAGCATGGGACTAATGCCACAGGTCAACTCTACTTCATTAATGGCCATCAGACACTAGTGTGATTATGAAAAATATGTAAATGCAAAGCAAATGCAACAGGAAATGGTTTGTAAAAGACCTGTTATTCCTCTAGAGGAGATTTTAAGATTTTAAGCCACAGTGGAGATCTCTGTTGAACAGCGTGTGAATTTTTGTGGGATCACAAAAAATCCTGATTCTTCACCAATATTTCTGTTTCTCCTTTCACCTCCTGCTCCTTTCAGCTTCATTTCAGCTTCATTACTGTGTAGGCTTTAGGTGAGTGATCTTTGAGGGAAATGAGATACCAGACTGGAAACAAAAGGCCCACAGCAATCTGATGTACTCTTGACCTTCTGTTAAGGTTGTTTAAATCGGTGCCATAAATAAGTGAAGAGTTCACGGTAGCGCTTTTCATCCAAAAAAAGGGTTTGAAATGGATCTGCAGGGAAGTAAATTGTTCTCTTTCTAGCCATTTACTTTCCTTCTTTCTTGTTCACTTTTGTCTTGTTTTATTCCTGGTTTGGTTTTTTTTTGGCACTGGCACTCAGTTGTTACCCAAAACTGCCCTTGGGGCTGGCTGAAGGGATATGCTCCTGTGTCCTTCCCACTCCTCCCCACAAGTGCTTTACCTCTCATGGCTTCAGGGGCTGCCCCTACTCTGAAACTGCTGCTGACCATTTATTTAGTTGGTTTGGAATAGTGTTAAACAGACTGCATCATAAGTATAAATTTAAATGGTTTTGCTACTGAAAGAAGACATGTAAGGCCTATTACCTTTCTCTGTTTTCCTCTACACCAAATGAAATCTAACTTTACCAATAATGGATAAAATTTTGTCCTGGAATCCTGCCAACTATTCATACAACCTACACTGTAAAGGCTGGTAATGATTCTAAAGTGAAAAAAACTCCAGTGGTCTTATAAAAATCTATCTAGTGCCACAATGTTCAAAATTGTAAATACAGGTGTTTTGGAGCATCCTTGTCAAATTTGAGACTCTCCAAATATGCTTATTATCAGAGGATATTTGTCTGTAACACATTACCGGACAATTTTTATAATTTGCTCATTTTAAAAAGTGGTCTGTATTTCAAAGATAGTTTGTCCTACTGGTAGAAATACATAAACAATCTGCTATATGAACAGCAGCTCAAGGGGCAATAACATTTGTTTCCTTTCTCACAGGTAAGAATAAAACCAAAAAGGAAAAGATCTGATACAAATCTGGAGAGCTGTAGCAGTTCTTGCAATTTTCTCAGGACTGAGGAGGAAATGCAGGTTTTGATAGTGGCTACCAGCTACCTGAATTGTACACATGCATATTTCCAAATACAGCCATCTACTTCTGTGAGGTTTGAAATGGTGGCTTGTGGATGACCAATATTTCTCTTACGGGCATTTTTTTAGTTCTGCCAGTTCTTGTTTTACTATTAATTACATAATATTTTCCTTCTTGGTACTCAGAGGTCTAGAAAAATATAGCAGCAGCAGGGTCTCTGCTTCACAAGTCCTTATGAGGCCCAGCCAGGGTGTACAGAAAGACCCAATCTTTATTTTTAAAATCTCACAGATCTTAAACAAATCTCTTAATATTTAGAGTGTTTCGGAGCTTCCTCATTATTAATTTGAGTTGCTGGACTGCTTCATATTATTAATTTGGATGTCTGTGCTCCTTCATCTTATTTTTTCATTCTAGCTTGGGTGTTGTCCCTTTCAATTTATAATTAAAGTCAATCCACAGCTGTCTTATGCTCTGATCATGTCTTCTACTCAGCCCTGGTGAGGCTCACCTGGAGTGCTGCGTCCAGTTCTGGGCTCCTCAGGCAAGAGAGATATGGAGCTCCTGGAGCAGTGGAGGACAACAAAGATGATTAAGGGACTGAAGCATGTCTCTTACAAGGAAAAGGAGCTGGGCCTGTTCTGTCTGAAGCAGAGATGACTGAGAGGGACCTCACCAATGTCTGTGAGTATCTGAAGGGAGGGTGTCAAGAGGATGGAGCCAAGCTCTGCTCAGTGGTGCTGAGCAATAGGACACAAGGCAATGGACAGAAATGGGTGCAAAGAAAGTTCCACCTGAATATGAGGAAGAACCTCTTCACTATGTGAGTGAACGAGCACTGGGACAGACTGTCCAGAGAGTTTGTGAAGTCTTCCTCACTGGACATATTCAAGAATTGAATGGACACAATGCTGTGTCATGTGCTCTGGGATGGCCCTGCTGGAGAAGGGAGGTTGGAACAGATGACCCACTGTGGTCCCTTCCAAACTGACCCATTTGTGATTCTGTGTTAAGAAGCTATAATGAAAAATCTATACTTGTTAGTGGTGATTTTATTTAAGTTTTGGAAACAGATACTGCAACAGGTCAGCATATACACTGTGCACTTAACAATTAAGGAATAGCCCTTGTGGGACACATAAGTCTGAGAAGCACACAGGTTATGGTAAAATGTACAGTTGGCTGTTAACAAGTCAGTTAAAAATCCCTGACCTTGACATTTGTATTCTGAGCTGAAGGCTGGCAAATATTATTTATTTTCCATTGGAATTTCCATGACTGCAATCAACTTAACTGAATTAATTTAATTAAATGCAGATTCATAGCGAATTTTTTTTTTCTGAAACTCCCCAGCTTGCCTCTGCTTGTAGGCTAAGTGCAGGTGAGGTGCTGTAGTGCCCAAGAAGTGTTGTGTATCATTGTGAGTCTCCAGGCAGGGATTTCAGAGAGCCCTGCTGTGTGAAGCTGGGGAGTAGAGACCATCTGCACGTACACATGGTTGGCATCCTGGGCAGAGAGCCTGGCCGGCCAGCGATACTCCAAGCATTTCCTGCAGGACTCACCAAAATGCACAAGACTTTAAGTAGTCTGTAGAACCTGGTCCTGCAGATGCAGAAAAACCAGTTTAGGATGATCTTTGATCATAGTTAAGAGAACTGGGATATCCCTTCTGTGTAGTCCAAGATAATCAACAATACTGGTCCCACTTCAAGGTGTGACTGGTGCTCACTTCAAGTACAAGAATTCACAGCCTAACCCAGGACCTTTGAGGAGAGAATCCTGTCATCATTCAGCCACTGACAGTTCAAGAGCTACAATTCTTCATGGGAACATCTTATCCAAAAGATCCAAATAAATCAAATAAGGGTTTGTTTGTTTGTTTGTTTGTTTTCTTTCTTCTTAAAACTCTGTGTGCAAGACATTTGGATTGGCTAGAGAGTCCTATTCCTCCCTGTACTTGGTAACTTGGGACACATAATCTCTACACAGATTTACGAAAGCCATAATGCACTGTGTGTAAAGAGGCAAATCCTCCTAAAGTCAGTGCACTATTTAATAGTTTGTACTTCAGTATTAATGACCTCAAATAATGTATTATATGTTATATGCTTATTAAAAAACACGCCTATTACAAAAGCATATTTTTTCAAAACCTCTTTATCGTGTCATTAAATGTAATTTGTGGGAGCTTTTTCCCTGCTACATTTGTACTGTACTAAGTGAATGGTTACAACATGAAAAGTTAAAAAAATTTACACAGTCAGCAAGAATTTGTTTTTTCAGGACATGGTAAATTGTTCAGCTCAGTTCTGAAGCTTTGTAGATTACATGGATCTCATAAATTCTTCTAGACAACACTTCAAAGATAAATAAGCTCTCAGACAATCTTCTTGCTCTGTCTGATCTCCCTCTCCTCCCTCTTCTCATCGAAGGACCCTGACTTCAGTGAGCAACAGAGCGGACCCAGACAGTTTTCTGTCTGGAAGTACTTGAATTACTTAGGCAATTTGCCTAAGTGAGTGGTTTACCCTCATGATAATGTGTTTTCATGTAGAGAGCAAAATGAGAGGGCTCAAGGAGCATGTTATACATTAAATGTATGAAGGTCAAAGCCATCATCCTCAGGGCTGCAGAGTGCTCCCTGATTGTAGTGAGTCATTATTAAAAACACATTAAAGAAGTAGCTTCTGTCTGGTGAACACTACAGAACTGCTAAACTTTTCTAGTGATTTGTTTTATTGATTTTTATTGGCATAAATACAAGAAAACAAAATGATATTGCTTTCGAACTTGGTTTCACAGACTTTACCCACTGTTGGTTATTTAAGAGATTCTCAAACCTAAATAAAATTAGAGTGTGAATTATGTCATACTGTCAAAAACAGGGCATCTTTCTCTATTTTGAAAATGTCCCTAAGAACCTGCCATGGCTTACAGATATTTTAGTGGGACTTCGGCTAACAGATAAGAATTATGTTGTATAAAGAATTTAAACCCACATTTCTAAAGAGGGAACAAAAGTTTTGAAATTAATTATGAATACCTTAAGAACCAAACAAGGTTCTTAATTGTCAGCCATTATGTAAGCCATGCTAAACACCTGCAACTTCAAATGTGGGAGACTTCCTAGTTTAAATGTCATCAGATTGCTTTCAAAGAGGCACTTAAATGTAGATATACTTGCTTAAAGATCTGCAGCCACTTGACCCTTTTGAACAGGGTGAAAGAAAACACAGTGTGTTTTTCCCTCTGAGGAGCAGTGCATGAAAAAACCACAGCTTGGAACTTCAGTCTCTTGATTTTGCATTTTTTGAGATGTTCTTGATAATGTGCTACTTTTGCAAACCATATTTACAGCTAGGCACACTGTTTCAGATAGGGTTAGCCATGCTTCACTGAAATACTAGGTCCAGGTTATTCATTTTTATACAAGTAATCCTGAAGTGCTAAGCAGACAGGGGAGAGATGCTAGATCTGCTGTGACTGATCAGAAAGATTGGATTGGAATAGGCTTTCTGTTGCAGCTAGGTCCTAAATATCTCCAACTTCTTCCACTCTGTCCATCTGAAAGATATGGATAATTTCTGATAAAGTTAAATAAGGGTTGTCCCAACTTTATCCTTACATTTTTCTATTCACAGCTTACAGATACTAGCTTGTCTGCAAGTTATTGCTGTCATTTTTAAAACATGTGAACAGCTAAAGTTTTTCCAAACTGGCATGCAATCTGTTCTGGCTGATGTGGTGTAAAAGGTGTTGTGGAGAGGACAATGTTTTTATTTTTAAATATTATGTTTCAACAAATGTTCCTTGGAAAGACACAGATCCATATACCTAAGGGACAAAACATGACTTCCAGTACAGGATGACATGCCAGACCCTTTAAATCTCCTGTCTCTCTGGGATTTCTGATATGCCCCTCAAAATAATTTTAAAGTTCTGTGAAGCTGTTCAGCCTAAGGCTGGTTTTTCTTTGCTGTCTATAGGTGGCAATGGCATGCTTTGGACAATGTTATCACTTGTAATCAAGTCTTCAATACAAACAGTCTTGCAACTATTCAATTCAGTGGAATGGGACTGAAATGCAATATGTGACAGAGGCTGGTTCTTTTTGACTACTTGGCTTTTTTCTCAAAAGCAAGGGCACATCCTTGGCTGCCCTTCTATAGTTCTGCACTACACAATAGCAGTGGTGCACAAATGTGTCATTAAAAAAAAGCAGCTTATGCAGTCATCTTTCCTGGCAGTAGACAGAAAACATGATAGATTTGTGTTGCTTTGTGTTTCACCTTTCCATGGAAGGGCCATTTCCGAACGACACAGAAATCAGGCAGTGTGCACCAGTCTTTTCTGTTGGCATGGCTCATTGAAGAGCCTGTGGCCTCCAGGGACTGGAAGGATTGAAGAGCATAGACCCACTTTATGTCCTTCAAGATGCCTGAGAGGGGTGCTTTGTAGAGCCAAACCAAATTTCATTACCCAGACTCTGGGTTGTCTTATAGTGCACAGAGTTTTCTTCCCCAGAAAGAAGCCACCGTCCTTTCATATTTATATTTTCAAGAGTGTAAGATGTGCACAAAATGGAGAAAAGCCTAAACAGAGCATGCAGCATCTGCCATGTAGACTTTGAGTTAAGACAAATCACAAATAAAATACCTAATGAGTAACCTCAAAAACATTTTCACAGAAGTCAATGCAGTGGAAATGACTGTGGGTTAAGATATGTCCCAGCTCTTTCTAGAATGCTGACTACAGCAGGATAGACCTCTCTGGTGACAGCCTAAATTACAAGAGGGCCAAAATGGTTAGTCAAAAATCACAGGGGATTACTTAATGAAATCAATCTTGAAATGTTGGCATGGTTTGGAGTGATCGCAGATTTCTTTCTAATTTCCTGCCAGGCTGACATGAGACAGTGTGAGTCTCCAAACTGTAGTTTCTAAAAAGTTTTATGAGCAAACATACAGATTTTTTTTTAGTATGGTGCTTCCTGTGTGGTCTTTAGAGAATACGCAGACTTAAAAATGAAAATTACGTATTCTAATTCAAAGATTTTGAAAGAATATTACATAACAGACCATCAAAAGACAACTTTGTGTTTCTGTTTTCAGGGAGCAGTAATAAAATATTTCCACAGCTGAACCTTTCCTCAATTTAAATTTGATGCCATTATTTCAGAAATGGTTTATCTAGTGGTTATGTCTCAATGACAATGATGCTGTCCCCCAGAAAGCATGGGAAAATACTGGCAGTTTCACAAGTGTTTTAACACAAATCTTCCTCTCTTCATAGAAGCAAAATGTGAGCACTTAAATAGATGCTTGAACCTTCCCCATGGGACAGGCACCAGTGATGTAGTTTGAAAGTGGATGTGGAGGGGAAGCTCTGAGAGACAAAAATGGGGTTCCTGGCAAATGTGTAGATGTTACCCTACCAGTTGACAGCCACAGTCTGAGAGTGGATGTGCAGAAAGAAGCCTCTTGAAACAGGTCTGGGCTATGATTTTGTGTCTCTGAGTGCAACATCACTGTCTCCCTCGTGACAGAAAATTGCTGAGACTATAATTTGCATGTTCAGAACCTACAAAGAATTGATTGGAAAGTGCAGCACGAGCCTGCATCTGTGCTATTGTGCCAGCTGGAAGTGTTTACCCCTTGCACTTACGTACTAAATTGCTCACAAGAGTCACAAATACAATGAAAGTTAAAATAATAAACACTGATTCATCATGGTTCATCCTGACTGAATTGGAGCAAGAATATGCAGTTACTTCTTTTTAAATTATACCTTTTGAGCTTAGACAGCTACTTTATGAGTCTGAAACTGCCACTTAGAGCTTCATTGAAAAAATGTATCTAAATAATGACACTATCAGCAGCAAGGCAAGCAAAACTCAAGGAAATGTGACTAAGAAGCCCATCTATGAATGAAGACTGGTCACTGTGGGCCCTGGAGCCATGGGAGTAGAACTAGACTGAACTTCACATTCCCATTTTATAATCCTTGTGTGGGGACAAAGCTCGTTTTCTGCCTGAGGAAACCGGGCACTTAATATCATACGCATTTCTAAGTCAAAGATTTGAGACAGATCAGAGGTTTTTCTGTGTCCCAAGGCAGATATTTTAAATGGGTGTTTGCCAACAGCAGATGCCGAACATTAGTATTTGCACCTGTATTACAGAAGAAGCAACTCCTTAGAGAGCTATAGAAACTCTAGGTGAGTTTTCACTGTCATAATCTAAAAATATTTAGGTGAAGATGTGTTACACTGTCTACTTGGAGGAGACAAATATTGAGAGGACTTGAAGCCATAAGTTATTGCAAGTACTGACAAGACAAAGAAAACAGCCTCTTATTTTTATTTGTTTGGATCTTAACTAATGTCTGAGTTGTGGTTGCATATTTTCTTTTTTTTTTAATTCCAAACTTACCACCCGTTCAAATAAGTAAACAATAAAATTTCTCTATGATGAGCCCAAGCTATGTATTAAGAGACAGAAAGCTGTTATCAAGGACTTATTATCAGACTGTAAGTTTGCATTTCATAAAGTACCACAGAGGATTTGCCTTACATGATAGATTTGCAATCAATGATCAACGTGCTGGAAGAGAAAACATGTCGGCAAACTTGCAACATGCAACTGGGAGGCACTGAAGAGAGGGCAGGGATAGGATGGAAATGAAAGCAGGAGGATAAAAACAACTCAGCTCCCCCCCACCCTCCCCCCTGTATAATTTGGAGAAATTATTTCTATAAAAAGAGAGGCTGAAGTACAGAAGAATAAAAGGCAACATCACAGAAACAGGAGAGAGATGGAACAGCTAGGTAGTACAGCAGAAATGGTATAGGCACTAGGGTGGATGGAAAGCTAAATGTGAGCCAGTAAAGCTGTGCTGTTGTGAGCAAGGCACACACCATAAAAAAGAATTTTCATAGACCTAAGACAAAACATATGAAATAATTCTTCTATTCCACACAGCTTTAATCAGGGTACTGTGCCTCTTTTGCACATGACATTTCAGAAAGCTGTGGACTAATTAAAATGAGGCAATAAAAGGAAAACAAAAATTTACAGAGGTTTCAAAAAAATTTTAAATGTGAGTACATGAAAGAAATTGAGATTTTTAGTTTCAAAAGAGTTAGGGTGAATGCAGGACCATGATAAGTCTTCAAAAATACTGAAGGGTCCACCAAAGCTTTCTGTGTTTCTCTGTCTGAGGACAGTGACAGAGTGGCATCAACTCTTTGAAAAGGTTGCACTGTCTCTTTGTGCAGCCATGAGTTTTTAAGATTAGATAAGAATGGGTGCTGATCCTGCTTTGGGTCAAGTGCATGTAGAAGATGTCTTCTTGAGAGCTCCTTCAGGTCTATTTTTTAACACACACAGACAGTTTGGAATATGAAGCTGTGATCTCATGGGAAGCGAGAGAAGTTATGCATTTTTCTTCCTAGCACTTGGGAGCTGGATGTACAGTTCTTTTGGATTCCTTTCACATTCCAGCCTCCTTGTTTTGATGATCTGAATTACTGTTAGGCATGAAAAAACTTATTTTTGTACCCTTACTAAAACTGGTCAACTGAAATACAGGGAAAATGCAGTGTAGGTCATAGAAAACTTTCACTCTTCTGTAAAAGAGAATGTTATAAATTACCAGCATAGGAATTTGTAGCAGTACAGTGTATGTACATATTAAGCTTCTGCTGAGTGTTCTTGAAATTGTTAGATTAAAAAATACTGATCCTAGAAAATAAAAGACTTAATGAGAAGAGGAAAATAATTGTTTGAACTTTTATAAATCGAAGACTACTTTGTGATACAGTTATTTGTGCTATTTCTGTGTAAGCAGTTATAAATGAAAATCATGAATACAGATACAGATTTACAAAGGCAAGCTACAATGATTAGATGTGTGCATTTACTGTAAATGCTGTCCCATGATACTGAGAGGTACAGATGTGTGATTTATTTAGAGAGAATAAAGTTTTATTCTGAGATGTAATTCTGTGTTTCGTTTTGAGATAGTAGGTAGATTTGTACCATGTCGCTTTGGTCACAAAGTCCTGTCCTTTACCTGTCATTTTTCTTGCTCCCTCTCAGCAGGCTCTTTTGATGCCCCACTCACTTTAGACTTCCCTTTAGGCACGTGAGCTTGACAAATCTTGCTAAAAGAAGCGAAGAGCGGACGTTAAGAAATATTCCAGTTCTTCCTCTTTCCAGAGCCTGCTACATCTATAGTTTGTTTCTCTTCAGGTCAGAGAATTGTCAGGAGCTTGGTGTCCATGACCATAGAACATGGATGAAACAATTTCTTTATGTTTCTGCTAATCTCTTTAGGGTAGTAAGAACCCCAAAAGTGAAGAGACAACTCTCAAACCCCAGAGCCACATAGTAAAGTTAAATATTTTTGCAGCGTGTATCCTGCCCCATTCTTTTCCCCTGGAAAAGACTGATATATTTTCAGGGTCCATTTCCCTTTTAAATAAGCTATTGATGAAGCCAGGGCTCATGTCATGTAAGAACAGCTCTAGAATAATATCTGTAATGAATTAAGACTTCTATTTGCATAACACCTTAACACTCACTTGGGGCTTTTGAAGCCTCTGCTTCCTAGAATTATTAGCCCAGACACTTTGTGTGTCTTGGATGTATTTTTGTTAAAATTGCATGATTTAATGAAAATTAGATATATTTTCAGATTATCCACTCAAGTTAGCTCAGTAAGACCAAGGAAGAGTTATCTAAAGGATGTTTTTTTGATGTAATTTTTGGTTGAAGGTAAGATATGAAAAATATCCTTAGTGAAACTTTATAGACATCTTTGCTTCCATTTCTGTGACAAGAGCTTTAGATACCTGGTCTGTCAGACAAAAACAAAAGCAAATCAATGGTATTTAAATTTTCTGCCCTGTAAATAGAAGAAAACATGCTGTTATCATTTCCAAATGAAGGATGAGTATTGGGACCCCATTCATTATGTCGCTATTTCTATTAATATTATTCTTCCCAGCACTAGGTGGGAAATACCTGTGGTAATTTATGGGTATGTATATGTTTCCACTAGCATAAGTTGCGATCATTGTTCATTATCTTTCATCGCTCTTTTCAACTGTTTCCAAATAAATATTTCTATTTCATGCAAAATCATGAGTTTTGTGCTGGATTCATTGCACTAAAAACGTGAAGGTGTCAGTAAAAAACTCAGTGTTCCACTGGAGTTCAGTGCTGCATCTGTACTTCTGTCTTTAGTGAGGTCTTCAACCCAGAGTGGATGTAAAAGGTGCATCCCAAAACACAGGAAGAAATCTCTTTTGTGTGAGCAGGGAGAGCTCTGGCCCTGGTACAGTGGAAGCTGAGGGAGAAATTAACTCAAGGCAAGACCAGAAGTGAAGACATCATGTCTGGTCACTCTGACCCTCTGGTGACCACGCTGACAAAAGAAATAACAAAAGACATTCCTAGCATAAGACGAACAATCAGAAGATTGTGTTTATTGTGTTTCTAAAGAAGACTGAGACAAGGAGGTAGGTGTAGAAAATTTTGTACAAATGTAGTGACCTATACCTATACTGGTAACCTAGTGTAATTCACTGGCTTTGCTTTGCTGTCATAGTGGAGTCCTCACAGGGAGCTATCAAGGTGTACAAACTGTGCTGAACTGTGCAATTATTTGGGCTAAATGCAAACAATCTCATGCAAATGCAAATCTCTGTCAACTGAAATTGTATCTCTCAATAAATTTCATCAGAAAGTCCTATACACTCTAGCCTTCTCATTTGATTCCTGCTGATTACCTATCTCCAAAAAAAGCTCCTCAGCAGGTTCTAGAGGAATCCTCATTTACCTGTATTCCAGATGTTTTCAACTTTTCCTATGAAAAGCAAACAAATTCAGCCATGATATTAGGGCACTAGGGGTCATGTCTTGTTGATAAACAATCCCAAAATGTAGCTTCAGGGTAGTTGGTAGATTTTCATGTGTTTGTCTGAGTGCTGCAAAGCTACTCTTGAATCACAGGGCAAATGTATGTCAAGGTTACAAGGGGAATGTGTGATACTCAGGAAGCTGCTCATCATCTTGTTCTCCACAGTGGTATGGAGCGTGGCTCCCCTCCAAAACCACAGTAATTCTGCCTTCACTTACGTGAGTAACTAACTGACCATTCCTCAAGCACATACCTAAACCACCTAGAACTCATGAAAACATCCCCATTCTTACAGATTTCCTTTCCCTGATTTATCACTTGTCCAGAGGGGACACGTTTTTCACCTGTGTTTTTCTCTGCTTTGTGCTTTAGAAAGGGATTTTGCTAGCTGCGACCCCTCACAGCACCTATCCACCACAGGCTGCATATGCAGGTAAGGTAAGTGCTAATTGATACAGCATCTGCAACTGGTGCTACATTCTCAAAGGCAGGGCATTGATTTCCATTCCTTTCCTTCACTGTCAGTGCTTGGTAACAACAGGAATTAATGCCGCCATTCAAAGAGTGCTCTTGGGACTGCAGTGGGCAGACTCCAGCTGTCTTAGCTCTCAAGGACTCTTCATAACTTAGCTCTGGAGTGGTTGTTTCCCAGCACTAAATTTTTTGTGTGACCTCCCTAAATGAAGTTGCAGCTTAATTAAAGAATTTTAATGAATGTATAACGGGACTTCTTTCATTTCTATGTGGATCTATGTGTACAGAGAAGCAGCAGAGAAAGATGGAAAGGAGAAGGTTAGTGTAGTGTGAAGCTTGTGTTTGCAAACAAAAATCCTGTAAAAATTCCTTCTTTCAGAGACTAAATACATGGATAAGGGAACACACACATTTCTCTGCTATTCCAGGGCTCAGATTTATGTTCAGTTTGGCTCAGAGCTTTTGCTCAGCAATATATCAGGCACCAAAACCAGCAATGGTACAGACAGCTCTACCCCAAAAAGTTCAGAAATTCTGGTCTTTTCTCAGATCAGAAAACGTATGTAATTATATGATATATATATATATACACACACATTATATGATAATAGAATCTATAGGCTCAATGTGTTGTTCTGGGCGGAAAAGGCCAAATTATAGCCAGTGACACAGGTTTATTCCCTTTTCGAATAAACCCCTGTAGGGTGCCGGTGTCTGCAGACTGTCCAAAATCCTTGAACAAAGGTGGAAGCAGGTGAAGTTTTAAATCAGTCTCTTCTACTTTAAAAGGGCAAATAATTTTGTGTTCAGTGTGTCAGCTCTTAGAGCAAAGCAAGACAAACCACGTCCAGTGCATCTTCAAGGCCAGATGGAACCCTTACTGCCCATTCCACCCAAAGCCCTGAGCAGCAGTCCTGGGCAAAAATGAGGATGCTCATGAACGGAGACTCTGTCTCTTGGTCTTGCCTGTCAAGCATTGTGTAAGAGGCATCTGCCCTACACAGGACATCCCTACAGCTTCACACTTTAGCCTTTACACTCCATCTCATAAAAGCCTACTATTTAGGATTTATGTGAGTGAAGTGAAATTCATCTGGTGTGAAACATTAGCCAAATCCTGATCTATTTCCTTCCAAGTTTTACATAAATCGAGATGATCTGATGCACCAAGAAGGACAGACTGAATCTGTTGTACTACACATATGTATGCACTCTTAAGTACTTTGAAACTCAGAGGTAAGACTGAATTTTAGACTTTCATGACATGGGTCTATACAGAGATAAGGACATGCAAGGAATATTACTTTACTCTCTTCTTTTACTCTTAGCTCATCTGAGCCACCTGCCTTGCACTGCCAGAGTGCTCGAACTCCTCCTGAGAGGTCTGGCTCCTCGGGCAGCTCTGTCAGGGCTGTCGCCCATCCACTGGACAGTCATGAGACAAAATCACTATGTGGCTTGGATTCCAAGGAAGAGGGAATCTATTTTAGACTTTAAGGTACGTGCATATATTAAGCTCATTAAAGCATTTTGTGGCAACTTAAATGAAATGCCTCAGATGTCAATGCAGACTTCCCCCTCTGTCTGTTGTGCTGTGTCTAGAAGTGGATTGAATTTCCTACTGAGCCAAAAGGGAAAAAAGAAATGGGGGGATAAGCAGAGCAATTTGGCTTTAGCACAGACGCAGTCTTTGTCAGATGTAAAGATAACAAACAGGAAGAAAATGCCTCTGTGGGTATTCAGTCTCCCAGTGTATCCTTGAAAATAGTGTAATTGACAACCCTTCTTCTGACCACACTCACTGCTTCAGACACTGTGTCACTGGCTGTGGAAGTCACACTGTGCCTTCTAGGCAGCCCCATGAGGTGTCTGCATAGCTGGAAACACCCTGCAAAGCTCATCTTGAAGCCCGCTATTGGTCCAGATAGACCAGGACAGTAGGAGACCTAAGATTTTTATTTTTTTATCCTTATTCTTGAAAATTTGAAATTCAGATTTGGACATGCAGTGGAAAGTATGGGCCTTATTGTTTTTTTGCTATATGTCCTACCAAGATGAATCAGGGATATGACTGTACAGAAGTAAATATAAACATAATCAATAATTCTACCTTTTGTTATCATTGTCCACAACAAGTCTGTTCCTCCTAAGGATTTGGATGAGTTTTCCCTACTCCCTTACATCTCAAGTTAATACATTAGAAGCTTTTCCTTTATTGAACTGAATCATTAATGCTGAAACCCTCATAAAACATACATAGAGGATCTTTCGCTCCACATGTAAACATTTCATAAACCTGTTTATGAAAAAAAGCTAATCACATCTCAAGTGAAAACCACAGATTGAAATGAATCCATGTGTATTGGAAAGGTCCCAAACCT
The DNA here is from genome assembly GCA_024362935.1 of Setophaga petechia. Taxonomy (NCBI): domain Eukaryota; kingdom Metazoa; phylum Chordata; class Aves; order Passeriformes; family Parulidae; genus Setophaga; species Setophaga petechia. The sequence goes on along the minus strand of JANCRA010000004.1, from coordinate 24,565,592 downwards.
TGAAGAAGATTCCTAGAAACCTCTGTAACCAAACCAAGACCCTGAATATATGCTCAGAATACATGGGAGATAATATGATTTAGATTTGAAGCCTACAGTTTCATATTTTTCAGGCTTTTCTAATGCTGTTTACAACTTTGCAAAGTAATTTGTGGAGCAAGGGGTAAGAGACAAAGAGAAAATTAGCTGTTTTTTCTTTAAATGATACTAGTAGCTGCTCATCTGGTAGTTGGAAGGAGTAGAGATAAGTGCACCAACACTTTTAAAAGCTTTTACTGTTCTGGGTAGAACTTTTTCTATCTTTAACACTGTCACATGGTTTAGCAGAAAGCTATGTTTTTTGAGATCAGTAAAGCAAAGTGTTAACGTGTTAGGAAATTCAACTGCAGTACCTTTAGTTCAACCACATTAATATAAATATAATTTAATAACAGTGCAGGAAAATTACCAACTACGCAAGAATAATGATAGTCTGTTTCTGAGCAATTTCAGATGTTGTTTCTGATTTTTTATGAAACTCATGAGGACATGACAGTGACAGCTTAAATGTGGAACTCTTTACACTCTCTATCTTCAAAGTTAAATCTGAAAAAGTGAATTATAAAAGTGAATCCTGGAAATCAGTAACATAAATAATTTATTGGTATGAGATCCCACATCTCCAGTTCTGGAGTCTGCAGCACAAGGAAGACATGTCTATTACAGTGGTACAAAGAAGGGCCACAAAGATGATCAGAGGGCTGGAACACCATTTTTTTTGAATACAGGATTGAAGCTTAGACAGAAGACTTTTCAACTAATTAAAGTTGAAAAGAGAGTATATTTATTACAGTGCTGGACACATGGAGAGTAACCTCCCAAAGAGATGTGCAAAAAGTCACAAACTCCTGCTCTCTATTTATCGAAAAGTTTTACATATTCAGATGATTTCCAGGACTGTTTCTACAACACCTATTACATGAGCATTAGCTCTCACCTCATATTATAATTACCTGAATGTCTATTACAGCTGTGAAATTGTCTTCTTTAATTGGGTCAGTGGGCTTCTGGGGAGGAAGTGAGACGTCTTTCTCATGGTAAACTCTTCACCCATGTCAAGCTGGCAGGTCTCCTTGGCCTGCTGCTCACAGTCCAAACCTCCTCTCGTTCTTAGAAGCCAGTGGTATTTATGGTTCCTGCACTCTTACAATACTCCACATATCACTTGTCATTCCCAACCTTGTTTGCGTTATCCCCACCTGGTTTTCTCAGTTTCCTTGTTAAGATCTAATCACCATATATGATCTTCGCTAACTACATTTCTAACTTAACCCCTTAATTAATTTAAGTTCTTAATTAAAAGATACATATTTTTCACTGTACTAGTTGCATTCCTAGCTTAACCCCTTGACTTAGGATGAGAGAGATAAGACTGCTCATCCTGGGCAAGAGAAGGCTCCAGAGAGACCTCATAGCAGTCTGTCAGAACTGAAAGGGAACTCCTAAAACTGAAGGCATGGGCAAATAGTGATAGGACAAGGAGTAAGTTTTAAATTAAAAGACATTTAGATAAATTAGAAATAAATAATAAAATACTACTAATAAATAATACTGTGAGGGTGGTAATGTACAGCAACAGGTTGGCCAGAGAAGTTGCAGATGCCTCATCCCTGGAAGTGTTCAAGGCCAGGCTGGATTTGGCCCTGAGCAACCTGGTTTACTGGGAGGTGTCCCTGCCCCTGACAGAGGGGTCGGAACTGAGTGATCTTTTAGGTCCCTTCCAATCCAAGCCTTTTTGTAATTCCATTATGAAAGCCAATACTTCTCATCTCTTGGACAGACTCCCCAAGTCAGCCTCATGCAGCAGATACTATGTTCTGCCTGAGTGCATGTGAGAGAGCAAATATTTTAATTTTAATATGGTTTTATTTTCAGAGACATAAATTTTAGGAAATTAAAAAAACCCCAACAAACCAAACCCAGGGTTCCCACAAACTGCATGTGACCAGTTCTGCTGAGGGAGAAGACAATTCAAGCAGTCAAACCATGTCTTGCCTGCAGTAGAACCCAGGCAGTTGATTACTCTTAAGCAAGATCATGATTAAGAGATCTCTCTAGCCCAGAGCATGCAATTATGTAAGTTTAATTTCATCTTACTTGGTTGTGTGAAGTCTTTAAATGACAATTATATATGAGAAGTCCTCTCATTATATTCTGTACAGAGATTAGCATTTCTGACCAAGAAAGAATATCTGAGGATAAATCACTACAAATGGTTTGATTACTTTTGGGAATGAACAAGAGCCTGATAACTCTGTTCTAATGTCATCAGTATAGATTTCTTATGGTTACATTATCATCAAGGGAGCAATTTTGAGACCCTTTTTCTGCTCAAATGGAAAATTTTAAATTGAAAAAATATTACTGCTTATTAAATAAGGATGTGAGTATCATTTTAGTATAATCAAACTTAGTTCATTTTGAAGACAACCATCTCAAAACAGTAATAGTATAAGAAAAAGAAAAAATAAACATTTTGAAAACCCTTTGTCAATGTCTTTTATATCTCAATTGTGCAAGTGAACCATTAAAAGCAGGTGCCCTATTTATATATATGCAAATAAGGAAGTTATCAAGACATGTCACTTTAATGAAAGTTGACATCATTCTGGGATTTTGTGAGACCTAGCAGCTTGTGCATGGCAAACAGCATCCTTCAGCTCCTCTTTGCATCAACACTTTTACTCCATTTTTTGGGTCTAGTCCTGCAAACTGTTGCACACATGTGTAGAGTATGTGTGTCTGTGTGTGTCTGTGAGCATGTTGATTTGTGCTTATTTTTGCATGCGTGTGTCAGACCTAAACTGGAAGATGTCTGCCCAGTGATATCCCATTTAGAAAGCAAATGATTTCACACAATGCTTACTGATGCAAAACAAAAAGTAACTCAAATTTAAACTAAAAGGGCTCTTCCACTAGTAATACTACTTTGTGCAAGCCTATGTCTTTTCATTCAGATTATCAGAATAACTTTTCAAATATAAAAACCAGTGTCTATTTTGCATGGGGACTTTGTACATAGCCACACATATAAAGGACACTCAGAGGAAGAGTGCCTCAAGATCTTGCTGCATACATAATGAAAATTAGACTATATTAATAATTCCCTCCAACAGCCTGCTTTGTTTTGGAATATGCCTTTGTTGGCTGTGACAGAAACAAATGCTTTCCTCCCTACCACATTGGTTTAATTACCTACCACCCCTGTGCTAACAAGGTTTGTACTTTGATATGTAGTTGGTTGCCTATTTTTACAATCTCACCTAGTTTTTCTGGCTTTTCTTAGAGTACGCTCTCCAAGGCATGCAGTTATAGAAAACTTCCAGAAAATAACAGACTGGGGACCCTCCTTTTCTGAATAGAGGCATGAGAGTCTGACAGGTTGGAACTAGAAATATCAATACACTTGTAGCTATAGCAGTCATGTCTATGGTGTACTCTAACTATACATTTATGTACTATAACTATTTCTGTTTATCCAACATGTATTTATTCTACATGTTCACATTTATTTCCACTTCATGTTTTCTTCCTAAATACACTTATTTTTACATACGAGATTTTTCTTTCATCTCATCCTCACTTTGTAAACACTTAGTATAGGTCCCAGTTTTCACCACTGCTTGTGAGAATTATTGAAATTTTAAAAACTATTTGGCTCTAGTATTTGACACAAGAAAGGAAGAAGCATAAATATTTCCTCTGGATTATTTAGACAAGCAGCACCTTCAATTTCATAGTTATTTTTAACTGCATTCTCTTTCCCTTCATTTTGCTGCCTTTAATTCTAGTTCCTCTCTACTGCACAACTGATAAACTGATACCTGTGACTCTGTCTTAGGTCCCATTCTATTACATGCTTATCTTTCAGGAAGAGCAGATGTTCCCATATGTGCCCTATCTTTATCCTCTGATGCTTTTGCTTTGCAAACAGATTATTGTATTTCCATTGCCCTCTGTGTCTGGAGAAAAAGATACGGCACTAAGGAGTTTTTCTGTGTTGCTAATCAATGGGGTTTGTAGGCAACTGGGCTGATCCCTTTCCTACATTTTCACCATTACTATTATTCCCAGATATTTTCCCTTGAGCTTTGTTCTTGGTCTCCTCTGCCCTGCTCTAATCTTAATTTCCTCTGGGATTTCCTTTCAGCTTCTCAGTCTGAAGAAGTAACAACAACTTGAAAAGTTCATGAAAGGCATTATTCCATTTTGCCTTTTTTCCCCCCGTTTTTTGTTATTGCCTCCCATCAATGCATGCTGCTGCAGGAAGCCTCTGGGCAGTACCTTGAAGATAAACCACAGGTGTCGTATGGGCACAGCTAGATCTATGTCCGTGTGGGTGTGGGGGTGGGGAGAGGGTATGACACAGGTTTTGGAGATGAATACAAGGACAACTTCTTGGGGATACACATGCAGTCATAATATGGCTCTGCTCTCCCTGCTGGCAGTGTTTGGAGGTCTAGCACTCTGTTTCCAAAAGTCCCTGTCCCTCCTTATGCTCCACAAAGTTATTACCACTATTTTACTTGTATGCTAGGAGGCCTTTCCATCAGAAATCCGTTTTTTTGCTAAGCAAGCTCAGATTAAACCACATCCTAGGTACTTCTTCTCCTTCGGCATACAGGCACTAAGCACTGAAAAGTCCCCTGACAGGGGCTGTCTCAACAATACATTTCTTCACCTGTTAGTGGAGGCAGTGCTGGGAGACTTATGTGAGAAAATTTGACCATAATTGTAAGATGTTTTAGGCCTTTGGTTCAGCTGCTTAAATGCATTGGCCAGCTGGTGGTGCAGAATAAAACAGACCAGTGTCTGCATTGCAATGCATGGGATGCAGGGCACCTGAAGCCTGCATTATGCACATTGAAGGAGCTTCTTTTTGTATTACCTGGGCTGAACCTCTAGGCTGGACACTTATTACTGACTGTCTTGTCTTTTTGCTCATTTGCTTGATGACAGCACCCTGCCTTGAGAACCAAATTGCAGTAAACAAGGGCAAACAGGAAATTTGCTTCAAACACACGTCCCAGCTGAAATATTTTGAGATTACAGACTCATTTAGCAAACTACGGAAATGTGAGAAACAAAGCCAACTCCTCAGAATTTTAAGAGTTTAATACGGGATAATAAGGGACGGATCAATAAATCAAAAGTGATAGTGCTGGGTGTGTGGTAACAGCCAGAGGCACACTCAGTTCTTTAGTAAGCGGTCTTTTATACTGTTGCAGTTGCATTGCTTACACAAACGACTTTGCACATTTCTCGGAGCCCATTTACCACAGCTCCACCTCAGGTTGCCACAGCATTGCATAAGTCCACAGCTACAGTCTCTGAGGGTCCATCAGGGAGGCAGTCCAGGCTGGTCTTCTGGTGCCACTTTAGACTTGATATTCTCCTTTTATGGTATCTTGCTCTCTGCCTGTGCTATCTAGGTTATACATTTTGCAAGAGCAGTCATATCTTGTGATACACCTTTTGCAAGCATGCTTACATCTTGCGATAGCTTTGCTTCATGCGCAATTTTAGTTATACTGTCCACAATGGCAATTACAATTTGCACTATAGCTACAGAAGTGGTTACAATTTATAATAATTGAAAAAGCAAATACATAATAGCGAAAGCCAACTGTTACATAGCAAATTGTAACAAGCAAAAGTTTTCTAGGACTATATGTATTTGTGGGTCTAAATACTCTTTCAGATCTATCCTTAGCTGCTATATCTCGCTGCCATTATTTACCAGAGAAAGCTTTTGTTCTCGTATTTATCCCATAAAGCATTTCCAGATACAGATGCTGCACAAAATAAAGGCATATTGGAGAGTTTTTTAATAAATAGACCATAAGCCCTATATTATTCCTTCCTCGGCTATTATGAGACATTAGGCCTTTTATGAAATTTCTGAAACACAACATCTTCTGCTCTTTGTGTTACAGTGGGGAATACACATAGATGACAGGGCCTTATTTAGTATTCGACTACTTCACCCAGCATTCCCTCCCACAAAGGATATTGCAGCATTAGACAGAGGTCGGAGCAGGGCACCGAAAATATTTAAGCACATGAGAAATCTGGTTAGGGAAATAGATTTAAAAGGCTGGGATTGTTTATTTGTCAAAGGCTGTGAATAAGAGGAGACATGATAGAGCATACAAAATAGCTAATTTTTAAAGAGAAAGCAGAACAGAAACCTCTATCCTTCCTGTCTCATAACAACGTGGCAATGAAGCATTCAAAGAAATCAAGAAGTGGCAAATTCAGAATGGATAAAAGGAAAAATTATCCCATCAAAACATAATTAGACTGGAATCAACTGCCACTTACTGCCCTGCTGGCCAAGAATGCAGTTCAAAGTTAAAGTTAAAAAATAAAAGAGGCTGTGTTCTTTGTACAATAAGATGCATAAGAGTAACATGAAAAGGGGAAGAAAAAGTGTCCAAAAATCTTAAGTATTTCCAAGAGGCAAATCAGTTTATCAGTAAGGGGAGATTGAAACGGGATCTGCGTTTCCTATCTGCTATTCACTTGGTTGCATTAACCTTCCTGAAAGGACATGGGTTGGCCTCTCAATGCATCCATCTGGAGTCACATATGGAAAACAAAACACAGGACACCTGAAATTAATACAACGGGCTGTGAACTTCAGTGCTGACAAACCTGTGGTTACTACTGTCTTTGCTTGCTTAGCTGTAGTTTGGTAACTGTGAGCACGTGGAGCACAGCATCTTGAATTGCCTCCTCTCAATTTCCAAAGCTTATCTGGATGCACTCTGAGAAAATATGAGGCAAAATGCTGTCATACTTCTTGGTTGTCACTTCATGAATATTTCATAGTTACAGGAAAGGTAATTTCCGCTTTCCCTGCTCATATCTTTTCAGAGGAAACAGATCTGGATCTGGATTTTACAGTTTGAGATTCTTCTCCTACTACAAGAATTGCTCGTAACCACCTCTCCAAACTTAGGCCCATGGCCTTTCACACCTTGTGGATGTGTAGCAGTGGTTACAGAAGGGAAAAAAAAATCCCTTAAGCCATAGCAGAAAATAAAGGTTGCAGTTATCTTGACATAGAACTTAAATATATAATCAGATCAGAATCCTAAAGGCAAGATGTCATAATCTAGTTGCCCCCATGGTTGCTTTGCACACAGTAATTTGTTCTAGTAACACGTTAAATAAACCTTAAATAAACACTTTACTTAAAACAGTCCAATACTGGTGTTCTTACAGCTTTTTCCAGCATTTTCCTAGCTGTTTTTTTCAGTAGTTGCCTGATTTCTAGGCAGCCTCAAGAGGAGATGAGGAAAGAGAAAAAACATACCTTGAAAGTAGGGAGGAAAATTTTTGTGGTTTAGAAAAGAAAGAGTATGAGACTAAATGACCCATTGGAACAACTCAGTTTCTCAGGAAGGTTTGCCCATTGTCAAGATAAACATTCTATTTTTGGCAAAGTGAATGTAAGCATATATTTGTGAACAGGATTCACACATTTCTCTGTGTGTGAAAAAGGCATTTATGATCTGGAATATGGATGAGAAAGCAATTCACTGGTGCTCTTAATGCAGTGCTTTGGGAGAAGACAGAGGAATCATTGCTTACCAGCACAGTGCACATTAGGAGTCCAGTGCACTCACTTTATATAAAAAATTTTGTTATTGTTGTGCACATTGCCTAATGACCACAGCACAATTTAAATAGGTGTCTGAGAACAGAGGAGTGAAGTAACAGGGTAAATAATCCTTTGCTTCTTTTAGTGTGGATGCATGAAACAGGTTGAGACAACTGAAGCTCATAGAGACTGATGAATCTTTCTCTCAATCACTGTTGAGGAATTACTCATCTTAGAAAGTGAAATATAACATAATTTAGATCACTCCATATATTGTAATTATGTGTGTGTTATATATTAATGATTACTTCAGAAAAACTTTGATCTGCACCAGAGTAAGTAATAATTATTCAAATACTTGAGTATTTTTCTACATATGGTTTTGGGTTTTTTTAATCTGCCCCTCAATATGCAGAAGTTTTTGGTGATTAAGTATTTGGTTTATACACTTTGTTAATGAAAAACTTCATGAAGTTATAATTGCTTTTATAATATAAATCAGCATATATTTTAAAAATCACAACATAGACAAAATGAGAACTATTTGATTTAGAATATTTATAGATACTTGTTTTCTACTTCAATTTTAACTGGAATTTTCTTTTTCATGCCAGAAACAGAAAAACCACTTCATTCTTTTGACTGGCTCTGAATGAAATACAAGCAAGCCAGGGAAAATTGATTTCACTAAACCATATGGTACAGTTGAAATAGAGTAATTTTCCAAGTCAGTCTAAGTATTTTGGGCTGAAATTCAGGAGTTGTCAAAGTATGGGATCAAATGAGGATAAGAATTAGTGTGTTAGGCAAGTATTTCCTAGAATCTCAGCTTCTCTTTAGTATAGAAGAGAACAGAATAGAAGAGTTTCAGTTAGGAGAGACCTACAACAGTGATCTAGTCCAACTGCCTGACCAGTTAAGGGCCAAACAAAAGTTAAAGCACATTACTATGTACACTGTCCAAGTGCCTGCTAAATACTAACAGCTTTGAGGCATTTACCACCCCTTAAAGAAATCTGTTTCAGTGTTTGGCCACTGTATGGGTAAAGAAATGTTCCCTAACATTCCCTAACATCTTGTCGGAACCTCGCCTGGCACACATTCCCATGCCTTCTGGTCACTGGATCCCAGGGAGAAGAGCCTCCCTCTCCAGTCCCCTGCCCAGGGAGCTGTACAGAGCCATGAGGTCACCCCTGAGCCTCCTCCTCTCCAACCCAGACAAACCTAGAGCCCTCAGCCCCTCCTCACAGGATGTGCCTTCCAGCCCTTCCACCAGTGCTGTTGTCCTCCTCTGGACCATTCCAGGACCTTCTTCCCACCCTTCTCAGAGTGTGGGGCCCAGCACTGCGCACAGGGCTCAGGGTGAGGCGCACCAGGGCTGAATCCAGCAGGATGATCCCAATCCCAGCTGGTGATGCTGTGTCTGCTGCAGCCCGGGATGGGGTTTGCCCTCCTGGCTGCCGGGCACACACTGCTGGCTCACCCTGAGCTGCTGCCCACCAGCACCCCCAGATCCCTTTTGCAGGCTGCTCTACACACACTCCTCTCCCAGCTTATACTCGTGCCCAGCTTCACTGCATCCCAGGGGCAGAATCTGGATTTGTTCTTGTTTAATTTCATACCACTGATAATTACTCAGTGCTCCAATCTATTTCAGATCCCTCTGCAAGTCTCTTGTGCCTTGAGAGAGTCAAAAGTACCTCCAGTTTGGTATCATCAGCAAATTTGCCAATGGTACATTAAACTCCTGCATCCTGGCCATGGATAGAGACACTGAATGGAAATTGCCCTACAACTGAACCTTGAGGAACACCACTGGTGACTGGTCAGAACCCACATGTAGCCCCATCCACAACAGACTTTTGAACTCTGCCCTCCAGCAAGTCCTTCACTCAGCGCACTGTGTACCTGTTCAGCTGAACAGCCTATCCAGAAGTATGTTGTGAAGAACTGCATCAAAAGCCTTATTAATATCAAGAAAACCTATGCCCACTACCTCCTGCTCATTCACTAAACCTGTAAACTTACATTGAAAGATATCCAAGTACTTAAAAAGGGCTTTCCAATTGTGACTCCACGAATTTTTTGACTGTGTCTGATGATTGTATTATTTTTTAAGTAATCTTCTACATATTTTGCAGGCATTGAGGTTAGACTAGCAGATAATAGGGTTATTTCTTTTTTAAAAATGTTCAAATAAGTAACAAGAGAATGTACTTGCAGTCTGTCATTTATGATAAGTAGATATCACAGATTGTTTCCAAAAGTGGCATTGACATATTTTCTTAGCAGTGAGTGACAAGTTCTTCTGTGTGAATGTTCACAAAATTTCACTGAAAAAACACTGAAATGATTGTAATGATTTTGAATTAATCAGGCAATATTTCTGCATGCTCTGTATTGGGTAATCTGCTCTGCTGTTCCACCTGAATGAATCTAAACTTCACCATCCCCATCCAATTTATTAGTATTTGTTGTAATTAATGAGTAGACATCATCTATGGAGTAATTTTTTTCCCCAGTTGTGAGAAAGTGTAATTTTCATAGAATACCGTAGATCGTACAAACAAACACAATTACATTTTATTTTTAACCCAACACTTTATTGATCAACTCTTGAAAGAAGAGAATGAGGGAGAGAATTCATATTCATAGTAATTTTTCTCACATGGCCTCTTTCTAAAACAAAATGAAAGTGTTCTTAAGGTACTTTGTAGTATTCATCAAAGAAATCTTGCCAGCATATTTTCATGCCCACCCAGAGAGATGAAGTTCCTGGAACATTTTATCAGTTCAATGAGAAGCAAGGAATATAAGAGACACAGTGTTCTTTCAGTCAAATTCTTCCTGTTTTGATAACACTATCCTTTATGAAAATAAAAGGCCATCAGTTTCTGCTAACTCAAGGTTTTAGAGTAGCTGCATAATTCAGATTTCAGTTTGAGAGATCTCCATCTGTATACACAGATAAATAAATTGGGAGAGGTGCTGTTCTTATGTAAACATTTTGAAGACTTAACAAAAAATGTATTCCTTGAATAAAGTCAGGAAGTGACATGAAAAGCATCTCAGACCTTTGATAAGGTATTTTTGACAATGAAATATTGCCTAACACCATGACGTATCATGATTAAGTGCAACATGTGCTATAATGCAACATTAACAGCTGTTGATATACACAGAGAAAGAGATGCTATGGATTATCAATGAAATACTTTCAAATACTCAATGGGATGGCTTCACCTTTGTAACAGTCAGTTCCCTCAGGGACAGCCAGGGTTTTTCATCAAACCTTCCTGGAATAATGGATCTGAATTAATTTCTGTTATATCAATGTTTCATCTGGAAATGTGCCTTTTTCCTTAGAGATACATATTTTCTATGTAGCAAGCACTGAAGTTATCTGAAGCAGAAGGATACTTCTGTGTTGTTGCACAATAAGAATTCAATCACTGAAACAAAATATATATACCTTCACTATCTATCTGAAACATGGTTTTGTTTGTAAATTTTTAGGTTTCTTTTTTTTTTTTGTGTGTTTTTGTTTTTGTTTGGGGGGGGGTTATGTCACCAGAAAAGAAAGTATACAGTGTCTCCACTCTTTCATCTTTTTCACTTCCACTTTCCTGGGGAACTTATTCAATCTCTTACAGATGTCCTAATTTTGTGCATAAAGTATGGATTATCCTAGGTCAGATCTCTGCTTTGGCGGGGAAATTAAAGGTTCTTTTTGAGTCTTTGTTTTTGAATTTACCTGAGAGTAATATGTACTTCAAATGTGAATTGTACAATCAGAAGGGTCAATCTTCAATTTAACTCAAGGAGGGTTAAAAATATCATTAAGGCAGCATACACCCTTTACTGATAATGCAGGAAATTAAAACAAGATGGGCATCCCTCTCAGCAGATTTCCTCCTCTCCAAAGCCCTTCATGTCTCTGTCCTTTTCTCTTGTGAAGTCTTGTCTCTACCCAAATCCTTTTCTTCCCCAGACCTGAGAACCCTACCTTGTCACCTGAAGAACTGTGAGTGCTGTCTGCTCCAGGGACACAATCCAATGCTACTTCAGCACTGAGGATGTCACTCAGCATCATGAAGGAGCTCACCTCCTTCATGGCCCTCTGTACCCCCCACCTGCATCAGTGGGGAGACCCACCAATGAGGAAAGGAGACTGCTGACAGTTTGCAAAACTGAAGATTTTGCATATCTACCAATAATCAGGAAATGTCTGTACACAGTGGATTCCAACCTTCCCTCCCTCTTGCCACAGTATTTGTTTCCCACAGCTTTGCAAAGTTCTTGGCACAGCAAGATCCCATTCCAAAGGATGGTTGCAAATACAAAGCGGGTGTGAAGGAAATTGTCATGTAAACTTATCACTGGGCCAACTAGTCTATAATGAAAGATGAGAGGGAGCTCTATTATTTATGTCCAACTTTACCTCATCATTTTTTCCTGCCCATGTTTGATCTTTGGTGAAGGCAGAGGCTTTTTCCAGACTGAAGAACAGTCTTTGTAATTGCCATACTGCTCCTGGGTTCAGGGTCACATTCTTTCAAATGCGGCCAGCTAGCAGAGTATGGATGTTTGTTAACAGAAACCAACCCCTCTTTCAAACATGCTCTTTCTACAAATAATATAAATTAACACAGTTACGGAATAACCATAAATGACAGACTACAGTCACAGAGTAAGTGAGTTTTTGAACAAAAATGTATTAAATTTTTAGTCTAAAAACCTGTCCTATATTTCCCTTGAACATGAGGTAAAGGATAAACGTAATTTGGTTTTTTGGAAGTTCTTGATCATATTAAACAGGAGGTATTTTGCATTTCTATTGTCTTACAATGTTCTTTAGTGTTTTGGTAACCACCATGTGAAATATAAGAACTTGAGCTTAAGAAACCAGTCCGTTTTGAATAAAGGCCAGAATAGATCGTTGATCTGAAAGGTTCATTTAACCCTAAACAGGCAATTTGAAGAGTTCAAACTTAATTTTAAAATTATTTTCTTTTTCTTCACTGTAGCTAATTTATGCCGTTTAAGTAGTTCAGTTTATGGTGACATAACACTAACAATATATGGAAGCTAAAAAGGAAAAGTTGGGTCATTTTTTCCTTTGTGGGTGTAAAGGTTCTCATAGAAGAAATGAGGCTAAAAAATCATGCCTGCAGATATTTTTGTTTCTTAGACCAGATTTGCAGAAGAAGGTTTTCATTTGAATGCCTCATCACTCTTTTTATTGAGAGGCATTGGATCATCCCTGTTTAAAATTGTAACATCAGGGATTTGGCATGAAAGTTCCTGCAGTTTTCTCCTCCTGCCTCCGCCCTCCCCACCCCTTGTGCTGCCATTACAGAAACTGCACAGATTTTCTTCCAGCATTTTGTTAAGGCAATTTCCCAAGGTGCATACTGCTGTGATTGTCAAGTGGCACGCTAGCAACTAACTGACTGCAAGAGTAATAATGAAATAACAGATATTTTAAGGAAAAGGATCACAAATTGAACAAACAGTTTTCCTTGATCTGAAACAAAATGTTTAGATCAATTCTGGATACTTCAATGTTATTTAGATATCATTGCTAACTAAATATCTAAATAAAAAATTGTTCTAGAGTGAAAAATTGAAACATCTCACTTTGAAAATGTTAAAATTGTGTTCCAGAAAGCATCTTCTTTGCCTTAACTAGCTTGATCTAGTTAACAAACTACATACAAATTTTCAAGAATTGTTTTGGACATTCCAAACCTTTACTTTTTGGCAGACCTAATTTCAAACTTAATATTTCACACAACCAAAATCAGCAGTATAAGTGCAGCAACATTCAAGTTTATACTCTGTAAGCTCTTCTGAGTCCCCCTCAGATTTTGGGGTCACCTTTTTTGATGTCAACAGACAAATTTAAATTTTCTTTTTCTTCTTATTTTCCTCAGAGTATGAGTGAAAGAATGCATGGTAATGCAATTTGAATGTCAGTTTATGTACTCAGGCAGGAAATTGCTTTATGTCTTCAACAATTAGATTAAATAGCTGTTGTCAGCACTATGAAGGTGGAGCTCTCTTATTCTAAATACAGCTCAGTGAAAACTGCTGGAAGTAAAAGTTCTCAGCCTTGATCATTTGTTTTCCTTAACCAAGCATACTTGTGTGTCTCTGAGGAGGAACAAAACCCACCATGAAAGAGTCTCAAACAGGCAATGTCCTGTCAATATCTTTGGACACAGCAGGTAACTGGCAGGTCTGATGCTGGTGCGGGCAGCAGGAACCTTCCACACTTGTTCACATAACTGTCAGCTTCCTCAGGATACCTCCACAGCACAACTTAATCACCTCCCTGTGTGAGCATGACAGGCAGAAGATACAGCACAGATCCTACAAAGTCTAATGCATTTGCTTGAATCCTTCTAGGAAAAAAGTCCAAATCATAGGATCATAGAATCAGAGAATGTTAACGTGTTGGAATGCACCTTGAAGATCTTCTAGTCCCAAATCCTCCTGCCATGGACAGAGACTCCTTCCACTATAACAGGTTTCTCAAGGTCTTATTCTACCTGACCTTGAACACTGCCAGGGTTTGGGCATCCACAGCCTCGCTGGACAACCTGTTCCAGTGTCTCACCATCCCCACAGTAATAAAATTCCTCCTAATATTTAACCTAAATTTTTCCTCTTTCAGTAAATACTCATTACTTCATTTTTATCACTATTTCACAGTGATTGTGGGCATTAAAATGAATTTCAAAAACCATGGGCCATTGCAGTGATATTGGTTATCTTCTGAAGTGCATTGTTTTGAACCCTTCAAGATTGTTAGGACTTTGACATGCCCTTGGCCGCAGCTGGCTAAAACCATTGCAGTTTGCTAGGGTGGCAAAGAGTTAGACAGAGTTATATTTCTAGTATGTGTCTAGCCTACACCTCCCCTCTAACTGGGGTTAACAAAAACTTTAACTCCATGAAGTCAGCTGGTTTGTTTCTAAGCAATGAGTTTTTATGCTGGATGGACTGATGCTCGATGAAACTCATCTGCTTCATCTACTTGTTGCTTTCATTGAGCAATATGTCAGTTGTTGCCTGCGTTTTCAGAACATAGGCAGGATCATATATGAGCATATGTACTCATTGAGAAGTTATGATTTTGATTAGAACAGATGCAACATAGTTTTGTTTAAATCACAAAGTAGCGAATAGCGATTTTTTTTCTATCATTTGTCTCATTACTGTATCTTCCTTTGCCCTCCCCTCATTATGTGTATAGGAAAGGCCTGGATACTTTAGATATATCATATGCACAGAGGGAAGTAAAAGTGAGATGGCTTATAAATGTAATATTCTTTCTTAGTGCAAGGATGAATTTTCAGATGTTAGCCACTTGTGTAACTCAAGAACAACCAAAAAATAGTCACCCAAACTGTCCTTTATGATAGATATTTTCTTTGATCCTGGCATATCTTTGTCCATCTGCTATCAGAAAACATAAAAATCACGTTTTCCATGGCTTCAGACCTTGTAAGCAACCCCTTTTAGATTACATGGTGCATCGAGAGGCAAGAAATGTAGTCAATGCCAGGTCAGACTTTGAACATGAGTAAACTCCATGAAGTCACTGACAACTTAGCACAGGTGGGTTCATAACTCAGTGTAGTGCCTTGACAAGAATATTGTGTCAGGCTACTGAATGAAGCAATGTACCAAAGTTCTGTGCTAAAGTTTTCTGAAAGATAGGTCTCATATCAGGATAGGAAAGCTGTCAGCTTCAAGAAAACCCTATAATATCCAGGTTTCAAAATCTGTTTTCAAGCTCCAGTTAAAAGTTGCATTTTGGAAGAAAACATTGATGGGTTTCTTTACTTCTTCAAAATACTATGTACCTCAAATCATAGCTATACAGGTGACTAGAGAAGATAAAATCAAGACTGAAATTAATTTGTATTATCTACTTTGATTCTGGTTCATCAACTTGTTTGAAACAACCAACTTTTTGAACCCATAATGCACCCCTTCCTGTTACTACATGGAGTATTTTTCAACTAAAGTGGGAAGGTCTCCTGCATGATGTTTTATTTAGGAACCTTATTTACTGACCACTTGTTCACCTTTTTAGAGAGGCAATCTTTGTTCCATGCACATTATATAACATTGCTTTAGTACTATAGTAGGGGAGACAAATCCTAGCTGACTATTCTCATTGTGACTGTGATCGGGTGTGCCACAGCATCAGAGTACCCTCAGAACATCAACATTCACTTTTAAAGTCAGGCTATAATTAGTGAGAATGTCTAATGACATATGAGGTGTAAGAGGTGCTGTACTGCAAGCAATTGAAATGAAAAGTACCTCCCACATAGCAAAAAACTGTCTTCAGAAGACACAAAGACAAACATATATAAACCTGGAAATTCCTTGCAATACTTCTTAAACTAAAATAATTAACAAACTATTAATACACCATCTGAAATATTCTTTGAAATGTGGAAATTCTCAATTCAGTGTAATATATCTGCTTCTATTAAAATAAGTGGGAATTGTGGTTAGCAAACCTGAGTGATCTGAATGTATCCCATACATTATTTGTTCACAGAAAAGGGAAAGGACTTAACAGTGAGTGCCTCAACTACATATCAGGCTGCACATGCAAAAAGAGGAGGAAGTAGATGCAATGTGTGCCAACAAACTCTACTAATCTGCTTCCTCTGCTCAAAGTCCTTCATCTGGGAGGAAGGCCTGAAATTTAACCTTTTAAGAGGTATTTAGGTGCCTTAGTATATTCACTAAATGCCATCTGGGACACCTGCAAGAATCCTTTTGGCCTTCAGTTCCCATCCCTGATGGATGGAGATCTATTGTACCTTATATATTCATATACAATCTTTGGGGTACAGAGAGGAGCTGGAATCTCTCAGGCATCACAAGATAGAAATAATTTATTGGATTCTGCCTTACATAGATAGATACAATTCTAGATCACAATCCAAGTTACTATTTAGAAAAATTTATTTTTGATTTTTTAAAATTGCTTGTTATAGAGCAAAATTTCTGACATTTGGTTATACAAACTCCAAGTAGCCAAAACTGCAATCTTTAATTATTATTCCTTATGTTGTGTAGATGAGAGCACTCCCTTATTTTAGATCTTGTTTGAACTTCTGTGTAACTTCTAAAAATTAATCTCAATGCTACTTCAATTTATCAGCAATCAAGAATCTACTGTAGCATGTCACATATTCTTTTAATACTGTCAATTACATATAATGGTCTAATATTGCTTTTAATTTTTAAAGTTGCCTTGGTCACTTCTAGCTTACAGGCACTGACATATGTGCTTTTCTCCAACAGACCAAACACATCAAGTGGCAATTCCTCATGTAGGTAGAGATTTCACAGCACATCAGTCCTTAATCTTCTTGTTAGTCCAGTAAATAGATGGCAATCCCTGAGCTTTTTTTCCAAACTGTGTTTCTCTGGCCTTTGATCACATCATTAGCTCATCTCTGATCCTTTCCAAAGCAGGACATAGTATTCCTGCATAGTATAAAGGAGTGACTTTATGGAACTCAGACACAAATAGTGAAACATTTATCTGCTGCAGTTGTTGATAATTTTCCAGATTCACAGTCTTCCTCTGATCTGTTCCCATCTGTAGGCATAGGATGAGTTTTAGGTCAATGACTAAGTTCCTTCTAGAAGCTGTGCTAAGGCAGATGAAGGAGAGGGAGGGGATTCAGGGCATCATGGCTTCAGCAAGGGCATTCAGAGGCTACTGATCAATGGTTCAGAGCTCTGATGGACATAAGTGACGAGTGGGGCACCGCAGGGGTCAGTACTGGGACCATTGTTAATAAATATCTTTATTAATGACGTAGATAAAGGGATCAAGTGCACCTTCAGCAAATTTGCAGTTGACACTGAGCTGAGTGGTGCTGATGACACACCCACAGGACAGGATGCCATCCAGAGGGACCTGGACAAGCTCAGAAACTGGGCCCATGGGAATGTCATGAGGTTTAACTAGACAAAGACCAAGGTGCTGCGCCCGAGTCTAAGGCAACCCCTGGTACCAGCACAGGCTGGGGATGAGCAGATGGAGAGCAGCCCTGCCCAGAAGGACTTGGGGGTGTTGGTGGCTGAGAGGCTGGACATGACCCAGCCATGGGCACTCCCAGCCCAGAGAGCCAAACGTGTCCTGGGCTGCATCCAAAGCAGCGTGGGCAGCAGGGGAGGGAGGGGATTCTGCCCCTCTGCTCTGCTCTGGTGAGAGCCCAGCTGGAACCCTGCAGCCAGCTCTGGGGTCCCAGCACAGGGAGGACACGAATCTGGTGGAATGAGTCCAGAGAAAAGCCACTAAGAGAGTTAGAGGGGTGGAGAAACATTTTTGTGAGAAAAGGCTGAGGCAGTTGTTTCTTTCCAGTCTGGAGAAGGCTTAGGGTTGATACTATTGGGACCTTTCAGTACCTGAAGGGAGCCTACAAGAAAGATGGAGAGAGATGTTTTACAAGCACATGTAGTGACAAGAAAAGGGGGAATTGATTGAAACTGAAAGAGAGCAGGTTTTGGTTAGATATTGGAAAAAAAATTCCGTTCTGAAGGTGGTGAGGCGCAGGAACAGGTTTGCCAGAGAAGTTGTGGATGCTCCATCCCTGAAAGTGTTTTAAAGCCAAGCTGGATGGATATTTGAGCAACCTGGTCAAGTGGAAGATGTCTCTGGAATATGGGCAGAGGGAGGGGTTGGAACTACATGAACTTTAAGGTTGCTTCCAACCCAAATAATTTTTTCATTCAGGAATGAACGCAAGCAGAAGGCATGCCATGTTAGTTTACATGTATTTTTATAGTAAACTTATGTAAATTGTACTACAGGCCACTACTCTGAGCTCCCACAATGATTTCCACATGTATAAATGACCCTGAACATCATAAAAGATTTTTGTTTTCTAGATGCAAAAGGAAAGCTGAGATGAATGTATTTCCCACAGGTATCCTTCCATTCAGTGCACGTACCTTTCCCCCTCATTAGTAACTCTCTTGCACAAGGTTTTAAGAAACATGTTTTTAAACAGCCCACAATTCAGCCCACAGGGACTTGGTAAGGAGACTGAAAGGGGCTTATAAGTAGGATAGCCAGGTGCCTGTGTGATAGTATTTTTAGGTACAAATTAATGTTTTCAGATTAGAGGTGTTTTTTTAAAGAAGACAAATCTAGAATGTTTTTGGGTTTTTAAAATACAAGATACATTGAATAAATTTTTTAATATCCAGATAAATTTGGGAGCTGGTCTTTATACATTCATAGGCAAGTCTGGCAGAGTAACTTTGTCTTTTTGTAGGACAGTGGAATATTATCAACACAGAAAAGATTTTTTCATAGCAACATGAGGCACAACCTACTACATTCAGTGAACAATTTACTACAACCAAAGACGGTTATAGGTTTGTATTTTCCATGTAACCTTTCCCGAATGAATGATAGTAAAAATGAAACACTCAAAACAAGGGCACTGTTAAGACATTCCTTATCAGTTCTGAACAGGATTAATTTTAACGATAATTCCACTTGCCTACACAGTGTTCTCAGATGTGAAAAAACCCCATGGGATTAGGCCAAATATTGTCATGGTAACTGAAAGAGAGGGAAATAACTCTAAAACAGTTTCCAATAAGCAAGAGCAGCTACCATTCCATCAGTAGCCTTCAATAGAATGTGACATCTGTTTTTCATTTGTTGTTTCTAGGCTTGAAGAAAAGCAGGATAATTGGAAATAGTACGATGTTCTGGGAACATATTGAATGAAAAGACTCTTAGTGCTTTTTAAATATTTGTCCATTTATCTTTAAAAACAACTAGCATGTACCTTCTTTCACCATTTGTAAATTGGACAAGTTAGTTGGAAAATTTTCTGGACTCAACTATGCTCAAGCAGTGAAAGATCAAAGCAAGCTTCTTGCTTTAATAAGAACTGCCATTTAAACTGAGAAGTGGACACCTATTTTTGGAAACTCAGAAGATGCAAATGAATTAATTGCATGAAATTTTGTGATTACTTCATATTGGGGATAAACTAAACCAAAGAGGAAACATGCACCAGTACTGGTGTTTTCCACTTCTTTTATTCAATATGTCACTGTGTCTGACACATGAATTTAAAATAATACTCATAACTGTACTGCTAAGAAACAAGCAGGTCAAAATCCAGTTGTGGAACTTGAAGTCAGGGGAAAAATTGGAAAAATAAGTCATAGTTTTTACCAGCAAGGGTGTTTACCAGTGAAATAGTGTATAATTGAATTTTACCACACATTAAGTATTTAATAAACTATTTGGAACATTTCTAAGAAGTTGATCATGGACTGTTAAGTGTGCTCTACCCAGTATTAGAAAACCTTGTTTGCTCACACAGGCTAGACAAAGCACACACAAATAAAAGTTCTTTTGTCCTATCAACCCATGAGGTGTTTATACACCAACTTATCAGCTAAGAGATTGATTTCAGGCACTCACAGTTTTGCAGTAGGAGCTCACAAGTTAGTTTATGGTTAAAAGGTTGGACATTTGGTAGGAGCTAGAAAAAGAGAATAAACAATGATTTTAATTTATTTATCCTCAATATTATTTAACTGTGTCTTCATAACAAAGAAGAAGAAAAAATAAGAGAGAATAATAAAAACTTAAAGCTTACCTGATGTTTCTTGAATCAAAATTCTGAAGGATAATACTGTATGAAAGACTTGTTGATATATGCTTTGTGAAATATAATCTAAATAAATCTCATACACTGGCCACCTCTGCAGCTTCTTGAAACCTCATATTTCAAGGTCAGATAAGGGTCAGTACAAAGGGTGTTGCTTCACTCACTTGCAATTTTTTGTGAAAAGGTCATGGCACCCAAAACACTTAAGTCAAGAGCCAATACAGAGTCATAAATGAACACCTTACAATTTGTAAGAATAATCAAACCAAAATACCCCCAAAACCCAATACATCACCACAGCAAAAAACTAACAGATCCATTCCCAAACCATTTAAACTAAAAGATAACTGCAAAATGGCTAATTTCATGGGCAATGTGCTACTGTGCTCTTTTTCTCTCTTTATACTGACAAAAATGTAGCTATAAATTATTGTTAGCATCAATTCTTCCATTCCTATTCATTCAGGTAATCTCTGGCACAACACTAGGATGGCCCAATAACTACAGATAATGTGCTAGATGCAATTTCCAATTTGAAAGCTCCACTGTAGGAGCACTTTTCCAAAAGGGACCTAAGGTTCAAAATAAATTTATTTCAGGCTGCACTCTGTATTACTGACATTGTCTTATGCATGTTTGGCACCTGATTTTAGTGCATCCTGATATCTTTGACCTTGCCCGCTGCTGAATTGTGTGGTGACATGACTCATATCTTTTGAATTCCCTGGCCCAGGATCAGGTTGCTCATGCGTGTAATCCATGCTGTTCCCAGATATTCTCCAGGTAGGGATGATAGGGAAACTGCTGCTCAGCTTAGGCTCGCTGTCCTGCCTACTGAGGAGACTGTTACGATAACAGCTGTGTTTACCAGTTTTCCAGCAGCCAGGAAATTCTTAACATTAGGGCAGTTCAGGTACAGTCATATCTTATTAGTGTGCACAAGAGCAAAAACAAACTGCAAATCATAAAAATGCTTGAGTGTGGGGGTCTTTGTTTATAGAGACATTTCAAAAATAAAGCTCACTTATTCTTGTGACTATTTGTCACAGCAAGGCCAGCCTTGATTTTTTTTTTCCCAGTTTTATTTTTGCTTACCTCTCTGCCGGTTTCAGGCTTTATTAACTTCAGTTATTTGCCTGAATAGCAACTTCATACAAAGAAAAGACGGCTAATAAGCAGGGACCATCACTAATGGGGGACAAACACTGAGCAATTTCATTCTTGATGATTGACCATCAAGTACATGGTGGTTTTGTCACCCTCATGCTCATGTCAGACTGTATGAATCTGACCTGCTAGGCTAGGGCAGGTGAAAATTAGTGAGCACGAGGCAGCCCGCATATGGGCCAGGTTCTCAAGGAAACTGTCTCTCCAGCCCATTGTCCACTGGTCCACTACCCCCCTTGCAGCTTTCATTACCCACTGACCTACTGCCCCTCTTGCAGCTCTTACTGCCTCCAGGAGTCAAAAAACAATATGGGGAATGTCTATGGACGTTTTCAAGCCCTGCTGCCTCAGCTCCCAAGAATGTTGGTGTTAGAGAAGGGGAGAACTTGGGTTTGGAGAGGAGAAGCCACAGGTGCAGCAGTAGTTTTTATTGCTGTATTGATCAAAGGACCAACTTCAATATGTAGAAATAATAATAGACATAGAGATAGTTGCTGCCAGCTGTGGAAATCTCCTTACCTAGCTGGAGATTATGTAGTAGGGCTGGAAATGAAAGAGGAAACTGATTTATTCTCACTGTTCATTACTGCAATTCAGAGCAATTTATTTAAGGTCACTATCTCCCATTCTAAGGGAAAAAGCAAACATTAATCCTCATATACTGTATCTTAGAAACCAGTGTTCTAGATAATTAGTTTGCTATCCTCTTTGTATGTGCAGTCTTTTCATATTCAGCAAGAAGGCTAGTAGTCTAATCATCTGTGCTGTACATATGAGCTTGAGTACACACCACAGCTTAAACAAACAGGAGATGACTGCTGTCTTCACATTGATGATACCTTCATGCTTTTAGGGTCAGCTTTTATTTATTTCAAATAATGCTTCTATTATTAGGTCTAAACCCACAATAGTACAACAGGAAACTCACATCTCTTGCTTGGGTTGTCCAGAAGTGCTTGTGGTAAGGCTAAGATGGAGATGAGTACAGGCCATTCTCTAAATGTTTGCCTTCTAGGACAGATTCTGATATCCCCGTTAGTCAGGGCACCTCTAGCTTACCTGTCCAATGCACTTCCCTTGTGCATTTCAAAGTGCAGCTACATTTTGGCTACAGTGTGCATGTCCCATGTACCATGATCCTGAAGACCTAATCTTTGCTTCATGAGGGCATTTAGACTCACCAAGCAGGAGCCCTCCTTCTCTACGTGGAACTGAAATAAACACCACCAGAGAGAGCGAGGTAAGTGAAAAGCACTGACTTCTGACTTCGTTTTGTCACTGTGAAAATATCCATCCTCTTAGACAAGACCAACCTGTGCGACCTCTCCCACTGCCAAAGAAACACAGAGAAGAAAAGATGTCTCACAATACCAAGAAAGACTAAAAGCTCAGGTTTTGCCTGTTCTTGTGAACCTAGAGGATGTCACCAATATTTTCAATATGATGAATAGTGACATTTTTCCTCCTTTACATTATTTGGAATTTCTTTTCTGCCTTAGAGGTCAGACGAGAAGCAATAAGTTTTGCTCTGCTGGAGATGATGATAAGTGAGGTAGAAGTCAAGCCACCCAAGGACAGAGACACACCCATCTTAATGATGCTACATGCATATTAATTCCTGATATCCTAAGTAGCTGCTAAATAATCCCATGATGCTTCAACAGCATTAGTGAATAATATTTAAAGGACACTGAAGAGACAAATCAGGTGCAGGTGGTAGATAAGAGCACCAGTTAATGGCACAATTCCTGGACAGTCTTCATATGCTCTTTATAAACAATCTTTCCCTGCAAAATTCTTCTTCCTTGATGCATTTCATATCAAAGACAAAAAATAATTAATGCATCAGGAGCAGACCCTCAGAAGTCTAATCAAGACTTATGTGACCTTGTGCTCACCACTGAATCTTTCCAATGGTTCTGTGTCCAAGCCTGGCTCCTTGAGTTCGCCTGAGCCAAATGAACTGGGGCATTTGCAAGACCAGGTCTTCCTGCAGGTCACATTTCACTTTTTAACCTTGGCCCTGCTGGTAAGCCAGTGTCATGCAGGGATCACAGCTCACTTGCTCCTTGGTAGAGCCCTGCAGTTGTGGTTTTCCTCTGGGCTCTGAAAGATAGGCCTTTCAATGCTTCATCCCTTCCTACTGGTTGCTCTTGCATGGTTTGTGGTTTATTCTCTAAATGTCTGTGAGAAGATTAATAGTGTTACTGCTAATGGGATCCTGGTAGTAACTCAATATCCACAAGGGCTCTCAAGGACAGCTTTTCTCACACCCACATGCTCAATCTAGAGATACCAGAGAAAGGAGAGGGTAACTAGGGAGGCAACTCCCATCCCTGAGCTGCCTGTGTCCCTCTGCTTGCATGCACATGCATACATGCACAAGCCATGGCCATCCCATATCCTTCCACCAGCCTGCTTGCTTCCTCACCTTTTATGCTCTCCAGCCTTGTATGAAGCAGCCATGCAGAGAGCACCTCTAATACTCATAGTGTCCAAGGAGGGGCCCCTGTGGGCAGCCAGCATTCATAACAACACAGAATTAACTACTCCCAGTCATCATAAGCAGAACCATTATGTGTATCCCTTATCCAAATATTAAGAAAAGGCTGAATTTAGAGCAACACTTTGTAAGCTTAAGTAAAACTTCCGTGGACAGCAGTGATCCCAGAACTTGTGTAGATTAGGACTGCTAGAGAATCCAAGGAGACTCTGACAGATGCAGTAAGTAGAGTCTGAATCAATTTAGAATTAGTCTTTGTCCTCTCTTAAGTTTTAAGTATAGTGAGGAAAAGGCACTCATATTCCACTTCTGGACAACAGAAGTGAAAGTCTGTGCCTGGCCTGCCCTTAAATTTTCCTACACAGAGTTACTATCCACAAAAAATAAGGTCTGGGTCTGCGTTTTTTCTATGTCTGACAGTACCCACTTGTCTTGTGCAAAGCAGACCAAGGAAACAGCAGCAAACAGACTATAAAGCTGACATCTACCCCCATTGGCTGCTGACTTATATGGAGGATCAGTGATTGGTACCAGCTGGAGATTTGGCCACTGGTCTGCTTTGTGTAGCACTTCAGAGATTAACTTCTGGATCAACCAAAGTGACTTCTAAAGTTATATCTATTTTGTTAGATATAACTGCTGACTGAAGAAAAATAAAATGAAGAAACATTTCTCAGAACATAAAAAGGCTTTGTTTAGAGTTTGGACTCCAAAATCACAAGAACATGCAGAATCTTCATGCAAGTAAGAATTTTACAAGCTTTGCATTCGTCTCTAATCCACGCTCTGAATGTTGTTGGGATGGAATTTCAAGCCAGACCTTCTGCATCCAAGAATTCTATTTAATTCCTGGCTCAGGATGGACAGACTAAGAGTGCTTTCTTCTCACCATCTCTCTGAGTGGCAGCTGAAAACACAAGAGAAAGGTTATTTTATGCCAGTTGACAAGAGTTGTGTCTTGTGCCATTTCATGTTTTGGGTTGGGTTGGGTTTGGGTTTGTTTTTAGCTCCTTGATAAATCAAAAAGGATCACCCAAGCAAGATGATCCAGAAGGAAATTATTTTAAAATAGCATTTTACTTAAGCAGGTTCCTATAGGGAGGCATAAGGAGGTGTAACAATGAGCCATCTAGCAACAAACATGGAGAAAGTCTGCAGGGAACCAGGGAACCAGGTCCAAGGGCAGCATTTCTCCCCTGCACTCTACTCCTGCAGTTCTTCTCTGAGGCCAGAAATCAGACAGCATCTGCCCTCATGTGCCTTATCCAGATGTAGTTCCCTGTCACAGCACTCTTAAGGTTTTCACCAAACATACCTTTGATATGCTTGGGGAATAGAAGTTTACTCCTTGCCCACCTCAAGACTTTGGCTGTTTTTTTGGTTGAAAGAACTTTGAGATGATAGCCTATGTGCAGTAGTGTATATAACCATGGAATGTCCAGGGAAACAAGCATTGGTGCAGCGTTTTGTAACTCAAAGAGAGCACGTCTACTCAACTGACAGTCACTCTTACTGCATCCCTTCACCTGGAATCATGATTTTCTCTGGCAATGTGCCTTGGGAGCAATACAGGGAGGAAAGCATCCATCCATCAAAGACTAAAGCTATTTTGCCCATAGTTGCTTCACCAAGGACTTTCACGTCAGAGTTGAAAGCAGGCTGCCCCTGGATCTGCAACCTCAATTCCAGGCCTGTCTTTTAGAGAGGAGAAAGAGAAGCTTGGTGTGAGTGGGAAAAACATATTTATCTTGAAAAATAGAAGTTAAAAGTTCTGCTCTGTGGTCTGTTAGCTGAATATCAGGATTTATTACCAAGTACAGCAGCGCAGCTTATATCTAAGAGAGATGCTGGAGACTAAGAGAATATAATTATTTGGATTTGTCTCAATTTTTTGCCTTGCAGACTGGAGGCTGGTGAGCCTATAACCTAGGAAAACACAAGAGACACAGACTATAATCTCTCCAACACTCACCTTAGATAATAAAGCAGACCCATGATTCCTGTAAGGTCAGTGGGAGTTTGTCCACTGACTCTAGTACAGTCTGGACTTCACTCTGAATTTTCCATTGTGAAGGCCAAATTTTCCCTTCAATTTATGAAGCATGGTATTTTCCCAGCTTCAGTGCATGCCATCTCTTGTTTTCCAATAATGCATTCGAAGGCTGAAGTACACCTCTGTGAAACAAAGAGCAGGATAAGAGGGTTTAAATGAAATATGCTTATAGCAAGGGTCATAATGTTCACTTGGTTTGCTAATTCCACTTTGTGACTAATATAAATGCAAAACATAATATCTCTTGGAGATGTGATATAGTCTTAGAGAAGGAAGATCACTGACCTTATGTTCAGGATGAACAAACTAAAATAAGCAAAGAATCCCATGATACCTATGTCCCATTAACTGTTTGTTTACAAAGTTAGCCTTGTAAATTTATTTGAGAAAATTGTAGACTTTAAAAGAAAGCATTTCCATAATTCTCTGCAGTTCTGCTGCTCCTGCAAGTCCATCAGGATATCCAATTCAATGGGATAGGAGCTCCATTTTTAATATCTTACATTTTAATTTGAATAAGCAATTGGTTTTTTCTTCTTTTCATGTTTTCAGGTTTAATGGAAATAGTACAGAAAATGTGATCTCACAGATCTGGAGGACTCAAAATTAAGAATGGCAACAACATGCAAGACCCTAATTTTTTTTTTTACCATTTTTAAACTTTTGAACTGCAAATGCTTAAGGCCCCAGGACCAAGTACTAAATATGCCTTTAATTCTGGGTTACTTTGTGGTACATTAGCACTTTCAATTCTAATGTGATCATTTTCAGCCTGAGGCTGAAACAAACCATTTATGGGAGCATACTAAGCAGTTTGATCATTTGCTCACCACAGAAATGAGTACAGTGATTTAAAAAAAATCCATACAAGAGAGCCCTGGATGTACAGAAGGGCTAGATTGTACGCTAAAGAGCAAAGAAGGCAGGAGAGTACATGAAAACTTATACTTGGGCTCAATGGCTCTCAATGAGCATTAGAGGTCACAATGCAAAAAGCAATTTGACATGAGAAATCCCACTGATGTGATAACAAAGTTAATAAGAGCAATGAGTGTATAAACAAGGAAGAATTGATTAGGAGAGGAGATTAAGGTAATTTTATCTCTCTGTACAGTGCAAAATTGACTACTAGGAGAATCCTTCACAACTGTAATATATCACTGAAAAAACCCAAAGAAACTCACATCTCATATTAGGACTGAAACAAGTAGAGCATCTTCCAGACCAAAACCAGAATAAATTTTCCTTATCTTCTCAGAAAATTTTGGAATGCTCAGAAGAAAAAAACCCAAACAAAAAATCTCTGGAAAATAATCTGAAGATACAGTAATCAAATAATCAAAGATACATAATCTTTGATATAGTGTACTTTGATACAGTGGATGAGCCAGCATGTGGAAAAAGATCCAATGTATTTAGATGAAAACACATCTTTCCTTACTTGATCCAAGATGAATGATTAGACACTGTTCTAAGGGAAGTGACAAGTATTTGCTTCTCCCTGTGTTGAGTTCAGGTCTAGCTGCCTGACAGAAGAGCACACATAAATAAAACAGAGTTAATGGAGCAAGATATAGTCATAACTGGATGAAATGTAATGGCCTGTGATGTACACAAGGTCAAACTAGATGACCTAATGGTCCCTTCTGGCCTTAAACTTCATAAATTGTTTCTCACAGCTACCCTAATGATCTAGTTGCCAGTTTAGACTTGAGTTGGCTATGAGTTTTCCGCACCAATTTCATTGCAATAGCAGCATCCAGGACAATTTCTGGGCCAGAAGCACTGCAGGTGGCTGAGAAACGGTTTGTACCCGGTGTCCCATGCATGTCAGGAGTGGCACAACGTAGTGATGCATGGCACTTGGTTTTCAGGATTTTTGTTTCTGGAGTCTTTGTGGTTTCATTGTCCTGGCTAGCTTGTCCCCAGAAAGGTGCATCTTTCAAAGAATCTGATTTTCCAAACTGATTGTTAGGAAGCCTGTGAGCTGGTACGCACATCTGTGGGGCTGTACATGCACCTGGGCATAGCACTGCTCCAGTGCTGAACAGGCCACAAGTCCCTGTAGAACCTCTATGGAGCAATACCTAAAACCACTTATTTTACGTAGATGGAGGCCTGAAGGCTGATTTTCTCATTTGAAAAACAGTCTCATTGTTTACTTCATCAGCTGGCTACACCTTGCTGCAGGTGCTTTGTACAATGGGGAACATGCTTTTCTTCTCCATCCCATAAAGCTCTCCCATTTATTAGCATTTTTGTGCAGAGTGGCTTACTTGTTGAGGGATTCAATTTCTGTAGGCATCACAACAAAGACAGATGTCCATCAAGTCTGTTAGAAATTAGTGATATCCTTTCATTCAAATTTAATCACAAGTGAAGTTTAACTTGCATTTGTGAAGGATGACGCATTCAGATATGGTTTTATGGTTACAAAATACATGTAATGATTTTGATACTGGAGCCAAAAGGACATCATCAGACAGGAAGAAAATTGTCTCCTTGGTAATATTTAAAATACTTTCAAAACTAAATGCCTTGAGTTGATGCATTCCTAGCTCTTGAAGGGCAAAGTAAATTCTCTAATGTATTGGAAATTATATCTAAATGTAATCAGCAAAAGCACTAGTACCGTTTATTTCCAGATGAGACCTTGAAATTCTGCCGTATTTTTCAGATATCATTGTTACACTATCATCCCGTTAATTAATTATTTAGCACAATTATCCCTTCTTGCCCTCCATAAGAGTGAGCAGTTTACTTAGTAATATACAAAATCATAGGCTGATACAATTTGCTGACTAGAAAAATCACTGCTGTTTTTTTGTATTTATTTGTGTAGAAATACATACATACAGACATGTTTGGTCTTATTGGATAGCTGATAAATTATAACTGATTTACAAAAATTTTCTGGATATTTTACTCTAATGTATCATTATACTAAGAACATGCTGATTATAACAAAAAGCACAGAAATTTAAATGGTACTTATGCATCTGCTTATGTGTATATGTGATTTTCCCCGCTGGTGTAAAATGCATGGGGTATTTTTACAATTGCAAATATTTACTGCAATTGAAATTTAAAATAATTAAAATTAATAAGTAGTGAAATAATTATTATTTTTTAAAATAAATGACTGAAAAATATTTAGTTATAAAATTATGTGATATACCACAGTTCCAAAATACTTATAGGTATAAAACGTAACTGCAAAAACATCCTTAAACACCTTTTTGATTACTAATGTCTCATTTGATTTGAGACTTGACTTCAGGCAGTCACCTCATTACAAATAATTCTGTGGGCTTGCTTGGGACAAATTAACACATTTTACATACAAAAATGAAAGGTCCTGGACTTTGGCACACACTCTGAGCCATGCTAGAGTGAGACAACAGAATTCAGTCTAGTTTTGCTCTGCTTTCTTTTCTCTACAGTACGAAGGCATCTATGAAGGAAAGTAAAACAATCTTTTAAAATAGTCCTTAAAGTTTTTTGAGGCACATCAAATGTGCAGTACCAATTGAATTGTACCCTAAAATGTGAGCAAGATTTTAATTAGAAGAAAGAGAATCTTAAATGTATCCTTTGCCATCAAAAAAGTGTAATTAAAAAAAAAACTTATCACGAAAATGCACCAAATTACAGAAGCTGTCACTGATTTAACTAATGATGAAATCCTTTTAAAAATTATAATCATGTGCTTTGATAAACATTATAAAGTCTTGGTCCATTACTAGTCCTTCTTCATTCAGTGAATTTGAAGTACTTTGGCAAAATCTAAGGAAGGAAGAAAATTTGTTGTGAATTAAAATTCTGGAAAAATTATACATCTCCATAAAATTTGTTATTAAGCAATTTTTCTTGTGAATTTTACAAAAGCAACTGAAAATTCAATCAGGTCTGTTTTATGGATTTAATTACTCTTTTAAATAGTTTATTTTCAGTGGTTTTATTATTTTTCAAATACCGAGAAGAAATTATCATATGCTCAGAATAATTTTGCTGTTTTCCTTAAATCAGTATTTTCCATTAGCAATATTTCTTTCCCTCTTTTCTGTACAGAGACATTTCTGACTGACATAAAGCGGATGATCTCAGCAGTCTGTTCCTACACCCTTAGGAAGAAATGAAAATAAAAGGCCAAAACAGAGAAAAAATTATTTCAAACTGTCGTAAAACAAAATGAAGCTCTTGACAAGAATTTGTGTAATATATCTAGCAGTTTTAAGATTATCAACCAAACCTCACTGCTTTTGTTAATCTAGTATGAACCTTTGTCTTTCTGGTGAGATTTTCAGGTTCTGTGAACAATGCATGGAGATTGTAATGATGGCCACCTGTTCTCTTCACACTCATTTCACCCATCATTACACCTTTGGCACTAATTAGAGGGAGCTAATAGATAAAGATAAACATACAATTACTACTTTGGAAAGTACAAGACTTTCTTGGTTTACCAAATTTTTTGATAGGCAATTTTCACTTGCAAACACAATGAGCATTTTCTCTTCATTTCAGTTTTAATTTAATTTCCTTCTATAGTATTTCTAATAATGTTCTAAACTATCATTCTCATAACAACTGAGAAAAATTAGTTAGCACCATGAAATTTTAAATTGCATTGGGCTTTTATTTAAAGGAAGCCTTTTGCCTCTGTTTTCCCCATTTTCTTGGGCAAAGCAGTGCTTGGAACCTGTTGGTTTTAGAACCTCTCTGTTTGAAAGCCAGATATCTCCTAAGGAAGGCAGGAGCCTCCCTTGGAATGGAAAATGTAAACCCCCTTCCTCTGAATTATTATAATTTTGAAATTAAGGGGGTCTCAGGCAAAGATATGAGGATAGGAATAACATTTCCTTACTGGTGTGCATGATAAAGCAAACAAGCCCCCACAGCCGCGGCACCGACGCCAAACAGGACCCGGGGCCCAGTCCCGGCCGGCTCGGCCGCGGGCCCTTTCCCTGTGCTGCAGTTCCGGGCACGGCCAGCAGGGGCGCTGCTGCTCCCGGGGGCGGGGCGGGGGCGGGCATTCCCCGCGCCTGCAGGGGGCGCTGTGGCGCGGGTTGGGGAGCGCGCGGTGATGGCGGCTCGGGCCGGGCGGGCAGGGAGGGAGGAGAGGCTTCGCCTCACAACCCTGGGGCAGCCGGTGCCGATGCCCCAGCAGGACTCTGAGGAGCACCAAGCCGGGACGGCAGGAGTCTCGGCAGGCAGGGGGTGCGCGGTGCAGAGCAGCGAAAAGTCGGAGCAGTGCTGAAGAAGCAGCAGAGGCAGGGCAGGGAGAGGCGAGCTCAGGATCCCGGGCACCCGAGCAGCCGGGGTTGGGTCCCTCTTGTAGTGAGGGAGGTGATAATAAGGTCTCAGTTCAGTGGCTGCTCTCACGAGCAGAGGCTCACCTCATGCCGACCGAGAGAGAGACAGAGACACACAGAGCAGCTGCCCCTGCCCCGTCCCTTACCTGCCCA
This sequence comes from Setophaga petechia, assembly GCA_024362935.1. NCBI lineage: Eukaryota > Metazoa > Chordata > Aves > Passeriformes > Parulidae > Setophaga > Setophaga petechia. The sequence goes on along the minus strand of JANCRA010000004.1, from coordinate 24,534,064 downwards.
ATTCCTGCGGTATCTCTGACCGTCGGACAGAGACTTCCAGATAACAGAAGTGCAACCAGATGCTGTCTTCTCCTGAGCTCGGCCACTTCTTTTGCTTTCTTAAGTACCCAGTTATTAGTGTTTCCTAGCAACTTATGGGGAAAAAAATTCTGTAAGTAAAAAGGAAAAAAAGGAAAGAAACCTAACCCCCAACAGAACCCTGCACAGTTTCTGGGTTGTAGCAGAAAAAGTTGTAAGCAGCTTTGTGATTACTTTGACAAAAGATGCTCCAAAACATGATGTACAATTTGAGTGTCGGTGTACCAGCTGGCTCCAGATGTTTACATTGTATTGCTTTTTAAGAATGGGTGTGCAGCCATGGATAACATCCCTGTCTCCCTGCTTCTACCGGTGTTACTTTGCCTCTATAGATATCTGCTTTCATTTTCTCGTGATAGTTATGAGAGATGGAACTACATGATCAGCAGACCACATGATACTATAAAAACCACAGGAATAAATATATAAGGGTTTAAAGGAAGCATTCACTTAAACTAGTGTGTCAAAAGCAAATGTAATGGTGAGTTGCCCTGCTCATAGTTTGAGAGATATGCCATAATTTTTTTTTTTTGTTTAGGTTTTGTGGATACAGGAGTTAAGAAAAGCTTTTAATTCCAATTATTAATAATTTTGCTCTAGTCCCTTTGCCCTACAGTATACAGGGTTATTAATCAGTATGAATAACAAAAGAAACTATTTATGATTCAGTTTATAATGACAACACACTCCTGAACTGTAAGTACTATGTCACTGTACTGAAAGAGCACAATGTTTATGTCAAACCTTCCTGGGATGGGGCTCATTACTTGACAGTGATTATTATGGCAAATATCCCAGTATCCTGCAGCATTTCTACATGGTATTCTCCTTACAGAAAGAGGAGGCAATTGCTCACATGTCTGAGATGAATTATAGCTTCCCAAGATCAGCTGGGAATAAATTAGCTGTCTGCTAAATACAATTAAGGTGGCACGCAATGTTTATTTAGTGCATAAGATAAGGAAACTCCTAGTACAAATATCTCTATATTCAGAATATTATCACTGTATAAATAGCTTAACAAGATGAATGGTGGCTTTCTAAAATAGGCAACACATAAACTGGCTGCCTTATGCGTGTGTCAGATTGACTCTGTTAGTCTTATCTACAGATATACTCCTGATCCCTTGCTGGCTCGAGCACAAGTAACCTGCACAGTGTGAAACATCCTGCAGCTTCCCAGTCACTTAAGACAATCAAATGTTTCTTCACAGAAACCTGATTTTTTGACATCACAGGTAGCTTTATCTCAGATTGCTAAGGTTTTTCACCCCTTCTGCCTGATTCATTACACATGTCCTGCTGAGATGGATTGTCACATCTGCAATATTCTGCATCTGCGTCCTCCAGTTCACCTAACTCATGTACTCCACATATGCTGGTTTTTTTTTTGTTTTTTTTTTTGTTTTTTTTTTTTTTTTGTTTTTTTTGTTTTTTTTTTGTTTGTTTGTTTTTTTGTTTTTTTTTTTTTTTGTTTATTTATCTCCCCAAACTCAGAGCTTAAGACAAGTGAACAAAGAAAAAGACAAGTGGAGGTCACCACAAAAGCATCAAGAATAAACAATGCTCTTGTTCAACAGTGTTTCTGAAGACAAAAAACTCAGGCTACATAAATATGGAGACTCCATCTTTGAATGAAAGTACTTCTTTTGTAGAAAGATTTGTGGGATTTACTATTCATTTGTCTCGATCCAATCCCTTAAATTATTTCTGATAAACAGGTGATTTTAAAATGTTTTCCTGTGGCATACGATGCACTTCTCCTCACTCTTTCCTGCTATTTATTGATTACATTATCCCCAGAAATCAGTCTGGGTTCCACTACAGACTAAAATCTTTGCTCATTTATCTAGAACATTTATTTCTGTCTGGTGTGTTGAGATAACATCAAGCCCACCAGTTAAGTAGCTATTCTCAGTGTAAGCCTCTGTTTACAACTCTCACCCAAAAAAAATCTTCAGAAACACTAATGAAGTGGCTGTTTTCATTTACTTGTTTTTTTGGTTTTTAATCCTTGTTTTTATTTTTAAAGATAATTATGAATATTTTGTTTATGCACTGTGGCTTGTGCAGCATGGTGGTAACAAACAGCAGCAAGCCTTGTTGGGTTTTTTTTAGGGTTTGTTCTCTTTCTTTCTTTCTTATTTGTCTAAATAAATTATGTAATAATTTGCATGACAATTGGCTATTGGCATATATATTTCTTTCTATCCCAGTCTTAAGAAGCTTTTGAAAAAGTCAGTATTTTGTTTGTTTTTGTTTAAAGAAGAACATACTGTGAACATATATGAATAAACATGTAGGAGCTTAAAAGAAGCTGCAGTTGTATTTAAAATTCCAAAAGTTAAAATAGTGTTGAGCTGTCCTGCCCATCCCTGTAGAGGGAGCATTTTCTCATTTGACTTGGTATGGAGACAGAATTTATAAATGCGTATACAACACATTAGCTACATGTTTCTCACATATAATCTACAGGTTTGAAAGCTTTGGGACATGATCATCTTTCTGTATAAGAAGCCTGCTAGGTTGTAACAGTACCACCTGGAGAAGAGACCTTCACCCTGGGAGACTTTGGGGACCACTGCAAAGCAACAAAGGGACCTGAACAGAGATTGTACAATCTGCATTTTTTTTTTTCCATCTGACTTTTAATAGGGGAACTATATAGTGTAGTTCCATTTATATCTTCAATATAGTTCCATAATTCTTTAGTTGCCTCAAAAAACTTGAGGACTTTAACCTGTCATTACTATAACAAACACCTGATAGAGATTTTTTTAAAGTTACTTTGGGTATAGGACTTGAGCGTCTGGATAATTTCAAAGAAAATGGCTCGATGATAACTGAAAGTGTATGAGCACAAATATTTCTCTTCCATCACTTTGTTTATTTTGTGCATTACATATTGCTACAGTCCTTTTCACTAGAGATTCCAGTAAATCCTAAGCAAATTTTATATGAGACAAAAAGTAACAAATAAAAAAACAGTTGTACCAAAACCATTAAAAATTTCAAAGAATACTCAATAGTTAAAGAAGTAAGAATGTGAACTATTTAAATCCCTTGAATCTCAATTTTAACGAGACTTTTATTTAAGATTGAGTTTGTTGAAATACCTGCAATTTCATTGTCAGGTCTTTTTTGTTCATCAACAAAACTATGTATTTTTGAAAAAACAACAACTAATTTCCCTTCAGAAGCAATATTTTGTAGATACTAACGTTAAAACTAACGTTAGCACTGCAATTAATACGTCACAATACATGAGAAATTCTTATTGTCAGCAATTGTACTGCTGAAAATCAAATCTGCAGTCAAATAACTAGGTGAGTGGTTGTACTCTGACTGATCAAAGGTATCCCAGCTCCAGGACCCACTTGTAGCAGGTGTCTGGAGAAGGACAAGGACAGGAGGAACACAAAATAATAAACTGAGTCTTTTTCCACCCTCAGGTGGGATGTAAACCAATTGTTGGGGTACCTCCCCAGTCTAATGGTGCCTTACTTTTAAAATTTTTTCGGCAGCTTTTTTTCCGATATAATGTCCAGCAATTCTTCAATCCATTTTCATTCCTAGTGCCCACAAGAAGCTTTGGTAATGTTACACAGCTAAACTGAAGACAGTTATCTTATTTTGCTGCTTCCAGAGCATGCTCCTATTTCCTGTTGCTCTCAGCACCTGCATCTTGAAAAATGTAATCATGCAATATTTACCTTCATCACACCACTTGGGATTTGTCAGTTTTTCATTTTATCCTCCTGAGCTCTGAAAACTTAGGACTGTATTTAGGGTGCTATTGAGGCATTTCTTTCATGATAGCTGCTGCAATAACCACGACTTTTTTGGTCTTTCTTTGAAATGAGTCCAGTTCTACAGTACCACTTGGGATAAATGCAACATTTAAGGGGTTAGGATTTGCTGGGGGACTCAATGATATTTTGTTTCTTTTCTATTCCTGCCTCTGTTGGCAAAACTGATGAGCTTGATGAGCAACTGAGCAGTAAAGTAGTCATTATCTCAGACGTAGGAAAAGACATACATTTGTGTCTAGAGTGTCTGTGTTTCTTTTTGGTTGAAACCTTATATTTGTTGGGAGATTTTTGCAAGCCTAGGGTGTGTGAATGCACTCTATGCACAGTAGTCAGATTAAAAGCCACCTGAAAGCCACAGCAGGATTTGCACTGACTTAAAGGAAGGCTTAAGGAACTGTCTGACAGTGGGGGAACATCAGTGGATAGTGCACTTCCCTTGAAGACTAAGCACACACTATCAATTTTCATGTTATGAAATTTAATAAAGGCAGCATGAGTTCTTTTGTCTCCACTTCTTCTCTGCATGCGGTGAAACAAGTCACTTCTCTTTTGTTGAACCTTGTATTGTTTGTTCCCAGAGTATGACTGTATTTTGCTATACTTCATATAGCTGTAATTTTTTTTGCTTTATTGTACAAATGCATAGAAATGACCTAGTTCTTCACTGAAATAATGCATTTTTAACAACAGCAGGTAAAAGGCGGTATTAAACTGTGTCACTGATAACTTTCTTTTTTTATTTACATTCTGTATTATTTAGGGCTTTTTTAGAATTTTAAAAATTGAAATAGAACTCCAGTGGTAACTGTATGAACAGTTGTGATAAAGGGATGAATAAGTATGTGAGAAGGCAATCTTTTCCTGAGCATACTGCTGTGACAGGCATCAGTGAAGTGGCAAGGGGCAGAGGTCCTTGTGGTAGTGGCTCACTGAGCTCATTCAGTGGCACCACAAGCAATAGTAAGTACTAATCACTGTGCAGATAACAAGTAGAATTGGGTTTGGAAGAACAGCCAGGTAAATTGTCCTGTCTTCAGGATGTCATTTATATGGGTGTGTTAGCGCATCACAACAATTATTTAACTGAGGAAGGAGTAAATGAATGGAAAATTTGTTCAACAACACCCATGCTCATTCAATCAAATCATTCAGACTGGCATTGGAGCACCTGAACATAATTAATCTCTTGCAAGTCTCACCAGTTGCATCAAAGAAATTTTTACCACTTATTTCTGGAGAGAGGTGAAAGATATTCATTATAGATATTCATTACAGATCTTCCTTCCCCTGCTCATAGTGAAATAGAGCAGTGAACCACTGAACCAGAAAATCAGTTTTATCACGATCTCTACAAGTGCCAAAGCATGATACACCGTATTCTTTAAAAAAAAGAAACCCCAACATAATGTTCAACTAAACAAAACAATAGAACAGCTTGGTCTGCACACTTCTATAGTGAAAGTCTCAGTGTGTCAGGGACAAGTGAATGAGATGCAAGGGCTTACCAGTGCAGACCAACAGGCTGGAAAAATCTTCACTGCGTCATGTACTCCAGTCTGAGGCAGAACAATTTTTTGTTTGTTTGATCTGGGAGATATACAAAAATGTACATTTGCTGTGATGTGTTCCTGGTGGCCTGGCTCAGCTGTGACCTGCTCAACCCAAACTCAGAAGATCCTTGCCTTGGTGTGAAACACACAATATCTTGTCTTCAGTCTCACAACTAAGTAAATATCACTGGTTTTCTAGTTGTCTTTTAATGCCTCCCATCTCAGGGAAGAGAACCTGGCTGAACTCCCTCTGCCTGGCTTATGGCTGTGTATCCTGACTTTCTGAGGTCTGGCAGCAACTGGGTATACCAATAATGATCTTCTATAAAATAAAACACAGCCTTCTTAGAACATACAAAAAGTCTGCACTTTTCTGAGAGTATAGGCTTGATCCAGCAGCCAGCATGGGTGTATCAGCCTCTTTGTGAATGGCTACCTCATCAGTGGCTCTATGTTAGCAACTGGAGCTCTGCTTTTTTAATCACTTGTCAGTTATGCTCCTTCCCAAACCCAGAGCATTTCTCATTTGAATAACTACTTTCCAATACTTGAATGAATAAGAGTTAGTTGCAGTCCTCTGCACAAATTATCACCCAATGAATGCAGAATAATGCATTATAAGTAGTACTCTATTGTATTTATTGTACAGATACTGATGTGTGTTGTGTGGCCTATTTAAGAGGCACTTCCATGGTAAATCATGTCTCTTGACAAAGTCTTTATGTCAGAGAAGAAGTGGAAGATGCAGAAACTTAACTTTGGGTAACCAGTAAGAGGAAGGTGGCCAGCATTAACCTCACCGAAGCACCACTAGAAACAAGCTGATGTGTATGTCTTGCTCACCAGAGAATTTCCAGCTGCAGGGTGAGAATGGAGGCCAGGTGGCATTTGGTAGTGTCTTTTTACAGTAAAACAATAAATCTGTGCTGCATTATTTTCCAAGATGCTGGCTGCCCACATAGATTTAATCACTGGTATGTTTTGAAAAGAAGATAACAGAATGGAACGGTTACCTCAATGTGGCATTATTACTTAAAGCTGTCAGTAATAGAGCAGGTAACCATACAGCCAGAAGGATCAATATAATAGCAGGTGAACTTTTCTGCCTTTCACTAGGACTGTTGTTTTCAGTTTATATGCAACAGCTTTGCTAGCATTTCAAGGTACTGATAGAGACTGTCAATTTCAGGGATTTTCAGGCTGGCTCTGGCTCAATTTCTTAGTCTGGCATGAGATTATCTAATCCCCTTCCAAACCTTTTAACATTTAACCTGTTCCACTGAGATTCTTGGATTTTGACCTCTGGAAGGCAAAACAGCAGCAGGGTTTGATGCCTGGGCAGGGTCTCAAAAGACATTCCCATTGCCCACATCACAGCCCACACTCTCCTGGTTTGGATTCTACAGTCCTCAACGACTCCAGTTCTGCCGTTGTATGATGCTAGTTGTGCGGAGGCTAGGCTGGTTGGTGCCACAGATTTGAGATTAAGAATATTCATGTCCATTGGCTGTATTTCTTTCTTTCTAAGGATAATGTTAACTTTGTCCAAAAAGAGCTGGCAGCCAAATTTGCCTTATGTGCCATTCTGACTTAGGAAGGCCGTTTTTGGACCCTGCCCTGAGTCATAGTCACATAGGTGTTTAACAGCAAATCTATTCTAAAAGTAACTACTAAGCAATTTGTATGATGGTGCAATAGAATTTTGCATAGTTTGGGAAAGCTGCATATCCTGCGATATCTCTTTTATATTGCAAACATTACTGATCCCTTCATAATTTTCTAGTATGGAAATCTGTGAGGTTGTACAACACAAGATGAGCCAAAAGCGCACTGTAACAGCTTGTGGATCACCGTAGCTCTTGCCAGAGTGATTAGACTCCCACTGGCAAACAACCCAACAACAATTACTGCCAAAAGGTATTATTTTAACCAAGTGAAGTGCATATTTATTCCGTGGCCTCTGCAGAATCGAAGGCACCATGTTTAGTCTCCATCTGCTTTCTCTTATCCAGGACTCTTTAGATTCTGGGTTGCTAAAACCCCTTGGTGCTAGTGACATTTACACACATAATTTCCCAAATCACAAAGCAGTAAAAAAAATTCCAAAGCAGAAAGAGATGACCTGAGCTTATAATGGATCATTTGCAGAGACTTCTATGTGTAACTCCTTTGAGGACCTGGAAGACAAATTCTGTGCCAGACTCCCTCCACTTTGGGTTGAAGTGGGAGAGGGGAGCAGGGGGTATGAGATCCACATGTTCATCTTACTTTGTCTCCTAATGCTTGCTGTTCCTGGCTGTGATGTTTCTTGAAATGTTAATTGTAGGAGCTGGGCATGTCAGTGGTGCTCTTAATAGACTAATTCAACACAGCTTAAAAAAAAAAATCACTTAATGAATAAAAAGACACTGTTAGAAACAGTGATCAGCTGCAGCAAAAGCAGTGGCTTGCATGAGGAGTGCAGAACTGCTCCTCTGCTCACCTGGCACCACTCTGTCCCAGGCCCTGTCAGTGTATTTCTCCTTATGCTGATGTCTGGCTCTCAAAACCAACCTCAGCAAGAGCTATGAGAATGCACCTGTCTGAGCAGGCATTTCCCCCCCACCTAGTGGTGAGGCACACAGGTGCAAATACTGCTACTGCCACCCAGCTGGTCACCAGGATGAGAAATTGAGTCAAACATGATGTGTCTCCAAGGAATGATTAATCTCTAGGACAAGCCATATTCGTTCTCCTTTTGTTCTTAGATTTAATAGATGCAATAAAACCAGGACGGGTATTACATTATGCTACTGCAGGATTTATCAGTTGCCATGCCAGGGTGAAGTTAGACAATGTCTTGCAGAGACAAGATATCCATTCCTGGCTGATCTGGGAGTCATCCACTTCACTGCTAGCTGACCTCAAGCAGCTGCACAGGGCATCCAAAAAAGTGGCAAAGACCAAGATACAGGGGCAAAGGCAGTCATCAGCTCCCTGCACAGCAAACATCAGATTGCCTGAGTGGCAATGAGTGGCACCTCCCAGCCAGCACGTTCACCCAATACTGAGGGTGTGCTCCTGAGGTCATGCACCCCTCATCACAAGCACCAGTCCATGCATGCCAAGAGAGGCAGTGCTGCAGCTCTCTCATTGGTGACTGGGTGCTTTGAATTCATGGCAGCACATGAATATGGGAATGTGGGCAGCTTATGCTGTTTTTGATGAACAGAATGACAGGAGCCTCCCATCACACTGATTAACATATTTTCCCACTCACCTTAGACCACGACCATTGCACATGCTGGAGATACACCACCTCTGCAAGCATACCATGGGACTGTCCCTGTTCACCACAGAACAAAAGGAGGCTTATTGTTAGCAGTTCACCCAGCGTTTGCCAGTGAAAATGAATTATGTTCATCACTTCTGTCAGGATGTGAACATGCACAAGCCAAGTCAGTTCAGACAATTGAGGACAGGGACATCTTGTTTGCCAGGATTGTGCCCAACAGTCACATGAGGTTGAGGACCAAGGCAAATGCTCTCCTCTATGGGGGCAGCTGTATTGCAGCTGGTCTATCCATGACATATGGTGGGACATGATGAGGGGGGGAAACATCTGCATTGGGCCATAAGACACAAGCGTGCTGAGATGTTCCCATGTTGCTTCTCAGTGGATATCCCAGGCCTCTCAGCACTACTTGGGGCCTGAAGACAACAAGTTCAGCTTCCATCAGCTTTGTAGGCTGTGCTGGCTCCCATTTCCATGTTTTTTCTTCTCTCTCTTACATGGACAAAGCATACTGTTCACCTGCCCTCACACATATTGAGAGCATCTGCTGTCTCTGCAGGGCTCAGAAATTAGAGGACACTTACATGTGCAAAAATCAATTGGCAAAGAGCTGTCTGCTTCAAGGGTGAAGTTGATCACCTCTGCCAAATTGGGAGGTTCTGACCTGCCAAATCAAGCTGGGGAAGAAAAGAGCTTCAATTTAAATATTATGCAGGTCCAGGGCTAGTAGTACCAGGTAGAAGGGCAACAGAAAAGTGGCCAGGAGAGGAAATTTTTTCTCCTTTGATCAGCTATCATTGACTGGTTGTAAATTGCTTTCAGATTGTGAAGCAGAAGTTGATGAATGCCTTGTTATTACTTGTGCAGCCTCAGCTTTCCAAAGAAGGAGCTGGGTTACCCTGAACAGGACACTACCCCGGGAGTTACCGGTATAAATTAATACTCCCACTCCTGCTAATCATCAATAAATTACTTAGCCATTCCCAACAGTTCCTAACTGGGCTAACTGGAGAACTCAGATTAATGAACCAGCAGTCAGCTCTGCCCATGTTGCGACACACTGAATAGCAGTATATCACTTTTTATGTATTTAAATTAACTGTTTCAGAAAAAAAGTGCAAAGACAAAAATCAGGATAATAGTGACAGACCTGGACGTTCCATGACATTAGCAGTCATTGTATCATAACAAAGAGCTGCTCGGTCTAGAAACATCTTCTTTTATGTTGGAAGTGCTCAAAATATGTGTAAACAATTTTCCAAGTATCAGTTTTATTTGTCTTTAAGGTCAGACAGGAGGACAGCAAAGCTACATGTCTAATTTTTACAGCCTATTTTATACTCTTACTCCCTGATTTTTCTTATTCATCTCTTCTTCCCTTGCATTCTATTTCATACAGATCACATCCATAAAGAGCACATGCTCTTTAGTTCAAAATTTTATTCCTTGTTAAAATGCATTTATTTGCATGATGTGATTATCAGTTCAAAAAAGTAAAACATTTGTTTTACTCTCCACTATTTTGCTTATGGTCTTTTTAACTAATATTCTTTACTCAATCACTGATAAAAATGGATCCAAGCCCTAAATTCTTCCAACTCTCAAAAGCCATGAATTACTGAAGAAACTCTGTGTCTGTTGTGCATGTCAATCTATGCTCTAGAGGTTGAAGTATGGGGCTCTAAGCATAGAAATTAATTGGGTAGTTCTTCAGGTGTTTACTTCAAATATTTTTCTTTCTTGCATGAAATTTTTCCTGCCAGAACCAATGGTTTATGACAAATATTAAAAAGCTGCTTTGGTAAGGAAACCTGAGAGCTGGTTAAGTAGACTCTGCCTACCCTGTTCTGCATAGATCCACGATTTTTTTTTCTTTTTGTCCTTTATAAGGCTGTGTTTTTTTTTTTTTTAAACATAAGCTTTCTCACCATTTAAAAAGGAAGTTATTATAACCATTAAAAATACCAATGGGAACAATCGAGAGGCACTGTGAATCACCTTTAAAGCAATACAGTGATCAAGATGATGTTCAAGTTATATGAATCATTTAACACAAAGACTTCTTCACTATGAAATCAGGTGTGGAAATTTGTTGAGACTGAGCAGTACCAGGTCCAGGACTTATGTTGCATGTTCTTTGCTGACCTGTTCAGTGTTTCACAACTCTCTGAGGATTTTATGCAGGAAGTAGGCACTGATAAGCTGAGAGATCTTCAGATGCTGTGGTGGAAGAATATTGCTGAGCTGTGCATGAGTGATCTTAAACCGACATGTTTTGGGAGCTTCAGGAGCTCATTAGTCTTTAACAATCCTATTGTGCAACCTGAAGTAACACCTTTACCCTTACAGTTGCGGTGAACAGAAGGCAACAAAAATGGCACCAGTCACTGCTTTTAAACCAAACCTCTGCTCTGATACACACCGCATGCTGCAGGGCCGTATGTGCCCAGATGAGAAATGCAGAAGATACAAAACTCTTCTCCTTCGAGTGACCAAGTGATGAGCAAGTGCTTCAACAGTTCTTGCCTGCCCAAGGGCCCATCTGAAATTGAGCTAAAAAGAGCAATGGGACTCTGTGGGTACAGGATGGTTGCTGGGGAGGGGAAACTTAAAGTGGAGTCTTGGGTAGGCTGGGCTGCACAGGAGAGGTACTTGCTGTAATGCTGCAAAAATTCTGAGTGTACTGCTGAGGAACTCCATGGGCCCTGCTGGCTCATCTGTGTCTTACGTGCAAAGCCACGGGACAGGGCATGTCCCTGCTGCAGCTACATGCCCCTAGCCTTAAAAATTCCTGGGTGCTGGGGTTCCTGCCCTAAATCCCGGCCGGTAATGGGCAGCACAGTCCAGCAGTCCAGGGGGGCAGAGAGATGCGGCAGCGGACAGCGGCTCCAGCAGGGAGACTGGTCCGGCTATCTCTCTGCCTAGGGTGCACCCTCCCACGGCTGTGGTGGCAGGCTGCACACCCTGACCCACGGATGAGGGGAGTAAGGCCGCCAGCGACGTCGGCAGGGTGTGGAAAGGAAGCAGCAAACAATCTCAGCAGCGTCGAGTGAATTTTATTCCTTGAGCGGGCGAGGGGCCAACTGGGGAAGGGCTGAGAAGGTTTGCCGAGGGAAAGCTGGGTGCAACCAGCTTAAATATGGGACAGGAGGAGCAAGACAGACTGGTAGCAATTGGACGGGTAAAATGAAGGGCAGAGCATAAGACAAATGATGAGCGAGGGGAGGTACAAAAGGGGTGGGGTTAGAATCAGGGAGCCAGTCCCAGCCCAGGGAGAGGGGAATCTTCTGGAAGCTGGGCTGGGTTGGGAAGGGGATTGACAGGGGTAAGGCGGGAAGGTTGGATTTGAAGGACAGGGAGCCTCAGATATAAATTGGCTGCCCAGGGAGAGAGAGGGAAATTGGCAGGAGTGGTTCGCTTCACCAGGGGAGGGGCCGGCCGGGGACAAACCATACACAACAAAAAGGGGGGGGGGGGGGCTAGAACATACCATTATCCAAACCAAATTACAACTTATAACAACTGTTTAAATAACAAAAAGAACACGCCGCAACACCTGGGGAAAGAGCTTCAATTGGTGGGGGAGTGGGGTGGAGTGGTTGCACCTATGCAGATGTGACTGCAAGACGATGCTATATGCTGGGGGTTTCTGAAGCTTTCACTGCTCCCAAACAGACTTCATCACAACCAGTTGCCTGCAGAGAGGTGTTTATTTCTGGGATAGCAAAAAGCCAACAAATCCAGAAGGCATCAGGATTTTACCATGAAAGCAGGTAAGGCATTTCTAAGCCGCTGCATGAACATGAACTCTCAACAAAAATTTTTAGTGTGTTTTAATGATATTTTCAGTTTTGGACAGACCTCATCCTGAGGCTTCTTTTCAGTAGGTTATTTTCCTTTGACCTTTTGAATGCTTATAGCCAGCTTATCTATCTTGAAGAGATCTCTTGGCAGAAGGAAGCACATACATTCACAAAGTGGGTCCTGTATTGTTTTACTTTGGCCTTGAAGGGCTTGATTGAGATCTAGCCACATTATGGAGGAATCACTAATAAAGTTGCTGAACCTTTCTTTGATTGTCCATGTTCTGAATCATAATCAAGGACTTCTGAATCCATTAATCAAGGATTTAATAATATAGTTGTTCACAATATATTCATATTAGAGTGACATGAGTTAAAAAAAAAAAACTACATTTTTAACAGGGCTGCAGTTTGAAGGATACTTTTAGGAAAGTGCCAGAAAATACCTGAAGGCCTGCTTCTGCTAGAAGATAAGCAGATGTTTGCTGCCAGCTGCTCAAAAGAACAAGAATTCAAAGAAGACCTTCCTTTGGATACTGAAGACTAAAAAAATGTGTCTACCATTAGGATGGCCATTCTTTAGCCCTACTAATTTTGGTCAACTCTTCCATGAACTGTGAGTTCAGCAACCTGCTTTTGCTTCGCAGTTTTAGCGTGCAAACTTACCATGGTTCTAAGCATACCAAATGTTTCCTTAATTTCATCCTAAAAAGAATAGTGGTAAACAAAGGCATTCAAACAACAGAAAACAACACACAACACCACATAAAATTTTTAGTGTTTTAAAGTAATAATTTTATCTTTCTTTTGGATGACATTGTTTATTGTAAGACATCATTTTTATTAAATACACTGTAATACAAGAGACTTTCCATGTCATGTTGAGAGAAGCTGGTCACATGATTCACGAACAAAACTTTTAACACTGATACCTAGGCATCACTTTGAAATCAGCCAAGATGCAATGAAAGTTTTAAAGCAATGACTACTTGTAACAAACTGCAAAACAAGAACCACTAAATATTTCCACAGAGACATCACATTAAATAAATTTATTAAAAAAAAGGAAAAAAAGAAAGGAGAAAGATAGCTCTACACACCAGGTCACAATTTGGTGACAATATAGAGATTTATATTTGTATGTAGGTATCTTCCTCTTTACCTAAAGTGACAAACGGAGTGATATCTAGAATATATACACATAAATTATAGGTGGAGAGAAGGGCTGGGACAAATATTTCATAATTAATTGATTCTCTCTCTATTGGTGATTCAATTAAACATAAATGTTAAATTAAATTATTTGTATATAAAACATTCTTAGGTGCTTTTCTACAAGTTACAGAAAGATACACATAAGCTGCAAGAATTAGGCCTCTGGATAGATTTGATTTGTTCTGTTTTCTCACATATTTCAATCAATGGCCTCACTTACTAGCAGCTTCCATAATCTTTGCTCAAATATTCAGTGTTTATAAAACATCAGCCAGTCATCACTCAGAACCTTCTACAAGCAAACAAAAAATCCCCACAGATCTTGTGCAGAATGCATAGACGGAAAAATAACACACCCATCATTTCCCATTTCTTCTCCTGAGACATATGTTTAAAAGATGGCAAAATAGTCACTTGGTTGCTATTGTGAATTTCACAGTGTTTTCCCTGCAACATGTAGACTTTTTTCTTTTTTTTTGCTTCATATTTGTGATGAACAACACATCCCCCCACCCTGCCCAAACAAAGGTGTTTTAACTAAGGCTCTAAAGGACCTCTTATTCAAAGAAGCAGTGGTTTATTCCAGCCCTCACAAAAAGAAGATACAACTTCCTGTGCTATTGAAATCTTCATCTCTCTTTAGCAATCCCAACCCAACTTCCTCTCCAGTCCCTCCCTCCCTTCTCCCCTCCCCCACATTTTATAGCAGTATTGGAAATTCAATTACAGGCCATAACAACCCAAATGTGGACTAGTTCTAGCACATATACATTATACCTTAGTAATTTGGGTTATTTAATTTCTTCTCAAAGTGTTTTGTAAAAGTCTACATTGACCACAATCTCTTATAAAGGTGAGGAGGGTACAGACAGGAAAAAAAAAGAGAAGGAAAGAAAGAAATAAAAGAGAAGGAAAGAAGGGGAAAAGGCAGGAAAAGAGAAAGAGGGAAAGAAAATGATAAAAAATAGCAAGGATAAAAAAAAAACCAAGATCAAAAATAAGCAGTTACTTATTAACCTGCAGACAATATATAGATATTTTGCTTTACAGGTCAAAATGAATGCAGTCCTTTAGAAAGTGTACACTCCATCAGGCATCATGGGATGCTCTTGCTTTACAAGTGTCTTTCTCCACGGTCAGTTCTGAGTTCTGCAGATCTATTGAGAGTGAAGAACAGAGTGCGATGAATGCTACTATTATTACTCCTGAATGTCAGTGTTCTTGTTCTCCAAGTCATGTTGCAGTGTGAATAGTCCAGCTCGTTCTTGGAATTATTTAGTTACTGCAGGCAAGTACAAAATGCTAATGGAGCTCCACTATTGTGCTAGAACAATAAAACAACAGGAGCACAAACCCAGAAAAGACAGTAAAACAAACTCTGTTTTCTGAGTTTGGAAGCTTATCTGTTAATTTCATTGTGAGAAGTCAACAAGTGAGATGGGAATGGAAGAAATGTTTTTATGCAATCATCTGGGGAAGAAAAGTGCTCGTTGTTAAATCTCTGACATTCTAGCACTGCCTCTGCTGCACACCATTTAGTTGAATCTTACAAATATAGGAAAAGAAATATCAAAAGAAAAAAAATTTGGTTACTCAGCAGACGTTATCAATTTATTAATAGCACTCGAATCATAATTTGTAATAACAGAGGTGTATGTAAATTTATACATATACACACAGCCCATACATAATGTGCATGCATGTCTGCACATATATAAGTAAAATACAACAGACATAGGCATACATGTATATGCTATGTGTGTGTATATATATATATATGCCATATGCAAACACACATATATTATATATATATATATATATGGTCAGTTCATAGCACAGAAAGTTCTATGTCCAGAAAGACTTTTTAAATGAGCCTGATTGTCATAATTACTTAGTGTACACAATTTACCTGACAGTGCAAGCATGATGAATATGCACATATACTCACCCTTCATTGTGATTTGAACATATTTCTTCCTCTTCTCTGCTCACTCTGCTACACTTACCCTTCTTTTCATGAACAAACGCAAACTATGTATAGCTACAGTTTACAGCTTTTCTACTGTGATTATACATTTTATGCACTATCAAGAACATTAATGATATAGGTCAAGGTTATAGGTGGTGGCTCTGTAGAACATTTGGTCCTTTAGAAATTTAACAAACTGCTATGTTATTGCACAATGCATTTTAATACTATTTATTCTCTGAAATGACTCTAAAAGTCTCACTAGTAAACCAAAAAGAAGATGCCACTAAGTACATTTTCAGGGTCTTGTGGTTATTTTTGGTATACATTCTTTCAGTGCTTGCAAAACACACCTGCTTGCTTTTGGGCTGGAGACTCTTTGACGGTAAAAGCATCATCTTAGATGCCTTTTTCTCAGAAGGAACTAAGACAGAATATACAGGTAGAAACTTAGCAGCCCCCTCCACCAACTGCACCCTCTTCCCACTGCACAGTAAGAGGACTCTGATATCTTTCTTTTCCACCATTGTTATTTTGAAAATCAATTTCAAATTCCTTTAAAATATAACATTCATATTCTCAAGAGAATGGGTTTCACTGGATGCTCAGTCTTTTTCTGTTTTTCTGTGAGAACTTCCAAGACAGTCTAGATAAAATCTTAAGGCCCATTTTGTAGGAATCTTCCTCTGGCTTTTTATGTGTTTCCAGTTCAGTAGCAGTTAAGAAATAACATCTAGTTTATTAAAGAAATACTGAGTATGGCTTTATAGTTACACTGTCATGTTTATTTGTAATGCTGCCTTTTCAATGACATTGAGAAGGGTAAAACTTCATCAGTGTCCAGAGAACTGTTTTATTCTGAAAATGTTCAGAATTTTTATAAGCTAGCTCTAAAAGCTTCTGAAGGAAAAACTTAAAGTGCCTCAATAAATAATACATGCGAGCAAATTATATATTAAATGTGCTATGGGAACACTTACAAAAATAAAATGCTTAATTTATTAAATAAAATATCCCCAACACGAAGATGGACTATTTTGATCTGGCTCATATCAATAAGAAATAATAAAAAGAGAAAATGGAAAGAAAGATCAATTTTTTGCAATAACGCCCCCTCACAGAGGGAGGCAGAAGTCTTGAGGAATAGGTAAGGTAGGTTTTCATTTGTAAGAATTCATATTAAAAATAATCCTAGCTCTAAATTTCAAATTGTCAACTTCTAGTTTGAAAAACAACATGTATGCTCATGCAGCGGTCATCAACACAGTGGCCATGCAAATGTTGTACACATACAATGCCAATCCAACCAAAAATAAATTATTTAATAAAGTGTTTATGTTGGTTATGACAGCAATAGTACCAATACAAAAATGACACTGAGGTCAGAATCTTTGCACTCTGAATAGCAAGCCATAACCACAGAGTAAATTTTTTTTTTCTAGAGATCTTTATCCCCTGCTATGTCTCAAACATAACCAGTGATCTCCGTGCTTTAGATTATTCATGTTATATCAGCCTATAATATCTATAACATTGTAAAGGCATTTTAACACAGCTAATGTCCTCCATTAGCCCCTTCTAATGAAATATAGGTTATATCATTATGAGTTTGCTATGTCTACTAGGGTGTACTACAAGATGAGTGATTGTTTCTGCACAAAGGGCATTAATCGACAAAGACCATGCACAGTTTTTCTTGCACGGTTAAAAAAAGAAAAAAAGAAAGGATTGAGGAAGGAAAGGAATATGCTGCTGGACGAGCACAGCATAAGATACACCTGCCTCAGCATTTATAGTTTGTCCTATCAAAATCCTTAGTTCCAACATGTAATCTTGAAATTAATATTGTATGTAACTAAATCTAGCTTCAGCCTTTACTAAAAAAGACTAGCTGGAGAACATTTTTACACCAGTGGCATGACAATATCCTACCAGGAGACAAAAAAGGCCATGTGTTTACTTTATCATGTTGTAACACAGTTGCGTGCAGTGCAGGCAGCATCTTATTTTGTTTTACTTGATTCTGGCAATGAATGGTGCTGGCAAAGCACCTCCTTAAAAAATTCCTTAAGTCCTCAGAAAGACTCTTCAGGGAAACAGCTAGACCCCTTCTTGTCTTCCATCAAATAACTTCAGTGTTTTCATGTAGAGTTGGATGCCACCTGATTTCCCAAGGTCCTCCAGATAGTGTGTCACACAAGAGTGTCTTCTTTCTATCTGGCTTTGTCTCTGCAAAGAGCATTCTTCATGTAGAGAACACTGGTCTTCTTTTTCCACCCACAGGCTGAAGCAAAAGAAATGAGATGAATCCATAGAAACTCCCAGTAGCTATACAGCAGAAATCACAAAGTTTTAGTCAAATATATTTTTCCCTTTTTTTCATCCACATCAAAGGCATGAATACAACAAGGCATTGTTAGTTGTGATGGGCAAACTGAAGAGTCTGCTGATATAACAGATTGGATTTTTAAGGCCTTTGTCTATGCAGAGTTACAATAATGCAGAAGCCAAATTGATTAGAAAGACAGGAGAGAAGGAAAAAAAAAGATAGAAACTGAGAGAAAGAGAGAAGATACGTCTTGGTAATGTCTAAAAAGTCAATACTGTGTCTACAGATGGAGAAGCACACATTGCTTGCCCTTTGAAAGCTTCTCCGTAACTTTGTCATTAATACTGTCAAAGTTAAGAACACATTTTAATGTAGTTCAGCGGCAGTTGAACACATTCATTCCCGCAGCCCAGAAGAAGAAATGCTAGGAGACTTTAGCCTAAAATATCCAAGTAGACTGGAGATGCCTTGGCCAAGTTCTGAAGGAGGGAGTGGATTTCTTTAATGTTAAGCCTCATGTGAGGCTCCCGTTGCCAACAGCCCAGCATCAAGTCATACACTTCCTTTGGGCATGTGCGAGGTCGCTGCAGGACTCGGCCCTGAGTGATGCACTCAATCACCTATGAGAAATCACAAGCAAAGGATCAGCTGTGCCAGCTACAGTACAGTTCACCCATGGAAGAATTAACTTTAACCACAGCAGCCTCACTGGTGGCTGCCTTTTCTAGGCAGATGTATGAGCAGCAGTATGTAATCTGGAAAATTCACTGTAATGTAAGTGGTCAAAGAGCAATAACTTCACTCATGTTAAGTTTACCCACATTGACCACTCCACACATAAGAAAACTGGAGCTGGGAATTAATCCCATAGCTTCTCTCTCTACCCAACTACCACCTCAGAGGGAGGATAAATTTTCAACCTGCTCATAGAGCATCAATGCCTCTCCTTTTATCTACCTTCTGCAAACATATGAGTGTCACTGTGGCTAATCTCTGGAAGGGGGATACTTGTGACTGCCTAGAAATCAAGAGATATCTTGATTACTTCAATCTAATCTGTCCGTGGTTAAGGACAACCACTCTGAAACAGTACCATGTATGATACATCTGTTCAGGAGATAGCTTCATTGTTTCATGGTCTACCCAGAGCAGACTTTCTGCTATGCAAAGGAAAAAATTAAATTCCAACTGCTCTAGTTCTCCTTGAACACCTTCCATCCATTCAGGGAAGAAAAACATGAAAAAGAAGAAATTCAAGCATATGGTTCATGACAACACAATAAATACCATAAATATGCATTGACCTTTAAGGAATAAATTTGTTGCTGTCTTTTTTCCAGAGAAGCCACACCAATAATTAGCATAACAGCTTTCCCAATTCAATTTGAGAATATATTGCACACACCTCATTGTTTGAGAGCTGATACCATGGCTGTTTGCCATAAGTAAAGATTTCCCATAATACAACTCCCAGGCTCCAAACATCGCTTTCTGTGGTGAACTTCCTGTACATTATACTCTCTGGAGGCATCCAACGAATGGGCAGCATGGTGTGACCCCCAACCTGAGGAAAAAAATAAAAGAGTTAGAAATAGTTTCTTCAGACCCTCGCAAGGCAGTCTGACGACATTAAACATGGAGAATCCATGGTTTCTTTTTTTTTTTTTTCAATCTGGTAATATTCACTTTGAAGAGCTTTGAAGAATGGGGATTCATGGTTCCAACTCCTTTCCCCCAGCAACAATCAGTACCACACAATATGTTCCTCAACAAAAATCTCAAAAGATGTTGTTTCTGAAGTCTGAACTAATCTTTAATGTTTACTTGGCACACCCTACCTAAGGAACAGGAAACTCTATATTACACTACCAGCCAACTTTGAATTAGGCCAGTTTCACTCTCTATTTTAACACTCAAGAAACTAAAAAAGATTCATTAAATGAAATCTGGAAAGATGATTCTCTTAGAAACTCTGCAGCATCAAATGAAATACATGAAGACAACGTGGTCTGACTGTATGAAATGGTAGGATTGGATCTGTATGGTTGAATATCCTAATTTTGACTGAATTAAAGCTATTTTCCGAATAAATGCTATTTTCTCTTGCTAAGTTCCACAGTTAATAAATCAAATTATTTTATTCCATGTTAACTACCCTGT
The DNA here is from genome assembly GCA_024362935.1 of Setophaga petechia. Classification (NCBI taxonomy): domain Eukaryota; kingdom Metazoa; phylum Chordata; class Aves; order Passeriformes; family Parulidae; genus Setophaga; species Setophaga petechia. Next base: position 24,513,874 of record JANCRA010000004.1, on the reverse strand, counting down.
CCATTAGGAAAAAAAAAAACCAACAAAACACACCAGTCCTTTGGATATATTCCCTTGATAATAAACAACTTGTAAGATAACGGGTTCCTACCTCAAATTAACTCCTGTTGAATGGGACCTTCACTGAATTAATGTCTTTCTGAGAGCTTTCAAAACATTTTTAACTTTCTCCAGAAAATTAAGCTTCCTTAGACTTAGATTTCCTAACCTTGATCTAAACTTTTTGAAGTTTTTGATTTCCAGGTTCTAAACAATTTATTGTTCCTGGCATGTCCTATTCTGGTTGGATCGTATCAATAAAGAAATCTATTTAAGTAATTTTTAAGCAGTGTAACTGCTGAGATGCTGTGATACGGATACACAGATATGCTAGTTATTTTTGTACCATGAGAGGTGAGAACATTTCCAAGGAAGATTTAAAAAAAAAGAAGGAAAGCTTTTTCAAGGACATCTTATTCTTGATTAACTCATTTTCCTTTCTGAAAATATATTTCATTTTATGAAACCACATTTACACTTTCAGGATTCTGTCAATTCAAAATATAATTTCTCTTTTGCCATGTAACATTTGTTACAAAAATGACCTTCTTGTTCTCATGTTCAAACAGCAAATGGAAGAAAAACCCAACAGTCAGGGTTAACATTATCTCTAAATCACACAGGATATCCATTACCAGTAATGGTAATGCTGCACTAACTGCATAATTGTAAACAATTCAGTGTTAGTGCAGCATACCAAACACAGTAATGGCTATGAGAGCTCAGTCCTGTGCATCACTACACATTCATCAGCAGTGATATCCATGTTCACTACTGATTTCATAGAAACAGAAAGTCATGCTAAAATGTTCATAGACTTAGTTTATTATGAGGCCCTTTTTCTACTCTCTCCATATAAGATGTATGTGAGTGATAGAGGAATATTACTTCACAGGTTTTTGAATGACAGGTAGGGCTCCCAGTTTCAATTCCTGGCTACAGTGTGGGTGTGCTTCTGACTCCATGAAGGTCACTATGCACAGGTGTCCAAGCCATTTAAAAAGGGACCCAGTTCCTGTGCACTGCACTGATAGGGAATGGATACACATTTTTAAGTGCTTTTTCCAGTTTGGTCCATTTGTCTCTATGTTAACAGTTTATCTCTCTGGCAGACAGACTGGCTCTGTGCTTTGGTATTTCTCATCAACTTTGGTTGAGAGGCCCCTCAATTATGTGGGGAGTTTAAACAGACCAATATGAGATGCAACCAAACACTCAGTTTCCCACCTTATCATAACCTAAACTGACATGACAACCAAACGCTTCCAAACCACCACCAATTTTAAGCCAGTCTTGAGAGGTATTTAATTAGAAAGACAAAAACGTTAGTCCTTTAGAAACATGCAGCCACATACACCCATTCAAAAGGCAAGTGACATGAAAAGATGGTTAGTCATGAGAACGTTTTGATCTCATTAAATATTAATATGGCTCTTACATCTGCTCATCATATAATCTCTGCTACTGGTTTTGTTCAGCAATTTGACTCATTCCTTTAAAAATTAATGAAAGCCATAGACTTAATAAAATATGTGACCTTACTTTTTTTTTTTTGGTCACATCTTAAATCAAGAGATTTTGAAAAAGCAATTTAAAAAATCCCCAACCACTCTTCAAATCTTCTTATGTTTTCTCACTACAGATCCAGTCTATTTTTGGTAGGATTCTATGCTGAGTTTTTAATGCCACTCAAGAAAATGAAGTACAATCTCCTCTAGAGTAACATCACCTCTGATCTGTAACATCACACACCTAGCTGTCTCTCTTGGCAGTTGTAGCAAGACTGACTTGTTAGTATTGACCCCAAGAATTCAGTTTACAGCTAAGCACAAGGCACAAGGCTCATTGGTGCTCTTCTCAGATCATCTTGCCTAGACCTCTATCCATTTGTGTCCCTGAAGGCACAAGAATTCACTGGACAGAGGACTTGACCAGTACTGAGAAGTCCTGAGGTCTCTCCATCTCTATCATTCATGTTACTTCAAACATCTCAATATCTTTATGAAGATAAAATTGATTGCCTTTCAAGGTATCAACAAAAGTATATACAGGGTGGTCTTCTTGACAGATGGCACTGCAATGAAGACAAGATAACCTTGGCAACACTGACCATCTATGGCACACTGTGCATCTACCCATGGTCTTAGAGCACCTTGTGCTTTAGTTCAGTTCTACCGAAACCACAAGTATGGGCCAAAGGCATTTCTTCAAAATACATGTTTCCTTCTCTATTAAAAGTCAGTGGTTACTGAGTCAACACTCACTCAGCTCAGAAAAGCATTAAGGGCTCTGCTAGTTGTATGCCTAAAGTGAAGCACATACTTCAGAGCTTTTTGAACTGAAGCCTAGGACTTGACACAACTGTTTTCAGGGTGCCTGAAACAAATTGTGCCTGTTGAGAGCTTCTTTTGATTTTTATCTTAAGAGCCCAAGTGCCCAAGGGTTGTGCCATAGCAGCAGTGAAGAGAGGTGGGATGCCTTTTTGCTGTTGTTGCCATACTCTCAACAAGGTTAGGAGGTTTTTTCCAAGAGGAACCAGTGAATGAGAATATTACTTCCCTGACCAAAGTTTAAAGGTTCTGAGCGCTTCAAAGAGATGCCTTCAGCATATCCTTTAATAAGAAATGCAGGTTATTATAAAGCTCTCAGGTATCACCAGTATTCTGCAGCGTAAAGTCCCTGCCACGCACACTGTAATTTCAGTGCTGCTTGATACACATACATTTCAAATGGTTTTGTGCTGTACAGGCTACAGTTATGCCTAAATAAAGCCTTTATATTCAGTCTAGCTGAAGTTATGACAGGATTAAAAGCATTAGAGTTTTAACTTAATATGCTATCACTTTAAAATTCATAATGTGGCTGTATGACAATTTTATATATACAAATTAAAGTAGGTTTTCTTGATACTTACCTGAAAGCAGCTGCATTATCACCATAATACCTTACAATATCACTATTCTGTTTTATTTAGAATTGTACTTCTACAGAAATACAGACTTAAGAACTTACTTCCAAATGCCAATTTATGAAAGTACACCCTAGCCCAGCTATAGCCTTTTACTATATTCCAGGTAGCTTTTACTAGCTGCTTTTACTAACAATACTGGGCTGGAAAACCTGGTGAATTAGCCTCTGCAACATGCAAACAACCCACAGGGAGGAGACTGCTATGCCAAATCAGCGAGCTGTCATGTTCTCCAAAGAAGCACTTCTAAGAGAAAACTACCATAACGTCCCATGTATGAAATGTTGCACTTTCCACTACACAATGTCATTAACACTTGTCACCACTTTAAGCAACCATCTTTTCAATGAATTTAGCACTTTGAAAGGTGTCAGAGAAGCTGGCCTTGAACATTGTTTTAATCTATTTCCAAACATTAATCTTCTAGGCCTGCTATAGAAGGACCATGTCTTAGTCTTGAAGTAGGGCATCTAATTTTATAGTTTAAGTGCTTCCAATTAAAAAATATTTGTCTATACCCTGAAATGTTCACTATTCCAACTACATGGCCCAGCTGCCATAGAAATCCAAGGCTTTGTGTCTGATGATTGTGAGAAAATGGTTTTCTTACAGAGAAGAGAGAATGGTTTTTCTTATAGAGAAAACCAAATGAAGCCTTGTATTCCTGCTGGAAACAGAAGACAGTGGGTGTAGCTGGGGGAAGCCAACCTACAGAGATATGGAAGGCACAAGGGGTATGTGGAGCTTCACAAATAAGACACAAGCCACAGGCCAGGAAAGGCACAAGAAATAATCACAGATTATTCCACAGATGTGGGATCATCACACAGACTCACCAAGGCTGTCAGAGACCTGAAAGATCATCTATTTCATCATCTAGTTATCTAGTTAATCATCTAGTTCTAGATCATCTAGCATCACCATAATCAACCCTAAACCATGTCCCCAAGTGCCACATCCAGATGCCCATTGAACACTTCCAGAGACTGTGACTCCACCATTTTTCAGGGCAACTTTTTCCAGTTCCTAACCACTCTTTCAGAGAAAAATTATTTTCTGATCTGAACCTTCCCTGGTGTAATTTAGGGCCATTTCCTCCCATTCTTTCTCTTGAGACATGGTAGAAAAGAACAACCATCACCTCACTACAACTTCCTTTTAAGCAGTTATAGAGAACAATACATTTTCCCTTCAGCTTCTTTCTCTCTAGACAAAAAAACCCCCAGCTCCTCCAGCTGCTCCTTAAGGCCTGTGCTCCAGACCCTTCACCAGCCCTGTTGCCCTGCTCTGGACACACTTTAGTAGCTCAGAGCAAGGGGCCCAGAACTGGACACAGGATTTGGGTTGTGGCTTTATCAGTGTGGAATACAGTGGGACAATCACTGTCCTCATCCTGGTGGACACAATATGTCTGATACAGGCCTGGATGTCATTGGCCTTCTTGGCTACCTGGGTGTGTGCTGGCTCATGTTCAGCTGCTGCTGACCAGTACCCCTAAGTCTTTTTCCACGGAATAGCTCTTAAAGCACTCTTCCCCCAGCCTGTAGCACTGCATGGGGTTGTTGTGAACCAAGTGCAGAACCCAGCACTTTGCCTTGTTGAACCTCATGAAGCTGTCCTTTAGCCACTCCATCAAGATTTCTCTCGCAGAACCTTCTGACCCTCAGGTAAATCAACCAGTACTGTTGCTAAAATGCCCATTTAATCAATTCACACCAGGTTTATGCCTTATTCATCTGAGTACCATGAGGAGGGATTGGCTGCTCCTTTGCAATGCATGCCAGCTGCAGGCCAGTCTAACTGTAAGTTCTCTGGGGTCTGTCTGTGGTGCTGGGGGTGATGGATTCCTTTGGGGCTCCATGACCCAGCTGCAGGATGCTGCAGCAGCTAACAAGGGACAGGACAGGGACCAGTCAGAACAGTCTTCCTCCTAAATACCAGTGACCATGTTTGGGGAGGCTCCAGCACCCCTGGAGAGGACATCAAATGGAATTCCCAGCATTTGCAGGCGTTCTGTTACATAACACTTTTCTGATTATCTTTTTTCCCCTTAATTTCTGGCCTTAAGTAGTAGATTACTCTGAATTCATGCACTAAAAAGCACAGCAACCAATTGTATAGCCTTGGAAAACAGACTTCCTCATTAACATTTCACGTTCCCATGTTCCCACGATTCCTGCAGAGTGACATTTCAGTAATGTGTCATAGCACTTTGTATATTCTATAAAGACTAGTGATGCTTTTTCTGCCAAGAGAATAAAAGTAATCTCTTTAATTTGCTAGCCCAATGAAGCTGAATGACTGTCAGTGGTTCAGTGCTGATCCTGTCCCAGTGTCCTGTCTGGCTTGTCTGGTGCATCTTTCCACAGTCCCGCTGTTTTCAGGTCTTTTGAAATTCAAGGTGGTAGATTTGAGTGCAGCAATATATTTCAGCATATGTCCAAAGTAAAAGTTACGTGACAAGTATATATTCAATCTCTTTAACACAACCACACCTTAGTCTGTCAAACTAGAAAGGAGTTGAATCTTTTGAATCATTTGTTTGCCCTCTACTAAAGAAAAAAGTCCAGTATACTCGCAAAATAATGCCATTTTGGAGTATTTTTCACTATTTATATTTTGGTCTTCTGACTTGTTTTCCCATCTCAGGATGATATAACTGCAAAGAAATGTTCTCTGCAAAAATTATCATGTCTTATTGCTAAAACTGAAAACCTCTCCTCTCTTGCTGAACATCTGCTCTTTCCCCCTCATAAAGCTGGTAAATGTTTCTCTTAGCATCAGAAAAAAAAATCAATAATTGTTATTTTCATTTCTTTCATGCCTTGGCCTTGCAAATGAAGTCAATGTCTTCTCTTGAAATAGTCCTGCATGTCTACTTGCAGAAAAGCAATATATTTTTTCATAGTCATAATAAGCCATACCACTCCAATACAAGAGGTTACTGATTTATAAAATAAGCCATATTATAAGACAATAGCTAAAAATGTGTCCTTTCATTTTCACTTTTAACCCGTATTTATTAATTCTATCAGTGGTTTTGTCAGAAAAGTGAAACGTGGTCTACAACATTTATTACACTGTAAATTCTCTCTTCAACTGCTCAATATCAGTTCATTATTGTGTGGTAATTTTGTGTCATGGAGACAAAATTCTTCTCATTAGCCTCTACAAAACCACTAGCAGTATGGAGAAGATAAAGGAAGACCAGTTACTCTGATGTTCATGCAGCAAAACAACCAGAAGGTGCCAAAAAATGTGTAAATGGCAGGCTCAAAATGAACAAAAAGAGGCACCCTGTCGCCTAATGTACATTTGCTTGTGGAACTCACTGATATGGGATACTGCCAATGTGGAAGGTTTATCTGGGATCAAAAAGTGATTAAACAAATTGATGAAGGATAACATCTGACAAGGGTTATCAAATATGAAGATACTGTCTCTGGCCTAGGGAGCTCTGGAGCTGTAGATGCTGGAGGCTGAGAGTACTTGAGGAAAATAATATGTGCTTAGCATGTTTCCCTACTATTCCACAGTTACCAGTTTCTCACAGTGACAGGATCCTGGACTAGAAGGGCTTTTGGAGAAGTCATTCCTATGTTTCTGTATAGATGGGCCACATATTGCAATATGAAGTCTTTACTAAACCTCTCAGCAATGCTTATGCAGGGCTAGAAATAATTCTGGCATAAAGATGGAATGATGGGGAGATACCACATGAAATTAAAATAGGTCAATGATCTAGAGCATCTTGATATTCAGCATCATCCAAAGATCTAAAATTTTAAGCTGAACAGATACAGAAATGGCGCCTATTGTTATGTTTTACACAACACAATATCAGTTTGGGCCGGACAAATGGGATAATTAATAAACTGTAGTAGTTATTGCACTACAGGCCATTTACTCTTCTAAGAAGATTAAGTGCACTGGATGTAAGATCAGATGAGTGCTGTAAAGAAGGTGACGTGATTCACATCTCTGATTAAAAGAAAGATCTCTTATCAGAAAGACAGAAGCGAAGTTAACTTGAGTAGAAATCTGCAGTACTTAAAATGAATGGATAACAGCTTTTTGGTTTCACAGATGAAGTGTGTATGAACAAAAAAAAGTCTATTCCTTTAAATTACAATGTCATTTGATTCAAAATGATAATGTATTTTAGTGTTAAACAACAAACAAACACCTAAGCTAAGAGAAAGGGAGATATGCTGTGGAAAATTGGAAGGAATGACGCTTGAAAAGTGTATTTCAGTAAATTCAGTATAGATCTAAATTCATTTCTGAAGAGAGGAATTCAGGATCTTAGTGTAAAAGGAAGGAGATTGGAAAAGCCAGAGAAGATCTCTTGAATCAGATGATCCCTCCTTTCTAAAACACTCTGCATTCTCCTAATTTTACCAAGTTATGCCACAGAATAGTTACTGGTCACTCCAGTGGCATGACTTTCAGCTCAGAATATAGAGCTTATATGAGGTTCTTTGATATTGAAGTCCTTACAGAAACTTGCCACTATATCCCTTACCTTACCACTGTTTCCACATCTGAATGTCTGCTGGTTGTACCAGCAGATGAAGAGAGATATTAAGTACCAGTAGACAAGCAGCTGGAATGACTCATGTTAGAGTCCTCACAGGCTCCAGGATGATCATCTAATCTGTCCAAGTCAACAGCAAAACAATTTTGCAATGCAATATTAATGAATTTCAGCTACTGCCTTTCTGATTTGCAAAGTGGTTTATAATATATCAAATTCCACTTTTATATTAATCCTAAGTAGTTTGGGCTACTGGGGCTAAGGAGGTTTTAAAAATAATCTTTAATATGCACCGGAAAACTGGCTTCTACATATCTGTGTCACAGCTTAAATTTAAAACTCTTTTGCTTTTGCAGGTGAGAGTTGGAGGTATAATGTGATGAGATGCCAGATGAACAGCACAGTCAATATCAACAAGTTGCAGAAACTTGAGCACAGACTCTGAAAGCCAAAATACCACACCACATAAGACAGTCTGTGTTCACTGGGAAATCTCTTACTGCTATTGTCACGTTTAAAAGCTATTTCTTAATTACTAAAGATTGCAACTTTCCCCCAGATTTTACCGAAAACCACATTTTTCTTCAAATTTACTGAAGGTTAACATAGCATATCTGGCTCTATCAGTCATGTCAAATTACATCACAGGAGAAAAGGGGAGAAACAGAGCTTGGTTTGTAGCACTATTTCTCCCTTGTGAGTCACAAAAGTATATTTTATAAAGTACACTGCATGGGAGCATCACAATTTCTAGCTGAAATGTCTCAGATGTTCCAGTTCTTTGAATTTTGTAAGACAGCCTCTTCCCCCTTCCCCCAGATGCTAATAAACAAGGCAATGACAAGATCCTTGTACTCATATTCCTTCTCTTCTGCAGTCTTGATGATGTTTTCTGCTTCACACTTTCTCTGGGCCATAATTTGTTTACATAAACTGGAAAACACAAGATAAAAGTTTCACTAAAATAGAACAGAAAAAATTCTCTGTTATTTTCCCTCCATGAATTCTAGTTTTTCTCTCCTTACTTGTGCCACAACAACATTCTGTGATTTGAAACAAGCACTTCCTCTGAAATGAGGCATCCATCAAACAACATGCAACACAATCATTAAAAGTACAAGTAACTGCTATTACTGGAGGAAAAAAAAAAAAACCTCATTCCTATTGAGCTTGCAAAATCCTGAATTGTTCTCATCAAATTCGTATGTTGAATTATTCCTCAAGCCATGCTTAAAATATTGTTCTTGGATACAAGAGCCAAAGTGTAGCCCAAGGAGTGATGAACTCATTTTATGGCTCTTGGACAAATTTCTGTACTGGTGTAAAGGGAAAATTTGCACAAGCAGAGGGCTTGGAACCATAAATTTGGGGTTTGGTTTCATATTAAGTTGGGTTTTGTTTTGTTTTTTTTTTTTTCATTTTTCTTGTCAGTGTTCATCTCTACTGTCAGCACTGTAATTTTCCATTTGGGAAATAATATCCTGCGTTGTGTATACAATGGTTCTTGGAATTCACATGGCTGGATTTGTTTAACACTAACACTGAGCTTTAAATTCTGCCCGTGAGGCTGAAGCATCTTACCTTCTGCCTGTAAAACAAAGCTGGATAACCTCCTGAGAAGCCAGAATTGGCAGAGGGTGTTAGTCTAGTAAGAAATGGCCCCTGAAACTTCCCTGGGTGTATCCATTCACTGATGGCATGCCATGCGGGCAGAGGTTTGGCCTTCTGATATAAAGCCTCCTTAACTTGCTTATTACCAGGTGATCCTGGGGAACTAAGGAAGATCAGAGTAAACTTTGAAAGGATTTAGGACTCTGCACCAGCACTGCTGCATTTCAGGACTCTCTGACATATAGATCTCCACACTACAGATTCTGCAGTGTACTCCTCACATCCTTCACCAAATGTCAGTACTTTGTGAACAAAGAAGAGATCAGTGGAAAAGAAACACACAACTACACTTATTTTCCTTGCTTTTGCCTCATATTTTGTGGTGCCCCAAGGGAGCACTCCTTCCACCTTTTCCTCTGTTTGATGCTACTCCTTACTGTAACCATGCAGCTCTGAGGTGGATCAATCCTCATATATGCTTATCTTCCTCTCCAGGTAAATAAGAATCCTATTACACACGGAATCCTCTACTTGCTGCACTTCAATAATTACTTCAAAATAAATATAGAAACATAATTTTAGCTCACCTGCTCCAATACAAGTAGGATCTGCAGTAAAATGGAGAGCCTAAAGGTTACATCTGATTTTTTTTTTTTTTAAGGCTGCAACTTTGCACCAAAGTAGTTAGGACAAGTAATGAAATTTTTTAGATCTCTACTATTAGAACTGAAGGTCAACTTTATAATCTTCAATATAAATTTTATGTACAGATTTCCCAGACTCCAGAGTTGCCAAGATTCATGAAGTCCTGGAGACATTCAAAATAAGCCAAGTGCGAAATGAAGGTATTATGTTGTTAGGGCAACATATTTCAATTTTTGAGGAGTTTTCTGAGATTGTCTACAGACCCAGTTTTTTAGACTGCCAGGAATACTTCAGGCTAGGACTTCCAAATCACATTCTGTGAAAATCTATTCCTAAACCATGTAATATTTCTATTAAGCTGGAACTAGTATTTTGACCTCTGCTTGCTAAATACCTAGATCAATGGAGTCCTGATCTACATGAGGCTCCTACACAGGCTTGCAGTGTTGTAATAATAATAGCAACAACAATAACAACACTTTTTCTAGTCACTTGTAAGAAATTGCAAATGGGTTTACCATAGCACCTGCAGTGTTACTTTTTCATATCATAGTGGGTCAATACAGCTCCAATCCTGTTTGTGAGTCTTTGTACTTCAGAATATTTTATCTGTTTTGGATCAAAACTTCTGAAATATTGTTCCAAAAAGCCTGTGTTTCCTTTTAAAGTCATGCTACTTTATTACTCTCTGGACATGTTCAGGATGATCCCCACAGAATATTATTACATGCACTCAATGATGTTCTTATTAAAATGTTATGTGTTTCAGCCCTTAGTATATAATTTTTTTTGCTTTCTTACCAGGCAAATCTATTTATTCTTTCTGTGTATTAAGCAATCACATTCAGTGAATAACCTCTGTGGTTATTTCCATCAAAAATGTCCCTGGATCTTGTATCCATCAGGGGTGGTTCTGGTGTTCCCAATAGCCTTGACCCCACACTTAGGCTGCAGTCCCATTTTATTTTCCTTTCCCCACTGCCAGATAGCAGTTCTCTTTAAAGACTCTTCAGTCACTGAGCAAAGAGATTTTTTTAATGAAAAGCAGATGCAACAGTTAAGTTCTAATAGGATCTTCTCCTAAAAGAATCTTCTTCCTACCATGATAATTTTTAGTTTGAAAACCCACTGTATTGTGAAAACTCATTCTGTATGATTACTCTAGCCTTCCAGAACAGAGTGGTAATTTTATGACTTTTTAATTTTATCAGTGAGCTTATGCTGAGTAGTTAATACTGACAAAGGAGACTGCCTTGCTAGTATGGCAAGTATATGTGAGCACTGATATTTTAAAGTAATCTCCTCCAAGTTGCTGAAGTATGCATTTATCTGTTTTAAGTTGCTTTTCAATTCTTTTGAACACTTTACATACTCATTATATTTATATATTATATTTACATACTCATTGCTGTATGAGTGTTTGGGTGCTCTGATGCTGAGAACCTTGCACTAGGTAGTGACAGAACTGGATTAATGCAAGATCATGGAGACTGAATCCCAAAATGTATAATGTATGCCATTTAATTTTGATATATGACTGTATATATATATATATATATATATATATATATATATATATATATATATGTATGTATATATATATATGTATGTATATGTATACACGACATTATAGGGCACTGGTATTTGCTAAAGCACCTCACTGTTATGGTCAGTATGTCACTGGTGGAAAGCAAGAGATGCTTCCAGTTTTCTGTGACAATTCTTGAGCTGTGGAAATAGTCAGGTGGAAGTTAGACATTTGAAAGGCAGGAATAAGGTTCTATGTACTTTCCTTGCCTATTTTGAAGAGATAGCAATGAATAGCATATGTGAACCTACTTGAATCAGACAGGAATTAAGCATTACAATTCATGGACAAAATTCAATTCCACTTCTTGCTCTTTAAGGTCAGAAAACTTCCCAGATTCCATGTCCTCCTGTGACAGAACACAGTAATGGCAAAAGGAAATCATTGCCTCCACGAGTGTCTTAACTATAGCAAAAGTAGGGGAGAATGTTCCCTGTTAAATGAACCTGATACAGGTTACTCCCCCGATGTACTTGCTCAAATAAGGGCCTCTTTATGCTCAGCAGGAGCACTTTAATGAAGAAACAGCTACAAAATGGAGCAACAACGTGGCACCCTAGCTCTGGGGGATAGAGGAAGGAATCAAGAGGAGTATCAGTTGAACAGAAAAGAAGATGTGGGAATGGGAAGAGCACAGAGGGTGAGCAGAGACAAGGCAATTTCCACTGGCTCCTGATGGATTTCACGGGTTGTGAGCAGCCATGCAAAAAGCTTTTCAGCTGTCACCAAGAGCAGGTGGCCTCTCTAGGTGAAACTCAGGCAGAGCTTTGGGGAAAGAATCACAGCATGCAGACTAGCCACAAATTTCTACAGGTTCTGAGGTTATGTCTGCCATCATAGGAACAGACATAATTGTTTTCTCCAAAACTGTAAGTACATTTGCATTTTGTCTTGCAGGAGAAGTATAGACTTTAGTTATTTTGAACCAGGAATTTCTTCTGCAATGCCCAACACTGGGCCAAAAAGCATTTTCCATTACTGTCTATGTCCTAGTTTCCCTTAGGAGCCTGAGTTGAAATACTCAGCCAGCAAGTTAGGCACCTGTAAATATCTTTATTATTTGTGTCAAAGGCTTGCATTCTATTATCATGCCTCACCACCAAGGGTGAAAATATATCTCTGTGGGATAGCAACTTAAGGCTATGCCATGCAAGTTGCTCATGATGCTCTTAGATGGAGCAAGGGAAGAAATACTGTTCATCTTCTGCTGACTTTTAACACTGAGATACATACCAATCACTACAGAGTATTTGCCAAAAGGTCATCTGCAGAATAATTAACTGTAACACTATATAGTAATAAAAAAATCTTATCATTATGATTTGGAAGATTCAAATGTATTTAAAAATTAATATTTTATGTAAACACAATATTATCCTTGTTAATATTAATTATTATAGTTTTAGGCACTGATCATGCAGAGAAAGAGAAAGATGCTGTAACTTAAATGAAAGCTAAAACTGCGTCTATAGGCATGAATTGGGATGCTAGTTCTAGAATTCAATAATCTTTTACTATTCTGAAAAAATGGAAAATCTTTTTCTATTGTGCAATGGTATCCAGAAACAGCCTATGTGCAACCAAGCCCTAGATCTTTTTGTTTTGTTTTGCTGACACAAAGAAGAAGAGAGTAGAATTAATCTCTGTAAAGGAAGAGATTGTTGTATTTAGTCTAAGGACTAACTGACAGAAGAATTGCAATAAGTTTTGACTATTATGTTAATATCTTATGATTCAGAAGATTCATAAGCAGCAGAGGGTAGGGGATAAGCAGAATAAGAAGTCAACAAGGCAAGAGAAAAGTTACCCCTGTACTTTTGATTTTAGAAAGTCTCCCCTTAAAAATTTCTTTCACAACACATTCAAACTGATTGATTAAATGAACTTTTACCTAGCTACTTATGGTACTTTTACTATTCTACTCAACAAAACTGTGGTGGTCAGAAAAATAAGTTCTTGTCTCTGTGAGAATTACTGACGTTTGAAATACTGATGTTTGATTCCATATCAGGCAAAAGTACTGAATATTTTCTCCGAATTTTGAGCACAACAAAAAATTTTTAAATTAAAAATGCTGGTGTTTCCCAGCAAAACACAGCAGCCAGAGGCTCCCAATAGATTTGAATGAAAATATAAACCAAAAATTACTCAGATAATTTGAAATAAAATGTGACTGATGCTCAATTTAGGTCACACATTCTGCAGTATACTTTTTGATACTGTGCATCCTCTAAATGGGTGCAGAAATGAAGCAAAGATTTACAGAGGTCTGCTAAGAAGAATCTCAGCAGAGGTTGCTGCTGGAGGGCTGGGAGGTGGAAGGGACCATTATGCTTTTGGAGGACAGCTTCCTGTACACAGTGCCACTTCTTTGAATATGTGGGTGTGCAACATTCAGGGGATTCCCAATGTGTTTCAAGCCCTGGGTAGCTTGGCACAGTGGAAGGCTGACAGAGACATGATTAGTGGCTTCATGCAATATCACTGGTCTCAAAATTATTTTCATTATCACTTCCAGAAAGAATTCCTCCCCCGCTTGAAACTGCTCCATATACAACTCAGATACTCAAGATTTGCACTGAGAGAAGGTACATTTTACAGATATTCACAGAAAAAAAAAATAAACAAAGCTTCACATGAGATCAATAAAACATGTCTTAAAACAACTGGATCCCAGATAAACCACTAAAACATTCTATAGGGAACAAAACTACATTGAGAAGAGAATGGATTATCTTACAGCCTAAACAAAAACAAGCAACAGCAAAATAATTAATTAATAAGCAAATCCTTCTAATGTTTCTTTAGGCAGACTCTTTCCATGGAAAGTGAAATGATGGTAGAAAGCGATCATGAGCTGTTAAAAAAAAAAATCTGAAATAGTACCAATCAATGTCCCATTAAGATACTTAGAATGCTCTCCCTTCAGATATTAAATATTGTAGCACAACAAAACAAAACCATCTAATAACCTCTCCCTGTGTCTTGCTTTCACCTGTGATGGAGTTAATTTTCTTCTTAATAGCTGGTACAGTGCTGTGTTTTGGACTTTTTAAGAGAATAATGTTGATAAAACACTGAGGTTTCAATTGCTGCTGAATAGTGCTCACACTAAGTCAGGACTTTCCTGTTTCTCTGCCAGCCAGCAGGTGCGCAAGAAGCCAGGAGGGAGCACTACCAGGACAGCTGACCCAAACTGGCCAAAGGGATGCTCCACACCACAGAACATCATGCCCACTGTATAAATCGGGGGGAGCTGATTGGGAGCCACCAATCACTGCTGGTGGAGGGGCTGGGCATTGTTTGGCAGGTGCTGAGCAATTGTATCGTGCATCACTCTTTTCTTGAGTTTTATTCCTTTGCCCCTCCCCTTTCCATTAATAATACTATTATTGAAATATAAATGTTAAAATAATAATTATTATTATATTTTACTTTTTGTCACTTTTTAAGCTGCTCTTAGCTCAACCCACAAGTCATATTTTTTCTGATTCTCCCTTCCATCCCAGCAGAGGTGGGGAGTCAGCAAGGGGCTGTGCAATAATTAATTCTCGCTGGGATTAAACCATGACAGACTGTTACATTGCCCTGTTTATTCAGAAACACCACAGAACATTTACAGATCCTGTGCAGCTGCATAAAATTTCAGTAAGAGGCAGCTTTACTGAAGTATTGTCAACCCAGTACAAAATGTTACAACCATCTAACAGAACAGAGAAATTTTTTAAAAAAACCCACTGGACTAGGCCAAGAAATGAATAAAAAGAGTAATGTAAATAGAAAGTAGATGCTCTACAGGAGGGGGCAGCATATTGCTTGGATGATAAGTACAGTCTAGCAGACCCCTGTCGTCTGCTCCTATAAAAATACACCCTGGTCTTCAAGCTGCATCTTTTCTGTAATCCCATTCTGCCATGGGCTACAAGCAAAGAGGCAGCAGAGAAAATATCAAGTCTTAAAGTTAAGTTCCCCTACTCCTTCCCTTCTCTGCAGTTCTCCAGGTGGACATTTCAGAATGTATAATTTTTGTCCCTATTAGGGGCTTTCTCTATTTTCATGTCCCATTTTTCTCGTGGGGTGGGAATGATGCTGGAGAGCTCATATGTAAGAGATAGGGTGTGTGTACTGTGTAGGACCCTGTTTGCTGCCCAGCCAGGGCTCTTCAGCTCTCGCCTGCTGCAGCCCTCTTCCACTGGTCCACAGCCCAGGAACCCCTACAGGCCTCCACTGCCTGGCCCTGCATACTAATTGGCACATATAATGACTTTCCCTTGCTGTCCTTCCCTTCTCCTCCTAAGCTGCTGTTCGGGAGCAGGGGAGCCTGGCTGCCATGGAAACTGAGCCGTCAAACACCCTGACCCTGCCCCATCAGCCTTGGGAAAGGATTCCAGTGGTGAAGCTCAAAGAAGGGGATGGTGGAGGGGGAATAGAAGTGGAGGAGTGGGAAGGAGCAAGACTGACCATGTCAGGAATGGGTCTGGGCAGTTCTGCAAAGGGACTGCCCAAGAGAAGTATACACACAGCATAAGGAATCACACATTTATGAGAAAAAGAGGATTACCAGCTTTTTTCCTCACAATGATTCAAATTTCTTTCTGCCCCCTTCGTCCTATCCATTTACTGTCTGGATGAAATACCCCTGGTGTATGCACATGCCATATCATCAAAGGGGTTATGACAATCCCAAATCTGGATCTTAAGGACTGTTTTTAGCCAGAAAAAGGGCTGATTACAGCAAGCAAATGGTTTGAGGGGGTCTCAGGCACAAGCTGGCAGAGGACAAACCCCTGCCTAGGCAATAAGGCTGTGATCCTCTGCCCAGCTATTCAGTCCTGCCTCCCTTTCCCAGGCTAACTGCTGGACTGGAGTCGCATGAAAATGCAGCATTTGTGGCACAGTCTGTATGCGCTGATGCCTTTTCTGGGCAGGCACCTAGTTCAACACCAGCTCTGTGCCCAAAAGAATTCTGGTCTCTGCTTCAGACTGTGTGGCTGTGGGAATTGCACTTTTTTCCTCAGTTTTGTCTCCTGAGGATTTATGCGCATATAATAAAGGTAAAATGAATGTTTTCTCCAATCTTAGCACTCAAATTTCAGCCTACAAGGGACACTGTCTCTTCTACCCAGTCTCCTTGTAAGCTTTCAGGCCAGCAGTGGTGAATCTCCTTGTGTGTCTTTTTTCTAAGCAAAGCTCCCTGTGATATGATTTATTCATGAAGGGAGCCCTCAGAAGGTCAATAAAACTGGCGTGCTCCCCAAAATACACAAACAAAACAGAGAAGAAGAAAACCTCACTGGGTCAGCACTTTTCTGAAGACAAGATGAAGCTGTTTATGTCCCAGGCAGAGCCACTTATGCAAGGGACATAACAAATGTTTCAGCTCTCCTTCTCTGTTCCAACCTCTTGAACAACCAGCTCAGTACAGAAAATTTACTTCAGATACAAGTGAGAATTTTCTGTGCCATAAAGTGTCACAGGGTTTTGGAGCTGAAGTACCCAACACACCCAACAAAAGCACCGCTTGGTATTCCTGTGAAATAGGGGGACCTACTGCAGCACCAGCTGGGGAGCAGGTCTCAGGCATGACACCAAAGGACACACAGCCCATCTAGCTTCCCGAAGGAATACTTCCTCCTTAGCTGAGAACACCAAAGGAGACTTCTGCTTGGATTGTTTCTTTCAGGGACTTCTATGTTGCCTTGCACCTGATCTTGGCATTGATTTCAAAAGGGAAAAGGACTGATCATCATAAATTTCAGTACCCTAGCTCTGTTACATGTGAGCTGCTGCTACACAAATTGGTACATAAAAGATGAATAAGTGCAGAAGAACTGTTTGCAACATATAAGAATGCCTAAACTAAAATGAAAACTGTTTTACAGGGTTTGCAGCATTTGTGTAAGGCCCTGGTTTCATGCAATTGGGAGTCATTTTATTGAATAGGAAATAATGTTTGAAACAAAAAATGTTAAAGGATTTACAGGAAATAAAAAAAAGATAAAGATTTTTTTCCCCAAGCAAATAGAGAAACTGCTTAACAATACCAGGGATTCACCTGAGTCAGAAGGCATGCAGGTAGGAAATGTCAGGTTTCTCATTAAAAGAAATAGGGAGCTGATGTGTGGAAAAAATGAACTCTCTGTATCTTTCTGAACAAAGTGGAAAAAAAAATCTGCTGGAAGAGATCTCTCTCTATCAGCCCAAATGTGATCCACAGGATGAGTGTGAACAAAGATGATACTGCAGACAAGGCATATGTGGATTTTCAAAACAAGCACCTTTGATAAGGCTCTACATCAGAGGCTATTAAAAAGAAAAAGAAAAAAAAGGCAGCTAGAAGGTTTACAAAAGGCCTTTTTAGGGAGTGAAAACTGGTTAAAATACAAGAAGCAGTAAGTAGGACTTCAAGGTCACTTCTCAGGTCAGAGAGAATGCAGCAGCGAAGTCTTCAGAGGCCAGTGTTACAACCAGCTACATTCAACATCTTCAACAGCCTAGAGACGGAAGGACATTGCCATAATCAACCCAGGGGGCTGACTAGTTAATGCAGTTAACTAAATGCACAATAAACAGCTCAAAGAGCACCCGCTGCCACAAAAACTAAAGACAGTGAGCATCACCAACGTAGGTACCAACAGCATGGCACAGGGCATAATTCTGCCACTTTACAAAGGCATGGCCCCCTCTCATGTCAGTGTGTAGTTGCTTATAAATTCACTAAAATGATGGATAAAGTGAGGTCAGTCAGCAACTACTGCAGAATAGTCATTAACAAAGTCTGAAGAACTGTAACAAGAGAATACTCAAGAAAATTACCAGGAGAAAAATTAAGAACAGATGAAAGTATTGTTATACAAAACGGGTACTAAAATTCTGTAGTTGCGTCCACAGAAATGGACAGTACTGGTAGGTGCAAGCAAGGATAAGACTAAATCTATGGACTGGTTCACACACAAGAAATAATGGGAACTGTCAGAAGTGACCTCTAACATCCCACATCCTGATCCTATAGACTCTGGCACAAAATAAGAAAATGCCTACAAAAACTGACAAGAGATAGGGCAGGTAACTTATAAGAAAATGTGATTCATATCTAAGAACAGGCTCAGTCATTTTTTTGAAAGGGGAGAGAGTCTCCATATTGAACTTGCTTGGGCAGGGTAGGAAGGTCAGGAGAGTATCCGTCTAGTCAGAGAAGATTAGGCAGAATGGAGAGCCGCTTGCATCTGTGAGATGTCTAATTTTGAAGATGGGCTGAGTTTCCACCACACTTTGTTGCTTATTTTTATGTACCAGGTGCATTTCACATCAGCAGGAATGGATTAAACCTTTCATTTGCTAGGAAAATGAAAAATCACCTTTTCATATTGAATTAAAACATAATGAAATGTCTGAAGATCTTTGGTATTTACAACAAGTCCTTGGGTAACCATGTTTATGTGTAGCGGATAAAGGCAGAAACATTTGTGAATGTACTTCATCAGGACAACTGCTCGTACGTTTACAACTGTATCATTTCTATATAAATATTTTTATATCACAAGTATGATACATGTGGGTTTTTTCCCTCTGGAGCAAAAGATTCCAGTGCCATTAGCAATCTAAATATGCATTATGGAAAACATTTTGAATTACAGGATCTTATAATGTTTTTCTATACAATCTCTTTTGAATAGTGCACAGTTGCTAGACTGTGCTCAGAAAAGAGGGAGATGTTAAGTACTTCTTCTTAACCACAAGGCTGAAGAACTCCTGCTCTTTCAGCCTCTTAGTGGCCCTCCTCTGAACTTCCTCCAAGGTCCACGTCCTTATCTTGGGGGCTCCAGAGCTGGATGCAGCACTCCAGGTGGGGTCTCACAGAAGTGGAAAATAACAACAACACAGATTTGGTTATGCCCATCCCCTTGCTCTTTCATGCACAGGAGAGAACCAGTTTTAGCATTTACACATCAAAAACTATCAAAATCAAATTAATATCTAAGTCTTTTAATTTCATTACTTTAGTCTGATACACTAGAAACTTTAATGGTCAGTGTTTTTTTCTATAAAGCAAGAAGAAAGCTTTCTATAAAGCACCTTGTTGAGGTGAAGGGTAGGAAATTTCACATTATGTGTTGAGTGCCAGAAGAATCATGGAAGGACAAATAAATGCCACATTTTGATGGCGTTTCATGGGGATGGGGGATTTTTTTTTCCAAGGATAGTAATCTTGAAATAGCTGTCTGGTAATAACTGTAATTCAACTCACCTGTCTACAGAAGTCTCCAGGCTCCTTTTAAATTCTGAGCAGTTGCTCTTTAAAAGGCACAGAATCATCCTATATAATTGAAATTACAGTTGCAGAGTTTTAGTCTCTGCGATTTTAATGTGGAAAAAAACTTCCATAGCCACCCTGGGGCTCATGTTTCCTTCAATTCGAGGCTCCCAATGCTTGCAGTGAAGACTAAGATCAGAAAAATGCACCTAGACACCCGCTAGAAATCAAACAGCTCATCTTGATGTTATTCAACAGGGTCCCAAACTCAGCAATAGAAGAAAGGATGAACTATTCAATGAACTTCCGGGCAACTTCCACTGGTCCCCTTCTAACAGAATATTATGCTTTTTCTAGAACTTGTGGAAGTTGTTAGAAAGGTTGATTGAGAGAAAAATACCATTCTCCTTTGAGAACAACAGGTATCAGTTTGCTTTATTACATCTTCTTCTGTTTCATCAAAGAGGAAAATGAGTCGGTCCGTTTCCCTATCTCCACTATGCAAGATTCAGGAAGACTGACAGGGCGTCCTGGTTCTCATATCAGTGTTGAACTGCGGCTGCTGGACTTTCTGATCATATTTGGAATCTTCAGAACATGAACAGACTTTCAGAATTTGAATGCTCTAGAGTGACTGAGGCTGTGATGGCTTTGTACTTTCTGTGAAAGAAGCTTGGAGTATTGCATATAATATGCAATAATGAATGTGATGAATTTGCTATACATTGAAACTACAAAGAGAACCCAGCAGAGTCCAGTGGAAGCTCCAGTACTTCACTTTGCAACAAAGCTGCAATGTTTTGACCTAAAGTGAGCTTCTACCTTGCTGAACCAGAAAGGATTGTAATAATGTTGTTACAAATAGAAGCCACTTGTGCTCTGAAATGGTCATGAGCTGAAAAGGTAAGTTCAAATCGTCACACTTCTTTAAAAAAAATATATGTGTGAAGAAAACAGAAAGGAGATACAGCTGGAGCAGAAGCGGAACCATTATATATTTTCGTCCTCTAAAATTTTCTGACTTTCACTAATAAGTAATGCAGGACACTGGGAAACAAGGTAAAGCAGTATTTTCTCCTGCTGTAGTAAAACAGAAGCATCTGTAAAACTACTATCTGTAAAACTCAACCTTCCTGGAATGCTGAGGGTTAAAGTTTAATTGTATCTTATCAAAGTCAAGAGCAAAGAGACTGCATGTTCAACTAAAAGATGGGCTTTTCCTGTCACAGTCATGGAGAAGACATAGTCAAACCTGATTTTCTGCAGTGTGTGTAGTTTCATACACAGGAACAGAAGAAGTTCCAAATAAGAGTTGCAGAATTAGTGACAAGTATTTTCACAACTAATAAATATTTTCAAAACCCTTTCCTTACCCTGAAAATCCAGCCACTTGGAAATGTCTTTCATAAATACTAACAGCTCTACTTTGTATATTCTGTGCAAACTAATAATGGGGTAAACTGATCAAGACAAAAGTATTTGTGCTTCAGTTTGCTACTCATGCTGGCACTCCACTTAAGCAAGTACTTCTGACACCAGCAGGAGTTTTGGTTCTTTATGTGCTTCAAGGTACCTAAGCTAAGAATTATGCAGAGCACACCAAGTCCTCTGGTCCTCTTGCATCCTAAGGCATAGCTTGTCTGCATTGAATAATTTCCTTCATAAATTGCACAGTGCCACCTTAAATGAGATTATTCTAAGTTCACAGGTTGTCAAAGAACCTCATGCTTTAATTTTTAGAAATCTTTCTTAGTCTCTTGTTTAAATTCTTTGATAACCAGATTGCATAAATTTGTTCTTATGTGAACATTGTTCTTTAGTTTCAATAGTATTCTTTCATCCCTAATGCTTATTTTAGTCTTTTGAAGCACCCATATAGTACAGTTCTTTTAGACTCTCCTTCAACAAAGATGTTAATCAGGAATGCCCTTGTACTGTACTTTGGTTTCGAGAAGTAGTTTGTCCTCTCTCCAACCAAGAAAAAAAAAGAAAGCTTGTTTTTCAGCTGGAATGTTTCATTAATGAAGTTTGTTCAGTTGCTGCAGAAACACTGATGCTGGTGCAGAAAAGCAGATGTTGCAGGAATTAGCTGTTGAGACAAGAGGAGGGCAGGACCTCTGCTTTGGGCAGCAGGGCTGGTTTATGTTGCTTTAAAAGTTTGCTGACCTCTTTGTCTCCAATCATAAAACTGGCTGTCAATGTTCATCACTGCTTGAGGATCTCTTCTTCGTGTGTGTTCCAGGTTTAACTTTCATATTCCAATGGCCGCTTTGCCTGTATGTTCATATTTATCACTATCCTTTCGAGACCTGATGTTAGAGATTAATTTTGCTTTCAGGCCAAACTAACTTTCCTTCCCACATCATCCTGTCTGCAGTGGCAACACTTTCCTCCTCATACTCTTGACATTTAAACAGTCAAGAGATTCCTCTTTTCTATTTTGGTATTCTTTTCAAAGCTAATTTCAAATGCTTTTTGGCCCTTTTCACTGTATCCGTGTTTGTCCATTAGCCTTTCTTTCTTTTGTATTTTTGCTTACTTTCCGTGTGCTTTATGAGATGAAATCACCAATAATTCTGCAACTTATTGCTCTCCACTCTTACGTGTGATTTAGGGACACAATTTCCATCTCCTATCTGCATCTATTTAAAAAAAAGTGCATTTATCCAGTTCTAAACCAGAACACAACAATTAGTTCTTTCTAGTTTTCAAAGTTGACTCGAACAGCAGCAGGAGGACAGCAGGAAAACAGGTACTCCTAAAATTCTGGGATCACAATTATTTTAAAGCTAGGAATTCTGAGATTCTCAGGCAGTTTTTAAATCCATAAATACTCCTTTGAACTTTACTTACAATAGAAAGTTATTCAACGACAGGTGCAGATTAATTGCCTATTTTATGTAATCTGAATGCTAAATAGATCAGATCTATTCCTTTTTTTTTTTCCATTGTTCCTGTCTTCCATCTTAAAAAAATGTATTAAGATGTAATAGATTAAAAGGAATACTTAAGGAAGAATGCTTTATTTACATATCTTCTTTTTTTTCTAATCATATTGATTAGCATAATGCTATTTTCCATCCCTGATGACACAGTTGAAAACATATAGATGCAAGCTACATTTCAAGCAACTAGCTTGGACATTGTGAGTAGCACAGAGGAAGAAGTGTATGCCTTCAGAAAAGGAACATTCATCCTGCTTCTGAATAGCTTTGTAGTCTGCATTAAGCTCGTGTTACAATTTTTGAGCTAGCAGTGTCTGCAGATTAGATGTACTTTCAGTCTCACACTGTACAGTGGAACTGTATAAACCTCTCCATGAAATTTGTTTCCATTTTCTAATTTATGCCATGTTAGCTGTATTTAAATATGTATTTGAAGGGCTTTTTACCATGTGCAGTACAGCATAACCTTCAGTTTCCTCATTTTGTATTTAGCATTTTATTCTAGGAACTAAAGTTGATTGAGATGGAAAACCAGATTAATACCAAATAATAATATGTGTGCATATACAAGCACCAAACCCACCAATTAGCCCATTTCCAAATTGTGATGGAAATACTAATCGGTCAGAAATGTTCCTCCAAGCATGACTGGTGTGAGAATCACAACTCTGTGTGTCTATGTGAACAGGTAGAAGTTGTGCAAGGATTTTTAATTACTTTCAACAGAATTCCCTTTGCAGAAAATGGCTATATTTGACCTATATATTTTAAACAATATACAACCTCTGTTTTGCAGATTCAAATAGTATCTATTGGTTTTCTGTTGAGAGGCACATTCCACTAACTGTGTATAGGCATTGACCTTTATTTTAACAAAATTATGCTTTTCCCACACAACTATTCAACACTAGATTCTTTTCTCTAAAAATGGCTGATATGGCATGAGAGACAAGTCCTAGAATATTTGAGGATACTCAAGGAGCATGGAAAAGTCACGCAATTGAAAACTGCAAAATTCCCTTTTTCATTGGTGCTTTCAATCTAGAAGACAAGACGAGATGTGCTGCCAAAATTATGGCATGAAATATTCAGCTCTATTTTGATCTCTCTTTTTTCTCTGTGTCTTGTTTTGCTAAAGATGATTTAAAACTCTGCTTGCTGAATCCAAAAAACAAACAGCTCATGCATATGACAGGCTGCCAAGAATGCAGGACTCTGCCCTTTGCTTAGCTCACAGGCAAGAGAAATCTTTTACAAGGATAGTGCCAGGCAGTATGCTGCACTAAATCTCATCGTCAGAAAATAACATTGGCAGCATAATCAGTTGCAAAAGGACTGCATGCAGAGCAGTAATTTGCAAAGAGCCCAGACTATCAGTTAGCCTTCCAAAGCGACTTCGTGGTGACAGGCATCTGGTAAATCAATCTGGAAAGAATCCATATTCTCCCGATAGCATCACAGTTTTATTTTGTGGGCCTGGACTGAGGCAGTATGAGGAACTTAGATGACAAAAACATTAGGACAAGTAATTTGTGATCATACTGACAGTCATACATGTTGCTTCTTTTTTTCCCCCTTTATATTTGTACTGGCTGTGAAATAATTGCAATGTTGATGCGTTATCAAAGAAAATCTGGCAATACATTTAATAAACAGTTCTTAAAATTCTACTGCCAGGAAAAAAAAAAAAAAGAAAAAGAAGATAAAGAAAAGGAGAAAAATGTATTTGCTCTGTTAAGATTTCTCCCTTTCTGTGTACACCATTACATCCAGATTTACAGAGACATAATCTTGCAGGCTGTAAAATAATCTGAAGGCCTCTCTTCACACACACCCTGAAATGGACTAGATGATGTTATAAAAGAGTTCCTTAAAGCAGGCTCAGACTGCATCATATTTTACATATCAGTTAACAAAACCCTGGCTTTCATTTCCTGCAAAACATTTTGATTTGCTTCATGGTGTGGTATGCAAGAATTGGATCACAGGGGATGTAATTTCTTTTCATCCTGTAGATTTAGCAATGAACATGGAAGTGAAATCAGATAGAAAACCATTACAAATTTGCAAGTAATAAGAATAAAAGTAAAATTTCTGTCCCCAGTAAAGTAAATGCCAGTTTGCTCATTAGTCTGGGAGGTAGACAAGTTTTCATTCTTTGGATATGTACCAACATCTTTCTGTCTCCTAGAGAAATTGTACAGGCTGTAGCACTAACTGCTTAGGTCATAGTAATTTTCAGTAGCAACAGAAAAGCCCCAATATTTTGTGCTTTACAGTATTGTAGTCTCAAGATTATTTTTTTTCTAAATGGCTTTAATTCTGTTCCATTTTCATTGTCTACTCCTTTATTACACAGGATCAATATTTTTGTAGATGTAGATCTACAGCCTTACATGCTTATTATCAAAAGTCTCACACTATAGCTCTTTCTTTAAAATCCTGGCTTCTAAATGCATGATATGAATAACTGGAGTGACATTCATTTTACAATGTTCACTACCAGGACTCATATTCATGGAAAAAACCTTGAACATGTGGAAAAAGCTTAAACTGCATGGAACAGAGAACTGAAATACAGTTTGATGAGACTCAAAAATCACGGATTTCTATCATTTAAACTTCTTCTAAAGCATTGAGAAATGCCTTGAAGACAGAAAATATAAATGTTATACCTCTCTAGAGATCACAACAAGTATAAGACTAAATAAGGGAGTAGTTTTGAAATTTCATTTGCATCACCTCTCCTTGTTTGTAGTGCTATCTGATAATTTCAATGGGTCTGACTCTGCTCCCAGCCCAAACATCTGAGCCACCACTATGGCAATATCAAGCCCTGGATGAAATGAACTATGGAAGAGAAATAGGAACTGATTGTACATCAAATTTAATGTAAGCTCTTCAATCCTCATGGACTGGACAGCAGTGTTGCAAGAATATTTTTAAGGGCAAATAAATAGTAACTTTTGAAAGCAAATTCAAGGGTATTAAGCTAGTTGTTTGTTGTTTTTTGCTTTGGTTTTTTTTTTTCCTTAAAAGCATTTCGGTATGCTGTAAAGTAAATGAAGTTACTTCCCACTCATATGGCTTTTCTTTTGGATGTTTGTGTACCCCCCTGATGGAGATAGAAGTATTTGAGTCACCACAACATTTTCTAATTCATTTGTATCTGTCCTTGATAGAAGGTGTATATTCTGTCATGCACCTTTGTGGTGTTACATATTAGTTAAATGGTATGCTCTGTCTCATTCCTCGAAAATGTAGGGTTTATTCCAAGCCTGTGATCCTCCCCTGTAGTATCATGTATCTGTAATCCCATTGACCCAAGCCTTTTTCCCTGCTAAACTGTGCCAGGTAGACCAGGCTCTCTCTCTGCCCTTTGCTCCCTAGGCTCTCCCTCTCTCCCACTCCCTCCCCCTTTCCCCCTTCTCCCTCAGAAACCATGCTGCTCCTGGGGTGGGACCCCCAATAAACCCACACCCAATTAGCACCCTCAGAGGCCATGTGGAGTCTCCTGCTGCCGGCTTAGGGGAACAAGCAGCTTAGGGGGCCCCCTGGGACCTCAAACGAACAGCAACACACATTAAATCAGGCCTTCATCTTTTCTTAAAGGTAGGACATAGCTAGAAGCTTGACAGCATTTTATACCTGTTTTGGCTCCATTTTATGTAAGATTATAATTCAAAGCCAAATTATCTCTGAAGTCTAATTACAAAGTTCCTGAGACTGTAAGAAGCAGTATCAGTCTATTTCTGGAGTCCTCGCCTTCTGGAAAGCTTGGAGAGCAGTTCCTGACAAGGCATCAAAAACTTCACCACTGTTCATGACATCTGGCATTGAAAACATTTCACAATGGCATCCGTGTTACAGCTACATAGGTAACCACAGATTCTGACTGCATGTTCTCTGTCACTGATGCCAACAGCTTCTGATTAAATCTTTGCTACTGACTTCCCTTCCACATCAGGTTGGAGGGGACATTGGACAGAAGAAGGACCCAGAGAGCGCTGAAGATGGAAATGATCTGAAGTTCACACAGTTCTTCCCCTTTTCCATCACCACCAGTAGTTCTTTGCTATGCACACACAAAGAGTCAGATTTGTAGCCTCGGCTCTATTACTAGCTGGTGCTGTCCTCTCATCCTCTCCATCCATCCTGTTACACATAACACTTCATAGTCTAATTGTCTAGTTCTTCCTTCCCCTGCTTCCTGAGTTCTGTAGGCCAAAAGAGTGCCGATTGTTCGTCAAGCCCAGGGTAAAAAATGCATATTTCGGAAAACTGCCTAGCAACTGCTTTCTTTAGTGCAATGAGAGAGAGGCCATTTGCATAAGAAAACCTTCCAGCTGGAAGCCTGCAAAGACTGCTGGGAGCTGATTCTGTGACCAGACATCAAAGGAGAATTCCCGTTTAAGGATTGCTCCCTCTGGGTGGCCTTTCTGTGCTGTCCCACCATCAGCGGTGGCAGTGGTGGCCGCACAGATCGCACCAGTGCTCTGCCGCATCCAGGAGATGCCATTCCAGTATCCGACTGTGCTCCCAGAGATCTTTTACTGATTTTGTTCTCACACCATCTTTTCCTCACACTATGCACATCACACATCAAAAAGTCAACAGTTTCAGCTGCTAACCTTTGGAATTCTGTAAATTGCTTTGCAGATTGCCTGCCAAAAGTGACAATCTGTAGCACTGCAGTACAGTATCTCCAGATATTTACACATGGTTCCTCCCCATACTAAAAGGCTTTATTAGTCTGCAAAAAGGCCTGGCACAGGAAGAAAAACAGCAGAAATTACTTAAAAATTTCTCTTGCCATTTTATGTCTCGAAAAGGTTGACCATAAACTTCTCACTTTCAAAAACCCTGGGCAAAACATTGGTTCTAGTAAAGTCAATGGAAATAGCCTCTACCAATATTCCAAGTACAATCCAGCAAATTGTGAACAGGGATGGGATTGAGGACATGGCTCTCTTATGTGCTAATCATCCAAACAACAGTTAAATTGTTTCAGCACCTGCAAAAAAATAGCTCCGTACAGCTCTGCTGTTGCTTAATGGAATGAGGCGATTACGATCACAGTTCTGCAAAGCTCTCCAAATTGCAGTTCCTAAGGCTAATTTCAATGTGTGAATCATTGCTTTCCTGCAATTTATATCCATATGTGTAGTTATTTTTGAGAATGATTCAGTTTTGTATGTATAATTTTAAAAGGACTTTTTAAGTTAATGAACATCTGTGCTAAGAGCCCCTCAACAGAAAAGCTTGTGTCAGCCGCTGGTGACGACGACTGCATAGACTTCCTGTTATCCTATAGGCGTGCATGTGGATCCTATGGCTCTCACCAACTGCATACTGCAGGAGTAACCAGCTGAAAAGCACTCCATTAAAATGCTTTAACAACAAGGTGGGAAATCCAAAGCTTCCAGACCCTTGAAAACTGTAATATCTGTTGCGTAACCAGTGTGGAATCAAATACTAAATTCTTAAAGCTTTTAACAGAAGCAAACAGAGGGAAAAAATCCATTTGAAAATTTCCAAACACTTTAATATTTTGATTGACACACATTCAACACTTTAAGCTATAGTATAGCTCAACAGGATTTCTGCATAACATATGTTTCTAGGTACTGCCTCCTGTCTTGAACTTTTTTTCTCAAGATGAACTTGTTTCTTGGCATGCTGCATGAGAACCGTGTTGGTATAAATCTAGTGCTGGTGGATTCACAAGGAAATATTAGGCACTGAAATTCAATAGGTAATCAAGTAACTAGTCACAGCAACAAGGTCACTTTACTTTAGTCTGTGTTTTTAATCAGCTTAATTTTTCAACCTAGTTACTATGGGTTTTTGTTTCTGCCGTCTTTACACTCTTTGATCACACAGACTGAAGGAGAATGTACTCCAGGAACCATGAAGCTGTCTTCCTATTTGCACATTTAAAGCAAAAGGGGGCTTTAATCTGGTTAAGTGAATTCTATCACATCCTCCCAGTTAAAAGTCTCATTTTCTGTATTACCTGCCTGCCATTTACCCTGCAAGGCAGAGTTTAGTAGAGAAATGATTGTTAAATGCAGCACTCTACACATGTTGGACATCTGATGTTCCTTCTCCTAACACTAATAAGGAGAACTTTCTTGGACTCCCCTCTTAGGATCTGTGTTGGTGGAAACAGATGGAAACAGAAGTGCAAGTAAGACCAATAACCCTGATGTGAAGATGATGAATAAACTTCACTTAGGAAGTGACTACGTCTACAGCTGTACTAAAATTTGGAACTTGTTCTTGCTTAAGACAAAGCTGAAATAAGGTTTTCAGTGAAGAACTGAAGAAGTTAAACAGCTGTAATTCCAAACAAAACAGGAATCCAACCAGTAGTTGTGTAAGTAAAAGCTGGGGACAGACCATGCCCCCTGCACAGCACAGAATATATTCTGGCATGTGCAGGGAGCTACAGGTCAAGCTGTGGTGCTTACCCTTGGTCATCAGGAAATCACCATGTCCTGGTGCATACCAGTTTTTAAATACTGATGCTACAGTGACTTTTAGGAAGCCCTTTAAAATCATTAGGCCTATTTCTGCTTGTGATTATGTTACTTTAGGTTCAGAGCTACTGCACTGACTTCAAGGCAGCTACTTCGATGTACATCTCTCAAGCTGGCCTATTATTTCTTGTATTGTTTCCAGTTGCATGAAATCATCTGTGCACGTCTTCCAGGGCTGCTGGAACCCTCTGTCCTCCCCAGCACTACACATGATGCAATGAGACTCTGACGGAGGAGGAAAGTCGAGAAGTCCATGTAGGGAAGCAGATAATTTCCTTTTGAGCAATGGATGCAAAAATAGCAGCTAATAAAAAGCCTTCAAACTGTGCCTTCAAACTGTGACAATTCAATACACACACCTACGAGAATGCCTTGACAAGCTGCTTGACTTCCCAGTAACTCTTTCTTGTTTTCTTTAGTGCAGCCTCCTCCAAACTCCCACACACAGGTATTCATCTCTGTAGTGACAGCTGAGACCTGCAGGTGTTTGCTGCTATTGCCCTTTCAGAATAGACAGACACTTGTTCTTCGCTGTAAACATTTGTATCATGGTGTTTGCCTGGCTAGTTACAGCCCAAATAATGATAAACCAGCCTTTTCTTTTTTTAGCCCCTTGCTGTCATGCATTAATTCTTTTGCAAATTGGCATTAGGTACTGGAAATAGCT
This sequence comes from Setophaga petechia, assembly GCA_024362935.1. NCBI lineage: Eukaryota > Metazoa > Chordata > Aves > Passeriformes > Parulidae > Setophaga > Setophaga petechia. The sequence goes on along the minus strand of JANCRA010000004.1, from coordinate 24,484,078 downwards.
TAAATGAGATCACTCTCTGGTGATTATTTTACTAGCCTTATCTTTTGGAAAACATTTCATAGAGTGTCACCAGAAAAGTATATCATGAAGTCTCCAGAAATACAGCACCCTACAACATTAGATTCATACATGAAGGGAGGAGGGTATGGCTAGTGGGCAGGATGCTCTTTCATTCCTTTAATTCTAATGTTATTTCACTGTTTTTCAAACTGCTACTTTGGCTTTGGTAAGGAACAGCAAAAATCAGAATAAGAACTGTTTGTTGACGACTTTAACACTCACAAGTGTCAAAATGTTTTCTCAAAAGAGTTGTTCATCTTTTTTTTGTAGCAAGAAGGTCCAAAATCCATGCATTTTTAAAACAGGCCTGGAATTGTAAATTGTGTAACCATTAGTTTTTCTGGAAGTCTGTGAGGTTAAGGGCTTTAATAGCTTTTTCTGTCTTAACTGAAAGCTCATGAGAAATCTATTTTTTAAAAAGACAAACATCCCAGAATACTTAATGTTAGCATTAAATAGAAATTATCAAAGAAATTTTAGGAAACAAAGCTACAAAAATCTAGGAAACTTCCCAACAAACCTTTCTCACTCCATTGGCTGTTTACTTTTTGGTAGCCTGATTCTGTTTCTTTAGTTCTTTACACCAATTTAGACAAGATCTGAATTCTAATTAAAAAAAAAAACCAAAACAAAAAAAAAAAAAAACCCAAAAAAAAAAAAAAACCAACCAAAGAAAACCAAGACAGAACCAAACAACCCAGCCCCCAAAGAAACCAAAAAATAAAAGAGAAACCACAGTCTTTCTCAAGCACTAGAGGTACAAAATGTGCCAGTATGAATTGCAAAGTCACTCACTGAGGGACTGAAACCAAAAGCTTAGGGGAAAAAAAGGGATGTTCTTCATTTGGAAGAAGTAGAAGATGAGAGTGGCCCAGGGCATTGTCTGACAATACGGTTAACATGTGACAATGACGCAGGCTATGTGGGTTTGGATTTACTATCCAGCATATTTTCATTAGAGGCTGGGAGGTACCTCTAATCAAAGAAAGGGAAATATCAGATTTGGAAAATACCATTCACAGTTCTAGCAATGTCTGTACTAGAAAGAGATACAAAAATTGCTTTTTCACACACTGAAAGTCATTGGAAAAGACAAGTGTGAAAAGGAAAAAAAATGAAGGTACTTTTTTTCCTGACAGTGGGCCTTCTTTCTGACAGTCTGGTAGGGGACAGGAGTAGTTTGTCTAAATACAATTGAGATTTAAAGACTGGAAAGAGAGTAGAATAATGTGATCAAGTAGGTCTCTATTGCTCATGAGTTAATTCAAGTTGCTGAATTAAAAAAAAAATGCAGCTATTAGGACAGAGAAGCTGTTGTGCAGCCTTTTGGAAAAAGCACTGGCAACACAGGATCCTACTTATTTGCAACATCCACTTTGAGAGAAGGGACTGTGTAACAGGACAGGAGAAGGGACTGTGTGACAGGACAGGATTCAGAAGTCAGAAATCCAGGCTTCAGAAATGCAAGATTGCTGCTATCCAGTTCTATATCTGAGAGGTATTTGAGAAAAAGCCTCTCAGCATTTTGCAGGCTGTGCCTTATTAACTCATTTAACTAAAGTCTGTCTTCAGGACTTGCCTTTTTGTTTTCCCTCTTGTTGTTTGATTTGAATCTGGATCATCTTCGGTTCCCACACTTCTCTGAGGTGTTGAGGACAGGAAACATGGCCAGGTGTGCTCTGAGGAGCATGACCAAAAGCAAGTTATGCCACAGGCTGGTGCAGCTGGCTTGGGCCTACATAGCTTCCTACAGTTTTCCAGTTCAGAAGGCAATTTTCATGGAAATATCTGATGGGGATTACTCTCACATCTTTCTGTGTGCTAGGTGTGACTGAGTTCTTAAGATCTCTCAGGAAATTTTGCCAAGCATAGCTTCTCTTTAGGTGCTTAGGACACTGTTGAAAACTTCTCCTTTTCCCTGGCAGACTAGAATTTTTGTGGGGCTTGGTGTCTTATATAGAAGGGGCTAAAGTACTAGTGAGTGTTGGTGTTTTCCCTGCAGCATCATGAGATCTCAGGTTCTTGTTGCTCCTACCCTTAACACCTACTCTGTGGCTCCCCTCAAGAGTGAAAGACTTAGACTCAGTAACCTCTGTCTCTTCTTCCAATCTGATATGCTATGCTCTCTTTAAATAGCAAAATGATGCAAAATGTGAAGATTTTAAAGACAAATGGAGTCACTGAAATTTATAATGAAACACGTCCTCTTAGTCTTCTGCTGATATGTGTCAGAAGTGAAAGAAACTAATTTGTGAACCTCTCTGTAGTTTTAGGGCAAATTGGGGCTTAAAGAAAGATAGAAACCACACCAGGCCCAGTCTTTTAATAGCGTTTTGAGTGGTTTGTGCAAGCTGAAAAAAGGAGTCCACATTTTCTCCACTGTTCTTGTGCTGTTACATAAAGGCAAGTGGGTTATACAATAGCTAAATAGGGATTACAAAACTGAGCTCCATAAACCTAAATAAGAAACAGAATGTCTATCCTGCACTGGACAAACATAAAAGTGGGGAAGGGTGAAACTCTGATCCTAATGAAGGTAATGGCAGAGCTCTTGCTTAGTCTAGTGAGATCACAGTTTCATCCCAAATCTTGGCTCAAGCCTGTAGTTGGCTGACCAGGCTGGATATTCAAAGCATATCCATGTTAAGTTTTTCCACCTACTGGGATAAGATGACTTCTACTTTTTTCCAAGCTTCTTGCTTATAATTAAGAAATGTTGAAATTATTTTAAGATCAAGTACTGAGCAATCACTTGCAAACATGAACTGGAAGCCTAAAAAGGTCCTGATATATTATCTCTGAATGCAAGAACAAGTAACAACAAAGTGGCTCTTCCCAGGCTTCAGTGTCAGCACTTAAAAGCACTGAAAGATACATTAAAGAATTACCTGGGTATCTTAGAGTAAGATAGGAAACCCTGACCTGTGGGGGTAGGAAATCATACAGCAAACTTCAGCTATCAACAAAACAAATAAAAGCCCCTAATAAACTTGAGACCTAAGCTCTCCAAGTAAATAACTTTGTGAAAGGGTCTTTTGTGCTATTAGGATTGCAGTTCAGCAGTGTTGCTAGAGCTGTTTGGCTCACAAACCAAACCAATTACTTGAGAGTTGTTTAGTTTTGGCCTAGGGTGTAGAGCACTTATGGGTAAGAAAAGTCATCACAGTTTTTTCATGTCCCCAGGGTCTGACTATCAAATCCGACTACTGTTACATTGGATGCTAGCATGTACATCAGGACTTCCCCTACTTTCAAGATTCCTGCATGATGAGAAAGACAGGAAAAAAGAAAGGGGGAGAAAAAAGGAAAGCTTGTGTAATCACAGCCACACATCATATGTATTCCCAGTCCAAGGGTTACTTCTCTCCCACTCTTCCCTGAAGCATCTCTTAACAGCTGAGCTGATTCAATGTAGAACGTCATAAAAAATCTAACTGTGCACAATGACTTGGGATCATCCTTATCTTACAGAAGCAAGCTATAAATAATCATCTTGGGCAAATCTAACATCATGACTGAGGGGCAGGCTCCAAAAAACAAAACAAAACAAAAAATTCCAGCGCATTAAAACTCACAAATGACAAACCATTTCTCGCAGAACTTTTTGGAATTGTGTAAATCTCTCCAATGAGCATCAGATGAAGTTGTCAGGGTTGGGGATGATTTGCTTCTCTGTGAGCGTTTAAGCCTGACCAGTTAAAAAGACTCAGCCTGCTATAGGCAATTAGGTATGGTACGTCAGTGCCATTCCAGTGTTATCATTGACTTAGGCCTGCCAAGGATGCAATTCTCCAGGCAACATCATGGAAATTCATCATTGCCTTGATTTTTTCATGACCATCTTCTGACCGGCCCACATAAGTCTCAGAAATGGCAGGCCAAAACTTCACAGGCTCAACTGGAACTTCAAAATTTATCAGCTGTGAATTATGGTGACATGGCAGGCTGCGGCTCTATCCCTTCTCTGCACTAATTAGAAACCAAGTGGAACATGAGGCGCCAGAGAAGCTTCCTTCTTCTTTTTCTTACTGTGTAGAACAAGCAACTTCCCAACTTGAAGTTTCATATCCACCCATCACTCTGCAAGCTTATACCTCCAGTTTGGATGGGGCTATGTTATTTTACACCATCCCCTTTGACACTTGTTTACCTTTTTCTCTCTTCATTTACATTTCTGTCTTTCACTAACACCTCTCACAATTATCTTTCCCACCTTATTTGTTCCCTCTCTCGCATCAATGATTGTACCCTCTTCACACTATTGCCTCCTCCTTTGCTACTCCCAGGACCTCCCAGACGCCCTCCTTCACCTCAAAAATAAGTGAAGATAAGGGAGAGAATAAGGAAAGAAGAGAGTGATTCTGTTATGAGGGACAGAGGGAAATAAAATGTGCCTCTTAAATGAGATCCTTTCAGAGGTGCCCAAAGACTATCCAGGTTACCCAGGATTTCCTGAACTTCTGCTTTGTCTGGGTCATGGGTGTTGTTCTAAATTTATGTTTCAGCGGGTAGAAGCTTTGCTTGAGTACTCATGTGCAAGACTCGAGGATTAAACCCAGATGTGTGTGATCAGGTACATTGATGCCAGAGTCTGTATGCCATCACGTGCCTGAGCCAAGCCTCAGCTGTCTCCAGGAAGGTCATATGACTACTGAGATTCTATCCCCTTTTGCAGGTAGCTTTTATGCAGCAGGGGGAGTTACATATTTTTTTCAGAAATAAGCAAAGTATATGTTCCAAAATGTTGCCTCTGACTGTGACAACCTTTGGAAACATGTACTGTCTTGCATATACATTCATTCTTAAGTGTAACGACTAGCATGGTAAACACTGATGACTTCAGTCCCAACAAGTGGTGCAAAACGGCAATATGCAAAATCAGATGCAAAATCAAGAAACCTTAGCCTCTGCTCACGGGTGTCCTTTGAAACATAGAAAAAATTATTACCATCCTGTATATTTTTTTCAAGCTATGAAGTGCAGTCAAACGCTTGTTTTACGTTGATCAAATAATTCAGAGTGCCAGTTTCCAAAATAACAATATATAAGAGGAATCTGGATATGTTTACTAAATACTAGGTTTGTCTTCAAAAGGAAAGAAAATTAACAGTGAACATTTACAGTTAAGTAAACTGTAAAGTAAATTAATAACACCTTATAAGCTTTTAAGCGAATCAGCATTCAACAATAATTTTCAAAAGTGTAGCATTGTCTACCCTGTCCAGCCTTAGCCAGATGTGGAAACAATCTCTTCCCAGGCATCCCACCAATACTGATGGTGAGGTGACACTTTAATAACACAATCCAAATTGACTGGCTAAGAAATTAATAATGAAAAAGGAACAAGAAATAAGGAGTAGAGGGGCAGATAAAAAACATGTGCTTAAGGATGATGAGATTACCTTACAGGATAAACTCTAGTGTTTGTAAATTATCAGCTTGGTTATGGATTGTCTTCCCCAAGCCACAAACAGGTTCAGTTCCAATCATGAAACTACAAATGTGATAGCAAACAGCAAATGGTGTCAACGACATGAGCCCAGCAATCTCAGAAAGCCTTTGCAAAAGATCGCACCTTATGGAAACCAAGCTCAGGAAAAACAGTCAGAGTGAAAAGAGCAATGGGCTACTCTTATCCTTTGCAAAACAGCTCTTCAACATTAAGAAGTAGGACTAAAGCCCTGGTTTAAGGCAGGAAAACCTTTCATGTGCTCAGTATAACAAACTTCTCACTCATCTCTTATTGAGTAAAGTACTGGTCGCTGCTGCTGCCCAGTGCTCCTTTTTCCTCCAGTTAACTGATGCATTATACAACTGCTACCCAAAGTTACCACTTCCATTTTTCTTAGCAGTATTTAAGAACATATTTTAATATTTTCGAAGTGTTGGGCCAAATTTGATTACCCTTTTTATCTGTTGTTTCCTCTTCACTTATGCCAAGCAAACGTGTTGTTTCTTCTTCACTTATGCCAAGCAAAATTTTTGCCCAGAGAAAAAGACCTTTCTGTAATTTAGAATCTAAACCCAACATATATAAACAATAAAACATGACAGATTGCTCTGATTAACTCTCCAAGTTCACCAAAACCTTTAAATTCAGAACCAGGTTCTCCATATGCTAGGTTCTAAATTACCTGACAGACAGATGGTTAAGTATAAAAGCAGATCAGTCACACCAATGTGGCAAGAGGATTAAACAAGACCTAGCTTATTACAGCAGTTCACTTACCCGATAGTAGTCTGTGCTGTACACATCTCTAGACATCCCAAAATCTCCAATCTTCACCAGTAGGTTTTCACCAACCAGACAATTCCGGGTAGCAAGATCCCTATGCACAAAGTGCTGTGATGCCAGGTAAACCATACCAGAAGCAATCTGCTGGGCAATGTGAAGCATCTGGGATTGGGTCAGCTCAGCAGGACGGCTGCCTTCTGCCATCAGTCCTGCATCTGGTCCATGTGCCCTGCACCAAAACACAATCTGATGAACTGATAGGCCACTTGTGAGGTGGTGAAGTGAAAGGCATTAGTGAGTGTCAGTCCACACAACTCCATCAAAATTGCTATAAAAATAGGGAAAATGTTTTGTCTTGGCTTTTTCCTTTTACTGTTTTCCTATATTGATGAAGGATAGGTGGTCTGAAGAGCATTACAAACAGGGTATATATTACTCAAGGAAATAAGGCATATGTGTTCACAATAGTGCCCATCTGTCAGAAAGCATCACCTTTCTCCTGTTCCATTCTAGTAATGTTTTCTGGAGAAAGGCTGACAAATGAACCTGCTTGGGGAACCAAGGGAAAATCTTATCACTCTGTAAGACTGAAATACAATTGAGGGAAAGTCAGTGAAGTGGTATGCATAGCATCACTTTTCCTGTGACTAGCTTTCCTTGATTTCTGCAGAGATACAGGCCATTGACCCTTCCATCTTTTCTTAAACAAGAAAGAGCTAACTTCCTTCTCCATTTGAGAAACAAGTGCAGCAATTTTAAATTTATACTTCTAATTTCCTAGCCAAATGCACAGCAGGAAAGAATTTTTGCGTATTTCATCACTAAGGGTGAGTCCTGCCTGAGACGGGAATCCTTGACAACAGGAAGAGGACACAAAATACATGCTATTTGGAAAAACAAAACGTCTTCAGAAATATGAGGTTTTCAAGACCTAGCAAGTCCCTAAGAAGCAAAAATCAACTGACTAATGAGAATACTTGCATGCACTTCATCAAAAACAGAGATATTTTGCATTAGGAAAGCCCAGCGAAGTACTGGGTCACATAAGCTTTACCCATCTTAACTATGTGAGCCCTGGTATGCCTGTACGTCCTATAACCTTGAAGATGCAGATATAAACATTCATATGAACAATGTTTGCAGGAAGAGCTACTAGCTAATCCTTATCCAATCAATGAGGTAATCTGGCAATCACTACTCATGTGATAGATTTTATAATGTTCTAAATATCCTTTTCCATCCATTCTATTTTTCTGTATTTTCAGAAGCTCTTTTTTTAATTCCAATCCTGAAAAGTATTCTTTCAAAGAGACCACCTCTCCTCTTCTCTCCTCAATAGAGGTGAGGCCTTAATTTTTCTCTAGGGTAAGGGCACAGGAGTTTGGAAAAGATTTTCAAATTAACCAAAATCTGTGAGATCAAATCTGACACTATCAATTAGAAATACAATATTAAAATTGCCCCAAGGGAAGAATTTCATGAGCAAAGCGACAGATATGAGAAAGAAATGAAGAAGGGTGTGTAGCATTGATGGGACTGTATCTGGTACCAGGCAAAGCAACTTTTTGCCACACGGTATGCACAGGCAGCCATTCATCTGGTCTAGGTTGATTTGGGGCAGGAATAAATGGGAGGACATGAAATATCCACCTAAAAGTCACTAGTAAATTCCTATTGAAAAATACTGTACCTTTATCATGCATGGATTTTTTTATTAAGTGCTCTCAGACACAAATCTCTGAGCTGCTCAATTAAAGAACTTTTCATCTACTGCTAGTTTCCCTGAGGACATGGTCCGTATCTAAAGGAATTTGTAGATTATTCCTAGCATTCCAGCTTGCTTGTCTGCTCGATGCTGGCCAAAAATGAGGTGATTTTCAGTGTCAATAGCCAGGGATATTGACAGATATTCTCTGCAGCCACATCATCTACTAGTCTACAGACCAAGCCCTGGGCAGGCACGAGTTTACAGCTTTAGTCCTAGATCTGAACAGGCTTTGGCTGCATGCAGGCAGCCCGGCTCATTTGGGTTAAATTTTCAGATCAATTTTTCCCCAACAGCCTTTGGTGGCGCTACAGGGTAAGAAATATGGAACAGATCACTTTGCTGTGAACCTCTGGTCTGCAGCACAAGCTGCAGAAAATGTGAGAGGAATGACAAATTGGAGCTTAGGTTTAATAGCTTGTCCCAGCATAATCATTTTATGTTCTAAAGACAAGGGCTGATTAATAGCTTTTTTAAAAGTGAAGGCCTTAAAGTAGGAAATAGATTGTCTGCTAAAATACTTTATTGTACAATAATTCAAAATCAGAGTTACAATGTAAGAAAAAACCAATCAAAAAGAATCAGGCATAATAAGCATTTCTTATGGAGTAAGAAATTATTTCTCATCAACTGAGAATCTGGCTTCTTCTAATGGAAATTCAGTGTTCTCAAAATGTACTAGGATGGCAGCTAGGGAAACAGCAGTTCTCTCCTGATTCACAGCAGAAGACCTAGCAGACAAACATAAATGCCCTTAATTCTAAAATGCACTTAAATCCTTTGCCAGAGAGACAACCATTCTGTGAAGAATAGTAGTGTTTGTTTTGCATCTCCAGTTCAGATCCCAGTTTCTCTGTCAAATCTGTTAGCCCTGCCAATAAGGGAGGATGCTAGTTGATGTCATTTGTTTTATGGCGTGGTTACTTTTTCAAGAGGTAGTAAAAAGACAGCAAACTCATTTCACATATGCAATCAGAAAATGCATAAATAGCAGCATTAACAATCATAGTCATTTCAGTTATATAGAAAATATTAATCCATTTAATGAGACATCTATTTTGATTATTTTACAGCTTTGTTAGAGATATCTTACAAAATGGTGGTACCCTTTGCTATCTTTAGCAGGAAAGACCTCTGTTTGTTGAAATATCTTTGTGATATTTATTGATAAAATTACACAGTAGACATTGAAAGAATATCTCTTATATTTTTAACACAAGCAAATGACATCTCTTAACTGTTTATTTTTATGTCAAAAAAGTGCAGGTAGAAATGGCACATACATGAGGCCTCTGTTCATAACTTCCTGGATCATCAATTACCTATTATTGCGAACCTTATGTATCATTTATTTATTTATAATTGCTCTACAGACAAATTTCAATTTCCTACGCACATTCCTGAACAGTTTTATGACATAAAGCCCTAATCTGGGCCCCAAAGTGTAGCATTTTCCAATTCACAGAAGTTTCCATGCCTCACAGTTTTCTTGCTGCAGATTTATAGCAGTCTTTCCAAAACACTGAGAAGAGGGAAGGGAAAAGGGGTTAGTCTTCAGAAGCTCTCTGACACCTACAGATAGCAATAGGTGTTGAGAGGGATTTTCCAAGTGCTACCAGAAAGCCTGTAAGAAAATCATTCCTACTGTAGGATTTATAACCAAACATTTCAGAATATGCGGAAATATATTGGAAACAATATTTCTTTGGTACAAAGCTTGATTTAATGGTACTTCCAAACAGTCAAAGAAACATAGCCCCCACATCCTGGTACAAAAGACAAGAGTCTTACAATTTGTTTTCCTAGGTGTCTGCTTTTTCAGTAGTAGCTATTAATTTCACATTAAGTACCAGTAACAGCTACCTTTTCTGCCCACTTTTGGCTTAGGATCACAACACATGTTAATGGATTTACCTGAGGAATTTGTTGAGATCTCCATGCTTCATATACTCAAAGACCATGATGAGTGGATCACCCTCAACACAGACACCATAGAATTTGACAATGTGCTCATGTTGCAGGTTAGTCAGCAGTTCTGCCTCACGGTGGAAGTCCTTGCGGGCATTATCACTGGCATCTTTCAGTGTCTGGTGGAGAAAATGAAAATGAAGGACAGATGTTCACAGAAGGTAGCAAATATGTGGGATAGCCCTGTAAGGGTAAGATAAGGACACAGTACAGCATGGAGGATGGAGGAAGTACTTTCTAAATAACTCTTTTAGAAATGCAGATGTGATCTGAAGTGCAATTAAATAATGGCAGTACAATTTTCATTCTCCTGCCACATGTTATTCCAAACAAACAGTTTTCTTGTAAGAGAATGTATGAATACTCATGCTCTTGCTGTGACAAGTGTTTTCCAAACACAGAACAAATAAACTGATCTCATCCCAAAAATATACTAGTACACAGCTGGTTTGTATCCTTGAGCATTTAACTCAAGCAACCCCTAGAATCCTGCTGGTATTTACCTTTCTTATTTTTTCTTTAAAATAAAACTCTGCTTGTTTAAAATACATGGTGTTAATGTGGATGCATCCTTTATGTACTGCTGATGTTAGTCCCTTAGGTAGATTTACACAAATGTCCCTGAACCAGAATAACCTAAGATTTCAGCCAAAAACTTTGAAATTCTGTAAATCTACTCACATGACTAAGATTAGGCGTATGTTTAAGTAACTGGAGGTCAAATCCTAAAGTGATGGACGTGGAGGAAAGCAGGTGCACAGAGGAATTCTGGGGCATCACTGGATCAAATAGGAGGCTTAAATGTTGTATAATGAAATAATACTAATTTAACTGCCACATATAGGCAGTTTCTGATTTCTCCTTACAAACCACATTTCAAAAGCAAGAAAACAATTTCATGGACAAAAAAAAAAAAGCAAGTTCTGACACCAATTAAATGAAGAATAATTATAATTGACAATAAACCACTAATAGCGTCTGTAGTCAAGAGGTACGGTGGTTCGCTATACTAATTCAAAAAATATTTCTAAAACCACAAGAGAAAGATAGCAAGTTAGTAACATTCACAATTTGTTCTTCACAGAAACTGCTGTCTGGGCTCTGTACCTCTGGGTTTTAACAATACCTAGGTTTAATACAATGGAAGATAAGACACAAAAGTAGTGGTGATGTTTTAACTAAAGATGCCTTTTTCCTGGCCATCTAGTCTCTTTGCTTTCTATCCTGAATTAATATGTAGAGCATGAGACCAACCACACTCACCAGAACAGAATCAGAGTAAGTTGATACTGTCCAATTGTTCTGCCAACAAACTGAGTTTTTAGCAGCAGTAGTCATGGTTTGTTCAAGCTTTTTGTTCAACAGCGACAATTCTGTCCACTTTTCTAGTACTATTATGTGTGCATGTGTGAAGAAGTGGCTAGAAGGTGACTGTTGGAAAAAACACATCTTTTACTTGTGATACTGCAATCCTGGGTCCTGAAAACTGAATAGCTACCATACTAAAATTCAGATGGGGGGACAAGGACTAGGGCAGCATGGATTGCTGTCTTCCAAGTTCAGGGGCTTTTATCTGTGTATTTCAGCCTCTGTGGATCCTAGAAGTAAGAGAAGGCACTCATGCCTTACATGTCCCTTCTCTGAGGAATGTACTTCTGAATCTTAACATACATTCAGGTGTAGAATCCTTTTTTCCATAAGCTTTGCCAATGATACAACAAGGATATTGCTTCATCAAGGTTTCACTAGCCGCAATATGTTAGTATACACAGCATCCCACTGGACATCAAATTTGCTTCCCACTATAAGCCACACACAATCACATCTGAACTGAGTGAGAGCTGGAATTGAAGTGTTTTCCAATACTTTCAGGCTCTGGAATGATGCTTTAGCGTGATGCAAGCAACAACCCACAGTCCAGTGTATCTTACATATACTGAAATAACTTGTAATAATTCTGTTGTCACTTGCGTTTCCTCTGGTAGTTTTATTTATGAAGAAATTGGACTGTAATTATTCTCAATAACAAAATTAGAAAAACAATTAATACAAAACGCATTTTTAAATAATAGCAATCTGGAAAAAAACTGCCAGAGAGAAGCAGAGGCTGATCTTCTTTCCAGCAGGCTCTTTCCCTGGAAAGACAGTAAAAATGCTGACAGCTCTGTCCTGTGAGGATGGCATATTGTACATTTGAGAAGATGCTTTTTATCTCACAGAAACAGCAAAATTATCATATGACAGAGCAGTTGCCATGGCAATTCCACATTTTCTGTCAAACAGCAAAATGCAGAAAAGTCTGAAACTCAGGTGAAACTCATGCAGGGTTTCTACTACCATGGGCTGACTAGAATTTCTGTCATCCACGACTGCAAAATCTCCTTTTCATTATTTCATGCAGTGCACGCAATAGACACAATGCATGAGAGAGAGCTGGCACAATCAGGCAAGGAGGAGACTGGAAGGTAAAAAAAATAATAAGTATGTAGAGTTTACATAGAAATGACATTGACTAATGCATTTAGCTTGTTCTCAGTACAAGAAAAAAAAGAAAAAAAACAAAACAAAGCCCTAAGAGCACAAAGAGAGGAAAGACATATTAATTATTATTATCATCACTGACGAGAATGCCAAAGCTCTGCATACAAAGCACTTTCACCAGTCGACAAGAGGTTTTCCCAAGTAAGATCTGAGATTCAATCACATGTGCTTTCCAGCCACTCCATGTGGTCTGTTCTGCCCTGTGCTCTGCAGTGAGTGTGGGCTCCGACATCACTGTGTCTGACACCACCTGTGCCACTCTGACACCACAGAGCTGCCTTCACGGGCAAGTCAGAGCAACAGCAAGAGGATGGGGCTGTCACCAACATCACCAGGACTTGGTAGCCAAACTCTCAAGGCAGCTACATGACTACTACTATTACTTTCTACTGTTTCAGCCTTCCCCTACAAAATAATTGCTACTGCTTCCCATCAACATATGAGACCTGACTGGTATGTCTCCTCAAGAAATGAAGGGGTGGTTTTGAGTCTTCTCAGAACTGAAGGTCTGAAGAGAATTGGAAATCTTTGGTTTTCCTGTGCAGGTGCCACGGAAATGTTTTTGATCTCACACACATAGCAGTCTGCTAGCTGAGAAAAACCTGCCAGGGGAGCCAGAGGCAGCTGCTGACCTGTGCCTTGTCAACCTCACCTCCCGCTCTGGATAGGCTACACTAGCATGGGATTATGCCTGGGATTCAATCCTATGAGGAGACAGTACTGAGCCAGACCTGAACAAACATAGCAAATGCCCTCAAGAAAACAGTAATTTTTCCTTCCTCCTCCCTCTGCTCTCTAAAAGTGCCTGATATGATGTGCTATGGGGGCAATGCTAGTCCAACACCCAGGTTTTGTCCTATGCAAAGTATTTCCAAGCACTCTGTGTTATCTCCAAAAACCTCACACTAATCAAAACCAATTTAAACAAATTGCCTTTCTCCTCTTTAAAGGAGCAAAAGCTCATACTCTTTGGTATTTTATGATAGGCTTGATCTTTTTTATCTTCGCAGATTTTTCTGGGCCTCTTAGCTCCTAATTTGCTGCAGCAACCTCAGCATTTTGGATACCAGCTGACTGATAAGAAGGGAACAAGTTGAGTTCGAGCGAGGGATGCTCAGGGCCAGGGATGAGCAATATAGTTTTCCAGCAACTGGCAGGCACAGGGAGCTGACAGGGACCACTAGCCAACCTGACCCCCATTGCGCGGTTGAGGCTGTGCCTGCTTGCTGCTGAAATCTCCCGGGCACCACCCTACCCTTCAGCAAGCACCTAAGTCCATGGGCTCACCAAATATATTTTATAGTAATTGGTGTGTTCTGGTTTTACCCATTGTGCTGAAGCTCTCTAAAGCTGTTGTGTGTCAGGAGTAGCAGCTCATTGCTGCTGGAATCCAGGTCTGCTCCTCTACTACTAACTCAGGGATGGAGTCCAGACACCGTCCTCCCATCCTCCACTGAAGTGCAGGATAGCTGTACTCCAGTGGAGGCTCCATCCCTCGACCTCCTCTCTGGCTGAGGGATACCTGTTATCTGAGGTTGGTAATCACAGTGAAAGACACAAGCATCAGACAATTAACCCCTCAGTTATGTGAGGACAGTATTGACTGGCTCAGTTCACCAAAAAAATTTCTTCTGTGACAACAGCTAGAGTCACATCTTTAAGAGCAAATGACAGGAACATAAAATGGGAATAACCTGTTCCCAGAGATAATTCTTCCCACAGCTGCCTGCAAGATTCCTATTAAGGACACTATAAAGAGAGGATTTGATAAAAAATATATAAAAAACCAAAATAGTATGAGAAATTGCCCAGAAAATGCATAGATTTGTCATCTAGGTCTACATATGGAGACATATGTACCTTTAAAGGCTGAGTTCTCTTCCATTTGATTTACACTAAGAATGAGCAGCAGAGAGAAAGTGCAGTGCAGCATTTAACAACAAAAGTGCTAGGCTCCATTTAGATAGGAGTTGCAAAAGGAACAAGTAAATGGAAATACTTTAATTTTGCTATAATCAAGCAGTTCCCTAAAGTGATCGAGGAAAGGCCATTTTCATTGAAACCACTAAAATACAACAAAAAATTCATTCGGATCTAGTTTTGTCATCTCCTATCTCTTGCTTTTTCCTGTTTATGCTATATCCCTTCAGAGCTTATTTTTTTTTCTCACTAGTCAACATGACTGAGCTACTCCATGTATCAAAAAGCTTATAACCTTGGCAAACCCAAAAACCTATATTTGATGGAGCACTCTACAAGACTATTGTCTTTTCATGTTCTTCCATTGTCAGAATCAGGACTCTATTTCTTGTTACCAAATTCAAAAAGATGATCTACATGATTTCTTTTACTGTGTGGTTTCCTCCAAAATGTACACATGGTTGCCTAATTGTGACCTGTCAGATAGAATTATTTTCTGGTCACTTGGCATAGCCCAAATTCTGGACATCTATTCCTCTTGCACTTAATGAGATATTTCAAATGCTGGACACCTTGTTTAGTTTTGGCAGAAAGCCACAGATGGAGATAAAAGATTGTTTTCAGGGAAAGTTTTCAAACTCTGAGAGTGTAGTTTCACCAATACTGTTTTCTAGCTACATCCACAGCTAAGGCCAACAGCTAACCTCAGCTCTTGAATTTTGGGGGGAAAAATAGGGCTTTGTGCAGAGAAGAAGGCTTGGTCTCCAAGCTATATTAATGAAAACTACCCACAGACAATTTCAGTTGCTGACTAAAAGAATGGCACAGTCCTGAAGCAGAAATCTGATCTTTGCCTAGCAATTATACACATAACCCATTCACTTAGCTAGTAACAGATTATTTTTTAGACATGCATATATATCACATGCATTTTTAATAACCTAGACATTATTTTTCACTAACTGTTCTTCAGACAGACCATAAAAGATTTTGCCCCCTTGTGATGCAATCTGTTTCCTCCCTTTCCTTATATGATTCAGGTCTCCTTTTATAATCCACAGCAAGACCAAATACCAAATTCTCTTAACACTCCATTAGCCTTGTGAACTCTTCTACATGTTCAGAACAGTTACACTGGATTATGGAATAGGAAAACATGATAATTTACAAATAAAACAGCATTAGCTCCAACCATGAATTAATAATGGTAACCCTAGACTCTTTTACCTTCACTGCCACCAAGATCTTGCCCTGCTCAGGACACAGGTTATAGCATTCCGCCAGAAAGACTTTCCCAAAGGCTCCTTCTCCCAGTTCTCTTTTAAGAACAATATTGTGGCGCTTGATGTGATGCACAACTGTAAAAGAAGACAAAATAGAGGTCAGAAGGGAGCTGCAAGTTCAGGATGGGTTGGAGCCCATGCTTACAGCCACATGGAGATAGGATTGCCTGTAAAGCAGGGAAGGAATAAAAGAGCCCACATGTCAGTTTTTACCATTTTCTGCAAGAAAGACTGAGTTTATACATTTGTATTTGGAGGGTAGTGCATTTTTTGGATAAGAAGACATGGAATTAAGAGTCACCTGGGAACAGGCCATTTATCATCATGGATGTTAGGATGACTGCTGCAAAGCATACATAAGACCCAATGCTAATTTTTAAAAAACATTACGACAGCGAATCAGAAAACAAACAAAGCTGTTCTCACACCTTTTCTATTTTTGTACCTTTAACAATAGTAGAACTCTCCTGCCCAAATCAATAAAGTTTTAAAATTAACCTAAACCCAAGGTGTCCTCTAAGAAAACCCAATGTGTCCTCTTTCAACTAAATGCAACTTAACAGCCTGGCTTACTTACTACTTGTAAGCAAACCACTGCTTTCCCATGTTTCTCACAAATGTGATTTCCAGCATTGATCTGAAGTAAAAGAAACAAAAGATGGACAAAGGTTTTAGTCCACGTAGCAGACAGAACCTTAGTTCAACTGCTGCCCAGAATCAATTGATTCAAACCCTGAAGCCCAGGAACATTTTTTTGACTTATTTTACATTCTCCTTTCAGCGAAAGCTTCCATTAAAATCTTTAATATTTAAAATACTGTACTAAATTTTGTAGACTACATTATCAATTTACAATGTTCAAGCTAAATAAAGCAGTTCTAAGGGCAGTTTAGCTGCCAATACCATGGACAGCTTGTGTTACTGAAACTGTACAATCCAGACAGCATCTGCTGATGATTTTAACCTCAGTGCACTTAGCTGTCTTTGCAAACGCTGATTTAACCCTTCCTGAAAGAAGCCCATTTGTAACTTAAATTCTAAACACAGCAAATTAAATAGCAGTGCACTGGCATCAGGCTGTCTTTGCAAGAGTGAAAATCCCACCTTGGCTGCTCAGCTGCAGGCACCAGGACTGAACCCTGCCAATAATTTAGAATCTAACCAGATGCAGACCAACACCTGCCTCCATACTTGGTCACAGGCCTATTTCAAACCAGGTGACCACTTACAAAAATACCATCTTGTCTCCATGACTAAAGAAGGAGTGCTGATGATAACATTAGTAGGGAGAAACGGCACAGCCTGTCCCTATTTAAACAGTATTTGGAGAAAAGGACCACAGCTTACATGAGAAGAAAATGTGTGTCCCACACTCTAAGCCTACAGCAACCTAACCTGAGCACACCGCATGTAAATACACTCCATTTCCCTGTGTGTGGACATGAGGGAAATTTGGTGATGGAGCAGGCTCCAGAGTGAGCAATCCAGCACACATGAGCCATATTGAGGTGGACACACACCTGAAGGACAGATCTCCACCGGATCTGCTGGCGCCTGCCAGAAGACCCCTGGCCAGTGGGCAAGCAGGCTTCCCGTGCCCCGTGCATGGAGGGGGAAAACTGGATTCTCCCCACAGGCCACCAGACTCACCAGGCTTTGCTGCTTTCCCCACAGATCGTGGCTTCAGGGGGGATTTTCATAGCCTCCTTTTCCAGTGGCAAGTCTTCTAGCAGAGGCTGCACATCCCATTAGGTACATATGAAATGACACTGCACAGTAGCTACATTTTTTACTCTTGTCACATGTTGGTCTGGCATAAAATTAAGTTTTGTCATGGTGATGCTTTGTTTGGCCAGCTACCTTAGGAGGTCCCCTGCAGTCAGTATGAAGTTGCTTTTATTTTCATTTCCTCCTCAGCACTGGTTTTGCAAGAAAGGCTCAAAATGCCGTCAGCGCAAAATAGGCCTGAACCAAAACACTCCTTTTCCCCACGGACACAAGTTAACCAACATTGCTGGCCTCTGCTAATACCAGTGACAAGGCAGACCGGCAGAGCTGAAAGACTGCTGCCCTGGCATGGCACCTGAGCTCCAGAGTGTGGCACGTCTCATCACCTGAGCTTTAAAAATGATTGATAACAAATGAGTGCTACCCCCATCCCCTAAAAAACTTGCCATCTAACCCTGCCTCTTGGGGAGTTCTCTTTCCTTCTGCTTTACTTGTATTGCCAGGAGGATGCCTCTGTTCCTTTCCCAGAGGGGAAAGGCAGCAAAGGCAGTTTTTAATTTTTTTCTGCCCACAGCTGCCATCACTTCTTCTGTGATGAAGACAGTCTGAATTTTGTGTGGGTCCTCTCCATTTTGAGCCCATTATACTGCTAATGTTTGGCCCAGCAGTACAAAGAAGCTTTTTTGTGAAGATCCTGGAGGACTTTACAAACAATAGAGTAAAAATAAATAAAAACCACACTCAATACTTCTTGGTAGTACATTTACAGCTGCTGTTGAATACTCATATAAATCAGGCATTCGAATAAACAATCCATCTTGTAAACCAAACTGCAAAAGCTGAAACACAGCAAGGTGCAGAAGAGATCTGCACAGAATGTATTTGTAACTTGTTATGCTCTATCCATTACTGTTACCTTTTTGAACTGTGCTGAGTTACCAAACAAATAAAAAACTACAGTATGACTAAATGGGCTGAGCTTAAACATAAGAACAATGTAACTAAATCAAACACATATGATGCGATGGATATATAAGCTAAGGAAAAAATCCATTTAACATATTCAGGGCCCCAGCCATAATGACACTATCTTAAGTGGGAGGATACTTGAGCAGGAGATACACTAGAAAATTCAGGTCAAAATCTGCTTTCAGTTACTAACAGGATAAAGCAAATTATCTCTGTTAAAGTCCAAGAGATTATCCTGGATTTACATTGAAGAAACAATGCAGAATTTGGCCAAAGAGGACATGAAGAAACAATGCAGAATTTGGCCAAAGATGACATAAACAAAAAAGTCATCTCATAACACTGTCTCACAAGAAAAGGTACACAAACATTCAAATGACATCTATGTATCTCCCTCCTTTGATTCTAAATGGCAATTGCATTTGACCTGCTATTTGTACTTTTAAGAGCATATAATCTCTGGTTTTAAATCTTAACTGATAACTGTAAAAAAAATAGGTTTCATTAAGTTGAAAGCCAAACAAGTTGAACTTTGCTTCCTATAAAAGATGAAGCAAGACAAAACAAATTAAAGAAGGGTAAATGCTGAAAAGAGGCTATGTTAAAATAATACCCACACAGCTAAATCCTTAAAAGCAGGGGGCTCCCATGGATGACTTCAGGGAACTAGAGACAAGAGGGAGTACAACTACAGAAAAAGTCTCTCTTCTCACCTCATGTTTTCAGAAGCCAAAAGTGTTGGACCTTTAGGTATTTTACTCACTAGCAGACAGTATGTCACACTGGAAATGATGCAATATATATTTTCAGGTATGAGACTGCACTCCCTAGGTGACCTACCTTTGATGGTGAGGCTGAATAGAGAGGGTCACACCACATTCTGGAATTAGCTCCAGCAGAACAGGCAACTCAAGATCACCTCATCACATCGAATTCCCTGAGTTGGATATGAATGAATCCAGCCAGGGACAGCAAGATACAGTATAAATTATTAACATTTTTTTGCCCATATTTAAAAAATGAAATGTGACAGAGTGAAAGGGTTTCCCCTTGGTCACAAAAAATAGGTGTTAACATTTTACCACCACCTGTGACCATTATACCATCTAAGCCGACCTTCTAAACTATATGGAGCATAATATTGAGCTGAATGACTTGTATGTGGCAGAAGACTGTCTCCAGAAAGAGACTGTGTCAGTCTTGATTTGAAAGTCTGGACTATCCCCTTGCTTTCATGCATAATCATTTCATTGCTTATAAAAATGCATGCCTTTTTCTTTGTCATTTAATCATTAACTTGTCTGGCTTGCATATGCCTCCTTTTGTCTTTAGAGGACTTTCTCTGATAGTTTTAGTAGCCTTTTCAGGTTTGGTATTAAACACATGTAATCAACATCCTTCTTGCCCTTCTTGGTGAGGCAAAGAGACAGAAATTCCTTCCCCCAGGAAAGCATTTATTTCACTTCACCAGTTATTGTCTTGACTTTTCTCTGGAAAATTTTTAAATATCCCTTTAAAAGAAGTTGTTTCCAATAGATTTTTTTTCCAGCTGGAAGCCTCTTTCCACAAGGTTGTGATAAAAACATAAAATCAGCTCCCTATTCACATTCATAGATTACACTAGTCCTTTCAAGGCTGGACTTCCTAAGGAGCACAAAAATGAAATACTTATGCAGTAATCATGTGAGTATCTCATCTTGTAGACCTCACCCAATCACAATATCACAAATGTTGTAGGTTTCAAATGTGTTCCCATCTACCTCATGAGAAGAGCAATGAGATTCATGAAGAGACTTAAACATGGACACACTGATGGGCAATAAACAGACAACAGTTGACAGGCATTACTGCTCACTGAACTACCAACACTGTAAGATCCTTTTGTGTTGCACACCCACTTAAATTATCTGCTAAGTCTGCTTCTGAGGATACTGTTCTAAATTTTGTTAGTGGTGTGCATGTGGGACAGTCCTGATGCAATTTGTTGTACCAGGGCTCTGCGATGAGAATGAGAACCCTCAAGATGCCAAGAAAGATATTATAAACATAACCATATCTGCATAAGTAAAAAGCAGTCATAGAAAATGATGTGATGTGATGAAAAAAGTTTTGCAAATTTCTTAATTTCTTTTCCCACTATTTCTATTGCAATTGTGGACTGAACTATTTCTAAGACCTTGCTAGAAAAATACGGATGTAAGTGGCCAAGTGATTGTTTAGATAGTGTATCAAATTTTTACAGCATTTGCCATGCACAAAGAAGAAATTTCTACTGGAATCCTATAGAAGAGGGATACAAATTTACTACAAAGAGCATGCAGCAAGTCTAGACTGATGGCTATCAGATTATGCAATAGCAGCATGTCTGCAGTTTCTACAAGCTATTGCCAGAATAGAAATTTTGGCTTATTGAGATATCTACTCTCTAATATGGCAAGAAAAGCCAACAACAATACCTTTATTTTTTTTCAACCTTTTGACCAGTCAGCTTTCCCTGGATGCAGAAATAGGTCAGCTCAGTTGTATATTTCTGATTATTTGATGCATTTATGCCATACAGCATTCATTACTTATTATCCTATATGAATTTTTGTGTAGTGCTCTTGTTGTTTAATTTTTACAATGTAGCAGCAACAGTTGCTCATGTAAGGCTCGTGCCCAGCTGTTGTAGGCACAAATGAACAATGTTTTCATGTCTAAATATATATAAATTTTTTGTTTATATATATATATGTGCGTGTGTATATAAATGTTCATATATACATATATTTGTGTATGTACATATACACACACCATTATATATACATATATATAATAGTCCGTACATATACACACACCATTATATATACATATATATAATAGTCCACAACTGAAAACCAACTCACACTTTTTCAACTGAAGTAAAATAAACTGACAGAAAATCTCCTCTCAGTACCGTGGTACTCTGCTTTAAATGAAAGGTTCTGGATGGTACCAGCTATAGAAAACTGAGTAGGGAGGATTCACAGAACAATAAGTCCAGAGAGGCACTTGGGCCTTGTCACATCACCTGTGCAAGTCCATCTTCTGAAGCACTTTGAGTCTTGTTTTGTGTCTTTGAAAAAACACAGAATCATTCAAGAGCTGTAAACCAGTTATTTCTTGGGTGGCCATCAGTGATTTGTCAGGTTTCTCACAAGCATTAGATCGTAAATGGGCTTTAAGAAGGGGATGGCCCACTTAGGATCTAATGCCAGGTTGAACAAGAAGTGATCTTCCTGGATGAACTGGAGGCATTTATGAAAGACAAACAAGTGACTGTCAAGGGAATGGCATAATTCCCAGGCACTTACTTCCCACTTGTCTGGAGTTAGATCTGGTAAATCAAATAAATCTGTGCAACTTAACCTTTCAGTTGCTTTGTTTACAGCTTAAATCCTCCCAAGATATATATTTAAACCCCAGAATTTTTATTTTCCTTGTTTAGAATTAGGCTTCCTTTTGTAACAGAGCTCTGCAGCACCTTGGAGGGTGCCCAGTTCTCACCTGCCCAGAGCAGCAAGGGCACCACAGATCTTTTCCACTGTAAACTCATTTTGCTGTAGCTGGCATGGCTCTTCTCTGTCCAGAACACAAGTGTTTACTGTTTTTTGTGGTTACCACTTGATTCCTGATGAGCCATTTTACTTTAGTCTTTTTTTTTTTTACAGTAATTTATTTGGTTTAGTTGACCAAGATCCTGTCAGCTTGGCTATAGATAACCATGATGCCATAATTTATTACATCCCTATATTCAAATAAGCATTAGATAAGGATAAACACTAACAAAAATGCTATCATTGTCTTAAATGCATGAGTGTGATAAATTCAATTCACCCTTCATGGAAAAAAAATAAAATAAACAGTTTATCTGTACAGAAATTTGCCCATGCATATTAAAACTGAGGTGAACAAGACCCTCAAGCAAGCTAAAACTGATCTTTTGCATGCTAAAACAATTGGGATATATCAGAATAGCTGAAAGCTAAATTTGGCTGTTTTCAGAAAAAGTACCATATATTAATCATCCTGCATTTCTCTTTCTATGATGTTTCCAGCCTACTAAAACCTTTTAAGCACAGTACAGTAAATCAGCTTTAAGCAAAAAATTGAGCTGGAATTTTGACAAGAACTGCCTTTGCAGATATGAACACACTTAATTTATAAATGCCAATCTTAATGCACTTCTTCCAAGAGGTTAATAATCATATAACTTAGAGGTTATTGTGTGTGAGTTGTTGTGTAAAACCTGTTAGTATTATTTTATGGGGGCAAATCTGATCTATCTTTCATATTTAACTGGAGACAATGATCTCAAGATGAACACCCTTCCTGTTCAGACTTGGAAATCCATTCCCTCCACACGATGCTAATCTTTAGGAATCTTCTGTATTACAGAAATAGGAATACTTGGCAAAGGATGGGAGAATACCATGTAGCATATCTCATATAATAGATACTTGCAGAGGGAGAAGGGCTAATGAACACACTATCTTCTAAATATTAACTCTTTTCAATCTCTATTTTCAGAAACAGACGTAGGCTGAAAGGCATCCTAGGATGCAGGCCTGCGAAGTAGGACCTGAAAGAAACTACCTCCAGAGATGAGACATACTCAAGCTTAGAGTAAATGGGTATAAAGGTGAAATTCAAAGGAGAATGCAGTGGTTTTGATCTACATTTCTCTGCTTTGCTTTTTCTCTTCTCATTTTAAAAGGAAAAGGAAATAATTTTGTGGCTGTATGTCACAGTAATGAGCGACGTAGGGACCCCAGGCAGGTGCAAAGGAGTGGTCTTTATTGTTACTGCTAGGTAAGGCTTCATAAAGCCTAACCTATCAGTACCAGCTCTGCATGAGGGAGTACAGAGGGGTTTTACTGATGGCCTTTCAAAACTAAATATGAAAAGCAAATGGAGCTTTCAGGTTTGTGAAAGAATTAACCATACGTTGGCTCACAGTGGAAATTCTATTCTCTTTTTTAAAAGTTAAGCACATACTCAATCTTTAGCTTTTTGAGCTCTCTGAAAGACAGTATAACAACTGATCAACCATGTTACATGGATAGGTCTGCCCTTTGGCAGCTAACTGAAAAGAGAATATTAATGAAGAAATCATAGCAGCATGACTGAACCCAGTCTTATAGATCACTTTTGAACAAATTATTTACGCTTTTCTTAAGTTTTTTTTCCTGATTCCTTTTACAGTTCTATCAGGCTGCAACACATTATGTGGCTTTCTATAAGGAAACCCAAATCTTACACATTTTTACCTTATGCTTTGCTTTCTTTTTGCCAGTTGAAATAAACTCTTCCCCTAAGCATGAGGCTCAGTCTCTGCCTGCTTCCTTAACTGCACACAGCTAAGGCTTTGCTGCTACATGGTTGTTTGTTCTTATGATTCCGTGCGTACCTCTTTCTCTCCTGGATTTTGCCGTAAGTGGTCTTTAAACACAAAGAAAAGTTAAAGGTTTAGCTTTTTCTGAGAAGGATCCCCAAGTGACAGATAAAGACACTGGACACTGCAAACAACCAAATTATAAAATCTTCCTCACGCTGCATTATTTACTAAAAAACAAACTCATCAGAATGAAGGAATTTCATCTCAAGTCTTCCTACGCACTGAGATGGCAGGAACATCAGTTCACCCTCTGTCCTATGGGGACATAGAAGGGGTTAGCATTATACTGCCTGATCTTCATGAACAGGAGAGAAGACCAAAACATCATAAAAGGTGAACAAACCTGGACAAGCAGCTATCCTCTTTTACAGACTTGCTGTCCTTCAGCATTTCTGCCTTCTTCCATGGTGAAGTACTTACTCTGTTTTTTTTTCAGTGCCGGACTGGCACACCTTTTTGTTTTGTAACATGCCATACACAGAGGCTTACGTCCCCATAGGGCATTTTCCCCTTGGCCCTGCTACTGTTTCAGAATTCCAGTGCTTATGATGTAATTGGCAGCACATAGGTATGCAAGGCACACCCAGAAAATTCATCTTCACCACTGGGCTGTGACAGACACCTCTACAGAAGCCACAGTGCTGTCAGAAGATTATTACATTGTACTACCTTCAAACAAAAAGTCTTTCAAGACTTCCCTTTTAGGTCAACAAAATGGATTCACAAAGGGTTTGCAAGACTGAACATGTTGGGGGTTTTTCAGGATCAAAGCCCAAACAATTGCAAAGAAAAGATGACTTTTCTTTTGCTTATTATAAATGCACTTGTGAATAAAAATTTCTATGTTTCTACACAAGCATAGCACATGCTTAATTTTTCAAGTTTGAAAAGACCTTATTGCTTATTGCAGACCACACATCAGCTCCTCTGCTGATCTGCTTCTTCTCTCCTGCATCCTCCAAAGGACTAATAGAGTAAAGTATATGTTTATACAAAACAAATTATTTCCTGTGTAAAGGCCATGAAGTTTCTAGTCTGGGTGATTTATGATTCTTCAGGGTCTGACAACCTTCCCAAGTTCTAGGGAAGGATGCAAATTACACTGGACCATGCTCCTTGCATTGACCTTTGCAAGCAAAAAGTGGTGCTCCTACTTGGGCATTATTTGTAAATTAGACTAAACCATAGCCCAGCCAGATTTGAGAACACGATAGGTTTTTGTGGTTTTTTTACAATAGCAATGAGACAAGAGCCTATTCTAATTGTGCTAATAGAAAACCTAGCCTGCTCCATGATAAAGTGAGAAAATAAAACCATGACTTGTCAGTGGGAACAGGAGAACTTTCTCAGATAATTTCTTTTGCAGGAAAAAAGTCACGCATTTTCTCTTCTCTTGGTTCGGCATGGTTTTTTCATGCACCATGAAAACAGATACACCTAGCTAACACAGGTAGCAAAGAATATAAGAAACCTCCTTTCATTCACTTTAGCTCTGCATTGCATTATCTGCCAGCAGAAATAGTTTCTCTATATTTCAGACAAATAAGGAGGAGTTCTACATCTTTGGTAAAATAAATTTGGTGAGGGAGAAAAAGTCTCCATTATGTTCAGCTCCTTGCAACTGATCTGCACAATATAGAGCCCAGGGCCACTTGTCCTTTAGTGGATCATAGGCAATGCGTCGCTCTGTATGGCCCCATGGCTAGGGACAGCCAGGCACCAGTCACACAGTCAGCCCATGGTCAGTCTGTCAAATGGAGGTGTGTTCAAAGTAGCATCAGAGATGTCTTGGTTCCACTGCAGACAACAAACCCACAGGTCTGTTTGGTGTCAATAAGGGTTCCTTCAGACTCTGTTTAAGTAAGGCCTTTGTAAATTCTCACTAACACATGTAAATCCCCTCCCGCACATCAATAAAATTTTATTTTAGAGAAAGAGAATGAACACAGACACATTGATCAAAAGTTAACTATACAGCATGTCAGGAGTTAATGAAAAACAAAGATATATACTCCTTTAGGATAACAACAGCTTCCCACAGAATCCAGTGTGACAACAAACTGTCAGAGTCCCAGAACCAACAGTGCCAAAAATCCACCACCAAATGGATCTTTTAAAGCTGTGGCCCATGTCGAGGTTGAGGACAAATTCAGTCTCTGCCAATATGTTTCCACTATCTAAAAGCATCTTGGTTTTGACTTGATAATTATAGTGTGCTGAGCCAACCAGCTGTCACTAAGGAACAGGAGCTGCCCAAATGTAGCAAAATGCATGGCTGTTTGCTGCTGATTTCTCACACAATAATGAACCCAGTTACAGCCTTTTGAGGCATGGAACTGAAAGACAGTAGGAGATAGAGAGGAAAAAAAAAGATGAGAAAAGGGAGAAAGAAAGAGCTTTGAACATTTTGTTCCAGTCAGTTTTCATGAATGAGGAAAACACCAGGCGTGATTCAATCAAAGGATGCCCTCCCACAGTCATGCTGTTGCTGGAGAAGTGGCCACTGGGCAGACACCCGAGACATATATTTCCCAAAGCACACAGACCCAGTCTTTGCTGAAACACGAACTTTCACTGATAGCAGCACACATACATAGCAGGGCAAACAAGAAGAACGGCAGAAATGGCTGAATGAACTTTATTCAGGATCTGACATACAATGTCAGTAAAATGAATGTGACCTAAAGAAGACTGTTACACTTATAACAAGACTGAGTTGGCAGTTTTGCCCAATTAGTACCAGTCAATTTTATGTTGATAACTAGCACACACATATGATATTCTGTAAAAGCTTAATAGATGTCACCATAAATCATAGTCCTTTTTATCCCCTGTGCTCTTTATATTTGGAAAGTACTTTCAGTTGAATCTTCTTTAATACTAGCTGCAGACTGAAATTAATGCAAATGTAATTCTGGCAGTCTCTGCAAGGCACCAGAAACACATGGACCAGAAAGGTTCTTTTCTCACCCAGCATCTATATGACTACTGCTCTTAAAAAACAAAACTGTTTTGTTCCAACTACTGTACACCATGATATTTACAGCCACTTTAGCCTGCACAGAACTAAGACAGGCAAAATGTAGTGGATTTCTCCCCTTCCTTCTGAAGTTCAAGTTATCTCCCAGAGCATCAACTACCAGTTTGCCTATGTACTCACTCACCTACTTGGGAAACATTTTAAGCAGCAGTAACCGACACAAACAGCTGCTACATTTGTTGCACTGTAATGGCAGAGTACCCCACCTGCTTACCAGTAAAGGAAATAGTAAAAATTGCCATGATTTTTACTGTTATCAGTAAAAAGGCTGAATTCTTTTCTCAAGCTGTTTGAACTGACATTTGCAGCCAAGGAAATGGGTGTTATCCCTTGATACGCCCCTGGCCTGCACTTAGCTAAAACACTGAAGCCAAGATGTCACCAGGGTGGCCTAACAGAGCACTTTACAGGCAGTGTTTGTTAACTGCTGCCTCCTGCAAGACCACCACCAGCAGGAGGGCAAGTACAGACTTGCTTTTAGGAGGGACATGTCTGAAGTCTGTTGTCAAACCCCAGGGATACTTTGCCTTTTGGTAGTCTAACATCCACAGAACGGCCCTTAGGCAATTTCCAGGGCTCTGTGTTTCTAGCCTGTCATTCAGAATTTTAATGAGGAGGAAGGGTCATAAGCTAAAATAATTATTTATAAACCAATGTCAAGATTTGTTGGGTAGTTTTTCTAATGTTTTCCCATGTACAGCTCTAAACTAACATACAGACTAGTGCATTCCTTTCATCATTGCTTGTTGTATTTATTCTCCCTTCTTGTAACATTCTTCAGTAAGAGAATGGTAATTCAGCTGTATGTTCCAAGAATATAACAGGCTCTAACTCGAAAAATAACTATTACTGATTTTCATTTTCCTTACAGAGAAACTACACAGAGACAACATTGTTTGCTTCTGAAGACTACACACACACACACACACACACACACACACACAGAGACACACACACACAGATTAAAAGGTATTTATCATAAGCATTTTGGCAAACAACTCTTATGAGGCTTCTGCTGAGTGAATCCCTATATGACTGTTTTCCCCAACTTGAAAATAAGGCCAGAAATGCATACCTAGCTGTTTCATAATAGTAGTCTTGGTTGGGTTTTTTTTTTTTGTTTTTTTTTGTTTTTTTTTTTTTTAATATTAGTTATTTTCTACTTGAATAGTGTCTCAAAGCTACAAAGCATTAAGTTATGTATTCATTAAGATTCTTACTTGGTATATTTTGAAAACAATGGCACGAACTTCTCACTGCCATCTTAGGTTCAAAATCTCAACTGGGAAGTCTTCAGATATGAGTATGACTGCAATAAATACTTCCTTGTAATTTTACTGATTCTGACCTCCTTAAAGTTCATTATAATGCACTCTAAAATAAAATAAATTTGCTATACATTCAGAAAAAAAGATTTTAAAACAACACTACCTCTCTTGCATTGCATTCAGAATTGTCTTGTATGCCATGAAAGTAATCCTCACTCACAAAATGGGAGCTGGGAAAACAGGTGGGGCTCTTCCAGATTAACTATCACAAAGAGAAACTGCTGAAGAAAGCAATTAAGAAATCCACAGCATCCCCTAATTTAAGACACATTATTTAAAAAAAAAAAAATAAAAAACCTGCCATGAACAAAGGAAAATGTGAGGTCTGCTGCTAGCTGTGCCCTAATTCTGTGCTTATTCCAGTCTTTATGCTGCTAGTTTACAGTATTTTATGTATTGTCCTCCATAAAAATAAACAGGTCCTTGGGGATTAATATGCCACAACCAGCACTACAAAACTACTTGCAATAGCTCTCTTTCCACACCTTCACAGATGTAAACAAATGAAGATTTTAGAACAGGGGCTACGGGTATCATTTGCCTTCATATTGTGCCAAGTAGGCTTTTGAAATGCCTGTTGTTGTGGAAACTGGGGAAAATGGTAAATTGCATCCTAATGAGGGCTATTCTAGCTAAGCATTGGGACAACATCATTGGGAAAAATCTCTTCTCAATGCTGTTTTAAAAGGTATTTTCCTCCATAATTACCAAATTGAAAGCTAGGACAGTAGCTACGAGGAAGCAGCTTGAAAAATCTGCATTGTCCTTGCTACTGTCCTAAAAGAACTCTGCTTTCACACAAAGACCTTGCTGGAAGCCCTAGGTAAGCAGAGCTGCGACAAATCCTGCTCCAGCATTTTTAGTTCAAGTCCAGTTTGGCAGGATTCTGACACAACATTCCCAAATCAGTGAAAGACTTGTCACTGACATTGAGGGGAACCTGAAACAGACATTCTCACAGAAACAAGTGATGTCTTAGCACAGAAGTACCTCTGAAACTGAACAAGCTGTGAGTCTGAATAAGAAGAGTTCACACATAGAAAGTGTTCTATGTGCTGCAGTTCTCCACTCAGTAATTAATATCTGCAGATATACAGGAGAGGAGGATGATCCCCATTGTGGAGTTTAGTGAGAAGGAACACAGGGGAGAGATAAAATATGGGCAGGGTGCAGCATGAACTCTAAAAAATAGAAAGAAAAGACAGATGACAAAACCACTCCTGTTCAAAAGAAAGGGGATCTCCAGACCTCAGGTGATTCGTAGTGCTAGACAGGTATCCCCATTTTCTCACTTAAGCATTTTAGGTCCTGTTAATTCATGTTTCTTCATTCTTAACAGTGTTTTATACCTGCTCAGGAAGATAAACATCTGTCCTGCAAAGAATTCCCTTAAAGATTTTATGCAACATTTTATGTAACTACTATGCCTAGTACAGGAAGAATTTGTCCATATCCTAACCAACACAAGCCACTTTTTTCTGCACAGTGATTTTTTTTTTCTGTTACACTAGACAATCATATTTGGGATATGTTTAATAAAAAAAAGACAGAAACTTTTGCTAGCTCCTATATCACTGCTTCTAAATGACTCAACTTTATTTTAATGCCACATATTGCACAGCTGTGCCTGTTGGAAATATTTCTGCATCCTAATTTGTTAGTTTTCCTACAATTTCAGAAGCTTGTGATCTCTTATAGAAGTTTGCAGATGTAGTTCCCTCTCCCTCCCCAGCTATAGTATGACAATGCATGCCAGAACACAAGCTCTGGCACAGACTTTGGAGACGGATGTGGAAAGGTTACATAATTTTGCAATAAATTCATTATGATCAAGCAGTACCAGTTAAAACAATCACTCTCCTGGCCCAAGAAATAAGTGAGGAAGAGAAAAACAAAAAACCCAAGTCTTCACTTTTCTGATGTCCTGTTGCATCAAAGCACAGGTTGCAACAAGCTGAGAAAGTGTAATGTGCT
The DNA here is from genome assembly GCA_024362935.1 of Setophaga petechia. Lineage (NCBI taxonomy): Eukaryota > Metazoa > Chordata > Aves > Passeriformes > Parulidae > Setophaga > Setophaga petechia. The sequence continues at coordinate 24,453,851 of JANCRA010000004.1, read as the reverse complement.
TCAACGTCTTTTTCAGTTGCTATGGTACAGTTTCTTATGGAAAATTCCTTGTTCTGCGTGATGTTTTTCCTGCCTCATTTGGGATGGCAGAACCGTTCCTTGTGTCACCTGAGAAACCGGGCTGTCAGTTTCCACCTATTGGTGAGAAAGAAACTCATCAGCAGCAGAACTCAACGGAAAACTCCTTGATTAGAAGTTTCTGCGCTGGAGGCCAACATGACAGTGGGGAGCAAGAACGGATGGGTCAGGGGATAAGGGTGCCACACAGGATATCTGGCTTCCACCTCAGGGTCAGACACAGATTTCCTGTGTAATCTGGGGGCAAAGGATTTAGTCACTGGGACTCCCTGCTCATACAGGCAGGACAACCAAGCATCCTTTCCCCATTCCTCACCCTGTGCGTGAAGCCCCAGGTCTGTAACCTGCCCACCGCACAACAAAGTAGCTCCAGGTTACAGAAGTGGGGCCATAGCCCAAAAGCTCTTCAGGCAAGGGTTATGTGCACCTGCAGAGTCCCCAGTGCTTTGCACAGTGAGGTCTTGTTTGGACCATGGGACTCTAAAGTAATGCACGGAAATAGTACTGAGTGATTTCATTATTTTCTATTTTTAAGGAAAAATATCAACATAGGCAAGGAGGGAAAACTCCAGCTTTACTGTACAGCCAAACAGGAAAAACACTGGGCTTTTGGAGGAGATCTGCAATGTATTTTCTGTGTAGATAATACTAAAAATTGCCAGAAACACAGCATAAAAATGGTATTATAGAATGACATTAGTGATAGAAAGCAATCAGGGATCAGGTCATTTCACTAGGGGAATTTTTTTTATGGACTAGTTGGAAGTAATCCGATTTTAATGTGACATTTTTCCTGCTGGAGTGCTTGCCCTTCCAATCGAAAAATAATTAGATTCCACTATTTTTGATTCATGACAAAACCAAATCATGGTTAAAAAGAAAAACTAAACAAATAATTAATGTTTTAGTGCTGTTGGACACCTGTGATACTTCAGAATGCTGAAATTTCCATGGACTCCCTATGGTGGTGAGAAGAGCTTTTGACCTCTCTGACCAAATGGGTTTTTAAAATAATAAATGCACAAGTGTTTGAAAAGAGACTCCTTTAGTAATGTCTGCCATGAGAATGAAGAGCATTCAAAATATGACAGTGCAAGTGCATTCTACAGGACAACTTTTCTGGTGGTGCCAACATTTAAAGCTCCATTGACTTCAGTGGAGTTTCACCCTTTAATCTATGAAGGTTTGGACTTGTTAGATATCACTTGCAGTAAGATACAACTTTTGTCTTTTAGAGTCCCTTATCAGATAAGTTCAACAATAAAAATAATGGAAGCAAGTGTAGGAATGAAAGAAAATATACTAATATTAATTAAATATTAGTCAGGACATTCAAAATTTTGATTTCTATAGCATTAATTCCAGCATAAAGATAATTTAAAAAAAACCTGAAAAATATTAATGATGTAAAATAAATTTCAAATTTTTGGTGATTTTCAGTTACCTTTCGGCTTTCTAAAACAAAGAAGCAAATTTAACATTCCAAAGTGGGAAAATCCTTCCCCTACCCCAGACAAGCACACACATAAACACTCTTACCCATATTTTGAATTATTTTCACAAATTGAAATGTTTGCCATAAAAAATTCATTTTAAAATACCAATTTGTTTGAATTTTATTGAAGATTTTTTTTCCTGTTTCAATAGTTTAAGTTGCAACTTTAGACAAAATTGAACCAAGTTCCCTCTGCTTTCTCTATTTTGAAGCAGCAAATAATCTCAAAATGCTGAAATCTCCCATGGGAAGAAAATTCTATTTTTGAACAGCTTTACTTCTGTACAATTAAAATCTCAGCTACTACTGGAGCTCTGGAGGGGAAGGACTTTTACTGAAGATGGAATAATTCAGTAAAGGCCGTATTATTCTGGCTGTACAAGGTGGTTGCTAAAGGCTGCAGGACCTATCTCACTTTGCATTATGATGGAGGAACCAGACTGTCAAGGCTGCCACCAGACGTAGATACTGGTCGCCAGTCTCACACAGAAGCCGTGCAGGATCCAGGCACACAGTGGAGCACATTGCTCCACTGATTGTTTTCCTCATTCTACCAATGTGGATTCCCAGTTGACAAACTTTACATACTGATCTGAATTCTGTGACTTAAAAAAAATTGCTCTGAAAATCTCTCCCAGACTGAGCAAAATGATAATAATGAAAGAGGGATTCTGCATTTTAATACCTATGTTACTGCAAAGACTCCGTCTATGTACCAGTCCTTTGGAATAGCAAAAAGTTCTGCATGCAACAGTATTTTTGTGTTAGAACTCAGCATTTGGATTATGGTGGGCCATCTCATCTTCAGTAAGGATGGTGCCATTATCTCAATATTCCTAATAAAAGAAATCTGAAGAATAGTTCCTCAGCTTTACAACAGCCAGTGTAAATTAGGACACCTCTTAAATACCCAGACTCAGTGCTTTGATAATCACAAGCACTGCTGTTACATTTCCCTTCTCCCAGCATCCTAGTAATCTTCCTCCTTGTTTCTCCAGCAGCATAAATAGAAGCTGGGGCCTGGAGGTGGGGGGCACAGACTGATACAAAAATAAAGAGTGACCTAGAAGAGGTTTTTCTTTTTCATCTTGTATTCTATTGATCCTTTCACACTCCCCAAAGATCTGAGATGTTTATAATTATGACCATAATGCAATGCCATCAGGGGTTCAAGAAGACTTCCCTACTGAACAGATAGAGAAGCAATAAACATCAGTTTAAAAGCTGTAAAACCAAGTCAACCAACTGTTAAAGCCACAGTTACAAGGCCCTGCCGCACCAACCTCCAGTTCTTTTCACTTAGGGTACAGAGGAATGCGGGTAAATTCCCTTCTCAACCTGACCAGCCTAGTCAACTGCTAGGATAAAACATAGCAAAATTGGAAAACTTAATGAACCCACTGGCCTGGTGAAAGGCAATTAGAAAATCCTTAATCAAAGACTGTATGTTTAACAAGTCAGGTATTGTATCAAAAGCAAAGACTACTTGCCTAAATCCTTTTGCCTTCTTAATCCTATTCCTGAAACCCTGGAGAACAAGGGAGGTAGTGATTGTAATTGTGTTGAGTTTGGAGAAGTACAGCTGGAAATTATTGGCTTCATCAGAGTAAATTGACAACAGGCCTACCCTTTGTCTTGCTTATCTTATTTCGTTTTCTCTCCCCCATTCTCTGCTTCTTGTTTTTGTTGGGGAGTGGGAGATCTGTACACTTTGCTGTCTCCCAGAGTGCCACTTCTTACCAGAGCCCTCTCTGGTTATTGCTTGGGTGTGAGTCATAGGATTTTGTATTTTCCTTCCCCTGTTTTCTGAGCATGATTTACATCTGCCGCATCTTTGTGACATTGGTTCAGTTTTGTCCAGTCTAATTAGTTTTCTCAGTAATTGTTTCTTGCAGTTTATATTTATTGACACCAGGGTCAACCTTAATGTGCTTGCTGGCCTAAACACCTAAAAATAAGAATTTTTCTTCATATTTGAAACATAGGCATTATTCCCTGTAGCAAAGCCTAAGGACATACACTGTGTTCTGTCCACAAGGAGCAGCTGCCTGTTAAAGGTAACAAGCAAAATGTTAGAGTTCTCATTGACTTTCTTTTGTTCCATAATTTTGCTATAAAATGGAATAGTATACTTTATATTTTTGCCTTCATGTGCAGGATTCATTTCATAAGTCTTTACATTATTTTTCCATGATGCTTTGTTCCCCCACCTTTCATTGGGTTGAAGAGGCAGGGAGAAGAAACTATTGTGTCATGTGAATCAAACTATCAACCTTCTCTAGATCACAGTAACTGTTCAAAAGTGTAATTTTACTTACAGTCCTCCTACAGCTTGCACAACTTAACAACACACACAAAGAATACAGTCAGTAACTCAAGTGTATCAGAATGCAGAAATGCTTAGTTTGCACAGTATTAAATGGCTCATTAATTTACTTAAAAGCAACAACCCAAAAGCTAATTCCAAATACAAAGAATAGTAGTATCTGGGTTTGCTTTGAATATGTTCAAATGGGCTTTGATCTATGCCTGCCTTAGACTGACTACCTAGAGAGCTAATATGCCATGCAAAACTCAAAGTCCAGGTCTGCACAGACACAGTCTCTCTGAAATTCAACCAGAAAGCAGAGTAGGGAATAATGGGAAGCCTGTGACCATGGAGGGTTTATATCCTAGCTTGTGAACCAGGATTTCCTTTCCTTATTACTAGAGCATCAAGATCTAGGAAAGATTTAAACCCAGGATTGATATCTTTCCTGAGACTGCATTTCCATTCAAATAATTGTTCTTCTTTCTTAAAAATGAAAACTCATCTCTTGAGATGCTTTAGCTAATGAACAGTGTGGATTTTAACATGCATAGTATACCCATAGAGAAACACCACAGAAAGCATAACAATGTTTCTTAAAAGGTTTTGCAGACATCTAGATGGGATGTATGACTGCTCTGATGAGGCCAAGAGCTCGCTGTGGGTGGGCACAATCCTTTTTATATGATGAAAAATAACTATGTCACACAGAGACAGGAACTCTATCCCAAGAGGAGACCAAAAAAAAAAAGAATCAAGCATTTCTCTGTACACTTTCTCTACATTGTTATAAAAAGACACAACGCTTTTCTGTGTTTTTCCCATAGAAAGTGCTGTATGTATTTCTGTGTACATATTCTGTCAATAAACACAAGCTGCAAAGTTGAGATAGCAAAGCTGTCTTCTGCAGGAGCAGTGAATACCTGTGTGCTTTGCTCTGTCTTGAAAATACTCTGTCTTGCAGTCAAAAAAAGAAACGTACCAGTTCAAAATAAATCTCTTACCAGTTTGTTTAATGTTGCCATTTAGCACAGCCCTGTTTCAGATGCTGAGGCCAATCTTAAAACACACAGAGATCAATAGGCAGGAAAGACTCACATTGGTTAAAATGGGAAATTAATTCTAGATGGGGCCTCTAGAGGAAAGCTATCACTGCAAAGAAAAGTTAAATCTTCTCATCTTCCTCATTCAGTCAGAAGTTGGACTTCATGATCTTGGATGTTTTTTTCCAATCTTAAGTCTCTGCTCCTACCATATCTTCCAGATGAGAAGTGAGATTTACTGTGTCTGAAACTACATCTCACTGAAAAAAGGCACTGATGTCTCCTCTCAGGGGCGGGCACAAGGCTGAAAGTCCCTTTCCTGCCAGGCTGAGTTGAGCACAGAGCTTTTGAGCTCCATGTCTGATGCCTGCTGGGACTGGCTATGGCATCTGAAGGAGTCCAGCCCACTAACTCACCCTGCCCAGCAGTGGCACAGAACTGATGTGATTTGGTCACAGCTCACACCTGCAGTCAGCCCTGGGCTGCCGAAGTTGAGGGACTGCAAACTTGCCTCTGCTTGTCCTGCTGCAAATGGGGTGCCCTTCTCCAGGCACTTTGTGAGTGCTGTGGGGATTCAGAGACCTCGGGGCAGAGCTAAAGGTTTGACCCAGTGGTTGCACTGAGTGCAGGACACTTATCATCCCTGATCTTCCTAACACATCATTACCTGCCAGGACAGATGAGCATCAGCTCACTGTTACAATGGCTGTGGGTGATCTGTGACTCTCTGGCCTTACTGTTGCTTCTGATCTCTCTGCTCCTCTGCTCTCCTGGTCCTGAGTATTTCAGCCATAGAAGGATATAAATATGTTGCTGTTAGTGTCAGGGAAGGCATTACACAGTATTCAGGGAATATCTGCTTGTTTACTAGACAGGGTTAGAGTATTTAAAAAAGGACATCAATGTGTCACCGAGCACAAGTCAATCTTTAGGTGTTAGAAGACTTGAAAGAAATAAACAACTTTAGGTTTATTGGATGCTTATTTTGAAGAAAGGTTCCTAATAGGTACTGCCATTTTCAGGTACTAGAATAGTTACTACTGTGATCCACTGTAGTAATTTGTCCATTCCTGAATTGAGCAGATAAAATACGCAAAATGAAGTGAGAATTTACCATCAACATAAGCAGGAATGGCATTGCTGGATTATGATAACAAAAATAATTTAATTCGCACCTGATTATACAGCACCTTTGCACAACTGGCATTGCACAAGTGAACTTCATGGACCAAAGCATCACAAAGCCATTAGAACACAACATGTGTAACAGGATACTTCCAAACCAGGGGCTGGAAAATTAGCCTACAAGCGTTTCTCTTGCTCTTTACCACTCAAGAAGGAGCTTTTCAAGCTTTCCTACGCAGGACAGGTCAATGCATTTCTGTCCGAAGGCAATCCCTTTGCTATTTCAGTCTCAACTCCCTTGAGTGGAGTCTGCAAATACTGCAAAACTGTTGCTTTTCTTCTGATGAGAATAAAACAGGGACAAGATAAATCATGTCCTTCTGCAAAGTGGTTGGAACAAATCAGACATGTAACTATTGTGTTTTCGTTACCAAAATCTGAAGCTGAAGTTCTTGTTTCTTTTCCATTTGTTTCTCCCTTTTTCTGTTCCTACTTTGTGTGGAACATGTTGCACTTGATGGGTATTGTTTCCAGATATTTCTTGGGGTTTTTTTGTTAAGGCAGCCACAGGCCTTCCAAGCTGTGGGCACCAAAAAACAAAAAAATAAAACCAAAAAAAAAAGAAGAAGAAGAAGAAAAAAACCTACATCCCTGAAAGAAAGCCTAAGAAACCAAAACCAAACCATCTAAAGAATTTGTCCGCAACACTCAGAAATAAGAGTTGCAGTGTGGGAATGGCTTCATTTCAGAAAGTTTCTAGCTGAAACTCTGGCTCAAGGAGGTATTCCTAATGACAGTAGAAAATTCTGTCAAATCTGTCTCCTTCAAAATTATGTGAACTGGAGATTGTTTGACGTAAGATTTAGTTTCTATCCAGTCTTGGGAATAAATAACATCATAGAGATAGCCATCCCATTTTCCATTCCTTCTTTTGAGTTCAATGGGAAATAAACCAAGGTGGGAGGAGGAAAGAAGGAAAGCATCTCTGAAAACAGTTTTGCTTCCCAACTTTTTAATTCTGATTCCAACTATCCAATAGAGCTCAGAGCTGCTCAAGGCATCCTCTTGCAGCCTTTTCCTGCAGCCTGTGCAACTACTGACTTTCAGCAGTTTCCAACAACTGGTTTTCAAAGGCATTTAGGTAGCTAAAGGTGAAGCAATAATTTACTGGAATATCCCAAGGTACTAAGCTGACTAAACCTCTGAATTCTATTGACCAGACTTTACACTTTGAAGCTGTTTAGAGCTCCTTAGAAAACCAGTTGCTTAGTTTTATTTAGGCCCTGAATGCTGTTTCAGTGGACTAGCTGACACCTGAAAATGGAATTTAGATTCCCTCAGCTGCAGAAATTTAAAAAAAAAACATCCCTAGAGAGAGTATTAGTATTAGAGTATTACTATATATAATATTAGATATACAGAGATATGTTGCACTATAAAGAAACAGGAAATAATTTATATGCATACAACACATACTTTTTATAAATATAAAAAAATGCCTCCATGCCATACCAATTTTCCAATTAATTGTTTAATTGGCCCCCAAAGCTAACAGGCAAGTTGCTAGCCATAGGTACAGCACAATGTTTCATCTGGAGAACTTTTAAGAAATTCAGACCACATTGCAGCATTTTGACTTAGCTTATTTGACTCGTATTTTCCCCATCAGGAGTTTTGTACTTCAATCCCAGTAAGTCCCTCTCAATCTGCAAATAATAGTCTCCAATTAGTATGGGCATGGAGAGATGACCAATCCAGTGTTCACCTCAAACCAGATCTGTATGCCTCATAATTCACTCCACATTCTGACCTTTGAAGATCAATAGCCCATTCTCTATGGAATGTTCTGCTCAATCACAGGCTGAGAAAGCCACTACAACCCTCACTGCCAAATGCTACTGAGCTCAAGCACTGCCTGTCTCTCCTTTTTTCCCTCAGACATATCCCAGTAAGCAGAGGTCCCTTCAGCATCCTTAAGCAAGAAAGCAGAGGGTAATGAAAGATGTTCTCACTTCTGTCCAACAAATCAAAAGAAAACTAGCTTAAGGGCAAGTGAGAAAGGGAGAGCTCCAAAAAATGATCTTAAAATACATTTCAGCTGTTGATTAATGATGGAAATACATTCCTGGGATTGTCTACTCTCATACTCCTAGTTTTCATATGACTCAAAAATGTTGAACTCAGGTAGTTTACTATACAGAATATATATCTAAATTAAAATGGGCAATTAATTAAACATCTTCCACTGAGAAAAAAATCTTATATTATTTCTCCTGCTGATCTTGTAGAACATGAGAAACCTATTTAAAATTTATTAACAAACTAAGGCTTACAAAAATATTTTAAGAACATTACAGAGTACTTAATAATATTACCAAGTGATTTTTTACTATAAATAATTATTATTTTATCTCTGATAAAATTTTAAATGTCTGTTAGGCTCAACTTGCTGCTGATGTACCCTACAGTTGTAAAACAGATGCAGAGAAGTCTGAGACATTGAGGAGCTCCTCACCAAAAACCTGTCAAAACTAAAAGTAGCATACTTAAACTTTATAAATCTCAGTGGCATTTTTGCTGGGAAAGGCTTCTCACAACCAGCCCTCATATTCATCTCTAGAGGGATGCAAGGGGAAAGCAGTTCCCTGGTAGAATTTAGTAGCCAGAGTACAAATGATGTAGGAAAGGGAGGGACAACAGTGAGCAGCTGAGCTCCTGCGGGGTGTGAGTTGCCATGCAAGTCAATACTGCCCCAATCACACACAGCATCATGAGGGGAATTGCATATATTCAGAGTTCTGATGGCTCCAGGCATAACAGGCCATCCAGACCTCCTGCCTGTGGCAGAACTGCAGTCTTGCAAAGCCAACCACATGGTCCTGCAGGACACAAACCGTTGAACTTCTCTCTCTTTTCATCTAAAAGCACCAACAGCCTTAATTGCTGAGAGACAGCTGCTGGCAAGAGCAGTGAAGGTGCTACACACAGCTCAGAACCAACATGGTTCATCACACTGTAGCTGCAATAAATACTACTCTGTCCTAGCCAATCCTTATCTGTATCAGTATTCCTGATAATCTTCTCCCAAAATTCATCCTTAGTTGAGTTCGTGCTCAGGGCGAACTGCACTTTTACACAAACATGTTTCTATGTTGTTTCATGTTTCTATGAATAATTATGCAACTTGCTTGGTGATGAATTCAAGAAAATTAGGAGCAGGGTTTATGAAATACTTTTGGCTAAAAAGTTATTTATTTCTAAATTTCTCATACTTAAGTATTTCTCAGATTTAAAATTTCTCATTTTATTCTTACTTCCCTGGGATGTGTGTTTCTCATTTAGCCAGAACTTTCACTAACACAAAGAAATAAATCCAAGGCCAAATCCCACTTCCATGCATAGGCTCATGACAGGGATATTTTTAGAATGCATTACCTTTTTTTTTCCCATTCAGTTTAAATACTACCCATGCAGGTTTCTGCATATAAAACCAACACCCCTAGAACCTAGTTTGCAGAGTCTTAAAAGCATAAGTCAGTGATTAGAATATAAATTCCTATTTGTCATTTACTTAAATAGGCACTCTGGTGACAAAACATTATATGTATTTCTGATACAGATGTATTATCAAACAACAAACTGAATGTGGCAATGCCATGCAGACTACACTACAGTAAAAGCACCACACTGGGCTTTTTCATCTTCAGTAATAATTCTCTCTAATTGCAACAAATGTTTGAACATGTGTTTAATTTCACTTGTCTTTCATAAACTGTGCTCTGTGACTGAAGCCCATAGTTGGGCTTGATGTAGACAGTGTACTTCAGTGCTCTGCTGAGAAGAGCAATGTTCTTATCTGAAGTCTACCTGGCAAATTTAAGCAATTTAAAGCCTTAATTAAGGCTTCACCTTAATTTTGACACTGGACACCTCATTGAGATTGCATGTTTCATACTGTCTTCAGTCATATTATGTAGTTGAAGGGCACACTTTGGATTTTCTTTGCTCTGATGTCCTTGTAACATCTGCTATTTACCCTGAAGTATGTTTCATGGGCTGTTATTTCCAGGTGGTAAAACTCTTGTGCTATCCACAAAACAGAGATCAGAGTCAAAGCTGTTCTTTCTTGCAGTTGCATTTCCAGTATTTGGACTTAAGTGAAAATATTTTACTGAATAATCTGGGTGACAGAACAACATTCTGTGTGATAAAATGCAAATATTTTGCAGAGAGAATGATATCTTCCTTTTATGATTAGACATAAACAGACTTCAAGGACAGATCAAGACTGCAACAGAAGTTATATCCCAGAGAAAAAAAGTGATTCTGTGGGTTCACTCAACACTAAATGAGGAAATGTATAAGTTTTTCTTTCAAATTCTGAAATTTAATGAGGTAAAATCCCACACTTTTCAAGTTGAAGCCTTCTGCCTTTGAGAGAATGTTGTCCATCTGACTGGGAAACAAAAAAATGCAGGTTTATTAAGTCTTAGAATGAGCATCAGGAGTAAAAGTATCTAATTTCCCTAAAATGCATTTATTCCCCATTACATTTTATTGGTTGGACAAAGGAAATAAGTGATCACATTCTTGGAAAAATATTTGAGACTCAGAAGGGTATGGTCCGGGAGAAAAATGTCTTGCCCAGTTAAAAAAAAAAAGTCAAAGACAACTAGTGGAATTACATCACTAATATATACAACAGCCATTTCTGACATACCTGTGACTTGATGAAAAACTGTAAAGACACACAATTTAAAGAGTGATTGCAATCAGACATTAAACTGTAGTCAAACTACAAATATATTTAGTCAAAATAATAACATTTAACTTTATATATCTTTATATCGTTATTCTGTCAATAAAATATCTGCAGAATAAAACAAACAGTAGAATCAGGACAAGAAGTAAATATATTTTATATACCTTCTTGTAATCTCAACCTCATCCATGCTTGTCTCTCAGCATATAAAGTTTCTGTAGTTTCAGCAGATGAAGAGTCCAAAGTGAGTGTCTTGTTAAAACTCACAATCACAGCTAACAATGAATGTTAGGAATAACAAGTTCAACTTGGACAGAAATGTTTTTCTTCCCAGTCTGGATTTCCCTAAGATTCATCAGTTTTGCTCCTCTGCATTCTAGCTGCTGAGGTCATAGTGTCTTTTATAGGAAAATGAGCTGCTTATAAGTTTTCAGCTCTGCAAGCTTTGGGAGTTGATGGAAAATCCCCAGCCTCAGGGCTTAGGAGGCTGAGAAAACACTACAGCAGCCCTTTTTCTGTAGTCACTCAAATACAAAAGCCTTTCAAAAGAGATGGAAATACCCACAGAGTGTTTATCTTGGGCAATCCTTCTTCTGTGCACAGGGACCAACTTGATTAATTTTTACCTTATAATGTTAGGCAAAAATGACTCTATTCCTCAGGACTGTAGGAAAGTGCAGGGTGACAGACACAGTCTGGAATAAAGTCAAATGGAGAACTACCCACTGCAGGCAATCTGTATTTGCACGTTGCTACTTTCCAAAGGACACTACCTGCAAAGGATGAGCCGCACCCAGAAACAGACAAATATGCTGCCCTGCATCAGAGGCCTGTCAGGACCCTGCAGCCTGAAACTCTCTCGGTGAATTTTATTTTTGCTAGCAGCTTTCATTTCACGAGAGTGTCATGTCCCTGCCTGGCAGAGAAGCTTGAGCACTCAGCAAAGAAACATGTGCTGGTGCCAGGCTCTGCTGTGGGACTCCTGGGACAAGGATGCCTGAGAAATACAGACCAGGTGATCACACCTCCTCCTTTTGTTGCATCTACCCTGGAAATACAGACAACTATGTCTTTTTTTATACTGAATGACTCACTGATATTGATCAAAGGGTTGGGAAGAAGATTGTCAACATGCTCCAAAATTAAAAGAAACGAGACTGCCTTGTAAGGTGTCAGTGGTCAGAGCTGTGAAAAACAACAGGGTGTTGAACTACAACTAGCACCCTTCTGCAGCCAGCCTGGTAGAGGAACTGCAGCTCAGTGGGCCCTCATGTGTAGCTGCTCCCCTCTGTTCTCTCTGGTGGCTGTGACAGGGCTGTCTCCCCATAGTAACAGAGAAGGGCCAGCTCTGCACACTCATATGCTTCTGCTCTGTTCAACTGCTCCCAAATAATCAAAACTGAATTTTAAAAAGAATGTAATGAATAAAACAAAAAATAATATAATATACAAAAGAACAAAAAAAAACTCCATATTTTTTTGCTGTTTCCTCAGGTTTCTGGGGTCTGCCTCATATTCTGAAATTTTTCTACAGATTTTTTTCATCCAAAAATGAAATCTGACATCATCACCAGAATCCAAGGCCTATAGCTTTAAAAGCAAAAGTACTATGGGAGTCATGATAAAATCATAAGAATAACTGTCCTATTTCTTTTCTCCCTCAAGATTCATTAAAGAAGGTGGACTGAAGCAGAGCACTAGCACACAAAATCTGGCTATGCATATGTTAAAAAGAAATATATAGTTAAAGAACAAGTAAAGTCAGAAAAAGATTGAGGTCACTCTTAACTAAATGGTGTAACAATCCCTAAAATGCAAAAATCCCTAAGCATAAATTGAAAAGTTCAGTGCTCAGAAGGGGATAAAAGAGGGGTGCTCTGAAAACTTCTGCCTTTAAAATTAGCACTGCACGTGCAATTAGTAATTTACTCTGGAACGGGAACTATGGGCTAAATTCATTTTTTCCGATCAGCAAAATAAATAAAAATTGTTCTAGAAAAATTATTTCTGCCAATTCATAATCAGCTTCAGACTTTCCTTAATGGAAGCCAACTAGAAGCAAAATAGTTATTATCTAAACTGCGTATTCAGACTCCTACACTTGAAAGAAGAGAATCTGAAAATGGAGAAATACAGAACATACCCAAATTTCCCATATGAAAGTCACAATCCACACCACACCATCTGAAATGCAATAGCTATTTATAAGGCCAGTCACTGAAAACATCTTGCCACTAAACCATCCACTGACTAATCAATAAACCTGCCCAGTACAGAACGCTCTTTTCCAACACTAAAATCAATGAAATTGACAAAATTGAGTGAGTTGCAGGTACAGATTAGCTGGGAAGTGCAAACTGATGTCAGTGCAGCTATTTCTCCACTCTAGGGGGTCTAAAACCGTGAGCTTGCAAACTTCTTCATCAAAGGGCAAAATTCTCACCTTCCTTTCAGTAGCACCCAAACAACCACAGTGACTTTGAGGGGCAGGGCTGGGAGTTACTGGGGTAAGGCTCAAAGACCAGTTTGATTCTCAAAATCCCAAAACCACCTGCAAGAAATTTCTTAACCAAGTTCTGCCTTAAGAATCTCAACCTGGGCACTTACACTGACATTTTGTGACCTCTCCTGAGGTTTGGCTTTCCACATTTCTACCAACACAACCATGTCAGACTGCATGTCCACCATTAATCATGGAAATCTAGCAGTAATGGACAGAAACATTCCAAGTACTGGGCTGCAAGTTAAGTGATGAAGAAAGCCCATAGCTGCTCCTTGAGAAAATGGATTTGTTTCTTCTGTCCTCTTTCAACTGATGCGGCAGTCTTGGCTGATAACTTCAGCAGCTACAATTTCTGTGCAAAGGTGTAGAGGACTAGTTTTTAAAATATCATAATATTAATTAAAATCTCAAAAATCTTAGAGTCTGTGACCCCTTATTAGTGAATCTAGTAAAGGTTAGGATTTATGCTTCCAAGATATTACATTGTCCAGCTGCTTTCAGGAGACAAAAATCCTGCAAGATTTGCCATCCATGCAAGGTTCATGGACCTAATGATCTTACTTCCCTACGAAGTTATCAATTTTCAATAGCAACAACTGGGCCTGGTTGGTGATTCCCAGGCAAGAGGTTTGCAGGTGTACACACCAGCACCTGGTTTATAATGGCTTAACTGCAAAGAGCACTGTAGCATGTCCAGGCTTCTGGCTCTTTCTCACCCACCTGAAATCAGAATTTTCACTATCTGACAAGAATTGACAAATGAGAAATACTTTCTGCTTTCATACAAAAAAGGAGTCTGGTAGGTGTCTGAAACATGTCTGTGTACCTAAGTATCATTTCAAGGTGAAAATTTTCAAGATATTGGAGTGGCAGATGAAGCCACCAGCCAGCATCAAGCAACAGAACATGGAATGGAAAGGAGCTCTGGGATAGCATGCGAGACAGACATATGCTGAACAAGCTAATGAGAAATACTGGTAGTTAAGCAGTAAATATCAGCCAATCCCAACTGGAAGATGGAATCTTCTACTGTTACATCAATTAAAGGTAGAGACGAGTGTTGTGCTGAAATGACAGAAATGCAGTCCTTCTGAGTGAGCACTGGAACTGTGTGATCACTGAAGCTGATGGGTCTTTGGTCTTCACCAGTTTGGTTTTCTCACCCTGAAGGCTGTATCTTAAGAGGAGGAAAGTGCTGTAACTTTTAACCTGAGACAGAATCTTTAGAAGTCATCACTCTTTCGATTTAATTATTCAGTAGTGAAAGGACCAAATTACAAGATACAGTGATGGGATATTAAATGACACTGATTGTAATCAACTTTTTGATTTCCTTTTAAACACATGCACTGCTAATTCTTCTCAATGAAGCTTGATACACTGTATTCAGAAATGGTTTTCTGTAGATACGTCAAAATATGGCCTAATAAAGTAATAAAAAAGAAGCTTCACTTACTACTAAGAGCAAAAGTATTCCTTCATTTCTGTGAAAACTACAATAAAATCTGTGTACAGTTTCATCTGTCTCACCTTCTTCCACAGACCAACATACACTAAATACAAAAGTACCTTTTCCAGCATGACTGTCAGTGATTGTTGGGTTTCATGCTGGTGCACAATGGAACTCAGATCAGGTAGGAAATAAGCAAAATTGTTAACTATCTTGCTGGAGATGAGAAACCATATGACATTTGGAGCTGGCATTATTCTATACAGAAACAAGGTACAAAAGTACTTAGGTTAGAGATTTATAAATACCAGATATACACATCAGGAAGAGGTTGGCAGGTTAAGAAAGGACAAGCACAGCTCTGTAATAATAAACAACAGAGAAAGAAGGAAATATGTGACATTTTATCTGGGAAGCCCATTTTTGCCCAAGACAATTTAATTACACTTTTTTAATGGATAGATGTTCAGTGTGGTATAAGAAATCTGCCTTGGTTTATACACTGCCATAGTTTACCTGATTCTCTCTGGTAAAGCAAAACCATCACCATCACCACCACACCACCACCAAAACACAAAGACTGGGACCACAGTGGCAATGCGGCAGAATGCAGAGAATCAGCCCCTCAAGCCTCCCCAGAGCACCACAGCAAAGTCCTGAAGCATACCCTGCAAGCATTTACACACCAACCAAACTTCATGTACTGTAATTGATTTCCCTAACACCATGTGGGTTTCATTGCAGCACAGAAAACCAAATACAGACTTTTGTATTTTTAGGATCAGGACCTACTTAACAGAAGTCAGCCATGATTTAATATGTCTGTACTTTATGTGCAGTTTACTGAATGTGAGAGAATTCTATATTTTAGTTCAGTTTGTGTTTTTCCCCAGAACAGCACGTATGTTGTTTCAACATTGATGCTGAC
Source organism: Setophaga petechia (assembly GCA_024362935.1). Taxonomy (NCBI): domain Eukaryota; kingdom Metazoa; phylum Chordata; class Aves; order Passeriformes; family Parulidae; genus Setophaga; species Setophaga petechia. Next base: position 24,438,159 of record JANCRA010000004.1, on the reverse strand, counting down.
GTTAAACACTCTGCAGTTACTGGTGTTTATTTAAAGAATTAAAAAGTTGTCTAGTGCAGCTGGGAACAGAGGTACAGTAGCCTCATATTTAAAAGCACAGAGAGCTTTTAAATGGGATGCTGCCCATTTATGATTCTTTAGCAGCTTCTATTTTTCACAAAAATTAATGTTCTAATCAGAATGCATCTGTGTAACGTTTTTCTCATGCTGATCATGTGTCACCAATTCAGTGATTTCTTTGTGATCCCACTGCATATGCTGGGTCAGCATATTCAGAATGTTATTATCTGCTGGTAGAAGAGGTAATACAGCATTTCTAGCCACAAAATAGCGCCACACAAAAAAGCTATAGTAATAGTGAACATCAGGGATGTACAATAAAAAGGCAGAAAAAGACTTCTTGTTGCAGGACCATTCTTCGGGACTGTGTTTAGTGAAACAATCTGGATCTAAATAAGCATTAAGATTCACAAGGTAAGTCGGTAGTTCAGCATCAGTCTTTTTTTGCAGTGTCAGAAGTTATGCATTCATGTCATGCATGCATGCAGTCATGCACAGGACAAAAAAGATATTTGTTACAGCATTTAAGTTCTGCAAAGTTGGAGGCAAAGGCTTCAAACCTTGACAGTAAGCCCCTATGCTACAGTTTGTGCTAGAAAGTGATATCTTTCAGGGTAGGATACAGAGAGGAAGCAGTTTTAAGCCCAGTTCTCACTAATTATACTGGGAAACTCTAGAGTGACTTCACAGAGAAACAATTGAAACTTCCAGTGACACTTCAGAACAACCTTCTCTGAAACACTTGGAGAACTTATTGTCCTGATGAGAAATAGTAATCTGTGCAGTTATTATTTATCAGAATATCCTTTAGGTATTTTTTTAGTTATGTACATTAACGCTAATCACTGGTTCAAACCCCAGCATTTAATATGTTCCATTTTGAAACTATTACTGTGTTTGAAAAGTAGCATCTGAAGTAAGCGATACTTTTTTTTAACTCTTCATAGTTCATTATGTTTAGCTCTTCATATTTTTTCACATTCCACTTGCTATTAACTGAACATGAAAGAATTTATATGTGATACATATTGTACAGCGTGCAACCTTCTTCTCTTCTGTGCTATATTTAAACATTTAAAACAATTTCTGTCTGTGGAGGTTGAGTTGTACAAGAAAATTACAAGAACTGAAGTTTTAACCCTTGTGATTTTTACAACTTTACAAATACTCAGATTTGAAAGTTAGGTTATAATAATATGACATCATTATATGATCTGGTGATGTTGATATGATCAATTTAAAAGTAGCGCATATGTAACAATACTGACTTTTGCTTCTGATCCAAGATCTATTTTCTCCCAAGAATACATTCAGAGCACAGGACTGGCCAAAGACCACTGAAATCAATGGAAAGGCTACCAGTGATTTTGAAGAAATATGGGTGGGGGTTTGAGCAAAACATTGCTCACTTCATTGCCTTGTCACAAAGGCTGAATTTGGCTTAAGACAGAGGTAAAGCAGTTCATCCCATGTACTTTTAGTAAATTGCACACATTTTAACCCCACCATTCCACTCCCAGGAATTTAGAGTATTTTGTTATGCTAGTTCTGTTAAGGAGCCACTACACTTGCACAGGTAAAATGAATGATTGAAACACATAGAGTTGTCTGTACTTACAGGTATCTGGCTTGAGCTGGCTGTTCGTAATTCCAAAATACTGTGGATTTTCAATGACAGGAATCTTTGTCATCCCAATGATGACTGCATCAGGACCCCCCTCAGAAGAAGAAGGAGTGTTACTGCCATTTGAGATGTGGTGGAGGGGACTGGCTGAATCGTCGTCATTGCTGATGACTGAAGAAGGACCTAGAGTTAGAAACAAAGATTATCTTGTAACCCAGTGTATGGTACTCTTCCCTCAGATGAGTAATTTTTTTTTTTTTTTTTAAGTTTTGGTCAGTTGTCCTTCATTCCTAGAGTCAAAAACCCTCTTTGTGCGCCTTCTTGACCTTACCTCAAAAATTTTGTATCTCTGGCTGCAGATGGAGAACAGTGGTTTTTGTCCATTCGGAACTCGAATCAAAACCAATTTTTGTACTGGTGCATTACCTGTCCAGCACAGTCTGTCACTGTGCAATATCTCAAAACTTGTTGAAATAATTTTGTCATTCTCAGAAATAAGCTATGGAACATGCACATTAACTTTTTTACCTTATGCCCTACTTGAATCACACAGCAGTAACAGCACAAATCCAGGGAATGCCTGCCCTACCTGGCATTACAACAAGACAAAAGACACAGCAAATGGGCTCATCCAGATGTGGGAAGCTGCTAATTTCTGAAAGAAACATGAGTTCAGGGCCAAAATCCAGGGCATAATTTGAGTAGTTCCAGAGGTGCAGAGAAGATGCTGAGAGGAGTAGAGGATTAAAACCTGGAGCTACTGCAGAGAGGCTCATCCTGTCCAGGGGCACATCCTACTGGCTCTCCAGTCCATATATAAATCCAGTCACCTTCCAGAAAAAAGTCTATTGTGAATGGCAATTCAGTGACAGATTTTGTTTTGTTTTCACTCCGTGCTTTGTATTTTTAATGAAAGTGCCACACAGATAAAACCTTGTAAATAGACTTTTAAAAAATACCCTTCTTAGCACAGTGTCCCACTTCTGTGAACTGCAGGAGCCTTTGAACTAACAGCAAATCAGCACAGATGACATTTGAACTCTTGACATCTAACCCTGTCACTTAAATTCCACATTACTTCTTCCAGTTTTAGAAAACCAGAAACATCATTTAGAAGCAAAGACATTTTGCCTAATGTCCTGACTGAAGAGACAGCAGAGAATACACATATTTCACTTCATTCTCCATCCACATTAATGATAGTTTTTTGGGACGATATTCACATCTTTTAATTGTAACACTCAAAAAAACAATGCTAGAAACATGGAAAAAGTCACCCTCTGGAAGTGCCTATTCTGAAATAACATCTTTAGCCAACTGCATTTAGCTTTTGGGCAGCAGCAACAGCATGAGAAAATGTCCCCCCAAAGAAGGGCGCAGAAGAGAAGATTTTGAGGACAATAAAAAGCTGTGTTTACTCCAAGCCACAGATTTGCATGTTGGACTCCCAGACTGACTTTTAAACTGGACAGAAGGAGCACTGTAGAGGCAAGACAGAGCTGAGTAACCTGCCATGCAGATGGCAGCTGTGTCCTCAGGAGAGATAGGGAGTGCAGAGGAGAGACCAGCAGGACCACCAGCAGGTTCTGTATGCACATTACTGAGGATGTGAGAGAAGATAAGCAAGATGCATGGCAGCAGACACACAGCTGGAGAACCAGATGAGAAAAAGGACAGTCCCAAGCACAACAAAGAAAGGGCAGCTTTAAAGAAACTCCTGCTCTTCTGTGGCTCACTGTATCATTAACAAAATTACTTCATCATTACACATCAGAACTCACAGCCATAAAACTTAAATATCCTGACATGTGGCTATTCAACTCTATATTTTGAGACACAAATACATTCACACCCCTGTCTAGCTTTTCTTTCTCCCCTGCTGGTTTAATGGGGCATGAGGGAAATGTTTTCATAGTTTGAAAACGTACTTCCCCCCCAGCCTGAAACACTAGAAGTAATTTTTCAAATACCTGGCACTTCACAGGAAAGTCACTGTTGACAAATGTAAGTAAAACCTAGATCTCTGCAATTTATCAAGTGAAATACTCTCAACAAGGCTGGTTTTGTCATTACTGATCACTCAGATCCACATGATTGACTCTACTGGGAAAGATGCCAGGATAAAGAATTTCTGGTTAAAATTTCTGTAATGAAGGGTAGAGCCTAACAAATTGTGGGAATGGGCCACTCAGATGGCACAGCCAATACTTATGTGAAGTCACAACACATTTTTCAAATGCATAAGAGTTTTTTGCACAAACATTTGGAATGCAACACATTTAAAATTACATTCAGGTTTTTCGTTGATACCATCCTTACATCTCTAAACTTTCTGAATCTCTACTTGTTGCTCAAAAAAAGCAGGCTGTTTAATACTTTCTTGGGAAAACAAAATGGTTTTACACTAATATACTTTAGAATGAGCATCAAATCTCTTCTCTCACAACAAACAGGAAATTCTCTCCATTCTGAAACTTAATAGATGCATGTCTTTAAGTCCTTTTCAGTCCTGCTGTTCTCTGCTGCACAGGAGGAGGCTCTTTTGTCATTGTTTACTTCCAACATACATGCCATGATAGCAAGGAAAAGTGACCATTACACATTTCTAGGTGTTAAACTCTCAGTCTAGTCATTGAATAATTTCTGCAGTACTTCAAGATCCAATTTTGTATGGTGAACTACTATTTTCTACCAGTATAAACTGCAAAGTGCTGCAGGTGAAAGTAGACAATTGTTCTGTAAATCTACTCAATTAGGTTTACTGGTAAAAGCTAGTCTTCTGTGTGCTATGAAGCAGGTTCCAAGTATATACAGCTCTCTGAGGTAGGTGAGGGAAACCTGGAAAATAAGGTGACTTTCATGTCAATTCCTGGCAGTACAAAACCATTTAAGAAAAATTCAATTCTAGGAACCTTGTTGCTACATCACTCTGTGATCCCTCTTATTAGCAACATCTCATGCAATGGTTTTTGTGAATAGTTGTTTGCATTCAAAACCCTATTCCCTATTTGTTCTCTAATTATGATAATTAGAACCCCTCAGATGAAATTTTTTATGTATCAGAGGCAGATGAGTTCACATTCTTTCAAACTTCCCTTTTCCTGACCTTTTTTTATCAATGTGAGCAAGCTTTTACATGGACCACTTCCATGGTTGTTTATTTGTTAGACTATCTACTCATCACAAAGTTACATTTAATTGTCTGAGAGCACCAAGCCACATTACAGCTATAGACCAGCCAGCTCTGCAGCTGGCTATGATATTCAAGTAATATACAAGCATTTCTGGGATGCAAGATGAGACTATCACCTGTGCTGACAAGAAATGAGAGATGCCCTCTTCTGAATGGGCTCTGTGCTCAAAATGAAGGATAATTTCTTGAACCACCTTGGAGTGTGGTTTCATCCACATGAAATGTGGTCACTGAAATACTTGCCAAAGGTAGAACAAGTATGATAATTACACTCAGTCACCTACTACTGCCTCTGGTTTTCATAAAATCTGCTCTTGGTTTTACACCTGAAATATGGAAATTTTAGACAAAATGTAGTAGGTTGAAGTGAAAGTCATGGGTTATCAGTAGTCACTAGCTATTGCCAAGACGTGATTCACAGTTGGCTTAAGCTTTTAAGAAGACTCCAGAGACCTTCTACTAGTGTGCTGCCCAGAATCTTCCCTTGATATCACTTTTGGACAATTTTTCTTAAGAAGACAAGTTGGAGCCACACAAGAATCAGTACTCTGCTTTGGGGAAGATGTGGGCTATCCACATGGAGATTAATTTATCTTCTCTTTGATATTAAGCGAAAGACTCATCCATTCCACATCATCTAGGCTCAAGCAAAATCCCTTTTGTGTACAAAAAAAAGCCCAGCAGCTCTCTAAAAAAGTTGTGACATGTAAGAAAACCAATTCTATTTGAAACTGATGAGCTATAATAAAACTAAAATGCCTCCAACAGCTGGGGGGGGAATTATCCTCAACACATAATATGGGGACAGGCAGAAACAGCAAACTTCACTTACTGCACATCCAAAGGAGAGCTGTGCTATCCTTCAAACAGTATATGTCTGCACTGTACTTTACCTTGGTGGTAACAAAACAATTGAATTTCCCTAGGTTAAGAAATAAAATTTAATTCTATTATTTTCAAGGTGTACTGCTATTTTTGAACAGGCAAAGGAGATTCATTATTAATACATACAGCCTTTCATGACAGTAAAAGCTAAGAAAATTGGGATTGTGCAGCCTGCAAAAGAGAAAGCTTCAGGGTGACTTCATTGCATCCTTCCAGCTCCAGAAGGGAGCCTATAGGAAAGACGAAGCAAAACTATTTACAAGAGCATGCAGTGACAGGACAAGGGGCAATGGCTTCAAACTGAAAGACAGCAGGATTAAATTAGATATTAGGAAGAAATTTTCTGCTGTGAGGGTGGTGAGGCACTGGAAAAGGTTGCCCAGAGCCATTCAGTGACTCTGTTCTGTGGTTCATTATATTCCTATCACCATCAGAGTTAATGCAGTTTTAACGTTCATGCTACACTGCTATTTGTTGGAGCTGCTTTTGCACGACACATTTCTGTGCAACACACATCATTCCAGTTGTCCATGAAGTCACTACTAATGGCTCAGGCACACTGGAAGAAAATAGGGGTAATAAAATACCACAAACCCACCCCAATTTTAGCTTTGTGGTTGGAGTTGTGCATTTGCAAGGATGCATATACTTACTCAACTGTTAGGAAGCAGGTCACGTAAAAAGCAGCATTTATAGAGACAATTTTGTGCTGTGACGCCTTAATAAAAATTGTTCCTTCCATGAAAAATTATGTTGATTCTTAGGATGGTTCCTCAGTGAACCTTGCACTAGCATTGGCTCTTGGCTCCCCCGGGAATAGGGATCAGTCTGTGCCAAGACATGGTAACAGCACACTGCCAAGTTAAAAGCACAACAGTGAATGCATGTCTCATCAGTCAGCACCTCTGCTAAATTCCAAGGTTATACTGAATCTTCTCCTTTTTTCCTTTTGGGAGGGATGTATTTTTTCACTAGGTAAATACATTGTTCTGAAAAGCAATTACACAAGATTTCATGTCCTGTGAGATTCCCATGTTTGCTGTAGATTTTTATATTTTCTACCTAATTGAAGTGAAAGCAAGAGCAGATATTCAATTTTTCTTCTTATCAAAGCAAGAGCCAACTTTCTCAGCAGAAGAGTCACCTTTTCAGCTTTACTCTAAAAATTGTGATCTTATCTTTTACTCCCTCTGGAAGACAAGTAATCAATCACAGCTTGGCACACTTTTTCCCTGACTAAGGTGCTAAGTTTTACTTCAAATATTCCTTTGTATTCCCATGTTCAGAAACTGTGGTACCATACGTGGTACCAACACTGTTAGAGTGGACAAGAAAGCCAGCATAATAGAAAGAAATGCAATTATAGAAAAAATATTTTATACTATTGGTCTCTTAAACTGTAGTATGTTATATAGGAGGAATTGGATTAAAAGATATAAATAGAACTCAAGGAATAAACCAAAAACCAAACCAACCAACCAACCAACCAACCAGCCAACCAACTAACCAACCAAAAGAAGACTGAATATGCTTCCAAAGAGTAGCAAGTTAAGTCTTGCTTTGCTTGGTGGAGATGTTCAAAGTGAAGTCAGATTGTTCTGCCAATCTAGAGTGGACTTACTAAAACTATGGTCTTTGCTTTGCAGTTGCCAATGCTTGTAATGAGGGAAAGCTCAAGGCAAGGCACTCCCATGTTTTGTCAGCAGTTCAGCTATGCGGAGCAATAGCACATCTTGCCTCTACCCACCTTCTAATTGACCTTTCCTATCTCATATCCCCATCCCTGCCAGCTACCCACACAGCAGCCATTAGTCTTAGTCTTTGTGTAGCCATCTCTACAGTCACTGTCCCATGCAGTTGCAAAACGAGTATTAGGGGGTTAATCCTCCTTTGTTGTAGTGAAGAAAAATGAGAAGATCACCCTAAAAAACATTATACCCAAGTTCATCCTGCTAAATCATATTGTTCTTCACAGATCAAAGAGTGCATGTCCTTCTACCCTGGAACAGTACACTGAGCCAAAACCCACAATATTACACATTAAGTCTGTGACTCAGAAAACTGAGACTTGCCAGGCTTTAGTGTTTATAGGATAAACAATTTCACATCTTCTGACAGGTATCATCAATCTATTTAACTGATTTACACCCACTAGTGCTTGTTTAAGCTTGTACTCTGTTGCTTCTTGACATATGAGATGAGAAAAACCTTTTGACACTGGCCAAGAAGTTCAGTTCCCATCCAAGATGATGCTCCTAGGAAGTCAGGAGAACCCAAACAGAGCACTGGAGAGCATCCTTACATCCAGCAGACAAATAGCTCTGTTCCCCACCAGCATGTGCTTCTAATATTCTCCGAATAAAAAAGTAAGTAGGCTTCTTGAAGATCTCTCAAAGGAGAGTAGAAAATCAGGGTTTAAACTCCAGAAGCAATCCCTAGGAATCTGTTCACTTACAACTATTGCAAAACAAACTGGAGAAATCAGTTTGAAAATCATGATGAAATTAGACCAATTCAATGATGAATTGCTTTGTTTGGATGATCAAGGAAAAAAGGTATTTTTCCTTTTTTTTCATGTGAGAAATCAATGTTTAACTTTTTCTCATCTGTTGCAGCTTCAGAAGAAGCCTAAATTGTTTTGTTGTCACTGGGCCACTTTCATACAGAGCAAATGATCTACATTGTTGGATTATCTTCATTCCTGCATGGAATTATTTAAGTAATGCATACCTTTGAGACTAATGAAATAACAGGTATGTTATTTAGCTTTATGGTACCAAATTTCTAGTGTTGCAATGTGTCAAGATGCCTTTTCCCTAAAACACATGTTCGTCTTGCAGGAAAACTTATTTCAATGCCTAGCTCCTCTACAGAGGAACAAACACACAATCTGGGTAATTTCCATTGACATGACTATGCACAGATTTTAGCCACTCAATATTTCATCAGGGCTCTTTGTTCTGGCTTTGAATCTAAGAGCCACAGCTGCATACTTGTTTGCTTGGGTTTTATTCTGGTGCGTGACTGTGAAAGAATCCCAGTCAGTTCCTTGTTCCTTTCAGCTGCCTTTCTCCTCTATGCTCCCCTATATCCATGCATTCCTGCATCCCCTCACACACAAGCTTAGAGCAATTGTTTCTGCAAGGGATGGCTCCCAAGGATAGCCTAGGGGACTCCTTCATAATGCAAGCGACACCCGAAAGTCAAGTAACCTACAGGGTACTGGGATAAAGACACTGGTGTCTTGGTCTGGGACAGGCTGGCAAGACAGTTCACCCAAGAAACCTCCTTTGCAGCATTGCAAAGCCCTGTAAGAAAAAGAATGAGGTGTCTAATACATACTTTGTCTGGAGTGGATGAAAGCCTCCTAACCCTTCTGCCCTGGTTTCAGTCCATGGCCAGCTCTCCCCACGGATACTATCAGCAAAACCTCAACCTCTCAACCTGCATCACAAAGGTTGCTGATTTCTTTTTCCTTTCAGGCAGAAAGAAAGGCATTTGTGAAACAGATCTAACAACTGCAATCTGGCATGCATTGTCACATTCTTATGCACCATAACCAATAAATCCACGTAGATCATCTATGGTGAGGTATGCACTACTATTATTTTTGATTTGGAGACAACAGGAAGAGCACTTTGGCACAGAATTAGCCAGCACTGAAGGTGGGATCTCTGTCAAAGTCATGACCAAGACCTGGGAGGAATTGGCAGCCCCAGCTGTCAAACCACAGAGCCCTTTGGGACTCATAGCCCTCCTTGGATATAGGATGAATGGTGGTTGTGCAGCTGTTCACTGCTTTGTGGACACATTTGCAGTATCTGCAGCTCAGCTGATGAGCCCTCTTATGAAGTGCAAGGAATTTATGGCCTCTCATTATTGGTAGTCAAATGAAAGATAGACCTAAGAAAAAAAACCTACTGGGATGTGGGATATTAATCAATATTAATACATGAGCCAGAGAATTAAAGAAACAAAGCAGAAAATGTGATAGAATTTAAGAAAAAATGATTTATCATTTTTTAATATAGATCATCAGCACTATTCATTATAGCCACTTGGAGGTTTGGATATCTTGGAAGCGTAGGTAAAATTACTATCCTTCAAAAATGCTACAGTGAAAAATCACCACAATAATAAATAAGATCAACTGGAATGTACTTGCTGGCATCAAGCAAAAAAATAATTATTCACCTGAAATTAAATCCTTGTTGCCTTTCATTTCATTTAAGAACTATTTAATTAAAAACTGCTTCCTTACAGACTTCTCATAAATAATCTAAGTGTGAGTGTTCCCATTCCTAAGACTGGGAATGAGGGCCTCTGTTGTCTAGAGGATAAATACAAAGTGTACCGAAGCAATAAAATTTTCCCCATGCTGCTTTTGCTGTCAGAGAAGAACAAAGATATTTGGAGTAGTTAACTTGAATAATTTTCCGAATTCTGTTCAGTTCAACAGTTAGATGATAAGGCAGATAAGCTAGATTGAGGAGAAAAGCTTCTTGATTTTGAATTGTATTTGATTGTGTGGGGTTTTTTAAGGAAAAAAAAAAAGCTGACACTATCTAAATGTTTTTAAGCCTCAGTGATTATTTCCTTGAAGCAGAGAGATAATCTCTACAGGCCTCTTCCATTCAAGCATATCAAATGTAAAAACAATATGAAAAAATCTAGAAGTACTCAGAGACTTGATGAAAAACTGAAGAATTGGGATTTATCATCTGAGGAGGTACACAAGGATAGCCTTCCAATGGATAGTTACAATTTTTATTGTGTGTCTTTGAGAAACAGGAACTAAAAGTTCCATGACAAAAGTGCATTAAAAACGACTATGGTAAAAACTTTAGAATAGGTCCCCAGGAACAGATCCTCAGGAACTTTGGAACAGATCTTGCTTCCATGAGCACTGGAATTGCTCATAGAAGACTCAGAAATCTCTGCTTTTGAAGTTCTTGAAGGTGCATGAGGAAAAATGTCTCTTGGGAAAAATGCAGGTATAGTTGATACAGATTTAGGATAGGGAAGGATCGCCCAGGTTTCCTTCATCCCTAAACTTCCATAATGATAAAAAGATAGATCATGAGTGATCTTATAGGAAACACCTTCGGTCTTCAAATGTTGATTTATGTCTATTCAGAACTGAAGGAAGCCCAGAGCTCAACAAATACACATCATAGCTTAATGAAATATGTATATTTCCATACGTTAGAAGTTCACTTTACCAGCCTACAGAATAAAGTTAGGTTTAGCTGGGTGAGAAGAACATTGGTGCTCTACTACATGGTGGGTTATTCTACCAGAACATACATTGTTTAATAGCAGTTTTTACATACAGTTCATTTCAGCAGGAAATTTCCCTTTATTTCTTCAAAAATGTTAATCAGGGGAAGTGTTAATTACAAGACATAGTAACACAAAGTCTTGTATAATTTCTTACTTTCTGTCAGTGCAAGACCATTACAGGCCCCCAACATTTGCATCGGTTATAAAATCAACACTACAGTGAATATACCTCTGAATTTGTTCCCAACAGGCATTCCAGAATAACAACTTACAAATATTTTTTGATTTACCACCCGACTAGCTAACCTTAAACCTGACAAGCTACAAAGAAGCAAAACTAAATCAACCCTAACATCATGTTCAAATTGTAAACAACATCTGCAGGAATCTGGTATTTCTGTTCACTAAGCTCTCACTGAGATGATCTTACAGCCCATCTAGAGCTATTTTGAACCTGCACTGACGCGGACTGCCTCCTCTTCATCTCCAAACACTTCTCATCCTGGAAAACAGGTTTTAAAAACGAAATACAAAGGCCTACATACACATGAAGAGAAGGGCATGGGAACATGGTGAACTAACATTCTCCCATATATTCCCTGTCAAGAAGTTTGCTTTCACCTTAGGTGAACAGGCTTGGGGTGCTGATGGCCCCAATTTCGCATGTATTTCAAAGACAGCAGCTGGTCTTTGGAAGACGGCTGCTGGAAGGGCAGAGGACTTTGGCACAGAATACAAGCTGTCCAAAAGTAGCCTTCAGTAAGCACAGAGAAAGACAGACCTAACTTTCCTTCCTAAATATTAACACCTGACATTTTATTCCAATTACATTAGATTACTTAACAACAGTGAAACTGATTCCTTTTTTGTCTGTGCAACAGCAGCCATTTCTTTACAGAACCTGTCCTCAAAGCATTCAGCAATATGCATATCCCAAGCTTTTAAACAGATTCGAGGGCATGCTCAGAAGACCTTGATGGTCACAAAGAGACCGGCCAGAATCTTCTTCTGTGAAGTTTTTTGATGCTCAGATATCATGTGTCACGAAAAATACTCATGATATCCAGGTGAAGTATTTGGAAAAGTCTTACCAGCAGACCCACTCTAGCACTTCTTCCGTGCACCTCTAAGAAATCCTAAGGAAAAGAAAACCAGCCATTTCCATTGTTATAGATTTCTGGATTATGCTTGATTAGATCTTTTGGACACTGTTTAAAGAACAGTTCACCTTTGGAGATGGTAGGAAACATAACAGTCTGCTTGGAGGAATATTCCAGCCAAAACATCTTCAGATCAAAGATGCAGAATTGCCTTCCAACAACACCCTTCTTTCCCAAAGCACGATTCCTAAGGCAGTGAAGATTTACATTCTCAAAAATCCTTTTTTAATGCAGATCCAAAAATTACTACAGTGGAGCAAATGACATATATAAAAAGGAAACATGTCAAACTTCTGTTCCAGTAGCATCACTCACAAGCTATAGGATTAGCTGCACAAATTGACTGTCTTGCCTCTACATGATAAACCTCTACTGCCATTTACAGACACCTCCTCCTCCTCCCTGCCACATGATGCCTCATCTACTGGAGATTCCTCCTATCACCTCTCTCCTGCCAGCTTTCCTTGAAACTGCTGCTATGAGAAGCAGGAAAATACCACATACTCAAACCTGTTTGCAACATACCAGCTAGAGCAGCCATTCCAAAAGTAGCCACACCACAAACTCTGGCAGTTTTGCTACAGCAGATTTGGAAAAGGATGCATTAATTCTGGAATTGGTCAGGACATAACAATGAGGTTTTGCTAAAATATTTGGAGCATCTCTACTTCCATTCTTCAAGGCTCTGAACAATGTAGAGTTTAATTTATAAAAATTAATTTATAAAAATCCTGGATGAAGGATTTTTTAATAAATTTTCTTCTTCTGAGTATTTTTATATATCCATTAGTATCTTTCTAATGGGCCTCCTCTGCTTATTTATTCACTTCCTCCTTTATAAAGAGTTTCACTTATCACACTTAACTGAGTCTCTCTTGACCACCTGTCTCATCTATCCTCACTTTTTCCAACAACAACATGGCATCCTGTGGTGTTGTCATTTTTCTGTTAGGATTAAACAGCATTAGTACTTGTGAAATTCAAGTATTCTAGAATGACATTCATTTATTTTCAGTCTAGTTCCCTCTTTTATCAAAAATTCAGTCATGGCTGTTTCTTAGCAACAGATTTATCAGAACAGATTTGCATAAAAATCAAATAATCTCAAAAAGGAACTGCTAAAGAACAGCCTTATTCCTGACCACCACTAAAAGCAAATACTATAAAGTAGAAGAAAATGGTTTTGTAATTCCACACAAAATCTAATGAACACATGTATGATATTGGCATCAATTGAAGTAGATGACCTTATAAACCTTTTTAACTAATGTATCTCTGAAATGACCTGCAAAAATCATCTTCTCACCTTCAGAGATCACTAGGAAAAAAAAAAAAAAACCAAAACCAGAAGCACAAACCATGCACAGCCACAATCCTCTATTGTGCTGGACTAGATTAAAAATTTGCATCTGCAATGGTCACACACAAAATGGTCTCAACGGACCAAGCTGCAAAAGGCAGACGTGTGTCAAAAATGCCCACAATCAATTCAACCACAGTAGTACTAGGTAACCAATAATTTGAATGAAATTGGTATTTCATTCTCCAGAGTCACCAGAGATCTATACCTTATCTATCTATCTATCTATCTATCTATCTATCTATCTATCTATCTATCTACCTACTTGGCACATTTATACCATAATTCTTTAGAAATAATTCATTTTTCCCCAAAGATTTTTCTACACCTTACTTCTCTTTGCCAGATGAGGTTTTCCTTTTGTTTTTCTTTTTAAAATCCAATATAATATGCTAAACTCCAACTAGCTAGTTCATCACACAGGTAAAGAAAAGCAAATTCAGAGATAGGGTGAAATAGTCAAATCAAACACAAAGCATTAGATCCTTTGAACAGATAAAGTGGAATAGCAATACCAAGAGTCTAATTCCCTTCCTCTTAATATCAGCCAGGAGTAAGTTATTACATTGATAATGGTTTGAAATTCCTATGAATGACAGTGAAATTGGGACTGCTGTCTTTTTATTAAGAATGATGACAACCTTTTTGGCAAATGTAGTCTTGTCCTGCTGTGGCACTTAGTTGTGGCACTTAGTTATGTCACTGAAAGGTAGCATCTGTAATATATGGCTGCACATGAATTATGTTAGGAATGGGTTAAAGTAATTCATCTGTATTATTCCCACAAGACAATGCCAGAAAGGTAATTGCCCATATTTGTACTACTACATTATAAAGAATGTCAGTTTTATGTCTTCCTAATGTTTAACTGAAAATCTATAGTATCCATTTCTGTTCCTTGTTGAAAAATTAATGTAGGAACAAAACCTGAAATTCCAACTCTGGTCATGCTCAGACAAAACTCCCACTGAAGCCAGTGGGAGTATTGCCAGGGAGAGGATTAAAGACAGTGAGATTTGCTGCATGCTACCAGACATGTATAAGCTACAGAGCTAGATTTTATTTATGATGCTACTGGGACTATTAAAATTAGGAAGATACTGGTCTTTCACCTTTCAGTCAGGCAGTCATGTGTGCTTGCAGGGGAGGAAAAAATGTAAGGCAAACAAGCCATCCTGCTGGAGGGTGCTTAATGGCAGGCTGGAAGCCAGAAGTTAATCCCTCCTGCAGTGCAGGATCCTGTCCCTTCTCCTCTGCAAGGCCCAAAAAGAGGAAGGAGATAGCAAGGCAGCAGGCCTGGATCCTAGCAAACAGCCCTAGCTGCATGGAGTGCAGCAAGCTCATCATTACAAAAAAATACTGGAGCCACCCACAAAATTCATGCCATTCCAGCACCTGAAGCATGCCTCAGCATATGACCCTTTGGGAGGCTTTAAGCTGGGCCCTGTGCCACAGAGATAAAACAACTGTAAAGGAAGATGGCAGGAAGTAGTCAAGACATAACAGCTTCACTGAACTCCTGCCAGGGCAGGTGGACCCCACCAGCAACCCGAGGAACCTGCTGCCCTCTAGGAGGGTTCCTGGCTCTGCAAGGAGGGAGTGCTGCTTTATTGGGGTTCTCAGGTTTTACCGGCCTCCACTGGGTTGTCTTAACTTAAACGGATACAGAAACTCTTTTTTAAAAAGTACGTGTTTTGTCAACTGAGCATTTGGATGGTTCTGTCAGTAGTCTCCAGAGGCATTAGAATCTGATATGTTAAAAGAGCTACAACTTTTCTTCGTTTACCAACTAATTTCTCCATATTTTCATGATGCGGCAGCAGTGGCCAAGGAACAAAGATATGACAACCTGAAACAGCTAAGTTATCTAACCAATCTGCAAAAATGAAGGAAAAAGTAAGTCTTGGGCTATGCACTATTTCAATTTTTATGTGAATAAACACCCCTGTCATAGATTAATTTTTTTAATGGAATCTCATTTTTAAGAGCATGATTACAACAAGTAATAATCCATAACTGCAGTGATGACAAAAATCTCAGATGAATAAACATCCCTGATTTGTTTTATAGTGAAATACAGTGTTGTGGCCTACCCAGGGTCAGAACCAGGGGTCTAGTATAACCAAAAGCGAAACCACAGACCCTTTATGTCCTGCAATGTCTAGATGGAAAACCTCATGAATGCAGAGTTAAACTTATATTTATACTCTGTATTAAAAAATTAAATCTCATAATAGCCTGATTAATGGCACCAGAAACAAAATCCGCAAGTTTCCACAAGGGAGAAAAAGGTTTTCAAAATTTCCAGTCCCCTTTTTGAGACAATGAAACTCTTTGATTTGGTTGATCACAGGGTAATTCAGTCTCTCTGCTACCTATCTTCAACCTTTCTTTTTCCTCTGCCAAAGGTTGCCCTTTCCTGGCATGAGTAGCTGTCCCCTGGCAATCACTGATCAAACTGCTATCATGTGGGCCATCTACCTATCACTAATGGTTTCAGCTCTCACCATGTTCAGACCAGAACTCAGGAGCAGATAAAGTTAGAGCCTTGTAGTTAGGAACCACTGATTCCAGAGGCTATACCACCACCTCCTAATGACTGGTAACAACTTCACCTGGGCACCGGGATAGTTGAGTTCAACAGCAACAGGATATATATACATATACATTTGGATTTCATCAAAGTGTGAAGTTGCAGCAAGCAATGGAAACTTGGCATCTTCATTAGAAGGAAAAGCATGATGATAAATCTTTCTCTTGAAAAGATATGCAGCTCTTCACACTTTTTTTGAGACATTGATGAAACATGATAAAGTGTGCTTCTTTACCTGGAAAGAGACTTTGCCAACTCCCAAGGGAAAAACAATGCCGACATATGGGAAAAGGTAACTTGTTTTACCACACAGAAAGCTGAAGCCTTGTCTTAGCATGTTCTACTTTAAAAACTGTACTTCAAGTGCCTGGAGAAAGGAAATGCTCAGGCCAATCACAGTAACTTACCTGGTTTTGATTTATACTCCCACAAGGAAACAAATGCAGAGTTGATTATTTGGGTTGTATTTTAAAAATATTCAATGTATTTAAAAATTATACACCTGAGCAACTAGTAATAACACAGTTGTGTGCAGAAACCCTCACAAATGCTATTAGAGACTGAGATATCTATCAATGGGCTACTTGGTACCCAGAAGACAGATTTCACCAAACCAGGCAGACAGCTACATTACAGCATACAAGTAGCATCTCAGATAACAAAAAAATTACTTTTGGCTTGTAGAAGATAAAACTAAGAGAGAAATCGACTTCCTAGATTATTTAGTCCCCTGACATTAATGGGAAAAGTCAATGAGCAGGTCTTACCAGGAGGAAGCCAACACTGATACTCTTTCATAATTTTGACTTCTGTCTTTTACTTACAGCAAGACACAGAGTTTTGAATCTGAATGAAAATGGGAGTATTACATAAACATTATCTTTTAAAAAGCATAAACTTATCAAGATTTCACATTTTGTTTTAATTTTGATAGTTAATCTCTACAGGTATATGGTGTCGTCTGCTTTTTCCTAGGATTTTTAAGACATCTAATATCAGTGAAGAAACTTTTTATGACAATGCAGTGATTACAAAATGTACCAGGAATCTCTGCTATGGCTAGCCCTACTGACCTTCTCTCTAAGACACTTGGGGATGAAAAGTGTGAGCTAATTTATAACCTCTGACAGCATCATGCTAGCTGTCATAAGGAAACATTAAAATTGATTGCATGGCATGCATCTTTAGAAAAAGAAAGGGAGATTCTGATTTGGGCAATGGGGTCTATGCTGGTATGTCTCCTGGAATAAAGACATCATAAATACTCAGCACAGGTTGAGAAAAAAATGAAAGAAACCTTACCCAGCCCTCAGACAAAGGTTTATATAAACCTGTGTTCTTGGATCTTGTTCCCTGAGGCAGGGATGATCCTGAGGCATCATATACTTCAATGATGTCAACACTGAAATTTTGCTAAAACCCTTCAAGGGGAAAACATGGTAACTCTTCAGTAGAACACAATAGTCATCAAGAAACTTCACAGCCAATTGTCCATCTGGACTTTCATCACCTTCTGCTCTCTTAACTTCTAGTATGAAACATGAGCGATAAGGAGTGGTTAAGGAACTGCAGCTGGTGGTTGTGGTGGTGCATCCCTCCCTCCTCTAGGCCACACTATCACTGATGTGTGGTTCCCAACACACACTTGCATAATTTGTTCTGCACATCAGCTATCTTGGGAAAGTGTTGTGGCTAGAATAGCCAGTTAAAATACTTTCCTCTTTCTGAACATGTAAATAGCACAGCACTTTTAAATGGCAGGTATAAAAGGCACTGTCACATTCATATTCTAACTTATCATGAGAAACTATTTAGCATTTTACTAATTACAGTCACAATTTATTAAGGAAATAGATCTGAAGTTTGCTGCAACAACAACAGAAGATGCAATAATGGCATCAGAAAATGGCGTAATATGAATAAAATATGAATTTGAAAACTACAGTAGAAAAGCATAAATAAAACAAACAGGTAGTCCTTAAATTAAAATGTTAAATTTCCAGAGCAAGAGCTTCAAATAATTTTTCATTTGTCCTTCAAATGCACCTTTCTATTTTCTTTACTCACACTTATTGACTTATTTTAGGAAACTGTAGTGTATTTTCTTTTAACAGAAGATTAACAGGTAAAAACACATTGCCAAAAGTTCTTTCAGTGTAATTGAAAGACAATATATATGTATCATCAAACAGTATTTTGTGACTTTTTGCAACTTTCTCATGAAACTGCAATACACAAAGAACTGCTTATTATGTGCTCTGTATTTTTGCTTTAGAGCCTGGTTTCTAAAATAATAAAGGAAGAAACAACAATTACTCAAAAGTGATTTTGAATTTGTTTTAGTTGTAAAATAGTAAACAGAATTACAAACTAACCTACGAAATTAACTTTTTATTCTTGAAGTATTTTAATGATAAAACTAGATGGAAGTTACAGTATCTCAGGTTACATATATCCAATACATGTTTTATCTTTTTTTCTCATTTAAAAGAATAAAATCAAGACTTCCACAACAATACTTTCAAGTTGCAATTCATGTTCATTAAAAATAAACCCTTGTTTGCAGTTTTACATTATGAAGAATATTAAGACTTTTTTATTTCTTTCAGTGTTCCTAATTCCTTTACAGATTTCCTCATTTCCTAGGCAGTGTAATAGGCTATTTTCACTTTTGCCTTTATTCAGCTTCATTTTTGATTCTTCTCACTAGGTAATAGCTTGGTCTACTGAGTCTGAAAACTTTCTCTAACAGTATTTCAATGGCAAGTTTGTTACTACGCCAAAAAAGTATCAAATATGTCACAATCTCAGCATGTTCTTCTACTTGGCATGTTAGAGAATCTAACAATTTATACTGTTTGCATACTTTCTGCAAAATAATTGTATCTACCAGCTTAATCAACATCAGAATTTACCTCTAATAGTCATCATATAGAAAGCTTCTCCTAGAAAAAGAATGGACCTTTATATTGAGGCTATTTCTCCTAGACACCGAGGATACATCAATTTAGCTCCAAAAGCATATTTTACATGGATGATGTTAAAAAAGCACATATGTAAAATACGCTGCAGGACATCACAATTGTTCAAATAGGTGAAAAATTTCAAAATTGCCTATGGGTATAGAAAGCCAACTTGGTACAATACTCAGAGATCTGGTAAGACCCAAGAGGAGAAAAACATAACAAAACATTTCAGAAGCAAGAAAATGGACATTTAATCTGCTGTGGTCCAAACACAGCAATCATATTGATGGGAATATATGACATGCCCAAGTGAAAACCAAAAAAGATAAAAAATCTGGACATAATCTGTGATACAACCACTTAAACATTCTTTTGTATTCTGTTTCATTAAATATGTCAAGAAATCCAGATATCTCAGGCTAAAAAACAGCTAGCCTGACAAAAATTCCAAAGCAAAACATGGCCTTCAAATCACAGCACTGACGTTTCCTCAAAATAATTTGGAAAATCACCACATTGTACTTGAGTATTTGACCAAACATCTTTTTTTTGGTGTAAAGTTGAGTAGATGAAGTATGGCCTAAAACACAAAACTTTGTGTCTTACAGGCAACAGCTGAACATGTAGTTATTTGACCTGAATGGACATACATTTGTTTGAATGTACATGGTAATGATACATACACTTAAAATAAAGTAAGTTAAATAGAAATAAAACTACTGCAAACAGTTGCGGGGTGGGAGGGTGCAGGGTGCTTTATCAATAGAATAACCATTAATGATGGTATAAAAATATAATTAAGGAGTTGAATCTCACTTCTTATTGGAACACAAAGGCAACAATAGCATTTTTATAACAACAGGTAACAGGTGAGGAACTCAAAAATTGACATATTTTTCAATGCACTGCACTATTACTAATGAAATAAAAAATGTGATCAATTTACAGGTAGTGAAAGACACAATGATATGAAATTATAGAACTTTATTGGCCTGTTAAAAGTAATTTCATATAATACATTTTTTATAGATTGTGCAAAGTGTTATGGTAGCATTTGGGAATGAAAACAATGATTGTCTGTTACAAGAAACATGAAAGATTTTTAACACGAAGAAGTAGAGGGAAGTGGGGGAGAAGAGACTCACAGCTTGCTGATGGATAACAGCAAATAATTTTTAAACCACAGAATCACAGAATGGTCAGGTTGAAAGGGACCACAGTGGATCCTCTGGTCCAACCTCCCTGTATCCCAGAGCACATGGCACAGTATTGTGTCCAGATGGTTCTTGGATATCTCCACTGAAGGAGACTCCACAACTTCTCTGGGTGATCTGTGCCAGCGCCTGGTCACCTGCACAGCAAAGAAGTTCTTCTTCATGTTCAGGTGGAATTTCCTGTGCATCACTTTGTGCCCACTGCCTTTGTCACACTATTTGGCTTTCATAATGAGATGCTATGTTGGAAGGCAACTTTGTGCTAAAATTTAGAATATTACTTTTATCCATGTGTGAAAAAAATACTTTCCATGTGTGAAAAAATACTTTAAAAAATGTTAAAGTTCTATACTTTTAAATCAATTTAATGACTCTTCCTGTTTTTAAACTGAGCCTGAAATAAAAAAAAAGACTCAGGAACAGAGAGCTCTGAATGGCAGTGAAAGATTTGAAGTACATTTGATTAAGACCCCGGTTTTGGGTTTGTGCAGTGATGTGGCAGCCCAATTATGCTTGAACACTAGTAAAGTCAGTGATACCTATGAAATAGCTGTGTTAAAAAACCCCTCTAAAATAATATTAAAATACTTAGGAAAAAATCAGGATTTCTTTTCTTTTTGGTGGACATACCTGAAAAGGGAGCGCTACTCTGCTTACATCAAAGAAAAAACAAAGCTATCATAAGAAAGTCATTACTTTACCCTTTACTTCCTCGAATATCAGATAGTTCTCTGAAATTTTATATGGTTGTTCTTGTCATTCCAGCTGAGGAACAAAGTAACAGTGAAAATATGTATGCAAGGAGACAAGTTTCCTCCTATATTAAGAGGTAATCTGCTTAGTAACCCTGCTGTGACTTGCTGCCTCTAGAGATCATGGGGGAATGGCCCTCTTCAAAATGAAAGCAGTTTGGCTCTATGCTGCCTACAACTCTGCTGCAGGCCAGTACACGTGCTTATCCAACACACTCCTTGCAGCTGAAAAAATATAGCTAGTCATGGAAGGTTGCTATTAAAATTAGAAGGATATAGCATGTCCATACTAAAACAATACACACTCTGATGTGGGCTCTTCCAATCTATTGCTTTTTTTTGCACGAAAGTAAGTCAACCAGGTAATCTTGAGGCTGATTAAAAGAGAATACCATGTTCTCCAAGTTCAGTCACATACATGCTTGTGGAACTGAACAGCTGTATTTATTTCCAATCACTGCATCATTTGCTATCTTCAGAACAGATTTAATTTGTATGAACAAAAGAAAAACAAAGGAAATGGAAGCCAGCTTCAAAAGTTTGAGCCTATACATTCCTATGGAAGTGGGACAATGAAATGGGCTGTGACACGTGAAATACAGAGCACCAGCATTCTCTGTGCACCCTATGATGTTACATTCATGCTTAATACTTCCAACCACCCACAAACACATGTTCTGGAGATCAGATTATGAAAATCTCACACAACATGGACCTACATTATAATGTGGAATATGTTACACCATCACATAATGATGGCAAAGTCTTCAAAAGGATATTCCAAGACGCTACACATTTGTGCCCTAAGAAGAAGAGAGCTTACCACAACTCAAGAAGTAGGACACTGAGCTCTCTGAAGAACAGAAAACAGAACCACCAGCAATTGGAAGGAAGAGAAAAAGCCAGAGAGAATGATGGAGAAGAAGAAAATACTAAAAACCTTTATATAAGTTTTGGGGTTTTCTTTTGAAATAAACACGAACAAAATACTTTGCTGCTCAGTCTACTAATAACTTTTGAATTATTTCCAATAATAAAATATTATTATTGTTAACAATAATAATTACTATTAACTAGAAAAAATGGCTGAATTAAAAAGAGCTTTGAAAGGGTGGCTTTTTAATCTGTTGGTTAATAACTTTCAACTTTAGAAATCATTTTCAAGTTTTTAAGCATTAAAATAGATGCAAATGAAGTGATGGCCTTCATGGTGATGTTTAGCTGTCAACTTAACATGGACAACTGGGTAAAGGGATTGACAAACTTTGTGTGAAGGCTTCTGTTTAAAGAGCCACTTGGAAGTGTATGGGTCATTTTCAGATGGCAAAGTTCCATGTGTTTTATAGCTTTTGAAAAACTAGGCTTAGGAATTTGCTTTCTTAGGAAAAAATTGATTTTTAGTGCTTCTGCCAACAGTCAAAAAAGAAAAAGCAATCCCTACAAGAACTATTTGAAGTAAAATTGTATTCAACTAGCCACAGGTTTTCTTGGCATTGTCTGCTGTTTCCAAGGATCTTGATCTTACCCCCACAGAAATGTATGCTTTGCTTCACTGCTGCCTGGGAGAGGTCCAGCTGATAGACAAAGGCAGTGGAAAGGATGAAGACTGCCTTTCACAGGTTATGATAGTCAAGACACATATTGCCATGAAAATGTCTCATAGCAGCCTCAGTCTGCCCTGGTTGTGAGCTTCCAGGACTCCCACTAAAAAAGAGATGGTTTCTAGACAGCTTTCTTCAGGAACAGACATTTTGCAACTGCTCCCACCTCGCTTTTCATGACAGGCAGCTGCAGCGAGCACAGCTCTGACCTCTGCCTGAGAACAATGCACTTCTTTGCAACATAGACCTGGCCAGTGGTCAAACTTCCATCACATTCAACAGAAACAGGTTTATTTAACAGACTGGATGACATGACTTGCCTCACACCAAAACACCCCCAGCAGTGCTTCCTCTCTGGGCCCCAAACTAATCTGCCCATCAAACTGCTCAACAGCTTATCTCAACATGTCTCTGAGCATATTAAATGTCTATCTAAAATAAATTCTAGTACAAATAAACCGTTCTAGCAGAACTGTAGAAATATGCTTTTATTTTAGTTTCATGTCTGGCACAGTGGAAAAAAATAGCAACTCTGCCTTTAGACATTTCATAGCCTTTTTTATTGCTCAGTAAAACAATATAAAAGCTTTTTAATGTCAAATCCTGGATGTTCATCAAGTTTTACATGTTAATGGTTCCTGTATGATTTTTAGTTTCAGTCTCACTTTATTTTAAGGAGATCAAGAATTTGTAATTAAGTGAGCCCTTTGTAAACCAACACCATTTGGGCAGATCAGAATCTCTACAGTTACAAGCAATGTCACTACAATTAAGCTGAAAGACAGAAGCTAGTGGGTATCTTAATTTCCATGTTAAAAACTTTTGTTCCCTTAGCTTTAAGAGGCTCTGTCCACATACTGAAAAAAACCCCATTTTAGGAACATGTAGTCTTTTTCCATGAAGCATTAAACATCTGTGCTAAGACATTATTAGTAACAAATCACGCGCTGTAATCCATAACGTTCTGTGAATATCTGCATCAAGTAATAATGTACTGAGTGTCTAACAAAATGTAGTACAAAATATGTAAGAAAGATATTCTACAATACAGATATAAAAATATATATATATATATATTTCAGTGGTGCATAGATCAGTTGTTTATTAAAGTACCTCCATGATTACACAAAATCCAAAATACTGTGTCAGTACATTCTGAAACATTTGAAGGTCAAACCTACTCCTATCCAATAAAGATGAACTGCAAAGTGCTACAAAATAAATTACAAAAAATTATGTAAAATCCCCAATCAATAACTGTGCATATTTATGCATATAAATATTATGAATCAGAAAGAACTACTTTTTAAAATTAAATATTTCAAAAGTCAACTGCCAAATTCCAGCTTTGCAAGTTTGCTTTTTCCCTGCCAAAAGAAAAGGTTTCAGATTCTCACCTCATTAATTCAAAAATAAATTGTGGACACATAACTGAAATATGCTAACTTCGTCCCAGCAAACTTCAAACTGGAATTTGGGCTACTGGGTCAAGGTCTGCTCATGATCCAATATGCGTTTGATGTAAGTCCACTGACTTTAGTTCAAATGCTGCCACTAGATGATTGTCTATTGATTTAGAATCACCTCTATGACATCAGATATTATTTCAACAGAAGGACAGATTCATGGATAAGCAAGAAGTCCAAGAAGAAAACAATTAAAAGGAAGGTAAAATGAGTCAGTAAGCAGAAGAGAAAGTTAGGATCTCTGGAAAATAACACTATGTCTTATAAGACACAGACTTAGGGAGGAAAAAAGGCAGACATTCCTAATACTCTTTCTCAGGAACAGCAGAGCACTTGATGACATCTAACTTCAAACAGGAACTATGATGGATATCCTTAATTGCTGCCATCCCTCCCCAAATCACCACAGTATGTGCAGGGCGACAAAGACAACACGATTCCTAGGTCATCAGTAGACTTCCAGCTCTGTCCTCTTCTTTAATGTGGGGAGCAGAATACATCTTTGGGACAGATTTTTAGCAACTGCATCTCCTCTTCCCTAACTAGTGGAACGGGAAAGGAAGTATTCCCCTACATAGGACTAGAAGTATGCAAATGTGGATGCATGTCTTGACTAATAAGGATATTTCTGAAACTTGAGCACAGCAGGGATAAAGAACTTGAATGCAATAGACTCAAGAGAACACAAGAATAAAGTTGAAGGATTAAGAGTCTTAGAAGGCAAAAAGCAAGTAAATACACAGAAATAGAATTAAAGAGTGAGTAGTGTAGAAAGAGAGGAATGATGTATGGCTTCAAAAGACTGCAGTAAAAGAAAAGGCAATAGTGTTACAATGGAAGAGTGAAAATGGCTGAAAATAAAAACAGGTAACAATGAAAAGCAAATATATTAGGGACAAAATAATACTGTTTATTTCATTAAACATAGTTGTAAGGAGTTAAATTCAAAACAAACCTCAAAAATTTAACCAGAATACACAGAAACATAAGCATCTACCTCAGTCTTTCACTACTAGTCTTTCACTCTTTGCAGCTAACTCTCAGTTTAAAAAACCCTGAAACTTCATACTTCTTAAAATTCCCTAAATGGAAAAGATCAAAGTAGACCCCTCAGGATTTGATACATAAATCAAATGAAAATTAATTTCTAGTACTATATCTAAATGCAGCCCAGCTCTTGAAATATGCTCATGCCTTCATTTAGCTTTACTTGTTACAGTAGACTCTTCTCTGCCGTATAGTGAAGCACATTCTGAAGCATACTTCATAGTTAAATACGAACAGTTAGGCCTCTAAGTCTACATCTGAAGGACCAGCCACATACCATTGTTCTTCTTGCTCTTGGCTCAGAATCAGCATTCTGGCCTACTACAGATTGTGTGCTTTTTCAAACTTAGGGACTATCTTGAGTAAGCACAACCTAACTGAATGTCTAAGTGATGGCACTGGTTCAATATCCAAACACACCAAACAGTATTGCCACTTTTCTGTATATAACTTAGACTCCCCATCTTCCTGGTAAAGTCAGTGGAACTACATACATAATAAGATTTGCAGGGCCAGCTCTGCAATTCACTGCTTCAGGAGTTAAGGCCGTATTCTGCAAATATACAAGAACTTAACTTTAAGGATGTGAGCATTTCCACAGAAATCAGTGAGCTTGCACACACGCTCAAACTAAGCATTGTAGAAATTTTGCAGAGGCGTTAATTCATTAAAATAAAAGCAGCTTTGCAGTTCACCTTTCATAAATATTATTTATAAAAACAACATCTTTCCAGTTAAGTTCGAACAGAAAAAAAATTGACAGAGGAAACAATATAATTTCATTTCAATGTCATTTTGGAAGACACAGTGAGGACAAGGCAATAGGAAAGAGTCTGGTAGCTTATTTCTGGATTTTCTTGAGTTTTTTAGCTGCCTCAGGGCTTCACCTTTCCCTGCTCTTGGAAAAACAGCTACTGATTTGAATGTACTATAATTCTCCAAACATAACCAATGTTTAAAAGAGAAATCCAAGGGAGGTGGCACTTCACTGGGCAAGAACACTGTCCACTCCCTACAGTGCAGCACACAGATTCCAAGCTCAACAGCCCCTCTCTCATCTTTTTCCTTATTTCATTTACCCATCCAGTGGGATCTTATGAAATAAAACAAAACCTAAAAAAAACAAAATAAAGTGTGAGAAATCATGCTTAAAAAAAGAAAAAAGTCAAAGAAAAATCAATACACAAGACCGAACACAAATGAATACTTGACAATCAAACACATACACATAAAAAGCATTTAAAGCATACATAAATTAGATAAAACTGTGCATGAATTTATGCAAATGATGACATTACCTCTATCTTGTGGCTAAAGATTTTATTTGTTAAATAAAAATGTATAACGTGCACTATTTCTTTGTCTTTAACATATCAACAAACTCAGATTGAGCTGTAATGTAGTAAGTCTAGAATTCTCCAACCAGGGACCGTGCTATGTATGGGTTACAAAAACCTCAGCCAGGTGCTCTGCCTTGTGCCAAGGCAGATGGTGAACAGCCCAATGTGCATAATCAAGTTCTCTGCCTTTAGTTTGATACAGCAATTACTTGCATGGTAACCCACTATGCCACAGACTTATTCTAAGTGCCAGGACCCTCTCTAACTTTTGGTTTGCACCTTAGCTTTGTGCACATCATCCTCTCTGCCTGCTCTGAACAGGCTGCTGCCCTAAGCAGCATTAACTGCCTCTGTAATGGCAGAAAAATGTGGAGTTGGGAGAAATATTAGTCAATTATCTTGAAATTAATTGTATTTAAATATCAAGAGTAACTTAAAAATCAACAACTAAATATGACGACACATTGAAATACATAAAAATCCCCAGGACGTGTTCTGGTCCAAGATGAAGGACAAATCTATCCCCCAAAACATACCTGACTGGCTAAGGCCAAGAATTTTTTTTAAAAGCTACATAGGGTCCTGTGTGGAATTCAGCTGGCTGACTTAATGGCACAAATACTTCCTAGAACAGCATTGCCTTACCTAGTCTGTTGTTATCTGATGAAGTTGAGTTATTATGTACATCACTGTTGACAGCCACCATTACTTGTTCTAATAACATTTGAAAAAAACACATGTGAGAGTTTTACTATTAGTCAGCAAATGTAAACTTCAATAGCAGTTTTTGTCTGGTTTTTGGGCTTTTTAATCTTGTTTTAATAACAAGTGTTTGTGAAGACTGAAAGCTTACTCATATTCCGCAGAAATCTAAACAATTCAGAGCCAAATCTTTATTTGCTTTCAATGAATGGGACTTACACTATCAGCTTCAAGAAAAGTTAAATTTCAATATCAGTAGCAATGACTAATTCATATGCATTGCATTTTCTTGTTTGTTTCTACCCTGGAAGTAGGTAATCACACATACAGATGATGAACTTGCTAGCTTTGTACAATCCCACATTTCAATAAGTGTGCGGCAAAATGCCTTTTCTTCGAAACAGTTATAAAGGTCTCATGTAAGCTGCCAAAAAACCCCAAAGGAAGTTGAAGAAAGCCTCATTTCAGAACAGTAAGCAATTATCTGAAGGATATTTAGAAGTTATAGGTTAGAAAAGGAGTAGTATCATCGGGGTTTTTAGTAGTCTACAATTAAGTCTACTGCATGGGTGCTATTTTTCGCTTGAATTTCCTAAGTCATTCAGACCTCTCCTGGAATTTTGCTTTCTTAAGTATGGGAGATTGCATATGTTCTTGGCAACTTAAGACAAAGGATACATACATGTATTTACATAAAAACACATATTTATACCACACTTTTAACACAAGAGCAAATCATTGCAAGGGAAAGGTTTTTTGACTTTTAGATTATTCCTCACCTGGTCTGCTGCAGTTAGAATGAAATCATATTGCTATGTTTTAAGACACCTCTGAATTTTAATTCGAGAAGTTGCCTACTAGTGAACTAATATTTAATGTACAGTACACAGGTAAAATAGAGGTACAAACCAGATCTCTTACAACTACTGCAAACTTCACATGTTAAGTTATGATGGAGGGCCAGGGGTGTGGGGAAGGTGGTACAACTATTTTAAGGAAGGCAAGCTGATGTGTTCTTGTAAACCACCAGAGATGCTCAGGCAGATGGTTTAATGGTGGACTTGGTAGTGTTAAGTTAATGATTGGACTTGATAATCTTAAAGATATTTTTCAACTAAAGTGATTCTATTATTCTATATTCTTAGTTACATTTGTGTATATTTTAGTAACCCTGGTAACCAACAGTGGCACCTAAAACAACCATTATGGGAGAAACCTCAGACCTATGACTGAGCAGTCTACAGGAGTAAAGAAGTCCACAAGGGGAAGGGGGTCCTGCAATTCCTATTGAAGGCAGAAAAAATAATCACAACAAAAAACATACTTAAAACTAAGTAAGAAAAAGGACTAAAAAAAAAAAAGAAAAAAAGAAAAAAGAAAGGGAAAAGGTAAAAGAAAGAGAAAAGTGAAAAAAAGACGAGAGTCTACTAACTTTAATCATTAAAAAAAAGAAAGAAACCAGGTGCAGTACATAGAAAAGGATATATGAATACAAAATAATTGTGGGGAGTGGGGCGGAGTGGGACAATGGAACAAGGAAACAGGACAAATATAAAGATGCAGAAACTGAACAGAAGTGCTTTAAAAAACAAAACTTCATTTGTATACTGGATCTGACTATTTGGAGGCATTGAGCTAACAAAGGCAAAATATTATGGGCAGTAGATATTTAGAAGATGATTCCTAAATGGGATACCAGCTTCCCATTTGACTTCTCTGAGTTCAAATGGAGTCAGTTAGACAGGTTGAGGAAAAGCTTCATTTTGGGTTGAATTGCTGCTGAGCTGCTAGATTCTGAGTTTAATATTAGTTTTAAAAGTACACTGCTGTTATATAAGCTGCCACTCAGACTTGCAAAGGAAAGTACACTAAAGAATGAAAATAAAAGAACGTCAAAATGAAAGTGGAAGACAGGAAAAAAACTATTCATCTTCCCTGTACAAGGAATGACAGAGTTTCATTCATCCTTTAAAGGAACATTATGTATCTGTCTCTCTGAAATGCAAATTTGTCCAAGGCAGTAAAGAAAATAATAAGTAGTTTAAAATGTGATAACTTTACTTCCAATAGCAGTTCTTCATTCAAAAAGCTTTGAAATCAGCACTGAATTAATTACTAGTCTTTAAACAAACATCATAAAGAATCTGGAGTACACTATTTTGGGACCATCAAATTTAAGCCTAACTGCTTAATAGAAAGAGTAGCTTGAATTACATTATTAATAAGGATCTAGTTGAGCTACCAGTGAGGACTTTTTTAAAATCTTACTTTCTAGAAGTACCACAGTTGACCATCTCATGAGCTTTGCAGACCTGTATCTCAGAAGCTGGATGATCTGTACTGTTTTGAGAGTTTGCTATGATTGGGAGCTGGATAAAATGGCACCAACTAACTGTTCCCAGCTTTTTGATTCATTAGAGAGGAAAGCATGAAAGGAAAAGTACAACAGCAAATCCCCTGCCTTTATGCTACTGTACTGATTTTCAAAGAGGAGCCTTTAAACGTGACCATTGTAAAATGTAAAGAAGCCAATTTCTTTCAATCTTCAACCAGTACACAACAAAAAAACGGAGCAGTCAATGGCATTGTAGCATCATATGTATCATAACATCTAATTCACATATTTGGGAAAATGACTGTTCTTGAGATAGTCGCACATTCATGACTCAATTTCTATCTATCCCAAAAATATCAATCACACTTCTTCTCACTGGTTATGTTCCCTACAAGCCACCACCTAAGTCATTCAGGAAGGAAAATATTACATGATGGTCAATTTGTGAACGATTTAGCAAGATGCTAAATTTTAGTCGCCTAAAATCCTTCTTGCCCCAACAGGACTTGAAATACTATAGTTCAATGAGTTGTAATAAACTGGAGGTCTGAAGTCAGTTTTTCTTAGTCATTAACAACTGACCTGCACTCTGTCTAAATAAATGTTTCCCATAATGATGACCTAACTAAATACAAAACGTTTTACATATACTCACATGCCACTTGCCAATTATGTCATTACATATGAATTGCATAAATTTGAAGACCATGTATGTAAACCAAATCATTCAAGGGAAAGTACAAGCAAAAGAGGCACTGAACAATTGAAACTTTCTATGACATTAAGTCTCATCCCATATTCTCTCTTCATCAAGTGCATAACATTTGTTCTAATATTGCATAAGGTTTGCATAATGTTTATTCAGAATATTGTTTGTGGCATTGATCTAAACAAAGCATTTGAATCAAAAATCAATATACATTTTATTTTTTCTCGTGTGGACTAAATGAGCATACGTGGCAAGTACCTCTTCATTATTTTTACGTGAACTGTGATTCCTATGCAGAAAGTTCAAGCTGATGACTAGAAGGGAGGAAGGCTAAGGTAAGATGCAGCTGCATTATTGAAAAAAGGAGTCTTATAAAATTTGTCAGTTTCTCGTTTCAAGAAGGAAAGAAAATGAAAAGATTTATTCCTAGTTCTATTTGCTTCTTGGATCTGAGCCATTGCTTCAAAGAGCAGTGCTGGCTAATGCTGTGGCAAAATCAGGACAAAACGTCACCTAACTTTTGTTGGAAAGGGAGAAGAGACTCCTGGATAGCTTTTGCCGAATTTTTGTTGCACAAGGAAGAATAATGTCTTAGAGCAATGCCTACACAACAGCAGAAGATAAAATTCTCTGAAGAAATACCTACCATTTCTTAGGATTTTGCAGGTTTTATGCAAAGGTTTTACAGGTTTTATGCACCAGTCTCAATACTGCCTTTTGTTTCAGAGCACAAAAATGTAAACATTCACTACAATTTTTTTTCATCTAAAAATAGTTTTTACCTCATGAAATACTAAGACCATATTTTTAATTCATGTAATTAAGAGCTCTAATGACAAACATAAATATTACTTTTTTAACCTAATGATAAAAGCATGCGTAGAAGACAAAAAAATCGACTTATTGGAGGCCAGGAATTCACAGAAAATTCTGTAGCTGAATTCAATATTAGTCTCTATTTTCTGATTCAATTTTCCTTACTAACCAAATGTACTTAGTAAATGGGAAAACTAGGACCAGAAGAGACTAAATAGTCTCATGACCCATGAAGTTATACATCAAGATAAAGAAATCTGACCCTCTTATATGCTCCAATTACTTATAACAGGAAGGTAGCACACAATCATATTTAACTCAGGACTATTTACAGTAACCCAAAGCTAAAAAGTTTCTTCAAAATATACAGTATCTTATGAAGATTTCTTTTCCACTATAATTGTCTCTTCCTCTAATGTCTAAATTTATGCTCCACAGATAAGGATATATGGCTTGTAATTTTATGGACGCTTCCACCTGTATTAAATTTCCATATAAGCATAATAAAAGTGTAGTCATCAACGTCAGTATTGCAGCCAGTATTCAAACTATTTAATTGTTTGTTTCATTAATCTAGAAGTTTATGAAATGAGAATGGAGGTCAAACAGAATTACACATACTTAGGTATAGAACATCATAAAGCTGTTTTCAATGTAAAAGAAGTTAGAAATAAGACATGATAAAACTGGACCCTTTTACTCAACATTTTAGAGACCAAAAATATTTTGTGTCAACAGTCCTCTACACTGTTAACAAGGATCATTTAATATCTTAATCTGTTTTTCTTTAGTTTGATCTTGACTTTTGATTTTATTTCCCAGTATGAAGCATTGGATATAATCCTAATTTTCCAATCAGGCAGCAGAAAAGAAAACATTTGTGCTCTGCACTCTTGAAGGAGAAAATACTGTATCTTTCTCAATGAGAGTCATTACCCTCATGACTTCCAGTGCAATGTCCAACAGAAGTTTCCTTTTACAGTACTGCTGCTCATGCTGCAGTTGTTTTGCTTTCTATTGATTAGTCAGGCAAGGACATTAAGAACTGAAGCTCAAACTACCATTACTCAGAGACAGCCAGTACATATATTTTACAGAGCTTCTAATTCAGGGACAGTTAAAGGAAAAAAGAGAGAGTGTGAATAAGCAACTGCTCAGACACTGAAACAGAACCTGGCATTAACAACAGCTCCCCACAGAACCACGGAATATGTGCATTAGTAGAAACCCAACTCACAAGAAAGAGTGTAGCAATTACTATTTGCATAAACATTTTAAAAAATGGATATCTGTGGGTTATTTTACAGTTCATTTGCATGAAACACTGTATGCCTGAGAGTTCAATCAATAAATCAAGGGATGCTTTCTCAAAGCTTCCTGCAAGTACTTTAAAAGTCAAAGCTCTTAGGAAAGAAGGCCCTTTACCTTATGACATCCCTAGAATTTGTGCTTAAATGCACTCATTGGTATGCATGTAAAATACAGAAATGCTTCTACACAGCTACAATTTTGACAGGCATCAGTTTACAGCCACTAGGAAGATCAGAGCACTTGAAAGACACAGTGTAATTATGCCTTGCCCCTTTGAAAAAGAGAATAGCTGTCAATTTTGAAGCCATTCTGTCTCTACCCAAATGTTGAAGACAACCCTACCACCCAGTTATCTTGAGTAATTCCAAATATTCTGCATTTGCAATATATGACTTTTTACTAAGAGCTGGAAAGAGAGTTTTTCTATTCAAATTAGGGAAATAGCAGTACTTGTTACAGTGCAATAGGAGGTATGGAACTATATCACATATGTTAATTTATAATGGGATTATTTTGCTTACTGTTCCCTTACAACAATATTAACACCTTTGATCTATTACTGTCCTCACAGCTGTAATTGAGCAATTCTTCATCTTCCTTGCTATGACATTTTACCTTGTGTCTGTGAAATCTGAACAATTCTTAAAAGGTGCATCTCATAATCACTCAGTGCTTCTAGTAAAACAATTATGGGGTTTCTTTACTTTATTAATTTCAACTGCCTTCCTTTACAATCACTACTAATCAAGTACTTCCACACAGCAATTAAAAATTTTTCTTTAAAAAAACCTTATTATTATCTTGATTGTGGTCAATGATCAAGATAATGGACTGACAGCAAACAACCAAGAGCCAAATTCTAACTAGTCCCATTAATATTATGCTACATGAAGATAAACTATGTGATTTCTGTGCATCTCTTCTTCCTCTATCTTCTGCAGGCTTCTAAGTCCAGAACCAGAGTTCACTGCTCCATTTTGTTACAATAATGGCTCAAATATTACACCCCACAAATTCTCTCTTGATTGAAAACTTAAGATGTAGGTACCATAGGTGATCAGGCCCACACAGCATGTGTTTATGAGATGCTGGTTCTGATTGACAAACCTGGTCTACATCTTTGACAAGGCAACGCACTTGATGGATGAGGGAAGGGCTATGGATGTTGTCTGCCTGTACTTTAGTCAAGCCTTTAAAAGCATTTTCCACAGCACTCTCCTGGAGAAACTGGCTGCCCATGGCTTGGATGAGTGCACTGTTCTCAGGGTTAAAAACCATCTGGATAGCTGGGCCCACAGAGTGCTGGTGAATGGAGTTACATTCAGTTGGTGGCCAGTCACCCATGGCTTTCACAAGGGAAAAGGACAAAAGAGTGGAAGAATGCCACTAGTTATCTCTTACCACAAATCCAATGTCACGGAACGGGAAAGAGACAACTTTCAAGTTGCTGTCTGCTGAAGCTTAGCTAAAGTAGTCCTCTGCAGTAACACATGGCCTTTGAGGGTGGTGAAGGATGAGGCACAGTATGTTTCCTCCTGAACCTCGAGGCCTGGTTTTGCATTCCTGAAAAGTCATCTCGAAGTTTTGCATACACTTGTAGGCGGTTTGAAGAATGTGCATTCAGGTCCTGCACCTATTTCAAGGCTCCATAATCTTTTCTTTCTCCCTGGATATTACAGTATATTGGAATCCCACCCCAATACAGAAGATGGAGAATATTTGTAAGGAAAAAATACTGCACAAAAGTGTACTAATTGAAACAATTTGAATCTTCCAAATCCCATCCACTTGGAGCCATTGTGAAAACCACGTGCACTTACTCCAGTCTAGCCTTGTTTGCTTTACTCTGTTCTCAGTTTTACATGGGCACAAAATGGTTCTCCATTCAAAGAAGCACTCTTCACAGGATATACCAAGAAAAGGAGAAAGAAAGTGGTCTTGGGAAAAGGGAAGTTTCCACTCATTTTATTTATGAGTTTTACCTCTTACAGCACTCTTTTGATGCAACACATCACGTGCATTTAATGTGCTAATTCCACCTATATTACTACCACCTGTAGACCCACACACTTTATAGTAAAAGTAAACAATTTTACTAAGTGATACTATGTAATTATAAATTTAGTTAACGTCAAATAAATGAGACGTGAATCTATAATAGATACCATGTGTAATTGCCATAGCTGCCAGAGCAGGCTATTAGCAAATCAGTGAATAAGACTGTTCTCTTATTTGAAACTGTATTCCCACAAGTGCAGCACATGGGTTTACATCCACATCTGGAACACAGGATGCCATATATGTTATATAACTTCGAATTTCTGTCTGAATACTCTTTGTCAGCCAAAGAGTGCTGGCTACCACTGACACACAAGGAATAGAAATTTCCAAGGTGTTTAAACAGAAATAGAAATATCCTTTCCGTTTCTGTGCAAGTGAAACTCTAACTCCTGTCCTGTTACCAGGTCAAGTAAAACCACTCTCCAGCATATTACTGTCATATAACTTTGTAGAGACAGAACCAGGAAAGGAGTATTTCTATTGCTCAATTATCACTGTAGCATTGCCGAGGTGACCCTTCTGAACTTCCCTCTTTCTACACAAAGAATAATCTTGTACATGTATTAAGGTTAACAAAATGTTTGAAATGCATTTGAAATAAACAATATTTCATCTGAAAAAGAAAGAGATTGATGCGTCTCCTTAGGATTGATGCTTTCCCTAAAGGCGCCAAGAAAAGCAGAGTACTCAGTCTTCACAGTCAAACTGACTTTTCAATCAATAAGTAGGCATACCAATACACCTGACTCTTCTTTGGTGAGGCAAACAGAAGGCCTACTTTTTGGGTCCAAAAACTAAATGGGTTCCAGCCTGCAACAACTGCAGGTCAGGAGCACATGGAACCTGGCAATGCTTTGGCCATGATGCTGCTAGTATCAGCCAAGGTGGTTTTCTGCACTTCTGTTACAGCCACTGCAAAAAGACCCAGCAACAGTGCTAACACCTGCCTTTCTTTCTGTCATGAGACAGGGTTCCCATCTCATTCCCATGTCCCCAGCCTCCCACCAAAAAATGAACTCAAAACCTACATGGAGCAAGGCTACTGCAAACTATAGCTTGAGTGACCCCTTCATACCTGACTAATCATGTGAATTCAGACACACAAGATGATGTGGAACAGACATAAAAGAAAATCCAAACAGTAGTTAACATGCCAAAATCTCTCTGGTGTAAATGGTATGTCCAAGACTACTTGCTTCCAGGCCCATGTGCTAAGGTAAAGACTTCAAAGACATAGATGTTCAGGGTACATATTTGCCAGTAAATAAAAATATGCAGGGGTGTATTGTCTTTTCTTTTATTCACAATTATTTAATCTATATTAAAGTAAGTTACTATTTTGACCTAAGACAAACAGCATTCTCCTATAAAATGTTCCAGTCCATTTCAAAAGGAGAGAATGTGTCAAAAATTTGTTCAAGTACTTATAGGGCCATCCTACTTGAGGAATGAGGGAGAAGCATGTTTTAAACTGTGGGTACAATCTATGCCTTTCCCTATGGGCCAGAGAACATAGCCTAGTCCCATTGGCTTTAATGCCATTACATATAACCTCAAAGACTGCTGTGCACTGCCCCAGAACCAAGTCAAATTATATAGTATATGCAAACCACACACTGTGACTACTGTCCACAGAGACCACTTAAGAGATAATGCAGGACTAAGTTATTTCTGATTACATGAAGTTAATTGGAAGAGGTGAGTCAGTTATGAGAGATGCATGCTATTATTGCAACTGAATTTATAATTTTCAAAATGATTCTACCAGTATTTGTTAGTGTAGGACCCAGAAGTCTGGCAGTTGGCCAATGGTAATTATTTAGGCGTGTTGCCATGAATTGCTATTGATGGAATACAAAGCAATTTTTGACATTGTGTCAGAAAAATGCATTAAAGGTACTTGAGAGCTTTTGTGATTTTTCTCTTGCCTGGACTGGAAAATAAGATGTTGATTGAAAAAATGGTGAAAACTTTTAAAAACCCCACCCAAACCACACACAAGCTGAAGTCAAAACACAAGATTTGCAATATCTCCCTGGATACACAGCTAGGTTTGCTTGCACCAATGGATTCGTAACAGTTGCTTCACAATGTATTTGTAATGAGCAAACCAGGACAGCAACTTATGTTTTCACATGCTTATTTACACCATTCCAATTTTTCAAATATTTCAATAGAAAATAAATTGCTTTCAAGTTCTGTTTAAAGCCCTAACATTATTTTCCAGATTCATAAGGGAACATAGTATGCACCATTAATTATTCACAATTTTGACTGCATGTATATTTTTTCGAACAAAAATGTATGTATCCATGTATACACAACTATACATAACAGGATACATGCATCCTGAAAAAAATTACTGAAACATATGTAGTATTTTATAGTGGCATCTGTTCTAAGAATAAGTAATTAATCAGGTCTATTTAATAACATTCTTTACAGGTTAGTCTGAATAGCTTTATTATCTCACCTTCATTGTCGCAGTCTTGCAATGAAAGCCATATTTGATCTACCAGACCAACTCCTTTTACTTCACCATGAACTGGAATGGAATGCATTACCATTAATGCAATTAATGCCAAGAGTTTGGTTTGCAATTGCCAATGCTACTAGTTTTTATGTTTATATTTCTACATCAATTGCTTTATTTTTCCCTCTACACTGCAGAAGAGAAAACATCCATTGTGATACTTTTAGATTGTTCTCATTTCACATTTACCACCCATAACCATCTATAACATGAGAAAGACTGTCATTATTGGTATTTTTTTGGACCAGATTCTACCAGACATAAATTGCACATGTGTTTTAGAGCTATAGAAGCACGCATCACTTAAAAATATTTAATAAAAATTGCAAGATCATGCTTTATGATAAGCAGTAAGGAGATATTATTGAGTCACTGGCTAAATTCTTCTTGGTGTATATCCTTTGGCCTGCAAAGACAAACTTGTAGTACTAATAGTCTGCACAAAAGTCAGAGTCAAGGGTTGGTCATACTGCATGAAGCATTTTTTTTTTTACTTGGTGCTTATGGTTTTGTCCAGACTTTTGCTTTTGATGGGTATCTATAGAGGCAAACCCCCTACTACCTAACATTGAAACAGCTTGTTCAGCACCTGGCACTACTTTCACACCCAGAACAGAGAGTAACCTATAACCAACTTGTGTTGCCTAAAGCAAGTGCCCAGCTGTTGTGCCAGAGAACCTGCTGCTCCCTTGCTGAAGGCAGGAGGTACCCAAGCAGCTAAACAGCAGGCATCCAAATCTCCCTCTGTTCTACTCCAAGGTACCTCAGCATGTGGCTGAGATCACACAAATGTGGACAGAAGAATTTTTTGCAAATTCAGCGCTGAATATTCTTTGCAACATGAAAAAAGATTAACTTCACATGCAAAGGCAGCAGATCTGTAGCCAGCAGATCTGGACATAGGTTATAAATTCAATGTAGGGACAAACATCTAAAAAAAAAATATATATATGTAAGCAAATCCCAGCCAAATGGCAAGGCTCAATTTAAATAATCTATTTAAATTATACCACTTGAAAATTTGTGTAACTGCACATTTATATATATATGTACATATAAACTCCCTCCAACATATTTCATATGAGTCACTGAAGAGCTTTTTCCTTGGAAATTGCATTAACATTAAAAAAACCAGCAATAGAAACAGATTTTCTATTACTAGCATTTTATGAACACCATAAAATCAATAGCATATATAAAGAATTCATTTAGGCCATATTAAATATTATGTCAGTGGAATAAGCAAAGTGAACAGTGGAAATTCTTTGATTGATTCAGGATTATGATCAACAGCAAATTTGGATCCATCATGTTCAACAAGTGTGATTAAATTCATAATATTCTATAATAAAGCTGAGCTCCAGAAGCTTGCTCCTGGAATTATCATAATAACTCTGAACTCTGTAATGACTTTTTACCTTTATCTTGTCTAGATTTTCCTAAAAGGCAGGAAAAGGAAGAGGTGATGGCCTGAATGTTATTTATTATTTTTTAGCCAACACAAAAATTATACTAGACCAAACTTTTTAGCTCCTGCAAATACATTCAGCTCATTCTACGCTAGTTAACAGATCTTAAACATCACTTTAAAGTCACAGAATTTAATTTTCAAAAAGCAGACACTGCAAAGCTGTATGATGTCTTTGTGAAAACTGAAGCATTTAAGAAAAGATTCACAGTCTTTCTTGCTTCTAGACAAAGCATCAAAACTCTATTTTGGCAGCTTATTCAGAAAGAAAATGCTTGGCTGAGAGAATACTCTAACAGAATTCTAAACAAAAGATATTAAAGTATTTTTCTGTATTTTTGACTGTTTATGATATTTCTCAAGACAGAAAAGATATTTTATAGGGACAAATATTTCCACTGCCATTAAAGGAGCATTATTTCTTTTACTGCAACTAAAATACTGGATCTGGTACTCCCCTTAGGATTTACAATATAACTTCGGGAAGTGAGGTCAGTTAATGAGCATGTAACACGTTTACTTAGCCTACACTGAACTTAGTTCTAAATAAGGGAAAAGAAATTTATCAAAAATCTAGAAAAAAAGGCAGACAAAAACCATATTAATATTTTTTAAAATATATATTTCACTTGCAGCTTTGGAAAATGAACTACCAAAACACATGAAGATGTATCATTGCCCATGCAATGGAAATAACCTTTCCCTTGCAAAGACAGAAAATTTTCGCAAACTCAACTCTATTTTACAAGTCTTGCAAAATCAAATAATTGATATATAACATTGCTTAACAGCTTTCCTGTCCATAATGCAACCACAGTATTACTGGAGATAGGACGGCGGGAAAAAAGCCCCTTTCATGCCTGACATGACGCTGTTCACAAAAGCAGCACCCTTGTAGCTGGATAAGAGCAGAGCCCTCTCCAGTAATAATGTGACTTTCTGTCCAAGTCTAACTATGCTAATAGTTATTGACAACAATCTCGAATGAAATAGTAATTAAATCTTCCAAAACACTCCTATGACTGGACAAGGGTTGTGAGAAGGACAGACACCAAGCAGCAGTTCTGACCTTGAAAGAAAACTATTGATTGGATTTTGCCTTGCGAAAGGAAGGAGGGAAAACTGAAACCAACCATTCTGAATCATTAATGAGCTCCCACAGCATGGTCCTAACTCCAGTTTTTTACATATCTATGTGCATTTTTCTTCTGGCTTCCACAAAACTAGCTCATATGCAATCTATACATGAAAAGAAACTATAAATTCATTCAAGACAACATGAAGACAACCTGTAGACTGCCACTCAAAATTTGTGTATGTCAGACTGTGTAACTCCTAACAACATTAATGTCACATATACTTTTAAATACACATACATATATATATGTTTTTTTGTGATTGTGTGTTTACTCATGTTATGTTAATTATGGTAAATGAGTAAAAGATGCCATTAATTGCCTGGGCTACTACTATGTTTCTGTTTGTACCACTGAGGCACAATGTGGCTTTCCAGTCTTTTGATAATTCCTAGGACTGAAAGAACTTTGAGCATATTTTCTATGAGGAATTTGGCCCTAAAAAAGAAGATGTTTATGTTACTGATTTTTAAAGAAAAGCTCTTTATAGAATGAAACAAAATAAAATTATATGAAAAGTTATAATTTGTGCGGCAGGAAAAATTCAAATAACTGCTGTTTTGTATTGATTACCACTAAACTGATAGAGAGAAGTAAACAGGGAGGAAAAAGCCTACCATTAGATAAAACATAGGAAGATGTGTGATTATTTTCTCCTTATTTATCTTAAATTTTACTCATCCTCCTTACTGAGTCTTCCCTCCTCAACATATTCCTTAGCTTTTCTTCTATGGCCTCCTTTCCTACAGATTGTCTCCAACAGCTTTTCTGCAGTAGGTCCAGCCATGGTGCTATTCATTGTAACACAAAGCACCCTCCTTTGCTCTTGGCTCATCTAGCAGTCCTAAAGAAAATCATCCCTATTAATGTACTTCTGAACAGAAGTCATAACTAAAGTTTCTAAAACTACTTTTCTGATACCTTTATTAAACAAATCAACCATGTTAAAAAACGGGAAACTATGAAGCCAAGACTTTTTTTTAGTGAGATCAAACCAAGTGAACTTGAAGAAAAACATCCAACAGCTGAAAAAGCACTGACTGTAGGAATTTCCTCTTAATTGGAGGAAACAGCCCAACAAAATCCAGCAAGGTGGGAATGCTAAATGATTTTTTTGTTTACCATCCATTACAAAAGGAATAAATGTGATGACTCCTGTCCTCACTGTCACACAGCAGTGTATTAGCAGAAGTATACAGGCTGTGTCAGCACAAAGGAGTGCACAGCGTGGTTTAAGACAGTGAGTTCATGTGTGAGAGAAACTGGTTACTTTCAAAACATTCATGTGATTAGTTTCCCTTTAATTGCCTATTTAATTGCCAATACTTTCACTGTCTAGAGATTAGAAATGCCATCTTTACCAAGGATAATATGGTAACATTGACAAAGGTAGGAATTGCTACTACTGGAAATAGATTCAGTTGCCTTCTACACTAATAGGATATAAACCTCACTACAGTAACACTGCAGTTTTTTTACTTAATAATTACAGA
The DNA here is from genome assembly GCA_024362935.1 of Setophaga petechia. Taxonomy (NCBI): domain Eukaryota; kingdom Metazoa; phylum Chordata; class Aves; order Passeriformes; family Parulidae; genus Setophaga; species Setophaga petechia. The sequence continues at coordinate 24,397,051 of JANCRA010000004.1, read as the reverse complement.
AATAATGTCATGAGAAAATATGCCAAACATTATCTAACACCAAGTATATAGAGGATTAAAAATTCTATACTGGAATAATTGCATTCAGAAGGAGATTATCCCTCTAGCCCTGAACTCTGAAATACAACACTTTTGCTCACACCATGGAAATGCGCATTTTTGTATGCTAGCAAAAAAAGTCCAAAAAAGATTAAAAGAGCAGAGGTAAGAAACAGTGAGCTATACAATGATACAGACACTCATTAAGTAAGAGGGAAAGAGATGAGTACAACATGCGAAGGACAAGGCACAAACCTGCTCTATAGCTAAGTCAGAAATAAATGCACCTTCAATGCCAGCACAAAACACCTGTATGACCACACAGTAAGTTCAGCAAGAGCTTCACAACAGGAATTACGTGGTGCTACATAGAAAGAGAAGAACCATTCACAATGTTTCTGTTCAGCTTACATTTGTGCACTAGCTCTGTCTGTTCCATAAGACTCAAGCAATGAATGATGAGGTGTTACAATGCCATGAACTGGCAATACCTAAATGCCATATCCAAGGGTCTATAACACCTATGAATTAATTCTTTCTGATAAAACCAGAAAAAGAATATTCTAAATTAAAAGACTATTATTAAATATCTTGTTCCCATTACATTTAAAATTAAAAACCTTCCCATTTTGGTCACATGTCTGTGTTCAGCCCCATGGCCATTTTTATACAAAAATCAAGGAGGAATAAAAGGCAGTGGAACATATCTCTGTAAAAAAAGTTTGCAATCTGGGCTATAACTCCTACAGCCACCTAACTACAGGTCAGAGAGGACCTGTAATGGTTTGCAAATAATGATCTCCATACAGTCCTATGTATAAAGTAATTTACAGACCAAGGACAAAATTTTCCCCTTCTATGCATATTACAAATCTGGTATCTGTGGAGTCTATCACAGTGCTGATTCTGCGCTGACAGGTGGCTCCTATTTCCATCAGTGGTGCTTGTGGTGCTGAAAAAGCAATAAGACAGACTAGGGCAAAGAGATTTGTCTCACTGTTTGTTGAACCCTAGAGCACCCTACACCATGCCAGAACAAGCCATTCTTCTAATTTTACACAGCTGATCCACAGTTCTAATCAGCTGCTTCTGGATGAACAATGATGCACATGGTGGGTGGGAGAAGCCTCATTTTTTTTGCATTCATTATTTTAATTGTACATATTATACACACTGAAATTCACTGTATTCATTGAAATAGAGAAAAGTCTGGCTGCTGATTACATTTGTTACTGTATTCTTGGATATGTTCACATCCAATCTTGTGGCTGAATGCCACTGTACAGAGATTTGCTATCTCAGCTTCCTACCTTTTTAGTAGGAATCCCATAGTAGCTGTGGCAAAAGAAGCACATTTCTTGCCCCTGCATCTTTAGTGACATTGATCTGGCCTTGGTGCATCCCAAGTTCAAGTTTCAATATTTTAATTTTTCCTTCCTTTTTTGTTTAGTTTTCTTAAAAAAGGTGCATTGGAATTCAAGACTATGCAGATTCAATGAGGGACACCATGTAAAACAGGTGACTGCAGGACACTGTTAATAACTAAGCAGTAGGACCTCACTTACAACATAAACACAGGTGTCTTCCTCTGGTCCCATGATATTATTTTGAAACACAGATAGCTTCTGGTATCAAATTCCACACTAACAAACCAGCCTCACGACTATACAGTTACACGAGTTACAGTTGCAAGAGCCTCATTTCGGCAGCCTTTAGAGACAAGAATAAAGCTAGCTTCCCAAGCTTTCACTCTGCTTTACTGAGCTCAGAGCAGCTCCTGGGCCCAGTCATGGTGCCTGGAAAAAGTCTGTAAGTGTTTGCAAAATACTTCTAAAATATGCATTTCCAATGCCATCTGCACTTAGAAAAAGCTCTTACATTGTTGTCCTGCAATAAATTATCAGGCCTCTCTCTGATGTCATCAGAGATGATATTCTCCACAGCTCTCAATCCTCTCCCCTCAGGGTTTTCTATTGCTTTCATTTCTTTCTTCACTAACTTTCTCACTGATTTTTTTTTTCTTTTTGTCTTCTCTTCATGACATCATGGACCATTACAAAGCCTGGTTGGGACTTTCCCCAGATAGACAAGAAATTACACTATGCCTGTTTTTGTCATGCTTCCAACAGAACTGAAGTGAATCCCACCTTCCTCATCACAACCAAGTACGGCATCTTCAATCCCAGAAACTCCTACATAGCTCTGGGCTCCAGTCTTAGTCCATTCACACTCTTCTTCTTGTATTCAGAATATAATCAATCCTTCCAGTACAAAATTGGGAAAGGGTGTGATTTTTACCTTCTTTGGCTTGTTTTCTCTTACTTACACCACACCCTTTTCTTCTTTCCTCATCACAACTTCAGAAATTCCTTACCTGCACACCTTTTCTAGTCTGCTTCTTTGGACTTGAAGTCCTCCTCTTCTGTACTTCCTTGTCTCTATTTTCACTTCTCTCTCACTTTCTTCATCACTTCTCAGGTCATGTATAAGATCAAGCTTGGGCTTTTTTGGTTTTTATTCTGGAAAAAAGTAATCCCATCTATTTCTGAAGCTTTTAACTGTGTTTTTCGTTGTGCTCAATGACTGATTTGCAGGAGGTTCACCTCCTGTTGCTAGTTGGTTTGCTATTCTTGGACTATAATTCTTCTGACTAGAATCACCTTTGTGTGTACCCAAAACCTTACTCAGCCCATGACAGTTGACCCATGACTCTTTTGACCCATGACAGTTATTTCCTGCTACTTTAACATATCATTCTGCTTCTGTGCCTAGAGTTTTGCATGATTTACAGTTCAGATTTATTTGTTCAATCAAAACTGCCACACACTACACTTGTTTACAATTACTGAATTCCTTACAGTCTTTCTCAGAAGGGAGAAAATGTAATTTTCTTCATGAAGTAGTAGTCAAGATGACACTAATATGTGGAATCTCCAACCACAGGTACTGCCGTGTAAGACAGAGGAAGCTCTACACAAAGAACTAGAAAACATTATAGTGCAGAAAAAAAAAACTGAATCTGTTTGCGCAGCTTGCAATAATCATACAAAATCAAGTGAAGTTAATTTTCCATATTTTTACATCCTAGATCAATCATCTTTTAGACCTTTTCTGCATTATTAGCAGAAATATTTCACCTTTTAGTGAAATTAAACAAGATAAATGTGCCAGAACAGCCATCATATTCCAAAAAATTTGCATCATAAGCAGTGAAGCCATGTATTATTTTAAAAATTGATGTATTTGGTTTTTAAGACTAAACTATGACCATAGTGGACAAATTAAAATCATTAAATTCTGCTAAATGAAGCAGTAAATTATTTTGAGTTACATTTAGGAAAATATTTATCTACCTGTAGCTAACTGGCTATATGCCAAAATAAGAATGCACTAGCATATATGACCACAAATATGAATGTACATGGGCCCTTCAGGCTGTGTAAAAAGGATTCATCAGTTCAGTCTACGACCTGTATTGTGTCTACTACTAGGCTCAGGCAGTCTTCTTACTGGCACCAGCAAAATACCTTTTGCTACACCTTTTGTGCTTTATACACACACACACCAGACAATGGAATCAGCTGCATCTGAAGTGCAGTTAAGGGCACCCTCTGATATTTCAGTTCCTTAAACTCCCTCTTCCATAAGATTTTTGTAGCTAAGACAGAGAAGAATTGCTTGTCCAGAGCAGGCTCAGAAGAGACCTTACTAGATGGGGTTCTTCACTGCTACCTTTTTTTAACTCCTGCCATGTTTGGAAGCAGTAATACCACAAACCACTCATATTTCATTCCCTATCTAAAAAGATACTTAAGAATCACTCAAAGATGTCCATTCATCCAGAGTCCAGTGTTACAGCGCCAAGGTTAATTGAGGAGCTAAAGGTCAAGATTAAGTTCCACCTGTTCTCTGGGAGGATTTAGTTTCCAATGTTACTTTCCCAGATGCACATGGAAGCTGACACAGCCAACCACAGGACCTCTGCCTGCAGCTCTTCTCTTCCCAAAGAAATGCTGACCACCATCAACCTAAATGAGCCTCATTCCCATCTACACTCATTTACTGGCAGAGCAGTTAAAGGCACCATAGTGTAAAAAACCATTCTGGCTCACTGACCTTTTTTTGTAATTTATGAAGGATGATACAACCACATCAACATATTCAGATACCAATGATGCATTCTATGCAGCCTAGTTCCTCATCCCCTTCAAAAATACCCCCACTTAGCAAGGCTACTCCTTCAGTTTAAAACATCAAGATATCTCTTTGAGTAGGTAACAGACACTGAATTCTGATGCTGCCACTGTAGCTGAGGATTTGTTTTTTTTTATAATTTTCCTCTTCACATTGAAGCAAACAAATTTGTGACCAAGTTGTTGAACTGTGAGAACACATCTCAATTAAAGCATTTTCATAATATTGCTCACAATCCTGATTGCATTTTTAGGATTGGAATGGAGGAGAAAAGTTATCAGTAGTCACCCACAATGGAATGTAGTTGGAAAAAGACAGGGTACCTAACTAGCTAACTCTGAAGTACCTAATTAAAATTTAAGTAATCTTGAAACTAGGGGAGCTGAAAGAGGCACTAGAAAACCCTCAGCAGCTCCATGCCTTGTTCTTAAAAAGCAAGTAATGAATGACCAGAACTAATCTGGTGTGCACAGAGTGTGGGAGCTCAATGGCAAGGATTACTGCTCCAAGGCCAGCTGGTGTACATAACGATGCACATGAACATCCTTTTTACCAGTGGTGGTCAGTGAGAACAGTGCCTAGCTTTACACTTCATCCAGTCAAAGAACCTGCTGGTAGAAGCATAGGTTTTACTAAGTAAAAACATTGCCCTGACTGCTGGGAGCAAATTGAAGTTTATGAAAATTACCATGGCCTCAAAACCTAATCACTTAAGTGCTAGGTGACTGTGATTAATAATGAATGCCTACTGCAGTATGAACAGTTTTCAGAGAACATGGATGGGGGTAATAGCCAATTGCATAAAGACTGCAAACACATGGAATCCCTCTTCCTTTAGCACCAGGAGGGTACACACTGTCAGCTCAGAGCTGCCACAGGCTACATCAGCAGGCTGGCAGAAAAAGACAGTCTCATTCTTCTCCCAGGATTATCAACTTCTCACTATTCGAATTTGACACCCTTGGGCCTGATCTGTACAATGGTACGACAGACATTTCCAGTCCCTGCAGGAACATGCAGACTCTGACCTGAGGAACTGTTTGAATATACCAAAAGGAAAAGCAAATTACTCAAATTTCTCCATGTCCTTATGACACAGTGGTTCAACAGTCTGAAAGCAAAAACATACCTCAGCTTCTAAGTTGGTTTGCTATCATGCTGCTCTTGCACTTGCCACAGAATCTGTAGAGTAGGCCACGTCCAAGACTCAGGTATGGCCTGCTTTGCCAAGGAGTGAAAGCAAGAATATTTCCTCTGATTCCTCTGCCTTCATGATAGATTATCTGCTGAACTGCACTGTAAGTCAACCGTAAGTCATTCAAAACTATTCTATTGCTTTTCTAAAAATGTACTTATTTTATACTTTCCTTTACCAAAACAACATGGTCCTTAATAAACAGAAAGGAAAGTTTTCCTCTCTCACCAGCCTTCCTCTGTGCAGCACAGAACACAGGAACAGCCATGTTGGCCCAACCAAATGAAACATTGTCCTGGGTTGTAAGATATGTGTGTATGGTATTTGCCATCAGTCAGAGGTGGGGCAGTTCCCTTCTGTTAATTGGACAGCTTTCTTTATCTCTTCCACAACCAATCCTCCCTCTGGGGAGATATCTTCTGTTAATGGCCCATTGAGTCTCACTGCATGACTAATAAAAATTACATCTGATGAGATGCTGATTACATCTGATGAGATGCTCTGCCCAGGGGGAGGAGCCAAGCATTCCTACCTGGAATAATCTGAGACTTGGAACAACAGAGACAGGCTTTTTCCACTGGATTCCCAAAGGAGCAGCTATCTTCTCCACTGGATTCCCAGAGGAAGACAAAGCCCATCTACACCACCACTGGACCTTCAGAGGAAGACTACACCCTTCTACAGGCTCACTGCTTCAACAGAACCACAGTCATTGCAGGAGGACTGCAGCTACCATGGAATTGGATTGCTACCAACACCCTGACCAACAGGGTGTCAGGTTGTATTCTGACCTTGTCAGTGGTTTATTTTCTGTTTTTCTTGTACTGTTGCATTCATATTTTTTAAAATTCTCCTAGTAAAGAACTGCTATTCCTTTCCCCATATCTTTGCCTGAGAGCCCCTTAATTTCAAAATTATAATTCAGAGGGAGGGGGTTTACATTTTTTTATTTCAAGGAAGGCTCCTGCCTTCCTTAACAGATACCTGTCTTTTCAAACCAAGACAAACATCTATTGCCCTGCCAAAAGCGAGCCAAAAACATCTGCCTGAGGGATTGTGTTAGCACAGAACAAGTGCATACCAGAACACCTTTGCCACACCACATCACAAAGATTGCATGTGCCAGAGGTGATACCTTTGTGCTTAATAGCTGTATCGCTGAAACTCACAGCTGCTGGGCAGGAACAGGCCCTGTGCCATCCACCTGACTCACAACCTGCACTCGTAAGTCACCTGGGCTTTACTAAGCCACTGGCAGGTTGCATGATTTCTTGCAATGGCAGCAGAATAGTCTGCATTAATGTTTGCCTGGAGCAGGCTGGGAGAGGCTACTGCAAAAGCAGATGTAATGCATAAGCTCCAGGAACCATGAAAAGCTGCTACAACACCTGGCTAGCTGGCAAGCCAGCATTCAAAAGCACAGAAAGAGGAATTCAGCAGGGGAAGCTCTCTACTATTCTCCAAAATGACTGACAGCAGTGAGAGCTTACAGGCCTCCAAGACAGCCATGGGCAGAAATGTTTTGCTTGTGGTAGGCACAACAACACAACTTGACCTTCTAATTCAAAGGTTTTAATTTCACCTTCAAACTACTAGAGAGACATTCAACAAACGCACAACTACATCACAGCCAGCTGAAGACATGGAAAAAACATGGGCAGCTCATAGTGCACATCCCCATGTGCCACAGGAGAAGAGATAACAGGGCAGCTTCGGAAGCTGTGTGACAAAACACTGCAATGGCTCTCTCCAATAAAAGCAAGGGATGTCAACAGATTCCTGTTCAGATTCTTGTGCAAAAAGTAATGTTATTACAAGTTACATTTCTGTTGCTGCCTGTTGCTACAAGTCACAGATGTAACCTTCTGAAAGGCACAAACTATCTTGGAAGACCTTCAGTACCAAAAATTTCAGCTGTGGCCACCATGCCTGAGAACTCCCTTGTGAAGTAAAGAGTTCTAGTAACTCAATTTACTGCTTTTTAAGGAATGTTTTTCTCCCAGTTTGAATCACATCTACTGACCACAACTAAAGTTAAAATTTCTCCTACTTTAAAGGCCGTACATGGCATGTCTCCATGTTGGGGCTGGCCCTGTCAAATGTGGAGGCAAATCTGTGATCACACTGCTCACAAGGGTTACAAATGGACATGTTCCAGCTGCAGATGCTTTCACATATGCTCTGCAGAAGAGTTGTGGCAGTAGAGAAATTGTGCCACAACTGTAGGCTGTCCTCTTCTTATTTATGAAAATGATGCCTTTAAAATCCAAAATGTCTGGGAGGGAAAAGGCCTGAGTTCTCAGACACGCCAGCTCTGTAGTACCACAACATCAATGCTCAGAGCAGGCAAGAGGCAAATGGGCTAATAGAGGGAGGAGGACTAGTCATGACAGGCTGGCCAAAGTGCCAAGAAGAAGTGAAGCTTCATGACAAAGAAAATCATAGAACAGTTTGGGCTGAAAGGCACCTTAAATATCACCTGTTCTCAACCTGTTTGCTATGGGCAACCTTCCACTGTCCCACATTGCTCAAAGCCCCATCCAACCTGGCCTTAAACACTTCCAGAGATGAAGCATGCACAACTTCTCTGGGCAACCTGTTCCATTGCCTCACCACCCTCAAAGTAAAAGTTTCTTCCTAATATCTAAACTAAACTTACACTCTTTCAGTTAGTTCACATATTTTGTCATCTGTCAGGAAAAGGTGAAGGACATTTATAAATACTGCTTGTATGTTTGCATTACTCTACCTTGTGCTCCAGGGTTTTCAGTGCAGGGTTTTCATGCCAGGCAGTTGAAGGAACAGTGCATTAGCCTTTGAAACCATGAATAAAACTGATGTAGCCTAAATAATAGTTACTAGATAGTTTGCCTATTTTACTTCAATACAAAGGATCCTGTTACATTGCTCCCTCTCTGACCTCTTTTTTAAGAAGCTTCAAAAATCAAACAGAGCAAATTAGAAAGATTCTTGATCCTGCCCTATTTTTTTTTTTAATTTCAGATAGATCTAATTTTCCTAAATCTGGTTTCTCATTTCCACACTAGAAGTGCCATCAAGTCTTCCTGGTTTCTGCTATTGGCAAAGCAAAGAGCACTAAATGGGACAAAACATGGCAAAGTACAAAACAGAAAGTATTACAGACTCTTCTTTAAAAAGGCAATTCTGATTTTTGTGCAGAATACCAAAGAGGTGTCAGGACAAAATGTACTTTGAGGGCAGCACAAAAAGTTCTTCCATTAGGACGAATAATTATTCCTATGTCACTCATGATCCATATATGGAGGAAAAAAGTCATTTTATATAACACACTATTCTGATCCTTACACTGGATTATCACCCAACCTGAGGACTGAATGTAAACCTAGCATTTAAAGTACAAAAATGTGAAAGGCTGGAACACTGGCCACTGTAAGGTAGAGAGGCACACTCATATTGCACCAGTGAGGAAGCACTGGGAGGTACATTATCTCCAGAAAAAGAAGCAATTGAGAAGAGCTGTGAGTCACTTGAAAAAGATGTGTTTGGCCACCCACAAAGAGAATACTTCGGGGGTTTCACTGGCTGCAATGAATTAATACCTAATATGCAATGCTGATCCCAGGTCATAGACATTCTGGAAGATGCTGAACATGCATCAGGGTGTGTGTGTGAAAATGAGATACAAACAGGACCTATTCATTCAAGATATAAAATGTTACTGAACTTTTTCCCAGAACTGAAGTAAAACTTAAAGTGTTTCTTTTACTAGATATTCAAGTAGCTTGGCTACCTTTTGTCTTGATTTTTCTTAATTCTTCTGAATTTTTGTAGTTCTTCATTTCTTCCTAAGATGTAACAGCACTGCTGTAGTAATGGCTTTATAGCATTTCCTGTTTTTCTGAAAGAAGAAACACCATAAACATCACCAGCTCAGCCTGCTTTGTGCTGAGTGTAAGACTAGACACTTGCAGAATGCCTGTCAGCCTCAGCTGTTCTGTGGAAAGTCAGTTCAACCTGGCCCAGCCTTCAGGAGAAGCCTCTGCTGCCAGTCACTTCCACATTAGCCTTTTTCCTGGAGATCATACAGTGGGCTTCATTTCTACCAAGAATACCTTCTATTTATCTACTATTCATGTTCCAAACTAGAGTGTTCGAGAACTACTTGGTTTTTAGCATTAAGTTTTCTAGTATTGCATCTTGATATTTCTACAAAGGGAGATCAAAACCAAGCACATATGAACTTTATAGTAGATGATGCTTAAACTATTGGAGAAGTGAGACAACTCAAAAATGATGAAAGAAAGAAAGAGAGAAAGAGAGAAAGAGAGAAAGAGAGAAAGAAAGAAAGGAAGAAAGGAAGAAAGGAAGAAAGGAAGAAAGGAAGAGAGAAAGAGAGAAAGAAAGAGAGAAAGAGAGAAAGAGAGAAAGAAAGAGAGAAAGAAAGAGAGAAAGAAAGAGAGAAAGCAAGAAAGAGAGAAAGAGAGAAAGAAAGAAAGAAAGAAAGAAAGAAAGAAAGAAAGAAAGAAAGAAAGAAAGAAAGAAAGAAAGAGAGAAAGAGAGAAAGAGAGAAAGAGAGAAAGAGAAAGAGAGAAAGAGAGAAAGAGAGAAAGAAAAAGAAAGAAAGAAAGAAAGAAAGAAAGAAAGAAAGAAAGAAAGAAAGAAAGAAAGAAAGAAAGAAAGAAAAAGAAAAGAAAGAGAAAAATATAGACCAGCTTTGCTGTTCTTTAGTAATTTTCCCTCTTTCTGATTCACTGATTTTTATTTCATCTGATGAAACTCTAATTCTTCAGTCTGATCACAGGTAAACTTACCATTATCATGATCTACTTTCTCTCCACCTTCCATTCCTCTCATCCTCATTTCCTCCTATATACCAACTCATTTCTTTCTAAAATTCTCCATACGTAAACCACAATTTGCCCTCACAAAGTAACTAATTCCCAAAATAGCATGACCTGCATTGGGCAAAAAGTTCATATACAAGCAGGTGAAAATTCACCCTTTGTACATAAAAAAAAAACAGAGGAGAAACTGTAAAATAAAGACCTGTGAAGCAAATGTGGTTGTAGACTGAACATGGAGTTGGAACTCTGCAGATTAAACTTCTAGGACTGTCTTATTCTTTCACTACCTTGAACTAGGAGCTCTGCTGTTTCTATGTGGCTCAGTCCATATCAAGGTAGAGCCTTAGAAAGCATCATTTACAGCTCTTCTCAATTCTACTGTACCCATGTTTTCCCTTCAATCTTTTTGCATTTGATCTCTAAGCTGTCCTCTACTCAGCATCTCCCCAGTTCTCCACTTCACGTCATGCACACCACACACACACATATTCCTTCATCCCATCACCTGCGTGTATACTCTTTTAGGGGGAACGAGATACAACCGGTACTTGTTTACAATTGTTTTCCTCATTTTTCACTTGCAACGACCACGAGGCCTCAGATAATTTTTCTTTGTTCATAATATCAGTGTTAATAATACCACCATAGTAGTCTGAATCATGTAAAGTTCTAAGCAAGCCAGTAACTCCTTTTCTCACTCAATCATTACAACTGAGTTTACATTTTGCAGTCAAAGAGTATAATGCACCACTGCATTATTAAAAATTCCCCAGTTCAGATCTGAACTTCATAAATCTTGTCCTAAATATGAGGCGTCCTCTACTTGCTTGTTCCTATTACAGAAAGGGTTACATTCTTCTATGGTATCTTGCACTTTAGGATTGGACTCAGAAAACGTAATAGCAGACCAAAACAGACACCTGAGACCTAGAAGTCAAATTTTATATGAATAAGAACAATGGAACTCTAAAAATGTCTAACAGTATGCTCTGATAGGGTGACACAGACCCAAACCAATGCAATAAATAGTGGTCTTTTTTTTTTTTTACTGAAACACAAGAGAATGGTAACTTAAATATTTTGAGATCTTTGTAAAATCCTTTACATGAAATCATGTTTATGGATCAGTTAATACAAACTCTTATTCTTTGACACAATTACAGCAATTTTCTCCTTCAAAGTAAGGTACTTAGAAGCATTAACAACTTTATCTTCCAATGTTCATGTAATAAGGCAATATATCAGCCCCCATTAACAAGTGATGCACCTAAGACAGACAATTTACATGATTAGTCCACAGCTACAAGTACTGGAATGTCAGTGTCAAACAATAAAAAAAGCTCCTTGTGTGTGATTCAGATGAGCAGTATCATCACCCTTACATTGTCTACTCACTAAAAATACTGTAGATTTGAGCACATTCATTTTTCTCTACATCTGATCTTACAGTGCTGACTCACACGAATTTATCCCTCTTTTAGATTCTGCTCATTGACTAAGTAATGGAATGTTCTAAAGATATTGAAGAATTGACACCCACAGAATTGGCTTTTGGGTAGGTACAACACAGCACAAAATCACTTCTATAGGTAAAAGTGGAAACTCAAAAAGTTCAGTATTTCAGTGACTTGATGAAAGTCAAGCAGAAGATGTGTTCCCAACTACAAACTTGATCTTTTTAATGATTTTTCTGAAAAGGCAAAATTGTAGCCATTACTATTACAAGCTTAGTGCATACCAATTTGAATATTAGGTCATACCTGTCAAACTGCAGATCCTTGTTGAATATGCAAAGCCTTTCTTTTGCAATTGTTTTAGAATTAAAAGTCAAAGTATTCCTATTTTAACTGAATTTCACTATTCTCTACTCTATAAGCAACAATCCAATTGCTTAAGCAAGACATGTGATGCATGAGTTAATAATAAGCATAAAAACTCTCCCTTTTCCCAGATCAATACTTCAAACTACTCAGAGATAACTAAACACTCCAAAATCCTAATTCTTCAATCACTACTGTGAATGAAACAGAGGAAGATTTTTAAGTTCCTTGCAATCAGCTCCTCTCCAACAACAAGATGAAGTTGTAGAAAATTAAAGCAGAAAGACCAATGACCATTTGCTATATGCTTACAGACAAGTAAGACATTAAAGATCTTTCCTGACAGCCCTTAAGTCACACATTCCAACACAGCCAAAGGAATATGAAAAATTTTTAGACAGAATGGTAAGGCATTCTACTTTCACCTGGATTGTATTAAGTCATGTAAATATGTTTGTTTGGGTAAATGAGAGTTAAAGTCAGTAATTACGTTATGTCATTGCGTCAAAAGGACGATTCTGCTTTGTAAGGAGACTCTTACCATGCTTTTGTACAGTGTTTCTTACTCAAACTTAAATATGGTAAAATAACTGAGAAAGATGATGCAACTGAAATTAATTCTAAGCTGCCTTTCCCTGTACAGTCTTTTGGACCAAAGCTCAAAAAGTTACAAGAAGTTAGGAGCAAATAAAATATAGAGAACTGTGATGCACTGAGAAGAAGTATTCCAGAGCTATCAGTGTGCTTCTATTGAATAACCAAAGCTTTTATTTAAAAGGTTTTCAAGGATGCTCATGGCCGAACACATATATTACACAAATCATTTGAGAGAAAGAGCTATCAAGAAGCAGGAGAAAATACCCTGTTTGGATTTTAAAAGGCAAAATCCATGGATGTGCCCCTAACTTTTAATCAGCTTGATGAAAGAGAACAGCACTCTCATTGACAGTCCAAATTTTAAACTTACACTCAAAAAAGTTGACAAGCAGCTAGCCAGAACTTTAAGGAGAGGTAGTATTTTGGGGTGTTTGTCCTAAAAGAGACACGGTTTTCTCCCCCAGATCAACCACACAATCTCATTACCTAATCACAGAAAGGTAAACTTCTGTACCCTGATCAGCACAGACTTGCAAGGCTTTGAACGGGGGGGAAGAATTCATAGTCAGGACATATGTATAGACACAGGAGATAGTTCAGAGAGTGCTTGAGGAACGAGAAGTACCTTTCAAAGCATGTCATGCAAGCCCACAGACACAAGAAGATAGCTGGTATTGTCAGAATACAGTGTGAATTTCAGACTCTTTTTTCCCTTGTCTTTGCACTCAGCTCAAGGCATTGACAGAAACTTCACATGAACACATAAAAAAAATCCCTCTCACCCTACATGGAACAAGTACACACATGTTTCCCTCTACTTCTGTCAGTTTCTATCTGTTAACTTAAAAGACAGAAAACACTGGTTTGGGTAAGAGTGGCTTCTCTTTCCTTTCTGACTTTGGTAAAACCTAGACAAACTCTATTTATCTCTATCAGTAAAGCTGCCGTGATAATACTCTTTTCCATGACTATCCACCTCCAAATTCCCAGGAAGGAGGGAGTACCAGAGATTGTCTTGTCACTGGAATAGGAACAATTGATATAATCAAAAATGTTTTCATCCTTTTAACTGAATAATGCTATTTTGAAGCTTATCCACTCATTTATCTTCCACCAGTTTTCTTCATACTTCCCTTCATGCTTAATAGTATGATTGACATCTGAAAACTGTGTATTGGGTTGGTTATGCTGTCAACCATTTGGTTACTTCCATCATTATTCAACATGCAAAGTAGAATAAAACAGGATTAGAATTATTCTTCCACAAATCCTCTCAGGGAGTTCACAAATGCTCCTTTGTCCTCTCTACTCCGATTCCCTTCTTAGTTTTCAGTTTCATAAGCTGGTTAGATGGAGTCAGAAATAAACACAAAACGGTAAGAGCTGTCTTGGCAGCCTCCAGTGAATTCCCACCATAAGCATTTTCACATCCCACAGCAAGCAAGCAAGAAAGCAAGCCAAGGTGTTTCGTAAGAGCAACCCACAAGTCTTAACAAATGCATTTAGGAAATTAAATGAAGCTTTCACCATTTATGCTACAGCATCTTGCAAGGGTCTAAAAACCTCACCTCCAGATCCAATCAACAAAAAGCAGCTTTTTATACAAAGCTGTTGTCACTAGATCCTGTATAAGAAGGTGTTTAAAATATACACAAGCAGTGAAATAGAGAATTATATTTCACCAATTATTCTGATGAATTTTGCTATGGAAGTCTGAAGTCTAGCACAACATGAGAGCTTTTTGTGCTAACTCTATTTTAAGACTCCTCTAGCACAGACCACAGATCTGTTCTGTACTAATACTGTTCCCAAAGTCGATCATTAGAAACTGCTATCTCCTCTAGCTGTGAAAGACAGAATAAAAAGAATTAAGGCAAGAATTAAAACAACTGGTTCATACAGGGCAATCCAACTTCAATCAGAATACAGAACATCTTAAGCAAAATGCTTCCGAGTGCTTTGTTTGTCCTCCTCACTTCTAAAAACTCTATTACTACAGTTTGGAAAGGTAACTGAGTAAAATGAACATACCCCAGGTTATTCTCTTACCTTAGATATACCAAATTAATAGAGAAAAGTAAGAAAATAGGGATAATTGATTGCTATACAGCTCCTCAACAGACTTTGATGACATATTGATCAGTCCTGCCAAAGAACTGGAAGCACCCAGAGGACCTGGTGCTCTCTAACATGTAGACTGGAAGCTGCTCTGCTCCATACAGTACTGTAAAGAAGACCTCAAGGTGAGCTCTGTGGCAGCCTCAGCACATGCAGTGCTTTCAGGTGTGGGCAGCTCTGACACAGCCACAGCTCAGACATGCCTGCCTGATCCACGTCTCTCTCTGGGGACTCGGTAGTGTCAGTCCCACACTCCACTCGTGCCCAAGCTCTGCAAGTACAGAAGAACTCAGCAAAGACACAAGTCTAAGAAGTAGGCAGATGATGCCCATGTAAAAGATGGGATAAACTGACATTTAAAAGTAGGAGGCATAAAACAATGTCTACAGAAGCTGCAGATGTCTGCTCTGAACCCAAATGAGATGAAAATGTCATCCCTTACATAAAGATATTTCCTACAGGACATGCAGTTATGTTAGCCTATATATATATTTTTTTTGATTTTCAATGGAAGATTTTTCCAAATACATGGTTACATGAAAAATAGCATTAGTGACAGTTTGACTGCTGCAATTACAGAATAGTTACTTTGTTTTTCCCAAATTGCTTGCTGAAGAAGGGTGTGTAGACACTTAATGACAGGATATCTGAGCGACCATGTTGTGTTCTCAGAATGTAACAGAAAAAAGAAGCATAGCTTTTTGTGTATTTCTACCTGATGTAACTCAGGAAGTTACTTCTTATGAATACAAAAATCATCATTAATTTTTAAGAGGATTTTAAAATCTCGTTTTATAAATATCTCCCATGGAAAAGCAGATATTTAGCTCCTTCCCATTTCCCTACTGAGACTGTTTATTAAACTAGCAGTATAGCACACTCTTTGCACATGAAGTTTGGATTAATTTTGCTGTGACTGAATTAAAACACAAATGCCTCTGAATTCTCAGGTAGCTGACTTACCCTTTTATTCACAAATTACAAGATACACATTTAAATGTATTGGTCAATAATGATGGAAAAAAAATCTTCTCATCACACTTAGCTTGTTTTCCTCATATTTCCTTGGTTCAAATACACCAAGTTATTTATTTTCTTATTTCAGTTCTCAACATACACTTACACTTCAGGCTTTTCAGAGCAGGCAATATTTTCTTATTAGCCTGTGCATTATGTATCTATTTATATCTAATCTCAAGTCTTAAGATATTGTTTTAATACAAACTCAGTAATACAGGTAATGATGAAGGGGGAGAGTGTTTCTGGGACTTTGGACTATGGATAGATCCAGATGGTGAATCTGAGGTGTGAATGCATGCATTGGAGAAGTTTGAGGTCCACTTAAGGGACAGATGACAGTCACTCATTTCTCATGAAAGACTCAAGAGTTATTTGCAACTCACAGTGACATTTCAACATTAAAAATAAAATAAGCAATATGTATGAGGCCTTTTTGTAATTTCATATAGTTCATTTCCATGAAATTATATTCTTATTAAAATATGACCCACACGGATAATTTTGCAACAAAGAACTACTCAGGCCAAACTTACTGATTAGGCAAGAACACTATTTTTGTGAGAAGAGCTGTATCTGAGGACACCAAAAAACAAGTAACTTCCTGGTAGGTAATTTAAACACTACAACACAAAACAGAACTTTGTGCATTCTCCCTAAGGGAAGGGTTTATTTCCTGGTTTCTTTAATAATGTTGGTTGAAATATTTAATGCATATTTTGAAAAACCTAACAAATATTCAGCTTTAGAGAGCTAACCTCAAACAATTCTCACTGGTTCTCTCAATCAGCTTCCACCTACTTCAGCTCTCCAAATGCAATTCAGAAAGCCTCAAACAAAAAATTTAGGCTGAACTGTTCAGTCACAGACTAGCCTTCTGCCAAAACTCTGCTGCTCAATCCTGCTGACTTCATGTTGCGATTCAGGATATTTCACAATTACTTTTCTTTTCTAATGCTACCCCAAACAGCAGAGACATATTGGAAGCAGGTGAGAGACAAGATTACCATCCTAGCAGTTGATCTGCACCGACTACGTTTCTGTTCTGCTCAAATCACATTTGCTCCAGGATATCTACTCTAAACAGAATACAGGAATACAAAATATAGAGTAGATATCTCTGAAAGAAGCACTTACCAAGAGCATGTAAGCATTACCAAAATATACATCCAAGTGGTACTGTGTCATAAGCACAGTTTAGAAGAAGGACATGGGATTAACAGGAGTCTACCAAAAGATTACTTACCATGTTCTCCAAAGACCCTTATCTATATACCTTAAGAAAGAAATGCTCATCTCCTTTAGCACACAGCAAAGTATCTTTTAGGTCTCTCAGCAAGACATCAAGTTGATTTTTAATTTTTTTTTATTCTCTTTTTCTTTTTAAATACAAATTCACCCACATCATCAGACACAGACTGATGATACTAGTAAAAGAATATAGTAATGGAGTTGTTGCAGGTTACACATACCTCATTGTGTTACACATACCTCCATCTGGCTGTAAAATAAATAAATGAATAAATGAAGGGCTGAGATTTCCCCCTTCCACAGGGACATGGGTACTTGCAACTCTCTCCAGATGCTGCTCCCCAAGAAGCACATGAAAATGCATCTCTCAGAAAGCACCACTATGACAGGATCCACTGCAAATGCACCTTCTGCTCTTGTCATTGCTTCCCCATCACCTTAATGGAACAGCATAGTACTGTTTAAACTACCTCTTACATACAGCATAGATTCTCATCAATCAAACTTGAGTTTAAACTTGAGAATAAATTTCATTTCTTATCTTCTTCCTACCTACACTGACTTGAGAAATATTTTACTCCAGGAATTGCCTCAGGGGATTTTGCTGCAGCAGGCAAAGAAATGGTATTTATCCTAAGAAGAAAACAAAAGTAGAAGTGTTTGATCCAAAATTCTACACTGTCTGCATCTACCTCTTTCTTTACTTACCTGATGAATAATCAAAATATTAAATGTGGTGGCATTTAATGAAGCTATTTTGACTGTTCCTGGTTCAGCAGACTACAGTCTCAGCTCATACAACCCACAACAATTCTGAAAGGTGTAAAACCAACCCTGCTTACCTTTCATACCAAACTTAGAATGTCTTCCAAACTTCAGAATAATGAGGGTTATTACTAAGCCCGTGCACACCAGTGCTGCAATTCCCACCACAACGTACACCTAAAAAAAGAGAGGACACAGACCTGTTTTGTTTTGTGTCTTCAAAGACATCCAGCATACATTCATATTAATCCAGTTATGAAAAGAGATTAATTTCAACTGGGAAACATTTGCACTGAGATCAAGAGTATAGAAAACAGACACTTGTTGAGGTTTCTTCTATTCTGCAGAGAACACAGATCCAAACACTTACGAGAACTTTTTTAACATCCTGCACATTCAAGGCAGGTGGGAGGGAGCGTACATCATCCTTTTCCCTTCCAGCAGAGTGGCAGTTACAAGAAAACAAATAAGAGCAGCACATAGGAAAAAAGAACTTATTGTGGGGATGTTTGAATACTTGTATAAATTTCCTGGAGTGGCAGTGAAGGCTCCATCACTGGAAGAACCGTACCAGAGAGGACACAACCATAAAGAACTATATTTGCCCTGCTTTATTAAGGGGAGCTTGGACCAGAGCTTGGGAAGTTTCCACAGGTCCCACCTTTACCACCTTGGCCATTCAATGACTCTGCTATCAGATGAGACAAAACTGTCTTGGATCCTCCCAATCTTTAGCACATTGCCCCAACCACAGTCTGCTCTCTAGCTCCTGAATGCACACTCTTCTCTGCTTGCTGTTTTACAGAGTCACTGATGAAGGGAGGCTGCAATGTCAACCAGGCTGGTAACCCACTATCAGTTTCCAACATTTCAGTTCATGACAGCAGCAAATTAGGAAGCCTATCAGTACAGCCACTTGTACTAAAATCTGTCACAAGCCATTTAATCAAAAACTTACATGAAATCATGTCTTAAAACAACACATTTTGAAAATTCATTGCAGCATATCATCTTTCTAACATGGAGGTGACTCCAGGATGTAAATTCAACCAGCAATCTCCAAAAAATCTTGGAGGTCTTTGTTCTGTAAATGAAGATTTGCTCTCCTTGACTAAAAATTAGATGCAAATTCTTGGGCTAAAAAAATGAAAGTTTCATTTTTCAGAAAAGCAAGGCACAAAACAGCAGTTTTACTTGAACTGAAAAGTGATTCAGTCATTTAAAAAAATTGGGGGAAGGACAAGAGTGGGGAGCACTGATTTTATTTTTCATCCTTTTTTCCCTGAGTTTTGATCACAACACAGTAATAGCTATAGTTTTCTTATAGGCCAGAGTCTTATTATAGCGTCTGCAATTTTGTAAGTTGTATAGCCTAAAAGTCCACAAATATCACAGACCAGGAAATAATGCATATACTTACAGTGATGCTGTCTTCATTCTCTTTGTTGGAAACATCCGTTGAAGTGATTTGATTACTGTTATTTGTGGCATCTCCAATATCATTAGGTGTGGTTTCATACTCTTAAGAAAGGAAAAAGTGTTGCTTTTATAACTTCATAACTTTGATGGGGAAATGGTTTTTCTATATTATTTCTGCTCTGTAAGATGGTAAGGCCACTATCAGCTTTAGGAATTTAAGCTCTTCAGACAAAACTCATAATTGCTAAAGAAGCTGAAATGTTTTGGAAGGAATCACTCTGGCATGTAATTGAACAAATGTGCTGAGGCTGACAAACATTACAAAAAAAAAAAACAATCTACATCATAATGTGTATCCCTACTGGAAACACTAGAGTTAAATGAGATCTTCATCCATAGAGCTATTTTTATATGCTTCTGACTTCCCATTAAAAATGAAAGACTGCCCTCTACACTGAACTTCACCAGCCTTGTATTAAGTCAAATATAGGACAGTCTTAGAAAATAGCTGGAGTACTTTTGTTTTGGTGAAAAGAACTTGGCAGATGGGTTTCAAGCTATCTTACTAATATAAAATGTGAAATAGCTGTTTTCATTTGTTTGATAAATAATTTTAAAAAAAATTATATGCACAGAGGTTACAGTTTAACATTGCTATCATACTGTTAAACCTTTAAAACTTAAAGTGCCTGACATGATATGAAGAAATTTGATTGATTTATCAAAATAATTGCACTGACATGGCTGCAGGGACAAAATCAGAACTATTCCATGCAAAGACTGATCATGGTTTAATTATTTATAAGAACTTCAAAATAAAACACAGATATTCAAAATAAAACACAGAGCCTATGATCTCCTGAAAAAAAATATTCAAATGAGAAAAAAAAAGTAAAATGTTATATATATGAAGTTAAGATAAACATGCATTAAAATAAAATTTTAAAATGCATTTATTTAATTATTACATCTGGGAACACACATAACATTTTAATTTCATGACTGTAATGTATGCAGATGAAAGAAACAAAGGGCAATAACTGCATCTATTATAAAATACACCTCCAGCATTGTAATTTAAATTTGCAATTAAATAGGTGTTTCTTTACATGTTTTGATTAAAATCAGTGCCATAAGCCTGCAGATGAAATCTTAAATGTGAATTTGGAAAAGCTCCTGCGAACTACAGTGGCACGAGCATTTCTGAGCATAGAGTTCCAGCTGAGCAAGAAGAGGGAGGGCTTGCACCTAAGCACTATTCTCCTTTAGCTCCCAAGGCCAATTTGGAGAGCTCAGCTGGCAGTGTTAGCAAGAACTTGCACTGGGCTTTTGATCTTCAGGCATGCAAGGACACATTTGCTTTCTGCAAAGCACTTGCAGGCTGCCGATTTTTTTTTTTGGTACAGGAAGCTGTCAGCTACCTCTGGCACCAGTGCTACAGTCAGCACAGTCAGGATGTCTAAACAACTCACATAGTCTATTTTGGCTCTAAACTATGCATGCCAAAGGACAGGACTCTTTCAAGACAAAATACGTATTAAATACACAAAGATTTCAAGAGAAAAAAAATTAATTCCCTGATCTTTTACCTCTTGAATTCTCCAACTTTGCTCTGCATCTCTGTGAGTGTAGCTTACCATGCAGCAAGGTTAGAGCACCAGCAACAGGAGAATGAACAGCATTCCTTGCTCATCCAGGTAGCACAATAGCTGCCTGAATGGCTCACCTGCACAAGCAGCTTGGACTTTCAGACAAGGCTCTGTGCTGACCATCTGTCACTGTGAGTACATCTAATTCATTATCTGCAGGCAAAGCCTGCTTTATAACAAGTACTTCAGTCTAAAAACTTTGGGCTTCCTTCACAACTAGCTTGGAAAATTTTCACAAAGATGGTTTTGGCCAACCATCTATTTATTATTGTTTTATAAGACTAACATATAAAACAAATATTTTGAGCCTTTGCTACTCTGACTTTGTAAAACAAACTTGGGAGAAGGAATTTTTTGCTCCCAATTTCACTTGTAAATAACAGCTGATGTTATTTGTAGTTCTGTTTATGCTCAAACCTGCTGCAAACTACTGGAAATCATACCCTAACGAGAACCATAGGTCTGGTCTGTGAATCCTCTGGGTGCCTTCTATATTTAAATGGGCAAGAGCTAAGGTAGGCTACATTGGTATACTGCTGGTATGCTGACATTGCTTGCTGTCTAACTGTGAATCTTTTGCATTTGAGGTATTGCCAGATCTTCAAAGCCTCTTTAAATGGGTGAATCCGGCAAGGAAAACACACGTGACAGCTACCCAGCACAAGCCAGACGATTTGAGTTGAACAAATTCTTGTTCATTTCACTATGAAATTCTGACATAGACACTGAGCACTCCTACAGACAGGATAACGCCTTTTGACTCATGCTGCATAAGTCTCATATTGCTCTAGGGCCAGGTTCTCTGGTGCTCTGTACCTCATGCAGCCACCAGTGACTAGTAACAGCTGTGGTGATTTGCAGCTGACACTGGCCAGTACTTTACAGCCATCTCACAAACAAGGTGTATGGCAGCTGGCATAGACACAACAGCATAGTCACATCAGCACCAAGGGGTCACTCTGCACAGTCATTCTGGGGTTTGGCAGATATGGGGCAGGTTGTCTCCCTTATGGTCACAACCACATTAGAAGAGGCATGATGGCATGAAAATAAGAACTCAGAGCCAAAGGAGCTGGCTTTGCACTCAATGTCCTGCTCAGATCCATGTGAGTCAGTTTGTTTCTCTCAGTTAATTTCCAGATGGTGTCAGGGTAGCATTCTTGCTTTGTCTATTCCAAGAGGTGCCACAGAGGTGAGCTAGAGGCACAAGTGACTGCTCCATGCTTGCAGCAAGCATTGCCCCATGCAGGCAGGACTCTCCTCAGCAAACTCAAAGTCATGCAGCCTGATGTCACCTCATCAGATCTTCTGATTTCTGATGTGTGTTCAAAATACCTAACAAAAACATTTGGAAATCGCCTCGCACACAAGGATGGCAGTTTCAAACAGCAGAAAGAACAGCCAGAAATAAAGAGGAAGGCCACCTTCACCAGGACTAGGTCTTGCAGGCTGTGATCTGCTAGCAAAACTCAATGCACACACACCTCAGCAGAAACCCAGCCAAGTCAGTCAAAGCACAGGATGTACATGGCTAAAGCCATACACAGACATCAGGACCTTGATAAAAAGCTCAGAATCAAAATCTTCATGCATACAGCTTATATAATACAACACATGAAGAAACTGTGCAAACCATCACCACTTTCCCATCCCCAACCCGCCCTTCTCCTTCTCCTCAAAAGAAAAAGATTTTGGAAAGAGAGGTGGGGGGAAGCTATCCTTTGGAGTTTCTAAGCATTTGAAGTCAAATTGATGCTTCAATTGCACATTTGCTAAAGTTTAATGATGTGGAATGGAATCAAAGCAATAACATTTAGATCAGCTTTAGGTAACCTGAGTCATGGGCTATTTCATCCAAATAAAAAGTACTCCAAACAGGATTCAGCTTCAAGCTGTTTGTGTAAGATGAACTTTTCTACTCACCAGAAGTATACCAGAAATATTTTTGAAAACCAGACAGTTGCTTTTCATTCTGTAGCTTCTATTTCAGTGCACACTGGCTTTCACTTGGTGCATTTTGCCTAACTAAAAAACTAATGTGAACATTGTGTCATCAAAATCTCCTGGCACACACTCAGCTACCACTGAATTGATGGTCTGCTTATGCAAGAGAGATTAAGGGAAGGTACAAATGAGCGGACAGAGCAAAATAAATTGCCTACAGGAAAACTTACTTGCGCCAACTTCATTTCTAAGTGGGATTTAGGGGTACATTTTTGGAGGCAAAACAAGTATGGAATCATCCCTGAAAAAATAAATTAAGTTGTATAAAGAGAAATCACAAGCTCTCTTTCTTTCCTCCAAGAAATGCCTCCAAAATGTTCACAAAATCTCATGTCTGTGAACTACATCACACAGCTGTCATCCTACAGGATCAACCCATTTGTAGCAGTGGATTTATGCTTCTCCTAATATGAATCAAAAGCAGCATAGTAAGTAAAACATCATATTGTCATCACATATGCTAAATATAAGGCTGGAGAACCAAAACCACAAAGTACCTTTTACAGCTGTATCATTCTATGTGACATTTCAATTTAATGAGCCTAACATTTGAACTTCTAATGTTTCAGTTCCTTAATTTCTATTATTAAAGTAAAAGAAAATCAAATATATACCATAAACGTCTGGATCCAAAATTGGGCCATTACCTGTACATGGAAAAGAGAAAAAAAAAAAAAAGAAAGAAAAGCTTTGTAAATAAATTGCAAATTCTGGAAGAATAACAATTTCTTTATGAGTAGTTTTAGGAGTTGACTTTATTTGCCATAGAGATCATAAGTATCTACATAAATGCAAATCATCATCAATAACTGCAGTCTGGTAATTACATTTACAACCATCTTAGAGTTATTACAAAGGTTAATATTTTGCTTCATGTCATGTGTGCACACAGCACTAATTCTGGCAGGGGCAGGTGTTATTTCACAACTGTGTAAAATACTACTTCTACTTTCCACTATCAATACATACATATATATATATGAAATGAGTGCAACAATAACTATTCCTGCTGAAAAATCAAAGGTAAAACTTTCCCGGAATTCAAGCGGAAGCAGATTTCACAGAGTTTTAACAAGCACTGATTTGTACCTGATTTAAAAAATTATGCTATTGTATCACTGTGTTAGCAAACCATTTTAAACTGTGGGCTGGCAAGATAAAGGCTACTAGAAATGGCTTAAGCAGCACCATTTGATTCACTCTGTAAAAGGATGCTTCCAAGAAGCCAGATGCACAGCTGATACACAGACAGAACTCTTACTGAAGGAGTCAGATGTCTTAGAAACCAGACTTTACACTAGCTAATGGATACCTGTCTAATCTACACTTCTCTAAGTTTTACTGGTTCCTCTTTGAAGTTTTTTCTAATTATTGACTGCATGTGTGTAAGGTTTAGCACATAGGTGAATAAAATGCACAGAACAGCCAAAGAAATCAGTGAATTGTCATTAAAGTTTTGCAAGACGCCTGTGTTGTGTTTGAACATACCCATTCATTCTGATCTACAATGTACCTCTAGCATAGTTTATGTAGTAGGCTTATAGTTATCTCTTCCATATTTTCCTCTCTACTTTTGCAGGCTTGGAAATAAAATTAAAAAATAATTAAAATCTCTAAGGTTTAATGCAACTTCAATAAACACAATTCTGTTTATACTACTATATAGTAAATCCATAGCAGTAGCATTGCACAGGCATAATGCCACAGTGAAGTAAATGCATAACACCATTGTTAACAGCACAAGAACCT
Organism: Setophaga petechia; assembly: GCA_024362935.1. Taxonomy (NCBI): domain Eukaryota; kingdom Metazoa; phylum Chordata; class Aves; order Passeriformes; family Parulidae; genus Setophaga; species Setophaga petechia. The sequence goes on along the minus strand of JANCRA010000004.1, from coordinate 24,372,408 downwards.
GCTGAAAATACCAGTTGCAACCTATTTGTAGAATGGAAACAGAAAATTAGGCCTATTTTTAAGTGCACTTGAAGATATCCCAGTATCTAGGGATATATGTCAATAGATCCCATGAGACCTGTCATGTCAATTGGCAGAAACAAATTACCAGTGAAGAAAGTCTGACTATCTATCCTCAAGTAATCTGACCAGAGATTTTTGTCCACAAAAGTTCATGGATTCAGTTTTCCAGTTTAGAACAGTGTAGCAGCAGAAAAACAGTATTTCTAACTCACCTTCTGTAATCTGAAGTGGAACAAAAACCCCTAGCAACCAAAAAACTCCTAATCCTTTATTTATGAGTTAAACGTCAACATTTTTGTTTCTATTCACTGGAATTAAGTTTACTAATAACTAAGAAGGTTAGTTAACTCCTTAACTCCCTTAACTCCTCCCAGACATATAAAATATGAAGTCATCAATTCCATTCGAATATCTTTTATCTAATTAACACTTCAAATAAAGCTACAAAAATCAAGATGGTGGACAAACCCCAAATTTCTGTTTAGTATTACTTTTTCTATTTAGCACATAGAAACATAATCATCAGCTGAAGTTATTTTAACATTAAACTTCACCACAGTCCTTTTGCATATTTACACACAATTATTTTCAAGGCCAAGAACAGAATGACACCTTTGTTTTGGCACCCATTAGAAGAGGTTGTTGAGTAAATGAGCTATCAAAAGCCTTGTCCTATTCACTCATCTTTACAAACTACATCAACTACACTTGGATTGTTTGCTTCTTTCTTTATAAATTTGGCATTTCCAAAATAAAGCAGCAGCAAGAGACTCAATCCAAAAACATACTTCTACAAAAACCATTTTATGCTGCACAAACAATATGCTACTTCTAAGGCATATTTAGCATATTCTTTTGCTTTGACCAGATATATGTGACTTGGACTCATTCAGCTGAATTTTAATGTAGAGAGTTAGTAGATAAATAAACTTAATTAAAAATACCTATTATTGGTAAAAATGTCTCCCACATTCACTAGCCATTTTGGATCAAGTTCTATGAGAACAGCCTCCAGAATAAACCATGACCATTTTGTGCTTACTGTTCACAGCAGTTAGTCTCAAATAGTAAAGTCACTCTCAGCAAGAATTGGAAACCAAGAACTTTTGCAGACTAAATATAGTTAAAAACTCAGCTAGTAAAACATGAAATTAATTCTTCCACATCTTCACACTTAAAACAAATTCTTAATTTGCAACAAATTAACAAATTCTTAAATTTAGCACAACCAAAATCCAACTATGGTACATGGTTTCCTCTCTTTCATGCCTGCAACTTCAGACCAGTGAAAATAGTCCTTCAAGAAGCATGCTGAAAGTTAGGATCATCTTAGCACAAATTACATCATCATCATGTTTGATCCAACTCTGTAAGTGGACTATTACACTATTGATGTAGAACATGCTTCAGACATACACATTTACTTTGGGTAGGCAAGTGGATTATAGGTGAGGGAATTTTTAAATTTTCTCTTTTTTTTTTTTTTCTATCTTCAGAGAATTTGTTCAAGTGATGCAATAACCAGAAAATCAGTTTAAAGCTCAGTGAGTATACCCCACCCCATGAAACATCAGGACTGGTATTTAATTCAGTCATGAAGACATGAAAATGAACAAAATGCCAGGGTGTGGGCCTTAATCTTTATGCTTCAGTGTACAATATGTGGGCCAAAAGAAGAAACTGCACAGTAATGACAGCACTGAAAAAGCCTTTTAAGGATTTGAAAAAGCCTGACAGTGCTTTAAATAGAAATAGTATAGAACGAAAATTGTAATATGATGCATTTGCTTTTATGCGAGCTTCAGTGCAGGAGACAAAAATGTTGTGATGTTTTCTGAAGCTCAGTTCCATGATTCTTGCAGGAGAAAGCTAAAAACAGTATTGAGGAGGATAAGTAGCTAAGCCATTTCCCCTGTTGTTAATTTTTAAGACTGGTTTGGTGCCATCCACTATGCATGAACTAATTTCTGATGCAGTTACATCCTGTCTATACATAGTCCCATTTCCTCCATACTCTTCTTGTGAAGTTTACTCCACCACAGATCTTGGGAAATTCTTAAATAATACAGCACAGTTTATATTGGTAGACTTACATTCTATATGAATATAAAAGGGATGGAACAAATAAATCATATTTTCTTTCTAAATTAGAGGATAGCTACAGTTCTATTTACTGTGGACAGACACATAAAGAAAAAACAGGATAGGAAAGGGATTTGGATAAAAGACCAAAAAAAATTATAAAATCACCTAATGTATTACATGAAGCTGATGCTCTGTTAGAAAATGAAGCTGGGTTTATATTAAATAATCAGGCTGTAAGAGAACTTCCACTGTACACAGAACATCCATGAGGTGAACTGTTTTTTTGAATAATGAAAATGCAGTATTAGGGGACACCAGTAGCTGAAACCATGGCATGTTTCTGTAATGAGTCACTTTAAGAAAGAACTTAAGAGAAAACAGAGGAGAGAAGCAGTGAGCACAGTGGGAGTAAATAAAGCCTGGTTTTACCAGCTCTTCGTCTTCTCCTAAGGATGGGAAAGCAAAAGACCTACCATCTCTCTCCCCCTTTCAGCAAACTGAGCTAAAAGGGTAAAAATGAAATACTGACCATATTTTTGTGGTCTGTGGCCTGAGATGTAGGAAGAGGATTTAAATATTCACAATTTTTTCATTTTCCATCAGAAAACATTACAGAGCACTGCTGTTTTATAAAAGAATAAAGGAAACTATTTATATCACATGGTCAAAAAGCCAAAGATACATACAGTCTCATATTTGAGGTATGACTGTGCAATTATCTGCACAAGATGACACTTCTATTTCTACTCCAAATGTGCAAGGTCCACTCAGAGTTTTCTTCCACATGCTCCAATAGGCTTGCATGTACAGTGACTGTTATTACAGCCACTTCATAAATGGCTTTGAAGATGTGGGAAAAGATCAAACCACAGTGAAAATCAATCACTTACAGTAGTCCCTGCAATTCAGTGAGCTAATCCACCTTGAGCCTGCCCACATAGTACTTAGAAATGGCGAGGAGGAATCTTTAGAGCAACTGAAGCTGCACCTTGAATGCTGATACTTCTAGCAATGTAGGTGCCTGGCTGCCACCTGGACAAAGGGCAATTGGACACCAAAAATGGCTGTTAAGATCTGAGACCTTATCCATTCTCCTTCTTGGTTACTTGTTTTTTCTCCAGTTCCCTCTGGTCCCAAAATAACATATTATTATGAACTCACATATCTGCACTATCAATTTTCCAGCAAGGCACTAGATGCCACACAAGCATCCTCCACATCCTTCAGCGCACTACCTAGTTCCATTCATATGCAGTACAGCAAGTTAAAGAGGGACTGAATTGGAGCACAGTGCTTTTCAGGGTAAGAACAGAGACTTGGGAAAACTTCAGAAACAGCAACTTTCCATTAGCCTTGGCTGGCAGGGAGGATGGTTACTCAAAGAGAAGATTTACAGAGCACTGGCATGACTGTCCTTCAGAAGCAATAAACAAGAATAAAATGCTCAAGAAAAGCATTATTTTACAAGTAATATTGAAGACATTCATTCAGAGAAAAAAAAGTTCTATAAAAACCTTCCTCCCAAATAATTAAACTGGCAAAAAGCACTATTTCACCACTTTCATCAATTTGCAATTGCTAGCATTAAAAAAAATACACTCACCATCTCCTGGCACTGACATGAAATGAGCATCAACCCGTTTTTCATCCTCTCCATAATCGTTCTTTGCCAGTAAGGTATAAGCACCATTATTCAGGTGTGTAGGATTGTCCAGCTGAAGGCAGCCATGGTATTCACTTTGATTGATAACGTGTATTTTAGTACAGATGTATTCAGACTCATTCAGTACAGCTCCTTCATAGAACCACTGCAATGTGGGCTTAGGGTTCCCTTTCACAGTGAATGGAATGCACCAGTGGTGGTCCGGAGTTGGAGACTCAATAAATGTGATATTTGGGGCAACTATATTGGAAAAAAGAGTGAAGAACATTATAATATTCTGAATGTGTCCTTCCTCCCTTCCCTCTCTCCCTTCCTCCCTCCCAAGTTCTCCTGGAAGTACTTTTAATTCATCAGTACAAAATTATGTTACTAGATGGAATGGAACCTATTGGAAGGATACTCACACAGGAACATACCTGCTCTGTCTAGAGTATTATGCTGAACTGAACTGAAGCTGCTCTTTAGAAAGAAATAAAATAAACTAGTTTCAAAGACTGAAAATGTGTTAAATCACTTAAAATGTGTAAGGTGTGGGAACTTCAGTTACTGGACCACTTAGAAGGAGAAGAAAGACATTTTAGTTTTACTTTGCTCAAAAGACTGCGCAAGAGTGCTGAAGGAAGACAGCAGTATTTAAAATATTTAGAATTGGCCAAAAGCAAGTACTACTGGAAAGACACTCAGCTAAGAATCCAGATTTACAGATTATTTTCTTAATGGCATCAAAGACAAAACAGAATACTTAATTCTCTAGATTATTCTGTCAGGGAAATTAAATTCTTTACCATACATATTACTTGTTCAAATCTGCTAAATGCCTCAAGTTTACAGACCTCTGCTGTTTCCCTCAAGAGATTATTCCAACACCTTGCCCATTATTTTCCTTTATATTTATTCTTAACCAAATTGAATTTATTCTAGTTATACTCCCTTTTATCACCCATAACAGTGCCAAGCTCAGAATCTCATTTACACTCTTTAAACATTTTTAGTTTATGTTCGTTCCCATAGTTATTAGATATCCAATTTCAACCTACAAACCTACATCTATAGTGGGTTTTTTTCTAGTTAACTCCTTCATAAGCACACGCTGAGCAAAATTTGAGATCTCCAAAGTGTTCCATTCCCATCTTCAATTAAACAGAGCGTTGCAACTTGTGAAAACATGCTGTATAGCTCATGTCAAATGAATTCAGCCTGGAGCTCAGATTTAAGAAACCAGTGCTTCGCTGCACTATATACCCCTTCTCCCTTCCTTGGCCCTGAGAAATAAGTGTACTATTCAAAGCTACAACAAATAAATTTACATCTGACCATACAAACACTGAACAAATTAGTTGTTCTTTTAGGCAGTAAGAACACAAACAAGTAGTCCTGTATAATTCTGCTAACCTTTGCAATTCACACTTTGCAATTGCTAAGACAGTGTGCATGTACATACACACCATTACAAACCTTCCCACACTGCCAGTGCCATTCAGTAGTCAGCATTTTAGACCTTTACATACAGCCTCTTTTAACTGGAAGACAAAGTAGTGAGAAATACACTTTTTGCAGAATACAGAGCTGAAAAAGATAAATGCAACAGTGGCTGACTGGACTACTCCTACATTAACTACAGTAGACAGTTCACACACCTTAAGTGTTTTCATTTCAACAGCCTGAAGGTCCAAAAAATACTTAGAAGAGTTCCTGCTAAGACAGTTTAGCCTCCAGGTCTGTATGGAGGCCCACATACGTACAGAATACCGTAAGCTCGGCGGAGGCTTGGTCCTCTCCCACAATGTTCTCTGCTACACAGGAAATCTCCAGTCCACTATCCATTGATGAGACATTCTTGATGGTGAGAGAGGCAGGGTTCTTATTTGTGTCACTCTGAAAATGATCAGAAAAACATGTATGCGTCAACTACAGCATTAAGAACAAAGGAGAGGGAGGGAATTACTGGCCTCAGCTGAATGGCATTTTTCGTTTTCCCTTCCTTTTAGCTCTATCTGTCCATAATTAACCAAAGTCTTATTTTAGTGTCTTATCCAAACAGACATAAAACACATACAGAACCAATTCTAACAGTCAGTGGCAGCAAATTCAAAGCTGCAAAGTCCTGCTACAAATATTGCACTCAACCGTGTTTCTGTCCTGACACTTCCAGTCTGTGCCCTTTTTTTACCACTTTATCCCCTCTACACAAATGGTTTTTTCCCCTCTAATCATATACCCTCACTCATCCCTCTCTTCTACTTCATGACTGGTCTATCTCTGCCTGTTCTCTAGAATGTTTTCTTCCTGCTAATATTCTGTCCAATCCTTGCTTTACTCATCCTTTTCTCTCTTTCCTTTAAATTTATGCTTGACATCTCTTCCACTGCTGCCTTCTGAGCCCTATTGTATCTTGACATGTTTTCTATCTTCTTCTTAACAAAATTTCTTTTGAAAGCTTCCTTTTCTCAATAAACCTTCCACAAGAAACTGCATATCTTCTACTACCTAAACTATTGCCTAAGTGCTGTTTTATGTGTTTAAGAACAAGCTAATTAAGGTAAGAATGATGAGTCTTAAAAATCTTGATTCTTATGATCTTTAGAAATCTGAGTGTCTATCTACAATCTTAAAAAACATACTGACTTTGCAGCTATGTCACACTGGCTAAACAAATATGACTGAATTACCCCCTCACACAAAAAGCACTAGTAAAGCTAGTTGTTTGTCTGATGTTAATAAATTAGGCCCTTCATATGATCGCCAAATAATTATTATTTCCACATTTGAATTTTTCATAAAGAGCTAAGATACTTTGTTAAACTGGAAAGGAACCAAAACACCCTCCAAAAAAACCCAATTATGATCATTTTTAAAACTACTTTTGAGGTACTTTTTCTAATGTACACTGTCAGCGCTACAGACAGCACAAACAAGTAACCCACTATAACTGTAAAACCACAGCAACTTTAGGTGGCAGTCAATAGGAATATGTGGGAACGCTCCTGCATACAGTCCTGTGCAAACAGAATTTTGAAGCTTGAGAAGATAGCCTAACCCCACAAGTTCAATGTCCCTTCAGCCTCAGTGTGACAATAGGGGAGGCAGGTGGAAAAGCAAACACCCCTTCACACATTTTCCTAGTTTGCAATTCTCAGAGCTGAACAGTGCTCAAAGCTGGACTGACAGCAAAGAGGCTGAAACACAGGTTCAGGGCTGAAACCTACAGCAAGAAAAATCTAAACATCAGTCAAACTCTTCATCAACACAGAAACTCAGAACACAAAAGTTAGCTTTGCAGAACTAAAACCTAGTTTTAACTCTTAAAAGAACTAACGTCCCCCTTTTTTTAAAAGAGATGAGAGGAAACACTTAAAAGAAGCATACAAGATGAAGAACATGAAGGCAGAAACTGAGATACAGGAGTGAAAGAAAAGAAACAAAAAGCAACACTTACAGAAAAGGATAGTTGAGAATCACAAATAAGGTCTAAAAGGTTCATGCTCTTCAGTACTGAAAAGGCTGCTGTCCTCCATGGCTAAGTTTCTAGTTGGCCTATATTATAAGCCCCTCTACAACAGCATGATCAAGTTATGCCAGAACGCTCATGGAAAACTTGAAGCAAACTGGCCATGGCATTTCAAAGATAGCAGGGTTAAAAAAATTAGGTGATCTCACTTTTTGAACAGGGTCCCACATTTGTTTTGGCTCCTAAAATTAAAACTTTTAAAAAATTTTGAAAAAGAGTGGAACTTGGCAGAGGTTCCCCACAGTGTTTTAATGTCTTGTTCTCGATGACGACTGATGCCTTGATGCCTTTGGGGAGTTTTACAGATCAGAGAAAATTTTAAATTACAACTACAGCTTTGCAGAGCTCTTACTTATGAAAGCTGGAATGAAGGACAGACTACTTAAATTCTGTACAAGCCTGATATAATGAACTTTGGTAAGAAAATATTAAAACTATGAAACTCAAGAGGTCCTGTCTCCTCCTCACTGCAGGAAGAGCTTTGAAAGTACACTTTCCACACCTTGTACAGACCAAGAAGCTTAATACAATGTGCACCATCATGACTATAGGAAAGCAAATGCCATAAAATTGCAATAAACAGAAGTTTTCCTATTGTGAAATAATAGCAATTTATGAAGTCAGCAGCTGCTTATATGCTCCTCCTTTTTCAATATTTCCATCAGAAAGGACTTAAACAGCACACAGTCTACAAAAGCAAAAAATAAAAATATAAAGAGTCCAGTAAATAAAATTTCCCCACCTAGATGGTTTCAATGAGGAAAGATATTCATATATCATTAAAAAAAAAAAACAAAACCAAAACCAACCTGACAATATTTTAAGTAAAATCTTCAATTTCAAGGCTTTCTGATGCTGCTAAGTGTGTTGAAGAAAAATTAAACAAGCCACAAAATATTTACAACCAAATTCCAATACACCAAATTATGAAATTAAAATATAATATAATTACAGATCCAAAGTTTTTTTCACAATCAGTATAGATTGGATTTAGTCTCTGCAGGCAGGTATCAATCATAATTTAAAAATGCTTACGTTTCATTATTCCAATTCACATTAGTTCCAAAAACTTACATTACTCTCATTTGCAAGTGAACATCCAAAAAATCAGGGTGCAAATGAGAATCTTGAGAAACAAATGTCTGCCGTTCCCCAAAAGCACTGCCACAGCCACCCTTGTTTGAAAAGTAACAGGAAAATAAATGTAATCCCAACATTAACTTTCTATTTCAATTTTTAATAGAAAGTTAACTAGAGCTGGACATGAAACTTCATTCCATCCTTCAGCAGGTGTCAGCTGAATTGTCACGTGTTTGAATATAAACCTTACCTCATGGCTGGAAACAAGATTAGTTACCACCCAGGACACATTTGGGGGTGGCCCGCCAGTAGTATCACAGTACAGCGTGACGCTCTTTCCTTCCACCACGGTGATGTTGTAATTGCTTAAGTTTGCTGAGGGCAAGTCTGTGATAGAAAAAACAACACAAAAACCCAACATGTATTTGTATTTGACAGAATAGACACCATGCAAATCTAAGCAAGCAACACATGAAATGTTCATTGTAGTCAGTACTACTTAGTCAGACAGTACAAACAGCATCTTTGGAAATAAAACACTATATTCTTTTGCTGCTATGTATTTTCTGCACCTCCTCTGCTTCACATTCTAAGAAAACATTACTGCATATGGGAATACATTAACTAGTTAATTATACAGGAATATATGTCAGGTGCACAAACAGAAATTATCTTAACTTCAAAATGAAAAAAAACCTCTTTCTTTACTCTTTAAAACTGGAAATTGTATCTGTTTCTTTACCACACCTACAAAGCAACCTCTGGGTTTCACTGATGTTGTGGTATTTCTGCTGTTCTTTACAACACTAACAGGAAAATCCAATTAGCTCCCAGTATGCCACAAGGGACTGAAGCCCCCCTCTCATACAGAGACATAGCTCAGAATGAGCAGGGCAAAACCTAGAACTTAAGCTCAAAGAGAGGAAAACAGAGAACTTAATAGATTGAACTAGAGAAGGGAAAGGACAGAAGAGAGGGTTAACAATTGCACAGAGCTTTACTCAAGGCAAATCAACTGATTTTTCTATTATCCTTGGGAAAGCACAAAAGCAGTGAGATACACTTGTCATGAAACAAGACCAGGTTTTACAAAAATTAGAACTCCTCCTCCATCTTACAGAGTTATAAATCACTCTGTGCCTTGTTCTAAGGCATCCAAAGCAATGGGAACTTCCCAGAATGTAAATTTTTTGCGGAATGTTTACAAAACCATAAAGAAATACACAAATAAACTCTCCAAAATAATACTAGCAATATCAGTAGATTTCAGGCACAGAGTGATTCACATTTTGTATTTATTTATGTAACAAATAATTATGCATCACTCTAGAAATAACATCCTTCTTTAAAGATACTGGGTCATCATTTGAAGTTGCTACACTCTGCAGAGTCTTGGTCTCCTTTATGAGGCATTTCACATCAACTGTTCCAGGCAAATTTTACTTGCAATTTATCATCTCAAATAATCAAGCTTATCTGCTGTGCAGGACATTTATGCATTATTTTGCAATTACTTTTCTTTTTCTGAAACAGCAGCTCTCTTTGGTTGTGTTTTTTAGTTGAGATTACAGCAGTTTCAGCATGGACTTGGTGGTATAGAAGTTTAGCAGAGAAATTTTTCTTTATGTAAAAGGTCCAAAACAAAAAAATAACCATCAAATCACTATGAACATATGCATATAATTGCTGGAGGTTCAACAGAAGCTAGATGTATTGGAAACCTCCCTTAAATTAGTTCAATAAAATATAACTGAGTGGAAGTAATACAGAAAAGAAGATGAATAATTTTCCAGACAATGCTTTCCTGCCTAATAAGATTTGAAGACCAGCACAAGTATACGATAACTGCTCAGGCAATTCTCACAGTGTTATAAGGAGTGTGGTAATATGATTCCCATTATAGGCATCATGGATTTCTTCTGTTATGTTCACTTTATAAATCATGTGTTGAAGTTTATTGAGACAGAGCTGGGGAGTTTGTATGCCTTGATGCAGTAATCTGTTAGCGAAAGTAGCCATCTGCTCTAGCCTGCTGTGAATTCAGATCTCACCAGTGTCTGTCAACTAGCTGAGCAGGAAATAAAACTAATCTTAGGGAACATTTGGATATTAATGATGCTAGTTAGAGAACAAGGGGAGAAGTAATGAGATAATTTGCTTTATAAAGTTACACTTCCACAACACCTCTAAATACTATTCCAATTACTCTTACCAGACCTGAACATGCAAGGAGAATAAAGATCCCCACTCTTCTTAACCCCACCACTTGGGAGGAGGTCTATCCTTCATTGTGCAAACTGGCACAGCTCCTACTAACACATCACTTCATGTGAAACCTCTCATGCAAGCAAAAATAAAAATAACTTTTGTCCCTTAGAGCTCTCCTTTAAATAGCTGTTAAGTTTTGAGACAACTTCTTCCTGCAATGTGTTTATTCATAGGATAAGCAACTGAAGTTTAATTCCTCTGGTACTGGCTCTGGTTCCCACTGAGAAGTAGATCTAGTTATTTTTATTTGCAGAAGTCTGCACATGTCATGTTGGTGTTACATCTCTAATGGAAACAACTACATCATGCTGCATCCTGCTAGAAGGCTATAAAATAATAGTGTTTATTATTCTGTATGTTCAAAAAGTTCTAAAAACCAATTGCAAGGCCCCTGCATCTAAAAAGGTACAAACGGAATGGAATGGAATGGAATTAGAATTAAAGTTAGAATAGATTAGAAATCACATTATTGTGTGTGTTTTCTTGTACTCTTGTTCCCAGTCATAAGATGGGTGGAAAACACAAGAATTGTCTCAGGATTCATTTTTTCTGGTTGGATATATTGAGATAGTGTGCTTTAACTGCAGGCTAATTTTGCTTTGCTTTCCAGTGGCACCCAGACTGCTCCACAGTAGAATCCACACTAGTTGAGATTTGGCTCTATTTGGGAAAAGCAAGACAGCCACATAAGGCCTCATCTAGACATGTGGTACATGCCCTTTACCAGCAAAGCAATGACACTAAGCAGCAAAATCTGTACTGAAAAATAACTGCATGCTAAAAGAACACAATGGACCTTAACATACACAAATGCTCAGTTTGTATGCCCAGTGTAATGTCAGACCATTTATATTGGCCAGTAACACTTTAACTCACACAGAACTACATAGAAAGCCAACCACACTGCCTTTATTCCTGAGTTAATTTGGTTAAATACAGTGGTTTAGATAGTTACTGCTTTTGTTGACAGGGATGTACGTTTTAAAGGACTTTGTAAACAGCGGTTGATACAAACTTAGCAGATAGCACAATCAAATATTTTTGTATACTGCCAGCATAGTAAGATTAGACTATAGCATAAGGGCCTCTACAAGGTAGACATGACATCATCCCTCCACAAGTTTCATCTTGGTATCTGTCAGACAGATTAATCCATGCCTCAAAACTCAAACCACAGTCTCTGTTCCAAACTTTGATAGAATTAATTATTATAACTCTGGATATCAGCAATAACCCTTCTAACACCTGATTGATTTTTGCTATATATTCGAAGTTTGCTAAATTCTTGGCCTTAACCTTCTGCAAGAATGTGTTGTATACAGGTTGCATACAAGACCCTCCTCCTTTTATGAGTTCTGGAATTTCTCTCAGACATTCAAATTTATTGAGTACTTTCCTGTTCTGGTGGAACAGGGTAAAGAGAGTTTCTGAATTATCATTTTAAGACCACTTTCTTTTATTTTGTTTTTCAAGTCCTCTTTCTTTTTAATAATCTATTCAAATCTTTTCAATCTCTACAAAAATGGGAGGACAGAACCCACTACTGAGAACTTTAAACTGTAATGTAGAGAGTAACACAGTTTGAGAGATGAAATCATACACTAAAATCTGTATGTTTCCATTATGCACTAGTACATAATAGCTAAGTGCTTTCACCACATACAGAATGTATTTTCTCATGTTCAGCATGGTTAAATATTATTCTCAGGAATAGGCAGCTCTGGATTAGAATAAGCAGTCACTTCCCTCACCCCAGCACAACTAGACAGAACTAGAGACAAGCAGGAGGAGCTCATTTATGTCAGCTGAGTCTCTCCAAATACCATCTCATGCTTTAGGAGAAACAAACACTCCTTAAAGTAGGGTTTGGGGAGGGGGGGCATTTACCTTCACAGACCATCATTAGTGCAAAAGGATGGCCTAAAGCCATCAGACAGTGAAACTGTCAAGCATCACTAGGGAATGAGTCACATCTTCCCTGTGCACAGCAGGGACCTCAGCAACCACAAAACCAACACTTTGGATGCCATTTTCAAAGGTTACTGCTACATTTGGCTACAGAACTGTCAATGGAAATTAAGAAAATGAATGTGCCTGTATTCCTACAGGGCTTTCCAAGTCTTCATGCTGCTACTTATTACTTTCTACAGAAAACTTAGACTGGCCTTCCTAGAGCCAGACTGTCACTATATGTCAAAGGAAGGATATTACCTAATAGAGAAATAAAAACTCTACTCTGTAACTCCTATCTTAGCACCAAGAACCTTAACCAGTGTGCTAAAGGAACATTTAAAAGAAGGTCGTCTTAAGCAAGAAGAAGTAAATCCACCATTGTACCAGATACTGCTTCACTATCCGCAATAAAAATAGAAAGTAATAAAAATTTTTACAAAATTAATACCAGACTCACTTTTTCTGCTTCAACTTTCACTTGCTCAGTTCTAAGATTTTTTTCCAGTTGCTAAAACACCTTTAAAAATTATCTCAATATGGTCAATTAGCCCCACTAACACCTAAGAAATAACATGATGGAAAAATTAGTACCTGAGAGAATACTGTAAATTCAATACTGCTATTGAATCACTAAATGTTTTTCAATGCGGCCCATGTCATCTCCTGTTTGCTTGGCATGTTTTTGAAGGGCAATTTGTTGTGTAACAAGAACAAGAAGATACCGTGAAAAAATGACCATTTTTTCTGCGTCTGATTTTTAACCAGGTAATTTTAATCCTCATCTGAAATCCTTAACCCATCTTTTTAGTAAATATATCAGACATAAAATGATTAAAATAATACTGAGGCAGCAACCATCTATCAAACTGAATCATTCAAGGCAGCCTACCAGAACCACTAATTTATAAAACATCCACTGCAATTCTTAGGGCACAGTGATTAAAATCAGTCTACTTTCCTCACATAAGATTCCAATAAAGTCTAGGATTCTTGTTTCTCCTGGTTTGGCTTTTTCATTCTAGGACAAAGCAAACAAATAATTACCTCACTACAGTACAACCTGGTAACAGCCACTACTTGTCTGGAGTCTGAAAACAAGATGGTTGACAATGCAATCATCCACAGTGTCACATGGATCTGCAAATTCCAAAGGTCTTACTTGCTCAAAACTGGCTGTTATGAAAAACAGGATACGATGATACCATGTTCCTTGTATCATTCTATTGAAATTGTGCCTTGTTTGAAAAGGCAGTAATGTTTACTAATTCCAGAGGTCTTTTCCTATGTGCTTTCAAGGGTTTAAAAAACAAAACAAAGCAAAACAAACAAACAAAACCAGTGAGAAACATTCTAGTAATTCTAGCTATAAAGATAAGACATGTTGGATATGTGATTCACCTCTTGGGTTTCACTTAAAAAAAGCCTGCAGCCAATAAGCCCGGAGACAGATTTCCAGCCTAGCTGCATCTTCAAAGACTAAAAAATGATACCCCAAAAATTTATATGCAAAGCATGAATGAAAGAACCACAAGCAATTGTTGTGGTTCCTGTTTTGGAATTGTTCCATTTCCTGTTGTATCACAACTACAGAATCAAAATCCTCAGTACACAGAAAATTGCAGAAATCTCAGAGAAGTTGTAACAAGATGACAAGCACAAATAAATTCAATGAAGATGAAAAAAATATGTTAGGCAAATAATAAACGGAATTAGCAGAAATAAAGAACATTTAAAATGAAATTTAATCTTTCATTTATCTTCCAGATCCCAAAGATCTCCATCTCCATTTTTTTTCTGGAGCTCTAAGATCCCTTTCATCTCCAGTCTTCATTTCATGATATTAACCACCATGCATCACTATCACTTCATTAAGATTTTGCTGTCATGAACAACAAAACTTGAAATTTCCAGCAGTTAACATGAAAACTAAAGGTGTTCATCTTAGAGGTATAAGAAGAAAAGATGAAAATTAATCTGGGATTATGACCCATTTCCCCAGATTTCCATAATCTGCCCACAGCATGTGAATGTAAATTTAAAAAACCTGTATCAAAATTTCTTCAAATCTTCAAGAGAATAGACAGCCATTGAATAAAGCACTGAATCACCACTGAATAAACATATGCTTGCCATGTGGCACAGTAAATATTGATGGGTGTTTTCCACAATGACCAAATGTACCAACGGTACTTTGCATAGGTTGGGCAGAATGTATTTCTGTCAGGAGGCAGAATGAAAGATATGGTAGCTCACTGACCCTCCCAAATATTTTAAAGTACTAAATGAAATCTCCCTCCTCTCAAGGCATGCCTGATTGCCACTCTCAATCAGGAATCTTTATGGAAAACAATTAAACAAGTACAGTCTAAACCTGAAGATGATGAGTCTAATTTAAAGCATTGCTTTTCCAGATCAAATGCACTCTTTGCCTTTAAACACTCCATCACTCCATACGTAACTAAAGCTTTCACTAGAAGCAAACTTCTTTACATAGAGCCAGCACATGCCACAGCAAAGACTACAAGACTTGCTAACTCCTCATCATGACCACAGCAATAAGCACTGTCTCCACAGAACTGTGACACCATCACCAGCCAGGGCTTCAAACCCTTCATGAATACAGTGCAGCCAAAAACCAGCAAGAGATATGCTCCCACACAAATTCATTTGGACACCAGGTTCTCATCTGCAGTCAACCTCTACAAAAGGTCTGAAGATTGCTGCTGATATTTCAAATCAGGTGAAGGGTTTACATCTCCAAGGTTTACATCAGCTCCTTAACTTCTTCCCAGGACTTTTCTTTTAAGACCCTTAGGTGTACTCTAGATTCTAATAGGAAGGTGCTGAATAAAATAGGATCTTGCATATCATTACCTGGTCCCCAAGAATAATACAAGCACCTTGTCTGCAAGAATTTTGAGATGAAGTGTTTTTACAGAAGCTATCAACCTTGTCAACAATTCTCTTGCTAATAGTATCATGAAGGTATCCCACCTTCATGAATGGCTAAGGAAATGAAATTACACCTGGCAAAATTGTTCTAGCATGGCATTTAAGCTGCAGTTGAGCCACAATAGCCTTCAAAGGAAAACCAAAGACAGATAGTGTCATTGGGCTGAATATGTCAGCTACAGCCTTAACAGATGAACTGAGAGTTAAACAGACTTTGAAGTGTAAGTTAATGAGGCCCAAACCAGCTTAAGCAAACCTCTAACAAATGGCATTTAATTCACCAAGTGTATGTAATGCAGTTTCAGTATTGATATCTGCAGAATTTCATGTGTCCAGAAAATACTCAAAATAATGCTGACTTGCCTAATGTTGCAACATGATAAACATATGATCCTGAAACAGGAACATTTTCAGAGAACAACATAAAAAAAATTAAAATGATGGGTTTCACTTTTGGTACCAAGTATACCATATGCCAAGTATATTACTGAGGGGATGCCTTGAAAAAAGGTTTCCCCTTTTAAAGATAACAGTACTTTCCTTAGATTTCAGGTAGAGTTATCTAGTCATCAGTCTTCACCTAGACAGAGCAAAGTAAGACTATCACCACAAAAGAGTCAAAGAGAGCTATTCTCCTTAGCAGGTCAGTACTCCACCCTTACACAGATGTGCCAAGTCAGGCACAGAGAGTACCTCTGTAAATCTGCACTATATCATGAGTTCAGAGACACTTTTTTCCCTTGGATAATGCTTTACTTCTTTCTATTTCTAATCTACTTTGTATTACAAATCTCCTTTGTTGACACAAAAGCAGAACTTGAATCAGTATTATCAAACAAGAATTGGCTTTTTTTAATATGAGACATTCACATATGCCATGTGGCTCAACTATGATCCCGCACAATCCCTGATTTACCTAGATTGTAATGTAGAAACATCTGTATGAAAGTTGATGTTTGATTCACAAATAGGTAAATGTTGCATGTTCAGAAGAAAGTTATATATGTATCTTTGAAAATGGGATTCCTGTTGCCTTTCAAATTCCATAAAATTTTGGTTATTTCCACTTACAAGCTAGCAAATTATTCTAATTAAGTTTGGAAAGTTTTAACTCAGCTTGGGACCAACAGTGAAACTCCATTACTGTCAAAGTCTCTCAAAAAAATGAAGTTTTTCACATAGCCCACGATTAAAACTCTTACAGAGAAAATAAGAAGAGTTTGCCTCTACACATCATGCACCACATCTAGTTCTTGCGCCAAAATAAACTACACAGGCTAGAGAATCCATGAATACTCTGAAACATAAACACTGGGAACATTTAAGTATTTTTTAAAACTCAATTCTGCCTGCAATATTTTCCTTCTAATATGCTTATCAGTGAAATCTAGCTGATAGTGGAAAAGAATGTCAACACCCACTGGATTATGCCTTTGCTTGTGGTTTTAGACTACATTGTACTGTAATTGCTTAACATCTAATGCTTATTTTAGTGGCTCAGTAGTAGTACAAATCTTTCCTGTAAATTGGAAGAAACAAATGTGTCAATCCTTCAGTTTGCCTTTATTCCTTCTTACGATTTATAACCACCTGCCTTCAGTCTCCTTTTGCAATGAACTTATTTACCTCTAGCACAAAAAACAAAATCACCAGAAACAGGCTTAAATGAAGCTAGACCCAGTTCCAGTCCATTTTCAGTCATCTGAGCAATTGCCTGTTAAAATCATGGGTTTCCCCAACAAGTAAGAAATGAGTAAGCAGTTATTTTAGCTTGAAATCCTACATTACAACAACTTCTAAAATTTTTTCAGTCATACATACATAAGTATCCTAGCACGCACTAAGAGCAACACCACGGTAGTTTGTGTGCAGGAGAAAAGACAGGCAAAGAATGTGAACATTCATTAAATCACATAGGTCTTAGACAAGACAACAGTTCCGCTGACAGGCTGCAGGTGTAAACAGCCAGCCATTCTGAATATCCCTTAGTGATATGTAAACCATATTAGCACAGGGATACTAATCTGCAACATTGTTCAGTAGATTGCAGCTAGCATACGTGACCAGTGATAAGAAAGAAGGCACCTAAAGAAACAATATATGATGAAAAAAGCATCCAAGGCTGGCACAGTAAGCAAAACCGAAACACAGATTCAGCATGACATCTCCGTATACAAAACTAAACTGGCCTGATAAGGCAAAATGCCATTAACCAGACTGAGATGCAAAGCAACACGAATTGTGCACAGGACTGCAGAGACAGCTGTAGAAGCCGCGCCTTTTCCCAAAACACCAGAAGATAAAAAGACTTCTTTCCGTATCACTGAAATGATGGTAATGGCTCGGTAAGTGTCTGCCAGAGGGGCAAGCAACATAACAACAATCAGTTCCAAGGATGTGGTCCTGCCTCCCTGGTATTCAGCAAGCTCCAGGTGATCTGCAGACTGAGAGTCTTTTAAGTAACCTTACTCAAGGCACAGAACGTGCCCCGCTTCCAAGGACTTAAGACACTGGTGGTAATAACCAACAGAGCTTAGAAGCATTAATAAGATTTAAGTGTTTACTCATTTAGTTCTCTTCATTGATTTACTAGTGCTATTCACCAGATGGAAACAAAAGGAGATGTCCCAGGTGGTGGTGCTGTCCACGCTGTACAGATAACTGGCAAATGCTCTGAAAATGGCAAAACTGAACATGACTATCTCTATACACAAAAGGTTCTGCTACTGTGGTAGATGCAACTTGAAAATCTTTGACACAGTAATTACATGTGATTCTAAAACCGAGAAGAATTCAACTATTTTCATCATATCTATGTACATTTCAAATGCAGTTGGAAAAATAATTATTGATTGACACTTTTAATATTGCAGTTGGAAAGGATCTTCTAGATAGTGAGCATACCTGACTTTAAAGCTCAAGAAATTAAATCACAATTGATGGCATCTAAATGGCAATCTTTAATGACCACATTATTGAACACTCCCACCGTACAAACAGTTAGCAAATGACCACAGAAATTTCCTAATTTTCTCATCAATTACCTACAAACCAAAGTCCTATGATCAATAAACCACATTGGGCTTTACCTACTTCCCAGCAAAAGATTTATTTACAGCACACACAGAAAGACAACCTATTATCAAAACATTTATCATATACTGTATAGGCCTCCTACTATAAGAGTATGAAGTAACACCTTAGTAACACAAAGAAGACTGCACTTTTGCTTAGCTTACCAATTAAAAAAAAAAGAAAAAACAAATTCACCAAGAAGATGAAATAGAATCATTTCATTAGCAGAGAAAATTAGAAAAGTAGAGAAAACGTTTCACTAAAAAAATGCAGAAGCCTTCATGCCTAAATATTTCTCTTCACATCAAAGGGAGCTAAAAAACATCCAAGAGTCCGCAGGAAAAAAAATTCAATAAGTCAAAAATTTAATTTCTCTTCTGTTTCAGTTCTACATATTAGCCTCCCAAAAGGTTATGGAAATGAAATATACAAGCTTCACCCATGGTTTTGTTTTGAAACTAAGTCTTGCCCTTTAAAATACAGAAAAATATCTGTGAGGATACTGAAACCAAGAGCCATACATTCAATTTTTCAGATATCTTCCAGAACACAGCCCACCAATATGGGAGTCATTGCTCTTCACCAGGCATTCTCTACTCTATGTCTAGGAAAAGGATGTGCTGTCATCTTTATTAAAAATCTATGTCCCACATTGGTTAATTTTGAAAAGATAAATTAAGAGGAAACAGCTGCTTGCTAAAACAAAAGAAAAAAAAAGGGAGAGGAAAAGTGACACAAAATTTGGTGATATTTGGACACTGTAAACTAACATAAATTATTCGTTGGCACATTGCTGGCATCCACTCAGATCTTCAATACAATACATGCTTTCCATATGCAAATTACACATACTGCAAATTCCAGTCTAAATGTTGTATATACTCACCCTCCCTCCTCCTTTTCCTCTTCTATTTGGAAGTACCACCTTTCCTTGTCATGACAAGTATTTTAGTCAAGATGTGCCCACAGGATGCCCGCATGTGTACACATATATGCACCTAAACGGCATCCAGGGCCCAGGGACAAGCCTGTTTTGGCTGCAGATGGTTAAGAAATCAGGGGAAAGAACTAATCTCTCACAGGTTTAATTCTGGGTATTTAACAGTAAAAGTTTTCAAAGGAAAACCCTAGCAACCTGGTAGCTTCTAGATGCACCAGCTAAGAATGTTACAAAATGTGCTGGAATTTCTCTCTTGCAATAATTGATCTCAGTCCAACTGCTGACCTCTCTACACCCAGCACATTAATCTACCTTCTAGTACATCCAGCTAGAGCAGAAAGCTGGGTCCATTTAGCTCAGCTAGATATTATATCTCTCATTTCAGGTATATCAGATCCTGGAGCATAAAAGACCAACTCTACAGCTCACAAGACTCCCGGAACATGGGTTTTTTTTGATTGCATGAGACACTAACATCATTTCCGCCACCATACCAGGCCCTAGAAAGAAGCTGGGCACAAGATCAACAGTGATATGAGGCCACAAAATACATTATTGACAGTAAATGTTGCACTTGCTGAGCCTGCAGTTATCCCCACCATGGCTGTTCTTTGGCCAGCTGCTATCAGAGGATGTTACACCCTCCACACAGGCAGTGGAGAAAATGATGCTCAATGGACAATGATGGAAGGAGAAAAAGTGTAATTTCTCCTACAGCTCACATTCACTTATAGCTTTTCCTATCCAAATCAGCCCTCCATTATTATCTTCTTTCCCTCTTTCCTTCCTGCCTGCCTGCTGCTGGGGACCCCAGTTTCCCACTCTGCTTCTAGAGTCCAGCAGATGTGACATCATGTTAGAAACACCCCATTTCTGCCCCTCATATACAGAGGAAGAGAAATCTCCAGCCAGTAAGAGAAATCTTTCCCCAGCTGTCCCAGGACCATACACAGGCAGCACAATTGTATATGAAAAAGGGAAGGAGATTGCCTTATTGTTATGTAATTTTTCAAATTCTTCTAGATCCATGTATCTGAAAACAATATGTTGCAATATGCCACAGACCTAAGTTTGATAAAACTCTTTTGTACAACCTTTAAAGTTGTTTCACTAGCATGGAGAACAAAGCTCTTGCTAATTTGTCTCAAGTGGCATGTAGTTCTGAATTTTCTTCCTATGGCCCTAATAACTAGTGTTTTTGAAGGAAAATAGAGACTTCATTAACTATAGATACCTGAAAAAGAATCAAGTAGGTAAAATTGAGCTATGAATGTCTATTGAGTTTGGAAACACTAATATTTAGTCAACAAAGGCATATGCATTCTGTAAAATACTTGTTTGATATCTCTAATCAGTATTCTATTTCCCTGCCCTTGAATAATGGTACATTCTTAAAGGATCAAGATTAAAATGAACAGGTTTACATGAACTGGTGAAGGGCCTTGAGAGAAGCCATATGGCGTGTGGCTGAGGTCACTTAACCTGGAAGAGACTGACGGAAGACCCCAATCGTGTCTTCAACTTCCTCATAAGGGGAAGAGGAGGGGCAGGCACTGATCTCTTCACACTTGTAACCAATGACATGACTCAAGGAAACGGTATGAAGCGGAGTCGGGGGAATTTAGGTTGGATATCAGGAGTGTGGCAGGGCATTGGAACAGGCTCCCCATGGAAATGGTCCCAGCACCAATCCTGTCTGACTTTAAAAGCATTTGGACAATGCTCTTGGGTACATGGTATTACTCTTGGAGTGTCCCATGCAGGACCAGGAGTTGGATTCCATGATCCTGATGGGTCCCTTCCAACTCAGGATATTCTGTGATCCTATAATTCTATGAAGTTCCAAGAACCATTCCATGTGGGACAAAAAAACACTGACAGACCATCAGCCTTTCCTTTAGAGCACTGTCGACATCCTGAGAAGTACTTTGTAGAAAAGCATGTTCCTTTTTCCCTGGCTCACAATAAGTTAGCAGTAGTTTTATGTTAAAAGAATATTACCGCAGTTTGGGACCTTCATATCCAGCAAGGCTGTCTTCTTATTGTTGTCATCTATGCAATATAAGTCCTGAGTTTCTGTGTAAAACTTGGTCTCTTGAAATTTCTTGATCCACATGATTTCACAGGAACATTTGAATGGATTATCCACCAATATCCTACAGGAAAAAACACCAAATTTTTTAGAAGGTTAAATGTGACATGCATATAGGAGAAAAAAATGAGGGGCAGGGGGCTCCAAGCATTCAACTGGGTGAAAACACAAGTTAGTTGTTTAGGTTAAGGAAGGCAGGATGAACCCTTTAATTAAGAGGCATAACACATGCACCCTTGGGAAGTTCAGTGCAGCGTAAGCTGCCAAGTTGGTAACAGTTTCCCTGTAGGGAATTAAGCACTGCATCCACTGAAGGCCCAGAATATCATAGGCAGGAGAGACCACACAAGGGATTGGCTACTATTTCAAATTCATCAGTGTAAGTCAGGAGCCCATGGAGAATGGCTGCTCAAGAAGATCCATTTTATTTAATAAATCAGGAAGTGATTAGAATTCACCTCTTCTACACCTGAGCCACCACTCAGTTACCTCAGAAACGGTTTACTGCTGTGGAGTGGTAAATTCTTTATAAAGTCAAACAGTCTTGAATTATATACACACTCTTCCAGCTTTAATCACAAAAAATTTTGCCTAATCTTTAAAATTCATCTGCTACAACACTCTAGAAAAATCTCACAGTAAAACCATAGGCAATGTAATGAAGAAATACTAAATGAAAAAATGGTCCTGAAATAACAGTACCCTGCCTGGAATTTAAACCACAGGTTAACAAACCTAACAAACTGCAGTATTAAAATTTAATAAAACTACACAACAGTGTAATGCAATTACGTACGTGTTAAATACGAACAGAAACGTATCTACATAAAGAGTGACCAGTATTATTTTTCCTTCTACTGGCATACTTGAGATCCAATAGAGTGGGTGAGCAAGTGTCTGTTTAAGGCATTTCATTGTCAGGAGAACAGTCATTCTTAACCAAGTTTCAGAGGTAATTTTGATGTACAGAAGCTCAAGTTTCTTGCAGAATCTATGCTCACAAATGTCTCCTGAAGACATGAAGTGTGCATATCATGAAAAAATTGTCTTATTAGAGCAGTACCCCCGAAAGCCATCTCAAGTCCTCTGAGGAGAAACAACTGCAGAGATCCTCAAAAGTGTCTGAAGGAGCAATTTGTATTCACAGAACTGGACTTTAACACGCAGCATGAACAAAAATTGTTTGCACAAGACATAGTATGAACATGATAACTCCTTGGATCAAAGCCTATCTCATGCATTTTCAAAACAGTGACATTTACTTCTATCTTCTGTTTCATTCTATCCTGAAAAGAGAAATTTCTCTTGACCAATGGCTGACCAGTCTTCTTCTAGTGTTTCAATTTTTGCTAAAACAATCTTAGGAGTTAGGCACATCATTGGCAGGATGCTGGATGCATAATGCCCCTCTACAGACACTTGTATGAAAGAAAAATTCTGACCTACAGTAAGCAAATTCCAAGTCTTTATCTTGTTTGCTCTAATTTTATGGCTGCAGTTCATTTGTTCTAGAAGAAACCTTCCAAAGTGGCATCTCCTTCTCTGTAATACTTGGTGACTATCCTCCACTTCACTTTATTCTAAACTTCTCATCCCTTTACATTTTGATATGCAAAGGTACTGACAGGACAAACATACTTGTTTGCCAGATTTAGGGGAACTTCTTCAGAAGCTATTTATGGCAACATTCATATCTCAGATTCACCTACCAACACACTTCCTGCTCTCCTGTTTCTGATCTTGCAGCTATGTATTGAGCACATTAACAGAATTGTTCAACTATATTGATTTTATCACTGCTTGTTCTCCTTTCAGGCTCTGTTTTTATCCCTCCACTTCCTTTCCCTCATTTCCCCCCCATCTGTTTATCTCACTTTATCACAACATTTGCTTGCATAACTTCAGTTCGTCTAGTCTTACACTCCCTCTCCCAAGCCCACAAGAGTCTACGTCAATTTTGTATCCCCTTTTTTTTCCCAACTTGTACATCATCATGCATTGTCTCCATACATCAAATAGTATTCTCTTTAACCTTCACACTATCCGTTTTCCGCATATCTGGTTCACTCCCACTACATTTGCCCTGCTTCTTCATGCAGAAGCAACAGAACAACAAAGGACATGGAGCAATGGGAGAGCTTTGCAACTAGCTAGTCTCCTCATTGAGTTCAACTCAAGTTATTAAAAAATATTCTAGTGAGCAGCGTTCCCAGGGCCATAAAGAAAATAATTATACCAACTTAATTATCAACAAAATATACCTAAGGGCCATAACCTCTTTTTGTGCCACTGAGATTTGCTCATTTCTCTTCTCACATGCTGAAGTTCAGCAGAAGAGGACTAGGATTGCATGTCAGGTAGTTCATACTTGGATTGGTACTTTGGACAAATTCTGACTCTGATCTGAGATCCAGGAGAGCAACCTCCCTCTCCTCTGCAGCCACCAGATCTCCCAGGACTCCTGCAGGCTCTCTGCATATTAGCAGAGAATGCACAGGATGACCAAAATTTTGGATCATGCATCAATAAGAAAATACAGCAAATGTAACAGAGAATAAAAATGTTAGTCTTGAAAAAACTCAATAAAGAAATGTTGACCAGTGCTTTCATTGCTAAACAATTACATAAAGCACAGTGCAACTCATGAATTTGAGAAAATAAAAATACTCTTAAATAGCCAGCCACACCACTATAAGAATATGAGAAACAGCCTTATATGAATAGGTGCAAAAGACTGTATTTTCACTAGTTCAAATTCTTAAATAAACACCAGTAGTTTTGTGTCAAGTAATCTCAAGATAAATTACCTTAAAGCTGAAGGAAGAGGCTATTTTGACCTCTATATTGCTTTAAAATCTATACCTAAACTTCTTGAAGCCCTGAAATGAAAATTTCTTTGCATTTAAGTGTTCAGAATTGACACTTTCTTTGGACCGGAACGGCACTTCTAATTCCTCTACCTTCAAGAGAACAAACTTTGAAGTGTTATTCTTCCATTCCAGCCAAAAATAAACTTATATTTTAAGAAATGACAACTTACAGATCAGACAAACCCAGATGGCGAAAAGGCTTCTTGGACAAACTCGAGAGCTTGTTTCTGGATAAATTGCTATGGCAAAAGAGAAAGATTGCATTAATTAAAATTGCTTCTTTTTACACTAAAAATACAGTTTGTCTCTCTTGAAGAAGCAATAAAGAACTAGAACCAGCTCTAAAAGTCCTTTGACTTCAATTGTAAAAGGGTTGTGTTCAGTCTTGATGGTTTCAAAGGTTTCAAGGGCTTGAGCCCTGTCAGCACGTAATGTCAAGTACGTTCAAAATCAAACTCAACAGGGATCAATATTTTCACTTTTAGCACTTTGTCAATTGCAGAAAAGCAGTAGATTTAACTGTGTTTCAAAAGTATTTTGTAAAGTCCAGGTGTTAATTATATGCTCAATTTATTCATGTGAAATGGGTGTATCCCTTTCTTTGATGCTGCACCAAACTCTGCACTCATATAAGCCGTCCTCACATGCTAGCACACATCCATATCAGAGCTTTTCAGTTGTTCTTTTCAAATTGCATGTGCAATATGCACCCACACGGAAGATCAAAAGGAAAACTGTAAAATGCCTGTATTGGGCTTTTTTATGTCAATTAAGCACTTACGGTTCCCAGTGGTAATTAAGTGAAAGGTCTTCTCCCAATATGCAGAGCAAAGAAATGTTGATCGGAACCAGAAATACTCCTCCCCTCACAGCTTACAAAACTGCTTTCTCCACCCCAAAGCAAAATAATGCCGGTTTTGTACAGTCTTATCGGTCTATGAATTAAAGATAGTGAGAGCAGTAAACTGTTTAAATGCCAGCAGTAAAGCACAGATCAGTGTTATGAACCAAAATACCATGAGTTTTATGTGGTATTATAAAGGTGCCATAGGGGCTCCACACTTACTGTTGCTTTGCATCTAAACTCTGGGTTTAAATATATTTTTTTTTTTTAATCTGATTAAGGAACACAGTGTTTACTTCCAAATTTTCAGATGTTGATCTTTGAGTACAAGATAATTTTCACAGAAATTACAAGTTGGATATTCTAAAAACGTTTAGAGGAGAATCAAAGAGATTATATTTCATCACTGATTCCTTCTGGCAAAGAAGGGCCTGAAGCTTACAAACTGACTGTCCTTACATGTGAGA
The DNA here is from genome assembly GCA_024362935.1 of Setophaga petechia. Classification (NCBI taxonomy): domain Eukaryota; kingdom Metazoa; phylum Chordata; class Aves; order Passeriformes; family Parulidae; genus Setophaga; species Setophaga petechia. The sequence goes on along the minus strand of JANCRA010000004.1, from coordinate 24,346,548 downwards.
GCAAAACACAAGAGCTACTATTTCATTAGTCAGCTGAACTCATGGACCCTGATCAGATAAATCAACATTAAGGAGCAATTTGCATATAGAACAGAAGTTATGTTTAAGCAAAAACTGTCACTATCCATTTTTTCCTAGTATGCACATGCTTTGTGTTGGGAGCTTGAATAAAAGAAGCAGGATCCTCATACTGACTTGGGCTTTTGCCTCCAACATGGAGCCACATCAAACCCCATCCTTCCACGGGAAACTCTTCACTCACCACACAGGAAGATCACTCCTATTCCCACACTGACAAGTGGCATGTATGGAGGCCCCTGTGGTATTGCCAGACAAGGCATGCCTCCCTTATCTGCAGATCAAATAAATCCCATCTTTCCCATAACATAACCAGATATACAGAGTGCTTTACCTACAGAGCACTGCTGTAAGTGTATCACCTTAAGCAACACTTTGACAGTAAATTTAATTTTAGATATATATTTTTCATAAGGTGATTCCTTATTATTGACTACAGAGATGCCTAGTGTGGTCTTTTTAATTCATGTTAAGTGGAAAAAATCACTGTCAGGGTTATTTTGAAGTAGTTAATGATCCGACTTCCACTTCCATAGAAAGAGAATATGAATTAATTTCCCAATTCAACCTCACACAAAAAGACCACAGCAAGCAGCCCAAAGAAAATACATCTGAGGTTCTAAAGGGGTTTTTTTATTATTGGAAAAAAAATGTCAAAAGTAGAGAGCCTGGCCCCAAAGCTAAATTTAAGGAGAGGACTCAGATTCAGTCAAAAGTATGACTGTATTTTACATGAAAATATCAAGTTCACTTTAAACTTGCTAGCCTTAATTCAGCTAAAAGCAAACCAGTGGCAATATGAGTAGAACAAAACCAGACTGAGAAACCGCATAAAGATTTACAGAGCTAGCATCATGAACAGAGTTCTATCACTGATAGTGCTTCTGAAAAGAGGAGGCAAGAAAAGAAGGAACAGACCTAAGGAGAACTGGGGGAAAGATGAAGTCATGGCCATTTTGCTACACTCAGTCTCCCTCCACAGGCAACACCTCTCTCTGCCTATGGCTGGAACCAGCCCTGTATGCAAACAAGGGGAAATCTGCTGCAAGGTTGATCTCAAATGGTTTCCTTTGGCTGCCTTACCTAAACCTGAATGGTGTAGAGATACAAATGCATTTTGATAGCTGGAGCTGTGTACACACACTACACTCACAATCTAGGATTCAGTGATGCACTTAAACGCAGGCTAGCACATAACAACAACTATTTTTAAAAGTTTTTATAAATAGGCATTTGCTGTGAAATGTTTTCACATTTAAAGGCACTGACAATATACCATGCATGTGTATAACACAGGTGCATTACTGTTAGCAGCAAATAAGCTTATAAACTACAGCACTACTAAAACAACACTGTTGGCTAATGGGCAGTGAAAACACCAAAAATTAGATGAGCAAGGCTATTAATTACAGTTTAATAGCATCTATTACGACATTTATTTTCCTGTTGTTTATGTTATTAATCAAATCTTCTCATGATAGATAATTTTAGAAAGATACCTGGACTACATAAGCTTTCCCAAGAAAATAAGGAAATCACAAAAAAGGGCTTGAGAAAATGCATGTTAATAAATTTCTTTTAAACTGGTACTCTTGTATGATTCCTAAATTAATACTACTTTTATATAATATAGCTCCTTAACTACATCAAAAGACTTTTCATAGAACAAAAAAGAAAGCTGTAACAGTGTCACAGCAAAATTAATGCTTATAAAGTTACCTCAATCTTCAGAAAAACATTTTTTTGTTTTCTTTATGGAATAGTAAAAAAATTGTTTCCAAATAAAATCTAAGACTTCTCAAAGACCTGTACTGTACATTACCCTTGCAAAATGAAATTCCTTTAGTGCTTAATAGTTTTCACTGTCCCAACCACAACAGGAGCTATACTTCCTTCATAGACAGTCAACAGGATTTTTATTGCTGATGACAACAAGCCATGATTCACTGGGACTTTCAGAAACATTTTAGTGCATAATGACTTGCCAAAGACAACAAACAAATGCATTTTGCAGGGGTAACAGATCAGCCTCAGTAAAAAATACCTCTATACGTGCTGCTTTGTCCTGTGCATCTAGAGCCGCTGGTGCCACTTAATATTTTCCATCTTATCTGGGCTTATCCTGTGTCTGCCCACATTACTAAATGCCCACCAAAAAAAAAAACCCAGTATGAGACTGGATAATCTCTTGGTTCATGATGTAACTATTCTGCATCAAGAACTCATCTGTATCAACTGAACAGATGTCAAGTCAGTCTAATTTGTTTCTAACAAGGAGTTACAGCTCTACCAAAGTCTGCTTACCAGCAGATACATATTCCCAGTCTGACTGCATGCTCAAATGAAGCTCCTCCTATGGCTGAAACATTTTAAAGGCATCTTATCCAACAAGATTCTGTAAAGCCTAGCAGCTCACATATGTACAGTGATACTTTTCCCTCAAGTGGTGATTTTGATAGGGTCTCTCTGTTCTGTTCAACAGTCAGTTTTCTGAAAACTTGTTTACCTGTGTAAGTTTTGGGCAAAAAAGCCTCTCAAGAGGATCATACCAGTTATCACACTTTCTGTAGTGTCTACCCGCCTAGACAGCTGGAAAGGTCTTCCAAAATTCTATTGATCTTTCTCCAAACTAAATTCATTATTTCTCACACTGTACTCATGGTCATGGAGAGACATTATTCCTTTCCTCATCATAACTGCTCATCTTTTAAAGATAAGACAAGCACAGAAGCATAAAATCATAGAATAGCTTAGGGGACCTTTAACTGTGATCTAGTTCCAATTCTCCAACATCTTCAACTATACCAGCTTGCTCTGAGCCCCATCCAATGTAACCCTGAATGCTTCCAGGGCTGAGGCATCCAGCATGTCTCTGGATGCCAGTGTTTCATCACCCTTACTGCAAAAACTTCTTCCTTATATCTAATCTAAATCAACCTCTTTGATTTTCAGACCATTATTCTTTGCCCTATTGCAATGAGAAGATTCAAAAGGAACATTTCTGCCCCTCATATACAGCTGTTCCTTTTAATCTTCTCTTTATTGCACTGAACATACCCAGGCTCTGAGCCTCCTTATATTACTTGCTTTACAAGCTTCTTCTGGCTCCACTGCTCTTCTCTGTAGCATCTTTCAAGTTGAGTTGATTCGGTGTCCTAATCTATATACAGTATTCCAATAGATTCCCTCGGAGTGGCTAATGCAATGGGGAAAAGATGTAAAAATGTAACACAGTATTCCTTTTGATCCCAGACTTGAATTTGCTTCGTTCTTCCTCATTGCACAGAGAGAGAATCCCACTTCTTTTCCAGCAGAGTCACTAAATCTTCCCCAGCAAATATGCCCCTCAGACAGCATGTTCTTATTGCATATTTTCACAGCCAGTGCACATCCACTTGACTTTATGGAGTTTCATAGTTCACAGTCATAATTCACTGAGCAACTGTTACAGGGGCAAACACTTGAATTTACTCTGGAACATACTTCCTTTATATTACCAACTGATTATAGTAAAAGCTCTTTATTAATGATTATATGAAGTGATATAAATTTCATAGGTTCACAAGGTCTGGTTCACACTCCTCTGGTGACTGTTCCATATTAAGGATAGGAATTACTGTCTAGACAGAAACGGACATTCACGTCCACTTCCTTACACAAATTAATTGCTGTTGTTTAGAAAACACCAGTCAGAAAGTGATTCCCTCTCATAAGCAAAGCAATCAAATCATACAAAACCCTGTGTTCTTTTCCACAGTACTTTCCTTTTCAAGGAATTAACTTACAAAGCCAAGGTTTGGCATTATGACTTCCCAATCTCACTAGGATAAAAGCAAAGCATTTGGATAAATGTTAATACAGGTATTAACATGTTAATACATCTTCACCTATTGAAGATGTATGGACTAAAGCACATACCTCGTATATCTAGCTAAAACAAGGTACTTGTGAGAAACTGAGCCACTCACATGATCTCAGAGTTTTACTGGACTAGATCCACAGTTTCCCATGTAAGTAGAAAAGTGAGCTACTCTATGTCTGTCCCACACAGAAGGCACAAAAGTTGTAGAAAGAGAACTTTGATCAGTTCATCCTTTGCTAAATCTAAAGCATAACAAATCTAGGAAAACACAGTCAAATAGCTTTACAGGTACAAATTCTGCTTCCTGTAGGTCATGAGCTACAAATCACTTTTGGGTGTGAAAGAAACATCATTCCTACATTCTGCTCTGGGTCCATTAGTTTTGCTCTTGAGCGAGCTTTCTAAGTGAATCATCCCTAGGACTTCAGTTCACAGTTCTATCACAATCTCTGGGCACATACACTCATCAAAATATTAGATGTGCTCCATGCATGCATCTTCCTGCACTGCAGCTGCTAAAATACGTCCAGCTCATCAAATCAGACTAGAGCTAGTCAAAACCATGTCACTGAGTATGATTCACAGTGTGGACATCATACCCTCAAGAGACACAGTCTTTGGGCTACATTACTTATCACAAAAGACACAGTACACTTCTAGAGACGGAATAATGAAGTGGATGGTCTCTTCCATAAAAACATTATGTTCTCATGATCCGCTGGTTCCTTTCTATATATGTCTTATTGAAGTGCAATTAACAATAGAAGACCATTCTAAGTCTGTCGTGTTAAAATGTTTTTAAATTAAGCAAGTGGTAAGAGATAGAAATAAATTAACAATAAATAAATTAACATGAGATGGGCAGTTTTGACTTAGAATACAGACACTATTCTTACTCACATGTATTGTAGGTTCACATTTTTCACAAATGCATGACGGGACACGAATCTTAGGCCTGAATCCACCACAGTCCTAGGAAAATAAATAACACCATTAAAATGTTTAATTTAAAATATGATGAAAAGTGTAATGAAAATATTAAACTATTAAAATAAGAGTTTGGATGAAATCTCTATAAGGCTGAGCTGCAAGATTTACAACTTTCCTCAGTAACACACGAATTTAGACATACAAGCTTCTATAAAAGAAATACAGAAGAAATAGTTGTATAAAATGTATCTCATACTCACAGATTTTTAAGTCCAACATAAAATCCAACCTCATTGTCATTGATACTTTCCAAATTTGGCTGGTTTGCGATATAACTGTTGAAAAAGCAAAACAGAAAGAAGTATGTAAGTGGATCCTTCCTTGACTTTCTAACTGTTCAGAAATCATGCACTGATGTATGGAAGCCAGTTATGATTGCTGACCTACTGTAATTAGTTCTAAGTCCTAATTAGACCAGCTGCAAAGCAAAAGTGCTCCTTAAAATCTTCTTCATTGTTTAAATGGTACTTTGTGGGACAAGGGAGCAGCTCATTATTACACAGGGGAAATGAAGAAAGCAAGTCAACCTGAAGGCCAAATAAAGCTGCACTGCAATGTCACTGTTCTCCAAGACACATGTCCTTACCTCAAGGATTTAACAACAACAAAGGGGGCAAGTTTAAAGGTAGTACTGGAGTTATCCCCACTCATGCAAGACAGTTGTACTTCCCTAGTCTTTTCCCTCATGTTGTTAACTTAATGAGTTCGTTACACTTATTTTTTCCCTGACACAAAGTAATTTAAGTTCTTTTTATGAGGTGTGGCAATGGGAAAATGGAGAAAGGAAAGGTTGCACTTCATGATGTTATACACACAAGCAGAAATTAAGAGACGAGAAACTGCTGTATCAGACTAAAGTACTGAGTCCACTCACATATCCTTAATATTTGCCTAAAAGGATCTGGGCAGGCAAGCCAGTCCTTTGTATTTTGACCATGTGAGATCTATGAATACCCAGTGACATCCCACAGACTGGAAATTAAAATGTTCACAGCAAATGTATCTTTATTTCTTCTACAGGAAGAAAAAGCTTCACAGTGGAAATCACACAATCCAGGAAGAATAAATCAGTGGAAACTGCAATTTTTCTGACATTATGGGCAGAAAAGTATGCCTGATTTAAGGCATGCTTTGCTAAAGAGTCCACACATTTCAAAATATTAGCCCAGTGCCAGACAAACTTAAAGAGAGATTACATGTACTGTCACATGCATCACAAACTAACCAAAGATGCAGGTTCTCCTAAAATGAATGAGTCTTTCTTTGTTAAAAGAAAACTTTTCCTCATTCAAAGCATTTTTTAGAATTTATTCAAAGGGAATCCTGGTGAATTAGTAAATTGCTCTTCCAAAGGCAGTTCATACACCTGAGCTGGTGCATGGATTTCCTTGTTAAGAGAAATTCATTGTGCTTCTAAATCCCAACAGAAGCCTGAGAATCCCATAAGTTGGGTTGGGCTCTCCGCCAAAGCTGCAGTGCTGACTTGGGCTATGCTCTCACCATGCACCAGGAAAAGTAAAAAGTTTCCCCTAATGGCATCCATTGTCCCTTGGGAAAAAGAAGGGCAGTAAAAAGAAGGCATGATGCGAGATGGAACACATTACAACAGCATCATATGACATTGACTGTTCTGCAAGACTTTCCAGAATAAGATTAACAAAGTGTATCCATTAGAAGATTAGAGTCCTTTGTTTTTCATGTTTCCTTTCCTGAATTTTTAAGACAGAGTAATTTAATAGCTCAGTATATATGAATCTATTTTGTTTGGTTGGGGTTTTTTTGTGGGTTGGTAAGTTTACATATTTTGCCAAGTAATAGCGATGAAATAATATATAAATATCTACTAATTCCTTTATCTAAGAGTCCTGCAAGTCAACGAACACACTTCCTTTAAACATGCCCTGAAGAACTCATTTTTGAGTTAAATATTGTCCATCTTCTTTGCCACTTAGACCTCATAATGCTAAAATAAAGTTATGCAAGAGGTTTCAAAGGTATCTTCCTCATCCTGTCCTCAGTTATTAAACAAAAGTAATCAAGCCAATGTCAAATAGGGATAGGGAAATCACATAAGAGCAGGAATTGAGGAAAATGGATAGTGAAGCACAAAGTATGAAGAGACTCAGATTTAAGGAAAGGAAACAGAATAACCAGTTGCACTAGCTAAGAATTAGGCGATCAAAAAACCCCAAAAAACAACACAACCAACAAACACCCCCCCCTCCCAAAACCTGGCAAACACTGCCAAAATGCAGACCCATCACTTAAACACACATATCACCAATCCAAATGTGAGACTGCAATTTTTATCACCTAAATATTTAACCAGAACCACTCGCTACAAGAAACTCCAGAATTTGACATAACTTACAGTGTTGCACAAAAATTTGTTAGTGTATTACATCCTGTGTTAAGCCTCAGTATAAAATAGTTCAGTTCTGCTGAAGCAAATGAAGCTTCACAATTTACATCAGACACAAATCTTAGTATGAGCACACAATCTACAAAAAGAGATTGGTATTGGTCCTTCAGGGAATAGACCAAACAAATTATATTTGGGAAGTAGTAGTACGAGTTTGTGGTATCTTCTTTCCTTCTCTTATTGCATCCCTTAGAAGAAGCCCTAGGTGGGGGAGAGCAGGGCATTCTTTACTTGGAGCTGGTTCGAGCTGAAAGAACTGAAAGAAACCATTGCTTTTCCACAACCATACTGGTTGGGACCCAGAAGAATTTTAGTCTAAGTGCAAATAATTTAATAACTGCTCTGCAATACACTTGTAAATGCACTCTTAGTACAGAACACAGTAAAGCTTTATAACAGTAAAGCAAAATACATCCACTTGGAAATCCTTGAAGAAAGAGTGGACAGACATAATTTACCATAAGCAGGTCACATCCTCATATACTTCCTTACTCACTTAACAAGTCTGTTTCAAGTTAAGCCTTTGCAGCTATGTCATAGCAGTGAGAAAGAAAAGAGTAGAATGATGTAGCTGTACCCTATAAGGGGAAGTTGCTTTTCTGTTTAATTTAGAGGGAGATCTGAAATAAAACCTCTCCCTAACTGAAGTCTATTTTTACCTTCTTCTCAACTACTTTACCTTAATGTTACTTATCATCAAACATTAATACTCTAAAAGCTTTGACTTGCAGTGGGCGACACTGAAAAATGTAATTTGCCTGCCTGCCCTTAAGAATATCAACCCTATTCTTTAACGGAACATTTTTACTGTAGCACAGAAGAAAAACATACTGACTCACAGCTGGCTGAAGTCACGTGAAGAGCTTGGAAGCTCCCACTGCACACCACAGCACGGTTGCACTGCCAGAACCTGGCTGGATAGCACCAGACAGACCACATATATCAGTTCACAAATACTGGCTGCCACCTCGAAATCAAGCCCTTAGCTGCCTACAAAGCTATTTGCTTGATTATACTGTAGCATTCTGCATCTCCTTCAATGAGTAGTCAGCACACAATAATTGTCTTCAGACCCTTAATTTAATCTCTCCATTGTAAACTACTGAATAATTCTAATAAAGGGATTCAGAATCACACACCTAGGTTGTACATCGCAGCCTACATCAGCATGTTCATCTTGCCACACTTCAGCAGCTACTGAACAATGTCACACACACACACACACACACACACACAACACCACCGTTACATTTTGGAAACAATAGTTTCAAATCCGTATCTATAAGAGTCAGCTCCTCCAAGATCTCCTTTGAGAGGTAAACTCATTATAAAAATGAAAGGATACAGATTATGTTTAACATCAGTGAAGCAACTTCTGAACTGCAAAAGCATGAAGACAAAGTGGGTTCTGATCTCTTTAAAGCCACCTAGATTATTTAATGTTCCTTAGTAATTTAAAAAAAGGATTCCATACAAACTTTCAAATCTTTTCCTTAACCTGAATATAAAAGGCCAGCAGAAACATGCCTTCCTAACTTACTTACTCTATTTCCTCCTGCTTAATGTATGTTAAGGTATACTACCCCATCTGGAGCTATAAGGACATGTTGGAAAAAAACCTAGCACATGCTAGTCTAAACAACATGGATGCATGTAGTGCAGCTCCAGAAGTATTTCTGTTGCCAAAAAACTTCTTTTATGGGAAATATATTTTCTTAACATTCCAAAAAATAAATCAATTGTATGTCTAGCTCCAGCTCATACAAAAAAATAATTTAAAATTAATAAACACTCACTGGTGAAATGAACTGAACTCTGAACTCTGGAAAAACTTTATATTCCAAGTTGTTTTTTCACTAAGTCTTTAGGGGACAAAGGCAGCACACTTCAGACATTGAACTGTCAGTAGATTAATTACCATTTAATGACAGGTCATGTATGTCCCTAGTCTAGACTACTGTGAGAGCTATATGTTAATATCGAGTATTAAACATTGCAATCTTCCCTGGTGCCATATCTTCTTACAAACTCAAATGTGATACCAAGTTCTTTAAAAGGTGAGCTAAAACTTAGTGGCATTTTCAACAAATGCAGACTGATTCATTGTTATACATTAAGATCATGTAAAATTCGTAAACTTGATACAATATTTAATGAAACCTGGCATATTGAACTGGGTTACATTTGTAGCCCCTCTGAAACCAAGTTTAAAATAATGCTGAAGTGGCATGGACTCACAGTTGGAAAATGATGACCAGAGCTACGTTGCATATCAGGAATGTAAAGTTTCAGACAGGTGTAGGCATCAATGCTATAATCTCTGCTCAGTCAAGAAATCCTTCTGCATAGGACCAAGCTTCCTCTAGGAAGGAAATGCCTAACAAGCAGTGAGTGTGATACGGACACCCAAATCCAGCAAATATTCTACAAGTACACAAGCTTACTCCAATTATTTTATTCTATTTTGCTTCCTTCATCTGGTAACATAAGTAAAAGATTGAGTGAGGATAACATAAACTCTACTGCTAGAGGAGCGTGCCATAACTCAGGAAAGATGCAGTGTGTCAAGACCATCCACAGTGGACCTGCCTAACACTCAGAAATTTTACCAGTGCTTGACTCTTCCTTTGGCTGCCCAGTGTCTCCTGACAAATGCTGCAGTGGTTTTTGGGGGATTTTTTGGGCTTTTTTTTTTTGTTTTTTTTAAACCGTGAATCACCCTGTGTTTCACAAAGAGTGAAAAACCACTATCACAGGTTCCCTAAGGGTTTTTTCCTCACATTTAGAGTATTTAACCACCAATCACAGAAGAGTTCAGGAAATAGCTCTCCACGTGCCAGTACAGCAGCTCTGGAGACAACATAATTAGCTCTGGGATCTTTCTTCAGAGACACAGGCATGCCCATTTTTTCAGCAAATCCTGCACTACACGCATCCCATACTCAGGTAATGCATTGTTCAGGACAATCTGGAACTCAGCATCTCACAGGCAATGTCAGAGATCAGTTAATCTCAAGAATTCCCTGTTCTCGATGTGTGGCTGTGTCAACTGCCAGGAGGCAACAGGGCCCCGACATTCTGTGCCACAACAGTATACTATTATCCAATTAGCAGCACATAGCTGCCACTGCAAATTGATTCTCCAAAGCCATCATCTTGAACAATTAGTGCCAACCCACCAGTTTAAAGCAGAAGAAAACAGGAATTCAGTGGAGATACCAATCTTGTTTTGGCACTCCAGGAGCAGATCTGTGCTCTTGCTTATGACTACAGCTGCCCGGAAAATGGTAAGTCCATGCCTGGACTCTCTTCAGAGAGTAGACTACCAAATCAAGCAAACTCTCAAGACATTTCATGCAGCTTTCCAGATTTAAGATTTATGCTCTTGATGAGCTCCATCTTCAGAATTACTTTCCCCCAAATGCACGCAGAGCTTATTTAAGCATTTTCTCCATTTAGAGACCTGTACTCCCCTTTGAGATCCCCAAGTCTGTACATTTGATATTGCATCAAGAAATGAATTTTTGATGTTTTTCCAGGAATACATGACAGCTACAGACATGTTTTTCCTTAGCAAAGATATTTGGGAAATGTTGATATTCCTTTTTATTGTCAGAAGGCCAAACAATGACCTATTATTCTAAAAGATGTATCTTAATCTCTGACCTTATACTTAGCTTCAAAACACGTTTCTATCCCCTGTGTATGAAATAATCTATGCAGATTGCTAGGATGAGGCTTAAGCTTCCACACAAACCCTTTATAATATATATGCTAAAAATCACACAGTAAATTAACATACAAAAGGAGAGTAGTGAAGTTGGCTTTCCATTATTTCTCAACAGAAAGCAGCCATAAAACTAATCTTTATTATTGTTGTTCTTGATGATGTTATTATTTCCTTGCAAGGATGAAAGAATATCTCAAAGGAATGAATAAATACAAATATAAGTGACAGTTCTTTCTCCTGCAGAACCACCTAGTCTTCAAAAATAATAGTAATAACGCAAATACTCTCTTTTCAGCACTTGCATACAATCTCTAGAGCTGTCACTGGCCTTGATGCAAATGAGAATGGAAAAACATCCATTGCACAAGAGTACAGCAAGATTTCAAACAGCCATTCCTTATATGCATCTTTCTAAGTCTCTCAGAGAATAAAAACATTAAAGCTTCTTTGTTGCTGTCAAAACCTTGGAATTTTATTCCTTTCAGGTGCCCATACTCAGACAGTGATTTTCTGGAAGAGATGTCTTACATAGCTGCACATCCTTTGGAATTAGATAGCCGTTCTGACATATATCCATATCCCCCACAACAGTCTTTTCCTGTCTCTGGGTTCTAACATGTTCAGTATTCTTTGACTCTTTCAGTCAATGTAAGACATTTCTTCTGAAATCTACTTTGAAGTCAGTCTTCTCCCACATATACAATTCCCACTGTTTGACAATAATATTTGGTTTTGTTCAGTTTAAAATTACTGGCTATTAGAATATCAAATACTCCAATCAATCTGCTCTGGATCATTGGATCATCAAGACATATATCTGCACCTGCTACCCTGTTTAATGTCTCATTAACTGCATGCAGTGCATTCCATGCCAGATACAGATCAAAAGGCAGTACTTCCTAAGGGTGGAGTGAAGATGCAAAATTTAAAGGCCTCTATCCAGGAAAATCCATCTATATCCTGTTAATACATTACATTTACTGAACAATTTGACTCCTGACATCTCAAAACATAGAAACTTTTTGTTTGCTAATGGAAAGGGGACTTTCTTCTGCTTTCATATAAGTCCTGAGAGCCTACATAAGGTCATAACCTCTACCCCTTTTCTGTGCAATTATTACATAGGGAACCCAACAAGTAGATGTTTATCCATTCTGCAAATGATATCATCTGCTGCCATGGTTCACAACTGGTTTCCTAGACTCTCTTCCAAGATCTGTGAAACATCTTCTGCAGCCCTAATCACAGATCTGTGTCTTCAAGACATTCTTGTCTTTTAAAGAAAAACATACATGAATAGAACTTCACATTATGTTACTGAAATATTCCAAAAGGGTTATGGGTTGTCCTTTTCATGTTTACTTCACCTTGACTAGCACCAGAATGGGTTGCCACTTTTTGTATGATGACACCAATCCTACCACTTAAATTTAACCATTGCATTTTTCAGAGAATGTTTCAACATCATTTGATGATGCATTCTTTCAGATGCATTCTTCACCGCTTCACATTTATGTGCTCTTCACAGTTTCTTATTTCACTTTATCACATTTATTTACATTATAGTATAGTCCACTTTTCATTGTAGCTAGCCAAGATTCTGAATTCATAGCTTCTTTTATTAGCATTATTCCACTTGAGGAATCCTGTTCTTCATTTAATAGAATAGTTTCTTACTTGCACTGCATATATTAGCATAATGATGTGTTTGTTACACTTTCTGCACAATTGTCAGAATCCAGAGTATTTCTAATACTTGTGCTGACTGCCACATTGCTGCTACTGTTTCCTTTCCACATTCCTGTACTAGGCCAGTTTGATTTTTAGTAAATTCTCTGTCACAATGGTACACCCAGACAACCATCCTGTGTCTTTGAGTTTTCTCTTTCTACTTCTGTTTGTTCTGCTACGTGACATATGCAATGCTCCTTCTAGACTGTGATCAGCTTGTACTCATAAAGCCCGCTCATGGCTGCATTTGTGGTTATGCTTTTGAAGTAAGGAAAATATGCTGTTTTGTAAGCATTTATTTTAATTATATATTATGTATTATGTATGACGTATTACGTATTACACATTATAGTCTCAAACCTTAGATCAGCTTCTCTACCATTGTGCCTTCAAATGAAACACTTAACCTCTTTCACAAGATGACATCTTTAGTTAGTCTCCAACCTTCTTTACTACCTCTGAAAAGCTGCCTTCTCCTCACCACGACTACTTTCACAGCATTCTTCATTTACTTTTACAGTTTTTGTCCCTGCCACTGCTTATGAGTAGAGTAGTACTTCTCTCATCCTCCAGCCTGTTTCTGTTTATGGTTCTCATGACTGCACCCCAGTACCAGACGCACCTTTCAGCATTCCTCCACCCTACACAAATTCTGCAGCAGTGCCCCTGGCCCAAGACATAGGTGGTGATAGTGAAGTGTTCACCTGCAAATATTAGACAGATTGGTATTTTGATGATTACTCCAACTGCTGGGATGCTCACCTCCTAAAACTTTAATTTTAGACACTCAGTAAGGGTAACACTACTACAAGTTAAACTGTTCATTAGAACTCATGAGAACATGCAGAAGTGCTCTAAAGCAGGCAAAAACTCTGCATGTAACCAAACCATGCAACAGAAGGGACAACTGCCCTGTATCAATGCAGACAGGAATGCCACGAAGAGTTGGGAGAAATGCTGGGAGTCTTTCTTCCACCCACACCAACCTCTAAGGCAAGCAGTATCTATTTCTGCACATGTGCTACCTTCATATCCCCTAAATGACATAAGCCTCAGGCAACAAGACAGTCATAGCACACAAACACGATCCAGGACTTGCAGTGATGTCTATAGCAGAAGTAGTATCCAGCATTAGTATTTTCTAATTAGGTGGCTTGATGCCACATGGATTTGCGTCCATTTAAAATGTTTGTAATTTTGTTATATTTGTAATAATGGCAAAACCATCACCAGACAGTCAAGGGAGGGGATTGTTCTGCTTTACTCTGCACTGGCCCGCACACCTTCAATATTGTCTGCAGTTTTGGGCCCACGATAAGAACGATATTAAACAATTAGAGACCATCCAGAGGACAGCAACAAAGATGGTGAAGGGTCTTGAAGGGAAGCCGTATGAGTAGCAGCTAAGGCCACTTAAGTGTGTTCAGCCTGGAAACCGAGGACAGACCCCACTGCAGTTACAACTTCCTCATGAGGGAAGAGGAGGGGCAGGCACTGATATCTCCTCTGTGGTGACCAGTGACAGGACCTGAGGGAATGGCCTGAAGCTGTATCAGGGGAGGTTTAGGTTGGATATTAGGAGAGGATTTTTCACCCAGAGGGTGTTTGGGCACTGGAACAGCTCCCCAGTGAAATGGTCACAGCACCAGCCTGACAGAGTTCGAGAAGCATTTGGATACTGTTCTCAACACATGGTGTGACTCTTGGGGATGGTGCTCTCTGCAGGGCCAGGAGCTGGACTCAGTGTTCCTTGAGGGTCCCTTCCAACTCAGCATATTCTGAGACTCTGTGATATGTGCACAATAGAGTCTTAGAAAGATGCTTACTTACTACCATCCTAAACTTAAAACTCTTAAAACATATGTTTATGCACATTACATAGTTAGACCCACAGAATCAATAAAACTGCTCCCATTTGGAGGGTACAGTATATATGTTTACTAGGTGAAGATCACTGTATGCATAATGTGTTCCAAAACCTGTTTCTAAAAATTAGAAGAGGCAAGACTGGAGAGGAGAATAGGCGATGAATAGGCAGTAGACTATTCACCCACCTAGTGAGGAAGAGAAAAAAAAAACCAACATCTTTTTATGAGGTTGAAGACCACACATTTGGAGGAAATGCTGTAAACAATGCTCCAGCAGCATCTGGAGCACCAGGTTCAATTTCTTTGATTCCCTAAGGAAACATGATTCCTGTCTCTCAGAAGATACCATATTTACAAAGCCATCTGAAAGAGGGCAATCTCCACCTTACCTGTTTGCGCTGTTCTCATTTTGTCTGTAATTTAACACTCAGTGAAGCAGGAGCAGGACTCAGCTGTCTCACAACACAAATAAGCATCACAGCTTCTTAGCTAAACAGACTGTCCTGCTCTCTGACCCAAAAGCACATTTGAATGTTCTATGCCAAAGAAGGCAACTCAGACAGGAAGAACCAAGGCAAGCCCACATCTGTACACCATACAGGACCAGCAGTTAAGATGCTCACATGCAAGACCTTGGTTCAGACCTATGTTCTGCTTCTAGCAGAGCAGCTCTTCACATGCATGCTGAAATGGTTCACCTAGGACCACAAAATCAGTTTACCCCATGACTATGTCCCTGCTTGCTAAAAGGAAAGTCTTGCTTTTGTCCCCCACCCCAGTGAGCTAAGTACCCAGTGTTTTCTTAATAGTCAGTGGGGATGGAAGGGGATACCTGCGTCGGGTAATTTGCAGTGCAAACCTAATTTAGCCTCCTGAACCACTTCCTGGAAGAGTGTGGAGAGTAGCCTACTTCCATTGTGGAGAGTAGCCAGTTAAGTGCCTTAGCTACAGAGCTAGTAGGGAGTTGCCAGATTTTAAATGCTGAGGCCTGAGACAGTCCCAGACATGATTAGTAGGTCCAACACATGACACCCAGAGCACATGCTATGGGAAGGTCTTCCAGTCCATGCCCAGTAAGTCTGACATGCCCAGGATGTGCACATGATTTATCCGCACATGCTTGCCGTGCCGTCTGGCATTCAGAAAACCAGACAGTCGTTGCAAAAGAATGGGAAGTCACACCCTATGCACTCTTCACATGAATCTTACTGTGCAATGTGGGGTAGCTATGCTTCACAAGATACCTGCTGAAAACAGCCTTATTTGGTTCTACAGGCATGGTTAGGAAATTAGAACGGTAAAACTAATTTCATTTACATCTAAAATGGGAAGATTTCTTTTGGCTCACCTGTCAAACCAACAGGAAAAATAGGTAACGTTCCCAGCCTCAACTACAGCTCTGTGGACAGATCCTTTCATAAGAAGCTCAGAAGTGTTACCATTTCACTGTTTTCTGTTTCAGCAATAGATTGACTTTGATTAATTATTTTCCTTCCTTTTATTTATACATCAGACAACTATACAATGAACCATATATGCTCTACGAATACATAGCAGGAGCTACAACTTTTTTTTGCATGAGGAGCTTCATTGCAAAGCAAAATTATCTAAAATGTTGCAAAAGGCTCCTGCCTGAAATACTCAATCATAGCTTCCACTTACCTCAACATATTTTATATTCATACAGAACAAAAACACACGAAAGGCAAAAAAACCTGCAAATCAAAAACACATCAAGTCATCAAACAACAACCCCCATCTCTTCCAAACTCTAAACAGGCAGGAAAATGCCTGAATCAAGGTTCCTTTCATCCTTCTTGTACATACTCTAAACTATGCTGGTGAAACACTAACTCCATTCATTTTTGTCACGGACTTTACACAGGCCAGAATCCCAGCCTCAGCTTCCCCCTGAAATAAAAAGCATCCAACTACCTTGCAAGATCAGGACTAGTTCGCTTTAGCAAAGTAAAGTTCAAGTTACACCACTCAAAGATTACAATCTCTCAAAGTGCCTCTGAAAATACCTTGGACACCTTTGGCCTGCTTCCTTCCATTTTACCTTACTTGTGAGGAAAAAAAAAAAAATCTCATTACTTCAGGCCTTGTCTAGGAAAAAAAGAATATTGACCTAAAACCTGATCTCCAAGAATTTATCCTAATAATGAAAACACAACACAGAAACATATATAGCTGAATTGGTATTAAAAATATTTAGGTTTCAGCTGTAGCCTCTTACCAATGCAGGTAATTTTCTTAGAAGAAAGTAATAACAAAAACAAATGTTGAATTTCCATGGTGTGGCTCCTTTCCACACACAATTGTGTCCACTACAATTGTGCAATGTGATCATGAGATGACTGTAGAGTTCAGCACCTTGCATGGAGGAAGCAGGGCCACAAGTGAGATTGAAATCTTGGATTTTAGGAGAGATAACTTTAGCCTCTTCAAGGATCTTCTTGGAAGAATCCCATGGGAACAGGCCCTGCGGAGAACAGGGGTCCAAGAGAACTGATCAATAAATATTCAAGCATCACCTCCTCCAGGCTCAAGACCAGTACCTCCTGATGAGTAAGAAATGGAGCAAAGAGTGCAAGACATCTGCAAGGATGAGCAAAACACTCCTGTCAAAAGCAAAGCACAAGAGGAGATACACAGGAAGTGAAAGCAGCAACAGGACACTTGGAACAAATAAAAAGATGCTGTCCTGATGGGATGCATTCACAAGGAGCTGAGGAGGAGCTGGCAGACACCATAGTGGGGCTGCTTGCAGTTGTCTTGGAACAGTCATGTGACCAAGAGAAGTGTCTGAGGACTAGAAGAAAATAAAAGTCACCCCAGTCTTCAAAATGGGCAAGAAGGAGGACCCAGAGAACAACTGGCCAGGCAGCTTCACCTTGATCCTTGGAAAGTGCCTCATTCTGGAGGCCATCTTTATCCACATGGATGCCAAGAGGATGATCAGAATTAGTCATCATGGATTCAGCAAAGGGGAATCATGCTTGACCAACCTGATTGCCTTCCATAATGGGACAACTACCTGGATGGATGAATGAGGGCTATTGTCTACCTCAACTCCAGTAGGGCTTTAGATCCTGTCTTATGTGATAGCCTCATAGGCAAGTCTAGGAAGCATGAACTAAATGAGTGGACAGTGAGCTGGACTGAGAACTGGCTGACTGGCAGATCCCAAAGAGCTGCAATCAGTGGCACAAGGTCTAGTTGGACGCTCCTCACACGTGGTGCCCCCCATCAGGGAGACACTGGGCCCAGCATTGTTTAATTTGTTCAGCAGTGACTGAGACAAAGAGACAGAGGCCTCCTCAGTAGGTCATGATGACACAAAGCTGGGAGCAGTGGCCAATACACCAGAGTGCAGCCTTGACAGGATGGAGAGATGGGCAGAAAAGAACTGTCTGAAATTCAACCAAAGCAAAAGCAGGGTCCTGCACTGGGGAGGAATAACCCCAGGCACCAGCACAGGCTGGGATCTGATCTGCTGGGAAGCAGCTCTGAGGAGAAGGACCTGGGGGTCCTGGTGGACAACAAGCTGTCCATGAGCCAGCAGTGTGTCCTGGTGGCCAAGAAGGTCAATGGTGTCCTGGGGTGCATTGGGAAGAGCACTGCCAGCAGGGCAAGGGGGCTAATCCTGCCCCTCTACTCAGCCCAGGTGAAGCACATCTGGAATGCTGTGTCCGGTTCTGGGTTCCTCAGGATGAGAGAGGCATGGACCTCCTGGGAGAGAGCTGCAGAGGGCTATGAAGATGATTGAGGGCCTGGAGTATCTCCTATACATGGAAAGGTGGAAGAAGTTGGGCCTGTTCTGCCTTGAGAAGAGATCACTCAGAGGCGATCTTGTCAATGGATGGAAGTATCTGAAAGAACAATGTCAACAGGACAGAACTAGGCTATCCTTGGTGATGCTGAGCAATAGGACAAAGGTAGTGGGCAGAAACTGATGCACAGCAAGTTTCATCCAAATATGAGGAAGAATTTCTTTACTCTTTACAGAGATACTGTAATACTACGATTAATAGCTATTAGTAGCTATGTAAAAACACAGAAACTCCATATGTGCATTTCAGGTCAGGCAGTAGTTTGTTTTGTCTTTTGCAGTTTCTGAAAATATAGATTCACAATCAACCAGGAATTAAGATGGATCCCAATTATATATGATCATATATAATTTAACAGCAATGATGTACTACATACATCTGGATGAAGAGATCTTCACAAACATAACAGCATCCTGTAAAAAAGCATATTCACAACCCAAGCAGTAGAAGATTTCAGACTTCTATGGATTTATCTTTCCATTCAAAATGCATGTAAATTACTCAATTTATACAATCTGCTTTGCTTTTTAAAGGGCAGTTTTTAAAGAACAGTTTTTCAGAGGTAACAAGCTAAATATACGTCTGACATCAACAACATACTGAAGCAGTTTTCGAATTCTTTGCTCCATTACCTGCTTCATTTCTCCTGCTTGGGCAAGGATATCTGGATGACCACCTTAAAGGCCATGCTCAGACATTTGTGTAGAGAGAGATGACAAACATGGGAGAAAGAATTGCAATCCCAAAAAAAGAAATAAAAAAAAAAAAGGGACGATAAGGGATCCTCTTTACTTAAAAATGAAAACCAAAATGGAGAAATCAGGTCCATGTTCAGTTACGTAAAATTTTTTTGCTCTACAGTGATTAGAGATCCAGAATATTGCTCAGCTACTTTCTCTGTTACCCTTGTCAGCATAAAAATAATGGAGAAAAAAATAGAACCTGAGAAATCTGGAAAATGCCATCCTAAAGATATCACAGGCTGCACTGCCAAGCCCTATTTTGTCATTAGTATGGAAAAAAATGGAAGTTTCTTGAAAAGAATGTGTTCAAGACCAAATCTTTTAATTCAGTATATACATCCCAAACCTTTTTCAAAACTCTTGTGTGACCAAAGATATTGAGGGAGAGACAGTATTCCTGCCACCCTGCCCAACACTGACTGCCTTCTGAAGGATGATGCTCTCTTCCAGCCTCATGAGCTGTTTTGTCTCTGCCTGATTGAGACAGCTTCAGTGGAAACCCTCAGGAGCCCCATCAGTCCTCAGAAACCAGAAGGGCAATGTCTAGAACAAGACATCCAATAGGTTCCCGGGGAGCAAAAAAAACGAGCAAAATTCAGTGCTTTGTGATCCCAGAGTATTTTTAGAGCCTAGAAATTACAAAACTGATTTCCACAGTGCTTACTTTTAATTCACCTTAACCAATTATCCAGATTTTTAAAAGAAGTTTTTTTTTTTTTAAAAAAAAGGACAAATTCCTAAATGAAGCTATTACGTCACCACTGTCCAAAATGCCTTTAATAATTTGTAGCCTGGTATCTCATGTTTTATTATACAATTCCAAGTCACCAGAAATAACTTCTCAATCCAGCCAAGTCAGGCAATGATGCACAGCCAGAAGTTGCTTTGAGGAGGAAGGAGCTAGAGGCTGAGGAGCCTTGCAGCAGTTTTATATGACATTAAATCTACAACAGTCTCAAAATCGAGAATAAAAAAGACTCAAAATACTAACAGCTCTGAGCTTCAATGAATTTAAACATGTTTTTTTTTAGCACAAGCTCACATGACTTGTTAAATAATTTACTCTATAAATTACTTATCCTGTCTTACTTATTAACAATTCTAGAGCGCTTTATATAACAGCATTAGAAATTTATTTTGTGGTTTTGAAATGTACGCAATACACAATCACCTCTCTTTTAATAGGCAAGAGCTTGAAAGTCACCTACTCTTTTGTTGGCAAGCAGTTCTTCCTGAAAAACACCAATTAATTTCAAACCTCATTCATTTCAAACCTGAATAATCATAAGTAAACATATTAATGACTTAATAGCAGAACTGTGAAGCTAGACCAGGAATATACTTGTACTCCAAGATGTCACTTTTAAATCAAAGCCATTTGAAGAGTCATGTACACTGAGATACAACAGCAATACATTTTCCTTAATGAGAAAATATTATACCAGTCCTTTTACAAGAAGTCTTGACCACTCTAAAAATTTCTCACTTACTATGCTATTAATATTTTTTCATGAGTGGTCTCAACAAGGCGTACTTATTTGCCATTGTGTCTACAATGCATGGATTTTACAAAACTGATGAAGTGATTTTGCTTTTGTCACTCTTGGTCCTTGGTTTTTAATGTATCAATGACTGATACCATTTATCCTAATGCAGAACCTCACTCTGGAGTTCAATTTGTCTCAAATAATACCAAAGTGACCAAACAATTATTACAAGTACAGTCTGTTATGATAAGCACCAATACATGTTTTCCAGATAAAGACCAGTCCACACCATCATCTTAACCAACCAGGCATATCTAAAATCTGCCTCATTTACTGTATTAGAACACTATGCAAAAACAGCCAGGAAGGGGAAGAGTGAGAGAGATGACTAAGAAAGCACCAGGCATAAATACTCTTATGCCCTCCCACACCAAGTTTCAGCAGCTGGCCTTCATAGGGCTGATGCAGAAGTACCTCTCCATAGATTTGGATGCTGGATCTGAGCAGGAATCAAGAAATAGCTGGACTGGGATGAGACTGCTTATAAACTCTAAAGCACAATCCACTTGTGGACCCAAACAGTGAAGCACCTGAGTGTTAAGTGGTGGAGGCTGCCAGATACACGGTACCTCATCTCTGTTTTTCCTGCTGCACCATTCCATCTTTTTCCATTTCTTAAAGCCAAGTGGAAAACCCTGGCTGCCCACTCACATCCTGCCTGCTCAGTGCCATCCACCTGGCCCACAGCCAATCCTCTGCACCACCATGGGTTTCACATACACAGCCTGACCATGCAGTTATCCCAGTGCTCCCAGTGCCTGTGGCTGGGCTACAGAATTGAGCTAGGACCCATGCCACGGGTGCCTGTGGGTGTTTTGCCTAGGACTGCAGGATGCACTCCTGTCAAGACCAGGACATAACCAACAAGTGAAGGATTGATTTCAATAGATAGTCATTAAATACATGCAAATAAGTTCTTCAAATTAATTGTCTTATACTTTTTACATGTTATTTATACCAGGAGTAATTCCACTAGAGACCAACGGAATGTATCTGCAGAGCACATAAAAGAAGAACCAGGCCTGAAGCTACACTGAAGCTAAGTGAAATTTAACACTCCAGTCTTAAACCTGTTTTTAGCTAGAATTAAGCAAAATCTGTGGTGTTATAAACAGTTTGACAATCTGTAACTATTGTATTAGAACTGCTTCTGCCTGTATTTAGTGTTTACTGAGCTCACACGATGAAATAATATGACAGCTACTGCAGTTCAATTTTTAATTTGTCTATAAAGTAATTAAAGGTCCCTGTGTTTTATGTTAAAAACACACATGAAAATACCATCTTAAATACGTGCAACAGCATCTCCTGAGAAATCAATGACTCAAAATTATTTTTAGATCACCAAACAAAACAATGTGCAATGTCACAGAATGATACAGTAAAAACCAAAAAGAACTGTAAAAAAAAAGATGCTTTAAAAAACCCAGAAAAATTAAAGCCAAAAGTATCAATGTAACATAACTAGAGATGTTTTAAGCTCATCATGGAAGAAAACATATTTACAGTATGTGTTTTTTGTTCTGGCCTTTCACACCAGAGATTAAATTTGAGATGAAAATTGCTCTCTTACTTCTAAACAGAATGCACTGGATAAAAAGGCTACCGAAGCCTATAAAAATGATCACAGATGCACAGCTCAAAGTTGTTTTTTTTTCTATTTAAGCAATCTACATAAGCATCTGAATCAATAACAGTTATAACTCAGAAAGACCATTTCTTTATCACAGGTCCTAAAAAATCTCCCAAAGGTAGGCCATACATGAGTAGTAGAAATTAATGCCTCCAGCTTTTCCCTGAGCAAATGCAGGGAAATGCAGCAAATTGACTTAAACGAACTGCAGGAATGTAGCCCAAAGGCTAGAATTTAATCTAAACTCACACCGTATTTCACAGTACGTCTTTATTTCTTCTAAAAGACACTGAAAAACAGAAGAAGGATGGAGAATAAAAATAGTGAGAAATCTGTATATATTTGGGGCAAATATGCTGGTATCTTTTACATTAAATGTCACAGAAAACAATTCAAAAACAGGGGTAGGGAAATACAAACAAAAACCGCTTGAGAAGGTTTTTCCCGAGGTCTATCATCTACACATCCAGTATCCAAAATTTTTTGCTCTGCAAGAGGTTTTCTTAGGCAGTGGACATGAATGCCATGGTGCTCTGAACTGTGAAACTATGCTGGATTTAACACAAAAAGCTGCAGAACTCCCTCATCAATTACTGTCTTCGAGGCAAACGAGGATGGAGCATCACACGGGAAGGACAGGAAAAAAAACTTTTTCCTCACGCTTAATTAGTGTTCTCTAATTCCTTCCCAATTGCTGACAAGCAGCACTATGTTCATTCCTCTGCAGGTTTTGTATTTTTTCCTTCCAGCCACCTCCACTGAGAAGGTCAGAGCAGGTTTGCATTCCTATGGTTAGGGTATTAAAGACAGTTTGCTGTCACTTTTTGGCGCATCTCTTCCTTCACTTTTTTTTTCTTCTTTTTTTTCTTCTTTTTTTCTTTTTTAAAAATAAAAAACAGGAGAAATCTGGGGCGAAGGGCAAGCCACCCCCCAATACTCTCGGTTCGCAGCGATAAGCTGAGGGAACGAAAGTTTAAAAAAAAAAAAAAAGAAAAAAAAAAAAAGAAAGAAAGAAAAAAAGAAATAGAAAAAACCCTCCGTTTCATACCTGCTGCCGCCGCAGAGGTGCGGGCTGAGCGGTGCGCAACCCGCGGCAGCAGCTGGGGCAATGGTCGGAGGCAAAACCCCGGCCCGGTCCCGTTCCCTGGCTGCCCCGCGGTCCCGCTGCAGCCGGCGCCGACCCCCCGCCCCGCTCCCCGCGACCTGCATCGCCAACAATTAGAATTCATCATCTAAACGGGCTGGCAGCGGCAGCTCTGGCAAGCCGCGTCCAAATAAAATCACACGGGGCTTTCAGGCTTCCAGCACCGCATCTGCCCGCGGAGTAAAAGCCTCTGGCGTGGGTCAGTTCCTCGCCGCCCCCGCCCGCAGCTTCCCCCGCCTGCTCCGGCCCGTCGCCCCCGCGCCCGGCCCCGGGCCGTACTCACATCTCGGTAACATTGTCGCCCTCGGCGCTCCTCTGCGGCACGGGGAAAGAGGCGATGCCCGGCGACGATCCCGTGCACCAGATCCGCCAGGAGCTGCACCCGCAGGACGCGGGGCAGCCCAGCGCACTCGGCCAGCAGCCCAGCACCAGGCAGCACAAGCCCCACAGCCGCGCCAGGCCGGGCCCCGGCCTCCGCCGCCAGGACACCATGCTCACCCCAGCACTGCCCCGACGGCCTCCTCCTGCTCCCGCCGCCGCCGCCGCTGCCGGGGCGCACGGCCGGAGGGTGCGCAGCCTTCCGCGCCGCGGGCGGGCACCCCGGGCCGGGGCTCACATGGGCGCGCCGCAGCCGCAGCCACCGGCGCCCCGCGGCTCGGAGCGCCCCGGGCGCTGCGCGGGGCGGAGGGGGCCCGAGCCGGGCGCCGCGGCGACAGGGGCGAGCGGGGCCTCCGGCGGCGCGGCACCTGCCCCTAGCCCCGCGGGCGGACAGCGGCACCGCCTGCCCCCGCGGCTGCTGCCGATGATGCTGCAAAACGCGCGGGCCGGCGGGGGCAGGTGGCGGAGGCTGCGCTCCTTTCTGCGGGGGCTCGGGCTGCCGCTGCCCGCCGGAGGGACGGCGAGCGGGCGGCGAGGGAGGCGCAGCGAGCGGCGGCGGCGGGGCTCAGAGCTCCGCGCTCGCCCCTTTATGCACCGTCTCCTCCTCCCTCCCTCCAGCTGATAATAAAGCAGCTCCGGCTCCTGCTCCAGCCCAAGACGGGGAGCTGCCGGCAAAGTGACGTGGGGCTGACGCAGAGAGGGGCAGAAACTCCACAAAATGAGCCTGAAATAAAAATGAAAAAAAAAAAAAAGACAAGGGAGGGAGGAGGAGGGAGCGGGGGAAAGGGAGGGAGCCGAAGAGCAGATACCAATAGGCAGCCTGCACTTGAGCTTTCAGCTTCGCACGTACATGTACATGTACACACAAAAACACACACACACACACACTCATACAGGCGTACAAGCACCCCACGGGATGGGCAGCGCGGCGCCGCCTGTGCGGACTGTGTGTCCCGCCGGGCGGACGGAGGCACCGTGCTGAGAGGCACCTGGCATGCCCGCCCGGGCGGGAGCTCGCCATCGGGTGATAAACGGGGATGTGCGAGAACTCCGGGAGACGACGGATGAGCGACCCTAAAACGCCTTGTTTTCCTCTTGACAGCTCCGCGGTCGGGGCTACTTTTCGTTTTTCTGCCCCCACCCCCGGTTGCGGGTTTCCGCAGCGCTGCCGATGCACCGGATCCCGCCGCAGTGCCCCGCGCTAAGCGCTCCGCAGGCGCCACCGCGCGTCCCGCCGCCGCCGTGCACCGCGGCCCGCCCCGGGGCGCCCTGCAGCCCCGGCCGCCCCACCGACCCCCAGCGCCGGGAGGACGGGCACGACACACCACCAGAAGAAGTTATCCTTTCCGTACATCGAGGCTGAGGCAAGTCTGAATGACATACGTGTGTCACGTATTCGCAGGTGCAAAGACCAGCTGATCTGAGATGCTCTTCCCTTGTCGTTTCTGAGATTCTGTGCATCTGTCCTGGCACATGTCATCTGTGACGACGAATTCTTCACTTGCCACTTCACCATTAAGTATAAAGATGTTGGTGGTCCTTTTCTTACCTAGTTACTCAAGCTGAGTATTTTGAAGTCACTAAATCAGGGCGAATTAAAGAAAAAAAGGTTACAGAATTCCTATTACAAAGGTACAGAACAAACAGTTAATACAGTGTTAGAAGGTGCTTGGGAATCAATTTGACATGATACTAATCGAAAACACACTCCATTCCATTTGCATTTTCTCCAGCTAACAGGAAAACCCACATCTTACCAGGCAGATTTGCAGGCCAGGCGTGAGTTGGTTTTCTTTAAAAGAACATCCTACTAGGAAAGTCATAGCCATATACCTACTTGAAACACACTATACAGAAATAATATGCCTCCCCATAAAGCAACAAATGCAGACTGTACAAAAAGACATAATCAAAAGTATTGTCAGTCATGATACTTTTAAACCAAAGTTTTGAAGTTTAAGTAAAATTGTTGTATAGATACTCTGAATATATTGCTTCTCTATGAAGTTCAGGACTTTGAAGTAAAGTATTTCTCTGAACAAAATATTTATGGAAGGGTAACAAGTAAAATTAAAATGTCATAGAGCAATTTTCTAGAGGAAAAAGCTGGTGATTTTTAAAGAATTTGGAGGAAAGAGAAAGAAAAATTAACAACATAAACTCCAATATGATTCAAATTAGAAAAGACCTTGAGAAAGAGCCTTAATGCAAGATAGAAGTAAAATTTTAAAACTGGTAAGTTTCTGCAACACCCACATTACTGTTCTCCAGCCAAGTCTCCTTACAGCTTTGGAAAATGTGTTTCATTCTCCCTCTCTCTCCTGGAGGAACAAAAAGACATCACCTCTTTAGGGCAATAAATACCCATTTTAACTGTCCTAGTGATTCTATGGCAACAAGCTCACATCAGTCTAATCATATATAGTGAATCAACATATATACTAATCAGCACCTACTGAACATTATTCTTTCACAGGCATCTCTGTTTTCTGTGACTCAGTGAAATTGAGGAGTTGTCAAAGAAGTTTTAGATAAAACCATGCAGTTGGATCAAATTGGCTAATTAGATAATTCAATAGTGTTGAAAGAGTAAAGTTCTGTAGGCCAGATCATATATTCGTAAGGCTGCAGACCAGTGTTGAATAAAGCTTGAGGCAACACTTGGAAAAGGGTATTATCACCCATTGTGGTAAAAATCAGTTTATGTTTGCTGCAATTCAAAATATTTCTCATAGGAGTTTTGCTGACCTGTACAGGAATCTTGTCTTAGAAGGTTTGAGACACATAGATTTCTATATGACAATGCCAAAAATCACCAGGCTTGAAAATACGATGGTAAAATTGCCAAATACTGTTAAAAATCTATTTTCTGCCTAAAATTAGTATTTTACCAAAATTGACTGAGAGAAGAATGTGGGAAGAAACAAACTGAAAGTGTCATATTTTCAGGCTACTAAAGTTGTCTAAATGAAAGCTATGGAATGCTCCATCAAGAAATACATTGCTGCCTTAGTGGGGGAAACAGCAGCCCTTTCTACAGGCACAGCAGCTCTTTCTAAAGACTCACCTGCTTTGAGTCTTTAAATTCTAAAATTACTAAAGAGTAGTTGTACAAAAAAAAATGGTGGTAAATCATGACTTCATTTCTACATATACAAGTTTTATTTCTATGTTAACTGTGCATATTTTTCTCACAGATTCAAGAAAGTAGAAAAGAACTTAAAATACTCAAGTACTTCCTATTAATCAGTACTTTAGGAAGAGCCACAATATGAATCAGTATTTAAGGGAGAGCAATAACTAAACCACTAACAACAAGTAGCTTTCTGGTAATGATACAAGACCAAACATCATCCTGAGGGTGGTAAAATTATAGCAAAGACTTTAAAATATTACAAAGCTATAGAGTGTGATCAGAGGACTAGAAAATATGAATTGAGTCAAGACTGAAAGAACTCACTTTCTTCAGTTCATGAAAGAACTGACAGGAAGTTCAATAACGCCCCTGAAATATATAACAAGGACAAGTAATATTTTTTGTCTATAGGATAGGACAAGGATTAATACACTTGATTTACAACAAGGCAGATTCATGTTTGACATCATGAAAACTTTTGAAAAGGACAGTTAAGCACAGCAAATAGATCATTTCAGAGAACACTCAGTCTTGAGTAATAGAGCCTTCTCAGAGCAGGTGAGGTAAACCTCTTTGGAGCTGGTAAAGAGATTTGCCTTAGGCAGGTGAAAACAAATCAATGACTTCCCAGAAATTCTGCTCCTTTGCAATACATGTTTCTTTGGCCATTTTTATTTTACTGACATAGATAAAGTTATGGGAGACCATTCATCTGAACATACTACAAGGAAACCTGAAGATAATGGAAAACTCATTGTTTGCTTGAAATCGCTGTTCTAAAGTTGAGTGTTTGATTACTTCAAAAGTTTTGAAACTTTAGCTCATACGCCATACATAAAGAATGTGTCACAGCATAGGAATTATGTTTAAAGATTTAAACATGTATTTCTGGAAAAGAGGTAGGAGCTGAAAACTCAAAGACTCCTTGTGAAAATACTTTTATTTAGGTGGAGGAATAAGGAATTATTATTACCACAGAGTCTGGGAACAGGTAAAGGCCACATAATTTGTGTGTGTATTATGGTATCCTATCCCATCCAAAGGAATGTGTACTCAAAGACCAGTCTTACCAAAACTGTGCAGAAATAAACTGCTTAAACTTTGCTTACAGTTTGAGAATTTATAGCTCTTACAAAAGGGAGGGGTTGGAGAGTTCGTGGGACCTCATGATCTTTTCAGAAACATTTTGTTTTCCAGCGAAATACCGCAATTCCCATGAAACTTTTCACATGAAGGTGTTCTTGCGTTCAAGCTAGAGCTGTGGTCTGAGACAGACGTTTGTACCATGACTCAGAGTAAGCCTGTGAACTACAGTTGACAACATCTTTTGGGCTGACAACTACACTGAGGTGTACCTGCTTCGCTTATATGAAATCCCACATCTTTTCCCTAAATGACAAAATCTAGCTTCCACACAACACTTTTCTGAATTTCCTCCAAACATGAGGCACTCTCCGAGTGTTTTAGCCTACATTTTAATCTTTCCAGTGTTCCATCTATTTGCAGATTTATCTAGCTGCTTTATCCTGGCTCATTTTGCATTCCTAATAGTGTGTTTACCTTATCATTTTGAAGCACTGCTCAGCCTTCATTGGCTTTAAAGTGAAGCTGAATCCTGCCACCTTGTGCTCAAGAAAATCAGCACATCTCTTTATTTTGGAAAGGAGAGAAAAAAGAGGAAAAGGGAAGCAAAAGTTTTTTAACTACCATGTTTCTATTAAACAAGGAATCCATTGAGGATCTGAAGATTTAATTGGTTGGGTCCAGTTTGATATTGCCTGAGATGTCTACCTGAGATCTTCTCAAAAGGACAATCACTCTACTAGAGACACTGTTCATACCATGAACAGCCACTTTTCAAATCTCCACAGGGTTTTGAAGCTGTGGCCTCCCCCATGACCTGACGCAGATAAGACATTTATCCAGCCTCTCATCCCATAATCTCTGTGTGTTTGATGGCTCAAGGTATTAATCATAGTGTTCTGCTTGTGCTTGGTCACATTTCCTATAAGACTAGCATTACTTTCTTTCCATCAATAAGAAATCACATCACAGACTGGATGGAAAGAGCCTTCTCCTTTATTAAAAAAAAAAAAGAGTATTTTTGAGGGGGTGGTAAAAGTAATCCTTGTAAGGAGCAATGGACGTCCTTTTTCTGCTGAAGTACAAGTCAACATTCTTTTTTCAGTCTGACAGGACTCCACTAGTACCTTTCTAGTAATGTGTGAATGCAAACATCATCCTGAAGGTGGTAGAACTGAAACAGACTTGGAAAGGCATCTTCCTCCACCACATGCCCAACTGGGCCTCTACTCCTC
The DNA here is from genome assembly GCA_024362935.1 of Setophaga petechia. Taxonomy (NCBI): domain Eukaryota; kingdom Metazoa; phylum Chordata; class Aves; order Passeriformes; family Parulidae; genus Setophaga; species Setophaga petechia. The sequence goes on along the minus strand of JANCRA010000004.1, from coordinate 24,317,132 downwards.
CTCACCCCTGCATTGTCCTGTATTCCTGCCCCTCCCTTCCCTGCACATTGTCACTGTGAGCTCCTACCTCAGCATCAGCCTATCTTATCCACCACTCTTGTGAGTCTCTGTGTAGCCAAACAGTGCAGCTTGTTGATTCTGCAGCTATCCACTCACCACATTGGATACCGAGTACCAAACATAAATGGTGGATCTACCTGTAAGACTTCAGCAACAGATCAAAGCAACTGATCAGCACCAATGTTCTATTTTGCTGGGTTACTTCCAAACAGTGTTTGTTCAGGTTAAGTTTGTATAGGCTCATAGAAATAATTTCTTCCTCAGATAACACAGCTGACTCTCTACAGGTCTATTTGCACATACGTATTTTGTTGTGCAAATCATGCTTCTTTCCAATTATAAGGATTCAACAGGTGGCAAATGACAACATAATAAAAATCTGACAGCCAGTTGTCAGTTTTCTCCCCATTTAAAAGCTGTCCAAACTGTAAGGTTTTTTTGGCCAAGTTGAGCAATGATATTCTGAATCTTCCTTTAGAGTAGTCAATGTAAAATAAGATAAAGGAAAAAGAAAAAGACAAAGAAAGACTCCCCAAAACCCAGTCTCTAGGACACTAATTTAAAACATCCAAAATCATCAGTCATCTGAAAATTTAGTTACTGGAACATTGCAAGCTGGCTTCATTTAGCACAAGTTACTGAGTTACAGCTGCTCTCATCATTTACGTTCACACAGACTATATAACATTGAGCATTGCTTGTAATTATGATTTTTGACTCCTTGTCCTTCTAGGCCATAGGAAATACAGGGACCTGAAGAAAGAAAGCTCAGTAATTTATTGCTCAAGATAGATATCATTAGGGTTTTGATGCAGATATGCTTATCATGGTTGTGCTAGTTAGTGTTTCGTTCTAACAGAGAGCAAATCTCATTACAAAGCCTGTTTCTCCAAGGGGAAATACTGCTTGTACAGTTGTGTTCATTGTTGATAGCATACAGAGGACACAGTAATTGTGTTTCAAAACTCCTGATGAGGTCTGAGCTTGCCGCTTGTCACAATGGCACAGATAACAGCCATGAGCAGTGATAAGCAGTCAAACCAGGAGAGATCTAGAAGGTCAGAAATCAATTGCTTCCAGCTGATCGATTTAGAACTGACAGATCCTGATGGTTGGTATAGCAGCTGTAAATGGAAGTAATTATTCTGCTTATGAATAATATACTGTGAATGTCTTGGTAAATCCAATCTTCATCTAACTGAAAATCACGTGTACAGGACAATGATTAATTTTTCTCTCCCTTTTTTAAGAATATTGGTACTAGAGATAATACTAAGTAAATGTAATACTTGTTAACAGTTTCTGTTTCCTGTTTGACTCTTCCTGTGTCTAGTTATATTTTACATAGCTTGTGCAGTTTCTATACAACAGAATAATTTACGTGATATTGACTCTTTTAAAGAGTGAGTAAGAAGAAAACAGGAGAACTTTTATAAAAGGCCTGGTAATTTCTTTGCAGTACAATAAATTATTCTGCTCCCAAAAAATGTCCATCTTGTCCACTGTTTATAAAATAATCTCTTGATGCTGACAGCTGCTCTCTGGCCTGACTTAAAAGAACATATTGACAAGTTTGCTGCAGAGTCACTCTGCTATCTTCTGGAGGCTTTCCTCAAGATTCAAGATTATTTTCAGGATACAGTCTAACATGGAAGCTGTGCAGAGCCCTTTTAACGCTTTTTTTAGCTTTCTGTCTCCCTACATCCTCTTCCTGCCTCAACTACTTATGAGGCCACACCCTTGCTGATTATTTTCTGTGGTTTCCACAGCCTTTAGTGGCCACCAAGATTTTCTGATCTTTCTGTACTTTCCTACAGAGTCTTCTCCTCTCCACAACACCTAGAATTGCTCACAGGGCATGAGGGACTCTCTTACATAATGTTCTGCAGGTTTCTATGGTACTTCCACACGGTTTCCCACAGCAACCATACAGAGCAGGAGACATTTTAAGATGTACCATCATCAGTTATAAATCCTTTTCACAAGATTTAGATAACATTGTTTTTTCATATGGTCATGTCCAGCTAAGACAGAAGCACCATTTGATGTTAGTTTTCTAAGTTTAACAATATTGTCTTGTGCCTCTGAGTCAAAGAAAGAGCTGATAGTCATCATTCTGGTAACAAGAAATGCAAAAAAAGTTCAAAGTCTGGAAATATTTGGGTTTTGAAGGTATTAGCTTAAATCAGTCTCTGTGGATTTGGTACCTTAGACAAATGTCTAGGTAAGGCAGTGTCCAGCTGCCTGCCCCAAGCAGCTGGACCAGTTGGATTAAGCACATTATGTACAATTCTGTGCAGAAACAATGCTGAACTGTTGACTGTTGTCAGTATTCACAGTCATTTAAGGTGAATTCACCTCACAACTTAGGTCCTGAAGCTAAAGTTGGTGAAAAATCTTACCACCTTAAATGAAGCTTACCTATCATGCACAGCTTAGTCCTCAGCAGTTAAATCCTGTTTGGGTTGCATTTTTTTGCTTTGGCCTCGTGTGCCATCTGTTAGCTTGAAATTACAATGTAGCAAATGTTTATACCTACTTTCAGTGGAATTTGCTTTAGGTTTTTGAAAAGATTAACTTTCTTAGATGTAAGAAAATTCTTCTTAGTGAATTCTATTCATGCCCAAAATACCTGATTTTATTATCTTCCTGTGTTGTTCTTGTTGATTGGGTTTTTTTTTTGTCAACACACTATGTTGATGCTTAAGTTTTCACTAAACGTATTTTCACTTGAACATTTTATCCACAAATTACAGGGCAAAAAGGACCTTCTATCAAACTCATCAACATAAGTCAGTTAATACTTGTTTTTACTCCATCATTTGCAGTTTTATTACTAATCTTACCTGAAGGATGCGTCTCTTCAGAGGCTGATACTTTTACTTGTCATTTACATAGGCAATGCTTTTTGGGATCTGTTCCCATCAGAAGTACTTCCTAATGGCATCTCTTTCTTCCAGGGCCACTACTGTCAGATGCCACACCTCACTCATGTCATAGGGCTTCTTCTAAACTTTTTAGGTAAATACAAATATATGGGTGAGGTAACTAACAACACCAGTGGCACATCAGCTGCAGTGTTCAGGTTTTTTCTAGATATTTTATCTCTTCAGCTATTTCAGAATTTAGTCCATCACAGCTGGACAGACAAGCAGATGAAATAACACGAGATGAACTCACCCTGTAACAGAGAAAAGAAACATTTACTGTGGATTCATTGCTCATGAGGTTGGCATTCCACATTTAACTTACTCCTTACAAGTACCGCTGACCACTTATCTCTACAGCCAAACTTCTCAGATTTTGTTAGTAACTAAATTTGTTAGTAATTTGGTTCCACACCTAGAAAAGAAGGGGAAAAAAATCCCGAAGTTTGATATTAAACCTCATACCTGTTGATATCAAACAAACACAGCCTTTCTTAGCTGTGCCCATTCTAATCTGCTTTTGAAGACCTCTCCTGAAGAATTACTACATTCTGAAGAATGTTGTAGATTCATAGATTTTCCTCAGCAGCAGAGGAGGACTTTAGTGCCAGGATTTATCTTACTACATTTAGAATTTCACAGCCTAACTCGATGTTTCTTTTATACTTAGTCAGGAGAGATGGACAATGGTTGAAATATCTCACCCCACAGTAAAGTCTGATCCATGTTAGATGGATCATCTCCTGGAAGTACCTATTATCTACTGATTGGAAGGTGACTACCTAGATGTGGAAGCTTTTATTCTAGCTGCATATATTTAAGTTAAACTCCTTGATCATTCCATCCCACAAATCATTTTTTGATTACAAGTCCTTATCATTTTTTATCTCTGTCAATGAAGTTAAAAGATATGAAGGAGCGTTCACCAGAAAAACAGTGGGCAAAATCCCCTTCAATTCCATGTGTATCACATTCCAATAAGGTTTGTATATTTACAAGATTAATTTCACTGACTAATAGCCAAGAACATTTTGTTTTCATCTTGATTCAAGCAGATGATTCTTCTTCAAGTCTACATGTAGAATTGTTTTGCAAAGATGTAGCTGTTCAACAACAAAGTGTGTTGTAAGACACACACACATACCTGTAACAGCCCAGTTTTTTCCTTTGGTTTCTGCCCCTGGGAACTCATCCTTCAGAGTAATTGATTGGTGTTTGAATGAATCCCAGCGACTCAAACACGTCCACCTATTTTAACCAATGAAGCAAAGCCCTCAGGAAGCAAAGTAATTTCTGAAATTTAGCCTAAAAGTTCATATACTTGTAGCCCATACCTGTTAGTTTCATTACACCCCAGGAATCCTTTCTTCTCCTCTACAGTCTTCACCAATATTCAAAACCCCACAATTCATTTTCTTTTCGTTCCTACAGTCAGAATGAAACACCTTCTGTGCAGCATTCTTCTTCTTGGCACATGACTATGCCTCATTAGAGCTTTGTACAGTCATATCAGCCATGGATTTCCCAGTATTTTGTAGAGAAGTATAATTTTCTAAAGTCAGGGTTCACAGATGGCCAAATCCAATTCATGTGCTGGTTTTGCCCTTTAGTACAGGTGATAGTTACTCACAGCAGGATTTGAGTACCTCACTTTTGACATCCCAGCTTGCTGGTCCAGTCCAGATTCTACTGCAGCCACAAGGCTTTCATCAAGCCTGGTCCAGGTGTCCCTGGCCTTTCCAGTTCTTTCCACTTGTATGACTATGATGAAGGCTAAGGTACCTATGTTTAAAAAAAGGGTTATTTTTCCTATAATTTCTTTGATGGAAGGGGTCTCGTGTCCTACATCATGTTGAATGTGTACCCACATTAGATCTTGGGTGGCCCAAGAGGAGTCACTGAGAAGTGGATAGTCTTCTTCTCCATCACTATTTATGGTGTTTTGACTGGATTTGTTTCATGGAATGACTCTCGCCTCTTGCATAGCAGTTCCTACAAATTTTTTTTTTTTTTTTTTTTAATTTGAGAGACAGTGGAGTATTTAAAGAGATTTCCAGGCCTTCATCAACCTAGAGATTCTGGTCATAAGAACATTTAGGATGGACACAATCCCTTGCATGCTGTTTGAACCACAAGCAGTATTTCCTGAAAGGCAGATGGCCTGATGGCTAAAAGGTTAAAAGCTTTGCTAAACATGTGTGTTCATTGCCATTGATTGTGGATTTGATGGTATTTAAGTGTACTGGGAAAGGAAACCACTGATGTAGGTCCCTCTCCTTGTCATCCTTACTCAATCCCAGTGTGAAACAACCTAACAGACTCAATTTATTAATTGACCACAGAATGTGGGTCAAAGAACTGAAGTACATGGATGATAAATACTGTGGTTTGTTAAATCTGGGTATGTGGAAGTTCACTGCAGCTTCTGTGTAACTTTCTACGTAGTGAGAGGACTAACAAAAAAACCAGGATTCAGTTGACACAATACATCTAACATGGCTGAAAAAAATATTTTCAGATCTTCAAAGTTTGTTTCAGGAGCTCATTTTACTTGGCAGACTTAGGCATGTGTGGAAAAGAATGTCTCTATTCTGAAAACAAGGAAGGAAATACTAGCATACATATCATCAGTAAGATGATGTGCAAAACTTATATGCAAAACTCACCATTAAGATGATATGCAAATTGCACAAGGTTTTTAATACTTGTAGGACTGCTTAATTTTTTCTGTTCTGGCTTTTTGACCTGAAGTTAAACAAAATAGTTTGCCTTGCTTCCTTAGTTGTACCTGGATTTGTAAAATTTGCATTTAATTTTAAAGGTAAGATACAGAAGAAATAAACAATGATAACACAAATGATAAGTGACAGTACAACAATATGCATTTGTGATTCAATTAATAATAGACTAGTATATACACAAAACGCTTTTGTTTACAATAATATATAACCATTAGGATTATTCTTCCCAAGCATTTTTGCAGTCTAAAAAGCTTATGTAATATATTAATGGTATTTAGAGAATTAGTGTGGTAGCACAATCCCAGAAGTCACTGGTACAAGTAGTATTTTGTAAAAGTTATTCAAGATCACAAACACACTGTGTTACTTCTGTTGACCTAGAAATGCAGACCATAAGCACAAGGAGGCAAAATCTTTAAAGATGACAAAACAGAAATCACATCCTTCTGCAAGCAAAGCAGCAGCCATGAAAATATGTTTTGACTGTTGCTGCTTTTGAGTCAAGTTCCTGTTCTGATTACCTAGAATGATTCTTGAGAATTCAGAGTCATATGAAGGCCAATGTCTCAATTAAAAACTTGTACAAAAGTGTAAAAAGCATGCTGTCCCTTTTTAAAATGGTTACTATTTCTTCCACCTTAGGGTACTGGGGTTTGTGGAGTCACCATGTGCATTAACACATTTGTCTGCACATCCTAAACATTATCCATGCTAGTAACTCAGGTAAAATGGGGAAGCTGTTCAATTGTCACTTTAGACAACTTGGAAAATGGGGATTTTTTTTCCTCAGTATTGTGAGACAAAAAAAAAAAAAAAATTTGACAATGTCTCCTACTTCAGGCTAAACACAAGAAGACCCTGCGAAATCAAGAGCATCTTGATCGATCAAGATCAATCAAGAGGACTTAACAAGCTACCTGAAAACAGAACACAAAGCTGACTTAGCTGTGTTCAGTTGCCAAGCTGGCAAGGACAGGGAAGAGTGGAGACCGTTTGCCCCAGAGTGATAATTGTTTGCTGTAGAATGGTCTCCCATGAGAACATTGCTGGATGTACCAACACCTGGCACATCTAAAGTCATATTAAATAAAGCAGTATAAACTCTGTTGTAAATCATGGACTTTCACTGGCATGCTAATGTTCTAACCTTTTACCCTGGTGATGCCCACTAACTTCTTCTAATTACCAAACCTCTGACATAGCACTTCTTTTTAAAATCATTTTCATGCTTGTGTAAATACAGGGTTGAGTCAAAAGTTGTTTGCCATTATGTTAAATGAGAATTTTTCAGAATTTTTCCTGCATTTAAAATTAATACTGCCTTTCTGGAGTAGTGAGGGGGTAAAATGAAGAAGTTCACTCCATTTTCTGTGCCACTTCTTGCGTATCTTCTCTATATAGAAGGGGATCTTATCTCACAGAACATCCCTTAGCTTTTTATTTATGTGGTGTACATTGGCCCAGATGATTTCAGACACTGTGAAAGTGGATGTTCCTAACTGAAAAATTGTTCAATGTGTTGTTACAGACACTTAATTGACCATTTGACTTTTGAGCTCAATCTTAGTATAAGAAGGTCAATTATTTTGAGGCTTTTCATGCTTTTTGACTGCTGAGTGTGACAGGACTCTGTGAAAAATGTAAAGTAATAAGGGAATACAATAGCATTTTGAACCCTGACTAAAGGAAAACAAACCAAATAATAAGAGTAGTATGCCGAATGTAAACATAGGAATAATGCTGGACTGTTCTTAATAGAAGCCTGGGGCACTGGAGTAAGTCAGGCTGTGCTGAGGATTCAGAACTATCTATCTCGACAGTGTCATTATCTCTTTATCTGGCAATAATTGTGCTAAAAACTGTGCTTTCACAAAAAATACAGTAAGACAAAAGGCCTGACTCAACAACGAGTTACCCTGCTTTTGTGTCATGGTAACCCCTCTGAAAACAAGCTGAAGCAAAAAGATGTAACTGGATGTTGAAGATGTTAATGTAGCTCATCTCAAGGAAAAGATTTCTACTTGCCAATTTTGCTTACTAAAATCATCTTACTTGATTGAAACAGAACATGAAACAATGTTCCATAGCATTATATTTAAACTGCACAATCTTATAAATGTCACCGCGAACTACAGGAATTATATCCTACTTCTTGTCTATGTTTTTATGAACACTGTCATCGGGAACTATCGATACTCACAATCTTCAAAATATTTTTCTTAGCATACAAAGCAGAAGATGCTGTACTGTAACTTGAGAGATATTCCATATGAAGGCAAGCAATCATGGCAAAAGAGTTTTTGTTTTTGCTTCAAAATGTAGATAATTTCTGAAGAAAATTTGTATCTGAAAATGAACAAGTGTTATTGCTAGATTGCTGAAAGAAGAGGTTGGCTCTATGCAATTTAGAGACCCCTAGAAAGGATGAATATAAATAACAAATACATGTCTTGGAGTAATCGTAGACTTTGTAAATCATGCATTTTGTCACCCAAATGACACTTTGTATGTACTACCTATACCAGAGAAGAGATCCAGGATCACAATAAGACTTGGAAAAAATTGCAGAAGTTTTAGCCATTTAATTATGTGAGGCTGAAGGAATACTGCAGAGATCACCCCTGTAACAAAGGACAACTACTTAAGGCATTGAATTCCAGGCATTCCCAAGGGTTCACCAGTGTAATTTTTAGTCTTGGTGTTCAGTAGTGGGTAACGAGTGCAAAACCAGTGGACCCATGGGATGGCCTCTCAGAAAGAGTTGCCAGAATAATAAGCATGCCCTAGCTGAATCCAGAGGCTCAAAAGTCCCAGTTCCCAAATTCAGAGTGATCATCAAGGTACAAAAAATTAATTTATTAATTGCCTATTAATTTCCTAAGAAAATACAGCTATATTCTGACCTAGGTACCAAGAACTTAGTCGGTCACTGTGCTCAGATGAATGAGCTGTTTTGTTGGGTATCTTTTATTTGGGTAGTCGGTTTTGCTTTAGTTTTACCCCTTTTTGAAAATAAAATATTTAGCATCATTTTGTCCCATGCATGAAGCTACTTCCAAAGAAAAGCATTCCTGCTACTCCTCTCAGAAGACTATGGAGACACGTGTGAATTGCAGCATATAAAGCCGTAGAAACAACATCCCCAGTTGTGTGTTATTGAGGGAATTGTGATGGCTTTGCAACTTGAAAACTTTGAGAAACTTTTCAACACCTTTTGAAGGATCAGAATTGAGCCTTAGTCAGACAGGAGAATTGTGAAACTGGTGATATTCTCCTGCAAATTTCTGGGGAATGATGGACTCTATTTCTAAATTTTCTTAACTTGTTCTTATAGGATTCACCTAAACTATGAGAAATGAACACGATCTCCAAATGGATTGCTAAATTTTTTCTCCATCCCTGTACTTCATTCTCTCTCAATACCTAGAAATAATTTGGGACAATTTAAATTTTATTCAGCAAATCGACTTTCTAATGGCAAATTCCTATGCTTTGTGTGCACAGCATTCTTATTATTCTGTGCAGACCAGGCCTTATAACAGTAAAAAATAGAAGATCCTGTAAGTGTTGTTCAGGTTTCTATCTTCGAAGAGCAAACTCATGGAAATTTTTATAGCTATATCAAATTCTGCTTGCCTGTACATGCTGTGATTCTCTTTCCTGCATCAGAAATTTAGAGATTCAGCTCACAGTCAGCGAACTTGCCTCCTACATGAAGCTGACATCACAGTTAATTAAAAGAAAGTCACTGTACTACTGACATTCTTGAGATGAAGGATTAGCATAGCACATTCTGGACAGCATACAACTCTTACAAATTATACCACAAATTGCTTGGCACAGACACAAGCTCTCATCATTGAGGGAAGTGGATTCCTGATGTAGGGTAAAAACAACAAAATCCCTCCAATTATTCAATCTTCAGGGATGAAAAGCACAAAAACTATATTAGTAGGTACCTGATGGCAAGGTGTAAACTGCATAAGATTGCACCAGACAATGCTAAGAGGTAGTAGCTGCCACTAATTCCTCAACAGAAGTAGGAAGTTCTTATGCTCCTCTCATATCTCCACTCTTCTGTAACAGGATATGTTCATTCATTTATTTCCCAGGATGAGGATGAGCACAGTGGATATATTCACACTTATCCCCATATTCCTTATTTCTAGGCATTTTGTTTAAGAATGATAACAAACGAGTGAATGATACTTACTGTCTCCTCTCAGGCAAGTATTCATGGGAATCCAAACTCAGTTACTTTTGAAGTTGTCTGCACTCCTGTTGGTTGATGAACCCTCGATCTTTGTCATTTTTTGTTTTAGATCCGGACTTCCTGGTAAAGCTGATGTCTGTGGCAAGCCTTCTTGACTCTGTGATTCCCAGAAAATGCAGAGAAAAGACAACCCAGTGACTATGACTCACACTTGGAAGCTACTGCAGGTCCCAGCTCAGAAGCTCTCCTCTCTTGTCTTGACTCATCAGGAGTGTAAAACAACCTATGATCTCCGAACTCTTCTTATAACAGCCAAACTGAAAAGAAAGAAAAGAAAATGAAGCTCACTTCTGTTTATAACCATGTTTTCACTGCAATAGTTAGAAGTATATTTTCTCTGCCATACTTTGTTGTTTTGTCTTCTTCAAAGTCATCTTCTACTCCGAGCTGGATAGAGATTCTAATTTCTAAAGAGAAGAAACCTATTTTTTAGTTGTTTTTGGGGTAAAAAATTTAATAAAGCAGCTCATTAAATAAGTTGGTTCAGTTTCCTGGATATGTCTCATATTCTATCTAATGTGCAGAGAAAGATTTGATTGCCAAAGTACAGAATATTTGTTTTGCTAACTGTTTCTCCTAGTTAATAATCCTGTTAACATGTAAGGTGTGGCATACCCTCATATCTGTAGTCATAGGTGCATCGGAACAAATCACGTGTGTGTAGATATACAGCTCTTTTTCCAGAGGGATAGTAAAGGATAACTGGTTTTTCTCCATTACAGATTAGATTAGACTGATTAGGAACATCTATAGCTCACATGCATGCTCTATGGTGCATCCATTTAGGACTATAGTAGATCCTTTGGGTCATCTCTTAGTCAGAAACTGCAGACATACTTCCCTGTTCTTCTGCCAACACATGCATTCCGGAGACAGGACAGCACCAGCAGTGTCCTCCCCATGTTTGTTTCTCGTGTTTGAAAAGGAAATTTGAGGCGTGGCTTATCCCAACAGGTTACAAATCTGGTCTGCTGGGATTCAGCTATGAGATCTGGAGTGACAGCCAACATTTTTCTGCAAATCTTGATAGCTGAGAGGTGTTGCAGACCTTCAAGACTGTGATGTTAGACCTCTCTGAATTTCCTGAGTTCACTCATAGTTATGTGAACTAGTTCAGGATGAGGAGAATGATCTGAAAAGGAAGGAGGGTCATATTAGAAGTTAGCAACATCATCCTATATTAGTAAAGTTCTAGAGATCTACATTGTTCAGAGAAAGAGAAGTTTCATGTGTTTTTTTTTTTAAGCAAGCAGAAAACTTCATTAAATCACTGCTTCTTTTTTGAAAGGAAATCAGCAAAAAGGGGTTTTATCAACCATAATTTACATGTGGCAAATGCAATGTTTTGAGAGATTCACATTTTCAAAATAGGTGGTCCATATGAGTGAGCAAAGTTACTGTTCTGCCGCAAAATTCCTGTACTTATGGGATTGAATAGCTAAATATGAAACAGGAAGAAAAAGAAAAGAGGAAAACAATGGAAAAAAGGTTTTACTTTAAGTAGACAAGCACATTTATTTGTTGTGTTCCTACACTTCACAACTGTAACACAGTGCAAACCAGCTAAAAGTCAAATTCACCATATCAGATAACTGGCTTTTCACTTCTCCGTTTGAGTCACAGACAGGTGATAAGTCCAGTCAAAAATGCCAAATCTCAAACTGCTGACAATTGAATCAGAATTTCTTGACTGGTTTTAGTCCACAAGTGCCCTGCCAGGCAGCCAGATAGGTGAATCTTTGCTTCCTCACACGGGAAGCACCATTTGCACAGATTGACAGCACAGACTCTGCTATGCCAGCAAAGCAAGGCTAGTTTATTACACAGTTTACCAGTATTTATAGGTCACTACATTTGCACAAAATTTTTCACTCAGACCTTTTTGTCCCAGTCCCTTTTAGAAACACAATCTTCCCCATAATCCCTCTTACATGGTAATATCCTTGTTAAACTCTTGTGACATGCAATGTCCTTGTTATCTCTTCTCTCGTCGGAGCAGTCTGCATCACCAGACACAATGTCTTCACTTCTGTTCTTGCCTTGAGTTTGTCTCTCCCTTGGCTATCACAGTACCAGGGCCAAAAGGTCGGTGGCACTACCCAGCTCAGCTTCTGTAGCAGTCTGATCTCCCACAACCAAGTCCATTACAGCTTTCTGCAAGAGAAGAAAGCCAGTATTTCAAGCTACTTTATTTTTCTCTCCTCTGCTTCCATTTCTCCAGTGTCTTTTTATATGTTTTGGGAATGGTTGGAGGTTTTTCTTTGTGATTTTGGGGTGGGTTTGGTTTTGTCTGGTTGGTTAGTTTTATTTGATGATTTTGTTTTTGTAGTTATGGGGGGATTAGCTACAATTTAAATTAATTAGTCTCTATTTTTCATTTCCCCAGCATCTTTCATGTGGGTGGAAATTTGGTCTCAACTTTTTGGAAACTTCTAAAAGATCGTTTAACTGGTATTTAGAGCACATAAAAAAGACACAAATCAGAAGCATCTGTGACTTCCAAGAAAATATTTAAAACAAAGTGTGAAATGGTATTAGCTTGTTTGTAGATCAGATCCAGATAGTTCAATACAGTCCATGCTCTGTGTACATTTTTATTCCCGTTAAAAATTTAAAAGGCAGCCTTTTAATGTCTTTGCATTAACTTAAATTGTAGTGAGTCTTTAAAGCAATCAGATAGATGGTATTAAAAGCATATTAATAATAAAACAGATGCTTTAAAAAAACCTTAGTAACAACCTGAGTCCACTTTATATTTCACAGAGCTTGCCTGGCTGATGATTACTGTACTTCAGTCAAATTTCAAACTGGAGCCATGAGTGGAAAATTCTAACTTTTCACTGAAAAAACAAGACTTGATTATCCTGCTTAGTTACTTTTTAAGAGGAAAATGTCACTTTGGTCCTTGAATTAACTCCTGAAATCAGTTAGTGTAATTTACTTCTAAGCACTGAGAACAAAGTATGAAACAGTCATCCATGGAGGATCAAACAATACTATCTAAGCTGGACAGAGGGTTTTTCTCTGTTAGAAATTACAACAGAAGAAAGGGAAGTTGTCATTGTTAACCTCCTGTAGTTTCACCAGCAAGAAAGTTTCCAGAAGCAAGGTTTAACCACAGCTAGTACAGGATCTGAATACCAAGGTGTAGAAAGGCAGAAACTTAGCGGGTTCATCTTCAGGCATGGTCACAAGTCTGCATTTATTCTACTGCCAGGGTGTAAGAGAAAAATTTTAAAGATACCTTTAGAGCCAATAGTATAACTTAGAAACATTTCCTGTATCCCTTAGCTTGCCAGCTTCCTTAGTTTTAGTGCTCTATTTTAATCCCACGCTGGATTTCAATAGAATATGGTGACTTTTTCCATATCGCCGGTGCTTGTACTAATTATTTTGTGACACCCAACCTCGCCAATACCACACATGCCCATGCTACTTCAAGAATACAGATAGAGCTGTACAGATGCACTGGCATAACTTCATAGCCATTTGTCATGGTTTAGAGACACATTTTAGGAGAAAACACACTGGAAAGAGTGTTTTTCTCTAAAGAAAAGGGCTCTAGCAATCCCCTTTAGCCAATGAGAGAAATTAATATCAGTGGGTGAAAATGAATAAAGGCAAAACTGTTTATTAACAAAGCAAGATACTGGGAAGGCACTGAAAAAAAATTGAACCTTACATTCCATCCTGACCTTGCCTTGTGCCTGGTAGGCAAAGATGGTGGCCGGCTCCCTTTATCTCAGGAGAAGGAAGAGAAAAAATTCTCACACAGCAGCTAGGAACCTGTTGGATTTTGGGCATTGGTCTCCTCCTCACAGCAGGCAGAATTAGTGGATTTTAGTGTCCTGTCTCGTGTTGGTTCAGCTTCCCCAAGGTCTTGGGTTCACGGTGGCCCTCACTGACTCCCTGAACAGATCAGGTTAAAAAAAAACCCAACCAAAAAAACAACAACAACATAAAACCTCCCCAGAAAACAAAAAACAAACCAAAAAAAACAACCTAGCTGAAAACAGTCGAAGGAGGGCAAAAAACCCTAAAAAGCTGCTGAGAGGATTCCCAGTACCACTTCCAAGCTACGTGAAGGGGAAAAAAAGAAACTTGCTTCAAGCTAGCAGAAAACAATGCAACAAAAGGAGCAAGGTAAGGTCCTGGTCCACACTGCAGCCTGAGCACACCAGAGAGTGTGGTTTGCACAGAGCCTGGCCAGGGTTCCCAGTCTCCAGTCCTGCTACCTGGTTCATCTTAAAGTACAGCAGCCATTTCTGGGCATAAAACAATGCAAAGATGATTAAGGAATAGAGTATCATCGTAAAATCACCCCAAGACACTATTCTAAAGAAAAAAAAATCTGCATTATTGGTAGAATTTTTCTTGGTGTAGCTGAAACTGCCAACTAATTTTGAAAATATTAATTTAAAGAATGTTAGCTGTCTTTACATCTATAAATGTCTCTGGTTTGTTCAGATTTTTAGAGGCCTATTTGCTCTGTCTGGTGCTGCCAGTAATATAGGCTTATAGAACACAAGCATAGGACAGTTGTGCTCAAATACCTATAAAGCTTATTACAAACACTGAAGCAAAAATTTATCTTTGGCAATTACAGGAGATAAAACCAAAATATCAATACTACCCTTTCTAAGAGACTGGATCCACAGAGATCTAAGTTGCTTCTTAAGGAACAGAGGTAGCTACTTCCCCAGTTATACATTCAAGTATACATTAAATAAGTTTTGGGACAAATGGTCTTTAAGGAATCTTTACATCTAACATCTTCTTTAAGGGTTTCACTGAAATTACTTATCATGTTTGTAGTAACAGATTGCCTCAGGCCTGTGAAAATTGAATATGTATAGATACTGCCTTTAATAAAAATAGATTAGTATCCTGCCTTTCTTGTAATAGCTTTAAAAAGCAATAGAAACTAAGCACATAGTTTTAAAACTATTGGACAGTCTCCAGCTGACTCAAGGTGGCTCTTGTTTCAGAGAAAAAATATTATTCAATACTCAGATTAGAAGCCAGTTGTAAATTGTCTTCTTTTGTCTTGTCTTGTCTTCTTTTACATTTGATATCATATTTGCTACCAGAAACGTGTTGAAGGTAGGTACAATGCTCTGGCCTGAACCAAGCATTCTCTATGACTTTCAGGGAAAAAAACCCATACTGTCCCCCGAGGACCTCTTCATCTTCCCTGGCTGAAGAGAGAGGCCCTTTATCTTCAGGGAATTTTCTGGTAGTCTTATCTTCTGATCCAGCACAATCTGTTGAATACATACATTCCACGACTGAAGACCAGACAGAGTAAGGGAGAGCAGAAAACATTCTTTAAAGATCCTGCTTCATATTATTCTGCATTGTCACAGCCCTTTGCACTGGACTGGGTGGGAGCACAGCACGTATGGCTGGGCTCTCCTTGGTGGCACCACCACCCCAGCCAGCCCCACTCGGCTGCCTCACTGCTGGCTCAGCCTGATGGGTGGAACACCCAGACCTTGCTGCTCTGATGGCTACTGCAACACGCAGCCTCTCCTGGACAAGGGTGAGGATACAGCCAGGTAAAAATAACAGAGCTTGGAGGAAGCACAAGCTCCAAGACTGAGCCTTATGGATAAAGTAAAAGAAAAGATGCCACAACTTTGTTTATCAGAGGTGGCAGTTGCCTCCTCAATGACTTTCACTTCTTGATGTTTGCTGCAAGATGTGATGCATAAACTTTGGAGTTAGCCTCTGGACTCTGTACCTAGCAGACAGGAACTTTGGGAAGTCAACGCTGAGTAGCTGTGTTAGCATCACAAGGACTCTGGTCTCCACATTTAATATCCACATTTAATAGCAGTATTGTAGAAAATATTTATACCTTATTTCACACTTGATTATTTTCAGAGACCAAGAATTAAAGAGGTGCCAAACTCTCTTCAGATGAGAGGGTAACAAGCTAGAAAGGAGAGGCAGAGTCCTAGAAAATCCTCTTCATAAAAATAAAATGTTTAAAATCAGTGTGTATGGTTCACAAAGGGTGACAGATCAAAAGATATACTGGAATCTCTGGTGATCTCCTTTGCCATCTCCCCGTTGTGTGCTATTAATTGCACAACCAGCTATCACAAGGCACTCTAAGAAAGATTTGACAAATAAGTGACAGATGCTTTGCCAGGTACCTGCTATCTCAGGACTGCTAAACACTTAGTTGTATACTACATTTAATTGCATAAACCACTTTAAGTTTAAGGAAAAGAAAAAAAGAAAAAAAAAAAGATGGTGCTCTGCAGTCCTTAAAATACTGAACTTAAATTAGAAATCAAGTCAGAAACAAAGGGTCTTGAAAGGAGTTTAAAACAACGAAGAAATTATGAATTCAGCAATGAAGGTTGAATCTCCCAGAGAGGAAACATAAACTTTTTACTGATTTCAAAAGCAGAGTTTTCCTCCAGGGCGCCTCTGTCCTCTGCTTCCCCTTGGGGTTCATCTGGCTTTCTTCAGACTCTGCATTCTCAGATCCCTTGTTTTGCCTCACTCTGAAGGGAACGTATTGGTTGGCTCAATATGCCACCCCTTCAGTGCATTTTTTAGACCAGCTTGATTTACAGGCTGATCCCACTAGTTAATATCAACATGGGAGCCAGTCCTAGTCCCTTTAATGTGTCAGAAGAGGAATTCACATCACCTCTGTATCCAAGGACAAAGACAATGTCTTTTCAGAGATAAAGAAATATTTGGGCATCAGTAAATGATCAGACTTCAGAATCACTCTTCAGAAAAAACAAGTAGAGATTCCATTTTACATCCTTTGACCAAAATAGAAGCATGCATACAAGCACAACATCACGGAACCTTTTTAAGTTGGATGGGATTTAAGTGCTATGAGTATGTGTATTTTTAAACCCATATTTTTACCTGATAGCCAAGGAAATTTGAAAAGTGTAAGATATGGTTGAAGGACACTTCTGAGTCATCCTTTTCTCCCACACCAAATGTCAAACACTTATGGGCTGTGATGCAATAGGTACAGGCTTTGTTAGAGGGCTATCTAAGCAAATATCCACCCCTTACTCCTGGTCTCCTTCAGATAACTTCCTCCGTGCTGTTGCTGAGACCCTCAGTTATTTTACATCAAGGGTCTTCCACAGCTGAGGTGAGTTTTGGTAGGCTTGCAGAAAGGAAGTCACAAACTCTTGGGGATTAATCCAGCACTATTGACATATAAACAGGAGAACTTCAGGACACAGTGTAGTCACAAGTTGTAGTAAATGCTAAAGGGCTTGCCAAGGCACCGTGGAAGATTTAACAATGGGAATGCTGACACAGCAGCAGAGAGGTTCCCTGGCCCCAGACTCACAACTTATCTTTGTATTCTTATAAGGAAAAAATCTTGATAATCTTTCTATTGGTTATGTATGGTCCCTCTAACCTTTGTCCATTGGACAAAGGGTTTGGAGGTTTGGAGCCTGTATGCTACTTTTATACCAAGGGTATAAAAGTAGCATACTGTACCCTACTAACTCTGGAAGAAGAAGAGCTGAGACCCTTCATGATCCCCTGAATAAACCATCCTTGTGGAACAGCCGGTGCCTTCTCTTCTCCTCTCTCTACGTTTGCCTGAAGCCTTTATGCCATGGGGAAACCTAACCTAGCAGCAGCTGAAATCCTAAAGAGCTGACAATCACTCTAAGAGCGTTATCACCCTGCTAGCTAGGAGTTTACCCCATGGCAGGGTCTGGCGAGCTGGCCTCCAGTACTCTATCCTCCTAGGGGTAGAGGTCCCGGGCCAATGCTCTGCCGATAAGACCCCCCTTGGCTTCATAACTAAGTTACCTTTCAAGAGTCATATTCTTCATTTATGGAGGGAAAAGAGAGAAATAAGGCATTCACATAAAATTTTATACTGAAAAACGCAAAAAAAAAGCCAATAGAAAACCTGGCTGATCTTTTCCTAGACCACATTACATGTCACTATTTATATGAAGATTGGAGATTTTATTTGCATCTAACATCCATAAGAATATTCAGGAGTGTTTTTAGAACAAAGTTTTTGTACTGGCAAAAAAAAAAGTTTATAATTAAAACAAACTATAGCTAAAGATGAGGAAGAGTATAGCTTTTTGGCTTGTACATAAAAGAGAGAAAATGGCATGGGAAAAATATTCACAGGCATGTGATAGTAAGGCAATTGCAATTATATAACAAGCACGCAACCTCAATAAGTTTGAGTTTTCTTTAGCAGAATTAGATGAGTATGGCTGAAACTGTCTTTCTAAGCACAAAGCACACGTATACAAAATGTATAAGGCAATAACTAAATGAAAAGAGGGTCTTTGATATTTCTAGATACTAGGTTTCATTTATAGTTATTTAAAAAATCTAGTCTGATCTTTACTCAGCATTTGTATACTAGTTTTTACTAATTCTAACACATTCCAAGTTTTTTTTTATAGGTGTTTTATATATCACAATGCATTAGGTTTGCATGGCCAGATTTTAGGTGTTACAGGAATGGCTTCTGTGAGAAGATGCTGGAAGCTTCCTCCATCCCCTGTAGAACAAATCCCAACTGCCTTCCAGACAGATGGGGATGGTGGCAACACTCCTGTGATAACAGATTTAAGAACAGAGGAGAAAAAAGGTGATTGTGCAGATGTAACTGCAGCCAAAAAAACCAGGGTGAGAACATGTGAGAGGAACAACTCTGCAGACACCAAGGTCAGTGGAGAAGGAGGGGCAGGACGTGCTCCAGGTGCCAGAGCTGAGGTTCCCCTGCAGCCTGTGGTGCAGCCCATGGTGAGGTAGCTGTGCCACTGCAGCCCATGGAAATCCATGGGATTTTACTGATGGGAAATCCATGCAGAGAATGGAGCCCATGGAGGAGCAGGTGCATGCCTGAGGGAAAGCTAAGAGAGACCTGTGCTGAAACAGGCACTTGGCTGGGACCTGCAGCCCAGTGGAGAGAGTAGCCCACTCTGAAGCAGGTTTCCTGGAAGGACTTGTGATCCCATGGGGGACCCACACTGGAGTATGCTGCTTCTAAAGGTCTACGCTACACTCCATGGAAGAATGCCCTGCACTGGAGCAGTTTGTGGAGGAATGTTGCCCATTGGATGGACTCATGGTAGAGAACTTTGTGGAAAACTCTCTCCTGTGGGAGGAACCCCACACTGAAGTGGGGGAAGAGCTCCTCTTCCTATGCAGCAACAGGACAAATTTGTGATGAAGGATTGTAACCCCCATGCACTGTCTTCCTGCACCATTGTGAGGGATTGGATCACGTTGCCTGGAATCAGAAGAAAAACTTTTCCAAACAATGTTAAAGTAGTAGTACAAAGAGCAGATTTTTAATGAAAGCTTTCAGGTGCACAAAACATAGGTATGAACTGCATATTTTTATAAAGTTTATGTATTAGTATATTTAGCAGGTACGTCCCATAAGAGACCAGTTGCCCCAGCAATGCACACTTGGATCAGCCTCTTGGAGTTGCTCTAGGGGCTTATTTTCCTATTTCTTGTTACGTCTATTAAGTTCTAGTGCAAAAGAGAGTGTTAGAAATTATTTTCTTGAAAATAAGACTAAACAGAATTTCAAAAATGTGACATAGCTACTGTTCTAAAGTGTGAGAAAGGGTAATAAGGTGCTAGAGGCTATAGAACTAGACATTAAAAATGTACGAAGTTACAAATATATGAAAAATATTAAAAACAAAAAAAATCTTCAGGCATCAGTAAAACTTGAGAAAGAGGGAGGAGATGGGGAAAGGTGTTTTAAGATTTGTTTTACTTCTAATTATCCTGCTCTGACTTTTTTAGCGGTAAATTCAGTTCATTTCCATAAGCTGAGTCTGTTTTACTCATGACAGTATTTGATGAGCAATTTCTCTCCCAGTCCTTATCTCATCTCATGAACCCTTCATATTTTCTCTTCCGTGTCTGGTTGCAGAAGGGAGTGGCTTCAATGAGTGTCTGGCACCCAGCCAGGGTCAACCCACTACACACAAGTATTCTGAACATCTTTCTTCTCGTTTGCTCTCCTGTTGGTTTTGCTACTAAAGCCAGGGTAGACTGTAGGATCTAAAACACATAGGTTGAACTTTGCAGCAGGAGGCACTTGTACTGAAATTTAATCCCTTATTAGATTTTAGGAGCCTTTCTATTTCCTGTAGAAAAAACCTCCAAACCGAAAAACTGCACCACATGGAAAATCCTGTGAAAGAATCAAATAATGACAGAAGCCTTAAGACTTACAGGACACTCTTGGAAGATTTATGAATTTGGCATAAATCTTTTCATAAATGTTCTGAAAGTCTGAAATTTCCAATTTCTAAACCAACACAAAGCTTTACCTTTCTGATAAATTAATCCTGCCCCTCTGTGCTTTTTCACTTTTTCCATCTCTGTCCCACATTTCAGTTATGGTTTTTTCGGGTCCTTTGGACTACACCACTTCACAAATGGGAGACTTTTCATATTGAGAACCCTTTATGTCTTTTGTTGCATACCAATTAATGCGATGTCTCAAGATGAAATCTGAGAAGATAAAATATTAGATGCACAAGCAGGCCTATTTCTAATAAAGCTTTCTGTAATGGAAACTTATTTTTAGAAAGTTAATAAAGAGATTCATCTTCCAGACCAGAGGCAGTAGGAAAATTAACAATTGTTTAATCATGCAGATCAGTAAGATGCTCAATGTTAAGTGTAAGACCAGTCATTGACCCTTTCTAGTGAATGAATGGATTATTATGTTTAACATTTCAATTTAGTCCAATACCACAAGTGCACAGTAATTGTGATTTTATTATACAGACACATAAATTATGCAGTATTTTTTATGAACCATAGCCTTTGGAACATCACACTGAAAGTAAGAAAGTAGCACACTCTGTTTAATTTTTACTGACATTAGAGTCATAAGGAACACAGAAATTTGAACAGATTTAAAGAAAAAAGTCCACACTGTAGAAATGAAATTGCCCAGTTTTAGCATAGTATCTGTCAATCAATGTATGGATAGTTGCTTAGGAAACGAATCTGTAATCTCAAAAAGAAAGTAAAGCATTGTAATAGTAAAGTCTGGTTTAATATAATCATTATTTTGCCTCTATACTAAAATAATATATAATGTCTGTAGGATATTTTAAAATTTAATACTGCAAACAAAAGCCCCATATGTTTCATTTTTTTCTTTTGTTCTTCCAAAAACAAGATATTCTTTTCTAGTTCTGCAGAAAGAGCAAGGACTTTAGGGAAAACACAATGCTGAACAATTGCTTTCAACATGAGGATCTCTAGGGAGGCTCTGTTTCACTCTCTGTGGGAAAGGACCTTTTTGGTTATTTTGTGATTCATCCGTTTTCAGGCTGCAGAGAGCAAAAGTCTGAAAAACATGAGTGTGATGCAGTGAAAAGAATTGCAAAAGGAGGGTTGGATGTAGACATTCTGATGTGAGTGGGTGTTATTTGGACAATGAGCAATACCAGCTCTGCTCCTGGGCTTTCTTTTTGAGTATCTGCCTTTCTGACTGACACAGACGAAGAACTCTCTTGCTTCAACTGCTTCCATTCATGCACAAAACTCTTACAACACAATCGTGTGCTTATTGACTCAAAGGTGCTTTTTCAGCTATAGGTACAAGCACGCCTGCTGGTATTGCAGCGCAGCGTTAATGCTTCATCTCACATTTATCAGAAACTACAGCACTTATGCATGCTTGTCTAATGCATACACAATTCTCAGAGCCTGTCTCTTGCAGTTCTCTATCTGTTCTCTACTCAGCCACCTTTTCTGGACAGTTTGCTGATATGTTTAAATAGCTGTGGTTGTCTTCTCAACAGGTCAGCACCACCAAATGCTCTTTAAGACTTTTCCAAACATCTTATACATTTCTAAAGAACACAAGTAGCTCTGATTTGGGAATTTTTTTTCACTAGTAGCTCAGTGTATTTTCTCGATGGGGTCCAGTCTTGTTGGAGTGCTCCATAATTACTCAGTCACTGCTTCACTCAGGACACTGATCATGGTGCCCTCACCATGAATCCTAGAGCAGCATGTTCTGTATGTCATGATTTGCATGGAATCTTATTTCAAAAACTAGGTACTTAGATCTGTCAATAAATTAATTTGAGTATGCTATAAGTACAGGATAACACTGTTCTTTGATGTTACAAAGATCTTTCAGATATTCTTTGAGCCAACAGAATCAAACAAATATTCTTCCCTTTAGTTCCTCTGTCTATTATTCTGCACACTACTACTAATACTATAATTCTTAAAAGTTCTTTGGTTTCACAGCAACAGGTTTGATTATTTTCTATCTACCAAAACACTCAGATGTAATCAATATTAAACCTCAATAGAAAGGTTTCTTTACAAATTGACTTCAAATCAGAGTTGTTGCTCTAAAATATAATCTAAACTTCTGTCTGATCATTAGTTTATCCTTGGCTTATTCAGGTTTTTATTAATTCTGCCAAAAATTATATATTTTGAAATGAAGAGAAAACAATAAAAATGGTAACATGCTCATGTCTGAGACACATAAAATTTAAATTGCTGAATGGTCTCTCAGAGTAATATCAGTGATCTGTGAATTGTGCTTTTAAGCATTACTTTATTGGCTGTGGTGTAACAAGAAACCCAGGGTATGAGCTGCTACCTTTTTGCATGGTGACATTTACAGGAACTTCAAGATGTATAAGTCCAGGACCAGAGGAAAAACATCAGTGTGGTTGTGAGATGTGGACTGTGACATGGTCCTGCTACTGCCACGTCAGAGCTGCTAACACAGAGCACAACAGGTGGGTGAATAATTCTAGAAAAAAGAAGAACAGTCTGTCAAGACTGGGAAAGGAGGAGGAGGGATATTGAAATGAGAGATCTTTCTTCTGTCTAATACAAGGACTTCTGTAACATCTTGATATTATGACAAGGAGCACCTAAGTGAAATGCAACTCTCTCACTTTTCGTAACTATTCCCATAATTAATACTTCTTCTCCCAGGTAACAATTAACAGGACAAGAGAAGCTAGACTGGGGAGGTTTCGATTTAATATTAGATGGATAAGCATTGTCCAGCATTGGAACAGAGTGACATGGAAGTCATAGAATCACCATCCCTGGCAGTGTTCAGAAGGCATGTGTATGTCACTTTTGGAGACATGTTAAATGTTTAACACAGTGGTACTTCATTAAGAGTTGGACTGTTGTCTTAGAGGTCTCTTCCAACCTTAATGATTCTGTGATTCTGTGATTTGTCATTAAACATGAAAAATCCTGATTTTTAAGGTCACAGATACACTATTTCCCCCTATGCTTTTTTACATCAGTTCTAAACTCCAAGTTAAATAAATAAATATACAGAAGCTATTTCCCATCTAAATATTTTGATGCAGAGGTACACTAAACGTTTCTCCATGTTGTCGTACTCACTGGTTTAATATAAGAAAATTTTAAATTCTTCAGTATTCTATCAGTCTTGGGTGGCCTGGATGATAGGATAGATATGCCTAGCAGCAAGTTTGCATGATAGAAATTTGGGAGAAGTGGTTGATACACAAGATGGTTGTGCAGCTCTTCGGAGGGTCATGGACAACCTGGAGACATAGAAAAACAAGTAAATAAGTTCAAAGGAAATTTGAAAGTCTTGCCTCTGGGAAGGAATAATGCCATGTATTATGGAAGAAATATAGTATGCCATGTATCACTTGCTGGAGGCTGACTGCCTGGACAATGGCTGTTCAGAAAAGACCCTGAGAGGCCACAAGGTAAACATAAGGGAAACATGTGCCTTTGTGAGAAGAAAACCATCAACCTTCAGCTTTAGGGGGAGCATCAGCAGCAATCTGAGCGGGTACCTTGCTTTCCCTTCCATTTGGAGTAATGTGTCCAGTGGGCTCCCTGTAAGAGATAGACACACTGGAGCAATTCTACCAAAGAGCTTTAAGGGATTCTAGGAGACTGCAGCATCCTTTATGGAAGGAGAGGCTGAGGCAGTGGGGACTGTTTGACCTTAGGAGAAGAAATGTCTCGGGAGAATCTTATTTAACTCTAAATAGCACACAGGTATAAGCAAAGATTATGGAGCCAACCTCTTCTCAATGGAGGACAAAAGGAGTTGAGATAGATAAAATTCCATTTAAGCTTAAAATCCACCTTCTTTGCTGGTGTAATTATGGCGTAAGACTGCAACATATGGGGGTTGAATTATCTCCATCCTTAAAGTGATTCAATACCAGACTAGACATGGCTCTGATAAACCTGCTCTTGCTGATCATGTTTTGAGCAGACCCCTTGGACCTAGAAGAAATCCAGGCATGCCTTCTGAGCTTAGCTGTCGTATGATTCCGTGAGTTTGCATTTGCTATGTGCAGTTGAGTTCTGAAGACTGATAAGTTCTTATTTCACCACAGTGTATCTCCTGCCTCTTTTTTTTTTTTTTTGGTATTCTCCTGACCTTTGCATAATAGCTGAACAGACATACACTACCCTAAAAATCTTAAACCTTCAGAAAACATTATCTATACAAATTTACATTTTGTGTGACAAAAAAGTAGATAATTTATCATAATCTTCCAAAATATTCATGCTAGGCTTAGCCTAAAATCCTTTGTGTTCTCTGATTTTTTCTGCAGCCTGTTCCCATATCAACAAAAGTGACTTTTAATTAAAGCAATCTCCACATTACAGTTCTGGAATGCTGTAATTTTTGTGTTGATATCTTCTCTGAACATGTTACAGTGCTGAAAAACAACATGAGGTACAGAATAGAGACCAAATTAAAATATATATTTAGGATAGTAGTTGGAATTCATGTGATACCTAAGAAACATCTGACAAAACTGGAACTCTGAAAAGTTATAAGGTTTACTATCAGACTGGAAAAGAGACTTCTGCTTAGATGCACCAGTAATGTGAGCTGCCTGAAGGACAGCCTGGCTAGAGGGGAAAAGAAGCTGAACAGAAGAAAATGTCTGCTGGAAAATACTGACAGAAAATGCCAGCTTGGAAGCCATGAACCTGGGAACTAAGCTTATGAACTGGTACTATCCTTGAAAAGGGCAGTTGGTGTCTTGGAAATACTGTTGGTAGGCCTAGAAAGAGGAGACATCCTGAGATACTTATAAGTAAGTGCAAACACAAGGAACTGAAATGATACCTTCTCATTCAAGAAGATGGAAAAGAGTCTAAGAAAAACAGAAATTTCTCAGAAATAACAGAAAACCCCGTCACCAGTTGAAAAAGAGAAATTGGAACATCTATTGGCTGCACAAAATGATGATATTCTGTGCCATTTCATGTCTCTAATATAAAACAAGTTTAATTTCTACACAAAGCTGAATGTCTCTTCCTGGAATATACCTTGTCACACCTACTTTTTCTTTTCTAAGCAGGTTGAATTCTCCACATTAACTTTCTATGAAGTCTTGGGTTCTCACTCCAGATTCTATACCACAGATCACCTTTGAAGTGAGAGAGCCTGTAATCTCATTGGTCCCCCTTTTTGGACCCACTTTTGGGGCAGGTTTGGTCTGTGTTCTCATTTCTGGGATGATTGGGTTCACCTCTGGGATTAGTTTGACCCTCAATTTGGGGTGGTCTGTTACCTTCTGAAATCTGTCTGATTCCCTTGATATCGATATTATAGATCTATATAAACAGTCTATCATATCTGGTACTACATTGTTGATAAGTTGCTTCAATAATGAAAAGCTCATAATAACTTTTAAAAATATATACCTAATTGGTAGTTGCTGTTAGTGATTGTTGTTCTATGATTGATTGCTGCTATCATGCTACTGCTACCACACTATTGACTGATACTGTATTATTGATTGTTGGTACTAGTTTGCAATAGCTGGGTATACATACACATATATATACACACACACACACACTTTTGCATTTTAATCATAACTATACTTCTTATACGTGATTTTTTTACTATGTTTTTTGTTCCAGCTTACTTGTTAGTTTTAAATTTTGTGGTATTTGTGGTAATTTGTAATAAAGCAGAGAAATTTAGAGGATAAAGTCTTCATATACTTCAGCATTAGGGAATCCTAGAAACCCATAGCCATAATCTCCAGACACCCTCTCTTTTATTCTCAACACCCATGCGTCTTCATCTCCATCTCATTAAAGGAATACCAACAAAGGGATTCAAAAACCATATAGGCATGTTCCTTGCACACAAAAGTATCTAGGTGGCACACTAGTTGCCTGTTTAGTGCCTCTGTCTCTATTTTAGTGTCTTACATAGGGAATGACTTTGAGTATATAATCTGTCAATTTCAGGTACTCCCAGATAAAATCAATAACCTCTGCAAGGCTCTCAGTTGCCCGAAAAGTGTTAAAGGCAAAGAGGGGGAAAGGAGGACAGCCACTAAAAAGGACAGAAAGACAGGGAGACAAAAGGAAAGCTAAAAAGCAGTCAGAAAAGATTATCTACCTTGAATTTCCCACCTATAAATGCAGCTAATGGTATTTTTATCTTTTACAAAGTACTCAGTTGTATTCAAGTCTGAGTTGAGTGCACTTCAGTCAATGCAAAATATCTCTGTCTCATCAGGATGTGAACTACTGATTGCAGGTGGAAATGTATGGGTAAGTCCAACAACGTGACTGACATTCTGATTTCACTTTTTCACATCTAGTTGTGACTGTCAGTAGTATTACAACCAGCCTGTAATTTACTGTACACAAGAGAAAAAGATAGGCAGAGCATGACAACTCTACTTCACAAAGGTTTGAGGGGTTTGAAAGACCCTTCAGCTGGGAAAGAAACAGAAAAATTCTGCATATTAAGGACTGTATCTGCAAAAATAAAGTATTGGAGAAAAATTTTATTCTCTTGAAGTCTAAACACACTAGGTAGGAGTCATCTTACTGAAATTAAGCATCAAATACAATATTATCAACTAGCCTATCTTTACAGTCAACAACAAGAAACAGATACTTTGTGAGAAATTAGTCAAATCCATGTCAAAAGCCAGATGAAGGACTGGATTAGTTACATTATGAAGATGATGAATTTTTGTAACTAACTTCAAAACATAGAGCATTCATACCTCACCTTTTAGCTTTTGATACCTATGTCAATCATCAGTCAGAACTGATTATGTGTACCTTAAAAAAATATAGACTTAATCTCAGTCTAGGAAAAACACATCTTAAGAGAAATGAGATTTATCCAACTTCCCAAAAATAGCATAAGTACACTGATTGGGGCAGAAATATGACAACTAAGATGCCACATGCTTCTTTCAAAACACATATGTGCTCATACTGCTGGGAATGCAAAAAACCAATGCAGTCTGAGCCAAGAGAGGAGAAAGTCCACTTTTTCATAGACAGTGTAGAAGGAAAGCACCTACAGGAAAAAAAATCATTATTTGCAGTAAAAATTGTATCCAAGTACAGGCAGGGAGCATAGCTTTTACACAGATATTGAGAAGGCACCCAGCAAGAATGACAAACATTGTATCACCCTATTCTAAATATTATTATTTCTTCAAATAGTTTCTTGAAAAATGAGTAAGCCTGTGTATTTTTTTGCCCTTGCCTTTCTATCTCCCTGAAGAGCTGAATGGTTAGTCAAGACTAGCTTCTACAGAAAAGTGATTTCTAAGGTGAGAATGGGTCAGATGTTCTGTTTCTGTCACTGAGTTGTCTGAGTATCAAAGCCTCTGCACCTGGGATGTGAAACAAGTGGACTAAATAATCCAGATAGTGTGCTCAAAAATTCAAGACAAAAAGTCAAACAGATACATAGTCAAAGGAAAGTTTAAAAACAAAACATTCAATACAGTGAGACATGAAAGCAACAGACTCACAAGTGATGAGCCAGGGAAACTTTATGTACACCATACCAGTGCTTACAAGAGAAGAGGCCTAAAATAAAAAAACAAACAAACAACAAAAAACAAAAACAATAACAAGCCAAAAAACCTCAACCAACAACAAAAAAACTCCAAAACCTCAAATATTTTTCTCCAAAAATGACAAAGCAGTTTGCACTGTTTCTCCAGAATATGCTCCCTGAGACTTCCTCAAGAGCAGCACAAAAAATATCTTTTTTACAGATCATTTAGATTCATTGGCAAATTGTTCTGCCAAAGCTTTCTTGTGCAGTTCTAACTACAAAATATTACTTTTTCAATACCTGTAAGTCCATTGTGCTGTAAGCTAAATTTGGTTTATTGCCTTTAATGGCAGTAATCCACAGAGAGTCCCAATGTTATAAAGTTTTTACCCTAAGGAATGATTAAAAATTTTTGGTTATTTTTACATTCAAGTCTTAGGTTTAGTGATATTCAAAAGGCTGCATCTTTTTATGGGGGTACTTTCACCTTTATATGACTGAAATTCAATTAGTATTCTCATGTTCTATTTTCAATACATCATCATGCACAACTTTTCTGATTTAGAAAACATTAAGTTGTCACAGAATTAATAAAAATTCACAGAGGGGTTCTTTTTTCACACTTGTACTCAATATATTATTTTCCTAGTAAGGGGTAAGTACCATGTACTTACCTTAAGGTCTAGATTTTGTTTTCATTTACTGTAGAATTAGACACAGGTGATTCATTAAGTAAATGCACTTGCCCCTCTTATAACCAGCATAAAAGATTGTGACAATCTAGCCACCCTAGAAGCAATAGTACCAACTACATTTTAGACTAAATACTGGTTTCCATTCTTTTTCCCAGTTTTCATGAAGACGAGGGTTAAATAGTTATGCCCTGCTGATGTCATTATTAGAGTGATCAGCAGTCTGCCATGTCTTTCCCATAAACCATAGTATTTGAACCAATGAGTAGGTAATTTCAGTTAAAGGAAGGATTCACTGTTAAGTTCTGGGAAAACAAGTGGCTTTTTGGTTAGGCTTAGTAAGTGACTTTTTAGCTCAGTGTATTGAATTTGGTATCATCTCAAATGAGGAAAAGAGATTAAAATAAATTCAAATGTTGTTAGATGCCAAAAAATCCACATTACATATTCCACATCTTCAGAAAAGCAGCAGTTGTAACGTGAATCTTTATTTTAATAGTCAGATCTTTTGTATAAGACACAAATCCACTGGAATCTAAACTAAAAGGATGCTTTTTGTTACTCATACATATGTACTCTTCCTGAATTTTTCAAGGAATGGGTTTTTTTCTGTAGACAAAATTTGGACAAAAGAAGTTCAACTCCTTTAGAAAACAAAGAATGCTGGAGAAAAGTAAAATTAATTCCATTTATTAGGATATAATTTTTTAAAACTGTCCTACCTGGGAACACAAAAGAAATAAAGTGTGAAACTTCTTGCCTGTCGCTCTCCTTGGCAGCAGATAGCACGTCTATGACTCTCAGTCCTTTGTTCACTGAAAATAATAATTTTTTATAAAAATGCTACATCCTTTCCAGTGTCAATCAACAGTTTTAGATCCAACAAATAAGTGATGGCAAAAGTAAAATAATACTAGAGCTAGTATTTAGACTTGACCATACTAAATACTAAATATTTAGCATTTAGTATGGTCAAATCCTTTGCTTAATTCAGTTAACAATTTTATGAATTGTGATCCAGCACAACTTATTTTCTGGTTAGGTAGGAGCTTATTTGCGTTTAATACACAGGCCTTATACTTCATTAGTGTTGACTTTGTAAATTAGTCTGAATATTTCTTAAACACTAAGCTCTTTCACATCTTCTCTTTTTGTTAGCAGAAAATAGATTATCCTTTCCTTCATCAAGGGACATAAAAACAAGTCATATCCATACCATTTTTAAATTATGAGAAAAAACTTGAAATGATATTAGAAAGTTTGGTCCCAAGAAATACAACATCTCAAATGACATTTTGTTAAACTCTATGGATCAGATATACAGATTGAAATGCAGCTTCTTCTTTCCTTTATAACCTATTGCTGTAGTTAATATTCAGAGGTTCCTATAATTTGAAGAAATGCAAATAATTTCCGTGAGAAAACATTTTGTCCTGCTGCCTTCACTTACTTTTGTGAACTTTCAATCTGAACATGTCCAGGTAAATGCATATTAGTCAATGCCATTTCTGTTAGTCATGACACAAGTAGCCAATCACTTACCAAAAATAAAGAGATTTAGAAAAATGTACGAATGCAAGCACAGATTTTGTTCCTGACACCTTCTTGGTTCTCACAAAACCCAATCCCATCACATGATTTATCTCACATAACACACTGTTGTTAAGATTAACTGTATATATTCAGAATATCTCTGCTGGAGATTCAGAAAATAGTAGTTTTCTGGCAAATCATATACATTTGCTCAGATAGTTAATTTTAGAAGACAAATAATGGCATTCCAAGGAATTAAGGAGAAAATGGCTGAGAATTGAACAGCATTGCCTTACTCTTTCAAAGAGGATGTTGTCCATTCATCAGCTTGATACATTTCATTAAGACTGTCAGCAAGTACAAAGTGATAAGACAATGGAAAGCATTCATTTTAATTATCTAGAATATTTCCCCTGTGAAAGTTTCATTTCATTCTAGTAATGAAAGGGTAAAGAAAGCAATCATTTTATAGCTAGATACAGTTGAGAAAACAAATGCTGCATAGTTTACAAAGAGACATATTTTTGCATAAATTTCCTTGGCTATTTTTTTTGCTTGATTGGTTTGTTCATTGGTTAGTTTGAACTTTTTGTTTACCATGAACATTAATCTTAAAAGTAAGAGCTTTTTAGTAACCTAGTTAATGTTGAGTTTTCTTCCTTCAAAATTACAGTATAGACTTTCAAACCTGTTTTAAAATATATATTATCAGTTAATAATTTTGATTTTTTTTCACATTGAAATGTTTCAGTTAAAGGAACTGTTCTGATTTTGAGTGCGGATCATAATAGAGTCTATGGTGACCATGCTATTCTCATGGCTGCTACCTCACATACCTGCTGGGATCCTTTCTCTTGCACTGACCAATGAACAGTCATCTACAATTCACTATGCATTTACTAAAAAAAGCATATGAGCACAAATAAATCAAAATTCAGGAGACTTACTTCTACCTAATCCTAATGATCAACACATCACTACCTGTTAAAAACCAACAAAGACAGGAAATCTAGAAGTTTGTATTGAAAGATAGATTTTGAAAACAAAAATAAACAGAAAATGTTATCAGTCATCATACTTAAGACCATTGATGAAATGCTTCACTAAAGATCATAGGATGTAACTTTGTATATGTGTGGACTCGGTAAAGGAGGCTTTTAATAGTAGGTGATTTTTGCTAAATGCAGATTAGAAAGGTGGCACTCCATGATATAAATTTATCAGTTATGTTTCTACCACAGTGTTAGACCAGGAATAGCTTAATTAAACCATTATGATTTAGTTATAAAGCCCAGATTAAAGAGTGATAGTGGGTAACCTGTTTTATCAAGTGGATGAAGAATTCTGTTCAGATCAAGGCGCTGAACAGAAGTTGAGGCTCTGAGTGAAGTTGAGTTCTTTGGCAGCAGCAAATCTTTCCAAGGCGGTTTGCCAAAGCACAGTACATCCACTACCTGCTGGAAGAACCCACCACTATCCAGCAACCTCAAAACTGGACAGAATAGGTGCAGTTCTACACAGAAAAGCTAAATAACCCTTCTCAGAGAGATCTTATCAAAACAACTGCAGAGAAGATATTTATAGCAAACACAATCTCCTCTCTCCAATAATGTTGACTTTAGTTTTGCAAAATTCTAAAAACATCAGGGTAGGAATTTGGATTTAAAAGTGAAGAGAATTATTTTCTCATATAAAGGAAAAGATTATTATCTAGGTATTAGGATGATGCACTGGATACGGCAATTGGGAGTGAGCACAGTTCATACTACAATCAGGATTTCCACTCTCTACTTACCCATAGCTCTTTCAGCTGTTAGAGTAGAAACTGAATTAAGAGCAGAGATTTTCCCACACCATTCTGGACAAACTGGCAAGGCTGGGCGAGCAGTCTGTGAAATGGGTAAGAAATTGTTTAGCAGAGCGCACTTAGGGAGGGGTGATCAACGGTTTTCATTCAGACCGGCAGCCTGTCACAAGTGGCGTTCCTCAGGGATGTTCCACATCTTCACAGATGTTGTGGACAATGCCATCTTACAAAGAGACCTGTACAGGCTGAAAGGGTGGGGCTGGCCAGAGCAGTGCGAGGTGCAGCAGAGACAAGGGCACAGCCCTGCGCCTGGGGTGGTACCACCACAGGGCCCAGCACAGGCTGTGACCTGCCTGTCTGGGGAGCAGCCTGGCTGAAAGGGACATGGAGGTTCAGGGGACAATCTCCTGACCACGAGTCACTGGTGGCACTGCAGCTATGAGGGTGATCAGGCCCTGGGCTGCAGCTGCAGGGGCTCTGCTGGCAGACAGGGACGGAGCGGATCAGCAACTCTGGCAGACAGAGACGGAGCGGATCAGCACCGCTGGCAGACAGGAACAGAGCGATCAGCACCGCTGGCAGACAGGGACGGAGCGGATCAGCACCGCTGGCAGACAGGGACAGAGCGGATCAGCACCGCTGGCAGACAGGGACAGAGCGGATCAGCGCCTCTGGCAGACAGGGACGGAGCGGATCAGCACCGCTGGCAGACAGGGACGGAGCGGATCAGCACCGCTGGCAGACAGGGACAGAGCGGATCAGCACCGCTGGCAGACAGGGACAGAGCGGATCAGCGCCTCTGGCAGACAGGGACGGAGCGGATCAGCACCGCTGGCAGACAGGGACGGAGCGGATCAGCACCGCTGGCAGACAGGGACAGAGCGGATCAGCACCGCTGGCAGACAGGGACGGAGCGGATCAGCGCCTCTGGCAGACAGGGACAGAGCGATCAGCACCGCTGGCAGACAGGGACAGAGCGATCAGCACGCCCTGAGCACAGCACGTCAGGCAGTGCCCGCGGGAAAGCAGCATCTCTCCTGCTGGGCCCCACAATTCAAGGAAGACACAAAAATGAACAAAGGGCTGCAGAACCTGCCCTGTGAGGAAAGACAGAAAGAGGCCTTTTGTCCCTGAAGACAAGAAGGATAAGAAGGGGCATCATCACAGTATTCCAGTACTTAGAAGTGGTTACAAAGAATATAGATGTTCTCACATCACATGGTGAAGACGAGGGGCAAAATGTACAAGATATTTTCTTGATATAAGAAAGACATTTTTTACAATGTGAGCAATCCTTCATTGGAACAACAATCCCCAGGAACGAATAGAACCCTCATAACTGTAGATGCAACTCTGGAGGATGCTAGGCAATATCATCTGGTTCCGCTTTCCCATGAAAATGTGGACCCGATATTTTCTTGAGATCTCTTACAACTGTGTTATTCTGTGATTTTATTGGTTTTTTTTTCATTAATGGCCACATAATTCTTCATTTCTCTTTCTCTCAAAATTGAAAGGGTGTCCTTAGGGCTCTAATTATTGTTGTTGGTGTCTACTCTAGCACATATCAGAATTTCTCCATGGAAACAGAATGCATGAGGAATCTGAAGTAAAAAAAAGGAAGAATTAATTGTAAGTATCAGCTGAGAAGCACTTCCAGCAATGATTATTCTGTCAGCCTTCAGCTAATTGCTCAACGTGTTATTAGAAAATTTCTGATCATATTTAAAAGCAAACAAATTATTTTCCTGAGAATAAATAACACAGACTTGACTGTGATGTCATTCATATCTTTTTATACACTGGCAGTTGGAGTTGGGTCTGGTTACAGTTCACTTATGAAAAGTCAAAGTTGCTCTGTTGATCTGCAAGACTTCCTTCAGATTACACACAGTGAGATCAGGGTCTAGAGCCCTCATTTTAATAGACAATATCTAATTTAGAGCAGCATGAAATTACAATCAAACCTGGAATATGAAGAAACAGTGAAGTTACACTTTTAAGATATAGAAGACTATAGCATATTAAGACTTGGATGCCCAGTACACAGGCTGAAATATGAAAAATGAAGGTTTGTGTTCACACCTGAAACGCAAATGTAAAACAGAGGTGTAGCTATCTCCTTTAATTCTATGAACCTTGCATTGATCACAGCACAAAAATATGTAACACATCATATTCGAATAAATGGAAAGCCTGTATAACACAAGTGACTGTAAGGAGCCCACTGTAAGTATATCTGGTTTAATTTGAGCCTGTGAAGTTCAGTTTTTCCCCCAGATCAGGCCAAAAACACCTATGGCTGAGAAATCATTCACTGCAAAAACATCCTATTAATAACTTGTGAATCCCCAATGCTGTCTAAATACAAGGCTTCAGTGAATTACAAACTTATTTATACAGTGCATGAGTTGCCATTTACATATTCATATGTATATAAAATGGCACCTATTTATGTGCATATGTACATATTTCATTTCTACCTATTCATATTAAACCTAAGCTGCTATTTTTTATTATACTTCAGCGGAATCTGCTGAATTGCCTCGAATTTTTTGGTATAACATTATTTTCTTACAGTATGACACACCAGATTAGGAATAGAAGAAAATGTACAGCACCAGATTATAGGAATTATTTATTTATTATGTCTACAGTAAAGCAGCCAAGGCTGCTAAATTTCTTTCCCTATTGTTCTACAGAAAATAATCCCTAGAGTCTTTGTGTCCTGGGACACATTCCTACATGGAGCTTAGAAAATACTAGTACAGTTCTTCCACAGAAGGGGGTGGTCTATTGTTAAATAAGTATTTTTGCAATCCTCCAGGCTGCTATGTGGTGTTCTCTCCATGTTCTTCAGGGTTTTTCAATCCCTTCCTGTTTTAGCCTCCCAGTAAAACGAAAGATTGACATTATTCTGTGAGGTTCTGGCAATCTATTGATCTGTGATCTCTACAAAGAACTCATGAAAGAGCCTTCACTGTCCAGAAGAGCACGTGATAAAATCAGGTGCAAGAAAGGACCAAACATATGGTGTGGAAGCACCACCTAGGCAAAGGCAGTAACTTATTTCGGGCCAAAAACATTCCTACTTTCAGAACTAAGTGACACAAATAACAGAAACAGAGGTTACAAAAACCTATTGTCACAGGGATGGATGGATGACAAAAAACAAAACAGAGAACTTCCCTTAAGTAATCTGAAAGAGGAGAGGTCATGGCATGGCTCTGGGATCCAACCAAAGCATCCCTCTCCTGCACGCATCTTTTTGACTTCAGCCAGTTTTGGATATGATTGACAGGATACATCATATTTTGAGCAGGGAGGAAATTCAGAGCAATTTCTTACTACACAGTTATGCTCCTGCAATCCAGAAGGGCTAGCTAGCCCCAGCATTACATTACCAGATGCACAGGGGTTCACTAATCCGTTAGCTATTACATCTGCATTCCGGGGTTTTCGTAAGAAATGCAACAGCTGTGAATCTCTGAAGTGTCTCCTAAAGCAGTGACTGACTTAGAGATAATCACTCCCTTTTCCCTTAGAACAGGATGGAGTTTCCCCTGTGACTTCATGTTGCTGGAAGGGATTCTGGATAACCTCTGACTGTTTAATCCCTGCAGACCTAGGGAGCAGTGCAAGTGTGGGTGGTGAATGAAGGAAAAAGTTTTCCTACTGAATTCTGAGAATTCTTACCCTTCAGGTTCTCCCTCTTTTCCAAGAGTGTCAGTGATCTTCTGTCAAAATGTTCAGGAGACATTTGAAGAAAAATATTTTTCGCTAGGCTGAGATAAGTCCCATGTCTCAGAGGTGCATAAACAAGTCCAAAAGAGCTGGAGGAAGAAGAGAAACTGCATGCAGACCTTTTTAAAGAAAAGAGCAACCTCACTTATTAAATAAAGCTATTATTCTAAGAAATTGTTTATATTCTAAAAACATGCCAAGAGCATGAATAGAGAGGAAGTGAGTTAAAACTAAATTTGGCGATAATAAATAACATTTTATAGAATTGTTGAATCACAGAATATGCTGAGTTTGATCACTGAGTCCAGCTCCTGGCCCTGCACAGTGCCATCACCATCCCTATTGCACCACGTACCAAAGTGCCTTGTCCAAACACTTCTTGAACTCTGTCAGGTGCTGTGATCACTTCCCTGGGGAGCTGTTCCAGTGCCCAAACACCCCTCTGGGTGAAAAACTTTCTCCTGCTATCTAGCCTAAACCTCCTTGACTCAGCTTCATGTTGTCTCCTTGAGTCCTGTCTCTGGTACTATTTCAAGGCAATGAAAGCAAAAAATAGTGAATTTGATTGCTTCAGGTTAAAGCAATAAATCTTGTGTGAAGCTCTGCAAACAGTCATTAGCAAAGAAATTTTACTGAAAGGGATACCCAAATGACAAGCAGGCCATTTAAATTGCTTGTCCCCTCTCTACCCTTAATCTTTGCCTTTTGATCTTAAAAAACAAATTTATAGAAAGTCTCCAAGCTTTTCCCAGATCTTAATGCAAAATTATGAAGGTAAAAATAGTTCATCTCTCTTTCTGAAAATCATGATCTTTGCTCTCCCAAACGCCAAGGAAAGGCAAACATAGGTAATGTCTCCAGCTGAACCACTTCCTCCTGACAAAACACAAAGCATAAATTCATGCTGAGAATATCATCAAAGCCAAATTAGTTACATTCAGACCTGAGTGTCTATAACAGGTTGTATTTCATCTGAAAGACCACAGCAAGCCAGGTTAAGTCTGTCCTTCACAGGAAGGACTCATTTTGGCTTTTTACCATAGATCCATACTGAATGAGTGAGAATCACAAGGTGAAGGCATCTGAACTCAAAAGTACTCTGCATTTCAGCCCTAGGGTACAATCCATCTTGAAAATTAAATCAAGAATATCAGGCCAATGACTATGAAAACATTCATGTATTACCTTTGAACCTGTACCAATGTGTACCTCACTTTATAAAAATTACTTTTCATCTGGGACCTTCTGAATCATTGGCAAACCTTTTACCATTTAAGATCCCCATTGTGATTATCCCTTGATCTTGAAAGTTCTGGCACTGCTTTCTACTGTAATGTCTCCTTGTGCATTGTCAGAAAAGGAGGCAGAAGAAAAGGATAGGAGAGAGAGGATTAATTTTTAATTTGGGCATGGTCAAAGTGCAATTTCTGGGCATTATAGCAGGTAAATTCAGACACACTGAAGACAAGTCCTGAGGTTTTTTATGATCATGTAATGAGTACGAAGAGAATTACCCTCCCAAAGCAACATCAATTATTTTAAAGTTGAACTCAGCAATTCAACATTATGTCTTATAAGTATAAATATTTTGGCTCAGTTTATATCACTTATAGCTATATTGACTAAAGATTATTTTAGTATGTATCATATCACTGAATTTAACAGGATGAAGAAACTTCCATGATTCCAGTCCATAACACATTTTCCAGAAGAGTAGAAGGCACCATGTCTTTGTTTAGACTCAGCTACTGTTTGTTACTGTTAGTTTATGCTATTTCTCAAAAATCTAAGAGTTGTCTAGGAAGAATAAAGAGATTCTATTTTTCCAAGAGCTACTATCTGTGTTGGATTTAGGGAGCTTGTAAAAACCTAATGTCAAATAAAGTTGCATATTTTCAGTGCTGAAGGATGAAGAAAAATTACTTAGAACAACATATTTGTTTAGAGCAGTTTATGTCAGTTTATTACTTTATGAAATATTCAGGCTATTTCTTCTTGCATAACAGACATACTAGATGAAATGAGACACAGGTTAAATAGATAATGTATGATCATGGAAGAAAATTTCATAACAATAAAATATTAAATTACAACAGATGTTGCAAAGTTTAAATGCAAAAGATTCAAACTTTTCAGGAATAGGTGTATGGGACAGTTGCGGCTTAGACATCAATCTACAATCCACATAGCCTGATTTTCAAAGCTGTTGACTATTCAGTTGTTCTGGGTGCTCTAGAAATTATATTTAGGTACAAAGAAAGTTTGCAAATTATACTTACTTCTAACATTTTTACCCACACTGCAAAAGTGTCCCTTTACAAGCATTTTGAAACACCTTATTAGTACAGACTGGATACACATTTTATCTACTTATTAATAGGAAACTGTCTTGATTGCTCTACAAATACAATTTGTTAATAGATCAAAGCTCAAGCAAGGTACCAGAAACTGCAGTACGTAGCAATTTCTAAAGCATAAATACCAAGCGGCCACATTTCTTTCTGTCATAACTTTACATCAGCCTGTTCTGCCCTTTCAGAGACTGTGGATCAAGTGAAGCAAAAGGGAAGCAGATACTCCTACCAAAACACCAGTGCAGGAGAGAATCAGAAAAAAAAATATAATCCATGACATTGGGCAAATAGGAACAAACATGACCCTGAAGCATGCACAACTTTCCATGCTGCACAGAAATAAAGTAATTACACTGTAGGTGTCCTTAGTTAAAATATACAGGAAGTTAACTGGGTGTAAAATAAAGAAAGAGAACTTTGAAGAGGAAGAAAGTAATCTCAGAGAACAGTTTTTATTGTTTTGTAGTTCCAACAGTGGCCAGTGTTTATATTATAAATCTTCCAAGTATTTTTTAACTTTTCACTTTTCAATTGCTTTATTGAAGAGGAGATTGTTTTCCATGTTGTCAACTGTGAAGGTGTAAACTAATAGCTGGGAATGTGCTTGTTTTAAATATTTCTGTTTAATGCAAAGAAGGAGATATTATGGGTTTTGATACTATTCTCCTTGCAGATGCTTGGTTGCCTCATCTTTTACCATTGAACCCTTTCTTTTATGAAACTTTAGGGTTTGTTCAGAGTAAGATAACATTTTGATATAGATTTAAACTCTCAGCTCATTGTGTGAGCTATTCTTTATGCTGTCTGATCTGGTTCTCAATCATTTTACTTTTATAAGGATTATTTTACCCTTAGTGAGATATTAATGAGATTAAGACTAGATGCACTGCATTATCACTGCATTATCATTGCTCACATTGTCTAGCCGTGAGTCTTTTCTGTTCCCATGTTCATACACACATGGTATTTCATACGACAAATGCCATTGATAGACCAGAAACAGGCTTTTGCAATTTCTGGTCTTCATCCTGCAACTGCATCTAACTCTGAGTCTCACCTGAACTACTGACATCAGAAAAGAAAAAAGAAGCAGAAAGGACTCACTGCTCTGTCTCCAAACTGCATCCCGTGCAAGCTCAGCCATACCGAGCTGGGTGTCTCCCCACCTCCTGCTCTCACTCAGCCCTCACCTGGGACCGCCACAGGCTCTGAATCACCAGGATCACATCTTCTAAGTGGCACTGGACTGTGGCTGTCGTCATGCCCATATCCAACCTCTGCCCTCATCCACCCTTCTTTGTCTAAAACCAATGCTGAAAAAGAGGCAAGAGCAGCCCCTGAGTGGCCACCTAAGACAGAACAGATGATTTCTATATAATAAATAATAACAAACTGTTTTAACCAGATCCAAAGCAGAGCACAGCTTTTCCAAAAGAAATGGAAAAAGCATATAAAATTGTTTGATAATTACTAGTGTATTTGATTAAGACCCATAGTCCTTATGGAGCAGGAGGAGGTTCACTTAGGGCAATAACACTAAACTTCATTCTGGCAAAAATTCCATTCATTTTATCTGATTGGTTTCATTTTTCAGTTCAGGATAAACATATTAATTTACAACAGCAGCTACAGAAACAATGGCTAGCATTATTTTCCTACACTTATCAACACCCCCTTCCTTTAGAAAATATTTTAAAACATATATGTGACACTTTATTGTAACAATGAACAAGTTAAATAGCCACATTTATATTGTCTAAAAACAACTGTGTACATGAAAGTCCACATATTAAGCAGGAAAAACAGATTAAATTGTTTACCATTCCACCCACATGTAAATCATAAAACTTGAGGCGAAAACAGAAAGGAAGGCAGAGGAATTCTTAAGGCATTTACAAGCCCTCAGAATTAAGGTTTAACTGCAGTGTAAAACGATTTGGAATGAGAGCAAGCAGATAAAGGAAATCTTCTACTTTTAGCAGCCCTTTTTTTTTACTTCAATAAAATGTTATCCCACAGTTAGGCCAGACCCCCACAGTTGTTTGTGAGATGACTGTTGTTGAATATTCTTCTCTCTGATGGCTGTGATGGTGCCAGGAGCCTCAGAGGAAAAATTCCTTGTAGGAGGTGCAGCTCAAGGCCTTAAAGCAATATAATCCACTCTGGATTTCTTCAGGTTTTCAAGTATGCAAGTGACTTCACAACGACTAAATCTATGCTTTGGCTGGTATTTTTCCAAGTACTCCTGCATCTTTGTAGTTCAAACGGAAACACAAACATTCTTAGAGAGACCAGAAAATATTTGCCAAAAATTATAATGGCAAGTGTTAAAACAGCTCTCAACAGATTAAATGCTGAGGTGCTTTACTCTTAGGCCACAGAAATTACCCTAGTGCTTGAGCTCCATCTTCCAGATGGAAAAATTCAAAGAAGAAAAATCAGATTAGATACTGGAATTTAAGGGAAGATTTGGTATCCTCAGTACTGAAAGAAGTTAAGTTTATTGGATTTCTGAACTGTTCAAATTCTACCACATTTCGGTGAGTAGAGAACGTAAATTTATCCATCTATAACAAGTTCTGCACAGTGGGGATGGCAAATGAAAGATTTATCTTCTAGGCTTCATGAAAGATCATTTAAAAAGCTCCCAAAAGGAGTCACAGTTGTAAGCAAAAGTAAAAGCTTGAATCCATGAGAATTTTAATCAGCACTTGCTGATGTAAAATTTTCTGATTTCCTAGGCTTCTATGGCTCTATACGGCACATTGGTGCTATGTAAGAATGCTTTGTGGAAAAAACAGTATATATAGCTTTTACTTAAATATTATTGTCAAATACTTTATAAGGATAACAACAACATATATATACTTATATAAGTGTTCAAGTGGAGGAAATTAATTTCTTTGAATCGTTGAAAGATAAAAGTAATCTGCCAGAAATTAAGAGGCTGACTGGGTAATGTCAATAATCCTCATTTCTTATGGACTGAGGTGACTCTTTTGATGAACAGTGAGAACAACAGACACTTATGAATATATAGTGAGCTTTTATAATTGCTTTAGTAATTCCACTGATACCAAAAAATAACATAAATAATGTACCCTGCCTAAATACAAAATGCCAAACTTCCCCAACCCCCTGATTAAAGACAATTTTCAGAATTATACATGCTTTTGCAGACATCTGCCTTCAGTGTAGCCTCCCTTGGCCAGCACTCAAAAAACCAACATGGTCCCTGTACAGCTGGTGTTGAATGTTGCAAACTAACTAGAGTACTGAATCCTCATAAGGGTAAGGAACATAACATTGGTATGTAAGGAAGCATCACTGGTTGGAATTTGGTGGAGGTGGCACAGCAGGATGTGAACTGAATTTTAGCCAAGAATGGTGACATGTACCCTGAACCTAAACAAGGAGTGAAATCACAGCTTGGAAGCATGATAAAAAGCATAATAGGTTAAAATGGTCTTGGTCTGCCCCTTATGTGACATTTAATGAGAGTTAGTTCCATCATGCCTATTTGCGCAGAGCTCGGGACTCTGGTAAGTATTTGCCTACATTCTAGCCAGTCTGGGATGAAGGTGGTTTGAAAAACTGATTACTAAAGTATGATTTGGAAGCTTGATTCCTCATGGAATCCAGAAATCTCCTCCTGACCCTGGCTGGTAGCAACTCAATGGGCATCCTGGCTTGAAATGGCCATGACGGTTTTTTGACAATTTTTAGTAGGTAATGCTATATGGTATCAAGAACTCCAACGCCATCTGATTATAGCAGGGGTGCCAGAACAGTCAGCCTGGTGCGTTTCAAACTTTACATGAGGCAGTTAATGGAAGCGATTGGTTATCTCTGGCAGCAGATGTTTCCTTTAAGGGTAGATAAACAAGCTTTTAGCAGAGTCCTCCAGGTCAACCCTGCCAGCTTTCTTGCATGTGACAAAAACAGATGTGACAAAAATAACATAGAAAATTGGTCTTTCAGGAGCCTACATTACCAAAGAAATATTAATTTCCCTATGTAAAATTTGGAAAAGGTCAGTGCATTTTAAGTGTCTCTTAAATACATTTAAAATAAAAAAATTCATTTTAATGTGTAGTGGTGTTTTTGCATTTTACAGCATAGGTTCATGGTCAAGGGCTTTTAGGTAGCTATCATCCTCTTAGATGGATTTGCCACTTAAACAGATGACAACTAGAAAATAGTTATTCTCACCTTTCCTATTATTGACTCTATGTCTATTCCCTGAAATAATTAGGTTTACTGGTGTTTCAAGAACAAACTGATCCCATCTGCATTAATCTCTTGCCAACACATTGGTATTCTAGAGAACACATGAATTTACATCTCAACTGGCCTGAGGCTGTTACTTTAAAAAACCCCAACCAACCAAACACAAAAATTACCAAACTTCCATGAGAACCTAAGGCCTGTGATTTGAATAATGAGGCACTTACTGTGATCATCTGAAAACAAACCTTGCTTAGTATTCCTGATAAGTGATTTTCAGTTTAAAGCCAAAATTTTCCACATTCTGTCTCCAAGATAATGTGGTAGAGAAAGCTCCTGTTTAATTTTTACATTTTGTTTATGATAGATAATATCTTTATTGGTAATCTGCAGTTCATAACCAGTATTTGACACGTGAAATTAAGAACCTTTTGATTAGAAGACCCCTGGAACCCTATATCATCTCTGGATTATTTTTCAGGAAATCTTCAATACAGTGTCTTTCCAACCTGTCTACAATTATATCACTGCTTCCTGTCAGTCATGAATGAATGTATTAGCAGAATTTCCTCTTGAATCTTAGCACTTCACCAAATTAAATGGAATTGGGATTTCAGATTTTTCAGAGCATAGATATGTATTGCCAATGGTCTTGCATTACAAAAATATTTTGATAAATTCACCTTTATGTGATTATTATAGAAAAATACATCAAAGCCTGAAGAATTCCATATCTGTTTTTCTTACTTTTTAAAAAACTGCAACTGCCAGGGACATGTCTTGTTTTACCCAGAAGTTTCTGACGTCAGAATTGTAAGCTGTAAAAAACTCCACTCAGTTGTTTGTTGATAACATCACAGATATTGCTAAAACACATTCGATTCACTTCCAGCATTTGTCAGTGGCATTTCAATGGCATGCATATGAGAGCTTCTAATCCATCAAAATTCTTTGGAATGGAAACAGTTTCACTTCAAATACAAAGCCTGCAGAGCTAAGGCCTACAGTTACACTGTTTCCCAGAATTTTAATATGCCTCTAGACGCAAGAGTAAGATATTTTAATGGAGGAAAAGGGGGGTTTTCAGCTATTTTTTTAATATTTACCAATAACTTACTGCACTCCAAGGAGAAAATTATTCAAAGATGAGGAGAAAAAGACAAATACTGAAAAATTAGTACTATACAAACCATCTTATCACTTTATTGTGAGGCATGTCTGAGCCATAGATGCTTTAAGATACTCAGAATTAGACAAGATTATCCATATGACTTTTTGGTCTTATTTTTTACAACTGTGTTAAAAATACTACTTTATTGTTGCTGAAAAAAAAAAAAAGGTGTCAAATCAAATTTTATAGCATTGAATTCCCATTTCCCCATTTATCTTCATTTTTCACTACTCCTGTGCCAAAATGAAAAATGAGTATTGTGCCAAGTGTATACTTGCTGAGCATGTTTGGGGATATGATACCCTGTGCTATGATATGGCAAGATGGTTTTGTCTTCTAATGTAATTCCTATATATTAAAATACATGTGTTCTTCGTGTTACTACCATATACAATAATGTATGAATAAATACAGAGCTTAAATCACTAGGGAAAGATGTAGCTTTTAAAACTATTAGTAAGTGAAAGGTCTTCGTTCAAGGATGCTAACTCATTTATAAATATCCTGAGCACCTTTGAATACTTGCTAAGGATTCTGTACCCAAAAATGAAGACAAAACTAAACCATTTTGACTGCTATTTTTAGGAACTCAAAAGGACAACATCTCTGCAATAGATAGAGTAGACCAACCAGAGCTTTTGGTATCTCCTTCAACAAGATATATGGCAATTTGTCAGACTGCACAACATAACCCCAAATCTCTCAGTGAATGGAATGCTATCAGGACTTTGCTGTCTTATCTCTCCTCACCCACGCCCACACAAAGATACTCTCCAATTAGGCTTTCCATCACCAAGGAGAAATTAGGATATTTCACCACTCATAAGCAGAGTGACCTGGGGGACATTTAGGACAATACACTAATGTTGCCATACCAATCTGAATGAAGACAAACTGCAACATATTGACTGGGTCTCTCAGCATCATACACTGGCATAATCAACATGAATGAGTGAGAAAGCACTTGTCAGCCATCCAGCAGTTCCTAAGTTAGCTAAAGTATTCCCAAATGGAAAACATTTCCTTTTCAACAAAGATTGTGGAAACATTTAGCTATGAAATCATGCCTCTTGAAGAACACGTATCATCTGCTTCTAACTTTGAACACAGAGATGCTCTGTAGATAGAAATTATTTACTTTTTGACTCTAATGAGTTTTGCAGCACAGACAGAAAAATAAAATAGAAGATGTATCTTCTTTATAAAATACTGTCAGGTATATGATTGAATTCACAATCTCAAATACACTGCTTTTCCTGAAACTGCCTTTTAGTGTGAAGCTGCTACCTTTAAAATGCTCAACAGCAAGATTGAACTGCAATTCTTCAATTTTACAAAAGAAGAAAAAGCAAAGCTGGGGGTTTTATGGCTTCAT
Organism: Setophaga petechia; assembly: GCA_024362935.1. Classification (NCBI taxonomy): domain Eukaryota; kingdom Metazoa; phylum Chordata; class Aves; order Passeriformes; family Parulidae; genus Setophaga; species Setophaga petechia. The sequence goes on along the minus strand of JANCRA010000004.1, from coordinate 24,272,380 downwards.
ATGTTTTGTGGGTGGGGTTTGCAGGTAAGACTCACAGCACAGCACTGGTGTGGTTAGTTGTACTAGTTGCAGTCTTCTGTGGCAGCATCTTGGAGGTCCCCACGTTCATCTGGTTAATAAACATTCATTTCCTACCACTCTTGAGTACAAAGTGGTCAACCACAAAGTGGCAGCCCTCCATAACTGGCTTTGCTTTCACTAAGCTCTTATTTATAAGAACTGTCACAGTTTATCAATGGTATTCTCTGACTCACTGCCTTCACTGAGACCCTTCCAAACCTCATGCCACTTTCTCCCCCTGCCCTTTCCCGCTGGGGCAGGATGGAGTTGGGAATTGGAGGCACAGAAGGTGAAGATCATGGGATAACAAAGAATTTACTGGAAACAGCAGTGAGATAAGAAAACAAACAGTAACAGCAACAACATTCGTTTTAAAAGTATACAAAAAGAGGGTCATTCACACACAAAAATGGTAACCACAGACCCTGACACAATGAACCACAGACCCTGACACGATGAACAAGGTCTCACCTGCCTTACATGTTTTTTCTACTGGAAGCCCTGCCCTTCTTCCCCAGAGCCAGAGACCCCATTCTCCTCACCCTAGCAACAATCTGAGGTGGTATAGAATGATATCTGGGTCCTGGTCATGCACCCTCAGACATGTACCCCCTAGCCCAGCTACTGTAAAAAAAATCAACCTGTCCAGGCCAAAGTGTTAGCGTTCAAAAACACATAACCACGGAGTGATTATATGCGGTGCTTTTTATTAAGAGCTCTGGGAATCGGGGTATTGCAACCCAAATCTGATTCCGACCATACATTCGAGGTGAACATATTTTATACTCTATCGTTACATAACTTTCATGTTAATTATTAAACTTACATTGTTCTATTGTATATGTATATTCTTACGGTATAATAATTATACTTAATTACTAAACAATCAACACATCTAACAATTATATCATTTATCATACTGCTTACGCCGGTGCAGTGTTCTGAGAAAAGTACAGAGCCTAACATCTAGTGTTCTGAGAAAGGTACAGAGCCTAACATCTTAGAGTTCTATCTTTGACATTTTCCAGGGTTCCACTATCATTTTCCCCCCTTTGAAAGCATTTTCACTTCACTATAGGTGTAAATGTTTTCACTTAATACAGTCTTTTTTATTCTTCAATTTATACTTGATTCTTCAAATCCGGGGTTGATGTAAACATTGTTGTGGATGTTACCACGAACTGGAGAACCAGAGGATGGTGGGTGCGGATCTCGTGTTAGTGCCTTTATTATCTTCTGGTTCCAGGATGTTTTCTTCTGTATCTCTCCTTTTAAGATGCTGTAAACTAACCAAATTGCTAACAATACGATTAGTAAAATTATCACATTTTCAATGATAGATTTAATCCATGAACTCACATTCCACTCTAATCTTGTAAAGATTTTTCCTAACTAGCTTGTAGTCAAATCCTTTTGTTCTTGTTGTGCTTCATGCTCTATTTGTCTCAACTTACTGATGTCATATTCTACATTTGCAGTTACATTTGGGATATGAACGCAGCAATGATCAATGATCCCTTTAAAAATCCACATACTCCGTGCTCTTTCAGAAGTAACAAGTCTAAGGCTAATCGATTTTGTAAAGTCATTTTTGTGGTGGCTTGTAACTGTATGTTTAATTCTTTAAATCCTTCCCGGGTGACTCTTGCCAATCTACTTACCTGGCTTGTAAGTTTGTACAGCATCTTTCTACTCTTATAGTTTGCTATAGGACTAAGCAATGACTCTAGGACCTACTCAAATTACACTCCACTGGAGGGTTCTTGCTAAGTGTCATCTGGATCTTCATTGTCTAGAACTTCCTGTCTTGCTCTTATCTGCAGAAGTTCATGTTTTCCGTTAAATGGGGACTTTTTCCAAATTGGACATAAGGTTGGAAGGCCTAAAGTAATCTCTTTTACTTTCCCATCTACAGGCAGATGTGTTGTCCAGGTACCATCACTTGCTGCCCATACAAATTGTCCTGGACTTCGGATTGTAATTCTGGTACATTTTATAACTGCTTTATAATTCACTCTGCTTTGTTTATGTTTAATCCTTCTGCAAGCACAACCAATTTGTAGGGCTATTGCCAGGGGTGGCATCTGTTTTATCTCTGCATCATCCGAAGTGCAGTCATAAGTTTTATTACATGCCTACCAACTTACTTTGTCTGCCTTCGTTCTGCTACTAGTGGCAGTGTTTACTATTGCTGGATCTGTTTCATTCTCGGGGCCTTCCTACTTAATACACCAAGGGGTGTTTGCTATATATTGGAGTCTTTGAAGAATACTCACAGACCACGCACTTTCCCAAGGCTCTATCTGATCTTTCCGATCCTTGGTCTCACACTTCCACACCAGAGTGGTTTCTGTAACATTTTCTATAACCTGTCTACATGTAATTGTTTTGTTCTCTTGTATTTCAGGTAATTTTGATGTTATGATTCCTCAATTTACTGGATCTCCTGCTGCCTTTGGTATTGGCAGACAGGCAGTTATTCTACTGGTGTTTTGCATTTTGGCAAAGTCTTTGACCAATCCAATCATTATATTCTCAGCCCGAACTGCATTAGGAACATTTATCACCTGTGTTTCTGTTTGTACCTCTCTCTTCATTCTAGAATGAAGAGTAGTTTGTTGATCATTTTGCATTCTACATCCCAGAGGCATTAATGACCATAATATTAGCACAAGCATTCTTAAAGTAAAACACATCTTATCTGTAGCCTTGTCAATTCTACAGTTTACATAGTCTGTGATCCAGGATGGACTTTCTTCACCCGGGTATAGTGAATCCAGGGGTCCACGCCGGCCACTTTGACTGCTGTGAAGGTGGTCAGTAGTACTTGATGGGGTCCACTCCACTTTTCTTTCAGTGGTTCTTCGTTCCAGTTTTTGATGTACACCTCGTCTCTTGGATGTATGTTATGAACCGGATTCTCGAGAGTCAGTGGTCTGTTCCACACGAGGATGCTCCGGAGCCGAGCTAAAGTTTTCCCGAGAGAAAGAACATAATTATACACTTCCTGCTTTCCTGTGACGTGTACATTAGGATTAGGCTCAGGAGATTCATATGGTTTCCCATACAATATCTCATAAGGACTGACTGACATCCCACTCCTAGGCTTTATCCGAATCCTCAACAATGCTATTGGCAAGGCCTGAGGCCACTGCAATTTGGCTTCTTGGCAAATCTTACTGATTTGCCTTTTTAGTGTCTGATTCATCCTTTCGACCTGTCCACTTGATTGGGGTCTCCACGGTGTGTGGAGGTCCCAAGTTATCCCCAGCAATCTACTTACCTCTCTTACTACTGTAGCTATGAAATGGGGCCCCCTATCTGATGATACTCCTAGAGGTACCCCAAATCTGGGAATAATCTCCTGTAGTAACCACTTAACTGTTTCCTTTGCTTGGTTCGTGCGACAGGGAAGGGCTTCTGGCCACCCAGAGAAAGTGTCAACTCTCACTAACAGGTATTTGTATCCTCGAGTCCTTGGCAGTTCTACAAAATCTACCTGCCAATAGTCTCCTGGCTCTATTCCTATCCGAATTCTTCCTAGTTGTGCCTGTCGCCTAGCCACTGGGTTGTTTTTCAAACAGATATCACATTTTGACATTACTGATTTTGCCATTGTTAACATCCGTACTGAAATTAAACTCTGCTTTAGCAATTTTACCAATGCTTCCGCTCCCCAGTGACATTCATTATGTTTAATCTGTAGAACTTCTCTCATTATCAAGGGGGGTACCACTATTTGTCCTTGTGCAGTCACATACCATCCCTCTGAATTCTTTTGTGCATTTAGCAAACGTGCCAGTCTCTCATCTTCTGCTGAATATTTTGGGTTTGGAGGCAAATTGAACTGGGACATATTAAGCTTTAAAGGTATCCATTGTTGTTTGCACATTCCGAGCAACCTGTCGGGCTGCCCAGTCTGCCTTCCGATTTCTCTCACAGATTTTGGAGTTTCCTGATTGGTGTGCTTTGCAGTGTATGATTGCCACTTGTTCAGGCTTTTGTACTGCCTTTATCAATTGCAGGACTGCATCCTGATGTTTAATGCGTGTACCCTGAGAAGACAGTAGTCCCCTTTCTTTCCACAGTGCCTCATGTACATGCACTACTCCAAAAGCATATTTTGAGTCAGTCCAGATATTTACCTTCTTCCCTTCACTTAATTCTAGTGCCCTAGTTAAAGCAACTAGTTCTGCCTTCTGGGCAGATGTATTTGGTGGTAATGCCTTTGCTTCTACTACTGTATTGACTGTTGTTACCGCATATCCAGCGTATCTGGTTCCATTTTCCACGAAGCTGCTCCCATCTGTAAACAGCTCCCACTCCGGTTGCTCTAGTGGGACATCTCTCAGGTCTTCTCTTGCTGAATAGGTGTACTCTATTACCTCTACACAGTTGTGCTCTAATGGGCCTTCTTCAGCTGTGGTACCTAGGAACAAAGCTGGATTCAAGAGGTTAGTTGTTTTTAATGTGACATCATCCTGCTCAGTCAGGACTACCTGGAATTTCATCATCCTGCTGGGGGATAGCTAATAGCTTCCTTTCTGCTCTAAGACAGTGGTTACCATGTGTGGTACATAGACATCAATGTGCCTTCTCATAGTGAGCTTCCTGGCTTCTTGTATCAGTATCACAGTAGCTGCGACTGCCCGTAGACATGAAGGCCACCCAGCACTTATGTTGTCAAGTTGTTTGGAAAAATAGCTTACCGGCCTTTTCCAGCTTCCCAGATGCTGGGTCAGGACTCCTAGTGCTAGGCGTAGCCTTTCATGTACAAACAGCTGAAAATCTTTAGACAGATCAGGTAACTCTAATGCTGAAGCAGTTGTGAGTGCTTCCTTTAATTTTAGGAAGGCTTCTTTCTGTGGCTTGCCCCAGGTAAATGGCTGCGTCTTCTGGGCTTCGTACAGGGGTTTTGCAATCAGTCCATAGTCCATGATCCACAGGCAACACCATCTTGCTATCCCGAGGAAGACTCGCAGCTCATGTAAATTCTGGGGCTCTGGAATAGCACAAATAGCTTGGATACGATTAGTACTTAGTTTTCGTTGTCCTTGTGAAATTTCACATCCCAGGTAAATCACAGTCTGTTGAGCAATTTGTGCCTTTCCTCTGGATACTTTGTAACTTCCTATTCCCAGTGAATTTAAAATCTCAATGGTTACCTTTATACAAGTTGCCTTTTCTTCTGTAGCTATTAGTATATCATCAACATATTGCAACAATAAGTACTGGTCTCTTGGTACTTGCCTATTTTCGGTCCAAATCTCCAGTTCTTTTGCTAGTTGATTTCCGAACAAGGTCGGCGAATTCTTGTCGTGTCCAGGTGAGCTGGGTCTTTCTTCCATTCCTTGGGTTTTTCACTTAAAGACAAAGTTTCTTACATTCTTTGTCAAAGGGTATGCAGAGAAAGGTATCTTTTAAATCAATTACAGTAAACCACTTATATATCTCCTTTACGGATGTTAACAATGTGTGAGAATTTGTTATCACTGGATAAATGTCCTTTTTATTTATTGTTCTGCGCTAACTTATATTTACCTATTTGGTTTCTTTACTGGAAATATTGGGGATTAAATTCTACTGTATATTTGTGACAAGTTCTTGAACCTGTTCTACAGGTTCAGCTAGTTATATTCGCCTAACACCATGGCTTTGGCAGCGTTTCCCTGCTGGAACTGATTGTCCTGGTGAAGCAACTCTGGACAATCTCGCTTCCAATGGCTCCCCCCCCTTTTGCAATATGCACTTTGATTTAGGGTTAACCCCTGTGTAACGGGTCTCCTACCTTGAATATTCCTTTTATAACTCCTGAAATTTTGAGTTCCCTTTTCCTTGTACCACTGCCAAAAGGTTCTGCTGTTGATTTTTACTAGCTTCTCCTTTGCGATTGTTATATACCTTCCAAGCAACTTCAAGTAGCTTATCTAAAATTCCTTAATTCCTCTCTTTTTAATTTTGCAATTTTTCCGAATGTCATCTTGTGACTGACCCCAGAATATGAGAGCAAGCTGAACCTTTGCTTGTTCTGTGTCTATTCAGAGATCTGTATATTTTCTTGCTACCTCCTTAAGCTTTTCAAAAAACGCAATAGGAGATTTTCTTTTCTTGCCGAACTTCATACAGTTTAGTATGTTTATAATATATATATATAATATATATAATAATATATATAATAATATATATAATATAATATATAATATATAATTTATAGTCTTGGGTGCAGCCTTCTGAACTCCTATTTGGATTCACTCTTGATATTTCCGTAATCTTCTTATATCACCAAATAAATTAGGGTTTCAATTTGGATCCTCAGTTGGGAAATTCACATCTAAATTCCTTGTTACTAGCCCATTTCTGATATCTTCTCTTGCCCTCTCTTTGGCTGCCTTAAGTACCATCTCTTTCTCAGTCGAATCCATCAGAGTATCTAATATTACTTGTATATCATCCCAGTCAGGATTTTGAGTTTTTATAACCATTTTTACCACTCGTGCCATTTTATCAGGATTTTCTCTATAAGTTCCGGCTGTTTTTTCTCTAAATAACCAAATCTGCCGGAGTAAAAGGCACTTTTACAAATACTGGCCCTTCTATTCCTACACCTTGCCGTAAGGGGGCAATTACAGTCCGTTTTTGTCTGCCTACGTCTTTTCTATCCATAACTGGGGCAAGAGTAGACCGACTCCTGGTTCTGTGGGCTATCAGGGTTGTTGACTCTCTCTCTCTCCTTTCTACCACAGTTAGATTTTGCTCATCTTCCGAGGAAGAGGGATCAGGTGATGATGGGAGAGGAGGATAAAGAGGGAAGGGTGTATTAGATGAGACAGGTTCAGGGCTAGGTGGGTTAGGAGCAGGCAGTGGGATAGGGGCAGATGAAGCAGGTGGGATAGGGTTAGGTGCTCTTGTTCTTATTGGAGCTACCTGTAAATCAATATCTGTATAATCTTCCCTACTCAGGCTTTCTTTCAACACCAAGTGTTCTAAACAACGTTCCTTACAAACACCACACTTATTATTTGCAGATGTTTTAACCACCAATAATCCACTTTCATCCTGCCATTCTGGCTTTCCCCGCAAATAGAAAAACAAATCAACATACGGAACTTCATCCCATTTTCCTTCTTGCTTACAAAATGACATTAACTGTGAAATAGTATTATACTGCAGAGTACCATATTTTGGCCATTTTTCGCCATTCTCAAGGGCATATTCTGGCCACCATGAATTACAATAATCAATTAACTTAGTTTTACGTAATTTGTTCCCGAAATTACCCTGTTTCCAATGTGCTAATAAGCACCCCAAAGGAGAATTTTGCGGGATTGGGGTATTACTGCCCAAAATCCCTTTAAGTTTCTCCATACCAGATACACCAGATATACCAGATACACCAGATATACCAGATACACCAGATATACCAGATTGCCGAACCCGCAACACTTTCGCGATTGTCTTACGGAACGGCGCCTAGGCTTATACCACCAGGAATTCCTTTAGCCCAACCAAGCGTAGCTTTCGCCGCGTCTTACTGGCAGGCACCCGGACCAGGATAAAAAGCACCTTACCTTTCTCCAGGGGACGTTGTGAGTGGTGGAAGCAGTCGCGGCCGATGGGCTCCCCGAGAATCCCTCGGTGCCGGCTGGAGCGTGATCGAGTCGCGAACTCGCTCAGCAGCACTCACAGGGTCCCATCTGGGTCGCCAAAATGTTAGCGTTCAAAAACACATAACCACGGAGTGATTATATGCGGTGCTTTTTATTAAGAGCTCTGGGAATCGGGGTATTGCAACCCAAATCTGATTCCGACCATACATTCGAGGTGAACATATTTTATACTCTATCGTTACATAACTTTCATGTTAATTATTAAACTTACATTGTTCTATTGTATACGTATATTCTTACGGTATAATAATTATACTTAATTACTAAACAATCAACACATCTAACAATTATATCATTTATCATACTGCTTACGCCGGTGCAGTGTTCTGAGAAAAGTACAGAGCCTAACATCTAGTGTTCTGAGAAAGGTACAGAGCCTAACATCTTAGAGTTCTATCTTTGACATTTTCCAGGGTTCCACTATCAAAAGCACACAAACCTCCTGTATTTCAGTATTGCTTTAGAGTCTGTTTTTAAGTCTCTGTATGCCTAAGTCATATTACTCAAAATACTGAACTTGAATTCCTTACTTTTGAAAAAAACTACAGAAAAGTAAAATTTTGTCAAAAGTAGAGTCTGAATTCAGTTTTTAAGTGCAAAATGTCACAACTATTTCAATGCTGCTTATTGAGGTTTTAGTGTAAAAATAAATGAGGTATTGGAAGGTACATTTATTTCCGTAGTAACTATATTGAAACTTTCTGGTGACTCATGATGTCTGCATTTTATTTCATGTTCTATTTTTGTTAAAATATCTTGGTAATGATTCCTTCATAGGTGAGTGTGAAGACCTTTGGTTTGTCACATAATTAACCTGGAAGAATCCTAAGCTTTGTCATGGTACTGTCACTTATTCAGTATCCCACCCTGACAGCGTCCAAGCATATTTATAAATCACCTGCTTCTTGACAAAAAAGAAAAATCCCAGTGGTTCACCAACATACATGCAACTTGTTCTGGTAAAATGGTGCCACAGTATGACTTTGTTTTGGCTGTAGTACTGGAGTACTTTCTAAATTCACGACTGCATGTCCTCCTGGAACCTGCAGTCAAAGCTTGGGAGTAAGGGCTGATAAGCTCAGCTATTACTTCATTTAATTATTAATTATTCTATTTAATAAAAATCAATAAATCCATTGCACAGCAGGACAAATATTTTATCCAATCACTATTTACTTAGTCTTCCCCTCAAAAGTGACTTGAGATATGATTGGATACACAGATGGAATGAATGTCACATAAACTAATGCACTTGCTTCTGGCCAAAAAAAGGAGGGTGCATGCTATTGAAAAGGCTTCATGTTTTCCTAAGCTTACTTATCAGACATAATTATCTATTTTGTCTATTGATTTTTTGTCAAAAAATTCATTACAGCCTCTTTTTGATAGAATCAAGAGCTGCTCAGTTTCTTGGGCCTTTTCCTATTTGTTGTCCATCTAAAGAAGAAAAACAGGGCATCGCAATTTAGGAAATCAATCAGAGTAATCAGTTTGCAGGAAGGCAAACTTTAGTCAGAATTCTGATTATTAATTTCTTCACCTTTCAACTACAAAAATACATTTCAGGAGAAGAAAAAATTTTGTAGATGAGGAATGAGTTATGTGAGACTGAGAATAACAGGTGATTATTCTACTTCAGATGTCAAATGTATGCCATACAATGTGTGAGAGTAAGGAATCACAGCAGAATTTTTAAATTCAAAACAATATCACCCTTTACATACTCTAGAATGTCCAGAAGAAACTGAACATATTGTTAGAGAGAAAAATGATAGATAGATAGATAGATAGATAGATAGATAGATAGATAGATAGATAGATAGATAGATAGATATTATGACTTACACCTGAAATCTGAGGGGAAAAAACTTGAGCACTACAATCTTTTGCCATTAGGTTAGCAGTAGGATTTGTGATTCTCTCAAGTTCATATCTGTGTCTACGGCATGGTATCAACCACCTACCTGGTGAAAAACCTACTTAGAATATAAACCAACATACCAGAAAATACATTTCCTATGACATTATTCATAAAATCTAAGCTAAAGGAACATATGTGGAGGATCTAAGAGCAAAGAGGAACACAGCTAACACTCAAAATTCATTTGCAGTGTTAGCAGAATTCCACGACCACACACAGGTCCACCACTCATAAGAACTTCTAAGGCTTTAAGCCCGAGGTTACCCATATTTATTCTAGAGGGGGTATATCTCATGAGAAAACTTTCCTGCCAATTTGGAGGAAAGAAGACAGAGCTGAAGTATGCCAGGGCTTCAAGAAATATATAAAGGGTTCAGTTGTAGAATTTCTTATTAAAACTCTGGAATGCTAGTGTAATAGCTAGTGGATTAGTGGACAGAGCATCTGGTAATCTAGTGCTGGGATTAGGCCTTTATGGGTTGCTGGGAGCACAACTGCAGCACAGAGGTGCTCTGCATGTCCTCCCTTTTCATGAAGCCAAAATGTTTATACAAAAATGGCAAATCACCCTGTGGGCTGATTTGCAAGTTTACTCCTACTTAATACTGGAAGGCCTTTTAACTTGCCTGCTGAGATGCTTTGCAGTTCAGACTTCCACAAGAACTTAAAGGTTAACTCCATGTGGATGATACAAAGTAGATGATCAAAGCCTGGAACATCAAACTGGAACACTAAATTTGTTTTTCTTCTGCCTGTAGAATTGCAGATTGGAGCCTTTGTCCTCATGAGTTGACCTCTCTCCAGCTTTTCTGGAAGATGCCCTTCTTCAAGCATGCAGAGCTGAAAGATTATGAAGTGGATTGGCCTTTATTGCTCAGGCAAAGTCTGCCTGATCCATGAACTGCTGCTCTCAGGAAAGCTCTTGTCTTCCAAATGGCTCCAGTATGGAGTTTACCTCCATACTGGTGGTACTGGTGGTGCCAGAGAGTGGTAGGTGGAACAGTGCTGGAACAGCAGTGTCATTTCAGGTGGGATTTACTGGCTGTCCCCTGGAGACCAGCAGCTGGGGGCACTCCCTGAGAGGGCAGGACAGAGCCAGCAGTGAGGGCTATCCCACTACACCAGTTAAGGAGCAAAAGGGCAACCCCAGCTCAAGGCACAGCTGAAAATCAGCTCCCAGAGGACAGGAGGGCCTTTGGCCACTGCCTCCTTGCAGGGCATCTGGAAGGCCCTGGCAAGAAGGGAACACAGTCGTCCTATGAGCTGGTGGTCATAGGTCCCAGTAGCCAAAACTCCTGGAGAGGCATGATGTTTCCAGGTGTGACATAAAGTAGGAGAGGTATAAAACCCATGGGCCCAATCTTTCCGCTGAACAGCAGAAACAGTGGAATCTGATCCTCAGCTCACATTTCCTCTAAAAATCCATTTATATTTCAAAAATTATTCTGTGTGCTCACATGCAGATTTTAAGTATCATGACATTACCAGTCAGACACTAGATTTCTTGGGAAATGCTTTGTGGGCTTTGATATTAACCATAACATGCTTTGTTTTGGATTAAGATACAAAATCAGTAATGAAGACAATTTTTTTTTAAAGAAAATTTCTTTCTTACTTTCATACTTACAGAAACTTCACAGTTTACTGTAATATTATTGCACATGGGTCAGGGCAATCCCAAACATATATACATAGGCTGGGTGGAGAATGGATCCAGACTAGCCCTGGAGTGAGAAAAAAGCTCAATATGACTCAGGTCTGCATGCTTGCATCCCAGAAGGCCAACTGTATCCTGGGCTGCATCAAAAGAGGCATGAGCAGGAGGTTGAGGCAGGTGAGCCTGCCCCTTTACTCTGCTCTTCTGAGAGCCTCCCATGAGTGAGAAAGACATGGACCTGTTGGAAGGAGACCAGAGGAGAACCACTAAGTTGATCTCAGTGCTGGAAGGTCTCTCCTATGAAGACAGGCTGTTCAGCCTACAGAACAAAAGGTTCTAGAGAGATGTTGTAGGAGCATTCCAGTACCTAAAGGGGATTTACAAGAAGGCTGCAGAAGGACTTTTCACAAGGGCATGTAATGAGAGGAAAAGGGGGAATGACTTGAAGTTGTAAAAAGCTAGGTTTAGATTAGATATTAGGAAGAAATTCTTGGAAGTGAGGTTGGTGCGGCACAGGAACAGGTTGGCCAGAGAGGTTGTGTATGCCCCATCCCTAGAGGTGTTGAAGACCAGGCTGGACAGGGCTTTGAGCAACTTGGTGTAGTAGATAGTGCCCTGCTCACAGCAGAAATCTTGGAGCTCCAGGATTTTTAACCTAAACTGTTCTGTTTCTGTGATTGTGGCACTTGGGACGTTGGCTCTGTTACAGAATAAACTCCAGAGCCTTACTCAATATCTTCTAAATGGAGATGAGAAATTATATTAGAAGGAAAATTATGTTACAGGCAAAACTTAGCAACTCTGCTTATATGTAAGCAACTTCTGATGGCTTGTATAAATATGAGCTCTCTGTGTATTGCACTCCAGAGCTTTAAATGGTGTTGCACTGTGACCCAAAAATGGTGTTCAGGCACATTGATTCTTTGCATCTGTTATGCATTCAGTTTTCAAGGATCTGCAGGAAAATAAAAATGTCAGTTTTTATCTTGTGCACCATATGGTCCAGGCATTTTAGATCTGGCAGATTAATCTCACAGATCTGGCAGTTTAGTCTCAGTGTTGTTTTTCATTTTTTAAAACAAAACCCTCCACTTTAATAGATAGCACAATGCTAAATTAAAACCCCTATGTAGTATGTATCTGGTATGGTCTCACTTATTGTCACACAAATGTTGTCACAGTGATGTGTGCTGGAGGACTTCTGGGTTCTTAGACAGAAGACACTGATAATTCATACACGGAGATCATAACATTAGGGATCTCAACAATGTGATATATCATTCTCCTCAGCCATCAGCATCCCCTCTTTAAATGTAAATTCTTGGGAGTTCAGATGCTTTTGTATTATTCATTCAGACACAGTTTTGCACAACAGGACACTGATCGACGCAGGGTGCCATGAAAGCAGAAATTACAATGATTCTAGACTTTCAGTTTAAATGGTTTCAAGGTCCTTCCCTTAAATGCTGCACACTCTACTAATGTACAGCTTTGCCATTTAGGATATTAGTTGATATGAAAGGCTGTGTATTCATCTGAGACAGATCCAGCTGGGAAGAGTTTTAATGCTTTGTTGTGACTGAAACTGTAAGCTCTATAGACTAGAAAGGTGATGTTTGGTGTTTGCTTAGATACACTTTCCTGTCTTCATATTATTACACAGTTATATTACAGAGACCACTTTTTTCTGACTTGCAGCAGTAACAACGGCCAGAAGAACTTACTCTTTCCATGTCTCTTCATTATAAGCCTATAAGTAAATGCAAATACAAAATTGAAGTCTTCTGCTTCTTGTTAGCTGATGTAGTAAACTCTCTGCCTTTGTAGTATGACTTACTATTTCTAGGGTTGGCTTTGTAATACTTGTAGGCATCTTAAGTACAAAATTCTGTTTATGGTAGTTGTATAACAAATTTACAGTCCACCATGTATTGGACAGTTTAATATGGAGTTTGTTTCCAATGTAGCTATTACCATCACTCTTGATTACATCATTTGCATTTTATAAAACAGCAAATAAAATTACTTCCAAGTCTAAAAGCTCTGTAAGAAAAATGTGGGAATGAAACAAGCTAAATTATATTGACCAGGGTATTCACATGCAAGCAGAGAATTGGAGTACCATCTTTAAAAAGTAAGAATTGTTCTACGATGTGATCTTCAGTCCCTCTTATCCATCAGTCTGACCAGCACTGGATGCTTCAGAAGAATGTATAAGAGTGTTACAGAAGTAGCAGTAGAGTTAAAGCTCTTTATAACTGTATTAGTCTAAGTTCTAATAGCTAAAATTCAGCTTAACTTCTAGAGTTTCTGTCTAACAAGCCTGTTTCTTTCTAAGTAACAATATCTGCAGTAACTTAAATTTTGAGATTGCAAACTATTTTCTTTTTACACTTGCTAGGTTATTGTCCTTGATTACTTGCTGGGATGTGGCCTCAATATACTACACCTCTGTAAAAGTACAGCCTTTATCAGTTAGGAATTTTATAATTTCTTGTAAAATTGAATAGCTCAAGTTTTGCTAGAGAAATCATATATTTCTGATCTAGTTTACTTCACTGATCATTTTAAATATGCATGCACTAAAACAGCACATCATTTATTCCCTTTCTATGGTAAGATATGTTTCCTACATCTGTTAGAAAAAGCATCCCTCTTTCATGCTTTAACCACTTGCATGCATTCTTAACACCTGACCAAGACTATGGTAGAAAATGGTGAAATTACTGTTTCACAGAGATGAAGGTAAACCGCTATATATCTCTGTGCTACTGCTTTCCATACTGATCAGCATACACTCTTCTCTTGGAAGGTGATCTTGATTTTCCTTTGTATTTTGTTGCTTGTTGGCTATTTTTGCAATAGGTTCATATTGAATTGGCCACGCAGATGCTGTACTTCTTCACTCACAACCTTAAAAAACTCAATAAAATGTGGAAGACAAATGTTTTCCTCCATTGAACAACAGATGATGCAATTGTTTGGATTAGATGTTGTCTGCCACCTGCCTGCTACAGAGGGAAGGTGATGGACTCTCAGTATGTAAATCTGAACCTTGGTTGAGAGTTTCAGTTGAAAGATGGACCAGGGCTCCACACAGCAAATAATTTCAGGGAAGCAGAAGTGGTGTCCTACTCTGCTTGCCGATATATTTTGGCCTTAGAAAATAAAATGGAGAGCTTGCTTTCTGAGGAGCTCCCATTTCAAAAACTTCCACTACCTTCCAGTCCTTCTGAAGCCACTCTGACTTGAAAAGCTGGTAAGGTCTGACAGTTCTGTCATTAGAAACACAGTGCCTCTTCTCTTCATGGTGTGGAAGAAGAGACCAGGTCAGTACATTTCTGCAGCACTTGGCTCTCTTTCTTCTGCAAAATAGCAAGATGTACTTATGCTCCATTTCAAAGCAGATGTTTGAGACAATTCCTAAAAAGCAAAGGGTCTAAGCCTGTGTTTAACTCTTAATATCTTTTCTTGCCTCATTTTTTAATTGTGAACTCTATCAAGCTTTTTAAATTGCATATTAAAAATAAATCAAAGATCTGCACAGCCCCTTAGTTTAAAAGCTTTGTCAGTTTGTCACCTTGGGATTTCATGTCCATCAATCTTATTGCTGAAACATGTTATGTTCAGAACAATCAATGAAGTGCCCTGTCTATAAAAGAGTTATAGCTTCTAGAAATCTGAGGCAACTATTATAGACAGTGGTTGCTACAATCTAATAGAAACTAAATAGAATGGGAATAACAAGCCCAGGAGAACCCATAGGAAAAGGACAAAACAAAACAAAAAAAATCTCTTTTCAGGTAAAAGGTAGAAAGGTAGAAATTAAATAGCCTAAGTAATAGAAAAATCACAGTAATTGCAGAGTGACAAAAAACCACACAATTGAAAGAAATCATGAAATACAGACACTCAAAAGAACAATATGCATACCTCTTGCAAGTGGTCATTTTTTATAATTTGTCACTGGCTATGTATCAGATTTATAATGTAATCCAACAAAAAGTCATCCCAGACGCCTCTTAGGATGGTGAAATTTAAATTCAAAAAACCCCAGTGACCTAAAAAAGCAGAAATTAATACTGCTGCTTCTTTAGCATACTGGTTTTTTAGTATAAACATTATAATAAACTTGCCAGTGCATATGAACCACATTGAACCTAATTGCAACTGAAGTCATCCTTACCTACTAAGGAGAGGAGGTGAGTTCTTTCCTGTATGAATATATCTCAGATCTACTCTAGAAGAAGAACTGCCATGAGTGAGACAAGCCAGCAATGAAAGATAATCACTCCTTACAATTTATGACTACTTTCTAAAGATACAAATTACAGGTAGCTCAACAGTCAGTTTTTCTAAAAAAGCACTGCTAAATAACACTAAATAACCAGAAGCATGAATATTGTAGTCTTTCCTTATTTAACAATGAAAGCTGGCATTCAATTTGCAGGAGGGAAGCCGTCACAGTTTGGGACTTGGCTTTTTATCAGTGATCAAGTGATGATGATGATGAGGATGAAACAAATGAGTGATCTAACAAGAAAGGTCCCTATTGATTGTGCACTTCTACAGTAACAGAAAAAGGTTCCCACTAACATACATAGTATTTAGAAGCCTAGCTGCTGTTCAATATCAGTAGGAATTATATTTTTAATAGGCATCTGAGCCTCAGAAGTTTAATTTCTATCAAAAATCTAACCATGACTGGCTTCCTAAATCCCACCAGTGCCCTCAGAGAATCTCCTTTGGAGTCTAAAAATGGCAATTTTACACTTGGAATATTGCCTATAAATTGCAGAGAATTACATAGAGATGCACTTATTTTGTCTCTTATGCTTTATCAACCAATAATATTACTTCACAGTTTTTTAGCTAAGATCTCTTACTACAGAGAAGATGTGATATGGGAATTCCCTTTGGTTTTCATTAATTCAATACAATTCTGAGACTTGCAGATTCAGCTTGATTTCGTAATGTAGTTTAACTGGTCTTGCAGGTCAAGAGCATTGATTTGTTCCACTTGGATGAAGACAAGAAGACACCTCAAGAGCAGGTTTTGTGTTTGGAGGTCACTGACCTCCAGTCAAAGGCTAGAGTGCAAGGAGGAGTTATTCCTGTCATATCATGGGGAGGAAAAATACAGCTGACCAATATGCATGAAATGGTCTCTCTCACTGTATTGTTCACTAGATGTTATGATTCATAAACACTCCAAAGCAGTGCAACAGGCAGACTATGCAAATAATACACATAAATAGCAGTACGCAAAATAAAAATTAATTTCCAGCTGTGAAAAGCCTGATAAGTGTTTTCACCTGGTAAAGACAGCATCTTGAGACCTCTTGATACCTCACAATATGAATAACTTTATCAGGGGCAATTGGCTCTGTATCAACCACTCGTCACATTCCTTCATACTTTAGAAGAGTGATACTCTTCTAAACTGTAAGGATTCACTGACTCTTTCCTTATTTTCTGCAGACAGTAGAGTTGTAAATAATATTAATTTTCTTAATTATTTTTTATTGCAATTGGTTCAATACATTTGCCTAACACTGAATCAGAGTCTGTGCTCTTCCAGTGATGTGGTACAAGGACACATTTGTGCCTTCAGAAAGGCAGCAGAAGACACTCTCCCTGCTCAGCTCAACTTCACCTGAGGTGGTGTCTAGGAAAGATTTTTTGACAGTTAGAGAAAACTACTTAACTTGTCTACTCCCAAAACAAAAAGCTATTTTACTCTAAGCTCTAGTCAGATACTAGGTACAGAAACAAACAAAAGAGTAATCATGCCAAACAGTCTCTAGCAGATGCTTACAACACAGTTGTATCTGGCTATATCAAAGGGGTTTATATGGTATATGCTTATATGTGTTATAGAAGATAAGTCCTTCATGAAGAAGGATCTGGGTGTACTGGTCAATGAAAACTTGAATATGAGCTGGCAATGTGTGCATGCAGCCCAGATCAGCCTCATCCTGGGCTGCATCCAAAGCAGCGTGGGCAGCAGGGCCAGGGAGGGGATTCTGCCCCTGTGCTCCACTCTGATGAGAGCCCACCTGAAATCCTGCATCCAGCTGGGGCCCCAGCACAGAAAGAATATCAATCTGTTAAAACAGGTCCAAAGGAGGGTTACTAAGATGTTTCGATGGCACCTCTCCTACAAGGGAAGACTGAGAGAGCGGGAGTTTTTCAGCCTGGAGAAGGCTCCAGGGAGCCCCCACTGCAGTCTTCAGCAGTTAAGTGGAGTATATAAAAAAAGAAGCAGATCAACTTTATACACAATCAGATAATGATAGGACAAGGTAGGACAGTTTTAAACTGAAAGAGCAGAGATTAGAATAGATATTGGGAACAAAAATTATTTTTTGTGAGGGTGGTTGAGTCACTGGAGCATGATGTCCAGAAAAATTGTGGGTGTCTCATCCCTGGCAATGTTTAAGGCCAGGTTGAATGGGACCTTGAACAACCTGGCCTAGTGGAAGAGGTCCTTGCCAATGGCATGGGGGTTGGAACTGGGTGATCCACTCAACTCAAAGCATTCCACATTTCTATGTCTCTATAATGGAAGTATAAGTGTGACTCCTAATGCAGAAGAATTTCCAAGCCAATTTTAATCTACTGAGACCAATGCAGCAACTGGTATACAAGCCTATCAGGGACCCTGAACATTTTCATTTCTAGCATGGGGTCAGGTTTTGGTTGTCATGTTTTGACACATTTTCTTCCCATCAGAAAACCCAGTGTGAACATTTTGTAAAGTAAAAATACATCTTTTTTGAAGGTTTGGTTTCCACTTATTAAACTCCAGAATTGTTAATAGTCAACACCAAGACAATCAAAGTTCAGTCCCAGTCTGTCTCAAGAGCTGGTTAAACATACTGCCTATATCTTGGTCATCTATGGATTATTCTTAGAGTACCACAGAATTGATTCCTTCATTTCTTGCATGTATTTAATTGATGCACTCTTCTTCCAAGTTTGCCATTTCTGGCAAGTTTTGGAAGAAGGGCTTGCTCTTGTTAACACTGGGAGCCAGCTGCTGTCACTGTTTACCTGAATTCTTAGATGAGGAAAGGGTTCAGCGTTCCCCATAAAAGAACTGTGTGTCCACAACTCTGGAATTTGAACTTTACCAACATAGCTTTATAGAAAATGTTGACATGTTTGGCAATGGCCTTAGCAATAAATACTTCAGGCCTCCCCTTTTGGAAATAGATTTTTCTCCTTTTATCAGAAAAGTCACTACGTAAAAGTGCCATGCTTTGGGATAGTTCAGTTATGTGTTTATGGCATCAAGACTGAAATGCATGGGATTTTCAAATGCACATCCAACTATGCTTAGGACTCCCAACAAAGAGAATGGACTGCACAACACCAGTGGAACTTGACTACAATGTGTTCCCATATGGATTTTAGAAAGCTTTCTTAACAAAAGTACATCCCTTTTTTTGTTTTGCACGTGTGTGCTATTTTGTATATTGCAGCTGGGGTTACAGTAATTCTGCTCCTGAAGTAACAAAATGAAATCTTGAGTCTGTCATATAGGTAGTATTCTGGTATTTACAGGGTTCTGTTAAGAATCTACCCATTTATTTCTGCTCTGACGAATTTATTATTTGGGATCCTCTTTATCAAGATATCATAATTGCTTTGATTCACCAGCATATAGATTCCATCTGTTTTCCTGCTTCATGCATGTGATTATGTTGGGCAGCTGCTGGAAAGACAGAGGAATGTTGCTTGTGTAAAATATAGAAATTAGGACCTATGATCAATTATTCCACACACTAACCTAGAAACTGGTTTAGAAGGTGTTTTTGTAACTTTGAAGGGTTTAGGTGTCACCTGAGAAAAGTACATTAGAAACATCTGAAAGGCAGCTTGAGGATAACTGTCTTTATGTGCAAATGGAGAATTTCCAAAACCCAAAATATGAAGATACCTTGTACACCCAGGCTAAGCTATGTATAAATCTCCATGCAGAACAGAAGCAAAGGAACAACAGGATTCAAAAAAATTGAGTAGGATAAAAGAAAAGGAAGAGGGTTTTGGTGTTGAATGTATTTTGTAGAGTACAAGAATGAAACTGGTTAGCCTCAGCTGTTTCAACATAACTTTTTTCCATATGGTAAAATAATACATTGCAGAAATCTCATTATTTCTTTGCCTGACTCATCTTTGTATTTACTCAAGAAGTAATTCCCTATTCAAATGGAAGAATTGTTGTACCATTGCTTGTATTGGTTAGGAACAATAACAAACCTTGTCCCTTAGCTTTCCTCTGGGGGAGAAAAAAAACCAAACCAAAGAAATCCAACTTAAGAGGAAATTATAGCTCTGTAATTTTCACACTAATGCAGCAGATGCCCTCATCACCACTCTGTCTAGCTGAGGCTTATAGGCTACTGTTACAAATTTAAAGAAAAACACAGAGAAGACCTTCACTGGGAGAAGCCATTTAGTGAATAGTCAGTTTTAAAACTGAGTAAATACTCTTTTTACCCTTCAGCTATGAGGAAAAAAGCTTTTATTGTCCAATTTTTAGATCTCAAGAGCTAGAAGAGTAGGAGACATTAGGCACATACAGTTCATTCTCGTCTCATTCACACTGGGGTAATGCAGCACTAATAATAGAGAGGCTCTCTATACCTGCAAACCGACTCCTACTTGTTACAGAAGTATATAGATTAGACCCCCAATTGGTTCAAATCACAGCCTCTATTGGAGCTGCATCAATCTGCAGTCATCAAGAGACAAACCAGCCTGTTTTCTAAGTAGTAAAATTACAAGCCAGTCAAATCCAGTAGTTTTGCCATTAGTGCGACATTTTTCCCATACTTGAGAAATTGTTAGGAGCTATTGCATGGTTTAACCCCAGCTGGAAATTAAACCCCATGCAGCTGCACAAGTCCCTCCAGCCCCTCAGGTGACAGAGATAAAAGGCAAATATCCCAAGTTGAGACAAAAATATCTTACTGGAAACATCAATGAGATAAGAAAACGCAGAGTAACAGCAACAATATTAATAACTGTAGTATATAAAAGAGGGTGATTATTTGAAAAATCCTTGCTGAGTCCAACCTGATGCAATGTGACTGCTGTCAGAGCCACCCCACTGCTCCATTAGCTGCTTGCTCCCTTGGAAAAGGAACAAAATGGCAATGACCTCCCTGCCTGGCACCCTTTTTTTCTCAACTGGTGCTACAACCCACATCTTCCCAAAAGCCAGAATCCCCTACTTTCACCCCAGCAAGGACATGAGGTATTACAGAGTAAGAATCCAGACTCAACACCAGGCTCCATTCCCTCTCAGCTACTGTAGAAAATTAACCCTGTCCTTGGCGGATACTAGGACTCCTATCCAAATCACAAATACTTTTATAGCATGAGAGAATATATTCTAAAATAAACTCCATGTATTTGATGTTTTTTTGATATTTTTTGCAAATTAATGATTCTGTAAAATAAATTAATATATGTTTTCAGTAATATTCACTGTTTTTTCTCCCACTGGTAGCTAATTGCCTCTTTGTGATGATGTGTTGAATATATACAGATCATTTCACAAATTAAGACTGTGCCAAAATAATTCTTCAATTAAAACATTAACTTTCTATGTTTTCTTTAAAATGTTTTACTATCCTACCATTTTCCCTATTGATTCAAAACTAGTAAATATTAACTAGAATAGTGCTTTGATTGATGTATGAGGTTCAGTTTCTAATGTGGTTATTAAGGAAATGCTTTGTTAAAGAGTTTGCATTATGTATTTGAAGGACAAATAAAATCATAATTAATGTACACTTGCAGTCCAAACTTAGAAATCCTCTTGTTCTTCCCTGAGATACAGGGACATTTCAGGATCAGTGAGCTGAATGACCAGCATTAGTGCATTAGTTAGTTAGCCTTCAATTAATGAAACTGGGCACAGATAAGATTTCAAGAAAAACAGCACCATGTTGCATGATACATATCTGCAAACATTATAGCCTTTCACTGACCCCTAGATTTTCATCCGTTGCAGTCTAAGCATAAGTGAATTTACAAGCTTGTATGTTTTCACTAGGTGCAATTCCAGTATATCTTAATATTCAAGGTCCACCTCACACTGACCATTGTCTGTCAGAGGCAATACCATATTCAGACTACGACCACAAAAGCTTCCAAAATCAAAGTATGAAATCTTTGCCAGAGAAGAGGGGAGTAAACTATTTAGGCAGCATCTTATCTTCACAGAACATTTGGAGCACTGATGAGCTTCTTTTCTCATTCAATCAATGTGCATTTAGTTCCCTACCTGATTTGAAGCTCTATGCTGTTTTAAATTAATCTTCTGCTGATGGTGACTGTAGCTAAATCTTTTCTGAATGGATATAACAAGGATGCTACAGATTAAAGTTGCCTTTAAGGAGATACTCTGATGCTGGCAAAGATTAAAGACATCAGAATCACTTATTTAATTATTTTAGCTGTCTCTTTTCACTCCATTCCATGATTTACAGTGCTGTGGAATGGGAAGAGAAATCAAGACTTCGTTCTACAAGTCCAAGACAGACCATAGGATTTCAAAGTCCAAGTATTATCTTTTACAGCTCCGTTCCATGGGCTAAGCCATGGTGTTGCAGAAGCTTCCTACATTTACCCTTATTGTAAAGATGACCACCACTTCTCAGACAGTAGCAATGGAATCACTAGAAATTATGGGTCTGTGTAATCAAAAAAAAGGTACTGAGCTGTAAACCATAAAGATTCAGCAGTGGGAACCAATCCAACTGTTTCAACCCACCCCACTCAAATACTGGACACTTTGCCTAGTACAGTTTCAAAATACTGTTTTCCCTTGGCTTACTGAAGTATCTAGAAATTAGGCAAGGTACATTACTTTATTCCAAGCACTTTATGTAGAAGTCTCTGTGCTCTCTCTTTCTAATGAGGGTGTGACAGAAATTTTTACTTCTAAAAGTAAAACATCTAGGATATCTTTTCCCTGATTCATCAAAGCCCTCATTGAAAATACAACTATTTCAATGGCATAATAATTAACATCTTGAAATTAAGAATTAAGACTTCAGTGAGATCTACATGCAAAATATAGATACATTTTCTTTCTAAACAACAGAAGGAGATTTTTACACAGATGTTCAGTAATGAAGGGAAATTATAACAGCTGGAATGTTTTGCATAAACATAGGCTCGATTTTTAGCTCTTCCTGTCTTTTTTCATTTAATTCACCGACATCTATCTATATTTTATATTAACCTCCTAAGCAGAGAGGGTTTTGTTATATGTGATTACTAAAACATACATTAAAGTCTTGCTTTATGGATTAAAGGCTATTCATATCCTTTAAGCATTCTTAGATCAAATTAAACTGATATTATGGAATGTAAACTGATATATCTGCAAAGACATGAATATAATTTGCCTGTACCTTGTGATGATAGACAGGTTTTCTGTGCAAGCAGAGGCTTGATATTTCTCTCACACAAGTTCTACATTGCTAATCCAGTTTCAAGAGCTTTTCCTAGTGTTCATTTACAGAAGTAACATGACATGAGGGATGTTTTCTCTCTTCAATATATAAGAAAATGGAATACTCTTTCCAAGATAGCAATATTATAACAGTCAAATGAAAAATTCTTGAAATTATATCCATCTTAAATATTAGGTGGTTATTCCTGAAATCATTTCCATCTTAAATATCAGATGGTTGTTCCTATTAGTGGTTGTTCATACCTCTGTCACTTTTGAGCTTTTGAACCTCCACAGCTGGGGAAAATGAGCGGCAGGAAAATTCACAAAAAAAAATTTAAAATCTGCAAGTTTTTTGCCTCTTTTCAAAAATTTCCCTCATTCTAAATCTAGCATTATTGCCATCCACAGTTATATGGTGATAAAAGTTCAATGATGATGGATTCCTTCAGGAACTTACATGGATTTTGTCTGCCCCACATAAATCCATATAATATATTGATGCCATGTATTTATTGATGTCAAGTGACAGCTGTACAGCTATATTGGTGTAGTTCAGCACCAGAGATCTTCACTACTCCTCATTTCTCATTATAGTTCTTCTCCCATTTCAGACAGGCTGGTGCTGGTTTCTTATAAAGAAAATAATTCTCCGTATTTTGTATTCTACATGGTAAGCATTTGGTCCTCCATATTACGCAAGTAATATACAGTCCTTGGTCTGAATTAGTGTGCTTCAAATCTTTTCAGAGGTCCAAAATAAGTGAAGTGGACCTACCAGTTTGTTTCTTTGTTTTAGCAACTAGTTTACTAAGTCCAACTAATAACTGTCAATGTGAATAAACTCAGGTCTTTATTTGCTTCTGCAAAATTTCAACAGATACCAACATTCCCATTAACTCCCAAGATATACTGACTGATTGAATGCAAAAACCAGAATTTTAAAATTCATTAAGAATATTGTTGAGAGTTTCTTTACTCTCATGTCACACCTGATTCATGAGCATGCTTCAGAGTTGGAAGTGTATATGGTGAGCAACAAGCAATATGATACCTAAAAAAGTAATAAGAATTTGTTCTGCATGGCTTTATTGATTTCATGGATTCATGTGAGGCAGAAAAAGCCACGTAAGTTCCTGAAGGAATTCAGCATCATCAAAATTTTATCACAAATAAGATATGACCCAGGGGTTCAATGGTCAATTATATGCTTGCAACAGCCCACTGGGCAATTTTCCAGTCAGATATCCAGTCACCATTGATGAAGCTCAGTGAAATTTACACTATGTCCACAGAATGTAAAATGACTGCAAGAAATCTCATTTCTCAAATGAGACAAAAACAGATTATCCGATCAGAACTGCCCATAGTTTTCTCTGAAAAACAATGTCTTATTTATGTTATCCAAACTTGCAGGTGAATTCTATCTTTGCCTGATACAAACTTGATATAAACAATTGGTTTAGGAATTAGTGAATAGGACCCTTCAGAAACCTGCCCTCAGGGGTGAAAGACGACAAGCAGAATAAACTGCTGACTAATCTTTAAGGACTTTTTCCTTGGACTAAAAAAGCCCTCTTTCCCATGCATAAGAAATCAGACAAGGAGGGCAGGGGACAGGCATGGATCAGAAAGACCCTACTAATGAAATTATAAGAAATAAATGTATATGCAGTGGAATCAGGTATGCTGGGAATAATACAGGGATAATGCCTGGATGTATACAGACTGGATCACATTATGTACAGCTGGTGCTGGATTGGGCAGTGGATGTGAAAAAAATTATTAGGAAGGGCTTCTACAAGTACATTAGCCTAAAAAGGACGATCAAAGAAAATACACCCTCCCTAAAAAATAAGATAGGAGAGATTATGACAACCGACATGAAAACTGTGTGTGGGACAATTTCTCCTCCATCAGCTGCTGACAGCTTGGGGGCCCCCATGAATGCTCTGTCCAGCCCCCAGGGGAGCCAGGCCAAGCTTGTAGGGGACTTTACTGCTTCAATTCCAACATCAGGTCAATGCAGAGGAAAAAACTCGCTATAAACTCAAATGTGATTCATACTCAAAAAAATTTTCCCCTGTTTTCAATGGTAGTCTCTTTCCACCCCCATCTCTCAAGCCCCAGAGTCTTTAAATAAGGACTGGAGGGGGATGAAGTCCCTCCCATTGCTGAAGATCAGGTTCCAATCTGCAAGCCTGGAGAATAAGTTTTCAATAAGGATGCTTATAAGGAAGACAGAGAGACAATTTTTACTAAGGTCCGCCTGTAAAGACAGGACAAGGAGAAATGGCTTTAAGGTGAAGGAGGTGGGTTTAGATTACATATACGGAAGAATTTTTTTTATGATGAGTGTGGTGAGACTCTGGGACAGGTTGCCCAGAGTAGTTGTGGATATCTCATCCCAGGAAGTCTTCAGGGTTATGGTGTATGAGGCTTCAAAAAACATGGTTTAATGAAATATGTTGAGATTGGACCACATGATCTTTGAAGGTCCCTTCTGACCCAAACCATTCTATGATTCTACATTACTATGAACTTTTATCCTTACAGCAACATTGAATTTTGTATATAGTTAATATGGCACATAGGAACAGTCAATATTCTCTTTAGGGTCATTATGATATTATTAGGGGAAGCAAATGAAAAATTAGTTCTCCTGCAGCACTGTTGGTCATTCTGGAGATGGTCCCAGCAATGAGGTTGTGTTCTTATGTTTTCTCCCATCTCTTAGATCAGGATTATATATTTAGCTGAAGTGAATAAACCACTTTAGGAGACTGACTTCCTCCTTTTTCCCCACTGCAGTGACCTGCTTTCTAGGTTTCTTCCAAGACTATCCCATATGCTTTTCCAGCACAAGCAACTATGCAGCAAACCAGAGCAAGGAACAAAACTGGTAGAAAAATAACCTGCTATTTAAATAGATTTTTTTTTTGTTTGCCACAAAGCCAGATGCAATCACAAAGATGGTAATATTTGATCAGAGAAACACTTAACTATATAACCTGTCAGTAAGTTCTCAAAAAACTGTTGCAGGCCTTTCCATAGGAGCCTGCATTTGACCATCGCCTTCCTGGGAATCCTGATGTTATTGCCACAGAAAGCAAAATACTTGATGTAATATTCATATATACTCGAAAGGAAGTGCGTAATTACTGTGTATTTCTTATCTATTATGAGTGAAAGCAACCAGAGAGAGCCTGTATTATATAGATCTACATAAAGAAAGGGACTGTTTAGAAAATCCATTGTGTTTTGAATCAGCAGCTTGTGCTCTGCTCAACTCATTTCCTAGCTCCCCTCACTACGTCATGGGTAATGTATATCTTTAAAGTCACATTTGCACCAGAACTGGAATTTCTACTAGTCACACAACACCAAGCTTTAACAGTGAAAATGCATCTTCATTGCAGCTCAGCTACTGATTTACAGAATCACAGAATCATATAGTTTGGAAAAGACCTTTAAGATTACAGAGTCAAACAGTTGTAGTGCTGCCAAATCCACCACTAAACCACGTCCCTGAGCACCACATCTACACATATGGTGACTCAATCATGTCCCTGGGCAGCCTGTTCAAAAACTCTCCAACTCTTTCCTTAAAGAAATATGTACACCATAATCTGGTCTTTGTATATCAACTACCAGGATATAGTCCAAACTTCCCTTAGAACATGGCAAGAGGCAATTTCCTCTTATCCACACTCATCAAAGATTATACCTGTCTAAAACATGAACAGCCACTTTCTCCAGAAAAATGCTGCCAAAGGTGTCCTGGTTCTAACCAGGATTAGTTTTTGCAGTAACCAGGAGGGAGGTTATTTTACACTACCTCATATCATGGTCAAGGGTGGGGACAAAAGACACTCTTCTGGGGAAAAGGGGTTCTTTCTGGTCAGGAAAACGTAGTGGGGGAAGCCATCTGGTGATTGGTTATGATTGCAGGCTTTCCATGTGAATCTTTTCTTTTTTATACATTTTGTCAATAATATTGTTGATGTCACTGGTTTTTTTTCTTATCACATTGCTGTTTCCAGTAAATTTCTGTAATGTCAACCCATGATCTCTGCATTTGGTGCCTTCAGCTGCGGGGGGGGTGGGCAGGAAGGGGAAGCGGTGTGGTTTTAGTAGGAATACTAAATTGGAGAATAGCATTCCCATGACAAAAGGCTTTAATAAGGTCCAGGGAGACAGCGTCCACAACCTTTTACACACCCACTGAGCAGGTCACTTGTCACAAAATAAGACCAGGTTGGTCAAGCAGGACCTACCTTTCACAAACCCCTGCTCAGAGGGCTCAGTACCGTGAGGATAGCTGATCTAGCTATTAACAACTGATACAAAGAAGGCAGTACCCCAATCTTTTCCTCATTCTTTGCTGCAGTGCTTGCCCCAGTGTCCAAGAAAGGATTGAGATTCTCCTTGGTCCTTCTTCCATTCTAATGTATTTAAAAAAACAGTTTTTACAATCTCTTACAACAGTAGCCAAACCAATTTCTAGCTAGGCTTTTACCTTCTAATTTGCTCCCTGTATATCCTAACAATACCCTTGTAGTTCTTCTGAGTTCCTGCCCCTTCTTCCTAGTAGATAGTAGATCCTCTTTTTTCCCCTGAGTTCCTATAAAAGTTCCCTATTCTTTTAAGCTAGTTTTCTTCTCTACCATCTCATCTTTCAGTACATGGGGACAACTGTGCTCGTGTGCCTGTAAGTTTTTCTTTTTGAAGAATGTCCAGTCTTCCTGTAACCCTTTGCTATTATGAACTGCCTCCCAAGGGGTTCTTTCAACCACCATCCTGAACAGGCCAAAGTGTGTCCTCCAGAAGTCCAAGGCAGTGGCTTTGCTGACCTCTCTCCTGCTCTGAGAATCAAAAACTATCATTTTGGTTGCTGCCTAAGCTGGCCACCACATCACCCACCAGTATAGTAACAGCAAGTCTAGTGGAGTACCATACCTAGCTGGATTCCTCACAAGCTGCATCAGCAAGTTGTCTTCCACACACTCCAGGAACCTCCTAGACTGCTTCCTCTCAGATCTGTTGTTTCTGCCTGTTTCTGGCAGACATCTAGTGAGCTGAAGTCCCCCACAAGAACAAAGGCCAGAAACCACAAGACTTCTCCCACCTGTTTACAGAATATTTCACCTACCTCTTCACTCTGGCTGGATGTTGTCTAACAGACTCCCACTAGGATATCTGCTTTGTTGGCCTTCCCCCAGGTCTTTAACCATAAACATTAGGCCATACTGTTACTATCATTAAGCTCTAGAATATCAAAACTCTCCCTGACAAATAGAGCTACCCTACCAATTCTCAATTGTTTTCTATCCCTTCAGAAGCATTATTGCAGGACTTCAGTTGTGCAAGTTATCCTACCCTGTTTCCATGGTAGTAACTATGTCAATGACTTCCAGCTCCTCCTGCTTGCGGTCCGTGCTGTGTGCATTGGAGTACATGCAATTCAGTTGAGTTATCAGTCCTGTCACTTTGGAGAATGGAGAAGCCCTAACTCCTATGTGAATATAAAATTAAATCTATGCCACCATAATCTGGTCTTTCTATATCAGCTACCAGGATACAGCAAAAAAACTCCACAGGAAAAGATAAAAAATTATTTTTCTTAACGTGACTTTTGGGAGTTTGTTCCCCCCTGGCAGGGTAAAGCTTCTGATATAGTCAGGATTCTCTCAGACACCAGTGAGTTGCACAAATCTAGAAACTCAGTCAATTTCTCAGTTTAGTTAGAAAAATATGGTGCTGTGCTCTCTGAGCTTGCAAGTGTTTTTACTTGGATGTTTTATGTTCTGCTCTCCTTAGCCTCCATATGTAAGACTCTAGAAGCCCATTCACTTCATTTGAGATATTTTAACAGAATATTGAACAAAGCATTATCTCCTTAAAGAGAACTGTTACATAATATATTTATGGATTTAAAAACTGATACATGCTCAGATTGTATGGATTTATGTGCTTGAGAAAGAAAGACCTAATGGATGTAATTTATAGTAAGTATGTGAGATTGATACCCTTGTTTATTGATGGCAATAATCTATTAATATTTGAAATACAGTTCTATTCCTATTATTTATACGTACTTTAGAAAATAATCCATCTTTTTTTCTGTGTTGGTTTATCAGTAACCTCTCCACATTTCTTCTAATTACATTTTTACAGTGACATATTTAAGGCTATACTGTATTTGTCTCCAACTTTGAAATTCATTGGCAACCATAAATTCAGAACTTTAATACAGTGTTTTAATGTTTCTTAAGAGAGGAGAGCAGGTGTAGGTATGGAAAACCTCCAATTTTAAAAAAACAAATATGAAGCAAGGAATCAAAGGATTTTAAAGTCATGTCACACTCTTTATGGGGAGTCGGGGGAGGAGTAAAAGAGTACAGTATACATTCTAGCTGCAAATATTTCTTTGAGACAAGATACCTGTACCATTTTTTTTTCATCTTGCTCAGCTCGAAGTGCATAACACTAGTATAAAATCAGAATTCCTTGTTGGGCTATCTGTCTTACAGATATACTCAAGCAGGGTTTATAGCCAAAATCTGGGGTGAATATCTGAATCCATTCAGATGTGAAAATGAAGCTAGAAAAGGTATATTAACTCTCCTGTTTGACCTGAAATTTTGTAAGACATTATTGGTTCTGTTTCTAAACCTGACCAGGATTGTCTAACTTCCACAAAAGCATACAAGAAAGAATTTTGTGATAAGTACTGTCCAGTTGAATGTTGTAAGTCCATTCTTACACATGGACTCAAACCAAAGTTTGTTCACAACTTTCTCTCAAAATACAGCCAAAAGAGACCACCTCATTTTTGTAAAAAAAAGCAAATAAAGCAGTCACATAGGTGGCAGAGAACCAACCAGTTTGTAAACCTCCTCTGATGGGATTCAAGCCATGAAAACAGCCAACTGACCCTGTTATACATCATTACAAGAGATATAGAAAAAATGAGGAATATAAATTGGCATCCCTTTTCCCCACCAGCTTGAACAGTAAGCTACCTCTTTTTTGTCTGAGAAATATTATACTTTCTCCCCAGTTATGATATGTGCACAGGAGAAAACTTATTGGAAACAAGCAAAAAGTTGAGGAGCATAGGTTGAAGACCTGTACCAGCAAGCTTGTCTGCATCGAGGAGCTCTTTAAGATCAAGAATTGAGGTTAGTCTAACATATTAACATAGCCCCTACCAACTCCTCAACCCATCTTCAAAGGGATAAAATTTCACCATATCCCTGCTGTCAGTATTTCCTATTGATTTATTCAGGTTACAGATTTTCTGGGGCACCACTCTGAAGCACAGTGCCTTTACTTACTATAAAATGAGAGAAGGGCTTACAGCTCTAGGGATTATATTTTGGTCCTGCACCACACATTTGACTTGCAGGTGTTCATATTTATTGGTTTGAGTTGACAATTTTAAGTGGCATCAGGTCAGCTCTTCATATTACTCTCACAGAATGTTCCAGAAGAGCACTAAACTTCGAGAGCAATCTGATGTGAACAGTTACCACCTTATTTCATACTGGTTCAGCATTTAGCTCACCTACAATTTGTCTTTAATAAGGTGATAAGTCTTTCAATTTAAGATAAAAACTGCAGAGATACCTTCGCTCTTCATAGATGTGCTACTTAAAGATTTCTCTTTTTCCATACCCCAGGTGCTAGCAACTGCTTTCTTGCTGTAGTTTGCCACCCTTGCAGTGCAGTGTGTGTGGATGATTCTTATTTCCCTGCCAGCAAACCAGCTGCATTAATTTCAACTGTTCATGTAATACTTTGAATTAACTTAGTTTATTTTGCCTGATCTGAATTAGGAAGTATTCCAGGACTAGTTTAACAAGGCACAATAGTGGGAGGTGGAAATTTCAAACAATCCAAGAAAGATACCCACAGGGAGTGAACAGTAACATCTTTAGCTGATGCTGCTGCACTCAAAAGGGAGCATCTGTCCATTATATAAAAATTGCAGTTTCAGAGTCAGTAACACTGGAGATTTAAACTACTGAATTATCAAATATTATCAATTTGATTTGAATCAGGTGTAGATATATAATTGCATTTTTATCAAATTAACCATAGCAAACAATCCCTGATCCAATAGAAAGTTATGGCAAATTGTGTTTGTTCCAAAATAAAATTTGCCTGCAATACCACAAGCAAAATACATTAAAATCACTTTGTGAGGGGAAGGTAAACATATTACTTTGGTAGGTTTTATCATAATACTGCTGCTTTTTTTGATCCATATGCAAGAACTGCACATCAAAATGACATCTCAAGGAATCACAGTTTGAGAGAAGCTTTTTCCAACCTGTTTTGGCTGGTTTTTTTTTTTGGTTTGCTATTTTGGGTTTTTTCTCACTTATTTTAAGAGGATTCATGCCTCCTAGATTTTGAAGAGATCCCCTTACATGGCAGCAAAGGGAATTTCATAGAACAAAAAGGGGAGAGGTGATCTCTGTGTGTCAATGAAGGTATGGAATCCATAAGAAAGATTTGGGTACCATTTATAAGAAATTCCTACAAATTGTAGAAAAACTTGCAACAACCTTGTTCATATGAAATATTGCCTTATTTCTTAGGTAAGCCCATGATAATTAAACACGGTGAGATCACTGGGACCAGAGTCACAATGATCAGAGTTAGAAAAATCTCACAATGGGGTAAAGGGTCACAGTGTCACACAAGGAAATTTTTGCACATTGCTTTGATTTTTATATTCTTTAGACTCAATATTCTAAAAGCTTTCTCCTGAAGTTCAAGCCAAGAGCAAATTCTATTGCTGATGTCTTTATGAGTTTCATTGTTGATTGCATATGCAACTAAGGCAGTGATTGAGCATTGCTTCAAGAATTTTTGAAATTACACTGTGAAGATCAAACATTTCAACACTTCTATTATCAAAAATTATAATGCTGTATGGGGCAGATAACTGTACAGACTTACCTTAAATATTATTTGTCTTAACTGTTATCATTAGATTAAAATGCCAGCTGAGGATGAGTCTAAATCAAAGCAATCAAGCCTATTGCTTTTGATGTAGAATGGAAGCAAAATCCAGATTAGAATTTGGAATGATCACTGTAAAGTTAGAAAAATGTCAAGGATGAACAAATCTTGAACTACACATGGTTTAAAATCCTGGCCAAGTTTCAGATCAATATTTTTTCTCAACATTTAGACCAGACATTTAGACCATTTCAACAATATTGCAGCTCCTTTAACATATAAGATTAAGGGAATCGATAAAACTAAATTAACCAGACTACTAAAGGTGCCTTTTGTCAAGTGAATTCTGTATATGGAGAAAAGCCCTGCCCTTGTCATTTGTATAGATCTGCTGATGAACAGGTGAGTGAGTGGTTGCAAGAACACAAGTCTTCTCTGGTCATCCAAACCAGTTTTTAATTGACAAAGGAGACAAAGCTTTCTGTATCTGGCTGCTGGTTTAGGTCCTCTGTACAAGCTCTAAAGCTAAAAAAAACCCCAAACCAAAGCCAAAACCCAAAACTAGAACCCAGTGTACATTAAAAAACCTCCAAAACTCAAAGCAGCATCACCACCACCACCACCACCACCACCACCACCACCACTACCAATAATTTTTTAAAAAATCACAAAAATCCAAACAAACCACTCACAAAAATTTGCAACCCAAAACCAACCCTATAATTTTAAATCTGTAGATTATTAGATTATTTTCTGTTTGTAAAACTGGGAAAACAAAGAACTAGTTCAGGACTGATATTTGCACTGCAAATATTCTAGCCTCTATTCTCTGAATTGTTTCTGTTTGCACTGGTTTTTTGGTTTTTTGTTCTATTGTTTGGGCAATGTGCACTCAATTATATATTTCGATTATTATTTCTATATTTCCTAGAGACACCAAAGAGAATCTGGTTTGAGTAAATTAGGTTATCCAAGACATCTAAAAACTTACAGCCATTTTTTATGAGTCAGTTTTGCACTTTTAGATTAAATTACTGGGGGATGCATACAGTGGGCATCTTTTCAAATGAAGTCATTATCCTGCGTGTACTCCAGAAGATAATGGGACACTCTCTCAAGAAGATAATGGGACCGTTTCTCCAAAAATCCCTTTTACCATAAAATTGCAAGTAAGCTACCTCTACAGAATTTTTTCTGTTTGGTTAAAGTAACAAATAGTATTACATACTCTGGAGCACCATCTGCTGGTACCTGACTAATTCTTTATTCACTAGAGCAATTCCTTTTTTTTCCTCAGTGAGCAGCTTTGTATCTTCTAGGATTTGGGGTCTTAAGGAGGGTGGGGGCATCAGAGCTGGGGGAAGAGTTCCTGTTTTACTAGAAAGTGGAGAAGCTGACTAAACTGAAAAAAAGACTGTATTTCGCAAAAATATTCCTGTCACCCACAGCAAATACATTACAAAGCAATCTCAGTTTTTACAGCTCATTTTTGGAATGCATCAGTACCTTGGAATTTACAGTTCAGGACCTGTAACAACCCAGCTTTTACCCATGTAATCCAGGGCAACAGAGGCTTGGCTACATAGACCCACTTGGGAGGACAGCAAGAAAAGATTACATGAGATACCAGGGTATAAATATATAATGGCTCTTAATAAATTATGTGGGTTTGTCTCACAATGGCCATAGTCATTACAGTTCCAGTATGAAGCAATAATCCACTCTCCAGAAGTGGTGCCTTGGGAGACAACAGCAACCACTGTTTCTGTGTTGTCCTTCTAGTATCCCCAATATTGACCTGTCTATGGAAAACAGTTGGCTAGGAGTTTCCATGAGATTTTCATATAATTTTTTAAACTGTACTCTGTGAAAACTGAGTAGAGTTTTCACAGAGTACAGTTTAAAAAATGACTGTATAATAACTGTAAAAATGAATATTATATTTCATGAACAGAGTCCAACAAAACAGGTATATCCTCTCTGGACTCTAACACCTAGCTCAGGGAAAGAACTAGAGCCACCATGGGCTGCAGTTGCAGGATGGTATCATGTTCCTACCTCTCCAGACCTGGAGGGAGCCTCAGCTGTAGGTTTCAGAACAGCTAACTTCTCCCTGAGAGACCTGGAGCCAAGTTGAGAATGTGGATTCCCAAAGGAAATCATAAAAGACCTCTACAACTATACCCTAAATAAATTATTTGAATCAATGCTAACTAAAGGTCCTCAAATTCTTCATCCCACTGAAAATGCTAGAAAATTTATTTACTTTTTCCAAAGAGAAGAGAATATTTTTTGAAATTTCCATGGAGGGGAATTTCAGTTGCCAGAGTGTTCTGAGCAAGATTACTCAGTGCATTGTTGTCTTCCTAAATCCAGCGATTGCTAGTCATTCCTTTGGGAAATAAAAAAGGGGCCAAAGCCCTCCTCTCTCTCCAAACACACACACACATACACTTCTGGAGCAACAGTGATTTCAGTAAATGTTTTCAATGGGCCCTGTAACTTCTGAATTCTGATTAGATCAACTCCCAGCTCCCAGCAGTACTGCTTCACTTAGCATAAATTATTTATTTACTACCAAGAATTTCAAGGGGATGAGGAATAATTCAACTTGATAAAAACAACTACCAGAAGGAGACTGAACTTCCCATGTTGTAAGAGGGGAAAATTTCTGTTCATTGCCATTCAAATGAAAACATATGGAAGGATGACTCAACTGGACATGAAAATCCCCCAGTCTCATCACTAAAATTATTAATAAGTGGATCAGGTTTGTAAAAGCAAGCAATACTAAATATATACTGCTTTATATCAACTAAAGACCTCTCTTAGCATTTGAGGGAGACTGAGTTGTTTTCAAGAGCAATTTTTTTTTAAATCCTGATGTCATTTGTTAGGAGAAAAATCAAGTGTTTTAAACAATGTGAAGAAAACCACAATGTTACATGAATTTATTGCATATTGTAAAAACTATCTCATGAGATCAATAGATTCACTCCTCTGAAATAAGCAGGAAAAGCAGAACTGAAACTGGGAGGAGGGGGAATCTTAAAATATATTTTCATTCTAATTAACTGCAAAAAGTTGATTGCATTAAGGAAAGAAAATACCTACCCAGAATGCTTCATTGCTCAGTTTAACTGGGGCATCAGAATGCAGCTTTTACTAGTGGCATTGCTTTAATCTGCTGTTCATATGAACAAAAACAAACAGACAAAACTAAAACAAAACTGAAACACAAGGATTTGCACAAATTTTATTTGATAATAAGGTAGGTTTGATGCAAATTTCAGAGTACAGAAGGGATCGAAATTAGGTATTGGTATATATGTGCTAGGGTGGTTTCTGCATTCCTGCTCACCGTAGCCCTTGTATTGAGCCAAGGTGCACTTGCCAACTCCCCCTAGATGGTTTCTTGACACCTTTCTGCCTCTGCCATTTCTGTACAGCACTAGCAGGGGATTGATTTGGTCATCTGTACAGGCTAGTCACTCAGATAATTGCTTCCCAAAGTATCAGCAGGAAGCTGTGTAGGAGGGTGCTCATTACACCTGAGGACTGCTCGACCTACTCACCTGTTCAGATATGAATGCAAGCATTCATATCATTCGTATCTACAGCACCTGCAAGTTGACAAGTACTTCAGCCACTGCAGAAGAATTGTAGTCCCTTGAAGACAATAATTATTAGAGGTTAATGTTGTCAACAATCCTATCTTCACTTTAAATCAATAGAAACCAGATCAACGTTGTTAGCTGCACTGTGACAGATTTCAAATCTATTTACATAACTTTTGTCCTGAGATCAAACAGGCAGGGTCAGTGAGATCTCCCAAGGCAGAAAGTCAACAATAACTAGAAAAATGAAATAGTTAAAGGAAAATAGTTTTTGACAGCTGTGGCATTAGGACTGAAGAGACTAAATCATATTTATTGTCCTTCCACTCCTCTTCTGTGACTCCCTTCCATCCTGCGCTCCCTTTCCAAAATGCCTACAGCTCTCTGGAGATTGCATTAAACAGAGCTAATGGAGTTACTGGTGGAAGAACCCAGAGCAAATACTGCCATCAAGTGTCCAACAGACCTGTTAGCAGTGCAGACTCTTCCATCTACATCCACTCATGGAGATGAGGGTGTTAACTCACGGCAGCCATTGGTGGTGGATATTCAGATACAATTCTCTCTGGTACAAAGCCAAATGGTTAACAAATCTGATGGTACAGGTCAATGGAAACCTATTCTCCTGGGGACAGCAGAGATACATTAGAGTCTTAAAAGTGTAGCCAGGATGGGAAATCATTCTCCCCGTGTCTGGGCTTCTGTAGCCGTACAGCCTATTCTATTTCCTGGAATGCCTCAAAATTGAATTTGTTTTCTCTTGGTTCAGAACTTAGGTGTGCTGTCAAGAGCTTCAGGAGAAAGTGCACTTAAGCATGTGGGATAACTGCTGCCACCCTCATGGGCTGCCATTAACGTGGGTGTCTTAGTCAATGCACTGACCACAGTGCAACAACACCCTATAACATCCAAAACGATCTCCCAGCCCACAAGACACCCTCAGGGCACTGCTCACCCAAAGTCCGGAACCAAATCCTGGGCCTTATCTCTTCTTCCCTCCTAGTTACTTGGGAGGTCACACCACACTGCCTACCTGGCCCTCTGACTCACTGGCAAGAAACATTTTTCCCCTCTTTATCTTTTGATCTTACTGCTCAATTGCAACAAAATCTAACTGAATATATGTAGTTTTTGAAAATTGGTGATTTTCAGTGAAAAAGAGAAACACTAGCTCTAGAGTTTTATTAATCTTGTGAGAGGGTGATTCATAAAAATGGCAGGGAACAGATGGTTTCTCATTAAAAATATTTATACTTCAATCTTTTACAGTTTATTATTTTAAGCAGGTAATGTACAAAGAGTTCTTCACATTAATCTAAAAAAAGTGTTTCCTCCGATCATGTTAATTTTCACTGTGTAACTTACTATATGAATGATGTAAATAAAAGCTTTGAGGGAATTGTGTTCAAACAACATTATTTGACAATAATCAGTCCAAAAAGCAGGAGCCGGAAAGCTTTCTGGTTAAACTGTCTTCAGAGAGGCTTGAAGGAGACTGATGGTGAACAGAAATTATGCAGCTTCTTAAAGCTTAGGAAGCACCAGGGCAGAGTTTAGGAAGCTGAAAGGAAGAGAAAGATATTAAAGAAATTATGAAATCAAAGGATTAGGAAAGCCAACTGAATTTATCAGGAATTTACAATTAATAAAGCTGTAGATTAAAGCAGAAACATGACTATATGGACCAACCAAGGTAAAAACATAGAAGAAATTAATTAGAAGATATAGCTTCAATATTACATGTGGCATAAAGGTGAAGACTAAAAGTCTAAATATGACATAGGAAGATAATCAGATGATTTATGTCTCTAAATGGAATCCAAGACTCTTAACAAGAATATAATTTTATAGGCAGCAGTGGGTTAATTATTCTGTGTGTATTCACTATCAGTATGATAGTAATTAGTACTACTGGCCATGGTTGAGCTTTGGGAGCTTTGAGCTTTATATTGACAAAGAGAGGAAATCCTTACTTAGGAAGGCTAGATATAAACAAGACAGGAGTGATTTAATACAAGTGGTGAAAAAAGGAAGATTACAGTTAATCCAAGTAGTAGAGATACCCCAGCAAAACAGAAGATGGGATTTCAGTGTCACTGGAGTATGTGGGCAGGGAGCTGGCTGTTTCTGTGTCTCTACAAAGGATCTGGGACCAAGGATGACCTCTCTATTTGGAAGCTCTCACAAGCAGCAGGGCAATCTAGCACTCTCTTTCGAGTCAAACTTTGACTCTTGGCAGGAAAACGGATATGAATGTACACTAAAGAATGCATCTGTCAATATGCATGGACCAGATACTTCTTTTTCATGATTTCGTCAGGAAATCAGTGTATACATATGAATAATCACGAGAAATAAGGAGAATAATGCTTACATTCACTATTCAGACGTGAAAGACAGCTCAAAAGACCAGTGCTTGCTAGCACTGTCACTTTAGAATAAACAGAGACTTCCTGCTCTGACAGTTTCTGGTGTGTGGCCTATCTGGTGAACCCCACATATATATTGTATTTCTGCTACCAAGAAATGTTACTCCTCTGCTTAAAATTACATAATTTATTAGAGCTTGTTTCCCCTTTCCAAGAAAGAAAGGGGTCAGGAAGTGCAGCTAACCTTTCATAGTTCTGCACATCAATCACTACGAGGACTGTAATATGATTCTCGCACAGTGTGGTATGGTGTTGCCTAACAATTAATCTTATATACAGCTAGTGCGAAACAACTCTGCAAGGTGATTTGCTTCCAGTGGAATTCTCGAACAAACTTTAAAGCACTTAAATGTAATGCTTTGTAAAATGAATAATCCATCACAAATAATTAGACCTGTCCTTAGAGGACTTGGCTAGTCAGGAACAGATGTGTTTTGTTTATCTTACTGGTTATGCGTGGCCTGAAGAGTCAGTTTTTCTGAGAGAGGGTCTGACTTGGATGGTAGTTAGCAGCTCCAGAGGGTGTCAAAGTACAGCCTGTTTAATGTGAAAGAAATCCACAAAGAAGGCAAGATTCGGAAAAGAAGTAGCAAGTACTTTTTCAATGGTTAAAGGGACTTGTGACAAGCTATTTATTTTTTTTCCCCATGTGGTATTCACTATTCAACTGGCAATTGCTAGTTATCTGCAACACAGTATCTTTTCTCTCATTATGCTCTGCGCCCGGTTCCATAATTAACTGGAACATCTTGCCCTCAGGTTGCGATTCCTTCCTGCTTTTGAACTAATTATGTACTTTTTAGTCCAATGGTAAACAAATTATTTTCCCCTTCGCTACTTTTAAGCTAGGTTTGACTCTTCATACATTCTGACTCACTCTACTGTGTTGTGTTTGGATACTCAACAAAGGTTTGGAAATGGATCCTGGAAGGATTAGAATTTTACTTTCTTCATAGTACACTCTCACTTCTTAAAAAGGTCCAATTTATCCACCAGTAACATTCAAGGATCTCATAGACCTGTACAGGACAAAACACGTGAAATTTAAAGACATGGAGAAATTGCAACCTGCATGAGGTCTGCCAAAATTCAAAGAAGCTATATGGGAAATAAGAAGACTAAAGTGAACAGAATCCTCTGCGTAGAAGCTTTGTGCATATGTATCACCAAATTTCAAAAGTGTTTTTAATTCAAGCTAGATGAACAAGCTAGTTTAATCAATCTTTGGATCTGGGTCACACAAATCTGCTAGACAGCGCTCTTTGTTGAAAAATCTGGAATAAAAATTACACTAGTGATAGGGTGAAATGAGATAGATTACTTTTTTCTGTCAGCAACATAATGAAAAGATGTCTTTAGGTTATGCCGTGTCGGTTTCATGAACAGATTATCAAGCAGTATTTTTTAAAAGACTCAAAAGGTCATTAGGTCAGGAAATATTTAGATGAAAGTGTATTAATGAACGAGTAGTACATACAGCCTGCGGTACAGAAACATTATAATAAGCTTTGGAAGTTTTTTTTATGCACAGGCAAACGAGAGCTGCAAAAATGAGACTGCAAATCCAGATTTCCCACGAACAGATTAGTTGCACAAACACAGGATCCACTGGTGAAAGGAGGAGTAATTCATGGTACTGGCTGTCCAAATCCACTTATGCCCTGTTAAGCCCTTTGTCTTGACGGACGAGATATAGTTTTGTGTCTCTTGAACCTTAAATGAATATCCCAAATTTCTTAGTGAGGAGTGGGAGATTGCAACTCCTTATACTAAACCGTGCATAGAGCACATATTCTTAGGCATAATTCAGGCTGGCTATCTTGCACGATGAGTTTGATTGTTTCCGAGACAAACCAAACAGTGCAGGGCGTGGGTGAAACGGGATGACACAGGGTACAAACACCTCCAGACTTCAAAAGTCAGTAGATTTCAGCTGGAAGAACTGGTCTGGGAAGCTCTACTGTTATGCTGGGGCAACCCAGAGGTCTCCATATTGTTCTCTAAGCCGGGTCCTGCCTGAAAGCAATCAGGATGATAACAGTTTATCTGTGTTAACAGCGGTATGTTAAGAGTGTTATTTAGCCACTGTTGACCTCTTCTCTTAACACTTCTCAGCTGCTACAAAGGCTTGAAGTTCTAAATATCCATTAACAATTCAAAAGATCATTTTAAATTGTGCTTCTCCCTCCCTTGGAGGCAGCAATTTTGAAAAATGCCCTGGAGTTCAAACCCAGTGCACTTATTGTCCTTAGATGCTGTAGTATTTCAGAACCCTGGAATATATTTTCTATTCTGAAGCATATTTTACTTTGACTTCTGCATCTGGTCAATAAATTCAAAATACACAGATAGAAAAAATATAAAAAGGGTGTTTAATCATATTTAAGTATTTCAACGAACCAACTTCTTGATATTCAAAGGGAAGAATTCTTGTAAAAGGTTTTAATGCTTCCATTTCCTTCAAATTGCATTCAGCACTCAAGAAATGACCTTTAATAGAATCATGCTGGGTGTTCCCATTGCATCAAGCAGAGAGATACTGTATCATCTCTAGTGCACCTAGGGAACCAGTATGAGGGAGAGATTTAGTACAGTAACTTAGAATTCAACCTCATTTTTCTTCAAGACTTTATCCTCCGTGCTGGTCTCATTTTGGAAGATTTGCTCTTGCTGTAGACCTCTGGAATATTAGATTAAAACCTCAATGTGTGCTTGCACCGCTTCCAAGTCACCCACTCTGCCAGAATTTATGTATGTAATTAAAGCAGTATTGTTTAGTGGAAGTGTATGAGTAGTGTATTTGCCATTCTCTCAGAGGAAGTATCAGCATCACGCAAGCAAAAAAAAAAAAACAAACAAACAAAAAAAAAAAAACCCCAAAAAAAAACCTCAACGAAAGCAAACAGACAAACGAAAAGTAAAATTAATGAGTAAGAAATTTTCCAAAAAAGATTTTGTATTATATAGCATTGCCTGTCCTTAGCTAGGCTTTGTTACCTGTCCTAGATAAAAAGTACTTCTAGTACTAGTGCACTAAATTAAAGGTACACAAACTAGCATGTATCCTCTACCTCCCATGACGTTTTTGTGTTCTTAAGGAACCCCTGACGCTAGAGGTGCTGTAAATTAGAGCATAACCCTTAGGTCTGTTATTCCAAAAATAGAAACTTGCTGAATTGCCAGTGTGACCAGGTGATGGTTTTTTAAAAAGGAAAAATAGGGCCATTTGCTGGCAGTTAAGACAGACTTACAGAGACTTCAAGGTTAAATCTCTCATCAGTGCTGCTGTTTATCAAATCAAAGGAACTTGGACTGCAGTTGAAGGTACAGTGCCGTATACAAATTCTCTAACTCACTTCGATGGTTCCAGCCCTATAAACTGCGCCGGTCGGTCGCCATTTTTACAGCAGTGAATCTTTGTTATCTGCATAATGAGTGTCTGCATAATGGGGAACCACACTGAGCACTGTATATTCACAGTAAATTACCTTGGATCCAATTACAATGAGTGATTTATCATTAAATGCAAGGAATGTAAGTACAGAATTTTATTACTCTCTCTTCATTCCCCAGCCAGTGATGGTTCCCACTGCCTGATTTAAGCTTCTACTTATCATCATCCTCTTGTAGTTCCAAGCTCCAGAAACCCTATTGAGTGTGCAAAGAAAGCAATAATCACACAGAAGGATAAGTTTTGTGTTGTGAGTATAGCTTTTGTTGCAGACGGACATCTAAACACTTCCAGAACTTTTGCTCAGGTTTTTTAGTTTTCTGATCTATGGCTGTCCTCTTTGTACTCCTTTTTAAATTCTTTATCATAAGGAAAATGTTAATTTGTGCTGCTAGAGTTCAAAAAGAGATACTACACTTGGGCTTATAACTGCAGGGCAGGATAACTCTACTTACATAGAAAGCAGCTCAAGAAGTAGGTAAGTAGCATTGTTTGGATTGTAACAGTAACATACAAATTCACAACAGGCACTGAAGAAAAAAACAAACCACCAACTTCTCAGACTCTCCCTTCACTTTTAAGCAAGTAGTAATAGTTTATGTTGATTTATACCAAATTGTTTTGTTTTAAGAATACTCTCTGACCTGTACGCACATTCACAGACTGAGTGCTAGTTACAAAAATGATTTCCTGTGATCTTTTGCACTGATAACGTAATGCTTTCGTGGAGAACCAAATCTCTCAAACAGGACCGTCAACCACTGTGAAGATGGCGCAGGACTCCCCATTGCAAGCATTGCAATGGCATCTTCAGTGGATCAGATCAGACTCCTGAATTGTGTAATTGAGATAAATTTTTACAACCCTAGTGATCCTGCTGGATTCTAGTCCTATAAGCAGGATAACTACTCTAATAAGGGCCTAATAAATTCCTATGGGCTAATTTTAAGTACCTACAAAACATTCTAATTATCTTAGCAGTGGACAAAAGACTTTATTATTCCTACCTATGCTGGAACAGTTTCTAGTCGTTATTCAAATTTTCTTATCTGTTCACATTTTGGCCCGGAGGAGCTCCTAGATTACTCAGTTCCTCCACCCAGGATATCCAATGACACATTTCAATGTGCAGGTAACACCTATCAACCTGTCTCAGCCTCGTGTGGGGGCTGCCAGCATAACGCCCTGGGAATCCAGCACCTTGGGAGATCCAGTGTCAACTAGGCAGTTGCTTTGAGACAAAGCAAGCTAGGAACTCGGTGAAGTAATTTGTCACATATGAGTCCACTCTGTCACCTGTACAGAAAACAGCTGGGAAGTTCCCGTGAAGGGGTACACCCAGAGGCACACCTTTGTATACACAGTCCTTGCAAATGCCACCTACACTACCACTAGAATCACAGACAGAATTTGAATTTCTTCCTTATATCACTACTATAAATTGATTTCCCGACGGGGTTGGTCATACCTGGCTTTGCAGGAAGTGCAACAAGTGATCGTACCTGTAATTCATTTTGCTCCTCAGAGGTCTAGTTTTCACAACCGGAGTGATTGGTTGTCTTGTTGACTCACTGCAACATTTCATCCCACTGGGATGGAAATTTTGCAGAAAGGTAAAATTATTATCAAGTAAAAATAAACACGTGCCCAGGATTCTTTTTTTTTTTTTTTAACTTTACATAGGTATTTGCCACAAGGTCAAACACAATAGCCCTCAAAGCCCTTGACTTTCCTCTGAGAAGTCTTTCTCCCCAATTCATTGCTTTTGTTAAACATGCACCTCTTTTGCAGTGCTTTCTCTCTGTGAAGGGGCAGCTTTATTTCAACTGGGAAGTATGCAAATGCTTCATTTCTACTGTCACAGAAAAACGAGGAAGTGGAAAAAAACCCAAGAGAAACAAGGAAGAAAGTAAGTCTGCTCAAATTCATACTGATTTCAAAAGATCTCGGAGGGAAAGCTGCAAGACAGAGTAAGAGCTGGAGATTTACTGGGCCAGAGTCCATGACAAGAAAGAATCAAAAACTGAACTCAGAGCAGAGCCTGGGAGAAATGGAGGCAGCACCCGGCCACTCAGCC
The DNA here is from genome assembly GCA_024362935.1 of Setophaga petechia. Taxonomy (NCBI): domain Eukaryota; kingdom Metazoa; phylum Chordata; class Aves; order Passeriformes; family Parulidae; genus Setophaga; species Setophaga petechia. Next base: position 24,229,049 of record JANCRA010000004.1, on the reverse strand, counting down.
ATCTCATTTACAGTCACTTTGTACAAACAAAACGATTTTTAAAAATGGAGATCCGGGGGTTTGTGCCCACATCTCATCAAACTTGGCACCATTTTGATTTTTTAAACTGTTTTTATCTTACTAAGACCTTTTCACTGCCTGCTTTTCCCTTAAAAATGTAAGAGCAGTACCTGAGAATTTGGAGGGGAAATGCTCTTTTCATAAAAAACAAGTTCCGAAGTCACACTCTCCAAGAAACTTTGTGTTGAGGAACAATTTTACCCACATAAAAAATTGTGTTTCCTTTCCCCAAGACAGTAGTTTCTTCCCTTCACCCTTTATTCTCAAGATGATGTGGAGGTTATAGTTTATCTTTGACACTGGTATGATAATATTTCTAAAAACTCAATAAGCCATACTGCAAACACCTGAAAATTGTAGGTTATAGACATCAACAAAAAACAAGTTTTTGGCCCATGTTTTTTCAAATATGGAAGGCACGTTTTTCACGCAGAGAAGTCAGAAGAGGGATAAGCAGGACTGGCTAGATAAATGTTAGGATATATAGCAAAATGTAACTACTTGCCAACAATTTGTCAATGGTAACCATGGTCTTTTTCATTCACCTTTCCTCTGAGGTGCAGTTTACTCAGGGCATATATGAAAAATTGGGATTTGATTATCTCAATGCTTTTGAAATTTTTAACTGAAATGTTCTTGAAATCACAGCAAAGTAATATTAACAAAACTATACATAATTAATAGGATCAATTAAGAATATAAAAATTTTGCATTTTTGAACTTGGCAGGTTCTAACTATGAAGTTACTTCACACAGTTGTCAACAATGAAAAAAATCCAGCATGAATTTACTCTTTTTTAGATACCTTACTTAATTCTTCATAGTTCTGCTCATCTTCTCTATGCACCTAGCAAATTATTAAAAATCACATTCCATATATTTGCCTGCTGTGTGTACAGTAAGCTGTGCTGTTGGTCAATATTTTTATATTACCCAAAATTTCTGGCTTTCACCAGTCTGTGTGCCAATTTCAGAGCACATTGAGTATTGCTGTGCTCTTACTTGAAGAACAAAGAGGTTCTGAATGCTCTACCATGTGACTAGGGTTTCATGGCAGAGTCATATAGCAGCAGTAAGGTTTCATTTGCTAACAAAATATTTTATTTACTTGACGCAGTATTCCATATCTTTGCCACTCAGACCTCTAAGCAAAAAGCTCAGCTGAAAGCCTCTCCTACTAACAAGATTTCTTGTTTCCTTCACCTGCATTATAATACAAGGAAAAAACACTCTGAGGGTGTGATAACCTTATTCTCCCTTAAAAATTTTCCGGGGAATGAGAGAAACTACCTTACCCATGTTTTGAGGAAAGGATTCAAGAAAATAGCTTGTTATATTAGAACCTTTTTAAAAAACATTAATTACAAAAGTTTATTCATTTTCTATATTTTGGTCATAGGTATGATGAAATAACAGTAGTTTGCTGTGTCAGATCTACACAATATTGTAAAAATAACCAACACATTAGCATTAAATTTTCTTTAGTCTGTATATGAAAAGTAGTTTCTGCTTTTCCAGATTGTTGTTTTAATACAATAGAATGCTTTTCTTCCCTAATTTCTCAGGCCTGCAACTGAAAAAGCAGCATTATTTCAATAAATTCATAAACTTCCACCATTAAAAATGGAAGTGAGAAGCACTCAGGAAAATTATTCCTTCAAATGAAAATAAACTTCCTCCATGTATTTTTCACACTAGGAAAAATATAAATCTCATTTATATGTGAAATTCAGTGAGATAACTGGGCCTTTTGATTGGTCTTCCTCTAAATAAGACAAAGAGATTCCAGAGTTTATGCAGAAATAGTGGGATGGAACATAAAGTCTCTTATTACTGTTCTTTGGAAACAGTAAGATTAAGATTATTGTAAATTCTTTTTCTCTGCTATTTGTCAGTAGAATTTTGGCAATTCATATTTGTTTCAGCCTAACAACTAATCCATTCCTGTAAAAACACACTAAGAATTTAAGAATATGTGTCTTTAATGCTTTCTTGCAGCCAAAAGACTCACATAGCAGGAAAACAGATGTCCAGGTTGGTTATCAGTTGAAATGGTGACACGCGATATTCCTCAGACACGTAACATATCTTGATATAAAAAAAAACCCATATCTTCAAGTAAGTATTTAAACTAACCAGAAAAAAGGAAGGGGTTAATGTAAATCAAACATTAAATATAATTCTGACTGATCATGTAAAAAAATATCAGTGAGTTATCTAATTTTCTTTAAATGTATGGTCCTCTGTCCACCAAAAAATAACAATATTTTATAGTTTTTATAGTGATTTCAGGATTTTTCTTGGAGGTGCTGGTATTTTTGTTTTAAATATGCTGTGAATTTTCTAACATAAAATAAAATTCAAAGGAGGAAACCACACTGAAATTATTGAATCAGTGTTATTCTGAGATTTTTTTTTAAATTGAGAAAAACTGTTTTAAAAATTATCTAATGGGTTATCTAAAGGGGACAAGGAACTGTCTTGTAATAGTTAGGATGGTAGAATTTTCTTCCATCCATGCAAATGTAAATGACAGATTTTAAGATTGCACGGACTGGATTTAAAAATTATTCATTTCATTGTTTCCTCTACCTTCTTGTGGTAAAAGCATGTTCAAACTTGGAAGGGGGTGGGGAGGGGTGGGGAGAGAAGGAAGAAAGGAAGGAAAAAATCAGCTGAGGTATGCAGAAATCAGCAGGCAATTGTATAAAAACTTGTTAAAGATATTTGCAGTTATTTCTTGCTGAAGATTATTGTGCAGAAAGAAGTAATTAGTCAAAAAATGTCCTCTACTCACACTCACAGGGCAAATACAATTACCAATAAACAAATTAATTTCAAAACCTGGGTCTCCAAAAATATTCTGAATACTGCAAACCTAAAAATCCTTAAAAACTATGCACTCCTGGCCAAAAAAACCCAGCTAGTCCTCTTTTTTGAGCAATAGTTATAATATTCAGAAAGCACATATTGCAACAGTACGATTTATAATACTGTAAAACAGTTGGAAGATTACTCAGAAAGATGCATCATCTTATTTTTCTTGTAATTGTTCATTATTTTGAATAATATATTCAGTCATGCCAATCCATTCTGGTTTTATACGTAAAACAGGGCACAGTTTTTTGCTTTTCACAAGGTGAGGCATAACTCATGACATTTTCCATCTGCATGTAAAAAGTTCTGAATGTAGGCAGCTAATGAATTCATAAATATACTTTGCTGTATTTCCAAGAAACAGAACACTGTCATTTTTACTGTTCTTAATGGCAAAACTTTTATTCACACAAATCCTATCTGACATTGGTGTCTGTAACAGTGCTAGTGTTTTCAGGACTTGCACAGAACAAGCTGTATACACGAAGTCCATAGTCAACAAAAAACATGGGTAAGAGTTCCAACTGATAGTTTTAAGAACAGCTGTTTTCAATACTGCAAATAGCAAGCCTGAAAAGTATCATAAATACTCTTCAGTTAAAGGTGAGTAATCTGCGGACAGATAATCAAAAGACTCTGTGCCATTAAGTATAGGATGCCAACTGAAAGTGGCTTTACCACACTTGTCAGAGTTTTGAGTGTTATTCACATTCTCATTTTTTTCTCCTGCTAGGTAAGTTCTCAGCTACTATGAAAAATAAAGCTACCATAATACCACAAAAATAATGGCTTGAGAATACCTGTTTAAAAAGGACAAAAATTTGTTGGCTTCTCAAAATCTGGACATGGAAGTTTTCATCCCACGCAAGTGACGAAAGACAGAAGTCATTTAAGTACACACATTTGCCTTTAGGACCACCCAGAGATATACGGTGTAAACTATGTTTCTTGGGCCTGCAGGTGTTCTCCATTCTTGTCTCTGAGGGCCGTTTTCCATGCTGGCCAAAAGGGGCTGCGCTAGCAGAGCGAGAAGGTGGAGCTAAATGGGAGTAAAGGTAACCTGAGAAGGCTTCCAGCTAACTTGACTTTAAGTGGTATCTGTCCTGTAGATGGATTAACCAGGTCCTGATTCTGTCCTGTGCTACGAGTAGCTTCCAGTATTCCAACGTTCACCCAAAAACTCCATACCAGGCACATGGAGCTGACGGAGACCAACCGTGATCACTCAGGAGTGCACAATTTGGCCTTCCAGGTAAGCCGGGTTTCCTTTGCTTTCTGGGGAAGAGGAAGGAGTTAAAGATATTGAACAATGTTGAGTTCAGACCCCGAACAAAGAAAAAGCATTTTCTGCGCTCTGCCTGCAGGTATTTTACAACATTCTACGTGCTTATACCCTGCCAAAGTACACGGCTCTTGTGAAAAAAAAGCTGAGCACAATTGACTTATTCAGTAATATGCTCTCCTCAGTGGTATACAGCTAGCTTTGAAAATTGTCCTGACTTGGTAACATTTCATAGGCTGGTGGATCTCACAACTGGCTCCCATCTGCTCTATCAGTTGCTGATTTTTTCTGAGGATAGGTCATTTATAGTTCTGTTGAAGAGAAGGTCAGCATTATGCAGCAGACACACAACTCATCAAAGCAATGTATTTCAATAATATGAGAAAAATTATCAAGTAATAATGTAATCATAGTGGGGTATAGCATTCTTCCATGCATAAAGTAAGAGCAATTGTCTTCTGCTCTCGAGAAGAGCGCAAAAAGAAGGAGCCCACCCAGATGATTTTTGCATTTTCTGGGCATAACACAATATTAACAGCCGTTTAAAAACCGCAGATTTCATAAGCGGAAGCACAAACACCCGCAAATAAACAAACACCACAAAAAAACCAACCAAACAAAAAAAAATCAACAAAAAACCACCAAAAGTATTTATTTATTGTTTCCCAGTGCCCAGCATCCCTGTGCTTTCACTGGAATTAGAGCAGACATAAACAAAAACTTGCGAACCCGCAGCCGCGCTGGCTCTCTGTACTTGTTGCTGAAAGTAGAAGTCGGGGAGAGACAGTGGCTGTGAAATACCCTGAAGAGGGCTATATTAACATAGCAGCTCCTTGCTCTCCTTTGCAGTCCCCGACGCTTACGCTGCTCCTGATCTCAGCTAGCCGGAAGTGTGCAGCTGATGCGGGTATCTGCCGGCACTATCCAAATAACACTGAAGGGGCTTTATAGATGCTAAGCATGTGGACTATTACATAACATCACCGACATTCAACTACTCTATATATTTATTCATTGCGCTGTTCGGACAGAGAAGCCTGTCAAGAAATATTTACGGAATGTAGGCAAGAGAGTTAACTCTTAAAACATGACAGCCCAGTGGCTAGGCCTTTCTAATGAGTAATCAGGGCGCTCTCAACTCATCTGTGCTTCGGAGAAGATGGATAAGCAATTTGAACTTGAGTCTCCGTCAGTTCAAGTGAGCGAGACAAGAGGTTTTATCCTGTGTTTTCACACAAAATATGTGACTAGTGTCGTCCGCTTCCTAAATCTGTACTTAGAAACTCAAAAAGGAGAGGAGTCCCTAGCTGCAAAAGCTCCGTGTTGAACTCTCTTAATGGCATAAGCTGAAAATCACCTTTTTCCTCAGAGATCTGTGTAGCACAGTATAGTAACCCGGGTTAACCCTCTGCCTTAAGCAGCTAGCTTACCTTTTATTTACTTCTACGCTGTCTTACCTCTGTTTCAATATGTAAGTCGCTCCCTAGAAAAAATAAGGCAGAGAAGCAAATAGGTAAAATTCTGTATATAAACAAATCACAAAAAAAGCCACTGTGAACCACCTAAAAACGAAACAGTCTCATCATGTCCCACTATTTCTTGTGTTTAAGCTTTCCTTGCACAAAGAATGAACATTTAATTCCTCCGAAATGGGTCTTTATGCATTAAGCAATGAGTATCTTACCTAAACCACAATGGGTTAGCTTTTTCTATAGGTTTTAAGAAGATACATTGCTTTCTCTACCCATACTGCCAGTCTTCCCTACCATGTTCCTACCGTTCAGTAATAAAGTATTTAACTTAATAAAATCCAATGCAGTTGTTAAGACCTACATGCTAAAGTTGCCTGCTCTAGATGCTACCTCATAGGTACAATCTATAGATCGCTGCACTGTTTATAATGAGATATTCAGATTGTTAATTTTTTTTTCATCTTAAAAATGTCGTGTTATTTAAGGAACTTAGATCAATCATTATCCTCAATTCAGAAAATTGTTCCTGCTAAGCGTCCATGTACCAGCGTAACAGATTGTGTATCTATAGCTACAATAATGTCATGCATAATGCGTGGAAATGCTGCTGTGTCTCTTGCTTTCAAGGTGGTTCAGTGGCACTGGCCGGCTGGAGGACCACTACACGTGCCCACAGCTTCCTGCTCCAAAACCCTGTATCACTAATAATAACCCTAAAACTGAGATTGGATTTACCTAGCTTGTCTTTAGCCCTCATTAAAGAGGTGAAATTTTATCGTTTAGATCTCTGATAACATAAAACATCAAGTCACACTTACTCCATAAGGAATTATAAAAGCTGCATCTTAAAAAGGAACAGTAGGTGGGATGAATAAACTGCCCTACAGTTAAAAGCAACACAGAGGCAAACATAAATACAAGGCAAAGGGAAGATAACAGCTAATAAATATCTATTGTTCACTGGCCTCCTATCCCTAGTGTTATGATGCATTAAACAGCCTGTACCTGTTTCTGTAGCAGAGCACAGGACGCTCTTAAGAAGTTGACTTGAGGAAGGATTCCCTTTAATATTCTGTCCCTTGCTGACAGTGCATAGGACATTTGTACCGCCATAAGGCATGCACCCATTTCATTCAAACAAGCTTAAAACATATCCTAAAAAATACAACTTCTGTTTATTGCCATTTTTCACCGTTTCCTAGATACTCTTGTCTGGTTGGTTAATTAAGAGTATAGATGTTATTCAGAACTTATATTCGTGAGCATCCTTGTTATGTTTACCCTTAGAAATGAAGGTGGCATTGCACTGCATTGTTAAACCAGATCCAGACAGGAAATTATGTAATCCTTTTCCACATTTTCAAAACTTGATTTCCAAAGCCATACTTGGGGTTTTTTTTAATAAAAACCCTTACATTTCAGGATAATAACCAACCATCCTACCCTGAAAACCTATTTTTTTTAAGGAAACAACAATGTACTCAGAGGTGGGGAGTCTTACTTACAGTCCTTTTCAAAACAGCCCACGAAGACGTAGACTGCTAAATTTATATCTGGCAGAACCTTTTTCTTATCTGTTGTTTATACAACTCATTTGTTGTAGTTTAGTACATGGATAATGAACATTCATCCTTCCTGCCTTGTAGACTGAGTATTATAATTCGACAGGTATTTATGAGTGCTGTGATTATTAATTTAAATAAATTCTTCCTCAATATTTAAAATGCATTTAAACTCCAGAATCATGGCACTGGCTAACAAAAGATAGTACATTAGAGAAAACCTAGATGAATGCTGTTCAGGGTAGCTGAATATTTCAAGAAAAGCAAGTTTTAAACTATAAACTAGAGGGCTTCACTTCTGCTGGGCAAATACAATGAAAAATCTCTTGAGATGCAGCAGAATCCGACATTATAACTTGAACTATTTTCTTTAGAAGCATCTGTTTTCCAGTCAGTTCCTTGAGTATCCTGATTCTAATCTCCAACATAATGTAAGGACCCACCCTTAAACCATAAACAGTTTAAGCAGCTGCCTCAGTGCAATGTTGGCCATCCTATTTTCCTCCCTAACTAGCATGAGCATAACACCATTTACTCCAGAGTGTCTACTATTGTTAAAAACACAATAGAAGTAAATAGCCCTTTGCAAAATCCGTCCTACTTCAAAATCAAGGAGGAGATGGCAGGGAAGATCAATGAATGTAGTTGTGCAACAATACTAGGTGAATTAACAGCTCGTCAAGAGGGAACTAAACAAATATTAAAAGAGCATACACAGTTGACACAGCTATGTCCTTGTCATTTAATCAAGTATTTTACAAGAGGGGAATTCCAAGCTCTTAAAGCAGTTTGTGAAAGCAGAAACAGGGTTTCAAAACAGTTGTGATATTACAAGCATTCAAAATAGATGGGCCAATTCTGTAATCCTTGAACTGTGTACTAAAGCAAAGAGAATTTTCTGAAGCTTCTCTGTGAACTTCCTGCTCTCTCATGTCACCTGGAGGTTGAGCAGGTTCAGAAGTGACTTCACATGCTGCTGTACTGGCCTGTGCTCATAACAGGAATGTGCTAACTATAGTTCCTAAGGCCTGAACTCCCACTTTCTCTTGTGCTGTTTTGTTCTCCAGACATTTACAGGGAGTTGAAAAGGATACTGAGTAAATGAGGTAGAAGTTTTCTGCCTGTGCTGAGCTGCTTACATATAGCAATCAGCAACAGTAGGTGATAAGCACAGACCAATATTTTGTTGAGGTGTTCCTTCAGTACCTCAGATACTAAGGAAGCAGGAAGGGGGAATAGGTAATTTTATTCATCACTTGAATATTTCTGTTCTTATTAGAAATTTAAAATAGATTTTTTTTCTTCAATCAGTAGGGTTAAATAATATGTTTTCACCAAACAAAACAAAAAAAAAATCCTATAAAGGGGAGAATGAAGACAGAGTTCTTAAAAAATCGCCTGTGAAATAAGAAAACTACTCAGCTTCATGGCACTCATTCAAACTATTCTAGTCAACAGAAATCTTACTAGAGCAAACGTTTTATCAATAGTAATTAACCAGTTTCTACTGAATCAGTAATAATCCAGAAATGTGATATGATCAGTTGAAATTGCAACTTTTTAAATTCACAGAAAAGGATACAATTCTATCAATCTGCAGCGTGGGCAACTGAGTTCCAGCAATTGTGTGATGCTCTTGATGGTTTTGTTACATTACTCATACATTCATATATTTTAATTATTCTATAAATAGAATAATTTATAGAATAATTAAAATATATGAATGTATGAGTAATGTAACAAAATTACATTACTCAAGTGTAATTATTGCACTTGAGCAGCGGGTTCACCCAAGTGACTTCTAGAAGTGTCTGCCAACATAGATTATCCTTTACTTGTGTATTTCATGAACAGCAACTTGCATCATTATTTTTGATTAACTTGATTATTATTTTTCACACATTTACTGAAAAAACTTCTCGGAAATCTCTGCTTTTTCTAACTCGGCAACAAGTACAGAACTCTTGAAAGACAACATTCTCAGGGTGTGTGAGGGTGTGTGTATGTGAATTACAGAACACTTTGTACTTTGATTTTGCAATGCTGTCCTCTGTAGTATTTTTAATATATCTCAATGCTACAGTTAATCTCTGCCTCTTGTGACCTTTTTTTTTAATTGCATGGAGTGTTCAGTAGCTGTGTTTGTTGCTGGCTGTGGGGGCAGCTATAGCAAACCCCTCTGATAGTATGGTTAGCAGGCAAACAAGTGACAAGTATTTCTGAAACAGAAATGTCTCTCTTAAGCGAAAGAAAACACACTCTTCACCTAGAAGTGAGGAAACTAATGTATCAAGACCATTAATAAAAAACCTCTTGTGACTCTCTCTTCTCCGAGACACAAAAAGTTTGATTTCTTTTTTGTGAAGTTTAGAAGGAAAGTATCTTTAAGGAGAAGTGTTAGTAAGCATTGTTCTAGTTGCTTCTAAGGCCACGTTTCTGCAAAAAGGCAAAATTCAATTTATTTCTAGTAGTACTGCTTATTCCTGTCTTTGGAAATTTTTATGAATTTACTGTGATTCAGGTTATTTTGTATTGTTCATGTGGAAGTGATTGTTTTAATTGTAAATATTAATTTACTGAATGTAAATAATGAGATACTTCGTGCAATAAAACCCAGTGGAATTATCGTACTGTAACTGCTGCCATAAGAAACCACTGAAATACAAAACATTCACAACAATTGCAGATGTAATTTATCTGAAATTTTGTTTAGACAGCTTTCTTACAAAACCAGGTGTTCTCAGACCATTAAAAAGAGATAACTTATCCTTCTAAACATTAAGAAACAAGAAAATTGAGATTCAGTATTTATTTTCAAAAATTAAAATTAATTGGGCTGGTTATGGTTGTCATCATCTCTCTGATAAAAGGTATAATTCAGAGGATTAATGTGATAAAGCTAGCTCCTCTCTTTAAAGATGTCCTGAGTGCTTTATTCTTAGAGCGATATAAGTACAGGTTCACATCTGTGTAAGGAGCACATATACTGGAGCAAAGGTACTAACAATTGGGGAAAGCCCCAAATAGTCCATTTTGCCCTTGGTGAGGAGAAGGCTTGGAATTTTATAAACTTGTTGAGCCAGTCCTGAGGGAATGGACAGCGCAATTCACCGTGGGAGGCATGTGAATTTAGTCAAGAAAAAAGCAGATTCCTTAGCTGAGCATTATTCATGGGCAAGGCACCTTTGTGCAGTAGTGCAGGGACTTGAACAGCCAAGCTTTGCACACCAAGTTTTGGGTTCCCTGTTGTGGCAAAGTAGCACAGAAAATTGTAGAATCATTTCGATATTAAAAGACCTGTAAGATCATTGAGTTCAACCATTAATCTAGTACCACCATGTTCACCAATTAACCATGTCCCCAAAGTGCCACATCTACAGGTTTTTGGAATGCTTCAGGCATGAAACTATCACTTCCCTGGGCAGCCTGTTGCAATGCCTGACCACCCTTTCAGTGAAGAAATTTTCCCCAATATCTAATTTAAATCCCTCATGGTGCAACTTGAGGCCATGTCCTGTCACACACTCACTTGCTTCCATGGTAGCCCAGGCCTCAGATTATAAATCAGTTCTTATTGTACACAAGAAAGGCTTTCAGCTTCTTATTTGAACCAATGTAATTTCTGGTCCTAGAATGACAGTGATGATGGTGTGGATGATACAAATCTGAAAGGCCTTGGAGACAATTCACAGACAATCAAGAATTCACAAAATAAGGAAACAGTGCATAATAATCAGGTATGTTTTTTCTTTTTTTTTCTTTCTTCCAAATAACCTTATGAAAATTAGTAAACTTCAAAGTTAATGTCAGCAATGTATTAGTATATCCAAGGCAGATATTCTAACAAAATCTGAATATAATTTAAAATGTATAAACAGACAGGCAAGTTCTATTCTCAAAAAATACATTAAAGAAAAAAAATTGCATGTGTAGGGTTCAGAAAAAATGTGTTGCAATGTCATAATGGCTTCACACACAATACAAAAGAGGCATCTGAAATGGTAATCAAGAGGAAGACTGGAAAAGGAGTTGCCCCAGAGTTGCCCCATTTTCTCATATGGTAGAAAAGGGAATCTGTAAGCATTGGTTTTAGAGATACAATCCTTCAGTCAGACAAAGAATTCATATTACTAAATATCTAATAATAAATTAATACTGAATTATTAAATAAACATCCTAAATAGGGAAAATTTCAGACAAACACAAACTTGAGGCAACAGGTCCTGTGTAAAACTGACCAGAGAGGGAGACCACAATGCAGATTATTGTAATAATAAACAGATTTATTTTGACTTCTTTTGACTGTATGTTTGTTTAAGCCCATATACTGAGTATCCCACTATGAAAACATGAGAGTCAAGTTAAAAAAATCCACAGGTATTTCACCATTGTTAGGTATTAATATTTTCACATCCTCACTCCAGAAATAACTTACTACTGTAAAAGTTCTATTCTGTTGTAATCATATCTACTTGCCAAGTTTGGTAATGGTACTCAAAGCAGCCCATAAGAAATACTTGATGCAGTGGGTACTCATTTCTATCTTCTATTGTTTTCCTGAATATGATCAGAGGCAACAAAGGCATGGTGCAAAGTAATGACTGCTCTCAGAGTTGAATTAATTTCAGATATACAGTGATGGAAAGAATCACTTAGACTGTTCAGCTCCTGGAAACTAGATTGGAAGCTGAGATCCTAGGAGAGAAAGGTGGTAGATGGTGTCCTATACCTTCATCTTCAAAACGGCTGGGAAAAAAGAAATTGTTAAAACAAAACAAACAAAAAAAAATCAACAAAAAAAAAACTTATAAAGGACTTTCAGAACTGATTGAAACTGTAGAAAATTGGAGAAAAGTACTGACATCTATGAAAGCTTTATTTTTATCAGAGAAACCAATTTCTCACTGAAAAAGTTCATCTGAAAACATTCTGCCACTATTTGGTGCAAGAGTATCAGAGATGTGTATATTTGTGCTCGCAATTTCTCTGGTACACTGTGACAGAGGCATAAAAACTTATTTTGAGAGTCTTTACAGTATGGACTCAGCAATGTCTCCCTTTACTTGCAGAAGTTTACATGCTCCACATAGTCCCTAGGTAACTCTCAGCAAGGGCAAACACTCTCCATGAGCCAGACCTGGTATCATGTTTGGTTATGAAAAAAATAAAAGGGGTTTGCATCCATTCTCCAATTTCCTTTTGTATTTGTAAGTGACAACTTTCACACAAAGTTGTCTTTGATTTCAGATTTTCTCACATTTTAATGTCTGTAGGAAAGCATTTGTGACAAGAGTGACATAGTAATAGTCCAAGCATATTAAATATGTTGTGAACAATGTGAAAAGATATAGATTGATGCTTTTGTGTTTGTATTTTCAAAAGAAAAAATAGCTTATATTCTCAAAACAACCCATATATTTCAGAAATTCAGAGAATCAGAATTCAGGCTGTGGGTGATCCAGGCACAGGGAGTATATTGTGGCATGAGGAAAAGAGATAGGAGAGTGTGACCTGGCCTAGGCAATGCAAGAAGTGGTGGCAGTGGGACTGATGGCAGGGATGAAAGCAATATCTGTAGGACATGAGCTTCAAGCTGTGACCAGGAGAGTCAACACAGTACCAAAGGGAGTGTAGCTGCCTGCGAACGTGAAAGCAGGGCGCTTCCACCCGGAGGGCTGGGACTCTCTGGATTTTATAAAGTAGGTTTAAAAAATCTGTGAGAAGCACTGGTATGCAATATATTTCAAATTTAGTCTCAGGAATAAATGATATTTACATATTATCACCACTCAGTGTCCCTCAGATAAGAAGCCTACCTTGTACAGCCATTGAGAAGAGTACTGCCAATTACAAAAAGTAACTTAGTAGGCATTTTTCAGGTTTGCTTTATTTTACAGTCAAGACTGAAGAGCCAAAGAAACTGAGTTTAGTGAAGATGCAGTCCATAGCACACTGCAAAAACTGCAGTCAGGAGGACCAACAGACTCCTGCTGGTCTTATGCTGAGCTTTCCCTAGGAGAACAAACAGCAGCTTCCATGTATATATTCCCCTGGTCTCACCGTGTGTTAGGTTTTGCCTTTGAGATCATTAAAACCTGAAGATACTTGACAGGCTGAGAGAAATGTGACTGTTCAGTTGGGAGAAGAAAAGTTCCAGGGTCCCACTGTGGTCTTTCAGCACTTACAGGGAGCTCACAAAAATAAGGAAGAGGAACTTTTTGTAGGGGTATGTAGTCGTAGGACATGAGGGACTGGATTTAAATGGAAAAAGGGTAGTTCTAGATAGATATTAGGAAGACATTTTTTACTGGGAGGGTGATGAGACCCTGGAATAATTTACCCAGAGAAGTTATGGATGCCCCTGAAGGTTTTCAAAGTCAAATTGGTTGGGGCTTTGAGAAACCTGGTGTAGTGTGGGATGTCCCTGCCCATGGCAGGGGATTGGAACTCTTATCTTTAATGATCTTTAAGGTCCCTTCTAACCCAGGCCATTCCATGGCTTTCCCTGGCAACTAACTGAGAGTTTTCCAGGGCTTCTGGCAGCACCTGCAGCAGGACAGACAGCCAGAATGCAGGGGCCAGAGCAAGGTCTGTGGTGGGCCTTGCTTCCCACAACAGACTGGGGAATTGACTTACTGTAAACAAAAGTGACAGAATAACAAAAGGTAAACTCACCTGCAGATTGTCACTGCTCCAAAAGTGGCTGAGCTCTGTGGGCCACTCTTGTGAAGAGGGTAGGACATGTCTGCCAAGCCAGGACTCTCTGTCGTCACCCTGGTCGTGGCCAGACGCCCCAGGCCGCTCAGCCGGTCACGGTGCTCAAAGGGAGAGGCGTGAGTGCCACATGCAGGTACACTGCTGTGTTTGAACACAATGGTCGCCTGCCCCAGGCCCTGGCCACTCTGCAGGCCCCACCGTGAGCATGGAGGTAAGTAGCCATGGGACAAGCTCCATCCTTGTGCCCCACCGGAGTGGGATGGGGGACAAGGTGCAGCGTGGGCATGACACCCCCCACGCGTGTGCTGAGCAGCTTCGCAGCTGTGCCCCTCCTGGCCCTCAAGGATGTCCCCAGACAGGGTGCAGGGCAGTCTGTAGTCGTACAAAAGCTTTAACAGTGCCATGATTATGTGGACTCGGGCATCAATTTTACTTCAGAGTAAAATTCTCGGCTTAGTTAAATTTTTAAAACACTGAGCATTGTTCAGTTTAACCAGTCTCCATACACAAAAGTTCCACCATATTAAAGTTCTGCAAAGAGACAAGCAACAAAACCTGGGGGTGTCTATAGGAGGTGCCGGGCAAGCTGGATAATTCACAGCTTGCCTTTTTCAACTGTAGGCAGTACAGGGCCTCCAGCTATGAGGCCCTGCCTTCTTCAACGCTGAGTAATGCTGGTATTTTCCCCTCCTTTATCCCTTTTGAAAAATGGTGTGGATGGCTTGGGAAACTCCTCAGCTAGTCTAAACACTGATCACAGATTTGGTGGCAGATGGGAGAGCTGGAACCATGAATGCAGTGGAGGCAGGAAATTCTGGAGGCTGCTTCAGCCAGCTGCCAGTGGGGATGCTTTTTTGCACCTTACCTAAGAAGCATAAACCCCTCTGACAACCTTGGCACTGATCTGCTTTCCAGGGGGATGAATACATCAATATTGAGAGTGATCTGCATGAAAACAAACGTGCCTCCATAGATGATGAGCAACCACGCCTGAAAGGGTAATGTGTTTTTGCATGAGTAAGTCTTCCACTCCATCCTGGCCGAAGCAAAAAGCTGTCGGTGTTAATGCTTCTGTGTGTTCTGCCATACCCCTATGCTACACAGACCTTTGTATTGCCTAGCAATTTTTGTAATACAGAAACACAGCTTGTTTAAAATTATTTTACCTTACAAATGACATGTCTGATTGTAGAACTATCATTTTAAAGTCTAGCAAATTAAAGGAGCAATATTTTTTTTCTTGTACAATAACTTCTTTTCCAATAATTCTAGAGCAGTGTTTTTTACACAGAGGTCGTAAAGAATGGTCACTGTCAGGAAGGTGAAGATTTACTAGTGTCTTTCATTTGCATAGCCATTTGCTCCAGCACAAAGTAGGAACAGAACAGCTGTGAAGAAAGCCATTTTAATGGAACAAAAGTTTTGCTTTGTGTTTGCTCTACTTCCAAGTGATCACAGAGTGAAAGCACACATCCACATTTTCCTTGAGGATTGAGTATTTTTGTGAAAGCTGTAAACCCTGTTTTAAGGCATTAAAGAAGTTAAGACACAATACTTAAAATCATATTAAAGGTTCATGTGTGTCACTGATTTCTTTCAACAGATAGTACTGGATAGCCTGTAGTCTAAGATCTTTTGAAAGATCAGTCTGTTGACAACGCAGATTCACTGCAAGTGCAAGGTTTTAGCATTCACTTCTTAAGTGCATGCACAACAGAAAATTGATTTTTGAGTTACAAAACGCAAGCAAGAATAGTTTTGACATATACAAATATTTTACATTAATGTGCTACAGTGAGAGTAAGAGATCTGTTTTTTCAACATCTTCAGTTATATTTCAAGCCTATAGGATCAGCTTTTAGAAAAGAATGCTTCCTTAGTAAATTAACCAAATTTCATAAGGAACATATTTTTTTGCCACCTTTCAGAACAGAGCTGCATATTTATGACATTTGTGCTTAAATATTTTAAGATATTGTGGTACCAAATATAAAAGCCTAAATTAATAAAGTAAAAAGGAGAGAGAGAGATATGTTAGATAAAAGAAGAAATTACAAAAAAATTTGTAATCTGAAAGTAAGAATTTTAAATCCCAAAGGGCTCATAAGTCACAGTAACAGTATTTTTTTCCCTTTTCTTGGGTGATGGAACCATGAATTTGATAAAGTAACTGCCTTTTTCATCTATTTGTCTCTCATTTCTCCTTTTTTCTTTTCCTGTTGTACCTAATATTTCTGCTGAGATTGGGTAGATAACCTAATGTTCTTACAAGTTAGAAAAAAAAGTGCTATGATTTGTGAAGCTACAGGAATTCCCAGAACTGAAACTGAAGCATCAAAAGCAATCAGGATTTCTCTGAGAACCTATTACTCTCTGTACTTGCGAAGGTGTGCGCTCCTGCTCTGTTCTTCAGTGTACTGATATAATTTAAATTAATATTTCTTGTTTCTCTCCAATTTATTTTATATTAATTGAGGTTTTTTGAGTGCAGAAAATAAGGATATTCATGTTGGATTTCAGTGTGTATCTAACTCCAGCTGCATTTATTTTCCAAACAAGTACAGTCCAGATAATTAGCATCTCTAAATATAACATTCCCTTTATGGACTGGGAATGCAAGAGACTGCTTCAGAGATGTGCCTCTCTAAAGCAGTGCCTCTGAGATGAAAGAGACATAGCTGTAATTTTTTTCCAGCTTGCACAAATATGAAGGTGTTTTTTTAGCCACTACTTCTGTAATTGATGTAAGTCCATGTCACCAGCATATTTAACATTGGAAACCTCCTGAATTAACTCCCTAAACTGCTATTTCCCTAAATTTTGACCTCCCTCATGAAATCATGCTGTTACCTTCAGCGAGGAAAACAAAGAAAGTGAAATATGTTATAATTGGAAGAACTGATACTAGAGCATGACATTCAAATATAACAAACCATTTTAACTTCCATGAGATGATGAGATGAAAAGTTAGTGCAATAACAACCAAATTTTAAAAAGTACAGTGACATCTATGCATACTATAGTAAGGTTTTAAATGGGTATTGGTTATTTTACACACACACAAATGCAGCCTTAGGCCTTCACAATTACAGCAATACTACAATTCCACATCATAATGCTGGGCTGGCTATATTAACAGATTTTGTGGATCTAGTAATGGACACTGAATCTTATAACTACACACTCAGTTTGCACCAACCCTATTAACAGATCTCTTCACAGAAGAGCTGCACTTCAGAGGGTAGTGGAACTGGCCTGCTGACTTTAGCCCATTATGTAGATGAAGATTGTCGCATAGATATCTGCCATATTTTCTTTTTCACTGTCCAACATCAACCCATAGAAGTCCCTCTCAAAAGGAACTTTATATTTGGCACTTTGAGATCCAAATATAATCCTCTCCAAATTCAATGAGCTTCAGTGGAGAAATTTTCACCAATTTAACACAATTTTCTTCTGCAAAAGCTTACATGTGTATTCTTTTGGGTTTTTTTTTTCCTAGGCAATTAGAAAAAAGGTATGATGAAGTCTGTGAATTTTGCAAGAAACATAAAACCAGAATTCATTATGTGGTCTATGGAATCTTAATAACAGGTACAGTATATTACACCCAGGATTGCTGAAGCCTTATTTATTTACCTGTATGAGATTATAGACTGCGCTGTCTTTGTCCAGCATAAAAACTCTTGACTCTCTCTAACGATGTATTTCAAAATAGTGAAGAATTTAGTCGCAGAGAAAATTCCAGATTGCAAAACCTCCACTCATTCTCCAACATAACAAAAGCACAAATCTTGCTAAACTGCTTCTCCAGCATGTTTAAAGTCTGACTAGCAATTACACTTGCGATAACAGCATAGTTCAGACTTTGGGTCTACTCCATTACCAGCTGACTCCAAAATTACAGTTTCAGTAACTTGCCCAAGATCATGAAATCACTTTAAAAACTGTCAGGCACCAAATAGGACTGAACTTAAGTCATCAGGCTGGAAATAAAAGTTTTCTTTGCTGACCCATATCACTCCATATTCACTGCAAATTTTTTTCTGGAGTAAATGTACTTATGACAGTATACACTGCAAAATCATTCAGATATTCTTCTTTCTCCCCTTCCTAATTAGCCTGTAGGTTGTATTGTTTCCTTCTACTTCACCAAGTTTGTTTTTGAGATCTTCCTACTTGAACACTGGGAGCACAGAGACTTGAAATATGTCCATGAGTACACCAAGAGGTGTTTATAAAAGTGTTGCTTCCATGCTGAGTATCCTGCCCTCATAACTAGTCTTGTCTTGCTTTATCATAGAACAGACATATTCTGGCTCCAGAAAGTGAGTGACTTCTAAGAATATGTCAGGATTTCATTAATTCCATAAAAACCAACTTGCATTACAAAAATCAGTAGTCTTTCTTCTTTATTTGCCACAGATAAAATCCAATCATTCTTTACAAGAACTGAATTTTTTTTGGCCAGCATTTATCTGCAGTGAACCTGTCAAATAAATAATTTCATAGATACTTTATAAAATAAGTTACTTTTAAGCTTCACAATTACTTCAGGTCATCAAACCAGTCAAATGACATATGTTTATAAGTGTTTGTTTCTAGTTTTATTGGATAAACTCATCTTCTTTTGAAAAAAAGGAGTATGACTCATGCTCCTAATTCATAACTTTTGCACAGGAAAAAGGAGTTCTTGTAGATGAGTTTCACTTTTCTGAGTGACTAACATGTTTCATAGGAACTTACCTTGGCAAAAACATATAATCTGCTTTGACAGAATGAAAGCCACCTTTCATATCAATGAGCATATCATAAGTAACAAAACTATCCAAAAAAGCAAGATTTTTCAGTATTTAGGCTGAGAGTCAGAAAAGCACCAAAAAGATAAATGCAGGCCTGACTTTGATCACCTCTTATAAATTTAAAATTTGATCCTGTTTTAAAAAAGACCAACCTAACTGACATATATATTCTTGTTTCTGTGGCAGCGTACTTGGCAGTAGTTATTGCAGCCTGCACTTTGAATTTTCAGAGAGCTTTGCCACTCTTTGTCGTCACTGTCCTAGCTGTCTTCTTCATCTGCTGGGATTTTTTTATAGCTAAGTATGAAGACAGAATTGCTGCATTCTTTTCCCCTGGAGACCGATATCTGAAAAAACAGTGGTTTTGGCTGAAATGGTAAATATTAATTACTTTCTATTATGTAGAAGGACAATGCACTAGTCAGGTTACCCCTGTGATTTATTTCAGCTTACTTCCGCATAAGAACAGGGAGATGGCTCAATCACACATATCTCATAAAAATCACAGAATAATTCAGTATTTACCAGGAAATATCAAAAACACATTCAGGATTTCAATGCAGTAGCTAGGGATCAAAAAACTGGCAGAAAACATAGGAGAAATACCACAAATTGAGGTGGGAAAAGTTTGTGGTTGAATGAGAATATGTTCACAAAAGTTTATGTGTGTTGCAGCCTTTTGCATTCATTCTGAAAACCAGGAAGTTCTTCACTGTTCAGAGCTCTTAGGTTCATATGAACCTTAACTCTAACATCTGCAAACTGCTAAAGATTAGAGTCTATTATCTAGAAACTATTTTTCCATATATCCCCCTAGAAATTTTTACTTGACCTTCAGGAATCAAAACATGCCAACCAGATTTAATGTCATAATAAGGTTGTATGACCTTACATATCCTTTGGGATAGTAGACATTCATCTGGTAGATATATAGTAGATAATTAGACCCGTCAGACACTTATTTCAAGTATTCCTGAGCAGTGACCGGGGATCTTGAAGTTATCCCTGGCAAAATAAGGAGAAAAAGGAGTGTTGTAGACCAAAGAAAAACCAAATGAAATATCATTAAAAAGGAAAACTAAATTGGCCAGCTACTATCTATTTCAGCTAGGTCACCTACTAGCTGAGAAAGAAAGAGTTTTAAGGAGGAGTCATTTTCAATTCAAGATAATGCCCCAGATTATTCTTCAGATTTAAAAGTGGCTTTGCTAAGAAAGGTGTTTTAAAGATTGTGGTCCTTCTGCTCAGCAGCCATATTAGAGAGCAGTCACACAGAGGCATTTCCATTAGATGATCTGGAAGCCTCTCTGGGAGAAAGAGCAAAAGGAACAGGAGAGCCCTGAGGAACAGATGGAACAAATAGGGGCAGTGAGTGCTATATTACCTGGGCTGCAATCTTTAAATTGTACATATCACAGGTTAGGTGCTTAACTGTTTTCTTCCAACAGAGAGAAAGCCTTTCAGGTGTAGAAAGGGTTACTCAGCATTGCAATGGCCAAGCCATTTTGTGGATTTTGTCTGCAATGTTTTTAATCCCCGTCTAAAGATCACATTTATGTATCTAGGTACCACCAAAATCAGTGAAACCTTACTCTTAGACAAAACTAGCATTAAAGACTTGGGACATTGCTTCCTCTCTGTATAGGGGTGTGTATTGTGTTGCCTTCCAGACTGTTATAATAACTACCTTCAATAAATAAGCTTAATGTGGTTCTGATAGTGGTAACCGTAGAAACACTGAAACACAGAAATACATGTCATTGTTTTTGAGATAGCTGAACAGACTACAAATGGTTACAAAGAAATGAGCTGTTTATAGCCTGTTCCTCAGCAGAGTGTGTTTCATAGGCCCACCAGCTAAACAACACAGTGCAAATCATAAATACCACAGCCTCTCTTGCCCAGAACTAAAGATTCAACGAAGGAAAGGAAGGGAAAGAAAAGAAAGATGAAGTGAGAAAGGAAGATATCACATTTCATTTAATAGAAATAGCACTCAGACTAGAGTTACTCATGGTGTTTTTGGGTTTCCTTCCATACTCTGTCTTGGAGGACATTTCTTCAGATGCCACCAAGAGATGTTGCCAGAGGCACATCAGCAAAGGCAGGTTCCTGCTTGTGTAGAGCTACAGGTTTCAGTGCAATACATTGTGCAAAGAGTTTATTCACAAACAGAGATGTAAGTGTTCTGGGTATGGGAAGGGAAATGAATATCCCAAACGTCATCTTCAGGATATCGTGATGCTTTTTATTTTCTAGGGTGTTGTGTGCAGCTCTTATTATAATGATCATCTGTTGGCTCATCTTTGACACAACAAAACGAGGATCCCGTCAGCTAATCTCTTTTGGTGGGCTTGTGATGTATGTTGTCTTGATGCTTATCTTTTCCAAATATCCAGCCCAAGTGAGTATTTATTCCATGATGCACCTTTGGGATTTTTTTTATTCTGTGTCTAAAAAGCTGTTCCCCTACTCTAGCACCAAGTCTAGTAAGAGTAACAGAATGTGGGAAAGTAAGAATATAGCTTTGCCTGAGACCAAGCACAGTGTTTAATTCCTGAGGAAAGTAATTTTGCTGTTGAGGACCATGTATGGGGCTGTATCAACACCTGTCTCACTATTTGGGAACCTGCTGTCCACCTTCTGTTCCAGCCCTGATACAGTTCAAACTGGAAACTTCTCCATGCTTTCACCCATAGGAGCCTCACCACAGTCCTCAGCACATCACAGTCACTGATTTGAGGACATTGTTATCACATCAAGTACAAATTGCCTGGAACCAGAGATATGATAGACTTATATAACTCTTAGACTCCGCAGCTGGGGCTGAGCTAATGTCCTCACTTTTTGCTCACCCATTCCCATAGGCTCACAAATGCCATTTATTTTAATTTTCCATGAGAAATGTCCGCTCTATTTTGCTGTGGTATTACAAAGGGCTTTGTTCAGCCACCACGATTACCACTTCAGCTTTTACTCCTGTTTGCATGCCTCATATACCTCTGCATTCTTTCATTAATCATACATACATTGTCCAGGTCACCAAGTTTTCCCAATACTTTTCATGACTTCCATCAGTGCTGAGACTTTCTTAACAGGTGAAATCCTCTCAACAAGGACTAATAAACTTGACATATCCTTTGCAACTGCTTCTGTCTCCAACTGAGGTGAAAACTCATACTCCAAATGCTTTGTGCTCTCCTATGAGCCCTCATTGCACCTAATTGGTTTGTGTTATTCAAATATAATCAGATTAAATTGGAGAATGCCATTGTAACTCTTTGTTTTGTAAGTGATTTGATTCCGTTTTCACAAAACAAAGATGTTTTCTGAGGCAGCAGAACAGGAATCATCAGTGTAGTCGAGAGGAACTCATCATAAGGAGCCGCAGTTTCTCCTATGACTGCCTTTATATGATGAATCACAACATAAAACTGAGCAGTTCTCAAGTATCAGAAGTCTTTTAAGCTAGGGAACATAAACAGAATTGAAATTACCCAAGGACGAACCCTGTAGTAAAATCTCCTTATGCTCCGTCCAGATATGTGAAGATCCAAGTCCCCTACAACCTGTTTTGGCAGCTGCTTCCATTCTGCAGTATAGTCAGGCTACCCCCTTACATTATTTAAACAAACATCCAAAGTAAACTATTATTTCTTTAAATAACAAGCAGTTTCTTTATTTTTCTATCTATCTAGGTTGCTTGGAGACCAGTATTTTCAGGAATAGGAATGCAGTTTATTCTTGGGATTCTTATTCTGAGGACCAAAGTGGGTTTTGATGTATTGAACTGGCTAGGCATTCAGATCCAGGTAAGCTATTGAGAAAAATCCTTGCTTGTTTAATATAATTTTTTGTCTTGAGAGTCTTACATTATACAAACAAGCTTTCAAGGATCCATTTGTCCCTTGATTTTTTCTTCTCTTGAGAAAAACTGGATTCTCAGAAAGGTAGTTGACTTCCTGAGTTCAACCTTCTTCTTTTTTTTTTTTTGTTCAGTTGATACAATGGTCAGAGTAATACCATTTATTAATGGCTTTACCATCATTGGGCTGAAGTTATAAATTGGCATTCTTGAAACACAAATTTCTGTTATGTCAAGGCACTCATAGGAACTCTTAGAAATGGCTCAACTCCAAATCATCCTTGCAATAAACACAACACGCTGAAAAGCCTTGGGATTCAGGGCACAGCCCTAATTATCTTCAGAGCAGCAACATTCCTGGCATCAGAGACATTTCATAGTCCTCATGACATAAGAAAATTAATTCAGCTATACACAGGTAGCAAAATCCAAATCTGCATGCTGGAAGGGGTCTCTAGAAACTGGACAGGATCCATTCGCAGGCAACCCTGCAGACACAAAGTTTTTAAAAAGTCAGTTACTGTAAAGTAGTGAATAAACAATATTCAAAATATACATCAGAGATGTATATCCTGAAGGACTTTCAGGCTTTTCACCTCAGGGATACTATTCTCACAGCTGTTCTTCACAGGTAATTAAGGACATGTAAAACCAGACAGAGCAGAATGTACTGTCTCTGTGCAGGAGCAAAGGCACAGATCTGATGTCTGTCTAATCTGCAGGCAGTGGGAATCATCTGGGTTTTGTCGCCAGGTTCTCAGTCTCTGAGTGAAGCAGGTCTGGTGCCCCCTTTTGCTAGCTTCATGTTTTCAAGTCTTACGGTCTATCCTGTCAGAACTAATTACTGTAGCTATTATAAACTGTACTTTAACTCCATTTTAAACTGTATCAGTAACGCATATATTTTCCTCAGAAGTAAAAAAACTCAAAATTTGAACTAGAAGATTCCTTCAGGCTAGCTCTTAGCTACACCTTTCAAAACTCATTATTTCAGCTGTCAAATCTCCATTTTAAGCTATATAATTTATTGTACTTATTTGCATCAAATGGAGCATAGAAGTGCACCACTGTATTGGAATTAAAAGGTTAAATTTTTTTCAGTGTAGCTTATGGCCTCTCTTGTGTCCGGCACTCAACAGAGCAGAGCGGATACCCTCAGTTCAGCCAAATACAGTCAGCAAGGCTTGGACCCCTACAAATCAGAGCTCAAGCTTCTTGGACCTCACCATATTTCTGCAAGACAGCTAGCAGTATTTTGTATGGTTTTGGCAGGTACCCCAGAACTTATGGCAAATTTACTTTGCTTTCTGTCCCCAGACTTTTCTGGAGTACTCTGATGCAGGTGCCAAGTTTGTGTTTGGTGACAAATACACGGATCATTTCTTTGCTTTTAAGGTAAGATGGTTGCTATACACTCTATGTGGCAGTTAAACAATGGTAAGAGGAACAGTATATCTGGGAAATAAATTGTGTGGGTTGTGATACCTATGTAGTCACCAGAGAAATCAACGGGTAAGCTATTCCTTATTATGTGATATTCTGAATAGAAAATTTGGGAACACTTTCATTCGCTGCCAAACACTGAGTTAGATTGCACTTATTTAGTCTAATTATAACAATATATATTGCCTGTATACAGAACTTGAGAATATTTTTCTACAAGGAATAGTTTAAAAGCCTTGTACCTGGCTACTGACAGAAATACTACCTCCTGCCTATCTTCTCCACCTCTCCATGACTAAAAGTGCTCTGCCATGCCACGCTGTTGTACCCTTAAGTGCTGTACAGACCACTGCTTCACAGACTTTCCCCTGAATAAGTGGAGAGGCTAGATGTGTCCTTATTCATGCCTGGGGGAAGAGCTAGAAGCTGCATAAGCAGGAAGAATTACATGATATTACTAAGATCACAGAGGGATTTCCCATGTCCCTCTTAAGGCACCTTTTTGGGAAATAGCTGGAATACAGTTTATCTGCTCTGTGCTCTCTAATCTGCACTAACATCCTTCCTGGTTTTGCTCTGAGAAGTTCATGCCACTATGACTGCTTAGGCTGGAATCAAGAACATACAAAGCAAAAGGAACCCCAAATCAACCCAAATAACAAATAAAGAAACATCAAACAAATATGAGAAATGTATTAGGACTTACTTGGAGATCATTCTTTTGATATTTCAGATATCTGACCATGGGCTTTGCATTACTTTTCTTATTTTTCTCTTGAGGTGATATTCCAAACTAGATGTTCTGCAAACTTGCTCTTTCATTACTTGAGAGAGAAGGTGCCATCTGTAAAATAGCCTGCTACGAAGAACAGTCAGAACTTTTTAGAAGGAAAAAAATTTAGGCTTTTTATCAATTAATATGAATTATATTTTAAGAGCAGTTCTTTTGTACCTTTTGTTTCACT
Source organism: Setophaga petechia (assembly GCA_024362935.1). Lineage (NCBI taxonomy): Eukaryota > Metazoa > Chordata > Aves > Passeriformes > Parulidae > Setophaga > Setophaga petechia. The sequence continues at coordinate 24,204,004 of JANCRA010000004.1, read as the reverse complement.
TTCCAGGTTCCTCCTACCTTTACTTTGGGAGGTATTTATTTTACTTATTTGAGTGCTCAAATATTTGTTTCTCTACTACATGTTTAGGGATGAAATTATTTAATTCCTGCCTTCCCCCCTCCCCCACTCCCATAAGTAATTTTTCTGTGGTGGTGGTTTTTGGCAATGCTTTATGAATATGATTCTTTCAAGGTGGTTCTGAGTGCTCACTGATAATGCAAAATACTTTGCTTACTAAAGCCATAACTAGGGACTAGACAGCCAAAAGTTTGCTTCTGTGTAGGCAAACATATATCAGTCTTATCCTATGGTTCAAGCCAGCAAAACCATGGAATTTCTAGACATTTTTCTATAACAGGTACAAGTAGATTATTCTCATATTGAAAAACAAGAAAACCAGTTGGTTTTCAGAGCTGCATGTATATAAGAATATATATATATAGTAAGTGGAATATAAATATGGTAAATGGAACTGCAGACAAGTGTACAGCAATATCAAAACATGCTCCATCTCCTTCTTCTCTAGACAGGGAATTCCCTCTTCCAACAACAGTGAGTGACAGCAGCCTATTCTCTCTTGAAACGCTTCTTATTTATTTAGACGTTTAGTTGGTCCAAAGTGCTTTTTTGTGTCTTTCAGATATTTTATGGGGTTTGCATGTACTGATGAGCTCTTCGAATCTTGCCCCAAGATATTCCAAAGCATCGTCCGTAAGACAATGCTTAGCTCCTCAGGGATTAGATGAGGGACAGGATATGTCTGTCAGAGTCCAGTAGTATCCATACTGCATCCTCAGCAATATGCAGGGACACATCAGTTTTCTGCCAGGTGAAGTGGACACATTACCAGAGTGGACACATCCCAGTTGTGCATATGCACACTTGTATATGTTTTGACCAGTTCTATCAGTCCTATACTGTCTTTGAGCACACAGTTCTGGAAGCACTAGCTAGTCAAAAATGCGCAAATTTGCATGCATAAATCAGTTTTATTTTAAATATGTATTTGTGCAGGCAGATGCAGAGTTTCAGAGTTCTGAAAAAATACCCACTTGCCCACATAAATAAGCACTTCCAAGTACTTAAGTAAATGGAAAAGACCTTTTAGTATTAAGTCTTCTATCCTGTTGACTACAAAAGACAAAGTTTGCTTTGAGCAAGAAAGAAATTAGGCTTCTGTTAAATCTCTAGCTTCTTTTTTACACCAGGAGAACTATGGTTGCCTGAGAAGAGCTTTGCTTTCAAGGTCAAAATTTAGGATTGTATGAAAAAGCAGGATGTTTCTTAAACATCAATAGCAACTTCTTTAAGGGAAAATAGGGAAAAAGTTAAACATCAAGCCTCAAATAGGAGGGGAGTTAAGAGCAGCCAACAATTTTAACTTCCTCCTCTGTATGGTAATAACAAAAGAAAAGGCAGGGGGGGAAGATACTAATTTTACTAAACTAAACAGTCTGCTGTTACTGCATGGCAAACTGTCCCTGCAGAATTGAAAAAGGTTCAAGGAACCAAGCCAGAGAAAGCAGCATTATATTAACTTGTTTAACAGCACAACAATATTGGTTAATTGCACTCTGTCCTTTCAGTGAAAGGTTCTGATTATTTAAATTGAGTTTCTAAATGTTTATCAAAGTTGTTTATAGTACCAACTCTCCTCTAGAAAGACATAGAGTCTATGTATTGAAAAGATCTGAACTAACAAAGTGGTTTGTTTTTTTTTCATTCTGTGACTTGATTTTATTTGTAATGCATTATGTCATTAGTGAACACACATGAAAGCCTCCTAGCATTCGTGGTTGTGGGAAAATGACTGCAGGCCCTGTGCACTGGTAACTGGGGATACACTTAGAGGAAACCGAGGGGTTACATTCACATTTGAACAGGAGTTATATTACAAGGTAAATCACAATTGCTGCTTTCTGGATGGAATATGGTTAATGCATTACTTGAAACCCTTCCAGAATGATTCCCCATCACCTGTTGAGGGGGATGGAATGGAGGGTGGGGTGGAGTGGAGGCACCACGACCAGACTCTGTGGAAATCCTTGCAGGGAAGGGAAGTCGGTTGTACTTTGTAGCTGATAAACCACATAGCAGCTTATAAACAGTATACCAGGGAAAGAGGGGAAGATGTCCCACTGCTGAGCCAGCAACTGTGGCAAAATCCCTCTCCTTGGACAAACTTTCTTCATTAAAGCCTAATAATAATATTAATGTATATCTCCATGTCAAAGTTACCTGCTCCTGATGTACGAACACCCTTGCAGGAATGCGCTCTACATTCTTTTTGACTGTATCTTTAAAAGCAAAGGGAGAGAATTTTATGCTAATCTGTAACAAAGGTATGCATGACTAGAGTCACTCAAAATCTACATAAAGAAAAAATATATAAGTAAGTTGAGAACAGGGGAAAGCTAAGGAAAACTCCATCTTAACTGCTGGGATCTGCCAATGGGCTGAACCTGTCTTCTTCCAGTAGAGACTCCTGTAAACTTGTAAGAACCAGGCTCTATGTGCCCTGAAATTTAACTTGGGATTAGAGCCTGTCTGTGTATCCCTTCAAGTATGTTTTTGCAGTCAGTTACCATCAGCAAAAATCTTCTAACCTTAACATGTCACAATCTTTTATTAATAAGAGTGTTATTCCTGAAGTTATTAGTGCGAATCCTTTATGGGTGCTGGCAGTTGGTAGCGGGTAATACCCTCTAGTAAAGGGCAAGACCTGCTGAGAGGTCTCCCTTATGCTGGTGGTGTGTTTCTCTAAGACAGTCAAACCACTCCCCAATCCAGCAGGACTGCTCGGTTAAGGGTCTCCCTAATGGGATGCTGAAAGACTGGTCAGCTACAAGGGTCTTGGCTTTCCTGGGACACTGACAGAAGTGCTATGGGGCAAATAAGTCTCTCCACATTAAGAGTCTATGAAGCCTCCCCTTTTCACAGGACAGTGGTACTGTTTTAGTTGTAACTAATCTGTCTGACTATTTTGGACCTTTTGGGGGCAGATTTTTCTTTCTGTTGTATACTAGGATAGAAGTGGTGGTGTCCTGTGTATTTCACATACTTGAGAATCAGGTTATATTGATTTTATTCAGGGTGAAACCCAATTAGAGTGGTTTTTAATAGCCCATCAGAGAGTGGGTGAGGCATTCATGCAATTCTTTTAAATTATGTTGAAAGAAAGTATTTTTTGGTACCTACTGTGAGAGACCTATATTCACTTTTTGCATTTAGTAAGTATATGCCTTTGAATAGATTCTTTTTAAAGGATGTAAATGTTTTAATTGACTTAAACATGGCTATAAACTCAGGTATATTATGCTAAGTTAAACAGTTTCTAAACAATCACAGTTGTGTTAGAAAGCTCTGCAGATAAATAGAGTTTATTTAATTACAGCACAAACAGGAAGGTCAGGAAGGAAACCAGTGTAGAAGTTTTAATCATCTTCTGTCTTCAAATCAGGTATTGCCAATTGTGGTTTTCTTCAGTACGGTTATGTCTATGCTCTACCACGTTGGATTCATGCAGTGGCTTGTTGGAAAGGTATGCACTTTTGCCAATTAGATGCTCATTTGGCTAGTGTGGGAAATATTTTGAACATATGCAGAGGAGCCATAGCCTGGAAATATTTCCAAATGTTACCATTGCAAAATCTTGATTGGCATCTCTCAGTCTGGTTTCATTGATTATGTCACATTAATTGTTAGATTTGTCTGGTTAGCTTCAGCGCTTCTCAGATGCCATATTTGCTTAAATCTTCCTTTCTGCCTGCCCTTCTCCCAGCCCTTAAAGTGCAGGATGGAGATTAAATCACAGAGAATGGATTTCTGCTAAGTATTTCAGTAGCAATCACATATACCTTCCTATCACAGATACCCAGATAAGATCAAAGCAGGTTCTTCACCTCACTCTCTAAGTGTTCATTTCTGTCAGCATCTATGTCTTGTGCTACAGTCTACTAATATATGATCAAGTCCACTTTCTGTTATCTCTGTCCAATAAGCCTGTCGTATGAGGGAAAAGATCTTCCTCTATGGTGGTAGTTAAACCTAATATGAAGATATTCTTAAATTAAATGTTCTTTGCCCTTTACATTCACAGGATTGTTATAAATCATGAACATCACCTTGCTGACATTAGTGTGCTAAAATTGCAATGAGGCATTTTTAGCCTTAATCTGAGTTTCACATTTTTTCCCTTCATATGATCCAAGTATTTTTGGACAAGAATATAAGTAATAAGGACACATCAAAATATCTGCTTTGTTTAATTTAGTTTAACATTTTTATGCCCAGAAGGAGCCTGGAGTACTTTCAGTTCTGTAAAATTACTTCTCCTTTGTCTAATTTTAGCATGTACCAATTACATGAATGTGCTATACCTTTAAGCTGAAATCATTAACTCGAGAAGTATTGTAACATGTCTCTGAACTCTTAGATTGGTATGGTTAGCTTGAGAAAGGCATGGAACAGGCACAACAAATTTTTGTTTCTTTTTTCAAAATCATTTTAGGTTGGCTGGATAATGCATGTCTTGATGGGAACAACTCCTGTTGAGTCTCTGGTAGCTGCGGGTAACATATTTGTAGGACAGGTGAGCTGGAGCACACAAAAACATGCTAACATGTAACAATATAACAGAATTTAGGAAAATAATGCTGCTCATTGAACGGTTGTGTATTAAAAAAAAATCTCTTTCAAAGCTAGGATTCCGCTACATCAAGTCTGATGATCGGTTTCCAAAATTGCAGTATGTTCATGTATTGGCAGTGATGCACAGTGGAAAGGATTTGGGAAGTGATATGTTTTCCCAAGAGAAGTTCAAGCATAAGTGATGATAGATCTCCGTGCTAGACTACTCCTAACCTATGAAGAAATAACAATTTCAGGGGGTTTTTTTGATTGAAAAAGCAAGTGGTATGAAGAGATTGCACACAAAGCAACAAGGGCAGGAAAGAGAAACAATGAGGAAAATTAAGATCCAGGGCTAGCAGTATAAGGCCTTATTCACAAAAAGAGTGGATAGCATTTAACAGACCGCTTTAATGGGAAATGTATTAAACCCACGTTTACAATAATGTCTGTCCCAAGCTTAGAAGAAATACAGAAAATCAACAATTAACATCCAGGCCCAAATGCACTATTAACATGATATTTAGTGGTGGTGCATCACCACATCACACTGCTTCAAGATTTAGAGTGGTACCATTGCATGACACTGCCTCCAGGATGTGCTCATGCACATGCCAGTGGGGTATGTTTCACTTGACTAACAGCCTTATCTGTGCTCAGACCTGTGGCTGTCCCTAAGTCACTCAGAATTGGAATAGAATTTCTTGGCAGTTTCATTGTGCTTTTTAGGGAGACAGCAGAATGAACCAGCCAGAATTGTCTTTAGACATTCTCTTTCTTGGGATAAAAAAGCCCCAATCTATTGAAATTGGAGTACTTGATAGCACTAGGATTAACTAGTCAAAGATACCCAAGAAAGAATGATTCAGACACTCATTTTTCTGCCCTTAATAAAAGAAATCTTTGGGCTTTTATTAAGGATTTCTTAATTTGTTGCTTGTTTTTCACTTCCAGACAGAGTCTCCTCTCCTGGTACGACCCTACTTACCATATATCACCAAATCTGAACTCCATGCAATCATGACAGCAGGGTTCTCAACTATTGCTGGAAGTGTCTTAGGAGCATATATTTCTTTTGGGGTAAGACATGGGAAAAGAACTAGAAAATAAATGGTTTATCTGAAATCTTTGGAGTATTTCACCCAGCTGCAATGCTTAGAAAATATCCCTCAATCATTCCCACTGTTTGGGTTTTTTTGTCTCTGAAGGAATTAGCCACAAAAATCCTTGGTCTTCTGACAGCTTATTCTCTTCGTTTCCTTATGAGCAATATGAACATTTAATGACATCCTTAACAAAAATCATACAAACAACTAAAAAAAATAATTGCATTCCTACGTGTTTGTGCGTAATATGGTTATCATGGAGTACTTTCTTTCACCTGGTATTCTAGGTTTCCTCCTCCCACCTACTGACTGCTTCTGTTATGTCAGCACCAGCATCATTAGCTGTCTCCAAATTATTCTGGCCTGAAACTGAAAAACCACTGGTAACTCTGAGGAGTGGTATACAAATGGCAAAAAGGTAAGCTGATCTAGGTACTAGTTAATACTACTGCAAAAATGAGGTCTGGATAATAACTGCTCATGTAAATTTTAGGAACATTATGTGGTAGATGTGCAACCAATAAATTAATTAAAGATTAAATACTGCAAAGGGTTGATTTATGAATTCAGGTGAGTGTGCCCCATTACAATCTAACATATGCCAAGGACCTGGGCCAAACTGTAAACTCCAAAGAAAGAGGGAAATGCCCAGCTGAGGTGATCTGCCTTTCCCTTTTGTAATGTTATTGTCTTTTTTCTCTAATGAATCTGCAAATGCAAACATGTAAAAAGCAAAGACAAAGCAATAATTTCACAACAGCAGCAAATATGTTGCCCATCTACAGGGACACTTCTCTTGGCAATGACAGGCAAAGCAAAAAGGCTTCTAAGGATCTGCTTCTGAATGACCCCAAGCATTTCTGCAAGGGCTGTGCGGGAGAAGAGTAGTGACCATTGCCTAATACAAGCAGTGCTACACTTTTGAGATCTTGCTCAACCCCGAATGTACCAGAATTCATCCTCAGGGCACCACAAGCATATGCCTCAAGTGTCTGCCATGAGGATTGACAGGAAAAGCCTACTTCACCTCATCATTCCTCTTCACTTTTTTCTCTACGAGTATACAGATGGCTTCAATACGTGAATTCTAATCAAGTGTTTTAGTTCTGTTATTTGTTCTTGAATTTAAAGATGTTCACACTCTGGTTTTCTCTTCCTTGGCAAAGTGAATCAAAGAATCTGCTAGAAGCAGCCAGCCAGGGTGCCTCTACCTCCATCGGGCTGGTAGCAAACATTGCCGTGAATGTGATCTCCTTCCTTGCCCTGCTGAGCTTCCTTGACTCAGCCCTTTCTTGGGTGGGCAACTTGTTTGACTATCCACAGCTGACCTTTGAGGTATGATCTCCAGGTTATTCATGCAGCTGACATACATGCATAATTTGTGTTTCTCAAATTTAAGCGCTTGTATGGTTTGTTTGTTGTTGTTTCTTGTTCTCATTTTGTATTTTAACATGATCTAAGCCCATATTTTATTTGCATGTTCTGAACCATTTCTTAACAGTTAAAGTAAAATTTTTGCCATTTAAGTATTTCTGTATCTATTAGTCCGCCTATTGTTTCCCTCTGTGGTGTTCTTGCTAACTCCCAGGGTATGTTTATACAGAGCAGGCTAACACCTCCCTCCTCTGACCTGGCAGTGCAGCACATCTGTCAACTACAGGTTTGCCAAGCCATTAATATCTCCTTCAGCTAAACATAAAAGTGGCTTTATCTTCAAAAGATCCCATCAAACCCTTAGTGCTCGCTGTGTTCACTTTTATGGGGACACTGGGGAAAGGCTGAGCTTGCCTGAAACCAGACTTACTCCATATCAGTTATTCCTCAATACAATTACAAGGGGAAACCGTACCCAAATCACTCAACAGAGCAAATGGGTTTCAAACAGGATTTCTGTTTGAACCTAGGTCAAAATGTCATTTTTGACCCAATGCAATCACCTAGTTTCAGTCATTATGGCCCTTTTGTTTTGCAAGACCCTAATAAAAGCCCTGGGAGAAACACGGATATAACTTGTGTTAAAGGTGCTGCTGCAGTGAATAACCACTCACAACAGACATGGCTTCAGCACCACTAAGTTATTACCCTGCTAAGCTTTCAGAGGTCTCTCACTGCACCCCAGACACTGACAGCTGAGGAGAGTCATAAGTACGCATGCCTTAGGCATACTCGTGCAGGGGCTGGTATTTTCATAACTGCTGGGTGGTGCAAGATTTGGACAGGCAGATAGTCCACGAGGAATTGAGACACACAGACATGATGCATACAGTCAATCTTCCCTTGGAAGAGACACTAATGCATAACCTTCTGTGAGCAGAGAAACCAGCCAGAAATAGTAACTGCTTTAAAATCTGCATGACAATCTCTGAGCACAATCTGACCAAAACCTTTCACAGTTGGAGCTATTTTCTCTCATATAGAAACAAGCTATACTTTTTCAATTTGCATAAATCTTATAATGCCAGGGAAAAATAGGTACAGCTTTAATTGTGTCAGATGCACAGCTTTTATGCAGAGACAACTCTTTTGTTTACACCAGTTGAAGTTCAATAACCTGATAATTAGGCATGTTCATTAACACATTTGATTTAATCTAGCAGAAGAATTAGAATCCTCAGTTCTCCCTTTAGTTCAATCTTCCTTCTTTTTGTCAAACACTGTGTCCAATTTGAAGCCATTATTGAGTGAAAAGATGGCACAGAAACCTTTGTTTTATTTTACATATAAAATTAGGGACATATAAATATTTTGTTATATCTAGAGTCTTGATTAATGTTTTAAAAGGTATTCAAGCATGCCTGACAATTAAAAATTCTCCCAGAGTTCATTGTAGCAAAAGTTGAAGGCCAATTTTCCTCTGCTAAAATAAAACCATCCTTATTTTAAGTTTAGAAAAGTTACTGTCTGCTATTGCTTTCTGACATTTATTTTGACCTGCTTTTTCTTATACATTCTACAGAACATTTGTGCTTATGTCTTCATGCCATTCTCTTTCATGATGGGAGTAGACTGGGAAGACAGTTTCATTGTTGGTGGACTACTGGGTTACAAAACTTTCTTCAATGAATTTTTGGCTTATGAGCGCCTTTCAAAACTGATTCAAAACCGAGAAAAGGGTGGAAGCATGTACATTAATGGTGTGAAACAGTATATGACAGTAAGTAACATTTTCTGTCCTACAGATTTATTTGATCAAATACTTCAACGTTGAAATTACTTAATTTTTAATATGGGCATAAAATGGTTGCTTATTACTCTAAGATATGTCTTTGAGCAACAGAGTTCAGTTATGAAAGTGCAGCATTTCTCTGTGCAGTTGCTGTGACTCTCATTGCCCTAGCTGTCTTGAACAAGCATAGAGACAGAAGGGCGTGGGTTTAGGGAACATGCAGCATCCCACAGGGCACTGCTCTTAAGACAGAGACTGTCTTCAAGGCAAGTTTCTTCTTACTTGATTCTCAATGCTTCTCTATGAGCTACTCTCCCAAGAAAACCCTGAGGAAGAACTTGAGAATCCTCCTGCCCTCAGAGGTTTGTCCATGCATTGAACTTGAAGAGAGGCATCCAGTAAGCTCAAGCAGGTGGCATTACTGGTACACCTTTGCTGTAGGCTATTACTACCCTCTGCAGAGGGTAGTATTAAAAGACATGTAGTACGTGCCATACACCTCCCTTGCCACACTGAGTCCAACCAGTCTGTCTCAATCAAGCTTTCCAGTCTTGTCCCACCTCTCATTCACAGTTTACCCAACAGACGTGTAGCTCCTACTACAGCACCCTGAGAAAGGCAATGCTAAGGGCATCTTGCATGTGTGCATGGGGCCAAAGATCATTCAGTCATCAAAACTGACCTTTGTGGACATGAGGTGTCCACTTTGTGGATACCTGTTCTACTATCTGGCATTCACACACACAGCCCATGCTGAATTCCTCCTGAGCACAGGCAATGAAAACCATGATATCCAACTTTACACATCCATTGACCCTTCTTTCTTAAATCAAGACAGATTGTCACTGTAGAGAAACCCTTTAGATTAGAAAGTATTTTGTACAGCTCTAACATGATTCTTTGAATCAGATGGGATGCTGTGGATATCTCTTATATTGAAAACCAAAACCAAATTCCTGATCATTTGCATTCCCAACTACCAGAACATATTTCACACGTGGAGGTAGAAAGCCAGGCGGTCTGATCAAATATTCACATCCTTGTCTGAGCATCCATTACCAGTGTTCCTCAAATTCCTGGCAATAGAACTCTGGGCTAGAATGATCTTTGATGTGCCCTGCTATAACTGTGCTTCCTTCTACTAAATGAATATGACACTGAATTCCTGCATGAGTGAATAAGGGTTTATTTTAGTATGGAATGCAGCCTTAAAACACAGATCTTAGGAACTCTATTTAACTTTTTTTTTCCCTGCATAAGATGTCATATAGGACTTTCACATTCACTTCTAATACCTATAAAAAGCTGTATTAACTTCCATAGTGAAAAGCTCTGAGAAACATAAACAATTTTAATTCATAATGCTGGTAAAAATTGGCTGAAAATCATTATAATTACAGCACAACAGTTCAGGTGAGGGTGTGCTTGGCTTCTGTTTTTAATTTCTCTTCAGTTTCAGAGCACTCTAATTCATCCGCACACAGATATTCTCTCAGACTGAGCAAACAAGTGTCTTCACCTGAGTCATTAATTACATGGCTTCCTGTTTTCAGAGCTAGGAGAGTGCAAATGAAAGCAGGGTACACAGAGCTTTTTCTAGGAAAAGCTGGTAGAGTGGGTACTTGAAAAACATTTTCCTGCATTTGTACAGATTGATTGAAAGTATCTACAAATTGATGTTCATAAAAGAGGAATTAAACCAGAGGAACTTCTAATAAACAGGAAACCTGCTAGAACACTCACTCATTTTCAGCTTTAACCTAAACCACAGTAAATAGGAATTCAGAGCTGCCAGGGGACAAAAATCCATTTGTTGAGATATGTTGCCTCCTTTCTCAAAATGTTTGAACTACATTTACCTTCTGATTTCACCTAAAGGACCATTTTGTGTCCTGTGAAGGGTCCCTTCCCTGGAGGCAAAGGCCAATCTCTTATCTACTCTGAGGTCCAGGCTTAGTTGGTGTTACCCAAGGGGAGAAGGTGGCAGAAGTCAGTACAGAAATAAGCTGTTAATGGGGATTCCAAAATCATAATGTCCATCTCTGCCTGTCAACACACACTTCCTAGGAGACCAATTTGTCTTCTTTGCTCAGGGTGGAGAATGCATAAAGTAGCATTGTATAGAGCCCTCTGCTTCTCCAGGGTCAAGGAATTCAGGGATGCATACCAAAACTTGAGGTTTCAAAAGAGTTTTATAGAGGCATCCAGCTATGAAAAACAAGTTGAGTTATAGCTCTCTGACTCATACTTTCAGAAGACAGCAGTTAAATTGCCACTAGTTAGATAAGATTTTTTTTTGTCTTTAATTACTACTACTCACTTCAAAAAGGCACAACAATATATGTGAAAGATAAAATCATTGCATAGTTTGTCAGTCCTCACATGGGCAGTGGATATAAAAGCCGGTGACATTCAACAAGGGAACAAGTCTACCTTTCTGAAAGCCACACCTTGGGCAGCAGCAAAGCAAAACAGTTATTTTGTACACAGATCCACAGTGCCATGTTTTTAGACCCTTAGATCACAATTAACTGTTTCAAACCACTCAGAGGGTGTGTCTTTGTTTTTCAGGTTCGCTCTGAAGTCATTGCCACCTATGCTCTCTGTGGATTTGCCAACTTTGGCTCCTTGGGACTGGTAATAGGAGGCCTAAGTAAGAACCACCCTCACAGACAATTTGTTTGTTGAGCAAATCCCAAAGAAAGCACCAAAAGGAACAGGCTGGGGGTGAAGCTTGGCAGCATTAGGGGCTGAGCAGCTGCTCTGCCAAAGCCTAGCACTCAATTGTGAATGTAAGGACACCCAGAGAGGGGGTACAGGCTTTGGTGGGAAGTACTGGGAAAGGTACTGAAGACAAGGGGAAGGAACCAAGCCCTTCTGATAGCCTTTCCTCTTTAGACCTCAAACATGAACCTGAGCTACTACTGCCCATGAGCTTCAGGAGGAGCAGGTTTGACAGATGAATTTGGTTACTTTCTGTAAAAATACCACATATATGCAGTAAACTTACAGGGAAAAAATTTTTAAAAAATGTTTTCAGATCTCAGCGGAAAAAGAAAAAATTAAAAACCATCTGAGTTCCTCACTAGGCAGCCTGAATTGCTTGCAGTCACCTTTGCCATGAAGCCACAGTGGGCTCAGCAGTGGGGCAGCGTAGAGGAGCAAAACCCAGCCATGGGGCCAGGCTCTTCTGAAGGGCACAATCAACCAGCACAGACATGCAAACTGCCAAAGAAAACAAAAGTTACCATTTTAAATATAAGCAATCCTTTTAACAGAGAGAGCCAACACTGGCACTTGGGCTTCAAATAACCCACTAAAAATGTCCCATTTTTCCTTCATGTTTCCCTTGGCTTAAACTGCAGGGTGACAAATTACTCCTGCAGGGGCAAAAGCTGGTAGATTCACCTTCCTTATATGTATTTCTGTTTGACATACACTTTGTATTTCTTCTAGCAAGCATTGCTCCCTCAAAAAAGAAGGAAATAGCCGACGGTGCTTTCAGAGCGATGATTGCGGGAACGGTGGCCTGTTTCATGACGGCCTGTGTAGCAGGTACAGTGCTCAGGTTTGGTGTCCCCTACGGCCTGTGACCACCATGGGGCCCTGCACCAGCACCATACTATATCCTCCTAGGCTGCCTCAGTCACTCAAACACAAGTGTTTTTGTGCTTGGCAGGATTAAAAGTTGATATGAGACAAAAGTTTCTTGAAAACTAGAATTTGAAAAGATGTAAATATTTCAGTTCTTCCATTTTGTCTGTGTTTTTAGGATAGGGGTATGGTGTTTTAATGGGGGAGTTTTTCGGTTTTTTGTTGGGTTGTTTTGGCTTGTTTTTTTTGGTTAATTTGTCTATGCAGAACATGTGACTCATAAACAAAGCAATTTATAGATGAATTGCAATCCCTCCTCCACATCACTAGATACAGGAATAGAGAACTAATTTTGGAAAATTTTGAACTAAATTTGGAAAAGAAACAGGAAAATGGAATAAAAGAGTGTAAAAGAGTAAGCACAGGAGAACAACTGTTTGTCATAATGTTAAGTCAATATTTTGAGGGGATAATATTTCCACAGAGCACTTAGGCTTGAGAAATGGTCCTAAAATGGGACTCCACAGCTGATCCTTATTTTCAAAACTTCAGCTTTAATTTGAGTGAAAAGTCACAATACAACAGACATTTAAGGGAGTAAATTAAAAAGAGCAAAGTAATTATTCAAAAGATTAATTCATTTATATGTTTCAGTAGATTATAAATTTATCCTCAGTATTTCACAATCCCTATTCCAACTCTCTTTCCTGAGCATGTGATATACAAAATTGGTATGACATGGAATGATGAAGGTTAAAGGACTCATATTTCAACAGCAAAGAAAGATCTTGGTATTTTATGTAGCTAAAACCACTATGTCCGTTTTTACCATAACTTCTCTATGCCTTGGTGTTCATGGTAGCAACAAAAACATACACATTTTAAAGATGAGCCCACACTATTTTCTGAAGGCTACAGAACAAACAAACTTGAAATAACATTAGTCTCATAGCTGTCCATAATATTTTAATACACGACACTATTCTCCATAACTGAGGAACCAGGAAGCTCTACTAAAATATGTCATTTCACAATACTGATCTTAAGAATAATATTGTGAACAGCCACTGAGAAAATCTCTCCAAAATGATAGAATCTGCTTTGGAAAGAAAATTGCATTCCACCCACTCCTGCCATGGTAAATGCTTTCCTTACGCTCAGGAGAAAGTTGAAAAGCCAAGCAATTTCTATTACCCCAGTTGAGATAAGAACATATTAAAAACGTGTCCAAGTTTTACAACATTACATATAGAAGGAGCTATCACTTTCATACTTTTGTGTTTCCATTACTCCAGTGACTGATGACATTAGTATTTGTAGGAAATTTTAAAGAATATGTAGCAAAGCAAACTCAATTTAAAGCAAAATAAGAGCTTCTGTATTTACTTGCACTTCTATAAATGCAGCATAACTTCATCTTAGTTAATGAAAACACACTGACCCAGCAATGAGAAAGGCATTACTACACAATATTAATATCATTAAAGGAGGCAGAAAACCAAAATTTATCCAAGTGTAACACGTTGCTGTACTTTAATTCCTACATATAAAGTAGATAAATTGTTGTGGTTGCTACTTAATTCAGTCTTTTAAAATGATTCATACTAGAAGTCTCACAGTTCAAAGGTTTTGACCTTGTACCTTTACATAACCACCTCAAATGGTGATTTTGCGTCAGACAGAATAGTTTGTTTGATCATGGCTTCATGACTCACGTTCTCAAATCTTATCTTCCTCTTCATTATTCATTAAGAAAATTGTAACTTACTTCACAGGAATGCTGACTGTTCCTAGTCTGGAAGTTCCTTGCCACATCTTATTAGGAAACGCTTCCAGCTTCACAGATTTCCCTGCCAACAGCACAGAGCTAGTTGAATGCTGCCAGCAACTCTTCACCAGGTATTCAGAACCCTTTATCCTCTGGGAGTAAAATTTAGGGAGCTCATATCTTCTCTGAAAACCTAATGTTATTTTTATTTTTTGTATTTTTTTTCTTAGGCATCTACTTTCAGTGAACTAGTGTCTTTCAAAGGAATGGATGTTTTAGGCTTTTGAATTGTCTTCCTCTTCTTGGAACATTTTTCCATTGCATGACAAACACTTACAGAACCAAGAGAAATATCTTTGTTGAAACCTCCTCATGAGAGGAGGGTCAAGCACTGATCTCTGCTCTTTGGTAACCAGTTACAGGACCTGAGGGAATGGCCTGAATCTGTGTCAGGGGAGGGTTAGGTTGAGTATTAGAAAGAGGTTCTTCCCCCAGAGGGTGTTTGGGCAATGGAACAGCTCCCCAGTGAAATGGTCACAGCATCAGCCTGACAGAGTACAAGAAACATTTGGACAGTGCTCTCAGACTCTTGGAGATTATGCTCTGTACAGGGCCAGGAGCTGGCCCTCGATGATTTTTGGTTTATCTCAAACACTAACAAGAAAATAAATCAAATATTTGAACTAATATGGAGTTAACCTAGCATTTGAGGTTAGCAATAGCTGAAAAAGAGTCAGGAGTCTTTCCCTCCCTTCCCTCTTCTGTCTGTAATGTGACTAAAGATAATAATAATCAGGCTTGTTTATGTTGAAAACTTCACATGCTTTTAAGGTAGAAAAATATTTCAAGATAAATTGTATTTCACAACTCTCTATCCAAGGCAGAGAAGAAAGAAATACTGATATTAAAAAAGGAATATATTCAGATGTACCTAAAACTATCTCACAAAGAACCAAAGGTCTATGTATTTAGGTTATGGCAAGAACCTTTCAGATTTGTCCTATTGTGCTTCCTTTTTTTTTCCCCCCTTTTTTCTGTTTTCAAAACTAATTACTTTAGAAATAAATGCTCTTAATTCATCCTTTTTTCTTGCTATTGAAAATAGAAGAACTTACACAGCAGATACCATCCCTGGGTACATTCAATCATTGTTATTTCTTCATTACTACAACTTTTCCTCATAACACTAATTTCAGGTCTATGCTGCTACAAAGACAAGACACCTGTTCTATTTTTAGCAGAATCAATGTTAAACAGATGCTTTGAAAATGTAAAAATATTGAATATGGAAATGAAGGACTCAATAATTTCAGTTATCTGGGTGGCTGTACCGGAGGCATGAGGACTTGCTACAAAAAAACAAAAGTTATCCTGATAAAAAGGGAGAACATCTGGATGTGGCACTAGGCTGGAGTTGGGAAAGTCTTCTCTCTATTTTGTTTCTCATGAAAATTTTAACACATCTAAAGTTGCTTTGGAGAAAGCGTGTGTTGCCATATATGTGTGTGTGTGTATATACCTATACTGCAGAGAGAGATTCCCATGACAAAATTCTGTGATTCTGTGAAAAGGAGTTTTATCTGATTTCTGCTTTATTTCTCCCCCAGTGCAAATCATTCGGAGGAGACCTTTCCCAGAGGAAACTACAGTCTGAATCCCTGGAAAGTGTGTTGCCAGATACTGGGTCAACCTGCTTTTCATTGCACTTAGGATAAGTTTGAATCTTTTTGACAGGATTGATCATAAATAAGAACTGTGTTCCTTGGAAGAAAGGAAATAAAAAAATTGCTTTACTACAATGAGTGTGAATTTTTCCCATGCAATCTTTATTTTTCATCTCTTACCAGCCCAATTCCTCTACTTGGTTGGAATTATTTATAAATTAAACTGGCATAAATGGAAGACACCTCTTGCTGCAGAATTCTTCTCCCACTATGAAACAGAACAGAAGAACATTTCTAAGCCTGATTCTCCTGCTTTTATTTCTACCCTGAAACTAACTAATTTGCCAGATTAAATTGCTATAAGCATGAAGAAAATCAGACTCAGAAGATTTGGCTGCCACTTACAGATAGCTATGAACTCGAAATAATATTCAGAGTTACCATCAATTTCTAATACTATTTCTGCCCTTTTTGATGGGAAAGAAATCTTTACTGCATGAAGAGAAATTACTTTTCTGCAAAAGAAAATGCAGAGAAATTACTTTTCTGCAGAGAGATCTGCATTTTGTGTAGAGATTAATTATATACATCCACATATATAGATATAAACATATATACATTTTCCTACCACTACCTAGGTAGCTATAGCTGCACATGAACTGAGCTGCAAACCTGTTCTACCTCATCAGCTTGGCCACTGAAGCACCCAAACTGGGAGCTAGTAGCTCTGCCACAGTCCTCCTTCTGCCCACCAGAGAGTGCAGGAAGTTGGTCCCTCTTTACAGTTAACTCATATGAATGAAAATGTCCAGCCTCCAAGTTTCCTATATTAATTCTTCTAAATCTATATTTTTAACCATTGTGAAAATTGATCATGGAGTCACCAACAAGGAACTTTTATACACATTTGACCTCTGTCAAATGCAGGAAAAATCAGATCCATACCATGACTCTTCCCTGTCAAGCACGCTTAATGTAGGACACCTCCACAGGATCCCTTTGAAGAAGAAAGTGTGTTATGATTTTAAGCTTCAGAACTTTAGTGGACTCGAAAACTGGTAAGTTCTGTGCAGAGGGAGGGAGAGAGAGTGATTACTAGCCTATGATATTGTTAATGCTTAAGGCTTGGGAATAAAGGTCAGAACTAAATTACAGGAACATTGGGAAATTCTGACACATTCTGCAAATAAAAATTGTGCAGATGGTCTATTCAGGAAAAGCAATTACTAATTTTTCAAGCTTCCATTAATTACTGAAGAATCTTTTCCAGGAAATCCAAGTTCATTAACTTAGACAGCTGCCAGTACAGTTATTTCCAGGGGGTATTTATTTGAACTTGCTGTGAAAGTGCTAGTTTCCTGTAAAGCTCAGTTTATTAACTTAATCCCCAGAAAAGTTATAAATGTCAGCATTGCTACTACTTGTGATTTTTTATCTCTGGTTTTATATTATTAGGTGTTTTTCTTTGGCCTCATCTACCTAGGCACGTCATCCTTAATTTTCAGTGGTTTTAAAGGATGCTGATAAGGCTGATTAGGACAGATACATGCTCATATATTTAATGTGAATCCATCCTAAAGAAAATGCATGGATTTCATCCATGAGTTTTATCCAGCATGCTGGTTAGAGCAGGGTTTGGATTTCAAGTTTAGAATCTGAAGCCAAGTAACATTGTTTCAAGAAAAATTAATCAGAAACGTTAGTTTTCGCTGTCAAAAAGAGCACGCCCCATGTGCTCTGTTTACAAATCATCACAGACACTCTCCTTCTTTGCTACTCCCTACCAAGCTCTATTTAATATCAGTCTCTTGAAATGGCTTCTCTTTCCATTTCACAGTTGTATGCTGGGTAAAAGGGCTGCTTGGGCTAGTAAATACAATGATGTATAAACTGCTATAAAAGCTTTTCATAGAGCTGAAGCCTTCCTCCCGCAGAAGAGATGTGGTGTTTTTCTTTTCCTTTTTAAGGCTCCTCTATAGATTGATTAGATGGAAGGCAATTTTTGCAGAATATATATGATAGTTCTCTACACCTGCTCAAAGAGATTGCCCGCCTGGTTTGATGATGGCTTGACCTAAAGACAATATATGTGGGACATTACATCTTAAGTGTAGCAAAAACATCAGTGAAAGCAGGAGGGGATTGCTATCAAGTACCGTCATGTGCTCTGGTGACTGTTTTCTCCCTGTCCTTGTGATGGTGCTAGGAGTCCAGTGTAGAACTCTTTGTGTTTCTCTCAACAAAAAAGTGGAATAGTGCATTTCACCAACTTGGAGTTACCCTGGCAGCTTGGACCCTGAACTATCAGTGCCTGGGAACACATTTCTGACAATACCAGCAGCAACAAATCTGCATCACAGACCTCTAAAGAAACATTTGATTTAATCAAATGCTTGCTAGCACATGTGATGGGTTGACCTTGTGGTGAGATGGATGCCAGGTGCCACTTAAGTTGCTCTATTCTTCTCTTCTGCTGTACAGGGGAGAGAAGATCCAGTAAAAGGTTTAAGGCTTGAGATAAGGACAGGGAGAGATCACTCACCAAGTACCATCATAGGCAAAACTGACTCCTCTTGGGGAAGATTAATTTAATTTATTGATCAGTTCAGAGTAGGATACAGAGAAACAAAACCAAATCTTAAAAACACTCTCCCTGTCCTCCCTCTGTGCCTTGTGATCTGTTTTACTCATGATTTTCTCTGCCTCCATCCCCACCACCCAGCAGCCCACAGCAATGAAGAATTGGAATTGTGGTGAGTTCATCATATGTTGTCTCTACCCCTTCTTCTGACTCAGGAAGATGAATCCTCACAGTCCTCCCCTGTTCCACCATGGCATCCCTACTATGGCAGACAGTCCTCCACAAACTTCTCCAATGTGAGTCCTTTGAGTCCTTCCATGGGCTGCAGTTTTTCATTGACTGCTCCAGCATGTGTCCCTTCCACGGTGTGCAGCCCTTCAGGAACAAGCTATTTCACTGTTAGTCCCCAAAAGGATCATAAGTCCTGCCAGCAAACCTGCTCCAGTGTGGGCTCCTCTCTCCACAGGCCTACCCGACCCTGCTCCAGCATCAACTCTTCTTTCCATGGGGCCATGGATCTTGCCAGGAG
Organism: Setophaga petechia; assembly: GCA_024362935.1. Lineage (NCBI taxonomy): Eukaryota > Metazoa > Chordata > Aves > Passeriformes > Parulidae > Setophaga > Setophaga petechia. The sequence continues at coordinate 24,184,967 of JANCRA010000004.1, read as the reverse complement.
CCCTACAATATGGGCTTCCCACGGGATCACAGCTTCCTTTGAGCATCCACTTGGTCTTGGGTGGGCCTTTTCTGCATGCTGCAGGTGGATCTCTGCATCCCCATGGACATCCCTGGGCTGCAGGGGCACAGCTGCCTCACCCTGGGCTGCACCATGGCCTACAGGGGAATCTCAGCTCTCTATCTGGACCAGCTCCTGGCCCTTCTTCTCCACTAACCTGGGAGACTTTTCCTCTCATTTTCTCATTCTTCTCTTTTGCCTGGGAGAAGAATCTTATCTCTTTGAGATTCTTTCCCATCTCTTAGGCAGTTATCGCAGAGGCACTACCACTGTGATTGAAGGGCTCGGCTTTGGCCAGTGGCATGTCCATCTTTGAGCCAGCTGGCATTGGCTCCACTGGACATGAATGAAGCTTCCAGTAATTTCTCAAAGAAGCCATCCTGTAGTATACTTCCCTCTCCCCCTCTACTACCCAAACCTGGCCTCATAAACCCAGCACACCCTCTACACCTATAGGCTCAAAGATGGAAATGAATATTTTGTCAATTCATAAATAATGAAGTCTATGTGGAGATAGCTCTGTTTCAAAGGTCTTGCAAAAAAGGAGTTTAACTTCCTTTAAAATTATCAGAATGGCAGTGCACAATAGGATGAAACTAATGAAGGTGACAAGTGAATGAAGCATTAGTGACATGACTCAATTTCTCACCTTCACAAGCTACCCACTGGATGTCAGTACATACCTAATAGCTTTGTGCTGTAGCTTTCACAGGGTATTAGTCACTAAAAGTCACTGGTAATAATTCCAGGAAAACTTTTACGCAGTTTTGTGTGCAACAGTTCCAGGAAAGCTACTGTATAGCCTTTATCATGCTCAGAACATGTACCAACAATGAAAATTACCCTTAAAGTAAGACTGAGTTCTCTCTCGACCCAATTAAAAAAAGTACTGAAATATGTAAATTAGGGATGTCTGGCAGGTAACATGAATATTTCTATTTTAATTGGCTAAGATAAGGGGCAGATGGAAAAAACAAGACATTTTAGAAACAACCTTTTTCCAATTCTACATATCACAGCAGCCATTGCAACCTATATACCTTTTTGAAGAAGTGAGTAGTTGACTATATGTTGTGAGTTAACTGGCAGGCAGCTAAACACCACCCAGTCACCTGTTCATTCCCTTCTGCTACCTGGGACAAGGAAGAGAATTCAAAGCATAAAAAGGTAAAATTTGTGGGTTGAGGTAAAGACAGCTTTAGGCAATAATAATAATAATAATAATAATAATAATAATAATAATAATAATAATAATACAGAAGAAGTAACACATAAGACAATTGTTTTCTATCCACTGACTACTGGCTACTCAGTCCCTAGTCTGCAGCCCTCAGCCAGCCTTCCCCACAATTTGTAAACTGAACTTGACACCATATGACATGGAATAACCTTTCAAACACCTTGAGTCAGCTGTTCTGGCTCTGTGTGTGGCTCATGGTTTAGGAATGGTACTCCCCAATGTAGTGCTCTCACTGAGACCCTCCAAAACACACCACTAATTGCTTGCTTCTCCTCCTGCTCCCCCTTCCCCCTGTGAGTGGCTGAAGAGAATTGGAGGCACAAAAGGCGAAGACCACAGTTGAGATAAGAGCAACTTACTGGAAACAGCAATGAGATAAGAAAACAAACAATAAAAGCAGCAATATGAAGAGCAAAAATTTACAAAAGGAGGGAGTGATTCCCGTGCAAAAATGCCATTATTACAGAGCTCAACCTGCCTGCAGGTACACTACCCCATCTGCTCCATCAGTGTCAGAAGCAGAACCACCCAACATTTCCCTGTGTGTGGAAATCAGCATTACCCACTGCTCCTCACTTACTCCCACACTTACTCAATATCTCAGCAGAGACTCCCTTCCTCTGTCCCTCAGCAGTGATGTGAGGTGGTATAAAATAAGGAGGTGGTGTCTGGAGCCAGGACTGTTTTCTTCCAAATTCTTGTGCTCCCTCCCAGCCTCTTCACTGTTGGGGTGACATGAGAAGCTAAAGTCCTTGACTTAGGGTAAGAACTTCTTAAAAACAACTAAACCAGCAATGTGTTATTGATATAATTTTCATCCTAAATCCAAAATACAGCACTTCATCACCTGCTGGGAAGAGAAATAACCCTTACCTAGCCAAAACAAGGACACGGTCACAGAGGCATGTTATACACGGCAAGTTATGAAGCCAAATCAGTGTTCTCCAAAATAAGTACCACCTGTTTCTTACAGAAGTCATGAATAGAATGAGACAAGATGCCAAGAATAGAGAATATTAATCCCTATTCTTCTACAGACTGAAAATTTTTGCTATGCAGCAGTCAGTCTACTTCTCTCTATACAGTGCCATAAATTCATTGGTGCTAGAAGTTGAGTCTGTAGATAACTGACAGACTTCCAAATTTTGACTACAAACAGCTTTCATTAAATGCTTAGCATTGCCATAGAGGTGTGAAGGTGTCTGCGAACCTCAGCCCCACCAGCTGCTGTAGAAGACAAATGTGTATCAAGGGCATTGGTGCAGGGCAAGGGAAGCTCTCTGTCCTTGAGAGGTACATGACATGGGGACCCAGCCCTCTGCAGTCACCAGCACAGCTGGATTTGCCCTGGGAGCAGCTGGTGTGTGACAATTGTGGCCACAGTTCATCCTTGTGAGACCATCTCAATTCTGCAAGCAGACCCACAACTTACGTCTGCTGCAACCCTAGGCTGTTTTCTGGTATCAACATAAAAACAAGCATCAGCTCACAAAACTTTCATATATGAGAGGCTGAATCAAATTCTCTTCTCATTTGTGTCGGTCTAAACATGGTGGGTCTTCACTGAAGCTGGAGTTATCATACACTTATGACAACATAAATCAGACAGGAGTTGTTTCCCCAATGAAAGTACTTCATAAAATATTATGTATTGTATGTGTACAGCTGTACACATGCTTCTGTTTTGCTTTGTGAAGCTATGCATCTGAAGCATGAGAATACTAAACTAGAAAGTTTAACTGGTGAAAACCAGTTCACTCTTTGAGTCTTAGTGGTTTTCTAGAGAGGGGGAAAATCAAAGCATTTTCTTGTTGCTATGGTATTCTGCAGCTTAGGGATTCACTGTAGCAACCAGTGCATTACATCATAAGACATTGATCAGAATGCATATGTTACCGTGGTTGCCACAGTGAATATTTAATTGTTGCTATATTGATTGATGCCTTTGATGTCAGGTGGCTAGAAATATGAGGGAGATGGGAGCACCCTACATGACAATCTGCTTGCTCCCTGACAGCAAATATAGATGGCAGCTAAGGATCACATTTGTCTAGATGAAATGAGCAAATTTTGAAATTTTATATGCAAAATCTTGCTCATTACCAAAATTAAACATAGGTAAAATATATCAAATTTGGATTTTCTTGTTCACTTGCTTTCCACTTGCTAGGGAAGTGTTCCTACCTCAACACCAATTGCATTACAATGTTTGAAATCGCCATGTTAGGGAGAATAGCCCTATACCTAATATAATAAAGCTGAATTTGTGTCCACTTGTGAGTTTTGTACCCCAGATTCACTTGGGAAAATTTCTCATCTCTGTTCCTGACTGTAAAATGAAGCAGTTACCTGGGTGTATTGCTGTAAGTCATGTTAAAACAAAAGTTATCAGAAATGAGAGAGTGGAATTTTGCAGGGGTGGAGTTATACACCCAGGAAATCCATCTGCCTGATTCTACGCTGGAAAACAAGGAGAAACTATACATTACATGCGTAGTTTCTGTCTCTTATACATGATTGAAACAGATTAATTTCACTAGCAGGGTACTTTGCCTGAGCTAACAGCTGTGGTTTCTGGTTCAGAAACAAGACCATGGATAGGTTCACACCAGTGTTATTTCCTCTCTCTGAAGAAAAACTCTCACACTGCTTCGGCATTTTAACTCAAGCAACAGCAATACCAAACAATTAGTTACATCACACAATCTCACCTGTCTTCCACATTGTTCATAGCTCTAAGTAACCCAAGTTTCATTAACTGCTGACAGAAATTGTCTTACAAAACTGTCATTTGACTCTGGCTGGCTATGTGGCCATAGTACAATAATTATTACATAAGAAAAGTCTCTGAAGTATCTTGTGTCTTTATTTGGAATACTTTTTTTGTTAAAAATACTTCCCCAAAGAGCCACTAAAAAAAGACTTACTCTATTTTTAGTCCAGGAACACCACATGGAAGACATTCATCCTCCACAGTTTTTTGAACAATCATGTTCAGAAAAGGAACTGATCCTTGCAGCTATGTGCTATTATTGCAGACTGCTCAGTTGAAGTCAGCTAAGGTACCCTCTGTACTATGCACATATTCCATTCATAAGTGATTATGGGACCTGGATTTACCTGAAACCAGATGTAGGAAAAATAAGAGATCTCTCCATAACAATCGCTTTGCCCCCTATGCTGCTTGACTGCCATAACAGAACCACAGCAGAGCCCAGACCGAGACTTCCTTTCCCAGGTAGCTGTTGAATTCCCAAGCATCTTGCTTCCCTCCCTTCATCCTTTTTTATTCTGATCATTCTATGACTTTACAGAAGCACTCTTCCCATCTTGCTTTCTGTACCTGTTAATTTTGACTGCCTTTATTTTGATTTCACACGTCACCACGGGAATTTTGGAATTTTTCCTTTGTTGGATCACTAGATGGCAGAAAAGACCCAGTAAAAACTCTTCCCCAGAAAATAGGTAGGGATGCGTGTAACCTCTTTACTTATTATGTGGTCCCCTTGGGGTTTTTGTTGATCAAAATGTAATGTTAAATATCTTTTTACTCTGTTTTCAGGATTTTTTTTTTCATATAAAAATATGATATGCTTTGCCTAAGGTGGTTTGCTTTTAAGGGGCCACTCTGGGCACCTTACAGCTCCACTTCCTGGAGTACCACACAGGCATTCCTGAAGATCATCTTTTCCTAAAATGATGTGTGCTGACTGCCCTACATTTCTTATTACCATTATAGGTTCTGGTGAAGGGTGTTTAGTGCCTGTCTGTAGTAACCTTAGAGAAAGTAGTAGAATGAATTATGGAAAACATAAAATTTAAATGCTGAAAGAACTCGCAGAAGATGGAGGTGTGAAAAGGGTGATTGTATATCCTGCTACAAAATCCTCATTCTCTTTACCTGCAGGTAATACGGGGCTAAAGGTTTCTGAAAAGTTTGCATGGCCTAGAATAGCAGCAGCAATAATTTTTCCAATGTCTATTTTACTGTAATCCCCACCACCAGTGCACCTCTTAGCTTGTCCTCTGCCTTCAGGATTGCTGGACACAATAAGGCTTTTTGCAAGCTGATATTGATGCCTAAAGATTTTAGCATTTTGTGTATATCTGTAGTTTTATAGATTTTAATGTGTAGCTGTATAGTTTCTAACTCTTTGTCACTTTAACATAGTAACTGTATTTTCCAAGATAATATGGAATTATTCTTGGAATTCTGCTTAGTCTTGCTTTTTAGACTAGCAAGGAACACTTTGTTTTCCACTAGAACTTAAAAGACAAAACAAGAAAGCCCCTGCAACAAATCTATTGGGGCAGAATGCAGGGGAAATTACCTAGTCAAGTGTTCTTCTAATTGGACAATATTTGATAGGTATACAAATCAACTAACCCTAAAAAATTCCAGAAGCGCTATGTGTGCATATTGCCATATTGTGCACCTTGAAAGCTTTTCAATTAAGGATTTGCTTATATACAATTATTTTAATGCTGTTTGGGAAAGATATGTGTTTTATTCCAGGACACGATAAAGTTTTTCTTAGTTGCCTTGTAGAGGTAAGGGAGAGCAGGAGCAATCATGTCACTGTGGGAGAGAGGGTTCAGACAAACATACTAGTAATGACAAAACCTTGAGTAGAAGTCCTAGAAAATGGTACCCTTGGAAAGGAGAGGGAAACTCATTGTGGAGGAAACAATGACAAGACATCCTTATGAGATGTACTCATTTACTCAAGTAAATGGTGTGTTTCTGGAGTATTGATTGTTGCAGTGTCTGGCAAACTCTTTGTTTACAAGGAAGAGGGAAGAACAATGAGCTTTCCTTTCCTTCCAGAGGTACTAGAGCCACTATTCAAGGGCTTAAATACTTACTTCTAAATACAGCAAAGTAATCCACTTTTCAGAGCAGTAACCTGTTCACAATGCATTGCAAGAGCTTCAACAGAATTTAAAAGGCTCCTTAAAAGAGATTGGATGGGTATAGTATTCTCAATACCTAAATAAGAATGTCTCACCATTACTTTCACTCCAACTGTGAAAGGTTTCATCTAACAACATGAGACAGCAGCTACTGACTTTGGGCTGCTCTTCATCTGTCAGATCTATGACTGTTAATGGGAACCTCAGGAAAGACATATAGAAAATAAGGGCATGTATTCCTTAGGAACCATCCAAAAAACACTCTCAAAAAACTTGAAGGGCTCAAAGTCCTTGAAAAACAATGTACTGTTAAGAGCCTAGATAGATTTGGCTTTCTTGCATTAGCTTTTCTTTGTATTTCCTTATGTCATTCTATAAAGCCTGGTATGTATGTTTGTCAAGAGAATGAACTGAAGCCCTTAGGAGCAGTACAGGATGGGTGGTGGATTTTCTCTGACTAGTGATGCCCTAGGAGGCTGACCTAGAATGAAGACTAGACAGAGCTAAAAGAATATAATAGGTATTTATTAAAAGGCCTCAATGGGTACACCTTGGGCAGTACAAGAGCCTGCCAGGACTACACCCAAGATGGACCCAACATGGTCACAAAATGGACAACCGGTCACGGGGTCTCACACTTTTATAGGTTTTGGTCCATTTACATACTGGGGTTAATTGTCCAATTACAGATTCAGGTTATGAAGTCCCATCCTCGTTTGATCTCTTCAATTCACTGTTTATGCTTTTTGAGCTTGAGATTTGTAGCAGTTGTCCTTGGTCTCAACCTGGAAAAGGATTGTTTTGTCTGCCTACCCTGTGAAGAGAACCTGTTAACACTTAATATGAAGTTCAGAGTTACACACCAAGGAAATACAGAATCTGAATAATAGGAAAAATAAAACATAAGATATCACAAGCATTACCCAGATTTGGTCCTTTTTTTTCCCTAGTAACCTCAACCTGACTGATTCCAAAGAACACTTTGCCAAATAATGGTCAAAAGGAAAAAAATAAAATGTTGATATTATCCACCGTAGTATTTTCTCTATTTTTTTAATAGGGAAATTCTAGACTTTAAATAGAAGTAGATTTACTTTCCATAAAGCCTGCTCCCTAAAGTTCCTTCAAACTATTCATGCCAAGGGGAAGAATTCCTTTTCCACATCTGAGTATATTGGAATAACTATAAAAATATAATTTTTTATCTAGCCATAGGTATGATCTATAGCCATAGATCTGATCTATAAAGACTTTGTCCTTTGTAGATCTTTAAGGATTCTATGGAATGCTAAAAACGTACCAAATTTGTGTCTGCATTACAAGCCACCTTCACCCCCTCCTTATTCTTTAAACAGTCCCCAAAATAGCAATAGGTGTTTCAGCTGCATCTAGATTTATTTCTTCTCTGAGACAAGCTCTTTGGTCTGCACAAACATCTCCCAAAATCCTACAACACGTATCAGGCAAAAATGGCTTCTACACTATGCTCATTTGCATGTGCTTAGGCAAAGAAAGTATTTTTCAAAGCCTTTGACTCCCATCTAAAACTGTATTAGGTGACCACTACTGGTGAACTGCATTCTTTTCATGCTTTATGCTTTCCCAGATACATTTGTTATTGTTCTACACAAATCCAGTCAGGTAGTTTACTCATTAGCTATCAAAGAGAGAGAGAGCCTAATACCTGAGAACTATTTGACTCAGCTGCTCTAGTAGTCAATTAAAAAAAAAAAAAACCAACAAAAACCAATCAAACAAACCCCCCCCCCCCCCATTATCTGACAAGCATGAATCTACCAAAGAAATCTTCCATTGAACCAAATTTGATAATGCTGTCCAAAGCAGAGGAGAATGTTAATTCTTCTCCTGGTTTGTTTTGGTAGGGGAGATGGAAGAAACCAGTTTTAAAAATACAAGAAATCTTCAATTTTCAGATTATCTTTGTAAATATAGACATTTCAGAGAGAGAAAGTTGAATGCTAAGGTGCTTATACAAGTGACTAAGGAACTATTATGGTGACTCTGGGAGCACTTATTGTTGTCTTTGTAAAACTGATCTCATTTATAATTCTTGGAAGATTCTCTTATGCTTACATGCCTGACATGGTATCAGCTAGGGTGGAGCTAATTTGCTCTCAGCAGCTGTTACAGTGCTGTGTTTTGAATTCAGAATAAGAGTGGTGTAGATAACACACCGATGCTTTGAGTTTCTGCTAAGTCATGCTTATCCTGAGTCAAGACTTTTTGTTTCTTGTCTCATGCTCTGCCACTTAGGCCATACACAAAAGAAACTGGGGGGGAACACAGCTGGTACATGTGGCCTGAATTCACCAAAGGGATATTCCACACCAATATATAAACTGGGGGAGTGACTAAGAGTCTGTGTGTAGGAACAGGGTCTGGCATCCATCATAGGGAGAGATTAGGGGTTGAGCATGCAAGTGGGTCTGTGTTGCTAATTTCCATCCGGGCTTAAACTACAACAGTGCCACAGAAAATAATGAAAAAACAAAAATCAAAACACCAAAATACCTGCTACTAAGTGACTTTCTCCTGATTGTGACAAAATAAGACAATGTTGATGGTATCTGTTCTGTCTGATGGTACTGTTTCTGGCAAAACATGTTCTAATACACAGTTGGTATAATTCTGAGCATATTACTTTATCAGGGACAACAAACAGGCACTAACCTCCTTTTTTAGTCTATATTATGGAAAGAAATAGACCAAACTACAGAGATCTTTTGCTCCAATTTTTATGGAGCAAAGAGAAGAACATGTGCAGAGCTGAAGGCAACAACAGACACTTGTGCGTGCAATGATGATCATAGAAGCACTACCATAAAGTCAGTACAAATTAAGCAGCCACCAATGATACAATCCAGAGGACAATACAAATATGACAGGCCTTTTCCCCTAAGCAAGAGTATGACTGTGTTACACTTGTATATTACTTGCGCAGTGTAGTCCTCAACTGCTGGTAAAACCATATTCTGCAATCAGATAATCTCCTACCTTTTACAACATTTAGTGGCCCACTGCTAGGTGTGTATCAGTCAGATCCATTGCTGGCAATGCATAAGATACAAAGGTCTCTTTTATTATCAGAGATGGGCTTGTGGGGCTTTGTTCACAGCACAGAAAAACACTGCCACTCGGTGGGTTGAAACTTGAGTTTTATATACATATGTCTTCTGAAGACACCCATATATAGATGTAGAATCACTAAGATTATTCAGGGTCAGTATTTTGTTTTAACCAGTCGTAGCCCTGGTCACTTCCCCACAAGTCTAGGTAGACCAGGATTGAGTGCATATAACTCCCATGGTGCTGTTGGCAGCACCTGTGGGGCCTAAAAAACCGTCAATGAAGGCAAACTTTTCATAAGTGTTTGTAAAGGGAGAGGATGGGAGGCAATTTTGTTTGGAAGTTTTGTTTGCTTAATTTATAACTAGTCAGCTTGATAGTGACCAAAAGTGAAAGAATATCTTGATTTTGCACTACCTTGCTCAGCTCTGTGCTACATGGGTACTATGACTGGTCAAAGAGGTGTAGATGGCTCTGTGCTAGATCTCCACTGTAAAGCAATATAGGTGCTGCCCTTAGAGCTCTTCTGAAATGAATGTCAAGCTATGGAGCTGCCCTTGCTGGAACACTGCAGCGCACAAGCACAAAGGAAGTGGTATATTCTTATTATGTGGCAAGGTTTTGGTAGTGAGGGCCTGCATGTTTGACCTTTGCAAGAAAAGACAAGGGCCGTGCACAGGTCAGACAGCAAGGTCCAAAATGGACCCACCACTGAAGTCCACATATTTTGTATATGAAAATACCTCCACAGAATGTCTATGTGCAGCTATGGAAAACATTCAGGTTATGAAATTGGTCTGAGTGCCCCAGCAGACTGGACATGAAAAAGAAAACAGTAAACAAATTCCAAGTGCTGTCTATTAATAAAGAGTTAGAAATAACATAAACAAATATAATGGAAATATTACACTTTATACTATCCCTCTGTCTCACTAGCAATACAGATCAAGCCAGTTTAACAATATTATTTAACAAAAAAAGGGGCTACATTAACCAGTCTGACCCTTCTAATTAGTGTGATCATAATCTATGCTATTTTTTCTTGTATAAACTTTAAGAGTCTTTAAGGATGAAGTTCATATTTTTTTTTCATTTCAGCTACTTGAGTGCAATGTGTTCTTGAACAGCTAAAACCTGCCTAAAACCTGGTAAAGTCTAAAGAAGGAAAAGGACATCTGCAGAGGCAGGCTTTGCTTCTATTCCTGTACACATTTCTACAGAGCTCACAGAATTGTTAGGATTGGAAAGGACCTCTGAAGATCACCCACTCCAACACTCCTGCCTAGGCATTTCAATTATGCTGGCATCAGGGCTGCCCTGTGGTTCCACTCCTAAGAAGTCTGGGTGCAACCACAATAGAAGTGACCAAGCTCAGAGCTGCCATGCTGCTGTGAACGTGTTAGAAGAGTTTGGGGACAGCTTTTCAGGCATATCTCACTTACAGGCAACTTTTACGTGCTCATCAAGCACTTTGCACCCTGGCCAGAATGACCAGAGAGGTCAGAATCCAGAGTCTTGTACATCTGATGCTGAAATGGGATTTGCACCTCTCCCAAACTGTGTACCAACAGTGTTCCCTGGGTAAGCTTGTCAGAAGACTTTCCATGGGGTTTAGGCTTGTGAGCTGTGGTGGTCTCTGTCGTCAGCCAAGGGTTTTTTTCAAATGTACCTTCTTCATTAGCATTTTTCTACTTAAAAATGGCTTTAAGGTTGCTTCAGTCTGCCAGAGCATTGGAATGCTATGATTCTCCCGCAAACATATGTCAGGAAAGAAAATAATTTTGGAGAACAGCAAACAACAAGCAAGAATGGCATGGGGCATGCAGGATTGAATGAGAAACATTCCCCGGGTTGAGAGGTCCATGTGACAGTTTTGTACGGCTCATCCATCAGTAATAAAGTATCCTAAAGTACCCTGAAGTATGCCTACTACTCTAGGTAGAGATACTGCTTATTCCTCTGGATTTCAGCTCTAGTCAAGGACAAAGCAACAATTCACAGGATTTCTGGAGGAAACGTAAAGCTTTATGCCATGGAGTTTATTGTAATTATATGCTCTCAATAAATGAATGCTACAATTGAAAAGAATTTTCAATTTTCAGACTGAAGGATCCTAACCACTAACCCATCATGTGTATGCTTTTAAGCAGTTTCTAGTCATCATTTACTACTCAGATTTGAAAAATCCCCTCTATGCAGTTGAGACTCCAACACTGTGAGACTGCAATGATCCATATGGCATTAGTGACATACTGACATATGTTGTAGCATATGTTGTGAAGGCTTCTGAGCATCAATCTTCTCCTGAGGAGAAAGAAGGTGGGGATGCAGGAAAGAATGTGCATCTCCAAGCACAGAAAGCATGGACGCCTCCTCCTACTTTAGTGTTTGTGGTTTTGGCAGATATTTCTTTAAGTCTGTGTCAGCTTTTTAAGATTTTCAAATCTCTTTTCTGTCCTTCATGTCTGCTCTGACCCTTTTGTGAAGGAGCTTTCCAAAGGTCAGTGAACTCGCCCCCCGCCATCCAGGGAATAGGGACTTCCCTGCTCATCTCTCCACTTTCCCTCTGACACTTGTCTGTTGTTTTTCTGTTCTCACCTCTGTGGTTCCCTGTGTTTCCTTGTCTCTCTTTTCAGAGAGCAGAGTGTGTTGCTGCCTCCCAGTTGACTGCTTTCCCTCTGGAGGACAAGAAGGAGGGCAAAGGGTGTAGGGAAGGGGTGTAGGGAAAGGAGCTGTGGGACACATGGTGTGGGGTGGGATGGAGGTGAGGGCTTTGACCACATGAGGAGCACCCAATTTCAAAGCTGTCTTTGCAAAACAAGAACCTAAACACTGCTCATGAACTGAGGACTGTCATACTCCAATACGATTTTCAGTACTCTGGAAATATGCAGAAATAACTTAAATATCTCACCAGCCCAAAGGTATAAGATGGTAGCAGTTAAGAAACCCTGGGAAGTGGACGTCAAATACAAAATTCAAAATAGTAGGATATGAAAACCTCTGTATATTTTCCATGCAACTATTATTTTCTGAGACAGATTTTTCAGAACACACTTTGGTTTTCCATATGATGGCTGACACCATCACTCATTTTTGTTAGTCTTCTGTGTTTGGACTTCCCAACCTGCCAAAGTTATTATGTGTTACACAACTGACATATGACATATGGTGATTGCTGCTAATCAACCAATTTGTTTAAAGCTGTATTTTTTCTACACAGATGATGGCAAAGGCCTAAATTTAAAATTAGCTTTCAGACAACATTTTAACAATGTGCATGTCCAGAAAAATGTGTAATAACTCCCATCAATGTTGAAAATTTGACACCTCCATCTCTTATTTGTGAATCTCATTGTGAATGTATATATTTAATTTTGTTGTCTGATATTTTCCGCAGTTCTTGTCTTGTCACCTGGTTTCCAAAAAATAATTTTAAATTTTCAATAATTAAAAACAGGGCGGTGACTAGAAATGTTTTTCAGAGCTGGAATAAATTTTTACTTTGCCAACTTCTTTATTTTCTGGATAAGTGTTTGTCTGTTTGTTTATTTGTTTTGCCTACTACAACACCTCTTCACACAGCTAGAGTGTATTTATTGTGATGAGAAACACTCTAGAAAGAAAGGCTTGAAACTGGCTTGTATCCATGGGCCAACCACTTTGTGGGAATGACTGCTCTCACTTTGAGCTTCCTGTTATTTAATTGTAAGTTTTCTAAGCTCGGGTTTGCAAAGCATCAGAGAAGCGACGAGCACAACATTTGAGAGAAGATGACAGAATAGTAAGTACACTCACTTTTCATCAAGTGAGTTTTCCGCTGTAATCACTCTTGAGCCCAAAGAGACCTATTATTTAAAACGCCCATCTCTGGAAAACTCTAAGCTTCAATGTGAAAATGGAATATTCCAACACTCCAAATTTTGTGCAGACTTTCACAGAGGCATGTTTGCTCTTTTGTCACCTCATCATCTCTGGTTGATAGAAACCTCATCTCTAACCTCTTCATTCTCTGAGAATAATGGGAATTTCATCTACTTTAGAAACTTCTGCCATCTTCTAAAATTTCCTCTTTTTTTAAACTATTGCTTCCTTGCTTCTTTTCGCTGATTTAAGCTGGCTTTGCTCCACTCATGTCCTACTGATTCAGCTGTGTGTTGTTTATGTAGTTCTCCACTTTTAAAAATACTTTTCTGAGCCCATCAGCTACACTGCATTCTATTTTCTAGTCCCTTCTCACAAACCTGTTGAACAGTTCATCCTTTCTGACAATTAAGTTTATTAGGACCATCCAGTCACAGTCATTCCTAGGTTCTTGGCTTCCCTCACTCATTGCTGGATTTCATCCTTCTCCTGTTTTTCTAGTCTATTTTTGAATAGGGAACAGCTGTTAATATATGTAATTAAATGTTCATGTAACTAATATCTGAGCATAAAAGGGGGAGAAGGCCATGCCAAGCATTAGGAAGTTTTCCTGTCTACTGCTCTGTGAGAGAGTCACACAGTGTAGGGCCTGTTTCAAATGCAAGCAGAGTCAGAGGAAGTCACAATAATTTCAGAATACTTTTGAGTTTGACAGTAGCTGAGGTTATTGTTATATGTTGTAATATGTTATTGTAGAATGATGAACTAATAGATCTGTATATGTAAAATGTTGATTAAGTTACCTGTCATTTTATAACCTGAAGCACATGAATGGAAAAAGCAAAATGTATGTGAGTTCTTGAGATGCCACTGTCAGGGGAAACTGATGGGAAGGAGATTGCATGTAACAGATACTGTGTAGGCTTAGATGTTTGACACAGTCTTTTCAAGGTCACTCTGAAGTGAGATTGAAAATATCCACCGTAAATATGTGTTCATACAGGACTAAGCAACTAACAAGTTCTCTTATACGATTTACATCTGAATTAATGAATGAAACCCTTGGATTTTGCCTCTTTTTCCCTGAAGAAACTTGGAAGAATGACATCAATATCTGAACAATGAAGCTTTTAAAGCTTAAGAGATGCCTATCTAAGGATTTTCAACTGAAATTTTTTCAGAGCATTAGTTATATTTCATTGAAAGAGAAAAATCATTACTCGGAGCTGTAGTAACATAAAATTATACCGAGGAGTTGATTACACGCCAATCATGAGTGACTCTCAAGAGGTTTGCCACATTGGAACCCTGAGGGGCTGAATGCTTGTTACTACCCTCAGTGGCAGTGCAGTTCATGGATTTATGGGTTTTGTCATGCCTGAAAAAGAAATCCTTTTCTGTTTTGGTTTCAGCTGGGATAGAGTTAATTTCTTTTCAGCAGCTGTTACAATGCTGTTTTGGATTCAGAATGAGAATGGTGTCAATTACACACTGATGTTTTGGTTTTCTACTAAGTTGTGTTTATCCTGATTCAAGGACTTACTCAGTTTCATGCTCTGGTAGTGAGTAGGAGCACAAAAGAAACTGGGAGGGAGCACAGCTGGAATAGGTGACTTAAACTGGCAAAAGGGATCATGCCCAGTGTATAAACCGGGGGGACAGAGTATAACTGAGTTACCAGGAAGGGCAGCAGATCTGGGCGTGGGAACAGGGTCTGGCATCCTTCAGCGGTGAGCAATTGCATTGTTTTTTTCCTTTTTACTACTATTATTATTCACCATTATTACTGTATTTTATTTTCAATTTATTAAATTTCTACTCAGTTAATTAACTGCTCTTACCTCAACCTATAAATCTTACCTTGATTTTCCTCTGCATTTTACAGGGAGAGAGTGAGGAGGAGAGAGTGGAGGCTGAGCAAGTATTTGTGCAGTTCTTAATTTTCAGTGGGGCCTAAAACCACATATCTCCTCTTCCCTCTAAAATGAGAATGTGAGCTGTAGATATAATTTCCACAGGTTGATTCATTTGTCTTACTGTAATTTGCTCTTGCTTTCATTTTTAATTCTGCTTGCCAAAGAAACTGAACAGTCCGCTGTCATATGGGCAGAGATTAGAAAACAAGGGGTGAATGGAAGAAACAAAGTAGATGGAGTGAAAGAAACGTTGCAGAACTGAGTAGGAGTGTTGAATTTATAGAACCAGGAGGATGAAGTGGAAATAAAAATAGAGAAGATCCTATTAGGACATTAAATAATTCAAAACCCCAGGAAAGCATGCAAATGCAAGCTACAATTACAGATACCAATTTTTTCCCTATGCATTAAACCTCTTTCTATGGTATATTTCCCTGTGAAGAAAAAAAATGACAAAAGGATAGCAGATGATCCAGATTAAGAAAATATTGGGCCAGTTCTGGCCTGCACAAAGTGGATGAAAACCTTCAGTCCCTTGCTATGAGCAATCCATAGATCTGCTAAGTAAGAAGGCCAGAAGGAGCTGCTTGCCTCAGAGTAACAGAAGTATCTTTCTAAACTATTAACTGGGAAATACAGTGAAAGGGTTCAGTCTTGATGCCCTGCCTTTCAGCTTGGGGAAATACTGATTATGGTCAATTAAAGTATTTCTTTGGCATACTTCCAACAA
The DNA here is from genome assembly GCA_024362935.1 of Setophaga petechia. Taxonomy (NCBI): domain Eukaryota; kingdom Metazoa; phylum Chordata; class Aves; order Passeriformes; family Parulidae; genus Setophaga; species Setophaga petechia. The sequence goes on along the minus strand of JANCRA010000004.1, from coordinate 24,169,156 downwards.
TCTATTAAAAATGCCACTATAACTAGTATTTTTCACACTCAAGAAAAAGACTCAATTTTGCATCTTGAAGAGACTTTTCTGATAGTTCTGAAGCTTCTCCAAACATTTTTTGAGCTCAAGAATTTGTTGAAATTATTGTTTCCTCAAAAACATTTTTTTTTGTTTGAGAAATTTGCATTTTATGGGAGGAAAAGGATGCTTTGAATAATTCCAGGCTCTATATACTTAAGGAACAAAAGCTCTTTTGAAAAATCTAGTTCAATTTGCTAACATGGATGTAGAACCTATTTACCACTGTTTCAAATTTAAGACTTTGCAACCTAATATTCATGAGTAATGATTCTTGTTACTCACTTTGACTAATACAGGAAAGTCATAAATATGTTTATTATTAAATAAATAATGTCTGTTTAAAACATTTATCTACTTGTGGTTTTCAGTAATGGGGAAACACAGATTTAAGTCCTGTGGAAATGCCTTTGCAGATAGATGACAAGATGTTAGATATGTACAGTCTCAAAAAGGATCATGCCAAATGTCTTGGCTTGTCACCATGTTCAGGACTATGGTGAATGTTGCACAGTAAATAGAACTCAGAGTTTCTTTAAATATTTTATAGAATTTATATGGGAAAACATCCAATCCAGCTGTTTACCTATAATTCAGTGAATTAATGGTCTCCTCAACATCTGCCCTTTGTGTATGTAGGCATGTTTGGCCACTTGGAGGCTATTAAGGAATGTATTAATTTTATTTTTATGTGCATCAGAGTAGTGATTTTTCAAGTATATATCACCAGAGACCTGCTAAAAGGCTTTATCTTTTTGATTAGTTCAAGTTATTCCTTTTTATCTTGAATTTAAATGGCCCTTGCTTTATTATTGCTGCTTTGTTTTCTAAGTGCTGCTGTTTTAAATGCTAATGTACAGCATATTCTACATTGGGACTGGACACAATTTTTCTGTAAAAGCTATAAAATGGGAGATTTGTCCCTCCACTACAATAATTTGTCCTTGGGTTTTGCAATTCACAAATCACAATTTGAGATGGATCAATAATTGTTAGCATTTCTATAACATCCTGCATTTTAGGAACTTAAAGCACTTAAAAAATCCCCACGAGCAGAGGCCTGAGAATGTCCTGAAAATGTTAGTAATACTGTGGTGTGTTATTTTCTCCCACATGCAGGGCTACATGAACTTACTTTAAAACTGAAAGCAGCACAAACAACTCTTTGTACTTTGGCTGCAGTACTAGAACTGGGACAGTAAATGCAGATGTGATTGCCCACAGCCCCTGAACAGCACCTAAAGACAAGATGTTCATTTGTGGGATTCAAGGGGAGAAGGGATTTACCTGGGTCAGATGAAGAGTTGAGGTTTTTGGATCAGGTTTATTATATAACAGTAGTAGGATAAGGAAAAGCAGTTATAGTGGGGAAAAAGCTTGTTATTTGTTTGAACAATACTATTGCAGCAAAAATCCTTGTATTAGACCTTTCTCATTATGTCTATAGTATATCAATGCAATATGTATGTTATTTTCTAAGGCTCGTCTCCTTTCACTATTTTTTTAGACGCAGCTTCAAGTTACCTGGCATTTCTGTTTACTTATTTAAGCTCCAAAAGTTTCATTGGAAGCTTTCAAATGAAAGCTGATCCACTGACAAAAAAAATATAGCTGGAAAAAATCCCAAAAACAAAACAAAAAAGTAAAGGGAGGAAAAGTTTTTTTTGTTTTTGTTTTTTGGGGTTTTTTTTTTAGTTTAAATCCTTGATTTGAAAACAGCTGCTGAAAGTATGAGTAATAGGGTCCAGAGACCCCAAAAACAAAAGTCCTTTTTTGAACGCTGAGAGACTTGGAAAATCCAGCTGGAATAATTTATTTCATGGTTGTATTTCTTTACTTTGAATGATTTAACATATCTGGAATAGAAAGCAGTTGATGAGAAATGTCAGCCTTAGATATGGCAAATAAAAGAAATGAGGATGTTTGCTAAACTGAACTTAGTGATTATGTTCAGGAAATTCACACTTTTGCACTCAAATATATATATTTGCTTCATCCTAATACAAACTATCCTCAATATCTTTAGCTGAGGCTTCTAGGGCAATAATTTCTGCAACCCGTCTGCTGAACTGAATTTTCCCTGGAGAATTCACTTGCTTTTGGTACTTGTGCTCCCACAACTGTGCTGCAGGATGTAAATCAAACAGAACAAAGCGCAAATCTCCAAGTACTTCCTGTGGGTCCAGTGTTTATACACTCCCTGATTTTCTTCTCTTTCAAATAGCACTCTAAGCTGCATCCATTACTAATACTGACATTGTTCATTCCCTCTTATGAGAACCGTAAGACTGAAGGTTTATCCTCTGCATATTTGCTTATTTGTCAAACACGGAGATCATTCTCTCTGAAATATATTTTGTAACAATCATCATGCAGGAGAAGCTCTATTTAATGAACCTGCAACTGAGGAGGGACTGAGAAAAAGATTACTAAACAAACAGCATCTTGCAAAAATAAAATTTAAAAAAGGGAGGAAATTACTACTTTCAAATACTCCACTTCCCAGGAAAATTCCAGCTTTTGATGACTCTTTCTCCAGTAAAATCCATTTAGTAAGCAGAGGAAGAGTCTCTGCATGCTGTGGCTGTCTATTCCAAATGGCTGGCTGCCAGCAGTTTTGCTGGGAGTGGAAACCATCTGATATAACAGCATAGAGAAAAAGAGTGAGTGCATCAGCAGGACATGGGGATCAGAGAACCAAATGGCATTCAGAGCACAGCCTGTGTTTTCTGTGCAGTTTGAGAGACAGCGCAAGTTGAACGAAGGCATGATTTCATTGGTAACCATCTTTATCCAATGGGCTATTTTAAGCTCGAAAAAGGTAAAACATGTGCTTGTTAGTTATAGCTTGTTAAATAAGGGCTTGAACAGCTCCAATCTCAGTCAACACAAGAGTGAAGGAGGAAGACAGAATCACAAAACTAACTAGGTTAGAAAATCAGTGCATCCTATGAACCAACACCACCTTGTCACATAGGCTGTAGCACCAAGTGCCACATCCAGTCTTTCCTTAAACACCTCCAGGGCTGGTGGCTCCTCCACCTCCATGGACAGCCTATTCCAATGTCCAGCCACCCTCTGTGAGAAGAAGCTTTTCCTAATGTCCAACCTAAAGTTCTCCTGATACAGCTTAAGTCTGTGTCCTCTTGTCCTGTAAGTGATTCCCTGGGAGGAGAGACCATTCTTGACCTGGTTGCACCCTCCTTTCTCTAAAGAGACCTTATGCATCTTTCTGATGAGGGCCTGTGATGCTGTGTGTTAGCCCCATGTTGCACTTTCCTCAGAGCCAGACTTCAGCACAATATGCCCACAACACTTCACATTTTCAAACCTGGATGTACTCTCCAAGTCCACTTGTCTCTGTCTGGACAGCAGCACAAAAGCTAGCAGAAACTTCAGCCCTACAAACATTAATTGCCATCACATGAATTACCCCTGGTAGGCAGTTAAGTACCACACAGCTGTTTTCTCACTTTGCACCCTCCCGCAGTGGAATGGGGAGGAGCAAAGGAAGTGCATTAGCAAAAAACCTTTCAGATCCAGCTAAAATACTAAACAGTAAGTGAAGGAGTGGAAGAAGAAAGGAATACATTGAAACAAAACAGGTGCTGCAAAACCACTCACCACCTCTCACAGGTAGACTGAATCAAAATATGGCCAATGTCTCTAAACCCTCTCCTCTTTATTTCATTGTTACCTGTGGTGTGACATGGTGTGGAATATCTTCTTGGTAAACCAGCTCATCTGCCTTGTGTCCCATCTCAACATCCTGCCCATCCCCAGTCCCCTCACTGGGGTGGCAGAGGGAGAAACAGAGAAGCCTTGGATGCTGGGAAAACACTGTTCACCAATACAGCTGTGCTATCAGTATTGTATTGGCCACAAATCTAGAACACAGCACTGTGCAAGCTGCTACAAGACCATTAACTATATCCCAAACAGACTCAGTAGTCTTGGTTTTTTGTATTATCTCCACTGCAAATTTCTTTGACTGATTTTCCATAGCTGAAAAGGGAGACACCAACATGTGTTCTCTGACTATAAGGGGATTGCAGTACAAACTGCTTTGGTTCCTCTAGAAGTATGGCACAAGTCCTGCAGTAGCCACAAGACCAAGGCCATGAACAGTAAAACCTATATCATACTCAGAGCTACTTACCGTTCCACAGAGGGTGAGGGATTGGAGTGCAGTGAATAAACCCACAGCTGGTCCCAATCAGCTCAAAAAAATTACACTGAAATGCGCTTTCTGCTGATAACAGCACCTCCAGATTCAGAAAACATCATGTCATTCCCTGGAGGAGGTAGGCCCTGACATAAGGCAGACATTGCTGAACAGTCAGTCTCTAACAGGCAGTAAGCACATCTATTTTCTGTTTAACACAGTATCTTTTATAAGACCACCCCAAGCTGCCAATGTCTGCACACTTTATCAGTGTCATCCCCACAGCTGTTTTCAAACAAGACAAAACCCAGAAGAGAGCACAGTTGCTGACTGGAGGTCCTACACAGGCATGGGTGGAAACATGTTTAAACATGAGAGCTGTTTCCCATGAGGAAAACATCCTTGCAAGAAGGGCCCCAGTAACCTGGACCATTGAGGTGTTTTGCAAGAGCATTCAAGGTTACAAAATTTTGTGCCAAAGTACTAGCCTGTATCCTCACTGTACTGTTGGTCTAATTTTGTTTTCTTTTATATATTTGGTATGAATTTGCATTGTTTTTTAGTGAGACATGATCATTTAGGGAGTTTTTAGAATTAAAGCTGAAATTACATATTATGAGGTGGCACTAATAAATGAAAGATGACCCATCACTAAAGCAAGGCGATGCGGGAGTGTTCAGGCTCTAGAAATACGTGCTCAGGTAACAAATAATAATACTACTAATAATTACAGTTCAAGAACTTTTGTCCACATTCATCTTAAGTTTTATTTATGTGTCTGTGTGAGTTAATAGGACATAAATCAGTAAGAGTGGCATAATTCTGTCTTCCAATGATTGAATTTCTGTACATATATTCTGCTGAAAGAGACAGAGACAACAAACTTTAAAAAATTAACTGGCTTAAATATTGCTTTCAAATTCACTCAAATAATGCCTAGGCATCAATTATTTTATTTGTGACTGCCAGGTAGGTGCTTGTAGACAGTTTTGGATTTGGTTTCTCTTCTTAATCAAAGAAAAAACATGCTAAAGGCAGAAGAAAGAGGATAATTTCAATGCTTCCATTGTCCTAAAAAGCTAGCACCTGCTGATAAGAGAAAAAAATGGGAGTCTGATTTCTTAAGTACATCTAAATGGACACAAATCACTTTAGATTGGGCCATCAAACACCTTATCTAGTTTCCATACTTTACACTTATGAGCGCTATTTGTTGTTAGTATGATAATTGCTAACATCAACTATTCAAAATGTACAAGTCACTTCATAGTTTCAAAATTATAGTGGGATTTGTGACTTCAGAATGACAGATTTATAAACATGAATTCTCCCAATTTCAAACATGACAAAATGATTAAATGCTTTGGTTGACTCTAGGAAATGCTTAGTTTTTCTTATATCAAAGCCTAATACTGATTAGTATCTGATCTTGGTTTTGTTTTTCTTGCAGATGTTTCAATCTGAGAAGGAAAGGCAGTTAGTGCCTAACCTTCTGTTTGATTACGATGCTTATCCCCAGTTACCTTTCCTATTTATGCTAAAAACCAAAATCCTAATTATAGTTTTTGAAGCATTATTATATTCTGAAGAGCCAAAGTGAGGTCTGTTTGAGTTTACTTTGCTCCTTTTTATTTGAGAGCACGTGTTTATGCTGCATAATTGTGAAACACAGCTACTGAAAGAAAGATCATCAGCCTGGGGTTGAAATGGTCTAAAAACTCCAAGTTAGCAATGTGTCTTGTATTTTCATCTTCATTGGCATATATTAAAAGCTACACATAAAAAACAAATTCCCCTTTGTGGAGAATGAACTATGCAAATGCAATTTATATCTTAAATTTGGAGTTGAAAATGTAATACATTCAAACATAGAAAGGTTTTCACGCACTGAATATTCCTGAGGTGGTTTAAAATGCTTAAAATAAATATTGAGCAGATGACAGAAAAACCTGTCCTCCATATCACAAAAGCTGTTTTAAAACAATAATTTAAGTGCCTAATGAATATTGACTACTCTGGGATCCTAAATTATTAATTGTGCAATCTATATCAGTGGCTGGCATTGGTGGAAATAGAATGCAAATGGGCAAGGCAAAGATACATTATAACTTTTGCTGTGTTAAGAAGTACTTGCCATGAAACAAAAGAAATTGATACAAAAGAGAGTTTATTCCGGGTCTTCAGTTCCCAAGTTTCCTGAAGGCAAAGTTTGTGTAATTTGCTCAAAAAACCTTTTGTTTGAAAGGATTGTGTCAGTCGTACATGGTCAAATGCTTGTTCTCCAAGAGACAAACATACTGTGAGGTTGCCACACTGCAGCTGTTTGGGATTGTGCCTTTCTTTTGACCATTAGCTGTTTCAGCTTCCAAGCTGACCCATACATCAAAACTTGTTCAACTCTACCAGAGGGAACTAATCTGTCTCTATATCTTGTTTTAAAGTTCAAGGAAAAAAAATAAGCTGGAGTGGGTGAAATAAGGTAAACATCTCAAACAAAATATATACCAATTTGTTTTCTAGATAAATGAGGCAGAGAGAAGGAAAAAACCTCATATCTCTGTAATTACAAGTTCTCTATGATTTTCTGAAGTGCACTTTACTGTATCTCAGGGATTATAACATGCTCTTATACAATTGTTCATCTTGCCTTGCTTTGGCCACTACTTATCCTCAGTAATGGATTAGTTTTCATCTAGACTACAATCAAAACCCTCATGTTATTTTTCTGAGCACTGTACTTACTAAAAAATTGTGTTTTGCAACTTCAGCTTAATGCAAAGCTAGTAGCTGCATAATGTGTAACCTTATTATGTGTCCATCCAACTGAATGTGAGTCCAAGGAAATCAAGACAAGAAACATGAGATCCAGGCTTAATGAAATTTAACCAAGCTCCTGGTGGGGTGACTTTTGTAACCTGATGATTCTTTCCAGGCTGAAGGTGCTGGGTCGCTCATAAAGGAAATTAATTTATTTGAACCAAGGGTTTTGCCATGAGCACTGAAAAGATTAAATATAAGAGCTAGAGTGTGGGTAGAAGGTCTGTTAGGGGTTTGACCATCTGGCATTAGAATGTAATTATGTCAGGGCTTGAAGAGAAGAAAACAATGCTTTGGAAACTCCTAATGACCTGAAGGAGTGGTCCCCAGGGACATGGTGTATCAGCATCAGTTTGTCTATATTTATGTACATAACTGGTGTTTCAAGCCAGGCTGAGTGTGGCATGCACTACCAAAAGCTAAGAGCCAAGAGAATTCTCACACTCTCAAGGTATTGATTATTGATTAGTATTGATTGGCCGGACAGTCAAGTTACTATTAAAAATAGAAAGCTGTTGAAGGCAATCAGTGATTTTTAAGTAAATACCTTAGTAATTACCTATATACAGGATGTTCATCCAAGTGTATTAATTTAAAAGAATTAATCTAATATTTTTATTGCACATTCTAATCACAGAAGGCGCATGTGATCTGAAGGTGTAATCATTCATAAACTCTTAATCTCTCTTATTTATAATGGAAGACAAAAATTGCCTGCAGAGGTAATTGTTGTACCTTGGCAGCATGTTCTTATTTTCATGCACTCTTGCCAGGAGGCATAATGTTCCTGTTCCCATATTATGAAGTCTAGATTTGTTTCATATTTCTTGTAGACATAGAAGTTATATGAGTAAACTGCAATGACAAACTACTTAATAGCTGTTTAGACTTCTAACACATTGAAGTCAAATCCTGGATTTTATGTAATCTGTGAAAAAGGAAGAGAAGAGAAGTATTTTCTTTTAAAATGTTTAAAATTTTTAGCAGAAGGCTGTTCCTCATGGCTCACTGAAATCATTTAAGGCTTACTAAATTACTCTTCTCGTAAAACTAAAGCAGAACTTTGTGATTTCTCATATTGAGTTTGGAAAGGAGCTATAGCAGCTTTTGAAAGAGCCTTTTAGTGCTACAGTGGTGAATTAATTAATTGATTAATTAATAATTTTGGAATAGGGAATCTGCATCTTGCTGAAGTTTTTTTCTGAATCCCTGTTGGCTATCTTTTAAGTGGGATTCTTGTTGTACAGGCAACAGTATTTAGGAACGTTCTGAAAATTCTAGCAAAGAGCATTTTCAAAGACTTTGTAAGTTTACTAACTCTCAATATTTTTAACTACTATTATGTTATGGTAACCATATACTTCTTCTGTACAATCTGTAGCAGGACTGTAATACAGGAAAAATCAGGGAAATTAATTCTAGCAAAGCAGTTTTGTATGCAGCCTACCTTATTTCACTGGTGCAAAAATTAATGATAATGATACAATGGCAACCAAGTGCAGTGAAACACAACTCAAGAAATGTTACCAGCTGGCTCTTGAAAGAGTTTCTAGTGTATACATTTCTCCATGTTTTCTTTTTCTGTCTCTGACCTCAAAGCCAATTTTTACAAAGGAGGTTATGTGGTGTAGCTCAGCAACCTTTGGCAGCTCAGACCCTTTCTTCTCCCAAGAGCCTGGGAAGGCTTTTGCTGATAAGCAAGAGGACTCTGGTATCCTCTTGTGGGTCTTTCAGTTAAACATGGGAATAACTGATAGTGGCTTTAAAGATGCCTAGAACTGAGCCTTTTAAGATAATGACTATGAGGAGATGCCACGTGATTCCATTATAAAAATGATCCAGAGTGACACTACAGAAGGTATCATGGAGAGAAAGCTGGAGTATCAGTTGTCCTCAGTGATGACCTCTAATCCTGCTGGGCTATTTCTTCTGAGGTGAGACAAGGGAGGGCAGAGATCACACATGTCTGTGGCTAACAGGGTCATCATCAGGAGCTCTTGGTGACAGGAGATCAGGATGCAGTGGGGGATACCAAAGAGCAAGAGCTCATCTCTGAGTTACAGCCTGTCATGGGAGCAGAGGAAGCTGAGGGTAGGATGGAGGATGAACACCAGCACAGTCACAGCAACTAAGTGGAGACTGGGAGACTATTCAAGGGTGAGAGCCCACTCTTTGCCCCAGGGAGGGGGGCATGCTCACAGAAAGAGTGTGTGAAGGGAGAAATAAAGGGTTGTCATCGTGTTTCTTTTAACTATTACAAATCTGACAATTTCCCTTGTGCAAGAAGGAAACAGATTATTTCACAGAATGGATCCACTAAGAATTAAGAGGAGTGTGGAAGATCAGACAGCTACAGAAGAGCTGAGCTGGGTAGTGCTGCAGACCTCCTGGCCCTGGCACAGTGGAAGCCATGGAAGAGATAAGCTCGAAGCAAGAACAAGGAGTGAAGACATCATGTCTGGTCACTCTGACTGCTCCCCAAAGAGAAGATGTAAGTAGGACAGTGATGGCACAAAAGAATGTAACCATGACTTGATAACCATAAAGATTGTGTTGCTAAGGGAACAGGGGCAAAGGGATCCAAGCGGAAAATTTTATATGTAAGTTAGAGAACTATAAGTACTGGTGATTAGTGTAATAAAGTGATTTTGCTTGCATAGCATGGTCCGTGTCCTTCAATCACTGCAAAGGTGCAAGAAAAATTCTGATGTGTCAGTTCTGCCACAGACCACATACTTCTTGCCCAAAAACCTGACAGGAAATCTGGTATTATTCTAGTGAACGATCCTAACCACTCCTCTGTGGCATGAGTGATCTAGTAAGCTTGCTGTGCCCAGCAGAGAGTGGCCTGATGCTAGGCTAAAGTGGCTCCTGTGAAGCAGCTGAAAAACGAGACCATGCAGTACCTCACTGGACCATATCTATGTAACTTATATTCTTCCTCCCATCCCTATTCTTCACAAGGACCCTTGACCCTCTTTGCCTATAGAGAGCAGCCAGCCTTCTCCATCCCTAGAATGGATCCATCCCTTCACGGATAGGACATGCCTATGGTGTCCTGATAAATCATCCTTAGTGTAGGGACTGTTGGGCCTGTCAGGATTACAGTTCATAGCCTGAAAAAAAATATAATTTTGACATTAACTGTTCCCAGATAGTTTTTGTATGAAAGATTGATTTGGAAGATGACTAATACAACTTCTCTCCTTTAGCTGCAGGATTTGTAATTTAATTACAAAATTGTCATGTCATTACTATTAGTGTGTCTGTCAGAATTAAAAATTATTATTGTCTTTTACATAGTATGTAAATTTTTCCTGTTATATAATAAGAACTCTCTTTTACTCTTACAAATTCAAGCACAAAATTCCCAGCCAGCTTGATTTTAATTTCTTTTAGCTATAAGATATTACCCCAAATATATTACAAATATATTACCTGTAAGAGAGATGAAAACTTCAAAGTTGACACAGCGGTCTTTCAGCATAAATTATTATTAGAAATTAATTAGGGTTTACCTGAAGTAGAAAAGCCATATATTTATTGCTGACAGTGTTTAGCAATTACATCTTGGTTATTTACAACAACAACAACCCTCTTTTTCTGCCTTGGGACATGACATTGTGCTTCAGAGTGTCTAACAGTGTTGTGGTATAGCTTTGGAATAAAAAATTAAGAATTTTTCTGTCATATCAATAATCACTTACCCACAGGGAGAGCTTGATAGCAGCAGGGTAGACAGAATCCATAATGCAGCCAAATCATTTTATCATCATTCCCAAAATTGTTTACATGCAAGGAAGTTATACAGGTCTGTGAATGACAGAAAAGGAGAGTTTCTCCCCATGGACAGGATCTGCTCTAGCCATGGCAAAACCCACAGGACCCTGCCTGATGCTGCACAAACGTGGGGTGCCCAGCACCCAAGGGGATGTAAGGTGCTTTTCACTACCTATAATCCTCTTCTTATTCTGTTAAAGATGCCTTATTATGTTGGGTTTTTCTCACTGAGATTCAGAAATATCCCTTCACTGACTCACTCTCACCTCACTCCACTTTCCACCCCTGCGCAGGACAACTCCTTGAGTAGCCAGCCAATATCTCTAGAGAAGATGGCTTGCTACTTCTAAAAGGTATATTTGTCATGAGAACTTCAAATAAGACTGCCTCAGTTTTTCCCATTAGACAGCCACCCACAAGTTCAGCTCCTGACAGGCTGTACCAGACCCAGCACGCATATGGAGGGGAACAGATCTACATCCCATCACAGAGTGTTTCATCTAGCCACTTCTTCTGCACATAAACATTTGTGAGTGCAACAAATCACCTTGCTCTCAAAGTTGCCAGATGTGCTATGTCCTCACTGCTTCAAAAGAGGGTAGAAATTGCCCAAATAGGGGTGTCCAATATTTTTGAGGGCAGTGATATTTTGGGAGCAGTCTTTGGCTCAGTAAATCTGTATGCACTCAAATGCATGCAGAAATAGATCTTCAAGTTTAGCAGTACGTTTAAACGCTGAATATTATTAATATTTAAAAGAGCACATCTTCAGAAAAAGAGAACCAAAATGATTTTTTCTTCTACATTTTCATGGGCTCTCTTGCTTTCCCAGCTTTCACTTAAGTAATTTATTTGGACGGTGCCAGGGTATGGTGGAAACCAGCTCACCAGCCATTTCTAGTTTGGGCACTTCAGATGGCCAAGTACTGGCCTTCTGAACTGAGCTCTGTTGCTCTGAGATTCTTGAGTGACCACATGAACAATGCTTTTCTTTAGAAGCTTAGCATTTATGTATGCAAGAAATTATGAAATTCCCACCCCAAAGCTGGTGAAAAAAATCTTGCCTTGCATAGCATCTGTTGTGGTGCTATTTTGAAGCTGGAAGCCAGAAAGCAGTTTATAGTTATTGTTATTTTCAGATTGTTCTTCAGCTGGCATGATTTGGGCATTATAGGATGGGAGAAAGACATCAAAACAAAGCTAAATATGGGTGTGTTTGACTCTGTCTTCAAAAAAAGGAAAGATTTCCGGTAAGGAGTCATTTTGTCAGGTCCCCAGGACCACAGCAAACGAGTAAACTAAGAACACATCAGTCTTACTGACACAACTTCCAAGATTCGTGCTTGAGCTGGGAAATGCACTTTGGTTTGAAATTTGAAGGCACAGATCACCAGCTATCTTACAGTATACGATTTACTAATTTTACAAGAACCAAAATCTGCCAATAAAATACAATAGAATACTTATATTGGAAGAGACCTACAGCTATCATCTAGTCCCCTCACCTGACCACTTCAGGACTGACTAACAGTTAAAACACATTGTATAAGGACATTGCCCAAATGTCTCCAGATACTGAGTTTTGGGGCATCAATCATCTCTTTATGAGCCTGTTTCAATGTTTGCCTACTTTCTTGGTAAATAAACACTTTCAAATGTCCAGACTCACTATTCTGAACCTGAACCTACCCTGACATGACTTCCCATTCATCTTGTCACCAGATCCCAGGCAGAAGAGGTCAGCATCTCCCTCTCCACATCCCCTTGTTAGGAAGCTGTACAAACCAATGAGGCCATCCCCTCAGCCTCCTTCTCTCCAAACCCAGAGCCCTCAGCTGCTCCTCACAGGACACGCCTTCCAGCCTTTTTTTTTTTGGCTGGCTGGTGATGCTGTGTCTGCTGCACCCCGGGATGGGGTTTGCCCTCCTGGCTGCCGGGCACACACTGTTGGCTCACCCTGAGCTGCTGCCCACCAGCACCCCCAGATCCCTTTTGCAGGCTGCTCTACACACACTCCTCTCCCAGCTTATACTCGTGCCCAGCTTTACTGCATCTCAGGGGCAGAATCTGGATTTGTTCTTGTTTAATTTCATGCCACTGATAATTATCCAGTGCTCCAATCTATTTCAGATCCCTCTCTGAAAGTCATGCTAGGTTCTTCAGCCTGGTGGTCCCAGGGAGGCCACATATTGCCATCAATAAAGGATCTGGTCTGCAAACAGGTATTTCCATTCCATACCACAAGGCACTTCCAATACCATGCCTTCCTGTTGTTTCTTCTTGCATTGGTCTCAGTGCAGGTCATGTTATATATCTTTAATAATCACAGTATCACAGCATAGCTGGGGGGCTGTCAGGCAGCTCAGCAGACTGTACAGCCTAATCCCCTGCTGAAAGAGGGGAGCTGAACTGCTAGAGCAGATTGCCCAACACTTTTGTCCAGCTGAGATTCGAATGAAGCCGGGGATGCAAATGCTACAATATTTCTCAAAACCTCTTCCAGTGTTGATCATCCTTACTGGAAAAAAAAAAAAAAAAAGGCAGCATTTTCTTTTGCTCAAAAGGAACTTTTTGTATTTAAATATATGCCTATTGTCCTTTTGCTGTGTGCCACTGAGAAGATGGCTCCCTAATCTTTGCTCCTCCCTCGCCCATTGAGCTAGTCATTTTGCTTTAGAAGGTTATCAGGCTGGTCATGCATGGTTCCCCTTCACAAATGGTGAACTGACTACTTCAAGTAGTCATGCTGAGTACTCCAAGTCAGCTTCCTGTCCTTCATATACACAGAAATTACTTCCAGGATTATGTTCTCCATCAGGTTTCCAAGGACTGAGGTGAGGCTGAGAGTCCTCTAGTGCCCTTGGTCTTCCATTTTGCCCTTTTTGAAGACAGGAATGACACTTTCTCTTTTCCAGTCCCCAACAATCTCTCCCACTTGCCACACCCTCTAAAAGGGAATGGAGAGTGGTCTCATAATGACATCTGCCAGCTCTCACCACAGTTGTGGGTGCAACCCACCAGGCCTCATGGATTTGCATGTGTCTGCTCTGTTCAAACATCCCCTAAGATGATCCTCTGCAATTTTGGAAGTCTTCCTCGTTTCCAATATTCCCAGCATCCAATAAGGAATCCGGTCCTGGCATTCCTGAAGAAAGCCTTAGTTCCAAGGAACAGGTGGATTTTGGCTTTCCTAATTTCATTCCTGCATATTTGGGCAGTGTCTTCATTCTCTTGAATTCTTCCCTTATGTCCAAGTTCTGTTAATGAGTTCCTCGTTCATCTTTGTAGGTATCCTGCCATCTGTGCTTTAATTCCTGTCTATTCTTGCGGTTCTTGGGCATCGGCCAATATAGCTGTTGTAGTTACCTTGCATATTGTTGGTCTTCGTTGCAGGCATTGGATTTTTTTCATTTTAAATAAAGGAAAAAAGAGAAAATGGTCATGGCATTTGAACACCAACAAAATTATTATCCATATCATTATTAAAACAGAAAAAAAAAGTCTGCATTTCAGGGTTTTTTCTTTTTTTTTTTTTTTACCTATTTCTAAAAATTTAAAGATTGTAAGGTTTCACCTTTTAAGTTTGTGCAGTATTTTGAGCCTTGTAAAGTTGCCATTTACTAGTAAAATATATTAATCAAGCAGTAAATAAATAAAAAGTTTCCTTCCTGAGTCCCAGTTTTCCCCAAGACTCAGTCTTGGGTCAACCCTGTTTAGCGTCCTCATCAACAATGTGGGTGAGAGGATTGAGTGTACCCTCAGCAAGTTTACAAGTGATGCCAAGTTGGGTGGGAGTGTTGATCTGCTGAACGTCAGGAAGGCTCTGCAGAGGGACCTGGACAGGCTGGATTGATGGGCTGAGGTCAGATGTTTGAGGTTCTACAAGTGGAAGTGTGGACTCCTGCCTTTGGGTCACAACACCCCCAGACAGTGCTACAGACCTGGGGCAGAGTGGCCAGACAGTGCTCAGAAGAAAAGGACCTGGAGCTGCTGATCAGCAGTGGCTGAACATGATCCAGCTGTGCCCAGGTGGCCAAGAAGGCCAATGGATCTTAGCTTGTATCAGCAACAGTGTGGCCAGCAGGACCAGAGAAAGGGCTGCCCCCCGCCTTTCACTCAGCACTGGTGAGGCCACACCTTGAATGCTGTGTCCAGTTCTGGACCCATCACTTCAGGAAGGTCATTGAGAAGTTGGAGTGAGTCCAGAGAAGGGCAACAAGGCTAGTGAAGAGTCTGGAGCACAAATCCTGTGAGGAAGAGCAGCTGGGGGAGCTGGGGTTGTTTTAGCCTGGAGAAAGGAGTTTCAGGGGAGACCTTATCCCTCCAACTCAGAATATTCTGTGATCTGGAAAGATATTAAATTAAATGTTTAAATTCTCCACAACTGCCTGAAAGGAGGGTGTAATCAGGTGGGGGTTTGTCTTGGTTTGGAAAGACAGGAGTCTGCTAAGGAAGGTAGGAACCTCACCTGAAATAGAGAATGTAAACCCCTCCCACTCCTCCGAATTGTTATAAATTTTAAATTAAGGGGC
This sequence comes from Setophaga petechia, assembly GCA_024362935.1. Taxonomy (NCBI): domain Eukaryota; kingdom Metazoa; phylum Chordata; class Aves; order Passeriformes; family Parulidae; genus Setophaga; species Setophaga petechia. The sequence goes on along the minus strand of JANCRA010000004.1, from coordinate 24,153,793 downwards.
TCTCAGGCAAAAATATGTGAGCAGGAAATAATAGTTCTTTAATAGGGAAGGAAAAATAAAAAGGATAAAACAAGCAATGCAGTACACTAGAACAACACTGACAGAGTCAGAACCCAACCTGACACCCTGTGGGTCAGGGTGTTTGTGGCAGTCCAATTGGAAATGTGGCTGCAGTCCTCCTGAAGTATCAGGTGTGGTTTTGTTGGAGCAGGGGGTCCTGTAGAGAAGGATGTATTCTTCCTCTGAAGATCCAGTGGAAGAGACAGCTGCTGTTCCCCTGGGGAATCCAGCGGAGAAAGCCACTCTGGTGGTTCAAAACTTCCAGATTATATCTGGGGAGCAATGCTTGGCTCCTCCCTCTGGGCTCACATCTCACAATGGGATGCTATAGTTCTTATCAGTCATGCAGTGACATTCAATGGCCTGTTACCAGCAGAGGTCCCCTCCCAGGGAGGTGTGAATGTGGTCACTCAGAGAGAGAGATAAGGCAAACTGCTCACTTGACAAAAGAAAATCTGCCATACAGGTGGTAATAGAATACATCTTGCATTGCAATCTGGAACAGGGTTACTATCTTTTCCCAGAACAAAAGGAAATTACCTCAAGTTAAACCAATGGAGGTTTAGATTGAATATTGAGAAAATGTTGTCAAGCATTGTAACAGACTGCTCATGGAAGTGATAGGTTACCATACCTGGATGTGTTTAAAAGATGTGTGGACATAGTTTAGCAGTGAACATGGTGGTGTTACTGAGTTGGCAGTTGAACTTAATGGTCTTAAAGGTCTTTTCCAACTTTAACAATTCAATGATTCATGATGCAGTATCAAATAAAAGAACAAGAAATTGAGAGATATATAAGGTTTATGTCACTCCTAATTGAATTTAAATACTAAGAAACTGTGATGTTGAAAAAAACTGTAAACAGGAAAAGACAATATGTGAAATTTTTTATTTAAACCAATGTTTAATGATGTTTAACTATATTTTTAAGGCATCTTGAAGTATCAATTTACATTTTTATTTTTTGTGCTGTAAGTACAACTCACACATTGAATTGATACTATTATCTTTGAAAGTATTGTTTTGAAGAACATCTGATAAGCAACAAAATTTTTAAGAGAAATTTACATTGTGCATAAATAAACAAATTATTTACAATTAGGGATTAGGATTTGCTAACCTCTCTGCTTCCATGAGCTCAGAAATACCACAGAAAAATCTGCTGTTGCATAAGGGTATTACTCATTCTGGCCACCTGCTTTAAAGATCCTTTGCCAAATCTCTTCATGGTCAGTTTTGAACCTTGAAATGAGCAAGGATTAAGAAGCATCACTTCCTCAAGGGATTTTCATTAAAGAGGTGGGGAAAACAGTGTTTGCAACTTCATCTCCTGATTTGCACTGTTCACAGAAGTGAAAAGAACCCAGCTATTTGAGCACTCCCCAGAAACCCAGACTTGAAGTTATTGACCACACTAAAATGATTTAAAGGTTTTTAATGTTATAATGGCAATACCTTGCCCAAATGGTTTATCTGTAGTGTTTCATCTTTTTACCAGACAGGAACATAGCTGTGTTTCATGATGCAGATAGGTATAGCTCTAAAAATCTTTGGAAAAAAAAAAAAAAAAAAAAAAAAAAAAAAAAAAGAGTTTCTGAGTATTTACTCATTTGTGCCTAATCTCTGTGTATATGACAGCAAGATAGATCCATTTTCAGTGCTTGCATGCCACCTTTGATAGACCTTTGATATCAGCTGGGTTTCTGCTCCTATGATGAGGACAGAAAGGTGATAGAGTTACAATCTACTGTTCTGCTCAGCAACAGAAACTGCAGTGCTACCAGTTCCTCTTCTTGTGAAAGGCAGAATTATTTTATCAAGAACTGAAGTAAGAGCAGTACTTTGCTCCTTGCAAAGAAAAATGCTGCAAGGCAAGAAAGAAATCTAATAATGGAAAAGACTCAAAGAGTCAACACATAATGATCAATTTTTCAGTTACTTAATCAGCTATACAATATACCATATGGGGATTCCCCTGCCCTTTCCAGTACAGTGCATTAATAAATAGCAAACTTTAAACAAATACAACTAAGATGCACTCCAAGTGCACTCCAGGACTAAGTGGATCTTGTTAATGGAAGACAATGTAGTATAACGTATACTTGAGAAAGTTCTCTTTGCTTCTTTACAGTGGTTGTCTGGTTAACCTGTATGTGTATATATTTTAAATGTCATTGGCAAAAACATTGATTAAATGTAATGCTATAGTAAACAGGAGGCCAAAGCACATAGGTCTACAGTAAAACAACAGATGGCTCAGGTTAAACCTATTTATTAGCAGTCACTTGGCAAGGAGACTGGAAAAGAGAAACAAAAGGGACAAACAGATGCCAGGTGTAATATAATAACACTTGATATAACAGTTCCACTGAAACATGTTTAATTTTCTTGTCTCTCTTAGCCTTCCACCAGAAATTCTAAGAGTCTATTATTTCTAAATGGAATCTCTAAAAACATGCACAATGCTTAGTCTAGGATATGCTGAATAGCTGGTTTTCTACTGCTGAAAAACAGGAACACTTTTATTATTTTAGTGGAAAATCAAGGACAAGAAGCAGTGCAAAGTCATCAAACAGTGATGGACAGCTAGTTTGCCATGCAAAGCTGGATAGCTTAACTGCGTTTCTGTCTGTTAACTGCCTTCACACTAAACTCCCTCCCCTCTTTGATTACTGTAACACTGCACTATACTTCCTTCAGAATTCAGATTCCATTTTCTACAGGCATTATTGTAGTTTTTGCTATGAAGTTCCTGAAGGAATTAAAAATGGTTTTAGTGTTTTAACTTTGTTTTTAACCTTGAAGACCCAGTGAGCAATACAGTCGTTTATGTGTTCTGAGGAAAATTATCCTGTTATTGTTTCCTTAAAAGATAACTAAAATGCCAGCGCATTTTTTTCCAGGCAATAAAGCTGTTAACTGGGGTGTTGACAATATGGTGACCATCTCACTGTTTTTCCCTCCTCTTTTCTCAAAGGTTTGGAGTTCATGAGAAACAAGCTAGCTTGGTTACTGTTAAATCAAACTCACCTCATATCCTTTTGCAAGTGTAACTTTAATTCTGAGTGATAATGATGAAGTAACTGTATCCCAGCCATTGTCAAAGTGAATTTCTATTTCATGTGGTATCACACTCTGTTATTACTTCCAGGTAATGTGGCCTCTCTTTCACATGGCATCCTTTTCAGACAGCTCCTTGTTAGTGCATAGCAAGAGCTGAAAAAACCTACAAAAATCTCAGATTACCTCTTTTGCATTGTAAAAAAGATACATGGAATAATAAAGACATTAGGATGTGTTACTATCCATTATTCAGTTCTGCAGTTATTGAACATCTGGCATGGGGAAGATGAGATGCTTATTTACTTGCCATCTGTATTAATATTGATTTACAGCAGGCAACACAAGCACACCACTTTCATCTGTTTAAAGGAGGCAAGTGTGAAACAAAAATAATTTAACTAATATTAAGAGATACATACTTAAATGCTATCTTTAAAGATTGTGTATTACATACCTTTTCTTAGAGTATCATTTATACAACATTTCTTTATGGATTCCAAACAAGACTAACAAGGATTGTGAAAGGCCAGTTTATCTCAAATTTACAGAGTAACAAGAAGTATAACACTGCAGGTGAGTATAGCCAGATAAAAATAATTTTGTTTTGTCTATCTGATATTACCCATTAGAGCTGAATCATGCTGATTTTCAAATATAATTGGGGAAAAAAAAAAGAAAAAAAAAACCAAAACACAAAAGCAGCCTCTTCTGTAAATTGCAGTTATGAAAGCCTGATAAGCCAGAGGTTTGTTTGACCTCTGTTGGCTGTTGACTTGTTCTGTCTTTGGCCTCCAAAATTAACACCTTTGCATTTTAATGTGCAGACTAGAGGTTTGAAAGAAACATATGGACATGTCATGTTTGGAAATCACCAGTAACTTATAAAGAAATCAAATGTTGAACAGAATTAAGAGGAATAGATTATGTTAAGAACAGCCATAAAAACCTCCATAAATTCACATTTAAGAATGCAAATGAAACAAGTGGCACAGATGAAAATACTAATTATCAAAGATTAGTTAGACTACTGTTCATGAAATAAAGGAAGATTATGCATAAATTAGTGGATTATTTTTCTTTAATGTGTGCAGGAGTGTGTTTTTCTCAGCATTTAATGAACTTCTGGATGGTTTACTAAAAACAACATAACCTTTACATACCAAGTAGCATATTTATCAAGAACATTAAACTTTTGACCCATCTATGTCAAAGTAACCCATAATGCTTTTCAAAAAGGAATGGGCAGAGAAGGAAATGAAAAGAAATTCTTACTAGAAACTACTGAGAAAGAAAAAAGAAAGATGCAAATAAAATGCAAATAAAATTATGAAATCATCCTTGTTCTGTATCACATGAAAGAGAGGGATTACAATATAACTGGGTGGGGAAGTTGGCTGTAGTTGTTCATCATGAGATGCACATGTGCCCAAGAGTTGAGCTGCTGAACAATGTTGCAACAATGGACAGTTGGATTGAGCAGCCAAGATTAAAAGGTCTCAGGAGGAGCTGGACTGGCAACAAAAAGGTGAATTATCTCTGACTTGGTGTATATTTATATAAATGTACGTGCATATAGTTGGAGGGCGCAGGATCTGGACATGATGTAAATGGTATAGAATACAGGATGGATAATCTCCTAGTCCCAGCCAGGACAGAGTTAATTTCTGCCATAGCCATGAGGGAGTAAAGCCCTGTCATAACCAGAAGTTTGTTCTATGCCACCTCACATCATTGTGGGCAGTGGGGCTAGGGGGCCCTCCAGCTTCTGGGAAGAAGGGCATGCTTTCCAGACGGAGGAAAGCAGATGTTTCATTGGCAGATGTTTCATTGTCTTGGACTTTGTGAGCATTTTACATGTAAATCACCCTCTCTTTGTACATAATTTTTCCCATTAATATTGTTGCTGTTACTGTTCATTTTCTTGTCTCATTGCTCCTTCCAGTAAATTGTTCTGAATCTCAATCCATGATCTCTGCCTTTTGTGCATTCTTTTGGGGTGTAGAGAGGGGAAGTGAGTGGTGGTGTGGTTTTAGCACAATTACTAAATTGGGGAATACCATTCCTAAACCACCACAGTCTTATTGTCCTGCATCCCAATTCCTATGTTCCTGTCCCTATTGAAGATTCCTCATCGAGAAAGATCCTGATGCGATATTAAGTTTTATTCGCACAGAAAAATCACATTATCGCATTCTGGCCACCTTAGTTTTCCATTCCCAGTAGATAAACCTCTGCTTTTAATAAGTCATCACAATATTCAGTCTGTGTCCAGTGCCTGGGACCATGTTGCTTTCTGTAGTTCTCATCCTTTCAGTTCAATTTCTCATCCTACTTCACACAAGGTAGTGACAGCAGTGATTGCTCAGTTACCTTCTACTGGGCTCATACTGGTAAAGAAAAAAAGCGTAACAAGACCCTGAAGGACTAACAAATATAACCAGAATCTGAGTTCTTCGTCACAGATCTGCCAGAGACTTCTGCTGCCTGACCATAAGCTGAATTATTTATCCTTTTTAAGGTACAAGAGTAGCTTACAGGGAACTCCAGACCTTTTTTCAGAAAAGTCTGTCGACTTCATTATTTGGAGAAATAATTTCCTGAGGGCAGGATTTACCAATCTATTCCTCCTCTGCTCTTCTGTGTAAGAGAGAGAGAGACTGGAAAATACAGTCCTTTTTGATTCCTACTTTTTCAGGAATCCCTAGGAAGACGTAAATCTGACAAAGATTGTTATACTTCTGCCTGTGAGACCAGTGAAGAAGACTAGAGGTATATGGCTACAGTTCAAACATCAGCTTGAATCTCCAGCCAAGCTCTAGTTAGTTTTGGGGTTTGGGAAACAGACAAGGAGACACAGAATCAATTTTGCAGTCACTTCTCAGTGGAAGCTACACAGGCTGTAGCTTGGTCTCAGAGACAATATATTGAAACTCATGGAAAAAAACCCTGTTGATTCTGTTTACAAGGTGATATTAACTTGGGGTTGTGGCTGCAGTCTTTAAGAAACAAAATATGTCACACTTCTCAGAGTCACCTATCAATAAAGAGGTAAATAAATAAGTTCCATGCCTCTCCTGGTTTTCTGCAAAAATTTTAAAAAGTACATATCTGTATTCATATGAAAATCTCCACACCTATATACCTTCACATTTTCATCTACAGAAACCAACATTGTCATGATTGCCTTGGTTTAAAAGCCAGGTGTCTGCCAAGGAAGGCAGGCGCTGCCCTTGGAATGGAAAATGTAAACCCCCTTCCTCTGAATAATTATAATTTTGAAATTAAGGGGGTCTCAGGCAAAGATATGAGGACAGGAATAACATTTCCTTACTGGTGTGCATGATAAAGCAAACAAGCCCCCACAGCCGCGGCACCGACGCCAAACAGGACCCGGGGCCCAGTCCCGGCCGGCTCGGCCGCGGGCCCTTTCCCTGTGCTGCAGTTCCGGGCACGGCCAGCAGGGGCGCTGCTGCTCCCGGGGGCGGGGCGGGGATTCCCCGCGCCTGCAGGGGGCGCTGTGGCGCGGGCTGGAGAGGGCGCGGTGATGGCGGCTCGGGCCGGACGGGCAGGGAGGGAGGAGAGGCTTCGCCTCACAACCCTGGGGCAGCCGGTGCCGGTGCCCCAGCAGGACTCTGAGGAGCACCAAGCCGGGACGGCAGGAGTCTCGGCAGGCAGGGGGTGCGCGGTGCAGAGCAGCGAAAACTCGGAGCAATGCTGATGAAGCGGCAGGGTCAGGGAAGGGGCGGCCCGGCTCCCAGCCGGGCAGGGAGAGGCGAGCTCAGGATCCCGGGCACCCGAGCAGCCGGGGATGGGTCCCTCTTGTAGTGAGGGAGGTGATAATAAGGTCTCAGTTCAGTGGCTGCTCTCACGAGCAGAGGCTCACCTCATGCCGACCGAGAGAGAGACAGAGACACACAGAGCAGCTGCCCCTGCCCCGTCCCTTACCTGCCCAATTCCTGCGGTATCTCTGACCGTCGGAGAGAAACCCCCAGATAACAGAAGTGCAACCAGATGCTGTCCTCCCCTGAGCTCGGCCACTTCTTTTGCTTTCTTAAGTACCCAGTTGTTAGTGTTTCCTAGCAACTTATGGGGAAAAAAAATTCTGTAAGTTAAAAGGAGCAAAAGGAAAGAAACCTAACCCCAAGAATGATGATAAGCATAGTGGCAGCTAAGTGTACATCTCTGTATAACACGAGGTTTCAAAAGATGTAGTAATACCCTTCAAAATGCCTGTAATGATGGAATAAAGTTCTAATTTCTTATACCTACATGCTTGCCTTTCTTGAGCTAGATTATAAGTAGATCCAAGACAATTAGACCTGCTATCTTCCACCTTAGTGCCAGTAATGGCATTTTTACCTTATTGTTTGCATTCTAAGTTCTGTTTCTGTTCCAACCAACCCTTTGTCTGCACTCAGAAGCACCAAATTTTTTCCAAATATTTCTGAAAAAATCTCTTCCCACACTTACAAGCAATACAGTATCCTATCTGGAACTGCCTGTACACTCACTAAAGGACAGTAAATCTGCTCTTTGAAACCCAAATTCAGAGGCTATGTGATATATTAAGCAAGCACCATGAGAAGATTTTTTTGTAACACAGCCTGAATCCCTCCTCCCAGTCTTCTGAAGAACCAGACAGACGCATTCGCTGAACACAGCAAATCTTTCAGAATCCTGTTGAGCACTAGTAATAATACTTTTATCATTATTAGATATTAGGACCCCAGAGACAAGAATTTATTTTCTGGTTTTCCAAGCCAGCTTTCATTGGCTGTGCAGGTAATTTTGGAAGCCTGTAGAAATTCCTGCTGTTGTTCTGGGGACACCTTCACTTAAAAAGATTAACTCACCATAAAGTAACACTCTTGTTAAAAATTTGACCCAGAAAATTGTGGGAACTCAGCACATCCCTCTGGATGTCCAGAGTTACCAAGAACCCTCTTGGGTGGCTTGGAGGTCCTGAAATGTTGCCAGGAACACCTGGCAGGTGGCTTGACTTTGATCCTTCTAGCAATTTGCCACCTGTGTATGGGGACATGAGAGCCACACGAGTTTGAATGGTGCAGGAATGATGTATTTACAGGGTGAAAATATAGATTTTGGGGGTTTATGGTATAGAGGCTATGGGGAGAAGATGGAGGGATCAGGGCGTGTCTTGTCCTCCCTCTTTCTTCTTCTTGTCATCCATTTTCCTCTGTGGTGTTGGCACCTGGGGATTGGTTTAGAATAGAAGTGCACTGTCTAACATGGTTGATAGATATTGGGAATAAAAAGTAAATATGATATACGTACTTTGTAGTATATAAAGATGACACCGCCTTGGGGGTGGTCAGAGTGCCTTTGGCTGCCTTGCTGTTCAGACCTCGGCTGGGCAGAAAGAAAATTTTGTAGATAGGAAATAATAAACAACCTGAAGACTGAAAGGTGAAGAGTCCAGTCTCACTCTTCGGTGCGCGGGCTCCCTCACAACCATCCCACACATCTTGGGGCAGAGACAGACAGCCGGACCCGAGAGAAAATTTCCAGCACAAACTTTGATTGGGTCCAAGAGACTTCAGTCTACCTTTTAGCCTTAAAAATTCAACCTGGAATTCATGAGTTTGAATGTTTTTTTTCCTGTACTTCCCTGGTGTTGGCCAAGTAAACCATGTGAATTTTGGTTTGCACATAGCCTTTAAAGAGTCAGAATACACTGAAATGTGAATTTTGGATGCACATGCCCATCTATGAGTCAGAATTGAACCTCTCACTGCTCAGTTCTCTGGTGCCAGGTGCCTTAATATGCTGTGAGCATTAGAGTTTCACACACACTGTACAGAATGATTGCACTGATTCACTTAAACAATTAGAGAAGACTTCTAGCTATCTTAATGATCTTTCAAGTATCATTATGTACCAATAGGAACATTATGACATTCTGAATATGATTTACCTGTGGTGTCACTACTTTCAGCAAAACTAAAAATGGATATGGAAGTAAAATTTGAATAACCTTAGATCATAGTTTCTGCGTACAGGTACATCACAAGTAAGATCCAATTCATCAGAAAATATTTAAATCAGTAAATCTGGTTGCAGCATTTAAAAAAACAGATTTTTGAGAAAATATCCTGATTGTCCAAGCTGAACTGCATGTAAGACATTGTTAGCTCTATGGAGTTTTTGTTAGAAAAGTTTTAAACATCCTGAGTTGGGCAGTAGATGAGGAGTAGATGAAATCGAAAATCTGAATAATTTTTTCATAAAGTGCTATTACAATGTAATTTTCCTTGTGAAAATTCTTTAAAAGTTTTGGTTTTACTCCAGCACAGAAGAGAAAAAACTTGAGAAGTGTGACTGCTCTAATGACATGGAATTCTAGCTTTTTACCAGCTGTAATAATATCATTGTTTTCCAGAGGATTACAAAACTAGACTCAAAATATTTATTCAGACAACAGTACTTTTTAGAACCTCTTCTACCAGGGCATCTCAAGAGCAATTTATGAAGACTTGCAATATTCCAGCCATGAACAGTCACCTGCATACTACAGAAATAACAGAGATTTAATAATTTCCTGACAAACTAGTAGCCTACCATCATATATGCTAACTGTTCTTTCACCTGAACACAATGAATATTATATTCTAGGAGCCAATGACTATCATTAAGCCAACAAAATACTACTGTTCACAAAAGAAATCTCTGTAAGTCTCAGAGGAATAAGTCGAAAACAACCCTTATTTAGTAAGAGACTTGCTATCTGTAAGTAGGAAAGTTCAAAATAATTTACTTTCTTTTTTTAAAAAAAAGACAGTTCAGTGTTGAATCATCACCTTGGATGATTGGTTCAAGGATCAGGAACACAGGTTGTGTTTTTCTTCGTCATTCCAGTAGCAAGAAAGAATAACAAAAGGAATAGGCAGAGTGATCAGACCAACACATGGATAGGAGTTTGATGTAACTGGAAAAATGAACCTTTTGATTGTGGGATGGTGGTTTTAACATCTGGTCTACCAACAGCTGATGGGGTTGCACCTTTCTCAGAGAGGGAAAGGAGTTCTAACACAGGAACTAGCAGCACTAATTGGTAGAATTTTAAACAAGTCTTGAAGCAGGTAAGGGACAAAACCAGGCTGGCCAGTGGTAAGGAATGGGATGGCATGCCAAAACTTGATAGACTGAGTGCTAGAGGCATCCTTCAGTCTATTCCAGGAGATGTTAACTACAATGAACCACATGTGAAATGCTTCTACACAATATATGCAGCATAAAGAGTGAGCAAAAAGAGCTCAAAGCCTTGGTCCAGTCCCATCACTGGCATAAGTGAATCCCAGTGGGATGAGCCCTGTGAGTGTTGTGCCATGTTGGATGGTTACAGGATCTTTAGGAGGGATAGGTAAGTGGTGAAGATGGGTGACATTGTATGTAATGGAGGACTGGAATGTATGGATCCTGTAGTTGTCGCTGGCAGAGCCAAGAGCCTTTGGGAAAGGATTAGGGGACAAACAAATAATGTGGATGTCAGAGTGAGAATCTACTATAGACCTCCTAGCCAGCACGATAATCCAGTGAATCTTCTAGGAACTAACAGACACCTGTAAATCAACTGTCCTTGTCCTGACAGGCGACTTCAGCTTGCCAGATGTTAACTGGGGAAACCACACAGATGGCACAAACAGGTCCAGAAGACTCCTGAACACCTGAATGATTGTTATGAATTGCGTGAGACCTTTAGACAAGCCCTGCCTTAGGAGCAGATTTTTGGCAGCAACTCTTAATCCCTGTACCTAAATCACTCTGTTTTCAAGTTCTTAAGGATGCCAAATCAGGTCTGTTATAAAATAAGTTTTTTACTGAATAGAAAGGAGATTAGCAGACAAAAGGCCTAATTTACAGAGTTACCTGCTAGGCAGGATAAAGCAAAAAGAACTACTAGTAGACTACATAAAACAGCACATGACATAAAGGTACCTATATTATAGCCAGCAAAAAAAAAAAACATAGATTAGGAGTCAGTGTAACTTACCACTGAATTGACAATAGGGTACAATAGTGATGATAGTCCTTTCTCTCAGCCCCCAGGAGAATAATCACAAAGTAGGCATCCTGACTTCTGGGAGAAAGATCCCCGCATTTGTGGATGTGTGGAATGTCTGTGTGGAATGTGTGAATGTGTGTGTGGAATGAGTGAATGTGTGGACTTCTGCTTTGTGAAAGTATGGTGTAGCTTTTACAGTTTTTGAAGTGAAATGTCTGTCAGTCAGAAATTCCAGCTCATCTTTCCACATCTGCTTCCACAGCAAGATGTTTACTGTCAGCTGAAAGCATCGATCTGAATGGCACTGAAATAACTCGCTACAAGGCAAACTGTCCTGATTGAGTTATTTCACCAAGGTTTATCTTAGGCTTATGTGAGAGAAAGATGTCCTGAGTTATTGCACTAGCTAACAAACAGCAGATAAGCTCTCCTGTGGCAGAGGGAGAAGCCCTGCTACAATGATAACTTCATGGTACATGTACTAAAGGAGATGATCAAAGCTCCTTGATGTGTTGCTTGTTAACAGAGAAGGTCTCATGAGTGAAGCACTGATAGGTGCTGTCTTGGCCACAGTGGTCATAAAGCAATCAAGTTTAAAATCTCTGTTGTCAATCGGAGCAAAACTTCAGCTCTGGACAGGGGTGGAGCAGATGTCAGGCTGCTCAGAATAATAATGAGAAAGGTCTTGTGGGGAAAAAGTTTTTGAAGGTGCAGGGGCCCATCAGTGCTGGTCATCTTTTAAGCATCTCCTCTGAAGGGCACAGGAAATGACTAAAGAAAGCCAGTTGTTGTGATGTTTCTGGATTTTAGTAAAGCCTTCAATACTGTCTCTCACAGGATCCTTCTGGAAAAAAAAAATGGGCAGCCCACAGCTGGATAAACACATCACAGGATGTGTGAACAACTGGGTCACAAGTCACATAGGTCAGGCACAAAGGGTTACAGTGAATGGGGTGACATCAGACTGGGGACCTGTCACTACTGGGGTTCCACAGGGCCCCATCCTTGGCCCTCTGCTCTTCAACATCCTTATAAATGACTTGGATGTAGGAGTGGAAGGGATACTGAGCAAGTCCACAGACCATACAGAACTGGGAGTAGCTGTTGACTCCCTCCAGGGCAGGGAGAGGCCCTGCAGAGAGACCTCCACAAATCAGGGGTCTGGGCAATCACCAGCTACACGAAGTTCAGTAGGGGAAAGTGCTGGATTCTGCATCTGGGATGGGGCAACCCCGCATGTATGGACAGACTGGGAATGAGGTGCTGTAAGCAGTGCCATGGAAAGGGACCTGGGGGTCCTGGCAAGTTGAACATGGGCCAGCAGTGCCCTGGTAGCCAGGAGGGCCAACCCTGTCCTGGGGGGCATCAGGCACAGCATCACAGCTGGGCAAGGGAGGGGATTGTCCTGCTCTGCTCTGAGCTGGGGCAGCCTCATCTCGAGTGCTGGGGAGAGTTTTGAGTGCCATAATATGAGGAGGATCTAAATCTGTTAGTCTGTGTCCAAAGGAGCCTGCAAAGATGGTGAAGGGCCTTGAGGGGAAACTGTATGAGGAGCAGCTGAGGCCACTTGATCTGTTCAGCCTGGAGAAGACTCAGGACAGACCTCACTGCAGTTACAGCTTCCTTGTGAGGGGAAGAGGAGGGGCAGGTACTGATCTCTCTTCTGTGGCAATCAGTGACAGGACCCAAGGGAATGGCCTGAAGTTGTGTCAGGATATTAGGAAAGGTTTTTTGCCCCAATAGTAGCTGGGCACAGGAACAGGCTCCCAGGGAGCCTGCATCAGGATCGTAGCATCAGCCTGACAGAGTTCAGAAAGCATTTGTACAATGCTTTCAGGCACATGGTGTGACTCTTGCGAATCGTGCTGTGCAGGTCCAGGAGTTGAATTCAATGAACCTTCTGGGTCCCTTCCAACTCAGGGTGTTTTATGATTCTATTCTATGAGTCTATTATTGCAAACAAGAGATGCATCTTTTATTTATTAAATAAGAGACCACTATTACATCTGAAATGTGGACTAATTATTCTAAATGCATTGATCAATTTGTTAAGAGCTTTTAGGTAAAGATGTAGAGTCTCTGTTGCTGCCACAGTAAGATTTACCTCATATAGCAATATTCTGCTCACTGATACAAATACCACCTCCTTTTACTTAATTTCAGGAAAACATCTCAGAAGTACTCTATGCCAAAAAGGGATGATAAACGATTTGAGATAGAAAATTGAAGTCCATTGATTAGAAGCAATTTTTTATGTTTTACAATAAAAAGATGAACTACATGATTCATGGAGACAATTTGCAGAGCAACTTCTCTCTAATTGCCGCTGGTCTAATGTAGGAGCACACTACTAGAAAGTAGAGAAATCCATTTACTCAATCATATAATTTAAGGAGTAAAGAGAAATAGTGGATTTTTCCATTACCTTTTATATAAGCTTTGCTACATTCCACCTGTGACCCTTATTTTGAGAGTGCTATGCTCCTTTAAACAATTCTGTAAGCATAATAAAGTTCCACTTCAAAATTTTTCAAAGTAGACTAAGGACATTTCAAAAAAACCCATAATTAAGGACATAACCAATCTCACTAATTCCTGATAACCTACTGAAAAACTAAATTATCTGCTAAGAGGTCTAATAAATTCTCATCTTCAGGAGTAGGAAAGAACATTTTCTGTATTTCCTTTGGAACAAAAACTAGATGCTATTCTCTTCTTACTACTTCCTCTGGTGTTGTCCCAGGATCTGCAAATTTTGTTTTTAGTATTGTTTGAGGCTTTGGGGTTTTGTAACAGGAAATAGAGAGTCCTATTTAAATCAAGGTAGGATTTCTTTTCTTTTAGTACTGTTCATGGGATAATAGATGGCTTTTTGCTGCTGGAGAGATAGAAAGCATATCCTTAACTCCACTCATTGTATCAAGTCACAGTACACAAAATGATTATCTTTGTGTTCCAGATGTCTCCACTCAGAACCATTTCCATTAATTGCTGGAACCTCATTAAAACAAATAACATCAGTAAAAACAGCCCTGGAGCAGAAGTTGATTCTGTGCAATGCTTTTAAGTTTTTTTTTTAATTGAAATAAGAACTTGTTTTGAAAGATATTTTCAAAAATACCCAGAAGGAAAATGCAAACATATTTGAAGTAAGTATTCTTCATTATTTCATATTGAAAACAAACAACATCAGTAGCAGTGTCAGGTTCCCTGGGAAGCTGAAATATTTTTACACATTGTTTTCTGATCGTCCCAATGAATGTATGCAGTAAATGCAATGTTCTGTGACACTTTAAAATATTTTCTGTATTATAGCAATACCAAATTAAAGAATTTATGCAGGAATAGCAGCTTGAATTCTGCATTACACATAGAAAGGCCCCAAAAATGTGAAAAAATGTTGCAGCTTTTATGGTGGGATAATTAAGATCTGTTCAGAGAAAAGAGAAGAACTGAAAATGCCAGCTTATTTCTTTTAATTACAGCAGCTCTACTTATAAACATTAATATAACTAATAACAATCTCATTGCACAATGCTCTGTTTTAAAACATCAGAGAAACCTGCAACTTCCTGAAATTTGTATTAATGCTAACTGCAGTAATTCAAAACCAGTGTTAGATATCAGTTACTTTTCTAAATACTGATTTGAATGCATTATTTAGCTACTCTAAGAGCACGCCTAGCATAGATACGTCAGTGTTATAATATTTGCTGATATTTCAGCAGTACCTAGGGTTTTAAAACAGGCTTCACTTAGTCTACTTTGAAAAATTTTGAAGTGGAACTTTATTATGCTTTTCTGATTGGGATGTTAGGGAAAAAGAAAGGACTTAGTAAATATAAATTTTGCAAAGAGACATTTTAATTAATATATTACACATACCTAAACACAGGAAGTAATTTTTTATAAGTGATTAGCATCTCAAAAAGGGGTCAGAAGTTTTGATTTGTCTGCTGCATGTGCTGGTAATCACACTACATATAAAGGATTTACTGATGATTTAGATAAAATGAGGTAAGTAAATTGCTCTTGAAAGGACTTCTCCAAACCAAACAGAGCTCATTACCTGCTCCAGGAAAACCAAGGAAAAAGTGAAAAATAGGCTATGATATCCTTTTTGAACAGTAGGAACTAGATTACCAAAAACTGTCAAGCAAGAACAAACTTGAATTTTAATGTCAAAGGACATTATGATAAGCAATTTTCAGATTTGGACAATATAGACATATACATAGATAGAGCTGGATATAGATCAGTATATACTGATACTTTAAGCAAATTTACTAAAGAAGCAACTTTTGCAAACTAAGATACTGTATTTTAAAATTAGAAGGTGACTTCGAAGACTGCAAAACCCACATTTTTTTTAGTGCTGAAGGTAGTTGTCAGCACTTAATGTCTTTGTGGATTCAGCTGTGGATTTCATAAAGGTTTCCCTTTCTGTTACTGTGATCATATCTTCTTTTCCATTTCTTGCTAATTAATTGTACTGGTTGCAGACCTAAAATTAGAACCATGCAAAGAAGCCCATTTTTTATCAGAAATGCCTTAAGATATGATTGCTCAGGGACAGAAAATGGGCCAGAAGAAGTTCCCAGCATAAATAGGACTCCACTGGCAAAAAGTGGTTTGGTGATTCTACATGATAGATACAGAAATTACACAGCTGTGGATAAGAAAAATTGGAATATCTATAGGTCATAGTCCACTTTTGTTAGGGTAAAAAAAGCCTTTCAAATAAACCCATTTTTTGTATGTCTAACTGCATCCACCCTGGGATGGCTTTAGGAATATCTCAAGTGTTGTTATTCTTCAAAAGGAAAACATTCTGTGTTTTGACCCTAAAAAAAACTTTATAGCTGCTTCTAATTTTACAGTCATGGGAAGGTGCATTTGAAGGGATCTACCTTTTTTATCTTTCTTCTCACTTATCTCTATGCTCATAGGCGTTGCAGGTCCAGCCTGGATGCCTGTCCTTTTCTGCTCTACCATCAAACTTCCATTTATTTTGAACCCTGCCAGCTTCTAGAGTTCCAACTTTTAGCATCTGCCCATTTATCACCATCTTACAGTTCATGCTCAGACCCTTTCTCATAGCTGTTCAAGTTTCTCACCTTAGTTGTTCTTCCCTTTTTCTTTTGCAGGCCTCCACATAACCAAAAGATTTGTTGTAGCATTCATGCTTTTTTTTCTCTAGCCTCTGCCTTTTCCTTACTTTCTGTCTTCTGAAGAGTCAGTTCTCTCCACTTCATTTACCCATTTCTGTCTTTCAGAAGTTGAGGTCTGCAGTGCAGGAAAAACTCCTCTCCTCTTAACTATTGTGCTAAGCACCAGGATGCCACTGGTGTCAGTGACAGCAGTTACAAGGAATGTCCTCAGCAGACATTTCAGTTCAGGAGGCAGTGCACATCATGCAGTCTAGTTAAAGCACAGTGCCTTCAAAGGGAGGGGCTGTGTGTGTAAAGTGTTACCAACACAGACCCTGCTTTCAGTAGAGTGTGTATCACATAGTGTGTAACAGAGTAAGATGGTAGTGCTCCTCTCTTCCAGCTGTTATGTGGTTACCTGAAATCAAATAAAACCCAAAATCCTTGACTTATGTAGGAAAGTGAGCATGGAGAAAAATTTTGAGAGTATGCATCCTCAGGCTTGCATATCAGGAACAAAAACTTAATATTTTTGAGTTGCAATATAAAAAAGTAGTAACACAAGTAGTTACTTCTGCTTCTTGGGGCAGAAATACCTCTTCCTGCTGTTGTTTTCCTTTCCTATTGACTTCTTATTCAGCACTGATACTAGAACAAGAAGGAAACATAACAGAAAATTGCTGCATTCTGATAATCTTCATCTTGTAAAATAATCACCCAAAATTTTCGTCAGGATTGTGAACCAAAAAGTAGAAAACCAGATTTTTCTGGACAAAGAATTTATTCTACTTGATTTCCTGTATCCTGAAAGGGCAATAAGTTGGAGACAGCAATAAGTTACTGGGGTACCCAGCCCGCTGAGGTGGAAGACAGGGAACAGACTGAATCTCCCACAGTCCAAGGAGATGTGGTCAGTGACTTTCTAGAATACTTAGAACCACAAATCTATGTGACCAGATGGAATCCACCTGAAGATGCTGAGGGAGCTCTTGAAAGTGCTGCCTGAGCCACATTCTATCATTTATCATTAGCCCTTTTCAAATGAGGGATCTTAGATGACTGTAGGCTGGCTAATGTGATGTTCATCTACAGAAGGATCAGAAGAAGGATCCAGACAACTAAGGGCCTGTCAGTCTGACACGGGTACCAAGGAAAGGCATAGAGCAGATCATCCTGAGTGTCATGGCATGGCATTTGCAGGACGACCCAGTCGGGAGGCAGGTCCTGCTTGAACAACCTGATCTCACCCTATGAAGTGGGTGATCCACTTAACAAATGAGGGAAAGGCTCTGAACATTGTCTGCTTTTTCAACATTTTTCACAGCATTTTCCTGGGGAATCTGGATGTTCATGTCCTGGATGGGTCCACTGCTCACTGGGTTAAAAATTGCCTGGATGACTGGTCTGAGGGCATTGTTGAATGGAGTTACATCTAGTTGGTGACCAGTAACTACAAGTGTTCCCCAGGGATCAGTATTGGGACCATGCTCTTTAACATCTTGATCAAGGATCTGGATAAGGGGTTTAAGCACATTTAGTAAGTCTGCAGATGAATTAAGTTGGGTAGGAGTGTTGGCTGCTGCAGTTTAGGAAGGCCCTGCAGAGGGATCTGGACTGAGGCTGAGAACAACAGTATGAGGTTCAACAAGTATGACAATGGTATGGTTAGCAGAACTGGGAAAGAGATTGTTTCCCTGTATTTTGCCCTGATGAAGCTGCACCTTGTTTTGGGTGCCTCACAACAAGAACATTAAGGGGCTGGAGTGTGTCCAGAGAAGGCCAACGGAGAGAGAGCTGCAGGTGTTTAGCCTGGAGAAAAGGAGACTCAGGGGAAATCTTATCACTCTCTACAGCTCCCTGACAGGAAGGTGCAGCCAGGTGGGTGTCAGACTCTTCTCCCAGGTAACCAGTGACAGGATGAAAGGTAATGGTCTCAAATTGCTCCAGGAGAAGTTTAGATTGGATGTCAGTAAAAATTTCTTCACTGAACAGGCTGCCAGTTGGAACAAATTACCCAAAGAAGTGGTTGAGTCACCATCCTTGGATGCATGTGGAACTTAGGGACGTGGTTTAGTGGTAGATTTGACAATGCTGGATGAATGGTTGAACCTAATGATCTTGAAGAATCTTTTCCAACTGGAATGAGTCTATTATACTAAGTAAAGCATTATTTAATATTTTAGGGTTAGAATTAAGGATTAGGGATTATGGAGTTTGGTTTAGGGTGTTACAGTTTTGTATTGGGGGTTATTAGGTTTGGTTTGTATTAGTTTTATGTTTTTACTATTACCTACTTAGAAGTTCCAAGTGAGTGTAGAGAAACAGTATAAGACCCTTCAGTTGAAAAAACACAATTACTAAAATAGTACAAATGAAAATGGATTTACAATTCAAGAACAAAAACTGGAAAGAATATGAGAAAAAATAGTATAAGCAGTGCACACAATGGTAAAGTCTGGATAGGATTACATTATTGGTAAGGTTTCTGTGCGATTGAGATACTTATTCTTAGCAATATACTAGTTCTGTGTATGTATTTCTCTAACCTAGTGAAGATTTTCCTTAGACTAGCTCTATTTATCCTCACTGAATTTATCAGTTATCAAAAAGATATTTCAAACAATACTATAATAGTGACTTCATGTAGCTTTGCTATGAATTCCAAATTATTATTAATTAATATTGTAATGATTAATGTTACTTATAAATGTTCAATTAGTGTTTTAAATCAGTTTTCATACTTTGATTAAATTGTGTGGAGATTTTTGTTTGCTGGTTTTTTGGTGTTGTTTTTACAGTTTAAATAATACTAATGTTGTGTGGATTATGGCAAAAACTGTACTTGTATTAAATTGTGCACATACCAAGTTTTTTAGAAACAACCTGACTAAGGTTTGCGTGGTAACTGAAAGATCTAAGAATTTCAGAAAACTAGGAACAGATCTTACATTCAAAAAACAGTTTTTCTTTGCACATAAGTGTTGCAGTACCTGAATCAGAGATGATAGACAAGAAGTACATTTTAACAACATTTTATATTCACTAAAACCTCTGATTATCTGTCTTGGTCTGATTGTCTCATTTTCTTGATTTCCAACTATTAAGTGCAAAGATACAACCTCTGGCTGAGGATGCCCACAAGGCTAAGATTGCTGAAAGAATCCAGGACATAACACTTTCCTCTTGCCATGCTACCCTCCACGCCTAGTACTAGACATTTTCAGATAAAATACTCTACTACAAGGGTTATTGATATCAATCTTTACAGGCTTTCTTTATTGTTGGTTATTTATTTAAAAAGTATTAAAAATTTCATGTGGCTGCCCTACTATTCCACCATAAGTTAATATTTGAATTCTTGTGAATGAGTATATGTTGTTTACAAATGGTTTTCTATACACCAGAAGTGTGGAAAATCCCATTTTGTGTTTACTGTATCATTGAGACATTTTAGTAATGTATTCTGAGAACTCATTGGGATACATGGATTGAAAATTCTCATTTAAAGTTGAATAGTTGTTTAGCAACTTTAAAATTAAATTAGAACCCTTCCCTGCATTTCATTATGAGGTTATTTCATAATTACTCAGTAAATAGGTCCTACCTGTTCACTAATGCAGAAATGACAGCTCATGACACTGCTGAATTACAACTGCACAGGTGGAGAAGATACTTAGAGAAATAAAGAACAGATAAATGCATTATTTAAAAAACATCGGGGAAAAGTCAGCATCAAGAATCCTTCCTCAACCTTCACCCATTCTCCCCTTCACTGTTGTAAATAGTGCTACAAAATTCAGCATGGTTGTCTATATTCTAATTAGAGCCAGTTCATTATTTACTTATGCAGCTTAGAGGAATTGGGATATTGGCACCTAGAAGAAAGCTATGCTTCTAACCAATGGAAGGATGGGTGAAATGCTACAACAGACCCTGTACTCACTGCATTGAGTTTAGTCCAGTGAGTGAACAGGATGATGTAGAATTGGGTTCAAAATATACCAAGACACACCACATTTTCTTTTTCTTTGGGGGTAAATTCCTAAACATACAATTTCCTTTGCTTGTGTGATACCTGCATTGCATGCTCCTCCGAATTCTGACAGGAAAAAAGAAGTTAGCACCATGATTCAAAACTGTTTAAAGGTTTATTAAAGGTAATGTTTTATTACAATAACAGTTGGACTGATGATCTTAGAGATATTTTCCAACCAAAACAATTCAATGATTCTGTGTTAATACCTCTCAAAAAGACAAGCATGTTATTATTACTGTAAACTTATTTTTGTACTCATTCACAAAACTACAGTATATACTTTAACACTTCTAAGAAATTAGAGTTCAGTGAAATACTTAGGAGAAAATAATGATTCACTGTGCCTTCCTTTCTCTTTCGGTAGGAAAATTTCAACAAGAAACATACTGTAGATACTAAGCCCTCTCAAATTAAGCAATTTATTCCAATTATTTTGTATACCTTCACTGGTAGCTTTAATCATTATTACCATGTATGTTTTTCATTCTAGGCTGCTTTGCAGTTGAATTGGGCTTTCTGCAATTACATATAGATCACATCACAGAAAGCTTTGATTTTCTCTTTTCCCCTTTTTTTATTATTCTTTTTTGCTCCTAATAAAGACATTCTCTGTTCCATGAAAGAAAACAAAGGATACAGTAAGCTCTTTCTCATTTTGATATTCATAGCTGTACCTCTTAGCTTCCTTGCCGTCAGTTCTTGACTTCCCTCTTCATATATTTTCATCCTATTTTCTTCCTGCTGACTCCAAAGGATGCCTGTGCTATCCTTCAGCAGAACAGTGGCTATGGCTCCACACACAAAAAACTGGCATATGCATTCTCCATGTCCCTCCCCCTGCTTCTTTCCACCCCTGCAGCATTTCCTTCTTTTTACCTCAGGGAACTAATTCAAGCTAAAATCTAGCCCAACAACTACAGAGAATTTTTAACCCAGCAGCTAATGGTCATGGCTTTGGTTGTTTTTAATGCAGACACAGAAGGTGGCATGCAAGCATGAAAACTGGGCCAGGAAGGATTTAATACCTTCTTTTAGTGGCCATCTTTTAGTGGCCAGTATGGTTTACAGATCTAAAGCAAATGCAGAACTAAGCTATGAAGTGATCAGGTCAATTTTTCAGTCAGCCAAATTCTACCTAAAATTTTAGGTGCAACATGGGGCGTTATTTTATTAACTAGGGTTATTACACAACTTTCTCTAAAAATGACACAAATTATATCAGCTTACACATCTTCATACCAATACCACAATGTCCAACAGTTCTCAATCTGTGTCAATTGTACCACAAATGATTAATTGCACTAAACCTGTTCCCCATAAAGCCCAAACACGTTCACTTCCTGTGCCTGAAAAGCATGAGGTTACCCAAAGCATCTGTGAGGTTCACAGGCTTCTTCTGTAGAAATAATATACAAATTCTTGATTTCAACAACATTCCAAATGGGTTAAAAAACCCATAGAGTAGCGTGAAGCTTTTGGCAGATAAGTTCTGCCACAAGAGTGTCCAATAAAAGTTTTGGTACTTAATGGTCAGTGCATACCACTAGAGCTGCATCAAGCACATCATATGTGTAAAGCACGTTGTTTCCTTGCCTAGGACAGCAACCTTAGTTTATTTAAATAGATTTTTCTACAGAAACCAAATCAAATTAAAACCAGTATATGATGCTTAGGCTTTTTAAAAGTTGCTTTATTTAGGCTTTTGTTTTTCTTCCCTCCAATCAAGTACAGAAGCGTCTGCTAAAATACACTTTCTTTAAGATACCTGACTTTCTTTCCAATAACACTTTCCTTTTCCACTAAAAAATTCTCCTCCTCTAACAATCTCTTTCACTCCCAAAATGAAGTCAGAAACAGACACACCATTTCCCAATATCAGAATATACTTCTGTCGTGATAAAAATTTGTTTTGCTTACTTCTATCACAAAACATCTTTCTTAAACATTTAAATGCTTGTTATAATACATTATGAAAGTATTTCTCAGGAAAATGTAAATTACATTGAAGACATACTACCGGATTCTTAGATTCAAAAGTATTCACAAAATAATGAGTCTTCATAAATAACATAAACTGTGGATTTAAATCAGTTTGTTAAGATTATCAGAAGATTAATATTTTTTCTTAGCACATATTTTCATGTATGTGCTATTCAAATTTTCATGTAGATGAGAAAAACACTTCTATAAAGAAAGCTTCCCACTACAAAGAAGCAGCAACAGAGGCTTTAATATTTAATTTCTATCTACAAGCTAATGGTTTTGTAAAAGTTCCATCAATACATAGCATATGGTTGCAACATGTCAGATTCTGTGTCACATGGATAAATTACTAGTAAAAAATATGGAAAACCTATAAATATGTAGACATGCTGTGTTTTGTATACTTGTTTCTGTCTTTGCAATGTGATTATCAATCACTACTTATGTATGGAGAAATAGTACTGAGCTGTCAATATTCACAATTATGCTACCTCTTTATTTTTGTACGTGTACCCAGGGCCTAATTTATTGATTATTATAAAGGAGTATAAAAAAGTTTACTCCTCTGCAGTTGGTGCTACTATTGCATCATTCTTGGACTGTGATTATCAACATCAATAAAATAAATCCTTGACCCTTTAAGCAGAAATAATAATCTGCTTTTCATAGAATAATCATAGAATTGCCAAGGTTGCAAGAACCCTTTAAGATTATCCAGTCCCACCATCCAGTATTACCCCTGCAATAACCCCTAAATCACTAAAGCACACCACACAGCAACAGATCCAGACTCCTCTTGAGCACCTCCAGGGAAACCTATTTCCTGGCCACACTAACAGTGAAAAAGAATTCTTCTAATATCTGATCTTAATCTCTCCGGTCTCATCTTACAGCCATTTCTGTGGTCCTCTCCCTGCTGGCACAGTAGGGGAAACCAGTCCCCACCTCACTACACCCTCCTTTCAGGGCATGAGGTCCCCCTGAGCCTCCTCTCCTCCTGACTAAACAAACCCAGATCCCTCAGCCATTCCTCATAAGACACGTTTTCAAGTCCTTTCACAAGCCTTATTGGTCTTCTCTGGACACTTTCCAGCACCTCAAAGTCCTTTTTAAAGTGAGGGTCCCAGAACTGAACACAGGATTCAAGGTGTGACCTCATCAGTGCCAAGTGCAGGGGGACAATCACTGCCCTGGTCCTGCGGGTCACGCTATTCTTGATAGAGGCCAGGGTGCCACAGGGCTTCTTGGCCACCTGGGCACACTGTTGGCTTATATTGAGCTGGCTTCAGCCAGCACCCCCAAGCCCCCTGCTGCTCCTCCAGCCACCAGCCACTCCTGGTATTACAACCTACTGTGAGTAATGGGACAGGGAATGTGGTGATGCTGACCAGAAGATGTTGAGGGCTCAGTGACCCACATCATGTCATGGCTAACCTGAGCAGGCAAGGTCTGTGCTCTGCACAGCCAGTGTGGCCTTCAGGCTGTGTTGGGCTGTGCAAATCTCTTGGTGGTGGGACAAGCTCAGGCAGCACAGTGGTGGAGCCAGTAAGCAGCTCTTGTCTTGACAAAAGTCTTGTACCAGAGCTTATGCCACCTGCATGCCCTTGCCTTCATCTAAAAATATTAGTTCTAATAACTAGTTATTGGGATATTAGGACACAAGACAGATGATGGACTTTGGACCCAGTTGGCATAAGAGATTTGATAACAGGATGCCTCGGCAAGAGCAAACAGAACTTTGAGAATTAAAGCAAGATTGCAAGAAGATAAATCAGACAGATTTACTGAAAAAAAGAAAATTACATCAGACTTCGGCAAGCAAGAGATGTTTAAAATGCATAAGTTTGTTTATGTGATTTTCAACCCAATCATTGTAGTAAAACATTACTTCTGTTCCTAAAATACTATATGAGCAGTTGTACTCCACAATAAATTCGGACTCTTTGACCACCTCAGAGTCTTCCCTGTCTGTCCTTATTGCTGATAACTTTTGTTTTAAATGGTATTTTAGAGTCAGAGCGTCTTTCTTACTGAAATAATATGTATCAGCACCTCCTTGTAGCAACAGACAACTCTACTCTGCAAACACATACAACTCCCCAAGGGACCAGAGAGGGTGCTGGCTTGTGTCCCACAAGGACATTCTTGATGACACTGGAAAGATTACAGCAGTAAATGATGAGTGGTAAAAGGCAAGTGCCACACCCATGTACCAGGAGAGGATCCAGGTAATTATTAACTTGACAGTCTGACCTCAGTCCCAGCAGTTAGAGCAAATCCTCTCTGAATCCATACCTAGGCACATGAAGGTGATGGTATTTTGAAAGAGTCAGCACATGTCAAGCCTACAATGTCAAGTCATGTCTGCCCAAACGAATTCCCTCTAGAAAGAGGTGTCTGATTGCGTAAATAACGGGAAAGTGGTAGAGAAGCTTCCACACATGGCAGGGAGGGGCAAGAAAAGAAAAGAAAGCAATGAGAGATAGAGAACCAGTACAGCACAGGTTGGACACATGGACTTGTATAAATATAAGTTCAACAAAGACAAATACAAATTACTTCATCCTTGCAGAAATAACTCCATGCAACAGTATGGGCTGGGAAACAGCCACTTAGGGAGCTTTAGAGTAAGAGCTGCGTGCAGCCTAACAGAAGTCAGCCGTGTGACCTTGCGGTGGCAATGACCTTCAGAGCCAGCAAGCAGGACCCGGAAAGAAGCTGCCTTCTGCTTTCAGCACTTGTGAGGCTGCATGTGGAGCGTTGTGTCCTACTTAGCATTCCCCAGCGCAAGAACGCTGCTGACAGCGAAGCGGTGACCAGCAGACACTGCCAAGGTGGTCAGGGAGATGGAGCACATGGCACTTCCTGGAAAGGATGAGAGAGCCAAGTTTTTTTAGCCTTAAGAAAAGAATCAGAGGCTGAACAAATTCTAACAGCCACATACTGCAATTTCACCCTGTTGGGAAACCCAGTACAATAAGGAAAGTCCTTAAGGAAAAGAGGAAGAGTGACAGACTGTACAATATACATTTAGATGAGCTGCTGATCTGTAAGAAACTTACAAACTCTTCTGTGGAATTCACCACTTGCAATGTCAGTTTACCTTCATCATCTCATTTGCTGTTAATACAATTGGTATTTTGTTCCTTCTAGGAGCATAACACCAAAGAATTGGATCTAAAATGAGAGGTGTCACCTACATTTTAAAGTCCTTTCTGCCTTTCCCTCTCAGATAAATACCATTTAATTTCCTTTGCCACCAGATAATTCAGAAACATTGTATTAT
Organism: Setophaga petechia; assembly: GCA_024362935.1. NCBI lineage: Eukaryota > Metazoa > Chordata > Aves > Passeriformes > Parulidae > Setophaga > Setophaga petechia. Next base: position 24,128,190 of record JANCRA010000004.1, on the reverse strand, counting down.
AAATCATTCTTTCCTCTCTATGACAAAAAGCTTAAAGTTATTACCTTTTTATTCAAAACAGAATGTCTGAGATTATTACAGCAAGACATCAAGAAATAGATATTTATATTTAGAACCAAATGTTATGTTTACGGTTCCATCTGATCATGTTGCATTATCATTAAAATTTCTGCTTTTGATATGACCTGAAATACATAATTCTTTTACCATGAACTTGCATTACTGATCAGTCCAGAATATTTTTTAGGAAACCCCTTAACATTCTTCACTCATACTTTGAAATTACATTATCTCAACTAGCTGATGCTTCCTGAGAGCACAGCCTGCGTTCAACAAGGAGGTTTCTGGGTTATAATGACATGCACATTTGTGGCCAAACTAATATCCAGTAGGATAAGACTAGTTCTCAAGCTGTTTTTTCCAGCCTACTCTGTTTGAAAACCTGCCATATTTCTTGGGCCAGCCATGGCCTTGTTCTACAGTTCGAGTGAATACCTTGAAAAGAACTAGGGCACAGCAAAGTTTCTGAGAGCCTTCTGCATTCTACTAGCTTCCCTTAGTGACAGAGCTTTTAAAGGACATTTTGATGCAGGCACCTGGCCCTGCCATAGCACATTCATTGGTTTCATTTTCTCGAATAACGATAAGGCAAGAACTGACTTTCATTATTAACAGGGTAACATCCATGTCCCTGTGTGAGAATATATATTGACAATGAATTAATTGGATGTTTTTACTGTGACCTGTGACTGGTATTTTTCAACAAAAAAAGGAGCTTATTTTCACCATTAAAAGGAAAACATTCTTGAAGAACACAGACCCTGAAACTGCAGTCAGAAAACCTGCAAGTGCAGAAATCTACTTAACACCTGAAACAAAGATAACAGGAAGTTAGTTGGTGACATACTGTAAACAAGAGATGACAGAAAGTGCAAAGGCTGCCTTCTGCCAGAAGGCTACATGTTAACTTGTGAGAGCAGCTGCCGTGACAAATGCCTTCAGCAGCTGCTACAGGAATGCTGTTGCACTCTACAGAAATGTGGCCATACCTCTGCTGGGGTAGCAACCTGTGTTGTGAATTCAGCCTGTAAGAACAGTGGTTATCTGAAGGGCTCTGACACACACCACTGCCAGGTGCAGTGAGGCAATATATGCACACCATGCATACACACAGCACCAAATCATTATGAATGTTAAGAGAAAAGTTGATTCTGAGAGCAGACAAAGAGCCACACAAACCATTTTCTGTTTGACATCATCTCTTAAATAAGCATGCCCTCTTAATATAACTAATTGAATTCCTTTTCTTGTTGGAAAAACTATGCAATATTTCTCATTAATTCTAAAAGCTTGAACGCAGGTCTGGATACCTTATACACCAGAAAATTGTACTGAAATATCTGCAAAGCAGTCATGCTGTACACAGTTTTATTGAGTTCTTCTTGCTTCCACTGGACCACAGGCATGACAGTGGCTTTCCAGAGAGCACGTGTTGCAAATGAAGACAAGGACAATGGGGGAGGGGGAGAAGAAAAGGTCAGACAAGTAACACTGCTTTAAGGTGGGAAGGTGAGGGGAGGGAGGAAGACAACAGAAGGTACCTGCAATTATTGTAGCAGAGATGGCTAAATATTAATGCAAATGCAAAAAAAGAGGGGCAGGTGTGACTTCATCATCTAAACCAAACACAACACTTAATTTGATTTTGCAGTTTGAATAACATGACTCTTGCTTTGCACAAGCAGAATAAAAATCTGTGGATTATTTGTGCCATTTGAAGTCTGAAGACTCCTATCCTCTTACATGCTAAAATAAAAACTTCAAGTTTCCTAACTCACTATAGGATAAATATTTCCACAAAACAGCACTGAAGGTTTACAGTCAGCTCTATTAACTTCTACAGGGTTTACATGAAATGAAACTTTGTCAGTTTCCTACTAACAAGCAATTTTTTCTGAAAGTGTAACTCAAGATCCAGTAATGTAGGTTCCAGACAGGCAAAAGCTTTTGCTGTTACAGTTTTAAACAATGTACTGCTCCCGAAATCCTCAGAAAACAAATGCAGAGGTGGCTCATGAGGTTTTTAATTTCCTCAGGTTCTCTTCAAAGTGGGAGGGGCAAGGAAAGAAAGGGACACAGGCATGGTTGTGTTTATAAAAAAAAAAGCCTAAACCCCCTTACACCTCAAGCATAAAACCCCTCAAGATGTCTCATGCTCTACCTTCCTCCATTTTTACTTTACTTGGCAAATCACCTCTAGTTTTCCTTGGAGTCTTCAAGCATGGTTCTCAATTTGGGATTGAGCAGTAAGATATACTGACAACTTGTCACAGCAAATCTCAATGGCCCAACAGACATTGTTCAGAGAAAGAAAAGGCTTTGAAAAAATATAATGACAGGTCATTAAAAAAAAAATCCCTCTCCCAGCCACCAATTTTACATTCCTTGCAAACACTGCCAATGCTGGGCAGACTGCTCCTGTCACTGGTTCCCCTATTCCTGCCAGAATATGAATTCTTCTGAATCTACAGGGAAGGAACCCAACTCAAGCCAACCAACCAAAGGAAAAAACAAACAAACAATAAACCCCAAAACAAAACAAACCAAAAAATGGGCGAAGGGGAAAGAATGGGAAGAAACAAATAGAAGAACGAAAAACTTAATAAAATAATTTCTTATACTCTATACACTCAATAAAATATTTATTTTTCTTTCAAAGTGACTAAGCACCATCCACCAAAATTAAAATGAAAACTTTAATATATTATTTAAGAAGCAGAAATTTTAAAAAGATCAATCAAAATTAAAACCAGCAATAACTGTACTATACAACATATGTACAGCAAAAATATTTGACTACACTGTAATGGCTAGTCAAGTAACTATAAGAGTTAATGAATGAGTTGCCTCTGGTTTCAAAACTACTACCAATGATTAACATTAATGTGACAAAAATAGAATCCCCATATGTTATGGTAATTTTCTGCTAATAAATACCTTAAAACACTTGGCTTTCTTTTAAGTTATTTGTAAAAATATAGAGGGTTTTAAAATCTCCATTTTGTATAGGATTGAATTTTCTTCCCTCACTCCTGAATATTGAGAAGACAATCTTTAATTTGTCTATACTTTAGGTTTTTGCACAATGAATATAGATTTGAGTCTTCAGATTGGCATAGACAGAAGGGACTGTATTTGATTTAAATTTATTAAACTGATTTTCTCCAAGAAAAAACTGAGAATCTCCTGCACCTTTCTTTTAAAAATGGGGTAAGTGCCTGAAAAAGTAAAATAACAAGAAGGTTTGTTCATTGTTATACATTCATTGACAAATTCTGCTACTCAAGATTACCAGTCTAGAATGCACAGGATTTTCCAGAATGAAAAAGTCGACACAAATATTTGAAATCTTATTCCAATACTGTCACCATACGAAGCAATCTGCCCAGTTTTGCTCCAATGAGTCATCTCCTTGTCTCACTTTTACATTATAATTACTGATAAAAGACACACCCCTTAACTTGAAGTTTAACTTTCAAGAGTTCTTCAAGGGAAATCTGATTTAAACATTTTCTAATCTATAGATTCCAGACTATAGTCTGGAATTTTGCACATATTATTTATTCAAACGGTTCTTCAATTGTTCTAGATGCCTAGCATCAGCATCTTGTAGAATTAATACAGTAGCTTTAGACTGAAATGGATTAAACTCAATGGTCATCAAACAACAAAGATCTATCAGCTGTTTTTGACATTTCTCTAAACCATCCTTAAGTTTTAGACGTAAAGCAGGATCCTTTTTCAGCTTATTAATTTCAGGCACTGAAAAGCCAATGAAACTTGTTAGAATATCATCAGCAAAATCTACTTCAAGATAAGCAGAGCCATCAGAAATTTTTGCCTTTATACCCCAGGACCCATTGCTTTTTGTGAGGTTGCCAGTGAGAGTGACAATAAAACATTTAACTTTCAGAATTCTAACAGTTTCTGGTTTTTTTGCAAGGAGAAGGGAAATATATGTGAAAGGTGGAGAATCTAAATCTAAATGTGTCTCTACTGCCTTGCAGGGAAAGATCTGTGAATCATGTCTTTGCTGATCTCCTTCTGGATCTGTTTTTAAGGAAAATACAGGATCATCATTTAATACCCTCCTGTCGGAAGTGTGTTTGTGTTCACATTTGCCCTCATCTAGGTCTGTATAATTCTGCCCCTCTTCAGGAGGAGTTTCCAAAGAAAATGCTGATGAACTGCAGGTCTGATGTAAGCCCTTGTGCGGCAAAAAGTTACTAATGCTATTTCCATCTTCATCAAATATTGTTCTTCTCATGTTCTTCTCGTTGCTGATAGCTTCCCTGGGCTTATCTCTTTCATTCACATTGTCTTCTTCACCAGTGCCATTTAAAGATGAATTGCAGGAGTTTCTAGATGTATGTGGAAGTCTGCCAGTAATTAAACCCATGTTTCTGTTAATCTCCACTGGTGGCACATCTTCCATCTCTCTTTGCATCACTTCTTCCAGAAGAAAGTCATCTTCTAAAGGAAAGTCATTTAAAAAGCCATCAGCATATTCTGTGGGAGTAGAAACTTGTTCATCTGAGTGAGGCAAAGGACTTCCAGATTTTTGTAGCAAAACATTTCCATTGTGTGCACTCACTGAACCTGGGGCTGTACTAAAATTCTTGCTTCTACTACAGTATCCGCTTTCTAAAGATGTTCTGTTGTTTAAAGTAAATTCATTATTTTCATCAAGGCTGGCTAAAAGCTCTTCATCTGAAGGGCCAAGAGTTTGTTCTAACTCATCCACAGGCCTTGAAAAAATCTGTTCATGTCCAGCTTGTCCAACAGAATTAGGGTTTTCAGCTTCTCCAATTAATCTAGCAAGGACTCTTTCCTGACAATAATCCTCAAGAAGAGCTTCAACTTCACCACCCAACAGTTTCACATTTTCTGGTTTAAGCAGGAGAACTCCAAGACGATATGCAACATTGCCCTGTACAGTGATTTTTGTTCCAGGAGGAAGATTACTGCAGAGAACGGGCACTGGTTGATACTCCATGCCCTGAATTTGATGTACGCCATCTGTTATTTGTAGCATCAGCATTCGAGTCGGCTTTGCTTCCCAGGGCTTCTGAAATGTCTGAGTACTGGCTGTCACTTCTTCATTTACAGTGCTTTTCCCTCTTAGCTTCTGCAACTGAGAATATGCTGGCTGGCTAACATCCACCAGTGAATCAATCTGTACAGAGAAGCAGCCTGATAACTCTCCCTTGGGAGTATCTAAGATGCAGTTAGGCAAAATGGGATATTCCAAGTCTCTCAGATCAGTAAGAAGCCATTGCTCAAATACCTGCTTGTTAATCTGAGCTTGACTTAAATTACTACCACTATTTTCTTCCTGGATCCAATTAACACATGCTTCCAGCCATGTTAAAGGAACTTTCACGTGCCATGTGGATGAAAGCCAGGTTTCCACTCTTGCTACAATGCTAGATGTAGACATTTTCTTGTATGGTCAGATACTGAATTCCCTAAAATTGAATCCAAAAAGACATATTTAATCTTCCGACAAAAACTGAAATTATTACAAGTTTCATGCTTATATTGCATAAAAAATTTAAATTAAAGACACTTCTACAGACAAGGAAATTCACAGGCATTTCCAACATTTAATGTTTCAATCAGCATAAAATGTGCAATTATCAGCATAAAAGTTATGTGCAAAATATAAGAAAAACATGGAGACTTATACAAGCAACCACACTTTTTTTCTGTTTATTTAACTAGAAACATATAAATGAAACTCTTTTCTAATAGATTGAAAGTGAATGGACAAAAAACCCAAACCATAAGAGTAGTGGGTTTTAAAATATATTTCCTCTTCTTTAAGTTAACACACAGCTTACTTTAGAAATTGACCTGAGATGTTACTCTCCCATTTCACCAGCACTGTTAGGAACAGAAGAGGATCTATAGAACCAAGCTGAGGTCTATCAACACCTATATCAGAGGAGTGACTTTCAGTCTGTGACTGAAACTCTGTACCCAACAACAGAAAGCCGGCTTTGAAACATTGTTATCTGGAGACCGAGAGCAGGACTTAGCTGCGTAAGCACCTATCTGCAGGACTTAGTTGCATAAGTACCTTGGCAGCTATCAAGGACATCAGTGGCTAATAAACTCTAACTCCTTGTTAGTTTAGGAAGTAGTTCTGCATAAACAGAGTAGAACAGAAGTATTTCAGTTGAAATGGACTCTGAATGATCATTTAGTCCAACCACCTGACAAATTCAGAGCTGACCAAAAGTAAAAGCACGTTACTAAGGATATTGTCCAGATACATCTTAAAAACTAACAGGTTTACGGCATCAGCCACTTCTACAGGAAGCCTGTTTCAGTGTTTCATCATGTTCTTAGAACTAGAATCATTCAGATTGGAAAAGACTTCCAAGATCATTGAGTCCAACCTCTGAACACCACCACCATGCCAACTAGATCATGGCACCAAGTGCCAGGACCAATCACTTCTTGAACAATTTCAGGGATGGTGATGCCATCATTGCTTAAACACCCATTCTGTGAAAAATTCCTGATGTCCAACCTGAAATTCGCTTGGTACAACCTGAAGTCTATTTCAGAGGTTGACCCCCAGCTTACAACAATTTCCTTTCAAGTAGATTGTGGAGGCCAATAACGTCTCCCCTGAGCCTCCTTTCCTACACCCCTGCTCCCTCAACCACTCCTAACACCACTTACTCTCTCAGTCTTTCACCAGCTTTATTGTACTTGGTAAAGAAATTATTCCTGTTGTCAAGACTGAACTTCCCTGATGCACCTTTGAATCATTCCCACATCTGTTGCGGGATGACAGGAACACAGCAGCACTCCCTCTCCAGTCCCCTGCCCAGGGAGCTGTACAGAGCCATGAGGTCACCCCTGAGCCTCCTCCTCTCCAACCCAGACAAACCCAGAGCCCTCAGCCCCTCCTCACAGGATGTGCCTTCCAGCCCTTCCACCAGCGCTGTTGTCCTCCTCTGGACCATTCCAGGACCTTCTTCCCACCCTTCTGAGTGTGGGGCCCAGCACTGCACACAGGGCTCAGGGTGAGGCGCACCAGGGCTGAATCCAGCAGGATGATCCCAATCCCAGCTGGTGATGCTGTGTCTGCTGCACCCCGGGATGGGGTTTGCCCGCCTGGCTGCCGGGCACACACTGCTGGCTCACCCTGAGCTGCTGCCCACCAGCACCCCCAGATCCCTTTTGCAGGCTGCTCTACACTCCTCTCCCAGCTTATACTCGCGCCCAGCTTCACTGCATCCCAGGGGCAGAATCTGGAATTGTTCTTGTTTAATTTCATGCCACTGATAATTACTCAGTGCTCCAATCTATTTCAGATCCCTCTGCAAGGCTCTTGTGCCTTGAGAGAGTCAGCAGCGCCTCTCAGTTTGATATCATTGGCACACTTGCTAATGGTGCATTCAAATCCTCCATCCATGTCGCTACTACAAATATTGAAAAGACAAGTTGCCTAACTGCGCATGGATCATGTTTAATCCCTTAGAAAGGGCGACCGAGCAGCTCAATCCCTCTGCAGGACACAATGAAAACAAAACGTACACTAAGAATATTTAAGAAACGTCAGGTGTCGGTTCTGTTGTGTTTATTGGGGTATTTTTGGCATTTTGGCCTTTAGAGTGAACAAAAGAACACCCTGCCTCCAAGCTCTCCCCAAAAGATCCAACATTCGTAAGATACCGCCTAGTTAGTCCAAGCAAAGCGCCAGCTTTCAACAAAGGAGATGAAAGGGCTGAGAGAGGAAGGGAAGCAGAGGTGGGGGGAGGAAGACCTGAATGAGGACAGGCCGCACCTCGCAGCCCCTCGGAGGGGCCGAGCTCCAACTCACCAGGGCGAGCGAGCGAGCAGTGGCGGCGGGGCGGCATCCGCGGCCTGAGGGACCAGGCTGCGCCCGAGCCCGCGCTCCCCGAAACCGCCGCGAGCATCCACCAGCCAATGGGAGGCGCGCGTCGAATCATCGCGAGAGTTTCGCCACAGCCGGCGCCGGGCTGCACGCACAAGGCGGGGTTTTAGGGGCCGCCATTTTCTCGCCTCCCGGCTGTAGCCGCTCCCGCTTTTCTGGGCCGTCCCCTCGCTGCTCGCGCCGCTCCCAGCGCAGCTCCCGCAGGCCAGGTAAGAAAGGCAGACCGACCGGCCACGGCATGGCTCTAGAGGCGCCTCCCTTTACCCGGGCCCGTCTCGTCCTTTTCCTCACGGAGGGCGGTGCGGGTCGTGGCGCCGCCTCCTGTGCTGACGGGCAGCAACTTCACCCAACGAGGCGGCGGCGGCGCCGCACGGGGGGCGGTGGCGGGGCCAATCGCGGGTGGTGCTGGTGGATGTGCGCGTCGGAGGCCGGGGCTGCTCCCCTTTCTCTCCCGTACGCGGCAGGGCCGGCGGCAGGCGCAGGTACGCGCAGCCCGCGGCGCCGTGCGGCCGGGACCGGCGAGGAGGGGAGGGGGGTGGGAGAAGGACACAGGCCGGTTAAGGCCTTGCCTGGGCCGGTAGAGCCGCCGATGGATTCCGCTCGGCGGCGGGGCGTGACACAGCGGTGCGAGACGGCCTGTGTCTCCTGTCGTGGGGCCTCAACCGCCGAGGGCTGCCGTGGCCATAGGGCTTTCGTAGGGTTGGAGGTAGAGCGAGGAAAACACTGCATAGAGGACAGTGGTGTGTGGCCACTTCGGCTATTGCTGAGGGGCTTAAGGTGGCCTCTGTCCCCGTTGCCCCGCGGGGACAGCTCGCGTTTCGCAGCACCAGCGGGTGCGCTCCAAGGGCAGGGACGCGGCGGCCGCGCCCGCCTTCCCGCGCCCGCCCCAGGCAACTGTGCCCAGGGAGAGCTGCTGTGAGGGATTATGGCGGGCGCAGCGAGGGCACTCCGGGCCGCGGCCTGCGCGGCCGCAGAGGCGGATCGGGGGGCGGAGGCTCCTCATCGCGGCCGCGCCGCTTTAGGAGGAGGGCGGAGTGCCCGTGGCGCTAGGGCTGACCCTGCTCTGCCCGCTGCGCCGGGCTTGGAGCCGCCGGGCACTTCCTTTGTGTCCGCTCGGGCCGTGCTGGGTGACGCTCCCCGCGGCCGCGTGGTGGTGGCGGCGGCCCTTCCGCTCCCGGCTCCGCCTCGCAGTGGGCCGGCGGGCGCCATTTCGGAGGGCGCCATTTCCGTTGCTCCTCCGCGGGGGTGCCGCAGCAGCGCCGCCGCGCTCACCCCTGTCCCCCCCGCTCTGGGCGGGCGGCTGGAGGAGGGGGGGAAGAGAGGGGCAGGCGAGAAGCGCCGCTGCGCCTTGGAGGCGCTCTGACGTTCCTCAGCTCTAGCTCTTAGGTCTGTGCTGGCTTGTTCCACCTCTCCTGTCTGCTTTAGCCCTTCGGTGTTCATAGAGAACCTGACTTTATTAGTTATGTGAATGTCTTCGATTTACCTAGCTGAGCAAGATTACTGAGAACACATGACGTGTGGGGAAGCTTGACTAGGAGAGACTAAGCCGTGAATGGTAACTCAACTGATCACAGTTAGCTCCCCGCTACCTTAAAATTCTTGGGATAGTTGGAAGTAGATTAGCCGATTAGCCGATAACCCGAAGGGGCTGTTACACTTTGTCCGTGTCTTCCTTACCGCCCGTCCACGTAACAGTGCAATTTTGGCAGTGTCTGTCTGACATCCCGCTGTTACTAAACTTGTGCGTTCCCGTTAGTCCGCTTCAAATACGTGGAAATGCCGGCATATGTTGGGAAGACAGAGCCTGATTTTAGCCCCTACAAGCCGGGCAGCAATTACATAGCTGTCTGAGAGTACGTTTAATAAATTAGAATCCGATTCTTCCCCACCCCCATTCCCTCACCGCCGATTATGGATACAAGAATGAGTGCCTGCTGTTTATTGAAGCAATGGAAGTTAATGGAATGCAAAGGGAAATATTGTTTGGCGGTATTTGTAAATCACATCTTTAATGATAGTAAGTTACAAATTTTTTTTTTAATTTATGCTTCTCGCTAATGTGATTTAGTCGCTAAAAGCAGGTCACAGATTTTCAGAAAATTGTAGTGAGGTAGAGGTGATTTTGGAAGTTTTGGGGGGGTGTGCGTGCAGTGGGTTGTATGTAACTTCAGAGGGTGATATTTTAAAAAAGGCGTTATTTTAGTGTAGTTGGAAGTTATAATTTTGATTTTATTCATTAGTTATAGTTGAGACAAACACATGCTCAAATGCGTGCTAGTAGAGAATTTGTAAAACAAACGCTGATGATTATCATAACAGGAATTTTTATTAAGTGTAAATAGTGTTGACCTAAATAGCAGGACCAGATTTTGGTGTAGTGCCCTTTAGAAAGGGAAACCAAGGCACGTATCTTACAATGTTGAGATTAAGTGGTTACTTAAAACTTGTGTGTGCCCACGAAGTGTAGTTCAGACAATAAGGATTTATGTAGGTCTACATATTTCACCTTCAGCTTCTCTTCGTGGTGTGTTTGGCTTGGCTGTGGTTTTTCTTTTATAAGGAAAAAATTTGCATCAATAGTTTAGGTCAACCCTTTGGTTTCTGACTGTAGCAGAATCAGACTCACAACGTGGGAAGACTCACAACTGATATATGCTGTTTTCATAGGCTCTTGAAGCAATAGGCTGTTGAATTTTGATCCCGCCCAGAATACTTGAGTTTTTGTCAGCAAGGATATATAACAGTGGTAAGTTCTAGCAACAGGCATTTATTTTTTTCACTTTAGCATGAGGTACAGTTGTCTTTTGACAAAAAAAATGTATTGTCTTTATTTTTCAACAGGTTTTGCTTGCCTACAGAAGAAAAAAAGGCAATGGAGACTGAACAACAGGAGGAGACCTTTACCAACACAGAGACAAATGGTAAGTTTTTTAAAGGACTATTCATTTTTAGAAGGACTCTCTTTAAAATGTTAATATTTCAAAGAATTTTATAATGATTTACCTTTACTATATGTTTGCATCAGCAGTAATTTTGTGTTCTGCATTAATTGTCTTCTGTTTTAATTAATGTATCTTTACACATGCTTTTGAATCATAAATGTATAATCTTTCTGTTGATATGTTTTAGATATGAGAACTGAAAGTTATTACTAAATGTTGAAAAATATTTCACAGATGTATGAAGAATGTGAATATGTATGAATGGTATAGGGCATATCTGTTAATTTAATTTTGTTCATTGTAACAATGAACAGTTATGTGCAGGAGTACGAATATATGAAATATTGCTTAAGAGCTTAATGGAAAATTTCTTGGGAATTACCAGGGATGTTTGGGCATTTTTGTGGTTGATTCGTGCCATTTTTTCCCAGAACATTTGAAGTGCTACTTTGCTGTTATTTCACCAGTATTGCAGTGTTGGACAAACTACATTTGAGCTTTATGCCTGAAAGGTTTTCCCCAATTGAAATTATAAATAAATACTAAGTGGGTGATGCTCCATTCCTTTGAATGTGTCTTAAATGTCGTGAATTTCTTACTGACTGTGTGCAGCATTCTCATCTAAGCCATAGTTCATGGATTTTTAGATGCATTTTCAGTTGTTAATAAGAGAGCCACTGATGTGAAGACTGGTTTCTGTGCTGTGGATGCTCAGAATAGAGTATTAACTGTAATTGGTTTTGCGCTAATAGGAATGAATGTATTAATAGTACAGAACATAAATTTGGCGTGTGTTCCACTTCATTATGACTTAGAAAGTTAAATAAATGTTTATGTTTCCTCCCTATGGACCTCTCTACAGGCAAACGTCCTGCAGAAGATATGGAGGAAGAGCAGGCCTTCAAAAGATCTCGGAACACTGATGAGATGGTTGAACTGCGCATCTTGCTTCAGAGCAAAGTACGCTTTTTTGCTTTCTTCATGTGTAGCATTGTTCAAGATGGTGGTGACAAAGTGTACGGTGAGATGGAAGTGTAGAGAGATTGTGCTTTTTTTTTGAAATGAGGTAACTTACTAGATTAATTTTCAGTATATAGGAATGGTAGTTGTGGGTGTATTGCAATGGAATTGTCCTCCAGGTTCTCTTAAAAGGGTAAGTCCCTAAGGATCAATACAGGATTTATTAAAAATATATACTTGCTAAGAAGTAGAGCAGTAAAGAGTCTAAGATATGTTTACATTTGAGTGGAGGGTAGCTGTTGTGAGGGGAATGACTGTATATGAGTCTTTAAAAAAGAAGGTTTTTAGAGGATTATAAATAAGTGCTTTTAGATTAAATATGTGAGACGAGAACTTAAGATTTTAGTAATTCTCTCAAATAGATCTACTAAACTTGTTCAACTATATCAACAGGAAGAAATGGGGGAGTAGTTCTTCAGGGATTGCAGTGATTTTGTTGACAATTGTAAATAATTCAAGTTGCTGTGTATGAATTTGCTCTGGTGTTTCCAGTTGCTACAGATGATTTATACGTTCTGAAGTATCTGAGTCTTTGGTGTTTGTGTGAAAGACTGTTGCCTGAACTCTGTGTGGCATTTCTGACCAATAGCCAAGTTACGTGGAGTACCATTAAATATTTTGCATGCCTTTAGCATAATGTGTAATCAAAGCAATTTTTTTTGTAGAATCCTTGAAAGAACCTGGTAAAGATGTGGTTTTCCAATTCCTACTTTTTACTGTTTGTCAGTTTATTCCTGTTTATGTTGGTGGCTTTAATGAAGTTGGTGGCTGTTAACATTAATTTCAGCCTTTTTCAGTTTATATTGCTGAGAAATAAGTTACTTTACCAATGTGCAAAACAATATTAGCGCTTGAAATTATCAAATGTTTGGAGCTTAAAAGTGGAATTTGCAAACATATTTTGTAAGGGGAAAAAAATCAAGACCAGATAAATTACAATCATTTAGTTTGTTTTTTTTAATAGATCTAGTCTATGAGAAGTTCAACATGGGCAGAATTGCCTAAAAACTCGCTTTAGAATTGAAATATAAATGGCAAAGCTGAGTTACCTTTCTTTGTGTGCTGTGTTCTGTGGTTGTAAGAGCCTTTGGTAATTTTTTTTAATGCCAAAGTGATGCCTCCCCACACCTCCTGGGCCAGCCAAAATAGATCTACTGTTTTTAGTGTTGAGTTCATAAACTTAGTCTGTACTGAGTTGTCATAATGTAACTTCTGAAAACTATTTTCCAGAATGCTGGAGCAGTGATTGGAAAAGGTGGCAAAAATATTAAAGCACTTCGTACAGACGTGAGTATATATGAGTTTGAACTAATTTAACACTGCTTCTTTCAGAACACTTCATCGAAAACTTGATTGCGTGCATTTCTAGAAATGGGAGCAATTCAACTCTATAGACATCCAAGTTACAATCCATTTGTATTGATTGTCAGAGTAGATAACAGTTCCTCAGTTTCTGCTTCAATTAAAACCCAGCCTGATGCATGGGAGGAGAGGTTTATGTTAAATCTCTTCACTTTTTCATAGGATTCTGCTAAATTACACACTTGAAGTGAGTTACCATCCTAATGAAAAATACTGACAAAACTTAAACTCTTAATGGTACCATTCCCCATATGTGTGCATCAGTTATAGTACTGCTGAAACTCTTGCAGGTGGCTGGCTTAACCCAGTGCTAGAGGAATTCTTTAACTTCCTTCAAAAAAAGCAAAATGAAGTCATCCATCTGTTCCTTAACAACTTGCACATGAAGCACAAAACCATCAATATTAAGGTTTCTTGCTTTAAATATGAGTATGAAACACTGAAGGAACATTGTATTCTATTATTAGGAAGTATTTTTAAATGGTCATGACTTAATGCCTGTTCACATTTTACAGGGGGGTTGACTCTGGTGGTTAGACACATGCTCAGTGTTAATGTTGTGTATTTATAAAACTTGGCAACACTTCTTAAATTCCATTCGTTTACACTCCTGTACTTAACATCAGCTACGATTTCAGTGGTTTTTCCAATCAAGACTCTGTTCAGCACAAGATTTGGCAGTATATCATTACAAATCAGTTCCAACTAAGTTCATAAACTACTGTAACTACAGTTTCGATTTTAGTTGAACTGGTCAGGAATCATACATATGCTCACTAACTTTGGCAACTAGTTGTTCCTCTTTTTTTAGGGTTTTTTTAGTCGGGTTTTTTTGTTTTGATTTTTTTTTTGGTTTGGTTTTTTGAGTAAATCAGTATGTCACCTATTTCCAGATAATTTATATTGGTCTGGATCACAAACTCCCGATTTGCCCAAGGTTCTAGTACTATCAGTCTCCACAGTTTTTGCGTCTACCCTCATGAGCCAGCCTGCTACTGAAACATCATTTATTGACAGTTAAATAGTAGTTTAGTCAGGTCAAGTGACTCATTTTTAAAGTCCATACTGTTAGGCCACAGTCGGTGTAGCAATCCGTTATTGTGTTAGCCTTCAGAACAACTTAAGCTTGTTTCATTAATTGAGAGTAATGAGTATAGTTTGTATTAAATTAAAATTTATTGCTTTTCCCCCTTTTCCCTCTCCTTGTTTTTTTGGCCATATATCTCCGTTGCCCATGTACTGGATCGACTTGCCCCTGCGTTGCCCACCATGACGTTGGCCCATCCGCCCCTGAACGCCCATGTGAAAACCCTGGTTGGCTATGCCCAAAAATGTGCTCGTTGCCAAACGGGTACCATACTTGACAACTTCCGATTGAATACCCATGCCCAATGCCAACATCCACGAACGCCAATGACCAATGCAGTACAATGCCAGTGTTTCAGTCCCAGACAGCAGTGGCCCCGAGCGGTATGTCCCAACAGTTTATGCCTCACTGCCTGAATAGAAAGAGAGAAATGTATTTTATTACCTGCCTTTGATATAATTAAATAGTATCCCCTTATAGACGGTGTATTGTTTTTTTTCAAGTTTTCTGTCTTATTTTCCCCATTAAGTCTTTTTGTCACTGAACTTTTACGTGAGTTGCCCACCCAAACAATCCACTAATTTTATTTCAATGGAAGGAGCACAGCTTCAAGTGTTGCATATTTGCTGCATTGTAAATCAGATTGGTTCAAAATAGTCTCTCGCTCTGTCTTTGTGGCCCACCTTGCTCCCCCCAACATTGCCTGTTCATAATTATTTCTGATGAAGTGCTAATTCCGGTTCGCTTTCCTTCACTTCTCATTTGTTTCGTCTTTTTTTTTGTCTTGCATTTGTATTTGTTTTCTTGGAGGCCCCATTAGTAATCTGAGTTCCATAACCTTATTCCAGATACAACGTTCACCACTTGTATATCCTCACATTTAAAATGAGAAGGTGTGCCAGTTCTACGAATGTAATAGCGAGGGTATCCTAATTAGTGGTGGCGGGGAACATGAATATTCACTTCTACTTTTCAGTTCTGCGTCAGTTTCTTGCCCGCTTAATTTGAGCCCTTCCAAAAGCCCATTCTGTCTTTCTCTTTCTGCAAGACCTACCTAATCTTAAATTTCTCATGCATATATACTGGGCATAAACAAAGATGCATGTGTTGTAAATTGAGCAAACAGGTTTACTTTAAATGGGGAATACTTGTAATCTCTTCTTTGTAGTAAATCTTATTAAAATTTTGTGCGTGATGATAAAAAGAATTTACTTCTATTTTTCTTTTTCTACCTTCTCCATATTGTTTGTCATTGTGGCTTCCAACAGCATCTTGAGTATAAGTGCAGATATAGAGACAATTGGAGAAATCTTGAAGAAGATTATCCCTACTTTAGAAGAGGTATTTATCTTGAAATTTTCTTCTGTTTAGAATGTAAAGATTAGCTTTTGAATGAGATTGTTCTAGAGTATTTGCTACTTTTTAAACACAGGAAATTAGCAAAGTGAAAAATGCCAAAAGCCTTTTAAAGAAGGATTACGGCTGTCATGTTGGCATTTTTTGGGTAGTGGGCAAAGTCTGTCATTGTTTATTAAACTAACATTTTGAACGTTTCCCGTTTTCCAAAAAATAAGTGTTGCACTGTTAGACGCCTTCTTAAGTCCTTATAGCAAGCAGTGCAGTGTAATTTAATAAATAATGTAAAATACAGGGCAAACTGATACTTCACATTGAGATGAGGTGTTTAAATTGTTGTGGTTGTATCAAAAGAAATACACAACTACAATTCAGCAATAAATAAAATTGCCCCATTCTGTTTATAAAAAAGAAGCTTAAAACCCCAAATATTGAATTTTTGTGAATCATCTTTATTTGCTTCTCCCTATATGCATCATATTTACAGTATCAACACTACAAAGGCAGTGACTTCGACTGCGAACTTCGACTTCTTATTCACCAGAGTTTGGCAGGAGGCATTATTGGTGTCAAGGGTGCTAAAATTAAAGAACTCAGAGAGGTACTTGCTTTCTGTTATTCTGAGATTTCATTTTGTTCAATAAGCAATGTTTTCTGTTCATAAGGGGTACATCTAAGTATCTGCTGTGTGGTAACTCCTTCTCAACGTGTTACATACATGTTTTGATGTTTTGGGGCAGAGCTGGAAGTTGCAATTTTCTTGCAGACTCTCAGAAGTAATGTCAGTGGTAGAGCCAGGAATTGGTTAAACATATTTTTGGTAGAGTACTGTTTTTAAAGGAAGTATTTTTACTTCATTTTATTAAAACTGTATTCATTTTTCCTTTTAGACCAAACTGCTGCATAGTGTAGAATTATTTGTGTGGTTGAACACACAAACAGCTGAGAATGAAATCATCTCCACAGTAGATGTACTGTGGAAAGACGTCATGCTTGCTTTTGTATTTTTTAATTCTAACTCCTGGAAGACCATATTTTTTTTTTTAAGTGAAAGAGTAGGATTCTAAAATCTTTATGGTCTCTATGAACTGAAAACACATGGTTGAGTTTCTTGGCATTGTGTCAGGCAGTTTCAGGTCAGTTCAGGTATAAGCCTATACTTGTTTGCATGGATTAGGAAAGACAAGACAACTAGACATAATCCTAGCAACATTGCTGTCTTAGCATTCAGAGCATGTTTAATTTGGAAGCTAATACAGCCTGTAAGCTCACAATGGTTATGTGGTCCTTTTTCTAATACTTAATTAAATGATGCATCATAGCTACATCATAATTAAAGTAGGAGAAAATTGATTTTTTTTCCATCTTAATACAAAACTTAGAGCAGCAAGATCTTTAAAATATGTAATCTTGAAATTTTGTATGATAACTCAAAAGCGAGCATGCAGATTGAAGTGGGTGGGAACTTAATTGTCTTTCGAATCTATTTTTAAAATATTGTAATGGTTTTATAAAGTTTTTAAAAATATATTTGATAATATTGTTGTTTTATTTCCTTCTGCAGAACACTCAGACCACAATTAAGCTCTTTCAGGAGTGTTGTCCTCATTCGACTGACAGAGTGGTGCTTATTGGTGGAAAACCTGATAGAGTTGTTGAGTGTATCAAGATTATCTTGGATCTTATCTCTGAGGTAATGTTTATTAAATTTATTCTTTCACTGTCATTCATGAATGTTTTAGACATTAATGGGATGAAAAATGGTGTCTTTCAGTTTCTAGTTTAAATTTAGTACCTAGTACTTTCCCAGCAGCAAATGATGGACAGTTATGACCCTTGGGATCTGTTCCTGTTGTTTAGAATTGGGGTACATCTCATGAGCAGTTTTTGGTAGTACTGGGCCATTTCTGCTTTGCATGTGATCAGAATGAAAAATTCAAAGAGGAAGAAAAACAAAACGTGTCTGCCACATCTAAGTAGTTTTACTGTCATAGTTAAGTTCACAGGAAGCACATCAACATCTCCTTTCATGGCAGCATTATGAAATCAAGAACATGTTCCAAATGCATTGTGTTAGTAATTAAATATGCTAGTTGTAATATAAATATCTGATTTGGGGAATTGTTTTGTTTGTTTATATTAGTCTCCAATTAAAGGACGGGCCCAGCCTTATGATCCCAATTTCTATGATGAAACGTATGACTATGGTGGCTTCACAATGATGTTTGATGATAGAAGGGGACGGCCAGTGGGCTTTCCGATGCGTGGAAGAGGAGGTTTTGATCGAATGCCCCCTGGTCGTGGTGGACGACCTATGCCTCCCTCAAGAAGAGATTATGATGATATGAGCCCTCGCAGAGGACCTCCACCACCCCCACCAGGTCGTGGTGTTAGAGGTGGCAGTAGAGCTCGTAATCTTCCTCTTCCTCCTCCACCACCTCCTCGTGGCGGGTAAGTTGTTGGGTAATTGCATTATACAAAAACTCATGTTGTATATCTGAGTGATACTCATATTTTCAGTGATTTTTCCATGCTTCTATGTTGGTAGTGATTATGTGGGATTGAGCCTGTATTAGACAAGAGTATTTTGAAGTATACTGAAATTTAATTACCTGCTGTGACGTATTAAGTTGCCAGGACTATAATTGTAGTTCTGGAACTTCTCTTATTCACTACTTGCTTAGAGTAGTTTGATACTAAGTTTATGTGAACCCTGAATGGGAAAATTCAGATAAGAATAAACAAGCTAGCTTATAATACATGTAGCACAATTAAAATGCTACTGTCTTTCTCGTTTTAGAGATCTGATGTCCTATGACCGCAGGGGCAGACCTGGAGACCGTTACGATGGCATGGTATGAGTTTAAAATTTGCTCTGTTGTATCCTTAAGCACAGTTAGCATGCTGAACTGCATGCAATTTCATGCAGAACATACATGGTTCTTACAGTAAAACCATATGTTTTGTCCATACAAATGGTCCTTCTGTGGATGAATATTTGAGATGTAAATGATACTCCTTTGTTTTCTTTCTTTCTCCCTTGTCATCAAAAAGATTCAGTGATTTTGATTGTGCTCAGGTCTGTAGGTTTTCTTGCACTGGCCATCTTTCAGATTTTTTTAATCAGTATGACATTCATTCTCCTCAGTTCTAAACTGTTCTTATCTCAAGCTGTAAGTTTTACTTTTGATTCTTGTCCTAGTTCCACTGGGGGTTGGGTGGGGGTGTGTGAGCAAGCAGCTCTGTAGTGCTTAGTTACCAGCTGCTCTTAAATCACAACAGAGGTGAATCTCTATAGTAGCAATATTCTTTTCTCCTCTGGCTTTGGCACCTTCTTTAAGATAACAGGTGACACATTTTTTTCTTCAAAATTATTGTAGAAGATAAAAATGAAAAAGAGCTATGAAATGGGCTACCTAAATGGGCTTCACGTGAACTCCTTGGGAGTAAGAGTTACTGGAACTCCAGATTGCGAGATTGCCATATGCTTATTAGTAATAATAAAAGGAAAGATTTGCAGTTACAAATATTTGCAGTCACAAAAATCCCTTGTTTCCCATGTTAATCTACATGCTAAGAAGAATACTGGAAGAATGGAGAAGTACCTCTCCAAGATTCCTTATCTGTAATTACATGTTTTCAGGTTTTAGGTTTCGTGTTCTTCTGTTAGCAGCTTATAAAGCCTGTGCTAGAGTGCATAAACTTAACAGCCTGCCCTTCTTTGGGTATTTGGTTGAGCACAGTCTTACTTAGCTTGACTCTTGGGCAGTAGTGTGTTCTAATTTTGTTCTATTTTTATTCCAGTTCAGCTAGAAAATCCATTTTAACTTAGGCTTAGCCTGTCAGGTTGACCTTCACTTTATTTCTCATGAATTTCTATACACAAGTGGAGTAATTTCTGCTAGCTTGGTTTCTTTCATGGAAAAAAAAAAAGCAATTTCATTTCTTTTCATAGTGAAGCTGCTTATAACTTTGGCTCCTTTGTAACCAAGTGTTACAGCCATTAAAGTGAGGACTACTTCCCAGCAAAGATATAATTTAATTTCTAGTTTTAGTTAATCGTGATCCTAATATCCTAAATTAAGTAGGCAGAAATTTCGACACTGAGCACAACATCACAGTTTCAAGTATCATGCCAAAAAGTAAAGTCTCCTGTGCTACAAGCATCAAGTAGAAACTGTTGTGTACTTATAAGTTTAAGTGAAACCAATATTACTGTGGTTTGTGATGGAAAAACCCGCTGTTAAAGAGTATAAATGCTCTTTATGAATGAATGAATTCTGTCCTACATAGGTGTAATGAAAGGCAACAATTGAGGAACATCTCAAAAATACTGGAAAAATTTATTGTACAAAACCAAATTTTTTTGCTAGTTCTTTTTTTCACTAAAGGCAGAAAGATTGAACAGTTGACAGTCTTTAAGACTGGATGCTGAACTGTGGATTTTCCTGTTCCAGAGATAAGACAGAGCATTGACAGCTTTGTAAATGCTGAGATGAGAAAAACCAGTTTGATTTTAAAAGATGCGTAAATTCCTCTTGGCCGTACAGATTTAATCACTTAAGATGATACTTGTCTGTTGGCCTGGCTTAAAGTTGTAGTATAAGTACGTACGGCTGTTTAAATGCTCATTTGACTTACTGTCTGTTCTGAAGCTTTTTCTCCAAAGTACAGACTTGTTTATCAGCATATAGAAATGTAACTACTACAGTGTGTAGCACTCCAGATCAAGTCCTGTGTACCATAAAGGGCTGTGGTGATCTGAAAAATCCTGAGTTCTGTGTATTTTTAACACCCTCATTATCAGGGGCATGTAAAAATTAGTCAAGGAACAATGTATGACAGCTCCTCTGTTTATTTGTGCAGATACTGGAAGGAAGTAACCAAATTTCACTTTCCTAGGTCTCTCTTAAAAACTAGAAAAACTTACTGCAAAAGATTTTGAGATCAGTTAGAACTGCATGCAGGGTTTTTCATTATATGTTAAAGTTAAGCTCTTTGCCTTATCCAACCCATCTGTCATCTGGTTCCTATTCCAGTTCTGAGTAGTGACTAGCACTACTCAGTGCTGATCTGCAACGTAAAATACTGTGTATGCCAAGACACCCTGTTTCAGAAACTAATTTTGCACAAATAAACGTCACTTGTTGAAACGGTAAAATTCTGAAAGAAAGAAATGCCATATATCAGATGTTTTAGAGACATAGTTAAGTTTCTAATGTAGTTAGGTAGTGGTAGAATGTTAGTCTACTTGCTAACAGGATGAGGTATATGATAGTAAAAGATAAGAAGCAGTGTCCTTCCTGCTTAACCTGCAGTTGGCATAATCACTTGCAGTTACTTGTTTCAATCTTACTAAACCTTTTTCTAGTAGATAGCAGAATTAATACATGTAAAAATATAAAAAGTCTTTCTGGAATCAAAAAGAAGGCTTAAGTTTTGCCTTGCTTCTGGAGTGAGAGGAAAAGGTTTCTGAGCTTCTTATTGAGAGGAAAAATCTGCTAATACCATAGAAAGAGATGGAAAACAAAACTTGCCCATTTAGAGTTGCCCTAAAGTAAAATTAAAAGCTAATGAGTTTTGAAAGTGGTCTAAATCCCATAATTTCAAGTCTTTGTTAATGGTATAAGGGTTTCTTCATGCCACTTTCTGTTTGGCTGCAACATTCTCTAAAAGTCTGTATGACCTGGATTTCCTTTCTTTCTCTAATGTTGCGTCTGGAAGATGATGCAGTGTCATGTGGATGCCTGTGATGACATGCAGCCACCAGAGTTGGTGAGTGTTTTCAGCCTGTTTTTGAAAACTGCTTTATTGAATGAGTTCAGTGATAAAGCAAATTTAAGAGATCTTGAGTGTAGTCCATGGCGTCTTGTGCCTATTAAATTTATAAAGCCATTCTTCTGACTTTGAATTTAGGGGCAGACTTAATGGTGTGTCCTTTGATGGCAGGTAATGTTAATAGAAATGTGGAATTATGCAGCAGCCTGGTGAGAATAGAGGAGCTTCTCTGTTCCTCTTTTGCCTCCTTTACACAGTATTTTCATTTGGGTAAATGGTAACTTTCTCCATTACTGATGCGCTGTAGATGCATCACTTTATGATTTATGTTTTGTTTTACTTCCATTATGTTGTGGGATTTTATTTCAAACAGCAATTATTTAAAATAGTTATTTAAAATAGCTTCTCACTTATTTGTGAATCAACTATGTTTACCTATTTGAAAATGTGTCATTTGACCAGATAGGTTTTGGGATGTTATTGCAGAATTATAGAATGATTTTGGTTGGAAGTAACCTTAAAGATCATCTAATTCCAGCCTGGCATGGGTAGAGAAACTTGAACTAGACTGGGATGCTCAGGGTTCCATTGAACCTGGCTTTGAACACTTTCAGTAACTGGGAGTCCGCAGCTTTTCTGGGCAACCTGTTCCAGTGCCTCATCACCCTCGCAGTGAAGAATTTCTTTCCAATAATTAAAATAAACCAACGCTCTTTGAATTTAAAGTTGTTGCCCCTTGTTCTTCCTCTACATACCAGAGGAATGTGAAAACTCCTCTCCAGCCTTCTAGTAGGCTGCCTTGTGGAGCTGGAAGGCCACAATATGGTAACCCTGGAGCCTTCACCCCTCCAAGGCGAACAATTCCAGCTCTCAGACTCTGTTACAGGAGAGGTGCTGCATCCCTCTAATAATCCTTGTGGTCCTCCTCCAGACTTAATCCAGTTGATCTATGCCTTTAATGTTGGGGGCCCCAGAGCTGGATGCAGTACTCATGTGGGATCTCAATGACCTTTCGATGCAGCCCAGGGCATGGTTGCTACTCTGGGCTGCAAGTGCTCATTGCTGGGTCATGTCCCACCTTTCACTTGCCAGCGTCCCCAAGTTCTGGGCAGGGCTGCTCTCCATCTGTTCCTCCCCCAGCCTTTGTTGGTACTGGGGGTTGCATCAGCTCAGGTGAAACACCTTGCTCTTAGTCTTGTTAAATAGAATGAGATTTCCTATGCGCTCACTTTTGGAGCTTGTTCAGGTTCCTCTGGATGCCATCCAGTCTTTCAGGTCTGTCAGCAGCCCCACTGAGTTTGCATACTTGCTTGCAGGTGTACCTAATGTTTGTGTCATTGATGAAGACATTGAATAGTACTGGTCCCAGTGGAGGCCAGTCTTTGAGGGACACCACTTAATGTCTGTTGAAACTCTGAGCCATTGACACTGCCCCCTGGATGTAACTATCCCTATTCAATAAGCAATCTGCCTGTGGAATCCATCCCTCTCCAGTTTGAAGGGAAGGATGTGGGGACTATGTCAAAGCCTTTACAGAAGTCCAAGTACATGGTACCTGTAGCTCTTCTCTTGTAGTCACTCCACTGTAGAAATTAGAGAATACATCAGGTGTTGTCAATGTCTTGAAGATGGTAAAATGCTGCCAAATTATTACTTTTTATTAATTCATGTGAAAAGTCAGTTCTTAGCTTATGTACACAGCAACTGCTATAAAATTCTATTATTTTGTAGTGTGGAGAGGCAGATGCGATCAAGGAAAGGTATTTTCTTTAAAAGAAGTTAGTCCAAAAAGGTATCATACGGCAAATATCAGCAGCAATATATGTGTGTATGAAGTATGCTATGTGATCAGCCTCTCAGTTTAACCTTTAGCAGAGTCCTTCATTGTCTGTATTTTGGACTTGTGAGCTCTGTTAATGTTGTCTTATAATATGTATTGCTTGGTAACATGATTAGACAATACAGGTTGCTTAGAGACGTAGGATAAGCTCAACACTTTGATCTGAATAGCTTCCTTTTTGATGTAAAAAGAAATATGGTAAGGAATATTTTTTGGGAAAGTTGTTACATTATAACTTCTGTGGGCACCTCCTTGTAAGTGGATGAACTTGACTGACTACCAGGAGCCTACCCAGCTGCTCTCATGCCACTTCCTTAGTAGAGTGATGGGAGAAAGTAAGAAAAGTCTGGCTCACGATGGAGACAGGCAGATTACTTGCTAATTAACATCATAGGCAAAACAAAGTTGGCTTGAGTAGGTTTACTGCCACTTTGAGTAACATGGTGAGAAACAGAAAAACACCTTTACCACTTCCACTTCTTTGCAGACTCAGCTTTCACTCCTTCATTCCTTACTCTGCTATTTCTCTGCCGTGAGTGGTGCAGGGGTGGTAGGGAATGATAGGTTCCCAGTCAGTTTGTTGTACCTGTCACTGCTCCTTCCTCTCTGCACTGTTTCCCCTCTGCAGTGTAGGATTCCTTCCATGGAATGATACAGCTGGAGCTGCTCAAATGATCTGTTTCCAGTGAACTGCAGTTCTTAGGGAACTGTTTCAGTGTGGGTACCCTTTGTGTGGTGCAGTTCTTCAGGAGCAGACTAATTTGGTGTTGGTTCTCTCACAGGGCACAGGTATTTGCCTGTGTGGCTTCCTTCTGGGCATTTCTACCTGCTCTCAGTGTAGCATCCCTCAGTGGGCTACAGTGTAATGATCTCCTCCAGTGTGGTTTTCTCTATGGGCTGTAGGGTAGTCTCCGTGCCAGTTCCTGGAGCACTTTTTTCATCCTTGCTTACTCTTGCAGTCAGTGCACATTGGGTATTTTTTACTCTTTTCTTAAATATTATCACAGATGTCATCAGCTTGGCTGATAGTTTCAGCTTTAGGAAGCCCCAGCCTCCTCTTACACACCCCAGGAGTTCCTTCAGAAGTTGATTTGAGAGAACCACATATATTTATTCTCTGCTTCTGTAGTAAAGTATAAATACATGGTTTTGCACACTAGAACACATTAGATGAAATGAGACTTTGATGTCAAATGCAAGTTTACAAATCCTAAAAATAACAGAGCCAGGAGTGCTCGTTGCAGTCATTTACATTCGGTGTATGGTGGTTCAAATGTAACAGAAGTAATTATTGTCGTGATTGTTTTATTCTAAGATGTAAAAGGTTTTAGCATAGTCAGAATCAAAGGTGTAGATGTAGTAGGGCGATTTGCTGGTCAGATTTCTAGCCCTGGAACTGGCGACTGGAATGTCTTTTGAGCTGTATTTGTAGTATTAGTAAGGCTCTACTCTGATTTTGTATTTTAATGTTTAGTACAGAGGTCACAAGTAGATCAGCATCAGCAGCTGTCTGCAAGAAGCAGAGATGGTGAGACTGCCTTGGTAAACTGGCATGGTGGAATTCTTTGTCATTTTATGTGTTATTCTTAGAGGTTTTGATAGGGCAGGATAAGAATCACAGAGTATCTGGAGTTGGATGGGACCTACAAGAATCATTGCTTCCAACTTGTGGTCCTGCACAAGATGGCCTTTGGTCCAAATTGGACCGAGGTTAATGAGATCTCTCCCACCCACCCTTTTTGTTTCTGGTCTTCCATCTTTGCCTCAGGATGCCTTTGATGGCATAACACTGTTATATTTATATCAGATTGAGGGTTGTGATGTTTGATTAAATGGGGTCAAAATTAACAATATAATGCTTAAGGTAAAAATGTGTTAATGAAACGTGGCTGTTCACATTAATGTTTTTTTCTCTTTTCCCTTACAGTTTGAGGGTGGCTCTGGTTATGGTAAGTGTTCATACAGAATCTTTGCATGTAGTTCATTATATAGTTACTAAAGGGCTTGATGCATACACTTAAATCAGATTATTCTTACGCAGGGGGGCGTGGTTCATATGGAGATCTTGGTGGACCCATCATCACAACACAAGTAACGATTCCCAAAGATGTAAGTAAAGTTGAGTTGCTTTCAACTCAGGCTTTCTCTTAAAAAAAAAGTCACAGCCATTTTTCAGACTGTTTAAGTAAATCAGAAATACTTAAAATGCTTGATTAAATACTTCTAATACAAAACAAGTGTCTCTAAATCGCCAACAGTGTAATGCTTGACTATTTGGTTTCTGTCTTCAGAGACACGTTAAAGAATTCTACTTGTGGTTAATACTCAGTAATAGATATGGTCCTTGTTAACCCATGTTTTGCAAATGAGAGCTTGTTCTCCCAGTTTAATCTCACTTGCGTTTATACAGTTAATACCACAGGGGATATTTTTAGGCTATAAAGAAATAAGCTCCTATTCCAGCACTTAAAACTGAATTTGTGGAAACTACTCAAATGGTGTTGTAATTTTCTAGCTTTTGGAAAGGCAGTTGTATCAGGAAATTAATGTTTTTGCTTTCTTCCCAGTTGGCAGGATCTATTATTGGAAAGGGAGGCCAGAGAATCAAACAAATACGTCATGAGTCAGGAGCTTCGATCAAAATTGATGAACCACTAGAAGGCTCAGAAGATCGGATAATAACTATTACAGGCACACAGGACCAGATACAAAATGCACAGTATTTGCTGCAGAACAGGCAAGTTAAAGTTTATTGTTGTCCTTACTGTCAAATTGACATGTATATTATAAAACTGCTCTCCTCTGTGAATCATTTTTTTAAGAAGGCAGGTTTTAAGTAACTATTTGAACCTAATTTCTCTAGTGGTAGTTCTGCCTTGATTCTCTTCTGCTCTCCATTCTAATTAAAATGAAGACACCCTCAAAACTAATCTTGCTGGAAGACACCTTAACCAAGCAGTCCTCTCATTTCTCTGGTGAAAACTGCTGCAAAAAAAACTACTTGTAATAAATTACATAGAGCCTGTAGAAAATATAGAAGATTTCAGTGGATGTTGGCCTAGTTCTGTGTGGAAGACTAGTGATTTTGTTGTTTTTAGATAACTAAATTGACAACAAATCACAGTCTGCCATATGGCACAGACCATGCCTCTACAGGACAAGTTGAAATCGATTTGGGGCTGTTATGCAGCATTTCACACCTTGCTGACAGTACTTTGCCTTTTCTGCCAAATATTAACAGCTACAGATAGCATTTGCTGTATTAACATTCTGGCTGCTATAGCAGTTTTAATATCTTAACTGGAATGTTTGGCTTTAGATTACTAATATTTAACTATGCCTGAAATACACTAATATAATTGTTAGCCATTGACATTTTAAAATTATGTATTTTTAAATGTGTTAGTAATTTGTAATTTAATATGCTTTATGAATGTTGATGCAAGATGTATGGTCAATCATTCTAATACATGCTTTTTTCTTTTTCTTTTATAGTGTGAAGCAGTATGCAGATGTTGAAGGATTCTAATGCAAGATTATTTTTTCTTTTTTATAGTGTGAAGCAGTATTCTGGAAAGTTTTTCTAAGACTAGTGAAGAACTGAAGGAGTCCTGCACCCTTTTTTTTTTTATCTGCTTCTGTTTAAAAAGCCAACATTCCTCTGCTTCATAGGTGTTCTGCATTTGAGGTGTAGTGGATTCTTTGCTGTACACCAGATGTAATGTTTTAGTTCCTTACAGATTCATGGGGGGGAAGGGCGCACGAGACTAACATTGAAATTTTGAAGTGGCAGAGAGAATGAATTCTATTTTTGTTCATTGTTGGTGGTAAATTGTACTGTTTTTCTGTAATTGTTGTGAACACCCTGCTTTACGTACACTGTATCTTACTTTGAAGGGGGAGAATATGGTAGGTCACATGTCCCTGGCATTTGTTGAGAGAAGTGTGCAGAATGAGATGCATTTTTGTAAGAAACATTTTAGGATTTTTAAATAAATTTAGTGAACCTATTCTTGGTGGTCATTTTTCTTCAGGTCTACATAAGGTCATAACTAAAATGGATACACCTAGTTTTTTGGGGTTTTTTTTCCCTTATGAATTGAAGTTGCTGTTAAGCTTGCTCTTCAGTTTCCTTGATATATAGATGGAGTTATGTGGGGTTTTTTTGACAAATTAAAGAGATCATGTGAAAACAATGACTGCTTTGCTGTTTGGGGGGCAGAAAGATGAAAATATGCAAATGTGTAAAACTTGACATTTTTGCAAGTGTTTGGCCCTCTTTGCAATACCTATATATATTGGTGACAGTATATAAATAAAATACTTTTAAACTTTGTGATGTCACTGAGTAAACAGTTGTAAAGTACACCTGGTTTTAGACAGCTTGCTTCATGCAGAGTTGCTCTACCATTACTGAAAAAATTATACCTGTTTCCTGAGCTTTTGTTTGTATGAGGTAGGAATTGCAAATTGGCAAGATGAGATATAACTATGTAACTTGTTTTCCATTGTATGCAAAACTTCAACTTGTTTCCCAGATGTATGTTGAGTTCCGTAAGAATTATTTGTGAGAAATTAAAAAAATATAACGCCTCTGGATATCTCATGTAATACCTTGGCATTTGTATTTATAGTTTAAAGTTTTAATTTCACTTCCTGAATAAAAACAGATTAAAAAGTTTAAAGGTGTGTGGCACGTAGAGATATGATGGATTCAGACTAAGTGAAGATTCTTTTATTGTCTTTGGTTGTTTGGTTTGTGGTGTCTCCCCCTTCTCCCCCGATTTGTGGTGCATGAACTTGGCCTTTTTAATACAGCTGCTCTTTAAAATAGCATGGTAAAGGCGAGGAGCCTGATGTGATTTGCACAAGGCTGGCTCCCTTGGCAGAGTGATACTGAATTCTGTAGAACGAAGTGCCATCACTCTCGTTAAGTCAGTGGGAAGTCAGCCGGCTTGGTACCTAAATTCTGGAGTCTGCAATCGAGGCTAAGGTTTTGGGCAAAATACAAGTTAACTAAAACAGGCTCAATTTCTCTGGGTGCTTCCAACTTGTCTATGTATCCAAAAGGGGGTTTGGTCCGTCTTTCGTTTGGTTCTTTTCTGTTTTGATCTAGGAAAAGAGCTCAACAGCGCATTTTTGTTCGTTCCTCAGTCAGGTTTTTTTTCTTTTTATCCGACTCTTTTTCAACGATTGGAATCTTCCGGAAAACTTCGCTGCTGTGAAGCTCAGTCTGCCCGCCGCTCGAGCCTGGCAGGATTTCAGGGGGCGACTCTCAACGAGCGTGCGGGCCCAAGCGCTCCCGGGCCTGGCGTCCGTGCTCGGCCCCGCCCCCGGGCACCACCCGGGCCCCGCCTCCTCCCGCGCCTGCGCGCAGCGGCCGCACCGGGGAGCGGGGCGGGGCCAGGCTGCCGGAGCCGCTAACCGTGCGCGCTCCGCGGGAAGCGCGGCAGAGAAGCTGACCTCGGCAGCGTGCGTGTTTCCTGCCAAGCATGGAGGTGTTCCCGTCCCCTCTGGAGTCCGCCAAGTTCATAGCCGAGCACAGCAAAGATGTCTCCGTGGACGAGGAGGGAGCGCGACGGGTGGCGGAGAGCCTGTTCGACAAAGCCTCGGCAGCGGAGTTCGGGCTGGCGGGGTGGAAAAGCCTACACGAGCTGAACCCCCGGGCCGCCGACAAGGAGGCTGTGGACTGGGTGTTCCTGGTGGACACCCTCAACTTCTCCTTCTGGTCCGAGCAGGAGGAGCGCAAGTACCTTGTGAAGTACAAGGATAAAACCTACAGCGGCTACTGGTCGCTGTGCGCCGCCGTCAATAGGGCCCTGGACGACGGTCAGTGGGAGCCGGGGAAGCGTGGCCGGGGCTGCGGGCGGGGGGCGTCGGAAGCCGAGCGTCGTGTATTATATGAAGGCGGCGCCTCGGAACTGGGACGCGTTCTTGGGAACTGCTGCTCGCCGTGTCAGTAACTGTGTATGTGCAGGCGTCCCCTTGAGCGTGGGGAAGGGAACTGGAAGTGCTTTCAAAATACCCTTGTACTGAAACTACCTAACTCTTGGCTGTATCTGGGCTATTTCTTCCATTCAAGAGACTTTAAGGATTGCCAGTATTCTTAAGTTAAGCTGCATATTTCCATGTCAAATGAATAAATAAGGTATAAAGTGAGAATCCTCTGGACTAATCAAATGCCAGTGTCTAAAGTAAATCTGAAAACCCATATGCCCCTCAAACCAGTATTTTAAAACCAGTATTTTAAAGTTTTGTATTTAAGCCCAGTACTTCAGCACTCTTTTTGCTGTTCTCAGAAAAACACCCTAGCCCTTAGTAGATATAGATGAAGGTTTTAATTAATTTTCTGCATAGTTATTTAGTAAATTAAGAGGGTATTAGCATTAAGACACTTTTTGTAAACGCACGGCATGATTAGGTTTCATGGGAAAACAGGCCTATTCTGACTAAACTAGCTATATACTGACTATATTTGCTAGTGTGCATGTAAACATCACACTTAAAATATGAAAACTAAGCAGTTGGGGAAATTACATACAAAAAGTAACAACAGTTCTGTGGTTGTATATTGGAAGTTTGCTGTAGAAGAAAACATTTTATGCACTCATAAATTTAATTGTGAGCAGCTCTGTGGATGCGGTTATTGCTGAAAGCAAAGGTGGGTTTAAGAGTTGATGAACTTCTTAGATCTTCCTACAGAAGTTCTTTCCTTTAGCAGACCACTGCACTAGGTCTATATGTTATGTCATAGCCTAAATATCTTATTTTCACTTTTCTGAAGGAATACCTATCACCAGTGCGTCCTATTTTGCCACCATGACGCTTGACCAAGTTAGGCACGTATTTCGCTCTGACACAGAAGTGCCTTTGCCCTTGATTGAAGAAAGACACCGAGTGCTGAACGAAAGTGGAATAGTTCTGTTAGAGAAGTTTGGAGGGTCCTTCCTCACCTGCGTTAAAATGAGTGAGAAGAGTGCTCAGAAACTTCTACATCTCATACTGGAAAATTTTCCTTCTTACAGAGATGAAGCTGTATTTGAGGTAAGCTAATCCTAAAGCTCTGGAAAAAAATCCTACTATTTAGTAACAGTAAAAGACACTTGATAGTCCACAACTAGTCAGGACAAGAGTCACTTCTTTTTCCCACCAGAGGAGTACCTTTTTTCTCATATGCTGTCTCTTTGTCACTTTACTGTAATTTATTTTGGTATACTCTGAGTTCCCAGTTAGATCACACTTCCTTTGTACTCCTTTAAAATGCATAGTATTTGAGATAATTCCTGCCTGAAAAATGGGAATCCTTTTTCTTTTTTTTTCCCCCCCTTCCCTTGAATTGCTGACAACCCTCCTCCCACCATCTTGTTTTTCTTTTACCCTAAGGCTCTCTGCAGCTAATGAAGGAAGTGAAACTCTGGTAGAATTAATGCACAGCTACTGGGACTCCACCCTCTAACGGCTGTTGATATTAAATCACTACAGATTAGAAGTAACCTACGTTTTTACAAAGTTTGACAGTATACTGAAACATTTACTGAAAGAAACTGATGGGAATTAAGCAGGGATCACATGATATTTTTTATCTCCCAGTTTTCACCTATACAGGCATGGTTTTCATTTAGCACCTGTGACTTATGTAGCAGCTCATGCGCTCAGTTGCATGTGAAGTAGTACTCTGCTGTTACATCATTAAATCTAGAAGACTTTGTTAGTGACAGTACAGCCTATACTACTGTTCTGTGCAGTCTTTTCAGCTTCTTGTAATACCAGTCACTGAACCTTTGAACCTATTGCATTTATTGCCCTTCAGTAGGAGATGTCATTTTATTTTCTTCCGTCTCCTGCTGTGAAGCAAAATATATTTACATAAAAAATAAGAGGTTCTTTTGAATTAATCTTTGAAGCTACTGGTTTTGTTTATTTGGGTTTATTTGGGTTTTTTTAACATAGAAAGTATTTTTAACAATTTTTATGATCAAAAAGGGAATATTTTCTAAGTAAAGCGATATTTTCTTATCTTTATAGTGACTGTATTCATTGATGTTATATCTTTCATGAGATGATGATGAGTGCTTTATAAAGCAAGCCTCCTTAAAAGCAGCAGCAGACTACAGAATGAAAAGCTGTTCCAAAAATGATCCCAGACCGTAAGCACTGACTTAGTAATAAAGCCTGTTGCATGAATATGGAAGCTTTTTTTCTGCTTTCACTAAGCAAGATGTGTATTTTGAAGGTGGTAACATGGATCATTATTTTTATGGCAGCAGGTTGAGTTCTCACAAGTAAGACCTCTAAAGGGTTAGGAGGGACCTGGAAAGATGGTGAAATATCCCACAGCAAACCAGTGCTTTTCAGTAACTCTCCAAAGGTGAAATATATATAAGTTAAGTCATACATTAGAATCATACTATCAGACTGCTACAGCTGACCTTCTAGGGAAGCTTCTAAAATTAGCACAATTATTTGTCTGTATGTTTTTCCAAAAACATATACAAAATACTTTTAATAATTACATATGTCATCCCAGAAATTGCCAGTGTTAGTTTTTCTGAAAAAGAAAATGCAAACCAAGACCAAAATCTCCAAAATATTTTTTTCTCCTTGGTGGATAAGTCATATTTAGATGCTGTGCTGCATTTGATTCCCAACAGCAGTTTAGGTTTTAGACTATATTGTACTCATATATCAGGGTTTTTGTGTTCTGACAGAGACTTAGTGGAGTCCTTTTTGATCTTCCCATATATTGCATGTTTTCATCTTTTACTTACCATCCATCACCTGGAACTGAGGTTGTAAAATTCTCGTGATCCTATTCTTTGCTTTTTTTTTTTTAATGGCTGTGCTATCACATTTTTCTCTTTG
Organism: Setophaga petechia; assembly: GCA_024362935.1. NCBI lineage: Eukaryota > Metazoa > Chordata > Aves > Passeriformes > Parulidae > Setophaga > Setophaga petechia. The sequence continues at coordinate 24,095,968 of JANCRA010000004.1, read as the reverse complement.
CCAACACAATACTCCTCCTTTCTTTTAATGCCAGTAGGTCATAATTAGGTATATTCCTTAATATGAGCACATTGTACTGCAGAGAAGATGCAAATGTTCCTGTACATGGTACTATTTCCTGAAAGGCAAAGTGTTGCAGAAAAAAAGATAAAAGAGATACAGTTGTATTGCCATGTTGAAAAAAGTTCCATTTTTGATAAATTGAAGTATCTTTACAGTCTTTCACAGGCAGAATCAGAGACTAGATAAGGGTTTAGAGGACTATACCATAAGTGGGTCCCACCTCCCTGCTCAAGCAGGGTCATCCCCAGAGCACATGGTACACGATTGTGTCCAGACAGTTCTTGTGCATTTCCCAGGAGGGAGACTCCACAATCTCTCTAAACAATCTGTGCCAGTGCAGTCACTTGCACAGTAAAGAAGTTTTTAAGTTCTTCCAATTTGACATGTAGTATCATCCACCTAGTGATTTTCCTTGCATTCTGATAAATAGTAGGAAAATGTACTCAAGATGCTTTATAGTCCTTTTCACATTGAAATTTTTGTATAAACTCAATGTGTTCTGTACAACAAAAAAGTTAACAATGAAATTATAAATTTATCTGCTCAGCCATGAGTCCCAGACAATATTTTTTCCCTAATTAAGCGACAGCATGAAATGAAAAGTCCGTTTTAATTCCACCTTCCTCTTCTCTTGTGAAATGGTGTGGTGCTAGAGACAATCAGTACTTTACTACTGGAAAATTCCTAATGCTATGAAAGAATGACACCTTTGCTTTGGGACATAGGAGCTATGATAAAATTTAGTCATAATTATTTACTTCTTGTTACCACTTCTTGTGTGATGTTTAAGGCGGTGTTTTGTTGTTTAAGGTACAAAATCATGTATGTTCTCTAGAAGAAAGTTCGTACATCTATGTCAAGTATAGAATGAGGCATATGGCAGGCAGGAGTTTTGAGGATGTTTTGGAAGTTGTTCTATGAAATGTAGTTGAACTTCCCAGTATTGTTGGAGAATATCATTCAAGGACAAAAAATCTGATTTGTTGTCAGGAATAGTTACAGCATCTTGGCAGTAAACAAAAGAGGAGCATTCATTAAAGTTTTCACCAGAATTCTGTTTCTTTAAGAGTACAGATAAATGGATTTACAAAATGTTTTAATTGTCTAGTACAATACATGCCTATTATGCCTCTCTTGTCAAATTAAAAGGTTGGATGTACTGTATAGTTTCTGAAAATTAATGTTGCTGTTGTTCAACTACAGTGTTTACCAAGTCGCAGTAAACAACTGTGAATGTGTTCTGAGATCCAGGCATATTCTAAACAATTTTTATTTGCTGCAGTAACTTTTATTATGTTACTTTTTAATTTCAGTTTATTTATGAGCATTCCACATAATCCATGTTTGCAGTTTGATATTGTTTAGATTTCAAGATATTTAAGAGTGTTGCAGTTTTATTCTGTTCTAGTTAACTAATGTTTGCTTAACAATATGAATGGTTAATGTGTTATTTGCTATATTTATTGATCAGGCACTTAAACAGTCCATAATTTTTTTTCTTTAGAAAAAGAAGGTGTCTTTCTACAAACGGGCACAAATACTTGTGGCTGACACATGGAGTGTTTTAGAAGGCAAAGGAGATGGTTCTTTTGATGATATATCCAGTCTGACAATATTTGCTGACTACAGAATTCCACAAGTTCTTGTTCACTTAAAAGCAATGAAGTATTCTGAAAAATTAATGAAGAAACTACGTGAAGGTTTGTTCTGTCCTTGCAAATATCAAGTAATTTTACTGCCCGATATTGTAGACTAAGGCTAGTTCTAAAATGTAATATGTTGTCCATGTAAGGGTTATGTGTCACTTTTTTCCCTCCAGGGATTTCTTAGGTACTGGAAGGAACTTTTTCTCTAACCATGAACTTGAGTGAGATCTCCAGGTTACTTTTTTATAAAGACCTAACTGTTTTGTGGATTAAACATTGATAAGGGAGGGACTAAAGAGATTCAAAGATAATTTGAGTTTCTGAATAAATTTCTGAAAAGCTGCTGTTGCAAAACCACTTTTCAGAATGAGAATAGTTACAATTTTTGAAGTTTACATAAAAGAAACAATGACTTTTGTCATTAATTCAAATTTGTAAAAGCATGGGAATTCCTCTGAACTGCTAGTTAATAAGCAAAGTATTATTATTATTAATAATAATATTAATAATAATAATAATAATATAATATTGTTATAATTTTAACATATACATAGGATTTAGTTTTTTAAGCATGGTTTCATCTTCCCAGTCCTTACTAACCATGACTTTTAGTGAGTAAAAATAAGCCAATCTCTTTTACACTGCAAAATGACTGTTTATAGATGTAGAAGTGCTATTATGCAATTTCAGAAATACTCAGGAAGATAAACAGATTAATTCAGTTGCCCTTGAACTTTAGAAGAATGGCCATACATGTATTTATGCCTTTATGCATATCTATATAACTAAATAGACCTCATAGACATTCTATCCTTCCATGAATCCTAATGAGAAGATTCCCATTTAAACAATTCCACTGTTTCTCTTTACATTCAGTTCCTTTGGGGGTTTGTTTCTTTTCAATTTTAAAATCTTAGACTTCAGTCATCCTGGTAGAAAATATACTATGAAGTATAATAATTACATACTAAAAAGTATACTATAATAAAAGACTTATCTTTTTTGTCTCTGTAAGCAAAGAAATGATCATAGGATTTGCAGTACACACTGAATATAGTAAAATTAAAGTAACAATTAGAAAATGTGTAGCAACACTGTTAACAGTTGCTGGGTAAGTCATGAGAACTAGAACCCTAGAACAGAATAAATGTAAAGAGGAAAAAAAATTACAAATTTAGTCAGTCCTTGGCCTCCCGTCTGCTCCATATAAATGGATTGCTGTCTCTTGTGTCTGCAGGAACACTTTTCCAGTCTGGAGACAAAGAAGAGGTAGAGATCCGTGGCTGTTCTATTTGGTGTTGTGCATTGATTTGTAAGCACCTTCAGGAGCTCTATCAGAAGAAGGGTCAGGATATGCATGAAAAAATCAATGCTGTTTTACTCGATTATTATCTTTGGGATTATGCCAGAGATCATAGGGCAGAGATGAAAGATATCCCGTTCCACCGAGTACGGTGTATATATTACTAAGTCCAGTCCAACAGCTCTTGTATTGCTGCCTTATCTTTTGAACTTGCTTTTTCATATGGTGATTTGTCATGCACTAATTTGGAACTGTTAAATCAAATGCTTTTTTTCGAGTGATGTAGTAACAATGTGCCTTTTTTTCCCCATTGTTTTATTATGTCTTTATTACCTTTCTTTTAATCTTTTGCTTGCCCTGACTGGAATTAACAGTGTAAACTTTGCAGGCAGCCCATGTTAAGGTAGGGTTTATTACTCCTGCTTTGACCTTTGTATTGGTGTATGTGGCTACCTGTGCGCACAGCCAGATGTGTGTGCAGATCCTGTGGTGTACCTTGGCCCTCCCTGATCCTGCCTGTCCCCTACCAAGGTGTACCTTGGTCCTCCCTGATCCTGCCTGTCCCCTGTCATACCTGCACAGAGGTGGCAGGTGCTTGGCAGATGCTTTACTGCTCAGAGATGGAAGTGTAACCCGTCCACTTGTCCAATAAACAGTGCGGTGATAGACGTGCCATGGGGTGTGTCTGTGTTTTTACTGCTAGGGGTGAGATGGGGGGGCTCAGCCCATGCAGTGAGGGAGGTGGGAAGGGAGGGGAGGAATCACAGAATCACTTAGGTTGGAAAAGATCTCTGGGATCATCAAGTCCAATCTGTGACCGAACACGAGTTTGTCTACTAGACCTTGGCACTGAGTGCCATGTCCAGTCTTTCCTTAAACACCTCCAGGGACTGTGATTCCATCACCTGAGTAGGCAGCCTGTTCCAATATTTAATCACCCTTTTTGTGAAGAAATTTTTCCGGATGTCCAACCTGAACCTTCTCTATCACAGCTTGAAGCTATTTCCTTTTGTATTGGCACTTGTTGCCTGTGAGGAGAGGCCGAACGCCATCTTACTACTCCTACCTTTCAGGCAGCTGTAGAGAGCAGTAAGGTCTCCCTGAGCGTCCTCCGGGCTGAACAGCCCCAGCTCTCTCAGCCGCTCCTAACACCACTTGTGCTCCAGACCCTTCCCCAGCTTCGTTGCGCGTCTCTGGACACACACACCCCACCGTCCTTCCCGCACAGAGGGTCCAGGTCCCGGGCAGGGCGGGAAGAAGGGCCGGGACCTGGCCGGTCCCGCCGCTGGGGGCGCTGTGCGGGCGGCCGGCATGGCGGCCGTTGCCTAGCGAGGGTCACAAACAGCGCGGGCCGCCCGCCGGCGCCTGCCCTCGCTGCGGCCTGGGCCCACAGCACGGCACGGCACGGTACGGCACGGCCCGGCCCGGCCCGGCCCGGCGCGGCGCGGCGCGGCACGGCACGGCACGGCACGGCACGGCACGGCACGGCACGGCGGCCTCCGCGGCTGTAGCGGCTCCCGACCCTCACGCGTGATACGATCCCGGCCGCTCCTTAGGTTTGGAGACGTTGCAAACACGGAAAGTCCGCTGGGCCGCGCGCAGAACATCCCTGCAAGCGAAAAGGTTGCCAGTATGTTTGCCTCTGCCCTGTGGCAGCCGCGGGCGTCGACACCCGAATGTCTCTCTTGCTTTGATGTTTTGGGAATGTTTCATATTCCCACGTTCTTTTTCAATGTAAATTCTTAGGAAATACAGTTTCCCTGCCACACCCGGGACCTGGTTTGTTAATTTGTTTGTTTAGGAATACAACTTTAAAAAGAGAGTAAGAAATGTTGGCACTTAAGAGCAGCACTTGCTAGGGGGCAAAAAAAAATAATGCACCCAGATAACTAAACTCAATTATCAATCAAAATGTGTTTTTAATCTGTAGTTAGTATGTTTTTGTATCTGTTTCTGATTGGCCATGTCCCTAATGATACAAGTCATTCTCGTGCTTTGTTTATTTTTTCTTGTGTTCAGTCAAAATGGGGCTTTGCTTTTCTCAAAGTTCAACCAAGTCTTCAAATTAAAAGGAGTAAAATGAAATGCAAAAGCTCTTCTCTCCACTGCCATGAGATAACACTGTTTTAAGCTATTAGTTTTCAACAAACTTGCATTTTGGGAGCTTAGCTGATATCTGCCAGTTCAGTAATACAGCTTTCTTGAAGACAATGTGTATGTGAGCACGAAGTTCAGCAAACTTTACCTTTCATGACAAAAATTCTCAGAGTTAGCAACAACAGAAAATATGTGTGTGGGATCCCATGCAGATTTTTGAATTCTAGTGAAAAACAGCTATAAAGTAAGGCAATTCCTTAATACTTACAAGTGTGCTACTGTGCAATGCCTATGCTGTAAGAATGAATATGCACCAGGCAGTATAAGGAATCACGTATGCTAAAATTATAATTACTAAAAAATAATTACATATGTGCCTAAAGTTTCAGATCAAAATCGGAGGAATGTGCTACATGTAATAAATAAGATACATTTAAAACCACACTTCCTTGTGCTTGTTGAGTTAGAAATGTTTGGTGCTTGGTAAGTGGAAGATGGTATGTATATAAAACTTCTGGAGAAAAAGGTTTTGTTTGACTGATTTGTGTTGCCTATCCAATATGAATGCAGGAACAGGAAAATGAGAGGATCTATTGTAAGCCTTTGCTTTACCAACAGTGTTTATTAAAACTCTTACAATATTGTTGCTTTTTATGACTATGTTATATTCAAATAGGAAATCAGGCAACTTTCAGACTTAAGTCTGCTAACCTGGAAATAAATAGTTGCAGAAATAATTTATTAATTGATTATATAGTTATTAATAGAGCTGCATTTATATCAGGTAGTTTTCAAGATTGTAATGTTGCTTACATGTTCCTTAGGAAATCTCAGCTTTTCACTTCAGGAGATACATTCTTTTGTATTATATAACATGGGAAATTTTTTTTCTTAGTTACAGACAGCTGTGAATGAAGTGAACAGAACTGTGGCAACAGATTTCTTCTTGACTATGTGACTACTGAGTGGGAAGCACAGTGGTGGAGTCTGGCATGGAGGAGATCCCAGTTAAAGTTGCAGTCCGAGTCAGACCTCTGCTTTCCAAAGAAATACTTCATAACCACCAAGTGTGTGTCAGATTAGTGCCAAATGCTAAACAAATTATCATTGGAAAGGACCACGTCTTCACTTTTGATTTTGTATTTGGCAAAAACTCAACCCAAGAAGAAGTTTATGCTGTTTGTATCAAGCCTCTTCTAGTGTCTCTGACTGAAGGATACAATGCTACAGTGTTTGCCTATGGACAGACTGGTTCTGGGAAGACTTACACCATCGGTGGTGACCACGTTGGTAGGTTATAGAAAGATTTTTGGTTTTTGGAGATTTTTTAATTGGTAAAGAGTGTATTTATGTAAGTTAAATACTTATTACATAGCCGATAATGCTGCATGATTTTAAGGACCAAGGCAAAAACCTTTAGTAAAAAAACCCAAAACTTCCAAAGATAATGTGATAATTAAGGTTCTAAAAACTTCTCCATAAATTAGACTATACCAAAAATACCTAAGAAAAACCCAATTTGTTAAGTGTTCTTTCACATTCCACATTTTAACGTGCAGTTTATATTAGAACTTTTTTTTCTCAGATATAGTGGTTTTGAAAATTTTTACTACATTTATCTTACCTTGCAAATGTCTTCATTAGGCACTTAATTCTTTACTTGCTCATTCTGTGTTGGATTTCTTTGCTTTTTTGGGGCTTTTGAGAGAAATTTCTGTGACGTCTGAGAAATTTATGCTTTAATTCTTCCAAATTGCTGGAGTATTGTAAATATCTTGATAGAGTCTTCCTTTTATTTAGAATCATAGGATCACTAAACTGTGTAGGTTTGAAAAGACCCCTAAGATCTTAAAGTCCAACCATTAACCCTGCATTTCCAGGTCTACAACTAGGCCCATTCCATTGGTTGACCACCAGTGAAGAAATTCTTCCTAGTATCAAATCTAAACCTCCCCAGGTGCAGCCTGAGGTAATTTTTTCTTGTGCTGTCACTTTTTACCTGGGAGAGGAGAATGACCACTCTCCCCCCAGTTACACCCTCCTGTCAGGTGGCAGTATAGAGCACTACAGTCTATCCTGAGTCTGCTTTTCTCCAGCTTAAACAACTACAGCTCCCTCAGCTGCTCCTCCAGACCCTGCCTCAGTTCTGTTGCCCTTCTCTGGACACACTCCAGCCCCTCAATGTCCTTCCTAGAGTGACAGGCCCAGAACTGGACACAGCCCTGGAGGTGTGACCTCACCAGTGCCCAGCACAGGGGGACAATCACTGCCCTGGTCCTGCTGGCCACGCAACTGCTGGTACTTCTCAGGATGCCATTGGCCTTCTTGGCCACTTGGGCGCATGGCTGGCCCATGATCAGCTGCTGTCAACCACCACCCACAGGTCTGTTCTGGCTGAGCATCTTTCCAGCCACTCTGCCCCCACCCAACCTGGAGTGCTTAAGGGAATTTGTGTACCTCAAGTGCAGGACCCCACAGCTGGCTTTGCTGAACCTCATACCACTGGCCTCTTCTGCTTATTATTGTAACTTCACTTCTATTCCCTTCACTAGTAGTTATTTAATGTTCCTATAAGTACCATTGCTTGCTAAATTGTTTTGGTAGTGGATGTCACAGTCTAAGGCTGATCATAGCTCTGCAATTACAACCTTTTAGTTTAATGAATATATTTACTAAATTAATACTTAGATGTGAGCAACTCGTTAGTTTTTTGGTAAAAGAGATTCTTTTTGTTGTCTCATAGGCAAACAGCTTCCATAGTCTTGGATAAAGAGCACAGATGTTTAATGGAAACATTGTCCTATGCTGACTACGTAAAAAAAAGTAGAGTTTGGCACCAGTGTTCCATGTTTATGAAGAAATAGGAAATTACTGTTAATGTTGGTTATAAATCTTGTCTTGCTATGTTACTGGTGATTTTGTCTCGCTATGTTACTGAATTTATAGTTTCTCAAACCCTTCAGATGTCATTGCTAACCATATGAATAGGGATAAAGAAGAAATCTGTACTCTGAGGAGTATAGTTTTAAAGCAGAATCCATATTTTTCATAACTTTCATAACTATAAAATTATGTAATTTAAATCCTAATACTGGATTTGAATCCTAGTGCTGGATGCAAACAAAACTTACGACACACACACACGAAAAAAAATTACAAAAATCCTTGTGAACGATGAGCTCTTCAGATTCCTTAGTGTATTGCATACTAAATATCACAAGCTTTTCTCGAATTGAATTCAGCCTTTGTAATTTATGTTACAGAATGACTGCAGTTTTCTGTAACATTTGTGCTTATATTTTAGCATCAGTTGCAGTGGATGAAAGGGGCATAATTCCACGGGCTATTCAGGAATTATTTCATCATATTTCTGAACATCGTAATATTAACTTCTGTGTGAAGGTGTCCTATATAGAGGTTTACAAGGAAGAACTTCGAGATTTGTTGGATTTGGAGACCTCTGTGAAATGTCTGCATATTCGAGAAGATGAGAAGGGAAATACAGGTAAGATTCCAGCTCTCAAATTTGGTGTTTTGTGTTTCAATTTGTGTCCAAATTATTCTTGCTTTCTCTTGAAAGTGCTTATTCACTACTAATGAATAAAAGGAAAAAATTATTAAAGTTTCAGAATATAAACTCAGTTTAGTTGTTTGGAAACAGTTTGGGGTTTAGATGCTTGTCAGCAATATAGATGTTCTATTATATGGATGGAAGTGGCAACAAATGGTGAAGTAAATAACACAATCATTGTTTCTGCAAGTTCTGTCTAGAAACAAAATAGTATGTGATTATTCACTTGAATAAATATTTTAAGATTAAACCATTGCTTCTTCCTTCAAAATTACAATTTTTAAGTCAATTATATTGTAAATATCTTCTCCCCTTTTACAATGAAATGAGTGGAAGAGATCACTTCATTAAGAGAAGGGGAAGTAGATAATTTTAGAGGCTTTGAGATTAATACTTGTCCTGTAGGTGTCCTGTTCACCCCATGAAAATGCTAGAAGAATCCACATCAGAGTTATTTTATTGTGAAAGTACCTAATCTGGTTTAGGTTTGGATCTTTTTCCTTTATATTCTAATTGTTGTGTTTAGTCTAGTGTTCTTAAACTGTTATATTAAGCTGTCATGGGTTTTTTGCTTGTAGCTGGGAGAAAGCACTAGTTCAGCACAAATCTTGCAGACAATATTGCTTCAAAAGGATCCCACAATACATTTTAAATTATTTATTTTCTTCAGTACAATTAGAGTAAGCTTCTTGTTCTAGAACGTTTTCCGTTTCTCATTAAAAGAAAAATATGATAAAAAAGATTATTAGTAAGAGTACTTGGTAGAAGTACACTTACACTTTATTAGATTACTAACAGATACCTGTCCCAAAGGTCCAACTATCTGCACTATTCAGAACAGAAATTATTTTCTTAGCACAGGCTTGGAATAAGCTTTACTAAAAGCTTTATAGTTCTTTTTTTTTTTAATTGGCAGAATATCCTTTGAGCTGATTTTGCTCATATTTTTTCTAGGTAGCACCACACTGCAAATTGTAAAGGTAATCTGCAGTGTGCAAGGTGTAAATGAGTTGTGTCTTGTGTCTTCTTACTGTTTCAAATGTTATGGCACAATAGACCCCTACATTAAATATCTGCAGGTTTCAGATGTGTTGTACCTCATGCTTTGCACATATTGTATCTTCTATTTCTATGGCTATATGGTATGACTTCATAGGTAGGTCACAGCCATAGCAGGTTTGCATGTTTCTCTAATACACTATTATAGGTATTGCTGTAAACTGTTGCTGAAGAATTATCATTGTAAACTATTGCTATTTAGAATTTATTAAATTATTCTTACTTCTGTCTGGTTTGGTGTTTGAAGTGATTGTCGGTGCTAAGGAGTTTCAAGTAGAATGTGCAGATGAAGTAATAAGCCTGCTGGAAAGTGGCAATGCAGCTCGTCACACAGGCACAACACAGATGAATGAGCACTCTAGTCGATCTCATGCCATTTTTACCATCAGTATTCATCAGAAGCAGTCTGCAGAGTGTCTGAATGCTGCACAGGATTCAATCGCTTCAAAGTTTCATTTTGTGGATTTGGCAGGATCAGAGAGGGTAGCAAAGACTGGAAATACTGGTGAACGCTTCAAAGAATCAGTTCAGATCAATAGTGGTCTCTTGGCCTTGGGAAATGTCATCAGTGCCCTTGGAGACCCAAAAAGAAAAAGCGTACATATTCCATACAGGGATGCTAAAATCACTCGTATTCTGAAAGACTCCCTAGGAGGAAATGCCAAGACTGTTATGATAACATGTATAAGTCCATCCTCACTGGACTTTGATGAATCTTTAAATTCCCTCAAATATGCCAACAGAGCAAAAAACATTAGAAATAAACCAGTAGTAAATTACAACCCAGAAAAAGACCGAATTGATGAAATGGAACTTGAAATCAGATTGCTTCGGGAAGCTTTGCAGAGCCAGCAGGCCCGTAATCAGCAGTTACATGACTCAAATGAAGAAAAAGCCCGTATCAGTTCACTTGAGGAGCAGCTCACTCGCCTTCAGGTTCAATATCTCAGTTACAGAAATTGTGTAGATGAAGCCTTACCTTTTCTGGTTGATTTGTATGATGATGCTAGCTTAAGAAGAAGTCAGCGGGACAGGTTGCAGAGCTGGATCACTATGGTACAGAAAGTAAGGAAGGAAGCTCTCACCATCCAGGAGGCTGACACAGGCACTGAGACCAGCCCGGTACCACATCACATTACAATACTTCAGCTGAAGAGGGAACTAAAGAAATGCCAGGTATTTAATTATAAGCTGTTTATTTAAATGACTAAGTTAAAAAGCAATCTGCCAAAATTTGAACTATATTTTGAAAGATGGATAAAATTGTTACCTGTACTTAATTTGACAATTAAATTTAATTTCCAGCTTTGTAGAATTTCCTTTGGCCAATCCCTGGGTTGTAGGTGTTTTGTAATGGATGTTTGAATACAATCAGTGACAACAGAGATGAGTTGAAGTAATGTTATATTTTCTGTAGTCAGTTTCAAGATGATTCTTGAGGCTGAGCTGTTTTATCTGTTAGATATTTGGTTTTAGCTATGCTAGTATGCTAGGTTTGGCTGAGATGAAGTTAGTTTTCTGTATAGCATCCCCAAGGGTGCTGTGTTTTAGATTTGTGACCAATACAATGGTAATAAGACAGTAATGTTTTTGCTCTTTCTGATCGGTTTTGTACAGTGACAGGCCTTCTGTTTTTTTGCCTGCACCCCCCCAGTAAATAGATCGGAGGATGCATGAATAGTTGGAGACACAAACATGAAACAAAGCAGATGACCTGAACTAATTAGAGAGATTTCAAACCACATAATGTGATGCTCAGCAATAAAAAGGGAGAGGAGGAGGTTTAGGGAGACTTAGCTGTATTTTGCCCAGAACTGGCTAAGCATTAGTCAGCCTTGGGAGGTGATAGGCAATAGCTTTTGCATAATCTCTTTTGTTTTATTTTCTTTCTCTCTTGCACTTCATCATCACTTACTGATCAGTTTCTATCTTGACTCACAAATTTTCTTGCTTTCACTTTCCCTTTGCTCTTCCTCTGTCCTCCTAGGAGATGGGGGTAGGGGGAAGTGAAGAGATAGCTCTGTGTGCTTAGCTACCTCCTTGGGTAACCCACAACAGTATATTTTGGAACCCAACCTGAGCTCAAGGCTTTCAAGATAATAACAGATTTGATTATAGTGTGCTAGAGTAAACTTGTTAATACCTGTTTGGTTAAGATGTTTAAGGACTGTTACAGGTCATGAAGCTGCATATTTGCTTTGGGTGCTGATTTATTGTGTCCTTGAATATTTAGATGCTTGATTCCTTTATAGCTGTAAAACAGCTTCCAAGAATCATTAATGACTATTTTCAGATTTTGCTATTTCTTTTGCTCTTTATCACTTGGTTTTCCTTTGCTTGGGAGAGCTATGACAAAACCACTGTCCATCAGCCTAATCCGGTACTTGGGTCTTACACTGTGGATGTCCCAGCACTCCAAGAACCACCTCACGGATGAAATCAGCAACTATACTTTTCCCCTCTCTTTCCCTGAGAGACATTTTGCAGAGAGAGGGGTAAAAGTGGTACCTATCCCTTCCTCTCTTCCAGAACAGCTTTTTATAGTTTTGATGTAGTGGCTTCTGAGTTCCTTCAGTATCCTTATGTAATCAGACTGTTCATACTAATGTGTTGTGATCCCAACTTTGATTTTGGTTCATAAGGTTAAACAGCTATTTGCCAAGGACATGCTCTAAGGTGATTGATCCCTGGAGTGTCAGTATGTCTGGGAGAGATGGGCAGGAGCACAGGGCCATTGCTGCCTCTGACAACTTGTGATTTCATATCTGAACAGGCTCGTTAACCCATCAAACTAATACATTATTTGAAGAAGGAAGGTGAAACACAGTGACTTCTACAGCTGTGTTGGATGTGCCCCATGCCTATAAAGTCAGTGTCCAGTGCCCTTAGAAATGCAAGAGGATCTGGTCTAAAAGCCCACAAACAGGCTTGTAGTGGTCTGAGACTCAGAAGATGTCTTGGTCTGAGGCCACAGAGACACTAAACCAGAGACTGAACCCTCAACTGTAATAGCTGGTCTTGTAGTTAAGAAAAAGTGGAAGCAGAGATCAAGTTAATAAGAGAAGAGGCAGTTCATGCTCAGAGGAGGAGAGAGGAAGAATCAGAACAGGTAGCCTGTTCCACAGTAGGATAGGAAGGCAAAGGGACAGAAATCATGAGAGGCGGAAGTTACCTGGTCTCTATCCATGGTCTAGCTGCAAGATAATGTGTAAAGATTTTGCCTGACAAAATGAACTAATTGCTACCTGGTTGCTCCAGAGCTGGAATAGTAGGGCTAAAAGTCTGGAACTAAAAGGTAGGGGAACACAGTAGCTGGGATTCTTTGCTAGAGATTGTGGGACTGACAGAGGGATTGGAAGAGGGTCAGCCACCTCCAGCTTCCAGAGATGACTCCTGTTGAGCATGAAGACAAAGTACTCTCTTACGGAAGAGAGTCATCCGGTAAGGCGTGTGGACTGCCACAGAGGAATATATTTAATGTCTGAGGGAATTAGAGGTGGTGGAGGTGATCTTCAGTGATATGGACAATAATCAGGCCTTGAAAAATCCAAACAATGTACAGTCCACACAATCTGAGTGGCTGATGTCTATACAGAACACACAGACATCATATGACTGCAACCTAGTAAGGCTGAATTAGGTTTACTCTGTGGTACCAACTTTGTATAGAACACTTTGGCAACCATAGAGATTTACTGAAAATCTCTATTCCCTCTCCTTGATATGGGCCTGCATCTCAGCCATGGAAAAATTGTTACACAAGGTCTAGCAACTCAAAAGATAATGTGGATAATCTCTTTACCCCCTTGGGCAGTCCAGCATATTGGCTACCATGACCAGGAATTACTCTGCTTAAGGGAAAGGGATCCATGGGCCCATGACGAATCCCACCCTACAGTTCTATCTGCATGACTGTGAAATGGGTATGAGAAGTGGGGTGGCACCCTTATTTTGGTCCTAGAACTTTGCACATAAAGCAGTCTGTACATAAAGGGGGAAGGGGCAGTGGTTTAAAAGGGTCTTCCAGGAAGATTACTGTTCCAGTTGCTGTCAACCAATTCCTGAGATGCAGTAGACCCCTTCCTCTTTCTGATACTGATTCAGTGGACTTACAGCTCTGTGGATTTGAACCCTGTCCTTCTACAATGTGTAACAATCTGCTCTATTCACAAAGGAGGAAAAGAAAAAGAAAGAAAGAAAGAGAGAGAGAGAAAGAAAGAAAGAAAGGAAAGGAAGGAAAGGAAAGGAAAGGAAAGGAAAGGAAAGGAAAGGAAAGGAAAGGAAAGGAAAGGAAAGGAAAGGAAAGGAAAGGAAAGGAAAGGAAAGGAAAGGAAAGGAAAGGAAAGGAAAGGAAAGGAAAGGAAAGGAAAGGAAAGGAAAGGAAAGGAAAGGAAAGGAAAGGAAAGGAAAGGAAAGGAAAAAGGAAAGGAAGAAAAGGAGAAAAAGGAAGGAAAGGAGGGATAGGAAGAACGACAGAGAGATTAAGTAGAAACATACCACCCCTCTATGTGTCTTTATGATGTCTCATAGATCCTCTCCATCTGGTCTTTTTGGTGGTGAGGGTCCCCTGCCAAAAGCATAGTATCCAATGGATTAGCATACATTTGGGCCAAATGGGAATGCCCAGGTGCCTCCCCTGGGGGGGGGGGGGGGCATGTTTGGCACTGTCCCTTGGACTTTGGGTCAGCTGCATCATTTTCTATCATGAACAGTCCTCTGGCACAGGGTATCGGGAACCCTTCAGAGGGCCTTTGATGAACCTTGATGCCCCCTTAGCTCCCACTCATGTGAATGTCCCATAGATTTGATTTTCTGGGGTGGTGTGGTGGGCCCCACAGCTGAGCTAATCTGCACAGTGGAGGATGTGTGTTTAGTGCCTCTGACCAGAAGTTTTCACATGCACCCAAAACCCTCTTCTTTGGTGGGGGCAATTTTCTTCAAACCTGGCAACAGCTAAGCCTGAGGCCATGGCCTCCACCCTGAACCCACTGGGCTTGGCTTTTCTGTGAATGCTCTCCCAGCCTTATCCATTACTTCCCAGGCCAGAGATGCTTTAACCAGTTTTCTTTTTTTTTTCACTTTTCTTCTCTCGAATAGCCTTAGTCAGTTTAACTCACAGAGTTTAAATCAGGAGGCACATTCACTCTGGGCTTTGGTGGTGCTGCTTCGTTGTACAGTTTTGCCATAACAGGCAAAAAATCGTTATGACATTGTTTAAGCCACGAGTGATAACATTTCAGTCTCTGACACCATGGAAGGACTGTGCTGGTCTGTTGTAGGATCGTACAAATATTCTTGTAGCATAACCTGGCCGCCTGTCCTGAGTGATCACTGTAACCGGACAGAACCCACATCATGGACTAAGTAAACTCAGTGGACATTTTATGGATATTTTACAGGACTAGTCTATAGACTAAAGGAATGATATCTGTGCATAAATCAAAGGATGAGAAGGGAAGAAAGGGTGGTTAATAAGGTTGCGTTGGATAGTGTGGGGCTTGAGCATGACATAAATGGTGTGGAGTATGAAGTGGGGGTTGTACTAAGTCTGACCAAGATGGAGTTAATACTCTTCATAAATGCTTGCAGGGTGCCATGTTTTACATTTCTGACTAGTACAATTCTGATAAAAGACCAGTGTTTTAGGTCTTGCTGCAGAGTGTTTGCACAGCATCAAGGGACTGACTCTGTCTGTGACACCAGTGAATAGATAGGCCGGTGTGCCCAGGGACAGGAGGAGCACAACCAGGCAGATGACCCAAGTCAACCAAAGAGATATTTCACATGATATGACTCACTTAGAAACTGAAAGGGAAAGGAGGGGGATTTAGTTATGTTAGCTGTCTTTTTGCACAGGAGCTAATGGGCATCAGTCTACCCTTTGGAGGCAGAGAGTGATTGGTTTTGCATTAATTAACTACCTTTGTGTTATTTTCTCTGTTCTTTCACTTCACCTTCACTTACTGTACAATTTCTGTCTTGACCTATAAGTTTTCTTACTTTTACTCTTCCTTGGGACTGGAGGCTTGGAAGTGAGGGAGTGTACTTGCTTAGGTAAGTTAGTTTTCCTCTTAGTTAGGGGGAGAAAGAAGAGAAAGAGAGAGAGAAAGAGAGAAAGAAAATTTTCCTATCCCTTGGAAGTATGTACTTAGGTGCACATCCTCAGCAGTTGTCCTGTGAACCCAGAAATTATTTTGAATCTTGGGAAGATATTATTTCATCAGAAGCATTACCAATATAATTACAATACAGATATTTTCAAAGCTATGAGTGAGTTTACAGGTAGCCCAGGGACTAAGTTTTGCAAGTTTTGTCTAAAATTGTCTAATACTATGTATGCGATATGCTAGTCTGTATAATATTACAAAGTTACAGTTTCATCTCTTATCTCTTAGCAATTTCCTAAACTGTATTTCTTCAGCTGTGGTCTCACAAAAACCTCCTATAGTTCCTTTTCCATTACTATGCCTTTAGCTAACAGATTTTCTAAACTATTTGCTGATTTCTTTGTCTAGTCACTTTCTGACATTTGCTTTTGTGTTAAACATCAACTTTTGCTTTTTGGTGACATCATACTTCTTTATGATTTTCCAAATAAGGTGAAAACTTCAAAACATCTGGGAGTCAGCATGCAGATACCCCATGAGGATCCTGTCATATTGCTAGTGCTGATCAGCTGTTTCTCTCACATTAGATAATAGTCCTAGAGACAACCCGTGGTGAGAAGAGCTCTCAGCCTTCTGAGAGCATGTCTCCTAACAGAACTGACACATGATCAAATAAATAATTCTTTTTGGAAACATCCCCATATACATTTAGGAAGTACTTATATTGGATGTGCTGAGTTAAAATGTTGACTGTGAACATCAAAAGAAAAGAAATGCAGGTTATTGTACAGTGAAAATCATCTAAAATCAAAATTAATAACAGATTTTATTACTTAAAACAACTATACACCAGTTGGATTCTGAGTGAAGTTCTGATGCCAGATAAACACCTCAGAAAAACTAATTTGAGTTTGGTCATGTGTGGAAGGAAGCAGTGCTCCAATGAGTTAGAATTTTGTAACATCAACCCATTTTTAAGTTTGCAACTGAATTGGTAAAGCTATAGATTGTTATCAGCCAATTGCATAAAAAAAATTTGTCTTTTCTTTGTTCTCAAGAAATCTAAATCACAGCTTTTTTGCTTCCTTCTTGATTTTCTTCTGTGACTTGTTTTAAACCTCTGTTTCCCTGGTTCAAAACAGTGTAAAAGCTGAGCTTAAACTTAGCTTGAACTCTCTTCCCCAGGGAGTATGCCATCCACAGCCAGGAAGAGATGGTTAGAGGAAGGCTAAAATAAATGAGACACTACAGACTCCAGAGCAGGGTTTGCCTATGGACAGATTTAATAACTAGTAGAGGACCTGTTCTTGTCTGTACATACACATTTCTTTGCTAGCAGCTATTGTTGCTTGGATAATGCTGTCTTACATGATATTAGAATACCGAATTGCCTGTAGCTAACCCCCAGACTCATTCATATGTCCACCATCAGGACTCTTGGAGAAACAAATAGGAAGAGCAGGAATGAGAAGGTTTGTGGGTTGATGTAATGTTTCAGTACTTTGTCTTTGGCTTCTGCAGGCTTTCTAGAAGACTAACAACATTTGGTAGTCTCTATCCGTCAGTATAAATTAATTCACAAGAACATATGAACAAGCATTCTTGTGTTTTCTTTAATCTTTAAACTGTTATCAAAGTTGCAGATTGAGGACAGCTGTTCTTATTTTTTCATTAGAGAAGTATATTAATCAAAAGATGCTGTGATCTTGTAGCTACATATAACAGCATACTAAAGATAATAATTGAATTTAATATATACTTCAATAAATTAGGTTTGGTTGTGAGTACATTATCGCCTTGGGAAGAATGAAACTTGTCAGAACAAAATCAATAGATGGAACAGAAGTGAAGAAATAGCTGCTAGAAACTGCAGATAACCACTTAGACAATTTGCTATACATACTTCAGGACTTCGCATTGCTGGTCATGTCTTTTAAGAACACATGAGGTTTTATTTTATTGTAGGAATAATAATGTCCCTTTTGCCCAGCTGAACTTTTCTTTTATTATCTAGCAGGTACTAGTTATGGATGAAGAGCTGTTTAGCCAGAAGAATCATGAAGTGCAGATACTGCAGAATCAGATAAAGACTTTACTACAAGAAAAGAAAGAACAACAGGAACTTTTAAAGGAGGCTCAAGAGACACAAAGATTACAGGTATTTTCCCACTGGTACACATTTATCTGCATTGAACCATCCTTCTACCATGTGAATGCATTCAACAGTCCCTCAGAATTTTTTTTTACTTATTACCAGTCAATACTGGGGACATTTTGTTTTAATTAGAGCTGTTTCACAGAATGAGTTGGGTTCTTCTAGTGGATGTATCATAGTAATATGATTTCTGGAGACTGTATATGAACCTAGCTGTGCCAGAAGCCTCCTGCATAACTAGAAGTGAACCATTCATACTCTCCATGCTTCCTGAAGCATAACACACAACTCTCTCCCCAGATTTGTATCATTGTTAAGGAGTTTCAGGACAATTAATAGATTAGGATTTGAAAGACCTTGAAAGATGCATTAGAATTGAAAAAAGACTATACGGATCCTATAGAATGCTTGAATTGAAAAGTTGTATAGAAACGTATTTTATTATAGCTTTATTAAGAATTAGAGTATTTGCTCCTTTTGACTTTATTAGACAGAATTCCATCCTGATGTTCTGATCATTTACCATTAGAGAAAACTGAGTGACACAATGGAAAGTGAGGTAATGACAAAAAGGCTGCTTGCCTCTTTCCTTCTGTAGATCTTGAATTTGCTAATGAAATTACGGTGGCTAGTACATGCATAACATGCACCTAGAATAGTTAATATTCTGCTGGTGTTGCCAGACATGCAGATGACAGATAATTTATTATATAAATTTTTAAAAGAGAAAAGCGTAAACATGGATTGCTAGTGCTCTTCTCCTTATCTTACTTTTTCTCCTTTTTCCTTTTCCTTTCTGATGGCTTGGGGAGAGTCAGTGCATTAAAGGTAAGTAAACTAGTCATGATCTTTTTCTTCCTTCTGTCACTTTCTTTCTTTTCTGTCACTTCTGGCTAGACGTTTTTTAGCCTGCACACCATAGTGTCAACTTATACTGTTATAATGCTTATATCAATTTTGGAGGATATAAGGTAGCTGTCACATGTAGATAGAAGGTTCTTTCAGTATCAGAGACAGGAAGGAAGCTTGAGAGCTTTCAGGCACCATTTTGGCATTTGGTTCACTAAACTGCCACTTCTGTTTAAAAACATACAATCTAAAGCATGTGCTTCAGTAAAATTTTACATTGTGTTCACAGGCATATGTAATTTAATGGTACATGATAGAATAAGGACTTCTAGAGTAGCAGGTATGACGTAGGAGGTAATAAATGTTTATTACCTATAAATAAATGTTTATATACCTATTTGTGCAATGGGTATTACACTGTGGAGTTGTATGTGCAATTGTATCAGGGAAAAATAGTTTCAAGGTGGATCAGTTGGCTCTTACTTCTTCCAAAACGATAAAAAATATAATATTCATACATATATTCTATTTTCTATGACATAGGAATAATATGTATTGTATTCTAACACAATGTCAACTTGTAAAGCATTGTTTGTGTTTGGAAGGAACTTTCAATCTAAGACAGCAACATAAAGAATGAATAAAAATGTGTTACTCAAAGTAGAAGAATGCAGAATGTATCGTGAGCTGTATTTCAACTTCCCTGTTGTTGCTAGGCCAGATTTTAACCATATTCAAAAAGAGTCAAAAATGATAGAGTGAGTTGAATAACGGATATAATCTTGGCCTTATGGACGAGTCAGTTTAGATAACATAAGTTATCTAAGTACTAAGTAAGTACTTTTGAACAATGTATCGAGAATGCTGTAGGAGAAGCAGTTAAGGTCTCCAAACTAGCATTATCAACAAACCTGAGGCTGGGTGGAAGAAAAAGTAAGAGGTGCACCTGGGATCATGTACATGTTTAGTTTATTAATACAAGTAATCTTTAAAGTGGAATTGTACAAAATGGAAGAGTAAGCCCATATACATGTTTAATTAATAAGACTCAGACCATAAGTTTAATTTGAAAATATTTGTTTAATTCTCATTTAATTTCTCCATAAACACACATATAAAGCAAGCATGAACTCCAAATTATGTCATCCACTTCTCACTAGATGCCTGTATAGGTTAACGTAGCTAAACCAGATGTGCTGAGAGAGATTTCAAGTCAGAGTCACAATTCAATAGAAAGGTTAATATAAATGTAGTGATACACATTAAAACTGGCTTAGACCCACAAAGTCAGATTACAACCTGCCATCCTGTTGGCTAAGGTGGTGGTTGCAGTCCTATCAAGTGCTGATTGCAGTCCTGGTAAAAGTGATGGTTGCAATCAAAAGTGGTGGTCCTGTGGAAGTTCTGGGCCTTGTCTGGATCTGTCCGGGTGTGATGGGGGTTCCAAGTTCCCAGTTATGTATGGTCAGGTTCAAGGGAGAGTATTCAGCACTTCTCCCAGGGTGGACAGTTGCACAATGGGAATGATGTAATCCTGAAAGTCATGGGATATTTTTGGGAGTCCTTGATGGTCTAAGTTGTTACAGCCGTCCATTATGGTGGTGCTGTTGAGCCATTATGGGCCACTGGCAGAGGTGACCCCCTCAGGATGGTGTTTCCCCAGAAGGAGTTAGCACTGCAGAGTCATTTGTGAAGAAAAAGAAACACTCCCCTCCTCAGAGTGTTTGGGTCTTCTCCCTTGTCTCATTTAACACCCAACTTGTAGCCTGAGGTGTCAGCTGGGCAACTGCTGGGCATCTACTGGGCATCTACTGCAAACCTATCATTAACAGTTTGTCAGAAATGATACTCAATTTGGTTACACCCCACATTAACACTCTCTGTGCAACCCAGGACACTCAGGTAGGTCTTTCTGAACAAAAATGCATCTAAACTTTATTGGACTGGGGAGTGGGAAGGGGGAGGGGATTCTGAGATTGATGATATGTCATAGAATTCCCAGTTTGTTGCAGAATTTGCCTGTGCCTTGCGCAATAATTTAGGGTCAGTGGGTGATTTACAAGATTCATGACCTTTGTGAGAAAGTTGAGAATATGGTACAGTGCTCAGTTTTGCTTTTGCTTTAATTTTTTTCCCCATGAGGTTGAGAAAATGGTGGAACAGCACATAGTAATTGATCAGCTAAAATTGAAATTAGAGAAGTTTACAGAGGTGAAAGCTTTGGATTTCCCAACTGCTTATGAAGATGGGCCAGCTGTCATGGCATTTGCTAGGAGGGGCTACGGTATCCCAGTAACAAAAAACCTGCCTTCAGAGACAGCAATCCAAAAGGTAAGGTCTACCCAGATTTTCCCCCTTTTGCTTTGTAATGATTATAGGCCAATCATTGGACATGACATGATAATATATGATGTCTTCCTCGGATACTGCTGCTTAACTTCCCACTGGAAAACTAGTTTTGTAACATTTGTTTATGCCACAATTATCCAAAATGTTTAGGCCTAAAGTTTCCACCTACAAGTGCTATGGGTGTCATGTTTTCATCCCCCTAGCTGGTTTTCTAGGGGTTTTGAGGGTTCAAGTATGAAACATCATAAAAAATGAATTTTATTCTTACCAATATGTTGAGTACATGGGATAATGAATTGCTACCAGTGCCCTCTTTCACATTTGGAACGACTCCTCTAGGCTCTTGCAAAATGTTTTGTTACAAAGGTGCTCAGTTATTATAGAAAAATTCTGTAGTTGCTTACAAGCTCAGGTGGTGAAGCATTTTTTTAAAATATGAGTAATGAATTGCTAAACTTTTGCAAGTATTTTTACCCATCACTATTTTTGTGTGCTTTTTGACAGGGGTATACCAGCCCCCCCATCTTGTCTCTGGCCCAGATAATGGCAGAATTCCATATTCGCAGGCAGATTAGACTGACCAAGTTAGAAGATCAAGATAAAGTCCTTCACTGCCACCTCTCTGATCAGAGTGATGAAGAGGAAGACAATACAGCCAGCGAAGAGAAAACCTCATATAAGTAATTTTTTTTGTTGTTCTTTAACTTTTGTTACAGAAAAATGTATAGCAAAGGTAGTACTAGTGCCTAATCCTTCCATGATACTTAAAGTGAACCTGTAGGACCAACTGGGCATACTGAAAAATAAGTTTAATATATGTAGGTTAACAAAGATTGCATAATCCTTACTTGTGGGTAAGAATATACCTTGAAGAGTGGGGGATTGGGTGATGGCGTGTGTGGGAGTGGTGTGGATGAGGAAGAAGGTAAGAATGCTTTTGTAAGTTTGAGCTTCTTCTCTGTTAAGATCATCTACTTTGCATGATGCTTAAAGAAAAAAAATCCCTGTGCATTTGCAGAGTAGCATGTTTATTGTTCTTTCATAGGTGTTCCATAAACCGGACACAAAATCATACTTCTATGTGCTTCCTTCCTGATGTAAGTGATGTGAAATGTCCAGTAGACAAGTCTGGTGTATCCAATAAATCTGCGCTACAAACCGATACAGCCACAGGTATGATGGGAGTCATTAGAGCAAATCTTACTACAGTATCAGAATATGCAATAATGGCTTCAGCACATGTAATTAGTTTTCCCAGAAAAATATCTGCATTTGTTACAAATATTTTTTGGTTATAATTCAGTGTAGTTTTTCCAATTTCTGTTTTTTGTTCCCATTCTGAAACTGATGTTAGTAACCTCTAAGTAATACCTATTAGCCAGAAAGGAGTTCACTTATCAAAAAGCTAGTCACATATAAATCTTTAGTACTGCTTCAATGAAAGAAAATGGATGCTATTATCTTACCAAAAATACTGCAGTGGTTTCTGGAATATTTTCCAGACTTAGGGTCTTGAAATGCAAGTGCATAGCATCCTTTTTTTTCCTGTTTACACACATGGCAGGGTAGAACACCCTGCTTTCTTCTCTCCTTTTGATTCTTGTACTTCATATGGAAGAACTGCACACAGTTGATATTACAGAGCACTACCTTTTGAATACAGCATCTATTCCAGATTTTATAACACTATTTTGCTTTGTTTTTTTCAAGGTGAAGAGATTGACTGCCTCCAGAAAATCCATGTTTTTAACATGCAGAAGTTAAAGAATTCAGAGTTGAGACTTGCTAAGGCTGAGCAAAATATAAGAGAACTTGCATTTAATATCAAAAGGAAAGAGGAACTTATTAAGGAGTTAGTAAGAACAGGTAACTATCTACTGTAGGAATACTGGATACTGTAGGGAATTAAGATGTTCTGAAATAAAGGAAAAGGCACTGAAATCCAAAAGTCCTGTATGTCTTAGTTTTTACATTTTTATCTTAGACAAAAATACTTTTAACAACCTAAAAATCCATAGATTTTGCTAATTACTTGCTGTGATCACACTGAAAATTTTGATTACAGCCTACTCTACTATGAAGATTGATTGTTAAATATTTTTTGTGCTTTGTTGATTATTGCTTTTATCCAACAGTAGTGTAATTTTTAATGTATGGTCAGTGTTATCTCTTTGTAGATGTGTATTTGTGACATAGTATCTGGGATTGGAGAAAAGATACATCATTGTATCTTCTGTATTCTATAACAGTAGAGAAATGGGAGTCAGAAGTGGATAAAGGAAAAAAACCAGTGTCCCTGGGAGCATGCATCCCTTACACATCTGTCCTGATAGAGAAACTAGCCTTGTGATGACAGGAAGGATCTCTTTCCTCAGCCCCTTCAATCACACTCTTCTCTTTTGTTTACCTTCTCTTGAAGTGGTCTGAGAAATGTTCTGTATAATCCCAGATTACCTGAATGGGACAAGTCACAGAGTAGGAACACAGTCTAAGATCATATACTAATTATTAAGCTGAAAGTTGAGTAATAAATTAATGGCATATTTCTCTGGGGAAAAAAAAAACCCAACAAAATTATTAAATACAGGATAGCCATTTTGCCAAAATCTACAGTAGAAAGAAGAATTTAAGTCTGGCACTCAGATGGCACTTTATTTGGTGGCATGAGGTGACTCATGAAATGTTCAGATTTAGGACTCTCTTTATCTCCATTTCAGAGTTAGAAAGGAACTCCAGGTTCCTTTAGTGTTGGAAAATGTATCAGAAATTACTGACTTAGCCAGAACAAAGTAAGTAATATTTCCACTCCAGAAGCATTACATTTCAACTGATTATCATGTTGGTTTTAAACTCTTTGTATATGCTGTCTTAAAGGTAAGGATGCTGAGTCTGTAAGCAGGCAGTATTCTTTGAAGATAAGTATACTAGAGCAAGAAATTGAGCAGGCCAAAAGAGAACTGGCTGAAACACAAAAGCAGCTTCAGGAGCTGGACAGTAAAGAGCTGAGAGATATTCCTGAGAAAGTAATGTTACAGAAAGAGTGCCAGAAGAAGATGGAGGCAGCTAAGTTGAAAGTGCAGGTATTTCTGATCTGATTATTATGATTTGCAAATCTCTGTCTCACTGTGTGAACCTAAACACTCTGTTTGTAAAATTTTTACCTGTTTTACATGCTGGATGCTGGTCAGATTGAAGTAGCTAGTGAGAAGCTTAATACTATTACACTCAAAATGCTGGTTAACATCTACTTTGTTAGAAACATAAAATACCTTCTTGGTGTGTAAGAGGCTAAGAAAGTATTGAGAGATATGAAATTTCCATACATCATTGTATATAGTCCAGTAGAGGAATTAATCCAAGAGTGGGTATTGTTGGTCTGAGCAAGTCCCTGTGATGCCTTGCAAGATCAGGCCCACACAGGCATATTTTTTTGACACTGACCTTCTATTTCTAAGTTCTTTTATATCTAAATTTGTATTCTGTATAGGGTCATCTTAGGTCCTCTGTGCCTCTCAATCCTACAATGACAGGTCAGAAGAGTTCCATACAGAAAGAGGGAGTTTGCTTATTGACTTGAGCTCAGGACCAGCAGTCTGACCACCACTATTCTGGCACCAGCATTCTGACGCCATTGTATCTCTGCAGATTTTCCACAGATTGTTGTGTCTGCTAGATTTTAGTACTATTACTGTATTGTCAAGCATGAACTGTACCTTTTCATGTTTAATTCAGCCTGTGCCAACTCCACCAGATAGCTCAAAACTACAGTAATAACAAGTGATTGTTTGGGCAGAAGTTAGTAAATCTTGGTGACCCTAAGAATTCAGTAAAATAAAGAATGAAGCTGAATCATATTTTAGTTACAAATTTTCTTGCTCTTAAGCTGAAATTTGATATGAACATTCAGACCTTACAGAAGAAGCAGCAAGATACCAAGAATTTGGCTTCATTATCTAACCAAAGTGAGAAAGAAGCAAGAGAACTTGAGCAGAAAGTGGCTCAGATGAAGCATCAGCAATCCCAGATGCAAAAGAGATTGTGTGAGGAGAGCGAAAAGAAGAAGCAACTGGAAGCAGAGCTTCAGCAGGACCAGCAACAAATTAAAGTAGGATTCTTCCTGTTTTCCTATGACAAAGATTAGGATGAATAATTTTTGCGCCTGCTTCCCCAATAAACTACACTACCAGGCTTTCCCTTATTTTCAGTAATGCCTTAATGAATTTCTTGATAAATGCACCAAAGAAATTGTCTACAAACTATTTACATTAATCTCAATTTTGCCTTTCTCTTTCAGCATTTTTTTTTCATTTAACTACCTGGTGTCTAGTTCTGAATTGCAATTTTATAAATGAATTTAGAGTCAGTATTTCAGATTATATCTTGGGGGGACTGTCACATGAAATGTATTTGACTGACTGATGTAGGAAGAATGGTGCTTTTTGTTTGTTCAAAGGAACTTCAGCTTAAGATGGAGCAACAACAGAAGATCCTTAAAATTAAGGATAAAGAAATTGCTGCTTTTACAAAGAAGAAAAAGAACTCATTGGGAGCTCCACAGAAACTACAGGTAGTTAATCTATTCCAAATATGTGTGACCCCTGAAATAAAAAAATCTTTCTTCATCTCTAGTCATCTATTTTTGTAAACTATTTGTATGAAGAGTATTCCATCATAGTTTTATCTTTTTTTTTTTTTGCTCTAGCAAAAATTGGGAGTAGAGCCTTGCAGCTCTTGTACTGTACTCTTTTTGAATGAAAGAAAGGAGGGCCTTTAGTGTCTTCTCTTCCCCTGTCCCCTAAAATTTGTCAAAAATACTGATTCAGAAACCTGTGAATTCAGCAGATTTGGTTATCCAGCAGGTTTGAGGGTGACCTTGATGTGCTGGGTTTTAATTGTTCTGTGCACTGTTCAGGTGTTTTATTTTGTTTTGGTTTCTACTCTGACATAAATTACAGTGGTTTCTGGTTTAGATTGTTGATAACAGGGTTAGAAAAGTATGTATCCTGTGCAGAGTGCCACCTACATTATTTCAGATGTGGACATTGTAATATGAATTACCCTAAGTCTTTAAAGGTGAAAAGGAATTTTAAAAGTTAAATAAAAGAAACTTTTTATGCCTTACAGGAATTTATCCTCTGATAAACTCTGGCTTCAGAATAAATTTATAATGGACTGTGCTTGCCGGTCCAACAAAGAGCTGGTTTTGGGCCATTAAAATGCGATGAGGATGGGCTAGCTGAATTTTTGTGGTACCATCTAAACCTAGTTGCTATGCTTGGGTAGATGACATCTATTTATGTAAATAGTTTAGAAAAGATATTCTTTAGAAAAGATACTGGATCTGATACAAGTTTGTTTATATGAGATGTAGCTGTGTAATATTGCTGAGGCCCCTTTTAAGTCAATCCAGTTTCTGCATTATTCTGAGTAAGGATTCTGTGGCAGAATTAATACTGATGTTAGAAATGTTAATGTCTTCTACAGTTTTATCAGTAATTCTGAAGAAAGGTACAGCATAAACATAGCATTCTGAGTCAAAATATCCTGGTTAATACTTTCTGGATCTCTCTTGAAACTTTAGAAATTAGAAGAGCAGAAGAAGTGGCTGGATGAAGAAATGGAAAGAATTCTTCAACAGCACCAACAGTTAGCAGAACTAGAAGAAGATTTAAAGAAAAGAGAAGCCATTGTAGCAAAAAAAGAAGCATATATGCAAGAGAAAAGCTACCTGGAAATCAAGAAACTGAGATCTAGCCAGGTGATTCAAGAAAAAAACCCACAAAACTCACTACTGTCATAAGGCTAACTCAAAGACTGGTGGTGGGGGAGGGCAGATAAGATAGCAGAGGAGGCTCAAGGGACCTCCTGTGTCTATACCACTGTCATGCTGGTACTATGTAGCTTGACCAATTGACATTTAAATTGTAATTAACACAGACAATCATTTTAATTCACTTTTCCCCCCCGAAATTGCAACAATGAAACAAACCCCAAAACCAAACAATTCTGAACTGTGGAATTGTTATTGAAGAGTATTAAATTATATTATAGGATATTTTTGATATATTTTTTTCTGAATATGACCAAATCTTTCTGCTTTCTATAGAACACAGCAGGGAAATGTCTTGCAATATTTACTTTCCAGTAGAAAGAGTGAATGCAAAGTATCATTGTGACAAATAATGACTAGTGCCTTTAACTTTTATGATGTAGAAAACTACATGTTGAACTTTTTTTTTTTAATGCTATCTGTCCACTCAAAGTAAATGAGGTCCCATTACAAGAAACAAGCAATTTTTTCACTTCAGAACATGACAGTGTCACCTACTTTTTTCTTACTGGAAGGGAATATCTCATTTTCTTATCTGTGGTTGTTGTGGGTTTTTTTTAGGCTTTGAACAAAGATAGTATGAAATTGTCTATCCGCTTAAGTATTCTGGATCAGGAGCTGTGTGATAAAAGTATGCAGCTTCAGGACAGCACCACTGACAAGTCAGACATTTTGGAAAAAATTCAGGCTCTCCAAGTGGAAAGGGATCAGCTGCTCAGAAGGAGAAATAGTATGGATGAGAAACTGAAAGATGGTAAAGTGTTGTCAACTGAAGTAAGTAAGCACCTCTGAGATAAATACAGGTTTTAGGTATTGTTTGATAATAAAGAATTCCAGTCAGAGCCTAAAATGTCTCCAAATATCAGGTAAGCTAGAAATAAGGAGCAGAAGTTGGATACTTTTGTAAATAGCAATTTTAGTAGAGGTGCTATGATAGCACCAATTATGTACTGGTGAATGAAGTTTAAAATCAGAGGAACTTAAGTCAGATTGTGTCTTGCTGAACTCTAAAGAGTTATATAATGTAAAGGGAAACAGAAGTTAATCAGTTTATCACAGGGAGGTATTTTAATGTCAGGATACAGAACAAGCGAGGTATTCACATAGTCACACCCCTTGATTTTTTTCATAGAATCTTGTGAAAAAAGCAAACTTTACCTGAAGGACTACATAGTCCTACAGTGAAAATAAGTCATATTACCTGGATAGCCCATTACTTGGAGTTGATCAGTATCATTATGTTGAACATAAAATAAATTCATATAAAATGCACTGATTACTTTTAGGTCTTGAGAAGCCATATGAGACTATGGCTGAGTGATACTGTTCTGGAAGGGCCCCTACTTGTCTCACTCATCAAAGTCTGCTGTGCTTCAGGCCAGGCATTTCTGCCACTTACATACATAAATCATGGTCACCAAACTCTTTACTGGCTGATTGATAATTTCATTAATCAAACAGAAAACTAGTACATAAAAAAAAAATAGCAGAAGTCAAACTGTGGTGAGGGTAAGGGAAGGATAAAAAGAGAAACATGACTTCTAGTTTTGTGATGAGCCAATTGATCAAACTCTGTGTTGTGACAGGAAGAGACAAAAGTTCTAGATTTGCACTCTACATCTTGTTTTCCCCTCCACTGTCTGTGCTAAAACTAGTTCATCTTACCATAAAGTTTAGGTTTGCTCTTAAGAATGAAGTTAAAAATGTTTTGAAAAATTAACTCTGAGCTTTCGTTTTGTAAAGATCTCACTCATGTGTTCCTCTGTAGGAAGAACATATTCTTTTCCAGCTAGAAGAAGGAATTGAAGCTCTTGTAGCTGCAATTGATTACAAGAATGAAAGTATTCATAATCGCCAGCACTTACTTTGGTCATCTTCTCAGAATCTTTCACAGAGCAAGCATAATGTAATAGGGAAACTAGTTTCCCTGTCTGCTGCTGAACTCAGAGCTATCATCATCAGTTATTTCAACAAGGTTTGTTTTGGCTAATGAATACTATTTTATCGCACTTTCTATTACTATTCTAGATATTGAGATGGTGGCAGGAAATAAAAATAAATTTAAGAAGCTTAAGCTTTTGGTTAATATATCTTCAGGTTACACAGATCTGCTATTAAATTATTTTTAATTTTTATGTTAACTTAAATAGGATACTTGTGGGTTAACTTTGTACATCTTGTTTTGATAGATTAGCTAGAAACATGCTACAAATCTGGAAATTACCTTGCCCTTTTCCAGTGCTCTGTGTTGCTAACTTAAGGAGAAACAACGTGTTTAAGTAATGGTATTGTATTCAAATTCTTCCTGACTGCAGAATTTCAGAAAGCTTCATAAAGCTCAGGTTGTTATTCTTAGTGTGTTTTCCCTAAATCTGGTTGTGTTGGTTTAACCCAGCCTGGCTTTTAGAGGGGGCAGAGAAAGACACAGAAGCATCTTCTGGAAGAGAAAGCTGCTTGAAGCTTCTGCTATGTTCAGCAGAGCCAGTCTCTGAAGGCTCTGACAATGGACATGTTGCTGGCCCAATTAGAGAAGTTGGTGATGCCTCTGTGATGACATATTTAAGAAGGAAAAAAAATGCGTGCAGTTCTTCTTTGCTGAGGGCTGGGTGGGTGCCGGGGTGGCCATGTGGCTGCTGTGGCCGTGTTGCCGCTGCCACCTCAGCATGGCCAGCAGTGAACTGTGCCTGCCTGGCCACTTCTAGCCTAACCGACAGAAAGGCAGGGGCAGCAGCAGCAGCTTCTCTTTCCCGCACAGCCACAGCTATCTTGGCACAGTCCACAGGAAACTGGGCCTGCTTGGCCACTTTTAGCCAGCTGTGCTGCGGGCAGAAGGGCAGGGACAGCGGTAGTGGCATCTCCTTGCTGGCGCCCTATATCAAGAGAGGAGCTGAATGGCATCAGCACCACAGTGGCTGGCATTGCCCGTGTGGCCAACAGTGAGGGGCATGGCGAGCATTTCCCCAATACTGAGCCAAGACGAGATCAGCCTTTTAGCACTGCAAAACCCCATAAGAACTTTTCAATGAGTAGAACTTGAGAACAAACAAACCTGCAGACAATTTTCTTCTGAGTCAGATAAAAGGAGGTGAAGATGCATGAGGAGAACAACATGGTGACACTAAGGTCAGTGGAAAACCTCCTCCAGGAAGAGGAGGTGCTCCAGACATCAGAGCTGAGATTTTTCTACAAGCCATGGTGAGGACTGTAATACAAAAAACTTTCCCAGTAATTCCATGAAGTGTGTAGGGGGATGCAGAGATCCACTCACAGCCCGTGAGAAAAGGTGCTCATGCTGGAGTAAGTAGATGATGAAAAGCTGTAATTTAGTTGGAAACTTGAACAGAGAGAGAAGATAGAGAAAGAGAGCCCTTGCTTTCAAACTAGAACAGTTTATCCTTAAAAGACTATACCCCATGAACTAAAATGACCCACACTATGCAGTTTTGGGAAGGCTGCATTAACCGTGGGAGGGACTCATGTTACAGCAGGTCAGGTAGGACTGCTACTTGTGAAAATTAGAACCACACTAGAAAAGTTCACAGAGAATTGTCTCCTGTGGGAAGGACCCCACAGCACAGTAAAAGAAAATCTTCTCCGTAAGTGAACTGAAGAAAGATTTCAAGTGGAAAAACTGAGCAAAACTCTCACACCCTGTCTCTCTGTACTGTCAGTGGGAAGGAAGGAGGGGCTGGAGGGGGAGAAAAACAGTGTTCTGAAACTTTTATTTTAGTTCTCATTATCCTCTTTTAATTCTGTTAATAAATTTTTCATTATACTATTTAAATTTGAGCCTGTTTTGCCCTTCGAGTGTTTCCTCCTGGTCCTTACCTCAACTCATAAGCCCTTTAGTTTTTCTTTCCCCCTCCTCTGCTAAACTGTAGCAGGGGAAAATGAGTGAATAGTTTTTTGTGAGTGCCCAGCTTTTAGGCATATCAAACCACAGCACCAGTATAAAGTGATACTTTGCAGTGTGTGCAGCTATGTGCTTAGGAATCATACTGACATCTGGAAACATAAATATTAAATGCATTATGATATGGTGTGTCTTTGTGACCTTGGGTGAACTTTGGTAATTTTGTAAAAAAGTTGTCTGTGGGATGGAAGTTGGAAGTCTGGAAGGCAATGTTCTTTCAGTTTAAATTTTTCATAGAGTATTAAAAAAATCCACTAGTCCATGTGATCAAGACGTACGCGTTTTAGTTCTGAAGAGTCAACCTGTAGCAGTGGCAAGTCTCTGTTTCCAGTATAAGCTTAATTACTTGTAGAGATCCAGTGCTTTTGTATGTGTTAATCTATTAGGCTGAAGGGTAAAAGATTTTCTCAAAACCTCTTGATAAATCAAAATAAGTGTGTTTCTTTCTAAGATTGTTGGCCTGCGTGAGTCTGAACGAAAATTACGAGTGCAGATTGAAGAACAGGAAATGAAGTCCATACACCAGAAAAACATGATGCGTGAATTAGAATCTGCACTTGAACACATCAAGTTGCAGTGTGACAGGCAGCTGACTCACCAGCGCCAAGAACATGAGAAAAAAATACAGTTTATACTGAATAATTTCAAAGGTATTTTTTTTTGGGTGGGGATTATACACCAAGTATTTTCTTTGGGCATTAACAGAGACTTACTGTATTCCAGCTGTAACAACGAGTAAGGTTCAGAGATATATTTTGGCTGTCACTAATTCTATTGCTATGTAAGATGTCAAGGATAGACACATGATGCCCATACGAATGCAAAACAGATTATTTTTTTAATGCAGTATCAGAATTGTTGTATTTTCATATTGAATTTACTGATATTGAAAAGTCATGAGATACTGGTTCTGTTGATCTTGATCTTCTAAATACTATTCCAACTAAAAGGTGGGATTGGCACAGCCTTTTTGATCATATTTCATGTTAGTTAAAACATGCACATTGCAAGCAAAATGCCATCAAGATACTCTGCCTAGTTGGGCATCTTGATTTTTGACACAGATACTTGGTTCTTAAACTGATTTTATTTCTCCTAGAACAAAATAGTGAAGGTATTGCAGAAGCCCTGAAAGGGTATGAAGTAAAAATCCAGCAACTGGAAAAAGATTTATTTTTCTATAAAAAAACCAGCAGAGAGCTGAAGAAGAAATTGAAGGGCCTTCTTGGAGAGTCATCTGAATAATTATTGTCATCCAGTAAATGTAAGCATATTATCTGATAATGTTTATGCAATTGTCAATAGACTGAAGAGTGGCGAACACACAGAACTATGTCAGATAGCTGTAAAACATCATATTTTTACTGTATTAACTGTTCTTCAGGAATATATTCTACCTCTACCCCTGTTTCAAGTGAGAGACATTTGTTTATAGCTGTAGTTGTAGCAGCGGTGTGCCAATGGTTTAAATTCTTGTTCTGCTTTCTCCAGATTCTAACAATTTCAGTATCTACAACCTCAAACTGTTATGGTTAAGGCAAAGGAATTTTGTTCTCTGAAAGCCTCTGAAATCTATTGTTGCTAACCACTTTGCTATATGCCATGCATTTGGTTTCTTAAAAGTTTCTGGGAGGTTGTGAATGGAAAGTGCCACACTTCCAGTTACCAACTTTTTTTAGCTACTTACTAAAAGAGCATTTACACATTTGAAGGGGAAAAAGAAGTGGTCTCTCTTACGACTCTGTGCTTTAACATAAAAAAACCCAACCAACTGAACAAAAAAACCACAACAACCAACTGTTAGTATAAGTTTTTAATTGTTTCATGTTCTTCTTGCCAGAATCCAGATGTTCAACAAAGCTATTCATGTGGAGGAGAAAAGAAGGTTCAGTTTCATCACTGTTTCTGTTGTCTCTTACCTCTCAATGCCACCACAGTACCTTAAATACCCAATATAGCCTTCTTGGCCTGTTGGTGTTTCTTTTTAAAGCTCAGCAAGACTGGTTCTTCCTCCCAATGGATGCTTCTGGTTTTTTCCACTCAATGCCATGCCTTCCTACAGAGAGATGCTGATCACACACCTCTACTCCCAGAGTGAATTAGGGCTTGGCCCTTTCCCTCTAGGCAAGATAATGAGCCTGCACATTCATTACTATAAAGAACTACATCAAACTGTGAACATGAAGATTCCAGAGACTGGATAATAAAAGAGGATGGGAAAGACTATTCTGTGTCTAGTATACACAGAAACATGTAGTTTCGGATATGTATCTATGTGGGCAAACACTTATCCTTGGCAAATTGTAGCAGTGGGAAGAAGGGAGAAGGTCCCTGTGAATTTCCAACTTTTTTCCAATGCATGCATTTGCAAGTTTTATAAGAGGTACTCCACATCTAGTTATTTTTCTTTTAATACATTATGAAACATGTTGCTTTACATTGCAATAAAACCATAATTTGTTACTGGGCTTTAGAAATAATAAAATCCCTGTTTGTATATTTCAGTTGAATTTGTTGAATGTCTTTTGTGTGTTGTACTAGTATAGTTGCTGACTGTTTTTCAATATATGAATAATTTCATATTTGTCATGGTTCAGTTGTTTTTAGACTGCTTACTAGGATACATGACAAGTTAGAATGGTGAGCCTTGCATTAACAGCACCTTCTCAGATGAGATTAATGGCAAGTACCTCCGATGTTCTTGTAGATGGTGAACTTTTTTAATAGAAAGGGCAAAATGTGAGGTGCTGATAACTTTTTACCATGTTCATGCAGTAAAACCATGTTGCCTACCTATGACAGGCACTCAGAGAAGTTGTAACTTTTAGTTATTTATCTGCTGATAATTTCATTTTAGATAACAGTATTGGTGTTGTTATCTAGTCAAGAGGAAGCAGAAGTTACTTCTGATGAATTCAAGTGAAAACAACTGTTAACAAAGTTCGTGTCTTTACTAACTACAAGTAAAAGTACTTTTTGAAGTATCAGAAAATTCCCACTCAGTCAATCTGCTCAGTGTACTTTAAGCAATGAATATAAATAGTAATAAAAGAATTTAAAATAATTCTATACTGCTTTACTGGATTTTGTTACAGTGCCAATTCCTCGTGGAAATTTTTTGGGTTTTG
This sequence comes from Setophaga petechia, assembly GCA_024362935.1. Classification (NCBI taxonomy): domain Eukaryota; kingdom Metazoa; phylum Chordata; class Aves; order Passeriformes; family Parulidae; genus Setophaga; species Setophaga petechia. Next base: position 24,061,898 of record JANCRA010000004.1, on the reverse strand, counting down.
CTTTAGATACTATCTAGACAATGGTAACACAGCCTGAAAACAGGGAGGGAAGGCAATTTTCCTTAGCCACTATAGTGGCTAAGGTGACTATTCACTGTGGTGAATAGTAGTACTGTGTAATTATTAACAAGCAAAACTTTTCTTTTGGTGGTGAATCAGATTTCCAATTTCAGTTATATGTAATAGGAAATAATACAGCAAAGTACAGGTCTGTATTCTTATTATACTGCAGCTTTGAAGGAACTTCTCTTAAACCTGAGAAAATACTGATTTTTTTAACTACTTCAATATTGAACTTAATGTACAGAAATATTCCCAACAATATGTAGCTCTTAAATGAAAGAAAATCTGAATAGAATTTAGGAAAACAAATAGGTTGGAAATAGGTTTTGGATAACAATACATTTTGGATGTCCCATTCATGGAAGTGTTCAATGTCGGGTTGAACCGGGCTTTGAGCACCTTGACCTAGTAAAAGATGTCCCTGCCCTTGGCATTGGACTGCCAAGACAGTATATAACAGACTTAGATGTTGAAAGGTCCCTTCTGACCCAAAGCATTCTGTGATTCTAAAATTTTATGGTCTGTGTCTTGTTTATACCTACATGACTTTCAGCTGGAAAATGCAGATGCCGACATGTGCAACTACCACAGAAAAAGCTCTTCCATGCCTGTTAAGTGTTAAGGAAAGTGCCATTCTCCAGAGCCAGCCTAGTAATAAACAATTCTTCTGATACTACAAACACAAAGCTCAAGCATTTATTTTGTCCCATGTTAACTCTCAATGCAATATAGCTATAAAAACACAGAATTGTTTTTGTGTTTGTGCAGCACTGAATGTGGTACTAAATCCTGGGATCTTAGTGATAGTTGCTGAAGTTGAACATTACAGAATGTTAAACTGTGAGTAGGAGCTGGTTGATTAGAAGCAGATTAGAAAACTTCTGCCAGTTACCTGGGAAAAATGCAGAGAACACAGATGTGAGAGGGAAAGAACCAGAGAAGAGACCAAAGAGTAGACAAAGCAAAATACCTGTAAGTCTAAAGAAGACTTTTTTTCCCCACACACTGTAGCACTAAGCCTTTTCCAAGCAAAGTATGTGTGAAGAGAGCACTTCACTTTGGTGGGCAGCAGGAGATGAAAGTGGGACAAAATTCTTTATTAATAAAGGTACCATGAACCTGTAAAGCTGTTACAACTTATTATTGGCTTCTGAAAACTAGTTTCATGAAGATGCTAACAGTGACATAAGACTTTTCAAATAAATGAGACAGTGTAACTAACAGTCCATATTTATTCAGCTTTCATAATAATGCTGAAAGTCTTATTGTAGACACACCAATTTGTTTGTCCTACCTTTGTTTGTTTGTTTGTTTTCTGTCCAACTCTTTGAAAATAATTTTCAAATACAATATCTTTGTATTTGATGGTACTGATGCCCCTGTTCAAAACTGTGGACCCTGTGACCACACAGGATAAAGTGTGCGTAATTATATCCTGACAGACAGAACACTACTGGGTGGAATGAAGTAATCTGGTTTGTTAAGTCTGATTCAAAGTAAAGCCCCTTCATCTGGAGAGGTGGTATGTGTTTTCATTATTTCCGGCACTACAGAAAATACTTAAAAGGATTACAAGAACACGACTTTTATTTAATCAAATCAGTGATGCCTGTAACTTGGAGATGTGACTTCTTTTCCAACATGTTTGTATTTGTAACAAATTTTGAATTAGGAAATCTGGGATATTTATCTTTTCACAAAAACAAATTAGTCTGTTTCAAGGTACCATTAAATTGCTAGATTATTTTTAGAGAGAGTAATTTGATTATTCTATATTATAAAATAGAAGTCAAAATCCAAAAGACCGATTACCTGCTATTCTGTAAATTTGTCTTCCCTTAAGTTTTAATTTGTCCACCTATACCTATTTGACAGATTTAGTTTGATGTTCTTTTTCTTTCAGGGCATTTATTTAAAGCTTTGCACCCCCCAGCCTGTCACCCCCAATGTAGAACTAACTTGTGTTGTTTCTTGTGCTATTGAGTTTGACATACTTAAAAATTAGTTTGTATTATGCGTACTGATTAACAGGAGTTCTATTTAAATGAAACCAAAATTGAATGCTACAAGTGCCTGTTGATACCATCATAAAAAAGTCCATAAAAACCAGTTTTTAAGTGTTAAAGAAACACATATGTTTCTAACTTGGATAATGCTGAATACAGTTCTTATGCAACACAACTCCTTTCCCAATTCCCTACTTGCTCTATTAGCCTGTCTAGTATAGAATTAGTCTTAATTACACAGAAATTCTTCCATCAGCTGATTTTTTCCTCTTCTATGTTGTTCTTACTCTTAAATTCTTTCTATGTCTCTTGGGGGGAAAAAAAGGTATTTTCTCATATCTAGTTCCTTCTACATTTGTAATAACTGAATGTTCACAAAGACAAAGCTTTTCTTGCAGCTGTTGCAGTTTGTTTCAGGAAGGATATCCCTCTTATGCTCTCTTTGGAAAATTCAGCAATTGTTTCAGTATTATTTCTCAAAATGAGTCAGTTTAGAATGTGATTGTATGTAAATGGCATACAGCTTTGTTATTATTTTGATTTCCTGTAAAAATGTTCAACACTATTTTGTATCTGTTCTAGTTACTTTGAAATAAGCTGTAAATTGTGTCACAAAACAATAAAACCTTTCTTTTTCAAAAAGGTTAGCTAAAAAAAAAAAATCATAACTAAGGGTGAGGTGAGAAAGCCGGAATAAAGATGAAGAGCAAAAGGCTCTCATTTACTGAACACTGAGTTTAGAGTGCATAGATTCAGTGCTACCTTTAAATACAAAGTTAAAGTTCTGAAATGACAGGAACTTTCCCAGTGAAAAAGTCCCACATAACAGAGTCTAGGGAGACAAGGAGGCTTGTTGGAAAGACCAAAGCACAGTGTACATATAGAGAGGAACTGGAGAAAAGAATTCTGGGATGGATATGACTAAAGACAACTACAAAACTTTAAATATTATTTTTATGAATCAAACTAACAAAAATATCTCAGGTTAGGGCAAAATTTGGGGAAAACACCTGCTAATGGATTGGAATAGTGAAAAGGATTATTCTTTTTCCTGGACTTTTGAATGTGTAATTCTTTGTAAGAACTACAAAAACAATTACCAAAAAACAAATCCCACTGAAAGTGAGACAAGATAATTTCACTTATTAGAATTATTGAAGACCTGACAAGGATGCTGCATTCTGGTTGAGACCAAACAAGGGCATGTGTATGAGATTTGCTGTACTAAAGGCAGAGAATCTGCACAGTGAGGCCCCTATAAAGCATAACTTGGTATAAAGCCCCCTAAAGTGTAACTAGGTAGACAGTAATTGGGTAGATAATTGCTGTCTGGCCAGTTATGCTTTAGCATGAAGCTTTTTAAATTTAACCCCTTTAACTGAGTTTAAATCAAAAGCCCTAACCTTTGTTCTGGCAAATCAGGAATGGAAAAAAAAGATATAGAATATCTCTTAAATGACATATGAAAGTAGAAGGCTATATTTTTTACATTAAAATTAAATCACAGGTGTCTGCATTATATTTTGGTTTGAATATTCAGAAATACAAGGAATGTTATGCATCATTTACAGCAGAATTTTGGAGATATTGTATTTAAGTTTACTGTCATTGGACCACCCGAGGCCTCATCTAAAGTCAAGATTGTGTCTCTAATATCAGGTAAAACATTAAACAGAATTCAGCCAAACTGGTTCAAAACCTTTTGCTAAAATTCTTAATTTGATTCAACTTGATGTGAGCCACTACTTTCACTTGATTCAAAATACTGTTTGGTCACTGCATGTCCATTTTCATTTTGTTTGTTAGTTTGTAGCCAAGTTAGATGGCTTGCATTGGTTACACCAACTAGGAAAAAAATACTGAACTGATGCTGCCTAGTCAAAGTTGGGAATTTAGCTAACTCCTGCAGTAAACACCAGTAACTCTATGTGAGCAAAATGAAGTGGCATAAAAATTAAGCTGGCCTAATAAACACGCTGAATTTTGTTCTTGAATATCAGCAACTAATGAAAAAACGTTGCACAGGTGTTTATTTTCCCCTTTTAGAAAGCAGAAATAAAAATACAGGTGGAAGAAAGTGGGAAAGAAAAGGAAAGGAAGAGGAAGGAAAGAAGTATTTTTACAAATCAGTCAGGCTAGAAGATTCTCGAAATTCTTTGCTGTATCATTTTCATTTTCCATGCACTGTTTATAAGCTTTGCTCTCAACTATCTGATGAGAACCCATATGCATGTTGTTCTGGCTTAGGGTATTTTCCATCTGGACCCTTTCAGTTCTGGCAAATGAGATCCCATATTCCTGTTATCTGCACCAAAGCTAACATGAAAATAAAAACATTCTTTGTTAAAGTTCCCTCCTTGCTTTGTTAAGAACTTTCAATAACTTCCAAGTTATTTGCTATAAATTTTTAGTATCCTTGCCACTTACAACAAGTGTACTTCAGTAAATAACACAAATTCCTCTACCTTGTAAACTTCTGCTACCTATAACCAGGTAGAAGCTGAGCTACTGTGGTACAAAGTCTATTCATGTAATGATACAGTCAGCATGAGCTATACCTGTAAACTGTGAACAGCCTGAGATGACGAATATCTCCTTGCTCTTTGATCTAATTTCTGCTTAAAATCCCTTCTTGACTGCAGTTCAGGATTCTGCTGTGTGATGTTCCTCACTCTGCCAGTCAACAAGACAACGTGGCACAGGCACCTGCCCAAGTGTTCTGCTGCAGCAGAGGCCTTGTAGCGTCACAACCAATGGGCAAGCGGAACATGTGTGACTAAAGAAAGCCTCAATACTTGAATATGCCTGGAATCATTCTGATCTGCCACAAACAAAAGCTCTAGATCAGGCAAAACCTGGAATTCCCTTCAGCCAATCCCTGGTATTCCTGTTTTAAGGTATCTTAGCAGGTCTTCAATTCCTTTAGTAAAAATGTTAAGTGTTTTAGAGCCTGCCATGCTGTGCTACATTTTTTTTTTTAGTACTAGCTGAACGAATCCACAAAGGATGTTGAGAGGTTATCCCAAGACCAGACGAAACCAGGAAATCATCGTGATTCAGAATACTGTGGGAAATATCTGTTCTCATCCAAGCAAAAAAGAACATTTGATTCTACAGTTCAGAGACATGCATGCTTTACACCAAAACAAGAAGAGACATCTTGAATTTCCTGAGAGGCAAGAATATTTTGGGAGAATGCCTAATTTGGTAATGCAATTTTAAGTTGTGTTTGAGGTTTTTTTGGTCCAAGTTTGACGAAGATGTGATTTCCTGCTATGGAATGCTACTGTAGCAATACCTTTAATGTAGTAAATATCTAGTATTTATAACTCTTTAGCTGGGGCCAAGTAACTTAAAAGCAACAGGTACTGAATTATTTTATTGATGTAAGTTCACAAACTGTGCCAAGTTAGTTTTCTTGCATTTTCCAACACCAAACCCCTGCATCTCACTAGAGGCCTCTGTAACACCTCATGTCTTATGGACTGGAGCTCCAGCAAACCACAGTTGCATGGCCAACACCTGCAGTCCCAGACCCTAGCTGGGGAACTGGTGACCTCCTGCTTGGACACCTGGAGATCACAGTCCCTCTGCCAAGGCAGGGTCAGCTGGAGCAGGTGACACAGGAACGTGTCTAGACAGGTTTTGAATGCCTCAAGAGTGGGAGAACCCATGACCTTCCTGGGCAGCCTGCTCCAGCGCTCTGCCACCCTAAATGTAAAGCTCTTTCCCATGTTTAAGTGGAATTTCCTGTGTTTCAGTTTAGGGCCATTGCTCATGCAGTCACTGGGCACCACTGAAGAATCTGGCACCATCCTCTTGGCATCCACCTTTGGGATATTTATATGTGTTGATGAATCCCCTCTCAGGCTTCTCCAGACTAAACAGGCCCAGTTCCCGCAGTCTCTCCTCACACAAGAGATGTTTCAAACTCCAAATTATCTTTGTGACTCTCTGCTGACCCTCTCCAGTAGCTCCTTGTCTCTCTTGTACTGAGGAGTCCAGAACTGGACACGGCACTCCAGACGTGCTTCACAGAGTGAGGTCCGTGGGGCGGGCAATGGCCGAAGGGCAGGGATGGGACAGCCCAAAGCCAGAAGGGCGGCGGGAAGGCTCCGCTCCGGTCACGCGGCCCGGGCCGAGTCCCCGCCGCCACACTCCGGCCCCGGCGGCGCGCGCAAGGTCGGCGCGCGCACGGGCGGCGCCCTTTCTAGTACCTTCCCCGTTGCGCTACGTCATCACGGCGCGCGGCGGCCGGACCGAGCCGTTTCCGGTGTCGCGGGCGCGGCGCGGCGCGAGCGCTCGGCTGGAGCCGCTGGGAGCCGGCAGCCAGGCCCCCTGCCCGGCCCGGCCCGGTCCGGCCCTGCCCTGCCCTGCCCTGCCCTGCCCTGCCCTGCCCTGCCCTGCCCTGCCCTGCCCTGCCCTGCCCTGCCCTGTGCCCCGCCCCGCCCCGCCCTGCCCTGTCCTGTCCTGTCCCGTCCCGTCCCGTCCCGTCCCGGTCCGACCGCACACGGCAATGTCGGACAGAGCGGAGGGGTCCGCGGGGGGCCCCTCCGGCTCCCCCACCCCTGACTCCGCCGGTGTCTCCGAGCCGCGGATCATCAAAGTTACGGTGAAGACTCCCAAGGAGAAGGAGGAGTTCGCTGTTTCCGAGACAAGCAGCATCCGGCAGGTGAGGGGCGGCCGAGCAGGCTGAGGGGGCCGGCGGGGCCGCGTTGGGGCCGGGGCCGAGCGGAGCGCTGCCCGGCAAGGGAGCGCCGGCCCGCGGCTCCCGCCTCCGGCAGCGCGGGGCGAGGGCCCTGCCCGGTGACAAAGCAGCTTTTGCTCGCCCGGGTCGCGCCGGGCGCTGTTGGGTGAGCAGCAGCACCGATCCCGGCCCAGGAGAGGACTGCAGCCATCGGAGGCTAGCGGAGGTAGTGGAGAAATGTGCCACCTCGTACCCTCCTCACCGACTTCTCTGTTGCGCTGCAGAGGGCCGGCTGGGAAGGTTCATGTAGCTCATTCGTGAAGTCACTGAGTCATAGAATCGTTTGGGTTGGCAGGAGACATCAAAAGTCTTCCAGCTCCCCTGTTGTAGGCAGGGACACCTCCAGCTAGACCAGGTTGCTCAAAGCCCCGTTTAACCTGGCTTGGAACACTTCCAGGGATAGGCCATCCACAGCTTCTGTGGGCAGCCTGTTCCGGTGCCTCACCACCCCCACAGTAAAGAATTTTTTCGTAATTGCTAGTCTAAACCCACTCTCTTTCACTTTGAAGCTATTGCCCCTTGTTCTGTCAGCACACGTTCTTGCAAACAGTCTTGCCTCATCCTTCCTGTAAGTTCCCTTCACATACTGGAAGGCCACAATTAGGTCACCCCAAAGGCTTCTCTCATTTTCTAGCTGTGAGTTGTCCTGTTGCGCTGACTGGTTTTGTAGTTGGTACAAACTTGGTAGTTGTCTCACTGGCTGGCTAACACGACTGTAGAAAACATATGCAGTCACTTGTATCTCTCTGTTTCCAGTGTTTATTTTGATCTAATACTGTCTTTAGAAACAGCGAGTCGGCCTTCATCTTTGGGAAGTTGTAGCCTTGAGCTGTGTGTGTAAAATCTGCAGTCTTCTGTACTTTGATGTGCTAGTTACAGATATGGTACTTAGCATGGCGTGGTTATGTCAGATAACCAAGGTATTAGGGATTTTGTGCCTCCCTGTGAAAGCCTGTGCCACAGCTGCCTCTGTCTCGAACTAGTGACACCTGCTGATTCATCTGCACTGTTTCCTGCAAGTCTTCTAGTTTTGTAGAGGGTTTGCTGTGCAAGTATTGACTAAAATTTCATTTATTTAAATTAGGAAGCAACAAATCATAGAAAAGGTGCTATCAAAATGTAAAAATGCAGAGTGTCCTGCTTATAAAGCACGTAGGCATCACTAGATTCAGAACTTCTTTCATTTTCCATAGAATTTCACAGTTTTCTACTTGAAATGGCTCGAAATGTGGCGATTTTGTGCTTTTCCACATTTTTTGTGTGTTATTTGTATTGCAGACCTCATCAAAAAAAGATTACGCGTCTGAAAGCACCACTAATGTCTAGATACGGAGCTTGGCTTCATTCCTTAAGTGTGAGCTGAAGGACACTGTTTGGTTAATAGGAGAGATAAAAAAGATGAAGTAAAGGCTCTGAAACTTCAAATGTAGTGCTAGCACTTCAACTAGACTGTCAGACTTTCGTTTCACCTAGCTGCTGTGAATAGAGAAAATGCTAATATTTCTTTCAGGTTCTTTTTGTCCCTAAGTCTAATCTACACTCAGTTTGGTTTTGTGGGTTTTGTTTGTTTGTTTGTTTTTCCTTTTGTACATCAGTGTTTAGGCTAGAAGTGTCCCAGACCTGAGTTTCATTGTGGTTTTCTCCAGCTGGCAATGCATTGAAGCTGCTTTCTTGTCTTCTCTAGTCTTTTGGCAGCTGTAGTGTTGTATGCTGTGAGCCATACTCTCTGCAAGCTTGATCTAGGCATTTCTCCCAAAAGTAAAATGTCTGTAAAATTAAAGGGCATTTGCTTTTTAATGTTGTCCACTGCTTTCCCAGCAATCTCAGTCTGAAATGGGTGCTTTTCATTTCTCTGTTCTCCATAGATTTGTGAGCAGAATCAATGCAGTTTTTGTAAAAGTCTTTGCAGTTTTGGGGCTTTTGTTTTGTTAGGATATTTCAAAAAAGAGATTCATTAACTGAACCTAACGTGAGGGTTGTGTTTTTCCTGTAAAGCAGTCAGCCGTTATTTGGGTCCTTTGGAAATAATAAACAGATTTACTCTGGCTGTGAATTTTGTAATACATTTGACTTTTAACAGGTTTGTTTCATGTTTGAATACTGGTGGAGCTGCCACATTTTCAAATAAACAGTTGTCATAAACTGAAATGGTTGTGCAACCTATCAAGAGCATGAATTTTTACTGAAAGCAGTTATGCAAGTTTAGGGAATTAACAGAGGACACTACTTCAGATGTCTTTGTTGTCTACAGATATCTTAAACTGTGAGTGTTGTCTCTCTTGGAACTGTTGTTAAAATATTAGATCTGCAGTTATAACTTGATTCTTGTGAAGTAAGATTGCTCTGCTGGGTTGACCATTGGATTGAAGTCCTAGGCAGTGTAACAGCACTAAAAATGCACTGTCCCTGTAGTGTGACTAATACTGCCTTTTTCTCTTTAACTGCGAAAGTGAGCTGTTGATAATAATAAGCATCAACAGTAGATGCAATGTTTCTAGAACCAGCCTTGAAAATAGGTTAATCTCAAATACCAGGCAAGTTGCACATCTGTTCAAATGCATCTGTGATCAGCAAGTGTTTTGTACAGTTGAGATAGGTGGGCCAGTAACTTGTCGGTTGAAAAAAAACCCCCAAAAAAACCCAGCAAAAGAAACTCCTTCAGTATATTTCTATAGCTAACATTAGAACTTAAAGAATTGAGTTTTTCATTACTTTATGGTCATTTCAGGATACTGCTAGAACACGAACCTAGATTTTCTAGGAAAATATTTTGTGTCATCAGGGCCAAATTTAAGGGTAAAAAAAATTAAATTTTCTGTTACCCCATTAATGTAAACCATGTCTGCAACTTTTCTGTCAAGATTTTTTCCTGTATTAGAAGACTTCAGTAGAATAGATTTGTTACTGTGATCCTGTGTTGTGCAGCTAGAACAGTGAGTATGCAGGTTGGTATGGAAAACAGACTAAGTACAAAGCTATTCTGGGAGATCAATTGATTTAAATTGCTGTCTATCTGTCTTTTCTTTGGAAATTATTTGATTGTGCTTAGCACAGTTTGGCTTAGTATTAGGAGAAGGACCAAATATTTGCATTCTTGACTGGGTATGATACTGATCTTTCTCAGAGCAGAGGCTTAATGAATACGTGATAGGTAAAAGATTAATACTTATAAATATGTTGATAGCTGACCCTGACAGTGCTGATACTCTGGCTCACTAAAACGGTTTGTCTCTTGTCTTGTGTTTTCTTCCTCCAGTTTATTTTCTGAGTTCGTGGCAGTACAGTCTTTGCAATTTCTTGCTTAGCAGATTTGTCTTAATGTGTTTTGTAATGCCTCTTTACAAAGAAAAAGTGTACTCATTTTAGAAGTGACTCAAGTCTTAGTGGATGACTTGAATTGTTTGAGTATTGAGGTGTTGGGACCAATTACATGGAAAGCAAGTTTTTTTACCTTCATCATTTAGAATAAGGGAGTTTTAGAAGAGTTAAAGCTTGCTGATGCTTCTTGATGCTGTTTTAGTGCCCTGTGTTGAGATTTGCTGTATTTGTGAGTTTATTATAACTGGTCCAGAATTACTGTCTATGCGTGTGTAACGCACTGAAAGATACTAAGTTGTCCATTCTGTGAGCAACTCCAACTCTGAGACAGAGTAACATGTCTAGCTGTGTGTTATTAACTTGTGGGCCAACAAGTGGATACAGTTATCTGTGCTAATAATTTCAGAAGCTTAAAGTTCTTGCAGAAAATGATTGCCAGTCCTTTGATTATATGAAAATTACAGAGCAATGCCCGTCAGGAAAAATTAGTGAAATTGAGTTTAGCTCCACAGAAAACAGATTAGATCCTTTTGCAGGATTAAGGGTTCTTCCCCCTTTTTGTTTAGCTTCAACCTTTAAATACAATATCTCTTCAGTGTGGAATACAGTTTTCAGTAACAGCATATTTAACAGTTTCTAGTGTGTTTTCTAAAGTAGGTGAACACAAATGTGCTTTCTGCACTAGATTAAACTACAGATAAAAATCCCCGAGTTACTTAATTTTAAGTGTACATGTATCCATTGTGTTGAGACTACTGATTTTTGTCAAGTGGAGAGCTTCTAAATTTTTGATTGAATTACAGTAGTTTATGGTTGAAACTTTAAATCCATAAATCCAGGATTTCATTTTTGTGCCTGGATCTTACGGTCCCAAATTGGTAGTGTTCTGCTTTATAAAGATCACACAGGTGTAAATGTTAAATTGTTAAAGCTTTGGATAGTTTGGTAATGGAGCATCTTTCCTGGTTTGCATATGCTTTTAGTATTTTATGTAATGTTTTCCCTTTTAAGAAACTGTACTTTATAGGAACAATTCTTTTAACATGATCCAATTCTGTTTCACTGTTTTTCTGTAATCCAGGGATTACTGAATGGTAGAAACCAAATAGGTTGAAACTATATAATGGAATCCAGTCTGTTCTTTGTTTCCAGGATTGTGATTCAGGTTTCTGTTCTTTCTCAGGTGTCTCAAGGCACTTGAATACACGAAGCATTTAGTGTTAGGTTTTCCAACATCTGGTGTCTCAGTGCATTGTAACATATCTGTGTGATTTTTTATGGAGTCTGTCTCATGATTCACTCTCATTATACTTATTTCTTAACCTGGGGTTTTTTCCCCCCTCATTTTGTGATATCAAAATTGTTTTAGAGCAGTGGTAGGTGATTATTTCATGGAGTAACCTTCCGAAGTAAAAGTATGTTGACTTTTGTTCTCTTAGGTAGATGTAACTCAGAGGTATCAATAGCCATAGTACTCAACAGGTGTTTTCTGGTAAATGACTGGCAAACAGAGTAAAATAAGAAAACCTATTTAAGTAGTAGTTGAAGTGTCTTTTGTGTAGATACTTCTCTGCATAATAGTAAGACATTTATATTAAAAATTATTTTAAAAAAATGTTATCTATGTCAGATGCATTTGTCCTGTGAGTTTGTTTTGCTAAAATCCTTCACCCTCAGTCAGGGGTGTCACACAATTTTAAAAAATTGCCATGTGTACAGTTCAAAATTGCCAACAGCATAGAAAACCTTAATGAATAATTAGCTGTGGTAAAAGTGTCATGTAAAGATTTTAAAAACCAGTCAATATTTCAATAAGTGGCTATAAATCTTGTCTCTGTTAGAAGGGTCATTGTCTGGGAGTAAAGTTAGGGTAAAATCTTAAGAATTTGGAAGATATGGTTACATGGTGTTCTGGTTTTGACTGGAATAGAGTTCATCTTCTTAGTAGTTGACACGGTGCTGTGTTTTGTATTAAGTGCAAGAGTAATCTTGGTAACACACCGATTTTGGCTCTTCCTAAACAGCGTTTTTTTTCTAAAAAACAATTGTTTTTTAGGAACGTTACTCCCTAACTCAGTGACCCCACTGATACTTCCCAAAACACACTGCCTTTCTCTCTCTCTCGGCCACCTTTTCCTTTCCCTCTCCCCCCTGAGCCTGAGTGCTTTATTTGTTAAAAAATGTTGAATGTTGTATAAATTAGTTGAGTTGTAGAGTACAGTTAAGAGTTCTCAAGATGAAAATAACACTGAAAAGAGGAGTTGAAGCATTTTCTATTTTTACGCAGCACTAAAACCTCAAAGAGTTAAATTGAATCTTAGTGTCCTGTAACTTACAAAGCTTTTTTCTCTTTTCACTCTTCTTAAGTTGTCAGTCAACCCAAGACATGCTGGAGAGGAGAGTTGGAAGCACAAAAGGTCAAGATCACAGGTCGAGATAAGAACAATTTACTGGAAACAGCAATGCGATAAGAAAACAAATATTAACAGCAACAATACTAATGACAAAGGGTGCAAGAAAATCAGTGATTGACACGAAAAAACTCCCTTGATAACTGACAATACTGGACATTTCCCTACACCATGTTTTCTTGACCAGAAGGAACCCCTTTTCCCTGGAAGAAATTCCATTCCCCCAGCTGCTGTCAATGACAAGAGGTGGTATAAAATAACCTCTGGGTCCAAGCCCATGCCCCCTCCTGGCTTCTGCAAAAATTAACCTGTGGCAGTACCAGTTGTTGATTTCTCTGGGTCTGCATTGAAGGCACTTGAGATGGTAGTTCATGTTCGGACTCAGGTGTTTCTTATTTCTTGTCAGTGAAACAACCTCACTACTGTGAGTTGGGCAGCTTTTTGTTAGCACAAAATGGCTAACAATCTCTTGTTACAAGGTCTTTTAAGACTAAACTATCCAGTTAAGACTCTGACACCTAGATTATTTTCCCTTTTAACTCAATAACTGATCCCACAGAGCCTGCAATGCAGATGTTTCTGCCCAATTACAAAATGCCACCCAAACCCAAGAAGAAGAAGGAAGAAGAAGCATGAAGAAGAAACCCAGGATGATGCCCTGTGCCCTCCATCTTGCTTCTATCCACAACATACTAAAAATCCCAAAACCTATATTTCTCACCAAGTGATACACCTACACTACTCTCTATAATCTATTTCACACTTTTGTGGATTCTAGTCTATCTTGAAGTCTGGGAAACTTTCTCCATGAATGAGGGTCAAAGTCAGTGCTCCCCTGGGGGTCAGGGCACCCCAGAGCAGAGAGAAATATTCCCGGTGCCCTGAATTTCCGCATAAACCCTTTCTTGGTCTGAGCCAGGACAGTTTTTATTTTCAGTTTATGTTGCTTTGCCAGTGATTTTGGTACATAACAAACAGGGAGAGAGTAGATTGCCAAGTGCTTTTAGGGGAGAAGTGTTGCTTCTCCAACAAAGGCTTGGAGAATTGGTAATGGCTTGTTGAAGAATCCCTGGAGGGAATAGAAATGGCTAGAACTTTACACTACCATGTGCTGCTGCAGTTCGCCCTTTATGGGCTGCTAGCCTTTTAAGCTCATCAAGAATCTGACTTTGCGTTTTGAAATGTGGTTTTTCTGTGAGTTTGATTTGATTGCAGACATTTGAGGAAATAATTTTATTATGAAACTAGCATAGATCATCGGCAAAGCTACCATAAGATAGTAACTCCATTAAGGCATGAAGGGCAGTACTCTTACATAGAAGTGTTATTTTGTGTGTTCTTTCTATCTATGCTTTATCTGTTGTGGGCCAAAAGTGCTTGTATTCCTGCTTGAAATGACAAATTCTTGTCTTCCTTCCAGTGTAGTATCCTAGAGTTGTGCAATGAAACCCTGTTTTTACTGACTCACTTTAAGTCAGTTGTAAGACGTCCAGGTCATGATTCATCCCAAAAGGAAACCACAGCTATCAACTGTGGCCATGAGTGTGTTTGGTTCCTTACTTCTTGGGTCAAGACGACCTGTAACCATTAATTCTGCTGTATAAAAGAAAGCTGTAGCTCATAAAAGTTTACTTCTGAGATTGCTTAGTGTGGGTGTAAAACAGGCTGGAGTTGAGTCAATATGCTTAACTGTTGTTAGGAAAGACAGTTGAATGTTTAAATATTATGGGTGTGTTTTGAAACAATGGTGCCAAACAAAGTAATGCTGTTTCAAAATCTTTCTTTGTAGTAGAAATATTTGAGAGACTGCTGAGAATGAAAACTGCAGTTCAGCCTTCTGTGTACAAACATTTGCTTCCATGGACTCCTCTATTGTGTTTAAAAAGGAGTTTCCTGTGGAGGGAGTCAGCAACCTTACTTTTTTTTACAGTCATCTAGATAAAATTGTAGCTTAATATTTTCAAAGTAGTTGAAGGTTTTAAGGACCTGTTTTCTGTTAAAAAAACAGATGTTAATTGGATGTTAATTGCCCAAGACCTCTTCCAGGTTGTTACTGTAATTTATTTTTTAGGTATGACTTACTAAGCTGAGATTGAGAGAATTTGGGAAAGTATTTTTTAATTTATTTGTTTTCTTCTTTTTATTACTTTATCACAACACTTTGTTTTGTGAGTTGATAATAAGATTATTACAGTTACTGGTTTTGATATCATAAAATGAGTCAACAGAAGCTTTTGAAACATTATATGGTTGTAATATGTCAAAGGAGAATTTGAATGTTAATTCTTTCACTTTACCTGGAATAACACTTTGCCAGGTTCTTGCAAGGCCAGGTTGTCAGATGTTAATAGGTTAATGTTTAAATTACGGATCTGCTCTGCAAAGGGACGGTGCAAAACAATGTCTGGTTTAGTCAGCTGTTCTACTTCATGTGCATTCGGATATTTGCTTTGTTTGGTGACAAAGTGTTTACTCTGTCAGGTACCAGTATGCATTTTGTTCAACACTAGACATCTGTACCTTGAAAAAAACTTGAGAGGCAATCAAGTTGAGTATGTGTATGGAAAGTCCTGGATTGCTTCGGAGAGTTGGGGTTTTTTTCCATGTGTCTTAACAGTGAACAAAAAGAAGGCAACTTTTGTTAATAGTGATTATTTTAAAATTCTGTGAAGATAAGGGTATTTTTGGCATGGAATTGAAAGTATACACAAGAAGTGCTGGTGTGCTGCTAAAAAGCTAGTGAGTGTTCTCAACATGAAAAACTATACTGCTTTTGTATTTCGAAGCAAAAAAAAAAAAAGTTAACAAGTTAACTTGAGGTAAAATGGCAGTTTGGGCAAAGTGCTTCAACAGCAGAAGCTTTGAATTTGTTCTAATTAATTTCAAATCTTCAAGTTGCCATGCCTTGAGGAGAATGTTACCTTGAATCAGCTCACTCTGGTTAAGAATGCTTTTTACTTTTCTCCTTTGGAAAACCAGGCTTCTGTCTAGACATTAGTCCAGTGTTTTAGTCTGATTCCCACTGTGTTTCTCTCTACGTACTTTTGTAATAGTCATGTAAAAAATTGACATGATTTTACATTATTTTTACTGTATTCAGTTACCAGAGGAGTACAGTGAACTAGTTTCCATGAACACTAGGGTTCAAGTATGTTGAAACATTATTTTCACAACTTTGAGTTCTTTTCTATGCCCAGATATGACTGAATACTCTTGTAGTACCACAAGGTGTAGAATTACTGCAATGAAGTAAAACTTGCATTTCAACCAACAAAGCAAATGAGCTGACATTGTTGGTTGAATTGTTACATGATAATTAAAAGGATGAGTCACTGCATTAGGAGAATTGGATAGAAATGCTCATCATTTCCAGCCAGTGACGCTGAACTCTGTTGGCTTTTGGTTTTCCCAGTGGATGAAGTATTTTAACTGTAATTTACAGATACTGTTACTTAGTTATGTTGTGCAAACTGCAGACCTAAACAACACCAAAAATATTTTTTTTAGAACTGCCTGAATTTCCATCATCATAATCTGTCATGGTTTAAACCCAACCAGCAATTGTCATGCAACTGCTTCCTCACTTTCTTCCTGCCTAGTGAAATGGGGAAGAGAATCAGAAAAAAAAAAAGAGTAAAACTCAGGGATTGATATGAGAACAGTTTAATATTTAAAATAACAACAATAGTAAAGATAACAATAATCATAGTAATGAACAAGAGGGAGAGAGGAGTAAAACCCAAGAGAAACAAATGATGCACAGTACAGTGGCTCAGCCCGCCCTGTCCGATGCCCATCCTGTTCCATTCACTGGCAAATCCTTCCACCACACTGTCCAAGTTGGTGAGAGGCAGGGTTGGGAGAATGAAGAACCATCCCCTGTAGAAGATCAGGTTCAAGACCCATGGGATCTGATGCAGACTGGAAAAGGTGAAACAGAACATGCATATGTTTTTGGGAAGGGAAATTGGGAGGACTCAGGGAACTACAGGCTGGTCAGTCTTACCTCAGTGCCTGGCAGGATCGTGGAACAGAACCTCCTGGAAATTATGCTAAGGAACATGGAAGGTAAGGAGAAGATTGGTGACAGTCAACACTGTTTCACTAAGGACAAATGTGATGGTTGCCTGTGATGGTGTTGCAGTGGTGGCAGATGAGGGAAAAGTGAGTGCTATCATCTGCCTGCACATTTGTAGAGTGTTTGACACTGTGCCACATTACTTGTCTCTAAACTGGAGGCCCATCTTTTTGACAAATGAACTACTCAGTGAATGATTAGTTTAAAGGGTTGTGGTGAATGGCCCATTGTCCAAGTGGAGACCAGTGATGAGTGGTGTCCTTAGGGACTGGTACAGAGGCAAGCACTGTTTAACATCTTTGTCAGTAACATAGACATTGGGATTGAGTGCGCCCCAACCATGTGTGCCAATCAGTGTGGGATGAATGAGGTGCTGGAGAAAAGGGAAGCCAATCCTTGTGAGGCTTGAGAGGTGGGCTCATGTGAACCTCATAAAGTTCAACAAGGCCAGTTGCAAGGTCCTACACTTTGGGTTTGGAGCAATCCCAAATACAAATACAGGCAGGCTGGATTGGGAGCAGCCCTGAGGAGAAGGACCTGGGGGTGCTGGTGGATAAGAGGCTGGACATGACCCAGCAATGTGTTCTCACAGCCCAGAAAGTTGATTGTATCCCTGGCTGCATCCAAAGCAGCATGGCCAGCAGGGTGAGTGAGGAGGATTCTGCCCCTCTGCTCTGTTCTGCTGAGACTCCACCTGGAGTGCTGCATCCAGCTCTGAGGACCCTGGCAGAGGAAGACATGGACCTGTTGGAGTGAGCTGGGAGGAGGCCAACAAGATGATCAGAGGGCTGGAGTCCATGTCCTGTCAGGGCTGAAACACTTTTGTTCATCATGGAGAAGAGAAGCTCCAGGGAGACGTTAGAACTGCCTTTCAGTGACCAAAAGGGACTTACATGAAAGATGGTGAGGGACTTTTTATGAGGGCATGGAGTGATGATATGAGGGTAATCACTTTACCCTCTTTAATATTAAGAAGAAATTCTTTACTGTGAAGACACTGGTACAGGTTGCCCAGAGAAGGTGTGGATTCCCCATTGCAGGAAGTGTTCAAAGCCAGACGGGACTTTGAGTAACCGGGTCTAGGGAAAAGGTGTCCCTGCCCTTGGCAGAGGAGTTGGAACTAGATGATCTTTACATTTCTTTTCAACAATGTTTTTAGGATTCTGTCTTCCATATGTGTAGATTCTGTCTTCCTCTGCCTCAGGAAAAAAGAAAAAGTGTATGAAGCTAATATATTATTTAAGGTGTTTTTGACAGTTAACACTTAGTAAGCAGTCTCTTTTGTAAAAGGTCTTGTGTGGTAATGATTTCTCAATGAATGAAAAATGTGTTTATTCACTGTGACCTGGGCTATAACTTCATTTTATGTAGCCGTGTCATGCATTAAATGAGAACACAGAGCCACCTAAAGTATAACTTTTGTCTGTGTGGAAAGGAATGCTAGTTTTGACACATGGAAGGAAGGCAGCAAAAATACATCTAAGGAGAGAGTATACTCAGTTCAAGCAAAAGTCTAGACAGGTTTATCCTCTTTATGGCATTGTGTCATCAATTCTTCAGCAACGGATGGCTTCAGTGGTATGCACATTTGTATATGTGTACTTGCTAGTATGTAATTATAGGCATACTTTACCATGTATATGCATATGGGTGTGTTTAAGTACTGTATATACTAGTATTTATTTACTTCATGGATGCATGCTTGATTGAAGTCACAGTACTCTTGAAGAGAAATCAGATTTTCGTTGTCATGACTTATGGAACTAATGATCTAGATGTGAAATTCTTAAGATTTCCTTTTCTGAACGACAAAGAAATATTTTCCATCTTCCTATGGACAGAAAGAAATCCAGGAAACAAAAGTATTTCTAGTTTGTGAAATACAGAACATGCAGTACAAGTGAGATAATATAGCAAATGTAAAAAACAGCTTGTTCTTAAATTATTTTTAAAAATTGCAGTTCAGTATTTAATTATATAAATGTATAATATTAATTTTTTTGTTTAGTTCAAGGAAGAAATCTCTAAGCGTTTCAAGTCCCACACTGATCAGCTGGTGTTGATATTTGCTGGAAAAATTTTAAAAGATCAAGATACTTTGACTCAGCATGGAATTCATGATGGACTCACTGTTCACTTGGTTATCAAAACACAGAACAGGTAATCTTAATAACAAGTGTTCTTCTGTTTATCTCTAGAGAAGTTAAAGTGCTGTGCATTATTAGTAGCTTTCTGTTGGGCAAAACTAGATTTGACTAAATTGCCTTAACCAGCTCCTTGATTTCAGCTGCTGCAGGGCAACAGTGAGGTTATGAAATTACACTGTTTTTTTAAATTTATCTCATATTTTATTTTGATTTATGTTTTTAAATAAATTTCTTTTAATTTTTCCTTTGGTTGTTTTTTGGGAGTTTTTTTTGATTGGTTGGTTTTTGTTATATAGCTTTTTTTTTCTTCCAACTGTGTGAAGTGTCCAAAAATCTTTCCAACAAATAGAGCAATAGATCCCTCAAAAGCAGTTTGATATTAGTCAATAACATGTTCATTCTTTAAGAGTGAAAGTGGTTTTGCTTCTGTTCTACTTAGGTCTTTTCTGTTTATGGTGAGGATCCCCTCTGATGTGAAAATGTCTTATGTTGAAGGAAAGAGCATGAAGTGTAGGAGAGAACAGAAGTAGGCTTTCCCTTTCAAGGCCTTACCAAGACACAAAGGCTGGCTACTAACATTAGCATTAAATACAAATTCTTGTTGAAATTAGTATCATTAGCATTAAATGTAGGTACTTTTTGAAATTGAACCTTCAGTTCTATATTCATGCCCTGGAAGGATTATGTTCTCTGTCCTGGAGTCAAATACCTGTTTGTAGTGTCAGAGGTCTCCCTTTCCTGCCGTTTGCCTCCTCCACCTGAAATTTTGGCTGATACAAGCCATGCCATTCTTGAATACAGTATTAGGCAATACTGCACTTCTGTTCCTTTTGCATCTGAGTGAGTATTCTGCTGTTGCTATTTTTTTGGTCACTTGTTTTGCCTACAGTCTTAAGTGTGACAGAGAGGCATCATGAGCACTACTAGAAGGATGCTTTTGACTTGCACAGTCTTCAGAGGGTTTATAGTTTGGACCTACTGTAGCTATATACATACTGAAATACCCCTGCCAGCCTCTTGGAGCTTCTTGCACTTTGCCTCTGAGCAGAGGAACCCTCAGGAATGCAAATGTCAAACATGTGGCTTTTGGGGAATTTTCAGTGTTCCTGCATCTGTCTTATCAGCATTGCACTCCATGTCTTCATTCATGCCTGCTTTTGTTTGAATCATTTTAGAAGACTGTATTTCTACTATCTGCAGAATGTTTTAATCATTGGGAAAATGAAGTATGAACTAAGAACTACAGATCCTTTGCAAGTACATGTGCTGTGTTCAAATGATGCATTGAAGTTTTCACCTACTAGCTTTACTCGAATAAACTAAAAACATGCTAAAACCTGCTGGAGAGAATGTAAATCAGCCTTGTCGTGGAATATCTCAGTTGTATTCTTGCTAAAATATCTATATTTTATGCTTGTCTTGAAAGACAAGATTTAGACCCTGCCGGTGTGGCCTGGAACATGCTGATTTTTGGCCATGAGTATCAAGATTGATTTGTCCCCAGGTACTTTGGTACGCTCTGCCATTTACTTTTCTGTTGACTCTTGCTGTTACTGTTGCTGCTGTGTATCTCAAAAAGTATCAGTTTTTTCAAAAGTATCCAGTTATTTTCCAAAACTGCATCTGAAAGTTATTTTTTCCCTTGTAAACTATGCTATTAGATTTGTAATTTCAAAATAGGAATCTTCATATATCCCAGCCACATGCTTGTTAAAAAAAAGATTACTTTTTCTACTGTGCTACATTTTCTAGACTGCTACAGACTTTCAGTGCACTCTTGTAACCTATCTTCTACTGTGTCAAGAGTAGCAGTGAGTGATTAGCAATGGGCAGTGAAGATAAACAGAATTTCTGAATAGAGTTATAGGTCAACAGGTGTCATGTGTTCACAAGTGCTGGGAGGAAACATAATGGCAAAATGGGTGTAAAAGGCGATGTGCTCTTGACAGGAATATCGCTGAAAGACTGGAGGCTCAAAGGCTTGAAACTCACATGAACCATTATCTTCAAAGAATATGCCCCAATTTGCACGGGAGCATTATTGTACTTCAGCTTTCAGTGTCACCTACTTTTCTGTCAAACTTTTGAGAACCTTTCATGTCTATTACATGAAGCAGCACAGTTGCTTTTCAAAATAGTTTCTCAGTTGAAAATACAAATAGGATTTGATGCTTGTTGTTTTCCTTTTGCTTATGGAGGAAAGATGTGTATGTTTTCTAGACGAAAAAAAACTCAGTATCTCTAGCAGGGGAATTACAATCAGTATACAGTCTACAATCTTTCTCATTCAAGTTACAGCTGCTTGGCCAGTTGTAGTCATCTTGTGTTCAAAGTTTGCAGTTGCTGATAATTAAGTTAAAGAACTCTTTAGAAACCTCAGGAGAATTTATGCTTTTAAAGCATCTTTCTGGGGTTTTTTGTATGGTTGGGGTTTTTTTCTGATGTTTGCTTGTGTGGAGCAAGTGCAGAGTTATGTTATAGGAGAAAGGTCCTCCAAGGTGAACTGAAGTATGGAGTCTAGTGTACTGCCAAATTCTCAAATCTTTTTGTGATGTCTGAATTCATAGTTTTAAAAAGTATTTTATTCTGTAGTACTGCAAATATAGGCATTTACTGATTGTTGAACCACAGTGGAGAGTTGATTTGGATTTCAAAGCAGTCTCTTTTCTTTAGAACAGAGAGGTCAGGTTAACTTTATTCAAGCTCAATTCCTTGATCTCTTTGACTGCATGGCAGATTTGTCTTTCTGCCTGCAGTAGAAGAGAGTGATGAGTACACAGCCTGGGCAGGCTTTAGTGCCTGTGCTAAATTATGCTGGCTTTAGTGTCATGTAATTTCATTATCAGCCTTTTTTTGAAGTCTTAAAAGAATGAGAGTTTGAGATTTGTCTTCTAATAAAATGTGACATTAACTGAATTTCACATTCAATAAAGCATCCTATTAGAGATGTGGCATGAAATGAACTCTGCATTAAATTTGTCAGGCTTTATTTTTTGAAGGTATGGGCATGTTATCAGTAGTATGTGAGTATAGTGAAATAAGACATGGATCCTTAAAGCAAGGTAAGTGTCGTGGGTTTACAGGAAATAGGTTTTCTGGGAATGGAGTGGCCAGAGGCCAATAGGTGTTCAGATCTTAAATTGACAGCAGGTTTGGCCACTGAAGGGTGGATGCGCCTCTGAGAACACAGGGGTTAGAAGCAGAGCACTCCCTTGGGCTCGTTCTCTTTTGATTTCCGGCCAGCAAAGAGGCAAGGCCTCCCCTGCCCGGCTCTGAGCTGGGCGGGGGAGGGGAAGACCTGCGGCCCGGCAGAGGTAGGCCCTGACCCCTCAGCATGGAAGGGTGGTCCGGACATCCAGGAGGCGTTGGGCAGCCCCCCCCCAGGAGAGAGAGAGAGAGACCCTGAGAAGATTTGGGCAGCCCCCCCCCCCCCCCCCCCCCCCCCCCCCCAGTTAGAAGATGAGAGAGAGAGAAAGCTGGTTCAGGCCCGTGGCCTTGAAGCGATATCGGCTGTGAAGAAGGAGTGGGAAGGGGGAGCGCAGCAGGGAGGGAACCTGGCCGCCTGCAGAAGTTTTTTTAACCCCTTTCTGGACAATGAAGACTTCACAGAGCATTTGGACCTTTCCTGGAGGGGAGATGGAGTGAATGATGAAGTGGAAATGGGCAAGAGAATGATAGTCGGAGCAGTGAGTTGAGGCTGGGAGAGTGAAGAAAGAGGCCGGAAGGAGATGACAGAGTAGCTGATTGCCGGACTCTTTTTGGTAGCCATTGGACAGAGCCACGTTTCCTTGTGATACAGAGACTGCGTCCAGGGGGAAGCCAGGCCTCAGAACCAGGAGGGTTCAGTTTTGGATTTTGGAGACCCCCCGGCCCCAGGGGGTTAATAAGTATGGGGGGGACAAGAGGTCCCAAGAGATGAGAGAGAGACTGTGCCTTTTTGGAATGGGACGTTGTATCCTTAAAAAGACAACCCTCGAGCAGCTCTTTGGTCTGTGTTCCAGCGGTGAGAGCGCTGGGCATGCAAGGAAGAGGTCACCATGGCCCCAAGAAGGACTCCTCTCCTCTTGATGGGCTGGAATTGAGTATGGAGATTTGAAATTTGGAAGATGTGTGGTAGATGTATTGGAAATGTGGTGGGGGAGGAGGAAATGTTTCTTTGTGGAGTTTTCATTTTCCAGGTGTGTGTGTGTGTGTGTGTGTGGTTTTTTTTTTTTTCTTTTTGTAGTTTAGTTAATAAACTTTTTTTTCCCCTAAGGTAGAGGCCTGCTTTGCTTATTTCCTGGTCTCATCTCACAGCAGACACCAGGGGAGTATATTTTCATGGGGCATTGGCATTGTGCCAGTGTCAAACCATGACAGTAAGGACAGAGAAAACAATTAATTGGCAAGCGTCATGGGATAGGATGAGGAGGTAGTAATGGCTGCAGTGATACCTATCTGGTTTTTCACTATTTAAAACTACTGTTCTGAAAAACTGATGACATAACAGGTGTCTGAGAAAGATTTATTACAGGAAGCCATGGTGGGGATAACTGGGGTTATCCCCGGGTTATGACCATGAATCAAAATGTAATTGAAGATTCTGAAGTATAATACTTTAGCTACAAATGGCACTACTTAAAATAACTTGTAACACTCTATAAAGTTTTAAAATTGCTTTTTTAGATCACAAGACCACCCAACTCAACAGGCGAACACCTCTGGGAGTACTGCTACCACATCAACATCAAGCAGTAGCACCTCAACACCAGCATCAACAAATAGTAATCCCTTTGGCTTGGGTAAGAATATTTGTTAGGTGGAATGGTGGGTATCTTCTCTTGGATTCACTGATCGTGCCCAAAGCTTTATCACAATGTAGACAAAACTTGAAAAACAAAACCCAAACAAACACATCAGCCAAAAAATTAATTACAGTTATATATTGAATTGGCTGTAGAAGGTTTCTGATTAGTCAGTTACCAGAGGAGAGTTGTTTCATTAGTTTTATAGTGAATCATGAAATAGTTTGGGTTGGAAGGGATACCTGTTAAGGTCATCTATTCAACCTCTGTGCAATTAGCTGGGATATCTTTAACCAGATTAAGTTGCTCAGAGCCCCATCCAACCTGACAGTGAATGTTTCCAGAGGTGGGGCATCCATCACCTCCCTGGATAAACTGTTCCAGTGTTTCACCACAAACTTCACTACAAGATTTGTACTGTTTCACCTTCAGTGGTAAGGTGCTCCTGATGTTATATTTTGGCACTATGGGTAATGAAATGTCTTCCAATGTCTTTGTACTACTTAAAAGTGCATCTGAATTCCTGTTATCTGAATACAGATGAATCATAGAAGTTTGGACCTGTGACACAAAGCCAAGATCTGCAATAAAAACAGCAAAACTGCTGCCAATCTTACAATTAACTATTTCTCAGGTTTCAAGTCTGATAGTATTACAAGTCTTCACTTCTATGAACGAAGAGGCTGCAGTCTGTTTACTTAAAAATTATAATCTATTTCCATAGTTGTGGTGGGATTTTGTTTCATTCTTTTTTGTCTTTTTTTTTGCATTTGGGAGTGGGGAAGAAGTAGAAATGGAAAAGCCAATTATAGCAAGCAGATGATTTCTTAGGTTTTAATTGTTCTTTGGTCTGTTTAGTACCTTCTGAAACTTTTTATCTGGATTCAGCAAAACACAAAAATTTAAAACGTAATTTGCTCTTGGTGTGTTATTACCAGGAGGAACACAGGTTTTACATTTAAGTAGAATTGGAACTATTACTCATATTGAGAGTTCACTCTTAGTTACAGTTTAACCAAGAGGAGACAGATAAATGATTATTGCAAATGCAGTTGTTAAATGTTGCTGGAGGGACATGGACCTAAAGCCCCCAGACTCAAACATTTCTTGTATCTTGGCTTTGGAAAATGAGAAGAAAAGTTGTTAGAATTATAACAAATTTTATTTAAAAATAAAGTTTGTTGGATGTTTAGTTATGTGTCTTATTCTTTAAGGAAGCATACCCTGAGTGAGTAACTCCTGAACAGCCTTGAAAAAGATGGGACTTTCCATTCATTTTTGTTACTTTGAAGTATGAGATATATTCAAGTATTTTGTATTTAGAAAAAAATCTGGATGTTATTGGAAGTATAGTCAGTCACATTTTTTCATCCTCTTGAAGGTGGCCTTGGAGGTTTGGCAGGCCTGAGTAGTCTGGGCTTAAATACTTCAAACTTCTCGGAGCTGCAAAGTCAGATGCAACGACAACTTATGTCCAACCCAGAAATGATGGTTCAGATAATGGAGAATCCATTTGTTCAGAGCATGCTTTCAAATCCTGACCTGATGAGGCAGTTAATTATGGCTAACCCTCAAATGCAGCAACTGATACAGAGAAATCCAGAAATCAGTCACATGCTGAATAATCCAGATATAATGAGACAGGTATGTGGAAGAATCTAGTAGTTCTTGACTTGTGATTCTGCTGTTATGTAAACAACAGATCCAGAATTGGACATACTTAGTGGAGTGTGTGAACATTCTTTAAGTATTTAGTCTTACTCGAAATCCATAAAAGGTTGCCATAGACAACCAGTGTCTACATTTATTTTTGTTAATGTCCAGAATAGACTGATATTTCAGAAAATCTGCAGCATAGTTTTTGAAAGTCACTGAATACATGTCTTCTGAAGCCAGAACTGGATGTGGCTGTCTGCCCTTGAAACCTGTTGTCTAGCCAGGAATTTTGCCATAAGTTGTAATTCTCCAAAATTCTGTATATTTCCATTGTGTCTCACTGTGGGTACTTCGAAATGCTTTTTAAATTAGAAGATAGATAAGATATGTTGTGTGGCAAAGTGTACCAAAACCCAAAGAGATTAATAGATGCTTTTGAATGTATTTATTTTAAATTTCATATTATAGGCTGCCTGCTGTAATGATGTTAGAAATAGTAAGAATTATGGTAGAATGCTGGCTGAATACTGAATTGTGTTGATTCACACTGTGCTGACAGGTTGATTCAGCTCTAATCATAATTTTAAACTGGGTTAGACAGGGATAACTGAGATATTACCAAATGCTGACGTTTTCACTTTAGAATGGATTTCTTATTAATACAGATTAAACGTTCCACTTCTCTAGACACTAGAACTTGCTAGAAACCCTGCAATGATGCAGGAAATGATGCGAAACCAGGACCGAGCTTTGAGCAACCTTGAAAGTATACCGGGGGGATACAATGCCTTGCGTCGTATGTACACAGACATCCAGGAGCCAATACTGAATGCAGCACAGGAACAGGTGAGAAAAGATTGCAAATGACACAGAAAGGAAATACTTAATATTTAATAAAAGAATTTAAGTAATTAAGATTTCCAGATGTTTATTTGACAAAACAATTTTTGAAACTTGAAGTTGTTATGTAGCCTTTTACTCTTGAAAGACCTTTAAAAATTGTGTTCTTCTGAGCCTGAAGAAATACAGCTATCACTTTGCGTGACTGAGAAGCCATTTTAAAGTTAATAGATCTGTTTGTTACTTAATTTTTAATTCCTTTAATTCACTGCCTTAAGATTCAGAGGTCCGGTAAAATCCTTTTAAGGGTGTGTTTAGTAACTTTTAACTGAAGGTGAGAAGAGTAAAAGATTTTAAAGTCAGAAACCAGTATGCAAGACACAATTTTACTCTGATCAAAATACAATGCAGTAGCAACACTATTTTTGAAAAGAAATGTGATTTAATTTTTTGAGGGAGTCCTAGTATCTCTCAGTGTTAGTGTATATTCACAATATTTACATTTAATTACTGTAGACTGGTGAGTATAACTGATTAGAAGCCATAAACGTTTATTTTCATGTATGATTTATAAATTTGTAGATGATAATTGTTTGCTTTCCTTTGTAGTTTGGAGGTAACCCGTTTGCTTCTTTAGTAAGCAATGCATCAGCAGGAGGGGACAATCAGCCATCTCGTACAGAAAATAGAGATCCTCTGCCAAATCCATGGGCTCCTCAGTCCAGCTCACAGACTTCCACAACAAATACTGGCACTACTGGTGAGAGCAGTGGCAGCAGTAATGCTGAAAGTAGCACTTCAGGCACAACGGGACAGAGCTCAACTGGACCGAATTCGGGACCTGGGCTTGGAGGTGTGTTTGTTACTGCAACTGTATATATTTGCACATACTTGCAAACTTACTGAAATTATTCTTTCATTAGGCAGAGAGTTTTTGATTCAGTTTTTATTGCTATTTACTTTTGTAGAACATTTTACTATTATTAAAGTCCTCTGAAGAAAAATAAAAAAATAGGAAAAATAATCTAAGTGATAATAATACTTAAAATAACAAATATAGTGATTCTGCGGATGAATTGTAGTGTTTTTTCTGTTCTAAGGCAAATGGGAAAACAGGTAATAATGTGAATAGTTGATGGGAGTGTGTGTTGGGTACGTCTGTCTTAACTTCTAGGGTAGATGTGTCTGTGTAAGTAGAACAGCACTGAGGTAAGTTTCAGGGTCTTAAACTCATGAAAACCGAGTGGTTATATTCTGGGTTTAGATAGTCTACTTTCTCTGATGATAATCAGAGTGCTTACTAATGTGCCCTTTACCTTTTCTTTAAGCTGGTATGTTCAATACACCAGGAATGCAGAGCTTATTACAGCAGATAACAGAAAACCCACAACTTATGCAGAATATGTTGTCTGCACCTTACATGAGAAGCATGATGCAATCGTTAAGCCAGAATCCCGATCTTGCAGTACAGGTAAATTGCATTTAGTATAGTAATATATTGTGTGTAGTAAAGTAAAAAAAGACAAAACCCAAAAGCTCAAAAATTGCCTGTGGCAAATGGGCCAGTTTTTAGTGTTAATTCCTAAGTAATTACTGAAATTATTACCTGCTTACTTTCAACAATTTGTTGCCTTGAGTTTCTTCAATTTGTAGTTGGATGTCATGCCTGATATGCTTCAGAAATCATTATGGGGTTGTGTATGTTTTGCACAGCCCTAAACTTGTGATCCAGCATTAGAAACAGACAAAAAAAGTGCTTTCGTTATGAGTTAAGGTAGAGCTAATGGTAAATAAATACCCCCTCTAGTCTGGGGGAAGTGAAGGGAGGGGACTTGGTGCCCTATCTAGATATTACTCTGTTTTTAACTTCTTATTTTTGACCTGTGCCTCACTGTAAAAGTAGAGATGCTGTTTTATGAATGGTGTTGTAGAAGTGCTTTGAATTTTTATTTAAAGTGGTAATATTGAAGCTCAGATTCTGAACTGACATTGAAAAAATATTACGTCTTCTTTGTTAAGTACTCACTTGGAGATATCCTTGACTTCAGGTGATATTTACAGCAAAGCTATTACTTAGATTTGTAGTGGAGGCTGAACAGAAAACTATTTTCTTGTAATACTTTGTGAGACTGCCTTATTTGTATCTCGAAATCCATTCACTTAAAAGAAAAAAAGAACCAGTGAAGCAAAAGTAAACCAAAAAAGAACCCACAACCCCCCCCCCCAAAAAAAAAAAACCAAAAAAAAAAAAGACATACACCCCCAGAAAGTTTTGGCCAAAGGAGTAGATGATTATTATTCTGTGAGGTAATTTTCATAGACTATTACTGTATTATCCGTAGTTGTTTTAAAACCTCCAGTGGTTTTTACTGCTTGATCTTTGAAGTTAAATATTTTTGTCCTATAGATGATGTTGAATAATCCTTTATTTGTTGGAAATCCTCAACTTCAGGAACAAATGAGACAACAACTTCCAACTTTCCTTCAGCAAGTAAGATGAGATACTAGCTCTTAATAAAGGTCTTCAAGTCAATGAGCAATATATTTGGTAAACTGCTGCCTGTCTTTAATTTGGCTAATAGCTAGATTCTGTAATATATTCTCATTAGCTTTAGATACTAAGTTAGATTGTCCCTTAATAATATTCTTGCTAATGTCTCCATCTCTTTCAAAAGTTAAACTTGTGGTCTGTGACTAGCATAACCACTAAGATTTGTTCTTGCTTCTTTGCTTAGAAGGAATAAATGCTCTTACTGCACACCAGCCAGAAAACACCTGTTTGTGACAAAATTTGTTTCAGAAATTAAAAAGAATAGTACTTTTCACAATACTAGTTAAAGTTTCAGTATGCTTTTCTCATGCCTCTTCAAACCTGTATTAAATATTTGGAAAAGAGGTCCTCGAGCATGTCTTGAAGGACCTAAGTCATTAGCTAATTTAAAAGAAGTGGGTTCTGAAGTCTTTCCTGGAAGGATTGCTCCACCATTGTCTTCTGCCCATACCAACATTGTGTTTGCAGCCCAGGTATCTGCTTAGTATTAGTTGCCACGGCGTGTAGTAGTACTTGTTTCCTAAATTGAAGCAAGCAAGATGTTTGTAGGAATTAAAAAGCTAATCCACTGCATGAGTTCTGTCATTAGGCAGTCCTTGCAAATCAGTGTAATATGCATTGCCAAGATCTGGCTGCACTCGGGAGGTTTTATGAGTAAAATAATGAGCACATACATGAATTACAGTAACATGTTCAGAAGATAGTTTATATTGTTTGAACCACATGAATGGCTATGGTGTTTTGTATTGCCACTGCTTTGTAATGACTCAGTAGTAGCTGAGGAGCCAGTACATTTATGTTTTGAAATCTGTGAATAATTGGTAATTAATGAATGCACAGTAGGAATCATATCTGTTTCCTTTGTGTATCTCCTTCTGTTATTACCACCTTGGAATTTATCTGCACAAATAGTTCTCTGTTGTATTCACTGTCTGAAGTTAGATGATTAACAGCATTAGCAGGTGAGGTGTGGAGAAATAGCTGGATGTTCTCAGAATGTTAGTAATATTTCAACTTGTGTTTTCTTGCTTATCTACCTGTGTTTATATTATGAGACTGGGAGACAGAAACCATGGAATCTGCATAATGGAAGACATCTTTTGCAATTAAGGGCAATTGCCCAGCAGAATTAGGGAAGAATGGCTGCTGCTGGAATTAATAACCTTAATAGAGATGAGATTCAGGTCACCTAAGTGCTCTAAGAGTAGTTGGGCCAGCATTTATGTAAGACAGCTTCAAATATCAGACTGTAAGTCAAGATTTAAATATTTTCATAAAGTAGTTGCAGCAGCTTTATTTGGAGACCACAAAATGTTTATCTCTTTAAATCTGAGTAATCTTTTCCATGTACTATTCATTGATTTGTTGACTTTTAGCTATCATGAAGATAAAAGTCCAAGAGATTAATGGAGAATATTAATTGCTCTTCTGAAGTCTCTTTAGGCAACTCAGATCAGAGTTCTTCATGTCCTGTGGTGCAGCTCTGCTCTGCAGTAGGGGAAGTTTCACCTTAATCTGTGATTTCCACATTAATCAAATGTGGTTTTTCAGGAAAAGTAACCTGGTCTAGTTGCCAGGGGAAAGCTGCCCAGATTAGTAAGCCTATCTGCTCTTTTCTGATTACCAAAACCATGTTATTTGTAACTGAAACATTGCTTTTCGTGTACCTGTTGCATCTCTATGGAAAGGTGAGCATAAGCCACTAGTTTTGTGTCTAAAATAATTAGGTTTTTGAATGTTTAATTTCAGAAATAAAAAGGATTTGCCTTCTAAATTACTTGATTATGTAAAAGCCTATTTGTAATTGAAGTCACAGTAGACAGAAAACCCTTGAATATTATACATTTATATTGTATATAAATGTATAATATTCAAGGTATATTTTCCAGTATGTTTGTTTACATTTCAGACTGTAAGAGCCATACAGATAAGATGTGTACAAATAGTCACAACCAACCTGCTGTGATCTAAATCAGCTAGGAAAAAGGAACGTAGTACTTTTTCTTAGGTATTTTTTGGTCAAGTTTCATCATGTTCAGCATGTTGCTTACCAGTAGTATGATATAGGAGACAAATTCTAAATTAATGTACTAACACAGTCTTGTAGCCTTTGAAAGATTGAAATCTGTAATGAAAAATACTTCTCCTTGTATAATTCTTGTTCAAGAGGCTTTTTCTACATCTGGAGAGTTCATTCATCATCTCCTATGAAAGTTTTCTCACAGAAGAAAAATAACTGAAGGATTTCCTGTAATATTCAACTACAAAATCAAAAGCCAAGTTCTGAAATTATGTCAGATTCTATGCGACATCTAGCAATAAAAATTACCTTGAAACATCTACATATACTGAAGAGTTTCTCTTCTTCTCTTAGATGCAGAATCCTGACACGTTATCAGCTATGTCAAACCCCAGAGCAATGCAGGCTCTGCTACAGATTCAGCAGGGCTTGCAGACATTAGCAACAGAAGCACCAGGGCTTATACCAGGGTAAGAATTGATCTTACAAATTTGGACAGGAAGTCTTCCCTTGTTTTGGTTACTCTTTTTAGCTTTAGAGATTTATACAATCTTTATTAAAAATTCATCATCTTGCCTTTTTTAGTTTAACCAAAATTTTTTAAAAACCTGTCACATTTGTCTGCTGTGCAATTCTAAACAGTGATAACTCTGGGCTTTTTCTCAGTATTTTACTCACATTGTTATCCTTTTTTTCACAGAATTTGTACCCACTAATTAATGAGAAGAGACAAACTAGTGTTTATTATTCTAGTGCTGTATTTCTTTTTCTGTAATTTATACAGGTTTAATCCTGGTTTGGGTGGAGGGGGAAACAGTGGAACTCCTACAGCATCCACTGTACCTAGTTCTGTTTCCACTGAAAATACAAGTCCAGCTTCAGGAACTGCTGAACCTGGTCACCAACAGTTTGTCCACCAGATGTTGCAGGCACTTGCTGGTGCAAATGCTCAGGTAATGTACATCATTATATGTAGATATTTTTGCTTTTATTCTTAATTGTAAAACACTGGAAAGAAGACAGGTAGTTGAGGGGAGAGCCCACTGGATGCTTCTGGTCAAAGGTCAGTAGAAGAGGCTTAAAAGTGCTATTGCAGCTGTGCAAGTAAATACTGAAAAAAAACATCCTCTGTCCTGATGAAAAACACGTCTCTGAAGGTCATATCATTAAGACAATTCAGGATTTTGCCATGAGTTTGTGTAATCAGGATCTTCCTATAAAGCACAGCTAAGAGTTTGCCTTAGACTCAAGCTTTCTAACAATCAGGATTTTGGTAATTTTAGTCAACAGATACTTGAGAGTGTTACAAAAGTGGTGATCTTTATGTTGAAGAAAAATAAAGCCTGTGATGTTCAAGATTGCTGACAACAACATAATCTTTGCTGTTCCACATTGCTAGGTTGAACTCTGTTTTGTTTTAAAAAAACAGCTATATGCATATCTTTAAGAAACGGTTCATGGACATACATGCACCCAATTTAATGTGACTCCTCCACTATTAGTCAGCTTTTCCTGGAGTTCAGGAATGGTATGTAAGTGTAGATAATTTGATGTTGCTGACATGTTAAAAAAATTTCTTTAGTTGCTAATTGAATTTATCTGAATATATTTTTTGGAATTTGAAAAAGGTGTAGTCAAAAATTAGAAAAGACAGAGTAGTGCAGAACCCACCTGTGTTTAAATGGTGTATTTTGCTAAATATGTATTATGCTTTTATAGCTTGAAATTTTGTTCTTAGCAGTTACAAAATCCAGAAGTTCGATTTCAGCAACAACTGGAACAGCTGAGCGCAATGGGCTTTCTGAACCGTGAAGCAAATTTACAAGCACTAATAGCAACAGGAGGAGACATCAATGCAGCTATTGAAAGGCTGCTTGGCTCTCAGCCTTCATAGCAGTGTTTCTTTTAACTTGAAAAATGTAATTTATTTTTGATAACAGCTCTTTAATCTTTCAGATTGCTTTATTTCATTCTGACTCTTGGGATTGTCTTGTTATAACTAAAACCAATCTGATGCATTTGAAGGTGGAGTTGCAGTAGTTTTCTTCAGACACTGGGAAGCAGTGCATTTTCACTTCTGAGTGCATCAGTTCTTTTGTTCAGCATTATTTGTGATTTTTTGGAAACAGTATCAGCTTTCACAGTTGGATGAACAAGTTTTGTCTGACCTACGAATGGCCAATTTATTTACTACTTAAACAGTATCCTTCAATAATAATTTATGTAGATTACACATTAAAAAGGAAACAAATTAATTGAAGCTGTGGGTACCAATACTGCTAATTGTGATTTTAGCATGTTTTATTCTCTTGACTAGCAAAATGCTGGAAGATTTATACCACTTGAGTAATATACCATCTTTTACTTTAATTTGTCTAAGGTATAAACACAATATATACAACAGAGACAGCTCATTTCTAGAGATGTACACAATACAATAGAGTGAAATTGTAAGCAATGAAAAAACAAACAAAAAAAAAAACCCAAGCAACAAGAAAAACCCCCACAAAAAAAACCCCAAAAAAACAAACAAGCAAAAAAACCCCAAAAAAAAAAAAAAACACCCCACAAAAAACTCCAAAAAAACCGACCAAAAAAAAAATCATAGGACTTGAATTTGGTGTAGAACTGCTCAGGATCTTTGGTAACTATCTGAGAAAAAATGCTTAAGCAACTTCAGTTAAAATATGCTAGAATTACTGTTCTGCTTGTCTCTTTACATTTAACTGTACAGAAATTTGCATTATAACATTATTTCAATATTCACAGATGTAACTGTAAATTACTTTTGTCATTGTCCAAATTAAAGAGCCACAGCCTTGTGCTCTGGAATTGCTTCTATGGCTATTTGGCTTGTTCCACGGAGATTTTTACATGTATTCTGATTTGTAATTGGAGAAATTACTTCTATTCATGGTCATGTGATACTCTAATTACTTTTAACTACCAAGTAAAAAAATACTGTATAGCTTTTGAGTTTCTGTTGGCAGTTACTTCTCTTGTGCACAGGTAATAAATGAATTAAAAAAATCTTTAAGCATCTTGTTTCAGTGTGTTTGCAGTTGTTCATTACCTAAAAATCAAGATGGCAGTCCATCTTAAAAGCATTTGAGTGAACTCAAGTTCTGGCAATACTTACCATTTCTGCACTAAAACTGGTTAACAACTCCTGTGGTGTGAGGTGGACAGAGGAGAATAAGAGATGGATGATGTTGAAGACTTTTAGCTTAGATGAAGTAGGGATTACAGAACAAAAGTTGAAATGAATCTAGTTTTTATTGCTCTTTGTGTCAGTTTAATGGACTTGTGCATCTTCAGCTTCCTTCGATGTTCTCAAACTGATCTTCTGCAGAGTGCAGAAGATTTTCGTAATCCCTGTCTTCACCTTCTGTGACTTGGGCAGTGTGGCTGGAGCATTTGCTGGTGAAGACTGAGGTAAAAAACTTGAGTACCTCAGCTTATGTCCTACATAACCAGGTCTTCCAAATCCCTTCAGGAAGGACCCATGTTCCCTAATCTTTTACTGCTAATGAACCTAAAGAAGATTTTTGTTACTCTTGATGTTCTTGACCAGATTTACTTCTGTCAATGCATTAGCCTTCCTAACCATCTCCCTGCGTTTACCTTCTGGAACTTGGGCAGTGTGGCTGTATTTGCCAGTGAAGAGAATGGGCTGGGCCTCAGATAGTGGGTGCTGAGCCACTGTACTGTGCATTATTTGTTTCTCTTGTGTTTTACTCCTCTCTCTCTGTCTCATTATACTAATAATAACAACAACAACAGCAATAATTTAATCTCCCTGGCTGTTTGGACAGTTTCTCTGTATTACTCCCAAGCTACCTTTCCCTATTCCCATGCTCTGTAAGCTACCTGTTTGTGTTTTAAATTTGTCCAGGGGCTCCTTGTTCATCCATACAGGCCTCCTGACATTCTTCTTTAATTTTCTCTTTGTTGAGATGCATCAGTCTTGAACCTTGAGGAAACAATCGTTGATTGTCATCCAGCCCTCTACTCTCAGAGCTCTGTCCCATGTTATTCTACCAGACAGATCATCCAAGAGGCCAAATTCCCCTCTCCTGAAGTTCAGCGTAGTTATCTTGCTTTCCACTCTGCTTGTTGCCCCAAGGATCTCAATCTCCACTGTTTCATGGTCACTGCAGCTCAGCCTGCCTTTGGGCTCCACATTCCCCATCAGCTCCTTGTTGCTGAGAATATTATTCAGCCTAGCACCTTTCCTCTTTGGCTCCCTTATCAGTTGAAGAGGGCAGTTGTCATCAGTGAACTTCCTGGAATACATGTGCTCTACTGTCCTGAGCCTCCAATAGGCTGTCACAACACAGAAGTGTGTGCGAGGTTTCTTGTAAATTCTTATCTATCTCAACAAGGTCCACATGTCTATACAGTAGCCTTAATTCCAGAAATTAACTTACTATTTAGCTATAAAAAGTTGGCTAACAAGCTCTCCAACTTCTACAACAAACTTTCAGACTAGCTTCCAAACCTCACAGTAAACTTCATGTGTTGAGTAAGTGGTAGAATGATTGCTGGGGTAAAACAGGAGA
The DNA here is from genome assembly GCA_024362935.1 of Setophaga petechia. Taxonomy (NCBI): domain Eukaryota; kingdom Metazoa; phylum Chordata; class Aves; order Passeriformes; family Parulidae; genus Setophaga; species Setophaga petechia. The sequence goes on along the minus strand of JANCRA010000004.1, from coordinate 24,026,715 downwards.
GAAAAAGGTGAAAAAGAGAAAGAAAAATGTCAGTCTTTAAATCCTGCATTGGTCCTGCTACTGTGGATAGTCTGGATCTGGGTTTGACAGGGAGAATGCTGGGGACCAATCCTCTTCCTTTTATGGTTTACCTGGTATATGCCTCTGTGGTGGTTCGACCAGAAATGGGACATCTGGGATATGCTGTTTATGCTGTGGTCACCAATAGGTATTCGGATTTTAATATTGACACCTGGTTTGGCCACCGGAGCATTGGATCCGCCTCTGAGACCACCCACACAGGGGTTAAAAGCAGGGCTGTCCTCCCTCAGAGCCCTCTTTGAAGTTCCAGTGGGAAGCGTTCGATCTCTGCCCCCGGCCCAGCTGCTAGCTGGGCAGGGGGAGGGGAAAAAGCCACGTGGCTCGGGAGAGGTAGGCCTGCCCCCCCGGGGGTGGAAGGGTGGAAGAGAGAGAGAGACTCCAGGAGCCATCGGACAGCCCCTCCCCCAGAGAGAGAGAGAGCGCTGTGCCTGGGACTGCTACCTTGGAATGTGATACTGTGTGCTGTTGTGGTGAAAGGGGGGTGCGACGTGGGGAGGAGCCCAGCCGCTTGTGAGAGCTTTTAACCCTTTGTGGACAATGAAAACTTTGCAGAACATTAACCCTTCCTAGAAGAGAGATAAGAGTAGAGGATGAAGAAGGAAATGGGCCAGTGGGGAGGTCTGGCAAGAGAGAGAGAGATGTTGGAGGAATGGAGAAGATGGAGTGGCATTTTTTGCTGGACTCTTTTTTTGTATAGGCATGGACTATTTCCTTGTGATACAGAGACTGCATCCAGGGGGAAGCAAGGACTCAGAGCCAAGAGAGTTCAGTGCTGAGACCCCTTGGCCCCAGGAGGTGTAAAAGAAACAGGGGGGACAGAGGTCCTAGAGGAGAGACTGTGCTCTGCTTGGAACGGGACGAGGCATCCTTAAAAAGCCCACCCTCGAAGCAGGCCTGGCCCATGCTGGTGGTGAGAGCACCGGGCATGGAAGGAAGATTTCACAATGGCAAAAGGATCTCCGGGCGGTGCTACGTGTGACAAGAAGCCCATGGCACAAGGAAGGACTCCTTCTACTCTTGATGAACTGAGGATTTGATTATCTAAAGGGTGGTTGCCTGACCAAGAGTTGGTGATTTTGGAGAATGTAAATGTATTGGGAATTTGGTGGTAGGAGGAGGGGGAGTGTTTCTGTGCAGTTTTCATTTTCCTTGTTTTTTTCTTTCTTTTTCCTCCTTCCCTTTTTGTAGTTGAGTTTTTGTAGTTTAGTTAATAAAGTTTTTTTTTCCTTCCCCCTAAGTAGGAGCCTGCTTTGTTTATTCCGGGCACCACCTCACAGCAGACACCAGGGAGAAGATGTTCTCATGGGGGCACTGGCATTGTGCCAGTGTCAAAACATGACAGCCTCTCATGTAAAATAGATTTGTTGGTGCCATTCGTGCTGTATTATATACACATGTGTGCAGTCAGTTATTTAGAGCCCTCCAGAAAGTGAGGGAATTAATGGACTGTGGTGTCCCGGAACCTCTTCTAGTGAGGTGTCTGGAACTTGACGCTTGACACAGGTGCACTAAGCATGAGTCTCGAGGCAGACTTACAAGCTTAACTACTTGGCAAGGAAAAGGAAGTTGGCTCAGAAAAGGACTGACTGCCCCACCTCTGCAGGACCCTCTCAAGCCAATCAACACTTTCCTGGTGCAGGGGTTGGAATCGCCCATGAGGACCAGGGCTTGTGAATGTGAGGCTTTTCTTCTCTGCTTGTGGAAGGCTTCATTGGTCTTTCTGGTAAGGTGGTCTGTAGCAGGCCTCTACTATAAAGTTACCTGTTCTTGCCCTCTCTTTAATCCTCACCAAAAGCTCTAAGTTAACTCCTTGTCCATTCCAGGTGGAGCTCCATGCACTCCAGGTGGTCACTGACAGAGAGGTTAACACCTCTTCCTCATCTCCCCTGCCTGTCCTTCCTGAGGAGACTGTATCCTTCCATTCCACCACTCCAGTAATAGGAGATGTCACCATGTTCCATGATGCCAGTAAGATCGTAGACATGCAGGCATGCATATGTCTCATAGATGCATCTAAGATGGGTGCCCCAGAAAATTACCTTCTCTCTGGAGTGGCTAGAATGCATTTGTGCTGCCCTCCAGGTGTTCTCCTGCTGACCTGCAATCCCTCTCCAGACTCTGGGTCTCTCTTGCTGGCACTGGACCTAACTAAAAGAAATAACTGACCTGACTGACTAATAACTCACCTAAATAACTCAGCTAATTGACTTGTGGGATGGCAAGTCATCCCACACCTTATCCTATTAAATACGATGATACCTCCCTCCTCCCAATCATAAATTGTTTAAAGCTGTATCAATGACTGCTAACACTTTACCAAAGACCCTTTTTTCCTTTTGAGAGAAGTGATGCTTCTGATCCCATCTGATACCAGCAAGAATGGTGCTATCTTAGCTATCCCACTGTCCAACAATCCAAAATTTGGGCAGTGACATGAGCCTCAGAGGCCATGTTAATAGACTCAATGCATTTGTTTCTTTGAATCACTACTTGCACATGGAATAATGGAGGAAAAAATAACCTGTGCCCCTGATTCCCTCACCAGTTGTCCCAAGGCTTTGAAGTCTCTTGATGGCCTTTGGACTGACTACATGTTGTGACTTCATCACCACTCTCATGGAGGATCAGCAGTGGGTAGTAGTCTGAGCACTGTACCGGGCTGGGAAATTTCCTGGTGACTTCTTTTAACCTTGACCCTAGTGGTGCAGTCAACTTCCTTGAGGGGAATATTCTTACAAGCATAATGGATGGGAACCATCTACCACTACAACTGTTATTTTCTTTCTCATGGCACTGATCTTGTTATGAACTGTAGCCCTGTCTGGCCTCTCCCTGGAGAGGGACCTTCATCCTCATCATCTGTTGCATGAGCTTCCTTACCTGTAGCTATTGTACAGAGAGGAACCTAAAGGGAGGGTGAGGTGGCAAGGAGGCATCTCTGCCTATTGTCCCAAGCAAGTTCTTGCCTCTGTTCGTTTCATTCTGATCTTCAGGCAGAGGGAGGTTACAGGACCAGTGGATAAGGACGGATGGAGAGCAAGTAGTTTCTGCAGAATAGTCTCTACTTTTTTACAGTTATTTTCACAGTGATTATTAGGATCTCCAAAGAAACAAATTCAACTTAAGTGTGCCTTACTGGTACCTTGAATTAAAAAAAAGTTCAGACTCCCTCATCATTCAATAGGCAGATCTATTTGAGAATACAGTCTGTGACATCCAAAAAGTCGGTCAGATGGAAGGGCAAGGGTGATGTGGGGAAGAGAACAGTTTTTACCAATACACTAAATCAATGAATCTAACTAGCACAAATACTTTCTCGAGACATCATTCAGCTCACCCTTTTTAAGCATTTCAGTTGCATGTTACAAACTAAGAGACAATACATTTGAAGTACGTTTGACCTAAATTCTATACTGAGCCTTTAGCCAAGCTTACTTCTTGAAGTAGAATCAATATTTATGAGTAACTACTGTCAACTAAACTGGCTTTCTAGTGGTAAAAACACTGAGCTGTCTTTTAATAGAAGTTTTAGTTTTGTCTGAAAATATGGCAAGTAGAACATGCTTTATAGATAGGATGGAATTTTTATTTCATCTTTAATGATGAAAGAAAACCCACACTTACTGGTTTAAGATTATGTTACAATGTTTCTCTCTGTTCACCCCTCCCCACTTCTCCCCCTTGCCCCTTTATCCATCTCTCTTGAAAATTCTCTCTTCAGAGTTTTATCATTTAAAAGACTCAGAGTGCATACATTCAGTCTTGGGAGTATGACTGCAAAATGGCTGGTTTTGTAAAGGATGTGGTCTGCTTAATTTTCTTCTTGGCTCAGTGACTGGATGTACTGGGTTGACCCTGGCTGATGCTAGGCACTCCTCCCCTCTGCAGCTGGACAGGGGCAAGAAAATATAAAAAATGGTTAATGGGTTGAGATAAGAACTGGGAGATATTGCTCATCAAATACTATCATGGGAAAAACTGGCTGGAATGAGATATATTAGTTGAATTTATTAGTAACAAAATTAGAGCAGGATAATGGGGAGTAAAAGCAGACCTTAAAACACCTTCTCCAACTCCTCCCCTCCTTTCTAGCTCTACCTCCTATCCCCATCAGTGCAGGGAGACAAGGAATAGGGGTTATGGTCAGTTCATCACAAGTTTTTTCTGCCGAGGGAGATTCATTCCCCTTGGCAGAAAAAATTTGCTTAGGGAGAGTTATTCCCCTGCTCCAGCAGGGGTTCCTTCCCATGGGAGACAGTTCTCCAAGAACTTCTCCAACATCTCAGTCCATCTCATGGGCAACAGTTCTCTACAAACTGCTGCAATGTGAGTCACTGTTCATGGGGCGCAGTCCTTCATGGACAGGCTGCTCTAGTGTGCGTCTCCCGCAGCATCACATCCTACAGGAAACCTGCTCCAGCGTGGGCTCCTCTCTCCACAGGTGTGTAGGACCCTGCTAGGACCCTGCTGCAGCACAAGTTTCTCACAGGGTGACAGTCTCCTCTCAGACATACACCTACTCCAGCCTGGGGCTCCTCCACCAGCTGCAGGTGGATCTTTGCATCCCCATGGGCATCCATGCGCTGCAGGGCACAGCTGCCTTGCAGTGGGCTGCACCAGGGGCTGCAGGGGAATCTCCACTCTGGTGGATAAAACACCTCCTCCCTCTCTTTCTGCACAGACCTTGGTGACTGCAGAGTTGTTCCTCTCGCATGTTCTCATCCTGTTCTTTTCTGGCTGCAGTTTCATCTATGCAATCATGTTTTCCCCCCCCCCTTCTTAAATCTGTTATCACAGGAGTGTTGTCACCATTTCTGATTAGCCCAGCTTTGGCCAGCAATCCCCATCTGTCTGGGAGCCAGCTGGGATTGGTTCTACAGGGGGTGGAGGGAGTTTCCAGTAGCTTCTCACAGAAGCCACCCCTGTAGCCTCCCCCCCCTTCCCCAACAGCACAACCTGGCATAATAAAATAAATATTATTGATAAAAAACCCAAGACATTTATCAATTTATAGTTGAAATGGCAGGCAGCTTTGCCTGTAAGAAAACTTGCACAGTTTGGGATAGATTGCATTTCATTTTTATTTCCTCATTTTAGCACTGAAAAATGTTTGTGCTTTTTGCTGTAGTAGGTACAGTATTTACACAGCATGTTACTAACTCTGCTTAGATAAATTCATGAGGATGTATAGTGCATGTACCTTGCATAGATAATTTGTGCTTAAAGACAGACAGCAATTTCGAACTCCAGGTGTTTCCTCCTCAGTTTTTGCTGCATTTACTAAATACATTTCAAAATACACATACAGCACTTGCATCCAGATAAGCTGTGCTAAATATTAATAGCCTGTCCAACTAACCTGAATATGACATACCTAGAATAGTGGTGTTAGTTTAAAACAAACAACAACAAAACCAAAAAAATAAACCCTCACCAAAAAAAAAAAAAAAAACCCACAAAAAAACCAAAATCAAGGAAATTAAATGTTGTAGAATTGTGTTTGGGTAGGGATTGTTCTGCTACCTTTCTCTTCCAATGCACAGCTTGATTAAAATCTGAGAGTAGTTTTATGTTGTTAGTATTGCAGTAATTTACATCTTAATCTATTAATTTGTAATGCACAGAATGTAACTGAACAGAAATAATGCTTTGTTGTCTTTTCAGAATAGCAGGTAACAGACAACTGATTAGGTTGACAACAACCTTCTCTGCAGTATTTTTTAAGTAAAAGCAAAACGCGAATATATTAAAAGGGTAAGGGAAGGAAATATTCCCAACATAGAAGCAAAGACTAAGAAATACCCTGACCTAATTTGAAGAAGCATGAACTGCCTGTAAGTACAAACTTTGTTTAGAAGCCTTCCAAAATCCAAGTTCCTTACATAAAACTCTCTGAAAGAGAATTATTTTTTAACTGTTGAGTACAGTTTTTTGTTGGTGGTGAAAGTGGTGAAGCCACTTTGAGAGTATTCTATAAATGTAGACAAGTAGATCTGAAAATCAGTCTGGCCTTCTTAGAACTCACACTTAAAAATGTGCCTTAAAAAAGTATTTGAAGGCCTGATCGTATCTGCATGTGAGACGATGCACCTGCTGTAGAGTGTCCCGGTCTGGCTTTATTGTGTGTGAAAGAAGTAAGCATAAATCTATATTTTATAATGGGTACATTAGTCAACTGTTTGTAAAATGGTGTATTGGAAAAGATGAAGATCTCATTAACAGCAGAGGTGCCACAAGAGGGTGCTGTGTCTGTAGTTTTCACAGCTACAAAATTTGTACAGATCTGACAAGTCACTTGGTCTGAAGGGGTACTGAAATTTGAGGGTATTAAGGGTACAGACATCCTTGTCTCTTGCACTTAACTTTACCTCTATGTCTTCACCTGGCACCCTGGCTCTTGGAACAAGCAGGCTCTGAGGTCAGGGCACCCTGCAGTAGACTAAAACCGGTAACTGTCTAGTATTCTTCCTTCTGGTCACAAATAAACTGAAAAACACTATGTCTGGGTAGGTTAATGCCTAAAATCCCAACTTAAAAACTGCTGCTTTCAGTAAGATAATGCCCATTTATTGCACTAATTTAAGCACAGTAGTTTGTCTAGTAAACCACAAAGCCTTTACTATTTACCTACTTAATGAGAACCATGACTAATGTTTTTCAACTACTTACCCAGGTAAAAATGACACTAAAGATACTTTCAGACATGAGGTGTTCTTCTATAAGAGTTCATCTATCATCCCAGAAATAAAAAAAAATAATATGCATGACATACTAAAAATAATCCATGTGTGACAGCACATGGAAATGTCTCCATTTGGACAAGACTCAAATCTTTCTTACACAAACTATCTGAACTTTTTATAACATAAAGCTGAAAAGGAATGTCTTGTATAACACAACATGAAGTACTTTTTGAAAAACACCTTGGTGGTAAAAAAGGACTTTAAACTTAAATTCTGTGAGCTAGGTGACTGATTGGGTATTTGGAATTTTCTTCTATCTTCATCAAAAAAGATACGTATTAGGTTTGATCAAGAGCTTTAAAGCAATTGCGTTGACAAGCACTGAGGTGCCCACCAGCACTGGGAAGTGAAGGAGAAGGTCCGACTGCAAAAATTAAGTTTTCAAAAATAAGGAAGGTCTATCAACCTTGCATTCAATTCAGTACCTTAAATTACTGGTTGACTCACATTTGACTGCAATGTGTACACTTTGTACATGAAAGCTCTAAGTTCAGAGTCAGTATGATGCCACTTACACTTTATTTCTAAAGCTTTCCATTCAATTAAATTTTGTATACTGTATCACCACCTACCTTTTTTTTTCTCACATTTTTCAGTTTGGTGGCCAGTACATACAGTAAGAGATCAGAAAAATTCTCATGAAGTCATGAGTGCTGTGCTGAGGTCAACAGGAATACAAACACAGAATCTACAACTCGATGAAAATCCAGCAGTGAGACAGGGGTAGTGTCATGTATGTAATTTCATCATGCATGTTCCTGCCTCTTCTAGGAAAATGACATTATTTTTAACAAAGCTCTAAATTATTTAATCTTGTAATAGCAGATGTGCCCATCTCAGTGTCTGACAGAGTAAATATTAAGAAAATAAATTATTCTGTGTGACCCTTGCCAGAATTTTCAAAAGCAAGCTCTTACTAAAAGGAGAATTTTAACTTAATAGAGTGAAGGGCTTAAAAAGTTAACAGTTCTTGCATCTTATATATGCAAAAGATGAAAAGACATTTTAAATGTCTTTTACAGAGCCATGATAACAAAAAAAAAGAGTAGTAAACCAGCTCTTAAAAATAAGTTGGTTTGATTTAATAATCAATTCGATAATTAAAATTCTGTCTCTTTGCCCTGCTATCCTTCAGGGAATTTCTATATGTGTCATTCAGAAAATTACTCTGGCAAAGCCTCACCCTGAAGAATGGCGGTCTCAATCTGTAGGAGTATTTCTGGGAGAGGTTTTTCTAGACTGACAGTAATGAAATTTTCTGGTGCACTGGGTGGCTCTAGAGTATCAAACTGAGACTGGAGAAGTTCAGGTGGCATAAAATGACCTCTCCGCTTCTCCAAGCGGGCAGCAATTATGTCCTTAGGTCCATCCAAATGAACAAAGAGGATCTTCAGTGCTGGGTTTTCTCCTGATTGCTCTGGCTGGTTGCTTTCAATTGCAGATGCTCCACCAATTAACACACGCCTGTACATCTTTTTCAGTGCAGAACAGGCCAGAATTGTATCTTGTCTAGATGTGTCTTCTCTATCAAAAAAAAAAAAAAAAAAAAAAAAAAAAACCAAAAACCTTTACATATCTACATGTGGTATAACAAAAATGACTTGTTAGTTCTGCTAAACAAGGTAGGCATGCCCTAGCTCCTCAAGAAGGCCAACAATGGGAGTAGTGGCATTGTGAGAGTGCTATTTGAGTAATTTTGACAGGATTTTGAAACCAAATTTCCAGTCCAGGTAAAGATATGATTTGAAAATGAGGCCAAGCTAGTCAACCTTCTGATAAAATCTCAGTCTTAGGGACTCTTTCTATAGCCTTTTCTAAGCAACCAGTCTTTTCCTAAATGAAATTGAATTCTAGCACAAGGAAGTGTCAAGCTCATGTCCTTAATTGCTGAGAACAGGAAATAAATATCCATAGAAACACCTATCCCTTATTCATAAAATTACTATACTATTCTCTCTAAGGGTAAGTGGTTGATAAGCAATACAGACCACTTAAATACACATTGTGTTCTTAAATACACAATATTTTCAAAACCTGCTATCACTGTCTCAGATTTAACTGTAATTTATGTTTCCTGCAACTCGTTGATAGCATTGCATCTATATTAACTTCACCCTAAACAAGAGATTGCAGGTCAGTGAATGCACAGTATTCACTGTATTTGTTTTCTGCTGACAAGGTTTCTTGAAATAAAGCATTTAACTCTAGGTGTGCCTGCTCCACTAAAAAGTAAATCCAGAATTAGTTGTCCCTATGAAGAGCGAATAAAATTCCTGCCTAAGAAAATAGATTTTGTAATAAAATTAAAATCAGGTATACACCTATTTAAAAATCATTCTGTGGTCATCAGATTTTGGTTCAAAGGGAAGTAAGAACTTCTAATATCTACCATTATCACCTAGGTAAGTCAGTGACAGCCTCAGCTACTAATAATTACTAATAATTAAATATTGGCTTTAGGCTCGTTTAAAATATAGTTGATTTTATAAAGTTTCCAGAGCTGGGCAGTGGCATTGAGCTATCACATAACATGAAGCAATGGATCCAGCAAATCAATCCAGACAAATTTCTCAGTGAGAAATTAAGTATCTCAGCTCCAGTGAGGTATGATCACCTAATGTGCACAAGCAAGTGTAAAGCCTGGCTAAACAGGCTTTACACAACCTCCCAGTCTTTTCCTTGTTTGGGACACTCTTCAGTCCCTCCATCATTGCTGGATGCTCTCCAGTATGTCCATGCCTCTCTCATAATGAGGAGCCCAGAACTGACACAGCAGTTCAGGTGTGGCCTCACCAGTGCAAAAGGAGAGGGGATGGATCACCTCCTTTGACCTGCTGGCAATACTTGGTCTAATATAGCCCAGAATTCAGGATTTGGCTGGCCTGCCTTGCCAGAAGAGCACATTGCTGGCTTATGTCCAGCTGGGGCTGTCCACCACAGCTCCCTCAGGCCCTTTTGTGCTGCTTTCCAGCTGAGTGTCCCTCACTGTCCATACCAGTGCTTGCATTTTTAAAAGGTTACTACAAATCAGTTTCTACAGCCTTTCAAGGTCCCTCTGCATCAGTTACTCCTCCCATTTTGGTGTCATCTGCAAATTAGCAGAGCAACACTCAAGCAAACAAACAGTGTGAAACAAACCTGACACTGTATCTTATTCAAAATAACAGTATTTTATCCTACTGTTGTTATTGGTGTATTTTGAGGTTAGGTTCTTTGTAAGTAGCTAATGTCAGGCTTATTAATAAACTGGATCTTTGCAATTACTTTTACACAGTAGAAAACAGCCATCATTTGCAACAATTTGCCCTTTTTAATTCTCAGAGATTAGCTCACCATCAGCAATTACTATGACAGGTTAGATTAGTAAAAATAGAATTGCAGAATTTCTTTACACTACCACTTACATTTCTGCTTTGCAATGCAGTGGGGGAAACCACTTCTGGTACTTCTGTCTTTAGCTAGACAGTGGGGAAAAACACTTCTGGTACTTCTGTCTTTATCTATTTAAACACTAGATATTCTCTTACCTCCTTAGTATATCATGCAGTGCACAAAGCCAAGGAATCCTGTCCTAGAAAGTAAGCAAGTTAGTTAAAAATTCTTCAGAAATTACTTTGAAACAATTGCTTCTAGCATCTCAGATATTTGACTAGAGGTAAATATTAGCATTAAACTGTACAGCAAGTTCAGTTTTGAATCTCTTTGTTCCTATATAGATTTGCTCCCAGTGCCTGAAGGCTAATAAGAAGTGCTAAGCATATTATGAATAGGACACTTTTGGTGGGATAGTACTTTTTATTTTACAAGTATTTGATGGAAGTAATATGTATGCAAGTGCAGCATGCACCTTGTAAATATCTGAAGGACAATCAAATTACCTCTTGCTTCTATTATACTATTCAAATGTACAGCTAGAGTTGTTATTTCTTTTCCCTGATATAGTGTCATACACACACCCCATCCCTATTTTGGATCCAGGTTGAAGCTTTCAGAAACAGATCTAAATTTAGTTATCTGCAATAATTATATTTATGTCAGTAGCACTCACAAATAAATGTAACCACAATCACAATTTCTCAAAACTTTTGTCCATTACTTAAGCAAACATGAGTGATCAGTCAGATGCTTACCTCATCTGAAATTTGAAGCTGCTGCAAACTTCAGTCATGCCTAATGAGCACGAAACAACTGCTCCCATTTAATGTTTCAATGCTGTTAGTGCTGGGTAAGCACAAAAAACGATAACATGGACAAATAAATGCAACAATTTTTTGTTGCAATCATGACACAGTAACTTCCCCTAGGCATTCAAGAATGCCCTCACAATTTTGCACCTCTCATTTTTCAGAAGAGATGCTTTCCTCTTGCTTAGCACCACACACCAGTGCTTTAGTCATTCAAGCGTATAATGCTGCTACAGATGAGATCATCAGTGTTCATCAGTATCTGAATGGAGGGTATCAACAGGATGGATCCAGACTCTGCTCTGGCTTCAACCACTAGTGAAAGATCTAAGTTTTTAACCAGAATCTAGAATTTTTGTTTTGTTTAAACTGGCTAAAGACATCTCCCAGAAGATTTGAGAGACTGAAAAAAGAAAAAAAAAAAGTGGAAGCCTTGCCAAAAAAAAAAAAAGGTAGGAGGTTTGCAAAATTTTTCTATTACAGGTAGATTCTTGAAGTCTTTTTCAAAATATCCTATTACTGCAGCTTGCTCTGTTTCTAAGCTCCGTTTGCTTTTAGATTGATTTCATATGTTCACCAGGATTGTTTAGTTTATATTCTTTGTTTAAAAGTCTTTATCTGCAGTCACAAGTGTGTATTTCTCTAGAAGTAGTGGACATCAACTTTTTTAAGTCTTCCTGATTCTGTACAGGAAAAGTGGTTTTAACTGTAAAACCACTGTCCTAAGGATGGCAAATGGAAAAATCCTTTTCCAAGCTGTACCATTCTGCTATTAGTACTTCCAGCATTGCCAGCCCATCAAGGGATGGGATTGTTCTGCTCTGCTTTGCACTGGGGCAGCCTCACCTTGAGTCCTGTGTGCAGTTTGGGGCACCACAATATAAGAAGAATATAAATATATTAGAGAGCATCCAAACGAGAGCCTTGAGAATGCTGAGGGGCCTTAACGGGAAGGAATATGAGCAATGGCTGAGGTCATTTGATGTGTTCTACCTGAAGAGGAGACTGAGGACAGACCTCACTGCAGTTATAACTTCCTTGTGAGAGGAAGAGGAGGGGTGGGCACTGATTTCTCCTCTGTGGTGACAGTGACAGGACCTGAGGGAATGGCCTGCAGTTGTGTCAGGGGAGGTTTACATTGATATTGGAATAAGGCCCCATCCCCGAGGGTGGTCGGGCACTGGAACACACTCCCCAGGGAAGTAGTCATAGCACCAGCCTGACAGAGTTCCAAAGCATTTGGTCAGTGCTATCAAGCACATGCTGCAATTCAGAATTGTGGAATCATTAGGCTTAGAAAAGATCTTTAGGATCATCAAGTCCAATCTTTGACTGAATACCACCATGCTAATTAAATCATAGCTCATAACCAAGTGTCTACTCATTTTTTTTAAACACTTCTAGGGATGGTGACTCCACCATTTTCCTGAGCAGCCAATTCCAATGCTTAGCCACTCTTTCAGTGATGACATTTTTCCTAATACTCAACTTGAACCTCCCCTAGCACAACCTGAGCCCATTTTCCTTTGTCCTATTCCTTGTTACCTGGGAGAAGAAGCTGACTCCCATCTCACCATAACCTCCTTTCTAGAGAGGTTCCAACCTCCTTTCCAATTGTACAGACTGATAAGGTCTCCCCTGAGCCTCCTTTTCTCTGGGGTAAAAACACCTCCACCTCCCTTATCTGCTCCTCACAGGACTTGTGTTCAGACCCTTCACCAGCACCTTTGCCCTTCTCTCGACTGACTCCAGCACCTCAGTGTCCTTCCTGAATTAAGGGGCCCAGAACTGAACAAAGCACTCAAGGTGTGGCCTCACCAGTGTGAGGTACAGGTACAGGGGGGCAATCGCTGCCCTGGTTTTGCTGGCCACACTGTTGCTACTAGAGGCTATCATGACATTGGCCTTCTGGGCCACCTGAGTGTGTGCTGGCTTGGGTTCGCCTCCCGCCAATCAGCACTCCCAGGCCCTTTTCTGCGGGACAGCTTTTCAGACTCTCTGCCCCAAGCCTGTAGTCCTGCCCGGGGCTGTTGTGACCCAAGGGCAGGACCTGGCACTTCACCTTGTTGAAGTGACTCCACCACTGTTCTGAGCAGCCAATTCCAATGCTTAGCCACTCTTTCAGTGATGACATTTTTCCTAATACTCAACTTGAACCTCTCCTAGCACAACCTCCCAAGTTAACCACGAGTGTTGATAAATTATGAAAAGTGATTTGAGAGAAGGGTAACAAATATTTGGAATTGTTTTAAGCAGGGCCACGCGATGGATTCTGTGGTTCTTGTGGGTCCCTTCCAACTCAGGATATTCTATGATTCAAATTCAAAACTGCAACTCTGTGTGTGGACTGTAGAGGGGGAGATTTCTCACAAATCCTGAAGCAGCAGCATACCACTTTTGAAATGACAAGCATTTCATAAACTACTTTTTTATGCAGAATCTTTTTTGACAAAAGAAGCCTCCCTTACCTTAGCATATGCAGACCTGTGTTTACAGTTAGACTAATCTACGTAGTACACCACAGTCTACTTCAACAAGATGTGCATGAAGTTACAGAGATAAATGTGTGGACAACAGTTTTTTCAGAGCTTATTCAAGGTACCTCATCGTTTAGTGGTATCCCTTCTTCCATTTTCTTCTTATTCTCTAGAGGATGATAATCGTCTGCATCGTAGAATTTCCATCCCAACTGAGAAAAAAAAAGAATTATGAATCCTTCAACTAGGTCAGGTGAGGCAACAAGGACTTCAGAATTTACAAAGACGACACCTAAGAAATTACAGGCTTCTTGCACCACAGTATGAATCACCGTTTACAGCATGATGATTAGCAAAAAAAAAAAAAAAAAAAACCAACAAGAAACACTAAGGCAGCTTGGTAGCAGCAACAGCTGTTGCATCACGGCAGTGAGCCGAAGTCCGTGCAGGTACCACTGCACCAGCCGACCCGACCCCGGCTCTGGAGGCCAGCAGCCCGGGGGAAGGCCGTCGGCCCGGCGCGGGGAGGTGCCTGCCCGCCCCGGTACGCCTCCCAGGCGGTGGCTCCACATGCCCCTACCTTCTCAGCCAGCCGCGACCCGACCGTGGTCCTGCGGGGAAGCACAAAGGGCCGATTAGCACCCGGAGCCGGAGCCGCACCGCGGGGTTCCGGCAGCGCCGAGTCCCCGGCAGCGCCGCAGCGCCGCCGCTGCTCCGCCCCCCGCCCGGTACCTACTTCCCTGAGCCGCTGACGCCCATCACCACCACCAGCACCATGGCGGCCCGCCGCGCTCTGCCGCTGCCCCTTTGCCCTGCCGCGCCGCCGCCCCGGCCCGCCTTCGCCTCTGCCGCGGGAGGCGGGTGCGGCCCGCCCTGGGCGGCCCCAGCGCCTCGCCTGCCCCGCGGCCACCACCCTGCGCGGCCGTCCGGGACCGTCCGCTCCCCTTCTCCGGGAACCCAAGACACCAGTGTCGTGTCCCCCGCTCTCTTTCCCCCCAGTGGCTCCTTGCGCTGGAAGTTACCTGATCTTCTCCCGAGTCCTCTTTGTCTGAGGCTTTTCAGTCTGGTCGGGCGTTTCTTCTCCAGCGGTTCCTAGCGCGGTATTCACTGTTTGCAGCCTCAGCAACACAGGCGAATTTAATAGAAACAATAATTTCTGCAGTGCATTTATTATTAAGTGCGCATTTATGCCCATTGAATTCTGTATTACCCTTTGGTGATAAAGGTCTGCCTTTGGAATTTATTTAAGGCATCAACTATGCAGTGACTAATGCCATTTTAGTATTTGTTAAAGCCTTGATCCAGTCATATTTTTAAATCACTGAATTACCTGGTGGGTAAGGCTGGGAAGGACCACTGGTAGGGTCATCTATTTCAACACTCCGGCTCAGGCAGGACCCCCTAGAGTGCTTTAGGATTATATCCAGGCGGCTTTTGAGTATCTCCAGTGAGGGAGGCTCCACAACCTCTCTGGGCAACTGTTCCAGTGCTTGGTCACCTTCTCAGTAAGAAAGTGCTTCCTGATGTTTGAGTGGAACTTCCTGTGTTTCGGTCTGTGCCCAGTGCCTCTTGTCCTATTGCTTAGCATCACCAAGAAGAGTCTGGATCCATCATGTTTATAGTACTCCCTTCAGATACTGATAAACATTGATGAGGTCCCCTCTCAGCTGTCTTTTTTTGAGGCTGAACAGGCCCAGGTACCTCAGCCTTTCCCCATAAGAATGATCTAGTCCCTCAGTCATCTTTGTAGCCCTTTGCTGGATGTGCTTCAGGTGCTCCATGACTCTCTTGTTCTGTGAAGCCTAGAACCAGACATGGCACTCCAGATGTGGCCTCACCAGAGAAGGGCAAGATTGTGGAAAATTGTGGAAATTCTCTTATATGGCAAGTATTCTTGCTATTACTGTGTACATAAATATGACCTAGCAACATTTTCAAAGCTCTACAAGGATCAAATGCAGTGATGCTGCCGACCAGCGTTGAAGTTTTCCTGTGCAGTGGAGAAGCATCTGCTGCACCTGTAAGAGCTACTCCACCTAGTGACGGTGGCTTCAGGAGAGCACAATGTGTGCCCCCTTCATATTTTTTACATCAATCAAACCTTGGAGTAAATTCTCAGAATGTACATTAAGTCTCCCACTCTGCATGAAATTTGGGTCCTTTGCATGACACTCCAAATAGCATTATGAATGATACATGTATCTTTTTTTTCTTAATTGTTGCCTGTCTCTGACCATTTAATTGAGATCTGGAATTTCATATACCTATTTCACATACCTATTAAGAAATTCTTAATGAAGACCAGAACCTTCAACATTATTAAGCTGTTACTAAACAGGCCAGTTCTCAGATTACAACAAACTACAAAGATTTCTTTAAGGCACCATGAGACAGGATACATATTTTGCTGTAATAGGTTGTGATTGTGCTAAAGTAATTGAATTTGCATACATCTTTTCCATTTGTTGGCTTATCAATTCTGAGACGGGGAAAATGCTTAATTTGGATGGGAGTTCCTGGGAGATCCAAATGAACAAGTGCAAAAATACCAGCGGTCACTTTGACCCTGGGAGCATCACAATTACTACTTGCATTCCCAAAATTAGAACTTTTAATTCCTCTGTTACAATAATTCCTCAGATTTTGCTGAGGAATTTTGCAGCATGAAGAGCAACTGACTAGCCTGCCTTCAGTGCTCACTCAATGTCTTTTGTTGTAACCAGCTATAACAAGCTTCACTCTTTGATACCTTTTCATCCTTCATATCCTTGCATTTTTGCTGAAAGAGCCACGTTAGACTGGTGTGATGTTTCTAATAGCTATTTTATATCCTTTTTGTGCAGGAAATTGTGCCAGGGGTTCTCTTTTACTAAATCCCAGGAAAACATAACATGAGCATGCACTGGCAGAGTTAGCATGCATTGTACAGACAGCAGTGTGCTCTGCAGATGCTGCTGCAGGAAGGAGAGCAAGATCTGGAGAAAGCTGATTGAATTGTGCAAACACAAGAGCCTATAGGCAATGTGAAGCAGGCAATTACATTCAGACTTTCTGCTTGTGTGGCTGATCTGATTTGTGCAGATATAATTTATGTGTTTAGTCAGCTGGAGAGATGACTGGATAAAACTCAGCCAAATGGTTGACTAAACAGCATCAGTTAAGCATTTAAGATGTGCTTAAGATGTAGATCCAATAAAATATGTGGATTTTTTTCATGTGAGGGAGGATTTCCCTTTCATTCTGTTGTAGTCATAGAACTATTAAATATTTTTACACTTACTATTTCTTTAATAACATGGAAGAGTTTCATATTAGTCTTCATCATTTAGTGATATATATATACATCCTAGGAAATTTGTCCTGATGCTTATTCTTTGAAGATCTTTTGCTGGAGGTGGCATGGGTGCTTTCTCCTTATAATTTAAATTTAGTTTTATTCCTAATGTTGTCAGAATGTAGAACTTGATTCCAAAGATTTGATGTAACTGTATAAAAAATCATGTATGGTGTCATGAGTTGCAGAGTACATTCACTTAGCTGAAATAGGAGACAATGGAATGTAAAGGTCTTCTGATGTTTTATTTATTTTATTTAGTAATAGGTGAAATTACAATATCATGGTGAAGGATGAACATTCTAGAATTAAAAGCCAAAAGACCTCAAGAATACCTACCAGAAAACCCATCAAGTACTTCTCAGCCCCAAAAGAATTTTCCAGATACTGTATTTGTAAATATTTGTTAAAATGGCAAGTGATATATTTTATGGCTATTGGGAGTAGTTTCAGTGTCTTTCCGAGCCTTTCTGGTTTGACTAATTGACTAATATTGAATTTATGGGATTCAGTAAAACTTCATCTTCTACTTAAATTAGCTGCCTAATTTTAGAGAAGGGTAGCATGAAATATGCATGAGAGAATTTAATTTTTCTGGAGTTATTTCTGTTTGCCTTCACTGTGTCTATCTCCTTCCTGTGGATACTAGGAAATGTCTGTTGTATTCAGAATATTGCCAAATTCAAAGTAGAAAAAAAACATTACCATGATAATTCCTAATGAAAACTTATCACAGTATAAAAGGTGAACTACTGTAAAAGTGCGCAGGCCTCTCAAAGCTTTCCAGGAGTCATGGACATCTGCTTGTTATAAAAGTGAGGGCTCAGATGCATTAGTAATCTGAGCTTGCTGAATCTTAAGATTCAGGAGTAAGACTGTTCTTCAAGCAGCTAAGGCCCAAATTTATGGAGTCATTTAGGGGTTCAAATCAAATCCTGAATATACATTAATAGCAAATCCAAGACAGAGAGTGTTAATACAATATGTTCACTCTGAGGAGAGTAGCTGAAAGAAACTATACTCTGGTGTTCTTTTGGTCACAGTTAATCATCATTGTGAAGTAAGTAATCATCAAATTACAGGTTGGCTGATTGGAACATTACCAACAATTTTCAGAATTTGTTCTATGCTATGCAAAGTCAGTCAATACATTGTCTGAAGTTCTTTCTCAGGAGAATTTAGTGCATAATGGCTTTCTGCACCCACCAGAATTTGCCAGTACTGAGAAAAAAAATCATCAATTTGGTAAATGAGCCAAAGTTTTAGACATTTGGGGTGAGTAAATCAAACTAAAGCTGTCAAATGTTTTTAAAATCACATTAAGTATTTTTAGATAATACTTCATCTCTTTTTTTAATACTGAAACTCAGAGCTGATGTTCACAAAATAAAAAGGAACATTGTAAATAACTCTTCTTATTTTTCCAGTTTGCAGTACAAACACAAACAAACAAACAAATAAATAGATAAGAGGGAATGGGAGCAGCTTTTCTTTGTTGCTTGTGACACAAGTTTGTTCTCAGTTTGGTTCCAAAGCTGTAGGAATGACAAAATCTTCTGAGCCTAGTTATAGGTAAAAGAGGAATGAAGTTCTTCATACCATACTACAACCTGAACATGTCCTAGCTCACTAATTTCTGTACTGAGAAGCCTATGAAAACATTTATCTAAAGTTTAAATACATATAGCTCTAAACAGAGAAGCTATTGTTAAATTATTTAAATTTTCCTAACAGCAAAGGAAATACTATGATTTGCTTATAATGGCTAGCTGTTTGACTTTCAATAAAATTAATGTCGATAAGAAATGGAAAATTACATGGGTTTTTTACATGGCTGTTCCTTAGATTTTGAAAACTTTTTCATTTTATGGACTTGATTTTATTGATGTAATTGTATTTAAATCTTTCGATAACAACTCAGGTTTGCATGAACGTTCTACCAGTTTTGTATAATAAATCCCAGTGTTTTACCAAATAAAAATTTCTTTATGTGATGTGACCAAAATCAATGGATTAGCATAAATAATCCAGAGAAGTGCTTAAAAAAGCAAAATTTTTTGAAACACTTAGTTTATAAAATAACATTTTATTTATCTGCCATGTGGAGAGTATAAAAAATGTGAACATTACAGTAGTTTCAGTTCAGAGTAGCAACTAGAGCTGCAGCAGTGTGACCCAAAAGTGATGGTGAGAGGCAGGGTGTTATGTGTGACACTCAGAGCACAGCCAGGAAAATACATGGATTTTTTTGCCCAGGTGTGGAAGGCTGTTAGCAGAGGTAGTGCACAGCTACTGCTTGCAAGCCACAGTCACATGCAGTCAGGAATAATTTCAGTGTTACTGTAGGGAAAAACTGGAAATAAAGAAGACCACAGAGTTACAGAAAGACTATTTTCTTTAGTCTCCTCAAAAAGGAATCAGGCAGAACTGAAAAGAGCATCTGGGAGAGTTTTACTGTTTCTATTCCAGTCCATGTGAGAGTAACAGTTGCTTCTACAGGAGTATTTTGTTGCTTTAAAAGATTCTGGCCTCCACTGGAAGTACAGGTTTTGCAACAGGTTAATTATTTTATCTTCTCATCTTGTACTTGTCTCGTAAGACCTAGGATGGAAAATTTTGCAGTCTATATTTCAACTTCACTTACAATACCAACAGTGTGCACTGATGTGCAACCATTAATTTTGGAAGCACTCAAAGCATTAGTAAGATGGAGCCACCCGCTGGCTCTATAAAGTGTCAGGGAGAATATGTACCTTAAAATGCTGCTTCTGCAAGCAGGTAATAAGATTACTATTTCTGAGCTTTTTCTATTGAGGGCTTTTGAAGTATGCTGTCTTAGTGTCTCTGATTATTTTTTTTCCATGTAGTTAGTCCACACCTCTTCCCTGGGTAGCCAAGCCTCCATTCTGTGATCACTTACAAGCACACATAAGCTCTTACGCCACAGAGTCCTTCATGTGCAAGGAGGTTCAACAATAGGGTTTGTTGCAACTTCAAATCCATATTAGTAGCTTTTACATAATTAAAAGAGCCAGACCAATAAAAAACAACAGTCTATAACCCTGATTTGGAAAGGAATTAATGACAGTAGCCAGAAGCTATGGAGGGAGATGTATCAGAAACTGAATATTGTTGCATATTATTATTTAAAAATCGTGGTGCTAATTACTTTAATAACAGATTCACAAGATGAACAAACTTGAAATACATGTTGTATATCATACATGTTTTTCTTGTAATACTTACTTTTTTCACAAAATGCACTGGGAACCTGACATGATTTTGCAAAGCAAAAGTTTTATTTTGCTGGACTTTTCCTTGATTTATGCAAATTAGACATGGTATAAAATATGAATCCTCATACAGACCTCAATTTTGAGGACTATTCCTGGGTAGAAAAGTGCTATAAACACATTTGAAGTTAGACAACTACCACTGCAGATAAATGATGTAAAATTCAAATCATATGATGGGAGTATTAAAAGTCAGAATCACCCCAAAAGAAGAAAAGTAACTATAAAACCAGCTGAAACTGGTCTACACACTTGGATCTCTTTCAAAGTGCACGTGCAGCAGCCATGGAAACAGGATGTTACTGCAAGAGAATTCTGTCCATGAGCATCCAAATTCCACCCAGTAACAAGAAGAGTATAAAAGGATACACAGGAAGGTGTGTGGTGGGGACTGTTTCTCTGTGTGCTCCTTAAGCAGGGCTTCTGGGGTGCTGAGAGCTCTTCAAAGCCTGGCTCTGAATATTTCCCTGGACTGGCCACCAGGTAACTGATCCTAATGTAGTTTTTTATATATTTTATGATGACTCCTATTGTTACAGGAAGGATCAAATTAATCCTACCTGCAATAATAATATTGAAAAAATGTGGTTGTTTGTTGTAACGTTAGATTGCATTTGAATTGGAGTCTTACTAAACAATTTAATTAGACAAATTCTATAAAAGGAAGAACTGTTCAAGCTACAGATAGGCAATATCTCTTTTCTCCAATTATCAACACTGCCTGCAAATATATCTCTACCTACATAAAAAACCAAACTTTTTCATTGATCAGATTGCTGTATTTGTCTGTGCTTAAATTGGTCAGGAGAACAGAACTGTGTTTTGTGGCTTGATCAAGAGTTAGAAAGTGCCTTTTTTTCAGATTCCCAAATCATTGATATGGTAATTTTTTTTAAAATTCATCATAGACTAAGGAGATATATGGATGTGGCAGCCACTCTGCATTCAGCATGAGGCAATCAGGTTCTTCTAGTTACTGAATTGACTCTAGACTTCTGAAACCCCTGGTTGTGTCATGTACAAAACCTGTAAATCTTTCAGCAGTGGTAGCTGCAGGGTTTCTCTGGGGCTGTTATCAAGCCTGTAAGAGTACTGCATGGATTGTGTGAAAGCAGCTAGAGAGAACCTGTAGTGAATGAAGTTTTTGGGAACAAACTTGGCCCTGAGAGCACTTCTTGGAGATGCAGCATGGGAAAAGAGAGTACACTGCCTGCTGTAGTTTTCCAGAGAAGGATATTAGACTCACTGGATTGGAATTAGATTAGAATAACTGGATATATATTCCCTGAAAAAAAAAGAGTATATCAAAGAAACATTTTGATCCTACTGATAAGAAAAACTTGGCAAGTCCCAGGACTCAGTGAATCACAAGAATCATCTCACTGAATTTGTAAGCTTCAAACCTAAGGCTAAAAGCTGGCATTTGCCTATTTGGTAGTTGTACTATGTAGATTAAAATCAAAGTAAAGTTTGCTCCTATCAGCAAATTTCAAGTGTGGTATTGTGCAATCCAGTTTAACTCAGACAAATGCTGACTGGAGTTTGAGCTTCCAGATGACATCTGCAGGAAATTTGCTGAAAAGTTTGTACAGTAAATTCAACCCATCATTCTCTACTGAAAGTGAGTTCTGTAATGTTCTTCCCATACTTTGTTCTGAATCTTTACAGAGATTCCTAAACTTAAGCAGTGGAAGAAAATACCTACTTCTGACTCATCACTTCTCCTCCTGAAAGCCGTGGTTGGGATGCACAAGTGCACCCAAGGAATGTGGAGGCTGACAGGACCATCTGTGCCATGCAGGTTGCGATAGAGTCCTGCAGATTTTAATAACACTCCAGGTCTTTTTTACTGGGGCAGTTATGAGCAAATATACCACTGATAGCGCTGCACTTTTTTAGTGGACTTTAGGATTGACAGCTCCCTTTAGAGTACAAGCATGAAAATCCTGAGTCTTTTTATACTACTGTCAAATAATGTAGCATTTTATGTATCTTGTTGCTTTCTAATTCATGCAACAAATATGTGATTTTTTGGACTGATTTTGTAATGCAAAAGAAAGTAGAAACCCTATGTGAATTCAAGGTTCACCTTCTGACTCAACTCTGCCCCCAGTGAACAGTAGAACTTTTGCTATTTAAATATATTTTCCTTTGTAACTTATGTATATTTAATACTCTTAGGGTTTTTTCAATATATGCATTAATATTTTATACACAGTTTTCAAGTTACTGGTGTAATATTTACATGTAAGAAACTTTTTATTTCAAGATGCAAGCTCCCCAGTTTTTTTGTTTTATTTTTTCAGTTGTTTTTTGATCTGAAGTGATTTTTTAGGCAACTACTTAAGACTGAAACAAAAGAGATCCCATATATGTGGAATCTCTTACTTGTTTTCATATTTTGCATGCTGCCTGATATGCCCAGCCCTTCAATTACCTCACTGCTAATTTCAGCTTATTTACTGGATTTATTTTGCAATCATACAAATCACACATACAGTGTGTGCCTTTGTGCCTTTGACACACAAAGGAGCACATTCCTGACTACAGAAATCTACTCCCTGACCTATTGATCCATTGCTAGCTCAACCCTCACCTCCCATTCTTCAGGATATGTTCTGGAGAAGCCCAATGCCCAGACCAACTCTCTTCATCTGAAATATTTAAATGTTGGACTTCCTAATACTATTGTAGAAGGGAACTGAGTAAAATCTAAACTGTCACAGACTTCACAAAAAGTGGCTGTTTACTTATGGCACCTTGATCTCTGAGCAAAGGCTAATTGCTGTACCCTGTGAGGCACCTATGGCCGAGGCAATGGGGAGGTGTGGGCCTTGGGGAAGGACCCCTCTGGGGACAGTGATTTGTGTGCTTGGCCTACCCATGCTGGAACTCAAGGTCTGACCCGTGGCAGGCAGTGTTTATAGCCATAGCTGTTGTATTTATGGATTAATCTTCAAGAATTTGGAAAAAACCCTGAACAAATCCAAATCAAATGCCTGTATATTTGGTTAGATTATAAACATTAATTGAAAGAGCTTAAGTTGCCGTTAGTATCAGCCACTGAAGGGAAAATCCTTGACAATTATATTCTGTAATTTGACTCCATGCAGAATCATCCAGATGTCAAAGTACTACTCAAGCTCATTAGTGCTCCCTGCTGTCCCACTTTGTATCTGGCAGCAATTCCTAGGTAGGTAGGCTGCTGTAGTTTTGGCCATCCACATGCACTCATCCCAAAGCAAAGTCATTCAGTGACCAGTTAGGCAAAGAAAGAATGGGAATCTGGCTGTTGAATGGAGTGGTTCTGAGACTGATGGATCTAAAATGCATTTCAAGCATGTGTCTGCCCATCACCATCCAGTTCTTGCAGCTGGCTTTACCTGGTATTGAGCTCTCCCACTAGAACTTCCAACGTCTGCAGTACAAAGCCAGGTGAGAGCTTCAATAAACACCTCAATAACATAACATGGTCTAACAGCAGTAGCTGATAACCTTCCCCTGAGTCAAAAGCGCATTCTGCAAGTTAAAGCAGCATATTTTTTTATATACTCCATCAGCTCAGAATTTTCTGGTAACTGAATTAAATTGATCTGTGGGTTTCTTTGAGTTTTCCTATATTTGCCATAGTGTTTTAAATGGCAGTTCCTCAAGTACCTGACTTTTCAGGTAGTATTTCCACATGCCAGCTATATAAGGACTGTTTGGCCTCCAAGATCTGGCAAAAGGGGGTGCACTGTAGTATGTTTTGAGGTAAGTTTGTGGGGTTTTTCTGAATAATTTATGATACTAAGAGAACTTTAAGCACCTTCTATTTTTAAGGAAAAAAAAAAGCCTAGAATTCTTTTTGAATAAGGAAAGGGAGGTAGTCCTAATATGTGATGCAAAATTCATCTGGTGGATTTACTTTGTGAAGTTGCAGCTGGGTAGAGTGTTTGGTTTTCAACCAAAAATAACTTTCATTTCTTGGTTGGGTTTTTAGTTGCTCTTTGATTTTTTTCTCTTGGGTGGAGTATTTGGTTTTGATTGTTTTATTTATCTGATGTCTTCCTGTTAGATGGCTGCCACATTCTGTGCTGTAAAAACTATTGCTGTGGTAGCTGAAACATAGAAATGGGTTCCGTGTCTCACAGATTTCTCAGGCACCTCAGGTCAACATGGCATCAGATATTAAAGAGGCAAATAAAGTGAACAAAAAGACAGGAATGACCTGTTTTTACAACAGGCAAATACAATTCTACTGAGCTCTGTTCTCAGGCAGCTGTGCTGCTGTTGGTACACATTAGTTCACGCTTCTTGTGCTCACACTTGTTTGTGGGTGCAGATTTCATGTTGTAGTCATCATTGCTGCTATAACTCTGAGAGGTCCTGGAAAGCTCATCCCTCTCCATGTAGTCCTGAAGGTAAATCAAAACCCCCCTTCAGACAGTGGTAGACTATGACCTCCTCACTAAATCTTCATCATTGGCTCAGCTCTCTCTTGTAATTTCCCTTTTGGGTGGAGAAAAGTGTGCTGCAGAGACTGAAGGAAAGCTAAAATACTTGGCTTAAAAAGAGAAGATTCCTTCTCTGTGAGAAGCAGGAAAATCTGTGTCACCTGAGAGTCAATCTGCATGTGGGCTTAAATCCTGCTATTGAGTTCCCATGTTGCAGGACTGTAAGACATAAAGTGTTATTATATTATTATTGAGTAGGTGTCCACATCTGGTGTCTCAGCTGATGAGGATCTTCTTCCATAACTTGTGGGCTGACTGTGGCTGCTGAGGTGAATAATCTATTTTAAATACTCACTGGTTTGCTTTGCTATTCACTATGCAATTGAAAGCATTTATCATTTCTGAGAAGCATGTATTTATAGCTTTTCTTTTATGTTCCACATTAAAGGGCTCTGCATACTCATTAGCTGATGGTATGAAGCATTATATATTTCACATTTGTTTGTGGTTGCCTGTATTTCCTACTGTTAGCAGTCCAGCAGAAAGCCAAAGGAAGAGCTTACAGCAGTAGCAGCACTTAGGCTCTTACATGGGATTTTCTAAAGAACAACACACTCACACAGAGCTATTTTCAAAATATGGACATTTGGAGGTAATCACAGACAACTGGGCAATAATAACTGAAATGCATCGTCTGTGTGATTGTCAGTGCTTCTTTTATATTTGTAAAAACTTCCAGTCATGTCACATTTTGCCCTGGCTGTTTTTAATTTCATATTTCAAAGGCAAGTGCTAATTTTTTAACACAACGCTGATCCCTGTTTCAAGGCTGGTTAAGTTTGGTGCTTGCTTTCTGCCAGCAAGGTTTTACACAAATGTGTAAAACCTTCTGTGATGCAGAACTTAATAGTGAAACCACTGGATGTTTTATTTTCTTTCCCACTTAGACAACAAATGGGGTATGACTGCGGCTCCCTAATGGGTAATTTTTTTTTTCCCTGAGGAAACAAGTTTCCAAGGCTTGCACTTTTCCAGTAAGTTGTATTTTGTTTTCTTCTGTTTCATTAGGGTACATTCATCTTTGGTGAGGTTTCTTTATATGACTCTACACATGTATTCCACAGGCTTCTCCTCCTGCCTCGGGCAGTGCTGGGATACGCCGGAGACATGGGCGGCCAGCCAGCCTGGGGACTCCACTCCCCGCCGGCAGCCTGGGGGTTGTGCCCCGTTTGCAGGGCATCGGGCATTCCCACGCGAGTACCAGTGGCCCAGGTGGACTCGAAACCAGGCGAGGCACGCCCGTGGCGGCGAAGACGAACGATCGCACGGTCCATTTCCCCCGGGGCGCTGCCAGCCCGACAGAAACGGAGCCGCGCAGGGAGCCCGGCCGGGACCGGTGGGGCGGAGAAGCGGGAGGAGCAGGTGAGGGCGGAGAGGTGTCCCCCGCGGGCCGTGCCGTGCCGTGCCATGCCGTGCGGGGGGCGGGCGCAGGAGGATGCTGAGGCCGGCCAGCGGAGCGCATCCTGACGCAGCGGCGGCCCGAGCCGCGGCGGGCGGGCGGATGGCTGGCGGCAGCGGAGCGCCGCGGGGCTGAGGGGTGGCGCTGCCGCCGCGCCTCTCCGCGCCGTGTGGCGCCGTGCAGCGCCGTGCCGTGCCGTGGTCGGCCGGGCGCCTCTGCAGGCTGGCCCCCTGCGGCTGCCTGCGGGGCGGCAGCGGCGGGCGGGCTGCCGGGATGATCCGGTTCCGGAGCTCCAGCATCAGGTCGCTGAGCGCGGAGATGAAATGCACCGTGCGGCTGCTGGACGACTCCGAGATCTCCTGCCACATCCAGGTGCCGGCGCGGAAAGGGGCGGCGGCGGCGGGGCGGCTCGGGGGGCGGTGGCTCGCGGGTCGCAGGGCCCGGGAGGCGGCTCGGCTGGGCTCGGCTCGGCTGGGCTCGGCTCGGCTGGACTGGGCTGGGCTCGGTTCGGCGCGGCCGCAGCTGGAGCTCCGCTCCCCGCACGCCCCGTTCTCGGCGGGGGCTCCGCGCACCTGCGGGGCGGCAGCCGCGGCTGCACCGCCGGCTCTCGGTGCTGCGCCACGGCGATGCACTGCACGGCGCGGAGCCCGCCCGGCCGCTGCCGGAGCCGCGGGATCCTTCGGGCTCCGGCACTCCCGGCACAGCGTCCCTGCGGGCGAGAGCAGCGCTCTGGGCTGCGGCGGCCCGGGCGAGGAGGGGAATCCCGGCGGCCACGTCCCCGTCCCGCGGGGCGGTAACGGGGCGCTCGGACGGCAGCGCAGGGCTGCGGAGCCGATGTGCGGGAGGACTCGCTCTCCGACACCGGGAAACCCTGCCTTGGAAGCAAGGCCCGCGGCTTGCGGTGTCGGGAACCGCCGTTACCGAGATAACGGGCAGAGTTCAAAATGAAGCTCTGCCCCCTCTTCCTCTTCATCTAAGACAAAAGAACTTGGAGCAGGCTTTTCCGTGATAGTAGTTGCTGTGTGGCTGGGGAAAAAAAACCCAACAAAAAACAACTTCGCCGTAGTGCTTCTTCCTAATTACTTAGTCCCTCTTTTTATTCCTTCAAGTAATAAGGATAGATGCAAACACTGAAGAGTCTATGCCTTTATGGTGTACCAGCAATGTTTGTAATGCGTGAAAGCAGAGGTATTTCAGGTGTTCTGACAGGAACTGTAACTCTGGTTACACTGTGGAAGACTTAGAGATTCTTACAGATTTAACGGCAAGCTTGAAAATCAAGTTACCCTCTGAAATTTCCACAGTGTTCACAGAATAACAGAGATGAATATGGCATCCAAATCAGAAGATGTGAGTGGCCTTTTAGGAAGTTGTTTGTCACTCATAGTTGGTATTTCTGTCTTGCTGGCAGAAAGAACTACATCTTTAAATTGAGTTGGTAATCTTATACTAAGACCATTATGGCTGAAAAACTCCAAGTGCCATGAAATGCAAGTTTCATTTTTGCTGGGTCCAAACTATGTTTTTGTTAGTTCCAACAGAGCTATTTAACACAGAGTAGAGTAAGATAGTTCCAGTTGAAAAGGACCTAAAACAATCACCTAGTCCAATTGCCTGACTTCTCTGGGGCTGACCAGAGCATAAAGCTTGTTACTGAGGGCATTGGTCAAGTGTCTTTTTTTGAGACACTGGCCGGTTTGAGGCATCAGTTCCAGGAAGCCTGCTCTAGTGTTTGATTTCTCTCTTGGTAAAGAAATGTTTCCTGATATCCAGTCTGAACCTCCCCTGATGCAGCTTTGAGCCATTCCTGTTCCATGTTGCTGGATGACAGGAACACAGCAGCACTCCCTCTCCAGTCCCCTGCCCAGGGAGCTGTACAGAGCCATGAGGTCACCCCTGAGCCTCCTCCTCTCCAACCCAGACAAACCCAGAGCCCTCAGCCCCTCCTCACAGGATGTGCCTTCCAGCCCTTCCACCAGCGCTGTTGTCCTCCTCTGGACCATTCCAGGACCTTCTTCCCACCCTTCTCAGAGTGTGGGGCCCAGCACTGCGCACAGGGCTCAGGGTGAGGCGCACCAGGGCTGAATCCAGCAGGATGATCCCAATCCCAGCTGGTGATGCTGTGTCTGCTGCACCCCGGGATGGGGTTTGCCCTTCTGGCTGCCGGGCACACACTGCTGGCTCACCCTGAGCTGCTGCCCACCAGCACCTCCAGATCCCTTTTGCAGGCTGCTCTACACACACTCCTCTCCCGGTCCTGTGGTTGCCATTCCTGTTACTAGTTACTCTTGAACGGTGTGTGACCTGAAAGTAACAGGAAATTACTGAAAACATTTAGTACATGTATCATTCTAGTGTTCTCATTAATGAAGAGCATGGTTATAAGATCTATTGTGTAAGAAGCAGCATGGCCTTCAGAGTCTTTTCTTGAAGTTAATGGAAACTTTGCATAACTTATTTGGCACCTTTAAAAATTAGTCTCTTTAAACAATCATAAATTTAAGGTCAGATTCTGAGATGATGTTATGACAGTTCTTTGGGCTTGAAGTACTCAATAGATTTACATATGCTGAGAGTATTCCCTTCAATGCCTACAGGGTAGAAAAAGAGTTACTTTAACACCTCAGATGTTGTATTAGACAAGGTGAAGCAATGAGCTCAGAACAAGTTGTATGGTATTGCATTGTTGTGGCTCATTCTGCAGGCTGGAGAAAAATCACTGTTGAAAATATTTTAACTATTAGATTTCTAAGGATAATTCTGAAGATTAAATTCTGTTATAATCTCATTCAGAACTTGTTTTCCTGTGTCTGTTTTTAAAATGTGGGACTAGCTCAGATTGTTTCTTTATCCTTCTGCGTGCACATAGCTTTTTAGAATGCCAGAATGAATTAAGGAATCCCAAACCACTCAGCTTTTTTCTTTAGTCTCTTTGTCAGACCTGTATTTGAACTTCATAATGTGGACAAAACTTGCTAGGAGCTTTAGCAATACTAATTTTTTTTTTTTTTTTTTTTTTTGTTAATCAAAGGAACTCCCACTTGCCTGTTAGATCTATATGTGCATATTGGTGCATGTTCACTGGGACAAAATAGCCCAGATGATGTGCTGCTGGGTTAACGGTAGAGATGCCAGGGTTGTGCTGGCTGGAACATGTTGGACAGCTGTGTTTTAGTCATTAAGAGGATAAGAAATCCTAATTCTACAACACTGAGAAATGCCATCAGAGTCTCCTAGGGACACAGGATGCAGTAAGGAATATGACGACTGAAATTCTTTCTATTCAGGGAAAAGGGAGGGGAGATATGTAGCTAGTCTAGATGATGAGGTGTATAGGCATGATTTGATACAGTTTGGCACACCAAGTTTTACCAAACCCTACTTTTTCAAGTATATCTTTCCAGCAGTTGGCTTGTACACATAGATTAGTATCACAGGAACCTGGTACCTGGGCAGAGGCATATGCTAGTTTTCAGATGCACTGTAGATCTTTGGCCCTACAAAATATACAACAAGAATTGTATGTTACTCATCTAAAACACTGGGAGTTTGTTTTAGGAAAAATAAGTGGGAGGAGATATACTTAAAAGCTGCATATGCACGTGTGTATTTTTTCCTTCTTCTGTAAATTTCCATGTTTAGGTAGGAAAAGAAAATACATGTTTCTTTTATTATTAAAGTTCTTTCAAAGTAGTGTTTCATCAGGCGACCAAGCTAATAAAGTTTGCTTTTGGAAATTACATTTTTTTAGCAAATAGTGTAGTGACAGCATATGGTGCAGTGGGAGAATCAGAGAATCAGAAGTGAATCATGCATTTTTAGACTCCAGCCAACTAGTTATTGAGTTGTGCAGCTGCCATGTAGGTCACCAAGTTGCTCAAGGCTAGGTTTGCAGCTCAAAGGTCAAGACTCAATGTGCCGTCCTCCTCATCTGAGAGACCTTGTGACTGCAAAGCAGATGAAGCGGTGACAGACACAAGAATGGGCTGGGTCCCGAGGAACACCTAACTAATTCTTATGGTGATGTTTATTTTCCCGTGTGAAGGTTTTTGTGTTTGTTTGATTTTTGTTTGTCTCTGTAACCTGTAGTCAGACTGTCTTATAGCAGCAGTACAGTGAAGCGGCTGCAGCACAGCTGAAATGGAGAGGTTATGAAAAACAGCCTGAAGGGCCAGTGGCCACTGTCTGTTTCCATTTGCAAGAGAAAGAGGTGACCTGCTTGTGCAGCCTGCCTGATAAAGCACAGAACCAAGGTTTGAAAGAGGGCAGTGGGGGAAGCAGGTCTTCAAAACTATTGGAAATTAATCTGGAGCAGCAAGAAGACCTCCTTTCTGGAGGTATTAATGAGACACTTCTCTTCTGACTCAATGACATAATGGGTAAAAAATTCTAGTTTTGCTGACTTCAAGCAATAACTTAATGCAGCATATTAGCCTTTTAGTAGCAATAGCCTAGACTGAGTCTTGGTTTAACCCGTGCCACTTGCTCCCTCCTTAATTCAAGTTTTCTTTACTCTTTGAGATGCTCAGGTTCAGCTGTGTACAACCAGAGATAAGTTTGGAATGACTGAAGCTTTTCCTCTCATTTGGAACTTATTATTGAAAGATGAACTTTGTTGTCTGTGTGTTTATTTGTAGAAATACTGCATGACTGAGTCTTCTTGTGCCCCAGCACATGTGTAAAATTGTGTTGTAATGGGACCTTTTAAATGTCACAGGTTTTGCTTTGAACGACCTTTCCTGTACAGAAATCTGTTTTGATATTCCCAAAAATATCATTTGGCTACAATACTGGGGTTTTTTTTAATTGTATCTAAATAGTAATTTGACTGTTGCTTAAAAGTAAAAACTTAAATTTGTATGTGTGTCCAGATTTGAATGAGGAGAAAATGTTATTTTTAAAACTGGTTTTGGAATCAGGGAGAAAATATAGCAGAATAAAGCTTTGATTTACTCATGGTCTGTTCTTAGACCTTTTAACATTTTTTGCAGAATTTAAAATTAAGGTGATAAAATCTGAGAAAGCTCACTTCCTTCTGCTGCTGATAGTTCAATAGTGTAGAATGGTCTTGTGCTTTGCTGATCTAATTTTGGGAGCAGCTTCTATGCAGTTTGAATACTGCTGCCAGTAGTTCAGCTAATAATTTATTTGCTTGACTCTTTTTTTTTTCTAATTTTCTTTTAAATGTGACATACACTCTTCTGTCTAGTTCTTTTTGTAGCACATCGATCACTGAAAAGTTGTCTACTTGATTAATATCATCTGCTTGGTCTGTGTCTTACAGGCAAAAGCTAAATGTAATAGAAATCTGCTAACCAGATAACACTATTTAAAATTCCCATCCCTCAATAAAATGTAAAACCCAAACCAACATGCTGAAGCAGGCTGTGAAATAAAAGAGCAGTGACCACAAGTCTCGCTGTGAAGGTATGTTGAATGTCAATGAGTTAAAAAAAAATAAGTGGGAAAAGGATGAAAAGGGAAGGCAGAATGAAAATAGTGGAGGGGCCAGAGATGTAAAAAAGGCAGCGACTCATAGCTGTGGAAAGGGAGAGGTTAAGGGATTATGTAGACAGAAGGCAGGAGATTTAGTGAATTTATATTTATCCTGTAAGCGATGTCAGAAGAGTAACCAGCAAGCGCCTTGAGCTGCTGGATTGATACTACAGCAGTTCAAAATAGTAAGATGAGATAAGGACGGAGATGCAGGTTAGGAAGAATTATTCTCTGTGTTCTGTTGACACATTTTAGAAACTGTTCATTAGGGCTTGTATTCCTGTCTTCATGTTTGAGCCTCTAATTGTACAGTTACAGGGGGCACTCTTGGTGAGAGTTGCACATGAGAACATTCTCTAATGAAGCTAAGCCTGTGGGTTAAAACTATTGCTGTTGTAGTTGCATGTGTTTGATTAAAGTTGCTGCAATGTATTTATATTCTGTTTGTTTGTGGGAATTTGTTTTTTGTTTTTGTTTTTATACATTAATAATGCTTAAAAATGTGCTCTTAGCTTCTTCCAAGACTGAAAAGGAAACAGGAATAGCGTGTGGTGCTAGAAGATTACTAGGGTGTTGGCAGTTTTCATTAAAAAATAAGAAATTAATTCTCTTGATAGATTTTAATATGTGTTCCTGAAACTTGGTACTTGCTTAACATTAGTTTCCTTGACTCTGATAAAGAAAGGGTGCATACCTATGTTTAATACTGCCATATTGCTAACAATTAATAAACTCTATTGTTATCTCTTGCTATTTTTTAAGTGAAAATACTCACAAAGCTGATTTATACTGGATTTTATCCAACATATACTAAACTGCAGATGAACAGCTTTACTGTTGGCTAAAGCTCATTAATGATAATTTTTTTCCCCACAATCTCATACTGTCTGATTAATGATCAAAATCTAAAAATATCCTGTCCTAAGACCATGCCTTTAATTTTTAACTGCCTGTTTACTTTGTGTTGTGATTGACATTGCAATTCATATTTTGATTGCTAGTAAATAAAGGCATGTGTACTTAAAGACTTACCCAATCCATGGTTAAGATGAAGGTGTGTTTCAGTAAAAAGAAACAATTTAGGTGGTAAGTAACTTAATATAAAGTATAGTGTTTTCACTTTTACCCTCCTTTCATTTTCCTTTCAGCTTTGCATAAAAATTTTTACATTCATTATGATCAGGCATTTTTGGACACTAGCTGAACAGTAGAGGTAGAGCTGAAGTAAGAATAAAAGGCAATTGGAAAATCTTTAAGCGCAATGCAGCACTGCTTATGTCTGTGAACTGCAAATCATAATTTTGATCCTGTGTGTAGAAAAGTGGCTCCTGTGAGGTACAGAATGCTTTGCAGGAACTTCATGCACTTTTTTGTTTTGAAAGGGCTTTTTGCACCTCACCCCAAGGTTTTCTTGTACCTTGAGATACCCTAGTCTATATAAGCATCTTCAGTGCACTGATACAGATTGAATAGATGAGGCAGCCAAGAAGAAATAATACGGCAAAATTAAGTAGCCAAAATAATTAATTTGTAAGGAAGTAATATATTTTCATGTTTTGGTTGTATTTTTCTAGCTTGGATTTCCTGTAGAGGTTGGAAATCTTTTTACAGTGTGTATCGATGCTCCTGAACTTTGAGCTTTAAGAAAACGAGAGATTATTGCCTTTTCTATGGCAAGGTGAGAGAGAGAATGATTTTCACTAGTCCCCTGTAACAGATATTTTATTAAAAACTCAAGTTCTAAACACTTAGGTTAAAGAATGGGAAAAATGACAGCTGATTTTTCTCTTCCTCCTCAAAAACAACCAGGTGGGTTGGAAGACTGGAAAGTAATTATCTCTGTGATAAAATACTTGTTTTCTGTAGCACAGGTTCTTGTTCTTCTGAGTATTTTGGCTTATTAAATCAAACATACGGAAATGGCTCTCCATCTTCTTATCGTTCTCTCTTTTTGCACTTCCCCTCCATTCCCTAGTGAGGATAATGTCAACCTGTTGGCAATGTTCATAATGCCCAGATAATCCTTCTCTCCTTGTCCTGTTAAAGTCAAGCTGTCAGCGTATGACTTTGGCTGTGCCTTTCCCTGCTGTATATGGAATGTATCTCCTTATAGTTCTTCCTTTAGTTTAGTTTTCTTGTCTGTTCCTTTATTTTTGATTGCTTAAATATTGCTCATTTTTCTCCCTAGCCTTGTTTTCTGACAGACCCATTCTAGACCTTACAAGTCACATTTTTGTTCCTTCTTTTCACTGTGTTTTTAATTCCTTGTCTGATAGTGAAAACACAGTTTTAATAATTCAGCAATTTAATATTAAATCTTCTTTCTGGCATGAAATAATAATTATTATTATAATAATGATTATGATAATCATAACAACAACAATAATATCATACTTTTCAAGCAACATCACACTTTTCTTTTTTCACTTCTCCACTGTCCATTTATATTATCTTTCCCAGCTACAGGCAAGCAATTCCTAAAAGTGCTTTTCTTTTCCTCTTTTCAGGGTCTAACATGTTTTTGGTGGAGGTGTGTTGATAACCACCTCTGACCGTTTCAGTGTGCTTACAATTTCAAAACAGGTGTTGTTCTATGGCAGTTTCAAGCCAAGTGTGAGCAGTAATCATCATATTTGTGGTTGCTGCTTATGGGAGCTACTGAAGAATACACACTGATGATCTAGTACTGTTATATTTAGAGGAAAAGTTTCCCCTCTGGAAACTTGATAGGAAATGTATCATACCAATCTGTATATGGTTAGAAAACATAAAATTTCTCAAGGCTGTTCATAGTCAGAAATGAGAAGGTAAAGGGCGGTATACCTTGAGTTCTTTTTCAGCAGAAGTGTTCACAAATGGAAATAACTCCTGCAATAGTTGGAAATCTGGTGATTCAAAATAGTTGCAGTAAGATATACAAGCATTAAGTGGCTGCAAAATCATTGCTCTTTAAATGCTCCCTTTGGAAAATATGTTAAGCGAATCAACACCTTCTTTAAAAATACAGTTATTTTTCCCTTGTTTACTTGAACTTCAGATAGAAGTAAATTATTTGTATTGAAGACAAATTTTGCTCCTTTCAAATACATTATCTCACACTGATATTTTCCCCATAGCAACTCACTTTGGATTAGAACTGTACTTTAAAGAACACAAACCAAGATGATTTCCATCTGACCAATTTTTTATCGACGTTATAATATTTAAACTTGCTGTAAAAGGGCAATGTTGCAAAGATAACTTTGGAACTTCTGACAACACCATGTAAAACCTTTTTCATGCCACCAGTCTGTATGCCCACTTTTCACAGCTTTTCACATAACAGAAAACTAATAAGAAATGATATTACAGAATGAAAACAAACACACAATACCCTCATGTTCCAAACCCAGACAGTGCCAGGAGAATTTACAACACGACATAATAATTTATTAAACATAAATAAGGTGAAATTGTGAGGATATTGATGCATGAAGTTCAGACTGCAATGGTGTGTATTTCTTTTTTTTCCAGATGCAGAGACTAATCAAACACTTTTGTCTCCAAAATTGAGCGTCTATATGTGAACTGCTTTTTGGGAATGGTTCCTGGACTCTCCTATCTACCAGTAATTACCTGGGAGCTAGTCAGCAAGAATGCTACTTTGGAGAAACAGTACTGTTGTGTCCTAGCAGTTTGCCTAGTATGGATGGTGGATTTCAACACTCCATAATGCTTGGAGGTTTTAGTAGTCTTAGTATAGATGCAATCTCCATTTTTAAAAAGGAAGAAAAAGAAAGAAAAAAGGAGATTTTTTTTTTAATACTTGGAGATGTATTTTATAGTTTGATACTAAATCATGTGAAATGGTAGCTATGTTCATGGCACTTTCATTTTAAGTGGAAAATCTGAAGAATTGGGAAGAGGATCTTCAATGGTTTTTGGCCGCTAAACCAGGAGTCACACTGGTTTTAGTAGGTACTTACAAAACATCTGCATTTAGAATATGTGTCTGTAATCTTGGATTTGTACCTGTAATCTGTTCTGTGATGACAGTCTTGATTTTTCTGGGGAGTGTGGGGGGTGTATGTGTGTGCTGTTTCACTTGAGTGCTCTTAGCAGCGGAGTCTAATACAAAAGTATTCTGCACAACTTCAGTCAGTGGTGTTCTGTTCTCATTTTTATGGACACAATCTCCAAGCCCTATAGAGGAGCAATAAATGAGACATGGCCATTTCTTTATTTGAAGAGTACTCGCAGAAATGCAGATGAGAGTGGAGTGGAGTGCTATGCATGCCACAGAAATGCTACAGAACATACTTCTAATCCTATTTATTTTTGCTTTTCAGAACAAAAGGCAGCAGATCTTTCACATTCACCCTATTAATTTAAAATTGAGAAACAAAGATAAATACTGCACAGTCAGAAGATGATAGCTACTCTTGTGTTAGATGATACAGTTAGCTGGGGTATGAGTTAAACTCTGAAGCTGTGCTGTGCCAGCCTAAACTTTAATGACTTCAAGAATTTATCTTGAAACATTCAGTGTGCTAGTCAGTGGAGTGCACCACACACATTGACCCTGCTTGCTCCTGCTCTGTGTGAGTTTTCTTTAGCTCCATCCTTGAAAAGGGAAGGAAACAGCAGAGGCTTTCACAGACGGTGCTCTGAGTGATTCAGTGTGCAGATTCAGCCATTCAGAAAAAATCACCCCAGCAGCTTGAAGAGTCCCTGCCAGTTGCTAGGTGCATATCCAGGGAGGTTTTCTGTTTTGACTGGAGAATCCACTCACATTTCCAGGATTTCTGGAGTTTTTTCATATGGTCTCTCAATTGGTACTTTACAGCCACCAGAATAGAGTTGAGCAGTTGTCAGTCCCCAAACCAAACCATGCTGCTGGCTCGTGGGATTAAAGCAAGAAGAGTGGCACATCAAAATGGAAAACTACCAATCCACACAGTTTCAGGACAGTTCTGGTTATTTTTTGTGTGTGCATTACATGCACCAAAGAGGTAGCAATTTTCATCCTCAAACCTTCTTGAGAATCAGAGGCTTGTATCTTGCCCAGAAGAATTTATGGAGTAATTTCAGTGAAAACATAATGGGGGAATGCTTCATTCATATTGTGATAATGAGATCTCACAGAGTAATTCATGCATCTGGACTGAGTTTTAACTTAAGTGTGGAAAAATGCTGTGGAAGAGAAATTCCGGTAGCGGGATGCTGGTATATGTGGGCATGAGGAAAATCACGCTGCCCAAGGCTAGTGTCGACAGAGGAGACAGAGGCAGAAATCAACTTTATTTGAATATATAGAGAGACCCCTCTGTCTCCTTTGTGCTCATGGGGAAGAGAACAAGACTTCGGTTGTGTAGAGATTTCTGTTGTTATGTGGCAAAATGCAAAGACAGCAGTATTGGTTACATCTTACCAACATTTGCACCTGTACTTTTGTTTCATTCTTTATGTAGAAATTCTTTCCAGTGAAAGAGCACATAGATTTTAAATCTACAATCACAACCACTGAGGTAATTTTTAATAATCTGTTTTCCTCCTTGTTCTATATTCACATTTGTTTTCAGGCGTCAAGGGATGAGTTCTGTTTCTGCTAGGTTTGTGTAAATAACTTGCTCTCTCCTGACTCTGTTAGAGCTCATTCATCTTGTGAGTGTAGGAAGAACTACAGGAGGCTGGGTTGGACTGGGGAGGAAGGGGAAGTAGGGATTACAGTTCTTCTCTGTGGCCACAGTGGTTTTGATTGCTAACTCCTGCCTTTCAGCAACTCCCAGATTACTGCCTTCTCTGAAATGGGTAAAGATATCAAATCTGTGCCTAGACACAGACCCTCTTTCTGAGGCCAGGATCTGACTTGACATTCACACCTCCTTTTCATTACCTGTTTCTTCAGTCACCAGGTTGTTTTCAGTCCTTTTCATAGATTCTCTTTGTGACACTCCTAGGTTATAATTTCTACTTTTTGTTTGGAAGTGGAGGGCTTTGTACTGTCTTGGAAACAGAAACCTAGATTGGTTGATAAACAATTCCACAGTTTGGTGATTCCTGTAATTATTTCACAGGGACTATTTAAATAATTGTTATAGGTTCTGTAAATAATTTTTTACTTGTGTCCCACTGGCTTTTTTCACCCCAAAGTACCTTTTTGGATCATTGTTATGATGAAAATGATCTGGAGTTAGTCTTTAGACAGGGATGGCTAGAAGTTCCTTGCAATATTTTGGACAGAGATTTTTCTGTGGTTTTTTTGGATGTTCTTGTTTTGGTTTTTTGTTTTGTTTTGTTTTGGTTTGGTTTTTTTTAATTTGTTTGGTTGGCTTGTTTGTTTGAGTAATCTTCTGGAATTTATTTGCTCTGTGAATTATCTTGACTCCCTTGTTATATTTTATTGCTCTTGTAACATACTGTCTCCATAGGGTAATGTGTGTTTGTGAACACCCTATAATTTTCTTATAGTAGTCTGTACAGTTGTAAGGCCTTTATAATATCCTAACTGTCTCTATGGGGATTTTTTGCAGTTCTTTTATATTAATCAGGTTTTGCAGTAACTATGTTGTACCTTAAAAATGTCAATTTCTACACCTTCTTGCTCATTATCTAGGTAATTCTTACAAGTTTAATTTATTTTAATTGATTTCAAAACAAAAAAAATCTTATTTTTCATGTCTACTTGCTGATCGCTCTCAACCCCAATCACATTTTTAAAATATCTTTTCCAAAGCTGTAATAGTATTTATGCACTTTTAAATTGAGATTTAAAAAATCTTACTGTTAAAAACTTACAGTATTTATAGTACCAATTTTTGCCCATT
Organism: Setophaga petechia; assembly: GCA_024362935.1. Lineage (NCBI taxonomy): Eukaryota > Metazoa > Chordata > Aves > Passeriformes > Parulidae > Setophaga > Setophaga petechia. The sequence continues at coordinate 23,988,406 of JANCRA010000004.1, read as the reverse complement.
CTTTTTATTTGCACTGTCATGTGAAATCCTGAATGATATCAGGGTTGTTCAGAAATAGGGGAAATATTTCTAGGTCCTGCAGGTGCTTTCACAAAGCATGAGGAAACAAATAATTTTTGATAACTATACCTCCTATTCTTCCTGTAATAAGTCAGCACTGCTAATATATTATTTGATATGAATATTAACGTATTTTAATGTTTCTTTCGTGTGTGTGTGTACACGTGTTCACTCTAGAATTTATTTACACATCATGTCCAGGAAATGGTACATAGTTTTCTTTCATGAGTCATAAGTACTTCAGTGGATACCTCTGTTCTGAAAAAATAGACACAAACTGATTGTCCTGAAAAGTTCCAACATCTGCTTTTTCACCGTTCTATTTTTACTCTGTAAATGTTCTTGTTCCTTTGTGGTCAGAGCTACCATTGTAATCCAAAACCTTTAAGAAAAGTTTTCCTTTTATATTTTCTTTTTAGATTTTCCATAAATATTCTGCATTCTGATAATGGAAGAGCTTGTATTTGGTGTCTTTCCATTAACCTGTTTTTAAAAGCTTTATCTTTTATTGTTTGGAAAACTACAGGGAAGATGCAGATGTGGATTTAGTTGCCTTTGCCTTCTTCTTTTCCCCACCCTTTGCAGGAGGAACTTTTGGTAATTTTGAGGGCACTGATTTCTAAAAATTATTTTGATGTCCTTCTTCTGCTTAGCCAAGCTGTACTTTGGTGGTATTCCAAGAACAATTAAAATTCTACCAGGTGTTGACAAGTGTGGCCCAAGAAGTAATGTATTATTCTTCATTCCCAAGCAGGTTATTGGTTTTGCTAGTGATGTCCTCTCCTCTCCAGCCTCAGAGACAGCTCTGTGGTTCCCCTGCTGCCTGTCTCAGTATAAATTATTAACATAATAATTTATATTAACCTCTTTCCCTTGAAGCAAAACTCTGTGTTTTCACACTCGGTCACAGAGATAATCTGTTTAGAGAAAAACTTCTTTGTTCTTTTCACTGCATCAAAATGGATTTTAAACCACCCTCCTAGTTTCTGGTTTTTTAAAGAACAAGCAGGTAGGCACAGTGACATGTAAATTCTTCCTGAAATTCCCGATTCACTGACTTTGCAGTACTCAAAGAAGACAAGAAGAGCTGTGATTGTGGTGAACATGCAGAGCTGGTTTGTGCCCTACATAATGTTTGGCACTTCTCTGAGAGATGCAGAAGAAATTGCATTTTCTAACCTCCCTCTGCCTTCTCCGTCTCCAGAGGATTTCCTGCTTACGCAATAACCAAAACGTTTGCTGGAGGAGGATTCTGAGTGTTTTATCCTGCAGACTGGATGGTACAGGAAGATTATGAATCCATGGGGAAGCCAGTTTAACAAATTCTGTTTCCCTATTGTGTCTGTACAAATTTGATATTGCTTTGTAATTAAAGTTGAATCTACTTCTACAGGATATTGTTTTTCTCATTTTGAACTGTGAAAATTTGCCCATGCATTCCTGAAATACATCAGCTAAATATATGCTTAAGAAAGAAGGGAAATAAAAGGAAAGTACTGTCCTCCCAAAGGGTCAGTGGGATTCTTGTAGCAGTATTTCTTTGCAGAAATACCATGAGTTGAGTTGTCTTGCTGAGAGAAGGGTTTCTGCTTTATGAACAAGATAATTGTATATTTCTGTTCAAAGTAAACATCATTCTGACACAATTCATGAATGCTAGATATTATATGCACTCACTGGAATAAACAAAACAGTGCCCTCTCAAGCACTTCATCTGTGATTAATGTTGTGCTTGCTTTTGCACATCTTTCAGCTACATCAGAGATCAAAATGAACTCCAGCACTTGAGGGCATGTGGGGAGGATTTAGACATTCTGAAGGAAAGTGTGTCTTTAAAGCCTTAATGATTTCTCCTTCATCTACACAGATTTGCTTTAACCAGTGCCAGATCTGCTGTAATATTGATGACATCCTTCACCTTATTAGTGGCCCAAATGTAAAAGAGCATATGCTAGTAGTCAAATTCCATTCATTGTATAGGGAGACCAGAAACGTTAAAGGCTACAAAAGGGACGTGGGCTACAGCTACAGATTTGGCATGGAACACGCTTTCTGTTAAGTAAATGAAAAATGTTTACAACTCTGACTTTTGTGCACTGGGCACATCCTCTGGCTTAGCTGGTGTGAGAATTTGATTAAGCAAATTCTGGAAGAGTTCCCTGACAGTGAGGCAATTAGTAAAATGTTGCAAGGTATAATGGTAAAGTTATATGTTGAGTGACTGCTTTTATCCCTGAATGGGTATGAGAGTGTGTGGAGTACAAAAAGCCTGTTGCTTTCCATCTGCCTTGGTCTTGGTCTGGAGATTTGATGAAGCATTTGGCATTTTGGACACAACAGTAGTAGTTGGCGAAAAATTAGACATGAGCAATAGGAATGCTTAGCTCGACTGGGCAATATTTGAGCTCAGTTTTATGGGCTGACAATATGAGATTGCAGAATGCCTGAAGTGGGGCCGCATTTACCCAGGGTCATTGCCAGGGCTGTGCCTGGGAAATGGGCTGACTGAGTTGGTCCAGTCCCTCAGGGAAATAAAGGATACCTCCCATGAATTTTATGGTTTCAGTGGGACTATTCATCCCCTAAAATCTAGGTGTAGATTTTAAGGACTAAAGGAGGTTTCAAGAATAAAATCTGCTGTTGAGAGAGAGGCTGTAATGGCTATTTAATTTGGATCACTTTCTCAGTTCTGCAAGAATGACCTTTAAATTCAAAAATCTGAGATAGAATGCTCTCCCGTCTATACATGTGGATACATTCATGTGGGAATATACTGTCTGAGATTTGTATTTCAAAAGGAATGTTTAGTTCCTCAGGTTACTGTGTGGGATAGAATGTTTTGCACTCCACTGGAACTTTTCTGCAGAGCTCACGAATGAGAATGTGCTTTGCTGCTGATAGTGTGGAAAAATGAGTTACCCTTCTTATTTGTGGTCTGCCTTCTGAGCGCCTCCCCTTTTGCAGAGAGAGGGGATGAAGTTTGCATTGATCACAGTGTCTCTGTAATACCCCAGCTTTGCAAGGTCACTGTGTCCCCCTGAAGTTCTCAGGAGAGAAGTAGACATGGAGGCTGTTTCTACACTGTCACTGCTCCAGAGTCGGTGGGGTTTAATCGAAAGATTTGCTTTTGTGCTGTGTGGAGTAGATATTGTGTCCCTGAGGAATGTTGAGCATTAAGCTTGCCTGTATCTTTGCTATTCTCACAAGCTATGACCTTGTCTACAGCAGTGTTACTACCAGACCTCAGGCACACCTCTGAAGCGCTCTATTTTCCGATATTGCTTACAAGACAACCATTAGGGAATACAAATGGAGAGCACAGCACAGGTAGCATTCAGAATTTCCAGAAATCCACCATATGCCTCTCAGGGGCTTATGATTTGGTGAAAGCAGAATCATGTTCTTCCAGAGTCCATAGTTCCTCAGTGCCAGAATTGTCACAGAATTGTCATCAGTCTACCCTTTTCTTTTTTTTTGCAAAAGGGGCTAATAATAATTTTCCTCCATACTAGTAACTTGTTTTCTCTAAGATGCTACAATTTTATTTTTGCAGGATTTGACATTTTGAAACTAAAAACGTATGATGTGAAAGTTTGAGCAACTTTCATTTAGAATATCTGTTATTTCATTTCTGTAATTTAAAAAAGCCATACCAGACAACTAACACTCATTCTTCAGTTGTCTCTGTATATCTAATGAATGCAAGAAGCTGAGGGCCAACATGCAAATGACAGCTTGAAACAGAATGAAACATGTGGAGTGCATTTCTGTGGGCAGTGACAGCAGTGTTTACTGCGTTATCACGTTATCACAATAGTGCCACAGAGCCTAAGGCATGAATAAGGACCCCATTTTGCTATGCAAACACAAAGTCAGATGCACTTCCAAGTCATGTCTAAGGACACAGACAGAGCGGAATAGTATGTTACATATATAAATAAAATAGCTTGCTGCCATTTAGATGAGAAGTTGTACTTGAATCTACATGTACTCTTGGTTCATGACAAATGGGAGGGAAAACATAGCAGTCTGTATGTATGTATTAACATGTATTTTGCCAATACATGTTAATAAGTTCGGTTGGACTGTGTTCACAAAGGCAGACAATAATTACTGAATCATCAAATGCAACTGAGTTATTTTCTGAGCTAGGGTACTGAGCCCAAGTCCTTAAATTGAGACTGTTACCTAAATGGGCCCCAGTAGATGAAGAAATGACACAGACACTGTGGTGTGGTGGTCTCTGGATATTGCTGTCTTGCCAAGAAATGAGGGGACTGGAACATTATGATGAAATGCTTTGCATTCAGTTTTTTCCTGCAAAAGGTCTCACCTGGAAGGAAATGCAGCTCCTTGTTTTGGAAGTTTAAAAAATGTGGGAGCTAAGAGGAATAGGTGATTGTTATCCTCTCTCACTCATGAGGAAGGAGACAAGAACACTTAAAGAGAGAGAGTCCTGATGGGCACCTGATAGGCTGAGCTACAACAGGGAACAGAGGGTGAAAGTTATTGGTAGATGATCGCGTTTGTGGCCCTCCACTGAACTTGCTCCAGGACCTCCATGTCTCTCTGGCACTGAGGAGCCAGAACTGGACAGGGCACTCCAGATCTGCCTCACCAGGGCTGAGCAGAGTGGAAGGATCACAGGATCACCTCCCTCAACCTGCTGGCAATGTTCTTCCCAATGCACCCCAGGACACCATTGGCCTTCTTGGCCACCAGGGCACGCTGCTGGCTCATGGACAGCTTGCTGTCCAGCAGGAACCCCAGGTCCTTCTCCTCAGAGCTGCTTTCCAGCTGGTATCAGGGGTTATTCTTCTCCAGTGCAGGACCCTGCACTTGCTCTTGTCAAATTTCAGACAGTTCTTCTCTGGCTATCTCTCCATCCTGTCAAGGCTGCACTCTGGGGTATTGGCCACTGCTCCCAGCTTTGTGCTGTCAGAGACCTGCTGAGGAGGCCTCTGTCTCTTTGTCCAAATCATTGGGCTCAGTATTGAACCTTGGGAGCACCACTTGTGACAGGCCTCCAACCAGACCCTGCATCACCATCACTGTGTTTCCTTCTAGGATCTGCCAAACAGCTGGTTCTCAATCCACATCCACTCATCAAGATGGTATTCCTGACTCTGCCTTTTTATGGTATCGTGCTACCTAGAGCCTTGCTGGAGTTCAGGTAGACAACATTCACCATTCTCCTTTCATCCAGCTAACAGTCCCATTATAAAAGGTAATCAGTTTGGTTAAGCATTACTTCCTTTTGGTGAATCCATGCTCAGTACTCCTTATTACTTTCTTGTCTTTTACATGCTCAGTGATGTTATCCAGGATGAGCCATACCATAACCTGAGGTGAAGGGACTGAGGAGAAGCTGACTATCCAACGGTTCCCTGTATCCCTCTTTTTGCCTATTTTTAAGACCAAATTGATGTTTTCTTTCTTCCATCCCTCAGGCACCTCTCCTGATCACCAAGATTTTTCAAAGATGATGTGAATAGCCCAGCTACAGTGTCTGTCAGCTTGCTCAAGCATCTGTGGGACACCCATCACTCCCACTGGGGCCCATGTACTTGTGGATATTAGATTTACCTAAGCAATCTCTAAGCCAATCTTCCTCAACCAAAGGAAAGTCTTTCTTCCTCCAGACCTTGTTCCTGGGTGTCATGGTTTGACACTGGCACAACGCCAGCGCCCCCATGAGAACACACTCTCCCTGGCATCTGCTGTGACGTGAGACCTGGAATAAGCAAAGCAGGTTCCTACTTAAGGGAAAGAAAAATTTTATTAACTAAACTACAAAACCTGGAAAAAACACACAAGGAAAATGAAAACTGCACAGAGACATTCCTTCCTCCTCACTGGCAAATTCCAATACATTTACATTTCCAAAATTACCAACTCTTGGTCAGGCAACCACCCTTTAGATAATCAAATCCTCAGTTCATCAAGAGTAGGAGTCCTTCCTTGTTCTACGGGCTTCTTGTCACATGAAGCACCGCCCGAAGATCCTTTTGCCATTGTGATCTTCCTTCCATGCCCGGTGCTCTCACCACCAGCATGGGCCAGGCCTGCTTCGAGGGTGGTCTTTTTAAGGATGCCTTGTCCCGTTCCAAGCAGAGCACAGTCTCTCCTCTGGGACCTCTGTCCCCCCTGTTTCTTTTACACCCCCTGGGGCCGAGGGGTCTCAACACTGAACTCTCTTGGCTCTGAGCCCTTGCCTCCCCCTGGATGCAGTCTCTGTATTACAAGGAAACAGTTCATGGCTGTACAAAAAAGAGTACAGCAAAAATGCCACTCCATCTTCTCCATTCCTCCAACATCTCGCTCTCACTTGCCCAGACCTTCATCACTGGCCCATTTCCTTTTTCATCCTCTACTCTTATGTTCTGCCAAGTTTTCATTGTTCAAAAAGAGGGTTAAAAGTTTTCCAAGTGGCTGGAGTCTCTCTCAGTGCGCATTCCCCCCCACCCCGCCATTCTCCTCCTCAGCCGTGCTGCCTGCTCCCCGCACCTATTTATCAAGTTTCAAAGTAACACAGTCTCAAGCACAAGCTGCACTCTCTCTCTCTGTGTCTCCAAAGGTGAGGGGGGTGGGGGAAACGGGCTGCTCGGTGCTTCCCGGTACTTTTTTCTTCCACCTTTCCACCCTCGGGGGCCAGGGCTATCTCTCCAGGGCCGCGTGGCTTTCCCCCTCCTCTGCCCAGCAGGAGACACCGGGCAGAGGAAGGTCCAACCTGCTCTCTCACCAGAACCCAAAAGGAACTTCCCCTGCAAGTGCTCTGGTTTTCAACCCCTATCCGTGTTCTCAGAGGCGTGTCCAAATGTCCTCAGTGGCCACACCAGGTGCCAATATTAAAATCTGAACATCCATTGCCAACCACAGCACACCCCAGAAATCACACTTCCTGTGAAACCACCACACTGGGTCGGGGATTTCTGAGGGCTGGTCTTGTCAGTGAAGACTGAAGCCAAGGTGGCATTCAGTACCTCTGCTTTCTCTGCAAGCTCTGTTGCAATGGCTCCTGTTCTACACAGAAAAAGGTGCACTTTTTGTTCTTGATGTATTGGAAAAAGTCTTTCTTGTTAACCTGGATGTTCTTGGCCAGATTAATTCCAAATGGGCCTTGGCCTTCCTTGTTGCATTTTTACACACTCTGACAACATCACAGTAATTGACCCAGGTGACCTGTCCCTGTTTTCACCTCCTTTATATCTCCTGCCTATGTTTGGATTTCGACAGGAATTCCTTGCTGGTCATGCACTGGTCTTGAGCCTAGATGAAGTGATTGTTGAATACTCTAGGATCCTGCTCCCTGAAAAGCATGTTCACGTGAAATTCTTCAAAGAAGGTCCCTGAAGAGACTGAAGTTAACTCTCCTGAAGCCCAGGGCTGTTTTGTCCTCAAGCAATACGGAATTCCATGATCACTGTAATGAAGGTTGCCACAGCCTTCACATCTGCAACCAGACCTTCCTTATTATATAGTTTAAGGTCCAGCAGCCCAGCTTTTCAGGTTGGCCTTTCCATCACCAGTAGCAGAAAGTTGTCATCAATGCTTTCGACAATGCTACCCCTTGGATTGTTTGTGCTTTGCTGTGTTGTTCCTATCACAAACACTAAAGTGGCTGAAGTTCCCCATGAGAATCAGGGACTTTGACTACATAAAGGAATATGCTGAAGCAGGAGACCATGGAAAAAAATCTTTGCGTGATTTTTTTGAAAGATACCAGTGGAGCAGAATGGCATTTGGCAGGCTAGAGGATATGATATTGGGATAATGTAGTCACATAATAACAATAATGAAATAATATCTTCATTTATTATACTTTAATGTGCTTAGGAGTTAGGATGAATAATGATTATTTGTACTAAGAATATGATTTTAGGAAACAAAATAGATGTGTGTTATGAGAGCATGAGCTTTGTCATACTTCAAAATTAACTGAATAAGAAAGAGGTTTTTAAAAGTCTTCCTTGACAGGCCAAGGATGCATGGGCTATGAAGCTGGCTGTGTATTAGGAGTGCTTACAAGAAGGGAATAAATCTCTGGAAGCTTAGTAGTGGAATGCAATTTGCAATTAATAAATGATATTTTAGTTCTTCTTTGCTTTGAATGTGGCATGGAAAATTCTGACTGATTGCTACTGCCCTGTTGTATGCTGGCAGGGTCACAGTCTTCTGGATTATATCATCTAAATTTATATTTTCCGTGTTTCGAGGTTGTCTCTAATATTATCTACAAGCTTGAAAGGTGAGTTTCAAATCTATTGAGCACTTCAATTACTAAAAAATTGCTATACTTTTGTACAGCAAATCATATGTACTCTGACCTTGAGAGAGGTATGATTTTCAGTTCTTAAAAAGAATTACACTTTTTGACAGTCAAAAATGGCTGGCATCTCTAATGTGAGAATTTTAGTGTGAAAAACTCAGAGGTTTAGCAAAGTGTTAGGGAACACTGTATAAGGTGCAAGTGCAGGCGAGCTACTTATTGACTTCCAATGTAGTTTGCTGTTTTGGAGAAAAATTTGAGGTATTAGGGAAAATTAAACTCCATTTAGAAAAAAAAGCAAGTGTTTCTGTTGATTTGTATAAGGTATTTGACTAGCTTAAGTTGAATTAGACTAGATTAGTTTACTAAACTAGAATAGTTAAAATTAGACTAGATAACAGGCTTTCAGCATGAGACAATCAGCTTATATGTTAGTGCTGAAAGACAGCAATATAAGGAATGCCTGTTAGAAAATGACAATCTTAAATAACTTAACATTTTTAAATCAACGTTTCACAGTTGTCTTTAAAGGATTGTTTAGTGTGATTTAAGATTAGGGGGTGAAGAATGCCAACACACTGTGTCAATTTTCTATTCCTGAACAAATATGTGAAGGAAAACCATTTTTATGCTCACTTCATTATTCATTAACTATTCAGAAATATTATGTATAAGGTTCAATGGGGTACATCTGATTTATGAAAGTGGTTTTCTTGTTTTGCAGCAGATTTCTCCTGAACTTCATTGGCTAATCAGAAATGAATGTAGTTGTACATAGTGCTCTTCTTACTGCTGATACCAGAGATGTAGGAGAAGGAAAATCTAAATTTTAATGTACTTAAAATGCTTTTTTTAAAATTAGTTATACGTAAGCTGTATGATGGATTACATGTTCATTAACTACAAAAAATGTATTGAGCCAATGTCTTTGAATATGAAGGCACATAAGTTTAGGTACCTTAAAATGCATTGATTCCAGCTAAATTAGCATGTAACTAATTGGATGGATCTATGCTTGTCCAACTCCTAGCAGAGTGGATTTGGAGGGAAGTTAGAAGTTATTTGTAGTGCTTTACAGCTAATCTATGTTACTGTGGGAATAGGGTTATGATTTGCATCAGCTTTAGGCAAAACCATACCTTGAATAATACACAGAGCTTGCATAATTTTTTAAATTTTAGATGAAGGCGTGTACAACTTCTGTTTGTTTAACCAGTTAGCAACATCCCCTTGAAGCAGATCTTCTATGTAAAACATCATAGGAAAGGATGCAGGAAATATATCAGTCTTCAGGTGCAAATCATTTCAAAAGCTCAGGGTGAGAATCAGAAATTTATATCTAGCAGTTCTAGTATGGAGAAATGGTAAGGTCTTCTTGAAAAACGCCTCCAGTGTGCATTAAAGTGAGGGAAGCCAACAGAGTGGTTCCAGTGCAGTCAGTGAAAGCAACACAGTGGAGGATATGTTGAAGGTACACGGACTATACACGAGTCACCTTTATTTCCTGAATTATGCCTGGACTCTGGGCTCTGCGCATGGACAGTACATAAGAGCAGTTGCTCTGAAATACATGTGCATTCTTACAATTTTGTTAGCTTACACTGAAGAGGGTAATTTTCTCAGGGGCATAACTTCATTTTGGTGAAGGTCTTAATTTTTTAAAACATACTGTAAGTGGTTTCTCCGCTTGCTGTGTTGCAAGTTAACAGAAGTTTAGAATATTGTATCCAGCTCTGCTGGTACAGACCTACTGACAGTCTTGGACTTCCAGCAAGAACAATAGCTAATTTAAATGGTACACCTGGCATCTTCAGTAAGGTTTCTTCGGAAACTGAGGATTTACTACCTAAATCACATGAGCATCACATGAGCTTTGAAAGTTAATTTTATGCAAGAATCATGAACTGCTGTCAGACCAAATAAATAATTTGTGTAAAGCTGTGTAGTTTTCGCAAAGACAGTCTTATTCAAGCACTCAGAATGCTGAGGTTGTTTGTTTTATGTACTACAATAAAGCTGATTTTATGCTGGATACAAACAGATAATAAGCTGGAGTTTCCTGTGATGACATTAGTCCAGACTGTGATTCTGAGCTGTAATCAAGGAAAAAGGAAAAGTTACAAACCATCCTATTGTCATAAAAGAGTGTTATCAAGAGTTGTTATGGTTGTTTTTCTTCATTTTCCCTGCACAATCTTAAGGATTAAATACTTAAATACCTAATTAAATACAAATACGAAAAATTTGTATTTGTTTGAATAGCAGCCAATTAAAAAAACCCAACCCTTTCCAACATGACAAACATTAGAAAAATGTCTACTGTTTAGTAATAATTTAATAATTTTTTCAGCATATTATATACAATATTTGCAGCAAGAGCTTTTCCTTGAAAAATTACACAGATTGTTCACCTCAATGTCTTGTACAAATTTCATAAACTGATAAGAACTGAAGAAATTATAAGAAAAAGATATAAACACAATAACATACATGAAAGTAGTACTGTAGACAATCCACACTTCCAACTCACTTCAAGCTAGAGTTTAATTTTAATTAGTAGACATTTATTTTTTTTTACTTTTCAGTTGAATTCTAGTGCCCATCCCATTAAAACAGAACACAAATGGAAATGATGTCTAGCTTTAGGAAGTCTTCCAAATGGAAATAGAAATATTGAACCCAGGCTTGGTGATATTTAATTACTTAAATAATTAGGTATTTAATATAATGACATGGTTAAATTGGATAACATTTTTGAAGATTAGCAACTACAGACAACTAATCTAAAGGAAAAAAAGTGCAAATATTACAATTGATTTTTTTATTTTATGTGTCAGTAGTTTCCTGGTTGCTATTTTAAATCAAGTGCACTTGCCCAACAGTTTTCAACGTGTGTAATGGCTGAAGTGCCAGTTTGGCTTCAGGTTTTACCAACAAAAATTAGCAAGCAAAAATCCTGACTAGTTTGGAACTGAAGATCATTCCTTGCTACTTTAAATTATGTCTGATGAGGGATTTTTGTAAACATTTCCACCTTTGCAGTTCATCTTGCAGGCTAAATTCTGCCTTCAAATGCAAGCGTCTGTAATTGCAGGCAGTGTTTGCACGGTGCAGGGCAGGTCAGGGCTCAGAGTGCTGGCATGTGTATGGACTCTGCTGCTGTGCTGCTTCATGTTCTGGGCACTCCTGCCACTGGCCTGTAAAACAGGAGTGAATTATCAATTTAAAGAGAATTTGAAAGGCTGTTGTTGGCTGTGTTTTCCTTAATTCACTCTTGTGCTTAGAAGGAGACAAATATAAAGGTCCCAGGTATCCACATTTACTGAAATAGATCTTGCAATGTAGGTAATATTATTTAAATAAAGGTCACAAAAGTGTGTCAGTCCTATTTTTGTATTATTTTCTTTTTATCACAACAAAAGGATGTTTGAAAGCACTTTGAAGGAGAGAGACAGTGTTAGATTGGAAATTTATTTTAATAATAAATCATTTTCTGGGAATAGGATGTCAGCGTTTTTGAAGATACAAATCTTACTCTGATTTTGAACTAAAAGTAATCAAGTCCATTAATAATATGATTTTTGCAAGTAATTTAAGATCATGTTTTTAGCTTCTTCCATTTTCATAAACCTAATTTAGCCTGTATGAAAGAGTTGTAAAGTGAATTTAAGCATAAGTCTGTAAAAACACTTATTTCAGTTAAAGAGAGAGACATTTTGGGGTATGCAGTTTCTCATGAAACACAATTTATAGAAAGGATTATTATGAACATATTTCTGATTCCTGCTCAGTACTTCACTGAATTCTGTATAATAATACTATAATAATAAAGGTTGAATTACTGATCACAAAGATGTCCTTGTATCAGCAAAGGCTTTTTGATAAATGGGAATCAGTAAAATAAAATTCAAATTTTATTACTTGGTTGTAAAAACATTTACTTATTTATTTGTGGTTTTCAATGCATTTATTTGTTTATTTTAAAGAAACTATATGAGTCTGAGGGGAGAAAAGCAGAAAGTGTATATGTGTCATTTGTGGAGAACTTTTAATTTTTAATGGAATTCAACATAATTTAGCAAAGTTATCCTTCCTCAAGCAGTGATACTTATTGCTAGTATTACCCACATCCACTGCTAATATTACCACATATAGTGCATGTGTATGAAATTCTGCACTGAGGTATGGCTCAGCCATATGCAGAAAGGACGTGTTCTAATGTGTTTATCTGTTTTCTATTTTTAAGATGCCTTTTTTTTTAGGGGCAGGGTTTTAGTTTTTTTTTTTTTTTTTTAATGTAGGGGCAGTGGATTAAAATTATTCTGAAAATCCTTGAAGGCTGGAAGCCGCTATCATTATCTGAAATTTTCAGCTCAATTATTCTGCTCCTGAACCATTTAATAGTTTAAAACAGAAACTTTTCTGGCCCATTATCTTTTGATGTGTAACTAAAGTCTCTGTCATTTAACATCTCTGGTCTTGAATCGATTCTATCTATCTCTGATGTCATTGAGCAGAGAGTGTTTTCATTTCCTCATACACACCTGCACACCCACTCTTTATAAAGCTGTCTTGTCTCTTGGGGTGGAGGCAGGACCTAGGTTTTGTTCTTGGTTATTATTTTAGCAATGCAGTATGAAGAACAGGAACCACAGCATTGCTACGTGTACTTCACACATCCCTTTGTGCCTAGAGATCTATGGAGATGTGACAGTGGTGGCTGTGGCTGTGCCACCAGGGTGGCCTCTGCTGCCTTGGCTGGTAGCAGGGATGGCTGCTTCCTTGCCTTGAGACAGAGGACAGCACTGCAGTGATAGCTTGGAGAAGGATGGAGTTCCTTGGGAATGATGGTGAGAGGCTGCACAGGATAGGGATAATTTGCCATGACACCTGTATTAGGCAGTGGAATTGTTTATGGGGCATAATCTGTGTGTAGCTGGGGGGCTCCTGAATCTTTTTGGCTATAGGTCCATGAGGTGGGCAGCTGGGACCTTAAGGACTTGCTTTGTTGCAGATGCAACAAGGACAAGATTATATTTGTGTAGAAACATTAGAGCTTTCTCTGACTTCATCATCTTTATGTGTTTCCTTATCAACTTCACTTGGTCAGATGTTCTTCCTTTGGAACTGTAGAATGCTTGAAAAGCAAATTTAGTCCTATTTATGCCATTTCCAACGGCTGAAGCTGGCAGCAGTCCAGTTACAACAGACAAATTTGGTATATTTCCATTCTAGCCACTATAGGATGCCTCAAGGTATAGTTGTAGCTTGAATATTAAGAGGTGCTTACACTTTTATTGTAGAGTAGTGAGCAAGTTCTGCCAAAAAAATTCCATGGAACATTTCTTTTTTAGTGTGAGATTTGTATTATTCATCTTATTGCAGTTAAGCTGTATATTTTCAAAGTTTTTTCATGGTAGTATCTGTACTATGGCTGGGGATATACCTAGGGTACAAAGAGTCTTCAGGAATGGGACAGACACATTGGTTTAAGCCATACTGAATACTCAAAATAGTATTGGAGAAATTCAGCAACTCTGAATTGGCCCTTTACCTCTTTGCTTTACGAATAATTCTTGGCCAGGTTGTAAGCAATCTTGCTATATTAATCTAAATTCTCGGATTTATTCCTAATTTGTAGTAATCCAAAGGCATTTGCTTAAATTTTTTATTATTCTCAATTGTTGGCCCTTTTAAAAAAATTGTATGCTGACTATATCTTCACAAAAGGCAAAGTATTCATATTCCTCTGTAATATTGCAAGGTCTGTATTTTCCATTCTAGTCAATCTGTAGATGAAGAATACTTCCTGAAATTCTTTGATTTGTGCCTTTTCAGTATTTTTTTTCTTTTTTTTTCCCTGTTGCTTACTGACAGAGAAGGTCCCACATGTGAAGTTGTCATTTGTGCTTGACATGGTCAGAGTGACTATGAAGCAATTGAGTTTAAAATTTCTGTTGTCAAGAGGAAATGTGACAGCAAAACTTCAACCCTGGGCATGGGGAGAGCAGAATTCAGGCTTCTCGGGGAATTAGTCAATGAGGGCCTGTAGGAAATGCTTTTGAAGGTGCTGGAGTACATCTGTGCTGGTCACTTTTTAAGCACCTCCTCTGAAGGGCACAGGAGCAGCGGATCCCAAATGTCACCTGTTAAGCAGGTGAAGCTTGCTGAACAAAGATCTTCTTTTGGTGACAAGGCAAAAAAGGAAGGTGTAAGCCCAATGGTAGCAAGGTCAGATGACATGGAAGGTATACAGAGATGCTGCTCACCTTGCTAGGGAGAAAATTTGTGTGGCTAAAACTCAAGTGGAGTTGAACAAAACTGTGGGGAACAAAAAAAGGAGTTTAAAAAAAATACATTAATAGGCAAAGGCAGTGCAGAAATGAGATTGGCCTGCTGCAGAACAACGATGATCACCTCATGAACAGGGACACAGACAAGCAAGAGTTGTCAAATGCTTTCTTTGCCTCTGTCTTTAGCACTGATGATGGGGTCTGGAAGTCCCAGTGTCCTGAGATGGAGGACTGTGGGTGTGACAGTCATGAACCCTCCGTTGACTCTGAAGTTGTGTGGGACCTGCTGTTCCAGCTGTATCCCTACAAATCTGTGGGGACTGATGAGATTCATCTGAGAATACTAAAATACTCAATATTGTCTGCTGTCATTGTGAGGTCTCGCTCAATGATTTTTGAGTGGTCTTGGGAATCTGAAGAGTTCCTAGTTGAAATGTGTCAAATGTCCTGCTTTTCAAGAGGGATCAAAAGGAGGACCATGAAAGACACAGGCCTGTCAGTTTCACTTCAGTGACTGGTAAAATTATGGAGAAGATTATTCTGGGAATTACTGAAAAACACTAAAGGGTAATGCAGTCACCAGTCATAGCCAGCTCGGCTTTGAGAGCAAAGCCTAATCAGTTGAACCTGGTTTCCTCTCATGACTAGGTAACCCACCCACTGACCAAGGGAAGCCAGTAAAGTTTCTGATACTGTCTCTCACAGGATCCTTCTGGACCTAATGTGCAGCCCACAGCTGGATAAACACATCATGGGGTGGGTGAGCAGCTGGGTCACAGGTCAGGCACAAAGGGTTACAGTGAATGGGGTGACATCAGACTGGGGACCTGTCACTGGTGAGGTTCCACAGGGCTCCATCCTCAGCCCTCTGCTCTTCAACATCTTCATAAATGACCTGGACACGGAACTGGAAGGGATTCTGAGCAAGTTTGCAGATGATACAAAATTGGGAGGAGCTGCTGACTCCCTTGGGCAGAGGGAGAGGCCCTGCAGAGAGACCTCCAGAATGTGGGGGTTTGGGCAATCATATGAAGTTGCACAGGTGACATAATACCTGCTTCAGTGGAGGAAATTAATGGCTTGTTTGGCCCACTTTCAGAACCTGGATTGGTTCTGAATTTGCAATTACAAGTATGTCTTTTCAGCAGCTGCTGTGTCAGTCAGCACAGTATTGTGACATACCAATAACACAGTCTTGTAACTTGAATCTGTCTAGTTGAGCTCTCTTGCCCTTCCTTCCCATCTCTCTTTCTCCCTGCATAAAAACCCATTTTGAAGATGACACGTATTCCTAACACACTGAAAACAGATTGTTTATTTTAATGCAAATTCTCATAAGTGGTGATTTGTAAAGAGATTATAAAGGTTTCTTTCTAGAGGGCTGGATGTAGCACCACTGGAGTGGCTCACAAGGACGAACTTCCCAAAGCTCCATTCACAGGCTTTGGATGAAAATCTCTTATCCTGATGATGATCTGTAGTAATTTTATGAATCACACTGACTTACTTGGTCACTGAGATATTTACTCTGTGAGTATCACAGTTAACAAAGAACTACGTAATTAATTTGAGTCTACTGAAAGTAGACCTTGATTAATTCACTGTCCACAAGGACAGGCATCAGGGAGTAGTTGCTCTGTGCTGATTCCAGCTCTGCAATGCCAAAAGGCACTACATGTTTTCTAAGCAATTGGGAACTGAAGCAGTATGTTGCAGCTACTTCACAAAACCCTGAGAGAGAAGGGGAAGAATTTCCTGCCAGAATGTGAAAGGCATTGCATATCTGGGCCATTGGTGGAGCCTTGACAAAGTACAAGCTGGCTGTGGGCCAGAATCTGCCATTTAAAATAATTTTATGCCTGGTTTAACATGTTGGAAACCCATAAGCAGTAGCAACCAGTAAGGAAATAAAATTGTTCTGCATCAGCCACTGCTTTCAAAACACTGAAGAATTAATTTGGAAAAATTCTCAAAATAAATATAGGATTTTATGCATGTAGTAGGTTTACTTTTGTGTTTGCACTGCTGGTCAGATACTGCTGTCAATTTACAACATATTACAGGACTATAGTAAAAATACAAAATTTCAGCCTACTCTCACTGTCAGTCACCTTCACTTTTGCTTTCTTCTCCTATATATTTTGTGCTTCCTTTGTAAAGTCTCCTTTTACTAACTTGTCATGATTTTTACTTATAAATCTTGGAGAAAATGGAAAGAAGGAAAGAGGATGATGACTGAACTAGAGTGAGAAAAGTAAGAAATGAGGGAGAATGTAGAAAGTGATGCTGTGGTCGGAAGCTGGATTTGAAAAGAAAAACATCTACTTCTAAATCTTTAAGGAAGCATAATAGATGGTAAGTTGCAAATTTTTATTGTTTTCCTGTTTAACTTCTGCCAATTAATTAAGGATCTTTTCAAAGGGTCATAATTATTTTTTAATAGCTGGACTGATGAGTTGAAGTTTTCTGTTCCCTTGTTGGGTAATAAGTGTTTTGTACAATTAAGAATTTTATTGTACTTAAAGTATGAGACAACTGCATTAGTGGCATTTTCTGCATTTAATTATAGAATCATTTAAGTTGAGAGAAGTCTCTAAGATCATCAAGTCCAGCCATAAAACTAACATTGCCAAGTCTATCACTGAATCATGTCCCTAAGTGGCACGTCTACATGTCTTTTAAAGTACCTCAAAGGCTGGTATGCTCAACACATACCTGATACCTCATACCTGGTGCCTCAACCACATAATTTTTTCATGAAATAATGTCCAATGAATATCTATGAATAATATCCAATAAGAAATAGCCTTTTAATGTTGATTAGTAGTACATGAGTAAAAGTTGTATCTGCCAGCTGTGAAAATGTCTGGCTAAAATTCAACTCATATCTTTAGGCCATTTTACAGAAGTCCACTTTCCCAGAGTCAACTTAACTCCTCCCTCTTGTGTCGAATGGCACCTCCCTTGTTGCAGAGGGGTGATAGAAAGAGCCATTTCTAGCTGGGGCAAATCTGCTGGTGTGCAGATCAAGTCTCTGTGTTACTCACCTTCTCTCTTCAATAGAAACATAAACTAAAATACAGCATATGAGAAACCACAGATGTGACCAGCTGAACTGTGGCCAAGTTGCATTGCTAGCAAAAGACAGCATCTGCTGTGTAATTCTTGTCAAAAAACAATACTAGTCTCATTCACAGGCACTCATTTTCTCCTTTTACCTAGCTCAATATGCATGGTTAATACTGTTTGCTAGGCAAGATATGTACTACTAAGATTAAGTGAAAGGCCTTGGTGTGGTGACCAAATCTGTGGGGAGGATGGTGCATGGCAACTATGGAGCTGTAACACAATGATGCATAAAACCTGTATTCAGGGCATTTCAATGTTGTGGTGAAAGTAAAGTAATGAAATTCAGTACTGTGCAACTAAGTACTGTAGACAGCTGCAAAGTAATTTGAATCAAGTGATTTATTTCAAAATGTGATAAGAAGAAAAAAATAATTTGAATGTGGAATGTCAGTGTTGTGGTTTTTCCTGAGGTAGAGTTAATTACTTCTCAGTAGCTGGCACAGTGCTGTTTGGGACTCAGTAAGAGAATAAT
This sequence comes from Setophaga petechia, assembly GCA_024362935.1. NCBI lineage: Eukaryota > Metazoa > Chordata > Aves > Passeriformes > Parulidae > Setophaga > Setophaga petechia. The sequence goes on along the minus strand of JANCRA010000004.1, from coordinate 23,970,183 downwards.
GTTAATAATTAATGCTACTACACTGGGAGGAGCTGTTGACACCCTCAAAGACAGAAAGTCCCTGCAGTGAGACCTCAGCAAACCAAAGATGGGTAGCCACCAATTATATGAAGTATAATAAAGATGTACCAGGTCCTGTAGCTGGGATGGGGCAACCCCGGATGTATGGACAGACTGGGAGTGAGGTGCTGTAAGCAGTGCCATGGGAAGGGACCTGGGGGGTCCTGGCAAGTTGAACATGGGTCAGCAGTGCCCTGGCAGCCAGGAGGGCCAACCCTGTCCTGGGGGGCATCAGGCACAGCATCACAGCTGGGCAAGGGAGAGGATTGTCCTGCTCTGCTCTGAGCTGGGGCAGCCTCACCTCCAGTGCTGGGGGCTGGTTTGGGCACCACAGCATGAGAAAAACATTACACTGTTAGAGAGCATCCAAGGCAGAACTATGAAGATGGTGAATGACCTTGAGGGGAAGCTGTGTGAGGAGTGGCTGAGATCACTTAGTCTGTTCAGCCTGGAGAAGAGGACACTGAGGGGAGAGCTCATTGCAGCCTTCATCTTCCTCATGAGGGGAAGAAAAGGGGCAGGCACTGTGCTCCTGTGCTTAAGTACCCTCTAAGAAAAGAATTACTTTCTAACATCCAAGATAAAACAGCACTATCAGTTTAAAAACATTGCCCATTGTCCTGTCACTACATGCCCTCTCCCTTCTTTTTATAAACCCTCTTAAAGGTACTGTCAGGCCTCAATGAGGTCTTCCTGAAGCCTTCTCTTCTCTAGGATAAGCGACCCCAATTCTCTTTGGAGAGGTGCTCTGGCCCTCTGATCATCTTCACTGTCCTTTGGACTCACTCCACAGGTCCATGTCCTCCCTGTGCTGGCACCCCAGAGCTGGATGCAGGGTTCCAGGTGGGCTCTCACCAGAGCAGAGCAGAGGGGCAGAATCCCCTCCCTCCCCTGCTGCCCACGCTGCTTTGGATGCAGCCCAGGACACGTTTGGCTCTCTGGGCTGGGAGTGTCCGTGGTTGGGTCATGTCCAGCCTCTCACCCACGAGCACCCCCAAATCCTTCTGAGCAGGGCTGCTCTCCATCTGCTCATCCCCAGCCTGTGCTGGTACCAGGGGCTGCCCTGACCCAGCTGCAGAACCTTGTACTTGGTCTTGTTAAACCTCATGGGATTTCCAGGAGCCCAATTCTTGAGGTTATCCAGGTCCTTCTGGATGGCATCATGTCCTGTGGGTGTGTCAGCTGCATCAGACAGCTTGGTGTCATCTGAAGACTTGCTGAGGCTGTACTCAATCTCACTGTCTGTGCCATTGACAAAAACATGAAAGAGCAGCAGTCAGAGCCCTGATGGACAATGCTTGTTACTGACTTACAGCTGGGTGTAGAACCATTGACCACAACTTTCTGCCAGTGTCCATCCAGTCAATTCTTTATTTGCTAAGCAGTTCATCCATCAAATCCATGTCTCTCCAGTATGGAGATAAGGATATAATGCGGGATCATACTGAAGGTCTTACAGAACTCTATGCAGATGATATTTGCCAGTCTTCCTGTGCTGATTGTTGCTGCTATGTCATAGAATGCCACCTTACTGGTCGGGCACAATTTGCCCTTAGTAAAACCATATGGCAGCTTTGGATCACTTCTCTGCCTTTTATGTGCCTTAGCAAATCTTCAGGGAGGATCTGCTTCAGGGTCTTCCCAGGAACAGAGATGAGATTCCTGGGCTGTAGTACCATAGATCGTCATTTTAAAAATGGGGGAGATGTTTCCCTTCCCCTCCATGAAAACACAACATAGTTTTTTCAGTTGAACTACACATAAAGACTTGAGGGACAAAGAAACTGAAGTACCAGCTCTATATTTTGATGATTCCTTGATTGATATACCTAATTTTAATTCACAAGTTTAACATTCCTGAACCTACTGCTGTGCACCAGCAGCAGCTCACTGCAAGCAATGGTTCAGCTTCTGAGCCAGCTGGTGTAATGTCTTTGAAGACATATACTGCATCAAAACCACTAATCTACATCAACCAATAACAGGATTAAAAATACATCAAAACAGAAACTCAAAATATAATGAGGCTAAAGATATAATGAGGCTCCTCCCCCATGCTCCCAGTTACAGTCTCAGGAGCTATCATAAATGACTTTTATGCAAAAAAGCTCTTTGTACATACGTATGCAGGAAATATTTCTCCCTTGCAAACACGTTGTGAAGCCCACATGTATACAAACCCTAAGGCATAAACAAATCATCTGAGAAGCATGGTCACATCAGAGTTCCCCTGACTCGCACATTTAAGAACTGACAGAGGCAAGAGGATGAATGATTGTAGAAAATTCCTCCCACAAACACTAAAAATAGTTTTCAAAATACTGGATGAAGTCTAGCAAAGAAAAGGAGAAAATCTATTTTGAGATAAAAGAGCTTTGTTTCTGTCAATGGTGATTTCAGGAACAATATTCCTATGAAGCAGAACACCTCTTAAGTTTTGAGGTACTGAAGTTGGTTAATACAAGATACATCCAAAACATGTAGTAATTTTTTTACAAGATAAATAATATTTACCATGTTATAAGAGTTTTGTATGTAGCTCCTTCAGCAACTTTTATTACAATAAGATTATAGAAAAACAGAATTTTCAGTACACCGAACATCCCTTGTGTATTACACTTCCAAGGCCTGCCAATATGTGGTGATGCCACTACAATAATTCTCACAATCAACCTCGATTACACTGGTTTTTCCTCTTACCCGCCTCCTTTTCCTCTTAACCCTCCCCCTTTTCCTTTCTAATGGAAGCAATTAGAAGTTAGCTTTCCTAGGAACAGCTGTTAGGGGATGTACAACAGAGCTAAAAAAAATCTCACCAATTGCACTCATAATCACCATTGTTTTGGTATTAACAGATATCACAGTAACCTCAAATCTTAAAATATTAAGTACTTCAAAAGTCAACAGTCCAACGATGTTGAACAGGACAGGGGTAACAAATGCAGATGTATTTCCATAATATAGTGTGAACTTCTGAATTTTAGAGATCTGATCCTAACATCTAACGCTTATTATTTGAAATTTAATATACTGGATAGATTAGAAGTCCAACTTTAGAGTAGTTTTAAATATCTATAATATCATAAAATACTTTCATTTGGTCTGGATTGTCCGTATTTCTCCCTTCTCTTTTTGCCTCACCCTAGCGTCAAGCACTACAGAAAAATCTTTTTGCAAGTTTTTAAAATGCTAATTCTTTTTAGATGCTAATTCTTACTACAGGACATTTTTATAATGGACTAAATAGAGGTAGAAGTCTCACTCCTGGTTAGTCTCTGCAGCAGAATATCTTCACGGGACCCCTCAAACTGCATCTGTTCACTGTTCTCTGTGCTGCATGTTCATGGAGAATTCCCTACTTGTGCACGATCTGCTTGCCAGCTTGTCATCTGGCTATGCAAGCAACATAATTGCCCCCAGAAATGGGGACTGTGCCTGCTTGCAGTGGCAGCTCCTCAGCAGGAATGCTTTCACTGTGCCACCAGTGCTGTCAGCACACACACTGAATACTACCAACAGGATTCCTAGGTGAGCTTCTAATGCCATGGCCTGACACCTTCTTTCCCTAGGACAACTTCTCATCATTGGGCTGAACCATCAGGCAGACCAGTACCTCAATCCAGATGCTGTGGTGTAGATTTTGGTTTAGTTGAGAATAAGCCTTCTCACAAGGCTCAGTTGTTAGCATTGCTTTATTAAACACCTTTCTTTGATGTCAACAGAGGTTCCTCTGTCTGGAAGAAATTTCCAGATTTAAAACTGTGATTTCTCATCCTACACATATGTCCCCATGCATGCACACACACACATGCACACACACACATACTCTCTGAACACACACACTTGCTCTCTCTGAACCTCCCCTTCATCTTTGGCATGTGTTAAATGCAACAAAGCAATCAAAGGAAATGGAAAGCAGTTTGAAATGTGAGACTAACAGTGTCATGCACATTTTACTGTAATACTTAAGAGTTATAAAGAAGAAAAATGTTAAGACTGTAAGGCTTCATACTTAGGATTGTTCTGAAAGGTGCTGGACTGTTTGGTGTCAGCATTTTCATCTTCAGCATAGCTGGACTTTGAGATTTTAAGTCCAGAAACCAGTTTGGAACACCTACAAGCCTTAAAGATTTTTACGTAATCATGGAATTTTTGTGTGACAGTTATTTTTAGCAATATCTACTAGGCAATAGACTTTGCAACATCAGATTTTTTATTTTCAGTTCTACTTTCTTTTCTTCCTACCCTCACATTATTTCCTATGTCTGTTCTTGCAGAATTAATGTAACTAAAGGAAATGTGCATTCCAAATAGAAATGTATAATCACAGCTTTCAAATGACATGCTGTGTTAATCTCCACTCATTCTAGATTCAGATCCTAATATCAGCTAGAAGTATATTGAAATTACAAAGGCAAGAACATGAAGCAGTAGTCCTACTGACCAATTTTGAAATAAGAGCAGTTTCCAGTGGGTTTATAAGTAATTTTCTGATGTTTTGATTATTAAATTCTTCTCCCAGATCTTCTCAGGAACAATGGAAGTCACAGTGCAATGCCATTTCTCAGAAAATAAGCAATAGCCACTTGAGACTGTGATAATTTAGCAGCAATGTTTTCTGATTTTCCAGTTAAGAGGAAGGTGTAATGGGAAAATGCTGGAGCTAAGAAGGAAGATAATGAACCTGATTTTTGCTAACATCTCCTGTTAGCAGCTGCACCTTCTCCTTCTCTTAGGAGCAAATGCTACACCAGCAGTAGCAGCAAGAGTTCTACATTTGGCATACATTAAAGTAGCACAATGCGGTGCCAAGTAAGGAAACACCAGCAACTTGGAACAGGACTCTTCTGGCAGAAATCAAATGATTGCTTGGATGAAATTCAAGTTTCTGCTACTGACTTAAAACTGGCTATACTGCTCATCTATCTAAGAAAATTCAAGTGCCAGCAAATACTGAACCAAACAAGATGCTGTTTTCTCAGTAAAAACATTTGAAGTGTGAGGGAGTTTGCAAGCAGAAAAGCTAAACACGCTTTATCTTTTACCACTTATCACTTCATCACTTTTTATCACTTTATGTTTTAAATTTTTAAGCCATTTTAGTCTTTATCAAATTTCTGTATCTTTATAACACAGGCTTAACTACTGTCATCATAAGCCCATTTGGCAACTAAGCATCAGGCACACACTTGTTCCCACCCCTCACTGCACCTGGTGGAATGGGAAGGAGAATGAAAAGGGAAATTTGCAGGTTGAGATTAGAACAGTTAAACAGCTGAAGCAATGTAAATTATATAAAATTAATAGAGGTTTTTTTTGTTAGAAAAAAGATAAAACTCAAGGAAAAACAAGTGATGTACAGTACAATTGCTCACCACTCACTGACAGATGCCAGACCATTCCCAATCACTTATCAAACCCATTTCCAGGTAACTCCCTAACTTTATATACTATGTAATATATTCCATGTTGTGGAATATTCCTTTGGCCAGTGTGTGTCACCTGTCCTGGCTGTGTTCCCTCCCAGCTTTTTTTTTTTTTAACCACCTCACTGGCAAAGCATGACAGACTGAGTAAATGCTTGGTTTAGGATTACAATTGCCCAGAGAAGCTGTGGATGTCCCATCCCTGAAAGTGTTCAAGGCCAGGTTGGATGGGGCCCTGAGCAACCTGACCTAGTGAATGGCATTCCTGCCCGTGGGATGATCTTTAAAGTCCCTCTCAACCCAAACCATTCTATGATTCTTTGATTCTATCTATGTGCATTTTCAAACTTGCAGTTTCCTTGCTGTAGAAGTCTGTAATCACTGACCTTCTGTAGAATATGTAGACATTGGTTTAGGAGGATCAAGAGGTGGTAAAACTTTTTGATAGGTAGTTACTGATGTGATCCATTGCAGAACTGCTGACTGAGAGAGATTAGTATTAACACTGTGTATTTTACTCCTAAGTGCATTTCTGTCTTTTTCACTTGGGTGTGATGTACTTTTAACTGTATTCAGAATTTGGTGTTAGAGGCGGAAAAATAAGTATGAAGAAACTAAAAACATTGGGTCTCTAGCTAAAGAAGTTACCTGAGAGACACTTCTAATAAATATTTAGGCATACCAATGCCTTTCTTAGAATTTAGTTATGTGTAGGTGAATATCTTTGCTCCTCCAGTTCTTTGTGAAAGCATAAATTGTGGGCATTTTCTTGAGCACTTGACCTAAAGCAGAACACTCAAGCAGCAAAAGATAAAGTCATGGTTGTGCTATCTTGTCTTTGCTTCCATTTTACATGTGTTTTTCCCCACCTTTCACAAAATTTATTCAGGTTGGCTCTCTGTAGCAACAATTTTACAGATTTGAATGTGCTGTTCTCGTCCTGTTAGAAATTTGTGCTTACTGATGTGGAACTGCACATCCTTATTCTACCTCATGCTTCACATTGATTCCCTCTGGGATATTTTACAAGCGTGTGCTTTTGCAAAATGTACAGTTACCCTACTTTTGAAGTTTGACTTTAAATTCCATACTAGTATTCTTTTTAAAAGGACAAATTGTGTGGAGTGAAAGAAGCTAAGTATTTTAAAATGTGCGAATAGCTCTCTGAGTACTACTGGCACAGTTATATCAGTGAACTTCTCCTTGTTAGACACTAATATTTGTTACTGAAAGTTTATTGAATTAAATTTTAGGAATGCATTTTGCCTCTTTATATCAACTTTTATAGAGATTTTCTTTATGGTAGAGTCCTGTGTTACAATATGCAAATATTCTGTTATAGTAGTTAACCTTTTATTTTAAAGGAACTTGTACAAATTGAAGCAATTGTAAATTTTGCATTTATCTAAAACTGAGTTGTTTTCTCCATGAATGGAATGGCATCACTGTAGTACAGGGTCACACTTGTTAATTTCTCATTCTTACACTTGAAAATTGGTATGCAAGTGGGAAGCTGAATGAGTGGTGGGAAGCTTTTCTTGCTTCTCCCCAAAACAATTTGGCAGAGCTTGTATGAGAGCAATGTATGAGACCAATGGGACACATGCCTCTATCATCCTTAAAGAACAGTGGGCTTCTGTTTTAATCCTGTTTAATGCAAAATCTTTGGTATTTTTTACAAGGATTAGATTCCTAGTTCACGCATGTTTCTGAAGAAAAATGACTTACAGTGTAATAATAGCTCTTGGCTGATGCCACATACTATTTCTGCTAGGAGGTTGGTGCTGAAACATGCAGGATTGTCTTATGGGCACACAAAATGGCATTTTGGCAAAATGTTAGTCTGTTGGGGCTTGTTTTAAATAGTATTAACAGTCTTGTGGTGCTGAGCTGGTCAGGTCCAAAACTGATATGCAGAAGGATGAGGAAGAGGAAGTGAACAGCAAATATAAGCCTACACTGCCAAGCAAGGTACTTCTCTCTGTTGGCATCCTCTTGGAAATGTTTGAGTAGTTCCTTGGGAAGTGGTTTGTAGAGGAGACAGAAGAGGTGAAGGAAATATTTTTGTGTAGAGACAGTATCTCTGAACTTACATTAAGTATAGGAAAGCCCCTAAGAGAGGAAAATCCCCCAAATTTAAAAGTACCATGGCTATGGTTTTCAAAACTGGAGACTCACAGGTTCTCAGGGTGTATATTTATGTGGGCAAAGTATTGAACTTGTTTTCACCATTAAAATTCTCAGGAGTCATTAAAATTCTCAGTCTCAGGCTCCCAAACTCAGTTTCTCTAACTGTCTCAAAATGTGTTAGTTTCCTGGCTGAAATAGGAAACATTGTACTACCATCACAAAGCTGCTCCAAGAGGATTGTGTCTATTAATAATTTTTGGAAGCGTTATGTGACAAAGATGGGGGGCATGTAAAATGAAGGACTGTAGAATTTTTTAATACATTTTTACAATGTTGTGATATATGGCTAATTTGGTAAGATGGTGTGGAGATGTTCTAGTTTTCAGATTTCTTTCTTTGTTTTTTTTTTTTTTTTTAAGAGATTTCTTTGATTGCTTTTGCTTGTTGGTTTGTTGTTCTGTGTGTGTTTTATTGTTTTTTTTAAAGGTATTTACAAGCATCAAGTCTCCACTGAAAGATATGGAGACCTGCTCTTGAGATCAGAGCAAGGTATTTAATTGCCATGAGCTGTAAAGCATGTGCTGTTCCCTGTTAGCTCTTTGTGCAATGAGTTGCAGAGGAGAACTGAGGAGGAAGTTGTAAGGTCATCACTGAGCTATGTGAAGCTGTGAGGCAATTCCTGTTTGTGGCAGTGCACTGGAGGCATGGCTGCAGTAGTGGTCAGAATGTTACTTCGAGCTGGGAAAGCATTTCACTGGCTATTTTTACTGTATAGATCATACCCATTTGCTTCATGTTTGTTTGCCAGAGGAAAAATTGATTCTAAATGCTAGATTTTCATTTGGATGATTCAAAATGGTGGATTTTCTGTTTCTCTTATTATATTTAAATGGCTTTATTTTTTGACTTTAAGCAATGATTGATCAATAAATATTCAGTGATGGATTATCTAAATTCATCAAAGTGCTAAACACAAAGATCTTTCTTACCTTCTAATTTTTTGTAATAAAGAGAATCAGTATCAAGTTCCTGTAGGCTGATTTTTTAGAATGTGCACTCTCTCATTTGATGTGTCTTTGGTAGCATTAGGTGTGGTAAACATAAAGAGGAATTGGAATTTCCTGGAAGGAAAGATCAAAGAGAGTAAGGTTTGTGCAAAATAGAGATCCATTGTGTTACTCAGTTTCCTAAGGAATTTCAAAGAAAATTTCAAGCCCTACTACTTTAAAAATATTTAAGATTTATGAAACTTACTGGTCAGTTTACCTTTGAACTAATCAACATAAAAGGAACAGTAATTAATTGGCTTTTTCATCTCTAGAAAAATTTGAAATTAAACTTAATAATAATGAAATTAATACACAGATGTCTTTGAAAGCATGAAAACATGAAAGCAGCGTGAAGAAATGAGGCTTAATATTTCTGTTTCATTGCATAATTTGCTCAATCCCTTTGCCTTGAAGATGTTGTTCCTCTTGTTCTACTGGTTCCATTTCATACCTTTGCTGAACAATGCTCTGATGTAATTTCCCATGACTGCACAATTGATACTGAGAACAAACCTGCTTTTCCTGTTTTGCCTTTGGGAATATGGTAAACTTTTCAAAGGCTCCTGCTGCAAGTAGGTTAAAGGGATACAGCAATCTGGACACAGTAGCTGCTTATCCTTGGTAGATCCATGTGTATCTTGGGATGCTACACATCCATGTGTATCTTGAATGCTGAACCTTCACACCTGTCCTAGCTGCTGGTTAGGTGCTGGTAAAAAGCTTTATGCCTTTGCTCTGCCTCTTTCAAGTGTGCTTTCACTGTGCTACTACTGAGTCTGGTGCCTGCTGACAGTTTTTTGGTTTTTACTGCCCTGCACAGAGGACATGCTAGTGAGCAGTGGAATCTAGGCACACGTCTTCCCTTTGCAAATCTGCCTCCCTCATACCTTCTCCTGAGAACACGTGATGTATGCGCGTGGCACTACCGTGATATATGCATGTGTTTCAGACCTTTGGAGGTCTGTGTGATGGGCAGTGCTGCAATTTTGCAATGTTTAACACACTGAAACAATAAAAACCCCCATAAAACAGAGATTAACAAAAATATGTAAGCTTGTGCAAAGGGACACACAAGAAAGGGTGACCCTGGCTTACTCATGCTACATATACATTGAATTTTATTGAGACTAGGACAAGATATTTTGTGCACTGATTTCTATATTTGACCTTCAGATTTATGTATGAATGTGAGCTCCACAGATTAACAGGAAGAGCCTTTTTGTGATGTGTGAATAGCAGCTTGCATTGTAGGCTGAGATGCTAGCCTGAGACTGCAAAGTGCTGTGTGGTGCATACTTCTCTTTCTTTTTCCCTCCGCCTAGCTGTTAACTCATTCAGACTCTATCAAATGTAAAGTTGGACCCTTGCAGAGTTAAGCTGTGACTGTTTTTTTATTTAAAAAGCTGGTGAGACTTTCAGAGTGGGATCCAAGATTTCTAGTAAATAACTTTAAAATATGACATTTTGCAGGAGGGATCCCCTAAAATAATCTCTTCAGCTAGTATTTTAAAACCTGAAACGTGTATTTAGCTGTACTACTTACTGATTTAGAAGTGCTTAATGAACTTCTTCATCAACATTCTTCTCACACATGCATTTCTAGAAACCATGAGAAATTTGTCATGGTAACTTGAATGTCTGTATTGCTGGCCCAGAAGCTGGTGCTACTGAGGCAATAGTAGCATGTTGTTTTATGCTGATTCTACTGTCGCTCTCACTGTTACATGCTTTAGTAATGGCACACTCTGAAGTGAATTAGTATTGAATGTTTGAATGTTATTTTTGCATTCTACCATGTTACCAGTAAAGCTGGTGTAGAGCCAGCCACAGTAGACCCTACCAAGACAAAGATGAGTCAGTTGCTAGATGCATCCCACAGTAATCTTTTCCTCCTCTGATTTCTGTGATGATTCTGCTTTGTCTTACCGTACACAATAGTGTCTCACCACTGGAATCATCTACCTGTTCAGGGTTGTAACAAAAATTACTGTCAGGGGGATAAAAATATTGTCTGTATTTCCTTTATGTGGTCTTTAGGATATATTGGATTATGATTAATAGTCTGAATAAGATCTTGAAATACCTGGGAGCTTCTCTGAGAAGCCAGTATAGGCAAGAAAGTTTCCAGTTTGCCTTTTATTTGCTCTTTTGTGATGCTTTTGGCAGGTGCAAGAGTAGGGGTTTTTATTAACTTAGGAATCCTATCTAGAAAAGAGCTAGTGTATTTCCCAAGTCATGTTTCTGAGGGCAGACATGTTGTGGCATTCACTGATGCTGCTCTTTACCTTTTCATTCTGAGTAAATGAATCCAGTCTTAACAAGAAAACAAATATACACCTTTATTACTCAGATATTTTCCGTGAATGTGTTAGCAACTGAGATGCTGCTATTACCAGCTAAATTTCCTTTTACATCCTTAATGCAGCTCCTTTCCGGAGGAGTTATGTTATACCTATGTTTTTGTACATTGCCAGGAAACAGTCATCTTATTAAGATGAAAAGTTAATAAGAAATTGCCCTCTACAGAGGGGCTAATTGTTCAGGCTAGTCTGGAGCAAGACTGTCTTCCTGACTGAAATACTGTTGTTAAGTGGATGGAATGGATGTATCATTAGATTATCAAGCTGAATAATGCAGATGGTTTTCTTGCTGTGTTTTGGGTGTTCATTGCTAGAAGAGTACAGTAAAATAGAGTTTGACAGTACCTAATGACTCGCTGTAGCAAAATAGGCATCAAGATGCAAAGAGTATAATACAGGTATTTTTTCACATGATAAGAAATCAAGTGGTAAGGCAGAAAACTGTCAAAACATGATTCATTAAATCGAGACAATTTGTCATTAAACCTTGGATTACCAAGCACAAAAATTTATTAAATGGAAAAGATTGTCAGATGCTTGTCGTAGGTTATCAGAATAAAGTCTATTTATACACTTGATGTAGAATTCAGACAGCAGTCATTCTTCTGTGTTGTCTTGCAGCTGCAGTTAAACACAATGTTGATCTTCACAGTAAGACAAACTGGCTTTTGCAGTTTAAGTTTTATTGTCTGGATTCATGAAGCCATTTCAGTAGAATGTGTTGCACTGATTTGTAGATCAGACATAATTCTGTAATAAAGGGATTAATTTTGCAATTAAAAATTTGAAACCTGTGATTTAAATGACCTTTAGATGTTTGCTTTTCCATGGTATTGGCAGAAGAGTATTGTACTAGGAAAGCTAAACTTTGTCCTTGACACAGATTAATATCTCTATGTTCAGGAGAAAAGCTGAGTTGAATTCTTGTTTATGAAGTCCTGGCAGGACACTGTTGAAGTCTAATAGTTTATTGATAACTGTTTTGGTCACAGTACTTCATTTGCTGCATATCACATGGCACGTTTGTGATTCTTTTCCAAGCATATACAAATCACTCCCCAAACAGGAAGATTGTCTTTCAAGAAAAGAAAAGTGCATTTACACAATATGTCTCCCTCTTTTCTCTCTTTCTGGTGTTTTGAGGGGATGTGTGCACTTGCCTTAGCTTGAGTCTCATGTTTTCCATGTAAAATTTTAAGTTCAACTAGAGTTTACTGCCCAGTTTTATAGCAAATTATTCCTTCAGGAGTAGATCAAATATCACAACAATTTTAGTGCAATAATGGGAGTCATCATTGTCATCTCCTGGTATCACCCAAACTGAGAGTGGTGTGAAACAAGAGAAGGGTATGATAGCTGTGATCTGATTGTGCAGTTGAGAGGTGGAGACCTGCCCCTGTTGCACAACTTGTTTTGGAATATTGAATATTGTAATTTTTCTTTTGGTGATTTGAGAAAGAAGCTGAAAAAACCATATGAATTTCTATCTTAATCTGTCAGAAGTTTTTTGGTATTTTTTTTCATGTGCACAATGTACTTAACCAATAATAATTTTGCAGCATAAGAATCTTAATGTTTTAGCTTTCTGGTAATTTCAAAGGTCTCTGGCACAACCCATAGTTCCTAGTGGTAGATGAGGGAGGGTGAAGTCAGCTGGGTAATATTCTAATAAAAAGAGAGAAGAGTTTGAAATGGCCACAAGGAGTCTAAAGTGCATGGAATTGCCACCTGCAGTAAGCAGGATCTGTTTTTTGTGTTTTCATAGCTGAGATTTTTTTGACAAATTAAAAATTTAGCATAAGCATTCAGTGCATGGTTCTGAGGATTTCCCTTGATTCTGCCAGGAGAGAGGAGTCGTGCCTGTTTTTCCTCCTGATATAGGGTAACATTGAAATTTGAGACAGTGAGACAGGAATCCTGACAGTCACAGAGCCAGGGCTGACATCTGGTTTCCTGTGTTTTCATGGTAGGGAATGCACAATTCCATCCAAGGGCAAGCAGCCTACCTTCCTTCTGTTTCATTAGTCTGTCATAAACTGACTGGGTGTTTCCAGTGACAATATAAAAAGAATAAAAATTATATCCATCCCCATTTTTCTTTCCTTGGTGCTAGCTCAGCATCAGCTGTTGGAAGGCAGAAGAGACTTTCCCAATTTTCAAATGCTTTTTTGTTCCCTTCATATTCTTTTGGAGGAAAGGATACCTATAATCTCTACAGCTGCTCAGTATATAAGGAGCTTTTGGAATTGTGAAATTTTGCTTAATTTTCAAGGGTAATATTGAGGAACAAAGTAGATGTTTGACATAGATTGCTGTGCAGGTATATTTTAAGACTTCATTTGAATGATCTGTAAAAAATTTCACCCAATATGATGCTTCAAGTTGACTGGTCATAACTGTTTTAGGGACTCAGTGAAACAGGGATGAAACTGCACCTTAAAACTTCTTGAAGAAAGATATGCTTAAAACTTTGTAATGTATTCTGGCTTGTGATAAAAAAACCTGTTATTTTAAAATGTATATATGCTGTCATATTAAATATGACAGCATATATACATTTTAAAATAACAGTTTTTGAATGCTGTCAAATAGATCATAGTCCTTCATTAAATCCATTTGATGAAAAGAGATTGTTCTAGATAGGTAGCTCTCTTTTTTAGTATTTCTATTTTAGTAACAATGTTTGTGGGAAATTATGGTGCTCAGTGGTGCTATGTTGCCAGTACAATCAAAGCATGTTTTTTCCAAGTTTGTTTTGTAAAGCTCGTAATGCAGTAGAATTAACCAGCATCAGAATCTGCATATTTTCAATCTCTCTTCTAAAAAGCTTTAAATCAAGATTGACTGCCTTGTCTGAAGAAATGCTGTAGAAAAAAAATGCAATTATTTCATTTTACAAAAGATAAGGCTGGCAAGTATGAGACGTTAATTGGATAAAATTGTATTTGTTCCAGATTATGTAATAGCTAAATCATCTAATGGCCTTCTCTAATGTTAGAATGAATCCCTTAGTGTTTTTCATTGACATCTTTTTTGTATTTATATACGAAGTACCTGTACCTGTATGTATATGTATAGACACACATGCACAAAAAACATGGGGTGTGTATGAGTGAGATGCAGCAAAGACTCAGTATAAGCTAGAAAAGGAAATGCCTTTGATGAGCTAAATGCATGATGATGGTCAGCATTTTTAATCTATTGGCCATTGCTATGAGAGATTCTTTATTAAATATTTCAAGACTAGTATCTTCAGCCATGTATGAGTATGCACTGCAGAGGTTCAGCAGAGTCAGCTTTAAATAGGAATTACTGGAACACCTTTCAGCCATCCTGTGGAACTGTGCCCTTCAGTAGGTTGGTGCTTTCTGACAGCTGTGCACTGTTGTCCACTTGTGCCACTCTCCTGCCATGCCTATAAACCAATACACATATTTGTGTATTGGGTTACAGGCATGGCAGGAGAGTTTTGTTTGTGTTTGCTGTTGAGAGAAGAGGATGAAGACAAAGCTTCAGAGGATTGGCTGCTGGGTACCTCGATGTGTGAGACCTACCTGCACGGCCTGAGGCTGGCCACCCACTGCATGGTGAAGAGGAAGACAGACAGAACTGAGAAGGTTTAGAGAAGACTAGGTGGTGAGACTGGGCAGAATAAGAGTAGAGTGTCATTCCTGCACTAAAATAAAGTTAAAATGCCTTGTTTGAAATGGGAATCTTTAATCTTTTCTAGAAAAATATACCCTGGTTTGCTGGTTCTTGTGTCTCTGTTATGATTTTGCTTAACTCTGGTGCATTCTCAGTTGAGTTTTCAGTGAGATCTGTTCTTCAAGGCTCTTTAGAGAACACCTGGACATGGGTGGGTTTGGGTTAATGGCAGCAGAAGCACTTGATGGTGAAATCTTCAGAGATTTGCAGAATCATAGAAAATTCTGAGTTAGAAAACACCCACAAGGATCATAAAGTCCAGTTCTTAAGTGAATGGCTCTTATGAGGATGTACCCACAACCTTGACATTACCAGGCTCTAACCAACTGAGCTAACCCAGTGGTCTTCCCCTGCTCCCTGCTTTTCTTCTGCTTGCTGCTTTACTTGTACTTAGGGCACATGGCTAAGGATGGTTGCTGCATCCCACAAGAAAGGGTGCAAGGCCACCGAAGTGTCTGATTGCTCTCTCACCAATTTCCATGCTGGCTTGTTTCTTGCTTTATTTTTCAAAAGTTCTATTTGCACCGATGTGTCAGGCAGAAAGAGAAATCTGAAAAGTTGTCCTGTGCTACAAGACAAGATACCTTTTATTCTTTAGTGTCATCTGCTCATTTATGTAACTTCTCCAGTTTTGAAAAATAGGTTCATTATAAAATAATTTCATCCTAAGGTTTTGCAGTCAGTTTTGTCAGAGCAGTGACAAAGCAGTCAGAGTTTTGCTTTTTAGAATCTGCATATCAGCTTTGCACTGCATCTAGCTCTTTCCTAAGACACTTTTAAAGAAGTTTTTTTCTTTCACATAAGCCTGTAGTACCCATAGATGACCTGGGTGAGGAGAATGCAGCCTTAGTTTGCTCCCACATTACAAGAGGTTAAGTACAGGTTTTCCACTCTTAGAGGACAATAAGAAATCTTATGTTACTTTTTATTTTGCAATAATATTCAAAGTCATTCACTCCTTTTTCGAGTTCCTTAGTTGTCTTCCTGATTTTTTCTATTGCTCTTCTTCAATTCTACATGTGACAGGAATTTAAAGAGTGACCTTTCTGATGAAACAATGACCTAGGAACCAGCTGTACTCTTGGTTTTTGAAAGTTACTGTATGTTATATGTTTTGCCAGGTCTCTTTCCACTTTGTAATCACCTGTGTGAGAACATGAGTTTATTTAAAAAGTTGTGGTCTGATGTTTAAATACCTGTTAACAAGGCACGTTGCCTAAAAAAATTTGCTTAGGAGAACTGTGCTTATTTGTGTACAGGAAGTAGCTTCCATTGTATGGTTTTTTTATCTGCTACTACACACAGTAAAATGAATATAGGCAATCCTATTAAGCATGGTCTTCTGCCTTTTTTTTTTTTTTTTTTAAATTGGGTTTTATGTTCAATTGCAACAGGCAATGTGGGTGGTTAAGGGAAATTGATCAGTGTGCATAAACATCCTCTGCATCCACTGATTTTTCAAGGCTTTCCCCAAATGCCAGCCACCGGGGAGAAAACTTCCAATATATAAACACATGATCTCTAGTCTTTTTTTCCCTCCTCGTCTTTTTTTCATTCAGTTTCAGCCAAGAGCCAAAATTTTATAAATATCAAAGATAGCAAATTTTGCCCTCAATAGATAGGAAAGAATAGACAGAATAGTATTGTTGTAAGGTCAAAACTGAGTTACATACATTTGGTATGTAATTCAGGGCTTTGCTTTCCTTTTACTAGATGGGAGGACACATTTGCAACATCCTAGGATTTATTTTGGGGGAGGCCATCTTAAAAGAGATGCAAGAGTAACTACTGCTAAGAAGAAAAAATGTATGCTGAGTTCCCAACTTAGTCAAAAAGGAAGCATTTTAATAGTGTGTCAGTATGTTCCCCAACTAAAAAATGTGGAAAACAGACCAATTACTGAGACAGCAAAAAGTGAGGTCAGCTTGCCTTTGATCTCTGCTGAGTGTGTGGGAACAGTAAGTCTGAGCACATGATGGAATGATGAAGCTGAATCTGACACAGTAAGGGAGAAAGTAAAGTCTAGTAAAGGTGAAACAATTGTAGGGTGTGTAAAATGATTTGCTTTATTATCTTCTTTTTTGCAGCTGTGGTTAATGGAATAAGTCTGTAGAGCCCTCTATTTGAATTTCTATTTTGTGTTAGGTTTTTACGATGATAGTTAAAAGAAGTTCAGAAAGACTTATTGTTTTCAATTTGTACTCTTGTAAGTACTTGTTTAAAGAGTGGAAAAATAAGACAATAGTTGTAATTTTGTGAGGTGATGATTATAAATGCAAGGGTAGTTCTGGCTATGCTATGAAATGGAGGTTTTATTTTAGGTAGTGCTAATGAGGCAGTTTGTATGTCTTTCAAGGACTGAATGACCTCCAGAAAGAAAGAAAGAAAGAAAGAATAAAAAATCAATCCAGCTTTCCCAAAATGCAAAAAAATTGTTAGCTGGGGAGTTTTTCTTTGGCAAGGAGACAGAAATTTGTATGACACAGAGAATGAGTTTCTCCCCTGATACCAATAACTGGCTTTTATTAAATACCGTTGGGGTGCATTGGTGTAGGCACCATGTCCAAGGAAATCTTCTGGAGGACTTCTTTCTTCAGTGTTTTCAATCCACCATTAATTTGCTCTTTTGAAGATTGAATGTCAAATCTTACAAATTTAAAGCTTGTTTTCCTTCAAAACAAGCATTTAACAACTGGGATTATTATGAGGGGGGAAAAGTACTGATGAAAGATTCTTTACTGTGTAATTATTTCTGACAGGAAAATACATTTAACCATATGTGTCTATAAAGAACTAGTTGAGCAGCTTGGAAATAATTTCTTGTGGTAAAATTATTCCTACAGTCTGCTGAAAGAAAATACAGGAATGAAGCACTTTGCTGAGTGGGAAATGAGCCAACATGAAGTTACAAAATTTCTGCAGTCAGAGCACATAGGAAAAGTGATTAAGCATCCTGATATATTAACAAAGATGGATAGAAAGGAGTTACTTACCTAAAGCAGGTAAGCAGGATGAATAGTTGAAAAAATGTGTGTTGGTGGATTCTAAATTAGTAGAAGGTAAGAGATCTTTGTGTTTATCCCCATCCTCTTTCATAAAAACATTTTTTTTTTTTAATGTGCATTTTTTGAAGTTGCACAGTAGGTATTATGACAAGTGTCCTCTGAGACATAATGATATAATCATATCGTATGTCTATCTGACAGTTCAAATGCATAGAATGGTGAGGATTCCTCAATTAACCGAAAATTTTATCTAGGCCCTTATCACATGAGATTAGTGTATGAGTTGCATTTTCAGCTGGTTCACAGAGAGCTGGTGACTTCTTCACCATGACTGAAGGTCTTGTCTGTCAGGAAACATTATTTGCGAGTTGCAGGACTTGTTGTGATTGGGTGTGCTCCAGAGATGATATTGCCAGATCAATGACTATACAGCTGGGTTTGTGATTCTGGAATAATCCACGGAGTGATGGATCAAATTTCTGTGATATCTACTTGTATATTCTGTTCATTATGTGAGCTCTTAGCCTTTCACATCAGCCTAATAGCCTTTCAAATAGGCATTACTTCATCCCCTCTAGGGATTATGTTCCATTATCTCAGATTTCTTCCTCCATTCCTCCCACCAGTGCATGCACATCCCGTGTCATGCTTGCAGACATTCAAGATGTGTTTCCTCATCTGAGGTGACGAACATATGGGGATCAGCTGAGGGGCCACTTAGGGCTTGCAGGGGTTCTCCTGCTCTACTCATAGTTTCTTTCAGGCCACACTTTTCTCCCACTTGGTGTGGAAGCAAAGGTGTGACCCTTACCATGGTTGGGGTTCAGTATGTGCAGCTGAGCCCGGAAATGTGCTCCTGAAGGGGCATTCTTGCAACTACCCTGGCTGGCTGTTTTTATCTGGGCAGCATAAGAGAGCTGCATCATAGACTGCTGAGTCTCCCTTTAGCCTGTGCTCAGGGAGGTGTCTTGTTTAGCTAGAATAATTTTTGATGCTTTTCTTTTTTAAAAACAGTTCTTGTAAAATAAGGACAGACTGCTATGCATCTGTTGGAAAAGGCGTATTTAAAGAATGGTACTTGGAGCTGTACTTGAATATGTAGTGATTTTTCTGTCTTTTGAAACTACTGAGTAGATTCGGGGCAAGGGAGGATTGTTAACCATCACCTGTACTGGGGGACATTAGGTATTTTTTATTAAATTCCTGGTTTGGCTTTTATGTTGTTTCATAGGTGGGGACTAAGAACTCATTCTTGAAATCTCTAGTCCACTTTGCTAGATGTGGTATGATGTCAAGAATGAAAGAGAGAAAGCAGAGTCAGATTTGCTGAACAACGCTGGATATTGAATAAAATGATAGATTTGTTGACAGAAGGACTCAATTCCTTTTAAGAAATCAATAGTGTCTCAGATGGCAGTGCTAATGGAAGCTGTTATCAGAAATGAGCAGTTAATGCTGCAAGGCATCTGTGAGGCTCACACTTCAGGGACACAAAGCCTAAATGGCTAAGTGATGTCCATGTGCACAACAGCAAATGAGCACGAGCCCTGTAAATGAATATTGCATTTGTGGTCTCCTCAGTGCTTGCAGGCCAGACTGGTGGAGACTTTTGAGAGCTGCAGTATGCAAACTATAAATATTTCTTTTTTATTATTTATAACTTACCCATGGGTCAGAGTCATTTACTTGCAGAATATCACTGAGGTCAAGAACTGATTGCGTGAAAGCTGTTAGCTGTCTTCACTGCTGCTGCTCAGGTTTTACTGTGTAGTAGAATATACTTTTCGTTTTCCATAGTATTTTGCTTTTAGAATAGTTTTCATTGCATGGGACTGGCATTGTGAGATTTGTTTCTGTTGTGTAATTTTTTCCTTTTCCTCTTCATCTGTTAGTATTTGATCACTATCCTCATACAATAACCTGTAATTTAAAAGAGCATAAAAGTATGCTGTCTTATAAACAAATCTGTCTGTCTGTTGCAAATGAATAGTGTAAATTAAAGAAAAATAAATAACATCAAATGATCCTCATTTTTCAAGCAAGATAGCACATAGGGGGAATTTGACAAGTATGTTTCTGACCTCACTGCAGCAGCTATTTCTGGGTAAATTTTCAATGCTTGAACCTTTAGCCTTGCAGCTTCATTGAAGATTAATAGAACTTCCTCAGCTACATTCACATATACACCCTTGAAACTGCTGTTCCCCTATTTCTCTTCTTCCCAACATAGACATTATTCTTTTTTCTCTCCTTTTTCCTTTATTTTTAAGATATATTTGTATAATTCTTCCCCAAAAGAAACTGCAAATAAAGGCTTGTTTATGGGGTTCTGCTTCCTTTAGTTCTCTTTATTAGTATGTATAGCTTAGGGCCCAATTGATAGTTAAGAGTTTAGAAATCTCAGTTTAAAGACTGATATATTTGAAAAAATTATGTTCTTTAAGATCCATTCCAGGTTGCCAAATGAATTCTAAAACCAGAGTAGTAGTTTGTGTCTCAGACATGAAGCGTTTTTTATTACTACTGACTGCTAAATCCCCGATGAAATAAGATGGGCATTAGTTCTCTAATGTTTTCTATCACCTATTCACATACTTTTGTTTGTAATAGAATGTATTAAATGACAGATTTAAAAATTGTTCCTTCACTGACTTCTAGAATTAGATAATGTTGATAAAAATTATTTTTAATTAATATAGAAATAGTAACTAGTATATAGAACAAAATATATACTTTGCATATACTTTTATATTAGTTACCCATATAAAATAATGTGTGGAAGAGGTAATTAACATAAAATAATGTGTGTTATACTTACTTATAATTAAGTAAATGTCAGCTACTTTATTGCAGTGTCTTGTTTTGTGTCGTTCATTAAAAATCATTGGCCCTTTTTTTTTTGCTTCATTTTAGGTTTGTAGAAATATAATTTATTCTTCACTCTTAAGAGAAGAAAAATCTGCGATAAACACTTGGTTTCTACAATGAAGTCTTCAATTTCCAATTAGTTTGTTTTCTTTCTTAAAAAGTTACCTTTTGTATTTTGGGACTTAAACTACAATAAAAGAAGTAAATTATAACTGGCTCCTCTTGCAACTGAGAAAATTTTTTGGTTAAATGTTATATACTAGACTAGACTCTAGTTTAGTACACTCTTCCAGTGTATTTTCAAATAGTATAAAAGACTGTAAGATGCTGATTATGGATGGAAGGAATTCTTTTAAAGAGTTGTACCACTTTAGCTGAGGAGTGAAACAGGCATGCTTTTATTGTTCTATATATTTTGAAGGCATTATTCAATATTGACTTCTTGTGAGACCTTTTCATTTATCCCTGTTGTTGTTTCCAAAGAAGGAAAAAAAATGGCAAAGGACTTGTCTCTGTATCTATCTTGTGAGTACTTGCTGTCATCTGTAGTCTCAGTGAATCCATAAATCCAAAGAGCCATAAGAAGTTTACAGAGGGCATTGGATATTGTCAGGGTTAGGGCTGGCCCAGTTTTTCCATGTCAGAGCTGAGTCTGTTCCACTTCACTGACTTTGGTTGCTGCAGAATGAGGGTTCTGTTCCAGATTCTGTTATTCAGGCAATACTTAAAAATTTATCTAGATGATACTGAGAAATTCTGGCATGCCTAGTTGTTTTCCTTCTCTGTTCCCTTAGTTCTCCTCCCTGTTCAGCTTCAAAGGATGGATATTAAATGAATCCCATTCCAGGGCACATACCACTCCAGTGATGCTCAGTGAACTCTTCTGCTGTGCCACTGGAGACAAATGCAAATGTGATGATAGCTGTATCAAAATGGACATGAGCAGGGATTGCCCCCAGTTGTCCTTTCACAGTCAAACTCTGGTGTGAGAGAGCCGGCCCCATCCTGAACTATGGAATAATTGTCAATGAAATAGAAGACATGTGCCTGTTGGTGTTCAAGTAATTTCTCTCATGAAAATCCTAGAAGAAATATGATCTTATCACTGGTAGAGGATATCCAAAGAAAAGTAAAAAATGTGAGACATGGCAGTCAAAGATGTAGTTTAGCTCTGTTACTTTTTATAATTGTTATATATTGTCAACAGAACTATCTTTTTTCAGTTTTTAGTAGATAAAAATGCTTTTTGCTTTTTCTGACTGGATTAGTTTTCATTCTACTGTTCTATTGTGATTGTTCTTCGATACATGCATTTAATTCTTTTACATCTATTGAACTTCAAATATGTTGCACACCAAAGAAAACAAGCATGCAAAATCAAACAGCATGCTTGCCTTGCCTGAGAGCCTGACTTTCCATTAATTTAGACAGAAATGCTGGTTTCATTGTGCTTTGTTTGTTGTGTTGATAGTTTTTAGGTTGGTTTGTTTTTTGGTGTTTTTTTGGTTTTTTTTTTGATTTTTCGGTTTTTTGGGGGTTTTTTTGTGTGTGTGACTTTACATTTAAATAAGCACTTAATTGTGTGACCAGCTTTACACCCAGGGTCACTGCTGGGAGCTGTTCACCCAAGTAAAGACACTTATGGGATGAGGATTGAAATCCCCAGTACAAATAAATACTGTGTTTATGACTCTGCACACTTCTTAGTAAAGTCAGTTGCTTCCTGACAGAGATAAGCACAGCTGGCAGGACTTCAGTGGTTAGATAACAGAGCAGAAACATTGTGTTTAATCTGCTTGTGATTCTTGCTCTTCCTTGTGACGACATTCAGATATATAGACACAGAACTCCACAGTAAAGCAAATTCAAATAGGGAAAACATTTCACTGAATGTAAGATCTTGAAGTGTTATAAGTAGTTTTCCTCTCATTTTCAGATTTGTGAAGCAGTCAGAAAGGTTTTGTGATCTTGTTTTACGTCATTGGAGAATTGTTAAATTGGTAGAACAAGTTACACTCTGCTTTGCTTTTTAAGTTACATCAAGATAGATGAAATAAAAAAAGAAATCCCCAAAGCAAGCATGAGATGGGGATAATGTGTTAAACTGTGCAAGAGCTACAAAGCTTGTTGTTTGGGTTAGTTTCTGTATACTAGAGAAATTACCAAGGAATTAGGTTACCCAGTCATAAATTTGCAGAGTTGCAGAAATGAAAGCTGTTATAAGAGTGTCTGGTAGGGAGAATGAAGCATTCTCCAGTTCCTAGAGCTGAGGAACAAACTCAGGTTGCCCTCTGAGTCTATCAATGGAAGACTCTGTGTGATCATGTTTTCATATCTTGTTGCAGCACAGAACACCCTGTTTTGCTTAATTCTTTTGTCACAGCTGCTAGTTTAGTTTGATACATATTTGTTTCAATGGAAACGAAAACTTTTGATCCAGCTTAAAAAACCCAGTGTTTAACAGTTATTTGCACACTGACCTTGTGTGTTCGGGGATTTTGTAATTTACATGGTATTATATCTGTTACATATGTGTTGTGGTTTGTTGTGGGATTTTAGTGGTATTAGGGTCAGATATTCAAATAGAGCCATAGGAAAAACATAATCATCTTGTCTGTGCCTATTTATCTAAATAAATCTGAAAGTCATTCCTCAAATTATTTATAAAAATCTCCAGATTTTGAAGTGTGTGGAATATCTGCATTATAGGACTGTTTAAAGCCATTGCATGGGTTACAAAAAATATGAACGAAAATATTTCTCATTTGAGATAGAAAGGCATATTTGAATTAATAGACTTTAAAAAGTGGCTTATTTAGTAGTATTGTTTAATTGAACACAATGTATTGATTACAATTCAGGATATTTCATATATCTCACTTACAGACTTTTCTGACTATTGTTTCTGCCTGCATGTGTCTTCTTTAATGTACAATAGTGTATAACTTCTGAGTGAACTGTGACATAATTCTCAAATATTTGGGCTGTGAAAATTTTAAGTGTATGACTTGACTATTAGTTTCAGATCCCTGTTGTTTGTGGCTGAAATTCTTCAGTGATATTGGAAATAACAATATTGGAAATAATGTAATTTTTCCATGTTCTGACAAACTTTCTAAAATGTAATATAAAATTATTTTTCTGAATTGCTACAAAGTACTTTTTTGTATAGAAGGGTTTAAGGATTGTTTTGTTTCTTTGGGATTTTTTTTTGTTTGTTTTTTTTTTTTAAGGATCACTTAATTGGAAAGCTGTATAGCAACTATCTGAAATTTCAGGCAATGTTTTATATTCATTATTCTCTGACCCAAATCCATTCCCCTGCTCTATTGTGGATGACTAGCTGCTCTTAATTTGTGTTATCCAGATTCTTTCACAAATCAGAACAAAATTGGGTTTTAATATATTCTTTTGTAGCATGGTAATATGTAGTAATATGTAATAAATAGAAAAAGATCATTCAATTATAAAGCTCAGAAGAATTAGAAGCATTGTTAGAGAAACGTAAAAAATTTTTATTTATTCTGCTGTTGGGAGAAAATAAAATTAACTGCCATTGCCCATCCTTCTTGTCATACAATCTATTATGAATTAGGACTTGATATGCAATGTGTCACATCAAGTATTTTCCTCTGCGTATCAATTAAGATCTCTTTGTTTTTTTCAAAATTTCAGGTGTCTAGAAGGCTTTAATAGTGGAACATTTACAATTTCATTATGCATGTGCTGAAATAGCCGACTTTTGTGCATCTTGAATTTTTTAAAAAATGCAATGAACTGAAGGGGCTATATTAACCAAGGGCGAATTATTAACTAGTTCCTTCTATTTATCAATGGGAGGCTTAAAGATTGCTAGAGCATGAATCTAGCTTGGAGGCTTTTTGCTCTTTTTAGTTTGATTTGTTTCCATCATCTATTTTCCAAGGAAGAAAACTAGGACATCAATTCCTTTTAGAAACAGAACGTTGACACTGGATTTATAAACATTATGGGTGCTGTACGCTTTTATCGGGTCCTTCAGGAGCTCAGAAATTTGTGATTCTTTAGATGACTAAAGCAAAGCAAATTTTAAAATTCATAGATTAGAATGTGAACCCCTAGTAGTTTGTTGTAGAAGATTTTATTACTGACTGTTCTTCCAGTGTGTCCTGGTTTAGGGAATACAAGCATCATATAGCCAAGCCAGGACACAGTGACACCCTCTCAAGTTGTCAGATGAAAATATGGACAGTCTGGCTTCCCCGTTTCCAGTGTTTTAAAAAATGGATTTCATTTGTACATTGTTGCCAGTAAAATCTGTTTTCATGTTTGATTGTACCTGAGTCATCTAATAGCTGTTATTTCCCAGTTCTATTTAATTTGCTGTAGATTAGTTTAAAACTGTATGCAACTTAAATGCTACATGCGTGTTTATAATTGGCCCTACTGCCTTTGTGATGAAATGTCACCATGCAATTTTGTCAATATTTCGATGGTCTCTCATAGTCATAAAATTTTCCAGACACTTACAAGATTTTAAGTAAGAAAGCAGTTAATTGAAATATGGCTGCATAAGTGTATGGGCTTTTTTTTTGTTAGCCACAGAGAGAGTGACAGTTTTCCTTTTGTATTTTTCAGACTTTGATAAGACTTTTCCTTTTGAGGAAAGTGTTCTCTATGTTGTCTCCAGGATGCCCATACTTGTAACTGGGTACAGCACAAAGAAATGTCAGTGAATGTAACCACTCTAAACAGTAAACAAGTTGATTCTTAAATGTCTTGAGGCTGGAAAGAAACCTGTTGCATCTAGGTTACACGGGAAAAGGTAACAATACAGGTTGCAAAGTATGAGGATCCATGAGCACAAACTGAACAGACAAAATGTGTTAACATCCTTTGACAAAGGCTGTTTAAAAAAAGAAAAACAAATTATAGAAGCACCATGTGCAGACAAGGCAGAGATATCTCCAGGCAAGTAGGAGAGCATGGAAGAGTGCAGGACTAAAATTTATAAGAGATAGAAGGTGGAGACAGATAGCAGTAGGGGAATCAGATGGCTTATACAGTAGCATTGGAAACAGAGGTGGCCACATCTTTTCCTCTTCTTAGGAAAAGGAAATCTGTAGAGAAATCAGCAATTCCATTGTGGCTGGAAGTGAATCTGGGAAGAGAGGAGGTTCCTACGGCCGGCAAGGTTATGTCTGCAGGACCCTCAACATACAGAAGGGCAAGGCATGTCTCTCAAGACCTTAACTGAGGGTGTTTTTTATTTCGTTATCTGTTTGTTCAGTGATGAAGACCAAAAAATAAGCAACTGTGTCTACGTGAGAATTCCTTATTAATTGTAATGATAAGAGAACAAAAATTTAGTTCACCAATTGTATTATTTTCTAACTCTCCAGTCTTTAGCATGTCTCATTTTTCCTGTGGGGAGCAGTAGATCTCACCAAACAGTGGTGGTGCCCAGGCTATCGCTTCCTCTCCCTTTAGAGCATGACCTCTGACAGGTCATGGTGCTGGTTTGGGCTCAGCTACTTCTGTGCAAAATGAATGTGCTAGCAAGACCCAGCTTTGTAAAGTGCCATGAGATATATAGATGCTGTCCCTTCAATTTTGCTTGCCATGCTCTTTACAGGTTAAACAACCTCTTAAATTCTTTTAAAAAGTTTGAACAAAGCATAGTATTAAAGTTTTAAGGAAGTAGTTTGTAGAAAAACAATTAAGTATTATTTTTATATAAAGTGATTTCATGTCCTGTGTAGTTTCTATTCAGTAGACATTAAACAGCTGAATTCAAATTGTTTCATTTCAGCAAAGGGTGGAGACTCCTGAGCTGCAGCAGAGATGTCTCAGTGCAGGATGAGGGTGAACACATAGAGGGAAAAAAATGTAGAGACCTGACACCACTGTGTAGTAAAGCATCGTTGTCTGTTTGGAAGGAACTATTTCAGAAAATCAGCTTTAGTCCCATGCTAATACTGACACAAATCACATTTCAGAAAAAACCCAGATGAACCTGCACATTAGCTGGATCAGAAGAAATGTGAAAACTTGTCTAGGATCTCCATATTAGGCGTCAGATAAATGAGAATAAACCCACACTTAGATTGAGGAAAACAGAAAGAAATAATGAGATTGTTAGCTAAATATCATGTGTAACAGTAAGACTTGGCTGTGGTTACCCAGTGACAACACAATGATGAAAACTTCTCTTTCAGTCATTTGGGCATTTGTTCTTTATATTGTAGCTTTGACTTAATGGAGGCAATTAGTGATCAGACCTCTCTTGCTGTGGGCACTGTGTAAAGATTCCATAGAGTACTCACATTCAGATCTGCTTTCAAATTTGGGGGGATAAAAAACCTCAAAGGGTTTTGAAATTGTGTATACAAATGTTATGCCATTATAGCATCCGTGGAAATATGATTGCTAGTAGCATATTAAGTCTCATAAATTTGTAGCCATTAGAGCAACGTGAGTTTTCCCGAGGTAGGAGTAGTAATGGTATTTTCTTAACCAATCTGTGAATGTGCACGGAGTGTATTGATCATTACTCTCTTGAGTCTTATAGAGACGATAAACAGTTAAATCCTTGTCCTCATCTGAATAACAACAAATTTCATGTATCATT
Organism: Setophaga petechia; assembly: GCA_024362935.1. NCBI lineage: Eukaryota > Metazoa > Chordata > Aves > Passeriformes > Parulidae > Setophaga > Setophaga petechia. Next base: position 23,942,970 of record JANCRA010000004.1, on the reverse strand, counting down.
TTCCTTGACACTTTGTATAGATTTATAGAGAGCAAATTCAGAATACTCAACATAATGTATAATTTCTTTATCTTTTTACAGAGGGAAACCAAGGGTCAGTTTCTTATTGATCACATCTGCAACTATTACAGCTTGCTGGAAAAAGACTATTTTGGCATTCGATATGTTGACCCTGAGAAGCAGAGGGTATGTATATAATCTCTGACTAAATTTGCTTTAAAGTAAGGTTAATTGATTTTTTTAATAAGAATGTGTGTTCTGATGCAAAGTTATGTATCTCTGAGGATTTGTACTTGGGCTGTAATCTGTAAAGGTTCCTAAAGTGGCATTATTAAATTAATTTTCTCCTCACTTAATGTATTTATTATCATGCTATTATGATTTGCGTAGTTCTGGGCACTTAAACTAGAAAAGAATTTATAGGCATGACTCAGTCGGCACAGAGCAGCTCTAGGCTCTGACTTTGTGCTGGAATTTGGGATTTTTAGTTTTCTCTTAGTGTATGATTTTTGGGATACGTAAGAAGAAATCCTATTATATTTATCAGGTAAAAGCAGTCATTCTGTTTCATGGATCACAGGGTACACGGACTTACAACCTGTAATACAGAAAACAGATCTGATTTGTCAAGCTTTGGGGTGTTCTTCAGGCTGGTCCCCCCTATAAGCATCTTTACATTTGTGCAATAAAGTTCTCAGGCCTGTGCTGTAGACGTTTTTGTGTACAGTAATTAGTCATCCTTCCTAGGTGATAGGTGGTTCTGCAGGTTGTATTTTATAGGTGATTTGCTGCTGCTACCCCCACATGGCTTCAGATGACTTTTATTGTATGAGAGTTGGAGCAAATGGTGAACACAGAAAGTAGAAGTCCTGAGATACTGAGATTCAGAAGAACTGCTTCTTCAACATGTTGTCCTGCTGGTCTCAGTATTAAGACTTAGATGTGTGACTTTAAATATCTTGGGTACATATAATGGCATTTAATCTCTGGAAGCAATTACCAGTTTGAAACTTCTGTGATTGAAAATGAAAAAATAATTTGGCTGGATACCTCTTACTACACCTTAATTAGTTTTGTCAAAAATCACAGGGGTTGGGCTATCACCATCAGCTCAACCTTATAGAATTGCAAAAACTTTTCAAAGCTACACCAAGTAGTTTCCATTGCATCCCCCTTTTAAATTGAAAATAATTAGCAGTTAGTTTCACCAGTGTTCTTAATTCTTCACAATCATAAAAGTTATAAAGATATTCACCTGTTTGGAATTGATAGGAAGATTAGGTTGGGCTAATAATTGGGCTATAATTAAGTAAAACTTAATAAACACTTCTGTTGGGTGTTTCTCTGACAGTCATTTAAAAAAGCTACAGAAAAGTTATTTTACTTAACAGAAGTAAAGAGGGTCTTTTAAATAAAACCAGAAAAGAAAAGAACTTCAGAAAAGAACTCCAAAACCTGGAAGTGATTGTGTTACAGTTTTGAATTTATGAGATAACAATTTATGAGGTATGTGGCAGTTTTCCTCACTGTTTTTATTTTAGCAATTGTGAGTTTAGATGCCTGGAATTCATCTAACAAAAACTCATCAGTAGTTGCCTAGGTATGTGGTTAAAGAGATAAGCTATAGCAAGTATAAGATCACAGGAGAAATGTCATATGGCTGTAGCCACTGTACAAGTAAGAGTACTTATAGTTCTGTAGAAGAAATTTTCAAAGCTCCATGGAATAAGTGTGTTTGTAATTTGGTCAAAGAAATTTCCAAGACTTAGTGGAATTCTTACAGGTTTCAATGAAAGAAAGGGACATGCATTTTCCACAGTACATTATTAGGGCTTGGTGAGATGTGCCACAGAACAGAAACAGCAGCCCAGCAAAGATCAGGAGGTAGTTTTCAGCAACAGCTGCTTTCCGAATTTAAAACTTGTGGTTTGGCCAAGCACAATTATTTTGAAGGAAAGTGATAGTTCATGCTGTCATGTTAGTTGATAATGTGTGTGACAATGTACCTCAGTGTCCCAGAGACAAATAAAGGGATGTGGGGAAGTGTATAAAGTGACTATTGACTAGTCTGGTTTTAGTGCATGGCGTGGCTATGGTAACAGACAGCACTTTGTTTTTCTCTTAGGACTGTATTTGCGGGAAGGTATTAATATCATTAGGGTCTAACAAGACCTCAGCTGCTCTGATCTAGATATCTGTATTCAAGAAAGATCAACTTAATGGAAGATGGAAAGAGGGGAGAAGGTGTATTAGAAGCATAAAGAGAGTGGAGAGCTAGTTTATGAGATGATTCTAAGAAGAACGCACCCTTTTAGTGCAGGAATCAAAGGCTAGGAAGATAGGGTTATACATGCATCAGAGTGTAAAATAGAAAGAAAAAAAATGTTTAAACAAGAGAGGTGGTTCTTACAGTAGTGAGAGCTGTACTGTCTGAGGCAGTCCTAATGGAGGCAGTGGGGAAAAATCTTTCACCGGGTTGGTCAATAATTTTTGGAGAATTCTCTATAATTTTATGGGAGGGGTTTATATTAAATATCGGCAAAGATAGAGACCAGGCACCATCTTCTGACTGTTCTTTCAAACAGCATGTAAAAGGAGCTGAAACAAGAAAGCATAACTCTTTTTTAGGAGGGTTATTGTTGGTTCTGATGTACATAGCACACAATGGGTGTTGCTTTGCTGAATTTCTTGGAAATGCTAAATGCCTCTGTTGTAGCATTTTATATGTTGCAGAATTTTATATTCAACCGCATAATCTCTGTGTTTGCACAGAATGGGCTATATCACTGGTTCCAAATGAAACTGCCAAAATCATGAATTTAATTCCGGCTTTTAGTGAATTATTCTTGATTGATTTTTTTGAATAGTGATATACAAAATAATAGTATATTATTATACAGTATACACACACACACATATATAGCTGTGAAATATTATGCAAATTTATGCCGCTGGCATTTTATCTAGCAGTGATGCTTTCCTCCATTTTATTAAGATTTAATTTTTTTGTGCAAAGGCTCCATAGTTGCTCTGAAAGCTAATTTGCAGTCCTTTTGTTTTATAATGAGGGAACTCAAGCAGGCAAAAATACCAGCTTTAATTTATCCAAAATATCTTCTAAATGTAGAGTATGCTACTAAAATGTAGCATCAGAGTATGAAAATGTTTGAGTTTGAGAAGTTAAAAAATGAATTGTTTCAACATTTCAGATGTTTAAAATTAAATGTTTCAAGGTTTCTGTTTAGAACATTCAGAATTTCTGGCTGTGTAAAAAATGTAGAAAATTGAGCTAATTGCCTTATGTCAAAAAATTTGAAATACAGGAAAACAGCTGGTGTTTTTATAGGTTATTTTTCAAATAAGTAATAATGTATATTTCTTCCTCTCCCCAACTCTGTTTTTATAATAATCCTTTCCACCTACATAAATAAACATGTGTGTGTATTTTGGACATACTTAAACTTTTTTGAGCAAATATAAACTGTAAAAAAATTTCTATAGCTTTCCATATTCTACTCCAGACAAACTCTGGATGACACTCTTAACAGAAGGCAGCATTGTATTTTCTTTTATGTCTATGGGAGAGTAACAGTGAAAATAAAATCAAATTGAACTAGTAGTTTAAAACCCTAGGTTCTCCACCGTGTTGTACCTTTTAGTGTCACATTTGGATGGTCTTTTGGGGAAACTTTGCCTTAGTGTAGATTCAAAAGTGTCAGTGGTGTAGTAATAGTATGCAGTAAATTGTGGTATGCCATTTTATGTCTAATGATACTGAGAACAAAGGAGTTCCTAGTGTTCATATATTAACTGTTAACTTTTTCATGTGGATTTCTGAGACAGCAATGTGCGATCATACTGCCTTTCTCCCTGATTCGAAGCTGTTCTAATATTTGAAGCTACTTTTGGTCAAATTTGACCTGGGCAGAGATCATCCCTTGGCACTGTAGAGGCCACACCTTGAATCCTGCGTTTGTTCTGGGCCCCTCACTTTAAAAAGGACTTTGAGGTGCTGGAGAGTGTCCAGAGAAGACCAACAAGGCTTGTGAAAGGACAGAAAATGTGTCTTATGAGGAATGGCTGAGGGATCTGGGTTTGTTTAGTCTGAAGGAGAGGAGGCTCAGGGGGAATTTCATCACTCTCCACAGCTCCCTGAAAGGAGGGTGTAGTGAGGTGAGGGCTGGTTTCCTCCACTGTGCCAGCAGTGAGAGGAGCAGAGGAAATGGCCTTAAGATGAGGCAGGAGAAATTCAGATTAGTTATTAGGAAATTTTTTCACTGTTAAGGTGGTCAGGAAATAGGTTTCCCTGGGAGGTGATAGAGTCACCATCCTTAGCAGTGTTGAAGAGGAGTCCGGATCTGTGGCTGGGTTATGTGGTTAGTGATTTAAGGGTTATATTGCTAGTACTGGGTGAAGGATGGGACTGGATGGTGTTAAAGGTGTCTTCCAGCCTTGAGGGTTTAGGATTCTATATAATTCTCTTGTGTTAAGTTCCTCTATGTGTTCATGAAGATAAGCTGCCACATTGGTGGATAGAACCCTGTTATTTTTCTTACTGCGGAAAACACTGAAGACCAAACCCAGCCCAGGAAATCTCAAGAGAGTAAAGAGACATTGATACATTGTAAGATACACTGTAAGAACATAGGAACAATCATTTTGGACCTTGTACTTTTTAACAGTTTCAAACAGGAATCATGCCTGGACGAGCTGTTACTGATTCTCCTGCTGAAGGAACTATTTCTGGTATTCCATATACTAGATAACTTATTGAGGCCAATTGTCACACTCCCACACTTGTGTAAATGTAGAATGGCTAATTCTCTGGGTTTATTGTGTAGCATCTTCGTGTTTTTGGACTGATAAAAGATGAGAATAGGATGACAGAGTGAAGCTGCTGTTCAGCATCTTATCTAGAGTGGATTTCTTGTTGAAAGAGGCTGTTGTTCTTGAGTGCAAGGGGAGATTCAGGTGAAAAATGCTAGTGTGGTAAAAGATAGTCTTTAAGTCCCTTCAGAAGGGCACCTGAGCAATCTGAGCAATGATTTAAACTTGGAAATACTTCTCTCCTTTTTTTTTTTTTTTTTTTTTTTTTTTCCCTCCCAGTGGATCAATCTGAGCATAACGTTGGGGATTTTGTTTTTGAGTGTGGAAGTTTGAGGTGGTAGTTAGACAGAAATACCTTGGAGCTACCCAAGGTGTGGGTTGGAAATGTCACGAAAAGGCTTTGTAGGACCCTGAAGCAATTGTGAAGTCTTACCTGTCACTGTGGAGATGTCTGAAATAATAATCAACCTTAACCATTAAGATGCTTTGTCATGTGGGTGTACTGTCTGGGAGTAGCAGAGCAGTGCAGTGGTTTTAGCTCTGTGCTTGTATGAAAATAAAGATTTCAAATTAGTGAAACTACTCTATGAGTACACTCCCTCTATGCAGCTGATCCTGAATGGTAGCTTTGAGTACACTGCAATTTTCTGACTTTACCAGAGCACAGAGCCCAGTTTGCTGTTTTGATAGGAGGGTGACACTGGACACTATGGATTTATTAGCATGCCTGCTAATTTCTCCCTAAAGAACTATTGCAGATAAAATTCTCATTTTGCTTTCAAGCTTAAATATAGTGAAAATTGGGAGCCACAGATATAGGGTTTTTTTAGTCAGATTTTATTTCATTTATTTCACTAGTAAGGGTGGTGGGGAGACCCATTTGTATGCCAAAGTGTATCACTTACAATTGACCTGGGCAGAATATTTGTTTAATCTTACAACCTAAGTAGTTCAGCATTGTGCCAGTATTTACTAGGGAAGGAAATTCATCTCTGGTCCATTAGTAATTAATTTCTTTATCATGAAATAGTGGTTCTATTTTTAATGGGAGCTATAGACAAAATGTACAACAGTTCCTCATCAGAGGGACCTTGGGAAAGGGTCATCAAATCTTGGGTGCAGCTGATTTCTGCTTTAGCAAGAGCAGCTATTTAATACATGTTTCTAAAAATGTGTACCTAGTCCCACATGAGAGTGGTGGAAGTTGGCAGAAAGACACATCAGACAACTTGCAACCTCAGTTTAATGAAGTTATGTTTTTAAGGACTTGCAATACTCCATACAATCAGGAGTAGAGACCAGTCTGGGAGATCTCCAGTGTCTGTGAAGGGGTAGAACAGAAATATTATGGGCAGAACCCCAGAGCAACTGAGCTATAAGTTAATAAAAATCTTAATCCTTATCCATGCATATGAACCTCTGCTCCAGGGCAGAGTTACAACAAATGTTATTGCATTTGCATGAACTTTTTCTGCAATGCTGCTCACTGTGTGCTGTTCAGGTTATGTTAGTTCAAAATAATAGAACTGGAAAAGGAACAAAGAAAGCTGTGAGAATTATATCTAATAGAAATGGATTTCATCCAGAGCTGGAGTAAAAAATAATATGTCTAGGAAAAGAGGTGAGTGAGAGAGAATGAATAAGAGAGAGTCAGAGAGTAAGCAAAAGTGAATGAGAGAGAAATATATGTTGTAAAATAACTTGGAGAAGGCGATCAGGGAAAAGTTACCCTGTAATTCTTAGAACTGAGACACTCAAAGTAAACTAAGTGTAAAGTCATTGGTATTGAGAAATAGGCTTTAGAAAACCATAGGCAGTAATAAAATTCATTGTAGCTGTCATAAATTTGAAAGAAATGTTAAAAATTGGAGTTTGGACAAATTGTTAGAAGCCTACAAAGATTTAAAACGAATTTTAATGGAGGCTGGGAGCCCATTGAGCACAATGGGAGCTACTGCTCTTGTTCTTTCTCTAAGAGCTTGTTTCAGAACATTTTCAGAGACTAAGTGCTGAGTTAAATGGCATCATGCTTTTACTAGTAGAGCTGCCTTTATGTACTAAACAAAAATTTGACAGAAATTAATAGTAGTGTGAAGAGAATATATACATATGTATACACTTAATTCAGCAGAAATATTACTAACTAAATATCTTTTGTGAAGATTAGCAAACTTGTCAATGAAATTCTTTAATATTATCATATATGATAAAAACAAAGATATTTTTTCCCATTGGTTGTGAACCTGTTTTCTTTGAGAATGTGGTGGCTCATGTATCCATCAATATATGCAGATTTTATGGCCAGATGTTCAGCTGATGTAGAGACTATGGATAAGTTCCAACATGCTTGCAGTGATAATTTGGAAATTTGTTTAATAAATGCCAGGTCAGAATCATATTCTGAACTGGTGATTGCACTCCGGTGTATGTGACTACCTTTTCTGGACCAAATAAATGTTTGTGATCATGATGTACCTCGTTTCTTCCCCATTAACATGCCACTAAATAACATTGGTGCTCTGATTTTGGAAAAAATACAGAGGAGCAGCTCTTTTGCTATGGCAGAACAATCTCAATATTCTTGATATAAAAGTTCTTGAAACCATGAGAAAGCAGTGTTGGCCTCAGGGCATGAAGAAGGAGACACTCATTATGCCCTAGGTCCTTTGGCATCTCTTCTGCCTGTAAGAGTTGCCTGCCACCTAATTAATTCCCCTGTCTGAACTTCTGTGAGCTTTGGATAGGTATTTGTTTGTTTGTTTGTTCGCTTTTGTTTGTTTGGTTGGTGGTTGGTTTGGTTTTTTTTTTTGGCAGTCCTTATGCAAGTCCCTTCTTTGAAGCTAAAGCAAATTTACCTTGATTTTGCTCTTCATTCAAGAAAAATATTAGATATTCATTTTCAAGATTATATAGGGTTAATTTTCAAGATTAATATAGGGTTTTCAATAAAATTAATTTTTCTTTTAATTTTCTAGCAGTGTTTCATATCTCCATTCTCCTGCTATTTTCTGTCAATTAAACAAAGTTTTCCAATCCAGCTCTTGCCTGAAGAATTTTTGTAAAACCTGCAGGTTCTTCTGATTCTGTTTTACTGTATGCAAATCCAAGCACTTGGCTAAGTATTGCTTGATGAATGAAATTTAAGTATTCATAGTATTTGGCCACTTTCATTTACCCCTTCCTAACTGCTCCTCTTCCAAACACAGAGACTTAATCAATAGCCTTTAGGCTGGGAAGAGATGAGAATTTGCTTTGCTTCCAGTGCTTTGAGGCACTAGAACAGGTCACCCAGAGAAGCTGTCGATGGTCCGTCCATCTGTGGCAGTGTTCAAGGCCAGGCTGGATGAAACTCTGAGTAATGTGGTCCTATGACACATGTCTCTGTCAATGGAATGGGAGGTGGAACAAAACAGTCTTTAAAGTCCCTTTCCACCCAGGGCATTCTTTGATTCTATCACTGTTCCCTTTTTCCTTACAGCTTCTTATTTAGAACTCTTAACCCTGTGCTGGATCAAGACCAAGCTTGGCCCTCTCAGACCTTCTCAGTGAATGGCTTAATTTGAAACAGGTCAAAACAGGCTGAAGTTTTTTTTACCAAAAGCATATCAGTATTTGTGGAGTTGAGTTTCTAGAATGGTGCTTTTACCCTTGCTGGGTGTCCTTGTTCACCCTGAGCTTTTGCTGTGAAAGCTGATAGCACATCAGCTGCTCAGCATTTGTGGGTAAGCAAGAACACACCTGGCCTCACTAATGACTACTCAGCGCCACTTAAGGGCTGATCAGAGGTGAAGGCTCTATTTACAAAGCAAAAATTGCACTAGTCTGAAACACAGCATACAGTTGCAATGAAATCTTAGTCAGAAGGCGATGCTCAGCATATTTTAGGATCCAGCACCAAAAGTGACATCTGTGACAGTTTGCTTACGCACCACTGGCACTTGAAGCACCAAGACTCTTTAGCTATCCCATGACTGACCTTCAAGATTTCTATGTATCATTCTCTCACCCTCCTGTTTTCTGTGAGAGCACCTGTCTGATCTCTGAGATACATAGCAGCTACTGAAACGTCTTGTGGAAAAGAGATTAGAAATTAGTAGTGCTGAACATAAATCTCCTCTCAGGATGCTTGGCAATGTGTTAACAGCATTAGGATCAAAGTATTTTCCTCCCCATTGGGCAGCAACCATGTTGCTAACATGCTTTCAATGAAACAAGAAGTTCAGCCCCTGCAGGAATGATTTCTGGTGATCGTTAGCTACTATCACACATAAAGCCTGCACCCTGGGTTGAGGGTGTAGGCCATCGTTCAATTAAAGCAGCCTTTGTGGACTACAATGTCAAATACACAAGACGGAGATGAAACAGCTTAAAATTACTGGAATTTTTTTTTCTCTCCCTGATTTGCACACTTAGTGCTAGTAAAGAAATAAAATATTATTGTCTCTAGTTACAGTTTTATAGATGAGTAGTTTTGTTTGGGTTTTTATTACAATAAAGGGTATGATAACTCATTGCAATGAACAGTTGAAAACATCTGTGGCCTGTTCTTGCAAGGCAGTGTGGCATGTGAATTAATGACATTTTTTGCAGCTGAACATTTAAAATGTTTCTAAAATTTATCTTTAGAAGCTAACTTGAGGTGTTATATTTTCATTCATCTAAGATTTTTTTTCAGGTAAGTTGTTAAAAAAATATTGTTACATGAAAAAAGTATTTTGGAAAACCAAATACTTTTCAATATAAAGTTTCTGCAGAAACAGCTTGATTAATTTGTAGGAACCTTAATCTCCTCCTAACTATAACAGCTAATTAATCTGGGAATAAATATAGCTTGGATACTGTATAGTAGAGATGAGGCACAGGTATTAATTATTAATAGTCAATGCTATAAGGCTGAAAGATAAGTACTCAGGGGAAAATCTTTCCTAAAACTCAAATTGAAATAAGCAAACAAATATAGGGGTGGCTGTTTCCAGAAATATTAGCAATGACTAGGTGTTTATCTTCCCCTGACAGTCAGAGAGCATTAAGCACCTAATTGCTGTGTCTTTGAAAGTCTCCACAAATTATGAAGTAACTCCTCTGTTTTCTGGAAGATTCAGCTGAATTGTGTACACGTTTGCAATCTTCCACCAACAGAAGGTCACAGCAGAAATCTGAGCTTGTGGAAACTGCCTGTCACTTCCATGACCTCCATGTGAAAGCCTAGATTGCTTAATTGCTTGGTGTCTTTTCAATCTGTTTTTAACCCATGAAGGTCAGGTCTTAGTGATACACATTTGATTTTGGAAACGTTAGGTAAATCTGCATTCCTGAGGGTTTGAGAAATTTCCATGTTTCCCCTCTTTCACTATTCACATGATTGGTATCAGGGTTTCATATTTGCAAATTTGCTTTTTAAAATCTCTAACTGCTTTGTTATAATAGATAATAAACTTTCCCAAACAGTTCTAAATGCTGATCTGGTCTGTGCTGATACTCCAGCTTGGTATTTCAAAAAGAAATATCAAGAAAATCATGTTGTGTTTCTGCTAGATGAAAATGGTGAATACTCTTAACTTTCAGTTTCCCAGGAGCAGTACAGCATGGCTCACTGTCCAAGTTCCCTTTCCCTTTTGCTATCTGAATCTTCATCTAGGACTGGCCTGATCCTGGTGGATGTGGGGTGGGTCTGTGGAAAGTGGACTTCTATTTTGTTTGTCTTGGTTTCCTATCTGTGAATTCATTCTGGAATATGTACTATCAACCATTGCAGACTGTATAAGAACTCTTAAATCAGATTGTCTTTATCTTTTTATGAGCAGCTCTCAGCCCCCATTATTCAGAGTGAAACATATAAATAATTTATGTGTATTATCTAAAAAAAGAATGAAATGAGCTAGATATTTCTGGTAACTCAGTGAAACCGTCATTGCTGATTCAATTATGTTTCTTTCATCTTTTCCCCTAAAAAGAGAGATACTGTGAAAACAGAATAGGTAAAGAAATGTTGGAGGGTTGTTTTTGTGTTGTGGCTGTTGTTTGAAGTTTGAAGTTGTTGGCTTTTTGTTTTCTTTGTACCAGGGTTCCATATCAGTCTCTCAGTGATAAGTGAACTTCAAATAGAAATACATTGCAGGGCTTATCTCCAGTACTACTGTAGACTATTTGTGTGTGAGTTTCTGAGCAACCATAGCACATAAACCACAGATATTGAAAATGCTCATTCAATGGTATTTGTTTTTTCCAAAGTTCTCTTTCAGAAAACTGATTTGCAGTTATCCTGACTGCACCTGAATTCTTAGATGTTACAATTTTTAAAGTAATAATTTTCTGTCAGATATTAACAACTCCTACAAAATATCTACCCCTGGCCTTTCTCTGTAGTAGAATTGCTAAAGGTTATGAGGAGAAATGGTAGCCCATGTTTTAGGATCCAATATTTTAAGTATTGGATATTGTTTAATAAATGCTACCTTTTCTTTTTGCAGTCGACCAAAGGGTTTTAGAGCTAGAATGAAAGGGTTAAAAATGAAACCCCTTAGTGCAAGGCCTTCCAGTGTTGAGTATGCTTATTAAAACTGAATGCCGTGCTTTTCGACCAGCTGCTTCCACAGCACAAATCTCATTTTACTGTGGAGATTTTTGCTTAAATGAAATATACTAATACAAAGGCTGCTGGCTGTGGTCTGAAGTGGCACTTGAATATCAGCATGTTCTTTTGTCTGACAAAACATCTTCCTGAGCAGGTCAGCTAGTGCTTGCAGGGGATATGCTAAGGCTCTTAAATAAAATGTGAGCCCAACTTATTTTCCTACCAAAAGCATCTTTTCCTGTAAATTTATGCACCTACTGATAAGCATCCATACCTCTCTGCTGTATATTAGCTATGACTAGGTTATTGTGAACATTTCACAGAGAAGTGCAATCTTTTTCCCTTGAGATTTTTAATTATTGCAAGAAGAGAACAATTGCTTGTGTTTTGCCTGAGGATATAATACTTAGGCATTCTTTAGTTTTAAGAAGCATAGAAGACAACACTAATGAAGAGACAGTGTTAAATTTTCTGAATAGTCCTTCCTACTGTCTGATATGATCATTCTTCTGGAAAAATATGTCTAGAAGTATAAGACTAAAATGTCTACTGCAAGCTGTGGAATACAGTCTGTAGTCCTTTAAATATGTCTTTGAAATATCTGTCTTATTTCTATCTCAACTATATCTATTTTACAGGCACTGGTGATATCAAGTATGCTTATACAGTACAATTCCATTATGGAGGTGTTTTTCTCATTTATGTATGTCTCAGTGAAATAAAATTCCTACTTCTCATTTTTGGTACCATTTACATTTACAAAGCTATTTTTGATTGATATTAACCTCTGCTCTCTGCTTTGTCTTTTCAGCACTGGCTTGAGCCCAACAAGTCCATCTTCAAACAAATGAAATGTAAGTCTTGAAAGTTCATGCTTTTAAACTTATTTTTAAATAATGGAAGATTTTCTTGTGCTTCCATACAGTAATTTAGAATAAGCTTAATTTTTTTCTCAGTGTAAACAGGTCCTTCATGTGAGCACATGAAGGAGTCCTAAAAACTCCATGCTACCCTAATCTTACCATCTTACAGTGTTCTGCAATCGAAGCTTTTCCTTACTGCTCATGGCTACAGCCACAGGCCAGCATTCTTCGGATGGCAGATCTGGTCAGAAGACCTGTATGTCCCAGCTCTCATTTTCAGTCAGGTGCCATCAGCCACTGGGAGATGGCAATAAAAATGGAGTGTGGCAATTGCTTCTGGCTCTTTTCTGGTTATCCTTCTTTCTGCTATCCCTTGCTTCCTGAAAATGCAGACCATTGGCTTGTGATCATTGTTACTGTCCAGCAAACTCAAGTACTATGGGCTAAGTGGTGAGCTTTCTGCCACAGGTCAGGGGGAACTTAAGATCAGTATTTTTAATAGTGTCTTTAAACCAGGAATTTATTATTTTAATTATATATTGAAATGTTACGTCTGGCCTATTGTTTCCATTAAATAGTCCAACTGTGAAGACCTCTTCAGGAAACGGAACTGCTTTAGCACTCAGAAGGTTATATGCAGCAGTTTATTTGGCAATTCTGGACAATTGCCATGGCTCATTAGAAGTTGTGTCTTAGCTGTCATCTATCTATCTATCTATCTATCTATCTATCTATCTATCTATCTATCTATCTTTCTATCTTCTGAAATGGAGGAGAATTTTATCCTCATATTGCTCATATATAGTTTTCTGTTTTAACAAGGAGCCTCTTTTTGTGGGAGATAATGTATTTGCTTTAAAATGTAATGAGGCTTAAGAGACTGTCTAATATGCAAAACCAGTTAATACTGGGTGTTGACTACAATTATATGGAATATTTCAAGGAATTCTTCTATTAATGCAGCCATACTACAGTATATACATGCATGTGTATATATGCCAATACACATACATCTGGCATATTCAATATGAACTTGTATATCTACTGTTTAGCTAGCTGGAGTATTACCCAGTAATAATTAAGTTTAAAAAAGTCAAGTTAGAATGAAGTTGTTCTCCTCAGCAGTGCTAGTAAAGGAAGAAAAGAGGGAAGAACAGAAAAAGTGTAAGAATTGTAAATTATCTTAATCTCTTGCTTCCTTCTAATGTGTTATCAAAAGTAGAACAGTTTCCTGAATATATCCCCTGCATTTATGTTACTGCTTTTACCCAACAAAGTATAAAGGCTCATTCCTCTTGTGCACTTTGCAAAGCAGCACATGCAGGACTCTGCCAACAGATGTGCTCAGAATGTTTTGACATATTCAAAACAACCTTTCCTGCATATAGATGTGGCCTAGATGTGATAGATGATAGTCCATGAATTCCATAGATGTAGTGATTTGATGGCCTCATCAGAGGATTTCTGTGGCTTTTGAGATAGAATCCTAATCAAAACTCTAAAACCAAATTAATATGTAGCAAAAAAGCAAAGTAAAATACATCTAGCATGAGGTTGTTTATCATAGTGAAAAGGTCTTAAGAACAACTGCCAAATAGAATGAGATGATAACAAAGGATTTTTGTTATCTTAAATTTAGGACACAGAAACTGGATTAACAATTTATGTTTAAGAAGTTGGATTGGCAACTTATATTTAAAAATACTAGTGTAAGTTAACTTTCTCTTATGTCACAGAAGACTCCAGTTGCTACAATAACCCTTTAGGGAAAAAAAAATAGAACTATGTATATATATTTTGTACATGTATAGAATCCATGAAGATTATGCTCCCACAGGTTTCAAGGACATTTTTTGTATGAATTTGGCATCAAGAATCTTTTGACTTATTTTTCTAAAAATAGGCTATATTAAGGTAGAAAACCAAAAAATTTCTAAAGGAACAGGGTTAACTCATAGTTGATCTAGAAATATTCAGTTTACTATGAAAAGGTTTAAACTCAGAAGAAGAAATTATTGATACTCACTTGCAAAACTTCCCAGTGTCAGGTGGCGCAAGTGAGGACTGGAATTAGTAGAAGGTGGAAAGTCTAAAAAGTGAAGCAATGAAGTGACTGGTTAATAGCACATATGTATGTATACATGACTCCTGGGAGAAATGGTGGCAGAAAGCTCTTCACAGTGACTGTACTAAATGGAGGTTTCCTTTTATTTCTTTGTATTAAGGAATTCAGGAAAAATGAATAATTTTCCCTGATAATCTCTAATGACTCAAAAAGTTCTAGATTCAGTTGAATGTTTAGATTTATGTAGAATTGTGAAGCACTTGCATACATGCAGAAAAAAATTTCAAAAATGTTTTGTTCTTGACCTCAGCTACCATTTGTGTGGAGTTTCCTTTTCCTCCATCACAGCAGCAGCAGGGTTTTCAGTCTATTTTTTCATGCAGCTCAATATTGACAAATATTTGGAGCAGAAAAAGTTTGACTAGTAGAAGTATTCTAGTATACATTTTATTAGGTACTAGCTTTCGTGGGCATCAGTAGTACATTAATCATTCAGGCATAATCTCTCTATAATCAGATTGTAGAGAACTCATAATCTGGCAACAGTACATCTCTGTCTGTAAAAAAGAATGTTGTTTCTCTGAATCTCTGACATGTCCATAGGATCTTGTGTGCTATGCTACAATTTCAATTTCTTTGGCTTTGGAAAAATTGCTTTAAATTCATATTTAGTAACTGGTATGTGACAGGAAGAATCTTCTAAATTTTTCTATCTTGTTTTATCACACATGAAACCATATTTAAGTGCATTTCTGGTGCTACACAAAAAGAATGAAGGCATGGTATCTTTTTTGTCTCACCATCTACCTTTACATTTTTCATTGTCATTGTAATGTTTGTGTTTTAACACGAAGTGTAGGTCTGTCTCTCAGCTATTTTTAGCACCAATTTTGCCTGAGAGGGAAAAATTCAGTTTCTGAAAAGTGTTCTGAACCACTGCCAGTCTTGTTTGTACAAATTGAAGCCAATTGGTGACCAGAAGCTGCGCTGGTGTTTCCAACAATGTGACAGAAAACTCTCTGGAAGGTTGCCCAAGGAAGCTGTATCTTTGTAGTTCAGGATACAGAACTTCTAAAAGAAAATTTTGTTCTTTGCATGTTTTTGTGTATACTGTTATCTCTCCCAAATGCTGACAGTAAAGTTCTCTGTTTGGCAGTCTTGTTGCTTATTTTCTGTCCAAGAATATTATGGTGTAAAACCTGAGTCACATCAGCACTAATGTTTAAGTAAAGAAGAGTTTTCCATGCACTTTCTCTGCTGCTGTTTTTTTTTTTATTACTTTTAGATTATTCTGCCTAGTAATATGCAGCTCTCCTGCAACCTGCTTGTTGGGAAATATCCAAATATGTAGGTTTTGTTCTTGATGACAGTGAGACAGAATAATATCTGTTGCTCTGATGTGCAGGTATTCTAAATTTTCATGTTTTTCTTGTTGCCTTGCATAACTGAAAGAGAGAAGATTTAGATTACATCTTAGGGAAAAAAAATTTAGTGTGAGGGTGGTGAGGCACTGGAACATGTTCCTCAGAAAGGTAATAGGTGTCCTGTCCTAGGAGGTGCTCAAGGCCAGGTTGTAACCTGGTCCAGTGCAAGCTGTTCCTGCCCATGGCAGCAGGGGTTGGAACTCATTGATCTTTACGGTCTCTTCAAACCCAAAGTGCTCTATGATTCTATGATCTAAAAGAGTAGTGCTACAAGGATGTTCTTCTATGTCAGGTCATTGGAATTTTTCAATTAATTTCCTTGATCTCTAATACTGTCCTGAAACCTGAAAGGAGATGGAATGAACCAAGGGATCTCAGTACAAATGTAAAGAAAAGTTTAATCAAATGTTAGATTCATAAATATATATACAATGAAAATTTCATAAATACATATACAATGGGAGTTTTGTGTGATCCTTCAGGCACTAATAAGAACGCTGTGTATTCTATAATCCTCATGAATATTTCATAATGACATTTTAAGCTTTATTATAAACACTTGACAAAAATCCACCTTGCCCTGTGTTGCTCTGTATGAGTGCAATGTGGGATAGCCCTAATTTGAGATTTATGATAGATCAGGTATCCCTTATGCATAAAACACTGAGTAACGTTCTGCCTGTCTTTAAAATGCTCAGCAAGGAATATGGATATAGAGCTTATTCATCTGGAAAGGAAACAGGTATATGGAAACAACTATGCATGTCTTAATGGTTTCTCAGAGATGCTTCTGTGGAAATAGTCAACATGAAGAATATTTGAGTGTAATATTTTTTCTTACTTGTTTGTTTCTCAAATTTCGCTAACTTTTTGTAGGAATCTGTAGTTCAGAGAATATGTAACAACAAGGAGAGATGAAGGAAGTATTCTGCAAAGTTGTATTCTCAAGACTATGAAGATAATTTTAACATCTGCTTTTGGCTTTCAGTATCCCTGTGTAATTCATGTACAGATGTCCATGTACACTGACAGTGCAGTGCATTATAAAACATAACATTTGTGCTTGGTGAAAAGGAAATTGTGAAAAACAAACTTTCCAAAAAGCGTCAGCTGAGAATCTTCCATCTTTCTCTATTTGGTTGACACTTGTAAAATTTCAATCAAGTTTTTCAACAGCTTTTAAAGACTATTTTCATCTTTCATAATGTTGTGGTTTAACCCCAGCCAGCAACTGGCCTCATGCAGGCACTCGCTCAGTCCCCCACCATCAGGAACATGGAGAGAAGCGTAAAAGCTGGAAAACCCATGGTTAAGACAAAGAAAATTTAATACAGAAGGGAAAAACACACGCAAGCAAAGCAAAACTAGGTATTCATTCAGCCCTTCCCATGGGCAGGCAGGTGTTCAACCATCTCCAGGACAGTAGGGCCACACCACATGTAACAGTGACTTGGGAAGAAAATTGCTCCAAAAGTCTCCCCTTCCTCTTTCTTTCTCCTACTTTATATACTACACATGATGTCATGTAATGTGGCATATTCCTTTGGTCAGCAAGGGTCATCCATCCTGTCTGTGTCTCCCCCCAAATTCCCATGCACTCATAGTCTCTTCACCAGGGTGTCTGTACAAAAAACTTCTCTGTATTATCAACCCTGTGTTCAACACAAATCCAAAACACAGCCCCATACAAGCCACTGCAAAGAAAATTAACACTACTCCAGCCAAAATCAGCACACATAAATATTTTATTCTTTTTCCAGATTCCTTTTTCTATGAAGAAAATGGTAATACGAATGTGTGAGGTTTTTTGTAGGGTGCTTAAAAATAGTTCATGTGTGACTCAGTCCCTTACTTACTGATTTCTGTACCAAGGGAGGCATCTCCCATATTCCTCTTTGTTCTTGTCATGGTGTTGTAGGTTTGGGAGTACTTTAGAGAGATCCTTTCTTTTTGATGTACATAGAATATTGTATCTTAGTTAAATGTAAATGAGATAAAATTTGAAAACATACCACCAGTTGCCTTGAAAACTATACTCTGTGTGTAGCTCCTTCATGAGGGTTCAGATCATGACTTGTTTCAGCATTTAACATAACTTAAATGATTTTATTTGTACTTTTTCTTTCACCTCTTACCTACTGTTATCATATAAACTGGAAAATTAATGGTTCTGCTTCAATGGAGTTTGCTGTCAATACTATTCTCCACATAAAGTCCTTTGAAATTGTTGTAATTGTGAATGTTTTTTAGTGAGAAAGTGAACTCAGATGGCAGGAAATTCTGACACAGCCTCAGGCATTTTGCTATACCAGCTGCTTCTTATCTGAGAGATAAAGGACCCTCTGAAAGAAAAGACTTACAAGAAATAGCTACTAAAAAACTGATTATGTGACTTGATAGTTTTGCGTTGATGAAATGTGCTTCTGCAATTCTGCTCCTTTTTGGGAAGGGTTGTTGTTAATGTCTCCACTTTAATATGGAAGTGATCAAAAGTAATTTTACTTTCAAGGAATTGAGAAATTATCTGGCCTGACAATCACATCTCTTGAGCTGATAAAATTCAATGCCTGTCTTGGTTTCTACTATGAGAAACCAAAGAGAGAGCATGAAGTGCTCATGCATGTTTCCCAGTGTGGTAAAATGTATGAGAAAAAGGCCTTGCTAAACATTTACATATCATCAAATGTCTGTTTGGAAGAACATTAGGCTTATGATCTACCTTAAAATTAAGATGGAGGGTAAAGTGGATATCTTTGGGGGTTCCCTTCTTCCCCATTCAAATGTTCATTGTGGCTGGTTTTCCAGCTGAGAATAAGGAACAGAAAAAGAGGCTCTCCTGTAATTGCAGGGAACCTTTTTATCTCCACACCACAGATGAATTAGACGGATCGATTCATATTCTTTTTACCATTTCAAATTGCAAGTTGTTTTTGTTCCATTCTTGCACAGCAATAGAGAAGAGATTTTGGCTTAGCAGGCTGCAGCAGACTTGTATAGTACTGCTGCACTGCTGAGGAGGAATATTGTTACAGGAACTTGAGTCTAGAAAAAGATTTGAGAAATAGGCTTTAAGCTGCCTTGACAAATCCCCTGCATGTCCTGTGCATTGGTGTGTACTTCTGTCACGCACTGTTCTTCTGCTCAAGTAAAACATTTTCTACTTTAACCTTCCTGTGAATGTAAGCTATTTTTATAGTCCAGTGTATGCTGCCATTTCCTCACTGTGATATTCTTTGCATATAGGGCAGCTGATACTTTTATGTATTTACCATATACTGCCAGAATGGGACTCTTCTATTATAACTTTTATTTATTTATTTATTTATTTATTTTTACCACTGATAAATTTTCCTTTTTTTTTTAATTGACATCTGGAAAATTGGGTGAAATTCAGTATATTTTTGGAGTCTTGCAGTAGGCTTTGCTACCACCCTGAAGATGTATGCATTAGCTATTCTTATATCTTCATCGCTATTTCCAAACTAATTCTAAATAGTTTAATACATAATATTTAATTCTAAATAGTTTAATTCTAAATTGTTTAATACAGGTTGTCTCTCCTGTCACGTTTTTAAACTGGAACAGTCTTCCAAAAGTTTCCTCCCTTAATAGTTTTAACATGATTATTGAGGAGTGACAGAAACATTAAAGATTACTTAAGTTATCTTTTGCTGTGTCCAGGCAACATGACTCCTTAGTGAGTTTCTGCATGGCTGCTTTCCTTTCTGGGACAGTGAATTCACTTTACCTTCGACTTTGCTGTTGCAGGGCAGTTAAGATATAACAATGTCTTCTGTTTTACAGTCACTGTAAGACAATGCTGCAGTCACATCTAGGACAGCAAAGCTCACAGAAAAGAGACAGAGTGTTTCTCTAGCTTTCAGAGGGCTTCTCCAGATATGAAAACTGTGAAAGTTCAAACCATCTCTAGAGAGCAACAAAGGCTTAATTTTTTTCTTAATTTCCCCTAAATTTCTACTTATTATTGATTACTTGCTTTTTTCTTTTCCTGTATTTTTCATATTTACATTCTCATCCCTTCTGAAATTCCTCTTTGTGTCTTAAATGAATAGTTATTTAAACAAGGAAAAAAATTAAATCAGCAGTTTTTGGGGAAACTGACTGTACTTAAAATAAGTACAATGTGAGATTTTAAAAGAGGAAAATATTCCTTTATCTTCAAGAAGAGCTGAGTCTTCCAAAAGATGCCAACCGTAACAAAAGATTTAACTCCGTTTTATTTTCTGTTGCTGTTGTACATAGCATGGAGCTGTGTGATATCTAGGGATGTGTTTCTGAAACACTGCAGCATACATGTAGATACTGCAGTCAGAGTAGCTTGAAGAGTATCATGATTGTTGAACTAATCACCATATGAAGTTTATAGAAGCCTTTTAACTGGTGAGCCTAAGAAGATGGTACAGTAAAATGTTCTTGTAGCTTACTAATTACTGTTATATTTTACAATTTAAAAAAGAAATTATTGATTTCACCTGGTAATATCTTCCATTTTCTCTGTAATTTTTTTCTTGTCCTTTTCTTTTGCTTTCCCTTTTCCTGCTGTAAAAGCACAATCTCTTCAAGGTTTTGGAAATTTAAAATTGTCTGTGTACATTGAAATGTCTACTGTCTTTAGTTTCATTAACTAAATGGTTTCTTCAAATTTGTAGTATTATCATTGCTTACTGCTTATCATTTGCCAAAAAAGACCACCCGAAGATAAAGCATATATAATAATACCTTTGTTTGAATCTCTGCCCAAACTAACCATTAGTTAGTGACTTTAAGGTCACTCCTTCAGAGTCGCTTAAGCAATGTTTGTTTACTATGGTTCTCATGCTTTTTCTTTATAATGTTTCAGCTCATCCACCATATACCATGTGCTTTAGAGTGAAATTCTACCCACATGAACCCTTGAAGATTAAAGAAGAGCTCACCAGGTATTTGTTTTGTTTTGTTTTGTTTTGGGTTGGTTTTGTGTTTTTTTTTTTTTTTTTTTTTTTTTTTTTTTGATCCTGTTTTAGTCTGTGCATTTAATGTGCTTTGCTAATAAGTTCAAGAAAAGGCAGATTGCTGTCTAGGGTAGGGTTCTCACTATTTCTGATAAAATTAGCATAGGCTGACATTTGCAATACTGATCTTCTTTGTACTGTGATACCTATAGATTTTTTTAAAGCAGTTTAAAGGAAATCTTCTATAACATACAGACAAGTAGTTATGCTATACAAGAACTTGCAAAAAATGAAGCAATGGTGAAATGACTGGGCAAAATTTACCCCAATTCTTTACCTGGCAGGGAAAAGTTCCCTTCCCTTCCCTTCCCTTCCCTTCCCTTCCCTTCCCTTCCCTTCCCTTCCCTTCCCTTCCCTTCCCTTCCCTTCCCTTCCCTTCCCTTCCCTTCCCTTCCCTTCCCTTCCCTTCCCTTCCCTTCCCTTCCCTTCCCTTCCCTTCCCTTCCCTTCCCTTCCCTTCCCTTCCCTTCCCTTCCCTTCCCTTCCCTTCCCTTCCCTTCCCTTCCCTTCCCTTCCCTTCCCTTCCCTTCCCTTCCCTTCCCTTCCCTTCCCTTCCCTTCCCTTCCCTTCCCTTCCCTTCCCTTCCCTTCCCTTCCCTTCCCTTCCCTTCCCTTCCCTTCCCTTCCCTTCCCTTCCCTTCCCTGAACTCCCCTTCCCTTCCCTTCCCTGAACTTCCCTTCCCTTCCCTGAACTTCCCTTCCCTGAACTTCCCTTCCCTGAACTTCCCTTCCCTTCCCTGAACTTCCCTGAACTTCCCTTCCCTGAACTTCCCTTCCCTTCCCTGAACTTCCCTTCCCTGAGCTTCCCTTCCCTGAACTTCCCTTCCCTTTTGCTTTCTTTTCTCTTCACTTCCTCTTTTGCTTCCTTTTTTCTTTCCTTCCCTTGCCGTTTTTCCCCCCCTCATATAATCTGGGAAGTTTAATTCAGACCTGACTATTTCAAGATGTTTATTCATAGTCTCACTAATTTTTCTCTTGGGTGTATCTTTAGGATCACAAATAAGACAATCTTTTCAAAGTAGACAGACCTTAAGCTGATACAGAGGTGTAATATATGCATATTTTTCAAGTACAGATACTCTGGAGGGTAAGAATTCTTGCTGCTTATGCTGGAATTTTGAAAATTTTGTTGTTAAAACAGAGTTGTACAACAGCTTGGCTGTGCTTAATGAATGGGAGCTCTGTCCTTCCTACCAGCCATTGTGAATATTCTGTTGCTCTGGGCATTTTTCCAAGAAGTGTACGTGGAGGGGGGAAATGTAGGAAAGTAGCTCTTTTGAGCTCTGTACCAGCTGTGCAGGACTGTGTGTGTGCTTTACCACCTTGCTGGAGAGCAGGCCACGCTGCTGACTGCTGGCTGCATGCTGCAGAAGCACCGAGTGCCTCAGCACCTGCTGCCTTGGGCTCTTGGTTGATTCCTTCCCCAAGCACTGCATGTGCTTGTGTTCACAAATCATTTCTCAGTGTGGGGGATCCCATTGTCACCAACCTCACACTGAAAGTTTCAGAAACAGCTTATGTTCTGCTGAATGGTGCATTTGTAATTTGTATAGAACAGCTGGGGCATGCTGTTATTTTATTGCTATTTATCTTGGATGAAATACTGGAACTGTACAGATGAGTGAACAGGTTGTAAACCAGGAAGTCAATGGATTTTCAATATTTGCTACTGTTTGTCCTTGGATGAACGTTTTACGTTTTACGATCCAGAGCATGATTGTATAGTCCTTTCTCATTCAAGAGTCTAAATTAATTGACTTTTAAAAAACCTGGATATCTTCCCAGGATAAGTTTTATTGTAATATAAAGCACCAAGAATTTGCTCACTCATTGGTATTGTGCTGTGAGTATGTTTTAGTCTTGCTGGGATATTTCAAATAATTTTTTTAAGTGAAGTTGTTGTGTGAAAAATGGGCTACAGTCTTTTATAAAAACTAATACCATTAAGAATTAAAAAGAAGAAATAATTTGAGGTATCATTTATTCAACATGTTTTTGTATCTGATCATCTTAATAGTTTCCCAATGTTGTTATTTGGGAAGCTTTGCTTCATCTCTGCCGTATGTCTTATGGCATGAAACAGAAATTGCTTCTGAAATGAGCAAGTGAAGTGCAGTCCTGCAACCCATCTCTGAGAATTTGCTTTATGACCAAAGCAGAGGGTCAGATTCTAGATGATGCTCTAGATTGGCTGGAGTTATTTTTCTTTTTCTTGAATTGAAATGATTGGTGAAATTCAAGCAGAAGAATGTTCATTAGCATTTTAGAGAGGACAGTCATGAAGCCTTGAGGACTAGTTCTTCTATTCCTACTAGTCTTCTATTTCTTCTAGAGGCTTCTTGGTAGACTTTTGCTTTGCCTTTTTTTTTTTTAGTGCTGCTGTGTTTACTTGACAATCATATTTTTGCTGTGTGTTCTTAAGATGTTTTGAAAATAAATTAATAATATTGTCACCCTTTGACTTAAAAACCATCTGTACTTTGCAGCTGTATGTACAGTCAACTGAGTGAGAGTAATAGTGTTTTGCTTTTCTGTCATTGTCCGTGCCTATGGATGTCAGAGCTGCTCTATCACTTCTTCAGATGGGTGAAAATTTGATGGGTGACTTTGGTCCCATTTAAATAATGAAATTAAGTTGCAGTAAGACATTCTATCACATTGCCATACTACTCTTTGTTTCAGAACATTAATTAACCCTGTGGTTAATGACTTATATGGATTATTGTCAATGCAGTCTTTTTAAAAGATTTATAGGAATAAATCTTTAATGAAGTATCTTAGAGACATCAGAGAGACTTACAGGTCTTAAAAAGAACTGATTTTCCTACTCTTAGAAAAAGCTGATGTGAAAAAAATCATCTATTCAATACGTGAAACTTTGTGTCTATGGGGTAAAGGTTTGATTTCTGTGAAACCAGTGTAACATACTATTCAGGATTTAGATATCACTTGCAGGAAGAAAATTTAAGAGTTGTCCCCTCAGATTACTGATGCTTCATTTCTTTCCTATCTTGGGCCCAACCATCCCTGGTTGGCTTTGACTGTAATCCTTGATTTACTCTGTTGTTTAACATGTGAAACTGTTTTCAGCAAATGAAGGTGGAGAATTATCTATTTGAAGTTATCACTACGTCTATGATATCATGGAAAAAAACCCTGTAGTAGTCTGAAAACTTGTGCACACTGCATGTTTGGAGGCCAGGAGTGCCTTGGGCAAACGATGATGCTGTGTTCTTGCCTGTCACTACATTTTATAACACTGCTAAGGACAGCTAAGAATATTGTTAGTCACATTGTACCTTTCCAGACACTTACTTTCATCTTCTCTTGTTTCAATTAATAACTAATTTCATAGCTATGCTTTTGAAATAAAATCAGTATCTGTCTTTGGATGTCTGGGCACTCAAATATTATTGCTAAAGTATTGGTTTCTCTGGGTCTGCATTGAAGGCACTTGAGATAGTAGTTCATGTTCGGACTCAGGTGTTTATTATTTCTTATCAGTAAAACAACCTCACTACTGTTGAGTTGGGCAGATTTTCATTAGAAGGCACAAAATGGCTAACAATCTCTTGTTACAAGGTCTTTTAAGACTAAACTATCCAGTTAAGACTCTGACACCTAGATTATTTTCCCTTCTAATCCAATAACTGATCCCACAGAGCCTTCAATGCAGATGTTTCTGCCCAATTACAAAATGCCACCCAAAACCAAGAAGAAGAAGGAAGAAGAAGCATGAAGAAGAAACCCAGGATGAAGCCCTGTGCCCTCCATCTTGCTTCTATCCACAACATACTAAAAATCCCAAAACCTATATTTCTCACCAAGTGATACACCTACACTACTCTCTATAATCTATTTCACACTTTTGTGGATTCTAGTCTATCTTGAAGTCTGGGAAACTTTCTCCATGAATGAGGGTCAAAGTCAGTGCTCCCCTGGGGGTCAGGGCACCACAGAGCAGACAGAAATATTCCCAGTGCCCTGGGTTTCCTCATTAAAGAAGAAATTCTGTGGAAAATATTTCTGCCTCTCACTGTGGAAGGGAGGTTCTGCGTGGTCCTTGGTCACTGTTTTCTCTAGAGTGAGGTGGTGTTAGGACAGTAATTCACAAGTTATCTTCAGAGGCCATGGGAGTCGTTGCCTTGATCTCCCTTGCTCATGTAGTAACAGACCACCTGAAACCCAACTTGTCACTGAAGTCGAAATCTTAATGCACTTCAGAGCTTCTCAGGTCATCTCCTTAATGGATGTCAACATGGATTTAAAAGATCTGTCCTTATTTTTGGAAATAGTTTCCACAGCAGAGAACTAAGGCTGCACATTTGAAACATATTTGAGAAAGACTAAACACACAACTTTTTTTTTTTTTAAATTAGGTAATATTCCCAATGACTTAAAGAAATTGTGATGAGAAAGTGGCAAGGATTTAACTTATTTTTCTCAAATGATTTGGCCTCTGCATGTGCACTGGAGGCTCAGCAGACTGAAATATAAGCAGTGTATATATACTTTTCAATGGTTTGTATAATCTTTTAAATAGAGAAAGATGCTCAGCCTTAGAAGAAGAGTGATGCCCCTTGTAGGGTGTTGATCCTGACTGGATGCCTGGCATCAGCCAAAGCCTTTCTCTCACTTTTCTGCAGAGCTAGATCTCTCTCAGGGGAGAGGAAATGTAATGAAGGGTCCATGAATTGAACTAAGAACTAGGAGAGATCACTCACCAAATTCCAACATGGGAAAAAAGGGTGTAATCTGAGACAGTATTAGAATTTATTACTAAAAAATCAGAGCAGGATAATGAGAAGTAAAATAAGACCTTAAAAATGCCTTCCTCCCCATCCCTCTGTTTTTCCCAACGCTACCTTCAATGGCACAGAGAAATGGGAAATGGGTTATGGGTTATGGTCGGTTCATCACAAGTTATTTCTTCTGCTGCTCAGGGAGAGGGGACCTTTCCTTCCTGCACTGTGGGAGACAGTTCTCCATGAACTTCTCTGATGTGAGTCCATCTCACAAGCAGCAGCTCTCAGTGACCTGCTGCAGTGTGAGTCCCTCCCTGCCTGGGTCAGTCTTCCACAGGGTGCAGCTCTCCAAGGACAGGCTGCTCCAGTGGGGGCTCCTCTCTCCATGGGCCTCCCATGAATTCACAGCCTTCTCAGGCATCACAGAATTAACTAGGTTGGAAAAAACATCTGTGATGATCGAGTCTAAGCTATGACCTAACACAATCTATAGTCAGCTAGACTATAGCACCAAGTGCCACATCCAGTCTTTCCCTAAACACCTCCAGAGATGGTAACTCCACCACCTCCCTGGGCAGCCCTCTCCAATGTCCCCTTTCTGTGAAGAAATTCTTCCTAATATCCAACCTAGACCCCCCCCTGGTGCAGCTTAAGACTGTTTCCTCTTGAACTGTCACTGGTTGTCTGGGAAAAGAGACCAATCCCCATCTGGCTGCACCCTCGTTTCATGCAGTTGTGGAGAGCAATAAGGTCCCCCCTGAGCCTCTTTTTTCCAGGCAGAACAACCCCAGCTCTCTCAGCTGCTCCTTGAAGCACTTGTGCTTTGGACCCTTCACCAACGTTATTGCCTTTCTCTGAACACTTTTGAGCAGCTCAATGACCTTTCTGAACTGATTGTCCCAGAACTGGACACAACACTCAAAGTGTGGCCTCACCAGTGCTGTGTACAGGGAGACAGTCGCTGCCCTGCTCCTGCTGGCCACTCTGTTGCCGGTACAGGCTGGGATGCCACGGGCCTTCTTGGCCACTAGGACTCACTGTTAGCTCTTGTTCAGTACTCTGTCAGCCCTTTCTTCTGGCCTCTGTCCTGACACTTTGACTTCAGCCTGTAGCACTGCAGGAGCTTGTTTTGGCCAAAGTGCAGGACCTGGCACCCTCATAACACTGGATTCAGTCCATCTATCCAGCCTGTCCAGGTCCCTCTGGAGAACCCTCCTACCCTCCAGGAGATCAACGCACATTCAACTTGGTGTCAACTTGGTGGTCACTGTGGCTATGTCTGACTTGCTGAATGGACCTCAGCAGGTCAGGGAAAGAATGTTATAGATAACAAAGAATAAGCGACCTTGAAAAACCACAGCCGAAGAATCCTGACTCCTTCTTCAATCTCAGGGCTGGGAAAAAGAGACTTTCCATCTTCTCTTCCGACTTTTCATCTTGACCGCAGAAACCTTGAGACATAACCTTGGCAGGTTCTGAGGTCAGCCTGACCAACCTAGAGTTTCCCAGATCCTCCTTTCGGCCCTTCTTATGGATGGGTACCACACTGGCCAGCCTCCAGTCATCAAGGACTGCCCCACTGAGTAAGGAGCCAAGGCCCATAATATACAGAGCCACCCCTACTCTTGCCTGTCTCTTTGAAGAGCAAGCTAGCATCCATTTCAGCGCTCCAGTCATGCAAGTCATCCCTCCATGTTTCCATGATGGTGACGTCATAGCTTTCCTTCTGTACAATGGCTTCCAACTTCTCTTGCTTGTCACCCTTGCTCCACACTCTAGTGTACATGCACATCAGCTGGGCTGCTGATTTCACCCCTGACTCTGGCTTGCCACCTATGGCTTATCTCTGGAGAGCCCATATTCATCCCCTTCCCTATTCAAATATAGTTTAAAGTTCTCTCAATCAGCCCTGCCAGCTCATGGGCTAGAATCTTTTTGCCCTTGTTAGAGAGAAGAAGTCCATCTGACTTTGGAAGGCCCGTTGATGTAAAAAGTTGCCCCATGATCAAAAGTTGCCCCACATTACATAAATGTGCTCTGGCATGGGCTGCAGGTAGATCTCTTGCATCCCTGTGGATCTCTAGGGTCTTCAGGGGCACAGCTGCCTCAGCAGGCTTTGCACCACAAGCTGCAGAGGAATTTCAGCCCTGGAGTCTGGAGCATCTCCTGCCCCTCATTCTCCACTGACCTTGGTGTCTGTAGAGTTGTTCCTCTCATGGTTTTTTTTTGGCTGCAGTTACACTTGTGCAATCACTTCCCCCCCCCGCCCCCCCCCAAATCTGTTATCACAGCAGAGTTATCACCATTTCTGACTGGCCCAGCCTTGGCCAGCAGCACATGGGTATTGGAGCCACCAGGGATTGGCACTGCTGGACTTGGAGGAGACTTCCAGCATCTTCTCACAGAAGCCACCACTGTATCCCCACTGTTACCAAAGCTTAGCCATGCACACCCAGCACACTCCTTTGCACTGGGACTATCTCTGAGGGTTTGAGTTCTGCTCCATGTGTAGTATGTGGAGGATATCAGGCTCATCTGAATGTTACATCTGTGGCTCTCTAGGTCTGGTTATCTGTCACTTACAGATTGTGTGAAGTCCTTCTGTTCTAGAAAATAGCATTTAACTGGCATAATTGAGCATATCTAATGAGAGAAATAAGTACCAATTTTTAATTACACAATAGCAACATGACACCACATCTTCACATCTCCCCTGTCCCCTGCCACATATACCTACAAAACATGATTTCAGTTTCCTTTCTTTTTAAATCACCATTTGTAATGAAGCGAGACAGGACTGGGGATAGAGGCCTTGAATACATACAGTTTTGATATTATTGTTAACTTCCTTTTCCCTTAATTTTCCTTCTAAAAAAAAAATTCTTTTTGGTTATTTCCCTTTGTTTTTGCAGAAAGCATGATAGCTTGATGGGTAGAAGTTTTCTTTTGCTATGTGCATCTAACTGTGTGCAGAAAAAAGGATATTCACTATAATGCCCGAGGTTATTCTGCTGGCATGGCATGCAAAGATAAAGAATTGCTATGAAGAAAGTTTTACCTGCAGAAATCACTCAATGCATACCATCCCAGCAGACTTTATGAAAAGCACAGACGTTTTGCTCTGTGCCATTCTTTTCTCTTCTTGTTCACAGCTCAGAGCCCACAGCTGGAAAAGCCTGAGATGCTGTACATGAACAAGATTTGAGCAATCAAGGGAATATGAACAGATAGATCCAAAGACTGCTCATACTTTCTATTTTGTTATTTATTTTCAGTGTTGTTGTTTAGGTAATAAATAAAGCAGTGGTTTTTATTTCTTATATATGAAGGAATTCCAGGGCCTCATGCTCTCTTATCTTCAAACCCCTACATTTTAGAGTGTATGTATAATTAAAATGAGAGACTATAAAGTCATTTGAGGTCTCAAAGAAATGCTCTAAAATGGTACAGATAATACTGTATCAGTGGTAATCCGTGATTATTATAGAAGAAGCAGTTCTAGAAGAGGGCATCGGTGAATAGATGATGGAATTAACCAAAGATGGATTATTTCAACTTGCTTTCATCATGCCCTTTTTTCCTAATCCATACTTCCTAATCCAAGAAGCAGTTCTTCGATGACTAGTCTGTCATAAATCAGTGTCACAAGTATAGCAGAAAAAGCAGATGAAAAAATAGTTTAAATTGGAAGTCATATGAAATGACAAAGGCTTGGGGTATGTAAAGATGGCACGCTCAGTGTTCGTCTAGTCCAGCCTCAATCAGCTGCACTCGATGTTGCCATGTGCTGGGAGAGTCTGGTGCTTTTCCCTCTGGAAGCAGGAGGCCAGTTGTGTTTGACAGTTCTTGTTAATGCCTGAATGGATCTGGTTCTTAATGCCTCAATACCAAGTGATTTATTTGCAAGTTGGAAATTTGTGCTATATATTTGTGCTATTAACCAATAGCTCTAAGGTGAGTTCATACGAGCTGGGCCTGTGGTGCTAGCCCTGTTCCAGACATCACTTGGGAATACCTCTGCTCTTCCTGGTACCCCCTTCTGCCCTTCTCGAAGTGTGAAATCATAGCTATGCTTTGATGTCTATGAAAGTCCACTTATCTATTTTGGCTTTGTCAAGAACATTTTGGCAGTTGCCAAGTGAGTTTATAGTTTTAATAGTATTGCAGTCACAATCGGATTGAATAGCATAAATCTTAAAAGTGAGTGTTTTGTTAGTAAGAGCACTTGATGCCTCAGGCTTGCAGATAAGATTCAGAGTAGGGAAAAATTTACCAGGAAGGGTCATGGTTTTTTTGGTGGAGATTGCACCTCATGGAGAAGAGACCTTGTAGTGTTCAGAGCTCTTCTTGTGGTCCTCTGAGGGGAAGGCAGAATGGCAGAGAAGATGCAGTTCAGTCATGGTATTCTGCAGAAAAGACTATTCCTGTGCTGTGGTGGGACTTTCATGTAGCCAGGAGCCAAAACAATCTTATCTTTTACCACTCCTTTGTCTGCTTTACTCATTAGTGAAATTAATTATTAAGTAATAATAAAGATTTTTTTTCCCAGCAGCCTGTGCTGTCAAGAAACTCACTGGGATGGTAATTTATCACCCTTGTCCCAAGGAAAGACCATACAGGCACTGACCAGCTCCAAAGTCAGGAGGACAAGCCCATGTCTTGCTGGCTGCAAGTGGCAGTCATAATCCTGACCGCAGAAGTCAGAGATTTGAGATTACTGTAAACTGTTATTAAAGCCACCTTCCTATCCCCCACCCCAGGGCATAAAATGAAGTACTTCTTTTTGAAGGAATAGTTTTTGGTGTTTTGGGGCATTTTTTATTACCAGGAATCCACAATTTTGGCAGTATAGGAGGGGTATACGTTCAGAATGGAGATATGGAGTACTGATACCTTCATTATATTTTGCATCCTTAGCATTAGTACACCTTCAGAAGTTGTAGAACAAGCAAGGTGATTCTTTCTACAGGAACCTGTTAACATAGCCCTGCAGTCATGCAGTTTCTTGAATTTTCTGGTGTTAGATATTTTAAGAGAAGTAGAATTTTCCTTTTTCTTGTGTTTGGCTGAAGATTATGCTTTGAAATCATGATAGATATACCCCCAGTTCCTAATTCCTCTACTAGAATTTGGTTTATGACTGATCAGAGAGTTAAAAAGGGCAACTGCTGTACTGACATCAGTGTGGCATACTTATTGTTGTGGGTATCTATTTACAAAGGGGTTTAAGCCATGCTAACATGAACAAAAGTTTCCTACCATTTCAAAAAACCAAAAAATCTAATAGATGATCTCCTTCCCATCCAAATTCACTAAAGGGTTTTGGAATTGTTATATTAGGACTTTCAACACTTAAATTCATGTGTATTCATGTTAGTATTATTTTCTGGATATTTCGCCCATATTTGTGTAATCATTCTTTTTTTGTACTTGGTACTACTGTTTTTCTTCAGAATCTTGTGAGGCAGTTGGTTTACTATCTGCTATGGCAGATGCTTTCTTTCCTTTGCCTTAAGCAATTTCCCAGTTCCACCGATTTTCCTCTAACTCTAGTGTTAAGGATTCAGTGGATAGTAGTTCTTCATTTGCCTTTCCCTCTACCTCATGATTTCAGAAGACTCACTCTTAGTCTCCCTTAATCAGCATCTTGCCCTATAAGAGAGGCTCTGTC
The DNA here is from genome assembly GCA_024362935.1 of Setophaga petechia. NCBI lineage: Eukaryota > Metazoa > Chordata > Aves > Passeriformes > Parulidae > Setophaga > Setophaga petechia. Next base: position 23,911,791 of record JANCRA010000004.1, on the reverse strand, counting down.
TTCTCATTCATTTCAGTTCTTTTCCATTAATCAAGCTCAGCTGTGTCCTACTCAGGCCGAAGGGACCAGAGCTAGGTAGAAAATTCAAGGTGTGATAACTTCAACGCTTTAAATACGGGCAAAATGCCCCTCTGTCTTTTTCACAATATCATTCCTAGTGATGCCCAACATTCTCTTGTGTTTTTGGCTCCTTCTGTACCCTGAGTTAATGATTTCAGAGTGATGACTTGTTCTTAGTTTAAAATATATCAAAATCCATTTCAAGGATTAGCAAATATGTAAGCAATATATTTTAGCTAATATAATTATTTTTTCTGTCACAGAATCAATTAGATTGGAAAAGATATCTGAGATAATTGAGTCAAACCTGTGATTTAAAACCCCAGTATTCAGTAGATCATGGCACTGAGTGCCACATCCAGCCTTGTCTTTAACCCCACTGGACAGTGATTCCACTCTCCTCCCTGGGGAGCCTATTCCAAAGCCTAATCATCCATTCTGTGAAGAAACTCTTCCTAATGTCCAACCTAAACCTCCCCTGGTGCAGCTTAAGACTGCGTCCTCTTGTCCTGTCATTGGTTGCCTGGGAGAAGAGACCAAGCCCCACCTGGCTGCACCCTCCTTTCAAATAATTGTGGAGAGCAATAAGGTCTCCCCTGAGCCTCTTTTTTCCAGGCAGAACAACCCCAGCTCCCTCAGCTGCTCTTTGTAGCTCTTGTGCTCCAGTCCCTTCTCCAGTCTTTTGGTTCTTCTCTGGATTCACTCCAGCACCTCATTGTCCTTCTTGAAGTGAGGACCCCAAAACTTGACACAAGACTATAGGTGCTGCCTCACCTGTGCTGAGTACAGAGGGAAAATGACTTCCCTACTCCCTCTGGATGGACTGTTCTTGATAAACAATAAAGGCTGGGGTTCCATTGGCCTTCTTGGCCACCTGGACACACTGCTGGCTCATGTTCAGCCCTTTTCTCTTCATGGCTCTGTAAAGTACATAAAATATGTTCTCTTATTTGTGATATTACATACTTGTAGTTAGTGTTTGGTGTCAAGAAACCTGCGCTCCTGCAGCGTACTTGATATTATCTGCTGTGGAAGACAAAACGCAAAGTTGGTATTCAGAATAATATGGATAAAGAACTCAAAAATTCTTCTAGATAGAAGGACCCAGTCCAGGAATATTGTAAAAACATTCGTTTTCCTTCTACCACGCTGTACCACAAACAGCACCATGGAAAATAGTAGCGAGTCAAAGTCAGACACCATGCTGAGATAGCAATTTTTTGAATTGCTGTATCTCTGGGGGTGACCGTATCTGTCAGCTGTAAAGACTGCAACAACACCAAGAGATACATTTGCTATGAGAATAAATTGTATTAAGTGACTTGAACCAAGTAAAAAACCACTGGGTGGCCAAATCACAAGGTTTGACTGTGAGAAAACTTTCTTGCCTCACGGAACACCTTAAAATAGATAAATTGTTGGTTAAGCAGCCAGCAACATGGTCGCTGGGGGTCATGATGCCTGCTTAAAAACAAGAATAGTTATTGCTGACCCTTAATCTGCGCGGCAGGAAAGGTTTGGCTGACCTGAAGTTGAGTCATCTGTACTGCAAACAGATGATAGATGGATGGAAATGAGGTTATTCCAATGAGAGACATTTGTAAATGTAAGCATAATTTTACTAGCTTCTTATTAAGCTTGGATACTTAGTGCTGTAAATCAGGTTATAACGATATGCCAGGGCTTGGAAAAAATAGCTATGGTGAAAGGACACGTGAAGAAGCAAAATCAGTCATTTGCAAGCTATTTCTGTAAGTGTATGCATTTTTAAGTACATACATACACCTTAGTGAATTTAGGAGTCAGGAGGTTTTTTTATAAGTTTTTGCTGACCTGGGTCATAAATTATTGCATCAGAATTACAGGAAATGCCTGAAGTTTAGTGAGCCTTTGGTAAAATGTGCAAAAATTCCTTTCAATTGAAAATATATTTATATTTTTCATTTGAAAGAGTTCTAAAGTCTTAGTCCTGTTCCAGGCTGCCCTTCTTGCTTTGTAGATCTCAGCCTATCTTCATAGGACAGGTGCTCCAGCTGTCTGATCAATTTGGTGGCTCTTCTCTGGATTTGCTCCAGCAAGTTCACCTGTTTCTTGTGTCGCAGACCCCAGAGCTGGATGCAGGGTTCCAGGGGGAGTCTCACCAGAGCAGAGTAGAGGGGCAGAATCTCCTCCCTTGACCTGCTGCTCACACCTCTTCTGATGCAGCCCAGTGTAAGATGGGCTTTCTGTGCTGTCATTGCACACTCTTGGGTCATGCTGAGCTTTTCATCCACCAACATCCCCAAGTCCTTCTCTTCAGGGGTGCTCCCAATTCATTCTCCATCTGGCCTGTGTTTGTGCTTTGGATTGCCCTGACTCACGTGCAGGACCTTACAGCTGGCCTTGTTGAGCTTCATGAGGTTTCCACAGATGTGTGTGGAAGCAGGCTTGTTTCTCAAGCCTGTTAAGGTCCCTCTGGATGGCATCACTTCCCTCCAGCTATGTTGACAGACCCCCACACAGCTTGGGATTTTGGCAAATGACGCTGAGGATCTTCAATTGTGGTCAGTAACAACTTGCTTAGAAATAACACATGTTGATCTGTTGACCTCAGAGCTTGGGTAACAAGCCATGCTCTGAAACCTTGGGTGTTTTTTTTTGGCCCTGCTTAAAAGCTTAACACAGTTTAGCCTCAAGCTAATGGTCTCTCCGGAGAATGGCATCCCATTTTTTCACTCTGGAAAATCTTACCAAAATTCTTTGTGTAGGGGCTGCTCAATTGCCCGAGTTATATATGGTATTTACACCAATATACTGAACCTTCTCTGGTACACTGTCATTGCAGATTAAGAATTTTTACTTTATCTCACTAAGGCCTCTGGTGCATTCTGTTGCAGGTAGTTCCTCTGGGATCTACCTGTAGAATAGCAATACCAACATATAGAAGTGAATTTGTGAGCTGTTACTGGACATTGATTACAGGAGGGAAAAAAGTTGTTGCAAAAAAAAAAAAAAAAAAGAAAAGAAAAGCCCTGAAGTGTGAAGATCAATGAAGGGATGTGTTTGCAATGAGAGAAGATTGCTTTTCTCATTGATAATTGTATCCCATTTATTGTATTCACTAAAAATCCAAGGAAAGGAGAAAAGTTTCTCTTGCCCTTCAGATAGTATTTCCTGGCTTGCTCTTGATGCAGAAGCTCATGATATGACCAGGTAGCAGGAGAAGGTAACTTGGACAAAATATGTCTGACATTGGTGTTACTCATAAACTGCATTTTTATTGGCTATGCTGTATGTTGCTCAAGATGGAGAGGACTGGCAGGAATGTCAAGAAATGTCCTGATGGTCTGCAGAAGATACTGAGTCTTGATATAACCCTCTAGATGGTCGATTTTGTCTGGTCAAAGCAATGTTTAAATAGATTATTTTCCCAGAGAGGTGGCTGAATGATGTGGTTGTAACCTGCAAGGTGCTGGGAAAGAAGCTGTGAGTGGTAGAAACTCTCTGTGGTAGAAGTCAGAGGACAGGTAGAAGGAACCTTTTGTTTTCTTCTCCCCACTTCTTTAGAGAAAGAGATGAAAGGGAGAGGTGGCTCCCTGCAAGGCAGGTGCCTCATGCCTGTGGCTCTTTAAGCCTCATGAAGTTATTGCTCCCTTCAAACTTCATCTGGGATTCCTTACAGATTAAAAAACCCAAAACCAAACCAAACCAAACCAACCAACCAACCAACCAACCAAACAAACAAACAAAAAAACCCCACCCAAAACCCCCCCAAAAATTCCAAAACCAGAAGAGGAAAAATCTCCGCTGTGGTCAGTGTGCTATTTTACCTACAGTAAGAGAAAGATTTCCTTGTGTAAACTTGTATATAATAAAAACAGAGGTGCTCAAACAAGCTTAAATTACCATAATTTATTTCACATTTATAATGAGCATTGTAATAGATGTATTTTAAATAAAACATGTTCTATGACATTTTATGTGGGATTTTGTTATTTTTGCCCTTATTGTTTCACTGTTACTGAAAAAAACTATTTACTTTTTTTTTCTTGTGATTGTGTCTTGCCTTTTTCCTGCCATTTGAAATAACAAGAGGAAGATTCAAAATAGTTGCACAGCTGGTTTCACACTGATATGTTAAATCTGTTACAAAAAGATAGCACATAGTTTCTTGATTTTTAAAATTATATTTCAGATACCTCTTATATCTACAAATAAAAAGGGACATTTTCCATGGCCGTTTGCTGTGTTCCTTTTCTGATGCTGCCTACTTGGGTGCCTGTATAGTCCAAGGTAAGTATGAACAGGCTTCTTTAAATACTTCAGTCTTATGTTGGTTCTATCAAATAAGCAATGCAAAACTTGTGTGGCTACAGCTAGCAGTAACTTCTTGTAGTTGTTGTTGTTGTTGCTGCTGCTGTACTGTTTCCCTGTATTGATATGCACTGTGAAGTAAGTAATTCAGCCAGTTAGCCAATAAAGTAGAGCTTAAAAAATTAAACCAAATAAGTTATCTTAGCATTTTAGTGAAGAAATATGCCATCATTGTTAGATTCCACTTACCAAAAGAGAAAAACTCCATTCTGAATCCTGAATGGAAATGTAACCTATTCTGTTTGAATTAAGCAGGAAGAAGTGTCATTTGATGCCCTTTCTTATGTTAAAGAAGACATATATGGTGATGGAATCTCTGACAAAAATAGAAGATATAATTCAAGAGGAAAGAAATTTTAGTTTATTTTCTCTAACATTTTTTTTTCTTTCTCGCTCTTTCCATCATTTCCTTAGACAATTCAGACAGATGTCTTGAATTGTACAGAGAGAAATAATCATCTTTTAATGTCTGATTAGGGAAACCATAAGTGTGAAAGTTCCCTTTATTCTGCCTTAAGGCGAACAAAGCTCTTAATGCATTCGAAGGCAGTGTATCCAAACCAAAACTGAGCCCAGCCCTTATTAAATGAGACTCATTCAGAAAATTAGAACACCAAATGTCAGGTTTGCGTACCTGAGTGACACATCTTTTAGAAGAAAAACCAAGTTCTGCCCATTACCTTGATAACACTGTGGGCTGTGTTTCTCTGCTAGAACAGAATTCAGATCAGTCCATGCCACTGTAGATTAATCATGTGAAAAAGGGGAGAATCGGGAATCCATTATTTTAGGTCTGGCTGGTACTAAAAAATAGATCCTCAAAGGGAAACATTACCAAAGCTTCTGTTTTACAAAGCATTTTCTGCCACAGAAAATAGTTCAGTATTGCTAATTAATGCAATAGTTAATAAATCGTTGAACTTCTCTTGAAACTCATTGATTAAAGTGACAGATATAAGGATTTTCTTGTTTCAGTTAATTATAAATTCCTCAAAGAAGCATTTTTGAGACAGTAGATTCTTACTGACTGTGGAAGTACCTTGAATTACAGTGCATTTACTGACTTCTTTCCCTATTAATTAGCATTACAATTCAATTTTTCTGCTTCGTTTTGTGTTTTGGATCTGTTCAGCTGAGCTTGGTGATTATGATCCTGATGAACACCCAGAGAATTACATCAGCGACTTTAAGATTTTTCCGAAGCAGTCACAAAAGCTTGAGAAGAAAATAGCTGAAATGCATAAAAATGAATTCAGGTAATTTATAATGCTGTTTGATAAAGAGACAGCTAAGAAATACTTTTATCAGTTTCCAAGTAGCGCCTGTTAACTTAGGAGGCTTTGTTCCATGAATTATAATAGAAGCTCTACCAATATGCTGTCTGATAGGCTGTATTTGAAAATGTGGTTTAAGCTCAGGGGTTTTTCTTTGCCTGTTAACTTTCATCAATCATAGTTGATTCCTGCATGACTGCTGGTAATTTAGACTTCATTTGCTTGAAATGTAGGTCTAGTTAGTGGGAACAGTTCTCATGATCAGAGCTACTCTATTTAATTACTGGAATAACATTTTTCATTTAGGTAGCACATGTTTCTTGCTCAGAAATTTCTGTCTGTAGTGCAACTCTAAAATTCTTGGTAGATATTGACCTGATTGAAACTATAATTAGGTTATTTTATCTGTCAGTGGTTAACATAGTGGTGACTTGGACAGAAATGTATTTAAGTAACTTGGAAGACTAAGGAGGTGAGATCCAGAACTCTCTGCATGCTCTTTTTTCCATCCTAAACTTTTAGTACTGCAACAAAAGGCAAAGGAGAAAACAGATTAGTCAATATTTCGATTTTTAAGTTAAATGAGTTTCAGGAGAGAAGGAGCAGTGAGCTGTGCAACTATACCCTCTTCAGGGTTGTTGGTGAATGACATGCAGAGTGTCTGGAGGGAGATTTCATGAGGTCCTCGGCATCCTGCTTAGTTGAGGATGGTCCTCAGAACACGGGGAAAGGCACAGGATGTGCAGAAAATCAAATTAAATCAGATTATTCATTATGTAACTAGAAGGACATTTTCATGGAAAGATTACAAGGCCCTTTGCATTTGCTTACCTGTGTTCTGTTTTCATATTTCAACATATGCAAAGAAAGGAGCAAAATTCCTTTTCAGGAGAGTTAAAGCTTAAAACTCTTTTTATTTCCAGAAGTCTATAAAAGATATTTTTCAAGTAAAGTTCAACACTTGTGACAATAAGCTTGCCAGTATTAATGCGGTTTTTTTTTCTTGAAACCTATATACTTTCTTTGTATTTCTTTCAGTGAAATAATGTTTTAAATGGTTTATATCTCACATTTTTTAAAGCAGTTCACCCTGCATGGTACACAGACCCATAGAAACAACATTTAAAAATAAGAATAACTTATTTTACTGTCAGTATTTTTCCATACACTGTCTACAGATTTCCAAAGGATAAATTCAACCTTTAAAAAGATATTTCATCAGTTAAGCCAAGGTGCTATTGAAAAGTCTGATAAATTCAGTCTTTCATTAACAGGCTCATGGTTTACTTAGTTAGGAGAAGAGATGGAAAGCTGGTGGGCCAGTGCTGGTTGGTTTTATATTTTGTAACACTGGCAGAGATGTATTTTTCTGTGTTGGTTTGCTTTTTTATGAATGTGTAATTCTGCATTCTCGGTTCATGCAATCATCTAGTTCTCCTGTTATGAATAACCAGACATATTTTTAGCTCATCTTTTAAATCCCCTTTCCTGTTGGTATAAACTGTCTGATCCTGCGACAGTAAATGTTATAAACTTTCACACAGGTCCCTCTGGGATTTTTCAGGTCCTGAATTGCTTCCATCAGTGATTGCTCAGCACATGAGGATGTCCCTGGATTTCTTCAGTATTCTTGTCAAGGGACACCATTCATTATTGCCTTTTGGAAATCAGATGATATTAGGCTGACTTTTTTTGCTTGTGGATCTTCTAGTTCCTACAGAAAACCCAAACCAAACCAAACAAAAACAAAAACAAAACACCCAAAGAAAAACAAACCAGGAGGTGTTTGAGACACAACTACGTTTTATAGCACAATTCTTCTCATATATTCCATATATTCTTCTCATATATTCTCATTATATGTTCCTTAATTTGCTTTCTATTCTATATTTTACCAATTTTAATGTTATGAATTTTAGGCTCAGTGGCTCATAGCTCTTTGTAGCCTTCAAGAACTGCCATCTTTCTTTTCTCTTTTCTTTGCTTATGTCAGCATCTTGTGTGCCTTACCTATTTGTCTATTATCAGAGAATAAAGGCAGTTTCAGAGTGTTGTCGGTGGTCACAGGGGTTTTTAGAGGATGGAAGAGTCAGGATCTTGATTCCATGATCAGAAGGCTTGATTTATTATATTATGATATATATATAACATTATAACTATACTACAAAGAGATAGAAAAGGAAGAGGCTCCTTCTGAAGCTGGCTAAGCTAAGAATAGAGATTGAAAGAAAGAATAACAAAGGTCTGTCTCTAGGCAGAGAGCGATAGCAGCTCCACCGCGAGTGGTCAGTAGATCCAAACGTCTACAGGGGACCAATCACGGGTGGACCTGTTGCATTCCACAGCAGCAGATAATAATTGTTTACATTTGTTACTGAGCTTCTCAGCTCTAGCAGGAAAAGTCCTGCAGAAAGGATTTTTCACAAAGGATGTCTGCGACATCAGAGCTGTTTGGGTAGCTGGTATTTGGTAATTTCCCACTCTTTGTTTTCCCCAAACTGATAATCCTCTCATATTTTTTACATCAGACATTAGCCAGTCATTTGTCATGAAGTTTTACCTTTTTATGGATATTTAATTCCATGGATCTCTTTCTAGCAGTAAAAATAATAAAACATATCTGACATATAATGAAGTATATAGAGAGGGTTCCAGTACTAGATTATCAGATTTCAGTATAGCTAGCTGGAAAAAATTATAGGAAAAAATGGGCTTCTCTCTGGCATTGATTAGCACATGTGTTTCAATGCATTCAATGCATTCTTCAGGAAGTCCAATTTTCTGATAACAATTAATATTGTGCTGCTCAGTGAGTATTTTTAAGAGTTACAAGGGGTCCCTCAGCTCCATTCCTACAAGATATGTCAAGTGACATGCTAGCTGAAGAGATGAGACTGAGAGCTTTTTTAATCCAGCTGCCATTCATCTGCCTTCAGAATTGTAACCTCACAGTTTCAGCTCTGTGAGTTTTTTTCACATGTGTAAACAAACAAAGGTGATGACATCTCTCTCCAGCACTGGGCTCCCATATCACCAAAGCCCTGGAGCTTGGAAGAGGCCAGTTCTTCTCTGAATCCTGTATCAACGTCCTTAAGACCTGTTCATTGGTCCCACCTTTTCTTCTGTCCTACAGAAAGATGGAGGAGTTTAGCTTTAGAAAGGAGCACGAAGATCGAGAGGGGAGTGTCTCAGAAGCAACAGTAGGGTACTGTGACAGCTTCCAGTGACTCATTCAGTTTTATTTAGAAGTCTTTTTTAATTACTTAAAGCAGATGTATGACAGGGTATCATTATTTCTTATTGGTTTTGGCAATGAGGTCATTACTGGATTTAACAAAATATAATCCTTTGTGTGACTTTTGGTTGCACTTAATCGCAAAAATATAAATGTGACAGACAGAAATTCATGCAGATTTGTTGAGTTGTGATTGTCTTGTGAATTTTTATTCTTCCCTCATTAAGGGAAGGGGAGCTACAGAACATGATAAAAGACAGAAGAAAAAAATACCTTGTAAAGAATTTGATATCAGGTCTTATGTCCTTTAACAGAGTTTTTTACTCTGATAAAATTCCCTAGTTTTGGAAAGATACCTTTTAGCCAGAGCTCCCAGAGGCTAGGCACCAGAAAATATAAATATTTCTAAGGGACATATTGACATATGTCCCTAACAAGGGAATTTATGTTTATAGGAGTAATCTTTTGATAGGGTTTTCCTTGGGTTTTTTCTTTTTTTTTTTTGGTTTGGTTTTGGGTATGGTTTTTCTGGGTGGGAGTCTTTGTTTTTTAGTTTTTCTTTTTTTTAAAGAACTCACTGGTTGAAAGTCAAGTACTTTTATATGCCATCTGAAAACTAGTATTCCATTTTTAGTTCAGATATGAAATATTGCACCATATAGTTATGGAAATGTTATGTAAAAAGCCTTGAATTTACCTGAAAGCCCCCCCAAATATTTACCTTTTCAAAGTTACATGACCTGTTCAAATGCCTGTTTTCAATGCTGAACTCGTATAGGTAAATATAAGGGTTTTTATTCCCTTGGATGGTCAATGTGGATGCAGGCTTGGGGTATCTGAGTGTTACTGAATAGGCTTTTGTCTCTACTTTGTGTATCAAATGATTTGCAGGAATCATATGTGAAAGACTGTCTTTTGGGAGAAGAAAATTTTCCTCTGAGGGTGTGAAATTGCTGCCGTTTTCTGATAATAGCTATCTTAAAAATATTAAGATAAAGGGAGTATTTTCTTGAAAACCAGAGTAGCAAATTATTGCTTGTCTTTGATCCAAGCTAAAAGAGAAGTGTTGTTTAAATTTGTTTTGAAAGGCATATAACATTTTTATCCTTTGCTGTATCCTCTACATTGTAACTACCCAGTAATGATTTAAGTGCGTTCCAAATTCCTGTGCTCCTTGACTCTTACTGTGCTCCCTTAGCCGTCCCATCGGCTCCCATGTGGCTTTTACAGTGGCGTCAGCAGGAGCACAGAATATCCCAGTCTCCACCAATGTGGCTCTCCAGCTCTTGTGCAGCTGTCAATGGAGCCACTGGCAAGCATAACTATAAATGTTACTGTCTGAGTACAATCTGGGAGGTTGTCCTAAAACACTTGGCAATGGTTACTAGAAAATGCTTTTCTTTGTGGGTGTTAATATAGTTGCATTCAAGATTAAACAACTTCTTGCACGCTGTATACATTGAAATTCAGCATACATTGAATGCATTAAAAAGCACTAAAACTAAATTTTGATTTAGCTAATCCAGAATAAGGTGGATTTGTTTCATTTAGGTGCTTCTCACAACTAAAAGTTCATATTGTATGGTTTTATGCATAATACTGGTGGCCCACTCGTGCACTTTAAATTTAACTTCTAATAGTACTTGAATCACTTTGGTATCTAACAGCTTCGTATACAGTAAAGGAATTTAATTCAAAGGGCTGACAGTATGTTCCAAAACTTGCAATTCATGTTGCAGAAAACAGAAGCCATTTTTCCTGGATCAAGTACTGTTGAGGTTTATGTGGAGCTGAGGGGGATGTTTGGATCAGAGCAGGGCTTGGGCTACTGCAGGGATAAGTGCTTTCCAGACCTCAGGACCCAAAGTATTTTTAGTTCCTGGTTATACAAAATATACTGAGGGCTTTGGAGGGCTGAGTCCAGTGTCTTCTTCATTTCAGCTTTGGTATCGCATGCTGCCTGAGTTTTCCAGTGAAGGAATTTAGATTTATATATCAGGCTGTATGTTGGCCACTATCACCACTTGAAAAAGTACTAATTCTCTAAATATCAAAACATGTGTGTGGTGTAACAGGTAATTTGTTTCTATTCTACTACATTTTCCCAGTGTTTTCACTCCAGAATTCATATCAGTTGTAATCTGGATGAATCAGAGAGATGGTTGGAATGTAGTCACCTAGTCCTTTCCCTGAAACATTCCATGTGTGCTGATTTCATCAAAGCTTTTTTCTTCTGGGCCATATTTCTTCTGACAGAAGTGTTCTTAAAACCAATTCAAATAATGGAACTGTTCTTATAATTCTCATTTCACTAACAAGAAAATAGTAAGAGCGAGATGCTGTTTTGTTTGATTAATGTTTGCATGGTAAAGAGAATATTTCCAGAAGCTCTGTGGTGAGGTGGGAATTTAATGGAAGAGGCAGCTGTAGCAGAAATCTAGAAAAAGGAACTTCACAGACAAGAATTGTCTTTCTCATTCTCGTTTGGAAAACTGAAAAAATATATCCATACATGGGATTTTTCTTTTTATCTAATTCCAGGAAGTATTCAGTAGAAAGGATAATCTGCTTGAGATGAAAACACTTTAAAATTTATGGCAATATTGATAATTTTTTATCTTTAGGACAGATTTTTCTCGCATGTATGTGCACTTGCGCATGAACTGCATTTTTTCATTTCTTTATTCCCTGGGAAGAGTGGTCATAATGCTGATCTGCAAATGTCATTGTTTTTATTATGATAGTTGCTGCCTGTCTAATGGTGAAGTTTGGGTTCAGGTTCTGCATACTTAACACACTGATATCTTGAAATGTCTGTGTGAAATTTTAAAATGTGCAGATTTCTTCATTAGCTGGAAGGAACTATTTCCTCTGCACCCTCCTCCCTCCTCACCTCTTCTCTGTTTGGAGAAGGCTTTATAGGCTAGGTGAGTCTGATTTGCAGATTTCTCTGTATTGTGGGAATACATTTTAAATTAATATTAGATAAATTAAAACTGCATCTCTTCGGCAAATATGTTCTGTCTTTGAATGCACTTAAAGCTGTCTGTGTCACTGCATCAATTTATGAAGTAAAGCTGAAATACAAATGTCTGAGCATAGTCTTCAGAGACATCATCTCAGTCTGATCTCTGAAGGCACAGAAGTAGTTTGAAACATTGTGTTAGAAGGAGTTATGTAAGTGGCACATACCATCACAGCATGCATGCATTTAATGGACTTGGTAAAAGAGCTTGATTCTTGTTTTCAAGTGGTTATTTTGGTCTTACTGGGATTCTATCTATCTGGGAGAAAAGCAGCTTTTCAGTAAAAGTTAAAATTGATATTTAAATGTTCTGCACCTTTCTAAGTTTAGTATATTTCAGCAATCTTCAGCAATTCATTTACTTCCCAGCTGATAATGTTTCGTACCATATACAGACACATTTAAAGGCTTTCCTCTGCCAGTGCCTGATTGGGCTGGCCTTATTATTCTGATAAACTGAACTACAGCCTACAATGCAATTTCACTTACCAGTGTAGTCATTTGGTGCTTTTCTTTGAGATTATCACTACTACTATGCTATTCTTCCCACTGCAACTTGAATATTAGCAATCATAGCAGGTTTATTTCAATGACACATAGCACCATTATTGTGATGAAAAATAGTAGCAAAAAGACTTTATTTAAAAATATCTCCACTATCTACCAAAATATTCTGAGCTTAAAGTAAAGTTGATCAAGACCGTTAGCAATTTAATTTTATAACAATTGGAGTCTTAGCTACATGTAAAAAGATTTAAAGATGCAACACCAAAAACTTATTCACATGGTAGGTAATTCTGTGTTCAGCGTACCGTGCATCTAAGTGCGCTGATTCTTTAGCAGAGTTCTAGCATTATTTTAGGTTGGAAAGAACCCTGGGTAACTCAGTTCTGCTGGGAGATGTCCTCTGCAACCTCTGGGATATAACAGCAAGAATATTTAATAGGAGGACATCCTTCTTGAAGTTGTTACTGTTGTCTCTCCTGAGACCACAGTGAAATATGTCCAAGATTCCAGGGCAGGGCAAAGAGTGGCTGATGGAGACTGAGCCTGTGTTGTTTAAAGCATTGTGGCTGGCATCCCTGGTTTGCATGGAAGTGAATGTGTAATGTCTTTAGAGGCCAGACCATTATGTACATATTTATGTGCTGTTTTATTGTTTTATGTGCTGTTTTATTTATTAAAACACGTTAATACACCTTACAAACTGCAAATGTCCAGAAATTGAACATAGATAGGACATACTCTAGGAAAGTATTGCTATTGTATTCTGCAGCAAGTACATTTTCTTGACTCAGAGATAAGGCAAAAGGATGGACTGTAATTTTTATTATTACTAGTTTGTTAACACTAATGTCTCACATCATTTTATAAATCAGTCAGAAAATCAGAGAAGACAAATCAAATTACCTCTCTAATAGCACTCAGGAACAAGGAGGATGAGAATAGCATTGAAAATGCTTTTTCTTTGCTGTTTTTGCTACATGGTTTTCTTTGTCAAAAGGAGTTAATGCTCAGTCCTGTGGTATTTCATCCTTAACTTGCACTAAGATTTATGACTTTAGTATGTAATAGTTACATACTTCAAAGGAAAGGTATGAAGGGGAGAAACTTCTGAAAAGAATTCATATTGGCAGTGAGTGAAGCAAGTAGACCATCACTGTGACACATCCTGGAACTTATTCCCTGTTGAACTTCCTTGCCCTTTGGGTGATAAAAGGAGCTTTTACATCCTCTAGTGCATGCTTCATATGAGCCCCAAGTTAAAACAGAGTGTGTTGCATACTTCTCAGTGTTCTGTTGAAGTATTTGTTTCATTAAAATTTTATTAGGAACTTTTGGATTGACACCTAGAGGCTGAATAATTATTTCATAGCTAATGGCTGTGGAACTTTTTATCATTTGTATGGTATGCAGAAACTTTTCTGAGTAGTAGTTTCTTTTTTTGGTCCTGTTCTATATTTTTGCCACGCAACAGATGGATGCTGAAGTGCCTACAACATATAGAAAGGGAATATATCTTTCCCTTAATGCTGAATTAATACTGAAAAATAAGGTCAAGAGCAATAAATGCACTGAGACCTGAATTTCCTGAGAGTACTGAGTTTCAAAAAAGCAAATATATATCGCCTAAATATTCCCTGTTTTTCCACTCTAAAACACTTGCATGAGTGAGTGTATAAATTCTTGTGTAGGGCTGTTTGTTGCATATAGAAATCTTAAGGGCTTTTTAACAAAGCAAACAAAAGCATATCTAATGTTAGAACAGTGATTGATAGAAAAAAAATGTTGACTTTGCTGATAGGATTTGTTACAGTTATATTTTTATTTAGTAAGAAAAATTTCATTACTAAGTTACACAAAAAAAGCATATTATCAAGGCTTAAATGTTAATCCTTTGATAAGAGATAAATGAGTATTTTTTCATTTGATATTGTCCTTGACTCTTGTGCTTTGTGATGTTCTTTTAAGGCTTTGAACTGTAGCCGTTTGATTAGTCTGTAATCGGATAAGATCAAATTTGTCCATGTCTTTGGCTTTTTTTTCCCCCAAATATCACACACAGCTTGTTTCACTGGATGTACACAAAATCATCATAGTTGCAGAGGCTATATGGGAAGGGAGCCTGATAATACTTTCTTGAATGTCTCTTTAATAATAATAGCAAGTTGAGGTTTTTTCCCCGTTTCAATATGCCAACTCCCCAAACCGCATTGTTACAAACTGCTTGTCACTTTTTGGTCCACTGAAACCAGAAGACTGACTATCCTTTGTACCAGCAAACGGAGGTGGATTCAAAAATGTGTTTTGTAATCCTTTGTTTTTGTAAGGCCCAATATCTAATAAGAAACCAAACTATTTGTTTGACTTTTCACTATGCAACATAACTCTTCAAAGAAATTTAGGTCAAACTAGTTAATTACTTCTGTCAAATGCAGTTGACTGGTACATGAAATAAAATTGTTGTCTTTTTAGGGGTCATTTATGAATCTTACAGTTGCGATGACATAAAGTTCTGATTTAATAGTATTTAAAATGGAGTAAAAGCTTAGTAGGGCTACCAAAAGCTGAGTGGAAAAATAAGCATTTTTTTGTTTTGATTGCTGCTTTGGTGCTGCTTTCTCCTTAACTATTAGCTGTGTAAATATACATTTGTAATTTTTGGTGTTCTGCTTAATATATGCTTTTCTCCACTGGCAAGTGGTGAGAAAGAGACTGAAACAGAGAAGACAAAGAAGGCCACTTCTTCTCTAATATATATATATATATTTCAGTTTAGAAGTAAAAGATCCACAAAAATGTGGTCTGAAATAAAGTGAAGGTTGTGTAATGTCAAAACAATACTGAAGATGCCCAAGAAATATCATGGGGTTGACTAGAAGATGATTAACAATGAAGTAAAAATGTGCAATTTTAAAACTTGTAACAGAAATCGTTATTGACACTTACATTGCCACTGGTCATCATCCTGTTAAGTTCAAAATAGGATTTGATGTCCACGAGCATGCTAGATGTTGTCTTAATTGTCAAACTAAACTTTGGGTCAGATGCTGGTTATCATATGTTAATACTTGTTGTTTTCTATCTGAAGGGGAGTAACAGGCTTTCAGGGAAATTATGCTGCAACAATATACAGTGAAGTATTAAGTGTCAATTCCTATGTACAATTTGCAGTGTGAGGCTAGACTCACGAAAAAATTCAGGGGCAGAATAAAGTATGACTATCACTATGGTGCTTGAAAATTTGTTTATGATTCTTTTAACTTTTTTTTATTATTATTTGCATGGAAAGTATTTATGAAGTCTGGCCTTCTAAAGGCCCAAGGCACTGCTCATTATCATAAAACTCTATTGTCTTTCAAAATCATGTACTCTAGTCATACAGATACAGAAATGAAATAATACTTGAAACAGTTCACTTCCAAATGGGCATTATAAATCTGTGTTAGAGATAAATAAATCTCTATAAATATCAGATAAAACTTACTCTAGACCCCATGTCTTCATGTCACGTTTTGGGCTTTAGTGTTGATTATAGACACCCTAAAAATAGGGGTGTATAAATGGAAATGCTGACAGATTCTGAGCTATCATGTTGGTAGCAGGCACTGCTATAATTAGACATACATCTGAGTAGGCAGTGTAATATGATTGCTGTTTTTATACCCTGCACTGGAAGGAATGTCTGTTAATCTGCACAATCCTTTTAAATGAAATGGGGAGCAAGAGTTTGTGGAAAAAAGATGCTGAGGTTTATTTCATAATCAGGCTGACATGAGGGTATATCAAAAGACAAGAAATACTTTCAAAATATGAGATAATTCTGTTGTTGTTATTTCAGGATTTAAAATAAATAATCAGAATTCACCTGAAAACATCAGACACTGTACAATTCAGCAGAAGAAATTATATGAAAAGTTTTCTATCTTTTTATTACAAAAAAACCATGGTTGATCTAGTTTGAATGTCAATAAAAACTTTCCTCTCTCTTTAGACATTTAAATTCTCCAATCAGTAAGTCTTTTTCTCCTATTTCTTTTTGCTGTCAAACTCCATTTTCTTTTGTAATTTCAGAGGTCAGAGCCCAGCTGTTGCTGAATTTAACTTGCTTCTTAAAGCAAATTCTCTGGAAACTTATGGTGTTGATCCCCATCCTTGCAAGGTAACAGTCCTTTTTACTAACTTTTAATAAAACTTTTTTTTTACTAACATTTAGTTAAAAGCTAGTAATGGAATTGATTTAGCTCTGGTGTTTATCAAGGTGCAAATAGTCAGAAATCTCAAAAAAATCTGCCCTGGAACTACATATTATGCTTGATCCTTGAAAGAACACTGACTGGCTAACATTGACTGACATCAGTCAAAAAAAGGATCTCCAGAAGAAGCAGAAGAACATTACACGGCAATTTAGTAGATTGTAATGGCATAAGCTCAGATAATAGTCCATAATTTCTTTGCATTTAGTGCAAAGGTTTCTTTTAATTACTCCAGGTATGAAATATTTTTTGCTTGCCAAGATTTTCAGGATTCACCATTGTTTTGACAAGAAAATGACAAGAAATTGATAGTCCATGCAGATCAGTTTTTAAAACACCATCAGGCAAATCTTAAGAACAGCAAGCCAAATGTACAAGGAGAAAAACCTAGTTCCCATTCCCACTTCCCATTTTGGTATTTTGTGATCTTCTGTAAGAAAGTGATCTTAATTACCAGTTCTGATTATCCTGTACCCGTGCATTTTTAATTATGTGACTGTGTCTGTCTCATCTGTGGTGTTTATTTTTAGAGTGACTTGCTTTTTGTTTTGACTGCTGCTTTTGCTTTGGCTTGTGTATTATCTCTTCTGCTGGGACAGTTTAGTTAGCTGTTCTGGTGGTGATCATACTTAAGCAGTCAGCCCTAACATAAAACTGCGTAAGATTTTCTATGTGCTTTTTTAGGAATAGTGCTCCTGTGTGAAACACAGGGTCTGGCTCAGTGAAGAAGTAAACCCTAGTGAAGTCAGTGATGCAGTAAACTTTGCTTTGAAATTATACTGTAGATTTTCAAAAGGTATCCCAAAAACTGTGGCATAACTGGCTCAGAATTACTTCTTTACCTGTGTGGCGGGGCTTATAGTGTGGAGGCCAATCACCCATGCCTAAGGAAAATTTGTGTGTCTTCTGGAAGTGAACCTCAAAGCAAGGTCCATGGCAGGCTTCTTATGACATGCTCCTTTTGGTGCTGGGGCTGCTGCTCCAGAACCATCCCTGTTTCTGTTCCCCTTTCCTTTGTTGTTAAGACATAAGGCATAATAAAGTTGATTTATCTTTATCAAGATGAGGATATGGAAGTTGGGATGGACAGAAAATCCAGTTAGCACGAAACTCATCTTAATCATTAATCAAAAATGATAAGCCAGAACTTTTATAGTGGAGCTATAGTTTAAAAATTCTCTTTTCTATTTGAAAGGCAACCGCTATTTCTTCTGCTTTGTACTGAAGAGTCCGTGAGCATAAAACTCACAGAAGCTTGTATTAGTGAATGCTGTCTGTCAGTAGCATTTCCAACACGACACCTTGCAGAGGAACAATGTATTGTGAAATCTTAAAAAATACCAGTGTTGAAGAAGATATGAATCCCTGGTTTGTAGTTAGTCCTCCTTTTAAGAATGGGACATACACAGAAGTTAATTTTCAATAAATTTGGTAAGTCTACCTAAGAGGTCCCTGGTGTCATCAGCTAAAGGTAGAGGAAAACAAAGCATAAGATATTGTTATTCAAATGCCTTGAAATAAGTGAAGTCTTTATTGCAAGGGCTGTCCTTTCCTTTAGAAGTGCATATTTTAAAGGCAAAATTTGTTTTGAAGAGGAAAACAAAATAAAGGTAATCTAGAATGGAGTAACAATTTATGCTATCAGCAAAAAATCAGTAAGAAATACCTCAGTATCAGTAATAAATACCTCATTGGATGAGGGGAAAGTTATGCTGCTATGTTTCTTTTTCTCTTTCAAGGACTCATTCGGGACAACTACATTTTTAGGATTCACAGCTGCAGGATTTGTAGTTTTCCAGGGTAATAAAAGAATTCATTTATTAAAATGGTAAGCATATGATGAAATAGTATTTTAATGAATAAGCATATCTTCCCCTGTGTCTTCTCTTCCTATCATCTTCACCTGCATTTGTTGTCTTTAAGGAGAACCATGTGAATATTACCTTTTCTGCCCCATTATGTTTCTGTTTTAAAGGATTTTAGATAACAGCTACAACTACAACAATAACAACAACAACAATAACAATTTAGTCTCATTCAACTCACAGTGAAAATTATTCCACAGAGTTCATTAGTCAATATAATTTACAAATGCTGAAACTCAGTACGTTGATATTTCAGCTATCTGTAAATCACCAGTGAGGTTTACTGGCAAAGAGCCTACCTTAATCTTTATTTGGCTTTTGGAAATATTGCAATTTGTGCATTTAATTATCCTCAATTTGAAACCATAAAAGAACTTATTTGGTAAACAGAGGAGGAAGAGGTGAAAATGCATTTGAATTTTTTTTTTAAATCTCTTTTTTTAAGAAATGAGTACTTATGCAATTGTCTTTGGTTAGTCTGGTTTTGCTTTTATTTGAACTCCTGGACTTACTTAGTCTGTTAGCCTCACTCAGCCACATTTGAGGAAGAGGTAAAACTGAGCTCCTGCAGATGATGTTAAGAGCAGCTGGCCACATCCTCAGCAGTGTGGTGAAAAGTGACCAGTCATGCTTAGACACTGATAATCTCATTTTAGCCCTGCTGCTACATGCATGCCAACAGTTGTAAATATTCTACCTCTGCGCTCTCAGCCTGTCTTGTGGGATCAAGACAGGCAGAAGGTGGAAAAAAGATGAAGCTGGGCTCCTTGCTGCATATCTGTAGAAACTTCTCTGAGTGTTGAATAACTTGAAATATTCAGAAGTGAAAAATCAGCATAGTGCTGTCTGTACAACTGAGTTGCCTATGGAGCTCTGGGGACACACCTATCAACAGCCATCCATTTAGAATCATGGGTTTACAGTACAAGTTCCCCAGGGTTAATTGCAGGTAGCTGTGGTCACAGTACTTCAGTGGTTTGTGGTTTTGGCACAAGGAAAACATAACAGTAATGTCAGTCTATGGCACACTGAGGAGAGAGTAGCCCCTGCCAAGCGTGTGCCCACCATACTGTGGGAAATGAATCTCACAGCATTTAGCTTCTCATGTCACTTGAGGATAATGCATCCTCTGGGCAATCGAGGCATACTTATTAAGTGCATTAGTATGTAAACCAGATAAAAAATAAAGCAGTGATGGAGGAGGAGCCAATAAACTCTCAGTGTTACAGTAGAGGCTGAAAGTCAGTCTGGTGAGTTTTATCTGAAGACTATGCACTGCTTCTTCCATTTCAGAGGCCTAGAAATGAGTGCTAATAGCTGTAACTTATTTTAGCTGAAATTTGCAGTACACAATAAAACCCCAAATTTTTATTTGAGATTTTCTTTTCAATGTAAAAGCTTTCTCAATTATTTTTTGTTTTCTCATGTAAAAGGAAAACACTTGTTATAAAGTTTCAGGTATAGCATTGTCCTTGCCTCCAAGATTATTCCTGTTCCAACTCTGATATCCAAAACCCTTAGGGAAATTTGTCTAAAACAGCAGTGGCTCCATTTTAACTCTGGTAATGACAAAATTTCTATTACAATTTAAACAGAGGCATGACATTGCCTTTTTATGGTTCACTGTTATTCCATATAGAGATTGAGCACTTAACCTTGATAAAATTAAATTTTGATATAAATTTTGCAATTCAAAAAGCCTGTCTATAACAAATACTGCCAAGCATTTTCTTTTTCTTCTTGTTGTGCTCTGTTACTAAGACGTGTGATGTGAAGCCTCAGAAAAATAAGTATTGAGAAAAGAATATTATCTTTCCCTCAACTTAATTACAATAGACATTGTAAGATTTTAAGATGTAAGAGGAATTACAAATTGTGCTGTAAATATAATATAAATATCAGCTTCTGTCTACCCTTAATTTTGTCCTCACTTTCCAGCAGACAGACTTTGTGAAGATATATAAGGATGTAAAAGAAATAGTCTGGACTTATATTCTCAAAAAAGTTAAACTCTTAAATAATTTTATTCTAAATATTGTAAGGCCTGTAGAGGGCTTTTGTCATTTGATTGCCTGCTTGACTTTGTAAATCAGTAAAACTTACATGCTAGATACTTTTCTTACTCATAGGTCTATCTTTTTTTTCCTATACTTAAATATTTTTCTCTTTCTAGGTGTGATGTCTACAAACTGAAATTTGAAGGGAAGACATTTTATGTGTTTGGAGCTCAGAAAGAGGTTGTGTTTAATATTTTTACAGAACTTCTGTATTTGATTAATATTGTATGAGACATATGTTTTTAAATAAACAAACTACTAAATCAATAATTGTACTTAATATTGTAACTAAAATATAGAGTATCAATGAATGTGAGTAATTTTCGAAAAAATGTCTAATTTGCAAAGGGTTGAGACATTTCTCATTTAATATCCACACTGGGCTATGTGGATTGTTTGTGGTTTTGGATGCTTTTGGAGTCAAAGTTTAATTTATTTTTAAGTGCTAAAGTTGTACTCACTCACTCTAAAGTATAGAAGATGTTTGTACATGATTGCCAACTCAAGTAAGCATTGATACCTGGATCAATGTGAGGTATTCTTCTGATAATTACAGTCCCATCATCAAATCTTGGTCAGCTGAAAAGGTTAGACTGTCTCATGTAATAAGGTCCTATCATTGGGCTGTTGTCATTGAAATCCTAGAGACTTGCCTACATCAGTTCTTCCCCTAGATCAGAGTGATATAGCCTAAGGATATGGTTTTGAATGGAGGTGAGGAAAAAATAATGAACGAAGGAAATAATGCCAGAGGTATCACAACTGCTCATGTGGTTGCAAGGAGGTTTTGATGATGGAACATCAAATGGTAGAGAGGAGGGAGAGGTGGGTGGTAAGTAGTGCAGCAAAGAATATTGAACACAGAGATTTCCCTCATTTGATTTTGACCAGTTAAACAGTTGTTTTAAAGGCCACTTGTACATATGTTCTTCCTTCCCCCCTTGAAGTGTCTCCTTTTCTCTGAAAAAATTGCCTGGGCTTTTAAAATATCAGCTATGTATGGATTGTGCACCTGTGAGTGAGCCACAGATTTACACTATGCAGGAAAACTTGGTCTTCAGTGTATCTGGTTAAAGGTGATGCTTTCAGGTAGAGCTATTTCAGTCACTGAGAATCCAACATTTTCACTTCTTTCATTTGCTTTCTTTTCCTTGCATTTAGAAGAAGGCTGTGCTGTCATTCCATACCTCTACACCAGCAGCCTGCAAGCACCTTTGGAAGTGTGGGGTGGAGAACCAGGCTTTTTACAAGTATGTAAACCTTAAGTAATTATCTATAGTAAAAGTAAAAAAAAAAAAAAAGTGTGACTGGAGGTTTGCTCATTGTGAAATGTTCCATTTAACTAACTGAAGGCAAAATGTAAACAGAAAATATGCAAGTTAATGGGGAATATTATTTCACTTCAAGCCAGTATTAGAAATTGTTTAAAATATAAATGAGACAGGAAGGTTTTGGCCCCAGCACAATGATATTGCTGCTCTGTAGTGAGATATTGGATGGACAGAGTACTGCATTTGTGTCTGGGAACATAGCTGTTAATCTTGGCCCAGCTGTAGAATATCTTGAGAATGAAGGGAAAAAAATCTGTCATGCTTGATTCTCTGGGCTCTTCTGCCAAGAGGTAATTGTTCTTCCCCTTGAAATCCAAGGCTTAGTAAGAGTTGACTGAAAAATAAACAGTTCTCTTTAATGATTTAAGGAAGAAAGGAAAATGTTCTTAGACACATTTTGAAAGATACCTGTGGTCTTGTTATACATAAAAAAACCTGTAAAGCGTCAAAAAATAAAAGTAGTATCTACCTCCATATTCCCTGAATGAGACCCTATTAATAATTCCTCATTAAAAACTCCTTCACATTCTTTCTGCTCTCCACTGGCTTTGTTAGGTCTGTTTATTGATGCTTCCCTCTAGGCATGTAGCTTTTATTCTTGCTACCTAGTGTTTCCTTACAGGGTCTCACATATTTAAAAAATATTACTGTTTCTGTGTTGGCACACTACCACACCAGGGGGCAGCTGTAAGGGTAAATAAAAAAGAAGTAGGAAAAATATATCTTCTAGCCTGAATATTAATGACCTGCTTTAATTTGGAGAAGAGACTCCCTTTAGTTTCAGCAGTGATACAATAATATAGAATCTATCCATCTGATATATTCAATTGCATAGAAAAAAAGAAACAGGAATTAGGAACTGGCAAAATGCATTTGTTAATTCTCTATGTCAATGTTTACTGTGCTTGAGACTATATCAAGCCTAAATATAGTCTATAAATAAAGGCTAATTTGAAGTTTATCTGGAAGCATTTTCTGTTGTAAGTAGATTTAAGTAGGTAAATACTGCATGGTGTTTGAGTAGTTTCATTTCATGTTCCAAGAAATAATTTGGGAATAGGAGATGATATCCCCCTAATGAAGACAAATTACTTAAAGTAGAAATTAGCTCAATGTAAAAATATGTCGGGGAGGCTCACAGGAATATCACCTCTCTGATTTTGTTGTGAAATGGGAGTAATATTGACTATTTGGGTTTTGGTCACAAATACATGGTTTAGGGGGTTTGATCTTGTCTAAATGTCAGATGCCTACCCAGTTGCTCTTTCACTCCCTCTACTCAGCAGGTCAAGAGGAAAAGGTATGATAAAATAGCCTATAGCTTAGGATAAAGATAGAAAGATTGCTTACCAATTACTGTCACAGCAAAACAGGCCTGAATTGGAGAAGTTAAATTTAATTTCCTTTTAACCTTTTCACTCTATTTCAATTTGTCAACAGAGACAGAACTAAAACCACCCTTCCCCTGTTTCATTCCAGGATCATCTTTACTCCTTCATTTCTGACTCCTTTATGTCCTCCTTGTCCTGAGCAGCTCAGGGAGACAGGGAATGGAGATTGTAGTTCTTCTCTGCTGCTCCTTTCCTCTTACACTCTTCCTGTTCTCCAGTCTCCTTCATGAACTCCTCAAGCATGGGCCCTTTCCATGGGCTTGCAGTCCTTCTGGATATACCTGCTGTATCTTGTGCTCCTCTCCTTGGGCCACAATGCCTGCCTGGAGCCAGCTCATGTGTGAGCTCTCCATTCCTTCAGAGCATGCTGGCAAGCTGCAGGGTCCTCCATGGGCTGCAGGGAGGATATCTGCTCTGTACTTGGCTGCAGCAGGACAGAATCCTTCCACATGGTGTTCTCCATTGGTGGAATCTGCTCCAATACCTGGAGCACCTCCTCTGCCTCATTATTCTCTGACCTTGGTGTGTTCAATGCTGTTTCTCTCATCTGTTTTTCTACTTTCCAAATTATTTTATGGAATGGAATTATTCCTTAACAATGATTGCTTAAAGTTACACCCACCTGTTTCAATTTTGGTGGGTCTTTCAAGAGGACTTCTTTAATAAAATGAAGATTGGAAAAGTTATTCAACAGATAGGGATGTGAACAATAGATTGGGAAATTGTAATGTTTAATATGCAGAGTGCAGAAAAATAACAATATGCTTCAAACATGAAACTGAAGCCAAAACTATCTATAAGTAAAGCCTTAAAATAGTAGTTTTGAAAGAGGAAATGTTTTCACACATTTCAGAGAAATAGAGTTGTGCAGTGGGGGCTGTTGTTTAGCAACATTTGATAATTATCTTTTGTTTAAGTTCTACATAATACCAACAAGATATTCGAAAAAGATTAAAACAGACATAGTCAGACAGTGTAAATAATTCACATCATTGACACTTTGCCTTAATTAAATTTGGTCCTCTCCTCTTCCTAGAAGAGTTTGGGACTTGGAATTTAAGGGAAGGTCATGTTTTCAAAACATAACATGTTTTGAAAAACAGAGCTTTAGTCCTGTCTTGATCCAGGTTCAGGGGTCACTGTTGCAATTATTCAAGTAGATACTAATAATGCACAGTTGTTTACTAGGGTCTGGGAATTAGAGACTGTACAAAATCAATTTGCTATTTTTCAAGAGAACATCAAGGAAATGGCACGTGAGGGGCTTTTCCATGGTCTTTGTAATAAAGATAAAAGTTGCTGTGTACTTATTGAATACAGAGAAGCAGTAGGGTATGATGTAGGCTACTAAGAATAGAGAAATAAGAATTGACTGAACAGAGATATTGGAGAAGCACCTACTTCAGGAGACAAGTTGTTCTCTTTATTATTTCTTTGTTTTCCTAGTGGAAAAGCAGAAATAGCCATATTTTCCCAAAACAAGCTGGTGTTAAGACACACGTTTCAGAGTCTTTGGTATGCCATGGTCTTTCCTTCATCTTGGGAAAATTGACAGAGATGCAGCAAGTGTCTGCATTTAATTTTCTTGTTTTCATGACAATCACTTGTTCCACGTTCAGTCACTCTGTGCTGTCTGAATGATTTTATGTGTGCTTCATTTTTTGCATAAAGGCCTTATAAAATTGAAAAGCTCATTTTTTGAATATTACTTTATGGTATAAAAATAACAAAGCTTGTAGTTTGCCTTGTTCATTTTTGCTTATCATGACCTCAAAAAGGTGACAGCCTCTGTTATTTTTTTTTCAAGGTATGCAAAATCCAGTCAGATCAAGACAATGTCCAGCAGCAAGATATTTTTTAAAGGCAGTAGATTTCGATATAGGTGGGTGTTTGCTGTTTCTTATTAATAGTAAATCATTTCAGGAAGTAAGAAAATGTAAGTAATTAGTCATGGCAAATTCAGAGTTATTACTGCTGGAGGGTCTGTTCATGCCTAGCTGATGTCAAGATTTGAAAATCTTCCTATTGCCTTTGCTAGTGTCACTCAAAAATTTAGCAGGAGTTTTCACACAGACATTTCTGTCAAGAGTAGTTCCACCAGCAGATAGCTCCACTTTTGGTGCATCTTCTGTAAAAATTAGGATGTGTGGCCAGTGCAGAGATTTTATGCCCCCTGCAGCTGGGCAGCTCTGAACCAGGTGTGAGATAGATAGTCCAGTTCAACCCATTGTGTTCTACTACAAAAAGTTGCTTTTTTTGTGGTAGCTTTGTGGGCAAGTAGCTAGCACAATTTTATTCTAGAACATTATTTATGCACTTCATTACAATTTTTTCCCCCTTTATTTTAATTTTTTTAAAATGTAACTTAATTTTCTACATTTATGTAGTTCTTGGCATGTATCTTAGTATTTACTTGAATATTCATCTCATCTTTTAATGCAGTGGAAAAGTAGCCAAAGAAGTTGTGGAGGCAAGCTCTAAAATCCAGAGGGAACCTCCTGAAGTTCACAGGTATGTCTTGACATTCAGAATGAAATTTTAGGACTAGGGAGGATCATTGCTTTCTACAGAAACATTCTCCCTCCTTTTCTATCAGTTGCAATGGCTGTCATTCTGAGCTTCCACAATTACGCGTGCAAGCCTTAGGAAATATGTGTCTGACAATGTCTCAAAAATCTCCTATAAAGGAGAACCTAATCTGTGCTGCTTTGAAGCTGAGTTTAAATAATCAGTCAGATTGATAACCTATGTTATTTTTTGTGTTCTAGCATAAGCTGTTATTACATGATCCTGACAGAAAAGTACACTCTAATTTCATTCCTAGATTTTGTTTGATTTTGGAAGTTCTTCATTTCTATATGTTTATAGGTATGTTTCAAAGTATACTTCATACCTTTTCGATAATGCAGTCAGATTAAAAAGCATGATGTTCATTCAGTAAAGGGGAAAAAATATTCAAGAATCGTTTTTTTCAGAGGAAAATTTGGCTTGTGAGAGATAGGCTGCTAAACTTTGCAAAAAACTAATGCTTTGGGGTCATTATCACTCATTGTAGTGACAGGAAAAACTCCTAAGAACCTGGAGAAAGCTCTTCAGAAAAGAAGGAGGCCATCAGGGAAAATTCTTTGCAACTGTTTTTAAAAATAGGTTACTTAACAGTCTGAATATTCTACAGCCATATTCCCTTTTTTGCTGAGATGTCATGTTTGGGGGGAATGCACATTCTTTACTTTTAATTGAATCTTGCAATTCTGTCTATATTTTAGATACAAGTAGATTGTCTTTACTAAAAGATGGGAATATATTTACAGTAAATATTAATGATATGCTGTTGAGTCACACTATGTAATTAATAGTTAGGCCATGCAGGCATGATTTCAGACATGTTTTTCCAGATTACGTTTTCAAATTAGGTAATTGAAGGTCTAGAATGTGTTAAATGATAACACAGAAGGTAGAATATAGATGCATCACTGAGGCAGTATAAAGTACTTGGGCAGAAAAATGCATATTAAATGAGAATAGTTGCTCACTTTAGGAAATAGCTTATTGCATACTATCCAAAGGTTTCTTTCTTCCAGGATAAGAAAATATTTTCATACATTTATTTTTTATCTTGTATTTTGCTTTTCTTTGATTTCTATATTTAGAAGTATTATAAAAACATAATTTAAAACTTAGTGTCCATAAAGATCAGAGAACAAATAAGTTTATAAAGCAACATCATATGGATTTACATCCATAAATAGCAATGTATCTCTTTTATCATTAACCTTCTGACAAAGCTTGCAATTATAATATTATGGAAGCTTCAAGTTCAGTTTCTTAGAAAGACTAAGGAATATAATGATTTCAGGTGCTTTTATAGTTCAGGTTGTAAAATGAGAGACAGAGGTAGCCGATCTTTCTAAGAGCACAAGCAAGCAAAAAATATAGAAATTTTTCACATCAAAAAAGAGGCATGTTTTAAAAAAGTTTCTTTGTGAAAGAGGATTTGGGGATAGGAAATGATGGCTTTTCATCATTCATCAGAAGCAAAACATTCAGAAAAAAATATTTGAACATAAACATATATTTATATATCAATGTATCCATATATCTCTATATCTCTATATCTCTATATCTCTATATCTCTATATCTATATAAAGTTTTTCCTCCCTGTGCTCTCACCCTCAAAGTCAATTGAGTTGTACCATGGTTGCATTAAGAAAGAAACATGCAGTTGAGAGGAGGGTATTGCTCAGAATCTGTGTTTAGATAGTACATTTAAAGCTCTGTGTACTGAAAATCTTTGTCATCATGCAGGATTAATGCAGTGCCACGTTCTTCTGCCAAGCACAAAATGAATTATTTCATGTTTTTTTTCCAGGGCACGCCTGAAGGAGGGATCTTTGTAAATAAATATGGGTCAGAAGCCTGTGGGTGTGCCCAGGCACAACTTGTATTTTGGGAGTTGTTTGAGAGCTTTTAACAGCAAGAACAAAGGTTCAGAGACTGCATAAAAAGCCTATGGATTTACCATTGGGCTGGAGTGACTATAATTATAATATCCTGAGTGAAAACCCACTGCGGATAGTGAGAATTTAAACTAAATAGTTATCACAGGATACAAATAAGGATATAAATATCTTTGGGCATGTGTTATGGCGCATGAAATCATGTCAATTGAGCAAGAAAGCTTGTTTATTCCAGTAGAATATTTACTGACAGGTAGTGTGGGTTGAGTGTTGTACACCTGTGTCCCAACTGTACACAGTTCCATCTTCTGACTTGCAATAGTTCTTTGTTCAGTTTGTTTATGTGGAATTTTAAGTTGAGCCCTTTGTGCAGACTTGAAATGCATTTTGTGAAACTGCAGCACTGTATCAATATACCATGTGAAGTTAAGTAGGATACTCTTCCATTTAATCTTTGTTTTTGCCAAAGTAAATATTTTACAATATTATGGTTAAGATTTACTGCAGGACTATTGCTTCAGGCCTGTATCATGTAAATTCTAGATAAGATATTCAAAGGAGCCATTTTATATTCTCAGTAATATATTTTTAGGCTAATAAGCATAATGACTGAAAAAAACAAGCAGTATTCCTAAAACTTTCCAGAGCATATTTACACCTGCTACCAGGAAAGCCTCTTAGAATGAAGTAAGACAAGAAAGAAAACCAGCGTGAGTGCTGGGAGGCATGGTGTAGAGGCAGCATCTGGGGTGCGTGGGCACAAGTGAGAGCACTTTGTATCTGTAAACCACAGGGATACAGTTGTTCCTGCTTTAGTCTTTGATCCTCAGTGCTCAAAGTGTAACAAATCCTTTACCCAGTTCTGGAGGCAATGGAACAACTTTTCCCTTCCTTGAATCCAAATATTAGTGTTTGCTGTGAGCCGTGGAGAGGAGCAACACACTGAAATCCTGCCTGAGATGAAAGGAGGTCAGGCAGTGTAAAGGAGCTAGATCTGCACAAAACCTCTCTCACGCTTCAGATGTTGAAATGTTTACATCTGTGGAGGGTGCAACACAATACAGTTGAAAGCAGCATTCAATGTGTAGAGCTTTTTACAACAGCTCAAGGCCTAGTAATTTATGCAAAATGATTCTGAGATGAGACCTACAGGACTGCAGCTATTTCCAGTAAGCAAACTGGCCCTGTTTTCCCCATTCTTTTAGGACAAGCATCACCCAGAGTCGCAGCTCTCCATCCTTGAACAAGCAACTCATAATCAACATGGAACCTCTGCAGCCTCTCCTTCCTTCTCCCTGTGAGGAGGAAGAGGTTCCTTCAGATGAAGGTGAGTCACTTACCCAATTCCTGCTGATATTTATTACAAAGCATGTGGGAAAAGATGTGATACTGACTCAGGGATATGGAAAAAAATGAATAATTTTCATTAGATATTCCTAATCATTAAACCTCTGTATGTCATACCCAGTAATGATCACTATCTCAAGAAGCAGTGCCTTAGCCTTATGAGAGATATATGGTGAGGAAAGTTACTACTATTTGATTTCTGTTTCAAAAAATCTTTTAAACTGTCAGGCAAAAGGATCTTAGAAAATAAATAGTCTTAAGATGGCACCTTTTTCTGAATAGTGTCTGCAGTCATTCAGGAGTGAAAACTGGCTGTTTACTGCTGGATATTTTGTTTTCCTTGATTCTCTTTACTTTCATATTTCCTTCTTTCTGCTTTAGTCTGCCAATTTAGTTTCCTTGACAAAAAAATCCACATTATTTGCAGATCAGCTGGGAAAGGTCTTTAATTTATCTTCTTTGATAAAATGGGACATGATTGGAAGATAAGTCTGAATTTATTCTGTATAACAATGTTTTGCATGTATTTCTTTATTTCTTGATATTTTTAATATCATATTTAACACCTTTCTTTTTGAGATACAGTCTCTACAAACAATGACATGAACACCATTGCCAGCTTAAATGGGGATAATTGCCTTAGTCCTAATGAAAATTAAGCCAATCAAACAAAATCTGACACTTGTTCTTGCTTAAGATGTAGTGAGGTAATTGTTTCAGAGGCTGGGAAATACAGTATTTGTTGTTGCTTTGTTCTAGCCAATGAAAACCAGAAAAAAGCCAAGTGAGTATCTTCCTTTTCATGGGAGTATGTCCTAATTTTATTTTACAGGAGTTGTATGAACATGTTTTGTTCATTCTTCAGAGTGTGGACACTGAATGTAGCAAGCACAGGGTGAATTACATTGTGTTCATAGTTTATTACAATTAGTAGTAGCAGCTGTTAGTTTTAACTGAGAATTTGCCTTCTAAGAGCCAAGTATCACCACTGTACTTCCTCTGGGCAGTTGTCAGCACTGCAGAGCAACAACAGCTTGCTCTGTATCCTGTAACCACAGATACAGGATATCTGCGTTATGTGGGGACTTATACACACTTACAATTCTAGGCAATGAAATCCATTTTTGGAAACTGGTGACTTATTGCTGTATGCTCACCCAACAGTGCTTGTTTTAAATGTTTGTGTTATGTAAGTTTGAAAATTACATTTCCTTTCAGTCAGACAGATTGTTGTTACTATGATGAGCTAATAGACATATTTGCTGGTGGTATTTAACTGCATACTTTATATGTTGTTAAATATCACCAGATGTTAACAGTATTAAGACTTTTACAGTCTTTTCCTGCAGAAAACTTGGCTATATTATCAAATTGCAGCTTGAACTGATCTCACAGCTCTTCGAAAGCGATGCTGGCTGTCTTCCCAACATCCAGTTCTGTGGATTCCCACCTTCTCCCTTGCACCAGCATTAATCACAGCAGTATGAACTAAGAGAAGGAGTTAAAAAATAAACCAACAACCAAAAAAAACCCAAAAAACCAAAACCAAGAAAACAAAAAAACCCCATAAAAGAATCACAAAAACAAACAAACAAAACCCCAAAAGCCAACCAAATATAAAGTAAATAAAATAAATTCAAAACAATGAAACCAAACCAAACCCAGTAACAACAGCAAACCAAATTAAAACAAAAAAACCCAAAACCAAGCAAAAACCCCTTAACTGCTCAGTGTCCTATTATTGCCTGACTCAGCTATTGACTGGATCATCAAAAGAGTCAACCAAGGTCCTGCACTGGGGTAAGGGCATGAGCAGGGGGTGGAGAGAGGGGAGGCATCCAGCCCTGAGACTGACACAACTACCTTGGGAGACTGCTTTTAGTGCGCTACAGACATGAAATAGCCTTGGTATCTCTGTATATGTCTCACCCCAGTGATGCATACTTTCATTTTGTTGTTCAAAAGGCAAAAGTCAGTGTTATCAGATCAATATTCATGTGTGAAATCTCTGCACAGAAGTATCAGGTGACCAAAAAGAAGCTTTCATCACTTTGTAGAAACTACATTAATATCCTGTGACTGGAGAGGTGTGGTATTGCCTTTTTAAAAAAAAATAGTCTACTCAAAAAGGTAAAGCTGTGATAGCATCTGGTGCTAGAAAATCTGAAGACAATGGACTTGCATCAGCAAAGGCAGTAGTCTGTCTCACCAAAAACAGACAGTAAAAGAAGGCAGCCACAGAATCTGTATAGCAGGACTGAAAGAAACATAATGCGTTCAACTACACATGGAGCAAGAACTGAGCTATGCTCAGTGCTAGTGAGGCTGCACCTCAAATCCTGTGTTCTGTTCTGGGTCTGTCATTACAAGAATGTCATTGAGAGCCTGGAGAATGTCCAGAGAGGAGCACTGGTGTGAGTGAAGGATCTGGAGCACAAGTCCTGTGAGGAGCACTTGGGGGACCTGGGGTTGTTTAGTCTTGAGGAGGCTTGGGGTGACCTTACCACTCTCTACAACTCCCTGAAAGGAGTGTGCAGCCAGGTGGGGATTGTCTTCTCTCCCAGGTAATAAATAATAGACAAGAGAAAGTGGCCTCACATTATGCCTGAGAAGGTTTAGTTTGGATATAAGAAAAATTTTCTTACTAAAAGGATGGTCAGACATTGGAACAGACAGTCCAGGGACATGGTTGAACCAACAACCTCCGTGGAAGTGTTCAGAAGGTGTGTGGGTGTGGTGCCTGGGGACATGGCTTAGTGATGAACACAGCAGTGCTGGTTGACTGACTTGATGATCCTTCCAACCTAAATGATTCTATGAGCAGGAATGAGCACACATCAGCTACCATCAGTCAAATTGTCTGTCTCTGTATGAGTGCTTGGCTGTGTAAAATTTGGTTGTAGAGGAGAGTCATGTGGAGCTTTTGTAGGTACAACTTTTTAAACTTTTTTAGATAGTGTCTTGCTGAGAGTTAATATACAGAGTTAATATAGATTCAGAGTTTCTGAGTCAGTTGTAAGATTTTAAGATTTCTCCCTTACTCATGTGTAGATAAAACTATGGGGAACAATTTGAAATTAACAGTCATTTCTCTTTTGCATATGCATGGTCACATGAAACATAAATGATAGATTTTGCTTCTCAACATCAGTATGTAGGAATACACTGGCCTTTTTTCCCGTTGCACTAAGATTTGATGTCTTGGACATTTTTAAAAATCTGTGTGGTTCAGCTGTTATGCTAGCAACTGCTAGCTGAGATGGATGTTGTGGAAGTTTTCAAAGTTATGAGGCATTTGGAAATGTTTCAAATGTTGGAAATCTTTCACAACCTTGTCTGGCTGACACTTGAGTCCTTGTATGGGCCTTCCTTTATGTATTGAAGACATTGGTGGTTAGATTTTTGTAAAAATTCATGCTTACCAGTTTTTGTAGCCATGTACACAATGAAGAGTCAACCCCTTTTAGTTAGGATTTAATGATCCTGTTTTGGCTCTTATGGCAGTTGTGAGAATAAAAGTGAGAAAAGAAGAAAGAATCTTATTTTTGAAGGGGTGAAAAAATGGAGATAGGAAGCAAAGGTGTACTTGATCTTTCCTCACACCCACAAAAAAGTGTTTGCAGAGAAGGAAAGAAAGAGAGAAATCTTTGCTCTGGCAGAGGAAGAAAACAGGACCTCTGCTGGATATTCGTACTACACAGACTGTGTAAGAAAAGGAGCCATCATAAAAATGCTTTCCAAAAATCTTCACTGAAACAGATGTCTTTTATGTGAGAAACAGCTGGGTGTAAAATAGACATTTGCAGGACTCCCTCCCCTGCTGCTCTCTATGTTTGCATGCACATTACTGATTTTTTTGATACAAAGAAAATAAAGACACCAGATAATGAGGATTTAGGTAGTACAAAGTCATGAACATTACAGATGAGTTGTCTGGGAAGTGAGCAACTACATCCCCACCAGTAGGCTCCTTCCTGTTTGTCTCTTCTCTGTGGCTTTGGTGTACCAGGAAAGAGTTTCCTTCCCTAGAATAGTGTGATGTTATGCGTATGGTTGCCTTCCAGCTCCTGCTGGAGCAAGTTATCAGCAGCCAGCATAGGTGCATCATGCATTTTTGGGAACCTGTATATCTCTGCTGGGCAGGAACAGGGAAGTGCCCAGCCTTCTGAAACAATTCTTTTCTGTCCAAGGACAATCTGTCCCACAACTGTCCTCAAGCAGGAACTGGAGCTCATATGTAAAGAGACAATTTTTTTTTCCAGTCTTAGAAATTTTCTGTTCTTCTTTTACATGGGCAGGTCAGGTTTTTATTCTAGACTAGAAATTGATGTATTTTGGTCTCACAGGTTTGCTTTGTGAGTAAGATTTGTAAGCACAGCATGGGATTTTTCCATTGTATTTACATGCTTCACAAATAATTTCCAGGCAGTGATGGGGAACTGACATTACTGGCATATTAAAGCATTTTAGAAAAATAATGGGATTATGGATGCTGGCCTCTTTTTTAACTGCACTACGTTTTGGTGCCTTAGATATTTTTATGTCTCTGTGTGTGGTTCAGCTGTTATGCTAGCAACTGCTAACTGAGATGGGTGCTGTAAATGTTTGTATTGTACATTATGAGGCATTTGGAAATGTTTAAAAATAACCTCTGGTTCTGTTCCCTGCTGGGATATTTTTGTTGGCCATGTTAGAAGCTTGTCATTTGATTCATTGAGAGCAACCTGTGAGTTTGTCTCTTAAAACTCGGTGGGAACTTAATGAAAGGTCAAAGCTGGTATGGCTAGAGCTTTCACAAGACTTTGAGAAGAGAAATTAATAGTCAACATGGTGAAGTGTCTTGTAAAAATCCAAACCAAGAGAAGCATTCATTTGCGGATGGTTAACCACTGCAACAAGGAAGTGTGCATTCGTTTACTGCGGCATGGCTCCAAGATCACAGCCAGAAGGGCTGGTAAATTTACATTTATTTTACTCAAACCTCTTTTTTAAACCCTCTTACCCCAGTTTAAGTTAATAGTTGTTTCTTGGAAAGGAGCTGTACTGTAAGTGACATCTACAGCAGAGAATAAGGACAAATTAATGACAAGAATGAAGTGGAAAATGGAGAATGAATGAGACAAAACATAAATTTATTGTATTACTTACAGAAAATTGCAGATTTATTTGTTAATTGGTAACAAATGAGGATCTGGAATTTTGCCTTTGTATTTTTCTGTGACTAAGGTGGGGGGAAACACTTTGAAACTATAGTAATTTATGACAAAACTAAATAGTTGTTAAATTAGAACATAGTAGATTTTGAATATGAGCCGAATGCAGTAGCTCAGTTTTCCAGTTTGTAACTTTATCTGGTTTATTTTTCTAGATACTGAATAATTTCATTGACTGAATAATAGCTCTAAGGCTGGTGGAGGAAGGTAGAGCTTGGGCAGTCTGATTTATCTCCCTTTTTCACTACACACAGAAGGAGTGCAACCCAAGGAACAAAAAGCATTCAGTATTGCTATGAGCAGCAAAGGGGTGGGTTTTTTTAGGAAATGCCTTTGCTAAAGATCCCCTTCACTAAATATGTCCATTTCCTTAATGTCATAAGACATTTTTAAATTTGTTTTTCCATGCTTTCTGTAGTACTGATTATTTTTGATGTATGTAGGCATCTATAGGTTGAATTGTTTCAGTTTTTACTAAGCTATATGAAATCTTTGCATTGAATCTTCATTTCAGCAGATTAGTTTTTAATCAAAGAATTAACTGAAAGTGTTCTGGCAAAGATTAGAATATCGTTACTCTTTTGATATTTGAAATTTAGAAAGCAGTGAATGCAGTAGATACATGAGAAACTTCTTCTTGCAGTGATTTGTCTTTGAGTATCAGCAGCGACTGGTTGTCTTTGTTTCCTGAGTTCACCACTCAGGGAAGACAGTAGAGTCTGTGAGAATACACCTAACTCCCTTGATTGAAACATAGTGGCAAAATTGAAAAAAAATTGTTATTGACATGTGTTTTGTACTTTTACATCTCAGAGGTTAAATACTGATTTCACATAGATGCAAGACATCTTGTTGGTTTAATATAATGATAACAATCATAAGAGGTTTGTGTGTTGGGACTACATTAGTTCTTAAACACCTTGAATTGGTAGTACTGTTCATTTTGAAAAGCATTGCTATTCCTTTTGAAGTGAACATGCAAAAAAGTGTACATATATATATATATATATATATATATATATATACCAGCATATAACACATGTATGCCAACACCAAAGCATGGGAGGTAGCTTGGGCAAGACTCCTAAAATGGCACATAACTCCTTGGGAGAGCCCCATTGCAACACTTTCACAACAAGTGTTGTTCCGAACAACAATGCTGACTTGTGCTGGGAGGTGTCACCCAAAGCTGAGTGGGAACACTGAAATGTCCCACTTGCCCTTTTGTTTGGGTGCTAAACTTTCACATCAGTACTTGGCACTTTTCAGCCTCACTGCCCTTGGCGTGGGGCTGGACACTGAGTCACTGCAGTCCCATCTCCAGGTCCTTCTGTCTCCGAGCTGCTGACAGATGTACCTTGCCTTCTCATTCCTGCTCCCACAGTACACACTTCTCTCCCTGATGCTTCCTTCAGTCCTATTCCTGCTTAATCCTCTTTCTGGCAGGGGATCAACAACTCTGGATTGAACTCCTTCCAGGCCAAGGGGAGATGGAAAACAGGCATCCCAGAATGACCACCGTGCAGTAAGCTCTGCTCTGCTTCTGCCTCTGTGCTTTGTGTGCCCTTTGTGTGAAAAGCAGAGCAGTGACCTCCAGTGTCTGTAATAGCTGTGACATTGGGCACTATGACACAACACAGCTGGGAGGCGAGCTGTAATGCCACAAAACATCCAATTGATATGAACTGGCAGCTGGGACAAGGCTTTGCTCCTTTCTGGAAGTTGCCATTAGACTAAAGCAAGCAGTAATGGCCATCAGGAAAGTCAGGTCACTGCCTAAAAAGGAGTTACTATAAACTGTCATTGATTAACTCTCCTTGAAAAGTTATAACAGGTGTCTTTTATAGGCATGGGATGTGGGTATGGTACAAATCTGTGACCTTCTGTTTCTGAGGGCAGGAGGTCTGGCTGTGATGCAAATCGTGCTTGATATAGATCCTGTGTAGGGAAATATTTAAATTCAATGCCATTCTAAAGTTGGTCTCATTTTTCTACATTTTCTT
Source organism: Setophaga petechia (assembly GCA_024362935.1). Lineage (NCBI taxonomy): Eukaryota > Metazoa > Chordata > Aves > Passeriformes > Parulidae > Setophaga > Setophaga petechia. The sequence continues at coordinate 23,875,422 of JANCRA010000004.1, read as the reverse complement.
TGTGACATTCATGCACTTTGATCACATGACAAAATCACCTTCTCCTTCCCTCTGAAAGGTCATTCTATTCATAGTACAGATGAATTTTGTCTACATGGAAGATAAGCAAAGGATACATGATATTTCTAGAGGAAGAAGTAGAAAGGACAGGAAGGATTTCTCCTAATTGCAGCCTGGCTGGCCTTTTTTGTTTGCATGTGTGTATGAAATGTTCCTAGCACTGTACTCTCTGGACCATATCTAATTTTCTTTCTCCAATATTAAAGGCTGTTATAGGTGTGTAATTGTGTTTCTGGTAAGAAAAGCCCTGTGCAGGATATCCAGCCAACAGACAATGTGTGAACTGAATTTTTTTATAAGCAGAGGATGCATTCTTCTGAGGTGCTGTACTTCGAGCAACTGCAGCTTCTTAAGAATGGTGGAGCTAGAGCTGCCTTGCATTTTGTTAATCCTCAGCTGCTGGTTTTGGCCCCTGTAGAAGTACTAGCAGCTGACAACTTTTATGTCAGACTTTTTTGCACGTTCCTGTTCACAACAGATGACCAAAATAATGTCATGTCTTATTCAGCTGTTCATGCTCCTAGCTTGGAGCAATCTCAATATTTGGTGGAAGAGGAATACTGAGATTCACCTAGGATAATGAGATCTCTGGCTTTGTTAAATTTGTCCAGTTGCCAGAAAAGTGTAGCAAACTTTTGCTGTGGAAATATAAGAAACAAACCTGAGTTTATTTTTCTGATTTATGGAATATAAAATGCCATTAATAATTCAAAGTTAAGAATGGAAAGAAAAGGTTCTCAAATGTCAGTTAATTCTCAACTCATAGTCCTTTAAATCTGAACACCACATAAATTTTAAATATTGTTAAAAAGATAGTAGACTTTTCAAAATCTTGCCAACAAATTATATAAAATTATACTCTTATAAGGGTAGTACCAAAATAATTGTTATGTATGAATAGGGACAAAGGATTTGCAGTAGTTGTAGAATAATTAGCATTAGGAGTTGGCTTGCTTTAACTTTCATATTCTATTTTTCTATTGGAATATTTAGAGGATTTTTTTTTCTTTTAACTTGATTTTATTACTTCAGATAACTGGCTGTCTTGAGGGCTATCTGAAAAGTAAAAAATCAAAAAAACTTTCTTCTCTCTTAAATTCGAGGTACTGGAATATTCATTGTACTGTGGAATTTTGGTACTTTAATGTGATATTCGTTGGCGTGCATAAGCTTTGTAAATTATATTTGCTGAAATGATTTTATGGTTATATCTTTTGAAACCATCAAAATATGAATGGCCCAACATACTTAGGTATATATTGCAACGTGACTGAAGCTTTGCTGGAATCAGTCATGTAGACTCTGGTTAATGGCCTGTTCTTTTCCTCAATTCTTGATTTAAAAAATGTTGTGGTGCTACAGAGAATATGAAGGAGCAAAAAACCAACTTTATATCTTGATTTTTTAAAAATATCAAATAAGCTTGCAGCAGCAGCATTTAATGCTCATTCTAAATTTTCAAATACTGATTTACATTAGTATTTGACTGATATAAAATGCAATAACATTGATTTAATGAGTTAAAATAAAAATAAAGGTGTGGAAAATTCTTCCTAGCAGCTGAAATTAAATAGTGGAATGTAAATTTGATGTGTGCTGCAGAGATGCAACACATTACCATTTTAATACAAACCCTTCAGGAAACAAAAACACTGACATGAAAAGGTTTCTCTGTTGCCTTCTATCAACAGGTAAACCCCACAGTCAGAAGTTTGCCAGTTTTTTATTGCCAGAAAAAATACAGTTGTAATGAAAGTTAATATATGTTGTTTATGTTCACTGTGCATTTTATGCAAGTTGTAATTTACTCTGGGGAGGAAGAAGAGGCTCAAGAATCATATATTTGGGGTGACCTCTCTTTGTGGTAGCTGCACCTGTCTTCTATGATGAGAAACATGATGAAGATATATTATTGACCTTGCACCTAGGCTGGTATAGAGAGGCCTATGGCCAGAATTCTTGAATTTGGGAGAGTAAAATTGTGTGCTTTCAACCATTTTGAAATGTCGAAGTAGGTGGCTCAACTTAAATTCTACTAATATTAAGAATATTTGAAAGCATATTTGAGAATCAAATGGTAGTACTTGTGAATCTAAAGATATGTCTAGATTCTTAATGCTGGGTTCCAGAGTTAAATAGCTTTGGCTTTTGTAATTTAATGTATTGTGTGTGTACTCTAAAGTAACTTGAGTATGGTTTGATGATCCAGCATTACCTTCTGTTACTTAGGAGAAAGATGCTCAGAAGAAAGATCCTCCAAATATCTGTTCTCACTTCTTGGTGTTCATACTCTGTTTTGTCTCATTTCAGTTGGTTTGTATCCTCCTCTTGACGACTGTGGCAAGTGTATTTCTTAACGTAACGACTGGTGTAGACAATTACATTCCAGCACAAAACAAGTTTCATGCTGAAATATGATGAATTTCTAAATTGGCTGTGATAAGAGAGGACAGAGTAGTTGCTGCAAGGAATTGTTTGGTAGGAAGTCAAATTAAACTTATGAAAATCAAACTCATTGAATTATTGAACTAATAATTATTGAGGACAAGGTTTCATTTCAGCTATGCACTTTTGCTGCTGAAAGGAGTTCTCCTGCTCTCTTTCTCTGTTCCCGGTCATGTGCTCTTTCCACAAGAATGCATGACTAGCCAGCTCAGGAAAAAAGGAAGCAGAAATTGTGGTTTTGGTCATTTGGCCAAAATGAGAAACCTCACCTGGTGGCATGGCCAGTGACATCTAGAGAAGAGGGAATAGATAACAAATTACAGGAGAAGAGATCTGTCTGGGCCATTTTGAATACTTAGAAAGGGAAATTTCCATGAGGAGGTGTCTTAACATCGCTTTGCAAGGCAGGTCTGTGCCCAACTGTCCTCTCCACTCCCACGACTGACAGCTAACAGCCATCACTGAAGTATTGATGGAGCTGTAAACAGCCAGACTTCTTTGCAGACCTCTTGCTGTTAGAGATAGACTGGAAAAAGGAGAGTAAGTTTTGAGAGAGCAGAGAATAATGTCATAAGAAAGTATTCTCTGTAAAGGGGAGAGAGAAATTTAGAGAAGAGAGAAAAGAGCTAAAGAACTAGATGAGCAAAAAATAAAAAAAGCAACATAAGAAGGAGCTATTTTAACAGGTGAGGCTGTTACAATGCTGTTCCAATGACATCTAATTCTTATATCATGTTTTAACCTTCCTCTCCTTTTGCCCTTTTTACTGTTAACATGAATTTATCATGATAATCTGTTGTCTCTTTTTAATGTCATGCTCTGTTCTCAACCTTAGCTCTTATCTTACCACAATCATTCATCTCAAAGCAATGAGAGTTGGTAGTTTTTGTTGTTGTTGTTGTTGTTTTTATTATTATACACCAAAGAGCACCAATCCACATGTGTAGTAGGTATTAATTTATACCAAGAATCAGATTGCCAATAGAAAATAAGGTGCTCTCTTTTCTGCTTTGCACTACACTCTTATCATTGTTAGCTACATCAGACCCTCTTAAGCAGATCTGATGTACTGCAGCATTGTAAAGATACTGCCTTTTTCAAAAAGCTTTTCCAGTTTTTGATAATTGTGTACAGTCTGGTTTTAATATGCAAAATTAGTGCAGATTATTCTTTCCATACATCTATTATATACTCTTCGAAGGCTGACTTTTGCCCCCAGGTTGTGAGAAATTTAGTATCATTGTTTTAATCTCATTTCTTCAGGTATCCAGCTGCCAAAGGAAGAGGAGATTTCAGTACCTGTGACTTCAAGCTCTCCAGTAAAGGATACAGGGAAGGATGTTGATCTTGCTATTGAACAGGAAGAGAAGATGAAAGAGGAACCCTTAACCATCTCAGAGCTGGTATACAATCCAAGTGCCAGCCTGCTGCCCACACCAGTTGATGATGAGATTGACATGCTCTTTGATACCTGCCCAAGAGCAGAGAATGAGAAAGATGATACCGATTCATTTGAGGAACTTGAAGCAGATGAAAATGCATTTTTAATTGCAGAGGAGGAAGAACTGAAAGAAGCTCGGAGAGCCCTGAGGTGGAGCTATGACTTTCTGATGGGCAACATAGAAGTGAATGCTTTTGTGAAGAGTTTCTCCAGACTTTTTCTTGTAGGCCTTGGACTATTGTTGTTTGTGTTCCCCCTTTTCCTTGTTCTCTTGGAGTCAGACCTTCAAATCTCTTTCCTTCACGAAATCCGCCAGACGCCGGAGTTTCAGCAGTTTCATATTGAATATTACTGCCCCCTTAGGCAGTGGATGGCTTGCAAAATAAACTTCATTCGTGACATTCTGGGCAGCTTTTAAATTTTACATTAATATAATACAACTAAGGGCTATATTCAAAATTTCAGTTAGTGACAGCTTTCCATAATGCCCCTGGGCCCATCTATTGGCAGTTGCCTTCATATCCTCATTTAGTGTTTTAATTACAGACTCATGAGGTTCTTAAGTTCCCTTTATATACTTAAATTGCCATTTTAGTTACCAGCTTATACAGTCACCTCTCAATTACCAAAAAGAAGCTTTATTTAATTACATTTCAGACTTCTATCTCATTTATTACATTATATAAGACAGGGTCAGAATAAGTTTCATTGTCCTTAACCTTTCAATCATGACACCAAAACTGATGATGCTGAAAGAAAACCTTTTTGAATATACTCCTTAGTGAAACAATCTCTTCTAACCAATGCCTATACAAGCAATGTTTATGCTGGGTTTTCAGTTTTTGTTTGTTTTTCTGTTTGTTTGTTTTTTATATTTTTATGTGTTTAAGATATTTTGGTAAATTTTTAGTAAAAGACAACTTATGATGTTATTTAAATGTACACATTGGTAAGAATAATGCAGAGGGGCATGCAGGGTGTTTTTAGTGTTCTACCAATTATTTGTTTTTTAACTATGGCTGGAGAATGAATTTAATGTAGCTCTATACAAAGGGACTGTGTTTGGGAAACACGCAGAAAGTTCACTCAAGTTCTGTAGGGGCTTCCTGGGCAAGGTGAAATAACAGCAAGTATGCAAAAGAATTTCTGAATGGCACAGTTCTAAAGCTTGGGGAAGTGGGCAGTACTGAAATGATCCTTGCTCTTATCTGTCAGGTTGTCTTCCACTTTATCAGTTCTGTAGAAAGTCTTTACAAGATAGTCCAAGTACGTTTAGAGAAAGATTGAGTCTTCAGTCTAAATGTAGATTATTGTACATAACAGAAGACAATAATAGTAAGTAGCAAAAAAAAAAAAAGAAAAAAAGAAAAAAAGAAAAAAAGAAAAAAAGAAAAAAAAAAAGAAAAAAAGGACCCCCAAAAATCAGTAGATGAGTGAGCTACTTTTTAAAATCATAAAGAAGATAAAAAGGTGAAAAAGGAATAAATTTTTCCTACTTCTTTTAAAAAGCAAAGCATTAGGCTGTACAGTTGATGTCAAAGTAATCTACTGGCTCACACTTAAAGGCTTAAACACTTTAAGAGATGAATCTTCATGCTTGATGCCCTTTATGACTAATCTCTAAGACAACATATTTTCTGTGCATAGTAATATACTTCCTTTCACATATAGCACCATACTCACCCTCATTCCTTGTTATTATAAGCCCAATTACAAGGTCTAATGCTGTTTTGTGCAACATGGATTTGTATATCTAAAAGTATTCCACTATAGCTTAGAGAACATACTTATGTAAAATCTTGTCAATGCTGAGAGCATTTGAAGGCCCTCAAATATACCACAGAGGTTAAGACAAGAAAGTTTTTATCTAAGACAAGAAAGTTTTTATTCCTCCTCTCCCACAATCTTAGTGCAGCCTTGTTTCATATTTAAATTAAGGAACTTGAATTTTGGCTTCAGACTCTTTCTCCAGCTTAGACATTTATGAATTGGAAACATATTTGAGGCTATTTTATTAGATGTGCATTTTACACATTGTAACCACATGTCTAATTTGTTCTAAATAAATTCCATTAGTTTCAGTAGCAGGGAATCTCTTTTGCTTGGGTTTTCTCTTGTAAGCCTTTGCAAGTGTCTAGTTTTAAAATGGCAATTTTCATAGAGGATTTTTCCTTCCCTTCTAATCTTCTCCAGTTTTTAAAAGACAGAACAGTTACAGGGCTTAGGAATTCCTTTCCTCAGCTGAAAACTTTTGGATTACTCTTCATCTTCCCTCCAACAAAGGCTAAATTAAACAACTGTGTTTAATTTATTGTCTTTGTTTGTCCTTTATAATCTGTTTCCCAGAAGAATCGTTAATGATTAGTTATTTAATGTCTATTTCTTCCTGTGCTACTTGCAGCTAAATGATCCTTTCCCACAAGCTAATAATCATTCAGCCTAATAGAAATGGAGAGTGAACAAATGCAGACATTTGGTCCTAACTGGAAATTATTCATTTGCATTGTTGCTAAATATAGGGGTGAGAAAAGGTGTTTTCAGTGGTGAAGGCTGTGAGAGCAGACATCCTGATGGACTGTGAAGACATGGTTCGATACAATCTCCTAGAAAGTCTGAGAGACACTTAAAAAAAAAAACCTGCTTCCGATAGACTTGTCCCTGTGCACCCCAGAAGTAGGAGTATTGTAATGCTTGATTTAACTCTTGTCAGAAAATACCTCAGTTGCATCAGAACACAATCTCAAAAATTGTGCCAGTGCAGTGAAGTTTTATGCAGGGTTAGATGCAAGTGTGTGTGCACATGTACTTGCATATACTAACCACGTGCATACATTCACACCTGGCCTTTAATATTCTCACCTTTCCTTCCTGATATTCCCTGGTCTATCAAAGTAATTTAACTAAAAGTCATGAAAGTGTTGTAACTTAAAGGCCAGGACCATGTCATACACAGAAGGATGTTGTTGGACACATTAAGAGAGTGTAGCAGCTTTTTACTGGTAAAGATGACAGACTTGGACTATGGAGCGCCTGTAGGTACAGTATTGTGTATTTCTGTCTGTGCTTGGATTATATTGTAAAATGTTATGTACTTGAAATCTATTTTGTGGTTTGTCCAACATTAATAAACACAACTCTGGGAAGTATTAAAAATGGTTTTATTTCATGGAGTGTAAGGGGAAAATACACCTGTAACTTGAGCCTTATCTTTGTACAGTGAATTTCACATTTCTATATGTCAACATCCTGATTGTTTTGTATGTTGATATGATGGCAGGAATCCCTAATAAAATTACACTGGAGAAAAGCTTTCTGTAGTTATGACAGTTTTTATGGGGAAAGATTTTCTGTAAATAATACTTTTTGTCATGAAGTACTTGGAATATAATATAGTAGAGATTTCTGATGACTTTTACGATGTTTTCAATATGATTTTCTTTAGTCATCAGCTGGTGAGACACTAAAAAGTACTTTAAAATAGGATGTTATTAACATGATTTCTGGCTCATTTACCAAGACACTGTTGGTTTTCCTGGTTACCACATAAGAGTGAGTCAGAGTCCTGAGATACAATTGCTGCCCACTCAGAGAAAACTGAGAAGCTGGTTTTACAGTCAGGCCATGGTACTGGACACATGGCTGTGATTTGTAGAGGCAGGTCTGGCTAGATTGTTAGGTAGAAAAAGCTGTGCTTTCTTACATTTAGTTGGTTTGGAGCTCTGACAGAGCAAAAGTATTTGGTAAGAAATATACAGTATGCAATGAAGCAATTTATTATAATTCTGGGGAGCTAAGAGAAACAGAAGCTACTTCCTGAGTACATAAAACATTTCGATGAAGTTATTACTGTACTGTATAGAAAGTGCCAAAATCTAAGTAAATTCTGGCAATTTGAAATGTAAAACACCAGTACTATATAGTACAGGTAGACCTATTAATTCAGTTAAAAGAATGTAGGTTGCAATACAGCCATCAAAAGAGGTTACCTTCCTGCTTTAACATAAGAATAAAATATATCCTCCTCAACATTGTTTATATTCTGAAGTCCTACTATTATTTGTGAAACTAGCCTTTGTAAAACAAAATATTTTTACTTTGGGTAGAAACTCAGCACTTGCCATAACTTCATTCTGAATAATCACACACATTTCTCTAAAACTACATTTCACTGAAATGTCATGCCAGAGGTGCATTTGAAAGAAATCAGGCTGCATTTTTGGTGGTAATAGTTGCTGGAGGTCCTTGACAACAGATATGTCGGCCAAACTGGAGACTGCAAGAACTGGAAGGCAAGAACTTTCACCTAGAAGTCAAGGTACATTTCTTAACAATTTATTTGGTTATGTATGCTTTAGTTGTGTTTAAATCCCAAGGGAAGTAATTCTGTCTTCTGTTTGCATGGATTTACTGTAGATTTTCCTTAAAACTGTCATTTTATATGGAAAAAGACATATGTTTGGGACACCCTGTGAAGATTTCAGCTGCCACAGCTGTTAAACACCATACTAAAAACTGATGCCAAAGAATAACATCTTTCATTCTGCCCGTTTACAAAGGTAATTCCCTCATCAGCTCTATCCTTAGTAATCTGAGGGAGATGCTGTGACATTTAGAAGCTGTCTTGCTTGGGCTTTCTTTCTCTTAGGCAGGTCATTGATCTCAGCCAGATGCACTCCCTGCAGAGATCCGATTTTACAAAGGTTCACAGTTTGCCCACAGATCTCATAGTTCACTGCTAGAAAACATGGGCGTTGTTCGTCCCTGTAATGCTTAAGGGCAGTATGAATTTATAGCTGTGGCACAGCTCATCACACACATCAGCTGCTACAACCAGCCACAGCTCAGTGCTTGTGTGTTACATTGAAGAGCAATAAGGCAGTAATTCCTACTTCAGCATCGTATAGTGATGGAGTACTAAAACATAGTTATAAAAATAAAAATTCAACAAGTGCTTGAAAAATTACTTTTTCTATTTATTTCATTCTGACCTTTTCCATATTAGCTTACTTTTATTTTCTCTGAAGAAATATTTGTTGAGCTCATGAGATGGCAGATACTTTGGAGGAGCAAAGTGGCCCCCTAGAATCTTCATCAGTGTCATGATGAACAAATGTTACCTACTAATTGCTAGTTTGGTCATCATTGGTTTAAATGGACTAAAAGCCCAGGTGAAATAGGTCACATTTCTTTGATTGAAGAATCATTAAGTATATTCTTTGAATCTATTTAGTTATATACAAAGATTTAAATATATATTTAAATGTATAATAAGTATATAATTATACAGTAAGTATTTCTTTGATAGAAGAATGATAAAATTATTATGACTGAATAGGGCACCTATTTCTAGAAAAAGCTGTAGAAAGAACAACATGGAAAGCCTCTCATTTGTAATACTATATATCTTAAGTTAAATTCATAATGAAATAAAACACACTACTACCTATAGTGTGTTCTGAAAAGCCTAGTTCTAAATATATTTTAAAATATTTTCTGTATTTCAGTGTTATGCACATGAATAATTCCCTAAAGAGAAGTTTTGATAGGGCTTCAGGTATGCAATGAACCTATCAACAGAAATTTAAATGTCATCTAATGTGGTTTTCTCAAATCTTCAGATTCTTATATATTCAGGTTCTTCTTCCCCAAGATAGAGCTCTATGAACACAATGACATACACTTTGGGTATGGGAAAAAATGACTTCTGCAAAACCAAAACATAAATAAAGGCTTCTGAGCACCAAGTTTGCTTAAATCTTCTTCTTGAGAGCTAAATCAACAGATGTAATCCTCACTCAGAAGCTGTATAACCACTGGATATAGCCAACTCAGTAGAACAGTGACCATCACCACTGCTTTACTGGCTTTACCTAGCTCATGGTGTGAGCCATTTCCCCCTGAGATCCTGATATGACCACAGAGAACTGTATTAACAAAGGCAATGTAAGGAAATATCTCTGCTGCACTAACAGGCATAAAACCAAAATAAACATCAACTGGTAGTGAAAAATAGATTGAGTCAATTTTGCTTCATAGCTGTCTAACTTGCTCTTTGAATTTCAACCTACTGTTAAGCCAGAGTAGCCAGACTAGCTGACTTGTATTTCTCTGGACTGCTCACCAGAAATGTTACTTACCATATATTTGGGACCATTACTATATCCCCACAACTTTTGCAGTCACAGATGTATAGGATATTCTCTTTACTGGTTGCCCCTGCCCTTTCCCGCACACATTGTTTTCCCAAAATTTCTTTTGGAATCTCAGAAATGAGATAAAACATTGCATCTCTAAAGAGCTGACGTGCTATCGGTGCTCAGAGAAAGGACTCAGCTTTTAATGTGTGAGCAGCCTTGTCATAGTGCCCCGCAGCTGGGCTATTTTAAGTGCCCTTACAATCACACAGCAGCCCTGTTTAATGTGGGAAGGAAGCTCAGAAGCTGAAAACAGAATCTCTACTGCCAACCATGTACTCATGACTTCCTCCTATGTTGATCTTCTGATCAAAGTCTCCTTTGCTGGTCTGATTTGGCAATTACCCTCCACAAAGCTCCACCTGTCAAAATGTCATCTCCAAAACCTCTCTTCTGCTTTCATGTCTCACGTGCAAATTTAGTACATGCCCTGGATACACAAACAATTGTACTGAACTTCAGCATTGCCCCCGGATTTCAAAACACGAACAGCTTAGTCCTGAATATGGTGTGCTGGACTGCATGACCAATTTTTTAGTCTGTAATAGTGTATAATATGCTCAAATATTTATGACTTCCATTGGAGCAGTCACTTTGTTATATTTGTTAAAACCCCGCAATTATAAACAATTCTACTATAATAGGATTCTCAGAAACTTTATAAAACATCAGGACCCTTATAAAACATCTTTATCAAAGATTTTGGTTCTGTAGGTGTCACTGCTGCCTCTGAGTAACAGCTCTGGCTTCATGGTTGTCCTTTGAATATTGACTTCTGGCGTTAACAGTACTCTCTTGGCAAGGCAGCAAGAAGTACATTTAGTAAAAATTGATCAGCAAAACTCTGAAATCACAAGACATTTCCCCCAAGAAGTTCCACTAATGCATCACAAAGTAGTAACCTAGAAAAAAGAATGTAGCAAACCTAAAATTATATAATCACTATCAGTGTAAATGAAGTAAACCCCACATCTAGTTAAACATTTTAAAACTAGAAAGCCTTGATAATTATGGTATTTATATTCTCTCCAAAGATATACAAAGTAAGGAGCGTAATCCTACTTGCATATGCATTTATCCAAGCTCCCACATAGATTATAAAACAAAAAGTAGAAATGATTAAAACCACAGTGGTGTCATCAGCTATAAACTGGGTGTTCTTCAGAGATAGTTTTACAGTGAGTTTCTTCACGCTTTCGTTTTACAGGTCCTTCCTGTTTATGATGTCTGGTGGATTTAGCCCATTGGAAATGCTGTAATGAATCAGACAGGATCTAGTAATGTGGGAAAAGATGTTTTAAAGGTAATTACCACATTGGAGTGAACTAAAATCAGCAAAGAGGTTTGGAGGTCCTAAGTAAGTCTTAGCAGAATATCCCTGAGCAAGACACACTAGTCAAGGCTCAGGTAATTGGGATCTCCTGCACCTACTTAATTGCTGCCATGATAGAAATCAGAGTTAAAAGTGTAATTAGCACCCCTAAATAACAACTTGAAGTTCCTCTCCTCCCCCAAAACAACTAACCATTTTGGTATACTTTACAATGAAGTTCAATGTGAAACACATTTAACCCAAATATAACCAGCATCACCAGCTATCTTAAATTCTATTGTTTCTAATCAGCTTGTTGTTAAGATGTATGTATGTATGTATGAAGATGCTAACTTGTCATTCAACTATTATTTCTTTTTGTTCCTGATCAGGCAAAAGGACTTACTACAGGTAATATAAAGATCAAAATGGAGGTAGATTCTACATGCTATTGTAAGCACTTGTTCCACTGAGTTGACTATAAAGAAGCAAGATATTTTATTTCTTTCTTTTCCATTTGTCTCAAAGTCATCATTGGGTTACATCACCTCAGATGTTTTAATGTATTATTCACATATTGTAATCACTTTCTTTGTTTCATCTAAAAAACTTTTACCTGATGTCTTTAAAATAATTATGAAGCAATGGCACGGAGATATTTACTACAATATTTTTAATATAAACAGTATATTTAAGAACATGGTTTTACCTTTCTCAAAATGTATTTCTTAAGTTGTATTTTTTTGAAAAGTATATATGCCTAGTTGCTTCTAGCAATTAAAGACAAAGTAGATGGATATTGGTACCCGAGTTTTATGCATATGAAACCAGCACATTTCCAACAACTAAAGTGTAAGTGTTGCAACTCTAGTTGCAACTGAAGTGTAAAATACATTATAGGATTTTCAGAGAAAAGCTGTGAGCAGAGTATAAGAAAAAGCTCTATGAACCAAGGCTAATGCAACTTCAATAATGGGCTATAGCTGTTAGTTTATCTTAAACTTCTAAAGCAGTTATGATAACAAAATGTTAATTATTTACTGCCTGAAATTTCAGATTAGCTAAGATTGAATGAATATGAAGAGATGTCCCTATCTTCTGGGTTGTTGGAGATGAGAAATCTGTATTTAACAATACAAATAACAGTACAAATAACTTAATCTGTATTTAACAATACAAATAACAATACAAATACAAATAAGAAGAATACAGAATACAAAATAACTTGTAAAGCACTTGTCTTCATTAAAAATAAAACCACTGTTCAAGAGTGTCCTCTTGTGGCACTATAGAATAAGCCACATGAAGTTGTCTTATGTAGAAACACTTTTCTTAACAGCTAGATTGTGGAGTTGTTTGGGGTGTTCTGGTAGATGTTTTCGTTTGGTTAGTCAGTTGGGGTTCTTTAGGTTTTGTTTCGTGAGTTGTTTTTTTTTTTTTAAATGATACTAAAAAAAATATTTGCAAAAGTGTTTGAAAAGGTATGTGTAATTTTAGGAATAAGCATTTCAAGGTTGGTTGATCTGGGAACAAGCTTTTGCACTGGTTCAGGAAGATACAATGCTAAAGGTCTCCATCAGCGTTCTTCTCGACCTCCCGAGGGGATGGGGGCTGGATGGATCTGACAATGCAGAGCCATCCTGAGCAGAGCTATGCCATTTTTGGTTCCCCTGCAGGTCCATGAACATACGTATCTCCTGATATTTGCCCAGTGTAGATATATAATAGAGTTGTGTCTGTAAGGCATAGTGCAACCTGCATTTAGGTCCTGGGCTGAGTTGCTGTGGTTCTAATGACCCTCTCACTGGCACCATGCATTGCTCTGCAGGTCAAGCTTGCCTTTAGTCATGCTTCTCAACCCCGCTTGGAAAAGTGTTTATCATGCTATCATGTTTAGCTGATGGTATCATGAATACATGTGGATAACCACAGCTTAGGTATTTACAGGTGAGTCAAATGGAATACCTTTAGTCACTTTTTCTGCTACTTATCCTGCGCTTCTGGACTTACTTTTCTCACCAAAGTCAAAGTAATAACAGGTGATTTTTAATTTGCTGAAGAACTGCTGTAGTTCAGGTGTGCCAGAAGTTAACAGGGATGTTGGGCAGGATCACAGAAGGTAAATCTGTCCATTTGGGGCTGATGGCTTCTGATGTGCATACACCTCACTAAAAGATGTATGCTCTAAAATGTCCTAATGCCTGTGGCTACACTTCTGCGTAGGCAGCTTCTCCTGAGCACTGTGGGGCAGGATGGGAGACATCAAGAATCTGATACCACATTGAGAAACAGGTTAAAACAGTGCTGGAGAGTAGACACACACAAAAAAAAAGGGAACAGAAATGAAGCCAATAGAGTTATGTAGTTGATAAGGCATGAAATACCAAGATGAAATATTTAATTTATAAGGGATTGTTTTTTCTCATGAGCAGCCAATTACTTAAGAAAGAACAAGGTCTTGCAGTACTTTCATGGAGCAGGGTTTTTCACTGACAAGTCTGGCATGGAAAACCCCCATGGTCAGATGAATAGTGCCAGAGCTTCTGCTGTGTTTCACAAACTGGTCAAAAATGGGAAATCATCACTTGTATCATTTTATCAAGCCCTTCTCCTGAATTTTATCAAAGAACTATCATTGATAAAATTGTTGTAGTGTCTGGTTAGTCCCTGTAAAATCTTTGCAGTGATACAAAAGAAAAATAGTTTCTAATACTTAGTTTGTAGAGAACGGGATGTACTCACAAAAAATAAATTATCTGAGACGGAGGGCTTTGGTTTTAGACTTCATTTAGCAAGAAAAATAAAACCAAGGATATTTGAGAATTACCCTTGGAGAAGGCAAGCAAGCAAAAACATGTGGGAGAAGTTTGCTTTGAAAATTAATGTGGGCTGATAACCTGAAAGCCAAGTTTCGAAGAAGAGTAATTATAAATAAGCTTACTATAATTTTTTTTAACTGCTCAGATGGTGTTTGTAAGATGAAGCTAGGTTTCCGTGTTCTTTGGTGTTGTTTCTGTGCCCATATTATTTATAAATTATTTGTTTTATCTTGCTTGTCATCAAACCCATGAGGCTAGGTTGCATTTCTTGCTGTGCTGGTTAAAATTTGGAGTCAGCTGTTTATTTCTTATTTTCCTTACCTCTAACAACTGAGAAAATTCTTATGAGCCCCAAACATAATGTTCAAATGGCAAAAATACACAAAATTATTATTATTCTTGCCTAAATTGGAAGTGGAGAACAGAGATCAGTTGAGAAACTTACAAATGGTTAGGGAAAAAAACCTTAATATATAGAGAATGTCAAGTCTTTGGGTTTTCAAAGGAAAATGTAGAAAGAAAACTTAGTTTGTGAGATAAAGAAGAAGAAATTTTTTGAAAGGACCTCCAAGTAAGTTTTTTAACAAGAAAACCTGCTTTTCCTCACTGTCTCCTCTGTAATCCTTTTTTTATTTCCTGTTATACCCTACACAGCTTACTTATAGTTGTGGGTAGCAATCCTCAGATCTGCAAAAACCATATTATTAACATTTCATTTATTATAGATTTCATTTGGGGCCTACTTCATTATGGATATAATAATTTTCCCATAAATATTTGGGAATTCTCACATGTTTAACTATTGGGTGTCATTTGGACTTGGCTTTTCTTCTGACAGTCTTGTGGTGATCATGCTGCCTGCTCTGCTGGAACTGGATGGGTTGTGCAGACTGCTTGGATTCAACCCAGTGACTTTGTTGATGTGGATGCTGCTCCTGAGGCCAGCAGATAGGCAAGAACCCCTTGTTAGAGCAGACAATCAAGAGAGTAATAATTTTTTTCTTGATTCCTTTGATACCCGCATCCATGTGCCCACTGGTCCATGAGCAGAATGCCAAAGGAGGAGGTGGAGGACCTTTGTCAGTAGTAAGGTGTGTCTAACATATCTTAAACCTAAGAAATGGTATCATATGACTTGTGAATTCTGACTCCTTGTTTGCTTCATATGAGTCATCCTGCTTGGGCGAGTTACTTGGGCAAAGGAGTAACATCATAGTGGGAAGAGAAGTCCAAGAATATTAAGTCTTTCACCCATAATCCTTGATAATCTATGTCAATTCAACTTAGTGGCTTTAAACCCTGTGAAAGCTTCATATTTTAAGGAATCTGGCTTGCATTGAAACTATAGGCTGTCAATTTTGAGTTGGGAGAATTTGTCCCAAATCATCTTCTGAACGAGTTTATTTTAATGATTATTTTAACTTGTAGAATTGATCTGGAAAACACAAAATCAGTCTTGGACGTACTGTCAGTTCAATCCTCCCTTTCACTTTTCCCTTCTCATTCTTCATATTAAAATTGAGATTGATTAACTTATAATATATTTTATTGCCCTTTTTTGCTAAAATAAAAGTAGCAATAGGACTCCAAGGACTCAAATACTCAAGAAAAGTACTTTAAAATAGTATCTACTTGAAAGTGTCCACTTTCAAATGAGCACTTCATTTTGAATGAGACATTGCTGAAGTTCCTTCATCTTAAGGGGAATTCATAATTACAGAACTGAGCACTGAAAGCTCTTTGATATTAACCCTTACCCAGGCCTTATATATTCAGTCTTTTGCAGGATAATGATAGCAACAGTTCCTTATTTGCGGATAGTTTTTCACTGAGCCACAGTCCATGGGAAAACGTGAGAAAGTATCTGAGAAAGGAACAGCTGGCTAATTCAAGGCCATGGTTTCTTTGAGCAAGAAGTTGTTTTATAAATTATGTGATAACAGGAGGTAAAAAAGAAGCCACAAACATCTTGAGAATAGGTGTGACTGACTTTTATAGCTGACCAATAGGGAGCTTTAGTTTTGCAATATGCATGAGCCTTATTACTGTGATTATAAAAGTAATTCTGTTAATCAATAAAGTTGAGATTTGTCTGCATTAGAGGATGAGCAAGTCTCCCGTCTACCTTGTCACTTATTTGATTGCTTTCTGGAATAAAACTGTTGGCATTAAGCTGTAAGAGAGAGAAGAGGACAGCTTTTTGTTTAACCTAAGCTATTTATACATCTGAAGTTGAAAGCTGAAATGAAGAATGGATGGGCCAGACTTCCTGCTATTTCCATTACTTACTTCAGTAAGGTCCATAAAACTCTAGGTTTACAACCGTGCAATATCAACCTTATCTTGGCTTTTAATTTTCAATGGAAACATCAAATTAAAATGCATGGTGACCCTTTTGAATGACATCTTGATTGATAAATTTCATCTGACATGAAATTGCGTATTTCATGTGAATTGCAGCACTGCAGTACTCATTCAGGGGACCTGAGCTAATTTAGTATTTCTGGGCCTTCCAGACTCAGCTGGACCTGGGAACAAACAAAACTGTAGATTTTGCATTCAACTACAAGAAATATTTTCACATATTTTAATCTCAATAAAGTCAGTATTTCTCTTTCAAGATTGTTGGGATTTCATTAGCTTTAGCAGATCAAAAGAACTTTGCAGAGGTATATATGTCTATATCAGAGAGTTTGTTAACTATTTAACAGTTTAAAAACTTTCTTCCTATTTTTTTGACTGAGAACTTCGCTCATTGGACCCTTGGAGTAGTACTCTGTGATTAAGAGTTTTATTTTAAAATTAGATTTTATTGTTTTTATTAAGCTTCACAGCTGATTTAGTGACTAAATATCATTTTTATCTAATATCTTCTACTATGCTTCTGTTCCAAGACATTGTTTATGGAAATAGCTTCATCGTTTTGTTTCTGTTGTACCAATTAAATTTTTGACTTTATTTTCAAATCAAGCAACATAAAGATTCTGTTTGACCAGTGGAAAACATACAAGTTTGGATACAAGCTTGGATACAAGCTGGAATTTTGTGTATCATTGTATCTCACTTAAACATAATTGTCAGCATAGTTGTGATTTGATTTGCGATATATCAAAGCAGCAATAGAATACTGTGTAAAAGGCTTTGTAACCTATAAAATTAAATATCAGCTAGTTTCTAATATTCATACATTCATACAACCAGATCTTATTTATCAGGATTAAAAGTAAATAAAGAAAAAATGTTCTAGATGTTTAAGACAGTAAAGGAAAGTTTCAATGAGCTGCCTTACTTGCTATGAATACTTCAAATTTTGGTAACTTTTAAAAGCAATGGAGAGAATACAGTTGTGCATATACCCAACTATAATTTCTTCTGAAAAAACCTTAATTTCCTCATTTTTTTCATGTTAGGCATATAGTCTAACTGCAATAAAGGAATACAGTTCTTATGTCTTCATGTGGCATCCTCTGAATTCTCAGTTTTGATGGTCTTCTTTGTCGCCATTAAAGAATTTCCTTTACTGGAGGCAGGATCAAATCTACAGTCATTGCCATTACTGAACAGTAAACAGATCATACCTCCTGAATATGGGTATTCAGTGCCTTGGTTTAGTTGATGAGGATGTGTTAGGTCACAGGTTGGACTTGATGACCTCAAAGATCTTTTGCACCGTGGCTCATTCTGTGATTCTGTTGGATTCTGTAATGACTGTTAAATACAAGTAATGCATTTTTTTATGGCTATTATTAATTGTGCTATAAATACACTTTGTTGCTGTTTTTAATGTAATAGTAGGAAGAATGGCATTGTGCTTAAAAATGTATTACTCAAAAAAAAAAAAAAAAAGCCAACCCCCCCCCCAAAAAAAAAACTTACTAGATTCATCTATTCCAGCACAATCAATTTCTGCATTTGAAAGGTGTTATCCAACAGCACATAAAAGTCTCTTGTATAATACTAATGTTAGCATTTCTATAGCCTGGTTGCACACAAATCATATGAAGAAAAGCTGTTCTTGGGTGTTCACATGAGAAAACTGGTTCTAATGCATCACAATGTAATAAAGAACTATGAAATTGTGCTAAAATAAGTTATCTTACAATGGAGGAAAAGTTTTGCTTTTTCTTTATTAAAAGTAACATTCATAATGATTTGAATTAAATAAATATGTTTGGTAACGTTAATTGTTTTCACATAGTATAGATAGGAAATTTTTTGAAACAGATAATCCTTGGAACAAAAGCGAATGGTCCAAGGATGCACTCAGATAAGTCCAGAGTTGAATAGTCATCTTACGTAAATGGAGAGCTGAAATCAAGGTTGGCTTACTTTTTTAACTTACATTTATTACAAGATATTTCTTATCTTTAAGGAATATTCTACCAAGGGCTTTAATTCTGATTTTTAAAACAGCAGTGTCCTTAATCCTTACCTTTAGCTTTAATATTTTTCTGGTTTTAGTGTCTTGCCTTGTGGAGTGTCCTGTGAATGATTTAGATGGAATAAATCAAAGTACTGTTGTCAGAGCTTTCCTTTAATACATTCTTCAGCAAGGTGGTAGAATACAATGAATATGTTCCTTTAATCCTTTAATGTTTCTCTCTCATTGAAAAATGTTCATAAATAAGACAAATCTGATATTGTTAATATCCTCTAAACCTCCATAATGTCTGTGGAGTATTTTTTTTAATTCAAAATCTTCAGAAATTCATAGCTTCTCTTTTTGCTTTGTTTTGGGTTTTTGTTTTGTTTTGTTGTGTTTTTCTTTTTTGTGTTGTTTTATTTATTTTTTTTTTTTAGTAGAGAAAGAAATATTTAAAACAGGCAATACAAAAGTAACTATTAGAAAGCTTGTATTCTTAAGTAGAGGAGATTGTTTAGCATGGACCAGACAAGCCTTTACATGGGAGGTAAATTTAGTCATAGAATCATAGAATCATCATGGAAGAGACCTACAAGGTCATCCAGTCCAACCATCCACCCAGCATTACCACAGCAACCCCTTAACCACTAAGGTTCCAGACTTCTCTTGAACTCCTCCAGGGATGATAACTCCACCACCTTCCTGGGCAACCTGTTCCAGTTCTTGATCCTAAAAGTGAAAAAAAATTCTGAATCTCCTTCATCTCATTTTAAGGCCATTTCCTCTGGTCCTCTCCCTGCTGACACAGTAGAGGAAACCAGCCCCACCTCACTACACCCTCCTTTCAGAGAGTTGTGGAGAGCCATGAGGTTCTCCCGAGCCTCCTCTCCTTCAGAGTAAACAAACCCAGATCCCTCAGCCATTCCTCATAAGACACATTTTCTAATCCTTTCATGAGCCTTGTTGCCCTTCTCTGGACATACTAAGGCATCTCAAAGGCCCTTTTGAAGTGAGAGGTCCAGAACAGATCAGGGTTCAAGGTATGGCCACGCCAGTGCTGAGTACAAGGAGATGATCACTTAGTCATGCTGGCCGAGATGCCGCAGGGCTTCTTGGCCTCCTGGGCACACTGTTGGCTCATACTGAAACACCTTCAACCAGCATCCTCAAGTCCCTTTCTGCCAAAGTGCACCTGACCTATTCCTCCTTCAGCCTGTGGCACTGTGTCAGGTTGTGACCCAAGTGCACTCCTTATTGAAGCTCATGAAGGGATAAAAATAGTTTGCAATTTTTTTTTTTTTTTTGCATATACTAATTAACAACAGAAATACATTGTGCCTTTTCACTGAAAGGGGAACAGATGTATTGGACTTACTCAATATTCTTCCCTTTACTTCTTCCTGTTTCACTTCTCTGAATCAGTTTCATTAGGTGTGATGTTGTAGTATCTTCCATCCCATTTCTAAATAGACAATATGGGCTAGAGAAAAGGAAGCACAGAATTGTCTTCTTATCAGCTTACAAAGTGGAACTGGATTTTACACATGCCTAGAAATACACAGGTAATATAAAACTAGATTAGTGTAGCATCCCAGAATTTGGTGATAAAACATTGCGCTTCTTTCCTGCCAAAAAGAATTTGGACCCTGTGGATCTAAGTTGATTATTAACCTTCCCTTATTTCCAATTAACTCTGTTGTGTGGTACACAAAGTTACTGAAAGATTTACTCTGAAAACCAAATGCATGTTACTCACCTTTAAAATGTAACTCAGATTATTAATTCAAAAGTGTATTGTTTCCCCATGTCATGTATGAGCTTGTTTTCTTCATTCTTTGGCATCCTTACATTTTTATTCTACATGCTTTTGGTGAGATCTTCTTCTACTGCCTACATTCTACCCCTGCTGAAGAGTGTTCACAAAAGGTTCTGCTTTGCTTGTAGGTTTAAATATACAAAGTAATGTCACCCCATTTATCATGGGATTATTTCAACTATGCATTTTGTTGTTCATATTTATGAGATAAGCCTTAATAAAGAGTAAAAATCAGTGAACTTTGTGAAAAAATGGGAGAGTAAATAGTGTTCTGGCTGAATGTAGAATCACAGAGTCTCTGAAGTAGAGGAAACATCCAGAGATTGCCTCATGCACTGCTCCCGCTCAAAAACAGGACAACTAGAGCAGATTTCTCAAGACCAATCTTCAGGTGGTACTGAATGTCTCCAAGGTGAGAGACTTGACACCAGTGTCCTTTGTGCTCATTTCCTGGGGTCAGTCCAGTATGACCATATTTCTCTTATACTGGGAGCCCAGAGCTAGACCCAGTTTTCCAGGTGTGTCTCAGCAGTGCTGAGTAGAGAGAAATGATCACCTCACCCAATCTGCTGGTAACACTTCTCCTGATGCAGCCCAGGTGGTTGTTGACTATCTCTGCAGTAAAGGTGCAGTGATGACTCACATTCAATTGCCCACAGAATCTCTAAGTCTTTTTCTATCAAGTATCTGCTCAGCTGTGTGTCCCAGCTTGTTCTGATGCACACATGGTTATTTCTCCCCAGGAAAATTACTTTTATTTCCCCTTTGCTGAGCTCAATGAAATTCCTATTTACCCATTTCTCCAGTTGTCTGACAACACACAACCAACTGGAGTACCAATCAGATAAGTTGGGATTGTTTTGGTAGCACTGAGATACATATTTTAAATTATGTGTGCTATGTGAAATGCAAGGTAATATTGTCCCTGCAAAGTGTGTTGATATTTCCCAAAGCAAAACTACTTTTACTGAGCCATTGATGAATTTTTTCCCTTAACCAAGCAGCTATTACTCAGCTAGATGTATATATTAGCATATACCAAGATTGAAAGAAATGCCCTAATTGTTCAAGAAATGTGTATCACCCTGATGGATCTAATCCATATACAACTTATGACAGATGTTACTTGGTAAAGTTTTCTGTGATGAAAAAGTCTTCCTGCTCTCCTTCTTCAGCGAGGTTCTGACCACCTAGATGCACATGTGTATGTAGGGGAATTGTAGATTTGTGATCGGGGACATCTGCATTCAGATCTTTGCCACAAATTTCTGTTGTGGCTAGGATTGCTCAGTGAACTCAAGTTGCTTCAGTTCAGTTAAATTATTGAAGGGGAAAAACAATCAAATGTTTTCCATTGACATGGAACATTTATTTCTTTGTTCTCAAGAATTAGTCAAAATCTAATAAAGTAAAAACATCAGCAAAATTTTATCCAAAGACCAAAGGGTAACAGAAACAAAGCAGAAGAAAATTGCGTGCACTGGACGACCTCAATAGTTAATAAGTTAGGTAGTTTCTAAAAAAAGAAGAAACTCAAGGCTGTGACTAAAGAAGAAAACAAAACTGTAGGTCACCTGCTGTAGGGTAGCTCTGTCATGGCTTATGTCACGTTCTCACAGTGAATTCCTGAGCAAATACACCTTGCACAAACAAACGTCAGGAGCTGCATTTCAGCAGTGCTGAACAAATGTTCCAGCAATGAAGCGTGCTGTTCCTCTGGAGAGGCCACAGCGGCAGCGGCAGCAGCCGGATACAGCGGATACAGCGTCCCTGCGGGCAGGGGCAAGGCCTGGCCCGCCCTGGGGTGTCCCACCACAGCTTGTGACACAGGAAGGCAGGAGGCTCTGTGCAGGATTTTGTCTGGTTACAGGCTATCAGCTATAGGTAACACACATAGGGGTAATCGGCACCCATCAGGCAGACATGGAAAAACACAAGTCAGAGGGATTTTTCACTCGGTCCTTGTGCTTTAGTTCTCTTTGGTTGTTGTGCATGTCATGAAACAAAACTTCAAAACTCAGCAAGGTTTTTTCAGCTGTACATGCTCAGCTGTGTAAGAAAAGCTGTCAGCTTTACTTGGTGAGGGTAGTTGCGCAGTACTCCCAAAGACAGAATATGTACTCAATTTCCAAGACTGATTAAGGTATACTGTTATGATTGACAGCTGATACCTCTATATCTACATTTCCATATCCTATCAGTACTTTTCTACTTGTGATGCATAAAGTTAGAAAATATTACGGTAATGTGGATTTTCTTTAGCTGGATAGGAAGCCTCTGGCAAGTGAAACTATTTTTTTTTCTGAGCTGAAGGAATTTCAAGAGACAGCCTGCTTTTATTTCACTCTAACATTTCATACTGACACAAAATCACGTTCAGCCCACTTTGTCAACACAACCATGTATTTTATGTGTACATTTTAAAAACTTTCATAAATTCCTGTATTCCTATGTTTGATAACCGTAGCTACTTTCTACTTTATTCACACCAGTATCTTAACTGGTATAATTAAGAGTAGGGAAATAAAATGGTGAAGCCTATACAAAGACAACTATACAAAATCTGCATGCTAGCACCAAGGTGGCATTGAGGGAAAAATTCCTAAAAGAATTCCAGTTGCTGGAATGGCAGGATGGCAGAGCTAGTATTCTGAGTGTACAAAGGTGTGAAGATGCTTTGCTTCCCCTGTAATCAGTTAGTGCTATTAGCCACTAGTGTTATTAGCATATATTTTATATTTAAACTAGGTTACTTTAGGAAAAACTATGTATCTATATTGCCTTTTCATGGGTATTTTATAGGCAAGCAAATATCTCATCAGGCTGAACTAGAAATAGTTTCATCATTTAGCTGCACTGTAGTTGTAAGTGCAGACAGCTGTTTTTGGTTCATTGGCAGTCTCCCAGTTGGTTCTAAAATACTTCATCATGCAACAAAAGTGGAGTGGGAGGCATCTCTCTGCACAGTTCCTGTTCTTCTGTGTTTATGTTGCTGAAAATCCAGTCTTTTTTTACTTCTAATGTTTAGCCCATACTCTTAATTTCTGTTCCCAACCAGTTGTTTAGATATAATTACTATTAGTCTGTAGAAATGGCAAATGTAATTTTAGGGAGTGATTTGCTAGCAAGGATTTGGAGACAGGGCATAGGGCCATCTCATGTAATCAGCAATTCTTTTTAGGAAATGGTATTAAACGGGTGAATAAACTGTATTTTTCTGTTTAAAATAGCTGGCCTGTTTAGCTCAGCTAAACAGGTATCCTGTATCCTGCATATTGTATGTAACAAGTATGTTGTATCCTGTATCTTGTTGAGGAAACAGGTGAAAATGAATCCTAGAGAAAATTACAGATATTTTCTTAAGTTTTACATGAATACAAAGCATGGATGGATGTACAAAAACACATGTTTATAGCTGCCATAGAGGCAATGATTTTAAAAGAAAGAAATCTTTGAATTACAAACTCTAGAAAGCAAAGAGGTGTTTACCCCTTTTTGCAGCAAAGCCTCCTCACCCTCCACTCTGTCACAAATTACAGCTGCTAAGCAGTCCCAGTTAGTGTCCTTTTCACAACTAAAATATGATTTATTTTTCATGTCCTAGATTTGGATTCTTCTTTTTCTTCTTCTTGTGCACTGAGCTTAGTAAAGTGCAATAATTGAATCCTTTATTTATCTAGGAGTTTTGCTTTCCTTTTTTTTCTTGCTGTTTAGTGCTCTTGATATTAAGCAGCTAATTCAAAGTGCGCTTCAGGTATTTATATAGAGTACTTCCTGGAGTGTTTTAAAACATAAATAAAATGTTTTAAATGTTTTATTTAAAACATTTTATTTAAATGTTTTAAATGACAATATTTAAAACAGAGAAAGGGAGGTAATTGAGGTGGCATTTATTAGTGCCTTGCCTTGCCCTCTACTTGAAGCAGGAAGTCTGTCTTGGAGCAGACTTATGGGGTTGCTATGGACACTAGTATACAACGTGCTGCAAACAGAAAAGGACTGAACTTTCCAGAGGGCCCTTCTGTCGAGTAAGTTTCAGCAATTTGGAAAATATCGAACCACTAAGGTTAATTTTTCAGCAGTAACAGTCAAACTAAGATTTGTAATAACAAATCATTAGCATTTGAGTATGTATTACAAATGTTTTAGTTGCTTTATTTAAATACATGCCTGAAGTAACGCAAGTTTCTGCTCAGGTTTTGCCTCGGTTATTTTGTTCAAAATCACTTAGCTGGAGTCAAGGCTAAAGCACTTTCACAAAAGAGCAGCTCAAAGTAAAGAGTTTCAGCTGGAAAGAAATACAGTAAGATCTTGAGTATTAAGATCCTTTCAAGACTAAGATTAAGAAAAGTTTTATCAAGTCCAGAAGGGCTCTGCCTAGATGGAAACCATTGCCAGATCATGACCATGTTGAAGAGGTAATTCAAAATGTAAATGTAGAATGGGAAATCTGCTCTCAAGTATGACCCGAGAAGTGTACTTTAGATGAGTTTTCTTGAAAGGTTTTATTATGCTTCCTATGTTAGCCCAGATACGCAAATGTTGTTAAACAGGCTCAAAGAGTACAGAACTAATTAGCTGACATCAAAGACATTACTTACTTGGAAGTGGATGAAGTAAACGTGATCCACATGAACAAGATGATCATTTTCTGTGAAATAAACAGAGCATGACCAAGACTTAGCTGTTCTCTATGTAAGCCTGACGTCCTGCATGAAATTGCTAATGCACCTTCAATTTTGAGCAAGCACCAGGCAGTCCAAACTTTATCAGAACATTTAGGAAAAAAACCACAAAAATGCATCAAACACCAGAAACCACTTTATTATTTTTTGCAATATCTTCAAATGTGCTAAAAATATGTGTTTTGAAAAGCAAGAAAAAGGTTCTTCTAAAAGTTTTACACATACTTACAGAATGGATAGAATTACAGAAGTTTTCAAAGTTTTCACTGCTGAATATACTCAAATGATACCTTCTGTTTGGGGTTCCCTGTCTAGTAGTGCTTTGATCAGTATTTCAGAAGCTAGAATAGGTATTCAGCATGGCTCTGCTCTGTGCTAATTAGCTTGATCGGCAGAGCTAATTAGCCTGGATGTAGCGTTGTGCTGATGCAATTAGACAGCTTTTTGATACATAAGCTAATATTGTTGCATGGCAATGTGGTGCTCCAGTTCATAAATAACTAGATCAGCTCTTTCCCTAGCATGGCATTGCATTTCCTGCTGTAGATGTGTTCACAAGGACTTTGCACAAGGGATAATATCTGAAAATTTACCATAAGGATTAACATCCTGGTGGACATTTAAGGTTAGTCAGGTTGCTTTTGCTGCTACTGATCCTCAATCCTGTCTTAGTAAGACTTCTGCTAAACAGGTGGATTTATAAAAGACTTTGAGCTATACTCATTGAGACCAGACTTTAAATGAAGAGAGGAGAGAGTTTTTAGAAAGTGATTTGATATTTGGTGTAGCCTATCAATAATTTTGGACTCCTTTGTTTCACAGAATCACAGATTGGCTGAAGTAGGAGGGAGCTCTAAGTACTGGCTAGTCCAACACTCCATCTCAAAGACAGCCAGCTGGCCCAGGCTGCTTAGTGCTGTCTCCAGCTGTGTGTTGAATATCTCCCAGAATGGAGACTCACCAGGGAGAATCCACAGCCTACATGGGGACCAAGTTCTAGTGTTCAATAGTCATTACTGTCAAACAAGGACTATTGAACACTAGACGATCATTTTAAATCTACTTAAATGTAAATTCTTGCATTTCACTTTGTGCTCATTGCCTCTTGTCCTGCCATCAGATACCACTGAGAGAAGTTTGAATGTCTTCACTATAACTTATGATCAGGTAATTACGCACAGTAAACCTTCTGCTCTCCCTGCTCTCAGCCTTTCCTTCTGTGACAGATGCCTAAGTTTTCTAATGATGGAATACCAGTCTCCTTCACAGCTGGTGGCTGGCGTTGGTCCCATATGTGCATCTCTGTCCTGTGCTGGGAAGCCCAGACATGGACCCAGCTTTCCAGGAGTGTCTGACCAGTGCTGAGGAGAGGGGAAGGATCGCCTCACTCAGTCTGTTGGTGATACACTCATAATGCAGCCCAGGCAACTGTTGCCCTTCTTTTGGGAAAATGCTGGCTTTGACTTGTCCAGAGGACTCACAGGTCTTCGTTTCGTGCAGTATTAATAGGTTTCTACCACTGTCTGGAAGTGGGATTATATCATTGGCATAATTTCCTTTGTTGCTAATTTATAACAAACGTGTTTATCTTGCTGTCCTTACATCCGACTACATTTTATTTCAGAAATCTTTAGGTTCTCTAATCTCTTTACTACACTTTATAATTTCATTTGTATTACCATATATTTTCTTCTTTTTAACATTAATTAAATTCGTTTTGGTTTTGTTTTGTTTTGTTTTTTTTTCCTTATTGTTGTTTCTGAATGCAGTTCTCTGTTATTTAGGCAAAGACTACCAGAATAAAGTAGTTCTGCCAAATACAGCATTTGTCATAACTTCAAATTTTAACTAAAGAGCTTACAGCCCAGTTTTCTCTGAACATTCTTCTTCCCAGTAGTTTTTCTTACAGTTTTTTGAAATGGGAAATTTAGCCCTTTTGAACAGCAAATTACTTGTGGGAACTGAATTCTGTATTTCCATAACAAATACAAGTGTACAAAACCAGAACTTTAAGCAACCACTAGTTTGCAATCTACTAATTCATTAATTTTTATTCTACTGAGATTAAAATAATCTATTTACTGTTTTGTGTAAAACCTTTGCTTTTCAATTAACTTCTATACTATTAATAAATATTATGATTTACTGCCTATTGTGTAAAAGTGTTGTACAACAAATAATTTGAAGTCTACTTAATGTGCTTAGATTTAATTTTTATCTCTTATAAACACAGATACTAAAGAAGGAATTTTTTGTCTGGTCTTATCTGAAGATATCAAGCTGTCAAGTTTCAATTTTTTGTTTTGTTTTGCTTTTCTTTTGTTTGTTTGTTTATTTTTGTGTGGCGGTGGTGGTTATTTTGTTTAATTTTGGGGTTTTTTTGTATAAAGTATATTGTTGCATTCTGTAAATAAGGAAGTGAAGAAATCTGCACATTTAATCATTTAATACTGAATTTGAATAGGTGAAGCATTGCTTGCTAATATTAGTATCTTATATTTCTAGTTTTGGCACATCAGAAATCATTCTTTTTTAAGTGGAGTGAAATAAAGTTCAGGTAATTCAAACAATTTTCATTTGCAGTCTGACTGCAAAAATCTGAACTGTCATGCTGGAGAAATCAGTGGCACAGGTCTTGCAGTTGTAGGCCAAAACCTAGATCAGAACTATTGATCTTCATGAATTCTTGGGTATTTCTTAACCTAAGTCATCCAAGGATCTGTTGGTTAATTAAACGTCTGTTTCACTTAAACAGTTAAATTTCCCTGTATTTGTATCATAAATTAGGTTTTCAGGTTAAAACGGAGACTAAATTTTAACTCTGTAGCACTTCTGTTAAGGTACATATTTTTTGTCTTGATTTTACAGCTGGTGCAAAGAACAAATAACTTCCTTCGGCTAACTAGTGGCCAATTTTTGTCTTACTTGCACCTTTTTTTACAGCAAACAGACAGTGTTCCTGATGCACAATATTATAAATACGAGGAGATTCAGTTTAAAAAAAAAAAAAAGATAATGCAGCAAGTTTAAGGCTAATAAAACCTATCTTGTCTTTAGAAGAACATTCAAGAAGCCCAGAGTTAGGGAGTGGGATTGACAAACCTCCACATTAATGCAAGAGAAAGGGCGATGCAGAACCTGTAATAAATCTGGGGTGTGTGTTTTCAAAAACCCATTATCACTCCAGCAAATGCAACCATAAGCACAATTAACTTTGGTTGCCTTTAACAGGATGCAGATGGCCAGCACCATGATCTGTCAGTTGGCTTAATTAATTATCCATCCTAAAAATGATGAATCAAGAACTCTTTGATTTTGATAATTTACAGATTATTTAGAAAAATGTTTTTATATAGAACACACTTCCTTTCAGAGCATTCCCTAGCCTGTCTCTTACCAGTCCTTATAAATTAAAGGGGTTTGTGTGGAAAATTAAAATTTTTCATAACAAAAACCACGAGGGGGAGCCCATGTCACCACGTTGTTTTTTTGGGGTTTTTTTCTTTTTTTCTTTTTTTAATATACTGAGTCAATGATCCTCTGTGGTTTAAGAGTTAAGCATGATGTTTTTTCTTTATTGTTCACATGTCTTCAGCCTTCTTTTCAACCAGACCCAGTGAAAAGTCATTTGATACAATTCTGAATGCTACCTTTATATAGGGGAAGTATTAACAGCTAAGAACCTTATTTTGTATAAAACCAGAAAAAGAAAGAAGGTCCTGAAGCTTATTTGACTCAGCTGGTCTCTACTGAGTTCAGAAATTTTTTAATCAAATTTCATTTGGATTTAGTTTTCCTTCTGTGTTGCCACACTGAAGAGGAAAACGTTCCCAGGCAGCATTTGCCATAGATGTACTTTTGCATGCATACAGTCATAGAATGGCTTGAGCTGGAAGGGACCCTAAAGATCATCTGGTTCCACCTGCCACAGGCATGAATGTCACTCACTAGATCAGGTTGCTCAAAGCCCCATCCAGCCTGACCTTTCAGGGATGTGGGACATCCACAACTTCTTAGTGAACGGAACATGCTGAGAAGCAGAAGAAATCCATTTTCAAGGCCTCAGCTACAAAGAAAGTGTAGATATAATTCCCACTGAATTGTCTCAGAACTATAAGATGACACAGAGAATTCAGTGTTTGAAACATATTAGGAACTCTTACATGCAATTTGAGTGTACTTATTAACAAGGTAGCCACATATTTCCAGAGGAGATGTAGCTAGACCATTTTATCCCTAGTTACAGGAAGTCATTCTACAAAAGCGGCAATAAGAGGAAGACAACAATATTGTGTTATTTGGACAAGGAAAATGATTGGCAAACAATGCGGGAAAAATATTTACATCAAATTTTGCATAAGGTAAATACAGTCATTTGGATAAAATAATTGATAATAGAGATGAATGGATAAGTGCTCAACATTTTGTAGGGGAGATACAGATTAAGTAACATCTGCATACCTTAGATATTTGCAATTTATTGGGCCTTCTGTCCTTCTTCGTGACTACTGCTCCTAAAGTGCAGGCAGATAAAACCTTAGCTGTAGGTATAAAGTTATAATTGTGGAGAAAGGGGTCCCAGAAGACTAAAATTCCTTAACAAGTCCTTTTTGAAAGGAAGAGAAGCAAGTACATAACTTTCATTCCTTGACAAATTTTCAGAGAAATAATCAAATTTCACAATTAATAGTGAAGGGGAAAGAAAAAGCAAAAAGTAAAATCTACTCTCTTTCAATCAATTTTACCCCACTTTGCAATGTGCTAACAAACCTTGAAGAGAGAGTAAGATACCAAATAAGTTTTTGGCACTGTTCTCTGTATTGTTCTCACAAGCAATCAAAGGAAACATGCTATGTGCAAATATTTACAAATAAATGAAAAAATGTTTTGAATCTATTTCAAAAGTAGATGGCAGTGATTTGTTTTAGTATAGAAAGAATGTTTTGAGTTCTTCACAGTCTTTGCTCTTGGCTCTCTGTAAATTAGAGTTTTCAAAGGTGATCCTTATGATGCTTCTGGCTTTGTAGTTGAAACCAAACTGAGGGCATGTGGCAGCGCTTTGCCAGTCAGGATTAGGTAACAAATCTAAGTATGTATCAGTAATGTCATCTTGCTTCACAAAAGGCAAGAAGTGAGGAAATAAGAAAGCTTTTGACATTTCGACTGTTGGAATCTCAGAGCAGCTACTACTTATTGTTGTACTCCTCTCAACAACAGGAGTCAAGGAGTCTTGTTAGAGAATGACACTTCATATGCATGGGTAAGTGCACAGTTATAGACAAACACACAGGTGTAGACAAACTATTTAACACATTTCATATATTTATTATGTCCCAAATCAGTAGTTTGAGCTGGGTAACAACCAAGAAGGTGAACAAATCCTTTATCATCAAACATGAAGTTACCGATAATAGAAATTAGTTTGCAAATAGATTGTCAGTTACATACATTTACTAGTTTTCTCCCAAATATTAGCTGTGCCTGCATGCTTCCTAATGAGAGTCTTAGACTCCACAGTAAAATTAAGACATAGAATAATTCTTAAATATTTTAAGACTAAGAATAATTAAAGTGATTTCTGCAGCAGTTAATTTTTATTCAATAACTATTTCATTATATATCCTTTTCTGTAAGTTTCAGACGATTGAGCTGAAAAAAACCAAAAATCCACTCTGATAAAGGAGATATGGGATATAGTTTCCAGTATTTTGTAGGACTTCGTTTGGTAGCAATATTAATTCTCAGCTGTGGTGCTGGGAAACTGATGTTTTAAAAAATTTGGACTAAATACTCTTTCTACTACAATTCAAGCCAATATAACTTCCATTACTGGAAGTAGAAAGGATCCTAGTGGTTTCTGTGAGAGACAGGTTCTTCCTTTCCTCTTTGTTCACAGATTCTGAGGTTCATATTTTGTTTTTATATGGTTTTCTTCCCAGTGTTTTATAGCAAACCTAAAAATATCTGGCTGGTTGCACAGCTCAGTAGCGACTCAAGAATTCCCATATCCATCTCTTCAGTTCATATTTTTATTAACTGCTAATGCGACTAATCATGACACTTTTATTCCTATTCATGACTAATCATGACACTGGAAAGATATGTACCTGTCAAGTGTGATGATAACACAATCCTACAAAATTATCTTGGCAGATAAGTAGGGGAAGAATATTGGATTAAAATTATAAATAGGTTTCAATCTTGCATATCTGTATATCTGTATATTGTTAATATAATGTCAAATATGAAAGCAAGAGAAGGAATGAAATTACAATATTTAACTGGAGTCCCATGGCCCAATAGAAAGATTTTATTTGTAGTACCTAGTGATTTGAAGATTGCATAGATGAACCATTAATTGGCAAATTATTTAAAAATTATTTAAAATGTAATAGAAGCCTGTTTCAGTACTTTATTCCATAGGAGAATAATAATGAATCTTTCACTAATTAACACAAATTTTCCTGTTTTCATTGGAAATTCATATTTGTATCCTGTCGGAGAGAGAACTAATTTGTAGTAACACAGTAAAGTTTCTGGCATTTACAATTGGTTTCACTCTACTGGAATGAGTAGGTTTCAGAGCAGGGGTAGAGAGAATTCAGTTGCCAAGGGGTCAGAATGCCAACCAGAGGAAAACCACAGGGGGTATCTGAATGGGGCAGCCCATAATACCTGGCTTCAGTTCACAGATACTGGCATCCAGTGGACTGTAACCAAGAGGAGAAAAAAAACTTAGAAAGTGTTTCAGATTGCTTTGTGAGGAGTGATTAAGGGCAGACTTGTAATGAGATTATTAGCTGTGAACTTGCCTTCTGTTCCGAGGACAGAGCAGAGCGGAGCGCAGGTCCCAAAGGCTTCACTGCCCCGCTGGGGTTGGGACAGGGGATTTAACTGGCTGAAGAGGAGGCAAGGGAGGACACAAACCAGGCACTGGCTGTCTTCACACACACTGTAAACACACCCTGTTTGTCCATAGGAGTGAGTGTGGTGAGTCACACTGAGAACTAACTAAAGATGAACTGCCTGTGGGCTGGGAGAGTAATTGCTTGCTGTTGCTGTCCACAACCTGTGGTTCCTAACTCCTGAGACTGAGCAAAGAGCAGCCTGGGAGCTACATGATTCAATTTACACTCTAAACTGTTGCATGTAGCTACCTACCAGTCACCCTCGAGTAGAGCATTTCTCCAATTAATTTAAGTTGAATTAAAACAGCTTTAAACTTACAGCTGGGGTTTTTCACTTTTAAAATTGATAGAACAAAATATGAATGCCCCAGCTTCTTCCAGTTTACCATTTTATTTCTAACAATAGACCAAGGAAAGAAAAGTTTTCTTTGCTGTCCATTATTTTCTAGTCATCATCTGTGACATTAGCTAATGAACAAGTTAGATTGGAATAAGATGTAGAGAACAAGGGCATTGCTACAATATTACACTGAGGTATAACAACTTCAACTCAAACTCAGAAGTGAAATTCAGCAGCACACAGCCACATCAATAAACAGAGTTTTGCAAAGGTGTACCCAATTCACACTTACAGAAATATTTATTTAGTTTTGCAAGATATAAAATATGTAAGTAAACACACATAAGTTAGCATAAACAGCTAATTTTTCACATCTAAGTCTACACTTTGCATATGAAAATTATGTAGTACATGAAGTATGTAGGTTTATACACACACACACACGCACACACACATATATATATATATATACATACACACATGTATTTTTAAATGTGCTGGTAGAATTCTATTAAAAAAGAAAAATCCAAAGCCATTGAAATTGTCGGCTTTGGGTTGTTTTGTTGCTGTTGGAGTTTTTTTTTTTTTTTGTTTTTGTCTTGTGTTTTCTTTTCTGTTCTTTTTTTTTTTCTCTTTTTTTTCCTTCCAAGACTGGAGAAACAGACACCAATTTTTGCATTTCAGTTTTCAAGGTACTTCTGCCCTTGGATTCCATATTACTGATGATACTTTAAATATCCTGGTTGAAAAACATGGTTAAAGATAACTACTACACATGGTCACATGACCATGTGTAGTAAAATTATCTGTTTACTGTGACAATGCAGATTTTTTGGCATAAAGTTTTCATCTTAAAAGCTTAAAAGATTTTGGTTTTGAGTTTCATCATCTGTTTTAACCTGTATCAATAAAGGTGTGCACAACTGTGTTTACATTGGAAGGTAGATATTAACACAATGTCCAAGAAAAATCTTCCTTAACTTTTCTTGAAATTGGGTTTTAGCTGCTGCAAAACAGTGCTTGTTTTGCAGAACTCTAAATCTTTATTCTATGCAGAAAAACACCTGGTGGTAACATGGTGGTTTCAACAGCTGGGTTGTGATTACCTGAGGGTATTAATCATTTCATTACAGCTGGTTGGAGATGTGTTTTTCACACTCCAGAAACACAGATCTATGTCAGAGCTTTTACTGTTGATTGAGCTTTGAGAAGTGACTTGACCATAGGTTTGAGAGAAGTCAAGGCAGAACCCTATCAATTTCTCTACTCTCTGGTAGGGAACATCTCCTTAAATATCCCTTGCCCTTACATTCATTTACATCCACCTGTGAGAGATCAGGTTTCATTCCATATGTGTTTATGAGTTATACACTGAAACTAAACGAGAGCCATAATATGAATTAGTACTGCTTGAGTATGTCACCATCTGACTGTTCAGATTTAAAACTGTGTGCGTTCTTCTCTAAAAAAACTCTTTGCTGTAACAGAGCTAATCAAAAAAGAAATAGAAGAACTGAATGTATGAATGTCCTGTTTCCTGGCTTTATACAATTTCAATTGGTAGATATGTTGTGGAAGAACTCAAATATCAACCTACATTAATTTTATGTTTCAGAATATATAACAAGCAAATGATTTGCTAAGAAAAATAATCAAACTGTGAAACAATAAGGATTTCTTAACAGTGAAAACTATGTCAATATGATATTTGGAGAAATAAAGCAACAGGATGCATGAGAATGAGAGAAAACTAGCTAATTTTTTGCAATAAGTCAGTGGTTTTTGTCTATTTTGTAATGCACAAATCAAATAATCATCAGGAGTACACTGTGCATATGTGTGTTACATGTATTTTACACAAAATACTTTTTTAACATAAAATATTTTGACAGTAAGGTATGAGAATGCATGTGTCACCCTGTGATAAAAGGAATCTTGGCTGTGTATCATCTAAAGAATAAACAGAAAAATTAAGGGCGTGATTGTGACATTTTTTCAACTGTCCAGATAAAGGAGTAATCTAGAGCAGCCTTGCTGGCTTGTCATTGAATTTCCTTCTAATACATGGAATCAGAAAACATTTGTATCTGTGGTTTGTATGTATGTGTGTTTCTGACATTCCATTCATTATTGCAAATAAGTGTGACGCAGAGGACAGAGAAGATCAGCCAGATGAGACCTATTTGTCTTTTGTTTACAGCCAGTGGCCAGTCCTTTTCCTCAAATGCTTGCTTAGGGTGGAGAGAAGCAAATAAAAAATCATGTGAATGAAGTAAAGGGTTATGTAGACTTTAATATAGATTTCTTCTGAAATGTAATAGAGCTGAGTTTTAAGTAAAAGCCTTGTTTGGTGCGAGAGGAGGCAGATTATTTAATAGCTCTGACAGTCAATATATTTTATTCAGTAGCAAATTTCTCCCTGTGATTTGTTGGGAGGAAATGCTGGTCTCCAACTTCATTCTAATAAGGAGTTTATCCAGCTGGTTCAGAACTTGTTCAGTGTGCAACAAGTATAAATGAATTGAAATTCAGTCATGAAATCCAGTCTTGACTTCAGCACCTGTATGACTTCAGGGGACAGAAAACTTCTCTGATGGTGTTTGGGCAACAGGTGAAAATACTAGTGAATGTCAGTCTTGTGAGTCACCTGATGCAGTTGTTGAACCCAGTACAGGCTAAACTGATGATTTCTGCTTGTTTTGCACACTGTGATCTGTCCTGGAGCATGGAGCTCATCACTCCTCCTTGTCTGGATTAACTCTTCCAGCTGAAGAGGCATGTCAGTCTATTTCTGTCCAAACTGATGACAGCTACCCATTTCTAACCAGTACATTAGCCAACCAGATTCTGTATATTAGAGAATAACAGAACCAGTTAGTCAGAAAAAACCTCTGAGATCACCATGTTCAACCTTTGACCAGACACCACTTTGTCACCAAGACCATGGCACTGAGTTCCACATCCAGTCCTTCTTTAAACACTCCAGGGATGGTAACTCCACCTCCTCCCTGGGCATACTGCCCCATATGACTTAGTTCTGTAAGTATTTCCTGCTCATATCTTCTTGGCAGGATTTTTTAAAAAATGCTTTTGCTTTCCAGGATTGTAGGAACTTAATTTTTTTTGTTTGGGGTTTTCTTTAGTGTGTTTTTTTGGATACAATAAATACAGAATGGTTCCATGCTTATTAACTACTTAAAAGATGAGCAGTATTCAAATGATCCTCTTAATATACATGTTTCTAAGCAATGTTTTATAAGGAAATTTCTTCCTTATTCTCGTAAGCATGTGAATGGTTCCACTTTTGCTAATCTTGTCTAAAATTTAAAATCTTTTACATCAATATATACCAATATATATACATACATATATATGAATAAACATTAAAAGAACTGATTTAACTTAAGACCAAAACCTAACCCATCATAAAATTATTATTTTTAACTAATGTTAACAACTAGTACATTTTACTCATCCAAGTATGTTACTTGATAGTGTGAGGCTCTGAGCTGATATATGGGTCTCCTCGAGCCTGGTCTTATAAGCTCTTAGAGATTTATATCACACCCAAGATAGCTCAGCTGCCTTAGAAGGTATAAAATCAGCAGGATGGCTTCTGTGGTAGTGTTGGAAACAGAGAAGTTTTAATAAAAAGCAAAATAACAAAACTCTTTACAGAGAAAAACCGAGCCAGGTGGAAGAGGTTCTTACTCCTGGTAAAACACCTCACAAAAAGCAATTAATTCCTTTGTTCTCTTCTTTTTCTACTAAATTGCTTAGGCAGGACGTTTTGGCTCCTGTCCAATTAGCTATTCTTAAGTTTGAAGTGAAGTCCCCCAGGTCTTATGAGGC
Source organism: Setophaga petechia (assembly GCA_024362935.1). Taxonomy (NCBI): domain Eukaryota; kingdom Metazoa; phylum Chordata; class Aves; order Passeriformes; family Parulidae; genus Setophaga; species Setophaga petechia. Next base: position 23,839,187 of record JANCRA010000004.1, on the reverse strand, counting down.
GTCTTTTTACCACACTGAGGAGAGAAACTTCTGGGCCTCTTTCCTTTTTAAGGAAAAAAAGGGATAGTTTTGTCATTCTGTCAACAGGGAGCACATTCCTATAGTGAGCTACCTGAATTTCACTTGTGAAACACTGACATGTGAGCACAGACACTCTGTAGTGGTCAGCAGAGAGGTAGCAAGTGGAACAGGATTTGAACCCCCTGTGTCAGCTGTGCTGATTGAGTAAACAAGGGTCCAGTGCATGGAAGAAGTGTGGGCTCACTGCACATGCCGCCTCTGTATTTGCAGGAGACTGGGGTGTCCTAATGTCTGGTAACCACAGAAAGCAGTTGGTTTGAACAGGCTGCCAGGCATGTGTAAAATCCTGTTCATATTGACAAATCATAATTTCAATTTGTACAAAATTTCAGGGAAAAAAAAGGATCTCTTTAGGAAAGGTAGTGTACATGGATTACACGTGGTAGTCCCCTACTAAGAGTCATCTCCTTCTTTTTAGGACTTGATGCTTTGAAACACACAGTGGGGTGGTTATCTTGTAGGTCTTAAGAATTTGAAAAGCAGTTTTCTGTGTAAAAGGCGAAATATCTGATCTCTCCTAGGAGTAGGTAATTCATAGCTCCTAAAGGCTGCATTTTGTAAAAGTTTTTGGAAATTTCAGTATATTTTAGTTGGTTTCAGTTGAACTAATTGTGAGAAATTGAGCAGCAAGAACAAATTTTTATCTGTTTGAAGCAGTTCATACTTGAGAAATCAGTTTATGCATTATTTGTTGTAAGGATGATATACTTCAGATATTGTAGTAATATCATCCAGTGAAAACCCTTACCACTTGTGCTGCACATTCCAGGAAGGACTTTTTTCATAACTCAACAATTTTTTGGGGTTTTTTCCTCTGGCATATTCCTTAAAAAAAATTACACTAGCAAGAAGAGAGGAGAGTACCAGTAATCAGCTGCACTGTCCTCAGAGCAGTTCTTCAGCATTCTATGCAAGGAATGTGTGTTATAAATTAGGCTGATGGAAAGAAATGCTTGCCCATAAATCTTATTTTCTTCAACAAAGGAATCATGGATGTTTTAAAAGCTCTGAAGTTGCTTAAATGTTTTCTGTTAAGGATCATCTGACAGATTTATTTATTTAGACTGACATGATTCTTTGATTCTATAACATAAAATGGTTTTTATAGGATGGACTGCTGATCCTTCATATGATCTTCCCATTTCATACCACAGTATTGGATATTATCATAAATTAATGTATATCAAAGCTCAAGACAGGACTCTGCTCCTCACAGTCCCTTGGAATTGTTCGTGATGAATGAGAGACCTGACCAATCTAAAGGAAACTCAGTAGGGTACAAGTCCTTGTCACAGGAGCATCTAATTCTCCAGGAGAATCAGACTGCCTCTCAGGAGTCTGTCTGATTTTTTTCTGCATATGGTTTTACATTTCTTCATGGCAGGCTTCAGTTAGCTTTAACAGTAGGAAACACAGCATAATGAAAACATTATCTTCCTTTGTAATTATGACACAATCGTTAGTCTGAGTTTCCTCTTCCAAGGTTAGGTATCTAAAATCAGTTACTTACATGACAACTTTAAGATTGGCCTGATTTTCACAGCTGGCAAACACAATCTGTGTAGCCACTGTATGTTTCACAGGGCTAACTGAATTTCACTGTTTAAGAAAACAGAAGTACTGAGTTGATTTTGGAGTGTCCCACAGTGACATTGGCAGGTGCCTGAAGCAATCTGGATTGAAATGGGGGCACAGGGGCCCTGCAGGCAGCCCTGCAGGGCTGTGCTCCAACTGCATCTAGGCAAGCCAGCACAGGGGAAATTTCTGCTTTCCTGAGCTGGATAACTCACTCACATTTATCCCAGGAAACTCTTCACCATGATTGGTAATATGTCCTTTAAGGATATCTAGCTTTAAACTAGCTTTGTTAAGCACTGGGCTCAATGGGCCAAGTTGAAACTTTCAATTGAATCCTTCAATTTCCTAGATGTCTACATATGGCTGCATGACAGGTGGTTGCCAACTGCAACCAAATATAAACAAACAAACCTGACAGGATCCATATCCTGTAATTAAAGTTTCAGTGGCTGTCCTGACAGTTTTTCTCCAACTTTTCTTTCATCACTTTCAAATACCCGCTCCTCTGCTTCCATGTAGGTCTTGTATTAAATATGAATCCTCTCTTACTTCAGTCCCTTGAATTTTGTAAGACAGAAATTACTCCAGTCTTGCAAAATATGAAGACAGATGGAAGTAGTTATGCAATGCATGGAGAGGGGAGCTCCTCTTGTTCTTAAAATAATAGAAATGGCATAGAAAAAATGGCATTAGAGAATATGAAAGAACTGATTTTGTCTCTTTTCTTCTTCAAATGGAATGAAAATACTTGGAAGAGGCAAAAAAGAATAATCGTGATAATTTCAAAAAAGTTTTTTATTCCAGAGAAGGAAATATGTTAACAGAAACTGGTAATGAGAACAAAGCATAAAGTTTGAAGTAATAAAAGACATATAAGTAACATAATTCTCTTGAGAAGAAGTGCTCTTTTGTACGCTCCTAGTTTCAGGAAATAATCACTCCAAGTTTCCAGCACAATGCAGGTTCAAGATTATGATGAGAAATTTAAAGAGGGACTTTTTTATTTGGGTGTATATTTGCCATGTGAAAGCAGCTATTAAACCTATCACCTTGTCCTCTGTGACTCCTTTGGGATGAATGGAGAGTTTAAGCTGCAGTCTGGTTTGTTGGAGAATACAGAAGGTGTTCCGTGAATAAATCTAGTTTTTCCCTAGCTGTAATCTGTATTTTCAAGGCAGTTTGATCACTGTGAAGCTTGAGCTGCAAGTGAGATCTCTGGTGGCTGCTGTTACACAGAAGTAGCTTTAATGGTAAACCACTAGAGAAACAAGTGAAGAGTTGAAACTAAAACAATGTCTTTTGCCTTCTCTTTTATGTCACCCTTAGGAAAAGTAAAAGAATGTAAGATGGTTATAGAATGTAATAGGTTACTTACCTATTTCTCAGAAGATTTGTAAAGGGATTTTCAGTTGCATTTAGAAGACCTTTTTCAAACTCCATTTATTCAAACTCTCCCTTTGTTAAAATTTTCTTCAAATCTTGCTATTTTCCATAGGTTTTTCCTTTGACAACTTATACGTTATTTCCTTTTATTTCCTTTGATTTTTCTAAAGCATACAAAATTACATTGAAATGCCATCAACAGTATTAGTGTTGAAACATTCTGCGTTTAATATTTATTTATGGTTTTCCAAAAGTAAAGCTGACTCAGCCTTTAAATGGTGTTGGGTGTAGGTCTCTATGCCTATAGAACCTATGAAGGTGTTTTTAAAGACACCTGAAGAATGCAGGGTTAGCTTGGTTTTTGTTTGTTGTTTGTTTTCTTGGTCTGTCTGGAATGTGTGAAGCTCAGTTTCTGCAGAGATGCCACTCTAGGTGGCATTAAAATACTTTTTAGTAACCACAGAAGACAAGTGAGGGTTTGGATATCCTTCAGTCTTAGACTATGCATTTCCTTTCAGATTATGAGGACTTAGATCAAATATGAATGCATTATTATTGTCATTAAGGTCAAAATGTGTTCTAAAAGCCATTCACAGCAAACTTTAAAAATGCAGTCAGGTTTTGTTACTCTCACGGGAACTTTTTTGTACTTCAGGATACTATATTCATGTTACACTACTTCATAACGACTATTGTTATTCACTTTTATATGCTGTCCATTACTTTTTCAAAATTTCAGCTCTCATAAATAGATTTTTTTACAGCATTATGATATAGTTATTTTAAGCAGTGTATTATGTTTTTATTAAAATGACATAACACAGAAACTCAAGAAGAGATTTTTTTAATAAAATAATGTGTTTTATTTAAATATCACTTTTTAAAATTTATCATGAAAGTAAGAATAATTATGAAAATCTATGGTACTGCTACATTAGATAATTTAACAAATTGTTAAGAGCATAACTTTTTCTGTTGCTCTGGATTGCTTGTGAATAGTTTTTATTTTTTTTTTTTTTTTCCTCCCTCAGATTGCTGTGTTCAAAATTACCTGCTGGTTCATCCTTCGTTTTGTTTGAAAGTTATCAGTTCACACAGACTATTTGAAATTAGAGCTGTCCTTACCTTTACTGAAGACAGTCACATGAGGTGTTTTTCCTCCTGTATCAGGTGGGAGAACTCAATGGCCTTTTTGTGCTGAGAGAAACCCCAGGAGTCAGCAGAGCGCATTCAACTGTCATACGGCTATAAAGTGGTATGAAATATAATATCCCAAAGCTTTTAGTCATGTAGTATAATCAGCTAAAACACTTAGACATCACCATGGCTAGAGCCTAGTCCAGTGCAGCTGAGCGTGAGCTGAGCTGTTATTTGTGTATAGCTGTTTCAGAAATCAGGTGCTTTTGGAGGAGGGTCAGACTGTCACCAAAAGCATATATGTTACAAAAACAGAATTAAATTCTCATAGGAGTTCTTGAGTATTTACTTAGAGGCAACTTCATCTGTAGAAAAAAAAAATAAAATCATTGGTATACTTATTTTTGTAGTCTTTTCCAGTTGTGTAAATATTGAGGAAACCGCATATCAAGTCTGTTAATGGATTCAGGCTCATCAGAACATATTATTTTTCTTTATGCTTTGGGGACAGGTGAAAAGGAACCCTCTTTTAATAAAAATCCTTTAGTAGAAGAAATGTTCAATAGAATTATTTCTCTTTTTTCCTGGCTGATTTTATACTGTGTTGCTGAGATGAATTGTCTTGTCTGCAATTTCCATGCCAAGAAAAGAAGATTCCTTAAATTGGTAGAAATGAAAAATTAGTGTGGCTTTAAAACTCTGTGATTATTTTTTGGTTTTCTTCTCTGAGTCATGTCATCTTTAATCTCTTTTTGTTTAAATCCCCCGTTAATTTTGTTTGATGTTTCCTGATGTTTCCTGTTTAGAAGATCCTTTAGGAAGGCTTTACTACATCTCCATTTTTGTCCATCTCTCCAATATTTTATGGCAATATTTTTTGGTCATTGTAATAAGTAATAACTTAAGGGTTTTTATTACACTTATTTTATTTCTCTCATGATAAAAAATTAACACTCCTTAGGTGGAGAAAAGTGAAATTGGCCATGTTCACAATTATTCAGCATTTAGATTTGAACTATTGTAAAAGTGTGATGTGTTCAGGAAGTAAATTCTAATAGGATTATAATCTCAAATGTTATTCTGACCTTTTATAAATAAAAAGGCCTACACAGGTAATTTTTCTGCTCTTGTAAACTAAAAAAAAAGGACTGTTCTCTGGCACTGAGGTCATTGGACATGGCAGTGTCTACCTTATTGAACTGGACGTGCCTTCCAAAACAAGAGTGGTCACATTAAAACTGGATTATCCCACCTCCCAAACAGTGTTCATTGAGACAGAATCATGGGAGATGCTAGCTGTGCTGGAACCAATGCCAGAGGTTGTTCTAAACAATAGAACAGCATAGGTAGGTGAGATTCAGTGTCCTTGTCAGGGAACAGGCACTTACAAAATCATTAGTTGCAGTTAAGGGGACTAACAGACATCATCAGGTTTTGGCTGGGGAAGTGTTAATTTTCTTCACATGGCTAGCACAAAGCTGTGTTTTCCATTTGTGCTGAAAACAGGGTTAATAACATAGAAATTGTTAAAGCTGAGCAGAGCTTACACAGAGTGAGGGCTTTCTCTGCTTTTTCGTATGGCCTCACTGGTGAGGTCTTCAGGGGTGTCTAGGAGCTTGTGAGGGAAAACAGCCAGGACAGGTGACTCCAACTGACCAAAGGGATGTTCCAGACCGTATAACATCATGCTCAGTACAAAAAGGAAGAAGAAGGGGTGTTTGGAGTGTTGGTGTTTATATTTCCAGATCACTTTATGTGTAATGGCACTCTGCTCTCCTGGAGATGGCTGAACACCTGCCTGCCCTTGGAAAGCAGTGAATGAATTCCTTGTTTTGCTTTGCTTGTGTGTGTGGCTTTTGCTTTCCCTATTAAACTGTCTTTATCTCCACCCATGAGTTTTCTCACTTTTATGCTTCCAATCTGTCCCTGATCCTGCTGGTGGAGGAGAGAGTGAGTGGCTGCGTGGGGATTGGCTGCTGGCTCGGGTTAAACCTTGTCCCCATCCAAAATTGTTGTCAATGGGGCATTGACCAGTGATGTTTACCCCAGGAATATTGCCCAGAAGACTCAAAATGTAGGAATGTCCAATGGCCCTATGGGCACTGAGCTGCTCAAAAGCTAATATCCCTCTTGGAATCCACAGGTAAGACGTTCTTCCCTCATTCTTTTAAGGCCTGCCCTGTTGATGGTACACAGAGTCTGCCTAACATGAATAGCAGAATTGATGTGAAACAGTGGCAGACATTTTTGCTAGGATAAAGTAGGAAGAAGTACTGAAAATGTGTGTCTTCTTTAAGGGGGAACCTGAAGGTAAGAGCATTACACACAAGATTGGAAATGAATTCAGTCTTCCTCTCTGTCTGAACTGATTTAAGTATTTTTTGCTCTAGTTAAGCAAATATCTTTCAGACTGTCTTACATCTGCTCAAGTGATTGAATAGATACCATTTAGTCAGAATCTGTGAAAATAATGTAAGATTTTTTTGGACCAGACAGAGAGAAATAAAAGATGGATTGGAGATCAACTGGCATATGGAAAATTGTCATCTAGCATTTTCACCAAAGTCTATTTTTGTCTAGTTATAATGTACTGTAAAACACAGATGCTTGGCACAGTGGCTTTGAGCAGCTGTGTGCTTCTCAATTCTATCACTGTCTCCAGTATCTTTGTGGTTAGGACACTTGCATGAGGAAAAAGAAAGGTAACCGTAATTTCCTTCAGGCAAGGCAGTGATTTAAACTTGAATCTTCTGCTTCTGGAGAATTGTTCGAAAACATTGAGCAAGAAGGGGAGATAGGCAGAGGGTGAAACAGTGACGATTGTGTTTGCAAGGGAAACCTGGACCTTGCTGTGTTTTTGAAGGAGCTTTGGCACCATTTTGCAGAAAAAGGCCAAAGTTAATCCTAACTGGAAGGAGGCATGTCTGTTTGACCTAAAACTGTTTATCTCTCCCTTCAAAAGGACACTTTCATCCTCTGTTTTCAGCAGTGCTCATTGTTAACAGGATTTGCTCATGGGGAATTGCATTTTGAGATGTCCATTTCTTTAAGAATAAAGAAGCTTAATCAATAGATGTGATTTGGTTTTGACTATTAGAATTGAAAAAACTATACAGACTACCCAAATCAAGGAAGGCTTCCCATAAACAAAATGAAATTCCTAAGTATTTTGTAAGTAATCATACGATTCATAAGTAATTGTATTACTAGCTGCTTATGTTATTCAAAAACACTACAGATTTTGAGAATTGGCAATATAATACCATGTCTTTAGAACAGTCTTCTAATGTTATTTTTCGGGGGCTGGAGAACATTAAACCAGTATGAGTTTCACACAAAAACCAGTTTTGTTTCACACAAAGTGCATGCCAGGATAGAACCAGGTAAACAGTTAGTTTAATGCCATCAAAGCAGAGTTTAATGCATCAAAGCAAAGAAAATGCCATCTAAGTAATAGAGTGCAAAGGAAGACACTTTGGCAATAAGAGAATGGCAGAAAATGGAAACCACTAGGAAGAACCACTACCACCGCCTGTCTCATGAACTCCCCGACTCTGCTCTGCACATCATCACCCTCCTCTACTTGTCCTTCATGTGCTTGTGCACCCCTTCCTGATGGCAGGGGTGATGAAGAGGTCCTGGCCAAGTAGGTACCAAAGGTACAGACAGAGTGCACACTGGAATTGTGATGCTTTGAGATCCATAGTGATTTGTAGAGATGGTAAAGTTTGTGCTGGCAGGGGGAAGAAATTGGAGTAGGTTTATATAATTAGTTTTCAGTTGTGATACCTGTGTATGATATGAACTGTTTTCAATATCACTGGTTGATTCTATTTTATTTATGCTCTCTTGATGTCATGTGCTTTCCAAGTAGATTGCACAATTTATGCTGAACTGCTTAAATTGTCCTAATGTAAAACAGAAAAAGATGGATAAGAGAGTAATTGCAACAATAGAGGGATAAATTTTCTTTCTTAGCCAACCCTAATGCTGGGAAATTTAGTTAAAGTGTGCAGAAACTACCCAAAACATACATTCTGTCCTCAGCAGATCAGAATAGTATGGATGACATTGTAGATAATTCCCAAGTCCACAAACAATAATGATGAAAAGTAAATCAGTGAATAATTGTTCCAATCTATGTTCTATTTCCTAACTTTTAAATGTTGGATGTTCCAAGTTAAAAATCTTCCTTTAATATGTATGTAAGGTTCCTAAGACAACATAAAGAGAGGGATGGGAAGAGGGCTGTTATTTCAGGCATTGAATCTGACCAGAGCAGAGTACTCCAGCTTTTTTGGGCTTCTGCATAGCTCTGCATAGCTACCTTCAGAGACCACATGTATTCAAATAGCATTCCAGGTTCCATAGTTTATCTCAGTGGTCAGCTCAGCTCCTCTGTTTCTTTGCTTCCTGGGACAATAGGTCTTGATGTCATGTGTTGCCAGCCTTTCTTTTCTGACTTACCTGTCTCTTCCAATCTGTAACATTTAACCTCTGTCTCTATAACAGTGTCAAAATCCACTTTTTCCCACTCAGTAAAATAGGACACTTTAGTAGTGATACAATTAATCCTTTCTCATTCATCTGTTGCTTTAGGTCTCTCAAAAGTTCCTAAGAATGATTTAATTTTCTCTTCAGCCTCTTCAGCCAAATAGATGCCTAGGCTAGCTTGTGAGTTTCACGGCACAGTGAAGAAAAACAGATGATAGAGTGAAAATTGAAGGCATGATATACCTGTATCTTCAGTATCTTATGCATGAATTAAAAACTTCTCTTATGAATTCAAGACTACTATACCACAAAAACAGCGCCTTGTATTTGCATATTTATTTAATTTAGAGCTGGATTTGAAGAGCAGGTCATTCTAAGAACAGAGACATGATTTCAGAAGAAAGCATGCCATTGCCCGCTGGTAATCCTGGTCTCACCACTCTTTGATCCATTAAGACCATTCTTTGGTCTTAACAAATAAACCATTTATTATCTTTGTGTGATTGTGTCAGAACTATTCAACTAACCCATGTCCTGCCAAGCAAGCATGGGCTGTGTAGTATCGCGCACCATTGCAAGCATGATGTGTTTTGCAGAATATAGCTATGCCACGGCAGTGCTAAATGATACACTGTGCTTCATGCCAGTGCCTGAGATTTGTGTGACAAAACTTCTCTAACAGAAAAAAGATAAGGGAAAAAAGTCAACAGGGCATGTCCAAAATCTATGCCCTCTGCTTAGCAACCCAAGGTAGTGACTATTAGTAACGATAAACAAAAGAATACGTAAAAGAGTGGGTAGGATAGCAGACCAATGTCAACTCATAACTCTGCAGTCACAAAAAAAAAAAAAAAAAAAAGGCAAAAAAAACCCCCCAAAAATAAAGCAAATAAGCCATAAATAAAGCAAATAAGGTGAACACATTGATTTAAGCGGGAACGGGAACACCCTGTCTGGCTAGTCACACACACTCAGACCTGGATGAGGCTGCTCCAGCTCACCTCATGAACTTCTCCACTCTGAAAGCCAAATGTCCCAGCTCCTATAAAGAAAGCTGGGTTATATATACAAGACAAGTTTCTCTCTTTTGATGTATGAACAACCCTTCATCAACCCCTTAAAGGCTCCATGATACACATTAGTTATAAAAAATTGGTGGATAAATAAAAGACCATACAACAGGAAGAATACTTTTGCTAAATTAATTTTGTTTTACTAAAACACTAAGAAACTGAGGATGAGTCACTTTACTATTATTAGTAGTTTTGCAATTGTGTGGTGGAAATGTAATAAAATGTGTAAAATCACAAATTTTAGTCTTTCTGCTATCTTATATTTTAAAGCTAAAATTTATATTTCAAACTGCTTAACAGATACATTTCCTTAAAGTGTGGGGAACATTTTACAAAACTCTTTACTCTTTAGAGAAAGACTGTTGGCTGCCTGCCTAATCCCGATGGATTAATAATCAAAAGCTGCAAAAAAAGAAAAAAAATCCCTTTGAGGGCATTTTACATCGTAGGCAAAGGAACTTGATAGTTCCCATTTACAGTATGTGCTTTATTCTGAGGAGAGGTAAGATGGACTATTGACTATTTGTGCTTTGCTAGATCACATAATTAGGCTGTTTTGGTCAACAAGGAAATGCTGCTTTGACCGTTAGATTTGTAGTCGGTTTATCACAAGTGTGGTATAACACAATTTACATCTACAGATAGACACTAACAAGAATAAGTGCAGGGAAATAAATAATAATTTTTAAATATCCCTTAGATTCAAATGGAATCTGAGTCTTGAATTTGACTTCAACAAGGAAAATATCTTCTGTCAAGAAAGACACTAGTTCTTCATAAAGCACTGAAAAGCTGTCTCCTCTAGTTTATTAGATTTGAATAAAGCTTTTGCATTTTCAGTTTAAGATGGGATTTTAACAGTTCACATTTCTAAATCACCACCGGTGAGACATCTGCGAGCACATACCCACAAGGTATAACTCCAAGACTATTCGTGCCAGAGAGAATTTATCTGTTCAAACTTTGTGTTATCATGTGGCTTCTGGGTCTTCCATGAACGTGAAGAGTATTTTTATTATGTCGGAAAACGGCAGATAGGTTTAACACCTTATACGGTGACCGCACAGTGTCAGGACTCACATTTGAGTGCTGCAGGGGGGTGAGACATCTTTTTTTACCCTGCGTTGCTGTCTGTAGTTACCTGTGCCGTTCGTAACATGCTGGGCCCGAGGGGAGCCCCGCGCCCCTATACTCCGTGAGGAGGGTGCCCCGCTGTCCCGCGGCTGCCAGCAGCCGGCCCGGGACCTACCCCGGCCAGGAGCCGCCACCTGCGTTCCGCCTCCCGGCCGTGCCCGGCCCCGCGGGGCGCCGGGGCGGAGCGGGACCCGGCCCGCCCCGCCGAGCCGCAGGTAGGGCAGCGGCCCACGCCATCCCATCGCGTTCTGACCGCGGTCGAGTCTTCGCGCCCCCGGCGCTGGTCGATGGATCCCGAGGCGTCCGGGGACGAGCTGTCCCGCCTGCGCGCCCTGTTCCTGGCGTGCGACGCCAGCGGCTCGGGCCGCATCGAGCGGGAGGACTTCGCTGCTCTCTGCGCCGAGCTGCGGGTGCAGCCGGCCGAGGCCGAGGCCATCTTCCAGCGCCTCGACAGCGACCGCGACGGGGCCATCACCTTCCCGGAGTTCGCCCGTGGGTTCCGTGGCGCCACGCGGCCGCAGCCCGCTGGCAGCGAGCCGGGAGGCGAGGACATGGAGGAGGAAGAGGCGTCAGCGGTTTGGGTCGCCGCGGGGCTGGAACAACCGTGGAAGGACTTCGAGGTGCGGCTCGGGGACGAGGCGAGGTACATCCCTAGGTAAGGTCCGGACCCGCCCGCTCCGTCCTACGCCGACCCCGGTGCGGGGAGCGGGCCCGCGGCCCCGGGGTGGGCGGGCTGGGCCGTGGGCACCGCCGGCCCCGCCGCTGCCAGCTGGCCCCGCTGCTGCCGAGCTGGCCCCGCCGTCCTGCGGGGCGGGAACGGCACTCCTGGCGGAGCCGCCGCCGGCGCTGATGCAATCCCAGCTGGGGAGCGGCCGAGTAGCCTGACCCCTCGCCTCCGTGCCTGCAGGTGCAGAGAGCCCTCTGCACACCTGCCTCCCGGCTGCAGTGGTTTCCAGCGGTGTTCTTCCAGCCTGCAGCCGCTCCTGGCTCCCTCTGCTCTGTTATGCCAGCGACCCACGTGGGAAAGTCTGGCTGCTAGAACGCGCGAGATGTAAAGTTCCAGGCACATTAAAAATATTTTGGATTATGAGGCGAAAATTTTTCAGTTAACCTGCTAGTCACGTGCAAATCCAGAGTAAATTTTCTTTTCTTTGTGGACTAATACACTTTAGTCTTATTGGACTGCCCCATTTCAGACAGATCAGTATTTTTGTACAGGTTTTCATTTGTTCATGGTGCTATCCTTGTTAGACACTTGGTTGCTAAAGAACAAAAGACTGTTTGAAAGCTTGCAGACACAGTTAATAACCTGGACTCAGAAACTCAATAGGAGCTGAAAAAAAATCTGACTCATGAGCAGTGGTAACTTGTGAAAGCATCTGTCTCCTCTTGGTAATAGTTCCGCTTCAGTATCTTGGTTACTGTTTGCAGCAGCAGTTTCAGTATAGTCTGTGTCTAAAAGGATAATAGGAAGGGGAACAGCTTTAATTGGCTCCACTATGCAGACACATCTGGTAGTTTTGCTAAATTCATCATGACGTAATGTAATTTGTGTTATGGTTCTTTTACATAAAAACTGAAAACTAAGTTTTGATGGTTAAATACTATCAGATAGGCAGTAATTTGATGTAAATATTTCTTATTCAGGTTCAGATTGGAACATTCTTCACAGTTGGCTGTATTTATTAAATGTGTGTCCGTGTCAACTGAAAAACAATGTGCCCTTTGTTTTTTTTTTTCACTCTCATCCTGAAGTGCTAGAAGCAGGTGTGTTCTGCAGCTCAACCTTTTTCCATTTGTAGTCCATGTCTTTTCTTGTTGAAATGTTAGTGGAAGGTTTTTTTCCCATGTGAGTAGTCCCACTAAAATCATTAGGACCACTTACATGAGTAATAAATAAATTGAAATTCTTTGAGAATTTCAGTAGAAGAATATAACAAAATCAAGCGAAGTACAAGTTGAACTTCAAAAAATATATTTATCTTTTTGTTTAAATGATTTAATTTGTTTTAGTTGTTCGTCACTTCAAGTTTTTATTCAGGAAAAGGCAGTACTTTGAAAACTAGAACAGGCTTGGAATACATCTGAATCTTTAGTGCTCTAAAAGAATTGGTGATCTTATGCTGGGATTTATTGCTGTTCATAGATTTGTTGTGACATTGACATGTGTGAGAAAAGTAATTACAAAGGAGAAACTCCTCAAAGCCAGATGAGTGCAGTTGGGAGTCCATGTTTTTTAATCTCAGCTGTGTAGTTTTTATCTTGATCCTTTTGGGGTTCAGTTCCTCAAAATGCTCTGCCTTGTGGCCACATGCTAATGGCACAAGACTGTGGCCAGCAAGACATTGGCACATGTGCTTTGATGCTGTTGGGGTTTATACAGAGAGAAATAAGGCATAGCAAATGGAAGTAGTGAGGTAAGGGTTGAAATCAGGAGAAAATGACACAGTAAACGTCTGTGGTCTCCGTCCCTCCTCAGCTTGAGTGGAAATCAAGGAACTCATGGAAATCAAAGGGAAATATCCATGATGCACATGGTTCTGTCTCTGTTGTTTCAGAAACTGGAAGTTCAGTTTCTGTGACTGAACTTTTAGAAAGAATAAATACCCTCCATAACGAGATGTGAAACCCAGTAACAGGTCTATACCTTGCCCCAGTCCTCAGTGTAGTAGCAGGCATTTAATGCGGTATTGTTTACTGCCAGATACTAAAATAAGCATATATTATAATAAGCATATTTCGAATTTAATTACTTCTTTGCAAAAGGTAATTTTATTATGGGATGGATCATATATCTGCTGTCTGGTGTATCAGTTGCACAGTCCTTTAAGATTATACATCAAAATATTCAAGTCTGTACTGAAGCTGTGGTTTTATTCTTTGCAGTTAAACAGGCGGAGTCACATTAAAGAGTCTCTTTACAGCCTTTCGCCTTTCCTCCTCACTTGAACAGATTTTTTTGACTAAATTAAGTTGGATTTCTTGGTTAGGTGGTTACTGCGAGTCAAAAGTATTGTTTGCCTTAGCCTTTACTTGTGCTTGGTGGGCAGTTTGCCTCTAGGGAAAAAAATGGTGGTCTTTGTAGGCTGATAATCTAATACATGAAGTCAGACTAGTGGAATTTTACAGAGAGAGGGTTGTTTGTTGGTGTTTTTTTTCTTCTTTTTTCTGTTTTGATTTGTTTGTTTTTAATTTTTAATTTCATTTAAAATACAGCTACCCTTCTGCATTGTTACGTTTAATCAGGAACAGTGAGTAATTAAATACAGAATCATGCAGTACCTTTAGTTTATATGTATTTATAGTGAATTGGAGTTGGAGATCTGTTTTATTGAGAAGTCAGCCATGTTCATTATGTTTATTCTTCTAGGAAGTATTTGCAATGGTACAGGAGTGGACAAAAAAGAAACTTACCTTTTGGTGCTCCAGACAATGAGTGCTTCAGTGCTCTGCTGCACTGGAAATGTTTAGCCCTTGATGGTGTTACTGGACTGTTGCATTCCTTCTTGGGGCCAATCTCAGTTTGAATTTCAGTGGCAAGACTAAAAGGTTCTCTCCATGCTTCTAATAGACAGTTGTTTTCCTTCAAATGTGTGGGAATGTCTCCCTAATGGCAATCTTTTTCCATTCCTCAGCTTGAGCAAGGAATAATCTAACATCCTCTGACACTACAAGAAAAATCCGGTATTTACGAATGCTATGGCATTTTTCTCTCTATAAATAACAGGCAAAAAACTTCCTGGAAAACAGATTTTTAAATTTCAGTGTCAAAGACTTCAGTCAGGAAGAACAAAGGCTTGGGACTGTCAAAAAGACTAAGCCCTACCAGGCAACTTTTGTGCAATATTTGGCAAATTGGATAATCTTATTGGAAAATGAACTGAATTAATTAGAGCATGAATGGGTGGATTAATCTGAAGCACAAAGTTTGTATCCTTGTTTTGAGTTAAATCTGCTGCCACTGAGAGGCCTCATACTCCATTGCTTTGCTTTTTAGTCTTTGTTTTATTTGCGAGCCTTGTACTTTCAGCCAAGCTGGCTATTCATCAGACTCAGATTTCAGTGCTGGCTGATTGTGAGATTTTATGCCTCATACAATTCCAAAGTCTCTTAATGTGATTATAATAAGAGTGTGCCCCCGGTCATGTCATCTGGAGCTGTATAGAAAATGTGGATCTGGGGGATGTGATAAAATGAGAAAAGCATGCTGTTCCTAATGTGAGCTACTTAAACTGTGAAAACAGGCGATGCTCATGGGATATACTGCTGTACTACAGCAAAGAAGAGAAGCTCTGCTGCATAAAAAACCCATCCAAAACCTGTATTGCTCTTGCTGTCATATATTAGGATGGATTTTTGCCAAAGTCAATACAGAACACAGTATTAACTTTTGTCTGCAATTTGTGTTTACTTCCATGAGATGATCAACCATGATGTCAGAACTGGAGAGGTTTCCTTGGAAGTTGAAGCATGTTCCCTGGAGAGGGGATAAAGGCAAATCCTAGGGAAAGCCAAATGCTGTGTCCTTTGTTTTCACCACTGTGCTGGAGAGGGGGATCTCTTCTGTGGGAATGCTGTCTTGTCTTTTAATACATATCATGACAGGAGTCTGAGAGATGTGCTCTGCTGGAAATGTGGTGAATGCCTTTCTGTCAGAGCTAGAAGACTTTCTGAACTACTTTAAATTTTTCTGCTCTTTGGATTTTTGCTTTAATCAAAACAGCACCTGTGCCAACAAACTTAAGCACTGTAGCATTCGTTTTCCTGGATTATTTTCCGGGTATCATCATGTGATCATTTGCCATAATGTCTTTGAGGTGCTCGCTTTTTCTCCAGACTTAATCTTTCCCTGCCTGTCCTACAGACTTTTCCACCACTGCTCCACTGGTTGTAAATCACACCTCTAAGGGAACAGCATTCATGCTTTGGAAACATTAAAAATCTTTCCTCTGGGAATCAGATCTGGTCTGGGCTGTTTTATCTGGGGGTTATTGATTAGATTGTCTTCTTTTAATGCAGCCTTTTTCTGAAGGGGCAGATACAGAAAAAGAAAAGGTAGTATTAAAAAACCCATAGTGTTTCAAGTTCACAAATATTTTGAATTTTACACCCTGTTAAAGTTCTGTGTAATCTATTTTTCCTTCAGGCACTCAATCTAGAGTAAGTGTTAGGCACTCAGCTGTGATAAAGTTAGATCCTTTCTAATCTGGATCAGATTTGGTTGTTCTTTTCTGCTGACTGGTACAGTGGCATATCCAATGTGTCTGCTTTTCAGAAAAAAGTACCTGTCGATCTGTTGGAGGCACACATAGGCTGTTGGTCTCCAGTGTAAGGACAAGTATCAGATGCATAATGCTTGAGCTTTATTTTGTTCTGACCACCCAGCTCAGACCACCTTATGTCCATATCAGAACAGAACTTCTACAAGTGATGAGAGCAATTTTACCAGCTGACCTACAGTTGAAAGGGATCATTAAAATAGTGTTCTGAAAGCAAGTACTGCCCTTAGGATCAGACTGGGTGGCCTGTGTAAAACAGCATAGTCTTTCTGGTGACCACACATGTAAGATACTGAGCAACTCTGGAGTTGTTATTAGTTGAAAAATTCCATCATCTTTCTCTGAATTCTGTTCAGAGTGTGGATTATGAGGCAAATGGTCACTGTATAATCAGCAAACCAGAAATAATACTATGAATTGATAAGGATTAATATAGCTGTGTGGATTAAAGGAAATTATAACACAGTGTAATCTAAATATCTGATATCGCCAAAATCAGTGCTGTGGGGTTTTTTGGTGTGAGTTGTCCCCCTGCCTCCCTTGTGCTCCTCTTCTATTCAACCATGGTATTTTAAACTATCATATTAGAAATTGCATTATAATCAGAGCAGTTTTATTTTCTTTATGCAGTTCTCACAGGAACTCTCTGAAACCATGTGAATACTGTAACTTTGCTTAAGTTAACTCATGTGAAGCTGTGCAAATATTGACTAATTGCTCTTACTAAGTACTAATTTTACAGATGGTTTATGCTATAAACCATCGTTTGAGATGAGGTAAGGTAAAGCCAAAGTAGTCCTTGGCCACAATGCTATACTTTTTGTGGATTATTAGTATTTGGCATCTGCATTTTGCAGAAGCAACAGAAATAAATGCATGCATGATGAGTAGTATAACCATGCCAGATGAACAAAGTGACAAATTTTCATGCCATATTTTAGAAAATGCTCTTTCTATGCATTAGTATTTGTGAATACCTTTAAGTTCCACACTAACACGACTGTGTTAATGTGGAATTTATAGGTGTGCAGTTAAATGCACTGAAAAATGAATTTAGGATTTCAAGGAAAATGAGTTTTAAAGAGCAAGTCCAAGCATTTAAAATTAATTTTGCTGAAACATTTTACCTAGCAAAAGGACAGACTATTTAGAGTTCAAGTCAGCTTGGTGAAATACATTTGTAAAATCTTCTTTGATAATTAATTTTGAATAACTAATGAATTTGCAGAAAGAAATAGCATGTATTCAAGAAGAAGTGGAAGCAAAAAGTTTGGGCAATATTCATTGCAGCTAATCTGTCTTGCTGCAGCGGTGTCACTGATATTCACTAAATCATGTGAAAACAGATGAATGATTAAAAATATAAAAATGGCAATTTGGAACAAATAATCTTCAAATACTTACTGCATGTTGATGTAATATATGAGTCCATATAATTGCTGCTATCTTTATGATGGATCCATGGATACTTGGAATGACTAAATCACTGACAATCTTTGCAGTTCATGAAAGTGTATTACATTCCTCTGAAATCATAAGTAATCCTGCTAATTTTGTTGCATGACTTTGATTTCTCATATGTTTTGTTGTTGTGTTTGGTGGTTTTTTGTGATTTTTTTTTGATTGATGTAGTAGTTGTGAGTCCACTTTTTAATTGAGACATCCTGTATTGTTGCTGTAGAAGCACTCATGTAAGTATCATTGAGAGTTTCAGTGACCAGCTGTGATCTTTCCAGGTCCTTTCCGGACTCTTGCATGGTTGTGGTTGTATTGATATTGGATATGGATACTTTTTGAGCCTAAGTACTGCATCTTAAAACTGTGTTACTGAAATATTTTGAATCCAACTGTGTGGTAGCTGGTCATTGGGCTAAACATTTTTTTTATCCCAGAGGGAGAATAAAACCTCACAGTAACTACTTTGGGTTTCTGACTACTGCATCTTGGAGCAGACTTAGCTGTGTGGCAGAGGATCAGCATTACAGGCCTACTGATTTCTAGCTTAAATTCAGGCATGTGTATTTCCAGATCACAGAATATTCTGAGTGGGAAGAGACCAACCAATGAGGATCATGAAGGCCAACTCTTAAGTGAATGGCCCATACAGGTATTGGACCCACAACCTGGTGTTATTACAACCATGCTCTTAACTAACTAACTCAGGTTTGCATATACTTTGGAAAGAATTACAGCAGTTATGGTTGGAAGGAGCCTTTAGAGATCTTCCAGTCCAACCTCCCTGCCAAAGCAGGGTCAGCTAAGAGCAGGTTACACAGGAATCTGGCCAGTTTTGAATGTCTCCAGAGAGGGAGACTTCACAATATCTTTGGGTAGCCTCTTCCAGTGCTCTGCCAGCCTCAATGTCAAAGAGACTTTTCCTCATATTGAGGTGAAACTTCCTCTGTTTTAGTTTAGGGCCATTGCTCCTTGTTCGGTTGATGGGCATCCCCTGAAAAGAATCTGGCACCATCCTCTTGGCACCCACCTTTCAGATATTTATATGTGTTATTGAGATCCCCTCTCAGTCTTCTCCAGACTAAACAGGCTCAGTTCTTACAGTCTCTCTTTATAAGAGAGATGCTCCAGATCCCAAATTATCTTTGTGACCCTCTCCTGGACCCTCTCCAGTAGCTCCATGTCTCTCTTTTACTGAGGAGCCCAGAACTGGACACGGCACTCCAGATCCAGCCTGACCAGAGCTGGGTAGAGGCACAACTCCCTCGACCTTCTGGCCATGCTCTTTCTGATGCACCCCAGGATGCCATTGTCCCTCCTGGCCACAGGGGCACTGCCAGCTCATGCATGGCTTGTGATCCACCAGGAGTCCCAGGTCCTTCTCCACAGAGCTGCTCTGTAGGAGCGATCCCCGCCTGTGCTGGCGCTTGGGGCTGTTCCTGCCCAGGTGCAGGACCCTACACCTGCCCTTGTGGAGCTCATTAAGTTTCTCTCTGCCCAGCTCTCCAGCCTAGCAAGGTCCCACAGAATGGCAGCAGAGCCTTCAGTTGGATCACCACTCCCTCAGTTTTGTGCCATCAGCAAACTTGCTGAGGGTACATTCTATCTCTTCATCTGGGTCATTGATAAACAAGTTGAACAAGACTGGTTCCAGTACTGATTGATCCCAGAGAATGACGTTGACTACAAGCCTCCAGGTGGATTCTGGAAGTGTCCTTAACAGTTTATTAAATGCAAGTCATTAATTGAATAAATATACATTTGAGGAGTTCTTTAATGTTGCATTATTTACGCAGAGTTTGTAGCATCTGATGATCCGATAAATCTGTTTGTTATTGCTACTGTTTGTGAACTTCAACATTACTGTGTTTAGAATACATTTTGAAAAAGAAATTCTGTGCATACACTGGAAGATATTTAACTTACTTAATACAGGTAATACAGGATTAGCCTTTGTAAAAGAGATCCTTTGCCAGACAAAATCACAGAAATTTCTCAGGCATCAGTAAATCTCTTTGTGCTGGTTTTATGTTTCTCTGGCTCAAAATGAATGCCAACATTTCAGCTGGAAGCAAGTTTTACAGTGTCTTGAAGTTGTTAAATTGTTTAAAAGGGAATTTAAGCTATACTAACATTTGTGGTACTGTTTTAGTAAAGTAAGTTAGACCTTCAGTGGAGAAATCACATACAAGAAGCAGAGTGCTGCAGCATTGATAATCAAAGCTGTGGGATTGCTTCAAGTGAGAAAAAATGAAGAGAATACTCACTTGTTGGGTTGCAGAGTTGTTGATATCGTGTGTATGGTGAATGTATTAAGTAGCACTACCTCCACTGAAGACAGGAAAACTTTAACTGTCTAACAAGGAGGATTGTTTAATCAGAGTTGAAGCTTTCATTCGCAACAAAAAGGGAACATTTATTTGTAATGTTAGATATGGTGCTAGACTTGAACTTGCAAAACATTGTTTCTGGCTGTATTTCTGCTCCTGATAATGTGTATTTCCTAATTACTGGCCTGTTTTCTCCACCTTTCTAGACTTCATCTTCTCTGTTCCTTTCTTCCATTTGTTGAATACGTTTTCTTGTTCTAGCATATAGTCAATGTCAATCACATTCAGTTTTCCTTAGGACAGCTAAATTCTGTTACAGATAATTTTTTGCTATGTTGCCTAATGTAATCCAGGAGTTGGAACCTGGCATGTAAAACAAAGGTTTGCATGACATACCAGTAGCATGAACAGAAATCAGTGCTATTTGTGTAGTCGACTTTTTAATAGTGGTTTGGCTCTTATGCTGTTCTTTTTTTTATATCTTGTAAAGGTTCTTTGCTCTGACAATTAGAACAGCATGCAATCTATGTAAATTAGTCCAGATTAAATAGAAATCAGAATATACTATCCCTGCATTGAGGCAACTTTTCACTGTGAATTTCAGGAGAGCTTTCAACAACTAAAATACCAACAGAAGTGTTTTCTTTCTTCTTTATGAGATATATCTGTAATTTTTCACATGAGAGTAATATGCAGAATTAACTTCTTATAATGACAGATTTATTTGGATATAGACTAGAATAATTTGTGTGAGATGGAAGAGCTGTATTCTTATTTTGCTTACAGCCTACCTGCCTCTGTCTCCTTCCCCTTTTAACTTAGGTAGTTGGCATTCATAGCCATTTTCAGTTCTTATGCAACCTCCTGAAATCTTACGTTTCTTCATGGATTATGATTAACATTAGAGCAATCAAGAAACTTGATATACATTGTGGGGTACTCCAGTGGCATTCTCTTCACTACAGGATGAACAGAAGTAAGCAGTTTGTTTTGTTTGGGTGTTTTGGGTTTGTTTTTTTTTTTTTTTTTTTTTTTTTGTTTTGTTTTGTTTTGTTTTGTTTTGCTTTGTTTTGTTTTTTTAAAGTAGCTATATTAAAGCAGAGAAGTGGAAAAGGTAAACATAATTAAAGATTTTAGACATACTGTACTGAATGTTGAAAGCCTGTATCAGCTTGCTAAATTTTAAAAATAGGTAAAGAGGGGAATATCTTAATTTGTAGTAAGTTTCTCAAACCTGTAATAGAACATTGTTCCAAATAAGTGCATTAAAATGTGCATATTTCTCTTTTTCAGACAAGAGCAGGTCAGTGTTCTGTATCAGAACATACACATAGCAGAACCAAGATTAATCCAGCCATATGAGCATGTCATTAAGAACTTCATCCAAGAGATCAAACTTCAAAGCACAGAGATGGAAACTCTGGCGATAGCGGTGAAAAGGTATAGTGAATTGTCTTTCTTGTTCAGTTCTGCGGTTTCTTTTTTATTCCTCTTCTCATGCTTTTATTGATTAAACTATTGAGAGTAAATGCTGAAATATGCCATGTGAAGTATTTCTGTAAACTGAGTTCTGAAGTTAGTTTGTGTGCATACCCTTGTGCATAAGCATATATAGCAGCCTGCAAATGATTGCCTGTTCATACTTTTGATAAATTCTGGACCAAATTTTTGCATCTATTGTTAGTTAAATGCCTTAAAACATTTTGACTCCTCTTCCTTGGCTGCAACTTTGAGTTTTATCATACATGTCCACGATACTTTAATTTTAGAAATCATATTTTTGCTTTGTGAGCTTCAAGGACTGTATTTACCTGTTTTAATTACTTGGCACTGTCAGTCTCACATCATAACTGCCAAAACCAAACAGATTAGCTCAGAACAGACATCTTGTATGTGTGGGTGATGCAAGTTGCTTTTGAAGTCTGTTCATAGGATAATGAGGAGCACCTTTCATCTTTGTAAATTAATTTTAAAAATGCAGATGTATTTAATGCTAATCATCAGTTTGCAGCTGTTATTTAAAATCTAATTTGCCAGTATCTTCAAAATAATTTGGGATTTATGTTCCTAGCCATACCAGTTTCAAGGTCTGGGCAATGTTAAACTGTTTCCCTCTCTTTCTGTCTAATTTGTTTCAGTTGAGGTGTGCAGATAGTTTCACAGAGTGTTTCTTTCAAGCTGGAGGACAATTCCTAAGAGAATATTTTCTTGTAAATTTTAGGGCTCAAGACAAAGCAGCAGTTCAACTCAGTGAGTTAGAGGAAGAAATGGAACTACGGATACAGGCTGCAGAGCATAAAGTTAAAAAGGAAGTGAGTATTTTATATTTACAGCATTTCATAATTACTGAACTCTCAGTGATCTTAAGCAGGATTGATGGCTACGTGTGGTTTGATCCTGATGGACTGACTCAAAGCTGCTCTAGGCAGGGCCTGGATGAAAAAATACTATACAAGAGATGAAAAAAATGCATGATCTTAATGCTTTCCTAAAGAGGAATATCTGCTTAGGTGTAATAAACCTAGAAAAAAATGTCTCTCCGTTTTGTGGGAACATACTGGCCAAGAAGAGTTTCATTTTGAGACCAGTATTGAAAACAGACTGGAGAAAATGATATTTCAGTACTAAAGAATGTAATCTAGTTCTCCTAGTAAAATAATTTATGTATAATTTAATGCTTTGATTATTTGTCCTTCTTTGTGTATCTGCCTGGAGTAATGATCTTTCTTTCCTCCGTTCACCTGCTGCTACATTTTAGAGACTGAAGAGAGGAAACTGTGATAGCAATGTGTGAGGGCCTGGGTCCCTCAAACTTAATGGGAAGTTCTGTTTTGATGTGCTCAATTTTATCTGTTGTTTCAACCAACTTGCAGTCTATATGAAAAGGAGTAAAAATCCTCTTCTCTTACCCAGGGAGAGATATATTAGAGCCACATGTGACTGAATAATTCAAAGGAGCAAGACCAGCTCCCTGGTTCATTTTGAATTGTTACTACATTCATTTAAGATAAGCCAAACTTTATATGGACATAACAGTTTGTAGGTGTTTTAATGAGGGCATAAGAAATGCTTTAATTAAAACATATAGTATGGGCATAATTATTGCTTGGTTGGACACGTGGTATACTGAACATCTATATATATTTGGTATGGGTTCTTTTACCAGAGTACTTGCAGAACCAGAAGTAGCAAACTGCTGTCTGCCAACTTGCCGATTTTAAGTAGTACACACTAATTGATATGTGAAGGTAAACGGTATTCTGATAGATTTACTTTAAGTAGCTTTTTTTCCTGTACAGGAGAAAACAGTCCTACCACACCGTAAAAGCCTATTGTGTTCCTAGAAACAAAATAAAATGGCATAAAAATCTTAAAGATATCACACCTGCCAAAAAAAAGTGTGATTTGATGTGTTTAACTAGTGGTAATGCAGCTCTTAGTAGAGATAAATTTTCACTTACATAGAAGCTAAGTTGTTAATATTTAGAAAACAAATACATTTTCTCTGAAAAATTACTGTCCTCAAAAAGTGACAAATCACTGAAATACCCTTTTTCACTGCTTAAAAAAGATGACTGGGATGTGTGTGTTTGCAGTTATGTACTGGCATTATGCAGAAGTGGGTCTTCTATGTATTATCTACATCTAGTCTGTGTTCCCAATCACTGTTTACATCTAGCCATAGGTATGAAAGATGGTCTGTTAATTTGTTTCTCACAAGGCTTTTTTAATTTTCACTCTCCAATGTTCCTTGTAGCTCCTAGCTCCACATACCGCACCTACTAAAACGCCCCGAGTGTAAATGTTCAGTTATTTACTTTGTGGGAATGTACTAAGCCATTAATCTTAATGTCTGTAATCAAGGCTATTGTTTGTCAGAGTGATCTCACTCATGCCACCGGGACACCTGCTTCTGCATGAGCCTATCCTGTATTTTGTTTCTTCATGGGAAGCAAATAGTTACCCAGCAATACTTACGAGTCCATGTAGTTGGCAACAGTAGGGGAATCCAACTTAAATTGATTGCTTGGATTATTGTTTTAACACATGAATACCAGCGTCACCTACAGGAAATTCTGAGTTCTAAGCAAAATCTATGCCTTCCTCTTCCATGTGAAAACTCAATCTGTTTTACTGGCTCCACTTCTCATGGCTGCATTCTGACTTCTTGTGTTGTGAAACTGGAGTCTCTGGGAGTGATTGGAATGAGTGAAACACACCAGTCAATAGCACACCACATCCCCGTAGGCAGTACTTGGTGCAGTCTCTAAACACGGGCACACACCCTGCCATATGCCCTGGTAAAAGATGGCATTGCTTCCATTTCCATCTGCTGAGACCATGCTGGTGGTGTGGGTGGTATTGAATAGACAGCAGTGAAACCACCCCCTTGTCTCTGTTCCTGGGATGGTACCATTTATCTAAAACTGGAGATGCTGTCATCTGCTTTTACTGACATGGGCCTGTAATGTTCTAACACTTGCAACCAAAAAAAATTAAAAAGAAAGAAGTAAAAATGTAAGTGACATTGAGAATGTTAAGCACAGGAATCATGAATGAAAAACACTGAATGGACCCATATCTTTGCTCTCATGCCACTATTTTGTTTCTATGAGTGTTTTAGTAGTGGACTGCAATTACAGAATCAGAACCTATGGATCTTCAGGAAGGGACGGAATAGAAAGATGCATTTGTCTAAGCAAAAAGCATGTGCTTTTCAACCCAGTGAATGAATTTTTTGATAAACATTTGAAACCTGTCTCAGCTTCTAATGAGATTGAAAATATTGCAGGAGAAGCAAAAGGCTGAAGAAGCACTAAATGAGCTGAAGCGCCAGTATGACACTGAGGTTGGGGATCTTCAGGTGACAATAAAAAAACTTAAAAAGGTAAGTGAGTTGAAGTCTGGTGAGTTTTTTTAAAAGTATTTTAAGAGATCTTGACCTTATGAAATGCCTCCCTTAAGATGGATAATCATAATTGTAGGTTTCTAATTCAATTTGTTTTAGTAAATGGCAACTGCAGATAATTTTTAGGTTGTGTTGACATTCTGTGCTATTGTATTCATGCTATGTAATTTGTTGAAATACTTAGGAAAGGGAGCAGCAATTATTACCTAAATTCTGTAGCTTAACAATTTTCTAGGTCCATCAGGTTAGTAATATTGCAGTTACCTAGTCTTATGTTTGGCCCATTAGAAATAGTCCAATATGTTGCCACTAAGTATTTGTAATTTATAAATAAAGATGGAATTTGCAACACGGATATTGTTATTTACATATAGTGTCTTTTAGTACCCAACTTCATGTATACTGCCTTTTAGAACTCAACTGCAATCTGAGATAGTAATTTCATTCCTGGTAATAAAGTAAAATGAAATCTCAGATAGGAATGATGTTTTGGAATATTTCATAATTTGGGTTTAATTTTGACCTTGGTTTTTGCTATAAGTTTTATCAGAATTATAGCAAGCAAAGTGGATATATTTTTTGGGTTTTGTATTTAATTGCACTTAGAAGAACATTTGCAGAAATGGAAATTTCTTACAAGAAACATGAGAGCTTCTTGTCCAAGTACTACATAGCTGAGGTAGTAATAATTTTTAATACTTTTTTAAGTTAGTGTTTCTCTTTGTTTCTATCTTAATAGCAGTCTTCTGTGTCACTAATTATGAATATTTTTTTCTAAAGAGTGAAAAAAGTGTATCAATTTTCTAGAAAGCCGGTGATTTTTGAAATAATGCTGTCTGCTAGTACATTCAGAAAACCTCTTAAGTTTTAAAAACTTTAGTAACTGTAAAACCTTTTAAGGATTGTTTATTGTGATTTTCATAACTTTTTTTTTTTAATCAGAACAATCAAATAAATTAATTGTGATTTTTTTTTTAATACTTCAAGTTGGAGGAGCAATCCAAGTCTGTCAATCACAGGGAAGATGTAGTTGAACTGAAAAAAAGGATACATGATATGTTGCTGGTAAGAGAATGTTATTAACATATTAATTTAGCCTCAGTTTTAGTGTCTGCAATACAGATTGTTATACTTGTGGGGATTTGGGTTTTGATTTTTGTTGGGTTTTTTTTTTTTACATTTAGTAATGGTAATCTAGAAAGTAAACCTTTGAAGTCATGGGTTCTTGACAAGTATATGGGGATCTTTTAAATTGAAAAACAACCTGTTTAAATGTATACACATTCTATGTAGGACATTTAGAAATGGCTTGAGATCCTGTGGTCCCATTTTTTTTGTAACTGAATGGAAAATAAAAATTTAAGAGGTTCTCGCATGTTAATTTAATGACTTCTCTGTTGATTTAGCCTTCTTTAATTTTCTTTCTCTCTCTATACCTAATTTTATAGTGTTTAATTTTTGTGTTACTTTGCTTTTTAAAAACTATGGTTTTTATTCTACCATAATATATCAGCATTTTTTGGCGGTGACTATGACAGCTAACATCTAATATCTTCTTTTTTGAAGGAAAATCAGAGACTTAGGAAAGATCTCTTAGAAGCGCAGACAAATATAGCTTTTCTGCAGAGTGAATTAGATACCTTGAAAAGCGAGTATGCAGATCAGTCTTTGAACACTGAGAGGTAAGTTAACCAAAATCTATTCTCTGATGTAATTATTATGTATGCAGTTAGCAACTGTTATTTTCTAAATTTGCCTTAAAGGGTAGGTACATGTTTGATACCATGTCATCAATGCTGCTCCTTTTTCTTGTTAGGTTTCTGAAAGAGCAAGTTCAATCTATGATGCAAACTCTCTCAATCTTGCAACAATATCCATTGATTTTAGTGGGACTTTATTAGGAATAAAACAACAGTACAGAATCAGGATTTTTTTTTCTTCATGGTTTGCACTCACATGAGGACCTGTATAAATTTTAGTTTTGGAAGCCTTCCATGTCTACCTTAACCATTCATTTTTCTAAAATGAATGAAAGCTACTTCTAGTTACTCTTTTAAAGCAGCATAAAGGGCAGTTTCATTGTGTGGTTATCATCAGATAATACAAATTATATTTGAAGGGAAAAGAAGACAGTCCCCATAATTATTTTGTACAACTTTCATTTTCATTCACAGTCTTTGCTGAGTTAAAATTGCAGAGATAATGAAGTCACCAAATTATCTTAGTTTGCGTAAAACTGCTCTCAGCATATTTCAGCATAAATGTAAACTCTGCCAAAGGCAATATCGTGAAAATGTAAGACTATCCTGTTAAGCATAAGTTTATTTAAGTTTGTTTTTTGTTTTTGTTATTGTTTTTTCCAGGGATCTAGAAATTATTCGAGAGTATACTGAGGACAGAGATAATCTGGAAAGACAAATTGAAATACTTCAGTAAGTTTTTAGAAATTCAGGTTTTTTATTATCAAACTTTGTCCCACCATATTTGAGATGAGTGTGCAAAAGATCGGGTTGAAATCTGGGGAAGAGTTTCAAGTTAAAATAGTGAAATGGCCTAAATTATCATAAAAGGTGTTGTTCTCAACTGTCATAAGTGTTACTGTGGTATTAATTCTGCAGTGGTACTGACCCACTAACACTTCAGTTGTTTTCTTTCCATTTCTTTCCTTAGCCGCACTAACTTTCATTTCTTTCTGTTAAGCTGAATGTGATTTGGGTCTGTCCATGCTATCATAAAAATTATTGTCTTGCTCCTTTTTCTATTGGCTTTGCTTCTCCAGTAGCTCCCTGTCTTACTGTTGTCTGGAAAGTACCAAGAGTGTGCAGTGTTATACAATAGGTGCACAATAGGTTTTTTTATATCTTTATTTAATATCCTTATCCTAAAAAAAATCATTTTGAAGCAGATTAATTATATTTGTCTTCAGAATCACCTCAGCAATATTTAAAGGGTAGTCATTTTGTACAGAAATGGCTGGACTAGTTGTTTTATTGGGTGGATTGTTTTTGGTTTTTTGGGGTTTTGTCACCATTCCTACAGTACCTTTTTTTCCACTGACCAGAGACCGTGCTGTACAAGTAAAAGTGGGCTTCCTGGGCTGCCACTGAAGCCTAAAATTCACAGTGATTTTTTTCAGATCATTTGTTTGAGTATCTGTCAGTGTGTTTCCAGTTTCATGTTACTCTTTAGTGTTAGCTAAAGAAGAAAAGGGTTTTTTTAGAAGTATTGTGAAAATTTTTCTTTGTGAGAGTTTTTCATGTTTTCTTGAGTTCTGCAAGTTGAACTGCGTTTCCTTGTTAGATCAGCTAATAGAAAATTACATGACAGCAACGATGGTTTAAGAAGTGCACTTGAAAACAGTTTCAGCAAGTACAACAGATCATTGGTATGTATTTATGATTTTGTTACATTGTCATAGGTGAAAGAATCAACACAGCACAATTAAACTGGTACCTCACTGGGTACTGAGAAAATAGAGTTTTTTTCAGTGAACTCACTGTGGGAATAGTCCTGTGTAGTTTTGTTAGATTTTACTTATGTTTTGTTAAGTACTGGAATTTTTGTTAGAGCTCAGCTGCTTTCCAGGTGCTTTGGAAAATGACTATTTTAAAAAATATTCTGTGATATTTAATGAGGTGAATAAATCAACAGTTTCTCCTGTGCTAGAGGGAATGTATTTGTGTTGTGTATGGGAGGGTCCTACCACTGACAACACACTTTCTCAGAAAACTGCCCTTTTCCATTAGCAAGGTCTTAACCTAATTCAAACTTTTGTCCAGGCAAGTCACTGGGAAAATGAATAGCATGGATTACTGATAGAGACCTTAGTCAGACCTTTTTGGGCTTTTAGAACTGCATTGGAGTCTCTTGTAGCAAATGTCACTTGAAGTCCTCCAAACTAGAGAAAGGATGCGTTGAAAGTAAGAAAACTACTCTACACTGTCATTTTGCAATCCTATGAAACCTGTTAAAACTCTTAAAACTAATGATTTGGCATCATGGGGAAAGCAGATAGCTTTTTTAGAAGGATGGGACCAGAATAATGGGCCCACAAAGACAATACTGGAAAGGAAGGAGGAAAACAGGGGTCAGTTCACTGCCTGTTTGCAGTATTCCATACCAGTGAGCATGAGTGCTTTTTGTTGATGCAAGCTACCAGAGCTTGTTGCTTTTTGTAGATACAAACTACAGATGCAGCAATGGATACCATTTTCTACTGTCACGCCTGGAAATATAAATGAGCATGTTATATAGAAAACAGAAGAAGCTGTTTCCAGTTAATAAATGGAGGCACAGCAGAATGTACAAAATAATTTGTCACGTGCTATTAGTTGAGACCTTTCCTTCACGATCTCTCTTAGGAACTAGGAGGTAGCTCTCCTGAAACTAGCTCAGCTAGTGACAGTTCCCCTTTTTTTCCAGTACTTTTTTAAGTTGTCAGCATGTCATGGTATAAATATCACTTTTCAAAGCTTAGCATTTCATAGTCTTGAGGTCAGTGTCTTGAGGTAGTCAATGAAATCATCCTCTTGGAAATTTTGTTGTCTTTTGTAGTTGAACGTGTCTAGTATGTTCAGTATAAAGGCAGTGGTGAAGTCTAAATGCTACAGGTAATTAGCCTTCTGATCCTCAGTCATATATGAAGTATGAGGTAATATATATATATATAATATATATATATAATATATATATATGTAGAAAATATAAATCAACAAATATTAAATACATCCAATTTGTAATTTCGATGATGCACAGTTTTTTTTCTGAACAAATTTAGACGTAATCCTCTGTGTTCATCAAAGTTATAGTGCATTTACTATGTATCTGTTGCAGCGGTTGGCAAATACCTCACCCGGAAGTACCATTTCTAGAAGCAGTCCTAAATTTAATGGTGAACATTCTCCTTTAAACCCACGGTATGACAGGTAAGCCAGGCTTGCTTGTGTTAATTTGAGAATGGCTTGTTTTAGAAGATGAGATCAGTGTTCAGTAACGGACAGTGGTTCTGTCTGATTTAGAACAAATGTGTGACCATAGCAGATGATCCAAAATATACTAAAGTCAATAGAAATCTTCTCAATTACTTCAGAAAGCTGAGAATAACCCTCTTCAGTAGAAGCCATAAACTTATAGAGACGTCAGACAGCCTTTTGTCTGGTCTTAGCCTCTTTTGATTCTAGTTTGAGTCTCAGCCTGTTTTTCTCCAAGAAACTATAAAA
This sequence comes from Setophaga petechia, assembly GCA_024362935.1. Lineage (NCBI taxonomy): Eukaryota > Metazoa > Chordata > Aves > Passeriformes > Parulidae > Setophaga > Setophaga petechia. Next base: position 23,809,115 of record JANCRA010000004.1, on the reverse strand, counting down.
CTCTTCTGAGGACCTTTGTTAGCCTTTCTCAGTGCTTGAGAAATAAAACGTTTTTGGTTTTGTGTGCCTTTTTTCCCATATAATAATTACTACAAATGTGGGCCTGATTCTTCAAATCACCTCATCTCACACTGACATGCAAGAGTAGTGGATGCACTTGGTTATTTATGGGGTAAGAGTACAAAACCACTAAGTTATCTAAATGCAATTAGATAGTCAGAGGAATTTATTTTTCTACTTACTAGATAAAGATCACTGATCAGAACTTCCTCATCATTTCAGACTCCCTGAAGACAGTGGGTACTGGAGGCAACCCTGAGTGCTGTCAGTCATGTTATGCTTTCACACTTGTTTTTTTAATCAGATCCATCAGCAAAAATGTGTGTCCTTAATCAAGTATTATTTTGTCTTCTTTTTCTTTCAATGGTATTCCAAACCATAGAGAGATCTCTAATAGAGGTCTTAGTAGTCTGCCAGAAAGAAAAATATCTTGGATAGGAATTAAATTGACTTCACTTCACATTTATAATATCCCCATTCATTCAGCAGTGTCCTTCTTACTGTGTTGTCTCCATGTGAGGTGTATTTGCTGGCTGTGAAGTTTTGCTTGTCAAAAGTGCTTTCCTGTTTCTGAATGCACAAAAACCCAATTCCCTAATGTTAGACCCTCTGCAAATTTTTAGAGGCATCCACTCGAAGCTGCATATTGCATTCAGTAATTTTCTGATGGAGTAACTAAAACCTCTCTGGAGGCTTGGTTATGTTGTTCTTTATGGATATTTATTAGTACATGCCACATGGTACAACCCTTGCATTTCCACAAAAGTGAGAAATACAAGGCACTTTAGAAGAAACTTTATGTGGTAGGAATAAAGTTTAGTCATAACATGTGTGACTTGATAGTATCAAAAGGCAAAAAGAGATATGAATCTCCCAAAACCCGTTTGTTTTCAGTACTTTGTCTCCTGACATCAGATCAGCATTGAAAGGTATTGGTTTGTATACTAATATGATTTAAGCAATCTGTTTTAATTTAAGCAATTCTAAAATGTATGGTTTTGGTTTTTTTTGTCTCTAAGATTCTTTTTGGTCTAACTTGCTTTAAGCATATATGAAATTCCCAGCATTGAATTCATAGTTCAGTGCAGTTGAGAATTGCCTGCTTAAGAACTTTATTTTAGGGAATGCCTGACAAGCTTAACTTTGCTATAGCAGGCACTCTTCCTCAGTAATTCAGTGATTTAATGGTAGGTAGGTGCATGAATACAAAGACCATGTATGCTTGATATCCTACAGCAAAGATCACATGCATACATGTGATTATTCATTAGCCTGAAGGGGTGTAAATTAGATGGTTCTGAATGTTACTGCATGGGACAATGTCACCCCCATTTGGCCAGGTGTAGGGAAGAATTCGACTCAGTAACAGCTTCATAATTTGGTGATTTTCCCCAGTGTACTCTCCTGTGTTGTGCCGTCACAGGGGAGCCCCTCTGGGAGCAAGCTGTTGTTACCAGGTTTGATACTGACCTTGTCTGGTTTAGCAGGTCTGTCCCATCCATTCCCAACCAGGCTAAGCCAGACCCTCTGTTCTCTGCTGTGACTTGGAGGCCTTTACTGCCTCACTTTCATTGATGCCTGTCCCTGTCTTGCTGAAGGAGTGTGATAATGATTGTAGCCATTGTGCCCTTTTTTATAAGATTGGTTCTCTTAGGATTCACTCTATTAACCTTCCTTTTTTTGTGGTTTTATTGGCATAAATAATTTTTTTTTCTGCAATCCATACTGTCATTGCTGCATTTATTAAAATATTTTTATGTATTACAGAATCCAGAAGGAAAAAAAAAAGACTTTTAAAGGAAGGTAGAGGGAAAAGAGAGGAATTCTGTGTAAAAGTTTAGGTTTTGAATAGTGTATCAAACTGTAAGAAAATTATTCAGTGACTTCTTCCACCATTACTGATCTCCTGAACTTGACTACTCCATCTTCTATATTTATAGCCGTTTCTTACTGGCATGCACATGCATACCTCTGTGAACAAATGTATTAATTTAAATGAGGTACAGTATGTCAAGGTAGTTTGATATCTTAGAGTAGGCCAAAATTCACTGAAACATCATGTGTATTTTTCTTTTTCTCATGTCTTCATAGTACATCACTTTCTGAGTGTTTTTTACATAGGCTTTTTAAAATTAACAGATAGTCATAATTACTGACACTTGGAAAGTGATCATCAGTAACAGAGATTAAATAATTTGATTTGAGCATCCCAAGACATATGATTGAGAAAGAAATTCTTTATAAAGGCAAGATAGGGATTGACATATGTCTTAAACTTAGCATTAGCATTTCTAAGAATTGACTATTCCAGAAGGGCTCAGATTGTGTTGGGAAGAGCATTTATTATTGGGATTTATAAAATGGAATAATTTATTTTTCCCCCTCCAATATTTTCTTATTAGGTCATCTCATTCGTCTTATGTCGATGAAGATTATGATTCTTTAGCCCTTTGTGACCCAATGCAAAGGATAAACTGTGAAGTTGACAGCTTACCTGAGAGCTGTTTTGACAGTGGTTTATCTACCCTGAGAGATTCAAATGAGTATGATTCAGAAGTGGAATATAGGCATCAAAGAATTTTCCAAAGGTCACAGTGTATGCAAGAAGGCTTTGGTGGTGATGCTTCTGATACAGATGTAAGTGCCAGATTTACTTCTTCTCTGAGAAAAGCCTTTGATTGGAGATAAAATTAGCTTCCTGTTTTTAAAATAAAATGGATTTTTGCCCACAGGCCAATTAAAAGTAAATATTTGGGTCATACGTATTTGAATTAATTAGTGAACGTTTTTTGAGAATGTATAAGTAGTTCTCTTTTTGAATTGATATTTTTGATATGTTTTTGGGTAATAATTTTTTAAGTTTTTGTGATTTTTGAAGTTTGCGAAACTGCATGAAGAAAGGAGCTCATTTTCTAATGATGAAAGAGTGGATAGAAGTAAAATAGGTTTCTGATCACTTCCTCTTACTATGCTGTGGCAGTGGAGAAAAAAAGCACGTATGGAATAGAATACTGTTAGTTCACACATTGACTTACAGGCTAAAGTCTTGCAGAATTAAAAAAATTTAAGAAGGTATTACTGTATCTGTTTTATTGCTAGTAAAAGTGAAAGAGTTTCTGAAGACTACAAAGAATAAATAATATCAAACACAGTGTAATATGGGGTCTTCTTTTAAAAAACCTGTTCATTTAGTAGGCATTAATCTCTGTGGAGACTTTGCTATGAATAATGTTGATTACAGCTGTGCTCTACTTGATTTAGCTTGAGTAGTAATAGCATAGAGAGTAATGTCTTTGGGGAAATTCTTAATGTTTGCAAAATAACCTTTAAATAAAGTATTGTCATAATTGTTTACTGTGACTTTGTTATAAGCTGAAATTTTCTTATAGAAATTACTTTGCTCTATTAGAGTACTGAAAGAATGGATGCCAAACAATAAAAACGTTAAAAGACAAAATGTAGATTATACTAAACAGCAGAAATGAATCAGAATAGAATTACCACAGTATTTTGATTAGAATTGCACAGCTGTATCTGGTAATTTATCTCTGCTTAATCCAAACTCTTAAAGCATTTTACTCAGTCTTAGCTGTGCCTTTCCAGAAAAACATACTTTTCTCACCAGTGAACTAACTCATACTTTCAGGTTCCAGAGATCAGAGATGAAGAAGCATACAGTCCTGCTAACAGCACTGCAGTTCTAGACTGGAAGCCCTCACGACCAGTTAGTCGAAGCAGCTCAGTTGCTTCAACGAGGAAATACATATCTGCTCTCAACCCTCAGGTAACCAGTTCTTCAGGGGAAAAATGGAAAAGAATGATACAGAGGGGTAGGTTTTTTTATGAGTTGTTACAGAGGGATTCTTTTTATTTTCAGTCGGATGCAACTGAATGCACTCCAAAATACCCCAGTACAGAGAAGGCTTACAAGATTGTTCTTGCTGGAGATGCAGCAGTGGGAAAATCCAGTTTTCTTATGAGACTTTGCAAGAATGAATTTCAAGGCAATACCAGTGCAACTCTAGGTATAGTTAGTGTTCTTCTTAAAATATTGAAATTCATTTCATTGTTATTTTGCAGTGAAGAGGATGAAAAGCTTGCCTTTGTGATTCCTTGCTAAGGATATACACAAAGAATTTCTTATACAGGCTGTGAGACCTAACTGAGTACTAAAGCTTAGTAATAACAGCTGTTTGTAGCAGAAAATAGGGTACTGGTCTAATTTATTTTTTCTTTATGAAGCTTCTTTCTGAATAACACAAAGCACCAGAGGAGGAATGTCAGTGTAAGGAGCTTTCAGTTTGTGTATGAGCTTTTCTGCATTTTGCATTGCTTTCTTGTTTTCTCAACTCTTCCCTCTTTCCTTAGTATTTCATACTATCCTTTCATGTCTTTCCTACTATTTTTTGTTGCAGTTTCTTCGAAGTGTTATTGAAGCTTTGCTTTAAGTACAGCTAAAAGGATTTCTGACTGACTTCTGATCATACTTTTATGTTTGTTTTATTGCCTCTTGTCAGGATTTTTGTTCTAATTTATCTTTTTCTTCCTTGGTATTTGAAATCAAGTTTTTTATGTGTATTTTCATTTCTTTGATAAAACTGTTTAGCAAAATAAAGCAGTGAGAGTTCTTGCTTGTTGTTTATATCAATTTATATCAATTCAAATTTATATCAAAGGCAAATACATTCAGGGGATTATTGCAGTTCAGAAGTATGGGCATGACTGACTGAAATCTCACAACCTATTAAAAAATATGAATTTTGGATAAACTGTTATATGTAGCCCCTACCTTTTAATTGTTTGTGGTTCTTTAAGATTGTTGATGGGTTATTTTAGACTTGATTCCTTTCAGGTGTGGATTTTCAAATGAAAAGACTAATTGTTGATGGAGAACCTACAGTGTTACAGCTGTGGGACACGGCTGGGCAGGAGAGGTAAGTGATACCCTGCACTTTACCTTACCTGAATTATTTTGTTTCTAAAAGTCATTTGCCTTTTTTTTTATCTAGCTGGAAAAAACCCATTAATTGTATGGTCCATATGTAAATATCTGTAAACAGATGCAATTTTTCTCTGCTGAGACCTCAAGACAGGTGGAATGCTTATGTGTTATCTTCAATGATGCTTGAGGTATCAAGGGAAATAGTTGAGGTTCACTGCAGGATTAATTAACTAAATCTGTGTGTCCCTCCTTGGCAATACTAAACAATGGAGCAGATGCATATGATTTCTTCTGTTTTTAGTCTTTAGCTTTCTTTGTTCTTATTGCACCTGTATTTTTAAGCAGACTTGCTTAGAGATTCCCTTCCCTTCTTCCCCATCTCCTGTTCTTTCCATGAAAATCATGGTCCCGATTTGCATGGTATTTAGTATATGAAAACTTCTTTCCAAAGATTTTGGAATTTTGCCAAAATTATCTTTGTATATTGCTGAGTTTATATCCATGATTCTTCAAAATATTTTGTAAAGTTTCCTCAAAATCCTATGACATCTTTACTTGAGAGCCATTACTTCCTTACCAACAGCTTTTAGGGCTTATTAAGAGGTTAATCTAGTGCTGTGGAAGTCAGTTTAAGATGTTCATTGACCAAGATTTGTGTTGGCTGTATCTACTTAGGAATCCAATCAGCTTTCTTCTCATGTAATAAATTTTGAAGAATATTTTAATATCCATTGTAAATATCTAGTTACTATACTTGGTTGAGTAGATTGTATATTCAAAGATTGGAGATTGAAAGTTCATGACAAAGATGGTTGTAATTGATCATGAAGTCCTCAGATAATTTTACTGGATTTCCATCTTTTTTAAAGGAAGTGGAGTGAGCAATCAATTTAGGAAGTTGCGTGTAGGTGGATCATAGAATCGTAGAACCATTAAGGTTGGAAAAAACCTAATATCTTAGTGATATTAAACTGAACTATTATTTCATACTGTGGCCTTATGCAAATATTTTCTTTTTTTCTGAAAGATTTCGAAGTATTGCTAAATCATACTTCAGAAGAGCAGATGGTGTCTTACTGCTATATGATGTAACATGTGAAAAAAGCTTTATTAATGTGAGAGAATGGGTGGATATGATTGAGGTAAGACCCTTGCATATGTTAGAACTTAGAAGCTATGTTTCAGTGCATTATTAAGTTGTTTTATTTATAAAATGATATTAGATGTAAACTGTAATTATCCAGACTGGAGGCTGTCATAGAAATAAAAGCTACGTGGGAGTCCTAAATGTATCCTGATATACTCAGTTAGAATTCAGTCTGATACATTTTTGTGTGTTAAAGGATGTTGTGCAATGACACTCTTCCCATTCACTTCCTTTTAAAATGAATGTGACAGCATATTTCAGATACCTTCTGGATGGCTTGAATATTCCTTGGAGTCTTTGCATTTTGAACCAATTTATTAGATTCTGTAAATTAGCTATAGCTTGAGTGAAATTTTCTACAAGTTTTCGACTTGTGCTTCTTGTTTTTTATTTGAATATGAATTTGCATGTAGTGCAAGGGTTTTTTCTCTTCTGCTGGGGATGCTTAATAGGAGGGAAAGTGGTAAGCAAAATACTTAGTTCATCTTCTGTGAAAGCATTTTCTTCTAGTCATGGTACAGGAGTTGGTTACTTTTCCCTTAGTAGTTTTGTCATACAGCATTTAGATGCAGTAACCAATTCCATTAGATGAACTTAACACATTAAATTCCTTTTTGGGAAACAAGGCTTATGGGAATGGAAACACATCTTTGTGGGCTGATAGTTAAGCTGACTGCTTACATTTAGAATGGTTTATAGAAAGTTCTCAGCATAGCTTTTATAATCTGTCAGTATTTTTCTACTAGTGTACAAGACTTTGTGGAAAGGAAATTGATATGACATGGTGATGTTAGCCATTTCTTTGTATTGTGAGTGTTTGAGCAATAACAGGATGCGACTCCTTACAGGATGCAACTCACGAGAATATTCCAATTATGATGGTGGGAAACAAGGCAGATCTCCGTCAAGATGTTACAGAACAAGGGCAAAAGTGTGTGCCTATAAACTATGGAGAAAAGTTGGCTATGGTAAGGTCCAAGTGTACCTCATTAGTGTAAAATGGTCTCAGGAATTTTTATCTGAAAACCATGTGAGAAGCTAGTAAACAAGGGTAATTTTGTGCTCATTTGTCCAAGTCAAGTAATGAGGATTCATGGATACTTAGCATTAAACTATCGTGTTTTGATGGTGTTTGCTGGGTTAAATCACATCTCAGTGTCTGCTGAGCTGAAGTTCATTATTGGCTGTGAAAGACTTCTCAGTCTTTCTCGTAAAAAGGTGAATGGACAGACGACTGAGTTTTTCTGCTGCCGGATAGAAGTTGCCAGTTCAAAATATGAGGCACACTATTGACTGATTTGTGTCGGTCCAGATTTTGTGTGGAGTATTTTCATCTTCAAGCGACTCTTGTATTCCTGCCACGTGTGCAGAAAGAAAAAAAAATAATTCTCTGCTATAAATAGAAGTGTGAATAAGGTTTTTTTGCATGTATTTATATGGGTGAAAGCGATGCACAACTCCTGTATTTTGTAGAATAGGAGGAGTCTTTAGGGTCTTGAATGGATGAGTGCTTGCACAAGTGATTGATTATACTGGGATAGATAGCATGTCTGTTACTTGTGGAATGATGCTTTTTGGTTAACTTGCAATAACCAGATGCTATAGTTACAGTAGCTAGCAAGTTAGGTTAAGTAACCTGTCTTGGCCACTTTTCTTACTATTTCACAGTCTTGTGGACAAGAAGATTGAGTTTGAGCATTATGTTTGCAATATGGCTTTTCTTCAGTTTATTAATTCAGAATATACTGATTATAAACCAGAAGTAATTAAAAAACAATTACTGTTTTATTTCACAGTACTAAAGAGAATGTGTTGGACAATGAAGACCACTAGCAGAAATCCTGTTCATTTAAATGTACTGTCATTCTTCGTGTTACTCAGGAAACAATTTGTAATTAAATGTACCCATTCACATGGGAGCCATCTCAGATCAGTTAGCTTAACATTTTATTTTTACTCACAGACTTACAATGCACTATTCTGTGAAACAAGTGCTAAAGATGGATCTAATATTGTAGAAGCAGTTCTTCATCTTGCTCGGTAAGTAACTGTGTTTTATTTTCATCTAAACACATCTGAGTATATTTTATATAGAGGACATTGTATGTGAATGCACATGGAAAGATACACATGTAGTTTTAAAATTGTACCAATGCTAAAAAAATTTGAAAAGAATACTCTGTTAAATCATTACAGATAAATGCAAGATTATGTGGAATGTTTAATGAAATAACATTTTTGCCTGAAAATGTTACAAAGCTCTCTCAATAATTAAAATTTAAACCAGGACTCAGTTACAGAGCCCACAATTTTAAGACCTGTTTGCTGAGTGAATTGTAATTTTAATTGTACATGGGTTTATTTTCTCCATACTTTCATAATTTATTTTGAAATGTGATGATTCTATGTGTAATTATTTTTGATTCTTTACACATATTAATATTTATTCAGTTTTATTACTGACCATTCTAATTGCATATATTTTCTTAGATGTCCCCTTCTCTAAATTATTTACAGATAGAAATTCTGTTTATGTACATTTAGCACCCTGGTATTTCTATTCTAGTGTGTGAGCCAAATATTACAATTCTACTACATTTTCAAACCATTTTTGGTTAAAGTATGATTTTGAAAGGCCTGTAAGAAAGAAGAAGTTATGGTTCCAAGAAGGTGGTCTGTAACCCATAATCAATCATATGTGCACAGCTTTTAAGTCTGCATTTCTAAAAAACATCCAACAACATGCATTTTTTCTATGAAAGTAAATTCATACTTGAAACTGAAGTTATTTGTTTTAGTACTTAGAGCTATGAAATTACTCTTTTTTACAGTAAAATACAGAAGCAAATAAAAACTTCTCAAAATAAAATGGAAGATAAATAAGAACATGGGGGAGTTACTAGATATTAAAAAATGCATATTTTTATCACTATGAATTGAATAGAAACGTCAATATGATTACCAAATTGGAAACTTGTGAGACACGTTGATTCTGTGCTAATTTACATTGTATTAACCATAAAATAGATGGTGATGAACTCTGCAGCGTATAGTGGTAAAAATAGAAGAATGAGCATGAATAGAAATGTGTTAATTGAGTGCAAGTTTTTGTTTTTTACAGTGAGGTGCGAAAACGAAGTGATAATCAAGATGATACAAGATCAGTAACCAACCTTGCTGGGACACCTATCAAAAAGTCAGCACTCACAAAAACCTGTTGTAATGTTTAAATGATAGATAATTTTCCTTAACTAAATAACTTGAATATTTAAAAAATCCCAAGTTAACAACTAAACCAAAATATTTCAGTAGTGTTTCCTTTTTATTATGGATTTATACATTTGTATATTTAGAAGCTACACATAATCTTCAAAATCCAGACTCTCCTTTCTACTTATTGAAATTTGTGAAATTGCTTCACCCCATAGACTCTTTTTTCAGTTTTTTAAAGTAATATTATTCAGTGCAATGAGCTCAGAATCAATGCTACGGTAGTCACTGCGTACAATATTGTAATATATATTATTGTCTCTACCTGCATGTTTCTTCATGGCATTCGTATTTCTTATATACAGAACGTAGTAATATCCAATATCATTCACAGGTAAAGAAAAAATTACAGCTTCAGTTAGTCTCTTTTTGATCAAGTCTGCTTATCTAGTTTTTGACAGCCTTAAGTATATGTTGATTAAACATTTCTTAAGAAAACTCCAAACCATTAAGGGTTGCCTAGGTCCAAGTAATCCCTAAGTTTAGCGGAACCAGAATGGTCTTTATCAGGAGACGACAGTGGCAGGTGCATGGTATTCTGTTGTAGTTCCTCAAAAGTTGGCTAGTTGGAATGTATTTCATTTCGAGTGTTGGGGTTTGACTAAGAAGTGAGAAATAGACTTGATAACTGATCCTACACAGCTAAGAGGTGAAAGAAGTATTTGTCTGGACTATTACATTTCAAAATTCGAGAGAGAATGTAACACCTGTGATATGTAGGATTGCTGAAATGAGTTATGATCCAATATCTATCTGCCTATTTAAGTTAGATCCTTATTGTTACTACAGACTGGTACAAGTTGTAATTTTTCCTTTGCCTTTTCAAATAACTTCTATTCAGTCACTAACTGAAAGATTGTAATAGTACATAGGAGTCTGGTTTAATATATATTTTAATACATTTTTTATAAGTTTTAAATCAGCAGGTGAAAGAATTGCTGCACATGCACAAGCATTTGTATAATTTTTTCAGTAAAACAACCCTGGAATGAACAGCAATCACTTTAATGAGAATTCCTTCAACTGATTTTAGAAAAGTTCTGAGAAACTTACCAGAGGGTGGTAGCTTTAGGTGTCAGCATCTCTAAACTGAATTTTGCTTAAAGTAGTTCCCAAGAGTTCCATAATGTAGTAAAAAATTATGGGCATTTGTACAGTTAGTCGTCAAAATCCAGTTCTTCTTAATTTTCACTGATTTTGATCAAAATAGGATAGGACCTTTTCAGAGCCAGAAAACTGTTGTCTCCTCTGTTTCCATTAATAAAACATCTCCAAGCTGAAGCCTAGTTTAGTAAATCAAACCTGGATAAAGTTTTATCAACTGATGGAAAAACCGTATGACTAGCAGCTGTTTGCTGCATTTTATCAGCACTGTATGACCTGTACTGTGTTATCTCTTGTATAAAACATGGGGATCTGATAAACAGGAAGGTTCATAATTTACAAATAATAAAAAGGTTTCAACTAGGAAAAGAATTGGTTTTAGGCATCCTTTCAAATATGTAATCAGAGCAGCTAATCCTTGGGTAATTATCAGAAAATTTTTTACCAAGAGAGAGGAATCTATTGCCAGAATGAATAAGACATTTTATTTCACTGTATAATAGGTCAGACCTAGAAGACAAAACATGTTTGGTGAGGGTTTTTTGAAGTACTAGGAGAATCTTCACATGTTACCTAATTCCATGCAGGAGATTTCAGGGTTGTAGCGTCTTCCCACACAGCAGTACAGGGTGCCTCACTGTAGTTCTGAGACTTATCTGAAGCATGTGGCAGAGAATACAGGACACTCAAGTGTATCAGGAATATGCCTAATCACATACATATTGTTTGCTCTTAACCCTATGTTATTAAAAAAAAAAATAAAAATACAGCTTCAGTTAGCTTCTTTGAGCAGAAAAGCCAAATTTAACTGACTGCTTTGGTGAGGGCCTCTTCTGTGTTCTTTGTGTGAACCCTTCCCTTTGTTCATATGAATGAAATGGAAGTAAAATTAATTTGGGAAGTGTTTGCCGTAGAGAAAAGTGAGGAAGATTATATAGTCCTTGGTTTGTGAAGTGTGAGCCTTCAACATGTAGGTATTTGCATTTTCTTGGGATAAGATCAAGATTATAAATTGTTACTTATGTTCCAAAAATGTTTCTCATTCAGTGTTGTTAGCTTCGAGAGCCTGGACTAGGGATCAGTGTTCTAAGTGTGTGTCCTGAGCTACTGTGTTTGACCAGCTTTGTGGTCTTGGCCTCCAGCAAATGAGGTGCAATGTTTGCTTAAACATTATTGACACACCTGCATGAGCAAAGTGTTTTGGCTGGATACAGAGAATCGCATAAAGTGATTTGTAGGAAGGATTTCTGGGAGTAGTTTTGTCCAGCCTTCCAAGGACTCAAGCAGAGAAGGTCTTTGGCTAGCTCTAGATTTGGTTATCTGTGGGGTTTGATAGCCTGCCTGTGAAAATGCTCCTGGACAGAGGTGCTACTACCATTCTGTGCAACATGTTCTCATACTTGTCCTTCTTTTCTGGATAAACATTTCTCTTCATGTTTGACTTCAGTTCCCCAAATGACTATACATTCCTAACAGTTTCCCCCCATTCTGTAGAAGAATTTGACTATAACCTTGGTGATTTCCCCTTCAGTGTCTATAGCTCTCCCTTGCCTTCTCTCCACCAGTGTCACAACATCAGAAATATCTCTTGCAAAATGTCTCTGGGTTTCACATCCCAGAATTAGCAGCATGCGTGCATGTGGAATAATTGCTTTCTGATCTAATATTTTTATCATACAGAGGGTGCCATGAGAGTATCCATGTTTGTAGAGAGGCTGGTTGAAGGATGTAATTTCAGGGACTTGCCTCCATACCAGTTTTAAACTCTCTGCAGGCCACTGATGTTTTTGGTACTTTTGTTTTTCATTTATTTTAATAACCAAAATCTACTTATGTTACTTAGTCAAATTATGAAGCCTCAATCAGTTTATTAAGTCCTGTAATTTTTTTGTGTCATGTAAAGCAAGTTTAATTTGAAACAGTGTTGTTTTCTAAGAAAAGATTCAGGGTTGAAGGTTGTTAGCTGTTAACAAAGTTTTACCTTGGAGTAAATCTATGATCAACGTCTAGAGGACTGAAAATGCACTATTAAATGGGGATATAGCTATAGCTCAGTTGAAACTCATTTTAGAAATCTTGTGATGGTCAGCTCCATCATATTTTGAATGTTCACATAATACTGTGTTGAATTTATGTTAAAGCAAAATAACTTAGAATACTATTTAAATCTAGAAATTAAAGCATGTATTTTTATGTGGAAATAATGAATGCATAATTTTTTCTGTTGTTTCACTTTAAAAAGTTACCTTGTCTTCCGCCTAAAAGGTAAAATGGCAAACATCAGCTTTATGCTCTGACATGGTTGCACTATTGTCCTTTAAATGTTTTTATAGTTTTGTTTAGTATATAAGAACTGTTTGTTTAAATCACACAAATTTATTTTTTCAGTCGTTGAAAGTGCTCCCTTAAGACATGTATTTATTTGAAAAAGAAAGGTCTTTTATGTTTTTCCTCATGATGTGTAAATAAATTATTTTTATTCAGTTGACATGGAAACATTATTTTATCCTGTATTTTTGACCCTTTTTACTTGTAATTTATTATACATTTCTGAGGCAGTAATTCCTATGATACACTCCAAAAATGTTTTGATCACATAAGTTCTAGTAACTACTTTGTGCCTGTTTGACATATATTACTGGCTTAATAAGACAAACTTCAGCTTCTAAGTTCTGTTATGGCCTTACATGGCTTAAGTATTTTTCCGTGTAACTACTTTTGTATTGACTAGAAAATCCTCTGTTAGGAAAAAAAATAACAGTTATAAATCTGTTTAAGATGCTAAAATGTAGTTTAAGGAAAATATCTATAGGCCACTCCTTCAAGGAACATTGTTCAGCTGTGCATACATGCAGATCTCCAAATAAAGTAATAAGTTCTATGCTAGTGCAGGCAATCCACATATATATATATATCCTTTTAAAGAGGTTTTCTATTTTTTCCCTTATCAGCTGTTATACAGCAATGGTAGGGGTAGCATTTTAGGTGAAAATACTGCAGTCAATGATCCCCAATTCATAAACCAAAGAGAATAATATATTAATGGTACTTCATTATATTATAAAGAAACATATTTTCAAGATGTTTCTATTTGTGGTAGATAATTGTAAAAATGGACTAATATCTCATATACAGTTCTAGTGGCCTTTACCACTACCTCTACCAGACTTGACAGAGTGTGTAATTCTCTAATGCTGTCTGGGCTACTTAAGGATTAGAGAAGCTTTTTAGAGTGACAGTTATTTTATTATTTATCTTCCACTGTATTACTATCTGTCCTAATCCTTTCTTATTGGTATCCTTAGGACTAGTAATGCCAGTATTTGTCATTATTAATTTTTTAAAACTATTCCTTATTTTGAGGAAACTTCCTGTAAAAGAAAATGTGACTCAATATGTAAAGTGTTACTGAGTCTGTACAAAGAAGTCCTTTCTCTACCATTCTGCTCCTTGAGTTACAGCTTCAGATAGCTGGACTAATACAAAATTAGGCATGAAGTGGCTGAGTAACAAATAAAACCAAGCTGTTGAAGTTTCCCATTGAGTATAAAAGGAAGTATGTAAAATGTGAATCTGTATTTAAACTAGTATGAGGAAGAAATTGTACCCATTGTGTGTTCATTTTTCAATAAAGTCTGTATATACTATAAATAATTCTAAATTATGAAAAGGTTTTTAAAATTTTATACAACTAAAACTGGATTTAGTGCAGCTTGTCTCTCCTTGAAACAACTGATCATTTACTGTAAGTTTGTATGTATAGGTTCAAAACTGACACCTTTCCTATATTAAAAATTACTGTATAATAAAGTACGCTTCAATAGCCATTTTTCTTCAGTGTATTTTCTTACCAGTACATATGAACAGGAGTCCAGCATAACATCTGTGACCTGGCAGCTTAATGTTGTTGTTCACTGACTTCTGCAGCCAGTTGCATGCAAGAGTGATGCAACTAAACACTGGTATCTGGCTGCCTCCAAATTTTTAGGCTCAATGAACAGTCATTAGCTTTGAGCTGACGGAGAACTATCTCTTACTGTGATTCTCAAATAAATCTTCTGTACTTCTTTACAAAGATGCTGTACTGTACTGTAAAGATGCTGTGCTGTAAATCAGCTGTACTTCTTTACAGAGATGCATTAGCCATGCTGTCCCTAACCAGGATGTGATATTAGTAAAGTAAGAAAGAAAAGAAGATAAGTAGCCCAAAATAACAAGCCTCTTGCAAATATGCTTCATGTAAGACTCTAGGCATCAAGCAAAAAATACTTAGGGGGACGTATATCAAAGACAAAAAATGCCCCAAAATACAAATTAAAAGCTGCATCAGGTAAAATTGGCCCATTTAGATGTTACCATAGAATCACAGAATCGTGTAAGTTAGAAAAGACCTCCAAGACCGAGTCCATTGGATAAGACCAAGTCCTATGCTTCTAAGCTCACATGTGACTTCACTGATGATTGGATTTGGAGCTAAAGCATGAATGTGTGCTGCTTTCTGAAGCAGAACAATAAGCCCTGGAAGGATGGGATGGGGATGAGGGGTGTGTCACTGTCAAAATGCCCTTTTCAAAACCCAATTTCCTTTCTCTTAGAACTCAAGACATCATATTTGATTTCCTCTTGAGGTATTTTTCCCTTTTATTTTTGTAACCTGTTCTTCACCAGCCACAAAAGCAGTAAGAATTAAAATGTGGTTTTGCTTCCTTTATTGCTTCCACAAATTAAAAGTTATTGTTGAAACTGAAACATTTAGCCATATTTAACATCTGATGTTATCAATGTATAATCAGAAACTATTTTTATAATCTTACATTGGGGGCTATATCTTTACTGACATAGTCAGCAGGGAAGTCTAGTTCACCAGCTAGTGGTGTAAACCAAGTAAAATTAGGTGTGTAACAACAAAAGCTGGTCTTACTGCAACAAAAAATACTCACCTGGTAGTTTTGTTTAAACTTTTCTGTTACTTTCTGCCAATAATCACAGATTTTCTAAGAACTTGATATTATTTTAATTTTGAAAAATGTATTTTTAAAAAATCTTAAGAATAGGAAGCAAATCAAAGACAGAATCAAGGATGCTGTCCTTAAAAAAATGGAAAAAAACCCTCCATGCATTCCTTATGATCAATGACAAAATGTAAGATACAGGAAAAAAAGTCAGGGACTATATTTAGTACACAATGCTGACTGCCTCATGTTTGTTTTTCCTGGAAGTAGCTTTCCACTTCAGTCTGTATCCATTCCTGTGGAATGTTTCCTTTTTGTAGCTTTTAGGGTATTGTTCTTTTCATGTCACAAACATATTTTTAGAGAGATAACCGCAGTTGGATTAGTTGGAGAAAATCTTCAGGAATTTTGCAGTAAATGTATCAAAGTTCTCTTTATCAGTTGAGTAAGTTAAAGTACCTGAGATTTGCAATAGTTCCACAAAATAAACTCATTTACGATTAAATTCTGAATAGATGCACATTCTAAGATAAAATAAGGAAGCAAATTAACTGTGAAAAATGCTAACTAAAACCAGGTCTGTGAGAGCAGATGGTAGTGTATGAAACTATGTGTGTAAGTGATGAAAATAAAAATAGAAGCTATTTATTGAGTGGAATGTTTTAGATTAATCTAAACCCCAAACTGTGAATTATAGTACCAGTTTGTGAAGTAGTTGATATTTTCCAAAATACTTCTGCTAGTGTTTATGCTAAACTAAAGACATTGTTCTGGCACTATCAGAGCTGTAATATTAAACTTTTCCATACCTGAGTTCTGGACCACAAGAATCCTAGCTGAACCATACACAGCCCTTGCCAACTCCTGCAATTCTTACTCATTATACTTAATCAGACTGGTGGGAATCTGAACCAAAGCTGTATAGATGAAGTAAATTCTACTAAGAGATTTTTCTCCATGCACAAGAATACATACGCTTTTCCCACATTTGTTTCCAAGTCATCAGAAGTGACCAAACACAAGTGATAGTGTAAGGCTAAGCAGTGACTAGTAAACTTGGTTTGTATAGCAATGTTCCAATTCTGGAAAATCACTTTTAGGGACCTGTGTATGTACACATACCTGTATACATGTATAGAATATATACTCTTTCTTCTTTTTGTTTATATACATACATGCACACATATATGTATATATGCTTCATGTATACATGCATGTATGTCCTGGGTTGGCTGTATGATGCTTTTTCCCTTAAAAAAATTAAAATCCTGGATCACAGAAGCCTTTCTGTAGTGGTTTTCATAAAAGAGAAGGGTGACATCAGTCATCTTGTCATGTTTTTTTCTCAGTGTACGTCTGCTCTTTATCCAAGGCTGTGTCTTGCTAAACATGTACTGGCAACTACTTTTACTTTTGAAAACCAGAGAATTTTTAGTACTTCATTGCAAAGTGTTGTGGGCTACTTTTCATATATAATCACAGAATCACTGAGGTTGGAAAAGATCCTAAAGGTCATCACTCCCAACAATTAACCCAGCAGTGATGTCACTAAACCATGTGTAAGTGCCACATCTACTCGTCTTTTAAATTCCTTCAGGGTTGGTGACTCAACCGGGTCTCCAGGTGTTGGAACCCAGGACACAGGGAATGTTTCTCTGCCTGTCCTGAGAAGTCCTGATCCCCAGGAGAACACTGCTTTTAACCTTCATCCATGGAGAAAGCTCCCAAGGCTTTGGGATGAATTGGAATATATGAGTGTGTGAAATAGATAGTACTGTAGTTTGTCACAGGGTGAAAAAATTAGAATTTTGGGTTTTCAGTAAGGAGGTAAATACTGGAAAACAGGATGGAGGATTTTGGGCGTTGTCTGATCTCCCTCTTGTTCTTCATCTACTCCATTTTCTGCAGTGTTGGTAGCACAGAGTGATTGGTTAGAAAGAACCCAATGCAGATGTTATGTGGAGAAAAAAATAATTAGTTATTGGTAGAAATGTAGAAATAAAATATGTTCTAAGAATTAATTGGATTAAATAGCTTTAAAAGACCTTGAACCAGTGTGTCTTGTGACTTTTGGTGCCTTCTCTTTGTATGCTGCCTGGCATGTATACGGCATGCTGAACTTTTGATAAGATAAAAATAAACAGTAATCTGAAGTCGAAAAACCGAGCCCTGTCCTTCTCTCATTCCTGGCACAGAATTTTTGGCAGTCTCCCGGTCAGAGGGACCCACAAGGGAGGTTTCTACACCCTGGCAAGGCTACTGTAACAATTTTTGTATCCCATGCTGTATTTACCTGAGAATGGGTATCAACTTTTGCGTATAGAAGAGCCTCAGAATGAATTTCTCTCAATATTTACATGGATAATTTACATTGCAAGGTGGTCGTAAGGAGCAATAGTGTCTTTTCTACAGAATCAATGGACCATTTGATCATTACAGTTCTCGCAGAATAGCTGTACTTTTTGAAAAAGAACATGAATAATTGTAACATCAAAGTGCTGTGATGGACATAAAATCTGTCCTTAAGCGGGGAAGATACACAGATCATTTTATGTGCATAATGGATAGTTTTGGAGATTTTTCCTGCTAAAGAAAGTCTTGTGTCTTTTCATCTCTCTTTTTTTCCTCTCTCAGTGTATTTATAAATAATGAGGTACTAGGATGGGTAGAAGTCATGCAGCCTGTTGTAGTTGCTTTCCCAGAGAACATGATGACAAATCAAGGTTTGAAGTGAGTTCAAAATAAATATGACACTTAAAGTGGATGGAACATACAGGTACTTTAAAGTCTGAAATATCTTTCTTGATTAGTTACTGATGGGATTTTTTTAAATAAAAGTAGTAAAATTTTACTTCCAAAGAATACATTTGAAGCCAGATGTGGAGCTTTAAAACCCAACCAGTGAAGCATGGACATGCTTATATTTTTAAATGAAAGATGTATGAGAAGGTTTAACCTTAATCTTTTTCTTTAAAGGTGAGTTCTATAAACATTTTGTTAAGTCATAATACTTTGTTAAATTCCATCTTTTCCTTACTTTTACCTTAAATTTGAGATTTAGGATTTAGGCAAGGGAGTACTTTATATATCAATAATTTAAAATATTTTCTTTTTAAGGAAAGTAATTTATTGAAAAAAATATAAGCAAATATTTGAAGACTAAAAGACTGTTTGCACAGCAGATGGAAAAAGACTTTCTATTTTTCTCCTAAGTTCTGAAGTTTTCTCATTGTTATTTTCATATAAGAATGGGAAATGATCTTTTGCTTTGTCCTGTGTCTCTACTTGTCTGTCCATCCCATACTCACTATCCTCTTTCCATGCTTTCCACACCCTTCCATTCATATCTTCTGATTTTCTTTCACCCATAGCTGTTTTTTTGCAAACATCCATCCCTTCTGTTTAACAATGCAAGGACTATGTATCTTGACATTCCCAGATTGTCACAGAAAATTTTCTCAGATAATCATGATAATTTCTTATGCATATTACTAAAAAGAAGCTTAGGTGGTAGACACTTCCTCTGAGATATTTCAGGTAGGGAAATTCAGCTAGGGATATTTCAGGTAGTGTGTTTTTGTCACTACTTCTTTTCAGATCACAACTTTTTGGTGAAGTGGAAAAGTGCAGTGCAAGAACCTAGAGGAGTGCACTTATGTGTCCCAGAGACTGAGTATAAGTTAGATAGCTGTTTAGTGTAGCACACAGTTCTGTTCATTGCAGAGCTAAAAGGTTTATTAATGACAGAGGAAATAGTTTGCTGCATTCATCTGAAGTGTTGTAGTCCTGGGGTAACAAAAAAAAAAATGGAATGTGTAAAACTGAAAGATAAAAAGTGCATGAGCATGGTTTCTTAAACTATTAATCTGATTCAGAAGAGAATTTTACTGAATCTAGCTATAGAAGACAAGTTTGCAAAATCAAAAAAATGTGTGTCCTCATGACTGACTGATCTGCAAGGCGTGGGTATGTGCTCTGAACATGTTCCCCATAAGGAACACAATTGTTTCCTGGTGAAACATAGGTTTAAGATTTTGCATCAAGAAACTGCATCAAAGGCTATGATTTTCACAATTTTTTTGCAATATGGACAAGGTCCCGTCAGAATACAAATCTATAAGCAAAATACAGTGAAAATAAGTCACAAAATACTGAAAATTTTGAACTACAATATTAAGGACTATCAAACAACTTGTCTGTCATATAACACACTTCTTGTAAAAAATACAGGTTAATTTTTAGCGAACATTAGAGCAGTCACTTATTCCCACTGAAATGCTGGGCAATTTGTGGAATGAAGGCAATGATGCACATTTATGATTTACACTGCTTTTTGTGGAAATGTCTGAAAATGTTTATTGTGAAAGTCCCTAGTAGTGTAAACACTGTCACATCTATAAGAAGTTTCATACCTAAATTACACCCATTTTTTATTTAACTAATTGTCATGTAATATAGCTTTCTTGCTTTCAGCTTTTCTGAAATGCTTGTCATGCACAATTTTACTGATACACAGAAGTATTGCTGATTGTAATTGTGTTGCACTACACATTTTATTTACAGAAATATGTATTTATTTACATTCAAATACGTTGTTTAATCAAACGATATTTTGAAGCTAAGGTTAATTAAGATTTCAGTCTCATTAAATTTTGTCATAGTTCTATGATCAGAAGATCACTTACCTTGAGAGCAAAGAAACTTTTTGCAGCAAAAGCTGTCCTCCCCAGTTGCATCTTCTATGTTGTCACTGGAGGGCAGCAATGTCCAACAGAAAACTATTTTACTCCTCAGGTTTGGCTCGTGTTGCAAAAGCTGACACTCAAGTCCCCCATTTTAGAAATACATCCAGTCCAGACGTGGGTTTGTACAGCAGAGCATTTGCCCTGTGCTAGTTAAATCCAGTTCTGTTTTCATTAAAACAGCCGTTCTGAGCTGTTTATTACTTGCTTGTGAAAACTCCCCCAAGGCTAAAATTTCACATTCAAGAATCTTACACACCTTCCCACCCTCCTTCCCACCCTCCTTCCCACCCCCACCACACTGGACTTTTGCTGTAGATTGGTTTGGCTGTTCTCTTGTTGGAGTCTGGTGCAGGAGATACTGCTGTGACTATGGGTGCCAGCTGCTGCCTTGCAAAAACAGTTGGATGAATTTCATTCTTTGATTTCCTTCATTTGTCTTTTAGGTTACTATTCTTATGAAAAAAACATTGCTTAGGGCAATTTTCTGTAGTGACAAGCATTTCATTATAGCTTTGAATGGAGGGGAAAAACGCCATTCTACCTCCTCTGACTGATGTTTTACAGAATGAGGGATGTGTGCTGTGTTTTGTGTCCTAGACTGTCTTGTGGGCTTAAGAGATTACTTCTTCTAAGGATCTCTTTATGTGTGTATCTTGCTAGCCTGACTATGTAAATTTTGAGTAAGCAAATAATAAAAATGTAAGTAGAAGACATTCACTTTGCAAATATCCTGATTAGAGTTTTTGGTAGAGTAGAGGCATACATTAATTGACAATTAACTCAATTCAACTAAAACAGCTGTAAATGTTAAGACTGGCTAGTCCTAAGGTATTTATTTATTCATTGCTCCATTTCATCGATGCAGAAAGGTTAGTTCTTTACCTTGCTGATCAGCCTAGGGTAATGAACAAATGTTTGCAGTTGGAAACAAATAAGCTCCATGCTAGCCTTACTGTGTGCAATGGAAAACACTAGCAAACATAGAAAAAATGACTCATTAAGTGGTGAACCTTTGACCCTGGAACAAATACACTGACCTGATGCTGCAGGATTTTTTGCCTTTACTGTGGAGGCTGTGGGCTGAGGTGAGAACTAGCCCACCACTGCTCTCTGCCCCTGCTAATAAGGTCTAGGCTGACTACCTGTGGCTGTGGAGATCTTGATGCCCCTGTGGGATCATGGTATCCTTGAATTAAAAATTTCCATATGCTGTATAAACTAATATATAAGGCTACTTATAAGGTCCCAACCTGGCAAGGTACTGGCTGGTGCTGGCCAGTGCTAGTGGGCTAAGGTGGGATAAGGATCCTGGGAGCTGGAGAGTGAGGGTGAAGCAGGACCCTGTCTCTGAGGGATCACCCAAAGTTCCCCCTCAGCAGAGGGGCTGCAGAGTGGGAGTGGGAGTGTGAAGCCATAGGGCTATGCTCCCAGCTACTATAAAACATTGTCCCCTGGCTTGACTGGTATGGTGAGATGGTTGGTCCTGATATCTACTGCTGGGGATAAGCCCCAGAGTGTATTTCTTTGAGCCCACCCTCTCCCATATTGTGTGCACAAAATATGGTCCTTTCTGTGGTAGAAGAGAGAGCGTATATTGCTCCGTTGCAGACCAGTGAGACTGGGGTGAGTGTGGAGAGGAAATCAGTGTAATGAATGAAATAATTTAATAATTACTGTAAGGGAATAGGCTCAGAGGCTTGGGGAGAGATGAGAACAGAAACCAAAGTGGGTGAGCAGAAGCCTAGAGGGAGTGCTGTTTATATGGACTGCCTGCAACAACACCTATTTTTGAGAGGATATCAGGGCTGTAGACTCCAAGCATGCTCTTCTTCAATGCCAGGTGAATTGCATAAAGAAGAATACTTTGTGCTCAGCCAGCCTGTGTGTGGCATGTGTCCTTGCTGCACACTAGGTGTTGATGCTGCCTTGAGCTCCTGCACACCCTTTGGGGGAGCAGGGCACAGCCCTTCTATGGGACTCTGTTGTACAAGTTTATATGGATTCCCATTAGTTTAGGTAAGTTTTGGGGTTTTTTTATGACAGAGAATTTCAAGATTGTTTTGTGTCCACTATCTGGAAGAGGCCCAGATCTGACATAATCCATCTCTCTGAAGGACATGTTGGTGGCTGCAGCTGCTGGGGACTAGGAGCTGGGGCATTCAGGCTTAAGCACCCAATGGAACTCTCCAGCCACCCTGGGCAGCAAATGCTGAAACCCCATACAAACTTGTGTATAAGCCTGACTGTGTAAAGGTAGGATCTAATCCCAAATTAAAGTGTAACTGTATAGAAGTTGCATTACAAACCCGTTGGACCCACAAGGAATTTGGAAGATGATGGGGGTTGAAGCTACTGTGAGGGGATGGTGCTTCCGGAGACAAAGTGTTAATTGTTACTTTTCCTTTGCCTGAACTTAAACCATAAGGAAAAAGGATTTTTTTTTTTTTTAGGTCTCATAGAAAGCTTTGATTTCTGGGGTTTTTTTCCTGTGTTTTTTGGGAGGAGTAGAGTGAGATAACAATAATTTAAAAACTAGTCTAGCTGTATCTCTTGTGGAGATTTGATGTCAAATGGCATATATATGTATGTGTGTGTGTTCATGTGTATGCCTATTAATATATAAACACGCACACCCACGCACACATTTTTCCAAAATGAGTTGCTTATGAGGTTTCAAAAGCCATGTTTGTTTGATTGTTTTTGTGTTGCTTCAGTAACTCTGGAGCATTTATCCATGTAATAGCATGGCCTTCTGCTTCACTGGTTATATAGAACTCATGCCTCAATAACTTTGATAGGATTCAGATGAAATGCTGTTTAGTGTATTTTGTGTTTAAAGGCTTACTTTTAGCAAATAAGAAAAGCAGGTATTTAAAAAGACATAATCAGGTTGACTTAATAGGCTAATTGGGTTTAAATATATATATTAAAATAGATGGCTGAACCACTTCTTTTTAATTGATGTAAATGTTGCTTTTTATTGTGGTACAACTGAAATGTGGACTATTGTCAAATATAGTTTTTGTAAATGAAGAGATCTTCATCCCTATATAAAAAAATAATATCCTAATTGACAGTGCATTTGAGGAATTGATTATGAAAGTTGTTTTAGGAAGACAAATATCCATGTGACTTTTACAGAATCTTTACAAGTGAACATTTACTACCCAGCATTGTGGTGCTAATTTCAATTAGCCTGCAAGAATAGGCTTAACCCTTGTGTTACCAGTACTCCAAAATGATTAAACTGACAGAGTAGAATTGGCTGTCCTAGCAGATAAGTGAGACTCCATCTCCATAAGTGAGACAAAAGTTAAGCAAGGAGCACCCCTGGAAGGGTAGTCTCCATATTTCAACTGACTCACTGGTCATTGTCCAGTTGCTTTCTTGAAGGTTCTTAGAGTTCAGCACTTACTTTCAGTGTGTTCCAGCAACAGATGAAGGTTGATCTGGAACAAGTAAGAAAGTAGTTTTTTGAATCTTAGAATCTTACCAGCTGTATCTTCTCATATGTCACTGAAATTCCATCTCAAACTCTGGTTTTAGTAATTCCTCAAGTATGGCAAAGCGGAAGGGTTGCCTTGCAAGTGAGCTTTCAACATTAGAACTCTAATAGCTTAAATTCCAAATCTAGAATTCAATCCAGACTTGAAACAACTGATTGCACCTAGGGAAAGAGGTATATGACAGGAAATAGTTGAGCCACTATTTTTGAATGCTGAAATCAGCAAGATCTATTAGATAATGTTTAAAAGATTGGTAAATTCACTTGGCTTATCCCATCAAAACTTAGTAAATAAGAGACTAAGAATGCCGGAAAGGTTTTTTCTTAACAAGCAAATGACTACCAGTTAGAGAACTTATTTGGAGAAGTATGTGGTTATTACATTGTCTCCAGAGTACTCTCCAGAGTCTATAACATATAGCTATTTGCCAAAAATGGCTAGAAATCTACACTGGTGATTTTTTTAATCCTTTTTTAACTAGCAGGAAATATGCTACTCAGTGGATATGGAATTGATTGGATGGCCACACTCAGAGAATTGCAATCAATGGCTCAAGTGGAGACCTGCTACCAGGAATGACTGGTGTCCTCAAGGGTTGGTGTTGGGGCCAGTGCTGTTAAACAGTTCTGTCAGCAACAGGGACAGTGGGATGGAGTGCCCCCCAAGCAGCAGCAAGCTGTGTGGTGTGGTTGACTCACTGGAGGGAAAGGATGCTATCCAGAGGGACTGAGAGAGGTCTGAGACATGGGCTTGTGTGAACCTCATGAAGATCAACAAGGTCAAGCGTAAGGTCCTGCACTAGGGTCAGGAAAATCCCAAGCACAAATACAGGCTGGGCAGAGAAGGAATTTAAAACTGTCTTGATGAAAATGCCTTGGGAGTGCTGGAGGAGGAGAGGCTGGACATGACATGGCATCTAAAGAATCAGTTGTGTCCCAGGCTGTATACAAAGCAGTGTGACCATCAGGGCAAGGGAAGGGATTTGGTTCCTCTATTCTTCTCTGGTGAGACCCCACCCACAGCGCTGCATCAGCTCTAAGGCTTGCATCACAGGAAGGACATTGAGAAAGTCCAGAGGAGAGCCATGAAGATGATCAGAGAGCTGGAGCACCTCCCCTGTGAAGATGGGCTGAAAAAGTTGTGACTATTCAGTCAGGAAAACAAAAGCTCCGGGTAGATCTTATAGCAGCCTTTCAATATCTAAAGAGGGACTACAAGAGAGCTGGAGATGGACTTTTTTACAAGGGCTTGTAATCATAGAACAAGAGGAATGGCTTCAAACAGAAAGTGGGTGGACTTAGATCAGATAAAGGAGTTTTTTTATAATGTGGTGCTGAGACACTATTTCAGGTTGTTCAGATAATTTGTGGGCGACCTGGAAGTGCTCAAGGCCAAGCTGGACAGAATTTGGGCCACCTGATCTAGTGGAAAATGTCCCTGTCCATGGAAGAGGGGTTGGAAATAGACAAATTTTAAAATCCTTCCAACCCGAACTATTCTATGATTCTATGGAATATTGACATCAGATGTTTGCTATTCCATTTTTCTGTGGTGATCTTGGACCTGCTGTTTCAAGTACTTTTCCATTCATGATTCAGGAACATTTCCACAAGACATGCATATATACTTGAGCTATGGAAATTAATCTTTTGGCAAGGTACCGTGAGTAGGTACACTTTAAACACTTGAAAAAGAGAACTTCCTCTTCGGTCAATTAACCCTGCAGACAAATAATTCTTCCTTATTTGGTCTAATGGATTTTTTTTTTTTGAGCTCATGCAAAAAGATAAAGCTCCTCTCACACTTTGAAAATTGTTGCAAGATAACTTTTACTGGAATGGTGAAAGTCTTAATTTATAATTTGTTTTTATCTGATCCTTTTTTTCAGTGTGTGTCCCTGTTACCCCTACCCACCCCCCCCCCCCCACCTGCCCCCCCAACTATTCACAGTTTCAGTATGAATCTACACTGGTTAATAAAGTATAGAACAGGAACCACTGCCTGTATTGCAAAACTCTGTTTATTTTGAGAAAGCCCTAGGCTGTGTGCCTCCACGCAAGTTGTTTTTCCTGCTGTCTGGGTAAATCAGGTATTGGTGAGGCTGGATCCATATCAGTTAAGCTCACCAAACAGCTGCTTAATCTAAGATTTTCTTAATTAAAACTTTATTTCCTTTAATTAGAGTCAGCTGAATGCCCAGCAGTGAGGAGGCAGAAGCATGTGGGTTGTGGTGCTGGTCTCTACTATATATTGGAAACATGTAAAATGTATAATGGGGAAGCATAAGAGCTAAAATAAAATTGCTTGAAATAAATTATTCTGAGTAGTAAGCCCTGCTCAGTGGTCAGCACCATTTGTCTAGAAGAAAACATGGTTTTTAAATCTTGCTTAGAATAAAGTATGTGTTGTGAGCTGCTTCAACTGCTGGAGCAGTGATCTGGGTGTTGTAGTTTGATTTGGTTAATCTTTTTTCTTCCATTGTTTCAGGTGATCAAGGGAACCTGACAGGGCCAAAGCCTGTAATACTCATTGTTCACATGTCAGCCTTAGATTCATCTTGCACAAGAAAAAATACTTCATTTTATTGCTTATGCTAAGTAGCTAGAGATAGGGTGTTACTTGAATCACTAGAGTGTGTTATCTAGAAACCATGGGCGTGTTGACACCTGAAATTCTTGTAGCTGACCCCTGACTGCGGGGTAAGAGTAAAACATTTTTTGAAAAACTGTTGCAGAAGACAGAACAACCAAATGTAGGCTTAATCTTTTCATCCTAGATATAGCTCTGTGTGGCAGAAGACTTAGTTCTCTTTTGGTTTTACAGGAAGATATTGCAAGATCCACAGTATTATCTCTGATAAATTTTTTCATAAGAGTCTCACATCAATAAGTACAGAATGCCAAGTTGCTATCTGAAGGAATTTGAGAATGTCAAAGAAAGCTAGAACTTTCAAAGAATTAAAATACAAATCTTAGTGTGAGCTTGGACAAAAGAAGATTTCTCTGGTTTCCAACTATTTTTTCTTCAAATCTCTATACTTGTATCAAAAAAGAAAATGTAACTTTATGATTGTTTTCTTATATTCTGCAGAATGTATCTTGTGAAGTCGCTAGTAGTGTTAAACAAAGCCCCTGATGCAAATGGATGATTTCACTTTTTTTTTTGATGGCTTTTTCATGGAAATGATTGAGTAATTTCTCATAATACATCAAAATAAATTTAATATATCCTTAAGCAGAGACAAACATGAGAAAAAAATTCTTAACTAGAAAACTTTGCTATAATTGTAAGCAAGGGATAGAATTATAATAAGCATAATGCAGTCTTCCTTTTTCTTGCAACACAAAAAAAAGTAAAATTGAAATGAAAGTTTTAGAGGAAGAGAAGTAGAGTATATATCAGAGTCATTACTTCTATACATGTTGAAAAATATGTCAAGTCATACTGGTGTGTTATTTCTTACTGCATCAATATCCAACATGGAAAATTCAAAATTAATTTTACAAAATTATTTGATAGTTTTCTGTGGTCCTCTTTTTTGATTCACATTGCTGTGGATGCAGGTCTTATTATGTGGTAGGAAGGATTGATCTGTGTATTGATTTTTGAGGGGTACCTAATGTAGCCCTTTGTCCTTCATCTTCCCTTTTCCCCTTTCCTGTGTAATTTCCCAGACAGAACCTTTCCAATAGAAATGAAGCATGTTTTTAGCAACACCCTAACTCTTTGAGACAGAACCAGCCACCAGGAAACAAAACAAGATCAACTGGACTGTCTGTTGTCCCCCCAACAGAGAGAAGGCAGTAGGACAGAAGGTCAAAATAAAAGAATGGATGGAGACAATAGATAAGAGCGTCTGTACAAGGAAGGAGAGTCAATGGATAATGAGAATGGATGAAGACCCAGCTCCATTGGAGGTGTTACCAGTGTCTGAAAGACCTACACCTCGTATCACAACCACTTCCACAACAACAAGAAAGATAGGATATAGTTGTAGGTGGTAGCCTTAAAATTGGAATGGAGTCCAATATGCTGTGGGAACCTGGGGCCAGGGTTAAGGCACTAGGAGGCTTCCTGGTAAGGCCCTTGGACTACTGATCATTGCTAGTCTGCCATGGGGGTAGGCATGAATTTGCAATGCATAGGTTTTGGCTGATCAAAATGTCCTTCAGGGCATTCAGATCATTGGTATGGAGTAATTGCATTCATGGACAAAGGAAGGGCTGCGAATGCCACCTACCTGGATTTGTGTAAGGCCTTTGACCTGGTTCCCCACAACATCCCTCTGTCTAGATTGGATAGATGATTTCACGTGTGGAGTCTTTGGTGGATGAGGAGTTGGTTGAATTGAGTTAGTTCCCCAAAGGGTCGTGACCAATGGCTCCCTGTCCTTATTAGCATCAGCATCAAGTGGAGTCCCTCAGATGTACGTATTGGAAACAGTTTGATGACTTAAACAATGACATAAGGAAAGGGAGCAAATGTACCTCTAGCAAGTTCGCAAATGAGATGAAGCTGAGTGATGCTATGGACACTCCTGAAGGATGGGAAACCATCCAGAAGGGCATGGTCAAGTTGAAGGAGTGGCTCCATGAGAATCACATGAGTTTCAACAAGACCAAGAGCAAGGTGCTGCACCTGGGTCGGGGCAACCCCCAGTTCCATCACAGGCTGTGGGACGAACAGGTTCTTCTGAGAAGGACTTGGGAGTGCAGGTGGATGAGAGGCTGGACATGACCCAAGTCATGTCCCGAGTACTTGCAACCTGGAAAGCCAAACGTGTCCTGGGCTGCATTCACAGCAGCGTGGCCAGCAGGGAGAGCAAGGGGATTCTGCCCCTCTGCTCTGCTCTGCTGAGGCCACACCTGGAACACTGGTTCCAGCTCTGAGGTCTACAACCCAGGAAGGACATGGACCTGTTTGAGCAAGTACAGAGGAGGGCCATGAATTCTATAGTGTGCTATAATAATAGCACACTATGTCCAATCAAATGCTTAATACCATAATCTCAGGAAGACCTTAAGATAAAGTCTATTGGAACTAAGGAAATTCACTATATAAATGTAAGGTTTCATGCCTACTGTACTGTGTCTATTTGAGATAGAGGGTTTCTTTTTGTTTATTTCCTTTTGGATGTGGGTTGGGGTTTTATATATATGTATATCTATATATATTTTTTAAATAGCAGGCTGTATGATGCTATTTTGAATTTGTTACTGAAACATAGTTGCCAACAACTCATATTTTGGCTGTTGCCGAGTATTCTTTGCTCAGCATTATGGTTTTCCCTTTTTCTCACTTTCTTCCCTCACCTTCCCCTCCCAGGGTTGGACCTAGGCAGGAAGCTGGCAGGAGAGCTGACCCCAAAAGACCAAAGGGATGGTTGAGGCCATATAACATCACAGTCAGCAATGAAAGCAATAAAAGAAATAAAAAGATAGAAGGAGGGATTAGGAATATTTGTTGTTTTGGCTTGTATTTCCCCAATTAATCATTGTGTGTTATGATTTGCTAAGGCTCTGCTTTGAAGGAGGTGGCTAAACATCTTCTGGCCTATGGGAAACAGTGAAACTGTTCTGCTTCCACATGTAATTTCAACTCCCCTATTAAACTGGCTGTTTTAATCCATGAATATTCTTTTATCTGCTCTGTTTTCTCCTCTTTCCAAGGGATAAGGGAGTGACTGGCTGGATTTTTAGGTATCTGCCCTACCCGCCACAGGATTTTTTGTTGCACAGTGGGGCTTAAGAGGTGCAAGATAACATCAGGCTGATTGTAGTTTGGATTTATAGCTGTTATAACTGCTTAGCTATCTATTGGCAGGCTCTAATGCTTGCCATGAGGCTCATTTACTTTACTGTATATTGGGGCCTGTGTCTTGCTGATGACTGTTTTTGGTTTTTGCTGTTTGATGTTCTGCTTATCATCTTACTTTGCCATGCCATTCTGACAGCAACATATTCCTGGGCTGGTATATGAACCTGGCAATGCTTCCATTCATGTGCTGCTATACCAGATATGGATGGAGTCAACTATGAACTAGGTCAAAAACCCCTGAAGGCGCTATGGCTCATGAATAAACCCATGCTGGAGCAGGCGCACCCTCAGAGGAACTGCAACCCATGGAGGATTCATGCTGGTGCAAGTGCAGTGTGTGGATGTTGTTGCAAAGGTAACTCTATCACCTGGTCCAAAGGGAAAAGGGGTGCAGATTGTAATGGATATACAATTAACCTTACAATTTATACATATTGAACTGGTTGTTTGAGTTGTATGTTGTAGGAAGTGGTACAGTAGGAGCACCCCAAGTGAATGGAGGACCAACCTCAGAAGGAGCTGGGCAAGTGAGCTGGTGACAGCCTGAGTTGTCATTGCTTCTCAACAACAAGCAAGCCTTGTATTCTGTTCTGTATAAAAGACACCCCATCTATGGTCTGAACAAACCCAATTGACTTTTATCTTCTTTCTCCTATTTTCTCTTCATCCTAATAGAGAGGTGAGTGAGCAAGCAGTTGTCTGCATATTTGTTTGTTGGCTGGGATTAACCACCACACTTACTTGTCTGTTACAAGATACATTTAAGAAAAGTTCTCTCTGGCTGTGTTTGTCACTTCTCCCTTGCTGAAGCCTAGAGTTCACCCTTTTAGAAAGAAATTAACTACTGGATGTTATTGGAAACAGAAACTTAGCCAAAAAAGGACCTTTCATGTGATCCAGTAGAGTGTTTTTTGTTACTGATAGAGAAATGCTCCTTCTTGATTTCTTTTATGTTTTAATTGAGTTATGTTACTTGGTTCTGGTATTTTTTCAGCTGAAAGACATGCTGAGTCAAAACTCAAACTAGTACTTAAAATTAAGAGAATGTGAGAAATCACTCAAATTCCTCACAGTTTATAAATGGACGGTGAATGGATTATCTATGCAATGACTTCAGTTTTGGCTTGAGATGCTTTAATTTGCAATTAATCAAGTGGTAAATACATCATCAAAGAGAAATTGCTTATGTTTGCAAATGAGCTTTATGATGATCGTAGAATAAGAATTTGAAAAGAGTTGAGAACCCTCCACTAAGAGTTTTATAATTTTATAGATATGACAAAAACTAGACTTCCTTTCTATCCCATAGATTAAAAAGGAGCAGCACTGAACAACATGACTAACACCAGTAAAATCAAGCTAGGTATAGTAGTAAGAACAATAAATAAATGGATGGGAAGTCAATGAAACTTAAATCAGCTTATTTTTCTTTTTCGCTTGTTTTGGTTCTGAATAAATAATTCTTCAATTAAGAGAGTGTATGGTAAGGACATTTTTATGGCCTTTTTGTCCCTGTTTACAAGAAGAAAAGTTTATTTTGTGGCAATAAGCATCTGAAACTCAAGCTTTTTTGACAGGCAGAGCTCAGGCTGATATGTGCAATCTTTTCTGCTTAAGTATGAGAGTTGGGAACTGAGTTGTTTTATTTTAGGTGTTTATTTATATATATTATTGTTTTTAAAAAGAGATTGCTAAGTGACAGAGATTTCAGGCACATCAGGTAAAAGAATAACGTTTACGTACCCTTGCCAAGATAATCCTTCTTTGTGGCTTTCTTGCTCAAATCTTTTGGCTGAAGAGAGAGGGATTTAGCCTTTTGGATCAAATGTAAACATGTTTGTTGACCTGGATTTAGAAATATCTGATAACTAAGGCATAGAGTATCACACCTTAAGCTCACTCAAACAATGATGCCAGTATTCAGTGGTTTGGAATTGTGTTAAAAGGCAAGACCCAATAAATAAATAAATAAAAGAACAAAAGAGGAAAAGGCCTGCTGGGCATGAGGTAAATTTTCTGATTCATCTTTTAGCAAATAGGGCAGTGTTGCAATCAGTGACAGCAGAACACATGCTGGGGCAGTCATTGGAGCAGAAATTCCATGTTGGTGGATAATATTTTTCAAATATGAAAGAAAATATTAAGTAATGTTTGAAAATAGTAATTTTTTCTAGTTGAAAAATTGATTGCATTTGAAAGCATTGATTTATTTTTAACTGTGAATCATATCTTTGGTGTGGTAAATAATCCTAGACTCCTTTGCATAGATACACATTTAATTGAGATCAGCTTGTGGCTGCTTCTCTCATTACTTTAATTTCTCTATGTACAGAAAAGAGTAACCTTTCAGAAAATGTGTAATATTATGATATCTGATGAAAACTACAGGAAAATAACAGACGAGTAACAAATCAGGCCATAACAGAGCAATGGATGATCTGTGATAATAACTTTGAAATGTGAATTGTTTGGAACACCTTTCCCTTGACAGATTTGATATTGTAGGCGGAAACACTTGGTCAAAATCTTCACTGCTCTCCTTCTGTAGTGTCTGTGTCTTTTCACATTTAACATGACAATATTCAATTGTTTAATTCTTATACAATCCATTAATATATTTGACTTGTACTGGCATACTTGAAGGCTCTTTCAATGGGATTTTTGTGCGCACACAATGGGATATTTCACTAGACTGTTTTGTTTTACATAATGGCTTTGTTGTGGCTTTCTTATGTTTGAACAGAAGAGCTATTACAGAGATTCTGCACTTGAAATTCATGTCCCTAGTATTCAGTAAGTTGACAAGCCCTTCAGCTCAAAGAAATGTTGAAGGTAATACATCCTTCCACAACATGTAAGGAAATCTTTCAGTATAACAGACTACTTGAGAAAAAGGAAACCTAAATTGATGAATGATGGTACTTACTAATTATACAGTAGTTTTCCTCTTCAAGATACTTCAATCATTAATTAATTTTCAGCACCTTGCTATCCTCATTTGTTCCACCATTAGCTGCTTCACACTTTACTCCTATTTTCTACCATCCCCTGATTTTACATTGCATATAATCCAATCTCACTGTGTTTTCCTTAAATCCATTCAGTGCTTATCTATAAGCACCATCTGATTCTTCAGTATATGTTTCAATGCACACTCATCATTGAGCATAAACCATAAACCTGTAGAACATTTAATATGCTGTATTGGAATGTGCATCAGATTCTGAAAAACTTACCATAAATTGACCTGAAATATTTTCAGTGGGTTCTAGATTTAGCACTGGTGATTCACTGGGAGGTTGTCATATAAAAAAATTGCTGCTATACAAACAAGTAGAGGAGAATTGCTTCAGCAGTGTAAATAAATACTTACAATTAATTCCCCTTTCAACTTGAGAACTTAAGAGTGTGGAAATATTAATGAAAGTATTATGAAATTATCAGTTTGCATCATAAATATGAATTTTAATTCCCTAGAATATTAGAGAGAAACAGACAAAATTTGTTTTAAAATTCAGTAAGTCAAGCATCATAAATCTGTTGTACAGCCTATATATGGGACACAGGAAGATAATGCTTTCTTTTGGGATTTTGTGACTGGCTCCAGAGAAGAGCATTGCTTGCATCATCTCTTCTGCAAAAAGGATGGAACTGAAATGCAGATACATGCGACCTCTATCTGGATTTAAAATAATGGAATGCTTTGGGCTGGAAAGGACCTTAAACATCATCTAACTACAATCCCCCTCCTGTGGTCAGGGGCACATACCAGTACACCAGGCTGCCCAAATCCCCATCCAACCTGGCCTGAACACTTCCAAGGATGGAGTATCCACAGCTTCTCTGGGCAACTTATTGCAGTGCCTCACCAGAAATAAAGAAATAAAGAATTTCTTCTATATACCAAATCTAAATTTCTCTTCTCCCTGCTTGAAGCCTTTTGCCCTTGTCCCATCTCTACAGTTCTTGATGAAGAGTCCTTCTCTCTGGCTTCCCTGTAGGCCCCCTTCAGACACTGGTAGCTTACTATGATCTCCATGTAATCTTCTCCAGGCTCAGACTTCCCAGCTTCTTAACTTTGTGTTCAGCCTAGAAGTGCCCCAGCTCCCTTTGGGAATCCTCTAAGTACAGCAATGGGCTTTCTTTCCTTTTTTATAGGGAATGTTAGGTATCCTTTAGGATAAGGATCCATTTCATATAGTAGAAATCTGTGACAACTTGTAAGTTCTTCTTAGTGTTTCCTATCTGCTTGAGAATCACTATCTCTGCTCATTTATAATGTTATGAATACTTCAGAAGTAAACAGGTTTTTTCCATTCTCCATTGACTTCATTTACAGGAGCTGTTATTTCCAACATTTTAAGTAGTCTGTTTGATGTTTGTCTTCATTTCAATTTGTTTGTTACAGATATATAAAACTGTGCATGATACTCTGTGTACCTGGTATTCTCCCCATTCCCAAAATGTGTACAGTTGCAGAAATGTCAAAATCAAAGGTTTCTACTTAAGGTAACAAACTATGAGGTGATTTGTTTTATTAACTCATGGCTTCAAAATGGGGAAAACTGATGGTTGTACTGGATGTTTGCATAAACATTTCTGACTTTCTTTTGGAGGCACATTGCTTATACACTGCATATAGATTAGTTGTGTTGCTTTAAGTTTTCTGAGGCTGTTCCACATGGGATTATTGGCACTGAATTCTCAAAAACTGCTTAACTTTTGTCTTGAATTCAGAGTTTTACAATCCCTATCTAACTATATTTACTTACTCTAGATTATGTTAGATCCATTATCTTTCATCTGCTCTGCAACGTGTTGGTCTATAAAGCATTATTTACATTTATGATGAGAAAGACTACTTGATTAGATTTTTGGGTTTGAATTTTTCCTTCCATCCCAGCAAAGTAGGAAGGGTTTTGTGGTTTTGGTTTTTGTGGGGTTTTTTTTGGTTTTTTTTTTGTTTTTTTGTGTTTTTTTTTTTCCTGGTTATTTTTAATCACATGTTTAATTTATTTTTAGCAGCTGGTTTTCCCTAGTGAACCTGTTGAGTTAAAGTCCATAAAGATAGAAACCCAGCCCTTTTTCATGTTTAAAAAATATAGGAAGTTCTGTTTATCAGTCATTTGCAACTGAGAGATTTTTTTAAACTTCAAACAAGAGCTCTATAGCCCTATCACATCATCAGAACTGAAATAGATCTTACTCCTGTGAAGACTTCTGTAACAGAAGATTTTAGTTATTCTATCAAACAACAAAACACCTGTGAGGTCTTTCTTTATATTACAATGGGAAGTTAGCTGAAATTTTAGGAAGTAAAAATCTTTCATTTCAGCTAGAAAACTGCTCTTTTCCAGAACTGATACTCACAATTCCCCTGAATGAGCCTACTGAGCTAAACACGAATCTTTCTTTTACCTGAAGTTTCTGTACTAAGTACCAACACTTCTGGTTCACCAAGTAGATGTTATCTTCAATGCTTGCTGCTACTTCATTTTGTGCTTCACATTGCCTTTTCTATAAAAATAAGTATTTCTCTCCCAAAATCAATTATTTCTTATCAACATGTCCAACTTAATTTTTAGATTAAAAACTAGTTCTGAATTTATGTACTCAGAAATTCTTGGCCTGCCAGAAAATCTTACTACACAGGTGTATTGGTTTGAGAGGGCTTGGTTCTTGGCAGCAGGGCAGCCACAAAGGTGGCTCCTGTGAAAGAAAAGCTCCTGGAAGCTTCCACCATGTCCAGCAGAGCCAATGGCTGATGGCTCTGAAGACAGACATGCTGCTGGCCAAAACTGGGCCAATGAGAGAGGATGGTAATGTCTCTGTCATGACACATCTAAGAAGAAAATCAAAACAAAGTCACAGGGTTTTTGCTCCTAGTCAGAGAAGAGAACATGGGAGAGGAGCAACATGGAGACACCAACCAGTGGAGAAGGAGGGGCAGGAGGTGCTCCAGGCACCGAAGCCAAGATACCTCTGCAGGCCTCTGGAGCTGAGATTCCTCTGTGGTGAGATCCTGGTGAAGGAGCTGTGCCCCTGCAGCCCTTGGGGGGTCCATGGGGAATGCAGAGATCCACCCACAGCCTGCGGGGGAAGTGTGGGTTCCCCCACACTTCCCCCACACTTCCCCCACACGGGCTGGAGTGGGTGGATGCCGGGAGGAGGCTGTGATCCAGTGGGAGACCTGGTGGAGAGAAAGGGCCCTGCTTCCAGGCTGGAGCAGCCTGTCCCTGAAGGGCTGCGCCCCATGGAAAGAGAGGCCCATGTCACAGCAGTTTTGGAGGACTGCCTGCCCATGGGAGGGACTCACATTGCAGCAGGTGTGGGGGGCTGCTGCTCGTGAGAGTGGACCCACACCTGGGAATCTCACTGGGAGCTGTCTCCTGTGGGAGGGACCCCACGGTCTCACAGGGGAAGGACTCCTGTCCCAGAGCAGCAGAAGAAATCTCGGTGATGAACTGACCAAAACCCCCATACCCTTTCTCACTACTCTGTCTGAGGGAAGGAGGGAGGGGCTGGGAGGGTGAAGGTATTTCAAGGTATTTTATATCATTTTCTTCCTCTGACTCTGTTGGTAATAAATTCACTTTGCAACTTAGTGTTGAGCTTGTTTAGCCCTTGATATATTTCTCTTGGTCCTTATCTCACTCATGAATCCTTCATTAATTATTTCCCCCGCTCCTTTACCCAGCTGTGGCGGGGAGGGGTGTGAATGACTCTCGTGGGTGCCTGGCATTGGGCCAGTATCAAACTACAATAGGTGATAGGCATGCAGCTGGAGAATGCTTGGCATGGTCTAAATAGGTCCATTTTTTAGCAACAAATATGATGAATAGAAATATTCCTCATATGCTCCTAGCATAAATGATCAAGGCCATTCAATTTTTCAACAAAAACCCCAAGAAATATAGTGTTCTACCATTTTTTTTCGTGGGTCTTAAATGCTGTCCAATGGCAATCACAATTGTTCTGCTAAAAAATAAAATATGATGAAGATATCATTAAGAATATCTTAATTATGAAACTTTCTGGAAAGGTTATGCAAGACTGAATAATGCTGATCTAAAGTGATGAAAGAGATGGCATGTGATAAACATGGAAGCTCGTAAAGATGATTATAGCAGAATCATTGTCCTAGAATTGATGGGGTAAAATATAGATTAGATTAGATTTCTGTCTTAACCCTTTTTATCTAGGAAAAACAGACTGAAAGGAACTGATGGATGTTATTTTAGTAAACTGATAAGGTAATTACCCACAGGGCTGTGCTGTTCTGATAGACTTGCTGATGAGCAATATTCTTATTAAATTAAGTGTAAGAAAAGACTGGTTTGGTCTTTATAAGGAAACAGCTCATTAACATAAAACATTTTGCTTTCACTGAACAAGTTTAGAATTGAATAACTTGGGGGCTAATTAGCCTATCTATATTCTGTGGTGATTTTAAGAAAGATATGCCATACCTAAATTCTGGCCTATGCCCTGTAATTAAGTGTAGTTGTTGTTTAGAAGGTAACTATAGATTCCTCAGTGTCATAATTGCACTTGTTTGTAGCTCTGTCAAGCCCACAGGTAGTGTTTAAATGGGCAGATTTCACTGAGGCTCTTTCTAGGAAATTGACTTAAATGACAGGAAAAATTGGTCCAGCAAAATGGTTATGTACTGGGATAGAGCTCCTGAAAATCTCCAGTTTTAGAACAGTCTTTGAGACTTTAGACTTAGTCTTTTTAGAACAGAAGGAAAGGGGTATGAAATAAGCTCTTTGTCAAGGGAGAAGTTTTAGTTTAGTTGTGGGACTACTTCCATTTCAGACTTAACTGGCCTACAGCAAAAGAGGAGGGGAGAAGAAAAGCTTCCTTGTTTCAAAAGGAATACAAGAAGCTCTCTTTTGTCTTTAAGCTTTTTTGACTTTACAGAAGGGAGGGCTTACAGGTATCATCTGAAGGCAATAAATATGGTTGTGTGTATTTTCATTGCTCAATTCTTGTTTAAATCCAATAATTTGTATCAACATGTAATTATCAAGTAATCTGACAAATTCAAGGTCACTATAAACAATACAACAGATATTTATACAATTTTTACAACTCTCTCAACACGTTTCTTTAATCCTCAGAAATAGTAATTTTCCAAAGTCCTAACGCCATTGTCAGAATCTGTGGATCACTAGGCTTACCCACATTCTGGAACTGGTACTTTTGTTTCACCATCCCTTCAGGGAGAGGTGCAGGTGCTGCAGCTCAGTCTGCATCCATGTAACCTTCCGCAACCTCCTGACCATATCATGGTGGAGAAGCATACCATCTCTCTACAAGGTCACATAGGTCTTCCTGAGGTGGGAGGCCCAGTCAACCCTCTAAGCAAAGCAGGCTACACATCTGGAGTGAAGCTGCTTCATCAGGTCCAGGCAAAGGTCACAACAGTGGTGAGATGACATCTAGCTGTGTCAAACCCACTCTGAATGGCTGCTCTGTTACCAAGGTCTTTCCCTCAGTTGCTGTTAAAATCTTATCCTTCCCTTCAAGCTCATTCTTCTTTCTTAAAAAGTCTTCTGTTATTCCCCTGGTTATAGTCTTTAATTTTGGCAGATGGTAATCTCATGCAAACCTTGCTAAATGCCTCACACTGTTACCAGACTTTTGGCAAACACTTTGTGAAAATTTTACATGGGCCATTCATATATGGTCTCCATCTCATAGATGTCATGTCATCTATTACTATCCAGACAACATCACCAAGAGGGACCTTGTGAATTCTCCATTCTTAGATTCCAAAGTCTTGCATGAAATTAGATGATGACCTAATTTATACAAGTGGTCCTATTTATTGGCAGGACACTCTAGTTAGAAGTAATGTGTCAGACCAAATAATGCATCCAGGAAAACCAGATGTTTTAGAAACATTATTCTTCGTGGGTTTTTCCTGATCTTTTTGTGTAACATGGTTCTGCTTCCTACAAATACTCTTCCTCTGTGAGTTTCAGGCAAGGCCCACAGAGTCCACCAAACTGTTTTGATTAAATCCAAGACACAGATAAAAGGGATATTTTGGAAAGGGATTTCGTCCAAGTTCAGGGTAGGTGTGGGATTAATCAGAATTGATATCTATTGTGCATGGCTGAAAGGTTAATCTTCACAAAGGGGTAATGATCAGCCTGCTTGACTCCAAAGGCCAAAGGAAAAGCAATACACCTAAATACATCTACACTGAGGTAGGTTAGAAGTAGAGAAAATTGAGATTTTTTTTTCCAGAAGCCTCAATAGCTTCACTGAGAGTTCACCTTTATAGAGGTAAAGTCAATGGATATAAAGAAGTCTAATTTAAGTCTTTCCATGTGCTACCAGGTTCTTGCAATGTAATCTTCCCTTAAGTAATCCATACTTATTCTATAAGAAATTATCTCTAACAACTTAAGTGTACATGAGGAATCAAGGAACATAAATATTTCTCTTTTGCTGTTGGGCATTTTTTAAAATGGACATCACAAAAGCTAGTAATACAAATTCATTTTTAGATAAGATAGGTGCGTGGATGTCACAGATTTTTCAGTTTCTATTATTCTTGAAAATGGTGATTCTGATTTCTTAGGTGATAAACATTTAATTTTACAGTGCTTCTAAATGAATTTTGGGTTTGGTGATATGATTAAATATGACTATGTTGAAGGCAGTAATAACAAGGTCAGTTGGTCTCGGATTCAATACCAGTGAGTACAGTCTGTTGGAGGGGCAAATCCAGGATGAATTTTGTTAAGGTTCAGGTGGTGTTATTTGTTCATTATTTTCCACTATCATGAGCAAAGATAGTGATTTATAGTGACTCAGCTTGCACTTACCTGAAGAATGTCTGTGTACCCAGACATCTATGCACCAGCAAGTTGTTACTTTTGTGAATGGCAGCTACTCCAGAATCTATCCAAAATTTAATGCAAGAATATCTCCATTCAAAAAACCACTAGTCTGAACTAGGGACTGTTTTATTCATTCATGATGAATGATGACTGATGTTCAGTTGTAATTCTTTACAGTGTTTTTCAAAATCTGTAGTATGCAGTACATTATTTAGAAACAGTGTATTTCTTGGTTATGGTTCGCTGCATCCATGTAATGTTTGTTTTTCATGTGGTGTAGTATAACTCCTGATCCTGACTTTATGACTTTGGGGCTTCTATGGCAGATAATTCTTGTGCAATTATTGGCATAAGAAAGTAAGTTGCTTTGTTTTATCAACGCCTTATCTTAGGATCAGAATCTAGTTCACTACAAACAGTTGTAGAAAGTGAAAGACAAGTACAACTGAATCAAATTACTTTTATTCAAAAAGAGACCTCATTGGTACATTACCACTCTTGAAAGTTGTTTTCAGAAATCAGTTTCAGTACTGCAAAGAACTTAACTTTTCTGATTACATTAGAGAACCAGGATAAAATTGTCTTGGTTTGAAAGGAACCTCCCTTGGGATGGAGAGTATTACTGCTGGCACCACCAGCGAGAGCAGAAATCCCAGGGCAGTCTCTTCCCGCTCTTTGAGCGCTTTGGTGCGGTTCCGGTGGCGGCCGGCAGGGGGCGCTGCTGGCTCCCGGCGGGCCGGGCGAGAGCAGTGATTCCCCCGCGCCTGCAGGGGGCGCTGTGCGCGGCCCGGCCAAGGCTCCCTCACGCCGGTGTGGCGGCCGGGCTGGCAAAAACGCGGCCCAGCAGGAACCTCGGAGCAACGGCTGGAACGCCAGCGTGGGCTCGCCTGGGGCAGCAAGCAACAGGCAGCAGACACTCTGCAGCTGTAGCTGGAACCACGGGGTGTTCCGGCAGGCAGGAGATGCAAAGCTATGGTGTGGCAAAAAGGCGGAGCTGTGTCAGAGGAACGGCATGGCTGGGCAGTGGCAGCCCGGCTCCCAAACACAGCCAGGAGAGGCTCCCTTGGAGGGGGAAGGGGCTCAGGGTCCTGGGGCTTTCCCTGAGGCACCTGAGCAGATGATGAAAGTTCTTTTTTTGGTGAGGTGGTGTATTAATAAGGTCCCAGTGTAATGGCCGCTCTTACAAGAAGAGCTCCACTCATGGTAGAAGAAAGCAGGAGATGGAGCCCCACAGTGGTGCTGAATTCTCCCCAGAGCAAATGCAGCCTCTCTCCTCCTCTGAAGCTGACAGGGAAGAGAGCTAGGAGCTGCACCCAAACCCTTCCTCCAGCCCAAACCTCCAGGGATCTCTGCTGCTCCAAGAGAAACCCCTCAGATGAGAGAAGTGCAGCCAGGTGCCCTCCTGTGCTTGGCAGCTTCTTTTGTCCCTCCTAAATACCAGTTGTTATTGTTTCTTTGTCACAGATGGGGCAAAATTCCATGACAGAAAGAAATAAAAGGAAAAATCCTAAGCCTTAACAAGAATTTATGTCTAATATTTCAGTGTGATAACATCTACGAAAGCTTTTAATCCATTTTGGCAAAGAAGTTTTTAACACTTATTTTTGAAAAATAATATTAGATTCAATAGGAAACTTCCTGTTAAATGTCAGTCAGTCTTCAGAAAACAAGAAGCTTTTTAGATATTTTCTACTTGTTGATAGTTATTCCTGAAAACACTCAACTAACTTCCTTAATTAGAAGTATTGTATAAATCTCATTATTCTTGAAAACAGGTGGTGCTTTCATGTGCACCAACTGTATTATCCTTACCTGCATTTGATGTCATCCACAAATGCTGCTTGTAGACGTACTAGAGATTTAAATCATAGTGGAATAATGCTGTAAAGGATGGACTTAGTCCACGTCCTCAGCAATACATTTCTTTAATATCGCCTTGTATTTTGAGATTAGAAATTTGAGGAATAATGAAAATATATTAAAAACTCTGAAATTACATGAATAGTCCAGTTTAAAAAAAAAAACCACACCAAAAAACCATCTCCCTCCAATGGCCTTATTCATTGAGATGAGGCCATAAGCTAGATCATATCATCTGTGACTTGCTTCCTGTTGGGCTTCTAAGCTATATCCTAGAAGTCTTGTGATTCTGCTGCATATTTGTCAGTATAACCTGGATCAGGGATGAGAGAGAAGCAAGAGTATGGGATACTTTAACAGCATGGGTTTGCTTAGAGGGCATAGTGAAAGTAACCCTATTTACTGTACATGATTGCCCTGAGACCCACATCTGCTCTCTTTCCTTCTGTCACTAACAGTTAGTACTTCCTATTTCTATGCCTATGCTTCTTCACCCAATTATTCAGTGAAAGTGAAGGCTTACAACTCATTGGATCTTAATATATCAGCCATACACACCAAACTCTCAGGACACATATGTTGGCTGTTTCTCTGTTGCTGGCAACCCACAGATATTTTAGTTGCTGCTGAATTGCACTTGCCCTAAGTCAAGGACTTTCCTGTTTCCCATGCTCCGCCAGCCAGCAGGAGCACAAAATGCCAGGAGGGAGCACTACCAGGACAGCTGACCCAAAGTGGCCAAAGGGATGCTCCATATCAGGTACATGAACTCAGGGGGAGTGGCCAGGAGGCACTTACTGCTGCTGAGGGATGAGCGGGGCATCAGTCAGCAGCTGCTCAGCAGTTGTGTTGGGCATCTCTGGTTTCTCTTGCCTTTTAGTCCTCTCTTTCTTTTACATGTAATTATTATTATTTTACTTTCTTTCAATTATTAAGCTGTTCTTCTCATAAGCCACAGGTTTTACCTTTTCATGATTCTCCTTCCTTATCCCCTTGGTGAGTGTGCGTAAGAGGCTATAGGGTATTTAATTGTAAACAAGGGTTAAACCAGGACATGCCCACACAGAAAATAAGTCTGAAAGCATGGCTTGAAGTATAGCCGAAGGAATTCTATAAAGTCCATGAAGCTGTGTGTGCCTGTTTAATGATGTAGTGTACAGAGAGACTCTTCAGGCTGCCACATGGACAGGAGACATGCTGTGATCCCAGCTGCTACAAGGACTGCTCACTAGAAGCAATCCAGGCGTGACCAGTAGGAACTGGCACTGCTCTTCTCTGTAGCAGAAGTCTTTTTTCTCCCTATGGGCTGAGGTTCTCTCTACCTCTGTATTTTCACATTACCTATATCTTTGAAGAACTAGGCGTCTGCAAACATTTCAAAACTTTACCTAAGAATATAATTGTGTTTTAATACAACCTACAGACCCAGCTGGCATTGATTCCTTAGACACCTGAACCCTTCTAGAAATGTGTCTCTTGGGAACTTTTGGCTACTTTTCTGCATGTGCACAAACACACACATACACATACATATATATATGTTTGTGCGTGTGTGTGTATGCATGTATTTATTGAGTAATACTCTCTAATGCTAACTGATAAAAGATAGTTTCCTGAATTAACAAAGTGTATCTGAGCATTGCTCTAATGAAAATGTTCACTAGGTGCTTCTCTAGCTAAAGATAGGGAGAACTAATAGTTTCAGGCAGGCAGTACCAAATGCGCAGACTTTCTCAACCTGGGGAGATGCTTTTTCCACACTTTGATGGGGAAGGAAGGAAAAAGCAGCATCTGCTCCTACA
Source organism: Setophaga petechia (assembly GCA_024362935.1). Taxonomy (NCBI): domain Eukaryota; kingdom Metazoa; phylum Chordata; class Aves; order Passeriformes; family Parulidae; genus Setophaga; species Setophaga petechia. Next base: position 23,766,053 of record JANCRA010000004.1, on the reverse strand, counting down.
CTGTGGAAAGAAAATACTAAGCAAAGAGAAAAGATAACACTTAACTAAACAAATTTTAGGTTAGTTTTTCATATACATAATAGCATTGTTCACATTTTATACCTTGCACTAGATTTTGTTTCAAAATGAAAAGGTAAATGAATTAATACCTCAGCAGATATGATAAATTCACTTTTAAACAAAGTCGAAGTTAATTTGGAAATTCTTAGGGCACTTGAAAATAAACAAACATACAAATAACTAGATAAATTATTTATTTAATAAATAAATAAATAAATTTGCTTTTGAGATGCACCTTCATAAGCTGATGGGTCTGCATCTGCAAGATCTTTGTCATTACTATTTATACATGTCTTTTTGCTGCCCTTGGGACTCTTTCCTGGGGCAAGAGAAGCTAGGAAGACACTGTGGTAGTAAAACAGATAATAAAAAATATTTTGTTGGTGCTCAGTATTTCAAGAAATGAAAGTCCGTATACATTAGAGAACTGGAGAACTTTAGACTACAGAAGTGTTTGGAATGCCCAGCCCTGGGCTGTGCTGAACTAGCAGCCCTCTCTGTTGCATGCTGTCTAGATGTATGCATGAAGACACCTCAGTACCTGTTCTTTAAATGTACAGATCCAATATAAATGGAATCACAGAATTGTAGAATATTTTGGGTTGAAAGTGTTCTTTAAAGGTCATCTACTCCAACCTCCCTGGCATGGGAGGGTACACTTACCACTAGACCAGGTTCCTCAGAGCCCCATCTAACCTGATCCTGGATATTCTCAGGGTTGGGGTATCCATCACCTCTTGGACCACTTCATCAGTGTTTTAACACTGTCATTGTAAATGCATTAGTTCTCTTTTAATGTAGACATAGGTAGATAAACTTTCCCCTCCATCTGATATGGCAAGTGGCAAACTTTGTCTTAACACAGTATCTGAACACTCCTTAATATTCCATGTATTTATTCTCCTTTACAAAAACGTGTAGTCAGTAAGTATCACATGGAAATGTGTACCTGTGTGTTGCATATACATCATTACATAAATATAAACTATATATCTGGAGTGACATTGAAGGCTGTAATCTATTCAGATTGGCTAAATGAGGTTAGAGCTTTCTTAACACTGACACAAAGCAGCCTATGTCCAAATTATTTTAAACTGACATCTGAAACACAAAGTTTGCTCTTAAACTGTCAATTAGCATAGGAGTCCTTCTCAACTCCTGAGCTGCACTTGGAAATTTTTTAGGAGAGCAACAGGGGCCATTAAAAAACGTAGAATTAGAAATAACTGGATTTCTGTGTATTGAAATATTCCCTGGTGCTTTAATTTACTACTATGCATGTTATCTAAGACATGACTGATTTGCAGAACTTGAGTGTACTCATAACTACGTGGGAAGCATGTGACCATGTACTTTATGCTGTACAACATTTCCAAATGGCAAGCAATTAATCCTTTCTGTTAGTTGGCAATCAGAATTTCTGGTTCTAGAACACTTCCCTTTGGCGTGTAGGAGTACACATTAAAAGAAAGAGGGAAGTCATTAGGAAATCCTTGCTGATTGTTGTCCATAACTTATTTTAGTTTGTTCAGCAGCATATGGGATAAAATTTCTTCACTCCAACATAAATTTTCTCATTAGCAAATTAGGAGGAAGAAATGGGTAGGTAATGAAAAATTCTTGGTTTGAAATGTTCAGAAATGAAGTCCAGTATGATGTGTAATAGCATTAGCTTGTCACATATTTACACGGCATATCAATTAGCTAATGGCAATAAAAAAGAAAAAATTAAGATGCTGCAGACAGTCTGTGTTGTCTGTGCCAGAGACATTGTGATCCATTACTGATTTGTGAGACCCTAAGATGGAGGACATGATAGCACATAAATAAACAGTGAAGAAAAAACTCTCATATCCTGACACTAATTTTGCCATGCTCTTTATGGAAATATATGCTAGAGAAAAGAATATGGTTTATGGAAGAAGACTTGTATGAGCAAGTATCAGAGCGATGAGTATCAGAACTGCTTTTGGATTGTAAATGTATGAAATTCTCTAATAATATTTCCATTTGTCTGAATTTTAAAAACAAGAAACAGCAACTATTTGTTGGTACCCTGAGAAGAGCGGAACATTTCTTGCCAGTCCACTTTAGTCTAGACAAGACAGTTGTGTATTTGTGGCAGTAAAAGTTCCCGATTTCCTGGTGTACTTTGATAATTTTGATTACAGGACTCATTCTCTCAGTTTATGTTTTAGTTCTGTGAGACTTAGCTGGTACAATATACAGAATGTATATGGGGATTTATGCTATAACTATATGAAGGCATTCTGGGATTGCCTTAAGAGGTTAATAGGCAATAAACTTATATAGGGGTGCCTGACATTCCTGACCTTGCAGACTACTCATCAGAAACTCCCTTTGTTGAAGGGCTGTGGGATTCTTCTCATGTCTTGGACTAATGAGGAAAAATGGAGCTTTCAGGGGAGTTCACAGGAAGGAGGTGCTAGAGTAGAACAAGCCAGGAATGGCCTTTCCAGGATTTACTTATTTGTTTCCTCTACAGCTGAGGATCTCTACTGCCTGCTCCTAGCATGGCCTCTTTCCTAGCTGTGCTCATAGACTCTATATAGGAGCATCACTACTTGAGAATAGTGAGAGCCAAATATAGTCAATATATGACTATAGTATAGGAGAACTTAACTAATTTCACACCTGAAACATAAGATAAAATTCCAGACTTTTCTGTATTTATCCTGTTCAGAACTTCACATAAAAATATTTATTACATAGTGGAAAATTTAAAGTTACCAGCTACTTTGACTTCTGATTTTTAAGTCTAATCATACTTCATCCACTGCCTTTGTGAAAAAAACCAATATCTTCTAATGCAAGATCAGAAGCTGATCCTTATAGTGGATATAATTGCAGGAAAAACCTTGATTTTTATTCTCCTTTGACCTATAGAAAAGGTAGTGAAATTATTCCTGATTTGAAAATGCCACCACTATATTTCTGCTGCCAAAGTGCTCTAGCAACCACAGACTAACAGAAGACTAGCAGTCTTCTTTAACTAACCTGTATGTAAAAGCTGCATAACCTGCTGTGGCCATTTCACAGCTCCTCTGGAAATAATTCTTAAAGATACTCGAAAGCAATTTTAAATATGGTTTGCGTAAGAAATTTTTATTGCCTTTTATATTAAAATAAGACTACTTCTGTTTAAATCCCCTAGAAAAGCAATCCTATGCTCATTATCCAAGCCACCAGTCCAGAGACAAAGGGTAGAAACAAGAAACAAATTACCACATTGACACCCAGATCTTTCCTATTTTGTCTTGACAGCATTTCATTTATATGGTGGTGTATTTTTCCCTTGCAGCTATTGCCTCCTGTTACTCTTTAAAGTAATTGAAGCTGGGCCCAAAAGACCTTAGAGGCTTGTATCTTCTCCTCACATTAGTGACACTTCAGTGATAAACTTGAACTTAAAGTTACTGAGGCGGAACTGAGGGTTCATTTGATAGCTAGTGGTTTTCAGCAGCACTGCAGGGCTTCAGAGGCTCAGCGTGAGCGAGATTGTTAATGTCCTGTGAGGGAAAACAATAACACATTTCATTAATGCGTTCATGTGTGAAGCATCCATTAGTGCACTGGAGGTATTAATGACGTTATGCTTTAAACTGACATGTGGGGCATGACAGGAATTGCAAGGTCTGATGAGAACAGATGACAAGATAAGCAAATATTTGAATGGCTTCATTTGCCTGCAGGTCAAACCATGGTGCAGGGGAACTGAGAAAACTAAAACCTGGGAGAGATTAGTGTTTTCCTAGCACGGACTGAACCACAGGAAAATTTAAGAAAGATTGTTTGCTAAGTAAATAGAGAGGTCATTAAGGACAATAAATATGTAAAAGGTGCAAGCTTAATTATTGCTGAGTCTCAGTTTGTAATTTGAGTTAAATTGCTGAAGCCATGGCACAATTCAAGGTATAGATATGCAGACAAATATTTTGATTTTATAGATATTCTTTTAATTTTCAGTAATTCTCCTCTTTCTGCCTGATGTGAAGGTTTAAAATTTATAGCCAAATAAACTACTGACCATTGCAACAGAACCATTGCACTTTGTGCTACAAATGAGTTTGGCAATGAGATTTTAATAAACTAGTTTTTCTGCAGGCAAGCAGAAGTTGTTAGAGTTGATAAGATTATTATTCTTCTCTAATTGTAATGCACATTCTTTATTTGTCAGGTTTGAACTAGTTTTGAATTAGCAGATAAAGGTCTGTTCCTGTTTTGGACCTGTGTTGGATTGCTGCAGGAGGCTCACAGTGCAATGGATTTGACAGCTGCAACTCAGCCTTAGATGACAGCAGTGCACATCTCAATGCCATCCAGCATAATTTAACATGAACAATCTGCCATGCTTGGCAGATCCTTGAAGAAGGGGGAGGAAAAGGCCACTCCTTTGCTACCTCTGATTCAGTATGATTTTGTACAGCCAGACATTTCAGAAGCAGTAACACTCACTAGCTGGCTAATGCAATGAGGCTGCCGCATTATGACTTTTGTGTAAGTGCTGCTGTGCAAAATCAAAGCGAAAAACTTTTGCAATGCCAGTTCTATAGGATCTATAAATAAAAGCCTGCACATATTGTTTTTATATCTGTGGCACACCTTCATCTAACTTATTAATGAACCCTTCTCCATGCCTCACTATCCTCTGCTTTTCATCCTTTTGTGCAATGTAGTGACTTCCTGTCCAGGCCTTTCTACTTTTACATCAATCGGTCTTGTAATAGTTTAAAAAACTAAGCAAATTTATCTGACAATTTTTCACACTGAAATTCTGAGAAGTTTGCTCAGAAGTTTGCGTTACAACTGTTGTCACAAATATTACACATTTGAACTAAAATTTTCCATGAAGATACATTTTTGTGAGAGAAGTCTGGAGTCCTCAGCTGGAGTCTTCAAGAGGTGGGAAAACATACTCTTTTACCCTGTAGCTGGCAACATGGAAAGATACTGTCAAGGACAGTGTGTGTTTTCCTTTTTAATAAGCTGCAGATTTATGTGTACAGTTTGCTTGCTCTTATACTTGTCTTCAGTAACAAGCTGTCAGAGAGAGTATGCTGATGGGCTGCACATAACTTTCTCCAGCTAGACAGTCAAATTTGAACACTGTCCTATTTCTTGACCATCCACCCTTCAAATTAATTTATGCTGTATCTTGTCCTCAAAGTGCATACTCCAGATGGAATGGGAAATGGCTAGCTGGTATAGTAGATTGAGGAAGGAGTCAGAGCTAGGCTGGTATTTGTCTATTCTTACTCAGGGACTCCCTTAACAGGACAAGTGAGTAGGAGCTGTGCAAGAATGACCCTACAGATTCACCCCCCACAAGGGTCAATCTGTAGGGTCATTCTTGCACAGCTCCTACTCACTTGTTCTTGCACAGACAGAACACCGAACACCTGCTTTTCGGCGTTCTAGCAACACATCAGTTTGGGTTTTGTGTTCTGTCTGTCCTAACTAGTTCTGTTCCAAATTCTGCCTCTAAACATCAATAATTTTCTATTTAAGACAGACACTACTGCTTAGAAATTGTCAATTAAAGGAATGAAAAATAGTCAAAATGTTATACTCTTAATGTATATATGTTTATTATGTTAAGGGTCTTATTCTTAGGGTCCTCTGCATATCATGGCCTAAAATTACAATGCAGTTTACTTTTAAAGGATTTCCAGGCTGCTCTAAAAATGGAAATTATTTTGATAAACAATTGAGCTTTCGAATGCTTATTTGAACTGACCCTCCAAGCCTCTACTGATTTCTGTTTCCAGTGCCAAACTAGTGGCTGTGATGGTGATGATGATGAAGGGTGGTGTATGATGTTGATGCTGAACTTTAAACGATTAAGGCAAGAGCCTAAAAATAACAGGAGGCCTTTGAGCATGAATTATCCCATGGCAACAAAATGACACTATAGTATTTTCTGTAGAAAATGTGACCTTTTTGATGAGGACATGCCTAGAGACGAATAACAAAATGCTAGGTCTGGCCTTTGCCTTTCCTGTTGAAAATGACTGACCAATATTTTTTCCCATAGCATGCCTTATCTAGCGGAAGATAAAGAAGTGACAGTGGAAGAATCTGAGTAGCCATAAACCTACATGGAAAGTAAATTGAGAGTTTATTACAGGCATGCAGACTATGCTCTACACTTTATGCACTGAGAGAACTGACTTACAGAACACAAATCTGAGAGTTTTTCCTGCATGACTGCAGGAAGGCTGTTGCGTGGATGCATGGTATGTAATGTCAGATCAATGAGTCCACCATCAGGGATATAAGTTTGTATTTCAAGACAATAATGGTGTAATAGTTACCCTTTTATGGGGTGGTATCTGTATTGCATTCTGTGGATGTCTTACTATTGCTAGTGCTTCTCTGCTTAAAATACTCTTTCAGCTGTGAAATCTGATTTAGGAGAAATAGCTACACAGTCAAAAGTTGTTATGGTAGAATGAGAAATTTGAATCTTGGCATTCTGTTTGAGAGAAATTAGGTAAGTATGGCTTTTCTGCTTAATGATTTCAAAACCTTTTTCCTTGTTTTCTTCATGAGCATTCATCTAGTTACTAGGCAGTAAGAATATGTGACATATACTTTCTATCCTTTGCTTTTACAATTTATCAAGTCAAACTGAAATCTTCCAGAATAGCTCTCAATTTTTTTCCGTTGTGAGAAAACTGTGGTTTCTTGCAGTGAGAGATGTATGTCATACTGGTTACTTAGAACTAAATGTACTAAACATGACCAACCATTAAGCTGGGTCCACGAAGTCACTTGCTCTTCTTGGTAGAGTCTTTAAGACAACTGCTAAGAAGCACAAGGATATATTCTCACAAAAACTTTAAATTTGTTACAAACTAAGAACTTCCAGCTTTCACCAAAGGCCTGGCAAACACTTTCTTTGTCTTTGTTATTAGTTTTTAAATAGAAGCTGTCACCTAAAAAAAGAAAGCCAGATTGACAACTCAGTGTTTATCTTTGCAGAGACAAGAGAGCACACATGTTCTCAAAACGTGTGGCTTTTGAAATGCAAGGTTTGAAAAGCTTTGAAGCCTTTTTAAAGGCTTGTAGAATAATTCTGTTCCATTACTTAAATAAATCTTACCTCTTGCTTTGCTTCCAGCACTTTTCTTACAGTCTTGTTTAATATTTCTACACCATAGTAGGCAGCTCTGTGCCTCTCTAGTTCAAGGGATGAGGTCCGTGGAGGAGGAATTCAGAAAAAATTAGACTTTTCCAGAGATCACATTGAGAAGAAGTGGATACCAGACAACTGAGAACTATCTGATAGTGATGGGAGAATACCATTATCCTTCCTACAGTGATTTGACTACATGACAAGTCCATTCTCCCAAACATCTTGAGAAATTGTGACTATGTGATGCAAAAATTCATTTGGGATGTTGGTTGCAGTAAGACTACAAGTAAACTGCAACACCAAACATGGGGCTCATCCACGTAGAAGTTTTTATTGACTTTTTCTTCACTGTTCATATTTGACTGTCACTTTTATTAGAACAGGCTAGCTTGTGTTTTCTTAGAGTGTTAGACTTTATAAACTACTGCAGGCATCTTCCCAGGAACTCTTGGAAAATGCTAAAGAAGGAATCCGAAAAAATATAACTTGAGTAGCAGGGGATCTGCAGCATAAATTTGTTCCAAACAGCTGAGCACTAGGAATCACCCTGTTTAAATGTCTGATGCAAACTGTTGTATAAAAAACTGCTGAGTTACAATTAGTGACAAGAGTGAGTTTGTCTTAACTTGGCTACTTTGTATTTTGCTGATTATCATCCACAAATTCTGGTCTTTGCTGGCAAACAATTCAAGGAAAGTGATCTTTCCTGTTGTGGTAATGGCATATTCTGATCAATTGACATAATTTGAAACTCTTAGAATAAATGAAAACAGAATTAATAATTAATATAAAATTTTGGATTGCTTTGGGTTTTTTTATTTTGTTTTGTTTGGTTTTTTCCTGTTTGTTTTGGTTTTTTTTTGTTTGCTATTGATAGTTCTTAAATAATATAAGGCATTTAGAATAACTTATACTTTTATGCCTATGTGAGTATACAAAAAATAATAAAATGCCTTTAACTGTATAAAACAGATGTGAATTTTCTCTATCCTAAAACAGAGGATAAATAATCAAGAGATTAATTCAGAAACTCATGTTAAAACTCTGCTGAAATACACAGTGACATGCTCTTAAACACCCCTCAATTTAGCATGATTCTTCCTGCTGCAATGAAATTGAAATGTTGGAGAAAATGGAGTAGTAGAAATGGTATCTATATAAGATGAGATTAGAAATACTTTTTATACACTAGAAGCAGCACATCTCTGAGATCCATATTTCAATGACTTCATTAGAAAATGCGTAAGGGATGTATGAGGATCAAACCTAGTTTTAAGACCTTGCTCTGTCACAGATTTTGGAAAATAGACACAATAAAAGAGAAGAATGGGGTGGCTAAGCAGCCTGGTAGTGTTTGTCTGAGCCAGTTTAATGAGAGAAAGTGTCTGAAATCTAGAATTTAAAATTGGTGAAAGGAGAAACATCTGAAGAAGAAGAAGGCAATGGGTCAGACAAGCTAGCAAACAAATAACAGTTTAGCAGACAGCACTTAAAAGTTTGCAGTTTTAAAAAAATGCTGGATTTTCTTGCTGTACTACATGCTGTGACTTTCTCAGAAATTGTTTGGAAATAAAATTACAGTGTTTATGATTATTTTTCTTACATACCTTCTAGGAAAAACTTGTAGTTTTGCAGTCTGTGGAATGATATAATTGCTTACCCTGCTATTCCATAGTATATTTTTACTGACAAATATAATGATAAATCAGTAATTTCTGGCATATTTCATTTAGACACTAATTGCTGTTCTAGCTCATTATTGATATTAATGATCCAGCAACTCTAACTGTTAAGGGATGAACAAGGCTGTAATCATGGTCCATAAGCTTGCTACACTTTCAATAGATTTGAATGAAAATTAGAATATGTGTGTAAATTGGTGGGTAAAAGGGATGGGAGTCTTTCAGCCTTGTTAAATCAATACATTTTATTGGAAATCAGTGTTAATTTGGATGGGTGTTTTCATTAGGAGCTGAGCAGTATCCTTGACTTGGGCACCAGGTGTCAGTCTTGGTGCTGGTAGAGAGGAGAGAGCTTTAAAAAGATCCTGTGTGGCTGGTTTAGTGATTCTTTCCCAAAGAGTTCCTATGATGCCTAGCAATGCATCGGAGGAAATAGAAAAAGGGAAAAACTCTTTACGTATTGTTACCAATACCATGAATGAACCAAGATACTTGTTCAGATATGTTACAAGATTACTGTCGTGTCCTTCTGCATTTTAGGTCCCCTGCATCCAGCAGAAGAGGAGGAGCATGAATTTCTGGACATGATGATATCTTCATACAAGTAGTGTTGAAATGTTTGATTGAACACATTTTTTGAATCAGTATCATTTTATGTACCTACATCTGTCAAAAGCTAAAGAAAATACAATTTCTTTCAATACAGAAAGAAACCTGAAGTGTTTCATCAAAAAGACAGTGTCCAGCACAACTCTTTGGAAAGAAGGTGACTTCATACAACCTGACATCTTTGATCAAATGCAAATGTATTGACCAGTAGCTAGGAAATATAATATTTTAGGAGACTATTGAATAGTAATTGTTAATTAACAAAGCCAAAGAATTTGTTTGCAGGTTAGCTGCTAATTGGCAGACACATTCAGAATTGCCTTCATCAACCATGCAGAAAAAAAAATAAAATTGTACTTTTAAAGTATGTAATACATCAGATAACATGATTTGATCCCACACCTCATTCAGCTTTCCAATAAATGTAAGTTCACCTTACAAAATGTAGCTTGGGATCTCAATTAGAAATTGCTCCATATTTAAAAGTAATTACCATCTATTAATTGACTCAAATATGATAATCTAACAAGACAATTGGAAAAAAAATGGACCATCAGTCAGATGTTTGAAAACCTTATCTCTTCCTTCCTCTGGATCTTCTATATCTCAATGCTTAAATTGCATATTACATAGAGAAAAGAATTATTTAGTGAGCCTGTCATTTCTCAACCTGAGAACTTCCCTAAGACCTCTGCTCCTTTGCTTCAACACTTGGATTCTGTTAGATGAGTTTGTTTCTTCAAAGTAATAATAAACTGAGCTGAGAAGATAGCAACTATCTTAAAAATGTTGTAAGGACATGTACGTTTTGCCAACATGAGTCACTGATACATGTATATATCTCAAGAAGAAGGACCTTAAAACCAAATTAAAAGTCATTGATATTTTGTCAAATTTTCTACATGTACATTTAATGTACAACATGTACATTTTGTAAATATGTACATGTTGTATTAGTACATATTAGTACTTACTGTAAACCACATTTTATTATTTGTAGTATGTGTTGCACATTGTTTTCTCAGTCATTGATTGGAGAGAACCAAAATACAAAATATGAATATTTAAGAATTTAAATATAAATTGATTAAAATTTATATTAAAATTTTATATTTATATGAATATTAAAATTTTTCGTATGCACTTAACAGTTTAAATCAACTCGAACTGGAAACAGTATGAAATTTTCCTGAATGAGACTTGTTTTTAATAACCAATATTGCAGCCTGGTAAACATGCTATGAAATTTAATAAGCATCTTGATTATCTCATTTGGCAATGTCCTGTGGAGAAGCAGAATATGTGATTTCATTCAGATATTGACAGTGGACCTTCCTGAAAATAGCTGTTCTCAAAAACCCTTCAGACGTCTTGGAAGAAAGGAGACCCTAGATTTGTGGAGGTCTTTTTATGTCATCATCTTCATTCTGATTAGTGTTTGTGCTGAAATTCATACAACACTAAAGTTTAAATCTGAAAACCTGGTGATATTTGCAATATAAAGAAACACAACTCTCTTGCCATGTCTGATATTAAAGTTTGACTCATCTCTTTCCTGATGATTGTGTACAATGTTCCAGTAAAGTCAAGGATAAAAAACAACTTTGTATTGAAAAGAGGATTTGAAAGTAAGGATATTTATCTAATGATAGTAGTTGGCTTTGAATTCCGTTTTGTACCCTACCACTGACTTTCTGTCAATTTTATAGAACTCCATTTAACCAGTTTATCAGTAATATTTACTGATAAACTGGTTAAATGGAGTTCTATAAAAGTGTAATTCCTATGAAAATACAGGCCTTCTGCCTTTCCCCCCTTCACTAGCCTATCTAAGAAGTATATCTAAAATGTCAGTATACATGAAAACATAGGTGTGAGGTTGGGGATATAGAGGTCTTGAAGATCATTGGCTTCTTCATTAATAGGTGTCACATTATTATTCCTCAGATGGGGAAAAGGATGAACAGCGCCTGATGTGCTGGTATTTTAAGATTCAGCAAAATGTGTTATTTTTAGTACTGTTGGAATGTAAAATTTATCAAACATCTTTTTGCCTACCTCTAAAAAAGTGCTTTGAAACCTCTGTAGAGAGAACTAGTGATCCATCTTTGCATGTATCTCGTTAGGGAGGTTCATTGTTTGAATGCATTGCTCTTTACATATAACACCACTAAGGTCTGCTGCTTCAGCGATTGCTTAAACCACATTCCTTCCAACATTGTCCTCCTAAACTTCATTCCAAACCAGAAGCCACGAAAAATGGAATGTGGTAAGTTTTGAAATGTTCTGGCAATATCTGGGATAACTCACTGTTTGGCGAAGCACTTCACAAAAATGCACAAAGAATTATTGCCCTTTAGAGGCCCCAAAGAACATTAAGAAGAATATTAGGGTGTTCATATGAATATGGAAAGATTTAAGCTGATTTTCTGAGAAGCAGAGTTCTGTCATAAAAAGCAAAAAGAATCCATTCAGAAAAAAACTCATGGTGACAGTAGAAATCCTATTGTTCTTGGGATGGGGGTCAGGTGCCAAATTTTTGTCCAGATGCTAGAAAAAGCCACAGGAATAATTGTTCTCTGTAGTATTAAGAAAAATGTGTGAAATTTAAAAATAGAGGAGATTTATGAACCAGTCAAAGAGGGAAAAAAGAAATGGCTTTCTCTGATATGTAAGGCAATCAAGATGTGACTATGCATGGACACCAGGAGGAAAATATAATATTTCCCTAGGTGTAGATTTTTGGCTGTCTGAGTCTGTCCTGGCAACTTTGCCACAAATTTAACTGTGCTAATCATGCATTGGGATTAATGGATGAGGACACAGAGTTTTTTAAATGCGCCTGAGTTCAAGGTTTAACTTTACCACTTATAAGAGGCAACAATTCTATTTTCTGCATCCAATGAGCCATTTATTTTCGTCAGCCAAGTAGAGGTGTAAAGATGTGCCTTACAGTGACTAAGCAGCTTTAATTTTTTTTTTTCCTATTTGTTCTTTTATTCCCATTACATAAGATATAGATTTCTTGTGGTTTCTTGGGTTTTTGGGACTTTTTTAGAGGGCAGGGGTCATTGTGGGGTTTTTTTTGTTTGTTTTTTTGGTTTGTTTTTTTTTTTTTTTTTAACTAGGAAATTTAGTGTAGAAGATTACCTGAATAGATAGCTTAGGGACAGAGTTTTTTGCTAAGAGGAGTCACCCAAGAGATGAAATTACTTAACTGGCACCAAGAGGTGCCAGTTTCTCATATTTACCTCCTGTAGGAAAACAGGAGGTAAATATGAGAAAGATGAAACTGTATATGAGCAAATGAGCATACATTACAACTGAAGGGGAGTAAAGGAAGTATAGAAGGATGTAAATAACATGAGATAAGGCATGTACATAATTGTACAATGTATTATTCAGAAAAATTGAAGTAAGGAGGTTTTATGGGGTTTATTTGGGTTTTTTTGGCATTTTTATTTTTTTGTTGTTTTGGGGGGGGGGGGGTTGGTTTTGGTTTGGGTTTTTTTTGGTAGCATTTTATTCCACCACAATGGGAGAATGACTGCTGGAGAGGTTTTTAAAACATCATAGATGAGAGGTGGCTTGATCTGCCATTGTTATGGATGTACAGGGCAAAGAAATGAAGGAATCTGAGATGACTGCCAGGTTTTGACCTATGTATCTTTAATGTGGGTTAAAAGGTTGTTATCTCTTTTAATGTGTTTAAAAGTGCTTTACAGTCTATGGGGATTCTTCACCTAGTCATTGTGACTTAGTTTCTCATTTTCGTGTTCTAACAAAAATGGTGTTACTGTCCAGTTCCTATACTTGCTCATTATGCTTAAGTACTTATATAGCTAGGCAGATCTATATCAACTGCATCTCAAAGAAATTAACCAAGCTGACTAAAATGGGAATTGATACTCATTTTAAAATAAAATATTATTTGAACTGAATTCTACATATTCCCCCACATCTTCTTTTGAGGCCTCTTGTCAGAACACCTGATAGGCTCATATTAATTTAATGACTGAGTGCTATCCTAATTCTTAAATACGCAGTCAGTACACATCAATTCTTTTTATTTGTTAGTCATAAGAAAACACTTGAACTAGTAGGAAATGTTGCAACAAACACAAGGGCCTGAGAATGTTCTTCTCCCTTGGGCTGTACTGGCGGGGAGAGAGTGGAGAGCACCTACAGAGAGGAGTGTGAGGGAACACGGATGCAGGGGCAAGCAGAAAGACCCACTAGAAACAGGACAGCTGGGTCAGGTCTGGTCGGAGCTTGGTAAAAGAGTGAAACTCTGCAGTAATACAATTAGTTGGCTACTGTTGCATTCCTCTATTACAATGTATAGCTGTATCCTGAGAAGGCAAGGGAAGGCAAGAAGAGAGGATTTTTATTGACAATCACCTGATAAGGTAAGGGTTTTTTTTTTCCTAGATAAAGAAATTAGTCATTGCCTGATGCTGTTCAGATTTGTCAGAACATCTTGGGGAAAACACACCCATAAAAAATGTTAAGAGATTACTAAGTGTTGAAACCTGTAAGATTCGGAGGGGATTTTTTTTAAACTAGTAACTTTTATAAATGATTTTGTACAGTGAGACTTTTGAAATTTCACAGAAAATACCAAAGACTTTGTTCTGCTAAGGTTTACAGTTCAGCTGATGAATCATCTATGTAAAAGGTGAGAGTTGATAAAAATTGCAACACCCAGATACATATTTAATTTTTTCTCTATTTCAGTAGGGAATGGGGGAGAAGGAGCAGGTCATCTGTGATGGGGATCCATTTATGGTGAAAATACTGTAATTTGGTTACAAAAACACAGATGAATGCAGCCTTTCCAGCTTCAATGAATGGACACTAAGATGTGGGCAGATCCATATCCTTTAAGAAAAGGACTTGGACCTATTCTCATCTGTTTCTGTTTTGCAAAGTCCCAAGAGGTCCCTGGCCACCTGGAACTCAAAAAACAAATTAAACATTGGTTTTGATTTGAATCTACTCGAGTGCCGAAAGTTTGAAGATAATCAAAGCTCAAAGTAACCATGGAAGAGGTAGGCAGAGCCCAATGCAGTCGCACAAAAGGAAAGGACATTTCTCTGCCAGATTAAAGACTAATTTGCATGACTAATACATGCAAAGACTAGTATTGACCCTTTTCTGTCCTTCCTTGTCCATATGAGCTATTCAGGCTGCCTGAAGAAACCATGCAGAGAAGTATTGAGGATATAGAGACAGTGAAAAGTAACTTACAGAAAACCTTTATTTCAGATGGCTGCCTTTCAATAGTAATTATTTATCTGCTAATAATTAAGAGAATACATGCATATTTAACTTCCTATTATGCTGCCATGGTTCTTGGTTTTAAGTTATATGATCCCAAAATTAGCTTTACATTTTGCAGAAATTAATAGATCAGGGGAATATATGGGATTAATCTTTTCCTGCAAAGAATTCATAGATCTTCTGTAGAAGTGTCCATTTCACATTCAGTAGCAAGCTTCTATAGAACACAGAACTTTTGAATCCAGTGGTTTTCATGGTGCTTCATTTTGTGCTTATGAACTCTTCCTGGTGGAGGTTTCTTCCATTTTATGACTATAATAAGCAGTACTCTAACAAGGTATGGCGTGATCAAAGGTCTGCAATGGAGGTTAGGCCAAACCATTGTGGTAAAATATTAGCACTTTCCAAATCTAGATTTTTTTTTTGCCTGAAGATGAGAGAACAGAGGAGGAAAAGGATAGACCTGTAAGGCTTCCATTTATCTTGTTTTTCTGTGTAAGTTAGAGTTCTTGAAGAGTTCAGGTGTAATCACAGCCTTCTGTTGCAACAGGAAGCACCATCTGCTGAGGCATTCTGTAAGCAATATAACGTCTCTCCAGAGACAGTTTAGCATTCAATTCACAGAGAAGGATGGCAGGGACTTGTAAACAAAAGAAGACTACTGAAGCAGTGAAGAATGGGCTGTGCTCTGAAGATTCAATATGTTTCTTCATAGCCAAAAAAATTCTGTATTGCTATAAAAGCCTGGCAGAGCTCTCTGATGTATTAATCGTGGTGTTTTTTTGTTTTTTTGTTTTTTTTTTCATTCTACCTTGTTATTTGAAAGCCAAAAAGTAATGCCAAAATACTGTCTGTTGTTTTTGTTGGGTTTTTTTCCACTGAAGCCCCCAAGTCTGTATAAGTCTGGCCCCAATTATGTTTCAAGTAACTATTGTTTAAAGAAAGGGAGAGAAAGCTTATCATTGCAGCTCAATAGTAATTAATTAGGTAGGATAAACTTATGAAAGTATTGGCAATGACTGTCAATGAATATAAAATTATGAAGTCATTTGGCATTTCAAGTGAACAATAGACTTACTAGTTGACAAATGCCTAGTATACAGACTTTTCATACCCTATAAAATACTTTAAAGCAGACCAGGAATGTAGTTGTGGTGTTGGAGAGATGGATTGCATGGAAATTATTTCCTATTTTGAAATAAATTGAAGTATCAGAATTATAGACAACATATCCATAGGAGTGTCATGAAGTATAGTTCTTATTTGTCTTATGTTTAAATGTAATAAATAACAAATATAAGGTACTGCAACTTAAGAATGTGACATCAGAATTTATAGCTTCTCCAAAATGGCGAAGTCTCCAGCTGGCCTACTTATCCTATCAAAAACCTTAAGATAACAACATCTTTCTTAGTCACTGTCCTGTGTAAAGCAGATATTTAACTTTCAAGACGTGTGAACAGCTTCCATTACATGGAAGCTCCCCTAAATCTTATCCATAAGGAAAACAGAGTTGACGCTATTTTCTGTCTGTGATGAAAGAGACACATGTGAACTGAGTGACTTTTGTCTGTTTTTCTACCTTACACATCCAGAATACATTAGATCTGAATGACGAGGGTCGGAGAGAAGAGAAAAAAAAATTAAAGGAATATATTTGTTAAATAATTTCCACTTCATGATAGTTATGCTGTATTTGGTAAGGCAACATCTTCATAGTTCTGGTGCAAAGTGTTGGACATTAAGGAGTCCAATATATTCTTGTCTATGGAGATAATGTTGAGGCTGTTTTGTCACTAAAATAAGTGTGTATCTAATCAGAAGAAGTTATATGTGATATAGGTGGCTTTCAACTAAATTGAATATTTTAATTATGATATAAAACACATGGTTGATGGAATGAGCTTTTAAAAATTGCACTCTTATTTTCAAATGGTGCAATTTACCACAAGTATCTGAAAATCCAAGAGGGTTATGTGTTGGTGCTCTACTCATAGATGAAATTTGCTCATAAAATATTTCTAATTTGTTAAACCTAAGAGGTACCTTGACTTTGGCCACTAAGATTTTGTGCTCTAACTAAGATGCAGAACATTTAATCATTTTTATTTTATGATCTGTTGAGCCCTCAGGACTGCAAAAATCTCATTGATGCAAAGGGGACCATGTGTCTTCACTTACAAAATGACAACAGTAGTGATTTTTACTAAATGATGTTTGAGATGGAAACAAGGAGGGAAAATATTGAATTCTAACTTAATAGTGCAGAAATCAGCACTCTGTGTTGGGGGCACAGAGGAAGTAGAGATTAAAAAGCATGATATGATGGACACAATCATCTGATTCTCATAAATCTTATAAGAAATGAGAAGGAAGTAAAGTATGCAAATCTATCTCCCCTTCCCTCAGATCTGCTGTGTTTATTCACTCATAAGTAGGTATCCATTCAAGACTGAAGCCAGTATTGATAGATCACCATTTAAGAAAAACTTGCTCATCTGTGTAAATAGTAATAAACAATCCTGTGGAAAGTGGAGAATCATATTTGGAGAACAAAGCTTTTTGTGCCTGAATCATAGAAGTATTACAGTATTATGACAAAGTATTAGAGAATTAAGACATGGTGGCCCTCTGATCCCTTTCTAGAAGAACTTCAATTTTTTTGGTCTTAGTACATGGCAACAGTCCTCTGTTTAAATCCATGGGGGTCTTGCCGCTGTATTTTTCTTGTGTATCAAGGCTTTCTGTGAGCCCAGGGAGATATAACTGGAAAAAGTCTGAAACAATTTCACGGTTTCATGTTTAGAAATAAAAACTCCCTGCAGGACTTACCCATGGAAATTAACAGTTTCTGGACAGCTGCTTAGCACAACCTGTAATGCCCACTGTCAGGCTGATTTCCTCCTTAGAATGGGTGACTAAATTATGAAAAATGCAGTAATCTCTTATGTAGATTTATCATGAAGTAATTTTTCCTGTAAAGAGGACTTTCTGATGGATAATAGCAATTAAAGACAGTAGGTTCTTTGCCTAGCTTTCTTAGACTAGCTGTAGCTTGACATGCAAAAAGAGGGAAAAACCCAAACCTTTTAAAATATTTTAAAAGGGCTTATTTCATAAGTCTGAGCCTCAGACTTACAAAACCCTGCAGGCATTGTTTAGCTTTGTCTGGGACTAGTTGTCCTGTCATAACTTAACAGTCTGAACTACAGTATCCTGTAGTCCTACTGTGTATAGCAGTAAAGCGGTAAACTGTTTAAGAACAAATGCCTTTAGGGACTTGTACAAAGCATTCTCTTAATCCTCTTCTTACTTGGTTTAGAGATATCCATACAGAGACCTGCTTGTTCTGTATCTAAAAATTGTCCTGTTGATGGGTTTAGGAATTATACAGATTTAGGTTTTTAGGCTTCAGATTTATACTGTTCATTCTATTCTGCTCTCAGTAATCTAGCAATATGTCTGGTCTGCCATCTGGAATGACATACTGGTGTATCTTAAATAAGAGGAATTTGCTCTTTGTTGGATTTTCCACTGTAGGCCTGTGTAGTCAAGGACCCGACTGATTGCTAGTAAAACATCCTTTCCCTCTAGTTGCATGACTCTTGTTTCATAACTTTGAATCTTTTTCCCACTGAAGAATAGCTTCAATATGAAAAAGACTCTTTGAACAAGGAGTTTAGCCCAATATTATATTAAAGTGTCACCTACCCTATTTTTAAATAACACACTGCTATTGCTTAAGGAGACTTGAGACTATGAGTGTGTTGTAAGCTTGTCTACTATGTGCATGTTGCTTGAGCAGGAATATCTGCAGCATTTTTTTAGTTATGAAGTTAATTAACTGAAGAGTGTTTACAGGTAATATTTCCATTTATGTCTTGCATCTGGAAGAGAGAGACAGAGTTAACTTTTGTCTTTTAAATTAAAAGCTCTAAAATAAGCAATAAGCTGTAAACCAAACCAAAATAAGTGTCCCAGAAGTAGCACTCCTTGTTGGGTATGTCTTGCCAATCGCAGCTATAGCATTCCCCATTTCCCTACTTTCCACCATCTCTGTGATGTGTTTTCTGCTGATACATTGCCCTTGTTTTGTTGCAGTTGTGACTAAGGGTGGGGCCCAGAGCTCTGTGGACACGGCCAGCTCGTTATTCCATACCACTCCTGTCATTGCTGGGAATATGGCTTCAAGGAACGACCACCACACAGCGGAAGTGACACCATTTTGTTCCTCTTTCCCGAGGGAGAATGCAAGTCCAAGTGATAAACACAGCTGAGCAGAACAGACCCGAGCAGAGCCCAGCCCAGTCCAGCCAAATAATGCCGAACCTAGCAGTGTGCATGCACCACAGGTGCCACAAGGAGCTGTGATGGAATGGAGTGATGTTGACAATCTGGCTTGGGGTGGTTTGTCCATAATTTTGTCCATTGGCTCAGGGAAGGGGAATTTGTCTCTGCAGGGCTGTGGTAATGCTTGCCATTTTCTCCTTTGTTGCAGGAGGCCATGTGGTGCCAGCAGTGGCAATGTTCAACAACTTTTCTTTGTCTCAGCAGCCATGCTGGGTCAGGGTGTTGAGCACATTTTTGTGTAAATATCTCTCTCTTTTGCATACTTTTATTATTAATGGGTTGTTGCTGTTCCTGTTAGTTTCTTGCTGTTTGTTTTCAGTAAATTGTTATCTCAGCCCATAGCCTCTGCCTATGCTCCTCTCTCACCAGAGGGAGACTAATTTGGGCTTTAATTCCCAGCTGGTTTTAAACCACAACATTTAATTGGACTGTGAGAAAACAAGGGCATACACTAATAAAATGAGAGCATTTCAGACAAGTTTTTTTAAGTTGTTCCTCTGAAACACAGAAAAACTGAAAGCTGATCTTCAGTGCAGTATATAAATACTTACAATCAAGATTTAGCTGTTTTAATAGGGGATACTCCTATGGATTGACATGTTTGTGCTAGCCTAAGGGAGTTTTTTAAGGAAGTAACAAAGCCTCTCTAAGCAGTCAGAGGTTTTCTAACCTTTTGCATCAATATGGGCCTGAGAAAAACATCTCTGATAAGAAAGGGGTCAGACTACCCAAAACAAGCTCTGCTGATTGACTGATATTGTGTTGTATGTATCTGTAAAACCTCATCTCTGGAAGAAAAGAAATACAAAAGACTGAAGATCCCTCTTGAGCAAATGTGACTTTAGATGTCCTCGGTGTTTTTTCTTGACTTTGGCATGTGAAAAACCTTACATATTAGAGAATTGTCCAGCCCATAATACTGTGCAAAACCACACAGCCATACCATTAATGGTAGAAGCAGAAACGAATAAAGAATATAAGCATAATAAACATTCCTGTAGATGGATTCATAAAAATACCAAAACATTAAGTGGTGTCTGGAGCATTTAAAAATTTTCTTATCTGAAATGGAAGGAAAAAACCTCTTGAATCATGGGGCTGTTGTGCATATATAGTCAATCACTTCTAGAAGACGTTTGTACATCTCTGTTGTTCCATTTATATTTTTAGCCTGCCTGTGAAGATGGATCCCCTCAGACTCATGCCTTTTTTATCATGCTTATTTCATTAGTGTTAGTAAAAAATTGCAAGGCTTACTGTGAATTTTATCTTTTCTAACAGTTTTGCAACCAGAAGACCAGAAATATGACTTTGCAGATAGTGAACAGGAATCCCTAGAGTTCTAACAATTTGAAGTGCATGTTAGTTTCTCTATTACTTGATCAATGCTGTCACTAATGCAAATCTATTCCCACAATGCATGGAGTGTCATTAATTTTATGTTGTTTACGTACTCTTGCCATAAGGTTAAGCAATTCCTACTATTAAGCTAGATGAAATTGCATTACCTTAATGAAATGCACTTTACTGATAAAGAAGAATGTCACTTTCACAAGTGGAAGCGCTGTTAGCAAATTTTTACGAGAGAATTCCCAAAATCATATCTTAATTGCTTGGACAGCTGTGTAGTTTACATAACGAGCAAACAATGCCAAGGTTTTTTATTTTCTTTGTCAGCTGTATTGGATGTTAGTATGCGTGGTGGACCTTTTTTAGGCCTTTTATTACTTGATTGCAAATCATTCTTCATTGCTGCCCAAATTTATGGAAGGACATTGCTCCCTGAGGTGCCATATCCTTTCAGGTCTGTAACTGAACATGACTGATGGCTCCAGTGTAACAGTTGCTTATTACGGCGCTCACTGAGCTATGATTGCTCCAATACTTTATGTTGGCAGATGTGTTTCCCTTGGAACAGCATCTCCGAGACAGAGGTCATTGATCAAACCCCCCTCTGGCTGTTCCATTATGTGCAAATTATTGCTAAAAGCAGAGAGACTGAGAAAGAGCGGGGGTGGGGGGTGGATGTTCATGTGTGTGTGTGCATACAGTCTGCTCACTGCAGAATTGAGGGAAAGGAAAAAGCTAACAAAATGAAGAAGAAAAAAAGCTATATAAATGAAAAAAAAAGAATTCATGTGATCAGATGGAAGAGAGAGAAGGAAAACTATTATTTTGGAAGAGGAACAATTGCATGAAGCGGTAGCATTTTCTTTTTTATCTGACAGTATTTTTGCAATGCTGTATTGAGTGTGTGTATTTTTAGTGGTGGAATGAGTTAACGGATAAAGGCTTATTCAGTGTCTAAGACATTTCTATTGATTATACTCTATTTCTATTCATTATATTCTACTTCCATTCATTATATTCTATTTCACTTGTTAAATAAGGAGGAGAACATTTATTTATTTGTTTGTTGGAAAAAACCTTGCTACACTGTAGTGGGCAGCAACTGAACTGTGCACCAGTTCCAAAAAAATCAGAATGGAGAGGAGGTTGTTGAGTAAGGTAGAAGACTGTCTGAATGAGACTATGGACACTCACTATCACAATCACTCTTTAACAAAATAAAGGGTGTCTTGATATGACATGGCTGGTGTTGCACAGATAAGAATAATATGAGGATTCTGTGAACAGCTTGTACTATAGGGATGGGCTAGCAAAGCTTTGTGAAATTTAAATGTAAACTTTGACCAGGAAGTCTGTCACTCCTCTCCTCTCCTTGCCTCACCTCACCTTGCCTCACCTTGCCTTTCCTGAAATAATGGAGGAGTGTTTTTGCTAGTATCCAGTTTCCCAGGCTTTGTTTTAGAAGTACTGAAGGAAGAATCCAACATATATATAAATAAAAATGCAACAAATACTCAGTACAATCCCATACAAAAAGAGATTATGGCAGAAGTGAGTCACTGAGTTATTTAATATAATTTTCTAGTAGCACATCTAATATCACTGAGGTTAACAAGAAGCAAAAACTGCTAACTAAAAGAAAATCAGTTTCCAACCTTTCTTTCAGTCATCAGGATCTGTTCCATGAATCTTCATTCATGGAGACAGCTAAAATTTAATTTAACGTGGTCCCAGGAATATTAGTGGACCCTAGTGGGAACCTAGTTAAGTTTAACAAGGCCAAATGTCCCTTACTATTGCAGGGGAGTTGAACTAGATTATCTCTAAGACTTCCCTTCTTACTCAAACTAATCTCTAGTTCTTTAGTTTGACGAAGGTTTCTGGATCGTCTTCTCCAGTAATTATTAATTTTAATTAATTTTATACCTTGTCAAATCATAGTGTGATTTTGCAGCCTTTGCCAGTTTAGGGAGGATTACTATTACTTTATCTATCATGCAGTAAAAACCATTCTGATTGGCTTTCAAATCTGTACATCTCATGACAAGCATAATGAATACATTGCCTCCCAGCTCTTTCTATGTACCTTTCTCAGGTACACTTGCTTCTTATCCTTTTAGCAAAAATAAAATCAGACATTGGAAAAAGTTTTCTATAAAGTTCTGCTGAAACAAAAAGCAAGCATTGCTTAGATGTCCTCTTTCTTCAACTTTTAACCCACCATCTTACCTATTCCGACTCCAGATGTCTCCTCTCTAATTGCATTGAAACGTACTAGTTTCTTAAAAAAGCTTGCTATAGTTAGTCTGGTTTAGTTTCCAACTTCCCTGTTTAAAAAGAAGATGTTTGGGTGAAATCCACAGCTCTCGTAAATGGAGGTAACCATACTCAAAAAATTCAAGGACTTGGACCAGCACAACTAGATAATTGGAATGACTTTAAACCATATAAATCCGAGCTCCCATATACATGTTTAGCAACAGCATTTTCTCTAAGGAGTTCTACTTTTCTTGACAAATAGTTTTACAGTGATTTTGCTGGTTACCAAGCAATTACCATGTAAAGATTGTCAATTGTTTATCTGCATACCTTTAATTACATCTACTTTAGCTTTCTTTTCTACTATTATAATAACTTCTCTTTTTTAGACTAAAGAACTCAATCAAAACCAGTTGTTTTTAAGAAAATAAAGGATGTGATTACTACATAATTTCTGCTCTCTACTCTCCCTTGTCCTTTTATCTGATAGGGTATTCAATTTTTATTTTAACTCAAAATTATAACGATCTTTGCAGTCATTCAGATTTTTAAAATGACAAACTGAAAGAAAATATTTCTTTATGATACCTTTGTCTATTGATTTTTCACATTGTCATTGTCACCAATCTGGATAGGATGACATGTTTGAAAGATGTGACATATAATAAAATTTCATTTCCATATGAGGCCCTTTCAACAGAGGAAAAAAATAATAAAATATTATTTGGGAAAAAAAGCAAGAGGAGATAGAGAATTGCAAACACACTTCTCTCACATTGCAGTTGCTTTGGTTATGGCTCTTGGTCAGAATATGGAGACAAGGCATGTATTCCACTGTGCAGAAAAAAGTTTCTGAACCATCACACCAGGTCAGGTTGTTTTTCTCTGGAAGGCATGATCATCTGATTATTCAGGAATCTTTGCCTCTTTTCCTTCGAAGTTATCCTGCTGAAATGTATCTTACCCTCACCACTAAATGTGATAAAAAATATGTTTAATCCCTGTAATATCTGTCTGCTGGGGGGAGTAATGAAACTGATGTATCCTTTCTCTGAGTAAAAATGACTGAAAATCTATCAGTTTTGAAACAAATGTATGGAGAGGAACTGTTATAATTTAAAACTAATTGTTTATTTAGAGAATGAATTGTGTTTCTTCTCTTTCTTTTCGCCTCAAATAAGACAAAATTGCTGTGTCAGAAAATGCATCAGATCTTTATGGTCTGGTTACAGGATGTACCAGCAGTGTTCTCATCAATAGCTCATACATTTCCTTGTGCTGGTTGCACTGTTTGCTACCTATCAAAACAAACACATAGGCCATGATCCTGAAGTTATACCATGAAGAAACCTTCCCTACCTGAATGTAATTCCTCTTATATTACTTTAAGTAGTAAAGACATTTATAGAAAATAATTTTCAGTCGTTTTTGATGTAATATGGGTACTCGCAGCTGAAAAATGGCACTACAGAGTGCGTGTAGGACTTACAAAATACCTACTGTTCTTCATAATTAGATATTTTTGACATAGTTTATATTGCTCTAAACAAGTTCTTTTAGAAGTAATATTGCTCTTGCAATGGTAGGTTAGGATCTTTTGTAGTTTTGGGGAACAAAGTATCTAGAATAACTGATTGACCTCAGGTCAAGGATGACCAATATTTTTTTTTTCTCTAGACCATGATCTTGACAATTTGTCTTGGAATCCTCAAAGTCCCTTGCATTTACTCTCATGACATTAGGAAAATCATGATGCCATTATTTAAAAATCTTTCCCCATAGTAATTACATTTGTTCTTGATTATGTTCATTTTATACAGGGAGGACCTTAGATAGCAAGACATATGTAGCTTGCAAAGACAGTTTTCCAAACTTAAAGACAAATACTGGACATTTGCTATAAATGCAAAATTTATAGGGCACAAGTCAAGGTTTTATAACAGCAGTATAAACATTGTCCTTTGATCATTTTCTGACTAGGTGCTGTCAGATCTCTAGTGAATTGAAGTTCACACCTACTTAAAACAGCTCTAGCAACAGGAGTTTAAGAAGGGCCAAGGAAGTTAAGTGCTTAAAACCTGATTAATGACGGATGCCTGGTCTAGGGCCTTTTATTTCCTCCTAGAAAATGATGTGTTAGACAGCAACCTGTGAACTCATGTCTCTTTTCCCTTAGAAAACATGAGTTTAAGTAGCTCTTGCTCAGTGTGATGAAATATGGGAAAGAAAAGTATACACAATCAATGTAAAATATGAATTTTTTTGGGGTTCTTCAAATCATTCACCTGTGGCGTTAAAAACAGAGCTCAAAACCCCAACCTCTTGCTACAGCTGCCAGTTTTCAAAAATACCATTTAAAATCAAGAAATCTTTCTGTATAATGGTGTCTTTATCACATATTCCTAATAAATATTTTTTTTCTGCTTTTTTCTGGCTAAGAAAAAGTCCTAGCACTAGTGAAGCAGTTTCAGATAGTATGTCAGCCACAGAGACTAAACAAACCCATGTTAAAGCACTGTAAAATTCTGTGCCAAAGAATTCACCCAACAGACGCTGTGCATGCCATATAGTATTTATTCTTGTGATTAATACATGAACTCTTAAAGTGCTTTTAGTAATGAAGGCAATATGTGTAGCAGCACGTTGTTCAGAAAATTAGATTACCTGTTACTACGAGCATAGTTGCTAAAAGTCTTTTACAATCATTCTGGAGTAAGAAAGGCTGAAAAAGCAGTCATTCCAGGTCAATGAATATCTTGTCTAAGCCCTGCTGACTCTTTCTAGGTTAGGGAAAAAACCTCCCAGCCTTTCCTGGTCAATAAAAATATTTCAAGTCTGTGACTTTCCTTGAGATGTTGACAAATCAGTTAGAACAATTAAACCAGTACAGTCATGATCTAGTCTTCATGGTTGAACTATACTGTGTAATATCTTTGACCAAACTGTGTAATATCTTTCAAGTTTTTGAAGGCACAAATTGGGACTGGTAATATAACAACTCTCCTGACACAGAAAAATAAAAAAGGTTAAGAAAAAAGACCAAAGCCTTCAAATAAAAACCTCCTTTAATCATGAAAAAGTGATAAACTTGGAATAAATTTGTGGTCTAATTTTATTTTTTTATGATTTATGATCAGATTGGTGTATTTCTTACATGGTTTCTACAAGCAATTGCATTACTGATGCGTTCCACTGTGTTCAAAGGTGGTGTTACTTCTAAGAAGTTTTTAAGCTGTTGAAATTAGAAGAAGCAGTTTTAAGGAGCTGTTATTACCTTAGCAATCAAAGACAGAACTGTTATGGGTGCTCATTTCAAAAGTTCTTCTCCCACAGTGTAACATCACTATTGAAGGTTCATAATTATTAACATTTCAATTTGCACAATGTGGATTTTAGCTGTCCTGTAATGTATGTCTGTGTAGTTGAGATTTTATTTCTTTTGATTTGTGTATATTTTCATGGGTGCTACTGAATAATCAACCTTTAAAATTTTGACAGTCTATTTTCTCTACAGCTTACTTAGAAAAATTACTGAAAAGATCTTATTTGGTTTTGGGTTTGTGTCTTCTGATCTTTCTGTGTAAGGAGCAGCAAAGTAGAAAACAAACTGACAAACTTTTTGGTTATTTCAGACATAAGTGGAAATGCTTGTTTTTATTCATCTAAAATATCCTTGATGGCAAGAAATGAAAAGCAAGCTGGAAACATTAGAGACTAGAAATTAAGTTAATTCTGGGGAGCATTGCGGACATCTTAAAAGTTAAGGAAAACAAAACTATATGCAAAAGAACAAGAGATTATACCAGTGAACAAAAATAATATGCTGAGGTATGTTAATGTTTCTGATATGATAAAGAGAAAATGAAGTAGGTGCACTGTCAAATGACACTATACATGCTTAATGATTGTGGGCTTTTGGGGAAAGATGCAGGTGTTCATCTCTGTTGAAAATAAGGCCTTTAAATGATAAAATATCTCCTAGATGGAAGTGGCAATATTGGAGAATATGAGAAATTAAATTCTCCGTGCATACATTCTGAGCCAAGGGCAACAATATTAGGAGTAGAAATTAGTTAATGCTGCTGATCTTAGCATCAACTGGTTTGGTATATAAGAGAGAGAAAGAATCCTAATAAATACTATTGTTTGGATTAGTTAATAAAATGATGTTTAACTAAAGTTTTAAAAGTCCTTAATGCAGGTAAAATCATTATGCTTAGCTTCTGCATAGTAGGAATTGGAAAGCTGGAGGAGAAAAATCATCCTGGTCCAAGAAGATGCATGGTTTTTATTTGGGGAATGATAACAGCTTGATGAAGTCATACAAGCGCAGAATTAATGGTGCAAAGACTCAAAAGTCATTCTGTAAGGAACCCAAGCTGGATCTCAGGAAAAAAATGAAAGTGATTAAATGGTTGCTTATCACAAGTAATTGCCAAATCGTGATGTATATTGAAGTACAGCTTGTGTGAACGTAATGTTAGTTATGTCTTATATCTGCAGACCACTAAAATTGCGTTTCACCAAAAGCAGTGTGGTTAAGAGTTAGAACTTGTGCAGATCAAGGACTTCTGGAGCTAAGTGATGATCCATAGCCTGTTGGTGTTATTCAGAGAAATCAGTGAGCATAACAGTAAGAGCAAATATGAGGTTTCACGTGGTCACTGGCAGAAAATGTCTTAGTAAGGGTTAGTATTCTGATTTGGTATTTCAAGAACAGATAAACAATCATTCCTTAAATAATCTGTATTTCTGACCTGTTGTAGTTGATAACTGCCATAATATACATGTGTAAAGGCAATAGAATTGCCAATATGTGTGAAGCTTCAGTTGAAGTCTAATGAGATTCTCTAGGCAGGCAAACTTCAAAGTAACATTTAATAGCCAATTTTACATGTGATTCAGTAACAGGTGATCTGGAACAAGGGCAGTTTCTTGAATTACCTTGGGTAAAAGCAGTGGAGAGTAAGTAAAATGAACTCCAAATATCATTTGATGGAGTATAATAAAAGAAGAAGAGATCAGGATGATTGCATAATCAAAAAAAAGATTAATGTATTCCTCTGCACAATGCTCATCTATTCCAGAAAAATATCTTGTTTTTACTTCGAAACATCACATGTTGCAAACTGATACAACACAACAACAATAACAACAACAACAATAACAACAACGACAAGTTGTCTTCTGGCAGTTATTTAAAAAGAAATCCTGATTTCCATAGAAAAATTGGGTTCAGATGGAAAAACTTTCAGGAAAACTTTAGATGGTGATGATTTCAGTGTTAGGTGGTAATTCCAGACAAGTAAGAAAAGAAAGAAGCAAAAACAAGACAGAAAATCCGAATTATTTAATGGGATGTATCACTATGACACTGCTATTCAGTGTTTACCTTTCTTTTGAAGTCTGTCATATTTTCTAAAATAGCTAATATTGGCCGATTTTGAAAAAATCCTAATAATTTTAAAAATGTGGTAGCAGTGTTCATAATGGAACTCTATGCTCTGCAAAGAAACTTTTAAAATTACTTTGCATCTTAATATAATATAAGGAAGGATGGCAGGAATTGAGAGGAGGGCAGAGGCGATTCTGTCTCTCCATCTGCTTAACTCCTTGCTGTCTCCCTTTTCCATTTTTTCTTGTAGTTCTCCACACATTGCAGCACTCAATTAGAAAGTGTTGTACATACTCAGGAAAAAGGATTTTGGCAGTGTTAAATAGTGGGTACATGTAAACTTAGTCTCATCATGGGTAGTATAGTGTAAATGCCTGCTTAGCAAAGTATTTTAAATGTGTATGGGACATCATTTTATGTTGCAACAGTTAAAATTTTATTAGTATTTGTGCATTACTGGCTGTATGTCTTGCTATTTCAAGACAAGGAGCACACCCTTTCTAAGTACATGCTAAATATTTATTTTCCCTGGTACTCAGATATCACTGAACATGGTCAAGTAAGTCCATTTTCTTGAAAAAACACAACAGAACAACAAAACTCCTGAATTTCCCATCTTTTCCATAAGAACCAGTCAAATATTGCTATCACATCTGTCAGTACTGAAGAGGAACAAAGGCCCAGTCGCGTCTGACTTTTCACGACACACAAAACCAGGTCAAGTATTTCTAAGATGGAAAGTTATTATGTTCAACACTGTTTCTGTTTTTGATGTGTGTGGAGAGTTTCCTGAAATTATGTAAACTGGTAAGCAAAACCTTTGGGAGTTCCAGGTAGTGGAATCACTGACTACTAGAGTGAGAAGTTTGTTTCCTGCAAAAGCACTGTCTCTTTGAAAATTGCTTTCTGATTGTAATGTAATTGTTTTCTAATTAATTATAAAGACACAACTAGCTGCAGAATGAAACACAGATTTGGTGGTTTGGACATTGGCTATAATGCAAGCACTGAGTAACACTTCAATCAACTGTATGCAGAACTGTATGGATAGTAGTTTGTAGCTCTGAAATAGAACAGTGTTTGGCTGAAAGTCTTCACTTTGGAGATCGTAAGAGTATTT
This sequence comes from Setophaga petechia, assembly GCA_024362935.1. Taxonomy (NCBI): domain Eukaryota; kingdom Metazoa; phylum Chordata; class Aves; order Passeriformes; family Parulidae; genus Setophaga; species Setophaga petechia. The sequence goes on along the minus strand of JANCRA010000004.1, from coordinate 23,736,786 downwards.
AATCTTTAATCTATCCAATCATTCTTATCCTTAAAACTGTGGAAGGAAGGAGTTGGGGGACAGCAGACCAGTGTCACCTGAGTGCCTGGGAAGATCATGTCGCACATGCTCATGGAAACAATGTTAAGGCACATACCAGACAAGGAGACAAACTGAGACAGCCAACACAGCATCATTAAAGGCAAGTCCTGCCTCATTAGTCTGGTGGCCTTCTGTGATGGTGTGCTGGCAGTGCCCAACAAGGACTGATTGACTGATGTCATCTACCTGGGAGTCTGTAGGGCCTGTCAGGTATGCTTACCTCAAATCAGATCTTGGACTACTTGTGGATAAGGAATTACCTGGATGAATGCAGCCAGAGAGTTTTGTCAATGGCTCTCTATTCGCATGGAGGCTGGTGACAAGTAGGGTCCCTCATGACTCTGTCTTGGGCCTGCCTGCTGCTCTTTAATATCTCTCTTTAGTATCTTTATCAATGAGACAGTGGGATTGTGTACAGCCACAGCAAGTTTGTAGACGACACAAAGTTGAATGACGCAGTGGGTAATCATGGGTCCAGCTTTTCAATTTGAAATCCTGTCCTTCATGCTGCATTTCTTGGTGGTTCCTTTTCTATGTGGCATGTAAAGAATGCACTGTTTAGGAGAAAAATTATTAGGAATATTTTTTTAGGTCATCAGAAATTTATTATATGACTTAAGAGATCACAGAATCACTGAATATTGGCAGAATTGGATGCCTGTCTTCTGCCCATTGCTAATATTTTGCATGAAAGTAAAGACAGATAATGCATACATTCTAGATGATGAATCTTTTGGATATCTGACAGTATATGTTATGTCTTCATGTGCTTTTTAAACCATCTTAATTTGAGGAATACTATTCACTGGTCATAAACACAAATACTTCTTTTCAGTTTTGAATATCGAAATAGAAATTATTTATGCTGAGTTTAAACTATCTGAACTAGAAGTTAAAAACTTTTATGATTTTCCATAAACTTATTGGTTATTGGGAGCATATGAGAATTGCAGATTTCTTTACTGGGAGTATGAAGATCCTTTAATATTTCCATTAGCAGCAGAGTTAGTTGAGGAATGTGTTTAATTTAGACAAAATTAATATGAGACTTCAGTAAAAAATTACATGTAAAGAATAGACAGACTTTACTGAGAATTAGTTATTGTCTTAACTGGGAATCCAAAGTGAAGAGAATGAAGGACTGCCATGAGAATCTTCTACTGCTCCTGAAACAAAGCCTGATTTTCTTTCGTTATTAAATATTTTACTGCTTTTATGGTAAAGGAAATAATGTGAACATTATACCTTGCTGTGTAATTATGGTAATTTCTTTGCAGTGCTTGATCAGAAACTCTTATTCAACTCAGGGATCACTATTTTCTGCCTGATACAGAGGTATAAAAAGGCACAGATGCTGCATATATCCAGCTGGTTGATTGCTTTGGCATCTGGCAGTGCTTCTTAACTGATATTGTGTATAATATTGAAGAAAGCAAACCTTTTCTCTGTGTTGATAAAGTATTTGCTGCAAGCATGTCTTCTATAGAAAATTCACATGTAAAAGCCGTTCTAGATGGTTATTTAATCATCATTCCATATTTAATCATATTTCATATGTACCTGGTAGGGCGTACAATGCTTTAAATAACAGTGGAAAAAGACTTGTATTTTTAAGGGAAGACTAGACATACTATACTGGGATTCTTAAAAGGCTTTGAGGGGATTAAAAGACAAAAACCTGCCAAGGTAAAGCTTAAGAAAAGAAATAAAAACATCCTTGGTCTTACTTATTCAATATAGCAGAATAACTATGTGGAAACTATGTGGAGTTTTCTGAATACCGGTATTGCTCTGGTAGTCTATCTACCCAGTATGTAAGCACATAAAAATGTTGCTAAATCACAGCAGCTGTTCTTGCATTAAAATACAGTACAGAAGTCTATGCTGTATTTCACCTTAGAGATAACAAGCATATAAATAACATGCCATCAGCAATGATGCTTTGTGTTTGACTGTTATTGGCTCTGGATACAGGATATTTTCTTCTAGTAAGGAGTAATGAGAAAGGCTGGTAGTGTTTGTTTGTGAAAGCTGTGGTACAGAACCCAAAAATTTCAGAGGTAGCCTTTTGTTTTCTGCTGGGCACCTGATGCCCAGGGGCTTTATCAGTACCTGTAAAGAGCTTTAGTATGGATTGTGTATATGGTGTGATGGCAGCAGGACACTTTCTCCCCCTTTTCTCTTATTTGGTTACCTTATATGAGACTTCAGGTTTTGAAGACTATGGTTCAGTTATGGCCAATATTTATTGGCATAAAATAGCATACATTGGCACTATTTTTAATATAAATTTAAATATTTTTGCAAAAAAATTCTATCATATGTACTGTGATAGGACAGCAAGGCACAAGCAATTCAGGAGATCCTTCAAATATGTTGGCGACAACTTTTTCATACAAGTGATAGAGAAGTCAATGAGAAAAGGTTCAGTGTTGGATCTTGTGCTCACCAGCAGGAAGAAGCTGGTGGAAAATGTGATGCTCCAAGGCAGCTGTGGCTGTAGTGACCATGAGGTGCTGGAATTTGAGATTCCCATTGCAGTGAAAAAGGCATTCAGGTAGCCAAGCCACTGCTCTGGCCTTCAGGAGAGCATACTTTGGCCTATTGAGAAGTCTAGGAGGTGGAGTCCTGTGGGATAGAGCCCTGGAGGGCAGAGAGGCCCAAGAATGCTTGCTAATATCCAAGAATCACCTCTTCCAAGTTCAGATGTGGTGCAGCCTAACAAGAAATAAATTGGGAAAAAATTACAGGAGATATGCACAGATAAATAAGGAAGTGCAGGTGTCAGAAAAAAGGAGCGGCTTCTGTAGGTATGTTGTTAACAAAATATAGATAAGGAATAAGATGGACCCTCTCTGGAATGAAATCAGAGACTGTGATTATGGAAAAGGCTGAGGCTGTCAATAAATTCCATTCAATTTTAAGTCTTCAATAACAGGTGTTCCAGGCACACAGCACAAGTAGTGAAAAGCAAATTGCAGGCACTGGGAGAATCTCAGAATTTTAGGAGATTGAAAGGCATCTTAGAGATCAGCTAGCTCCAAATCCTCTGGCCATGGGCAGGGATACCTCCCACTAGACCAGGTTGCTCAAGGACTTAATCAACCTGGTCTTGAGCACAGCCAAGGTTGAGGCATCTAAAACCTCCCTGGTCAATCTGTTCCAGTGTCTCACCATGCTCACAGTAAAGAGCTTCATTTTACATTTAACATAAATTTGTTCCCTTTCAATTTGTACCCATTACTCATTGTCCCACCACTGCCAAAGACACAGCATAAGAAGGACATGAAACTGTTGGAGCAAGTCCTGAGGAGTTTGTGAGATTGGTAGGGAAGACAGACTTTACTGAGAAGACAGAGAAGCCTATCGGAGAAGACAGGCTGAGAAAGATGGGGCTGTTAAACTTGAAGAAGGCTGAGTGGAGATCTCATAGCTGAGTTCCAGTATCTGAAGAGGGCTTAGAAGGAAGATGGAGAGGGACTCTTCATAATCAGCTGTAGTGATGGGACAAGGGCAAATATCTTCAAAGTGAACGAAGGGAAATTTAGGTTAGATGTATGGAAGAAATTCTTTGCAGTGGGGATGAGGGTGAGGCTCTGGACCAGGTTGCCCTGTAGATGCCCCAGCCTTGGCACTGTTCAATGCCACTTTGAACAGGGCTTTGAGCAACCTGGTCTAGTGGAACGTGTCCCTGCACATGGTAGGGAAGTTGGAACTTGATGATCTTTAAAATTGCTTCCAATCCTTCCTTTTTGATTGGATTTACTTTTGTGGGATGTTTAAAGTTAAAATTTGCAATTCTTCTTTGGGTAATGATGGAAATGTAAAAGCCCACGTTTAACACAAGTGTAAATACCACAAGAACCAAAAAAAAAGCTTATACAATGTGATGCTATGAAATATAATAATTTTAATAAAAAAATAAAATTATGTAAAAGGAAAAAATATACAACCATCCTATCAGCATTACTGGAAGATGTTTCTCCTTATGAGGGGAAAAAAATCACTATTTGATTTTCAGGTTTGACCTTGCTTATTCTGGGACCATGAGGCTAGAATAGAATTGCAATAAAATTATGAAAATGAATAAAATTTAAATAAAACTGATTGAGAAGTTATTAATTTTATTGAAAAGTTTATGTAGACTTTTTTTCTGAGGAGTTTTACTTAAATTGGGACATGGAAATGCTCTATCATTGGTACCATCAAATCAAACTGTAGATCTTTTGAAAAGATACGTGACATTTGCCATCAGCAGCCTAGCTTTAAATGTGGAAATATCTGGTACCCATTCAGCACCAACTGTTCAGCAACATTTTGGTACCATTATAGCATGTCTCTTGGAAAGATTTCTGAAGCATAAGCTGTCTGTCAGATGTGATCTACTCAAGAAAAACTAGAAAAACTCAAGAGTGCTGAGTTGAACTATAACTGGGTTTTAGTTAAGTATTTCAAGGGAATAACTGCATTTAATGAGACTGGATAACTCTAAAGAATAAATAATTTATAAACCATCTGATAAAATAGACTTTGACTAAAATAAACCTTCTATATCTTTATATCTCACTTGAAACTACTGCTTGAAGACTTCAAAATAGTGAATTAGTCTCTGGACAATGTGAACTGGGAAATATTAGCATACAGGAACTATTTTCTGGTACCAATATAGAATGTTGAACTATGATACTTGATTGAATCAAGCTTTGTTAGGGTATGTGATAGAAGTTCCTCTGCATGTCCACAAAAGAGCAGAGAAAGACACCACCAATATTGTTTGAGAGCCAAATAATATCCAGCTCCAGCTACTCCTAAGATCATCCCATGGGTCATCACCCAACCAAAGAAAGGCACATCTCTACAAGCTCAGAAAATCACAGGGATACGTAATTGCAGATGGGGACACGACCTGTGGATTTCAGGGTACACCTGCCTTGTCTGGGTCCTTCCAGGGCTGACCCAAGGGACCTTCAGCTTCTGTGTCCAGGTGTGAAACCCACCAAGATGGGCCATCAGGAGCAAATGGGGCTGGTTCAGGGCGTGATACACATTATGGCATGGGGAAGAAAAGCCTTTCAGGATTGCACCAGACTTGTTACGGTAGAGTTAGGGGAGTAAGGTGAAAAAAGAGAGGGACCACGATGACTGGGGGAGAAAGAAATTTGAGAAAATACAGGTGGAAGGGGATTAAAAAAACCGATCATATGTGATTGATCTGCTTGTCTGACCTTCCCTGTGCCTGATCAGCACAGTCTGTTCTATTTTATTAATAAATTCTCTCTTACTAATAAACTTGGACTGGTAGTAGGAAGGCCATGTGTGCATGATGCCAGTGTCTGGAATGTGGCTGTGTGAATGAGTGTGTATGGCCAAGCTGCACCAGTTGGTGAGCAGGTGAAGAGACTTGGGAGAAAGTGGTGGGTGGAACTAATAGCAGCCAGCTCTGGGTGTGAAAGTGCCCATGTGTCTCTGAGGGTGAGAGCACATGAGAGTCTGCTACCTTATATCCAGGTGCTGGCAACTAGTGAGAGTCTGATCCACTTTGTAAATTAGACTGCTTAGCACAAATCACTTGTACATAGCATAAAAATGAATAACTGTTAATAGACATTCTTCCCAATTTTAAATCAAATGATATATTGGCTTTCATTTTTTTCTCCCCCACAGGATTATTCCTAAATTTTTACCAAACTGTTTTATTTCCTTGATTCAGTCTTTGGGCATACTTGGTTTAGAATTTGTAAATACAAATTAATTTTAAATACAAATTGTAAAATTAAAATTATGTTTAGTTCTATAAAGTTATGTTTAGTTCTAAATTAAATTTTTTATTAGATATAAAATTATGTTTAGTTCTAAAATCTTCAGACAGATTACTAATCTGGAATAATCTTTCCAAATAAGCAGTTTTAGACCCAGCCCTTTTTTGGAAGCAAGGTGTTTAGTGTCTAGTTTTACTGAATGCCCTTAACGGAGTTACTCCAAAACTGATACTGCTTGTAAGAATTGCTGACTTGGGTTTTTAGGTCTAGTTCTAGAGATGCAGCACTATAGGAAGGAATTTGGGGGTTTTTTTGGTTTTTTTTTTCACCTGTCAGGCTGGTTTCATGCCTGGTGTTTCTGAAAAGCCCATTTATAGTTACCCTTTCCTCTCAGCTGATAATAATTCCCAAACTGTTTCTTTTACAAAGCTATCTTCTGGCTGGAGCATTCCTTGGTTTGTCCTCACCATTTTGAGGCTTCTCTATTCCTCTCATTTTCAACCATAATTTCCATCACCTCCTTCATTTTCCTTTTTGGCATAATGTTCATTCTCGTCTACTTAAGAAAGTCTGTTGTGAAAAAACCATTTTTGATCTCCTGTTCAAATCAGGAAGTTTCCATTTCAGGCATGATGGGGTTACAGAAGACAACATGTTGCATGTTTGGAAGGGACTGGGTTGAGAAGAAGCTTCTTGGTCTCCGTTCTAGTGTTCAGCCCAAACTTGGCTTGGAGTGGAAGGAAAAACCCTGTTTTCTTTCTGATCTGAAATGTTATGTGGAGACATCATCTGTAGAAGAGTAGAATCTGAAAAGCAGAATATGCTTAGTCATACTAAACTCTAGTTTTAATGAAATGTGAACTAAATTATGCCAAGTCTTTACTGAATACTGGAATTTTTCCACAATTGCATCAGATTTAAAGAGATTCTTAGTGACAAAAAATCAAAGTTTTTAAAAGCAAATTCTAAGCAACTTCATGATCCTTTCCCAAAGTTCATTTACCATCAAAGGAAAACATCAGATGTTTGACTCTCACAGGGTACCTTCTGCATTATTTTGTAGAGTTAGGCTTTTTACTTATTTCTGGTTTTTCTTTTCATAATGATTTCTGAGGAAGGTCCTGAGGAAGCTTCTGAAGTCCTCAGTGGCTAGTGAGACTCCTCAGTAAAACACATAGAAAGGCACCTGAACAAGCAGGTGATCTTGGTCATAAGAAACAAGTAATATTTAGTTTCCCGTCCATTTTTTTAATATATATTTTTTTTTTTTTTAGGTAAACCATATCCAAAAGTCCCCTTAGATGCAGATATTCAGAACAATGATTTAGAGAGTTCAGGAAGATTAGTTAGGTTTTTAATGTCATTTACGAATTACGCAAAAGCACTACATGGTTCTACCCAAAAGCTGCTATTTCAAAGCAGAATCAGAGGATCATAGACTCACAGAATGATTTAGGGAGGAGGAAATCTAAAGATCATCTGTTTCCAAACCTTCTGCTGTGGACAGGAACGCCTCTCACTAGATGCAGCTGCTCAGAGCTCTATTCACTTGCCTTGACCACTTTCAGCAATGGGGCATCTGCAACTTCTCTGGGCAAGCTGTTCCAGTGCCTCACTACCATCATAGTAAGATTTTTTTCCCTAATATATAACCTAAACCTGCTCTCTCAGTTTGAAACCATTCCCCTATCTTTGCAACAAAAAGTGCAAATGTAAAAAGCTTCTGGGATGTAGCAAAACTATAATGGTCATTAGGAAAAGTGCTAGTTTTAACTTATAGGGAGTCTAAAATTTATCAGGTTGCTTGTCAGCAAGAAGGTGTAAATTTCAGTTTGACAGGAAGTAATGTGGAAAAGTTATGGTTTGGAAATGCTGTGATCTCAGGTTTTGTCCTAAGTCGGTAAGGACCTCCCCATGACACAAAAAAAAAAAAAGGAACAGTCTTTTTTGTAGGTTTTTTGAGAGCTGGAGTCAAGGCCAGAGAGTTATTCTGGAAAAAAAAATATGCTAAAGAAAAGTCACCTTGAATATTTGAAACATCTGGGTTTCAGTGTTTGAAAAGTGTTTCAGTGTTTGAGAAGTTTTGAAATTAATTTGCAAACTTGGAAACTTGAAAAAATCATTAATTTTATTCCAAGGCTGTTTCTGCCTTTGCATGTGTCATCCTTGGCCTTAGGAAACCCACCAGATCCAAGAAGAATTGTGTGAAGGAATTTAAACTATGTCAGTGCCAATACTTACTCCTAAAGGGCTGACCTTAAGGTATGTCCCAGGATGGTTGTTGCTTTGCAGTTTTTGTTTTCTTGGTTGAGTTTTTTCTTTTTTATACTGTCTATCCATACTTTCCCTCACCATCTGACAAAGATTCCCCAAAGAATTAAGCCCTGCCATACAGTGCTCACAGACAAGCTTCTCTGTATGTAGAGGCAAAAGGTGTGATATTGTAAAGGCAACCTTTCAAGCCAAATCTGAGTCTTCTGGTTATTGGAGCAGAATTTAATTTCTTTGTATCTGTTTCTTGAGTTGCACTAGGAGATGGTGTCTCCCATAATGCTTTGATGTATCTTCCAATGGTGCTGTCCTCACCCAAAAGGGAAAGTTGCATGATTGGTCAAAAATTTTACGTAAATTTGAAGATCTTGTTCATGCTGTTTGCAGCATGGCTATGACTTCTTTCCCTTGTGTTGCATTTATCTGTTTTCTGATGTAGAAATTGTAGTGTTTAATAATTTCTTAGCATTTTTTCAAGTGAAGAGACCAAGGCTGAGTAAGCAAGGGGAGGAAAAAGTATGTTCATGGCCTAAAATTCTGATTGATTTCGATCTGACCGGAATGTATGCTTTTGTTTACTCCTTTTTGTTGAAAACACTTGCTCAGAAGAGATATCCGTTTATATTAATAATGAGGAATTATTGTTCTTCAGAAAAATATTAATATAGATTAAATTATATTTGTGTAGTAATATGATAGGCCTGATTAAATAATTTTCCTACTGCTTTACAAAGGTTTTCTTCAGTCAAATAACTGAGAAGCAGAAACAATGCCATGTAACTCTTGATTTAGGCATGCAACACAAATGATGAATTAAAAATAGTCAAAGATATACAGTAACCAAAGTGAATAGTTTGCAGCAGACCCTTGGGCAGATATGTTCACATAAAGTATTGATGGTGAAATAATGAATGCGCTCAGAAAATAGACTGTTCACAGATCATCTAACTGTATAAAAAACCCCTGAGTTCTTAGAGTAATTTTTTTGTCCTATATGTTTTATCATGGAAAAAGAAATAAAGGAGTACCAAAGGGGATATAACCACATTCATCTAGACAGTTTGGGGGGTGAAAATCCATGAAATGGCCATTGGTTTAAATGATGTAACCCTTATATCTTACTTTTCCCAGACGTTCTGCTGTAGTCAGGTCATAAAAATACACAAATTCTGAGCTCTTTGGCATATGAGGAATTATTTCTGCTGGCTGTTTATAGATGTCTATAAGTGTAGCTTATTCCTGACATAACTTGCTACAACTTCAGTACAAATATATAGTGATGATACATTTCTAAATCCTGAAATAATCAATTTTATTAGACTTTTTATTCATGTTTAGTGTGATATGAAGATTAGGCAATAGACAGTCAATCAGTAAAATAACAAGTCTTTAAAAAATTTATACTGCCATATAGATGTGAATGAATTTAAACAAAAGACAACCAATACTATTTTTCACTCTTCAATTAATTGCCTAGCCCCTAAACACAGTATTTAGCCTTCTCTCTAGGAAAGACCATATTTATAAGAGCTGATGGTTGAAGTAAGAAGTGAGAAATTAATGATTATTTTTTTGTTGAAGGCAGTTTTTAGACAAATAGACAAATAAAATGCAATTCCGAACACTTAGATAATTATAGGAAGTAAAGCCTTTCTTTGGAATGATGCACATTTTATGTTTGTTACCTTTTTCCTCAAATAATTCTTATATCTTGTTTTTGTGATGGGGTTTTTTTGTTTGTTTCGGGGTTTTTTTTTTGCTTTGTTTGTTTGTTTTTATGCATTTGGTGCATCTTCCTGCTCAAACTGAAATGAAATTAAAATTTATCCTATTCTTAATATCAAAAAATTTTAAATATTTTGGCAAGGTTACATTTCTTCCTAACATGAGTTTTCAGTCAACTCGGGATGTGTTAAAATATCTTTTTCCCACATGAGGGCATCAGAGTTGTTCTAACACAGTATGTGGAAGACACATTGTTATGCTATTTAGATTCCTATTTCAGAACATTGTGCACACAGCAATCCTTCATATTATCTTATGTTTTACTCCTAAAGAAGTATTTATGTCTTTCTAAATGACTTCTGTTGCAGAATGGTGTAAACTACAGGATCTCCTTGGGTCAAATTCTGTTGACAGAACTCATGGATTTATATTAATTACGTTTTAAGCTACAGGTTGATTTATGTGATATCCAGTAATAATAACAGGCTTTAACCAGAATATGGATCTCATAAAATAATTCCATAGATAAGCATTTGAAACTTACTGCTTAAGTCTCACAACCGATGGAATCGTTTGACAGGGAAAGAATCCTTACCCATATAATGTGTTTTTCACTGTTCCTGTCAGCTGTCTCCCTGACTATGTGGGAAGTTAGTTATAGCTTGGGAATAAAATAAAAAAGAGGGAAACGGTTCTATTTTCAAAGTGTTTTGTTAAAGGTATTGTAGCTACTAATAGCAATGACACAAATATTACCAGCATTGTACACTTTTTAAATGCTAGAAAGTCATTGCAAAGGGTCAGACACAGTGAACCATGGTAAGACTTTCATTATCTATCTCATATTTACCTAAACTCCAGTTCACAATCTTAGTTTTTCATGGTTCTCCTCATTTCTAAAGTTTTCATATCATTGTTCTACCTAATCTTGCTGACTTCCTGTTTAGTTCAGCAAGTCTTTTATTTGATCAAGTGTAGTGTTGTTATCAGTGTGGTTATACATGAACTCTAGAAAAAATTATTTACCAGACACATACCCCAGTTAATGTTCATAATCGGGACCATGTTTTAGTTCTATTATTATTTTGCAGAAATGTTTAAAAGTGTATTATATTACTTTTAAAATAATATAGTTGTATTATACTGTCAATATAATATATAATATATAATATATAATATATAATATATAATATATAATATATAATATATAATATATAATATATAATATATAATATATATAATATATAATGTATAATGTATAATATATTATATATTATCTATTCTATAAAATATATACAATATAATATAGAACACAGAATATATAATCATATAGTTATAATATACTGCTCATTTCCAAACAGATAAATATTATTCGGAAGATCCCTTCCCTTCAAGTAATTTTGATGTCTTTCTGGAGCAACTTAATCCATTATTAAGTCTTTTTATTTTACCTATTCTTCTGTTTCCGAAAATTATTTAATGAAACTGTGAATAAACAATAATTCAGATTACTACCTGGGCAACACTTTGCAACTCTAACGTAAAGTATCGTTCCATGAGGATCCTGCAAATAACTAGAACAGAAGGCTTGCCCAAATAAAATTTGGCTCTGGACACGTTTAGATCTCAAAGCTGAGCTCCTATCTAATATAAGTTGACAGAAGATTTATAAAATTGTATTTGAAGTAAGGTTACCCTATCATTAGTTAATTGTATTTTCCTAAAGATGCAAATAATTGAATCTCTGCTTAAAATTTAGAAGTGTTAGCTTTTAAGTTCTGTAAACAATAAAAAAAATTAAATAAATATATTGAATGTTAACTTCCTCTACTGGTTTGAGGCTCTTAGTTTATAGGAAAGCATGATTGTGCTAGAAAACACACTCGCTCTAAGGTAATATTTTCATTCAGGTCCATATGCATAAAAAGTCCTTCTGTACTTAGGCTCTACCCCAAAACAAACTCAAACAAAAAAACAAATAACCAACCAACCAAACTCAAAACCCAACCTCCCCCCCCCCCCAAAATATTTTATTTGGAAGTAATGCATACAGAGACTAAATCCTGAGAAGCAGTTTGACAGAACTTTTTATTACTAAAGGTTTCCTTTGTTTTCTTCCCCAAACCCTTCATAGCATTAAGATTTCCAGCCTATTTTTTAGGCAAACTGTATTTGCAAGGGTCCTCGGTCCTCTTGTGGGGAGTATTTGTTAAAATAAAAAAATACAAATAAAAATTCACGCACAAGAAATTGTTTAGTAGATTCCAAGTGTATTCTCTATACCCTAAGCAAGTAAAGTTTGTTACATTTTATTTCTTTACTGATTCTGCAATAAGAATCAAGATATAAACTCTGACACAGTGTAAAATACAATTTTAGCAAAATCGACAGCTCTCGCTGCCACACTTACAAATCCCCTCAGGTTCCCAATAAGGCAGACACCTATTGATTTCTCTGTTTTCCACTTTCACAAGTCATAGATTTTCCTGTCTATCTCTAAGGAAAGAATATAGTCAAACTAATTATATACTTAATTTGAAACCAAAAGGGCAACAGGTAGTGAAAAATGTGTTAGATGAATAGAAACCTGTTTACATAATTTTAGTTCTTTTTTTACCTCATCAAAAATATCCTAAAGAGTTAATGAACCTTTTACTCAGCTTAGTCAAGTTTAAATTATGTAATTAGAAGAATGAACAAACAAACTTTTCACTTTAGCTTGTTGAGTACAAGAATCAGTCGTCCCTATTTCCAATTTCCTTCATTTAATTTTCAGAAAGAAGCCTGGGATTTGGACCTAATGAAAAGCTTAAAACACAGACTGAGTAGAGTCTTATTTTTAGACCGCTAAAAGTCACAGACCTGATGAAATTGCCTCCTCTCAGAGTTTTCAAGCATTGGAAAAAATAATCAATCTGCTAATGACATTTACTGCAGTAGTGATGCACTGTCCACCTAATGTTGAAAAAATTCATCACAGGAAAATAGAATGAAGAGCTGTATCTGTAATGCGCGTTGTTTTACTCTGTGCATAAATCAGCAATAATAAAAAGGATGTAATGAAGCCAAAGGGAAGAAAGGAAAAGTATTAGAGGTACAAAAACATCAAGTGAAAGACAAGTGTTAAATTTAGGTGGCCTACATTTACATGGAAGATCATAACCTACACTATGAGAATCGGCAAACGTAAAAAAACTTTGGAATATCCTGAAAAGGATATTTAGCATATTCTAAATATCAAGTGAAACTTACTGCAATGCAAATTCACAGCTGGATTTTAGTTTTAGTTTTTCGTTTTACAATCTATAGCTGTGTTTGAAAACTGGATAAATGCAGAAAATGTACAGTGCAACTTCTAGAGAGAAGATAAGGTGGGCTATACAAGAATTCCTCACAAGTAATTCCAAAAGTGATACACATGCTTCTATTTTAGTAATTGAGATAGAGGAAAAATTCTTCTTATTTTTGAAAGATTTCTGATTTTGCCATTTTTTTGAACTTGTCTGTATTCTAGTATAGCTCTCTTGGTGAGTCTTTGAGAGTGAAATAAGGAGAGAAAAATATTTTAAGATGAGCTAGTACAGGAACAGACAGATAAAACACTTCCTCTGTTTCTGAATTATGTTTGCAGTCTTTACTCCAACACCTCTAAAATATTTGAGACTTCAAAAGTGGTGTGTGGGATGTAAAAGAAATAAACTAAAATACCATGAATGCTGTCACTCAAAAAATCTGGTTATGATTAGACTGAGATGTGGGACTCTGAAAATACTGGTTGTGTGCAGTGGGTTCTTGTTCATAGTGTACCGTGTAAAAAATTACTTTACTGGATATGTAGGGTTACACTAGCTGAATCAACTTGCATTCTAGCCACATATATTAGGAGAGTTTTGTAATTTTTAAAAATACTAACAAGGCATGTTCCAGAAACCTCAGCAATACAAGAAAAAAAAAAAAAAAAAAAAAAAAAGAAAAACTTCCTCTCTGTCCTAGGACAAAGTATTTCAGTTGCAATTACCTGTAGAGCTGGCCACAATGACAATTTAAAATTATATACAGGGTTTATACATTTTATTTTATTTTGCTTTCCAGACTTCAAATTTTACAGAGTTAGTACCTATTTAAGACTGCTTTTCCTTAAACTACTAACCCTCAAATAAGTTGTGCAATGTATTTGCACCATGCTTAATGCTTAAATGCTCAGGTGCAGAATGCTGAGGCCAAATTTATTGCTGCAAATATTTTACATTCCCATTCCACTCCTTGGATAATTTACTTTGATTGCTTACCAGCTAAAGAAGACTAAATTTTGTGGCAGCCTGATTCTCTATGCAGTGGTCAAGTTTCATTGACTTCACTACTGCAGGAACATCAAGTTACCCTGAGTTTTCTGTCTGATCTTCCTGTGTTAAACCTGAATGGGTAAAAAAATGAAGACAGCGGGTTTATGCAAATCTAAATATGCTTTTCTTTTGTTCTAAAGCTCAAAGTCCAGCACTTTGCTTGTGCAAAGTCTGTCAAGGTACAATTTGTCTATCGTCTTGCTTCCATACAACTTTATAAAGAAGTGATTCTTTCCTGTGAGACTCAAAATTGCATGTCGAGCAGGACTTGTTTCAGGAGGCCAGAGAGCAGATATGCATGTAAAAAACAGGGAAGTTTTACTCTTGTGGTTGTACTCAACTGGCCCAAGAAACCTCAGCAAATTCTTGAATATGGAGCAACCATGTACCAAATAGTTCCCTGATGGTCCTTACACAAGATATATTGCACCAATCTATGATACTTTGACAGGAGCCTTTGTCTTTCCTTCCAAGTCAAGACAAGATACCTATCACAATGCCTTGGAGAGGCTTCTTTAGTCCAGGCTCTTCCTCCTCATGCCTGAATTTCTACTCTGGAAATCAGTGTTTTGCAGCCCAGATAAGTTCAGTTAAATCTATTAATTCACATCTGAACTGTTTTCCTCATAAATTTGGGTATCCTTTTTCCTATCTAAAACTTGGCATGACGGAAGATTGATTCTTTGGGACTTGATTATTCTGAAGTGATGTGCCACACCTTTGCATCTGCTCACGATGTGCCCAAATTACAGTTGCTTTCAATAATCTTCCTTCTACAACTGTGTGATTAAGGACTGATGTATCTTTTTTTTTAGTCTTGTGTAAATAATTACCTGAAATGACTCCCCTGATTTTTTTTTCATTAGTTGCACAAGAGTTCTTGTATTGCTCCTCCTTTCTTGGGGTTTTTCCCTCTCCATCTCCTTCTTTGCCTTTCTCTCTCTGATTGAATAAATGAACCCATGAAGGTGAAGTGTAAATTACAACAAATTCAGCTATATAAACAAACAATGAAGTCACTTGTACAATTTTTTTCTGACATTTTGTGAAGGAGTTATAGTGTGTGATGTATTCATTCTCATGTGAGGTAGCTATCAAATAGCATTTATAGCATTTATAGGAAATCCTTAATTGGGATCCTATACTGGGGCTGCATTCTTAGCTTTCTCTGAGCTGCAGAATGATAGAAGGGCAGTCTATGCTGAAATATACCTGTCTGCTCATTTTATTTGGAGCTTGTACCCTATTGCCACTGACATTCTTAGGAAGTAGCTAAACCTAACACTGACTGGGAAAGTCTGCTTTCTTTTACCTCAAATGATAACAATGTTTTCTCTATTTTATTACAGTCTCTTGAGATTGTGACTGATTTGCATATTCTCTAACACTTAATTAACGATGTCACTTTCCCAGTGCCTTGAAAACAGTTTTCATTTTTTTCCTCGGCAGGCCTCCAACAATTACCTCCCACATTTTCTGCTGCAGTCCTTTTTATTACTTTAATGACAAATAATTGGACAGATTCTGAGTAATGAGGGTGAGAGCCAAAGGACTGTTGCATAGGAGATGGCTGCTTGTTACAAGACACTTTTAGTGGTCTCTAAATCAGATAGACAAGTAGAGTAATGATCATCTTGCAGTAATGAGACACAATTAAGAATCACTGCAGCAAATGACAGAGCAGTCCATTGAACAATAACCTCCCTCTTCCTTTTTTCCAAAGAAGATCGAAGCTTAATTATAGCATCGCCATTTGCAATGCTATAGTTAAAGTCGTGTCAGCATTTCCATTATAAACCTGCTACTTTCAAGGGTTTATAACTCCCATGAAAAAAAATCTGCTTTGAGCTGGGAATTTCCTTGCAAAGACTTTCAGTTTGCTATTTAGTTTTTATTAATTATTTATTTATTTCTTTTTCAAAGTGGATGAGCTCCATACCAGTTCTAAATAGACAGAGCTTCATTAGTGTGATTGAAACTGGAATAATTTGCATTTACTGAGGATTCTTTTTAAGTGCTGTATGATTCTTTTTAAGTGTTCCACATGTACCAATGCACAGAAACCTGTCACTGAAACTGAGGAGCAGCAAATGCTGCTTTTGAGAGTACCATTTTTGAGGTTTCCTAACTTCTCAGCCATCAACAGAATAACATAGTGCTGTGACAAACAAGTCTGGGAAATTTCTGAGGTATATTCAAGGTAATTTCTTGTCAAAACTACTCAATGAGTCGGCAAGGAAAGATCTTCTCCTAGACTAATTATTTGTGGATAGAAAAGTATTCTTGGCACATATAAGGTTAAGCAGTTCTCTTGGCCACAGTGCTCACAAAATACCTGAGTTTAGAGTTTTTGCTGTAGTGATAAAAAAGTTCAGTACAGTTCCTAGCCAGTATTTTAAGAGAGAAAATTTTATATTACTCAGGGATCTAGTTCACAGTGTCCCCCAGGAATCAGCTTTTGAGGGTTATGGGTCCCATGAGTACAGGTCAGGCTTTAAGAGCCACTTCTTAAAAGCATAGCAGCAAGCAATCCCACTACGCACATGGGGCAGAAGATCTGCTTGGCTGAACAGGAAATTCCTCATGAAGGAAAAAATTATTGAATGATCTCTGGAAGTGAGATCAGCTTTGCAGGACAAAGATGTGATTCCTACAGGCAGGAAACAAACATGAAAGAACAAAGTTCAGCAAGAATTGAAAGTGGCCAGTGCTGTTTCAGACAACAAGAAAGGCTTCAAGTAGGTCAAGAGCAACAGATGACTAAGGAAAAAACTGCACCAATGCTTGTTGAAGCTGGTCATCTAGCAAGCGAGAATGAAGGAAATATGAAGGCATTAAATGCTTTTTTTCTTCAGTCCTTAATATTAAATGTAGGCCTTAGAATATCACTGCTTACGAAGTCCTCGTACTCAGAGGAATGGTCAGTCCATCAGCAAACATTGAAATTGTAAGGAATGAGTTAGATCAGTTGAATGTTCATAAGTCTGTGAGGTCTGGTAGGATTAATCTGAGAGTACTGAAGGGGTCTGTAGATGTTAAATCGTCTCTTTGAGATGAACCATTATCTTTGATAAACATCTCTCAAATATCTTGGAATTCTGGGAAGGTCACCTGACTGGAAGCTAGCTGACATAACTGCAATTTATAAGGGTATGAAGAAATTCCCAGGAAACTGCACAACTGTTAGTTTAACCTCAATATGTGGAATTTTTATGGGGAAGATCATACTGGGTACTATTGAAATGCATTTAGAAATTAATGCAATCATCAGACACAGTTGGCACAGGTTCAACAAAGTCCTCTTTCATTAATTCTCTATGATAAGGTTACCTAGACAGTGGATGAAGGAGAGGTGATGATGTAGTTTTTCTGGAGTTTAGGAAAGCTTTTGATACTGTTCCTTGCAGTATCCTTCTGGACAAGTTGTATAGTTGAGAGATGAGCAGTGTACTGTGTGCAGGACTGGCTGAACAGCAGGGCTTCATGGGTTGTAGTGCATGGGGCTAAAACTGGCTGGTGAGAAGTCACCAGCCACATTCCTCAGTATTAAATTCTTGGGCAAGTTCTGTTCAAAAATTTCATAAATTATCTGGATTAAGAAGTTGAATACATGTGATTAAGTTTGCTGATGATACCAAACTGAGACATATTGTTGTCTCTCTTGAGGGACAAAGCCTTGCAGAGGGATCAAGATAGATTGGAACCTTCAGTGGCATGAAATTCAGTAAGGAAAAATATCAAATTCTGCCCCTGGGATGCAGTGAAGCTGGGCACGAGTATAAGCTGGAAGAGGAGTGTGTGTAGAGCAGCCTGCAAAAGGGATCTGGGGGTGCTGGTGGGCAGCAGCTCAGGGTGAGCCAGCAGTGTGTGCCCGGCAGCCGGGAGGGCAAACCCCATCCCGGGGTGCAGCAGACAAAGCATCACCAGCTGGGATTGGGATCATCCTGCTGGATTCAGCCCTGGCGCACCTCACCCTGAGCCCTGTGTGCAGTGCTGGGCCCCACACTCTGAGAAGGGTGGGAAGAAGGTCCTGGAATGGTCCAGAGGAGGACAACAGCGCTGGTGGAAGGGCTGGAGGGGATGAGAGCTCTGCATCTGTGTGGTTTGGAGAGAAGGAGGCTCAGGGGTGATTTCATTGCTCTGTACAGCTTTCCAAATACCTTTCTCAGATGGCTTTTGAAGGTCTCCATAGATGAATTGTCCACCAGCTCGCTAGACAGCTTGTTGCTGTGCTCATTTGACCTCAGTAAAAGTATATCTCATGTCTTGAGGAAGCACCAGCTGTATTTCAGTTTGTGTCCTTGTCCTTGAATCCTGTTTTGCATGCCACTGGAAAGAGCCTGTCTCTGTCTTCTTTACACCTTCCATTCAGCTATTTGGAAACCTTAATGAGATCCTTCCTAGAGTATTCTCCAGGCTAGAAAGTCCCTGCTTTACCAGTCTTTCCTCCTATGGGTGGTGCTCCAGTTATCTTCATGGCCCTTTGTCAGACTCTGTAGAACCTCCATGTCTCTCTTTTGTAGCGCTAAATAGCTCTAAAATGAACACAGTACTGCTGCAGTGGCCTCACCAGAGATGAGTAGAGGGGAAGAATTGTCTCCATTGACCTGTTGGCAAAAATTATGCAGCCTAGCCCAGCACACCCCTGGTGTTTGCTGCATGGGC
Organism: Setophaga petechia; assembly: GCA_024362935.1. Lineage (NCBI taxonomy): Eukaryota > Metazoa > Chordata > Aves > Passeriformes > Parulidae > Setophaga > Setophaga petechia. Next base: position 23,717,942 of record JANCRA010000004.1, on the reverse strand, counting down.
AAGTTGATTCTTGTTCAACTTGCTGTCTGCAATTGTCTGCCACCATAAACTGCAGGGGGGTTGCTCCTCCCTACTGGTAGGACTTTTCACTTTGCTAAACTTTAAAGGATTTTTTGTCAGTCCATTTTTCCAGTCTGATGAAGTCCTTCTGGATGGCAGAATTCATGGCCCACTGGTATATCATCCAATCCTTGCAGTTTTGTGTCATTGGCACAATTGCTTAGAGTACCTTCTGTCCCATCATCCTGACCTTTATTGAAGATGTGAAACAGAATAGGAAGCATTACTGATCCAGTGGTACTCTAGCAGTCACTGGTCTCCATCAAGACTGCATACCATTGATCACATTGTCTTTGGACACAGTTGTTCAGCCAGTTTTCTATCTACCTCTCTGTCTGCTCATTCAGCTGATAGTCCATTGTTTCTCTGTGAGGATTTTATGAGACACAGAGTACTGACATCTAAGTAGGAAATATGTGGTTCACTCCCTTTGTCTACCAAGGCAATAATTTAAACATAAAAAATTATGACACAATCACAACATGACTGAGGTTGAAAGATACCTTTAGAGTCATCTGGACCAAACCCCTGCTTAGGCAGAACTGTATGGAACAGGTGGTCCATGAGAGTGTCAAGAAGGCTTTTGAGGATCTCCAGAAACAGAGACTCCAAAACCTCTCTGGGAAACCTGTGCCAGTGCTCAGTTACTATCACAGTAAAAGTGTGTTTCCTGATATTCAGGAGGAACAATCAATATTTCAGTCTGTGCCTATTTGTCCTGTCACTGAACAGCATTTATTCTTTGCACCTTCCCTTCAGGTTTTCACACATATTAATGGGTTAATATAGACAATGTCCACTGGTCTCCCCTCCACACATTCAGCCGTCATTTCATAGTAGAATTTTAACTAGCTCAAGCTGATCAAGGATGAAATCTCTTTTATGAATATATTCCAACTAATATTGATTAACACCTTCTCATTCATGGAAATGGTTTCCAGGATTAGCTGCTTCATAACTTTCCCATGGGTTAAAGTGAGGCTTGTGTTTCCCTGGATCTCCCCTGCCATTCTTGAAGACAGGAGTAACCTTAGCTTTTCTCAAGTCTTCAAACATCCCTTCCAGTTGCCATGACTGGTGAAAGGTTATTGAGAGTGACCTCAAAGGAGCATCACTCATCTTCCCTAGTTCATATGAGTACCACCACCCAATCCCATGGGTTTAGGCATGTCCTGTCTTCTTATTTATTTCCTAACCTGATTCTACTGCACCAGGCACATCTACTGCACACTTTCTTGCTCCAAATCAACCCCCAGGTCTCCGGGTCTTGGGACTCCTGAAAATTAGTTTTGCTAGTGAAGACTAACATGAAGAAGGTATTCAGTACCTCAGCCTTTTTCCATGTATTGTGTCACCAGGTCACCTGGAGAGAATTGGCCAACATCTTCCTAATCTTCCTTTTGTTTCCTATATACTTAAATAAGCCGTTCTCTTTTTGTCTTTGACATCCTAAGAAATTCAATTCCATTTGGGGTAGAGCTTTCCTAACTTCATCTCTATTTCTCCCAGGTTATTTTTTGTTCCTTCCCCTCTCTGTAGGCTTCCTTTTTGTGTCTGAGTTTGGCCAGAGCATGGTTGGTTCATCCGTGCAGACATCCTGGCATTTTTGCCAGACTTCATTCTTAGTTGAAGAATGGACTGCTCTTGAGCTTAGAGAAGGTGAGTTTTGAATATTAACCTGCTTTCTTGGGATTCTCTTAACTGCATGTTCTTATTCCAGGGAACTCTTCCAAGCAGATCTTCAAAGAGGTCAGAATATTTTCTACTACAACACCTCACAACACAATCTTTTCTACTGAACACCTCTCCTCATGAGCTCTTCTACCACTTGGAGCAGGAAATGATCATGAATGTTCTTCAGGAATCTTGTAGACTGGTATTGTGCTGCTGTGCTGCCCCCAGCAGTGGGGCAGTGGCTGAAGTGCCCTAGGAGGACTAGATCCTGTGAATGTGGGACTACTACAGTCTGCAGAAGGCCTGATCTGCTTCCTGGTGAGGAACCCTATAGCAGACACCCACTATAATGTCACTACTACCAGTACTGTCCTTAATACTAAACTAAAAGCTCTCATTTGGTTATTCATTCATCTCTAGGCAAAGCTCCATGCTCTGTAGCTGGTCTGTCACATAAAATGCAACTCCTCCACTTTTTCTTCCCACCCTCCCCTTAAAAATTCTATATCGCTGTGACATTTAAAGACTCCAGTGATGGGAAACATCCCATGATCTCAGCAAGACTGTAGCTCTGCAAATGCAAGCAGACTGTATTTGTTATATTCATTCCCCACACTATATGCATTAGTATATTGATACTTCAAAGAGGCATTCCAGTGTGTTAAATGTCTGGAGAGAGTTTGTGAGATTTTTCCATATTGGTGCCTTGTAGAGACTTCCTAGGCTGCATGCAAAAAGGCCTAGTTTTGTTGATTTTGTGATCCTTTGCTGTCACATCATCCTATGAACATTGCTTTGCCTTTGGTTGCTCCCTCACAGGATTGCTGGTTACTCTGTCCCTCACTGCCATTCTTAATTTAAAGCCATCTTTATGACATCCATCATTGCACTGGTGACAATAGTTTTGACCAGCTGGTCATAGAATCCAAACCCCTCTCACCAGACCAATTCTGCAGCTAGTTATTGATTTGTTCTAGAAGTGCCCATCTTCTCAGTACAGTCAAGCTTGACTGTGCTCATAACATTGCTAAATAAAGTGTACTTCTTCAAAATATTAGTCAACAACGTAGAATTCCTTTTGTTTTACTAAGAGATGAATGTATTCTATTTGGATGCTGCAGATAATACCTTATTAGAAGCTATCTAATAAGGTATTATTAGATAGGAGGTGGAACTGGAAGACACAATTTTTACATATGTTTAGTCATATTGCTATAGACAGTTCTGGTGCTTGTTGCCTCTTTTGTGCCCTCTTGAGAGTTCTGCATATATGTAAAAATAGCACTATACATGTTAAATGTAAATCATAAGATCATGAATCATAGGATGGCCTGGGCTGGGACATCTGCCATAGACAGGGACATCTTCCATAACACCAGATTGCTCAGAGCTTCATCCAGCCTGGCCTTAAACACTCTCAAGAATGGGGCAACTTGTCTGGGCAACCTGTTCCAGTGCCTCACCACCCTCAAACTAAAAAAATCTTACAATAAAGTTTTTTAAACATAGGTCAGCTCTTTTAGATGAGGGGGAAATGGCATAAAATGTTTTTCTTTTTTTTCCCCAATGGTAGCTTGGTAGGCAATAGGGAATTTTTCTTCTTTATTTTGCAATTTATAAGAAAAATGGTTGCCTGTGATGTACTTTCATGACTCCTTTAACAGCTAAAATGTCAAACTTGAATCATTCTAAGTGTGACGTGATGCAAATGTTGTTGGAAAGAAGCTATGGGCTATGTTTGGTCTGTGTGGACTGTGTTCATTGACTTTAAATGCACCATTGTCAAAAATAAGTTTGCCTCAGCAGCTATGCAATGTTAGCTCTCCAACAGTTAGTGAATAGATGCATGTGATCGATAAAGTCTGAAAATGAAAGGGACTTATTCAGCATATACGGACTCATTTAAAAGCAAAATAAGACTGACTTCACCTTTAACTACTATTGTGTGGGGTAAAAGGTGATTAGAGTTGAAAAAAAAAATAAAAACCTGCCACAGCTTTTAGATATTTCAGAGATTTCTACAAAATCTAGAGCATTAGATACATAGCTAAGACTAAGCTGAGCAGGCAGTCCTTAAAACTTGTTCTATACTTGCCCTGATGTTTTTACAGGCAGTACATATCTGTATGTGTGCATGTATGCTTAAAACACAGCTAGAATTTGTTAAAAAATAGAAAGAATCTTCATAGCAGGTAGGCCCTTCTTTCTCATTGTAATGCTTCCATGCCTTTCTCTGCTTTCTAAAGCAGTTTTACTGCTAAGATCTTACCCAGCCTGCCTCCCAGAGTCCTAAGTCTGCTAGAAAAGTCTGTGGGAGTGAAGCAAGTTAGGGATTACTTAAATCAGATATAGATATACAACCTGTGGGGAGCCATGTGAAGCACCTAAGGGTGATGAAGGAGCTAGCAGATGTCAGATTAAAAAAAGAGAAAAAGGAAGAGAAAAAGGAAGAGAAAAAGAAAGGAGAAAAAGAAAGGAAGGAAAAAGAAAAAGAAAAAGAAAAAGAAAAAGAAAAAGAAAAAGAAAAAGAAAAAGAAAAAGAAAAAGAAAAAGAAAAAGAAAAAGAAAAAGAAAAAGAAAAAGAAAAAGAAAAAAAGCAAGCCTGTGAAGAGATGTTCTGGGTGGCTGAAAAAAAGGCAAAAGTTGCAACCTTATTCAAGAAAGGTGAGGGGTTGGATCTAAACAACTACAAGCAGCCTGGAAAGGCTGAGGTGCAAATCTTCTGAGAAGTAATTCCTGAACACTTGAGAATCAAGGGGGTAATTTGCATATGCCAGCATGACTTTATCAAAGATAACAAATGGCTGAACAACCTGAGTGCTTCCTATAGTGGACTGCCTTTGAACAAGGCAGTAGAGTGTCAGATATTTTGATTTCCAAGTGTTTTGATAGTCTCCCAGTTTCACTATCACCAGCTTGGTGAGACAGAAGCAGGTCAAGTGAATAATAATTGATTAGAAAATTGGTTGGACTGCTGAAATCAAAGAGTTTATACTAGTGGCACAAGTCCATCTGGCAGCCAGTAACCAGAGGCATCCCTCAGGGATCTATAGTGAGAAAAACACTGTTTAATGTCTTCATTAATGTCTTGGATAATAAGATGAAATGCAACCTCAGCAAGTTTGTGGACAAAACCAAATTAGCTTTAGTAGTCAGCATACTGGAGGGTAGGGCTTCAAGTCAGAGAAACCAAGGCAGACTGGAGAGATGGACTACTAAGCCTCTCATATAGTTTAACATGATTGCAAATCCTTCATCTGCAATGGAATAAATTCATGCAACAATTCAGGCTGAGGTCCAATTGTCAGAGAACAGTTCTGCAGAAAAGGACCTTAGGGTCCTAGTGCACAATAAGCTGAGCAAGTCAGAGAATCCTGTTTGCATCCTTGACTGTACTGGACAACTGTAGCTAACAGGTCTGGAGAGGTGATCCTTTATTTTTTGTCACATGTAAGGCTAAATATGCAATAATCTGTCATGTTTTGGGATCCCCAGAACAACAAGAATGTTGACACAGTTAAGCAAGTCCAGTGAAGGCAAACAAGATCAGAGGGCTTGAGCAGAAAGCGCAGGAGGAGAGAGCTGTCTGTTCACCTTCAAAAAGAGCAGGCAAAGGGGAGACCTTGTTGCTGCCTTGTAACTACATAATGTAAGGACAGAGAGAAGATGGAGCCAAACTCTTCCAGGAAGTGCATGCTGGCAGAGGAAATAGACACAATTTGAATTGAGAAAAATTATTATTTTAAGTTAAGGAGGTGCTTTTTGGTTTTTTTGTTGGTTTAGTTTTTTCAATGAGGATTATCAAATCTTCGAATAAGTGAACAAAGAGAGTGTGAAATATCTGTCCTTGGTTCTGTTCAAGACTCCACTAGGCACGTCCCAGAGCAGCCTGATCTAATTAGATCTGCTTTGAGGCAGAGCTTTGTCTAATGACCTCTGGAGGTCCCTTCCAGACTAAATTACTCTGTGATTGTATAATTGAAATTCATATTTTCAATTTCTCAGCTTTGCAAAAATTGAATTCTCTGCTAAAATTCCAAACCAATGTGTATTTCTGTGGCATACAAAAGAAAACACTTATTATGTTAAAGAACATACAGCTAATGATTTAGCAAATTAGAAGACCCAATGCTGAGTATATGTTTTTAAAATGACCAGAAGGATTTTATGTATGGTCCTAGCATTAAGCTCATCTGCCTTACATAATTTCTGTTCCTTACAATTCCCCTATTTTTTTTTACCCAAACAGCACAGACTGCTACCAAATTTCTAAGTAGATAAGTGATACTTACTAACAATTTGAGACTGAAATGGTTTAATATTCATTACCAAGCCATTTTTTTAGAACTCTTCCCAAAATATTTCCCTGTCATGTGTATATGTGACTAACCATATGTATCTTCTAAAGAGCAGCAATTATCCTTCTTTCATAACTTCTTGATACTTTTGAATTTGGATTATAATAAGACAATATACTTTATTCAGCAGATTTGTTTTAATCTAATTACATAGGTGAATAAAAATTGCTGCATGCTGTTGCATCTAATGTAAGTTATCTATTATTCACACCACATTTACTTTTAATATTCATGCAGATTCCCTTTGACATAACCTACTGTGTCACAGTTAATCCAATAAAGATAAAATATAGCTCAGCAAAACACCAGTCGATTCCAGCATTCTGGTAATTATAAAAGACTATTTCACACTGGTTCCTTCAATCAATGCATTTCCCCTTGGATGTGATAGTGTTACTCTTTGAAGCTTTCAATCCTCCCAGTGGATTCAGGGAAACATTCAGGCACTTTTTTAGTCTCTGGGTCTCCGAGGCAGTTCAAAGAGCACAACAAGCCATCACTGGTTTATCCTCAAAGGCTGACACTGTCTGTTTGATGTATGATGACTTAAAAAGTCATCTCTAGCAAAGCATGTGTTTGCTACCAGTCTATTGAATCAGCCATTTATCAGCTAATCTGTATGCATCGAGCACGCCTGCAAACAGATCCAAGGATAGCACGCAGTCTCCTGCTGGACCTGCTATTGATTTGATTTCTCTCTCTAATTTCATAGTGGTTTTGGCATCTAGTTATTGAAGAAACCTTTTATTTTATGAAATATGCATGTGTGTATCATTCTGCTAATTGTGAGTTTGTGTGCAAGACCTGAGAGCTAGGATTTTGGAGTGATGCAGTTCTGGTGGGACTTGCCTTTTTCTTGATCCTTTGCAGTCCCTGACTGCCAGCTCTCAAGAGGCACACAAGTGTATGTCTGTGCTGTATATGTTTTGTTTTATAAATTTTAACTGTAGAACAGCCAAAGGTGAGGAAGAGACATCCAAGAATGGGTGATTTTATACTTAAATCAACAGCAGTCTTTTTTTGTTGTTGTTGTTGTGCATTAATTGAAAATTACTAGCTTTTGTCACTTGATGAGGGAGCATGAGTAATTTTTATATATTCAATATTTTACTGTGTAGTATAACCTGGAAGAAACAAGCTAGTGCCAATTAAAATGTTTTTCACTGGATTATTCCCAGGAAGTTCTTGCTAGAGCTGAGAAGGACACTCAAAATTTGTTCCATCACACAAAACGAAACTGATCAACAATTATTTTATCTATCTTATCTTATATCTTTTCTGATACATGGCTGTTGGCCTCTTAAGACTGTTGTGGTGGTGATGGTGGTGGCTGTGCTTCACCATAGCTTCTAATGTTCCTTGCAGGTACAGGAAAGAGGAGCAGCTGTGGACTCTGTCTGCTTGTCACCAACAAGCAGCTTGATTCTTGAGGCAGATGTAAAAGTGGTGTCTTTCTCTCTGTTGTTGACGTCTGGTCATGCCAGTAGGACGTTTATGAATTTTTAAAGCCTGCTTGGATTTTCATTGTAGATATACTTTACAACTCTTAATGTTTTATAAAAATGAGACTTGGTCTGTCTTTATAATATGTCATGCTTTTACATGAAACATCTGGGATTTTGAATGACATTTAGAAGTATGGTGAGGAGTGCAAACATCAACTTCTTTCCTTGCTTGCTTTTAACATCACATGGTTCCCTCCTGACAATTTTCTTCGCATGAATTGAAAATCTTTGCTCTTAAGGCATCAGTCTTGCCAAATCTGTTACTGTTTCCACTATGAATCCATCTAGTCCTCTAATTCTTTTGCCTACAAAATTGCCTGAGAGCATGGCTCTGAAGTGTGTTATTGTCTGTACACAAGGTGGGAAAACTCTATCTGGAACAAAAAAACCCACTTTTGGACAATGCCAGTGCTAAAGAACTGCATCCAGAAGAAAATACCTGAACAATTAATGTCAACAAGACATCACGCACCACATGCTTCAGAGTAAATGCCAAACTGGTGCATTTGACAATGAAAGTAGACTGAACAGGTTTTGGGTTTTTGGTTTTGTTGGTTTTTTGTGCTTTTTTGCTTTGGTTTGTTTTGGTTTTGGGTATTTTTGGTTTGGTTTGGTTTTGGGTTTTTGTTTGTTTGTATTTGTTTTTTGTTTTGGGTTTGTTTTTTTTTGCTGTTGTTGTTGTTTTGGGGTTTTTTTTGTATTGTTTTGTCTTTGCTTTTTAAATAAATCTGAGATTTTTTTTCTTCTCAATTTCTGGGCTTGAAAACTTCTATTTTTTTTTTCTTTTTTTACTGTGTTTCCACACAGTTTGATAAGCACCAGAGACAAAGATATAAAGATACTCAGTGATATTCTGAAGATTCTGGATTTAGAAACCAGCCATTTAGGCAACTGGGGCTACTAAAGATGGCTTTTGTAATGCTTTAAGAAATGCAATCTTTGCTGCTCAGGAGGATTGAACTACCAATATCATTGCAAGTACATAAGCCACATCCAATATGGACTGCTTTGGATTACAGATGAGAAATTACAGTAAAAAACAGATTTCTGAACTAGTCTGGGGTTTTGGATAGTAGAACTGGATGTCTGGGGCTTTGGATAGTAGAACTGGATGTCTATACCATCTCCTACCATCTGTGAGGTTTTAGGGAGAAGATTTGCCATGTATAATAATAGACATAGAATATCTTTTAAAGCTTTTCTGCATCTAGTTAACAACACTCCTGCACTACAGCTCCAGCTGTAAAAAATTTCACTATATCTAGTCTTTCTCAGGAAAAAAAAGACCTGAGAACTTCAAAGAAGTCTTCCCTGAGATTAGCTCAGCTGGTTAGAAGATGGTGCTAATGCTTGTGGATTCTATTGACATGCTCACTTAAGAGCTGGACTCGATGACCCTTTTGGGTCCCTTCCATCTCAGAATATTCTGTGATTCTGTGATTCCTCCTCCCTCTCATACCACCCCATTTATTGTCCTTCACTGAGGGACAAGCAACTGTCAAATTCATTCCCTGCTGATACTTCTCCCAGGTCTGATCCAGGGTTACTGCTCTGGGCTACTGCTTGTTTCTGGAGCTGATGCACCGCAGGATTTATCTATCATTCTACAAGATGTACTTTTGAAAGCTGGTGTGGCATGGGGAGGGTAAAGTGCATGTGTAGAAAAGCTGGAGACAACTGGGAGCAGTACACAGGGTAGCTTGAAGTGTGCTGGTTTAACTGGTTGGATGTCAGGGATTGGATCTTAGAAAGGGTAAGTTTGACTGCATAAACAGAAAAAAAACTCCCAAACCCAGACAGGTGAAAAGAACCCCTACTTCTGTTTGGTTTTCATATAGCTTGGGTACAGCCAACAGATGTCATAGATGTCTTTTAAGGAATCTTGTCTACCCTTTCTGTATAAAGTAAGTTTACTTTGTGAATATTAAGAGTTGAATTAAATCATATCTTCCTTATATTTTTCTGTTCTGTTGTTTCTAGTTACTTAAAACAGAAGCATATTTTCATGCACACTAGCTAAATATTAAACTTCTACCTAGTACAATAGATATAAAATAAATATTGTACCTAGTACAATAAATATTTATGGACACCTAGTTTATAAAATTTTTGCTTCTTCCATTTGTCCTAAAATTATACAACTTTTAGAATTAAATTTAAAATAAGATGGCAGAAAATCTCTTGTAATCCCTCCTTCCTACTGGTATAAAGATAAAAGTGCACATCTTAACTTGACAAAGATTTTTATCAGCTCCTGAAGTTTCTGCAGAAGCTTGTTGCTGACCAGAAACTAGGTCATGCAATTGTTCTTCAATAAAGATTCACTTTTGATGTAACTCAGCAGCAGCCCTTCTGTTTCGGGAGTCCTGCAGTTTGAGGTCGTTACAAATTGAGCTTCATGCCACAGATGTTTCTTTTCCTGAAATTCTTCCATCTCACTTCAGTTTTGTGATTGATGTGTTTAATCCATACCATGAGGTCATTCTCTGTTGTTTATTTATTTATATTATTATATATTTTAGATGGATTCACCTTAAGCTGAGAACTATGTTTACAATGACTTCTGCCAAGTTAACACCTGAGATATGTATTACAAGAGGGGAAGTGTTGCCGTTGGGAGTGGAAGCTTGAGACAAAGTTTATCAGAGGAAGCCTCTTGTTGAGTCATGAGATGCTGAAAGGACCCCCTTCCTTTCCAAACTCCTCCTCAGAGCTGTTGGGTGAAGTTGGATCTTAGCCTCAGAATTTCAATGGTTTAAGTTCAAGAAATTAGAGAGATGTGATTGAGCATTTGTACAACTTTATCCTGTAGAATTAATAATGGGAAATCAGATATATTTCTGTAAAAATAAATTATTTATCATGATAAATGATTAGCCAAAAGTATATTGATCAGAATTATTTATTATACATTTCAGAAGTTAAAATGGCTAGGATAGGTTAGGATAGTGCACTATATTGAAGCCATTATGCTAAAGCAATTGTATTAAAGCTAGCAAAAGCAAACAATTTTTAAAGCAGAGATTGATGTAATTCACCCATACCAACAATTGTGAGCAAATTCTCTCTCACTCAGCCTTGAAGAATAACACTGAGGGGCATACCCATCCAAAGGAGAAATCTTCACGCAGACTCCAAGATGGGATATGTTAGAAGAATCTAACTGTACAAAAGTGGAACTTGACTTTTACAGTATAAAACAATTGACTGTTAGTCACATGTCTTCTGGTCTGCATAGCATTTTTTGGACAAGAATTTACCATATCTGTCACATCTTTGTCTCACTATCAGCATGTTAGCTTAGGGGTTGATGAGCCAGATTTGTTTTAGCATAATTTAATACCAAACCCAGCATGACAGCCCCCTCTCAGTACACCACTTAGAGCCCTCAAACAGGGCATTGCCTGAGTTGCTTGACCACATTCCAGGGCAGAATATCCTGCTACAGGATCACTAAATATTAATATGACCTGGCAACAGGTGGTGACAAACAGCCATAAAATTCGGTTCAAACTGATAAACACGTGATAACTATGAGCATTTTTGGGCACCAAATTTGTGAAGTCTTTTTTTTTCAAAACTTTCTATTACAAATAAGGAAGGAAATACTTATTTGTTTTGTTTTGGTGGCTGCTTAAATTGACTGTCTAGCAAATACAGAGTGATCAGAAACCCCCTAGTATGGATATGAAATACGAATCAATGAAAGAAACTGTCACTAAGTTACCTTGAGATAAATTTAATCATAGAATCCCCTTGATTTTAAGAATAATACATGCATACAACACACACAAACACAAGGCAATTGTTCCTGAATAAGTCTTTTTACTTCGATTCAAATAATCAATTAATCACTATTTGAGGGCTCCCATCTAATAAAGCTCCTGTTTGAATCACTCAACTTGGGCATAAATATATCAACACTTGGCTAATGCTGTCTTTCTAGCCATCTTTAAATACATAAGCTGTTATAAATCCACAATTATTTATTTTGTTAAAGGTCAAAATAATTTTTTTCTGTCTATTGTTCTGAGATTAAGAACTTAAGCTTTGGATCACAATTACCTTGCTTTTAGCAAGGTTAAGGAAGGCTTTTAGCATGGTTAAGGAAAAGAAAACACAGTAGAACACACTTATACATCAACAGAAAAAATTTAGTAAGCTGTATGCCTACTTTGCTGAAGTAGGCTGTTCAACATCTTGCAAGAGCCATAATAAATTTGCAGTTGACTATGAATGTGTATAAGGTCTACTTCATATTATCACTGAAGCAAGAACATAAACTGTTATCTATCCACTGATTTTATTCAAATTCAATATTAAGAATTACTTTGGTAAATCTAGAGAAAACCCCAGCAGAGTGACTGCTGGGATTATTATTTTGTGTGTTCAGATGAAAAATATCTCTACACCTGTAGAAACATTATAGTCCTTGTACCCTAAGAATATTTTATTTCTTCCTCCTGATTTTGGAAAATAGACAGAATTCTGCTGCCTTCTGCATTTAATTGGTTAAGATAAATTCTGGAACTCATTTTGTGCTGAAACTTAGTGTAGGGCCAGCTCTAGACATGAAGCATTCCAGAGACTACTTGTGGCCCAGGTATCTGGGGGGTCTTGTCTGCCTTGATCTGCACTGCCCAGGATGGTCTTATTTGTGACCTCAATCTCTGAGTTGGAAGAGTGCTTCTGAGAGCTGGTAAAAGCTAAGGGTATTGCTGTAGGCAAACATCCTAGAGAACACAAAGAATGGGATCCTGCCATGGGCAAAAGTGTGTATAGAAAGAGTCCTTTCAAGCCACATTTTAAGCAGTTACTTCTGTATCTAAGCTTACAAAGGAAACCTGCCTACTGAGGACAGGATCCATATCTATGACTACATGTGGAATTAGAAATGTAACCCCTGTATTTTGATGATTCTACAAATTCATGAGGTTATGTTACTACCATAATAGAAGGAATGATATGCTTCTTTAGGACTTAAAAATAATAAGGTAAAACTTATGGAGAATGAAGAAAAATGGGTGATTAAGGAGACCTTGATTTCTGGTTTTATGGCAAAGATGTAGTCTCATTAAGTTACATTTTTATTGAGAACTTGACTATTTGAAAATGTTCTCATTCCTCCGAGGTGATAAAAGGAAAAGAGAATTGCCTCAACATGTATCCACACAAATATCACCTGTTAAAGCAATTATATTAAAGCTAGCAAAAGCAAACAATTATTAAAGCAGAGATTGATGTAATTCACCCATACCAACCTGTGTTGTATGATTACTTTTTAAAGAAGTCTGAGTGGGAACAACAATGAACTGATCACAGCTGGTAGGGGAACCTCCACCCAATCTCTCTCTCATTCTCTGCTGGAAGACAGGTCTGAAAAAGGGAAGAGCAAAACCTAAAAACTCATACCAAATTGTGAGTCAAGATAAAAAACAGTTTAGGAAGTGAAACAAAGCTGCACATGAAAGCAAAGCAAAATGAGGAATCCATTCACTACTTCCCAAGGGCAGAGAGATGTCTAGCTGCCTCCTGGAAAGCAAGGCCTCAGTACATGTAACAAGTATTTGGGGAGAAAAATGCTGTAACCCAAAGGGATATTTCACTTTTCCTCCTTTCCCTGAATTTTTACTGCTGAGCATGTTGTATGGCATGGGATATCCCTTTTGTATGCCGACTTCACCTCTCTCTGCTGTGTCCTCACCCACTTACTTGTACAGCTCCAGCCTAATCCCTTCTGGCAAGAGCTGGAAATTGAAAATACCTTGGTGCTGTAAAAAAACTGTTCAGCTGTACCTAAAACACTGGTGTGTTATCAGCTCCAGCTGGGAAGAAATGCTGAAATTATAGTTATGGTAATACTGTGTGCTGAGAACATAGCAGAATCTAGCAATTTTGGATAGAGTTGGGTAAAATATTGCATGAGCTAAATGATGTTTGCTAAATTAAGCATACAAATTCACTTTGATGGGAGGGAAGGTTTTGTTGTGTGGCTTCCATCTGTAAATTAAGGTTGAAAGGAAAGGCAGGAGAAGGAAAAGGTTTTGTGTATCAGAGACTGTAAAAATAATACAGGGGGAAGGTCAGCAACTAGCCGATTCTGCATCTTAATAGCAAAGTCATGAAAATCTTGCCCACTTGAAGTAATGGCAAGGACTTAAGTATGCTAACAATATAGGAGAACTAACTTGGACCATGTACTGTAGCTTCTTAGTAAGGTTAACAAACTACATTAACCATTCACTCATCTGTGGCTCATAATTAATCACTCCTTGAAAATTACACTGTATAATAAATGAGGACAGACATGATTCATTAAAACTTCTAATTAATTCTATTTAATACTATTTCATAGTTCATTGGTAAGTGCTGAGAGAAGGATTATGCTATAGGATACTTGATGCATTACTGACAAAGAAGTAAATAGGGCAAACATAATGCAGCAAGAATATTTGCCAATGTAAATACCAATTGTTTATCTCTGGTACTGTTGGATCTATACTTTGTGTCAGTTAACGTTTTCACTGCCAATTTAGACTTTCATGGACCTATGACCCAGCTGTAGAAATGAATCCCAGGCTCAAATCTTTATCCTCTTCAGAGCAATTAGACTGCCTCCTTCCCTGTCAAATCCTCTAGGAAAAGAAGTTTAAGAACAGCATTTTACTCATGGTGCAACCGATTTCTTTACTGTATCATGAACATTCCAATATGACATTTTCAACTAAATGATAGCAATTTGGTAGTTAATATACGGAGATGAAAAATGCTCTATTTAAGCACTTCAAAAGATCAAAATAGTGATGAAGCACAGCTGTGAATTCAATTTTTGTAAGAGCTCAATTCTGCCTACATGCTTACTTTTCACTTATTTAAAGAATAGGAAATTCCATCATAGAGTAGCAATAGGGTTCCACCATGGCTTTGCTCTGGTGTTTTCAAAAAACATGGTGTTGTTACCATTTAAAAAAAATGGGCTCTTGTAATCAGTTCTGGCCTCAAGAGTAAAATGGCAGTGTCCTTTTGCCTGTGAGAACACCAGTTATACCATCACTGGATGGAAATATAGAAGACAGAAGGTTTCCAAAAGATTTTCTGAGCAAGTTCAAATATGTAGATGTAAGTTACAATAAAAAGAGAAGAAAAATGTGTGTGAGTGAGTTGTTGCATGAAATCTTTCCATCTCACCTTATCTGATAGTGCCTTATTTAACCTCAGTTGGTCCTGTGGCAAAAGCTCTCTAGCTTTACTATTGGGAGTAAACACGTAGCTTTAACCTTTATGCAAAGGGCCTTTGGAAAACTTCTTTTCAGTAATTTTTTTGTACTTTGCTATAGTTTTTTAGAGTTATCTCCATTTTCTTTAGTTTTTACCAGTTTCAGGAGACTAAAGCAACTAGGAATTTCAAAGCACTTAAATTAGTAATCTCAAAATGTCAACATTAATTTCCTAATGAAGGTTTTATTTCACAATTGCTACAAAGTTTAACGTCGGTGGCAAAACTTCTCTTAAAAATGTTTTTTTTAACTTACATCTATGTAGTACCACAAAACTGGTGTGTGGCAAATGGCAAAATGTTAAGAAAAAAATTTGGGTTAATTTGAACGAACTGTTTAGCAAAAAGTCAAACTAGTAAAAGAAATCCCAGTAAACTAGAAAATTGGATTGCATTTGACCCATTAAACTATTTTTCTTCAGGCAAAAACCCCCAAACCAAATAAATCAAAAAACCCAAAACTAACAACCAAAAAACCACCCCCAAGCCCAACCAAGTCCCCAGCCAAGCCTAGTCCCCAGATACCAGCCATCAATTTTGCATCTTACAAGAGCCTTCATATTAAATCAATCTAGTGGCAAATTAACTACTGACTACCAAAGTTATCCACTCTTTCAGCAAAAAGATTGGCTTGTGTGGTGCAGGCTTGAGACTGTGCTTACTGTAATTATTGTTAAGTGTCTACTAGATATTTTGAGCATGGATCAATAAAAACTGCTCAGGAAAATTTAGAAATAAATTCTATAAGCTCAAATAGTTTATAATTGCAATGATTTATTGCTAAGGATTTATTAATATGATGTATTTATGATGTATTTTACATTATCGATTGTTTGATCTCCAGAAATGCAAATATTTTACAGACTTTAGAAAGTGTTGACAAGCTTTCGTTCTTTTTGTAGAGATAATTATGCACAACAAGACTGTGGTAGACCTGGAGGTCTGAAAACTCTCCTCTTTGAAGAACTCTGTTAGCTGATAGATCTGCAAAAATGGAAGGGCCCCCAGCCAACAGTGCCACTAATTAAAAGAACCATGATAGTCCAATATTATTTCTATAGTTGTCATCAAAGTTACAAATTTAACTTTGGTTTATACACTAGAATTATGAACTAAGGCACATGATGCTGCAGATTCATGTTGCTTCTGTTTTATGACAATTATATTATAACTGTGTTAAAAAGTAAGAAAATTGCAGTAGTCCATTGAAAAATGATAGGACAAAAAATTTTGGATTTTGTTAGTATCTTTTAAATGGTATTGTATGAGTTCACCTTATTGCATCTGATTGCTTTCACCTCACTGCTTTCAACTATGCCTGACTGCTCTTAACAAAATACAAACATAGTTTATGAATTATATGGATTGAAACTGCTGATCTAACAAAACAAGCATCAGTTCTGCCATGTGCTGTATGTACTTGCTTTGGCTTCAAGATTCCCCATAGAACACAGAAAGATTTTTGGCCTTCAAATCTTTTTTCCAGATATGTCTCTCCCTCTTACAATAAAAGTGTGATAAAATTTATTACTGCAAAAGGAGACCTGAAATATAAAATACGAAATCACTGACTTAAATGTGGGATAGGGGGTGCATGAATTACACACATTATCTGGTGGTGCATTTCATACTATGCATTTACATAACATGAAAATAAATAACAGCAGAACTATAAACCATAGGATTTTACTTTTTCCATATATTTATTAATTTAATGTCAAGAACTAGAGAATATGTCAATTTCTTGAAGACATGGATTGTGATTAATTAAATATATCATCCACCACAGCTCTGGAATTCAGTCTTCAGTTAAAAATTTAGTCTTGCATAATTTGTTGCTGTGAGCAGACAACATGTTTCCATTCTGTTCAGCCTCTCCAGATGCACATTCATGAATTAGGTCAGGGAACAGCTCCAGATGAAAATTCATTCTAGGAAAAAGTCTTTGTTGTCGGCCAGACCTCATCTCTGGAATGGTCTGTTGTACAGCTAGCTGAACTGCTACTGAAGGTGCAATGGAGAGGTGAAAAAGAAAGGCCTTGTGGAAGAAAGAGTGTTGTGCACACTATTCTACTGTTCTCAGCAAGACTCGTATATATTAATTTGGAATAGAGATCAGAGATGAAGACTTACATCTCAAAAGGTGTTTATCCGTCTGTCAACACATCAGCTTTCCAAGTGCTTTGACTTTGGGAATTAGCCCAGGGTGAATCAGACTCTGATAAGACATCTAAATTCCAAGACTTACATCTGCTTAATCTACCAGACAGGTAGATTTGCAATTGGTCACTAAAGACTTTTTTCTCCCAGATCGAATTTAACAATCTCAACGTTGAACATTTTTTTACACTAAGTTACTTTAATTCCCATGATACTTCTGTTGGAACCTTGTATGCAACAATGAGAGGAAAAAAATCCCTAGACATACCTTTGCTGAGAAAAATCTCTCCAAAATACCACATAAGTAGTAAAAATTTCACTGAATAAAGTATTGTAGCTGTTGCACGATTATCATACAAGTGCTCTATGATATACTTACTTTATAAGGATTCTGGAGCACAGAAATATCTTCCTACTGAAGATCTGCTTGCAGGTTGTATACTTGTCTACATGAAGACTAAAATGCCATTGATGTATGGCAGAAAACTTCAGAACGTTTTTCCTCTGTAATGAATTAATGAATCTCAGTGAATGGATTTGAGCTGCCCCCAGTAACCTGATATAAACAAAATAAAGTAAAAGTTTTGTTGTCCTACATTGACAGGATAATCTATCTGTAAAAATAATTGAGTTTCAAAGCATTGGATACCTTGAAAACAGAACTCTGGGGAATGTAGACAGTTTAGTTGAGATCACTTTCTTTTTTTTTTTTTTCTCAGGAAGGAAAATAGCATCATAATCACTCTGTAGGAAGAATCCACATTGCATTTTGCATTCCTTCCAGAAACCAGACTGAAAAGACCAGGCACTGGATTCTTATGCTGGGGAAAAATCTCTTCTCTTTGAGGAAATTTTGCATTGTTTTGGATTGTATGAAAACAGCTGATAGGATAGTACGAGAGGAGAGACACCATCAGCTAACTTCTATAGAGAACATTTCTGGTAAGTTAGGGTCACATCAGATTTAAGCAAAAAACATAGATTTTTTTAAAAATCATGAAATTTTTCTTTTGTTATTTATTCTTCCTGTTACATCAATCTTATGTTCCATTCTATCCTTTGTCCACTTACATTAGGGGAAACAGGTATGTCACTGAGTGTTAAGGTTTCTAGAGGAAATGCACAAAAAATATTTGTATGGTTGTCTCAAATGCAGGGGAACTGTCCACTTCTTCATTTAAATTATGCAAATATTAATTAAATTTTAGTACTTGCTCTTGGCCACTGTTCCGTCCTTTGAAAATGAAGACTGAGGAACACAAATAGAAGAATGAGGAATGCAAATAGAAATGATCTGCACATAATGTTAAGAATTAGAAAATTAAAATTCTTAAGTCAGATCAAGATGAAGAAATTTACAATTGACTTTGCTCCAAAAATCTGCATTTTATGCTCTATCTGACAACAATAGAAGCAAAATTATTCAGCTATTTAAGGTAAAACTTACTGCTTATTAATGCTATGAAAGACTGACAAAAGATCTCTGCCTGTACACACAAGAAGATTTTGAGGATATTTATGATGATGTTTTCTGTAGTATGCTATCTGCAGTTAGCCACTTAATTAAGGAAAATGACTTGTCTGATAATATAAATCCTGTTAATGATGACCAAATGATGATAAAAATCACAAGGGATTATACTGAATAATGAATATATAAAAATTGTAAAGGAGTTTTTCTAGCAAGCATGCAGACATCATCTTCAGTCACATTCTGAAAAGAAGCATTCCTTGCCCCTCTTTGCTTCCAGCTCCATTTGCGAGTCAGTGCCTGGGGACTTGCAACCCTTGACAGTGGTTTAGAAGGGAGGGTCAAGTTAGGAGAGTTTGAAGCATGTACATGTTGTGTTTAGGGTCATGGCTTGGTGGTGGAGTTGGCAGTGTTAGGTTTATGGTTGGACCCAATGATGTCTTTTCCATCCTAATTGATTCTGTCTATCTGTGAACTTTTCTAGAAAGTACAGCAACAATTTCACTAGGTATATTAATATATGTTGTTAAACGGAGTTGTAGTTCTGGTTTTCCATACCATCTCCACATACTACACGTTAGAGATTTTAGAGATTTTAGATATTAGAGTCCTGCCTTTGCCAGGACTGTTCCTGTGTTTTTGCTCTGGGATGACTTAGGTGTATCCCCTGTGTCACCTTTGGGCTACGACACAAAGCTCTGTTATGGCTCTGAACTACCACATCAATAGCTATCATTTTGATTTCTTCATGGTATGCTCTCTTCTGAGTGTAGGGCTTGTGAGAATTGCACACCCATTTAGTCATTGTGTCCTGGCATATTGTCTGAGATCATGTCCTGTCCTGCATTTGTATTCTGCACTATAAGAAGGAGGTACAGATAGCAAGTCATCCACATACTCCTCTCACACACATTAGTTTGCTGAACATAGAGAATTAATAGAGAATGACACTCCCATTCAGTAGAGTCCTGGTGGCTGACATGATGCCCTGTTGGAAAGTTCAGTTCCCAGTGAGAATGTAAGGATTGATTCCCAGCATGAGTGACCGGAGGAAAGTTTTGTGGCTGTTATTCCTTTAATTTATTGGAGTAAGAGAAAGGTCTTAGATGATAGTGCTTGGGCTGGTAGGAGAGAAGGGAAAGAATATATAAATAGAGAGGACATCTGTGAAGGTTAAGCTTATAGAAGTATATTGAAAGCCTTGTTCTGAGCTATAAGAAAATCTAGAGTCCTCACAATGGAGCCATTTCACAAACTTCTCAAAGAAATAGATTTGAGTCTCCTGTATCCTGGGCTCACAGAAACATCAAACTTCTGGGAATAATATCAGTAATACTTCCTGGGGGTCTTCTAAACTCTCTGCCATCTATCATGATTGACTATCATGTCTCAACTTTCAATGTAGGTTGCTGGACACCTTCTGAAAATACAGAATGTTCCTGTCAGGTTGAACGTCTGAAATTAAAGCATGTAAAATCAACAGTTGCAGTAAAATCTTGACCTTTTTGTCCTAGATGGCTAAGTTTCATGCACATTTTTTGGCTGCTTAGATATTTTGTTTAAATTGAAGATTAATGGGATGTTAGATCTGTTATGTTGTTGAATAACTCATCTTCTACAGGTCACTAATATTTGAATGCTTTTGTGCTGGTACAAATCTGACCATATAGAAACAATTTGGCACAAATGTGTTACCTAACATCATATATGTAGTTATTTTCTCTAAAACTCTTTTTTGTCTCATCAGAACCCATTTTCCAACTACTGCAAACTGACCTCTTGAATTCAAAATGCAGAAATAGATTTAAATGGATTAGTGGATTTAAATGAGAAAAAATTAAGACAGTCAGATTGTCATCCAGTAGTGTTCCTCATTAGGAGAACAAGTTAGACACATTCATAAAAAGGTATCACTGCTCTTTCTTTTGCTTTTTTTTATTCCCTCTGTCTACTACTGATGCTTCACAGAGAGTGAGATGAATGACCCAGGGCATAGAAGATAGTTTTCACAGGTTGTCACAGGGAGCAAATATGTACAACAGTGGAAATATTCTTGATTGCTTTCCATTTTTTTCCCCTGCAGATACTGGTTTCTCCTATTGCTTTCTGTGAAGCTTAAAACAGCATCAATTTTTAAGGATGTGAAAGTGCTTTTCTATTTAAAATCAAATAAGAAAAGAATAATTTTCATTCCAGTACTGTGTGTGTTTGCTTCTTCAAGTATGCTGGATATATAGACACACACAAAACATAGTAAAATAAAAAGGAAAAGGTGGGGGGATGAGAAAATCTAAGTGATGAAAATGAGTAATTTCTTGGCAGCAAGTCTGCAGGGAGAGAGGTGACACTGTAACAACACATATTTCCTGAATAATGAGAGAAGTCTCAGTGCTGTGCAATCACTGCCTATTGGGTCAGAAATTTCACATTAGTGGATTCATCAGAGCAGATAGGTGTCATAAGGACATTCTTTCCTGAAGTAAACATGCCTTTTTCTTCACTGAACTGTCATCTCTTAGTTTGGATAATGGGTACAGAGTAAAATCTTATGAAATCTACTAGAGGGATACCTGGAATTTGGAGCACTTCTGCTGTGATTTTACTAGTTTGTTTATTTGTAGGAGAAGGAAATTACATAAACAGATATATCTATAGGCATGAGTAAATCTCACACATATAATTACACTTAGACTGGACAAAAGTGTGCTTGTGTTGTTAATAATGGATGGCTTTTTGTCAAAAGGTAGGAACATATGACTTTTCCAGATCTATCTTGTCTATCTTGCCTAGACTACCTTTAAGCAGGTGTGGTTTTTGTTTGTTTGTTTGCTTTGTTTTGTTTTATGCTCTGCTTTTTTCTATTTAACTCTTTAGTTGAAGGAAAACAAATACTCATTTTTTTCTTTATTTTCATTTTCAGGACATACACAAATTAAATAAATCTAATATGGATGTCATTTTCTCTTGTTGGTGTAGGAAATAGCTAGGAAGAACTTAGAGAAAGTTTTTTTTCTCTGTTGGATTGAATGTATTCTCAGCAGTACCTTCTGTCTCATTTATTCTTCACCTTGTATCCGCTTGCCAATATTACTCACTTTGTTTACATTGTAGTTACAGAAATCCATAACACAAGGGATACCAAAATGAAAGAAAATGTGAGAGGCAAGATAAAAAACTGCCATCTATGTGTTTAGGCAGGGAAACAGTTTGATTAAAACTTTGCTTTTACCCTCATCCCTGGAAGAGTTGTAATTATTTACTTGAAAATGAATGCTATAGCAAATAGCAAGTGTTGCTTTTCCTTGGCTAAAGAAATAAAGACTCTTTCTTTGCAAATGAACCCCATTAGGTGCTTTCAAGCAACATATGGTGCAGTGTCTGTCCCAGCCTTACTGTCAGAATGAAGTGGTAAACCTATTATTAACTCTTTCCTGTTTGCAACAAGTTCCTCTTGAGATGTTTTGGTTTGGGTAATTTTCCATTATATTTTTTCCTTAGTTGAAGGCAAAGATGGGGGAGCAGAAGACAATGCTCATGTTAGTTTCTTTTTGACAGATCTGCCTCTAAAGGATTAAGTGGCTGGATTAATTCCATCCACTTGCAGTAGAAAACAAAGTTGCTAAAATAGTGAAAACAAACCTGTGGAGAGCCTGGGTGGCTCTCTTCAGGAATGTGAGCTTACAATGTGTTCTAAGCAAGGTGAAAAGAGCTTCTACAAAAAGTAAAGTTTGTAAAGGAAAGTTTGGCTTTTCCCTTGAAGTGTTTTAGAAGGAAAATATAATTCTGTTGAGAAACCCTGTAATTAGAGTAACCCCATTCCTGTTACTTGTTATCTTGCAATATGAAATGTGTTGTTGCGAACCTTATAGAAATAATTGAAGGGAAAAAACTTGGACAGACAATTTCTGGCACAGTGCCTTGATTTCACTAAAACCCTATCTTGAAACAAGAGTTTAGGTTAATAGCCTAAAATGGAGTTTTGTTATGTTTCACAGATAAAGGCATCATCTCTATTAGTATTCTTTGAAAATCTCCCCATTGAACATTTAATGTTCCACAACAAATGCAGGATTATCATAATGAAGGAAAAACCCCACCAATACCAGCAACAAAAGCAAAACAAAACACAAGGTGTAAATGCTTTTTTCCCAAGTTCTTCTCTTCTCTTCCAAGAGAAAACACACATGAAAAGTAAAGCCTATGCTCTAATTTTTTTTTAATATTATGGAGGGCCAGCTTCCTTTCTTTCTTTCAGTTTTCCCCCTCTGCAGAAGAGACATTTCATGTGATATGGCAGAAATGAGTGGGTCTAGAATGCTACCCTGTGCAATAATATAAATAGTGGAGGAGTTCAGGGAGGTATCAGCTAACAGAGAATTTACAGTAAGGATCAAGGCTGAAGCATTAAGGCATATGTTTTCCAGGGGCAATAGGGGCCTATGCCATGCAGCTGTGGAAAACTAATTAAAAAGCAGCCTACAGTGAAGGACTAGATATGAATAAACCTATCTATAGAAACAGAGCAAACAGTAGCATCTACATAGGAGGCCTGTTTCTGTTGAGTAGATCTTGCCTCTACTATCTCTGAGACTTAGGCTTGTTGATGAGAGCGATCGGACGCATGTATATTTATTGTGTCTGGCAATATCGGCTTGTAAGTGGGCTTAGCAAGGCTTCGATTGAAGGCAGCAATGTTTCCTTTCTGCTTGCTTTCTCCATGTAACATGGCACTGTCTAAAATCCCTAGTTCTGATGGGAAGGCCTGAATTATTCATCAGCCAGCTGATGGCAGGTGATGAGATCTTTTCACGCTGCAGCCCTGTCACTAGGTGTTTATTGCTCTGATTCACCAGCAGCCCTGCTATTACTGTGAAGCCAGAAGAACCCCACGTAGAGGCATGACATGTATCAGTAAGGATAGCTCTTTAAAGACTCTGTTTTGCCTGGGAGGTCATCTGAAGGTTATTATGAACAAATTATTTCTTCATTTCCGCTGACTGAGTAGATAGCCTTAATGATCTGTCACCTAGCAATAGGCTGCCTGTTCAAACATAAAGAATGGCATACTGATTGGTTATAACTAGAATCAGTTCCTTTTAGCTATTCTCTTGTCAAGCATGTTTCCAAGATGCATATATTATTTACATATTCATGAGCCTTTACAGACATTGACACCATGAGAGGGACTGTCTGATAATGTGATACAAGTTTATGCTGTGTCCTGAGGCACTTAAAGTCTATTAAGTGAATAAAATCTGTTAACTTCTGTTCTTCCTAGGTGGTGTTCTTGGCCTAAAGGAGTGGAGCTGCAATCAACATTTGTGTACAGTACCTTAATTTTTCCTGTCCACCTACCTCTTTTCCATGTTGAAGTTAATTCTATTTTATAGAGGCGCATTAAGCTGAGGGAAATTGCCTTTTAGAAAGACAGAGCATCATTTTCTCATGTTACTGCTGTTCAGAAATGTAGTCACAACTGTTTGTCTGCAGACAGAGAAGATGACGGACCCAAAAAAAGTGGTTTTTAAACTTATTAATTTTTTAAACTCTCCTGAGATATTGATAGTTGACTCCATTTCTGGTGTGGAAATGTGGGGATAAATAACAATATAAGTAGGGTGTAGGATGTGGGGTCAAGAGACAGAGGAGAATCTTCCACAATAAAAGGGCCAAGGTCTATGGATTTCTCTTGTTGATCTGAACCTCCACTATCTTGATCGTGTCTCTATTAATATGTAATTAATTTTAACAGTGATAAAAAAGGCCAGCTAATAGAAATGAAATCATGAGCAACAGTAAAAAAATGGAATGTGTCTTGGGCTCCTTCCTTTGTTTAAAAGAACTGTAAAAGACCCCAAATAATCTGCTGGGGGAGATGTTTTCCTTTATTTTAGAGGTTTGTACAATTTTATTTTTCTCGGATACTCCAGAATTTAGGAAAGTAAAGAAAAGATAAAAGAGGCAAACTGCTATTTCCGTCCATTATTCAAAGGATGGAAGTCCCAGGAAGGAGCAAGTATTCTCACTTCTCTCTATCAATTACTGGTGTGTTACACTGGATTTGCAAGAGATCAGGGGAAGACATAAAAAGATAAATAGAAATTGATATTGTAGCACATTCTTTTCATAAATTTAAGCGTTAATTCTTGTTAAAATTGGTTAGCCACACAAGGCAATAATTCTGTAAGGGTTAAACTGCAGCCTTATATTTAGTGTTTACAGTGAGACAAATAGCAAGCTGGTTATTGGAGTTTCTTTATGAGAGCTGTCAGAGGCAAGACTTTCAAAGAGAGAAGGAGCTGTATTGGAGAAGCCATCTAGGAGGCACCTGGGTAGATGCAAACTGTGCTCTTGTTGCATGTCCCCCAAACATAAATGAGCTCTTTAACAAATGCAGTCAGATTCACAAAGGAAATTCCACTTTTGCACATGAATAAGGATTTTACATGGACAGGGTTGATGGGTGTGCCCTCTGCGGAATTACAAGTTCTAATTCTAAAGCGAAAGTTGTGCTTTTAAGACTTTCATGCTGTAACCAATCAAAATTTGGCAAAGTTCAAGAGAAAAAGGTCATTGAAATACTTGTATTGTCTGGTGGTCTGGTGGGGGAGGTCTTTTTTTTTGTTAAAGGCCTGGACTTTGCCAAGTCACTTCAGCTGTTGTTAACCTGCACGATATTTTTTCTTTCAGAGCACCAATTCTTTAAAATTCTTAGACAAAGTTATGTGCTTTCATTATATGCTTTCACCCCTGATTACTTGTGAACAAAAAAATCCTTCTACTTGTGAAGAAATTTGTATTAATTTTCTTATGAAGTTCATCTCCTTTAATGAAAAGTGGTGACAGAGAAAGGTGAGTAGCAGGGGGCTGTATGTAGTTTCTTGAAGTTTTAGAGACTGTACTGTTGGATGCAAAGGAGACAGAAATTTCTTTTCAGTGTCATCTTTCTTTCTCTGAACACGGTTCAGGTTAGAATTCATAATGAATCTTATTCTGTACACTTCAAATTGTGTTGAAGATGTGATGTACTCTCACCCCCTACTGAAGCGAAGATTTGTACGAAGCCTTCCATGGACATATTGAGCTTTAGCAGAATATGGTCTTAATCACATCCTCTATAGCCAGAGGATGATGATGTTGAAAAGACTGCTGTAACAGTACATATTGACAACTAGGTGTTGTAAAAGAACTTGTATTTATTTCTAATCTGACATATAGAGGCCAGAGAAACAGTGACTCTCTCCAATGATATGAATTGTTTAGCATTGAAGGTGGCTGGAAAAATATCCCTGGTTTCTCCTGAAAATATCTTTTTTGATTTTTAAATTCTATATTTTTAATCTTATAAAATACTATGTGTCTTTTATCTTACTGGATTAAACAGAGATTAAATACAGATTTTATGTAGCTGTCCTCAATAAATCAGGCCTTTTCGATGAGGCTTTGATCTATTTTGAAGCCTTTGAAACCTAACTTGGATGAAATGTCAATGTATTCATGGTGTGATGCTGTAAGGAGCATGGAAGCTTCTATTACTATCTTTGAGAGTTTATTAGAGAAATGATGCCTGACAAGAGCTACACATTATAGAAGAATTGTTAATTTTGAAATTAGCTCTGGTAGATCTGCTTAAGAAAGTTTATAGGGGGGAAAAGTGCTCTCAAAATCATCTGAAATGAAGCCTGCAGTGAAGATACAGCAGAAAGGCTGACAGGGGAATATGTTAGTTCTACCTGCTTTAATCCATTTGTTACCAAGAGGGACAAAAACTGTGTGCAGATTAATGAAGCATTTTAGTCAGATATATAGTGATGAACTTGTGCCTGCTTCTCTAACCTTTGTTGCTACGCAACCAGAGAGATGTGAAATTACCAAGGAACCTACACCCAGCAAGGAGTTCCTCTGATACTCAATTAGAAAATAAAACAGAACATTTAGGAAATGAGGTCCCAGCTTTCTGGTCGCATGTAATGCATGAAAGGCTGCTTTTTCTGGTGTGTACTTTGCTAATATGCGTGGTATTGGTACATTAAGTACACTGTTGAGTATGACAGAACATATGAAGTGAAAGTCACTCCCCTCCATGAAGCCTGACTAATCAGATGTTAAGTGGGAAGTTTTCAGGTGCTTGTCTCCTCCTAGCTTGCCATCAGGACATACACAGAGTTTCCAACAGAGCGGTTTCAGATCATAAAACAGGAATTGTGTGTGCACCAAAGCTATTTCACACTAAGTTTATGGGGTCCTGTTTTGGGTTTGTGTGGCTGGTTTTTGCTAACTGGGGGGCTACAGAGATCACTTCTGTAGTAGCTGCTGGAACCTTCGCCCAAGTTCAGTGGAGCCAACACCAGCTGGCTCCAGGATGGACCCAAAATTGCTTAAGGCTGAGCCAATCAGGAATGATAGTAACATTCTATCTATGATAACATATTTAAGAAGGAAAAAAAAAATATTTAGCAGATGTAATTGCAGCCAGGGAAAGTGGAATGAGAACAAGTGAGAGGAACAACCCTGTAGTCACCGAGGTCAGTGCAGAAAGAGAGGGAGGAGGTGTTTTATCCACCAGAGCGGAGATTCCCCTGCAGCCCCTGGCGCGGCCCATGGCGAGGCAGCTGTGCCCTGCAGCGCATGGATGCCCATGGGGATGCAGAGATCCACCTGCAGCTGGTGGAGGAGACCCAGGATGGAGCTAGGGACTCCATCCTGAGAGGAGGCTGTGAATGCATGAGACACCTGTTCTGAAGAAGGGTTCTGGCAGGTGCCTACAGACTAATGGAGAGAGGAGCCCGTGCTGGAGCAGGTTTCCTGACTTGAAATCTCTCTGGGAGACTCACACTGGAGCAGCCTGTCCTTGAATGACTGCACCCTGTGGAAGACTGACCTGCATTGGAGCAGTTCGTGGAGAGCTGTTGCCCATGGGATGGACTCATGTTGGGGAAGTTCATGGAGAGCTGTCTCTTGTGAGAGGGATGCCCTGCTGGAGCAGGGGGAGGACTTTTCTCCCTGAGCAGCAGCAGGAACAGCTTGTGACAAACTGACCATAACCTCCATTCTCTGTCTCCCTGTGCAACTGCAGGAAGGAGATAGAGATAGGAAGGAGGGAAGGTATTTTTTATATTTGCCTCTCATTGTCCTGCCCTCATTTTGTTAGTAGTAAATTCAAGTAATTTCCCTAAGATGAGCCTGTTTTGCCTATGGATGGTGAGTGATCTTTCCTGGTCCTCATCTCAATTTATGAACCCTTCATCATATTTTCTCACCCCTGTCCTGTTGTAGACAGGAGTCATTGGTGGGTGCCTGCACCCAGCCAGGATCAACCCACCACAGGTCCTAAGATCCATAATCTGACTGAAAATTTAGATTCTGTGCCCTTAAAAAACCACACCTGTAATGAAGTTATCTATGATCATTTTTTCTCCACTACCTCCTTCTTGACAGCATGTACTGATAGAGATAGAGAACACCCTTACAGCTGTGCCACCCATGAGAGGCAGACTTTGAAGCTGTTTTACCACAGCTCTCGGTGCTTATGGGACAATTAAATAACAGAGCATCATAAACTAGGAATAATGCTCAGAAAGAAATGGGAGAACTTGACAAATGTATCTCAAATTCAGTATAAGGTTATAAGATTATATATGTTTTGCTACATACATATTTTCTAAATTTCTATAGCATATGTAAGGAATTCTTTAATGTCCAAAATCAAAGGTATGGGCATATAGAGAAATAATATCTCTCTTAGTTATTGATTCTGTAAGGTTCAATGCATTCTCATTTTCCTGATGACCAGTGAGAAAATGTAATGGGTGCTGAGAGTTAGGATGTTTCCCAGTCTTTCTAATTGAGTGATTCAATGAGTCTGCTCTGTCTGCTTTTCCTAAGCTGTGGTCTTACACATTGCTGCTTCATTTCTAGAAATCTGAGAAAGCTTTAAAATGCAAACTATGTTTGGAACTTGTAAAAAGGTTTTTCTACCTTTTTTTTTCATTCTGTGATTGCAATTTATTGTCTTTTATCATGATTGGTGTTTCACTGTAGGAATGTTAAATCATTTCTATTTTTATTTTTTACAGTTCAATTTGTTAAATGCTCTTTGGCACCTTTTTAATGCCTTCTGTTTTAGTGGCAAAAACCCCATAAAATACAAAATATTCAAGAAAAAAAGTTTAGCCAGTGTTTTCTTTCTAGGGCTGACTATAAACTAGAGATAACAGCTTGTAAATGGTACTTTGGAAGGCAGTTTTTGCTATAATGAGATTTTCAAGCAGCAGATGGAATTCCTAGAAAAACCTTGTGTGTCTCTTTGGAGAATATTTTGTTTTGAAAATCACAGGTTTTTTCAGTTCAGCTGTGTCCATAAGACCCTACACTAGGATCTAGTCAATGTGCAGGAAAACCTGTATGCCATTGCCATTCTTCAATTACAAGATTGCATCTCTAAAACATGAGATTTTGGAGCAGAGGAAAACTTGAATTATTTTTTTTTCTGGATGTCCTTTATGTATTCTGTGAGCTAGGTAGGCAGCAGAGTCGAATTTCACACCACAGATGCACCAGAACTGAGGAACACTAAGGCAGACAAAGGAGCTTGATGGGAAAAGAATTCCCAGAGGATCCCATATCTGTGTTGAACTCTTTCCTGAGGTGGAGGTTTGTGTGGTAGGAATGTGAAAAATGGTTGAAAAGAGACAAATCTGGGTTTTATACTGCCTCCAAAGTGCAGGGCAAGGAGATGGTAAAAAATCCAGTTTCAGGAATATATACTTTATGGTTCTTGGTCTGCCTCGTCTGTCTGCCTTCTTTCTCCTGGTGGAGGACACAAACTAGAAGGTGAGACAAAACCCACATTAGGTGTATATAAGAGCAGGGTGTTTGATATTGAGATTGGCTTTTCTTAGCAGTAGGTGAAAATTCTAAATGTCATTTGCTAGGTCAGAGGAATGTACATTATTGCAAATTTTCAGCTCTGCCAAACTCAAAGTTAAAACATTGCAAGTGATGCTAATTGGACTTGTGAATTTGTGAATGGTAGATTGGTATTAATGGGACTGAGAGACTGGTGCTTTCTATAGGTAAAACGCTTGTCAGGGAAACATAAAAAATCTCACCAAAGCCAGCCTGGGCCCTCAAACCAAGAATGCAGGTGTGAGAAAAAGGATTAGTGTTCAACACAGCTGCATTTAATGTATTTTGTACTAATTGAAAAGCCCTTTCCTGTTTCACGTTCCTGAATAGTCTACATACAGTCTACTGCAACCCATATCCCTGCACTGGACAGAGTCAAGAATTGTGTGGCTGACCATCTGGGAAAATCATCTGTCCAAAACACACTCACTTTTTCTCTTTTTCACCTTTCATCCTGAAAGTGACAAAGGGTACAGAATTTTGGTACACCAGGACAGATGATTTTAAAGGTCAGCAATATCTTACGTGTAGGCAGCAGTAACATATTTGTCAAGCCCATTTCAGCTGTACAAAGATGTGACCATACTTTCTTCTGCTGTGCTTATACACTGTTATCCTTAGCGAAGGAAAAGCTGGTGAACTCCAAGGTCAGAAGAGCTGAGGCATGGAAATTCAATGATTTTAAAGTAAGCTGTAATGAGACTAGGCTCTTTTCAAGCTATAATAAGAAATGGAGCAATATCTGTGTGGCAAACCCTTGTCATCATAACAAGTACATGTCTATATGTATTGCTTGATAACAAAAGTAGCGTTGATGTGCCTTGTCCACAGTTTTGTTTTTGCTCTATCTAGAAAAAGTATCCTAGAAGTGTAATTTTTAAGAACCATTTTTAATAGTTAAATAAAGATACACCCTCTTTTTGTTTGTTTGGTCGATTGGCTTTTTGTTTGTTTGGGGTTTTTTTGTTTGCTTGGGGTTTTTTTTGGTTATTTTTTAATTTTTTTTTTTGTCACAGGGACAGTGTTCAATTTTATTAAAGTCTTTATTTGATTTTATATCCATTGTTTCTCACCCACAAAACCTTGAAATTTTCCAGTGTTACTGTTTCAGCTCAGTTCACAACGCACTTTGCTTATACTTCTGCTTCTTAATCCTTAAATTAAAAATAATTTTAGAATGTATTTTCTATAATACTTCCTGCTACCATCCTGATGCTTCTTGAAGACCTATTCAGAATTGAAAAGTCATCACTTAAGTGACTCTGCCCCTCCAGACCTTTAACTGTTCTAGCAATTGCAGCCTTGCTTTCACCAAGGCAGGGCATCTTTGATCGAGGTGGCAGGTACATTTCTGACTTTGAAATAGATTCTGATAACTGGAAAAAGAACAGGGATATTCTCAGGATCCGGACTATGTTCATCATTCATCTTTTGAGAATGTCATTAAATTACAGTGTGAGTTGAGTCACACTGCCCTTCCCTAAGAAATTTTATGAAGCTATTAATTTTCTAACAGCGGTCAGTTACAGACAAAATAGCATTTCCTCTTCTTGACTAACCAAATTTCTGTATATATCAGCAGGAGTTAGTAACTTTTGACTGCAGCCAAAATTCTGAGAGCTAGTCTTCTTGAAGAGGTTCATGGAGAACTTATTTCTGTACCTACTGTTAACTACTTACATGTACATGAGGGTATTTAAATTCAACATAGAGCAGTACATCTACACCTTTATGCTACTTTGCACAGTCTTCATATATTGTCTTGGTTTAATGCTACCTGCTTTTCATTGGAGAGGTCAAGCAATCCTTTGGACTTCTGAGCACCATACACTTTTATGTTTTGGAAACTGTTAGGCAGGAAAAATTTTCAGTCATGCTGACCAAATCCTACAGGGTCCACATGTCTCTTATGTGACTCATTTTGAACTGAGAAGCTCCTGATATTTGTACAGCATTTTTTTAAGACTTCCTGTTACATTTCTGATTTTTTTCTTCCAGGGGATTTACAATTTTACTCTTGGTTTGTTTGTCTCAAAACAGAGGATGGAGTTTTAAATTTATGGCCTTCTGTAAAGATTTATTCATTTCACTTCTCTGAGATTTGGTGCTTCTCTTTGTTTGGTCTTTACAGAATGATATCTCTAGGTTGTCACCTTACCATCTTTTGCAAAGTACATATTCCTAAAGTTTCTGTGACAGAGTTTCAAAGTTAAAATCTGCCTGACTAATGGGTCAACATCTGAACCTCTTTAAACAACAGACAATTATCTGGTAGATTTTCTTTAAGGGGGTATTTATTTTTGTAGATAGAGATGAAAATAATTAAATTTTTTGTTATTTTGTTTCCAGAAGGCTTTGGATTAATAGAGTTTTCAAATTCTCTTCAAAATCTTTTGGCTTTTATTCAAATTAGTTTTGTTTATTCCTGATAGCTTGTGTTTATCCCTCTAGATCCCAAAACCTTAATGAAATAGATCCTTCTTATTTTGATCTCCTCATGCTGGACCTAATCACAGCACCTTTTGTTCTATATTATGTTTGCTGGAACATAAGATTTGATTATGTTTGATGATCAGATGTTGGAGCAGCTCTTCATTAAAGACAAGCTCAGAGAGTTGGGGTTATCCAGCCTGGAGAAAGCTCTGTGGATACCTTACAGGGCTCTGTGGATGCCTACAGGGGACCTGCAAGGGAGCTGGGGAGGTTCATGGTGTAATAGGAAAGGGGGTTATGGCTTTGGACTGAACGAGGTAGGTCTGGAATAAATATTAAGAAGAAATTTTTTAATATGAGGACGATGAGACACTGGAACAGGTTGCCCAGAGAAACTGTGGGTGCTTCATCCCTGGAAGTGTTGAGGGCTGGATTGGAAGGGGCTTTGAACAACCTGGTCTAGGTGCAAGGTATTCCTCCCCAAGAACAGAGGGTTTTAACTGGATAATCATTAAGGCCCCTTCAAAACCAAACTATCCTATAATTCTAGGATTCTGTTATTAAATTATTTTATGTCAATAGCCTACTGGATAAGAACTGGCTCTAGATTTGATTTGAGGCAGCCTTCAAGGCAGTTTAAAGCCATTAATTTCATCTAAGATATCATTCTTGCATTGCTAGAAATGAGTGAAAGAATATTAAAATCTTGATCTTTTAAAAAGGACTGGAGCTTGCTCAGCTAGACTGAAAAGTTGTCACTTTTTCTTTGCCAGTTTCACCTCTCTTATTCCATGAAAATTCTTCAGTATGTAAGCTGTACATGTTTCTGCTGTTATTGAGTTAGTTTTCACTCAGCAACCCTCTTCTGAGGCACCTGTGACTATATTATTCCAAGACAGAGTTTAAAATATTTTGGTTTTCAGTTCAAGTGAATGTGTGGATACACTTGAGCAGTGTGGAAATGACAGTTGTCCTCTAAAGAAGAAGCAAGAGTGCATTGTCCATCTCCTTTAGAGACATAAAAAGGTCAAGGAGATTTTTCCTGCTTGGTCATAAATCAAAAACTGTCATCAGAAAAAAGTCAATAATGTTGATTTTAGATTTACTCATCTTCCCAATCCCTCATCCCCAGCACCTTAAATTTGTTAGCGCATCTGAAAGTCTTCCATCTACAAGCAGCTCCAAAAGGGGAAGAGTCAAATTATTAGGATTTATATACCCTGACTAAATTTGTATTAGTGTGCTTATCCCACACCTATCCTTTCAGTTATAATATATCTGAGTCAAGCACTGGGAAGAAAACATCTTTTATTCTTTCAGTATGCCAGTATCATGTGCACCAATTTGTGTATCGGTGATAACAGATAATTTGGTCTTGCAGAATCTGTTTAAAAATGAAAATAGGTATTAATCATAAAGTTTTATCCATTATTTTAGTATTCCCTTTATTTCAAAAAAGTAATGTCAGTATGGATATTCTTTGGTTTTACTAATGAAGTGTACAGCTCATTTTCAGTGCATCACTGAAATAAATTATAATCCTTGCAAGAATGATAATTGAATGACTATTTTCTATCTTAAAAACTGAGTTTAGATGCTTAGGTAAATTTGGTGAAACATGCATTCTCAAAATACTTTTTTTCTTATCTTTCTAAAAGTACATGTGTTTTTTCTTGCTTAATTGATATCACCAAAAAGGCAAAAGTGATAAAACACTGATTAAACTTCAGAGAAAGACATGGTGCATTGATAAGCATGATCAATATTTTTAATAGGTGAGTACTCCATACACTTAAAAATAATGCTTCACAATCATATGGAAAATGTTACTAAATTAAAATAACATGCATCCTAAATATTTATATTCTTGCTTTCTGAAAACAAATCTATAATGAGAACCCTGAGATAAAATGGCACAAGGAGACAAGAGGTGAATGGGCACTGCTCAGAATGTATTTTTTGAGATAGGCTTTTAAAATGGCCAACTGCTCTTTCAAAGAGATCTGTTGTATCTAAACTTCATTAGGAATTGATTGTGGGTTGGGGGTGGAGATGTGGAACTTATTTGAGTTTTACAGACATATTCTTTAATAATTTCTATTCCTAACATTGAAATGTTTTCTTTAACTTTTAAAATTAAATATCTTAACATGGTATTTTACTAGAAGGTGGGCACAATCTGGATCAACATTGCTGTCCTGTCTTTTGAACATAGCTGAGAATAACTTTGTGGAAGAATCCCTGGAGTACTCATGAGCTGAATTTTCTTTTTCTCTATTCAGGTTTATCTGTGCCAGGTTAATGTCAAAGCTCTGGCTATACTTTTCCAAGTTGCTAATTCTACACAACTTCCTGTTTATAAGCTTGGTGTTTAAATTAGGTGTTTTTGAATTACAATTCTAGAAGAATGCGGAATCGCAGGACTGTAGGGTTAGAAATCATTACTTCTTCTTATCAACAGTACATAGGCCAGTTGGAAGAGCACTGCTACTACTTCTATTCAAACAAATCAATACAGCATGAAGAAAAACAAACCTGTATTTTTATTTGTGTGGGCTTGCTACCTGGTGTGGTTAAAGTATGGTTAATTCAGAAATGCATGGCATATGTGTATGTGCTGGAGTCAAATGGTGCTAACAGCATCTGTCCCACCTTTTCTGCTTCTGCTTCTTCCCATCTAACTTGCTTCTAAGTACAGCCTGTCTTGTTACCTATCTTGACTGTTTCGAGCTGGTACTCGGTTTCACCAAACCTTGTTCATTAAAAAAAATTGCACTCCAGTACGGGGATAAAGGTATGACGAGGCTGAAGTAATATATCTGACTATTGTTTCACTGGAAGAACTTACTTATAAAGTACTGACTGATTTCTTGAATTTTGTTTTGCTCTTCATTACCATATGTAGATGCCAACAAATCTGAATGTAGCTCTGAATTCTGTGGTGAATTATAAAGTGGATTATGTGTTGTTGGAGGCAGAGATTTTAATTGTCACTTTGGGATCAGGGTTAGAAGTGTCTCTTTGTTTTTGGATGCCTAAAAATCCAAGCTATTTGTATACACTTAAACAGAGAATGCTAACAAAACTGGGACACTTTTTGTGACCTACATCCATGCTGATTACCTGTTACATTATTGTTTGTTCTCAACAAAAGAAAATAAAATATGTGTCAGCAATAATAAAAATTGGAAGTAGGTCAATCTACAAACCCTCTGCATCAAAACCAGAACAGAATGGATGCTTTCCAGAAAAAAATGAGAATTATGTAAAGGAAAGGCAATTAAAAGTTTTATGTTTTTAGTCAGAATGATTAACAGTTTAAATTACTTATTCATTCAACACTGTGCAAGTTGGGAAAAGGAAGCATTACAGATAAATGTCTTTTATCTTCCTGGAAAGAATTTCAGAAAGATACTAGGATTTACTTAGTTGATTCTAAATTCTCTGTTCAGTGGGCTTGGCAAGAAACTCTGAGCAATCGGAACAGGAACTTCAAATGTTTCAGCAAAATCTGAAAGAACTTTCATACAAAGGGAGGAAGAACTTTATATTTGGCTAGGCAAATATTTTGCTTCCTGTGGGGAGGCTTTAATCTTAGCTCAAAGAGAAATCAATAAATGTCATGACATGTTATCATAATTTGATATTTTAGCTGTAGTTTATTGCAAATTCTAGATATGTTCCATTGGTATTCGCTTTTGAGGGATTTGATTCTGAGAGATGAATGTGCACTTTCTACATCTAAGTTTCCAGTCTTAGCAGCATACTTTTTTGCTGTTATGATCTGTGAATGTCTGAAAATTTTACATTAAAATAAATTAGGTTTTTTTAATGTTAATTTAGCATGTAATATCACTTTAGTCTTGAATCTCAAAGGAACTATAAAGGAAAGTGGTTCCTCAATGAACTCACATTTGAATCAACACCTATTTGAGGATTTGTCCACTACATCATGCTGTCTCAAAAAAGGTTTTTCAGGCTCTTTATATCCCTGGCGAGTAGTTGGCTGAATTTCCACAACCGGAGAAATTTTGTTGGAAATTGTGCAGGTAGGTATGATTTCAGAACTCCAGTCTCTAGCAAAAGTTTTCTGTACTGGAACTGAAATGCCTTCGTAGAAATACCTTCATTTAATTATCCAAAGATTTTATCTGGGTAAATAAATGAATGAAAAAACCAAAAATCCATGAGAAGGTTGCTGGTTGCAGAACTGTGTTTGTCTGGGATAAAATTATGAATTTAACTGCCTTCATACTGGCCTGTTGGGAGGTGCACTTTGCATTTTTGGCTAAAACAGGGTTGATGACACACTAATCTTCGGGCTGTTGTTGAACTGTGCTCTCACAACAACAAGGCTTTCTCTCTCTCTGCCCCTTCATCCCCTGAATGTCAGGAAGTTTGGGGTGGGCAGGAGTTCAGGAGGTGACACAGCTGGAACATCTGGTCCAAGCTGGCCAATGACACCTGGATATCCCATGACACCTGGAACAATATGCCCAGGAAAGGGCATGGCTGAGTCCCTAAGGCATTTAAAATACATGTAGATTTGGCATTTAGGGAGATGGTTTGATGTTGAATTTGGCTGTCTTAGGTTTACAATTGGATTCAGTGATCTTAAAGGCCTTTTCCAACTTAAATTGGTTGGAAAAGGTTATATGAATTCATGCCTGGCAATAAAAGTTCAGGCAAAGGAGAGACATTCGTGGCTTTGAAATTTGCCTTCTCAAGTGACAATTAAGTGTGCTGGGTCTCCTCTTACCAGTGAATCTTTCCAATGGATACCTGTCTGCGTGTGAGAAGCAGTGAAATAATCCCTCTTCTTGTTTTGCTCACATGTACTGCTCTTACTTTCCCTATTAAACTGTCTTCCTCTTGATCCTTTTCACCTTCCTTCTATTTATCTCCACAGCCCAAAGAGAGGGGAATGTGTGAAAGGCAGGGGAAGACTCACCATGGTACTTTTTAGCACTCAAAATGAAGCTTAAGGAATTCAAGGTAATAGACAACACTTACACTGGATATTGCTGAAAAGTAGAGAGATTGTGGAGGAGTATTTGTTGTTGTAAAGTGGTGAAGGGAGGAATGGTTGGCCTTCACAATATGTGTGTGAATTGTCTACTTTTTCCAATATTGAGATGATATTGCTTTGATCTTGATATGAGGAATTTTTGTTGTTGCTGCTTTTGTTCATGTAATTTATTGTCTGATGAATGTATATTTTAACACCAGTTGTTAAATATGTCCTCACAGTGGTCAAGTGTAATATGGCATTTATGTGGCAAGTCTTTGACAGTAACACGTGGTGCTGGAATGGACACAGCTGGTGCAAGCTCTCTCCAAAAAGTCCACTGTAGGATATGGCTGAATCTGCCCAGCAAAAATGGTGGCACCTCTGGGAAACCTTATTTAAGAAAGGACAAAACACTGTGTGACAGAGAAGTGTGAGACAAAATGTGAGAGAAGCAGACCTGCAGACACTAAGGCCTGACAAGAGGGAGTAGGTGACCCAGTCACCAGGGCCCAGATTCCCCTGCAGTTGGTGGTGGAGCCCATGGTGAGGCATTTTGTTCCACACTGTACATTCTAAAGCACTGCAGTTGCAGCAGGGGAGCACGTCCTAAAGGAACACGCAGCCCAGAGAGTGACTGCAGGAGCAGGCACCTGGCAGGGGAGCTGAGCTGTACCACCAAAGTGTTTTAAGAAATGGGAAGAACGGGAATGCATGTAACAAGATTTAGACAAATATATAGGTCCTTTAAATCTTAAGACCCCATTGACAAAAAAAATATTAAACCAGATACTCTAAATCTTAAACTGCCATTGTCAGCAAAACAAACAATGCACTAGAGCTCTAAATAACATAAAATAGAAAAAATTAATAGCATTACATAAATCGGTAGATCTTTTTACTTGGTAGTAAATTCCATAAGTAATTTTTATGTTGCTTTGAGGTGGATGTATGCTAGCATAAATAGTTGTTGAATGGGACATGAATGCATATATTATAATAGATTATAATTGCTGGTGCACACGAAACATCCATTAATGTTTAACAGAGTCCAGAAATCATGGGTTCTGCTGACTGTGTTTCATGAAAGATTATGCAGAAAGTGATCATTATATCATAAAGTGTCCTTTTTCTTCCCTGTGGAAAACCATTTAGGATCTGTATAGTTCCAGCATCATAAGTACTTCTTATGAATAAATATTGATAATTTCCCAAGCACAGTAAATAAAGTTTTAGGTTGATTATTATGAGTCATATAAAGAAAGTCTTTCTTGATAAGGTCGCTGAAGTAATTATTATATTCTTTTGTCTCATGTTTTTCTCTTTAGAGATATTACTACTCTCCAGAAGTTCATTTATAAAACTCTTTTCTATTTTGCTATTTGTAAACAAGGAAAGAAGACCAGAATTAATTTCATAAAGTATTTAAGATTACACCCTTTTGGTCAGCAATAAGCTGACCAGTAAACTAGCACATAAATGTAAAATGGAGCCTACAATAACTAAAATGCTTTAGTGGTAACTTACCAACAGTGATGAAAGATGAAAATGACAAATTCTTTTATAAGTCTAATAAAAGAGCAGTTATTCTATCCTAATAAAAAATATTTTAGATAAACCCTGCTTGGCAGTTGTTAATAAGCATGTATTTCTGAACCTTGTACTTTTACAAGACACAGACACCATTCATATGCAAATAAACTCCTGAGTTAAAGAAAACAAAGCCAAA
Source organism: Setophaga petechia (assembly GCA_024362935.1). NCBI lineage: Eukaryota > Metazoa > Chordata > Aves > Passeriformes > Parulidae > Setophaga > Setophaga petechia. The sequence continues at coordinate 23,679,360 of JANCRA010000004.1, read as the reverse complement.
TCAATTCCATATTTGATGGAATGTGGAATACATTGTGAACGGTCTGCCATTGAATCAGGAATGTCACAGGTCTCACTTCTATGACATCAGTAACCAAACACTATTTGCCATCATTAAGACCAGACTGACAGAATATTTCAGTTTTCTGGAGCAAAAAGTTTGTTATAGTCTTTGATTTGGTGAATCAATGTACAGAGATACTTAGAAATGTTTTATTTCTCATATAAAATCCAGATTAATATTATATGTGGTTGGAAAGTCAGTCACTGCTGAGTAATGTGGAAAATCCATCACATAAGCAGTTTATGATGAAGAGTAGGAGCAGGATTGCTCATGCAGCTAATGAAGTTGGTCAAGCTGGATAGACATCTTAAAGCTTGCTAAATTTTTTTTCAATTTTGTACGTGGGTGAGTAGTCAATCCACAAAATTTAGAGGAGGTCCGTTAAGTACAGATAGTGGGTAGTGTGGAATTTTGTGAAAGCAATTAAGGACATAATTAAAGATGAAGGCATATGAATAGTATCAAATGGAAACTGTAATGCAAGGAACAAGTAATAGGAGTTACAACTTTGTGATGGATTTAAAGTAACAGATAGTACAGAAAGATCCCAAGTTGTTGACTAAACTTAATGAAACTGCTTTGCAATGAAGTAGAGCAACTGGATGTCATGAAAGCAGGAGTAATTAATTTGTTGGTGAAACATGAAAACATATAATCAGTGGAGAAACTGTGAATAATGGTGAGTGGTTTGGTCAAACTCATCATAGTATAAAGATAAGTTGGATAGGTCTAAGCTCTCTAGAATAGCATTTTCTAAACTGCTTTATAAGAAGGAAAACTAGCTTCAGCTTAATGCTGCCTTCACTGTCCTCTATAAATATGCAATAAATGTTGGTAGTAACAAATTGTGTGGAGAACCTCTTTGTGCAGATCATGGTTATGGGCCTTTCCGAATTTTAAGTTTCATATGCTAGCAATCATGTTCATCTTTTTTAGCCATTGTAGAAATAGCAATTTTGATGTGAAACTCTGAAGCCAATAGCAAAACTCCCCTTGGAGTTGGGATTGTTTTGAGTTAGGCATTTATTAAAGTGTTTCCTTTGAAATTGGCTTCCATCTTTGAATGCTGGCTGCTAAGTCACTTCTTAAATGCCTAAATACAATGGAGACACAGGAATTTATTTTATTTTGTTTCTGAGGGCCTGCATTTCTGTAGCTGTTCCTGAACTAATGGATATGAGAAGGAGTTGTAGGCACTCTGTCTTACTGTTAAACCCATGTTTTCTAATTGACAGTCTGCTCATGAAAATGCTTTCTGCCTTATGAAAGTTTTAAATTGCTGAGTCTGAGAAAAACATCTGTATTGTGTTGTATTTTTAAGGACTGAAATTGATTTGAGTAATGGGTTATCATGACCAATTTGTTTGTGTTAGATTGTCTGCATCTATGTAAGCATATATTGCTTTCAATCCTCTCCCCCATGATTTCCTGTTACCATGTAAAGTTTTAAAAATGACTTTAAGTTGATTAGACTTTAAGTCTTGTTCTTCAATTCTCACTCCCTTGCTTTGTGTTCCTCTTTTCCTTAAAGAACAAAAAAGGGAAAAAAGTCAGGCAGCTGAGAAAAACTGCTTTTTCTAAAACAGTAAAGCATAAGTATCTCTTCTAGGTAAGCCTCCTTATACCAAAGATATATTTTCTTAAAGGCAGCTTTGATCTTTAAAAAAAAATAAAATTAGTTATAGTCGCTATGTTTATTGCATTCCTTCCTGTGTGGGTACCTATAACAATATAATATTATGGACACCATTAATTAGAAAACATGATGGGGAGAAGGTAAATCTGAACATGTCAGGGAAGTAACTGCCTTTCAGGTTCACAAATTGAACCCTAGTGCCAGACTGTACTAGGGAGGAAATAATCTAACTTGTTCTTCGCTGTAAAGAAGATCTCGCACAATATTTCATCATTCATTGATTTAATGGGAAGAATGTTCTTAGAGTGCCTTTAATTTTTAAGTGAGACCAGTCCATAAGCATGACATGTCAGGACAAGGATAAACCATGAACAAAACAGGGCGGTGCTAGTCTTGGCCCACTTCTTGCATGTTTCCAAATAGTTTGAACATGTATTATCCAAATAGCTTTTTGCTTGTTTGTTTTAGAAATTGCTGTATTTTAGAATTTGTAAGTATTGGAAATCTCATACTTGAAAGATTACAGGTGTCTCTGGTTTTAAACAAATTACATGTGATTTAAAAAAAATATTTTAGAGGGTTTAATTAAAACAAATCCATATTTTATCTACTTGGAAGTGTCTCTAGAGAGAATATCATATTAATGTTTCTTTTCATTATCAAGTTTTCATGGTACACTCCAGTCTATTAATTTAGATTGTTATTTGCTTCTAATTTTCTCTTTATGTTTTATTTTTGCATTCTTCCATTAGATTTTTTGGGGGGGGTGGGGGTGGGGGGGGAAGGGAAGGGCTATTGCTTATTCTCTGTAGCCTGCTTGTCAATTTCTTACAAGTTTAACTTAAACCCAGTAACATTTTGATACTACAGAAACTTTCAGACCTCCGAGGCTGAAGAACTTCAATTTCCCCCAAAACCTGAATCAGGAAAATATTGATTAAATGCTAACACAGAACACATATAAGAAATTTAGAAAATATAGCACCTGAAATTTATGCTGGTTTTGCTACTTTGTAAAGAGAGGATGAGTTCGAATATTTAACATCCTGTTTTTTCTAAAAAGACAAACTAGTTATAGTGGTAGCCATTAGTTGTGGAAGGTAAAATTAAGTATCAATGTCAAGAATAAATTGATATTTTTGTTACTAACAGATCAATTGTACATCCTTAATAGAAAATCTTAATATATGTCTTTTCAACAATTTCCTGAGTCAAGGTAGAATGTAAATTTTGAAGCTACGGTATGGAAGTTATCTCTGTTTGGCTCTTTACCAGATTCTCATTTAAGCAGTGTCTTTGAAAATTAGTGTCTTTTCTGACTCCATGAAAGCATCAAAAGAAGCTTAATCTAATAGGTGCGTGATGCACTGTGGTGGGTTGACTTTGGCCATGAGTTGCCCACCAAGACATTCTATGACTCCCCTTAGGGCAGGGAGTTTGCACTGTAATCACAAATACTCACTCCACCCCATCCCTGCTTCATCCCCAGCCTTCCTCTTAGCTGTGATTGTTGAGTCAAAGTCATTTGGTATGTAGTATTCCCAATATCCCTGGTCAGTTTTAGTCAGCTGTCTTGGCTATGTCCCCTCCTAAGTTCTTGCCCATTTTAGACTACTGATCCTTTGAGGAAGAGGAGGTTGTTAGTGAGACATTGGTCATGCTGTGCCAGCATTGCTCAGCAGTAGCCAAAACACTGTTGTGTTACAAAACCTTTCCAGCTGCCAATGGCCAACACAGCAGTATGAAGGATACTGTGTGGAAAATTAGCTTCATTCCAGCCAAAGCCAATATACGCACAGATGGAAAAATGTCCAAAGCCTGTTACACGAGCATTTTTTTTTTTTTGTGAAACTTGTTTAAACCTACTTGAACAAGAAAAACTGAGGAAACACTTGTGTCTTGCCTGATAGTTGCCCCACCCTTTGTTCTTCCACTAATGTTAATATAGCTAGGGCCTTCCTTAATTGGCCAACTGGTAGATTTTTTGAGTATGGTATGTATTGTGAACTTTTCTAGAGAATGCCAATCTCTCCTCCTATCAAAAAAGATGAGGACTCTTGCACTATTAGGCCTTCTTGTTAGCCAGTTTAACTTGCAGTTTTCTGTTAACTAATATCAGCAGAAATGGTATAAAGATTTTAGACTCGGTTGTCTCAGATTATGGGATGCTGCCAATTACACTCTCATGTAAGTTTCTTATACATATAAGAAAATCTTAATAGGATTTTATTGTGAAATTTCTTGACATATAAAACTCAAATGGAAAAGAAATATCTTGGTTGAAAGTTTCCAGGTTCCTTAATATTGTACAGATGACATTGGGCAAAAAGAGTGAGGCACTCCCAACTGTACCTGTGTCTCTGTCTCATAGATACTCCTTTATTTCAGATGTGAGGAGTTTTCTGATTTTAGCTGGAATTGTAAATGAGTCTAGGTTTATATCTGTCTTGTTTATCAATCAAGTCAGCTGTTTGGTGTGACAGCTGCTCTCTCCTTCAGAAATGTTTCTGGCTCAGAGTAAGAAATAAATTGTGTGGTGTTCACGTATATTTGATTCTGAAATCCTGGTAGTTTTAAATATTTAAGTAGATATTCATTAAATCAGACAATTGCAAAGCATTGTGTAGCATTTGGTTACTTAAGCAGAGGTATGCAAGATTTTTTTAAAATTAACTAGAATAGCATTATAGTTACCCCTGACCTGAATTACCACTACAATTAATGTTCATGCAATAAATTAGTTAAGCCACCCACAGGTCAGAGAATGGCTCACTTTACTGTCTATTCAATTCTTCTTGCACATCAGTTCTGTAATAATGATTATTATTTTAAAAGATTTAAAAATAATTTTATGGAAACCAAATGAGGGAAAACAATGCAAAAGCTAGCAGTCATTAAACACATCTATTTCCCAAACCAATGTAAAAATAGAGATAATTTTGGAAAAATCTTTCATATCAGAGCTTGGGCTTTGGATGTGTAAGATTATTTTTCAACAATATAAGGTGCATAAGTGCCTTTTCATTGCATGAAGAAAGCATGCCTGCTGGCAAATGAATCATATTATAAAAATTGATTGTATCCCAAAAGGGAAAAATGTTATTGAAGATCCAATGGCCTGGGATGATACACCATTGATCATTGTAAGAAATACTTCCAGAAACTGTTTTTAATCTTTCCACCAGAGCATTAGCAATTATTCTTTAGCCCTTGGTGAGTAATGACTTGAGTTTCCCAGTTTTCCAATCAATAAAACATTTAGCCTACTGCTACAAATGTGCTCTTCGCTTAGACAAGCAGAATTTTTCTTCCAATTACTCTTTTTTTTAGTGTGACCTCATAAAATGTTTTTGAACATATTTCAAGGTTTTTTAAAGAACAGGAACAATACTTTCCCTTCCTTATACTTTACCTCCCTTTCTTCATTCCGTTTTGAGAAACAAATCATTAACTTGCACAGGATTCTGGCTCTTCTTGGATTGATTAGTGGATGCTCTGTCCTATTTCCTCAAAATTTGAGGTACTAGATGTAACTAAGCTGCTCCTTGTGTTTTTAACTTAAAAAGGAAAAAATTATACAAAAATATAATAATTTCCTTCCAAAAGTGTTTCATATTTTTTAAACAAATGTGAAAGTTGCCTTCACTTTATTGTATTCTGTGCACACATGCAAAATAATGGACCTAATGGAGAACAATCACCAAGGACAATGCTAATGGGCTAGTTAATAACTTTGCAGCAAATAAAATATGTTGAAATATAAAGATAGATACTCATAAATACTCTTTGATGATTGGAAAGTTAGTGTTCAATCAAGTCTTTCTTCCCCCATGGTTGCATATTATCTCTCTCTGTATGAAATATACACATACTTCTAAAGTAAAAAGTTCATAGCCATTATTTCATATTCTATATGCCCTCTGCTTGGAACAAGGTGTATTTTACCGTATTTATTAGAAGCTTCAACTCTCATATTTGTACACTGAACTCTGAGATCTTAAAAGTATTAGTTATTCATGTGCTTCAGTGGATTTAATGGAGAGATGAAATTTCAAACCATAAACTTCCCTGTGAAAAGAGAGGTAAACAATGTGCATACTCTGGGAGCTGTGTTCTTAATCAGAGCAAATAGCAAGAGTAGACTTGAGGGAAGAGTTGGAGAATGAAGGGTAAACAGATTGTACAGATGTATTGGCAATTCAAAATAGAAATCCTAATGTTTAGCTATAGTAGGTTAGAGTGGCCTCTATAGACTCCATAGATTTAAATTATCTGGAGGTTCTCTCCAAGAAATTAGGATAACGTAGGTCATGTTCCTTGCAGAAAAAATAGGCTGCTGATTTATGATTTTACATACAGACACAGAAGGATTATAGCAAACACTATAAACATATAGTTGGTCAGAACTAAAATCTGGGGTAAAATGACCTAGGAGAGTAGGAAAGATGAACTGGACCTACAAATGTCTCTCCCCTTCATCATTCTCAAATTTTCATCTGCTAAACTGGAACAGCAACAAAAAGTGTAGTAATCATGCCTTACTGCTGGAAACCATACAACCAACCATTTCAGAAATGTCCCTTCTATAAATTACTTGTGTGAGAAAGAAGGAGCTGCATGTATTTAGCAACAGTGGGACAAAATGCAATATTTTGTCATTCATATGTTACTGTTATTATTATTACTATAATTATTATTTACATAAAAAGTGAAGGGCTGATGTTTTGCACTATGGAGCTGATGTATTTTCTTAGAACAAGGAGTAAAATGCCAAAAAGCAAAAATTCTAAAAGCACATGGCCATCTAAAATATCATACTGAAGGTTGAGCGTTTTATAAATCTTTTTTTAGGCCAATTCAAACCAATTTGGTTCCATGGTAAAATTAACTTAATATGATTTTGGCTTATTTAGTAAGCAGTATTCTGGCCAAGGTCCACAGCAGCAGAATTGCCATAAAAGCTAAAGACAATATGAAGCTAAAATGCTTTCATAGCTTTTGCTGAAGTAATGATTGTTTATCCTCATTGCCATGAGTCCTGGGACTCCAGAAGGAGGTCAGGGTTACTCACCAGTCTTGCTCCTTGTGCTTTGATTAGTCTAGGGATGGATGCACACTTCGCATACCTGGACTCTTGATCAAGATAATGTGTACAATTCTAAAGATAGTTCCTCATGCCATCTCCTTATCTACCTTCCTGAATTTCAGATTCTAGGCTTCTAAGCTGTGACTATGAAATTGACATGCCAGGAATCGATTTTTAAAATGCTAATACTTGCAGACACTACTGTTCTCATGGCTAACATGCTAATCTATCTTCGCAACATTTCCAGCAAAGGAATTTTATTTATTAGACCTAGTCTAGAAATTACTGTAGTCCTATGATGGTCCTGTGCAATGGTACAAGCTTTTTAAGTCTACTGTGCTGTTCTTTTTTATCATGACACCAGCTGGCAAATAAGTACTACACAGCTGTTAACTCACTTCCCACCCATACACTGGTGGGATGGGAAGAACAATCAGGAAAAGCATTTTTTTTTTATCTAAACCCCATAGTTTGAGATAAGAGTCTTTTAACAATTGAATTAAAGCTACTACTACTAAAAATAAAAATAATAAAATTAAAAATTAAAAAGAGAGAGGAATAATACCTAAGAGAAACAATTGGTTCACAAGTCAATTGCTCAGCACCCACTGAACAAAGCCCAGCCTGTCTCCCAGCAATGATCAGTACCTCTTTGCCAGTTCCCTCCAGTTCTGTGGAATGGGGAAATGGGGAGAATAGGGAATGGTCCCTTTGACCAGGTTGGGTCAGCTGTCCTGACTGAGCTTCCTTCTGGTTTCTTGTGCTTCCTTCTGGTTTATGGCTGGCAGAGCATGAGAAGCAGCAAAGTCCTTCTACTGCTAAGCAACAACTAAAATATCAATGTGTTATCAACATTATTTTTGTACTTAATCCAAATAAAGCTCTGTTCCAGGTAGTAGAAAGAAAATTAACTCCATCCCAGCCTAAAACAGGACATTCAATACCCCCCAACTTCAATACACATAGCAGGGAGACTGAAGGTTCTACTGAGATATTATTTTAACTGAACTGATCAATCAAAATAATGTTTGGGTCTGGTGTTCTTTAAATTTTGGTTTGGGGGATTTTTGTTGGGATTTTTTTGCTGTTTGTTTTACACAACAAAAAACTGCTCCTATCACACCTAAGTATAGGCAGCCCTATAATTAGAGAAAAGAATCTTCATTTCATCTTCCTTTGTGTTTTGAGCTGTATCAGTATCATTATTTGTAGATATATAATGTGGTGCCATTTAACTGCAGCTGGAGAATGCGGTGTTATTCTGGAGTAGTACAGAGTCTGTACTTCAAAATTCAGAGAAAGCTTGTATTTAATTCTGCTGTATTTCCTTAACAAATCATACCAATGGGAAGTATCATCTGGTATAGGCTGAGGTCAAATGCTGCTTTGTAAAACCTCTTTGCTTCTACTTGTATTGACTCAGAATACATACCAGTAAAGGATATGTGTCAGCACTTGTTCTCATTCCTTGTCGCCCTGAGGAATGAATATAGATTCAAGTCCCAAAGGGTCTTCAGGATGATGGGAATGTACTGAGCTGCCTATTCCCCAGCAAAGAAACAGAAAATGTTTGGAAGCAGCCACATATTTTGGTTGACTCAGAAGATATCCTGAAGTGTGACAACCTTGTTCTCCTTCAAAAAAAAGAATGTAATGGTTTTTGGGGGGCTTTTTGTGTTTCTTTTTTTTTTTTTTAGTGTAGATGAGGAAGAAGATATGTGATACAAAATTTCCACAGAGGTGTAAATGGACAGCTAAAATCAGAGCTCCAGAGAACAATATATCCATTTTAAATTATTTTATTCATTTGAATGTACATGTAAAGGCAACCATCTGCTTAGAGAGGCAAAATCTGTTTTCATGGAAGAACATTTCACTATCATCCATGAAAGATAGGTAAAGATGTAAGAATAAATTCTGATGTGTGAAATGTAGTTCTGGTCTCCATTTAGTATTTTCTGCAGTGGTAATAGCCTTAGTGAGGCTGAGGCCTGGATATTACATTTCAGCAACATCCCTGTGAAGTAACTGACCAGAAAGGTTCCAATTAAAAGAGTCAGCTGCTGAGTGATGTTGCATCTCCCAGAAGCACAACTGCTGTCGGCAGGTCTGCAGGGCCTGACTCAGTATCATCTTTCCATTTCAGCCTAAGCTATAAGATATTTCCTTATATTTTCTTCCAAAATGTCACCTTTCTATTTTTGCAAGTAAGAATTTGGACAGAGTGAGAAGCATCAGTGGAGACATTGGAGTCCAAATGGTCTAGAAAAGTCCAAAGACTGGCCTTTAGATGGCAGTGTGTACCTGTTGAATAAGACCTATGTCATGGGGTAAATCTCTGAAGCAGAAACAATTTTCTAAGGTGGAACTGAGACAAGGTTATATTCTTGGACTAAAATGGAGATCCCACCTAAGATCCCATGTTATCAGAATTTCATTGTTGTCTGTCTGCCTCTGGTTAAAATTTAGTAAACAGGAGGAAATTGGTATGCCTATGTTTTTTCCTTCTAGGTTTGAAGAACATATATTGAAACGCTTTATTGCCATTTAGCAGAGAAAACATAGAAACATAGATTAATAGCTGCTTGTGAGTTGCTCTCCCTACTCCTTCATGCAAAGATGCTACAAAGGATTCAAGTAAGTTAATATTATAGTTACATGTGATGTAAAAACCAGATATCCTGCACCAAATTCTACCTTTGAACAGACAAAGCCATCTGGGAGGGAGATTCATAAACATGTATAAACCCAGGGATTATCATGTGCACTTAGCAGCAAAATACTTAGTCTAATATATAGTCTGTTTGTGCTTTTGAAGAGGAGAAAAGAAGAGCTAATTTTTGTGCCTTCAAAGAGTCATTGAGGCTGTCACTTTTAATATATGCTGTATTTGTGCTGTACATAAATCTACAAACTATTTTGTTTAGCTTGCAATTGTATTACATTAATATTGTAAAGGCCATTTGGTTTTTTGAACAACTGAGGTTTTGTTGCATTCTGTATTGTCATTAGCAATGGCAGAGTAGAGGTAAGATCTGCACAGAGATAAAACTGCTCAGTAAATTTTACTTCACATTTATGTAACCCATATGCATCCTTCTTAGTGAGTTTCTCTGAAATCTTTGGGGGAATCTTTTAATATTTGGGAGAAAATTCTCATCTGTCTGTAAAACAAAATGAACAGATATTTCATATACTATTTTAAATATGCCAATTTTTGCAAGTGAATCTTTAAATGTACATAATATATGTACATTTAAATAATTAAATTCTCAGGTTAAAAAGTGTAATTTATTTCTAAACAATCTTTGTAATGCATATACCCCAGAGAGGAATTTCTAGTCCTTCTTATCGAAGAATACTCCAGTAATTGCTGATGTGTCCAAAAATAATAACTTCAAATCATTGACAAATAAACAAGAATTTCTGACTGTACAAATGTTTATCAGCAGTGCACATGGGTAATCTTAAAACTCACCAACAGCTAGCAGATAACTTCAGCAGATAAAGATTCACATGACCCCATTTTTTTCCCTGAACTTTATCTTTGTTCAAATAAAAGATTCTAAGTTGCTTACAAATGCTTTATACCTCATGTCCTGTAGCTGTGATGATCTAAGGATTACAGATATCACGTAAGATGTACAGACCAGGGGCCATACTATGCCAATTTTTGTGTAGTCATTATCCAAATCAAGAATAGTTGCTAGAAAATGTGTTTACTTCAATAATAATTTGTCTTTTACTTCAACTCTAATTTGACAGACAAGAAAAAAAAATTCTATTCCTGTTTTAATTCACTTGAAAAGTAAACTCCTCATTGGTTAAAGAGGTGAAAGATTAATGATTAAATTACTGAGGGATTTATCTTACTCTCACAAGCACTGGGAAGAACATTGATGAATTTAGGGAAACCTGATGCAACTTTATAAATTTTTTAAATTAGGCTATTTTGATTTATTAATAATAAATTCCAGGGCAGTGCCCTGGAATATGATCTAATGCAAACCAGAATCTATAACCCTTTCACATTTTCAGTATATAAACAAAATCTCTCTAGACTTCTCTTTGCTGTCTGACAGTCTACCTTGGGTATTTACCTACTGTGTGGATCTTTAGAAATGGATGTGTTTTTATAGGGCCTATCATCACAGTGTGTTAAGAACAAGTAGCAGAAATTGCAATGTACATGCCCATATAGCAAGACACGGAAGTACTGAGAATGTCAGAAAGGGCATAATCTCATCTACAGCAGTGAGTGAGAATCAGATATGTTCTTTTTTCTAGTATTATGCTTCAGTTCAAGAATTCTGGATGTCTGCACCTGTCCTGCTACACTGAAAGTAAAATTAAAGGATTATGAATGTATCTGGTCCAAAAGACTTACCCTCCAGGTCTGTTTAGGACAGTTTTACAGAATTGAGGTCAAACAGTGACTCAAAACCCAGAGTGGCCTTATGGTAGTCTAACTCTGAATGCACTCTTCAAGTACAAGTGTTTTTGGAAAGCTGGGTTTAGCTCTTGTCAGTATCTTTCTGCAAAGGTTAAAGTTTGTAGTGTGTCTTTTTCTTTTATTTTTTTGGTTGTGATTTTTTTTTTTTTGTTTCTTTTTTTGTTTTGGTTTTTTTTTTTTTTTTTTGTTGGTGATTATTATTATTAGTTTATCACTGATTTAATCTGTTCTAAATTGATGCAGAAACAGTACATGTGGTTGCTGCTTCCTCTGCACAAAATCTAAATTGAACCCTTCAGCAGCTCTGTACCATTCCTCGGCGGGGAACTGGGAGGAGTTTAAAAATAGATGGTCAGGAACGAAATTAAATCAAATGAGAGAAACGTTGTATCTGAGAACCGTTTATTGGAAACGAAGAAAAACAAAATAAAAGCAGTTATCCTGCTTAAGAGGCTTAGAGAAGACAGAGCAAGAGGAAGAAAAATGGGAAAGAAACGGGGCCGTAGAGAGAGAGGGAGAGGGGAGCAGAGGGAAAAGAGGGCGTTAGCCCCGGAGGTCGGGGATGCCGACGATGTCCCGATGTGGCGGCGCTGGGCACGCTGCCGGCCTGGGCGCGGCCCCTGCGGAGCGGGACACGAGGGGAGGGGGTCGGGCAGGAGCCCGGGCAGGCGGCGGGACACGAGGGGAGGGGGTCGGGCAGGAGCCCGGGCAGGCGGCGGGACACGAGGGGAGGGGGTCGGGCAGGGTCGCGGCCAGGTCAGGCTCGGAGGCGGCAGGGCCAGACGCAGGGACGGGGCGCTGGGACGAAGCGGGCCGGGCCTGGCCAGGGACTCGGGGAGGCAGCACAGACGCGAGGGCCAGCGAGAGCCAGCGAGGGCAGGAGAGCGGAAAGGCTGGCAGGGGCCAGAGCAGAAGGAACAAAACCAGGCTAGTGCCAGGGCAAGAAGCAGACTGCAGGAGGCTGCAGCCAAATCAGAAGCACAAGACTCAAAAAGCCCCGAGGCAAAAGCAAGTCTCAGAGCTGCCTCCCTAGTCACCAAACATCGAGAGCAAAAGCGCAGTCTCAAAAAAGGCCCACGTCAAAAGCCCACATTCAGAAAGCAGGTTTCACACCCAGGGTTGTGACACAGTTGCTTTCTATGCCCCTAGTTCCTCCCAAAGCCTGGCTGCTGACAGGACACCATTGGCCCAGTCCAAGCTTTCTTGGTTGGAAAAGCCCCTCTGGGGAGTTCAGTGTCTCCTACTGCCTGTCTCGTGTGAAGTGTTGTCAGAAGTCCTCACAGAGACAAGGCTTCTTCTAGATGACTCCTCCACATGCCTCTGACACTCGTTGAAGCAAATCAAAACTATACTGTCTTCTCACAGGCTCTCTCTGAGTAAATACAAAATTATAAGGTTAATTTAATTTGAACCTTAATTTGAACCAAAAATAGTTATATTTTTCAGTGGCATCCTTGACATAATGTTTAGAATATATCAGTAATGAAGCAAACTGTAAAATTTTTGACTAATTAATCATAAACATACCTAAAAACCCCAACATCCCACATATCCAAATATCATCATGTTATTGACACATCTTGAACTACATCTGTATGCTTACTGCAATTTCATACAAGCCCACCCTACAACACTTGAAAACAAAGACCTACTGGCAGTGTAATTGATTTTGAGAAGTTAAAGTGAAAAAAAGCTCTGCAGAGGGCTCTGAAATCCAAAATAGGTCTGATTCATTCATTTAATTCTTACTAAATAATTAATGTTAGATTTTACAGCCCATTGTCTTTTCTTGTTCCTGTGATACAGTTTACATGTGCCACAAACTTAAATACAGATCCTTGCTCATTGCTGTGCACACACCTCCTCTTGGGTTAGGGACATACAACAATTTTACAGGCTTTGTAGAAAAGAGAAAAATGTGTAATTTGAAGTCAAGTAACCTGTTACTTTTCATTGCTAGCAATTTGTCCTCATGGACTGTCTTCTGTTTCAGCGTGAATCCAGACAGAAACCAGCACAACAAAGGCAACTAGGCTAAGAGGCCATAATTTTCTGTTAATGTGGTATCAGCTCCTAATCTTTGGGGTTCTTTTAGAGTGTAATCCAAGTGGTAGCTGGAATTTTGATGCCCATCATGTGTATGGCAGGCAAATTGCCTGCTGCCATTCCAGGGCGCCAAGTTTAACCCTTCTCACCATGATTTTGTGCCATGTTGCAAAGTGCTGTTGCTACAATGCATCAGCTAGACAGAAGAGAACCGCTGTGCTGGTGAGAGAAATATTTCCTTCTGTGAGTTTATTCACTTCAGTACAGAGGAGTTCCAGACAGCCTCTCAAGGAGAAAATCTCCAAAAACCTATTGATGAAGATCTTAGATCTTCCTGGTTTCCAAAATGTGTTCCAGCCAAGTGCATACAGAATGGATCAGTTCTTTGTTTTTCAAAAACTAAACATGCCTAGACTCATATTTTATCTTTAATGTTTGCATTAATGTTGTCTCATCTAAGAAAGATATTTAAAATAGATGTAGACCTGCCATATAGTATGTTAAATGATGCAAGTCATCTCATGTGATGTTGAACTCAAAAATTATGTTACACAAACTTTGAGGGAGTGAGAAGCAATTAAAAATGTAGTTAAAATACATCTTTGGAATTCTCATCAAGCACAGTGCCTCTCTTCTGACAAAAGTGCAAGAAATTCTGACTCATGCAACTACTATCACGGAAAAATAAAACACTGGTTTGGAGTGACAACAGCTCAAAGCAAATTTAATCCTTGAAAGGGCTAGCTTCCTTCAGATTGATTTCACCACTTTCTTTGAGGGCACGAGGAGCCCCAGAATATACAACTGTCTATTCACTTGTATCTAGATGTCATAACTTTAATGAACTCTTGCTGAGTTGGAGGTTTCTTTTGTTTTTAATTACTACCTCCTTGTCCTCACCTGAAGTAACCAGTAATTTGAAGGAAAGGGGTATTTTGTAAAGCAGATGTCTGAGTGACCCAAACATGCTCTATCATACTCTTACAGAAAAATAATTTGTACTCCTTGCTTCAGTAAGAGGCAGAGGTAGCTTTCTGACTTTGTTTCTTGCTCTACTAGGCATTTAAGGTCACGCTTAGGGAACTTGTGTCGTATTTGAAAGTTAACCTGCACTCTTTAAAAATATTATATTCTGCCTAGTTTTGCATTTCATTTATGCACAATAAAACAAATAGTTGATAGAAGAGTTTGCAACAGGTTCTAATGTTTTTTGTTAACAAAATGTGTATGAGTAAAGGTACTAAATTTCTGCTCCAATTTTTGAGGTCAGGGTATATCACCTCTTTCTCACTACATAATAATTTGTAGAACTTCCTGTAGACACATGCTCATTCCAAGGAAAGACAAAAAGACAGCTATAAACTCTATGAAAATAGATAAAGACAAGGTGAAGCACATTTATGTATTTTCCAGAGATTATATCTAAAAAACCCTTTATTTCTGCCAGCATTGTGCTATATTTACACAGAAACTATTCAGGCACATATGTTTTCAAAGAAGTTGTAATTTCCTGTCAGATTTTTTACAAATCCTTTCTAACAGCTGTAGGCGGAAATCCAGCTACTCCTGCAATGAATGACCTTCAGTGTTTGGATCCCAGAGAGTAAACAAACATTTACTCTACAGAGGAAGCCCTGCTGTGAATGTAACATTAACATTACACTTCTCAGTTAGTTTATTAGAAACTAATCCTGTTTCTGCGCTGCAATTATGACTTCTTGAAAACCAAAGCATTTTCGTGGTAAGCCAATCCTGCTAACACTTCAACATAAAAGACTCATGGTGTCAATAATGAAGATTGCATTAGACAGAGATTGAAAAGATATGACTTTTGTTTTTATGTGCAAGTTTTGTTTAGACAATATTTGTTTTACCTTTCAGAGCATTAGTTTCCATAAATTCCCTATGCTTTAACTGCATAAGAGATATTTTTAAACATAGCTCTTACACAGGAGTGTATATTAAATATTTGTTCAGCTGATTAAAACAGTTCTACATTTATTTAATGTTTGAACAGTAAACAGTTTGTTGAGGACTGAAATGTGTTCTTACACATACACATACACATATTCAGGCTTCATTAGAAGAGTTCCTGTTGTGAGGGTGCTTTACCTAGGTGATACCAGGCATTACAGATCCTCAGAAAAACCTTCCTTTAGTAAGTGATTCAACCTCCATTCTTACTCTTAGTAGATGGCGACACAGAACTTTTTATATCAGTGGAAAAATTTACAATGTAAATGGAAATGGTCTCGTGTGTCACTAACATTGTACATGTAGTTCAGCTCTACACAGCTATGTCCTTTGCACTGTACCCTTTCCACACGGTGTTTAAACAAGAAAGAAACTGAAAAGTTATCTAGATTACTTGGAGGAATTCTGAGTTTGATACTGGGTGTACACAAGAGATTAACAGTTTAGAAGCAAAATGTTTCCTTTCACACACCTTTGCTAAAGTGATGAAGAAAACATGATAAAGAATTTTCTGTATTGTTTGTTCATCCAGAAAATTTCAAACTGCAATTTCAGTCTTAAAAACTAACATAATAAGAATCTTTCAATGATGTACAGCATTTGATTTGAAATGCTTTCTGAGCTATTGTATATGAAGTATGATGTAAGCAAATACATAGACTATTTCCCTGCCTGTTTCTAGTTTGTACAATCAACTCGGCCTTGGAGAACATGAAGGATTCTTTCATCCCATCCACTCCAAGAAATAATAAAAATTCTGCTTTATATCCAGTTCTTGAGTATTCTGTGATTAACACCCATCCAGCTTCACAGGTTTTGGTGGATTACATAGTAAGGCTGATAATGTCCTGGTGTCACACAAAGCACCAGCATTCCATATGCCTGAATACAAACCAGCTTTCTCAATTCTGGCTATATTGGCTCCCTGTTGGTTGACCTATCAGGAGCTAAAAGCAGTAAAACTTCATTTATGTCCCTTAAATTAGCACTTGTCAATCAACTGTACTGTGTGAGTGGTATAATGGTAGAGCTGATAGCAATTTCAGCTTTTTAGCATTGAATTGAAGTTAAATGCTAACAAGTGTCTTGGCTCGATGTTTTCTCTATTACAGTCAGTTGGCAATATCATAGAGTAATTTAGTTAGGATGTGACCTCTATGTGCCATTCAATCCAACCTCATTGAAGCTGGTCCAGTTAAAGCAGGTTGCTCGTGGTTTTATTCAGATGGAAATTAGATGATTTCTGTTCCTAAGGCTGAACAAACTCCTTCTCTTTTCTCTCTTGCTACAATCACCTAACCCTTGTGGTAAGTGGACATGCTTCTGGATGTCCACACCTGTCTTGTGCTGAGAAGCCTGAAGCTGAATACAGTGCTCAGATGTAGTCACCAAAATACTGCAGAGAAGGGAATAGTCACTTCCATTGACATGCTGGTTGTGGTCTTGCCAATACAGACCACTTGTTCCTGCAGTTTGTTTTTTCTGAACTACTTTATACCGCTGTAATAAAAAAACCCTTAATGCTTCTCTGTCACATGTTGGAAGGAAGACAGCTCAGAAAACTATCTGGAGCAAGACAGTGGTTGATGCTTTAGCAGATGTGTGTTGTGTTGGTATGAGTTTCTATCCCTCTGCTGCTATTTTTGATGTGACGTTAAAAGTTTTGTTTTTTGTGAAGTCAATATTTATCCATTACCTTCTCCAAGACCTGCTGAACTTAACAGCACTTGCTGTAACTGGACCTGTGCATTGTGGCTAGAATGCCATGATATTGCGTCCCTGGGCACTATTTAAAAATTTTTAAAAGGTTCAACATGTAGGCAACACAGCAGAAAGGTTTATCATTGAGATACTGATGAAGAACAAATAATGTAATGCTATATTGTGTATTCTTGAAACATAATTAACTCTGACATGGAACATGTCCTGTTGTTTTACTGTTTTAGACCTACAACTTAGAGTGAGTAGCCTGTGATTTACTGGCATTCAGGAATACCTGTCAGTGGTTGATTCCTGATCTAGAAGAACCAAAACAATCAGCATTGTTCTAAACAGCACTATTGGATGGCATTATTTTATGGCAGTTACTGCAAAGTAGGTGTGTGCATACAATAATTTATATTGGAAAAAAATGCACAGAAAAGGTGTGAACAATTTCTATTTTGAGCTAGCAGGATTTTGTACTCAGAAAGCTAATGGATAATAAAAGGTAGGCATGACAGGGAGGTATTTGCTCTTTGTATCTGATTTAGTGATGTGTTGTTGTAAAACCCTCATTGCAAACAACAAATAAAAGAGGCCAGATTAATAACTTCATTGGGAATTAGTGTAAAAGGGAAAAATTGCCCCTTCAGTATGGTGTGATCACTTCTGTGAGGTAGCATTTAGTGATCTTCAACGTATATGCAAAGGTAATGCAGTGGTATACAAAGATTTATAACGAACAGTAAAATAGTAATTTTTTTTTAAGTAAACTATATCAATCCTATTTTTCTCCATGATAAAATCAACTTCTCCTGTATTTTTATGATGCCGAGACCTCAATATTGTTTCTCTCTGCATACATGTGAAGTAAAGTTAAATGTTTTGATATAAAATAGAGGGTGAAATCTAATGTAATGTGTCCAATTCACACAGTAACTTCAGGGACTGTTAGGACTATTTGTCAAGAGACAGAGAAAGTAGTCGCAGGCTTCAAATACTAGTGGGAAAAGAATAAGAGGAAATTAAAAAGAAGATCCAGATACTTCAGAAACAGAGTATGAATTATGCTTTTTAGAATTGGAAAATTTAAGACTTGTGCCTTCCTAGGGCAAATAGTTGCCTGGACCTCTTTAATGAGAGATTTTTAATGGTGTGAAGTGTTCCATTTCAAAAGTAAATTCCCTGTTAAAAGTTACATTCAAACCCTTTTTAAACTATTCTATCAGGAAAAGCAGATATTCTTAGATATATGTACATCTTAGTTTTCAAAGCCTCAGCCCAGGTTCTGGTTAGTCATGTGATCAACAGCAAAGAAGGACAGTAAATATGTCACATGTTGCAAGGACAGCTGTGAACAACAAGGGAGTGAGTCAAGGTAAGTATTGACACAAAGTGCCATTAATAAAAATACTCATATTAAGAAATTGCTAAATATGAACTATTTGCATGCTACATGATTTCTTCAGACTTAGGGTATCCACACCCAGTATTTTAGAATTCTGAAGGACCAAGTGAGAACTTTGACTTGGAACTTTATCTATCTATCTGTCTATCTATCTATCTATCTATCTATCTATCTATCTATCTATCTATCATCTACCTATCTATCATCTACCTATCTACATATCTAGCCTCTATTTCTACCTAGCTATAATCTTCTTTGCCTTTTGAATGAACAAGCTAACAATTTGTGCGAAGTCTCATATTTTTTAAGAACACTGGAAAACCTACCTGCCTATGTTTTAAAGGTGGAAAAAATCAATTTACATCAATTCATGAAGAAGATTTAGCTCCAAGGAGCCTGTCATGAATAGCAGTTCTTAATGCATTATTAACATTTCCATATAAAATTCTGTAGAATAATAGAGTGGGTTGGGTTGGAAGTGACATTACTTAGGTAATGATGGAGGGACTTTGCCCCCACCAGTCCTTATCCTGCTGTCCATCCACTTGAGAGGTGTGAGAAGAGAGGTTGCCATTGAAGACTGAGGCAAAAACATCAAATACCTTAGCTTTCTCCCCAACAGTTGTTACCACTTGGTTGGCCGTATTTATCAGAGGGTGTTACACCTTCTTTCACCTTCCTCTTCTGGTTAGCACACCTGCAGAAGCCTTTTCTGTTACACTTTGTGTCCCTTTCCAGGTTCAGTTCCAGGGTGTTGTTCCTCACCTCATCCCTGCACAACTGAACTTCATCTCTATGCCCTTCCCAGGTCACCTGTTTGTTACACTGTCTGCTGGTTGAACTTTCCCATTAGTTTGACCAGCTGTTCCCTACTCAGCCGTGCCATCTCACGTCTGTCTTGCCTGATTTCTTGCTCTTGGGGATTGACAGGTCTTCTTCTCTATGGAAGACTCCCTTAAAGATCTACCAGCTCTGTTCACTGTTCCCGTGAGCAGTCTTCCAGGGAACCCTATTGACTGTCTCCTTGAAGATCTGGAAGTTTGCTTTCCTGAAGTTCAGGGGCCTAACTTTACCCCTGCATCCCTCAGGATGTGCAAACTCCACCAATGCAGGATCACTGCAGCTTGTGTTGTCTCCAGTCTCAATGCCTCCAGTTAGCTCAATTGTACTGGGGACCAACAGATCCAGTAACATCCAACATTCCTCTGGTAGGTCTGTCTGCTGCCTGGATCAGGAAGTTATCCTCCAAGCATTCCAGCAGTCTCCTGGGTTGCCTACACCTTTGTGTGCTGCTTGCCCAGTAGATGCTGGAACATTTGAAGTCCAGGATAAGAACCTGTGAGTGGGATGCCTCTTCTGTATGGAGAAAGAAGGCTTCATAAGCAACCTCCCGTTGATCAGGGGCCTGTGCTGAACATCAAGCATGAGGTTCCCTTTGTTGTCTCAGTCTTTGATTCATACAGGCTTATAGCCAGCTCATGATTTTTCTTCTGGGACGACTCTTCACCCCTGATCCAGCTATTGGTGCAAAGGGAAACTTTCCCCCCCTCTCCTTCCTCCCATGCCTCTTTTGAACAGCATGTGGCCATTGATTGTTGCCCTCTAGTTATGGGATTCATCCCATCAAGTTTCAGTAGTGGCAAAAAAGTCAACTTTCTAGCAGCACAGTGGCACAGTGGCTTCCAACCTTTGCTGTTTGTATATTGACATAAACACAGTTGAGATCTCAGATATGTCACCTTCCTAGAGGAGCACCCTTCAATTCCTTTCATATATTTCCCTGGTGTTTCCCTGTTGGCTTCTCAGCTCGGGAGTCCCTGGTTCATCTCCGTAAGTCTGAAGATCTGCAGCAATGTGGCCAGTAATGTTCAGAGTCCCTAGCTGAGGGCCCTTGACAGTACCCTGTCCCTCTAGCCTTTTCCTCTCATCCTACAGCATGCTAGGGACAACTCAGATATTGTCCTTCTCCCCCATCACATCTAAATTATACTGTCCCCTTTTTAATAGCAAAAACCACAGATATTTGTCCCTAGTGTTTCTATCAGACATTGGAATCATGCTTAAGATTAACCCATATAAGGACATTTATTACTTCCTCATATAGAAACCCAAAAGAATACACAAAAAAAATCAAACAAAAAAATGCATATACTCACCCATTCCCCAGAAAAACAAATAAAATCTGAAGCTGGAAAGTATTTAGCTTCTTTTATATATCAGAAGATATGTAGCTGCTTCATTAATCTGGTTTGGCTTTTAATGTGGCTTTAAGTGAGAAAACCAATTAATATATTTGAAAAGCCAACTGTAGAAATAATTCACTAACTGTTAAATAAAATTGAAAAAGAGGGATTGGATGTTATCTTCCACTTTTTTTTTTCAGTTCAGCAAAATTAGTGGAGGAATGGTTTCATACCTTGCCAGTGTCTCTGCAGGAATCCTGATTTCTGCTTCATTCAGTATAGGCCTAAGGGCAAGCCAATGTTTGCTGCAATTTTCTGCAATAATAGCAAGACAATTTAGCAGTAATGGATAAGTAAGGGGAAAATTAAGCAGTTTGCTGAGATTCAGAAACGAAGCCAGAAAATACTTGGCCTCATTTTAGGCTTCAAATTCATAGTCTATTCATTAGTGTAATTTAGTCCTTCCATAAGCCTTTGAGTGATAAATTTTACTAATAGATTTGAAATACCAGCTGTAAGAAGAATTCACATATTGCTGAGTAAAATTAAAGGATGGGGTAGAATGAATTCTTCATTTTCATCTGGTACATGACTAATTATAAAGACCCTTGAAAAAAATGACTCTTTCTACTTATGGTAAATAGAGAATTCTATCGGAAAACATTATAAAATAGCACTTTTATTTGTAAAAAAAACTGGGGGGGAGCGATCAGAATATTTATTGAGCCTTAATTTTATTTTTGACTGGCTTATTTGGGAGTGAATTGTAGGCTGATCTCTGTTTTCTGTCAGATCCGGAAGCCGCTTGGAAAACTGTCAATACAGTAAGGTCATTATTGGCTCAAATGTATTGTGTTGCATTAAGTATTTAATAATTGGCTTTGAATTGGTTTGGTTTTTATATTTAAACTGAGGCACAGTCTCAAAAAAATCCAGCTCAAGTGACCAAACCAGCAGTACAGTACTTAATCACTAAACTCAACCTCTTTAGTTGTCTGAACGAAAGCTTAAAAGCCGCTCAGGTGAAGTAGTTTGCTTTAAGTTTTTATAAATCCTATACACTGCAATCACAACAAACTAAGAAAATCTTAATTGCTTGGAGAGACAAATTTACTGTATTATGTTTAGGTGTGAGAATATCATAGAATATGCTATAAGAATCTTAATTATGGCCTTGTACTTAGTTTAATTCTTAGATGATGACATATATACACTCCAGAGTCCTGCAGGAATGATAAAAATGGACAAGTTGTCATGATTTATACTTTATTAGGTATAAATATAATTTGGATCAAGTTGCACAAAAGACTTGTGTTCTGTGGAACAAAATGTGGTAGTGAGATTTAAGTTCTTAAATGGCATGGTTGATTTGGAAGTTAGGCTAACAAAGAAGCATATGAAATATTACAAATAAGGGAATGAGAACTGAGTAGAGACTTCCGCCCTCTAACTTTAGTCAAGAGCAATCTATGGCAGAAGTGGAAGTTAGCAGATTGCAAGAAAACCCCAAATATACAAATAATATAGATAAAACCTTCATCAAGACTTACATTCCCTTGAGGTATCTTGAAAAAGATAGACTCAGTTTTTCTTTTTATACCTGTAAGAGGAGTATACATAGAAAGAAAAGGTGGTCTGACAGTTGCTTTTTCTTATTTTCTGAAATTCTTAATTAAGGAAAACTAAGGTTGACTAGTTTTAAAAACAAAACAAAACCAAACAAAACCCAATTCAGAGCTGTGGGGTCATTAGTAGTTATTTGGAATTTACAGAAGGGGTTTTCATTGGCTGAAGCAACTTGACCCATGGGAGAAGCTGAGTTCAAATCCCTCTTAATGATACATTCTTTGATCAGGCACAAAAACCCAACCAACCAACCAACCAACCAACCAACCAAGCAATCAAAAAACCCAAAACCTAAAAAACCTAAAAAACCCAAAAACCAAAGAAAAAGAAAGATTGTTAGAGTAGACAAAGCCAAGCTTTTGAATTTTCCCGTCATCCCACATGTCACTCCAGACAGATTAACTGTGTTGATGGAATGTATATTGGTGGAAGTGCATTCAGAAGATGCAAGGCAATAAAATGTTTGGATCTCAAAGCCAGGATAAATCTGCACTCAGAGTGATCTGTGCTAATCACTGGAAGTGCTGGGATAATGGAGGTAGATTTTGGACTAACATTCTTTAGTGCTAAGGAAGTAAGTATTACAAATACAAAGAAAATGGTAGTGCTTTGATTCATTTTCTTCCTAGCAATGGACTTTTTTGAAGAAGAAAATGATAGTGAAAGATAATTCTGCCAGATTAAAATACTACTTTTGAAAATAAAGCTGTAGATAAGTAAAAAGGAAGAAATCCACAGCTTGCTACAGTAGGACCTTTATTAATAAAAAGAAAGAATTAAATGTTTAAGAGGACATGAAAAGGATGCAATGCAGTTGGAAGAAACAGTTCCCATTGCAAAGTTAGAAAGATATAAACATTGATCTCATAAGGCTATGGTACAAGTGGCTGAGTATGTCTTGTAGGGGATATGCAGATCTCAGCACTGGTATACTCAAGAGAGATGAGACCCAGACTAAGCCACACACTGCTGGCATGGTTATTGTCACCCTTAGCGGTTAGAAACAAACCAGCTATCGAGACCAGGTGAAGATTTGAAAAGTAGTTTGTCATTGGCTTGGTCATTTCGTTTTACTTGGACCAAAGATAACTGAATATGTAAAACAATAATATCGTACCCCCTCAGAAAGCTACTCTTGTTTTGAAAGCTGTTTTCAATGCCAAATAAACTTCTATGATGAAAACATTGCTGTGATTTTAGAGGGTCCAGTAAGAAAGTGAAGTAAATGAGTGACCTCTTTTACCCTCTCATTAAGAAGGCACTGTGGAGCTTTGGATTTTTTGTGGGGGACTTTTGTGGAGGCTTTTTTGGTGTGGTTTAAGGATAGT
The DNA here is from genome assembly GCA_024362935.1 of Setophaga petechia. Classification (NCBI taxonomy): domain Eukaryota; kingdom Metazoa; phylum Chordata; class Aves; order Passeriformes; family Parulidae; genus Setophaga; species Setophaga petechia. The sequence continues at coordinate 23,655,856 of JANCRA010000004.1, read as the reverse complement.
AATTTTAATAGTATCAAAGTAACTGATGTTAGTCTTGGAGCATCATTTATTTGGAGAGGAATGGATCTGGATAGAATGACTTACTAGCCTGTATCTAAAAAATTCCACACGTGTTGTGCTTGTATACAGACAGGCTGACAACATAAACATAAGCTTGCATGTAAACCTCTAGGTAAAAGCTAACTAAATAAAATTTTTTGTATGTGTGTGTATATATATATATACATATATATAGAAAGTATTAGAACAGAGTACATTCATGCATACAGAGAAAACAGTGTAGTGGAAGTGACTGACAACAAATATTAGTGATGCCTCAAGGGAGTGTTCAGTAGGGTCATGACCTGTTCCTGATGCAGGGATACTGGGGAGAAGGCAGGACTTCTACAGTTCGATTGGAAGGCAGAACACACGAGAGGGTTCACAGGCAATATTTGCCTGAGGCTGTCTGACAAGAACAGAATAAGAGCTAAAGCTCTGCCAAAAGAAGAGGACTTGTCTCTTCACATAGCAGCAGCAGCACTGGAAAACTACCCCATGGAAAACTTTGGAATCCAAATATTGTTGAAAGGTACATGGGAATTAATCAAATATTGTTCAAAAACTCAGCTACTTGGTTAACTAAAAACTTTTTGGAGAAGTTGTGATCAATTTTAGTGGGATACAGAGAAGTTGTGATATTAAGCTACCATGGTTTTAATTACTAGACTGGCAAGATCTGGAAATGTGCAGTTTGGATGTACTTCCATTTCAGTGAGAGCATTGCCCAAGCTGTACCACTTGGCTACATAGGTATTGGCTTGAACTATTATATAGAATACTGGAGACTGAAGTGAGACCTCCACCTCTCCCTAGGATCACTACCCCAAGTCTTTAGGATTTATGCAGAACAAATACAACAGTGATTTTTTCAGTGGTTTGTTTGAGGTCTTCTGTGAGAAAATCATGTTCACTAAATGTGAAAGTTAAGGCAACCAAAAGGTTAAGCTTCATTCGCTGGGTATTTGCCTGTAGTTCAAATCAAGATGAGAGCAAAAAAAGAAGGTAGGAGTAGGGAGAGATGCCAAAGATAGAGTGATGTGTGTGAGCTCTAAGAACAGAGAATTGATGTGCTTACACTTGTGATAATAGTTTGTGTGAGGCAAATAGATAAAACTCTGTCTTTAGACAATGCTGCCAACCAAGCCTTCTGAATCACCTGGTGAGCCTGAAATTCATCCTGCCTCCCTCCCATTATTCTTTCTATCTTTCAGTCTGATGCATGCTGAAGTGGCATGCTAGAAACTGTTTTACCTGTCTGAATCTCCTGCTCCTCCTCTGCCTGACTCCTCTCCTGCCCACCATGGAACCTTGCTAGCTGGCATACCTCCTTCTCCTCCTCCTTCTTCTGCTCTTCCTCCACCTGGTCCCACCTGGCACAGTCACTGGCTGCATCATGCTGGGGAAGTTGGTGCTTGGGTTTCTCCTGCCCTTCTTCCTCCTCTTGCAGATGGTTACTGTTTTGCAGAGTAGTCTTCCTATAGGTATGCTTTCCAAGTGCCTGTGGCTGGTGTTTGAGGCACAACTGCAGAGGGACATATATAGGTGCAGCAGAGCAAGAAGATATTTAATTGTTAATCTTTCACCAGGTAGTGAGGTAGAGCTGAAGTTGTGTTTCAGATAAAGGAATGTTTTACCTAGGAACATAAGTATGAAGACACACATGATCACAAGCCATAGCAATATACAGTTAATTTATTGGAATCAAATTAGTAATCAAAAAAACTATTGGATTCTTTACTCATTTATTAACCGGACAAGTTCGTGTCTAATTCTACAGTGGATGAACTTTTAACTAATAGAAATTCATATAGAAAATGGTTAGAGTTTCAAAATATATTACAAAGTCATAAATACCTGCAAGTGTCAACATTTGTTTAGGAAATAAATATTAAAATGACAAAAGATAGGGAATTCATTTGATGATCCTTAAAAGTGTATGACAGTTACTTCTTCACCCTTTAATCACTCCTTCTTCTTTCACTTTATGTCCTAGTCCATGGAAGGTAGTTTTTATTGCACTTTTTTTCTTAAATTTGTTTAAAGGACAAAAGAATAAATAACTGTTCAAAGCTGGAAAGAAGATTTTTTTGAAATAAATACAGAGCTCTTTTGCCAAAACATGACTTTGTTATACAGATTACAGATTACCCTGGTTATCGCCTATGCATTTGCAAAGCGAAAACCTTAATATTTTATATAAACAATATATGGAGTGATATCTGATTATGTCCTTTGTCTTCACATATCAAGAGTGAGACAAGAGTGGTTAACTCATGAATAGGGTTGGCTGCTTTACCTTTCCAGAGCAATTCCATTTCTCTTCACATATGAAGATAAATGTTGCAACAGAGCTTGCTCATCAGATGTAGTATATAATGCATGTATTCTTTTCTGCATGCCACTCTTGACGACTAGAATGGCTTGAAATGACAGGCACAGAAAATTAAAAGCTCTTCAAAGCAGGGGAGTAATGGGTTTTGAAGAGAGTAAAACTTTTGATGAGTTAACAATATTTCATCTGTGAAATAGAAGAAATTTTACTTTGACATAGTGAAAGGAAGACTATTTATGTCTCTTATGATGTAAATATACACAGCTTGCATACAAGTTCAAGTAAAATTATTTGAGCTACACTGATGGCTTTGAAGACAGAGCTAGTATAAGAACATTACTTGTTCAGTATTATGGGGCCTGGTGTGATTCATCCAAGAATCCTCAAATAGCTGTTGATGTCATCTCAAAACCTCTTTCAATAATATTTGAGCAGTATTGGGAATACATAGAGGTTTTGGCTAACTGAAAGCTGATGAACATTGTCTTGATTTTCAAGGACAAGTAGGAAGGCCCTGGAAACTCCTGGAAACCAGGAGGGCCTGTCAGTCTCATTGCCTGGTAAAGTTATGGAGATTATTCTGGGGGTTCTGAAAAACACCTGAAAGACAACCCAGTCATTGGTCACAGCCAGAATGGAGGAAAGTCCTGTTTATCAAATCTGATTTTCTTTTAGGAAAGGAAAAGATAAGCCACCTAGTTGATCTAGAGTAGCCAGATGGTTGTAATCATTTTGTATTTCAGTAATGGCTTCTATGTCATCTCTCACAGGACCCGTCTGAACAAAATGTGCAGCCCTCAGCTGGATAAACACATCATGGGGTGGGTGAGCAACTGGGTCACAGGTCAGGCAAAAAGGGTTACAGTGAATGGAGTGACATCAGACTGGGGACCTGACACTGGTGAGGTTCCACAGGGCTCCATCCTCAGCCCTCTGCTCTTCAATGTCTTCACTAACAACCTGGGAAGACATGTGAACAGCAACTGAGGTTATTTGGTCTGTTCAACCTGGAGAAGGAGACTGAGGGGAGTCATCGCTGCAGTTTCAACTTCCTGCTGAGAGGAAGAGGAGGGGCAGACATTTATCTCTTCTTTCTGGTAACAGGATCTGAGGGAATGGCCTGAAGCTGTGTCAGGGAGGTTTAGGCTGGATGCTAGAGAAAGTTTCTTCACCCAGAGGGACAGGAACAGGCTCCCCAGGGAAGTGGTCAGAGCACCAGCCCGACAGAGTTCAAGAAGCATTCAGACAATGCTCTCAGGCACAGGGTGCAACTCTAGGGGATGGTGCTGTGCAGGACCAGGAACTGGACCCAACGATCCTTGTGAGTCTCTTCCAACTCAGCTTATTGTGTGATTCTGTGATACATAGCATAATATTGGCTGGTGTTCTTAGTGTGACAGTGGTATTTGCTAACTCTGACCTCGAGACCTTTAAGTACTTTGCTGAAGTTGATCCTAAATACTTGACACGCTGTTTGAAAAAGTGCCTAGAAATGCTTTGCTGGCTGGATAAAGGATATATATTCATAATTTTAAAATGTAAAGAAAAATGGGAAGTGTATCTGTCAAATGAAAATTTGACTATAATCATAAGTTAAAAAAAAAAAAGCTTATTTTTATCAATCAAGAAGGCTTCAATACTGTGATTTTTAGGTTTATAATTGCAACATATATAGCACCTTGAAATACCATTATATTATAGTGAGACCTATGAAAGTATAGTCATGTCACAATCTTTAAGAATAGTTGTACTTTTGTGTTTTAGATACCTGTGCTTAAGAAAACTCAGCCCTTCTTTATTTTTTGAACCATATAATATATTGTTATGTGTTGCTTTGGAAAATTTCATAAATTCAAGGCTCTAAGTAATTGGAAGTTTGGTGTATCTTTATGCAGAAGCATAAACAGATCCTATAAATTATTTGTGTTTTATTTGCTGTCTGTGTTAGTCTCTTGGTAAATACGAGTGGTCAGCTGCTAAGCAGAAGGACTTGGCTATTTGAGGAAATGAAGATATCAGTAAATAAACAGTATAGTTTTTTCTTTGAGCTTTTTGCTATGCTTTTGCAATCAGTCCTCTCCCTTCTCCTGCTGGGAGGGGCTAGAGTATTTTGCAAAATTTTCACCACTTTTCACAGAATCAGAGAATATTCAGAGTTGGAAGGGACCCACAAGGATCATTGAGTCCAGCTCTTAAAGTGAATGGCTCATACAGGGAACGAACCCATGAATGTGGCTTTATTAGCACCATGCTCTACTTAATCAAAGCCTCTTTACTGTGTATATGTTAAAAAACATAAAGGATTTTATACTGAAATCATGAGCAGCTTTCAGGTATTTTTTACAGAAATAGCCATATCTTGTCTACTCTCTAGGATGCAAATAATGAGCACACTTGGTACTCTGATTTAAATACGCAAACTTGTAGAAATAGCTTAGGCATCTTTATTTAGTACTTTCCATTAGTTACTCAGATTTAACTGATTATAATTGGTCTACCAATTATAAAATAATAATTCATTACCCCCCCTGTATTTCACTTCAGAAATATTATTTTAATTGGATAAACACATTGTGAAGTAGTTAAAAAAACTCAAGAATGCAAATACACCTGTATGGATGAAGAAATTGAGGATGATTTTTGAATTGTGGCAACCTGCAGTCTGCATAGCATGCCTACAAAGTGTGTGGGCCTCTGTCTATCTTCACAGATGGGAAGTTCTGTTCTAATAGAGCAGTTGAAACCCTGGAGGTTTTAACCCAGTTAATGTATGAAATATGTTGATAATACTATGCAAATTTTAGACCTCTTTTATTCCTGCATTACATTTTAGCCATGATAAAATCATCACTTTGGACAAAATTAATATATTTTTATAAATCTACTAATACCATACTACCTTTAAGATAACCACTTGCATCCTCAGATTGGTCTTGGCTTTGTTTTTGATGAGTTTTAGGCTTCTTTGATGCCTTATATAATATGCATATAATACTGAAAGCTCCCTCTTTTTTTATACACAGCTTGTGTCTTAGCAAAGAGCATTTGAACTTTCAAGGTAGCTGGGTAGGGAATGCTCCAATTCTGGCTTTTGGTTTACATGTACAGAGACAGATTAATAGATGGTGTAGACACTTGTCTTCATACAGGCAAGTGAGAATAAAACATTAGTTTAGTAGTCCCAACACAGGGGGGGTTTTTGTGACAGCTAAACCTTGCTCCCACACCCACAACAGGTTATCTTTCTAGATTCTGTTGCATTTGAGAAGCTGCATAATTGTGACATAGGTCAATGGAAGAGAAAAATATTTTTCTCCAGACTAATAACCTATTTGTATTATCAGCACTTTCATATGGTACAGGTTTTTCCACTGAAATATATGAAAAAAAATGGAAAGGAAGCAGATTTTTCTTGATACAGAAAACGTGTGGTTTTTTATAACACTACATAATCATCAGCTGGTCCATATCATAATTATAGTTTGTACTTATTGAAGAAAAAGGAAAATTGGATTAAGACTTTACTTCAGTTGACACTTCCATGGGCAAAAGGGAAATTTCCTTGTATTGATTTTCAGATGCAATTCCCTATTCAACACAATTTGCTTCCTGTAGTAATTGGTATGAAATCAATATGTTTTATGAACCTCTCAGCCCACATCCCAAATGAACTTGTTTAAATAGACATTTGTTTAGGTATTAAAAAGGATCTCTAAATTCTTTGAAGGATTCTATATGAAAAAGGATCAGGAAATACTCATTCCCTGAAATTCAAACAGGGATAAACCATATCAAAGCAAGAAAAGGAAAGCACAAGTTTATTATAAAATCATTCCAGTTTATTTTCCTAATAGGTTTTTATGGAAAACCAAATGAATCATCCTATCTTTTATTTGTGAGGAGAAGCTTGGAGCTACTGCTAAGCTTTCTTCAGACGCAATGTACATTTAGAATGGTTGGACACTTCTGATTGGTTTTCAGGCTGGCCTGCAGCTGTTATGCTTCCTTACAAGGTGTATTTGCTCAAGGAGTCCAGTCATCATGCTAAATAAAATCATTCACTTTGGTCGGCAAATATTGACTCAAGCTGTTATGCTTTTATGTATTTCAGAGACTCACAATGTTTGAGAGCTCAGCAAGCAAACAAGAACAGGTACAGGAAGTTATTGTGATGTTTTGGACTCATGTTTGTTTTTCTACTGGTGATGTATGTTCTCCATTTTATGTGGCTTGTTGCTAATGGCCTTGCTGTATAGTGCACTGTGGCTGATAAGGCCAAAGACTTTAATAGAATACAAATGCATTTCACATTTCCACTTGAAGAATTTAGTTTAATTGTGTTTTTAAATGTACTGTACCCTAAAGGCACTCTCTCCTCTGTAATGTACTTTCTAGAAATAAAAGCTTGTGAAGAATAGAATTTACAATGGGGTAAGGTGTAATGGACAGTTTTCTATTCATTTACAGCTGTGTCTGATACCATCACTCAGCACAAATCTAAACAATTCTGAGCTATGGAGGAAAATTAAAAAGGGATCAGAAATGGCTTTTCCAAATGTCTGGTATATTCATTTTTCTGAGGGAAAGAAGCACGGCAAATGCTGAAAAACTCCTGAAGTTTCTTAAATTTTACTGAAATATGTCACTCCAGAAGAAACATGGTGATAGTCTGAATTAAAATTAATCTTCAGAAGTCATTGTTGAAGTCAGCATTTTGCAGTACTGATCTTGAAGAACTGCTGCTAAAACAGCTTTACTTAAAAAAAAAAATTAAAGGAGTTTAGAAAATACTGTATGCTTTAATATGTTGGGTATTTTTTCTCAAAATCAGACCATTATTTTGCTTTTTCATTGGTTGTTTGAAAGCAAATGGAAGTTTCACTGGCAGCCTTGGGAGAGATGGCCAGAGGTGGCAGGAGATGGAAGAACTAGGATTTTTTAAAAAAATTCTGGCCAATCCTGGCTTTAAGTTCCCGGTCTTAAGATAATTTATCTCACTGTGGGTTTTGTTTCTTTATTTAGCAACATATTGTGTGAAAATATGTTAAGGACATTTATCAGGTTTTATCAGGTTTCTATTAATGTTGCTAACTTTCTCCTGTTACCATTCTGGGGTTGAAATGCCATCTTTTTTGGAACATCTAAGGAAAACTTAGACACAAGTGAAGGAGTTTGCACACATTCAGAGGAAGAGTTAAACATGAGGTATCCTTGGGGATTACAAAAGGGACGGCTCATGTCAAGTTCAGGGAATCCCCCAACATGGAAATAGTTGGAGACCAGGGAAGAAATATTGTGCTTGCCTTGTTCTTACTCTTCTGAGTGTTTCTTTTAGATGCTGCTCAAGACAGAATATAGGCCTATGTGTGTAAAAATACGAGTATCCAAATTACAGAATCTCATGAGAACTACCTGTGGAGTACCAGGCAGAAGCATGTAAGTGTATTTTTGTTAAACATCCTAACTATTATGACAGGAAAATTATGATTGAAAAAAAGTCATATGGGGGTTGGGCTGTGCTGTTCTGAGGCATCTTCCAGTTCCATCTCCTTTTGGAGCAAGTCCAGAGGAGGGTAACAAAAGTGGTTAGATGGATAGAGTTGCCCTTTTAAACAGTAAGGCTAAGAGAATTTGAATTATTCATCCTGGAGAAGAAAAGGCTTTGGGTTGACCTACTTGCAGCCTTCCAGTAACTGAAGGGAGACTCCAAGAAAGACAGAGAGAGACTCTACAAGAGCATGTAGTGACAGGACTAGGCGGGGGTGGCTTCAAACTGAAGAGAGCAGGTTTAGATTGGATATTAGGAAGAAATTCTTTACTGCGAGAGTGGTGAAGAACTGGAACAGGAGGCCCAGAGAAGCTGTGAATGCCCCATGCCTAGAAGTGTTGAAGGTTATAGGGCTCTGATCATCTTGCTCTAGTGAAATTTGTCCCTACCAGTGGCAGGGGCTTGGAACTCCATACTCATTTAGGTTTCTTCCAACACAAGCCATTCTGTGATGCAATGAATGAGCTAGGTGTATGTTCTCCTCGGTGATAAAGTTGAGGTGTGATGTCTAAGAAGAATTCATGTATTTTCATTAATGTTATATTGGCTGGTCTGTGTCTAGCACAAAGCTGAAACATACACATGGCCCCATAATTTTGTGACACAGCAAAAGGAAGTAGCTTAAATTTCTGTACCGAATGTGGCTCTTAAAATTTTACATGTTCTGAAAGGTGAGGTTCTTGAAAATAAGAGACTGGGAATGGAGCAGTTTAGAGCAAAATAAACTGAATCTTCTTGCTAAGATAATTCCAATTTATATCTCTAGTGGATTTTGTAAAAGACACAAAATTGTGTAATGGCTTAAGTAATAGCATGTTGAAATAATTTAATCAGTGTACGTAGGTTGTCAACAAAAAACATCACAGTAACTCCAAGTTGTTCACTTAATTAAGTTTGCCCCATAGGTGGAGGAGAAGCTTTGTTGTGTGGAGTTTCTTTGAAATACTATTTTTTTTGTGTGTGTGTTGTCGACATGTTAAATAGCACTTTTTAAACTAAGCACTTTATCTGTGAAAATCTCATTTGTTGTATTGTTTATTTCATAACTTTTAAAATTAGGAAAGGAAAGGCCCATAATTCTTTAAGGAGTTGAACAGTGATATTTTAAAATTCACATTTCAGATTATGGAATCAAAATGAGAAGTTATTTTATGATTTTTAGTAAAAAAAATCTTTGGAGTCATTGCTCTGAGAGCTTACTTTGTAGTTACAACACTTTATCTGGCTAAATCTCTGTTTACTAGACAGGAAAGTACATAATTGCCTAAAGTTCAGTGACTGAGGCTTGATCACTCAGATCTTTCTTTTTATGAACAAACTGGTCTGTTCAAATATATGATTATAGCAACCTGGGGATTTCCACTCAGTAAGTTGGAAACTTCTGATTCACACTGAAATAGAACAGAAGGCAGAGGATATGACTTTGCCCCACAGTTTCCGAAATAAGACAATTATAATGACATAATTTTCCAAAATTAAGTGTTAAAGGAGAAAGTTTTCTTAAGTTTAAGCAAATGACTATCAGTACATAATGTAACTACAGACAAACAGTGGCATGTGCCATATTAAATGGCTTTATCAAGAACATAAAAAAATATTTGCTTTTTATGTATCTACATGTTTTTTTGTATCTTAAAGTTCACGCTCTCTTAAATTTAAGCACCAATTGTTGTTAGGAAAAAGTTTATGCAGTTCTGAGACTCCTAGAAGAAGAGGTTAGAGATGCATAGGTCTTCAGAGTCTTGTACAAACACAACTTGTAGAGGGCTAAAGGCTTCAGTGTTTGGGTGAGATGTCAGTTGTGAACAGTAACTCACATTACTGCAGCAGAACCGAAGGATATAAGTGGGGATCACAAATTTATATCAGGTATAATCTAGCCAGGTACACCTGGTAGATTCTAGATACCAGGTATAATCTAGCAAAATGCTGAAAACTTAAACCAAACTGATATCTGGGAGGTTATTCAGTATAGGTTTGTGTGAAAAAGTGTTGGAGTTTTATTTCACTTTTTGTTTTCCAGCAAATTCAGTTGATTCTTTACTGATATTCTGCTTATATTTTAATGCATATTTCTAAATTTATGCATGCTATGTCATAATTAAACTCCCTGTCTCTTCAAAAATTGCTCTTTCCCCACATGCCTAAAGATGACTACAATTGCTTTGCTTCAACCTGAAATGAATAAATATATATGCATATTTAAAAGTGAAAAATTCCTAAAGCAGAAGCAATTCTATAGGCATGAAAATGCATGACAGCTCTGTAGTTGTGCCTTTTTTGAACTACTTTTCTAGAGTAAAAATATAATCTCTGCTGTGGGTAGGAGTGGTGGTAATGCAACTTTTCAAGTTTCTAGTTATGAGTACAGTGACATAATTTGTACATAAACAAGCATCCAAACAACTCAGTTTCAAAATACAGGTTGCTTGTGAAGATAAGGCTTAAAAAAAGGGAAATAAATCTTACAGAAGATACTTATCTGCACTCCTCTACTCCTCTCCCTATTCTTGGCAATTATATTCTTTTCTAATTTGTCATGAGCTATCAAGAACCACAGTATGCATAGGGTTGGAAGGACCACAGAGTGTCATCTGGTCCAACTTTCCTGCTCAAGCTGGGTCATCAAGAGCACCTGGCACAGGATTGTGTCCAAACTGGTCTTTTACATTTCCACAGTGAGGGAGACTCCACACCTCGTGGTCAGGTGGAACTTCCTGTCCATTGGTTTGTACCTGTAGTGGTTTTTTTTCTTGACACCACTGAGCAGACCCTAGATCCATCCCCTCAAATACTTACACTGACAAGATCCTCCTCTCAGCTGTCGCTTCTCAAGGCTGAAAAGTCCCATCTTCCTCAGCCTTTCATTGTAAGAGAAATGCTTCTGTTCCTCCATCATCTTTGTATCCCTTTGCTGGACTCCCTTCAAGAGCTCCTTGTCTATTTTGTACTGAAGAGCCCAGAGCTGGACATGGAACTCCAGGTGTGCCTCACGAGGGCGGAGTAAAGGGGCAGAATCAGCTTCCTTGTCCTGCTGGCAGTGCTCTTCAAGATGCACCCAGGACACTGTTGGCTTTCTTGGCCACCAGAGCACTGCTGGCTTATGGACAGTTTGCTGTCCACTAGGATCCCAAAATCCTTCTCCACAGAGCTGCTTTTGAGCAAATCAGACCCCAGCCTGTTCTTGTGCCTGGTGTTATTCCTCTCCAGTGCAGAATCCTACATTTGCCTTTGTTGAATTTCAAATTTTTCTTAAGTGGGCCTGTAGAACTTAAATATAACTTATATATAAAAGTTAATTGAGACCTTTTCACCAAATGTAACTGCCGTAACAAGAACTTTACACAGTAGCAATACTTAATAGCCAGTAAGCATTTGGGCTGCATATTTTCCTTTCTTGAAGAAAGTTGAAGGGCATTACAAAGAGACACCCCATTACAAGGATGTCTAAATCCTCAGTGGTACTCTAATCTTTCCCAACTCTTAGTAATACTTTTGTTGTGTGTCTGGGAACAACAGTTTTAGAAATGTAAGTGAAGGGCTGGCATCATTCTCCACCAGAAAATACCTGATTCATTCCCACAGTCTTCTGTATGAAGGCACAAAGCCTAAAGGAGATAATCTGAAGGGGGAGACCCCTCCTCTGCTAAATACCTTCCCATCCATGGGTTTTCAGCCTGTTGTCTCCTCTAAATGTCATGTATTGTTGCCATCTTTGTCTCAATGATATAGTCTTGTGTTGGGGCAATGACAGTCCTTGAGCATAATTTATATTGTTGCCGTAACTCTATCAGCCTCAGCCTTACTCCAGCTTAAAGGCCAAGTCCAAGAAACAACAGCATTTGGATCAACAGAAACATTGCTTAATGGTATATGTCCCGAGTCATGATAGATATGATCAGGTTATACAAATAATGCAAAACTTTGTTGCAATATATGAAGTAATTGCTAGATTCTGTCCTCTTTCTTCCTTTTTTTTTCCTTGAGAAATTACTGGGAATTGCATGACTTTAAAGGAAGAATATGAAGAATTCATATTCTTTAGGGGTAATGAATTTCATCTCTTTTTTTCCCAGTGGCTGCACTGCCTGCTATGGAAGAATGCATCCGTTCTGTTTCCAGTCATGATGTCACCCAGGACAGGTTTTTTGGTTGAGCTGAACATTGGTCTCATTGAATCATATGACTGACTGTTAGTAATAGATCCATGCACTACCCCTGGGAAAAGTAATTACTGCATGCAACATGCACCTCTCATGGAAATAACAAAGTGCTTCACAGTAAGGAGCATGGAATCAGTCAAGTCAGGAATAGACATGAGCTTTGAAGATAATATAAACTATGTTTTCTTGTTGACAAAATACTGAAAGGCTTTTGTTTATGCTTTTATTCTAAACAAGGCTTCCCAGACATAAATCAATATGGCAGCATTTGATTCTCAAGAACTAACAAGAGCTCAAACACTAAGTATAGTTTTCAGCACTTCGTAGCTACTCATTATGTTTATTTCCCAGTTTTCTTTGTTATTTGTTTCCTGTCTTCATTCAGAGCCAACACATTTTTGGCTTTCAATTTGAAGTGTGAAGCACTGCCAATCAGCAGGAAATATAATACAGATAAGATTCATATGAAGTCTTTTGAACTGCTAAAATCTTTGGATGGGAAATGGATGTTAAATTGTTTACATTTGGCACGAGAAGAAAAAGTTCCATTTTTAAATTCAAAGCCTCTCCACCTTTGTAAATGAAAACAAATCACATGGGTCATATAGAGTTCCGCTTCTGTAAAATCCATCATAAGTCTGATAAAAGCTTTTGTAAATCAGCAATTTTATCTGTTGCTTGCTTGAAAGTAATTTTACAGCTTAAAAGGAAATGGCCCTTTGCCCTGTGTCCTTTAGAAAAGTACTGTATCAGTAACATGTTCATGGCACAGTTAAACCACTAAAATATTCAGAATGGTTTTATTGGTGTTTTAATCTTTTTAAGGGGATATGCTATATATTTGCATAACTTTAAATTTTTCATATTAGTCCTGTATTTTTTAATTTATTGAGGATATATATCCAAAGCTTATTACTCTAGGATCTGTTTCTAATTTGCTTTGTTTCATTAGCGAAGAATCTTTGTGGAAGGCACTTCCCACTTCCAAATTCAATGGTTCTATAGATTTGCAGGGTGCAGGTAAGGGAAATAACTTGTCCTAGTTTTCTAAACATTTAGTAGTTTTGGAGCCAAAAGTTAATGTTCAAATTATTGGGGTGCTTTTATATCAGTTCTTACGTGTGTGCAGGATGTAGCACACAGATTCTGGATGGCAGTAGATCTCAAAAATGAAGTTAGGAACAGCATCTCCTTTGGAACAGTTAAGCATTGCTAATGAGTACTAATCATATGGCAAATCAGAGAGTGAGAAGCAGTCACAAAACTGCAGGCTGTTATGTGGAACCTCTTATATTTCAAAGCCAGCAGAAACGATAAAATTTGACAAAGATGTTCAGAACAGGCTTGCCAACAAAAAAGCACTTCAGCCATTGTATCCTGTCCTGGATCTGCAGGGAAGGAAACCTCTTTGAAGAAGCAGCTTAACCTTGAAGCCTTGTGACATTTTTGGGGTTGGATGGAACATGCTGTCAATGGTGGTTATGGTTGAATAGTCACACATCTAATTCAGGGAGAAAAATCTCTTGAAATTATAATTAAGAGTTATGCTGTGGGGCAGAAGCATTATTTCAGGGATAGGACTTAAGCTACTGCTTATGCTCTTGTCTTTGGATCACTAATGCAGGAATTTTCATATGAAACATGCTTCTTTCTGATGTCTTTCCAAATCAGAGGTCATAGAGCTGCAAACTCTGTTGAATACTAATGAATCCTAAACCATTCTGTCTGCAGGATGTTCTCAAGGATATTGTAGCCAAATGGCTGGGTATATATAAAATCCAAATTTTTTCTTTCAAGGAAATTTTAGGCCAAATGTCTGGGTATGGATACATTTAATGCATGTGAATATTGTGAAAATTTTACTTATCTTAACTAGCAGCTGCAACGTCATTGAATCACATACCAGTTTGGTGCTAACTGGGACAGAATTTAACTCTCCATTAAAGAATATTGGAGAAAGAAACATAAATACTGGCATCATATGGATTAATAGAAATATTTTCAGATTATGATTGGAAGACACTTGATAAAAATACAATATTTCTTCCCAAAGTTTCTGAATAGTTATTATTTGGATTTTTGAAACAACTTTGAATTAACATTGTAGTTTGCTGGGAGGAAAGAGTTGAAAGCAGAAGATTGTGGAGGAGAGGATAGATATGCTTGAGTGACCTTGCAGCTGGGAATACCAAGGCCTGAAGAATATCAGTGTGGGAAACCATATATTAAATCTACTGCTGTTTATCCTCTATCTGTTTGGAGAAGTAGAATTTCTGTGTAGAGATAACATAAGTGTTTACAGAGACTTGTAGGCCCTATCCCAGACTTGCTTCAGCTCCCTGTTGGGAGAAAGATCAAAGCAGAGACCATAAAAAGCTCAGGGAGGTCACAGCATGGTGCTAAACTACACGTGCTCAGGCCCTGGATAAATGGGCACAGCCGCAGCCCTGCCACCCGCTAGGACTGGACTGAGCCTGATGGTGCCTGTGCCCTCACTCGTGTCTCTGCTGCCCAGCCTTGTTTCAGGATCCTCCAGTTAGAGAGGTAATGGAATAAACTTATTCTCTGCATTTCAGCTGCAGGCTTTTTGTGGTTGTTCTGGTCACCTGCCTGTGTCGATTTGCACATAGGCATTTGTATCTTGTCCTTGTGTAATCCTGTCTTTAACTATTGGAGGGCTTTAGCTTTTGTAATTGTGCATGCAGAACTAGGAGCTTAATCACAATTCCAATTCATTGCAGTTGCTCTTGATGTGCCTGTAGCTTTCATGGAAACCTTCCTGAAGGAAGGCTAGGGAAAACACGAGAAAACTGGTGAATGGGGTAAGGCACTTGATGAAGACACACAGAAAAAGCTAAGGTACTCAATGCTATTTTTAAAATTTCATTCATCACTACTAACACATGCATTAGGGAAGACAAGGCTCTGAGACCAAAGCGAAAGTCTGGAACAAGGAAGACAGTGTCAGCCTAGAAGAGAGCACAGGAAAATGTGGACATAAGTCTGTGGGGGCTGATGGGTTGCACTCACAAATTCTGATGAAGCAAGCCTGCTTCAATGCCATTACAAGGACAATCTTGATTATCTTGAAAGGCTTTGTTTGGCAACTGGGAGAGGTTTTTGCAGCCCATAAAATAAAAAATGTCATTCTAATCTTGAGCTGGATGCTACTTGGTGTCATATTACAACCTCATATGGTGACAGAGAATATATTCCTGCAAAATATTTTCCAGAAACACAAAGGAGAAAAAAGTGATTATAAGTATCAGCATATATTTATAAAAAGGAACACACTCTTAACAAATCTGGTAGCCTTCGTGAGAAGAAGAAAGTTGATTGTGTTTCCCTTGACTATACTAATGTCTTTGACACCCTCATAGACAAACTAACAAGGTACAGATTAGATAATTAATCAGGCAGGTAGACTGAAAACTGGCACAGTGGCTGAGAGTGTTGTGATAAGAGACACAAAGTCCAGTTGGAAGGTGTCATCAGCAGTTTACCTCAGGAGAATGTACCAAAGCCAATCCCACAACATCCTCATTAATGAACTCTGCACCGAGACAGAGGCTACCCTCAGCAAGCTTTCAGACAATATAGTATTGTGAGGAGTGCCTGATATGCCAGAGGGTTGTGCTGTGCTGCTGTGCTGTGTCCCAGAACTGAAGAGGAAAGGAAATACAGCAGTGAATTTAGAAGAAATGCTTGATGTCCTGTAACACTTCTTTCCATTATAGTTCCTACTTAAAACTAGAATTTTGTAATTTAGAACATCCTGAGGGACCTTGACATGACAGAGAACTGAGCAAAAAATAATCTTGTGCAGGTCTACAAGAAAAATATTTAATCCTGCCCCTGAGGAGGAACAGTGTTAGGTAGCTGTACACACCCCCCAGGAGACTTGTGGGAGAGCAGCTATGCTGAGAAAGACCTGGGATTTCTAGCAAAAAAAAAAGCTGATTGTTAGCTGGTAATAAACCCACTTATCAAAAACAACCAAAAGCATCCTGAGTTACATCAGGCAGGACATTGCCAGCAGGTTGAAGAAAGTGATTGCTCCCCGGTACTCAGTACTAGCTAGACCTCATCTGGAATTCTGGGTTCAGCACTGGGTGTCCCAGAGCTGAGGAGGAAAGGAAATACAGCAGTGAATTTAGAAGAAATGCTTGATGTCCTGTAATTCTTTTTTCCATTATAGTTCCTACTTAAAACTAGAATCTTGTAATTTAGAACATTTTTGTGTGCCTCTTTAAGAGGTTAGTGTGGAGTTTAAAAAATAAATCCCATTTATTTTTGTATAAACAAGTAATTCACTTGTTCACTCTTGTTCACTTATTCTTTTTTTTTCTTTGTTCTCTCTCTTTTTTTTTTTTGCTTTTTTTTTTTTCAATTAAAGTGCTTGCTTATGATGCAGGGAGGTATATGTTCAGTAAAGACTGGTAGCTGGCATCAAAATGTCAAGGGATAAAACTCTGGAAGATTACTTTGTAGGAAATCCTTTACACTGAATAGCATTGATTGGAGATGCTTTTGAAAGAAACTTCAAGATTATAACTCTTCACAGTGAGACCTAAGTCTCCTGATTATTTCCTTGCTTGTTTGGCTAACTGCAATGGTTTTATTTAAAAAGAAAAGTTATTTTGTCTTTAGACACCTCTATGCTGTGAAGTCAGGAGCAGCTGTGAAAGGAAGTGTTGTGCAGCTCTGAGAATTCAGAGTGTAACAATGAACACACTTGTCTGCAAGCTATGAACAGGAGAATGTCTATGTGGTTGTCCGGTACTGTGTGCTGTGATATTTGACCTAGCTCAGGCTCTGGAAACCTTCTTAATGTGGTTATTCACATCAATGAATTTGCTCATTGTGAAGCAGGTTGAATAGCTCTGTTTCAGGTCTTTGCTTTGATCACAAGGATGTTTTTATGTACTTCTTTGTTGTTGTTATTGGTAATGCTAATACTCCTGGTTCTATCCTGCACCTTGTGGTCATTATTATCAAGGGAAAGTTGGTATGGATTTGTGTACAGGTTCCTACACTGCTGAGCTTGAGGAATGAAGGAAGAAGGGAAACTATGCCCTTTATCCAGTTTATTTTTTTTCCCCAGGTCCAGCCAGCAATAACCTCTGCAAGAACAGGCAAAAATATAATCTGTCTGAATCTACTCAAACTTCTGGCAGAATGGGAAAAAAAGTTAAAGGACAGGGAATCTCAAATGAAGTTTAAGTCATTTAGTATTACTTTAACAAAAACATGGGCATAAGCATTTGCTTTTGAGAAAGCTGCTTGTAGTATTTAATAAAGACTTCATGAGGTAATTTCCTTTTCAAAGGACAATAAGCACAATATAAACTTGGTGAAAATAGGCCCTTTTTGCTCAAAAGCATCAACTTGCTTTGGAATTGCAGCTTTTGTTTCCATGGAGTCCAGAATTCAGTTAGGATACTTGTTAATTTGACCAATAATATGTGCAATTAAATAAAGCTATATAACCTGGTAGGTCTCACATTTTTTGTGTAACTGCTTTGAAAATGAAATTATATTGGTGATAGCTGTAGCATTTCCCAAAACAAATACATTTACGGTACTGATCTTATCAGGTGTAGGAGTTCTCAATGGTTTTGTATTTCTTTACAGATTAGGCTTTGCTTTCTCTCTTCAGGCAATACTGTAGCTGAACACCTTCATAAGACACGAAGGTGGCATCTCTATGGCAGGTTCTGCTTTACAATAGTTACATCTTGCTAACTTAGTTTATGACTTTCTGAGGTAGCTTGCAGGGTCACAAAGACTAAGAAAAAGCATAGTGTTGCTTTTATCGTGAGGAATGTGTCATTCAATGCATATACACAAAAAACCTTTTCCTAGAAGGAGGGCCCCCAGCATTCTGTCTGCTCCCATCATGGTGGGATGGTTACTTTGCCTGTTATATTTTACTTTTTCTATATACCACTGATGATGACCAGGAAGTACCTTCCTGTCATCAGTGCCTGAGATTCCTACAAAAGGAAGTGAAGTAGGCGGGGATAGAACCAGGAGACTGACCATTCTCCCAGTTGTAAAGGAAAACAGAGACATCCAATTGTAACATGGGAAACATTTCCCTTTGACTCCTAAGCTGGCTCTGTGGTATAAGTGCTATTGATCTTCAAGTAACTCAGAAAGGATCTTTTCTACCCTTTTACTGATATTGCTCACTCCCTTTACCAAAACATGACTGAGGCAAATGAAAAGGAAGAAAAAAACCTAGACCAAAAGAATGTAAACCTGTGATGTTACAGGTGACTCCCTGAAGTTTGATAGTAATTATTTTTAGTATTAATCAGTGAGTATTTTGACAGTGGCTCTCACACTTTAGGTTATTTCTAAAAACTCTGAATAGATTGGTGATGAAATTTTTCTAGGTCACATGTGCTGTTTAGCAATCTACCAATACGATTTGCTCTTTCGCTGGGAAACTTTAGAGATCCAGGGCCTTAAAGAATTGAAAATGACCATGAGGAAAATTTTAAGAAAATTTTTATTTCACAGGAATAAAATATGTGAATCATATATAATTAAAATCACAGGTTCCTAGTTAGGAAAGCAAGTGGACAACCATAAAATTCAACAATTATATGTTAACTGACTTATACTTTCTAAATGTAAAACCTGTTCCAGATCTAAATTAGGAAACTTTTACAAGCTATTTAATTTTATCTCAAAACATTCCATTTCATGTTGATGTTTCATAGACCCCTGTTTCTCTGTTCAATTCCTCTCAGAGTGAGAAAATCATATCTTATTTTAAAATTTGATTTATCTAACTTCAATCCCCAGCTGTTAAATCTTATTACACCCTAGACAGAAAGTTGAAAAGCTCCCCAGCATCAATTGTCTTTTCCTTGTGTGATTTCTTACCCACAGTCATCAAGACACTTCTCAGTCTGTATTCTGCAAGATGAATAAATTGAGATCTTACAAACTTCATATCAAAAAACATCTTTCTTCAGTCATTCTTCAGATTTACTCACATTTTTCCTGTCTTTTTGGTGGTATGAATAGTAGAGTGGGACAACAAAGTGGACCGACTCTAGAGCTTGGCCACGAAAAGCACAGTTGAAGCTGTAGTTAACTCTATGTATTGAAAAATTACTCATCTGAACAGTGAAGTCATAGTATCTGCTAAGGAAAGGTAAGGGAGTGGTACAACTAAATTTGTTGGTGGACTTGCAGCAGGATGGTCTCTATCTGATTTATTCTTAATGTGTTTTCAACTTTATTTGTGCACCAAGAATCAAGCACCTAAACTTTGGATGGGGACTTTACTTTTTTTTAAATTGCAACAGGGTGAATAATTCCTTGGAGAAACAAATTGGTTTTCTCCCTTTCATATATACAGAACCTGTTAAAAACACACATCATAAGTGTTGCCTAAGCTGTATCCAATAGTACATACTTTATGAATCTTTGGCCTTTTAGAAGCATAGATATTAGAGAAGATAAAAGTTAGATATTAGAGAAGATAAAACTCTTAGGGATATGTAGCAGTGAACAGAGAGAATTTGTGGCATGTGAACTGACTTTCTACATCCTCACAGATGTAACAGGAATGACTCTTTAGTCTGTGCTAAGACTAAACTTGAGGTGGTACCTCTTTCCAGCAGTGGCCTTGGCCCAGGGCAGAACTGTTACTGTTAGGAGCAAGGAGAGGCTACTTAAGCTGTGCATGACCTTTGGTGGCTCATGTAATGATAGGAGTCCATTTGATTGAAGAAGGATGGCTGGTTATAGGGTGTATCACTGGATCTTCCATTGAGAGATGTAGGAAACTAGCTAACACTATGTTAGTGTATAGTGCTGGGTTGAGGAGGTTGCTGCTGTAATAATGGAGAGTACAAAGAAATCTGTTTACAGCTCTTTGGGCACTGTTGTTAGTGGACCTATTTCCAGATATTTACAAGTAGGACTGGTATTTCACATGCCTGAAGCTTAAAAGTTTTCCCTTCCCTTGCCATCTAGCCCAGAAATGCTATGATAAAGAAGTGAAATGCAGAACACTGCGGCTATTAAAGGTTAATCAAGTTGATATAT
Source organism: Setophaga petechia (assembly GCA_024362935.1). Lineage (NCBI taxonomy): Eukaryota > Metazoa > Chordata > Aves > Passeriformes > Parulidae > Setophaga > Setophaga petechia. The sequence continues at coordinate 23,635,701 of JANCRA010000004.1, read as the reverse complement.
AAATAGTACCCTGGCATATCTTTGTATACTTAACATTTTACAAAATAAGTTAAGTACACAAAATAAGTGATGTATATAGAAAGAACACTTGCTGATGTGCTTGACTGGTTGTTTAATATTGATAAGTGTGTTGCAACATAGTCACCATGTCAATATAAGATAATTTAAAGTCATGCTTTTATGATGGAGTAAGAGAACAATGAAGCAGCAATTGCTTATACCCTGAATATTAGATACATTTGATCAGATTTTATAGCTGTAAATTCATAGGCATTTTAAAATTAGAATTTTAGATGTAAATTATTTTCAACTCAATTTTCTCTGTGCTGGAAACAGACATAGTAAAAAACACAAACCTGTCACGAGTAGCTTATTGTTCTTTTCCCCCTTGTCTCTTAAAAATAAGAATACAAATGGACATACATACAAGCCTATTTTATGTTACTTTATATATAAACTCCTTAATGTATTGGAAGAAAATCAAAAAGATTAAGGAGTATTAGAGGTCAGTATTATTTAACACACTCAAAATTATTTTGATCCTGTGAAAAAAATATTGATGACAAGCATCAAATCAACTTAGGGATTCTTTTGATGTTGAAGCCTCCTTATGGGCTTTTAGGATAAAGGCAAATTCACTGGTTTCTTACTTCAGTGTAATCCTGAGCTAGTCATACTTGAATGAGTGTGTCACAAGAAAATTTAATCATGAATTTAAAGCAAGAGCCTTACTCTGAAATTAGCAGGTATTGAAGTAAAGTATGCTGAATGAATATTTCATTATTGTGATGCAAGTCACATTTCATTTAGATGAGAAATGAGTTTCTAAGAATTGGATACATGGGGTGAACTGTAAGGGACTTAGGATTCACTGTAACACATGGAGCAGCCTGACTGTACAGTCTCTATGGGAAATAAGGTTCAAGATTTTTCTAGCCCCAGGAACAGTGCTACCCTTAAGGAGTTGTAGTTGATAGACTAGGGAGAGCTAAGACTACACAACGTTGATTTTCTCAATGTTTTGCAATCAATTAGAAGTTCAGTCATGGAAATAGTATTCGGGACATGAAAATACTGTTGCAAGTTCACTCTTTCCTAGTCCATAAAACTGCCATAGACTTCTTCTAATGCTTGTCCACATTATAGTGAATTTAGTAACAAAGTATTTCTGGGTGTATCTCTTGTGTAAAGTAAGCCTTAATAATCTCTTAGTGCAGCTTCTTGATAGCTGCCTCCTCTTCCTCTTCCTCCTCCTCCTCCTCCTCCTCCTCCTCCTCCTCCTCCTCCTCCTCCTCCTCCTCCTCCTCCTCTTCATCTTCCTCTTCCTCTTCCTCTTGTCTCTTTAAATGGTTTCAGTAAGAGGATAAGAATGAGGCGTATCACAAGGAAGGAATGACAATAAAAATATAATTTGAATTTATATTTAAACTCAGATGTTCTGCTGTATGCCTGTGTTTTAACAGAAAAGGCCAAGATTAATGAGACGTATATTACAATCACAGCTGTTTCAGCCAGCTCTAGAATAGAAGATACATGTAGCCAGGTATAGCAGACTTTTGGGAGAAGGAATGTCAGTAAGAAAAGCAGTTGGCTGACAGAATATATTTGTAGTGCAGCTCTTTTATCTGTGTGCTACAACCCTTTAGAAATGAAGTTTTTCTGTTGATTCAGTGTCTAATCCTGTCTCTGTCTTTTCATTCTTAACTTTTGGGCACTGTATTTGGGAGGTCCCTGTGTGACATGACTGTGTAGTAATTAAGATCACTTGGCAATACATTTGATGTCAAGAGGTAATACAGATATAAGTCTCTTTATCAATATGAGGTCAGTAATTTTGATAAAAAGATGTATTAATTTTTAATTAGAAATGTTCATTGGGAAACAATACTTAAGTAAATTAATAATTTACTTAAGTATTGTTTCACAATGAACATTCTAAGTCTTTTGAAATTAAATGAATTGCTTTTTGTTCTTTTCCTTATAAGCATGTTTAAAAATCAGAGCTCCAGTCTGACAAGTTTCTTTTTTCTTCAATCTCCCTACATCTGGAAACTGGTCATACTTCTCCATACATCTAGATATTAATCTGTATACTGTGTACAATGATGTATCTTTTATGAGGAAAGTACATAAAATTGTACATTTTCAGACTTCAGTCTGTGTGGTAACCTGTAAGAATGATGTCAAGGGTGTATTTAAAAAAAAAAAATCTACATTAAATAAAATGTCTTTATTATTCCAAGTTGTAGACCTAGTACAAAGTGTCTTCTTTGTATCATTTTGACCATTAGAATTTCTGCCTCTTTATTGCTAAGCAGTTTTTCATGAATTTTCCATTTTATAATTTAGTGTAACTGTGAGGAGAGGAAATGAAAATTAGGAAATACTCATGAGGCATAATGAATAATTCTCCCACACTACCTTCCTTCAAATTTAAGGACGCTGTAATTTATTCTTACCCAACACTTAGCAAAAAGCAGCTCCTATTTAATCTTTGTAATCCTGGCTTTGAAGCTGCTGCTGCTTTGTAATTTTCTTTACGAGCAGAAATCACAGAAGTGTTTTTGATTAAATGATTACCCATAGGCCTGCTCTTGAATGAAATGACAGATGTACTCTGCTAACATATTAGTAAATGCTGTGAACTTAGTAACTTTCTACAGAGTGAGCAAATTCAAAATATCATTATGTATTATTATTGGGAATTACTTGCAACACAAAGCATAATATGTTACTTTATTTGACTAGCCTTCTTTGTATGGGGGAGCAGGGGAGAACCCTAGCTTGACTGAAGTCAACCTTCCACAGCACTTCTTGCAAGTGTATGTGCATAGATATAAAGTGAGTGGTTGTGCCACCAAGTGCTGCCTCAATAAGGGATTGAAGAGTCTGAAAATCTTTCTGCCTTTCTCTGTTGTGCTTTAAAGTCTTCATTTTCTCCTTGACAGGTTTTCCAGAACTATGTGAATCCTGTAAAATCTTCTTCTACTATGAGGCTGACAGTTTTCTGAAAAGAAGTTCTACAAAACATCAGCATGAGAATACTTAACATTGTGTTTGCTCTTAGGTTTTCTCAATTTATTTGCAAGCACTTTTGTGTGCTGAAGTAGTATTTTCAGTGGCATCCACAATAATAGTAACATAAGATGAAGCATTTGCAGCTTCAGGAAAATTAGTGAGAAGTTATGAGTCTCACTGAGTTTGTCCTATGTAATTGTTTTGCAACTTTGAAATTATTCTCTATTTTTCCTGACTTCCCAAAGCAACATTTTTTCTTCTTTCATGTTAAAAACAACACGCCTGTATTTGAGTATGATTGTTTACAGGTTACAGTCGGCAGCAAGGAGCAAAGGTAAATGGTTTCTCACAGCAGTATCTAATACCCAGTGGTGCTGACATAACTAACTTTTACTGATATTATGCTGGATAGGAACTTTTCAGTTTCATTAGAATGTGCAACTAGCCAAGAGCCCCGAGCTTGCATCTGGAATTATGCAGGTATTATTTAGCTACTGAGGAAAAAACAAAAACCATGCCTCAAATAATAATTTTTTATCAGTTGCGTGGAAAATATATTTCCTTGTCTGGTAATGGCACATAAGAGTAGAAATTTGCAAAATGAGCTCTCCCTCATGGCCTTTGCTACTGTGCCTTTACTTCTTTGCTTCTTACTGTTGTGTAGAAATCTGTCAGCCTTTAGTAGGAGTGTGACTTCTGGAAGTGGGACAAAGCAAAAGAACTGGAAGAAATAGAAAGAGATGAATTGGTAAAAGGAAAGGCCAAAGGAAGGAAAGGTAGCAAGCAGATGACAGACAATTTCCTTCACTGAAAAAATCCCAGAAAAACAAAATCAGAAAAAAACTAGAAAAGAAAAAATATTAGAGGAAAAGAGAGGACACTAAAATACACCTGATATTTCATCATGGTCAATATTAATATCAATAGGGTCATGTTTATATTATGGTAATACTGACAGGTTTCAGCTATGCTCTGCACTTTCTGCAGAGATGCTACCCAGTTGTTTCTTGCGGAGTGATCTCCCAGTTGCTCTTGTTGACCAGACCTCCCAGTTGTCCTTTGCTTTTTCCATCCTTTTCTCATGAAACAGAGAGAATTTGTAACTTCACCCACGATTTGCTTCAGCAAAGCTGTACTGTCTTTGAAAATGAGTCGGTTTTCGGAACAGAAATACCACTGATAAAAGGAAGAAAATAAAGGTATGAGGTCAAAGAAAAAGGATGAGAAAACAAAGAAAAAACAAGATACAGACTGAAAGGTCAGGAGGTCCCACAAGCTTCACTACTGGACTTTCCAGCATAACTGTGAAGTCACTCCTTCTCCTTACTGTATCAGTATGGTCTAGATTAGTTAAAATACTTAAAGTATTTTTAAAAGAATTTTTAAAATCTGGATCATTCTGTCAGAGATGGCCTAAAGACAACCTTTCATATGTGATTATCCAACAGGTCTCAGGAAAGAGCACCCTTCACATATGGCTATAAGTAGTGATCTTTAAACAGGTTTAGCTGCAATCAAAACAACATTTTAAATGTAGCTTAGCTTTTAACACATTAGTATTTTGCTGGAAATTTGCACACCTAATGTAAAGTCCCACATATTTTTGAAAATACCCACTTTTGAAAGCAAGTGCTTTAGGTCAATGTGGTACATATGGCATAGTATAAAGACATAGTGGTGTCTTTAAGTAACACTGGGACATACTTCAGCTTGCTTGATGGTTAAGTCTTGTTGATAGCTAAGTTGTTTCACAAAATCACAAAATTGCTTCTTTTTTTTTTTTTTTTTCCTAACAGGAATGCCAATCAGTTAAATGCCTCTTGCAATCTCTCCTTGCTACAGAAAAAAAAAGGGGGAGCTGGTCCTCAAAAAGTTCCTTATACCGGTGTTAACATGATTAACATATTACATAATTCTCTCTTATTTTACATAAGAAAGAAACAAGAAACAGAAGAATCTTTCTCATTATTTCATGTAACATAACAGATCAATCTGTGTGATTCAAGCCTCATGTACATCTTTATCTACAGGCATGTATGTCTTAACTTGCAGAACTGTTTGCCTTAGTAGGTTGCTCTCAGTGTGGAGACCATTGCATTGCAAAATGCAATAGAGTGTACAATATGCTTTATGCATTAAAAAAATATGCTGTCAAGGGAGTTTGTCCATAGCAGGCCTTTTGAAACTCATTTTAATTAGAGGGAATTGCAAATTATACTTTTTTTGCCAATCAGTTACTGTTCATCTGCACTGCTAACTCAGGATTTTTGCAACCTCTATAACCTGTTTAAAACATTAGAATTTTGAATACTTACTGACAGCTTCATAACGTGATTGTTTTGCATGTGTGTGATGGACATGAATGTACTTATACATGATATTTCTTCAATAACATTTCTTCAATGTTATATGACGTCAGTGTACTGCAAATTTTTGTACAATGTATAGATTCCATATTCTACTGTTTCTCAAGGTCTTGGAATTTATTTGAAAAGCCAATTAATTTGCTTTATGAAAATAAAAGTAAGCATGTTGAGCTATGGCAAGCCAATGTGGTGAGAGAAGACAGGTAGCATGATGAAGTTTATTTTCTTTTAAACATACAAACAGTGATTTAAACCACTAGAAAGATGCCTGACTATCTGTTTCTGGACTAATCTCTCTATCCCACTGTTGCCCTTCCTTAACCAATAAGCCAAGTCATAAGACTGGCAAATTCTTCTTCTGATGAAAGTGTTTAAGAGTACACACATAACCACAGCCTCTTGTGAATTACAAACATTATTATTTGAGCATGGAAATAGCTCAAATAATTCAAGAACTACACTGAAATGCCAAAAATACCAAAGCAGATTCTTCCTGGTCTCCCATGTGGTTTGCAGCATTCTTCTTATATTGTGTTCAGATTCAGCAGCCACAGCTTCAGCTCCAGCCTTTTTAACCTTGGCACCAGTGCTCATTCATTTTACTGATTTGTGGGAAATCAAGGCTGTTGTTCCTACTGTTTGGGGATTTTTGTGTGTTTATCGGTTAGGGTTTTTTTGTTGTTGTTGTTGTTTTTGGTTGGTGGTTTTTTTATGTGTTTGTGGGGTTTTTGTTGTTTTTGTTTGGTTTGTATTGTTTTTGTTTGTTTGTTTGGGTTGGTTTTTTCCTTTGGTTTGATTTGGATTGGTTTGGTTCTGTTATATGAGGGGTTTTTTTTGTTTGATTTGGTTTTTTGTGGTTGTGGCTAAGAATACTCAGAAAATAAATGTAAGTTACTGGTTCATCTTTGTTATTTTCCCAATAGGTACTAAACTAAGGAAAAGTTAGATATTAAAAAAAATATATATCTTTTGATTACATCCTAAAATAAAATATTTTTGTAGGGATTATGAAAGTTGTTTTTGTAAATACTTACTAAAATACAGAAGTAAAAGCATTTGAAACAGGTCAGTGTTTCTGGAATTGCAGGTTATGCAAACTGCATATTATTCCTTATGAAAACTGTAAATCTGTAAATACAGATGTAAAAATAAATTTGTATTTTTATTTATATTACTTGATCAAAATATAGAACGACAGAAAAATCTATTGAATTGTCAGTTCCTGTTTGAATAACCTATGCCACATTTTGATTTTTCAGGCAAATTTGTGGAAAGAAAGGAAACAGTCCCCAGTGACAGTCCCCTAGGAAGACTTGTTAGGGAAAAAGCCACTTCAGATTTTTTGTCTGTCTGGACCTGGTGTACTGAGGGTACTGAGTGATCCTGCCTGTGCATCTAATAGTTCACCAGTAGTGAAATCTAGTAAAATCATTCATGGTTTTCTTTGGGAGGCTAATTCCAAACATAAGTCAAGAAATAGCCTACCTTTGGGCTGTTCAGTTTTCTCTGACTGATTTAAAGGCAGTCACAGAATTACCTCGTTATAACTTCCCCTGTAGACAAGCAGGTTCTTTATGCCACTTTCAGTCCAAGGAGCCAAATGTTTCAGTCCAAGGAGCCAAATAATACCTTTTTTATTGCAGTATTTTTAGACATTGGATACATCTGGAAAAATATTCAAGCAGATAATTAGATTGCATTAGCAATGTGTCTGTTGTGGTTTCCCTGATCCCAAAGAAGGCAGCCCTTTATGAAGCACTTGGCCACAGACTCTGCAAAATCTGCTGTGTAAATTGGCCCACACTAAAGCATGTGGAAAACATTTTTTGGCTGAAACTTGAAACCATTCATGTGGCTTTGAGACAGGGAAGCTCAGCCTGCCAACATCAATAGAACTTTGTACTACAAACCAAAATGGTCATTTAGACATGTGTACTTTCATGCTCACAAATGCACTGAGGTCAAATATTTTTTAATCTTGGGAATTTTTCCTCTTTATACAGCCTCGTATTTCACGCAGGAAATGAGGCTGAGTACAACAAACACAAATCATTGAGACTGACAGGGCATATTGGGTTCAAAACCCAAGCTTTGACTCTAATTGCTCTCCAAAGGCCTTTGGCTCAAGGTAACTGTTGATTTAGTTCAGCTGTTTCAAATCAGCACTGTAAGGTCTTGCTAAGACAAACTGGTTAGGCCACATTACATTTGTACCATTGGATCCCTCGGGTGCAAGTATAACACAGTTAGCATTTTAAAGATTGCATTTGTCTGTACACTGCAGGCGGCAATTATGAGCAGGAAAATCTTTTGTGAAAGATGGTATGACCTTCCTCTTGGTGAAAGAGTGATAATGGCTTCTTGTGGAGGTAAAAATAATGTTTCAAGGTTCAGAGGAGGACCCCACCTTGTTTCTCATGCAAGTCAGTCTTGACAGAAATTTGTTGCCATTATTTTTGTTTTGCTTTGATAGTGCTTGTTTAGCTAAATAGCACATATCTCTAAAATGTCTAATTTTTGTTACTCTCCTGCTGCAGAAATATTGTACCACCTTCTGAGGGAGGTGAGGTTACTAAAGAAAAGCTACTTTCTCCCTTTATGAATTAAGAAATTGACACTCACTCAATTACATGTTTTATTTTCTGTATTATTGACTGCTTCTGACATAAACTGGGTCTGACTTTTCAGCAAGGGAAATCCGGGAGGATTACCCAACAGGATATAAATCGGCTTGGTGTATTATTATTCTCTTACTGTTCTTAGCAATGTAAGTGCTGAAGTTTGATTTATTCCAGTATATCCATTTGCCTGTCTACAGTCAGAATTTGCATAGTAAAGATGTAATCCCTGAGAAGGAAAGCATGGTGAGCTTTTGCCAGGTTTAATTCACAAAGTATTATTTTACAAGTTAACTCTTCTTGGTCCAGATGTTGTTACTGGGTGTCACACAGTGGCTTAATTATGACAGCTAAAATCAGCTGGCCAGATCAAAGTGCCTTAAACACTAGTAGGCTGTAGAAGCGGGAGGGCTCTGAGTCACCCAACACCCTACTTAATAGTCAGCCCCCCCCCACTGACTGAAACATGCCGAAACCCATTGATCAGGGATTGTGGTGCACAAGGCATGTAGTCTACAGCACATTTCCTGTGTATTCCAGATGAATTGGGAAGGGCTGGCACAGGGTTGGCTGTGCTGGCTTTCTGCTAGCTGGGCAACATAGGTGAGCAGGTGATCTGGAGACAAAGTCTGATTAATTTTGAGGACACTAAGTATTGCATACATGTGTGTAGGTGGCAGCATTCCTGTTTACTAATATTAGAGTGTGTTTTTGATGTTTCCTACTAATTTTGACTTTAATGAAAACATTCCTGAAGCTACTTTTGTCCTTATTTTTCAATCACAACACATATGTACCCTCAAATCTAGTGTTTCTTGTCAAGAACCCTGATTAATACCATCTTCATTGTCTTTAGTCACCAAGAATTGAGAGGGTGCTTTCAGATCCTTTATTGCCTTTTCTAAGAAGTTCAGTTCACTGTTGTTTCACAACCTTAATTGCCTGTTTTCTTCCAAAGAGACATAAGCAGTCCTCCAGGATGAGGTACCTTTTCTGAATCATGGGTTACATTGAGCCTGGTCATTCTCAGGTGGGCATGAGCTCGTTTTTTCTGTGCTCCAAACCAGCTAGAAACCTTGTTAGTACCGACTCAGACTGAACATAGCAAGAGCTCTCTCAGAGCTGGTATTCTAGTTCAGATTTTGCAATGCGTGTTGCAGCTTTGAGCTGACCAGAATATAGACAGGGCAAGTACGTGTTGGCCTATAAATTGCTGCATATATGTGTCCTTAATGGAGATGTGCAGGCTGGGTAAGAAACTTGCACTGTGAGTTGTTTATTGCCTTTGTCCACTGAATAAGAAGAAAGTTTCTTCTTTGCACCATGAAGCATGCTTCTTCTCTTTTTACATTAAATTCAATTCTATGAAATTACTGTTATATCCACCTTACTTTCCAGAAGCTGACAATTCCATGTACCAGATAAAAACCCAAAGCTGCTGGTTCACCTATTGCTATTTTAATTACTTTTTTTTAATGGAGAAAGGGACAAGATTGTGGAGAGCTGTAGCCTGTAGCATGATCTCATGTTGGAGAAGTTTGTGGAGATCTGTGTCCTGTGAGGGGGACCCCACAATGGAGCAGGGGAAGGACTTCTCTCTCTGAGAAGTGGCAGGAGCAATCTGTGATGAATTTATCATAACCCTCATTTCCTATCTCCCTGAGCTGCTGCAGGGAAAGAAGTAGAGCTTGAGATGGAAGGAAGTATGAGAGGAAGGTGTTATTAAGATTTATTGTATTTCTCATTTTTCTGCTCTGATTTTTTCAGTAATAAATTCAGTTAATATCCCCAATGCAAGTGTGTTTTGCCCTTGATGGTATTTGGTAAGTGATCTCTCCTGGTCCTTGGCTTAAACCATGAAGTCTTTGTTATATTTTCTGTCCTCTGTCCAATTGTAAAAGGGAGGGGTGGAATGGCTTTTCCTGGGGTAACCCACCACAACTGCTGAATAGAGATCCATGAGAGAGAGTAACTAGAAAAGACTAAAACCCTTCAGAGATACTCACACATGTGTGTCCCTAATACTCATTATTAAGACCTCCAAAGCATTCTCTAAACATTAAAGAAAATTTATCCCTTTTTCCCTATGAAGTATTTGGGAATGGATGTCAAGATGAACTCATTTGTTTACAGCCAGATAATAGTTACTTCAAATTTTACTGTCTTTTCCTGTTCCTGAAAGGATGGATGATGTTATGTCTGCTGGCAAAAGTCAACTTTTAATAGTAGTATCTAGGAGTACTTTTAGCACAGATTAGAAAACTAAGTCCATGTTGGAGACTGAAATATTACAGTTTATGACTTAAACATCCTCATGAAGAACCTTTGCCTACTATAGCAAAAACTGTATTACAAAAGCTGCAGAGAAGACCCCATAGCCTAAATGGCCCTCACTGAGGCTCTACACCGCTTACTGATGAAGATAAATACAGTGAAAACTCAGGGCTGGCGCAGAGAACCAATTCACAGCGCACAAGCTCAGCACCTTGGGAGGGGAGGGCTCGGCCCCGGGGCTTTCAGCTGCCAGGCCCGCACAGGGCTCGCACAGAGCTGGGGGAGAGGCTTTGGGCTGTGGGGAAGAGGCCTCTGCTGAGGGACAGTGGCCGCCCATGCCGGCTGTGCAGAGGGCTCGGCCGAGGGGCCCCTTCGCCCCGCAGAAGCTGCAGCCACACGAAGGACCCGGGGGTGCCGTGGGCTGCCACAGGATCCCCCGAGGGCTCCCAGAGCCCGCTCCGGGGCACGGCAGCGCGGTGCGACAGAGCCGCAGCGCTGCAAGGGACGCAGTCAAACTGGGGCCCTGCAAGGGAGGCATCTGGGCACCCCCACTGCCCACAGGTACATCCATCCCCGGGATTCCATACATTCCGTGTGCCGGGGTGTTATGCAGTGGAGGTGCGGCAGTGGGGGACCCTCACCACCAAGACCAGATGAAGGAGAGCAACGAGACATCATTGGGACCCTCAGGGGTCTACCTAACCCCTGTCAGATATGTGTCTACCTAACCCCTGTCACTCTCTCCCTGCCCTCCTACGCCCTATGCACACTCCTTTTTCTATTTTCTTCTGCTCTTTCCCTCTTTCTTTTTGCCTCTTTTACTATTAAATAAAATATATAAATTTTTTTGCACCAAGATCTAACCTCATCTGGTTTTAATCATGTCTTTTGGATATATTTCGAACTGTTCTGGGTTTGATCAACTTTTTTCACAGAGAATTAGTTTCCTCTGCTCTTCTGTGTTTAAACCAGATCATAACACCCCAGCCAGAGAGCATAGAGGGTCACTGCAGGTCTTTTTAGAAATCAGAGAGTGAAGATAACACCAACATCATGCACAGTTGGAGGATTATGTTAATGAAAACCAGATTCTGGACTGAGGGAAGAACTTCCAGTAAATATATGCAGCGTTGTATGCAAAACCATTTTGACACCCTGCTCAAAATTATTTTCATGCTTCTCTCCTCCACGTTATGGGAGAATATATTTGCATTCAATTTATGGAATGATATTGCACTGATTCTGATTTTTAAAAAAAGTAAAATTAAGTGAATATGTTACAAAGCCATTAAATATTGAGCATTTTCCAGTCTCACTGGGAAATATATTCCTAGGTAATATTCTGCAAATGTTGACATATCTTCTTTTGCTTGGTACTTGCCCTTGAAACTAATCTGTTTGTCCCTTCTTATTTGTGTAAGATCCCCGTTATTAACCATGTTCCTCATACGGTCCAAATTCACTAATATAAAAATAGTGAATCTGAGATACACTTTATTCCCTTTCTATAAGAAAATTATCACATTTAAGAGTATAGCAGACTAGTAAAAATAGCGACTTTCATAAGTCAACTTTAATTTTTCCCCAACAAAATGAAATAGCAGTAGTTTGCTTTCAGATAAACATACTGAACATTGTGCTGAAATAAGTGTAGAATAACAGGGAAAATAAATTTGTCACCAGCAGTTTCCTGCATTAACAAAAGTAATGTGTCTCATATTTAGCGGTCAATTCTGGTGTGACAAGCATGGAAGCAAAAACATAAAGAAATACCTTAAACAGATATCTTCCAAACAGAGTCACAGAGCAGGTGCCCAGCCAAAATGGCCATTTCAAACACCTCAGAGGTGATAGTTCAGGCCTGAGCTTCTCAGCCAAGGCCACTTTGTGCTATGTGTTGGAATTTACAGTTTGTTTTCATCACTGCCTTTGAGAGAGGCTGAGACCTTGCAACTACTGCTGAAAGTGTTTCACTGTAGTGGCCCTGCTATCAGCAATTTATAAAGCTAGAGGGTTTGCTCTTGAACACTATAACTTCTGATTAAAGTGATTTTCTTTCTTGTTTTTATACTGGTTTGATAATTTTCTGTCTTTGCTAATATGTGTCTGCACTGTCTCCCCAGGTGTAAAACACTATAGACAAAATGTTAAAACTCCTGCACTTTGCCCTTTTGGAAGGTTATTTATCCTTTCCCTTTTTATCTTTGGGAAAAAGGGAAAGGATAAATAACTCTTTATCTATCAGCATTTACTTGCCCGTGTTTGCTAAGCTTCTTTTCACGTGCTTATAGGGAGTTCTTGGGTCCCTTTGCATAAAAAAGCTTGTGTGAAGCACAGCGTTTAGATATACCTACTGATAGTGAAATGATGAGAGACATGAAAGGGGAGGGAAAACTCTGGGAGCTGGAGGAGAGGAAAGAAATATTTCACCCAAGGAAAATTCAAACCATGTTTCTAACAAGCCCAGACTGTGCTAGATGACAAGCCCAGAGAAATCCTGTCTTTTTCCTAGTCAAAGCTTTTTTTGCACTGCAGTGAAACTGATTGTCGCCTTATAACAAGTTTTACTTTTCTGAAAACTACATTAATTATCTTGAGATTCCTGCTCAAACTGGGCCAACCTAATTTTCATGCATTGCAATGGGGAATAATGCTTTTTTCTTTTGTCAGAAAGAAAATGAATGAATGAAATCATGGAAGAATGACTGAGGTACTGTGCTGCTTCCCAGGAACCTCACACATCCACATCTTGGCTACACTCTGAATCTCTTCTCTATGAGAATACACATCTATTGAAATAATAGAAAAGGCTGACCTACAGCTAACAATAAATCACACTAAACTATGCTTCAAATTGATAACAGTCTGCAGGATTTAATGTTAAAAGCACTGAAATGCAGGCTTTATGAATTCATGACTGTGCTTGGTTAGGTGTATTCTCAGTAATGCGGGTTGTGGTTAATGCTCTCTGGAAGATGAGTTCTGAATTGTGAAGGCTGCTTTTTTATCACAGGGGAACTGTTTTACCTGAATCTGGCTTATGATGACAGTAAAAATCAGATCTCCAAGGGACAACTCTAGAAGAGAAAATAATCTGATGTTTAAAAGAATTTAAATCTCTACTGACAATCAAAAGAAATCTTGTCCCCTCGCCCCTTATTTTTCCCCTGTGTATTTTTGGGTTGTCTGAGAACAATAGTTGTGATTCTTATGATCTCTTCAGCCATCATGTTGCTCTGTGTAGGTTTTATGTTACAGTTGATAAGACGCTGAACATTTTCTGAGAGATCAAAGTGCTTACTATAATGAGAAAAATGTACATAACAACAGTTGTATGGCAAGAGTAAGGATTGCCTGAAGCAGAATGAATTTCTACAGATTGCTTGACAATGTGCAAATAATATAGCACTACAATCATGGGAATAATATTGCTTAATAAATCATTGGTATTATATGTCTTACAGTGAAACTTAGCATTTTATGAATTACTAAACAAATTTTCTTCTTGATTAGCTATTTCATGTTCAGGAAACCTCTTCCTCGAAACTAATTTGAAAGATCTCAGTTTTATTTTAACACTGAAGATTATTAGAGTAGCCGCAGCAGACTGATACCAGACTTTTAGTTTGTTTAGCATTAAATTGTAATCTCAAGCTTATACTTCTACCCAACAGGCATAGGAAAGCTTGGCTGTGCTTTGGGAGGTGCATACTGATGGTCTTCTACCTTACTGTGGAATTGAACAAGGACCTATGAGGCTCCAGTCTCATCACTGTAGTGGGAAAGGAATAAATTTCCTAAGAAACCTCCTGACCACTTGAGTATCCTGAAGTCTCCCAGGAACTTCACCCTCACTTTTACCACTGATTCCCTGGATATGTGGATTTTGTGTAGTGTGAGCCTAGGAAGGAAGAATAAGAATAATTATTTCCTTAAACTCAATTTCTTATTTTCCCATTTCCTTCCTTTCTCCTTCCAATGACATGCATAAAATCAAATGAAACCTGTTTGCTTTGGTTTTTCAAGAGGAAAAAAAAGTAGAGCTAGAGTTCCCAAATCTTGTAGCCTATACAAAGGTGTTGCTCACTTCAGCTTTTGTTGTGTTTTGTCTGGGTGAGAACTACAAAATTAGCTAGTATGGATTTATTGATATAACTTGTGTTAACATTTGCAAAATCTGAAATCCAAGTTTATGCTCCATACAATATTGCACAATAGATGGCAGGTTAAGCTTATGTCATGATCAGAAATCATTTCCCTTTGAAAGAGCTAATGTGGAGATTTCATGGCTAGAAAAACAAAACAGCCCTTCTTCATGGATTTATGACTTCAAAACTTTAACAAGCCTTAGAAGGAAAGTGGATATTTCTTGTGCCTGGAGCATATTCGCTCATTGCAATCTGTCTCTCTTCCTCTCTGTCAGTTATTTGAGTGTATTTTTCTGCAATATGTTTATTAGACTCTGAATTAGAAGAGTAAGGGTTCTATCAATTCAGTAACTTGAAGAGAGACTCTGGATACCTGTCTTTCCATAGCTGCTATTCACAGGTATTCCTTGTTGTCCCTTGCAGTTAAAAATATTAAGCAGTACCTCAGTTACACACCATCAGCTTAAAAGGAATGTTACATAGTTTATGCTGCCTTAGTGTTCTCTGCCACACTATTTTTAACTTCTTTCCTCCCCAGAAAAACCAAACCAAACCAAAGCCAAAAAACCCCAAAAAATTATGCAAACACTCACCTTTAGATATTTTTTTTTTTAATTTTTGAAGTAACTTGTTGAAGTCTGAATGTAAGACCTCATAACCTGTGAACTCCAGGGTGGGATTTTTAAAAATTAGTTTTTTTGTTGACTTCAGTCGCAACCACAGACTTAAGCTCATGCCAAGTGGTGACATTCTTATACAAGGCCTGGCAGCAGATTTTTCTGCTGCTGTTTCACCAGGTTTCTTCATTTTTCTGTTTATATACTGCTATTTATAACCTAGAGATTAATGATATTTATGTAATTCTTTAAGATAGGATGGTTTTGTGAATGCTTTATGGACTAAAATGGATAGAAATTATAATTGCAGTTTAGAGTACTATTGCATATTGAAATACAACAACAGCAGGTCACAGATGGCATATTCTTAGAAATGTAACAAACCTTGTTATAATGAATCAGTTGCATATAATCAGTGTCCCCATTTGTTGTAATGTGTCCATTTGCCTATACCAGCATTGCAACTGCTCTTTACCAAATTGCCTAAGCTGTTGTCTGTAACTTTATTGCTTCTCTGCCTTATCACTCAGGTTATAAGTGAGATTCTTGGCTGGAATTCTGCGATTTGAAAGATTGTTCAGCATCTGATAAGGTCTATGTCTTTCCAAAGGTGTAGTCTGAATACTTTTGACACAAAGAATATGCTTGTATTTATGTCCACAGAGTAGCAAAGTAATTTCCTGAAGTTTTGCAGTTCAGAGTCAGAGCACCTGACTCTGGAAAATAATGCATTTTAAGTAATCTGAGGACATTAGGGCACCGTTTTCTTGCTATTGGCATACTGCACTGCTAAAAATATTACATTCCTGTGTTCAATGATTTCTTAGTCATATCTTATCTGCAAGCCTGGCTAGCAAAAAATTTTGCTTGAATTGTATGAATTTGTGTTGTCTGTTGTCCTTTCTTCTATGGAGTTCACTAGGCTGAGCTATGGTAAAATGGGCCCCGCTATGCAGACTTATAGTAAGAGGGTTTCTGAAATGCCCTCATGGCCCATTTATGTAATAACAAGGGAGACATGTCCTGACCTATCAAAAAGAGCTGTTCAAAATATTGTGCACACAGAAAACAACAGACAAGAATGTTTATTATTGCAACAACTTTGAGCCTGATAAAAAATTCCTAAAGAGTTTAATTGAAAGCTTAAACCAAGCTTTTTGTTTAAAATACCTCACAACACCCGTATACCTGACAGTTCCCATAACATCTAGTCTTAAATTGCTGATTTTTAAAAAATTTTATTTCTTTTTTGAGAATTGGGATTTTTTTCCCCTTCATTTCTTCCTTGGTAATCTATTTGGTTGTTAGCCAGTTGGACTCTGGCCAGGTATTCAAAACTCAGCATACTACATTCTGTTTCTTAAATACATATTAAAACAACCTAGATTTTAAATAATTTTTTTTTTTTTTTTTTTTTTTTTTTACTGCACAGGAGTTGGTTTATCAACAGTCAAGATAAACATGCAGTAAAGAAAACTAAAAACATTGCAGTACTTGCAAACACATTGTAAAAGTAGAGTACAGGTCTCCAATAACACTGAGATTATACCAGCCTCATTCTGTGAGCAGATTGGATAAATCATCTGATGGTTTTCTCTTGGTTTATTTTTGATGTCTTGATGGAAACTGGCTAATAAGCCTCATTTAATTTTGGAGTCAGGTTCACAGGTGCAACAGAGCAAAGAAATTCCAGTTTGGACCAGAAACAAAGGACTGTCTATACCATAAACAGTGTTGATATAGCTGTGCTGATCATGGGGGCAGTAAGGTGCAATTTATAACTAGAACTGCTGTCGACAAAAATCCAGAAGAAACAGTTATATCAGCAGTATCTGTTAAAATTTTTGGCCATTGAAGAAGAAGATCTACAACTGGAAAATTTTACAGCCATGAAGTATGTTGTGTTGCTCATGCTAATGTCATCTGTCTGAGAACTCAATGGTTTCACTGTAGTTAAGCAGCTGGACACAGATTGTTTCTATTAATGCTTAAACTTTCAGGGTCTTCCTTAGTTTGAGGTTGTGAGTAAGGAATACAGGGTGACTGATGGAGACTCTGTCAGTTGTACCTTTGTATATCTGCATTGCTACTGAACACTCAAGTTTACAGAAAAGCAGACCAGAAAACCTGCTGGGTTCAGGGGAAAGCTAAGACATGAAGAAAAAGCAACAACAGGCAATGTTAACCTTAAAAATGCCATCAGTGGAACTGATGGAGTTCACACATCATATTGCAGTTGATCATGTCTTCATCACTTGAAAGAATACACTCAAAGACTATTGTGTCTCTGCATTATAGGGAAGTATTTTATTGCATTGTTGTAACACTGTACCTGAGTTGGTGCTATTGGCATAGTTAAAATAGCTGAAAGTACTGTGTCAGGCCTTAATTAAAAAGTCACAATTATTATTTAAGATTTATAACAAAAATATGCCAACTTTATTCTACTCAGCAGAGGCTCAATTCTGAAAACAGTAGAGATTTCAGGATAACCTCAAAAAAAAAAAAGTCTGATCAGGATTGAGCCTGTAATATATGTTTGTGTTGTAAAATAAGAATACAGCACAACTAGAGTACAAAATGTGGCACAACAGACATGAAACAATGTTCTTTCTCTGCATTCTTTGCCGTCTTCCTTACCAGTTAATGTTTTGCCTCTTAGTTAAAGTATGATTTTGGCAAGGAATTATTTAGTAAAACTGCCTTTTAGAAACAACCAATTTTGGAATACACTTGACTGGATCTAAACAGGAGGTGCCATGCTCCTGCAGGCTCCAGCAAAAAGCCATTTTCCACTGTGTGTCTGAGATTTGGGGGCCTGTTCAGAGCCTCTATTCCCTGGGTACTGTAAGGTCCTTAAAGAATATGAATGGCACTTTAAGATGTCATTGGTGGGATCTTCACATTGATGAATGGATGGCTTTTTACACTCACTCTGAAGGTAACATGGAATTTGAGGTGAATCTGACATAGTGTGAAGCCCTGAGCTGCTCAGGGCTGCTGGTGTTGGAGGAGATCAGAGCCACAAGGAAATGAGGAAGTCACATAGTCACTCAGACATAAAACTTGCATCCAGTCAGTACTCTGTCCTCATTTTCTTAGTGGCCTTCCTCAGGCATGTGTTCTCTTATAAAACATGCAAGTTGAAATCAATTTATATTGTTACACTATCAATTATTGTTGAGCTTCAAAAAGTATTTGTTATATTTGTGAAATCCCTACATTTTCAGCTTATCATTGTCCAGCAGAAGCCTCAAATAGCAACATGCAAAATCATTTTATAATTGTCAGTGGGGAGCCAGAGACTTGGTTAGGCTTTTGTGTTTGAGATGTGGAAAAAAAAAGAGAATTCAGGAGGATGATGTCTGGAGTAGCAGATACTTTTTGGCTCTCACACTTGAAAACTTTAATGTCATTTATAACCATGTGGCAGACTGCCTACAAACTGAAGAAGACAGTCCCTGCAGTCTGTTTGATATAGAATTTTCAGAGTTTTTCTTCACCACGCTCTGTTAGATAACACTGATACCACTGAAGTCAACGTGACTTAGCAGTAAAGGACTGCACAGATAGATATTTATGCCTATTTTAGAGCTGAAAGCAAATGAGGCTTGTGAAGATAGTCTGCTATATAATAAGCTGTTGAGTGGATTGATTAAGTTTTACAGGAACTTTCCTGTGGGAACTCAGCACATTACTCCGGATGTCCAGAGTTCCCGAGGTAACCCTTGGGCGGCTCGGAGGTCCTGGAATGTTGCCAGAAATTCCTGGTGGCTTGACTTTGACCCTTCTAGGGATGTGCCATCTGTGTATGAGGACATGGAAATCACTCAGGTTTGAATGGTGCAGGAATGATATATTTACAGGGTGAAATATATGTTTTGGGGTTTTGGTACAGGGGGGTTATGGAGACAAGATGGAGGAATCGGGGCGTGTCTCATGCTTCTTCTTTCTTCTTCTTGTCGTCCATCTTCTGTGGTGATGTTGGCCCCCGGGCATTGGTTTGTGGTGAAGGTGCACTTGTTAACAAGGGTGAAAGGGATTGGGAATAAAAGGTAAATATGATATACGTAGTTTTTACTATAAAAAACACGACTGCCCCATGGGTGGTCAGAGTGCCCTTGGCTGCCTTGCTGGTCAGATCTCGGCTGAGCAGAAAGAAAATTCTGTATATAAGAAATAATAAACAATCCGAAGACTGAAATACTGAAGAGTCCAGACTCATCCTTTGAAGCACGGGCTGCCTCAGAACCATCCTATGAGTGTCCGGGCAGAGACAGACAGCTGAAACCAGACACTTTCCTACTAGTAAAGATTTACCCTTATCAAAGGGAAAGATTGGCATTATTGAAAACATTTTCTCTTTATGGTTGTGATTTTTTTTTTTCATAAATTCAGCAAAAACCTTGCCACTGACATCAATGGAAACAATAGTCCAACTTGCCCAAACATAGATTTTATTTTTAACTTTACATGATTTTATTCAAGGAAGTGTCTAATATGTTCTTGAGGAGCACACTGTAATAATCTTGGTAGGGCAGAAGGAAGGAGTAACTGAAACAAAGGGAAAAAAGACATTAATTTTGCCAGGTGAGCATAAATTATTTACTTAAATTTATGCTTTTGTATGCAGAGTCTAACAAAATAAAGTAAATTTATAGGAATTTAAGTAATTTTACAGTCAGGAAGTGGCATCTAACTTCAGTAGCAAACAGATATTAAAATTTTATTTTGAAATCCTGCAGGTGTTGAGGTACGCATTCTAAGTAAAATTCCAGAAAAACATCCTCAATATTTGCAACAGGAAAAAAAAAAAGTATAACCTGTAGTGGACACTGAAATTACTGCAGTTCATATCCAATTAGAAGAGAAAAATATTTCATCTAACATAAATTGCTAGAAATTTGTTCTGGGATATTTGCAAGTTAATTTCATTCTTCTTCTGTATCTATGGCTTAACCCTTTTCTTACTCTCCTATTTCTCCAAATTCACCATTTTTTTTATTTGCAGTGTTCAGAAAAAGCTGTCTACAGCTAGATCATATCTGATTTGTCTTTTGCTACCTTGCTTACAAGCATTAATATAATTTTGATAGTCATATCAAAGCAATAATAATGATAATATCTTAGAATGAAAAGTGATTTTTTTCAAAGAAGCTAACCCTCAGTACTTGATTATTTAATAGAATAGCTTTTATAAACTTTCTGTTCTATAGAATGATGTATAGTAGTACTAGCAGCACTTTGAAAAGAAAGCCAGGCACATTTTGGTCTTTTTATCCTTAATTTGGTATGGATGCAAAATAAATTAGCTGACAGCAAAACAGTTGTGATCTAAATGAGATACTAATTTGGAGTCTTAAAAGTATACTTTGCCTTTTAATTAGGTCTGTTTTCCTAACTTATATATCTATACTGTAGAATCAGGAAAAAATTGTAAGTGAAATAAAGTCTGCATCTTACTTTTCAATCACAGACTAGCTTTTTATTGAGGAATGCAGCTAGTAAATTGTCATAAGGAAGAGCAGTCATGAAAAAAAATTGAAGCATAGATGTCATAGATGTAAATTTATGAACTGCCTTAGCACTAAGCAATAATAGGCTCACAACAAATCCCTGTATATTGCAATTTCCTCCAGGGAACCTCTCCTACAGCCATCAAAAAGCCCTTTCAGGTTGGGTGGACAGGAATATCATGCTAATACTTTAATTCTACTGTACACTAAATCACTTTTAGACCAGACACAAAGTCTAGCAGGTTGTCATCATGTGCCCGCTGAACCAGCAAAGATGGGAATGATACAGGTCAGAGGTTTAGGCACCTGGAAGGTCATAAAGTCTACTGGGGTGAGCACTTTACACCATAGCTCATGTGGACTTGGAGTAAAAACTAGGTCAGTGATCTTGATGTTGACATCAAGTGAAACCATGTTTGTGCTGAAAAGTATTCCAGCACACTCCCTACAATTAAACCTACTAGAAAAGTCATGGTTTATTGCCCCACCTGTTGGATTCGGCTACTGCCTTCGTGATGATGGCATTTGCAGTTGAAGGCTGGCAGGCTGCAAAGGGATTAGGGAGCAGGCACACACACAAATACGCATCCCCATGCCCTATCCCCCACTTTTGCATTTAGTACTTTTCCACCAAGAACACAAAACCAGTACAAGTGGTCTGGCAAACTAGGACTTGACCTACATATCCAATGGCATTCCGGAGGCCAGAGGCTGGGTTTTGTCACTGCTGATTGATCCCATAAAACTAGAGTAGATCTCAATATAACAGGGTTATAAAATATGCTGGTGTAGCATTCTTTACATATATAAAAACAAACTAAATAGGGAAAATAAGACTCTAGCATTTTCTGTGCTGGAAATGTTATGATCTTTTAAAGTACACCACCTCTAATTAAAAATTGGGGTTTAGAACCATGTGCTCCTAAATGTACACAATTCTTCCCATACGCTCTCTATAGACTTGCTTTCACATGCCAAAAATGAGAATCTGTGCTTTGAAAAAAAAAAAAAAAAAACCCAAAACACAACAGAAATGTGCCTGATTTCATGCTATGTCCTCTTAAAACAGATCTAAAAATGTATGACTACAGCAGCCTGAAAAATCCAGTTTTAAATAGGCACGCATGTTGAAATTCAGAAAGGAGGTGGTTCTTGAGTTACCTTTTTTACTTTGGCCTTGCTGGTGCATCTGATTGGGCTAAATTCTTAACACAGGCAAGAACAGATGTAAGTCAAGAACATAGGTCGAGATGATATGAAATAATTTCTGTCAAAGAGCTAGCTGGGTGTCACTGAGACACAAGAAAACCCTACTAACTTTTATTTCTTCCCATAGAGTACTCCTAGGATATAATATTTTGTAGGTTTTTATGATCTGTTTCCTTTCTTTTCTTCCTAGCAAAGTGGCATTTCCAGAGCAAATAGCTTGCTCATGAACCTATTCTCAAGATTCCCTTAAATCTAACAGTAATGAGACCTTGAGCTGGCACAAGGTGTTGGTTTTTCCTTACCTACAGTCTGAGTGAGGACAGTATAATACAATGAAAATAAAAAAACCTGTTCATGTTTTTAAGGTACGTTTTGAACTCCAGTTCTGTTCAAAAGAAACCCATTTTTTCTCTAATGGTACACCTGCAGAGATATTGCTGCAGAAATAGCTGTGAAGAAGAGAAATGCTGGAGAAATTAAGCAACCTTTCCACTTCTGTATTGTATTTCACAAACTTCTCTAGTGCCTTGGGTAATATTCTGATAGCTCTTCTGGGAAAAATGGTAACTGTACCCAGTCTCCTGTATTCTCTGCACATACGTCTGTGGTTATGTTGTACCACCAATATGAAGTGTAGGAAGGGAAATTTCCCAAAGGAATTAGGGAGAGACGATATGTTGGAGCTGGGGACAAAGGCAAAGAAAATGAAAAACCTGATCCTATTTCTACACAGTCATAAGTCTGATCAACATTGCAGATAAATTATAACCTTTCTGTCATGAAAGAATGTATTGTATGGAGCATAATATGCCCAGGGTGTATTTTCACCTTGTTTTGTTTTGTCTGTTTTTTTCAGTCCAATTTGCTGATGAAGGTTATGTTGAGGGTGATGGCTGGAGTAATAAAATGGAAGATCAGAGTCACAATTCTTTTACATTGCTCTTTCTCTTGCAGAAATTCCCAGTTTGTCCATTGCTGACAGATCTCTAATGTATTGCAGAACAACAAATGCATATGTACTAAGAGTATTATTTAATGGGAGTGACCTGTACAGTTCCAATTATGAATGATGGCTCTTCACTTCCTTTATGCATATTTTAAAGTCCCCTGGACATAGATTGATTAAAGATAAGGATCCATATCAATTTATGAAAAATTTGCAAAATTTTCAAAGAACCTTAACATGTACCATTTAAAAACTAATAATTTCTTGGCTGTCACTATTTTCTTTTCTTTGCATCACAAAATCTTTCTTATGTTGGGAATATATGCTTAATAATCAAAAATTGATGCTGTGAATTAAGGAATAAATATGTCACTGGATACAATAAAACAACAACAACAGAAAATAAATTAGATTAGTATGATTTTAACTGTTCTTTAATCTGCTTCTGGGCAACAAAAGTGATTTGTGTCAGCCTTTATTGCATTAAACTTTAATTTTCTTCCACAAGAACAGGATTATATAAAGGAGTATTGGATTGCACTCAGCATGGATTAGCTGAGTGGTGTCTTTGCTGCCAAAGACCAAATGGATTTCCTTCCTTTTGTGATTTATATTTTTATTGCTGTTTTTTCCCCCTCCTTCTAATTCCCATTACCCGTCTGTTTGCCAGAACTGAGATACCCTCAAGAGCAGCAGAAAGGCAGGCAGAGTTGTCGGCTTATTGCATATATTTATGTTCCAAGGATTTTTACTAGCCAACGTCAAAGGAATAAGCTAGCCCTCAGCTACAGCTGCTGATTGCTAATTTATAACTAAAAAACTAAAAGCTCATTCATTGTAAAAGGGACATAGGTTTTTCTTCATGTGTATATATATACACAACCACACACACACATGCACACACACACACATACACACACACAGACATATACATATACCCACATATATATCTGTGTGCATATATATATATATATATATATATATATATATATATATATATATGCATAGGATTTTAACTAGCCTTGACACAAATTTTCAAAGTTTTGTCTAATGGAGATCGATCAGCAAGGGATTTTTGGACATATAAAATTATTAACAGTCAAAACAGATGCTGGCAGTGCAAATGGAAGAGAAAAAAGATTCACTCAGTATAGAGTCAGGGAACATGTAAAATTTGAAGGGTTAAAAAGGCAGAATATAACATATAGGTCCTTACTTACAGATAATGTAATAAATTTCAGTTTGTACTTTGCAGCTCATTTTAGAAATGATTAATTAATTTTTCAGTCTTGACATTTTAACCAGTAAGAAGATACTTGAAGGTAGATGAGACAGTGATTTAAGAAAAGGATTTTTAAGCTATTAAGTTACAGAGGTTGGGTTGGGTTTGTGGGCAGTAAATGACAGCAGCCCAAATAGCTAGCAATACTCTCTCAGGCAGATTCAGCCACACCAAAGAAATTTCAAGTGCAATAAAAAATTATGCACGATAGCAAAGCATACAAAACTTGTTGTTAAAACATATAAGTGAAAAGCCTGATTCTTCACTACAGGGTTGACGAAGGAGCTGAAGTAGACCCTGCTGTCATTACACCACCAGAATAATTAATAATAAATTCCAGAGCACATTTTCTATGGATCTGTCATAAAAATACTTAGCAAGTGACAGACAGTCCAGAAGGTTGAAACTGAGATGTGTAACTGCTGAAGCCTGAGCTACCCACACATGCATTGCACAGTCCAGAACTCAATACACAGTCAAACCTGGTCCAAACGTTTAGTTTTCTTTTGTGAGGTAACCCTGACCTTTTCTTAAATTTACATGTGAAAGAAATATATTAAAAATTTCAGTTGATTCCTCTCTTGGCAATACTGCCTGCAGAATCTTAGCAAAGGATACTCCCACATCATTTCATGTCAGAACTGGAACCTATCCTTATTCTTCAGATTAAGGAGTCTTTGCTCATGTCATTTAGTCAGGGACTTAGTTCATTTTCATGGTATATGAAAAAGAAAAGAGGGGAGGTATTATTATATTATCTAAATGAATCTTGATGGTTGTTGCTGTGTTGTTTTCTGAAACTGTAGAATTAAATTTCTGACCATTGTCCCACTCTTGCTTTATTTCGGTAACTGATTTCTCGGAAGTAGCTTTCAACTTGTTAGTAAATAGAGCCCTTAAGTCATCATGAATTTTTTCAAACAGGCATTTACTGCTTTCTGACAGAAAGACTACTGACAGAAACACTAGTGTGTCAAACACTAAATCCAAAATGATATTTCCTGCTGCTTCTATCAGATCAGAAAGATCTACGGGAAGACTCCCTATGGTGGTTTTAAGACAAGTGTTTGCCTGTCTGTCGTGCTTTAACCCCAGCTGGCAATGAAGTACCATGCAGCTGCTCACTCATTACCCCTCTGTCCACCCCCTGCAGCAGAATTGGGAAGAAAATGAGGGGAAAAAATGCTCTTGTTTTGAGATAAGAACAACTTAATAACTAAAGTAAAGTAAAATATTATGGTATTATGCCAAGAGCAGCAATAATAGTAATAATAATAACAACAAAAACAACAACAACAGAAGAGAGAGGAAG
Organism: Setophaga petechia; assembly: GCA_024362935.1. Lineage (NCBI taxonomy): Eukaryota > Metazoa > Chordata > Aves > Passeriformes > Parulidae > Setophaga > Setophaga petechia. Next base: position 23,610,395 of record JANCRA010000004.1, on the reverse strand, counting down.
TTACCAAGAGATGCCCAATACAACAGCTCAGCAGCCACTGAATGATGACCAACCTGTCCCACAACAGAAATTGGTACCTCCCGGCCAGTTCCCCCCAGTTTATATACTGGATATGATGTTCTATGGTATGCAATACCCCTTTGGTGAGTTTGAGTCAGCTGTCCTGGCTGAAGTCCTTCCCAGCTTCTTCTGCACCTAGTGGCTGGCAGAGCATGGGAAGCTGAGAAGTCCTTGCCTTAAGATAGGCACTACTGAGCAGAGAATAAAATATTACTGTATTATTAAAATTATTCTCATGCTAAATCCAAAACACAACATTGTAGCAGATAATAAAAAGAAAATTAACTCTGTCCCAGCTGAAACCAGAACACTGTTATTTCTCTCTCACTTGAAGAAACTATTTGTGATAGAAAAAATACTGTAATATACAATACTGCCATTGAAGTCTATTCCTTCCTAATGGAAAAAACCCTACAAAACTGTAAAAGATGCTCCCTGCTGACAAGCCCACAGTATACTCCACCATGTTCCAAAGACAGAGAAAGACAAGCTTATTTTAGTACATTTTTAAAAGTCCAAAGCAGTAACTCTGCTTTCAGAAATCTCTCTGCAAAGTGGAGCACAAAAGTATTATCTAGCTACTGGCCTGCATGCATCTCATGTGGAAAGACTTGTGCACTTAAAACTCAGAAAGGGCCACCCAATAAATTAAATACTTCAATTTTCCCCTCTTACCTGGCTAAATTAAAGAAAAATTCATTCATATAGGGATGAAAGGGAGTTCCTGGAATATAATTCTCCTGTTTTTATGACCAGTCATTTCATGTTTTGTCTGTTATTTTATCATCATATTACATCTGGAATTTAATTGGATTTTATTTATGACTTCTTTGTCCCTGCTACTCTTCCCAGTATATTATTTTTCATGATGCCGTGAGACTTTTTTGATTTTCTCTGAAGTCTTTCCATCTTTCCTAGATGCAGCTTTCATATTAGTCATAGATGAAAGAACCATTTTCATGTGTGTACATGAAACATACCATTTTGACTTGGATTTCATATGGAAAACTACTGGTGTCAGACACACTGTCCTCTTGCAGATTTCAGATCTTTGTACAAAGAATCTCAAACCATTTTGAAAGATACTGCTGAACTATTGGTTTCTTTCAGTTTTGCCTGCTTTGCTTTTCTGCTTGACTGTACAGGCATGAAAATCTACCAGAAAAGTTTTTCTCAAGATTTCCTACTTAACTGTGCAGATTAAAAAAATTTGGGCAAAAATGTGATGCTAATGAGAGTTAGCCTGCTGTTGCCTGCCTTTGTAATATTTGAGCAATAATTTATTGAGGAACTTGTAATGCAAAACAAACAAGAGAGTTGATGAACTTTTTATTCATTTGAGGAAGATTGAACTTTGCTTCAATCTGACTGAAATATGGGGGGAAAACTCTAGTTATTTCATCCCTGTTCATTAGCCTAACTCAAGTCAAACCTGTCAGTGGCTGAGTAGTTTGGAGGTACACCTACATACATATAGATCTATTACAAACAAGCCTTTGTTTTTCATTCTATCTCTGTGCTCTCCAAATATGACTCCTGAAGATTTAGGCTATGATTATGCTGCTGGTTTAGGCAGTGGCTGTCAATCACAGCAGGTCAGTGTTGAAAATGTTTATATATGGGTTAGTTTTGCTTTGCTTTAGGTCTTCAAACTCACTAAATAATTTCTGGACTGGTTTTTAGCACCTGAGGATAAATTCTGACTAGCTTACTTTTGACTATGGAAAAGTCTTTTCAGTGACAGGTTAAGAATAGTTTAGGTCTTCTTTATAACAGAGGTCTTTTAAAAATAGTAGAAGAAATATCTCTAGTTTTTTGTCCAATGTGACAAAAAGCAACATATGAACAAGGGATTTTTGGTACACCTTGATACCAGTGGCTCCTTTCCATCAGGCATACATTGATTACACTCCTGTTGTATGCATACAATAAAGCTGATTTTATGATGGGGCAAATGACTAGATTGTCATTTCCTATTTTCTATAAGCCTATACATATCACAACAGTTGTGATACACTGTTGTGGCTGGTGCTCTGTTTTTCAAACACTAAGAGCAATGTAATTTAATATTTTTCTTCCTAATCCAAAAGAAGTTCATGGAAACTTTGGAGGTGATTCAGCACAGGATCACAAGAGAGATCCAAAGAACCGAAAAAATACCTTAAAGAAATAAATTTAGGGGGGAAAAAAAGAATTCTATGTTTTAATTCATCAGAATGAAAACTGAAAGTTAATTTAATAATACTTTGTAATTATTTGCATGGGGAAAAGTAAGCAGTAATGCCTCTCTCTTTAACACAGTGGCCATAAAGAGTCTAATAAACCAATGGAAAAAAGCTAAACAAAACCATACTAAATATAAGGAGCAAATTTTCAAGAGTTTAGTGGTCTTTGAAATAAAACCACCAGCATTCTTCCAGGATTCTTTCCGGTCTGAAATTAAGAAAACTTTCTGAAAGAAATACTGTAACTCAATCATAAATCACTTGACTTGAAGGAGATATTTCTGACTAAAAATGCACTGTAAAAAGGTCTCACATGGCTTGAAAATCATTTTATATATACGTATACAGACAATTATGTTTTAGTTAATTCAACTATCTAATATTTTGAAATGTCTAGAATCTTTGTTATCCTGAGTGCTTTAGTTCTGTCCTATTGCATCTAGAAATCTGACTTGATCAACTGGATTTGTGCCACTGTACACTGGTATAGAGCTGAAGCAAAAATAAATTAAAACCTCTAAAAGAAGTCCTATTTCTGTGATGCCATTTCCAATTTGTGTTTCAATTTTATCTCCCTGGAGGACCTGCAGCCTGGTGCAAATGCAGTAGCTAACTTTTTCACAGCCCTAGCTTTAACACCAAGAGAAGGCCAGGCAGGTCAGCATGAGAAAGGAAGTAGAAATTAACTCCTTTTCTGAGCTCATTTTTCATGGATCTTGATTTGTCTCTGTACAGGTTTTGTTCATATCAGAGGTTTTGTCTTTGTATTCTTTTTTGAAATCTATTACTGGACACAAAACATACACAGTTGATTGTGGGAAAGATACTTGTTCAGAGAAGCTGTCTACTGAATTTGTCAGTTCTATAGGTTTGCATTTTTGGATAGTCAAAACATATATGTATGTAATGTGCATAAATCAAGGCAGCTGATATTTAAATCAGTTCTGCAGATGACTTGGGTGCCATTCTTGTTTCACATAAAAACCTGGTCAAGATTTCACTACCCATTCTTTATGATAATTATGAAAATATTAGATGCCCTTGTGGCAAGTCGCTTCCTAAAACAAGACAAAATTTTACTTTTATTTTCCCTCAGAGTTAATCCAGTCTCCAGTATTTCTCTCTGTAAAGCAGTAAAAGAGGTTTTGGTATATTTTATGATATTATGGTATAGAGGTATATAGAATCACAAGGTCCTAGGAATGAAGCATTTAAGCTTCACCTCAAAACTGGGATGAAATGGAACTGTATATTTGATTGTATTTCCAATGCTGGGCACAGAGGTTAGCTTGGTAAATCTAAGGTAATTTTGAAATTTAGCATTCTAATATGGGCCATAAAGTTCAGTTTCTGAAAGGATTTGGGGGAAAAAAAGCTAGAATTAGGAAAAAACTTACCATTTACTAGTCCATTATTGTTATTGGTGTTAGAAGGGGTATGGAAAAAACAACCCTCTAAAATGTACCAAAAAGCTCAAAAACACATAAACCCTAATCTAAAACCAACACACCTATATACCATAACTGCACTGTGAATTGTGGGGGTTTTTTGGCTTTTTTCCCCCTTTTAGATGAAAAAACATTTGTTGTCTGTTTTCGTTTATCAATTTTCCCTTGTCAATCTGCTCTAGGAAAAAACAAAATCATTGAGTCTGTGGCCCAATTTGATTCAGTATCCCCCTGTGAAAGAGCCATTTGTTTACACTGAGAATGAAGAATCAGGTATATGAAGAGATACTGGCATTCTGCCATGTGTTGTACCATATGGGTAGTTTTCACTATGTTAAATCCATGTGAAGGAGGGGAGCCTCATGGACAAATGTATTGCATTTTCCTATCTTGAACCCCTAGTAAGTATACTCAGCACTTTCATAAAATTGCAAAAGAATTAACTAACCTTCACCAAAATAGAGATTTTCTAAATATTAATACAGAAAATCCAGCTTAAAATCAGTAACAGTGAGACACCAAGTGAGCATAGAGCTGTACTGGTCTTGGTAATTAAGACATTGGAGCCCCTGCTCTTCTCTGTGTTTTGCAGCAAATGCTACTACTTATCAATTTGCTATATATATAGCAGGCTTTGAAATGTGTATATATCTCTTTGTACATTTTGCACATAATTATCTTTGCTCGCATTGGTAGTGACAAAGAAATAAAACTCACCAGTTTCTAAAATGCAGAGAAATATGGAGAAATACATATTTTATGTTATGAGATATGACACACAGAGATACAATTCTATGTGAGCTACAGTAAGTCAGATGAAGGACAGTTTTTACTCTTATTTCTGCAGCTTGCTACCTGATGTTGCATTGGTGAAATCACATTTACATTGATATAACTGTGCTGGTTCTGTATTGAAGGAGTGAAATTAAGAGACATGGCAGGAGAAATAATCAAAACTGGGAGCATAAAAAAGCAATCAACTTCTTGCTCCTTTTATCACTCTCCACCCCACACATTCCTCTCCAAATTTGTCATTGTATACATCCCTTTACCCTGTTCCTTGATCTTGAAATTTACTTTATTTCAAATGATCTCCAAGAAACACCTTATTATGGAAACATATTTTTTTCTAAATATTAACTTAGTATGGTTTCAGTGTGACTTCATATAGTACTTCTACTAACTTCCCATGATACTTATGGTCATGGCTTTAGAAATAAAACCCAACACTCTGGAGCCATTTTCCTTTGAATTCTTAGCTTTGTTTACCTTTTCTTTATCCTGATCACTGAACATATAAAATTGACAATGCTTTTTTTTTAAAAAAGTAGCATACTGGGCTTTCTTTTTAAATTTTATTTTATTTTGTTGCAAAGTAAGAAAGTTGATTTCTAAGAGTTCTCAAAATCCTAACAAAAACTCAGCTACAAGGAGCTGTTTCAGAAATGTTCTTTTACCATCTTTCCATAAGTGTAAATAAGGTGCTTTTTTTTGCCTTCCAGAGAGGTTTAAATCAATTCCCACTTCATGTTGTTTGTAACATGATTTTGTACAGTGATGATCTAAAGTAACAAACCCAGAAGATCTGTTCAGGCTGATTTTAGACCCTTGTCCCACAAAGATCTTTCTATAACTTAATATTGAAAAGGTCTGTAATCAGTTGAACCTCTCGAACTGTTTTTTAAGCATATGTAAAGTCTTTGAAAATTGAATGATTGTAAATCCTTTTGTGTAGTACCAGAATTGGCCTGCTATTTATAACAGAAAGAAAGCAGTATTTATCCAGGCTAGAGGAGCCTTTGGGTATGAGTGGCAAATAATAATAATTCATTTAGGTCTCCTGTCCAGAAGTCATCCAAACAGATATGGGGCATTTTACTTAGTGTATTTTATACCATTAGGTGCTGTAGCATTAATGTTATTTGTAACAGAAAACAGTCAGAATTAAAAAATAAAATATAATACTTAGGTGTTATGTTTTAAGAAGAGTGATAGTACTGAACAACTCTTGTGGTTTTGTTTTATCTTATTTAAATGTGGCTGTTCTCTGGGTAAAACTCAGTTTACAATTTATCATGGTGTGCTTAAACTGGAGAGCCTGATGTTGACATTAATTCATTGCAGTGCAAGCAATCAATGTTATTGTACATATGTTATAGCATATGGCAGGATTTCATTCCTCATCTCCTTCTTATGCTCTGTCCTCAGAGTCACTAAAAGTGTGTCCCATGAGATGACTTTTTGTTAAATTAGGTCAGCAGCTGAAGGAGGACATGTGTCAACTCCTCTGCTCAGAAATACAGCAGTGTTAACACTTGAAAATTATCTTTTCTTCAACTGTTTTAAGTTGGAAATCTAACAAGAGATCTTATTCTGATCATAGACATCTCTGGCTTCTCTTCAGATATTCATGAGATTTTTTAATTTTTTTGTTTATTACTCTATTGACTACCCTGTTGTTTCCAGACATTTAAAGAGTGCTACTTTTTCAGATGACTGTGGGCAGCATTAAATTCATCTCTATGAAGCTCCATAGTGCTATATATGCTACTCATACTCATATTCATGCTCATACTCAGTTAATGCCTTGGCTGAATCTTATATGGGCTGTAGAAGAATGCTTTTGCATAAATTTGTTTTAACAGGCTCTGGATAGCTTTGCTGTATCTCATTTTACTTTTCACATAGCAACACATTTCTCTGAGTGGAGAAAAGCTAGCATAGCACAGATTGGTGTGTGCAGGGTATATCTGCAGGATGTGATCTTGCTCCAGCACTCCAAACAGAAAGAAATTTTACTCCCATTTCTTTACCAGGATTTCCATTTCCACCGCCTTTCTGACACCCATGATGTTATAAAACTTTACCACAGCCACTTTCATTTGCATTCTTTTCAGGCTGATGAGTATAAGCCTATTTAATTGTTCTTCCATGCTGCAGGCTTTGATTAGCTTTCTTGCTGTCTTTGAATGTTTTCCAGGTATTCTATTCATTTTTTGAGATGTAAAGTTTCATACCCTATGGTGTTCAAGAGGCAGACATGCCACAGATTAATACAATGGTTTATTTTCTCTGGTTTTTGTTTTCTTTCATTATTTCTTTACCACTTTTTTGTAATTTCTAATGTTTTATTTACTTTTTTTTTTTTTTTTTTTTTTTTGTGTGTGTGTGCTACCAAGGTCTCAACTAAAATTTTCATGGAAGTATTGATTTTTCTCATAGATCCCACTTCTGAGTAGTAGCAGTCAGCTCAAATCAGACTTTAGGGCTTGTCAGGTTTAAGTTATGAAATATAATTTATTCTTCAATGCACAGTTAAGACATGATTCTATGAATCAGCAATAAACAGATTTTTCTGTAGTGTTCTCATCTTTTTTTTCATTCTTTAATACCTCAGTGTGGACTTTCTGATCCTATTGTCTGAAGTGCAGAAGGGAGAGTTTTAGCTGCTTCTCCTCCAGAAAGATGGCTTGTACAGAAATGGATGTGTAGAAAGGGTTCTGAAATAAAGATAGAGCCTCTTAGAAGACTGGAATACTTTGGCTTGTTTAGCCTAAAAGAGGCAGGATCACTCTCCAGAAGAACATTTTGAGGTCAAACACCTAGGAGGGATCTCCTGCCAAGCTAAAGGTCAGATAAAGGTCAGTGTTAGCATAAACCCAAATTTGTGTCAGCAGACCATGAATAGATTTTGAGCTAGGATTCAGGTGACTGCTAACTTTATTGCTACTGGGTTACCAGTGGTAATAGTGAGAAAAAAAGGAAAAATCACATTTTCATTGTGTGCTTTAGAACTAGAAGAAAGGTGTTACTCTGATATGCTTCTTGAAGAAGCAGGAAACCAGGCTTACATGGCAATCTCCAGCCTTGTCTTCTGCTCACATAAGTGGAAAGATGACATTTTCCTGATAGAGACAGAGGGAAAGAGAAGAGTTGAATTTGTGCATTCTGAGTGTTGTTATTATTGATAGTGATGTACCCAGGTGAATTGCAGAATGCAGTATAACTCCTGAAACAAGCCCTGGATGCAGAATGCTGTTTATCTTCACTCTTGTAATTAATTTTTTCCATCTCACCTTCTCCTCTTACCAAGTTCTTTAAAGATAGTTGCATCCTTTCCAAGCACATTTTCTTACAGACATTATATGTTATGCCAGCTCTTTTATTTAAGATTTTTCACACATCCTTCACATCTCCTTTACAGTCTCCAGTCAATAAGCGCTAAGACCTAAATACTCCTTTACACTTCATGGCTATTCCCTTATCACATGCATTTTCTGTTGCCTGAAGGCAGATCTGTACAATTTTTGTTACTGAAATCTGGAGTTTTTTCTTCCCAACCAGATGGAGGATGTGTAAATGTGTCTAAAGACTCAGAATGCCATTAACTTGGTTTTTACAGAGCTCTGGGAGACACAATGTCTTTCTGCCTCCTTTTAAACTAGGCTAAAAAAAAAAGTAATAACTCCACAATACAAGCAAAGCAACTTTAGCACTTTATTTTGTCTCTCATAGCTCAGACTGCAGGGAAAAAAAGATGCACTTCTGCTGCTGTGCATTAATCTTTTGCTCTTTGCAAAAGAACACAATCCCCAAGTCATACACAAGCTGGATTTACATTATTCCATTAAGTATTGATTGTAATGCTTGAAGCCTTTATTGTTGTAATTTATCAGAGCTTTTTGCACTGTGATGGGTAGAAAATAATACTGTTCAGCAACTGCTCATTGTATACTCCACAGCTGATAGAGCAAAAGTGGCCAAGAAGTGTCATTGCTATCCTTCTTTTTAAGTCAGTAGATTCAGAAGAAAAGCTGTATTAACCCAATTTGCTCAATATCTGGTGTTGAGCAAATAAAATAAGCACATACAATCTCTAACTGGACAAAGCTATCTGAAAAAGCATCTGATGGCATTCTCCTAGAGCAGCTCTGTGAGACAAAGTTCATTAAGTGCAAGAAGCTGGAATCTCCTTTTATTTTTGGCAGAGAGCGGTTTTCAATCTTACTTTTATCACAGCTCATCTAGCTTCCCTGTTTAGCTTCAGACTGGAGCTTTTGCTCCAATAAAATGACAGATTAAATTTTGAAAAAGAAACTGAGAATGATCAGCAATATTTTAAACAAAAATCATATGACTAAATGAAAAAGTATACATGCATAAAGGAGCCAAGGTTGTTTTCTGAAATATATCACAGAAGTTTTCTGTTCTCTAAATATGCATTTCATAACTGATGACTTGGAAGATTACAATATTGGAAAACATCTGTGTCAACTCTGTCAAAATATTGCTTCTATACACATGTATTTATTATCTAAAGTAAGTCTGAAGGGTGTGACAGAAAAATTCAAACCACCAGTGTAAGTTCGCCTCGGCAAGAATCTGGTTGAAATAAATTATTGTGACTCCAAAAAACTGCATCAAATTTATTAAAATATTAATGTTTTTATTAATGTAATTATAATATTAATGTAATAGTTTTTAAAACATTGAGACTGCTGTCTACTCCAACTTTTTATAGTTTCATACAGGATAAAAATTCACATCTTAACTGTAGGAGGGTAACCTGAGCATTGAGTCCATCACTAGGAGGGACAGAGGTAGTCAGCTGTCTCATCTTCAGATATTTGGCTACTGAAGGACCTGAAAACTGTCAAAGCTATCCAAAACCTCATTCAGTTTAATTTCTGATGATCTTTGTCCTTGTCAGCATTTGAAGGGGATTCTTGGGTACAGATTGCTGAGGTCTGGTTTGAGGTTTATTACAGGGTCCTACTGTGTGTAACCCTACAGGGATTATTACTGTCCTACTGTGCAAAAGATACAAAAGATACAAAATGTTATCTGGAAGGCCTTCACTGTTGGTTCATATCCTGAAACCAGCAAGTGAGAAATTTGAAGTTAGGTTTCATTTTTTATAATTATTTAGTAAAGTGCTTTAGTAGACATAGAGTCGTTGCTACTATCTCCACCTTATTTTTTCCTAGAGGTGGGAATTACAGAGTAAATTCACCACCTGTGGGTGGCAAGGAAGACAGCTACTTGCCTACAGCTGAGAGTTCATAGAGGTGATATCCAGATCTGCTGTAGAAATTGAAGACTCTGGTATTGGCACAGAGTTGGTTAGAGTGGGTGGCTCCATGCCAGATTAGTGGCTGTTGTGAGTGCTGTTGGTAGATATCAGTAAATTGCTGTGTCCTTCAGAAGCACCCTGAAAATGTAATTCAGAATTTTGTTACATGGCAGGAAAAGCTTCAGGGTATAATGCTCACTGTTGCAGTGTTGAAGTACTGTTGCAGAGTTAAAGCTCTGTTACAGAGTTGAAGCATAAGCAATAGCAGAATCACCCAAGGATTTTCATAAACACTGTTTTATTCAAAATGAAAATATTTCCCGAGTTTAATCCTGGGAGGCACGTACAGGACAATTCTATATGTCCAGTCCTTGCAGGCGAGATGAGTCTCAAAAATGCTCTGTCACAGCCAATGCCCACAGAAAAGAATGTGGCTCTTTTGCATGTTTACCTTTGTTTTGAATCCATTCCAAGTTAAATATAGATGTTAATTGGAGTAACGATAATTTTAAATACTTTGTTAAAGCTGGATGGATGGTTCAGCTAAAACTCATAATTTTCATTTATCCTACTGGATTTGTGTCAAGCCTGAGCACTGAGACCAAAATTTCTAATTTCATGGAGCTGCATGGAAATAGAAGAGAAATCCTACCTTATTTTCCTCTTTGGGCATCTGGCAGCAGTCCACCTGAGTGTGTGGAGATCACTCTTGGCCAGCACAGCTGACAGTACCAGGCTGTGAATAGTTTCTGCAGATGGACTGATGAAATAAAAACCAAGGCCTTCCATTCACAGCTCTTTATTGGCCAAAATATCTGTCTTCTTGGGAAAATACATTCTCTGCCATGACAAAGAGTGACAAGGTTGATACCCAGACTGGCAGAAACATTTCTGGGAAAGTGTGCTGGAGCCCCTTCAAGAGTTTCTTCTAACAGCATGGCCCAGTGTTTATAATGTAGAGCATGGCTAAAACTTGGAAGAGAGGTTTTTTCCATTATAAAGAATTATGTAATCACACATTAACTAATAATTATAATTTACTTTTCTGTGGTTCATACACTAAGAAAAATGAACTGTTTGAATCGTATGTAATCTTTTAAGACAATGTGAAGAGGAATGAAAACATCTTTACACTTTCTAAGAAGCATTGCTTTATAAGTTTATCTACCCAGTTGTTTTGAGAAAACCTTATCAATGTGGTAAGTCTCTCATGCCAAAGCTGATCTCTTTAGGAACCTATGCCTTTGCATAATTTTCCAGTTAGAAGGATGGAATTGAATTTGGGCTGACAAGAGAAGAACACGTAGGGCAATTAAATTTCTCACCTTTTTTGAGGACTACATGTTAAGAAATAGTGTTGAGAGATGGAACCTCAAGTCAGAAAAATGTTTTGGACAAAATTCTACTGTACAATTCTACAATACAAATTCTACTGCTTCTGGGAAAGAGGAGAAGGGAACTGGCTGTACTTCCTCTTCTTCCATGTTAATAGATTGTATCTTATTAACCAGGTTTATTTCAGGGAGAGAATAATTGCTTACAGCTGGCAGAATTATTTTTTGCACATCTACAATAACATTACCTCTAGTTATACCTTTAATTTAAATACAGGCCAACAATTATGAAAAAGAGTCAGAAAATCACTCCATAGTCATGCTGCATACTTTACATTTTATTTAACTGCTTGTGTTCTAGGACATCTCTGGGGTGAAACTGGGGACAATGTCTGACTCAAACCCCATCTTGATGTGTCTAATCCTCAGCTTATGAGACAGAATTTGCAATATACTCAGTTGCAGACTTTTATTTGTGGGATGCCTTTGAGACAATTTTGTACAGAAGGATGGATAATGGCATAATCTGTAAGAACAGGAAATAGAGCTTGACTAGAAGTGAAAGGCCTTCCACAGAAGAAAACATTGTCATTCATCCTAGGCATATATTGAAATTATCTGAAATAATTTATGATATTCTGTGCAGAAAACAGAGTTGTTATGTAAAGAGACAGGGGAAAAAACTATAGGAAAATCATTACAAGGATAAAATGGAAAAGAAGCTATAAATCTTGGCTTGATAGAGCTGTTTTCCTAAAATTTGATTTTCAGGTCTTAATTAATAATGATGGTTTGGTTTATTGCATGGATTGTTCTCTGCAGCATAAATTCTGATATTGCATATTTACCAAGAAGTGACAGAGCCATATTGCCACACTTTTATTTTTTAAATTGAATCCATTGCTTCTACTACTTCTTATGAAATGGTTTCTTCACAGGAAGAAGAAAAAAAAAAAACAACCCCCCCAAACAGCTGTTTGCCTGACAGGAATTCAGTTCTAGTAGATCAACATGGTACTTCACATTTCAGTAATTCTTATCTTAAATAGGTACTGAGAGATCTCCCTACTAATGCTCTTTAAAAACACTGTTGCACAGTAAATACCAGCGGCCCTGCTAGGTTTTCCAGTCACCCTCAGGGTTATTTTAATAAGTCTCTGTCAGACAGCTCCACTGGTGCCAGCTGACTCCAGAACCACCAAAACCTGGATTAGAGCCCAAATCAAAGGAAAGGAAAATGACTACCAGGCCATTAATTCTCACTAGTGGTGCCAGCATTTTGTTCAACCAGTTTTGATGTGATGAGAGAAAAGGAACATTGGGCTATTTCATGGACCTGTGGGTAGTCATGTTCCAATCCCTCAGTACAAATACAGAGGACAAGAAACTGATAAGTAAAAGGAAAATGCTAGAGTGTGGGAAATTGTGTTTGTAGGTGTAAGAAAATAGAGAAAGCAAGAAAATTAACGTAATATGGAGTGAGGATTTGGTCATAATTCTGTAGATAAATTCATGCCAATAAATACGTATTGGTTATACTAGCTTGTTTTTCTTTAGACCCCCTTACCCAAGTGTGATATAATGCCGATATATAAAATAATTCTTGACATAGAGTTACTTTTACATATGATAAAAGCAGTGTCTGTAGTAGATATGCTTTTTATATGATGATAATAATTGTATTATGAGGGAAGAAAAAGATGTGATAGTACAAGCAGCCTCAAAGAGAAGAGAATATATGCACAGAGTTCTTTATAGTATTTTAGAAATTCAGTTTGGCAAATAGAACTGGAAAACTCAGACTGAGTCTGTGGAGATGAACATAAATGTCACTGGGAAGTCCACCCAAGTTCCGATCTGTAAAGTTCCTGGACAGATGGTGAGGAGCACACCTATGCTTAGACATCTAACAACTCTCCTCAGATGCTCTGGTAGAAATACCTTGGTTATCACTTCTCTGTTGTTACTTTAAAGTAACTTCAAATGGCAATAAAAATTTGTTAAATTTATCCAGAACTTTTCAACGGCATTTTTCCAGTAATCTGATCCAGCATATAAAATGTTTTTAAAATGTCTTCATGTCACCAATGCTATCAGGTTAAATTTTCACTGCCTTTTATTTTTCACAGGCAAATGTTGGGGAAAATGGGAAAAGGAAGCCAGGTTAGAGGGTTTGTAGAACTGTGCTTGCATTCAGTGTATATTATGAATTAGATATGAATATGAGTTAGGATAATCACAATCTGAATCAAATTCAGCAACAAAACCAACTTCAGTTGGTTGTTGATATAGTTCTGATTTAAATGTCTTGTTTCGGAACATGTGCAATACATTCAATATGGGCTGAGTTCTGTAATTTATACTCAAGAGAGTGGTGAAGTCTGGGTAAAGAGGAAATATAGGTTATCATACCACAGTTTTGTGGTATTGTTAATTTTTAAAAAATTATAATCTCTCCTGAAGACGTTTTTCCCCAAAGAGCTAGAAAATTGAGAGAACCATGCAGTGCCTTCTTGTATAGTTGATATGTTGAAAAGTCTATGTTTTCAGACCAATATTTCAGAGATTACAGAGAATATGAAAGAAAGAAGAAAAGAAGAAAAAAATGAAAAAGAAAAGTAATAACTTTAAATACTTTCATCCTTCTACTACATTTTTCCTTTTATTCCTTTTGTTCCAATGTTTCCTTAATTTACTCCCCTATTTTCTGGCAGTTCTAAAAAATTTTAGAGAGATGATACTTATTCTAATTTCTATGAGTCCTGTTGAGGTAATCATTTCAGGCTCCAAACATTTTGATGTGGACCTGTACAGTTAATTGCAGGGTTGAGTAACCAACCTACCAGTACTAGGAAACCTACCACTAGTACTGGGAAACAACTTGGAAACATACATTTCAGATTTGATCTCTGATTTATAGCCCTATTTGACCATATATTTTCACTATTATAATGTTTGTACAATTAATGCATATTTATATTTTAACAATATGTATGAGAAAAAAAAATCCTGAAATATTTGCCATTTTACCATTTCTTCATCTATAAATTCACTTTATGCTTCCTGTTATACAACTCTGGGAATTCTTTGTGCCTGAGGAAAGGAGGACAGGACTTCCTGAAGTCTGAAAGATAATTTAAATGGGTGCCATTCTCTTAGGTGTTTGGTTTACATCAAAGTTTTCAAAGGAGGTTGGCACATCTCCAATCTTCCTGCTTAGTCCCCGCAGCTCTGTTCTGCTTCCAAAAAGAACACAATCAGTAACAATTAGCAATTACAGTTAGTATAGTGTGACTTTGAAAGACCAGAAATATGTGTGGTATACAAAGAACCAAAGTGTTTGAAATATGTTCCTATTCATTGCCCTTTAATATTAGCATTTCTAAACTAATTTTTAGAAGAAAAATATATTTTTGGGCTCAGTCTCAGGCAAAACTTGGTAATATCAACATAAAAGGAAGATGAAGTAGGAGGGGGATATCATGAGATGAATAGGGAAATAAATGCAATATCCAGCATGTGCAAGGATCACCTATGGGACCAGGTTTATTTTGGGTGTCTGTTGGCCAATGTCAGTAATGTGAGAGTTGCATAATGCAGGAAGATCAGTGGACTCCTACCCTCTGAGGTGTTTGCAAGGGTGTTTGCAAGGGTGTGTGCATGGAACTGTTTGTTCCATGTTGTTTTGAAAGACATCAACTGAGAACGTTTTTTTATGGTGGGGTTTTATTTGGTTGATTTGTTGTAGCTTTTGTGTGTTTTGGTTTTGTTTTCTCTTTTCTTCTTACCTCCATTGACCATAGAACCACAGAATTTATTGAACTGGAAGGAACCCATCAGGATCATTGAGTCCAACTCCTGCTCCCTGACATTGAAGCACAGAGCAGAATTAACTGCTCAGAAGCAGACAGGGGCAAGCTAAAAAGAGATCCAGAAGGTAGATTTAGAATAAGATAAATCAGTGGAGTAAAAAAAGCAAAGAGAAATTGGATATTAGTCCTGTGCCAGATTTGTTCTATTATTAATCAACATTCTGGTTCTCTAACAATTAATCAAATTTTGCCATCTGTTCATCATCAGTCATGGAAACCATTCAAAGCAGAACAATATAGGTATTTGCACTTAAACTGAAATGAAAATGACTCTTAAATTTTTTTCATTTTCATGTAGAAAAATGGAATAGGAAAGTTAGTAATTCTGCGGCAGCTTAAGTTGGATAATTGAACAGACAAGAAAAGAAATTGAATTAAGGGTAAGTTGTGGGTACCTCTTTTGCTTACACAGATATTCCACAGCTTTTTTGAGAGGTGTTTGGGCAAACAATCTTCACCCTCTCACTCTCCTTACTTATTTTGACTTTTTGCTTCTTTTTTTTTTTTTTCCAAAAAAGAAAAAAAATTACTTATGGTTAATTTCAGAAGATAAAGGTCTGTTAGGAGGAAGTGAATATTTAAAACATTTAAGGAACTAATATAGTGTCATCATAGGCAGGATCAAGGCAAGGATGAATTCTGGCAATGCTCCAGAGAGAGAAAAAAAAGTCATATGCTAAGAGAGTCATAACCATTTGGATATGAGGGAAAAAGGTTATGGTTCAAGAAAAAATTAAGTGTTTAAACAAATCGAAACACTCTGTGAGATCACAGAGCTACACCGTTAAGCTGATTGGTCTGCACTAAGATAAAAACTGACACTTTCCTCTTTTCCAAATAGTTTGAGTTAAAATCAGAAGGTCTATGCTTGATTGTCTCTTCCTTATCCAACTGTTAAATCCACCTTCCCCTTCAATTCCATTACTTTAGTTCTGTGAGATTTTGGTATTGAGAGAGAGAGATGGAATAAAATGCTAATATCCCACTTTTTTGGCTATGCTGTTATTTACTTCTTAATTTTGGACCTTAAGTTTATTTTTTAAATTATCTTTTTTGCATATAATAAAAAGCTAAAAGAAATAGTATAATATGTTTCAATGTTGCAATATTAGGAAACCAATTTGAATCACAACTGTTGTAGCTGCATTCTGGTCCCATGGGAACACATTGAGGAAATCATGCATAGAATGAAATTTTGACACAGTGATCTGGATTCAAATGCTGTGTTACCTCATTTTAATGATGAAGAGATTTAGTATGTTAGTTTCTATGCTGCTGATAGATGGATCTGCAGATGCTGGTATGTTTCACAGCAGCATTTTGTCTTAATTTTCTTCTAAAGAACAGCAGAGGAATGGCAGTGAATTTTCCAAGCTTTCTGAACATGGTCCATTTTTATAGAGTATAAAAATGGCGTCAGAATAAAGGCATTAAGTGGCTGAAATTCTGAAAAATGTACTAATAAATAGGTAAAACAAACCACCTAGTGTTGAAAAATTTTAAGATCCTTTAATTTTCACAGTTCAATTCTACACTAGTGCCTCTTATTGCAATAAAAAATTATACATGTTTTGTTTAATAACAAAAATTACTCATTATATTGTGGAGGAATATATTCAATTTAGCAAAACCACAAGGAAACAAGTACCTTTTTGTTGAAGAAGTGAGAAAATTCTCTTTTGTACATTATTATGCAGCCAGGAGATAACTATATTTGGCAAATTCTTGAAAATTCTCACAAAATTATTTGAAAGTGTGAAATAGCTTGTTTCAATTTTTAGATTTCTTCTGCCATTAGGGGAGACTAGCTTCACAAATCATGTGTCATACAACATTACCTCTTGTAAGATGACAATGTTCAATATCACATAGTTGGAAGAGTTCCTGCAAGATCTTTGGCACATATTTTTAAAAGACCAGTGGAAATTTCCCTCATTTCTCTTAGCCATTTGCAAAATTTTGGCCTTCATCTATCTGTTTGCTCTCAGTTTTCCTTTGAATACATTAAAAGTAACTGTTTTCTAAAAAATGAGGAAGATTAATTATTTAAAATTTGTAAAGCCCCATGAGATTATTATTATGTTGCAAAAGCAGCATATTATTCCCTCCTTCTTCAGGATTAAGATACACATTAGTGGTTCATAAGTAATACCAAAAATCTCTAAATCCCATGAGAACAGAATCTATTTTTTCTCTATAATCTATAACTGTAAATATATTTACAACTTTTATCATTGTAGAAGTGCTCAAAACAAGTTGAAACAACTTTTCTGCATCAAGTTGGAAGACTGCTTCTGAGCAGAAAACCTGAAATGGACCACCCTACTGATTCTTAACATCTCTAATATTTTCCTGTCGTGCTTCAGAAGTCTTTTTCCCTGGCCTTTCTCAAATAATGTGATGTTCTTGTTCTTTAAATTATTGCCAAACACATCATAACTCTTGAATTAATGTTATGCATAGCTGTTGTGACTTAAACTCTCTAGTTTCTGTGCAGCATGGAACTGGAATTTGAAATCTTATCTGATGTAAACAATAAGGAAAATAAGAGAATGCAGTATTTTTTTGTTTAAATATTTTTTTGTTTGTGTTTAGGTTTTGCAGAAATTGTGTTAATCATCTCTACTGTTTTAATCTGCAATGATTCAGTTATGGGACACATCAACGTAGTTTTATTATGTATTTTAAATGTTTTAATTTATTCATAAATCAGAAGAAGGAGTAGCATGTGAAAACGTTGTGTCATGTTAGGTATTTCCTGTGTAACAGCAGAGTGTGGGGATGTGGGTTCAGTCTACAAATAAAATGTCTACAAATAATTCTAGGAAAAAGGAAGGAGTATTGTTGAGACAGTGACCTTGCATTTAAAGGCTTGGAGCTACACAGGTCAACCTCAAGCCCCTGTTGAAGGCCTGTTCATAACCTCAGCTTCTTAAGAACACAACAGTAAGCTGTATTATAGAAAAAAATAGCGCGTATCTAAATATATATTTTTTACCTATGATAAAATTATTTTATATACATATTTATTTTCACAGAGGGCCTTGATATAGTTGTCATTATCTTGCTTCTATGAAAGATTTTATTAATTTGCTTGATTATTTTTAAGCACAAAATTTCACTTTTGTGAATGCAGACAATTTTTTGTGCTAGATGGTGAGTCTTTGTAATTGTTTACTACAGGCACAAGATATTTTGGAAATTAATCAAGAATAAAATATTAAGTATTTAGTGAATTTTTAGTCAACTACATTCAACTTGAGAGTTTCCAGGCAGTATGTTGTTTCAGACTTCAGAGTACAGAATAAATATAATAGTGATCCATAAGTAGAAGATAGACATAAACAGAGATATGCATATTTAAATACACATAAAATATCAAATGAAAATATATATAATTTGAATATATAAATAGAACTGTGAGTATAGCTGGAAGAAAATGAAAACACATTTTTCTAATGCATAAGTACTGTGTCAAAGAAAGATAGAGATGTGTCACAATGGGCTAGTCATAGAAGAAAACCTTTCTAATCAAGAGGGTGTTTCACATACGACTTCAATAAGACTTTGAAAGATCTTGTCTTTCTTGTCTGAAAACATTTGATCAGAAATGGCTGTAAGATTAATATAAGAATTTTCTTGGAAGAAAACTATAGAAGTTTAATGCACTCTAGTTTTTTTGCTACTTTAAGGAACTGCTTTTTTCCTATTCTCAAATCAAGTATCAACCTGACTTACACCTGACACTTTACCATGCTGATAATTTTTTGCATGCTGTATTCTCAGCTTGAGTAAATCAGGGTACATTTACAATGATGTTATTACCATTATTTTTATTGACTCTTGCTGAGGCCACTGATCTAAGTAAATTGATGTATAGTAACCTCTAAAGACTGGCACAAGTGTTTTGCAGAAGTGGACAGTAAGCTGGGAAGGTGCAGCTTCCCATAAGGCTTAGATTACTGGTAGTAGAATACTGACCACATCCCTTTTTTGGTCTGTGGTTTTGCCTTTCTAGAAAGTGTCAACTTAAGACTGAAGCAGAACCTTTTGTGTCTGAGAAAACCATGTGTTAAGAGAAAGGGATTTAACTAGCCAGCATATTTCATATTTTGGACTCCTCTCTACTGACACAGAAGAGTCATTCAGTCTGCTACATTATTTCTGAGCCTCATTTTTTCTTAGTTTTCCTTATCAATTTCCTACTATAAACTGCACCCCACCAGAAGCACCCCTAAAACTGTAGCGCTCTGTTTTGAAAAACTTCTTATGTTTGGGAAATGTATCCTTGGTAACAGTTTCAAAGTGAGCAGAATTTTTCAGGTTTGACAATCTCCAAACTACATTTTCTCTAGCTTTTTTTGCATGTTTTGCAAAAGGCATCAAAAGCATCCTCTTTTTGTCTGACTGTCAAGAACAAATTGAAGTGTAATTATTACCTCTGCAGATAAAGGAAATTAGAGAAGAAGAGTTCCACCCAATGTTATCCAGGGGAAAGTTTCATTGATCTATGGAATAGTTTGGGTTAGAAGCAACCTTTTGAGGTAATCTGGTCTGATACGGGAGGGGTCTCCTTCAACTAGAAGAATTTGCTCAGAGCTCTGATTCCCAGTGATGGGATACCTACTACTTCACTGGGCAACCTGGGCCACTCTGTCACCACCCTCTTCATAAAAAGTTTCCTCCTTATACCTGAATCTACAGTTTAAATTCATCCCTTAACCTGTTGCAACAGGCCATGCTAAGATGTTTATAGACCCTAATTCAGTGAATTGGGTCTGAAAATGCTCAGAGAGTCTTCCCAGAGCCTTCTCTTCTCCTGGTTGAACAACACCAGTGCTTTTGCTCATGCAAGAGGTGCTCCATCCTTTTAAGCTAGTATGCTGCTCACCATTAAAGAATAGTGAGTCTTCTCATCTTTAGGCTCATTTTGTACACTTGCACCCTCTTTGAGGTTTTCTATGCTATGGTCCAGCCCCACAGGTAGTCTGGAATAAGATGTGCCTTACCCAGAATTTAAAAAAAACCCTGATCATCATTTTCTCCATCTTCTACAAATACTTTTGCAATTTCTGCCTATCAGAAGCCCCTGAATTTACCAATGAAAATAACACTCCTAGGTGGCAGTTGGTGTTTGGTCAACTGAAACAACTGGATAATAGAAGAAATTGGGCAGTAGTAAATTTTCTTTTCTTGTTTCTTCTCAATAAATTAAATTACAGATTTGAAACTTGAGGTTCCTGATAAGTGAGGAAATTTTTGTCTAGTATTCATCACAGTAGAAATGATAATGTGATAAATTTTTTCTTACTCCATCGATAAGATCCTGGTTGGGGCTGAACAGCTGAATATTACTAGGGATACAGTATTTTGATTATGTCTGCAATAACTACATTTACAAAAATGGTTACAATTTGCAATTACAACATCAAAAATGTATAAGATATAGTAAGATTTATATTTGTGCCACAGAGTTTCAATACAGCCTTCAGAATCATATGAGTTAAAAGCTTCTGGAATTTCTGTGTGAATTTACTCATTTAGATTCTGGGAAATTTCACTTTCCATTTATGTTTCAGATGTGGCAATAAAGGACAATGTGGTACATACAGGGAAAAAGTGGATCTGTGGGGATGAAGCATGAAGTAATTAAAAGTTCATTAAAAGGGTGGAGAGGTATCCTAGACAGATGAAATAAGCCTTTCTCATTGTAAAAGAAAAATGTAAATAAGTATCACATATATTAATAAATATTAATATGTGAATATTAATAAAAATACACTTTGTAAATATTTCTTCTGTCATAACCCCCTATCCTTACAAGTACCTCCATGTGTTTATCTAATGATGGACCCTCAGAAGGACAAAACTACAAAATTTGTTCTACTGTCAGGCTACCATTCCCTACATCCTTCTGAGGATCTGACCTACTTTATGGATGTTAAGTAACAACTTATTTGCTCTCTAAGTAAAATAATGACCATTAAAATTTTAATCAGGACAGGACTAAAGTGTACAGTCAAACAGTAGCACACAGAGAATTCCTGAGGCTTTTTTTCAGCCTTACAAGCACACAAAGAGATGTCCCCCAGGGAGGTCAGTAAGGACACAGGTTCCAGCAAGTATTCAGCTTGTTTAGTAGACACAGTTTTCTTCTGAAATTTAGAGTCTGCCTTAACTAAAACACTGGTTGTGTATAGGAAATTGAACCTTATGCCCTGAGTAGCAGCAATCTTGTCTGCACAGTGGAGAAGACTCCTTTTTTTAAGCTCAGAGATTAAATTAATTCACAGATGTTAATGAGATGCTCAAATTCTGACAGTGCTGATGAGGACAGAGGCAGGTTGCAAAGCAGAGCAGGCTTTTGCTGCTGATGCAGCACACCTGCAGGGCCTTCACACAGTATCTTTTTGGTAATTAGTGGTGGAGTCTGAAGGGTTTGTGCAGCGACACTGTGCCTGCTCCTCCACCATTAGGTCTCAGGGTTTGTGGATTACCTAGGGCTGTCCTCCTTGAGCACAGCCCTTGAAGCTAGTCTGCCCTGGCTAAGGAAGCTAGTCCACTCTCTCCTTGTAGTTCAGTGGCCTTTCCCATGGAGAAAGGAGTTGGGTTCATCTATCTACTTCACTGATATGAAGTTTCATACAAATATTATAAGTTAAAGAGGTTTGATTTTTTAATTGCCTTGTTAGGACACATTTTAATTTGAGGAGAAAGCACTTTAAAATAATAATTTAAAAATAAGTGTGTGTTAACCATTGTTGGTTGGGTTTGTTTGATTGGTTGGTTTTGCGACTTTTTTTGTTTGTTTTTGTTTGGTTGGTTGGGGTTTTTTTCTTTCTTTTTTTTTTTTTTTTTCTTTCATTTGTCAAAATCCCTGGGAATAGTTCCAATGTGGGATTGAAACACTTTGTATTTCTACAAAACAAAATCAAAAACCACCACCCTCCCTGCCCCCACAACACTACAACACCCAGATCCTGAAGCTCTTGATTTACCATGACATCAAGACTTGCATGAAGTAGTTTAGATCAGAATTAAATACCCTCTCTTGCTTCCAAGTGACCAGTTCTCTCTAATAAGCATGATAAAGAGGGAGTGGGGGTAGGGTTTGTAAAGAAGGGTAAATAGTGAATGCAGCTGTGTCTGGTTTCATTGTGTACAATTCTGGCTTTGCTGCTTTACTTGTGTCATCAGTTCACACACTTGGGGTCATGTCCCAAAATGTAACGAGAAGTAGCATGGACTCTTTTTTTTTTGAGATACACATGATGTCATTTTTGACAAGATGTTATCTCTGATTGTGATAATTTTAACCTAATAGTTGATTCAAAAGCCTGTTTGAATAGCAAAACACTTTTGTGGCAAAAGAATGATAACAAAGTCACAAATACAGTATATGAGAAAAAATGCTGTCATCAAATGAGGAGGATAATATTTACAAACTCCAAATACTCATAAAATACTTGAATAATGAGTTGATATGTGATACAAAATCCAGAAAAGGAAAGTATTCACCTACTAATTATTACCATCAGTTCAGAGGATTCATTCAAATTCAAATTCTATGATTCCTAATATTTATGGCAAGCATCCAGCAAACATAAGTAGGATAAGCCTGGACTACTCTTGAGCCAAATAATAGTAAAAAAAGCTGGACAAAAACTGTACATTTTATGTCTTTGAAATGACATTCACACATGACTATGATCTTTCACCTGCAGACATGCATTTAATGATTACCATGAGTATGCAGTTCTAACATTTATTATAAATTTCCTCTGGGTACTTGTTAAGAAATTATTAACAAAAGAAAATATCTAAAGAAATACAATTTGGCCTTAACAGCACACAACACACTCAGGATTCCCACATTTTCATTTTCCCATCTTTATAAAAGTGATGTTTATACTGGGAAAATGAATAATAGAATGGAGTACAATTGCATGCCATTTTCTCATCTACCGAATATAAAGAATCTGTTTATACAGAAGGCCTGTGAAGTATGAATGAAGTATGAGATGGGACCTGATTAGGACTGAAAAATATCCCTTCCCTGTAGAACTTCTACTGAACTTGGAATTTCCTGCAATCAGAAAGTGGCTAATAGTTTTTCTACAAGGGTAGTGACTAGAACTACAGGACTAGGTATTTAGAAAAAGTAAAGCTATTCTTATCAGATCAGAGCTACATGAAGGAGAATTTAATATTTGTAATGTTTGTATAGAGATTTATCTCAGAGCCACTTCTTTCATTTATATTATTTCCTAGTCTAATCTAATATTTGCTTGGAATCTTCCTTGTGTTCAATACTTCTTAGAACTGTAATAAATAATCCAATTCAATTTAGAAAATAATAATGTTTTCCTCCAAATTCTAATAATCCTTTGATACGATCTGTCCCAGTTATAGTAACATGTAGTAATTTCCTTTCCTTTTCAATTTCTTTTCCCAGTTATTTTTTCTTTTCAATATATTTTTAAGAGGTTCTTTTGTTCCAAAGGTTGATAGGGCTTTCTTGAATTCATGGGTCCATCATATCGTGTTCAATTTCTTTCTTTAATGTACCAGATATTACTCCTGAAAAATTATGCATAATCACTAATGGATATTAAGTGCTGCCCAGCACAAACTTTTCATTCATTCATTTAGAGATATATGTAATAGATGTCCTAGTTGTTTCTTCTTGTTCAGTTGTCTTGTGCAGAGCATAAAAAGTATGTGGATTCCTTATCCTTTTCAGGTAGTAGAAGCACAAGTTGCACAATTTTTATTAACACATAGCTCAGAGTAGATTCCTGATGAAATGGACCTGTTTCATCCTTCAGAGTTTCTTTGCCAGACTAAAGTTAGTATGTGGTATTTCTCTGAAAACTCCTGAGTCATTCTTACTGTTGTAATGGTTACTTTCTGTCTTGGATATTTTGAAACCCCTGGGGATCAGATTTAAAGAAGTCAGTCCATCCAAGTTCTGGTTGAGTTTAAGGTTTCACTTACTTTTCATACAAGTTAAAACCCTTCAATAATTTATCAGATTCATAGCGAGTAAGTATTGATATAAATAGCTTGGTATTTTTATAGGGTATAGTTTAATTGCCTCAGAGTTGTGGAGAGAAATGAAGAAAAAGAAGTTAAGGTGGTTAATATGAAGGGTTCATAAAATGCATATTCTAGCCATGTTTTCAGCTAGGGCAGTGGTCAACCTTTCAAGCCTGGACATGGACTGAGAACTGCCTTCTTAGACCTGTACATTGAGGAGAGAGATCAGGCCATGCAATGTTGTCACCATGGCTGGCAATAGTTAGAGTTTTCTCAACTGTAGATCTTATGTTCCATCTTCAGAGAAATTATTACATTTCTTACATTTCTGGAATGTAATGATACATTGTGGAAAATGCCACTTAAATGTTTTTCCAAGCAAGGCAAGCTGTATTCTAGCAGAGATGGCTCATACAAGCAATTCTTTTATAGACATCTGTTATGGTTATTTTAGCTATAAACAAACATCCCTCTCTATGTGTTTGGCTTTCCAGAACTCCCTTGTAATGCTAAGCAGAATGCATGTTTGCTTCTCAGTTGGCTCTGGACCTTGGCTGACTTTTTACTTTACATACCAATAATGCCAAGCCACATGCTTCCAATTTATCAGATCTTCCAGAGGTGTTCTCCATTTTGCTTCACTTGCCCTCTTCTTTTTCTGATGTGGATAAAGGTACTAACTGGCTTTTGTCATTACATCCACAATTCAGGGATTTGTTTCAGGGATGTGTGGGGCTTGGAAAGTTTAACTCAGTTTCTCCAATTTAAATATTCTGCTTCTCTTGAATGAATCATCACTTCTGTAGCATAGTGCCTTCTTAGCACAGTATAAGCATCAAGTAAACTTTAACACAGTTTTAAGTAGACTAGCTTAAGGGAACTTTTTTGCTATAGTAATTATTTTAAGAGTACTAAGGATGCTTGTAGTTTTAAAGAGGAAAAAGGAGCAGCAAAAGTTTCTGCATAAATTGTAAAACAACATAATATAGCAAGTTTGTGTGGATCTATACATTATGTGTGCAGATGGGATCTGATCTCTACTGATATATTTTTTTGAATAGTTAAGACGTTTGGAGGCCAAATAATTCACTAGAAAAAAGAAAAGTATTTTCTACGGGACTGATCTTATAAAGTGTAAGCTCAGCAAACTGCTTCCCAGGATAGTCACGGATAGCTTAACTTCTTGGCATAATCTTATTCTACATAGTCAAACAATATTTTTCTTCCCTAAACTAAAGTAAATTTTACTTAATCAAAGTAAATTTTACTTAATATTTCTTTTTTCCTGTCGAGAGATAATAAAGAGGTCAGTGATCTGTTCAGCTGAAAAGTTCTTACTCTATTCTGCTGAAGTTTTATGTCCTTCTGCTAGGAGACTTGGTACTGAACTGTAAAGTAACTATTATGATAAGGACACTACTGTTAGTAAATCATTGGATTATTATGATGATTTCCTTATTATTAAATATGGTACAGTAAAATTAGATAGCAATATCAGAAAGAATGTAATATGTTACAATGTTATAGGAATATATATAATGTTATAATGTCATATGGATGTATCCATTCAAATCCATGTACCTAGGTATTAAACCAGAGAATGTTTGGTTGTTATCCTCAAATATTAAGTATGTTTATGTCTCTTATCATAGAACAAATAGAACATTCAGAATCTGGTTGTGACACCTGCATTTTGTGTGGTATAGAAATATAAATAGGACGTGGTTGGTTGAAAACTGCCGGAAGTTTAACACTTATTCCCAAATATCTCATCTTCCTCTACAATAACGACTAATCGTAACATAATTTTGCTTTTTGTTCATGGTGCATTAGTGACACATTCATGTGTGCATCAAGCTGAGATGACAAAATAGAATATAATAGTCTAATTTTTCACGAGACCTAAAAGCCTCAGGCCTGCGTTTGGAATGCAACTCCATACTCAGAATGCTTGTTGCTGCTTTTGATGATGACTCCAAGAACATGATTGCAGCACCTAAATAAGCAGAAGTCCCTGAGCTAGCAAAACTAAAATTGATAGACTGAGTGATCCTATATTGTTGAGGAACTCACTCTTAGGTCTGGAATCATAAGGATGTATTTATGCTGCCCTATGCCTAGACAATAATTTATAAAACAAAATGAAGCCCACGGACAAACAACACCAGAAAACACAAGATTTCACCCAAAAAGAGGCTCTGCCAGAAGTCTCTAGCCTGTACATACTGAACCCTCATTTAACTGTCTGTGAGATACTCGTTAGACATATGTGAACTTTTACAAAACTGAGTTTGTGCTTTCAGTAGAACTTTTGCAGAATTAATGTTAAAAATATAAATACACCTTTAACACAGTTTTGAACAAGTTTTCCAAAACCTAATATTTTAATTAGGCTTGTATTTGATAGCTCTAATAAAAAGATGTGAAAACATATCACATCTCTCAAGAATTTATTTTCCTTTCCCTGGAAACGTTCAAATTATGATCCATTCTCCTCTGAGGAAAAATAAACAGCCCCATATTTTTAAATACTCCTCAGTCTGTTTGCTCTGTAAAAATTTAGCTACTCAGAAAATGGAGACCATGTAGGCCTACCCACATTAATATTCTCTTTAGTAAAACGTTGCTACCATATCACAACAACATCATTGTTGTTATGTCCTTTTCTTTACTTCCACCCTCATTTCCAA
Organism: Setophaga petechia; assembly: GCA_024362935.1. Classification (NCBI taxonomy): domain Eukaryota; kingdom Metazoa; phylum Chordata; class Aves; order Passeriformes; family Parulidae; genus Setophaga; species Setophaga petechia. The sequence continues at coordinate 23,583,654 of JANCRA010000004.1, read as the reverse complement.
AAGATAACTCTAACAAAAAACATACCCTGTCACAGATGGAAATTTTTAATATTTCTATTACAGCAAAACCCAGTATTTTCATGTTCACCTTTATTGACATGTTTAGAGAAGATTGCAAGTTCATGTAGAGTGACCCCTATAACATGATCAGAGAGGAAACACAGCTAGACATGAGGGCAAGTTACAGGAGCATACCTGCTTAAAGGTAGCTTCTCAATTTCTCGGAACATTTCATGTCCAAAGAAAGTGTAAGTGTACTGTTGCTCTAAAATGTTGAAGAATTTTGCTGTAGCTCTTGCAGACCAGGCCAGGTGGTAGAAATCTCAGTGAGGAATATGGAGTCCTGCACATGGCTTAGATCTGTCACGTCACCCTGAAATGTACATGATGATATGAAGACTGAACAGGAAATCGTGTCTGCAGATCCATATGGCCACAATCTGCCAAATATAACGGTTGTTAAAGCTTGTTAAAAAGGTGACTGCTTCAGCAGTCTGTTGTTGCCCAGCCCTTCTGTGCTGTGTGAAGTGTAACAAAACCATACATGTACACCATGGCATTAAAACTATCATCTCCATGGAAGGAATCAGAATAGGTCTTATGTAGGGTTTTCTCCTTATAATGGTCTCTCTCTGGGTATGCCTTTGACATATTCATTAATATCATATGGTTTAAAATCAGTCATTTTACATAGAACACAACTGTAACTCATAAAGATTGATGGGATACTTAAAAGAAAGTGCTAACCTTTTCCTAAGGTGTCTAGGTAACCTGATGTCTACTTCATTAGCAACGTTGAATTTTTTTAAATGAATGAATCTATTCTCAATTATTTCATGCTATATATTTTGTGCACATGACTTGACTGGATGCTCTAGTATAAAATCACAGTGCTGCTTTAATTTGGGAATTCACAGGGCTCAACTTAAACATTGGAAATATATATTCCAGAATGAAATCTTAACTAGCCATGATGAAAAATAAGGTATCACTGAACACAAAAATGTTTAAACAAGGATTGACTATTTAAAATATTGCTGAATTTTGCTTTAGGGAATCTGTTGTGGATGGACTTCCATAAAAAAAACCAGTTAGAACTGCCATTGCAAACACAAAGAACAGACCCTCAAGTCTTAACTTACCTCAAATGGTCATTTGAAATATGAGTATTTTTTTCAAAGAACTGATTAAATGGAGTTATTCTAATATTTAGATATTATGGAGAAGGAAAGAAAAAATTTTCTGTATCATTATTTTATCATTTAAATATGCAGTGTTTGACTTCTTTCTTCTACCCATCATCCTTCTTCCCTCTGTTTTGGGAACACTATTACTGGTGACTTCTGCCCAGAGCCTTTCATATTAGCCTATACCAAGTGAAAAATGTTTTGGATATGTTCACTGCACATTAAATTATACTCTGATCCTTTCCATTTCTTTTGGAAATGCTTCTGGTTTCTGAATCCATTGCAGCACTCTTTTGTACTGCGTATGGGTAGGCAGGTTTTGCCTGGAGTTCTCCTTTGGGCTAACACATGTCATGCTGCATTGGAGATCTGATCTCATGGAATTGCCAAGAGCATTAATGAACTCTGTCATTACCTAGCTGTCTTAAATGGTGGGACACATGACCCATGACTTCCAGTTTTGGGTTCACAAAGGTATTAGCTGGAGAAGGAAGCTGTTGGAATCTAATATTTGTGCTGTTAATTTGATACAAACATAAACAACATTGAGACACCACTTGACAGAAAATTATTTTGGAGATTTATGTAACAAACACAGGAATTACACAAAAAACCTCTGGTCTGTAAACAGACATGAAAACTGATCTGGTGTATGTAGAAACACTAGTTTTACCTCTTGTGTTGAACTCAAATAACTTGAGAATATTTGATTTTCAAATATTTTATTTTATAGTCCTCTAAAGTGGGAAAGTGGTATCAATTTTTTTTATCTTTGTATGAGTGAAATGGAGAAAACAAGAAGAGTTCTGCTTTTATAAAACTGAAGACCATTGATGCAATGAGAAAAATGGAGAAAGCAATGTTCCAGTGACAAGTTGAGTGCATACATGATGGGATAAGATAGTTCAACGTCCCACCCCTTGAATATTGCTGGATCTGAGTCGGTAGGTTCTACAATACTTAGAGGAGAATAAGAGCTAGTATCTTCCAGCCATTACTAGCCCCAAATACTAGCCTAATTTGTTTCTTGAATCTGCCTTGCAACTGTGACAGATATCTGGATAAAAACTTGATGTTGCTGTGTAGGTTCATAGGTGCACTATAAAGATGTAGTTCCTCTAATAAACTTTTAGAAAATCATAGAGAATATCACTGGGATATGATTGCTGTTTTCATCAGAATGCATTTTTTGTTAGTCTTTATGGAAAACAAATGATTTAGTACTCAGCTTTCTCAGGGAAGAAAGCCTAATGTGAGTAATTACTGATTAATCAGTTCAAATACTAAGAAATGACTGAAACAGATATGATCCATTACACTCTCACTTATTTGTGTAATTTTTACTGGTTTGTATTTTGGAGTCCTTTACAACCATTTCCTAGTTTCATTGAGCAATCACTGTTTATTCTCTTCGCCATTCCAGATCCATCTTTTCAAACCCAACTGGAAATCCCTATTAATTAGGAGGGGGGGAAAAAAAAAAGCAAATACTCAATCAATCAGCTGAACCAGATTACAGTAGCATGCTTTCAAAATCAAATTGGAGGAGAGGAAGGGAAAATCCTTAACAATTCATGAAGTAGGTAGTAAATCTAACTGACAGAAGATAAACTTCTCCAGCATTGAGGCAATGAAAGTGGTGTTGATCTATATAGCTACAGATGTGGCTCCAGGGTGCAATCTGTCCAGCTGCTCAATATCAGTGCTGCCACATGGACACTGCAACAGGGAAGATAAATAATAAACCTCTTAGTCAAAGAGATAAATACAATTGGCAGCTGCTAATTTTCACACCAAAAGCCTACTGGTTCCTGTTGTTAGGGAAAGAAAGTACTTCTGTTAGGTATCTGAAGAAGACAAATAAAGGAAGACGGAAAACCTCATTGTTATATGTCTTCAGCAAGTGAGGAAGGATTTTGCAATTTAATCTTCTAGCTTACAGTTGGTTATGCCAAAGAATGCCCTAAAAACATGGCTGTGCAGGAAATTCAGATTGAAGTTCAAAGTTTAACGCCACTGAAAACAAACTTAAAGAAAGCTGTTTACCATGACAGTATGATTTCTGTTTTATGAGGCTGGCAGAACCTCATGTGCTAATCCACCATTTTCTTGATACCAAAGGAGATAAGCCACTTGTCTTTTCTCCATGGTTAACCTAGAGGAGGTCAGTACAATGGTCTTGGTTACAAACCTGAAGCATGTGAAAGATTCATGTGCAAGCAGTTCATTTTAGTAGATATGTGATTATTAATGAACATATGAATAATTATGGAAGCCATCGCAAGCTTCCTGCGGCGTGTCTTAAAATCTTATATGGCTGAAATAATTTCAAGATGCATTTCTGGAGACTATATATAACTTCCCCGCAGAAATATAGAAATCTTAAATCCAGTTATTAAAACTTGAATTTATTGATGTAAATTTTCTAATCTCAGAAACCAATTACTAAATAATTTTGCCATTTTCCCCTTTGTACCTCTTATTGAAGAAAGGAAAAATAAACCTTACATATTTTTAAGGAATTTATTGTGTTTAAAAAAACTTTGTTTCCTGTGATCCAGAACAAATCACTGAGAGGCTTGCTTTGCCAGTTAATAGGAAATCACATTTGATGGATTACTGAGGTTCATCTAAATAATGTTTCTCCCTTAATTTTGTCTTAGAGCAAGAGCTTGAAAAGCTCCCAGTGTAAACTCACCTAGAATGAGTGTGGGCTTTAAAAATTGAATAATAAAATGAAATCCTCTGGCAGCCAGGTGGAAGGATTCTGCCTGCCTGCAGTACTGTGTTTTCTGATGCCATCCTGCAAGATAATGAGTCCATGTCTATGAAAATTGATTAATTAATATTTCATTGAGTCAGCTTCAGTATAATTCATGAACTGCCCCTAGAAATTCAATAAGTGGATTCAATGAGATGCAGAGCTTAACAAATCTGGAGCACAAAGTAAAAATACTATGAGTTGGTAATTACCAGTGGAATTTGCTGGGTGAAGTGAACCTTGGCAAAAGCATTTTATGTGTGCATTTTATCTTCACAAAAGCCTAAACAAAACAGCTGCAAACATGTGTACACATGCAGACCCAGAGAGTGATACTAAAGCAATGCTGACCTGGATAGGGTTCTGATAGGCAAGAAAATAAAAATTACCTCTTAATGGTTTTACTTGCCTGAAATTTAAGGCGGAGCTAAATTTGTGGTTTTCAGTGGTTGCTGTCTTTATAATGGGCTCTTGCAACATAATACTTCAGCCTTGGCAGATCTACTGCAGAACCGAATGCACACATTGTGACACAAGCTTCACTTTCTATCTCCGTTGTGAAGTCTGTGGGAAAGAAGTTTTACTCAGCAGCATACAATGAAGCTTGTTATTTTGCTACGTTTTGTTCAATCAAAGGATGTGGGACAGATGTGAGCACTTAAGCCTTCTTGGAAGAATGGATAACCGTTGAATATGATACATAGCTGAGGTTTTGGGTCAGAAAAACATACGTGCCAATAGCTCAATTCACCATGCAGAGTTGGCATCAAAGGGACTGATTAGGAAAAGAGATTCAAATTACCTTGTCGACTAAGTAATTGGTCTCTGAGTGTTCCTAAAAAGGGACTGATAAATAATTTTATTTTCATTTTGTATCAGTGTCTCCAAGACCATGTCTGACTAACCTATATTGATGTCTTTTAATTAAATCATGCTTGATATGCTTATGCTGCAGTGGTGCATACTGAGTTGCATGCTAGACATTCCAGATAAAGTAATTATGCTATTTGTCACTGTCATGATTAATGTGTGACAGCTGTTATGACAGCTGTGCCACTGTTTTGTCACAACACTATGTTCATCCATAACAAAATTAGGTGTCTCATCCGAAGGTACACAGTTGCTACTATTTTCCTAAGAAGTAAACAATGAAAAAAACTGAGAAGGAATATTACATGAACTCTGACAAATAAGAGAAATGACATCTCTATTTTTTCCTTAAATGATGCTTTCTGCATTGGAAATGTAGATAGCTCACCTTTTGCAAACAAGCTGTCATACAGAGCCAATCCACAACTAATCTAACAAACAAGGTCTGTCTATGTGGAAGGATTGCTTCATAATTTGAATTTACCTTGTCAGGCAAGGCTTTAGATGTTATCTAAATTACCACTGGCTGTTACAGTCAGGGAGGGGGGTTGGGAAAGGGAGAAGTTGGAAGAAAAAGTAAATGTTGTAAATAACAGGGCTGGAGGGGAGCATCATCTTCTCCGTTAGAGCCAATCAAGCAAAGCAAAACAAATAACCTCCTCTGACACATGCACACCTCCAATTGCTTTAAACTAGTTACAGTCCAACTCCAAACTGTATCTTAAAACATATAATTAAATACTGTTATTAATGTTACCTATTATTGTTTCTTATGAATCACTGAAATTGGATTGCAACAATTAAAGAGAGTGATGTGAAGAGACAGATGGTTAAAAGAAAGCATTGTTTCACAATCCTATAAGTTTTGCTGACATGATTATTGTGCATGCTGTTTTAGTACAGAAAAATATGCTTTGGCTTCTGTTCTCTCAGAGAAACTGTGAAACATGAGTATGAGAGTAGGAAAACATGTATATTGCCAAAAATGAAGATTTAGTGGAAAAGTTGACTTAGAAAGAACATGTCTATTTAAAAGCAAGAAAGGTTATTTCTTTTTTTTATAAACTCAATTGTAAATTATAAAAATGTTTTAATTGCATCCCATTTTCTCCACAACTTAATTTGGATGAGACATACATGGTGTATTTCACTGCCCTAAGCTTCTTTCAGAAGAAGAAGAGTATCCATGCTGTTGATTGTACTTTATCCCACTAGTAAACATTTTATGTGTTGCTACCACACATTTTATGTCAAATGTGACAAGCACTGTGTAGTGCTTTTTGCAGCTCAGTACTTATATCTGAGTAGTTGGTCTTTGAGTGTTCCTAAAAAGGGACTGATAAATAATTTTTTTTTTCATTTTGGATCAGTGTCTCCAAGACCATGTCTGACTAACCTATATTGATGTCTTTTATCTACAAAAATGCATCTTTGTTCCTAATTGGTAAGAGAAGATGCATCAGGTCATTGCCAAATCAGTTCAAAAGATTATTTAGTACAGAGACAGATTTTCTTTCCAATGATAATTTTAAGATTATGCAAAGAAAGAGGTTTTCTGTCTGTTGGAAATAAAGAATGTCATAAGTGAATATTGTGACATGGGTGTATATATTTATGTGTTGAGTGAATGGCTTAATATAATTGGATAAATCTAAGATGGATGGGAAAAATCATTAAGTTAAAATCTCTGAATTTTAAATACTTTTCCACTTCTTCTTGGAAATGCATGTGAGATCATTGTAATGTAATGTTAATGCCACTGGTCATAAACACAGTAGAGCATGAGAGACACATACATAAAAAAATGTGCTTACAAAATTAAAACACAATCCCAAGTTCATATGTATCATGTTCTGGTATTTTTAAAAGGCTGTATATAAACTCATATAACAAATGAGAGTAATTGCAGTATTTGCATAGAAAGTAATAAATAACAGGTGTGCACAATCTCCATATGAAGATACAGATATATTTTATAGTTATACTTCTTATTAGTCCTACTCTAAAGATAAATTTATCTCTTCATCCCCTAAACATTAATTGTAACAGCAGTTGGGAAGAAACTGTTCTGATGAGTATCAATTTGGACAACCCAGTATTTCAGATTAACATAATTTAAAACTAAAACTTATTCCCTTCCCTACAAGCATTGAACATTTGCTGGGGCAAAGAAAGCTTCCTAAGCTATTCAGTAATATTCAAAAATGCAGAAGAATCTTCCTTGAGAGAAAACACTTTTCACAATAGGAAAATGCAACTTTAAATAAGAAAACCACCTTCAAATGAAGCTAGGCCAAGCATGAACTTTATTGAGGGCATCAACTACACTTTGTTTTTGTTTACACAATGAACAGATTTTTTTCTTTTTAATTTTCTACCTGCAGCTCAGTAAAGGAAATGCTTTTCCCTTTAGTTTTCATTTAACTCTTTCTCCTTTATTTCCCTCTGAATCTGGTTTGGAAATTCAGTTTTATCTAAGCATTTTCACCTCTCCAGAAAGATCTACTGGAAAGGTGATCTTGATCAACCCGCTTCCAAAAATTTGTTCAAAACTATTCAAACTATGATGCTTACATGTAGGAATTGTTATAGAGATGTGCCCTAGCACATATATAGGAACAAAGAATATGAATCTTTATTGCAGACTGTTGCAGAGCTTTCTATGCATATGGAGGGACTTTGAAACCTTCTCTGTTAATTGCTGCTTACAGTCTAATCTACCAGTGTGATCCAATCAGAAAGGCAGAAGGTTAGATACAGGCATATGTGGTTCAAGGAGGCAATGTATTTGCGTAAGATAAGTCAACAGTTGAAGAACAGAACCTATTTCTAGTGACATTTGTCAGTAACATTTTTCATTTATATTTAAACGATGTTGTCACAAGTGTGTGCTACAACAGTTTTGCAGATCCAGTTTTCTGCTGACATTTGCGACTGAACCGTTTCAAATGTTTGAGCGTACTGAGTCATACTGTTGTTATTATTACGTGTGCAGACTGAATATAATGTCTTACTTACCCTTAGGGTGAAATGGAACAGAAGGTGCAGCATTGGCAGACAGAACTCTCTGAACACCCAGCCTGACAGTGTCAGGATTGCTGTCTGGGTCTAACCAAGAGGAAAGAGATTTTACTGCAGTGGGACCAATGTATTGATTTCCATGAGCATTGACAGGACTCCTCCCTGAGTGTGGTGTCATTACTTTCTAACTTACACTGTTGTCTGCATTTTATGTATATCGTGTACCCCACAAAAGGAAGTAAAAAGCTACCATCTCCTGAAAGAAGCCCAACTCTGTCTATCTTCCTTTCATTTTTGACATCTTAGGGCTGCACAGAACAAGGGCAACTAAACATCTTAAAGTGAGCTGATTTTCTGAAGGATGGAATGCAGCCAGAGTACCCACTCTTTTGGGAGAGGAAAACAAAAAACAAGTCTGCATGTGCTATGCTTGGGAACACAAGCAATTTTCAAGATTATTTTAAGAATTTACTTTTAGCTGAGGTAGTACAAAAAGGAAGAAGTGATCCACGTTATCTACTTGTGTACTTGAAATTTTCATCTGATCCATAGAACAGACTAGAGAAAATCTAAAAACTACAAGCATGTGATGAGAATTAAGAGGTTCTGCTGTGTAATCACTACTAAATAAAATAAACTATTAATTACAAAAGTAAAATATTTTACTGGTTCAGAATGTCTGCTCGTAAAACTATGAGGTTCGATAATCAAGTGACAACAGACTGAAAATAAAGAGCACATTAAAAATATTTTAATATGATTTTAAAGATTTTTTTAAAGTAATGATGCCTTTAACCGCATTTGGGATTAACTTTTTAGGAGCAAGAGAGTAGAATTTGAATGTATTTAATAGGCAGATGCAATGAACAGGCTACAGTTAACTAGTGACATGTTAAGTATAGGAAGGAAGTGTGAGGGATGGTGGGAAACAGCTTCTATAAATCTCTGTTTAGCAATTTAGAGTGCAATAAAGGAAACGAACCAAAAATTCAGAAAAAAAATAGCCAAATAAAATTTTGATACTAATAGACTGATAATTTAATAGACTATGGATTTAGATACTTTAATAGAACACAAATGGACATCAAACAAGAAGAATTAGTTTTCCCCTGCTTCTCCTTGCTTCAGTTTGCAGACATTCTTAGACACCAGGAAGACTGATAGCATGTAGTGCCTATGTGTTGTTCAAACAAACTTAGAAAAATATACATAAACCAAACTAGAAAGACTATTTCTGAGGTGAAAAAGTAGAACACCATCTATGTATTCATCAGCTCAGGGATTAAGATGGATTTTAACAAGCAAACACCATCTCTGATTATTGGATAAAGATTACTAGCTTTTCTGAAATAATATAGGTTACTCTGATTTCTGCAAGTAGTTTGTAACTGGTAAATCCATTTTACCATCTGGCTAAACATAAATAAAATAATAGGACCAAGTTATTTGTTGTGTAGAGCAAGAAACGATATATGGCATAAAAACCACAATTCAATAGAGCAAAAATTCTTGCATATTTTCAGGCTATATTGAAGTCAGTAACAAAATATTTTATTTTAAAAATTAAGTATTAGCCTAAGTATCACTTTGATGAGTTCAGAGAGGATAGGCTAACATCTCAAAATGCATGCCCTTCATGTTGCAGAATACTGGGACTTTAGGTTAGCTGACAGGGAAAATGAGGCCATGAGTGGCTGGCACTTACTCTGTGTACAAATGCAGAGACCAAAGAGCTATGGAAGTAGGCACAACATACTGTTTCCCTGAGGTTGTAGGAAATAGCAGCAGTGAAGGGAGGCCCTTAGCAAGCAAGTCACAGCACACTGATCATGCAGAGGAGGAAAAGCATCCTCATGGCTGGCATTGTTAACGAGGAAATTACTGTTTCCTGACCTTGACTTTCTTGAAACCTTGCTGTTTGGAAGTCCTGAAGATTTGAAATATTGTCTGTTAGAATCTGAGAAAGGGGTCGGTGGGGCTGGGGTAGGACTGCTTTGCTTGCTCCCTTGTTTTGCTCTTAATAGTCATAGTTTTCTCTTCAACTTCAGCCAGACTTGGGTTAGTTTTATAGATAATGACGAAGTCTGAGGATTCCGATACAGAGTGACCTTTCATACTGACCACTTGTTCATGATCTCGTAATTAAACATAGAGAGTTCCTGCTCATGTTGTCCTTGCCTACTCTTACTGAACACACAAATGTTAATTGCTTTCAGCTAGTTCCTTGGTGAAGAGGCATGCTCTGTGTCATGGTTTGATGCTGGCACAATGACAGTGCCCCCATGAGAACATCTTCTCCCTGGTGTCTGCTGTGAGATGGTACCCGGAATAAACAAAGCAGGCTCCTACTTAAGGGAAACAAAAAAAACTTTATTAACTAAACTATAAAAACTAAACTATAAAAACTAAACTACAAAGGAGGAGAAAAAAAAACCACACAAGGAAAATGAAAACCGCACAGAAACACTCCTCCTCCTACCAAATTACCAATACATTTAGATTCCCCAAAATTATCAACACTCAGTCTGGTGCCACCCTTTGGATAATCAAATCCTCAGTTCATCAAGAGTAGAAGGAGTCCTTCCTTGTGTCATGGGCTGCCTGTCACATGTAGCACCGCCTGGAGATCCTTTGCCATTGCGACATCTTCCTTCCATGCCCGGTGCTCTCATCACTGTGCATGGGCCAGGCCTGCTTCGAGGGTGGTCTTTTCAAGGATGCCTTGTCCCGTTCCAAACAGAGCACAGTCTCATCTCTGGGACCTCTGTCCCCCCCATTTCCTTCACACCCCCTGGGGCCGAGGGGTCTCAACACTGAACTCTCTTGGCTCTGAGGCCTTGCTTCCCCCTGCAATGCAGTCTCTGCATCACAAGGAAACAGTTCATGGCTATACAAAAAAAAGAGTCCAGCAAAAATGCCACTCCATCTTCTTCATTCCTCTAACATCTTTACTTGCCAGACCCCACCACTGGCCCATTTCCTTCTTCATCCTCTACTCTTATGTCCTGTAAAGTTTTCATTGTCTACAAAGGGTTAAAAGCTCTCACAAGCGGCTGGACTCCTCGCCACGCCACCCCCCCCCCCCCCCCTTCCCGCACCTTGTGCCACCGCAGCACATGGTATCACATTCCAAGATAACAGTCCCAGGCACGGCGCTCTCTCTCGCTCTGGGGGAGGGGCTGTCCGATGGCTCCTGGGGTCTCTCTCTCTTCCACCCTCGGTGGGGGGGCAGGCCTACCTCTCCCGGGCCACGTGGCTTTTTCCCCACCCCCCGCTCAGCTAGCAGCTTTGCCGGGGGAGAGATCGAACGCTTCCCGCCGGAACCCGTGTCTGTGTCTGTGTGTGTGTCTGTGTGTCTGTGTGTCTGTGTGTCTGCGTGTCTGCGTGTGTTCTCAGAGGCGTGTCCAAACATCCCCATTGGCCACACCAGGTGCCAATATTAAAATCTGAGCACCCATTGGCCTGACCACAGCATATCCCAGAAATCTCAAAAAACGTATTTCCTGTGAAACCACCACACCCTGTTATCTTGAGATTTTTAACATAAAGAAGCAAAGCCACAGATAATTCCATTGTATAGGCCTAATCTGTTCCCAAGGTTGATGAGCATGTACTATAAGAAAATATAAAAAATATAAATATTTTCAGAGAATCATAGAATATGCTCAGTTGGGAGAGACTCACAAAATCATCAAGTCCAACTCCTGGCACTGCATAGGACCATCCCAAACAGTCATACCATGTTCCTGAGAGCATTGTCCAAATACTTCTTTGAACCTCCCCTGCCACAGGGGCCTTTCAGGCCTTTCTCTCAGATCCTGTCACTGGTCACCACAGCAAAAAGATCAGCACCTGCCCCTCTTCCTCCCCTCACAATGAAATTGTAGACTGCAATGAGGTCTGTCTTCAGTCTCCTCCAGGCTGAACAGATCAAGTGGCCTCAGCTGCTCCTCATACAGCTTCCTCTCAAGGCTCTTCACCATCTTTGTTGCCCTCCTTTGGATGCTCTTTAACAGTTTAATGTCTTACATTTTGGCACTCCAAACTACGCCCAGCACTGGAGGTGAGGCTGCCCCAGCTCAGAGCAGGACAATCCCCTCCCTTGCCCAGCTGTGATGCTGTGCCTGATGCCCCCCAGGACAGGGTTGGCCCTCCAGGGCACTGCTGACCCATGTTCAACTTGCCAGGACCCCCAGGTCCCTTTCCATGGCACTGCTTACAGCACCTCACTCCCAGTCTGTCCATACATTCGGGGTTGCCCCATCCCAGATGCAGATTCCAGCACTTTCCCCTGTTGAGCTTCATATGGCTGGTGATTGCCCAGACCCCAATTTGTGGAGGTCTCTCTGCAGGGCCTCTCCCTGCCCTGGAGGGAGTCAGCAGCTCCTCCCAGTTTTGCATCATCTGCAAACTTGCTCAGAATCCCTTCCAGTTCTGTGTCCAGGTCATTTATGAAGATGTTGAAGAGCAGAGGGCTGAGGATGGGGCCCTGTGGAGCCCCTCCAGTGGCAGGTCCCCAGTCTGATGTCACCCCATTCACTGTAACCCTTTGTGCCTGACCCGTGACCCAGCTGCTCACCCATCCCATGATGTGTTGTCTATCCAGCTGTGGACTGGACAGTTTGTCCAGAAGGATCCTGTGAGAGACAGTGTTGAAGGCTTTACTAAAATCCAAACAGATCAACAGGCTTCTCTTGATCAGCTGGGTGAGTTACCTTGTCATAAAAGGAAATCAGGTTTTATAAGCAGGATTTTCCTCTCTTGAAGACATGCTGGCTGTGACCAATGACTGTGCTGTCTTTCAGATTTTTTTCAATACCTCCCAGAAGAATTCTAGCCATTTTCCAATTTTATGCATTGTGCAAGATATGTCTTAAACATTGTAGATAAGCTGTTTAATTTTATTCATGCTTTTTGTTTCTCCTTTCATAAATATATATATATAGTTCCTGAAGTCATGCTAAGTTTGAATAATATGTTTACATTTTCTTACTTTTGTTAGGAAGGTTGGGCACTGATGTTGTGATTACGTATGTGTTAGTCTTTAATATTGTAGGTAATTCTGAAAAATAAGACATATTTGACCTGGAGAAAACGCTTGGTTAATGAACCAGATTTCTAATACTACATCTAGCTCTACTTCCATGGCATGATATTATGTTGTGTATAATAGCATAATACCCTGAATGATTGTTAAAGAGAATGAAGAGCATGTGTCAGAAAAGCTAAGGAATCTATTAATTTTAATTATTTATGTATTATTTTTCAAAAACTTCTCAGCAAACCACCAACCTTAAGGCAGAAGGTGATAAAAGTGATAGACTACCCTAGACCATAAACCCTTAATGTGTTTTATATGTGTTAAGTACTACAGAAAGTGAAAGATCAAACATACAGCCTCTGAAGTAGCTCTTCTCCAGGTGATAATTTTCAGCCTCTGAAAAGTTCAAGACAACTACATTTATGTCAATATTTAATCCTCTGTGAGTCTTTGTATGATTCTCAAAATAGTGACCAAAGCCTAAGAACAACTGCTAGTAATTTGGCCCAAATTAAAAAATCAACTCTTTATTGTTTTTCATAAAGAAATAATTTTCTATGAGATTCATGACTGTGATGACCTGTAATGTCCCAATGACTGGCAATGAAGACCATGTGTAACACTCTTATGTGATGTTGCTTTTTTATCCACTTCACAGTACCCAAGTACGTTCAGGCACATTAATCTCACAGTTTATTTCCTAATTACCACAATATAATATATCCCTTTGTAAACTTGCCCTGGTTTTGTGATCATGAGCCAAATGTTTTTGATACATTTTCCAATCCCTTTTCCCTCTCCACCAAAACCTTGAAGAATGCTATTTTCTGTGGAATACCCTTTGTGCAACAGGTGTTGTAACACTTTGACACACTTATTGTACCTTCTTCTAGTGCTCAGGCTGTGTGGCATCCTCCCAGTCTTCTAGGGCGCTTTGTGAAAGGCTGCCAGTTGGAAATTTGTGTCAGTCAAATTTAAGTCAATGTCAGGACTGTTATGCAACAGTTGCTTCCAAGTTTTACTTTAATACCTGGCGTTTGTGTTACTAATATTAAATAAAAATTCTTTGCAATGAATTTTAAATGAGGAAAAACTTCTCACCAGAGAGTTGTTAAAAGCAGCTAACAGTTGTTCTCTTCCCTCCCTCCCCACTCCTTTTTAGTAGAAGTGCTTTAAATTATATATTAACCAAAAAGGTAAACAGAATAAAATGGGCAATTAAATATTAATGGAAGATGTAGTGGAATTGTCCTGTGCAGCACTTAAAATGGCCCGAATGATTGAGCTGTGAATTGCTCTCCCTTAGGTATTGAAAAATTCATCAGCACTATTTAATAAATGTTCGTATTCGTAGCCACTCATGTTTACACTACAGCACTTCCAGAAGAGTGCTTACTAAAGAAAACATTTTAATGGAAGGTGAACTTTCCTGTACAGTGAGTCACCTTAAATTATACAGACTGTGTGGTAGAAGAGACAGAGAAATCTCTGAACAGACAAATGAGAAGCACGCATAAGTTAAGAGCATTTTTCTTGAAGAGAACTGCCCATGAATTGTAAAGGGCTTTCTAAATCTGAAGCTATTTTGAAGCATTTAAAAATTAATTTTGTTTGCATTTTAAAAATATTTAACCTTCACTACCCATGTGAAATCATCTTCTATGATGACTTTTGCTAAGGACACCGCTATTACTGGAATGTCACCTGGTTGACCTAAAGGAAGGGAAAGAGGGGCAAAACAAAACTTGCATCACAAATCAATCCAGTGTGGAAGTAGTTCTTCTCCAGGTGATGCTCTGTAGACTCAATTTGCATATGCAGCATATTAACACTATTAAAATATTCATTCGCAAATTTACTGTGTTAATTAATGAATTCATACCAAAACCATAGAAAATAAACATGAAAACTCTTGAGTGCTTTTTATATTAACTAGTTAGGTTGTAAAAATGTCTGTGCTTTATAGGAAGATTTCTACCTTGGTGTGGTTCAATGGGTGCTGAACCAACCTGGAGGCAGCTGGTCTTAGCTGCTGCCTCAAATTCTCCCATTGCCCCCGCTCTCCAGACACATAGGGAAGAAAACTACATGCTTCCTGGAGAGCCACGGTGGTCATGCTCTCAGAAACCCAGCAACTGCAGCATGGTCTGCCTTTGTATTCTTCTTCAGGCCATGGATCTTTGACTTTTTTTATAAGTGTTATTTCTTTCATTAGTATGTTCAAGTCTGCAGCTTAGGGGAATGGTGGAGCTGGCCACAGCACATGTTCAAGTGTCCCATGAGCGCTAGAGCAGAGTGACCCGTGTCTATCCTGTTACTAATGCAGCGAAGGTCCTTCTGACCTTTGTGACCCTCTAGTTCAGCTTATTACTTCTCCATACAAAACACAAGATATTGTGGGGTTTTGGGGTCCAGTAGCTGCCGGGGGCCCCACAACTGGGGGGGGCGCCGGCGGGTCCCCTCCTGGGCACACGCCGCCGCGGGGCATCCAGCCGCGGTCACCCGCGCTCGCAGCCCTGGGTGTTCACGATGACGCAGCCGAACGCACAGGTCTCGGGAGGCGCCGGTGAAATTCCTACAGGCTTTATTTTCGGGAAGTCCGAGGGTGCCGACGGGGAAGGGAAATAGGGTGCAGCTCTGTTGAAGGGGGCCGGAGCCGTGTTGCCGAGCCCCGACCCCGAGCGGGACTTCGGTTTAGAAAGGGGAACGGAACAGACGGACTCGGAGGTGCCCTTTGACCACTAGGACGGGGGTACAGACGTGGTCTTCTGTGGGGTGACTTGAGTATTTCAATTGAAAACCGGGGAGGGGGTGGTCTTTTGGGGAGAAATCCAATGGAAAGGTGGAGAGCAGGGAACTTCCTAGCAGAAAAGTTATGTTTTACATTTGATTGATTGCTTCATCCCAGGGTGTCCCAGCTTCATAATCTTTACTCCCTCCCCGCACAAGATATCCCATGGTGGTTCAGTTTAGTGCACTCTGGCTGATCTAGGCAAGCAATAGGAAAATTTTGACCAAAATATTTCCCTCCATGGGAAGTCGTCTCTACTTGTGCTGTGCAGGTTCACACAGTAACTAAGGACTTGTCTTGGAAAATGGATGAAGTTTAGAAAGAAGTAGTGGTTTCTCTTATGAGAATTTGGGTACTAAAGTGGCACGGTGGCAAGTTCATACTTCTAACAAAAGATGTATGTGTCAGCCTAGGTTTGTTGATTAGTTTCATAAGAGAGACACTTCATTGAATATTAGCATGGTTGGAGGCAAGACTTAACTGAGTTGCTCTGCTAGGGAAAACTCAAGTAAACTTCAGAAATGCTTTTCATTTGGAAGTTAAGACAAATTCAAGCATATCAAAATTCAGACTTGGTTTTGATGAAACATTCTCAGAGGCTAGGAGATGCTAGCAACAGTCATCACAAAACAAGGATAAGCTAATTTTTTTATAGTGCTGGAAGGATAAACTTCTCAGCTCAAAGAGTTGCCTAGTGGAGATGTGTCAGACAAACCAGCTCTAAGATATCCCATCTCAGTCACTGTCATAGGGAATGATGCACACACCAGCAAAAAAGCAGCAGATGGTTTCAAACATCTCATGAAACAATGGAAGTCGAAAATGTTTGCAAACTTGAGAAAGTCTTGTTTATTATTTTCAGTTCTCTTAACTGACTCCCTAAAATGAAGAGTCCCTAAAAATGTTACGCACAGAAGCTTTTGAAATAATCAAGATTATTTTATAGCTGCTTTGAAAAAACTCTTCCACAAAACATCTTGTTGGAAAGAAGTATATACTAAGTATATACTAAGGGAAAAAAACCTCAAAGCCAGTTAAGATTTATTCTTCAGTGGTAGCTGAGAACAGCACCTGGGAAAGGATTAAAATAAAGTGTTTCTCAGGGATTAAAACCAATAGTTTTACAATTCTTTTGGTGAGTTTGTAGAGATTTTAAAGGAAACTGTAGTGGGGTATAGAGTTACAGAAATCTGAAAGGCAAGTACTGGTCTCTTCACTCTCATGACCAGTAAAAGGATTTGAGGAAATGGAATGAGGCTGAGTTGGGTTAGATTAAATACTAGAAAAGAGATTTTACCTTCTTGGTGGTTGAGTTCTGGAACAGGCTCCCCAGGGAAGTGATCACGGCACCAGCCTGACAGAGCTCAAGAAGCACCTGGGCAATGCTCCCAGGCACAGGGTGTGACTTTTGGGATGTCCTGTGCAGGACTGGGAGTTGAACTCGGTGGTCCTGTTGTGTCTGTTCTCCAGATATTCTGTGATTCCATGACTACGTAGTTTCATGTCATGTGCTGTGAGTTCACATGTGATGCAGTAGAGTCAATACCTTGAGGAATGAGGGAGAGGGGCAAAAGGTCTAAACCAAATAATTTTTACACACAGATCCCTTGTTAGAGACTGTTACTATTTTTTGTTTTCCTCATAGGTGCACCAGGAAAAAGGGACATCTGATTCCAGAAGTAGGGCAAATCATGAGATTGTTACATATGTTTTGCAGCTAACAACAAAGATACAGACTTACACTGACTTTCATTTGGTGAGGCTGGGAAAGGTTCTCCCTATTTTGTTTGGACAAAATTTCAATGAAATGTTTGATAAGCATCCTGCCTTTTTAAGCCCACTTGTTACTATGGAAGATATCCTCTACTATCTCTAGGGGGCTGAAATGTGGAAAGTTGGGGTTTGGGTGGTTTTTTTTTTGAAAGAAGGGTGGAAAGAATTGGTACCAGCCCTTGACAATAAAGTCAGAACTCTGAAAGATTTAATGGAAATGGGTTTTAATGGCAGTTATTTCCTGTGAGAAAGAATTGGCTTGATTATTTGGTTGGTCACCTGGGAAACTTAAATCAGTAGGTAGATGGATACTGGCAGGAATTTTCCAGCCTTATTTATGGTGAAATACTGGGTCAGTTCACTGAATCTTCTTGCCTTTCTTCTTTGCAGGAGCAGGCAACTTGGTTCAGTGGTTTTTGTGAGGATTTTAGAAACTTCAATTTCACATGGGTGAAAAGTTGAAAGAGTTTTTTCTCATGGAAAAAGGCATTATTATTGTCCCAGTAAAGCAAGTTTTTCCAAAGGAAATATTTGGTTTGCTCACACTTTTCACACTTTAGGGATTACTTGGTCAGTCCTACTTTTTGATCCATATGCTGCAAAATCAAACAGCCTCTACCCCTTTTATATTTCATTAGCCCCTCTCAGAAGCACTACCTAGGGTAAATCACACACAGATTTTGAATACTTGAGCTACTGCTAGAAACACTGCATTTTAAATCAAGCTGCTTCAATTTTTATTGATGAAACAACAAAGTACTTTTGCTGTCAGTTAAAATGTGTGTGGTATCTGAGAAATGCATTGACTTAAAAAATAGGATGCACTCAAAGAGCCTAATGATGTTTGGCTGCCTGTCTTATTCTAAATACTATGAAACCATGAATCTTTCTCAAGGCTGCTAGTCATACTTAATTCAGTTCAAGCTCTAGTAAAGAAAAGCCCATTTGGCTTTGTGCAAGATTTTCCTCTCTAGCTTTATCCTGATCCCTGAACCTCTTCCCACTTCTCAGTCCTTCATCTTGCCTCCCTTTATATATCAGTTTTGGAATATGAGGCACTTTTCTCTGGAGAAGAGGTAATAGGAAAAATGTATTTTATATTTCTCAATCATGTTGTAGTATTCTGTTGAAACTTCTCTTTTCCTGTATCTCTTCATTCCTCTCCTACTTTCCTGTGCATTATTAACATTGCCCCTAAATTATTTACTGCAGCTTGTAAAATGTCATTAGTGAGAGTCATTTCACTGGTGAGGAGAACTAAAAACTAGCTTGTAGAGGATTGAAGGAAAGTGAGAGAAGAAAAAACAGTGAGGCTAAAGAAATGTCACTGATGAAATGAAGTAGATGATAGAAGCTTGAGACAGAGGAGAGACTATTCAGGGAAAGGACTGGAGTATGGACAGCAGTGCTGAAGAGAGGCTGAGGATTAAAGAGGAAACTTGTAGTGACATTAGAGATCAAAATTAAAGGATTTGTTCTTGTTTGAAAAGAGGAGCACTCATGTGAAAGGCCATTATAATACATCCATCGTGCTGACAATACTGGCTGCAGCAGAAGTTGGATTTGTTAAGAAAAATCATGAAAGCAATCTGAGAAAGACAAAGCTGATGCTAATGAATAGTGTGCTTTTAGTTGGAATATGTAGAAAAATGGATCTTGGAAGAACGTTGATAGAGTTTAAAAGTACTCATAGGTGGCTTGCAGAGGGAAAAGGAATGAAGATATCTGGCAGAGAAAATTTTTGGAAAATAAGTGAGGGAAAAGTTGCAAGAAGAAAGATAAACAACTGACTGTGAAAACTTCAGTGAGACTTTAAACACAGTCTTGAGACTTTAGACAGAAGCTATAGGACATCAAAATATACATTCATGAAGGAGAGAAATTGAAATTATAGAAGACAATGGAACAGATAATAACCTTTAAATTATGAATGCAAAAACTGAATGAAATTGGAGGAATAGAAATGACTTTTTGTCACTTTTTGGTGATAAAATGTATTTAAAAAATATGGAAATGTCTGAATGTCTTAGGGCGACTAAGATATATAATAATCTATATAATGATACTTGTATCCCCAATCATCTGTTCTGTTAATCCTGGATATTAAGTTTTTAAGACTGGTTCAGAGAACAGCGACAGGGAGAGAAGAATTGCGCAGTTTCGCAGAGTGCAGTTGCTCCCTCACATCCGCATCCTTCTCCTGCTCTGGACTGAGCACCCAGGAAAACACCGGGAGCTTGCACCTGTGGCCCACCAGGGCCCATGACACAGCATTGTCCAGCACCAGAAGGAGTGATGAGAGACTCAGCAAGCTGAGCTACACCCCACTACAAGCACTTTCTAAATTTGCCATCTCTTCAGAACAGCGAGAGGTTTTATCATTTAATATTATTATTTTTTTTATGCTTGTGAATACTTTCCTTGTTAAAGAAACATTTTCTTCTATTTTTCTCCAAATAAATTGTTTCCTGAAAGAAATCCTTTCCTCCCCCACCTGGGGGAGGGGCCATTTAAATTTGCTTCCTGGAGGGCCCCCATTGGGAGGTTTCCTCCCAAATTTGCCCTAAACCAGGACACTGAAATATTAGGAACCTTTTTTTCTCCCCCTCTTGTAATGCTTTTTCCACTAGGATTTGAGGTCACCCTTATCTTTGTTCTCCTTTAGTGTTGTTTTGTACCTCCAAGGTATCTTCTACACCTTTAACTAAAAAACCGATTTGACATATCCTTAGTTTTGGACTTTTTTACACTGGGCCGTGTTTTAGAGGCAATGCAGATATTTAGCATCTTTTCCAGGTACTAGCAGGCAGCAGGTCTAAAGAAGCTATTGGATTCTCAGGCTAACACATGAAAAGGTACATTTTCCAAGCTGCATACAATTACAAAATGTGTAAATCCATTTATTCACTAATAGGGTTTATCCTTAGCTCCCTGTGCACAGCTTTGCAAATTTACTTACAAATGACCATACTGTAAAATTCGGGCTACTCCTGTGGGATAACTGTCTTTTTTTTTTCCTCAGTAGGTAATTAATACTTAGACAAGTAACACATTTAGATTGCAAGTACCTATTCATGTCAAAACCTGGCATGCTTTAAAGTGACACATTCACAGAATCTTTGTTAAACTGCAGCAGTCTAATCCTTTTTGCCCTCCTCTGTCAGGTTTACTATGGAATTTAATACTGTACTTGCATGGGATTATGCCTCAGAATTGGAGATTGAGGGACTGCATATGGATGCTTCATAGGGAATGGCAAATTAAAAGCTGAGAATCCAAGTCTATGATTCTTATTATTAAAACATTGTATTTAATAGATAATTTTAGATCTGTATTTTAAAAAAATATATTAAAAAAACCCAACTCCCAAAGAATTAAAATTATTTTATTACAATTTCTTTTAACGTAGTCATAAGAAACAGAAATTACATTTATTTGCTCCAACGCCCAATTTGGTCCCAAAAATGGAATTCTTTATGGAAATATCTGCATGTCTGCTTAAGAAGATTTAGTGGTTGTTTTGAAAATGTTGTGGGTGCTTTTTTAAACCAATCTCTATTGTTCAGACCTTCCTACAAACACTTAACACATCATGTTTCACTCCCCTTTAATATTATACATTTAGGCAAATATATATGTTTGAAAGTCTGTCTGTAAATACTTAAAAGGCGAGTGCCAAAAGATTTCACATTACACTGTTCAGAACAGCATCCAGGAAACAAAACAATTAATGTTTTGAGTATAAATTGAAGGAGTATCCTTGGAGGCAAGGTTTTGAACAAATGGCCCATCATTGTAGCAGTATTCTGCTATCCCATTAGGTGGGACAAGCATACTAAAACTAAACCATTTGCCAATAGGGAGTGATAGTTTGTTTGCTATGACAGATGACATTTTAGTTTCATGACAGGAACAAGTTCCTGGCTAATGTTTCAATATAACTGTTTTCTATTTTGTGTATGGTTTGCTGGCAAGAAAAACAAACAAACAAAAAAAAGTAAAAAATTAATTGAGAGTGCTTTAAACTGGCTTCTTTTCATTTGAATGAAAATTATAGCATTAGCTGAGTATTTCTGCAGAGCTCTCCATCTTACCACCTTCCAGAAAAGTTGCTTCAGAAACTCTACCTTTTGTTTTAA
The DNA here is from genome assembly GCA_024362935.1 of Setophaga petechia. Lineage (NCBI taxonomy): Eukaryota > Metazoa > Chordata > Aves > Passeriformes > Parulidae > Setophaga > Setophaga petechia. The sequence goes on along the minus strand of JANCRA010000004.1, from coordinate 23,562,071 downwards.
GCTTCATATGAAATTAAATTTTAAAACATAGAGATTTAACAGAACAGAGCTGCGACTTTCATGTGTTAAAATTCAGGAAACTTATACTTTGACACACAAGTCAGCCTAATATCATATTATCAATGCAGATATCTCCACAGAATTAGGTATTTCAGAAGCTTCGTGGCAGAAGGCGTTTGATAAGTGATGCATAATCAATGAACTGAGGATAATTAATTTAGTGTTGGTCAATGTTCTTACATTCTTGAAAGTAATGACAGGGCTTTTTTACTGTTCATTTGAAATAATGGAGAGTTTGATAGCTCTGTCTCTGAAACTACTGGTTTAGAGCACAAAAGCATCTTCAAGATGATTTGTGGTAAAAATATATGGAACAATCTCCAGACATTATCTCTAATGTGTTGAAAGGCTGAAATTTTGGTCTTGGTAATGGATATATAATTGTAAGGACTTAATGATATTGTGAATTTTAAAAATATTGCTTTGGTTATGTGGTAACTTAGAAAAACTGAAACATGTTTTCATGCTTCAGGAAACATTAAACATTTTGATTTGAAACTCATAAAAGCTTCTCAAAAACCCCAGAATAATCTAAAGGATCTTGTAACCTTCTAGGTACTAAGAGTTTTTTAATCAGAACTATTAATTACCTATGGTTTTATTTTGCCTCTAAGTTTGAAAGTTGTGGGTACAAACTTTTATCTGCTGCACACTCTTTTTTTTCCTTTTTTTATCTTATCTACTTGTCATTTAGTGCCTGGGAATATGAACATGGAGATAGAATGAAGTAAAGAGTTTCTCTAAATACTGTTTAAATTCTTTTAATACTTTTTATAGTACTCAGGGAAATAGAAAATAAAACTCTTTCTGGCTTCAGTGAAGGAGCAATACTACAAACCCCAGTAATCTGCATGCCATGCACACATGGACTTTGAAGTAGAATATAGATTACGGGTTGAAAAGTAAGCAGAGGTCTGTCATAAGAAGAGACCGAAAACACAATTATAGACTGAAGAACAAAATACAACCAGTGCTAAAAGGTTTTGAGAGACACGGAGATGTGTTATCCTGCAATTCTAGCAGAAAAATAAATCACTTTTCACTTTGATTGATACAAATATGGTAAAGAACATACAGAAGTTGTATTTGTTTCTGAGCATAGTTAGCAGCTTTGGAATGGAAGCTACCCTGGGAGGATGGAAGGATGGTTCATGGATGGTTCATGTCTTACTTGAAAAATAATCTGTGTTGTAATGATGATGATGATGGTAATAATGATAATAACGATAATAATGATAATAATGATAATAACAATAACAACAACAGCAACAACAACAATAATAATAATAGAATAATGTCACTTTCCAAACAATTTTTTGTGAAGGAATATCCTCACCAAGAAAGAAGTATAATTTCCTCTTTTTTTCCTTCTTTATCCTATGAGATTTTGTCTTTATTGTGATCTTCTGCTGTCACAGAGGAAGTAGTATTTTGGCAGTTCACATCACTGTTTTTTACACTCTTTTAAGGAGAAAAGAAAAAGCAGATGGGCTGCTTCCTCCTCAATGAAGGCAGACATCATAACATTGTATTTGAAAATAGAATCACACAGATGCTCCCAAGAGATTGCAAGTTTTAAAATCATTATTTTATTTATGGGTTTCAGTTCAGTCTTCACATTAAAAAATGGAACATAATCAAATTGATAGAGGTAGAATAACACAGCACAATAAACAATGTTGGCTTGTGGGACAACAGGCAACTGAACAATGAAAACTCAAAGACTTTCATCAGTTCTCCTCTAGACAAGGTGCAAAAGTCTTCAGAGCTTATGAAAAGCACAGCATGGAATCACCCTTACATGTGCTTAGCTTTATTTTAAACTTGTTTTTAAAATCACTGTGACAATTCTGTACAGAGAAATGAATCCTTTTTTGAGGTATGACCCTGAAATAAATGGAAAAGATTTGTCTGAAGCTGTTGTGAACTGCAAAACATGAAAATCTGTGTGTCTCCAGTTGTGACAGCTCAACAGTATTATATTTTTCTAGAATATCTAGTGCTAAGAGCAGCAGGTTTTGCTGGATGCTGGATGGCATAAAGCAGCTGCACAGATATCCTGGAGTCCCAAGATGGTGGGATTTTTCTAGGAGAAAACACAATGGCATGTCAAACCCCACAGAAATGAGAGCATTTAACACTCTCTTTAATGACTCTGTTCTCTATTCCATAAAGTATACTTTTAATACAAGATTGAAAGAGGACTGCCTGTACCATTGAAATGGCCCTCATATCAATTCCACAAAAACTCTGATACTTCTTTGGGATTTTTTGGTGTTGTTTGAAACTTTCAGTCAAGAAGGAAGTGGTATATTATACTGGTGAGAATTGAGAGAATTCATTGAGCTCAATGCCTTCTTGCTGCATTAATAAAAATCAAATGAAAAAAGCAATCTGATTAAATTATGTGTGCCTTTTCCTATGCCAGTGGAGCTTAACTAAGCAAACAGAAGCAGTGAAGTAAATCAGTGTTGGTTTATTAAAGATCAGAATTCAATATCTCGATAGTTGAAGAGCTTATGCACCAGTGTTCTCACTGTTTAGCTTTCCTATGCAAAGAAAGTAAACACAATGGCACTGTGGGGCTCTTGTTAGAGAAGTGACACATAGAAAAGCCTAGTTTTCTTTCAAGGAAGATGCTGCTCTGTCTACTTGTACTTCTTGTCTTTTCCCAAAAGATTGTAATGAAAAAAAAATCATCACACAGTTTGCTGTTGGTGTTGTAATAGAGGTGTTATCCTTTAGATATTCAGGCTTGCCGATAGAAATGTACCTCAGCTCAGCTTCTTTTCATTTAATAATCTCATCTGCACAAACAGATTCCTCTTCACATTGATCGTATAGCTCCATAAAGATAGCAACGCTTTGCAGTCAAGAAGAAATCAAGAATGTTTAATCTAGTTTTTAGGACTCTCAAAGTTTATACATCACAACAATGTACTTTCAGTATTGCACTCCTAGGAAATCTCCAGAAGAGTTTGTTGTAGTCTCAGGATGGAAAAACTGACAGATAACTCCTTCATTCTAACTCCCTAATCAAAGGCTTGGCTTCTGAAAATTTAAAAAATCAAAATACCTTCTACTCATGACTGGGATTGGTTGACGGTTTATGATCAGACCAAGTACTGATTAAGTATTTCAAATGTCCTTTTATACCTGCCTCACACTCTCATTCCAGAGAGGTACAAAGTTTACAGACATTAATAAGTAGAAAATTTAATTTTCTTTGCTGCTTCATTGCTTTGTGCTTTAAAATTTGAAGGGATTAGTAAAGACTATGTGGATGGTGACAGACAGCCTTTAACTTATTTACTTGGATAAGAGTTAGGTTTGAGCCATGCATTTCACAGAAACTATATCTTTCTTTAAAGAATTGATTTCCAGAAATCCAGGATAAAAGCCACATCTTATAAATAGATAACAAAAGCGTAATCTTCAGAGCTGCTTGGAAATTTTTTGAATAAAGCAGAATTTTTGATGTCCTGGGGAGCCATGTGGTCTAATGAAACAGGGTCTCCTGCAGCTTCTGACCAGGCATGTCACATGAGAGACCTGCCCTCAAAGTGTCAGCTGTTGCTAATGAAAAATGAGGCTCTTCTACTAGCAATAGTAAAATTAGAAGAAATATTATTGACATGGAACAAATACAAGGAAATAAGTGAATATGAAATGATTCTTCCTGGTTTGTGGGAGAAGTTGGAACTTTTTCTTTCAGCCCAGTTAATAATAGAATTATAGAGAAAATAAAGTTTTCCTTTGAAAATCTGGCTGAATTTTTGTGGATTAAAATACATTAATGAGGGATGGTGACTTTCAGAAGAGAATAATTCAAAGAATGAATTCTCCTCATCTATGCTTCGTTGGCATGGGGGGACAAAATTACAGACTTCAAGTTTCTTTCTGCAGGCTGTGAACAAAATGAGAATGATGATGAAAGATGATACTGCTATTAATGATGCAAGTCCTGTATGGCAAGGGAATCTGTCTGAAGAGCTGTCTAAATGTGCAGAGTTCAGAAAACACAGAGTCAAAGAAAAAGTGAGAGTGATGAAGGAGGAGATAGCCCAGCTTGCATCTCATCCTCCAAAGGTACAGGTGTTTCTCTGCCATCATTGTGCACAATGTTGGTGAGACCTTTTATACTGAAATTTGTTTGGAGTGAAGTCTTGGTATTGTTTTAACAAGTGACCACCCTCTTTGCAGAGAACACAGAGTACGGGCATTTCTATTGGAATATAAGAACACAATATCTCCTTACCTGTGCTAAAGCTAAATTGTCACTCAATTCAATTCAATTCAATTCAATTCAATTCAATTCAATTAATTCAATTCAAGGTCAGTTTTTAGTCTTAAATTAAAAACCATACCAGACCTCACCTTGCAAATTCAGACCTCTCTGGGCATTTTCGAAGACACCAGTAAAGTCTCAATAGTTCTTTCATGGAAGTATGTGAAGAAAACTAAATGAAAATCTCACTTGAACAATAAGAAACCTTAAAAACAGCAGAAAAAAAAATTAGATTGGCAGGTTTTTTCTGATTAACCCTTAAAAGAAGATATGCTTTTTTCCTTGCATGCTAGAAAGTAGCCAAGCTATCTAACCTGATGTAGTTTTTGGTCAGGGTTAGAATTTCTTGTTATCTGTGAAAAGGGGAGGGGGCAGTCAGCATTACTGAGTCTGAATGTGGATTTAGTTGCTAAATGTCAATATAGAAATTTTACTAGGTTCTGTGTTGAAACATTAAGACTATTAAAGATGAAAAAATGAAAAACTAGCTTGGTCAGGGAAGATCATGGGCATGATTTATATTTATCTTAAGCTGCCATCTCAATACAAGGTTGGTAGCCCCTGCTCTCATTGATGAGCCTGTATGTTCAATCCCCTTAGTAGAAGCTGGGCTTGAACCCAGTGCTGACTATGCAAGCCATTACTAAATAATTTCTTGCTGGTTGGTAGCCCTATTGACCTTTAGCTGAGGTACCGGAATCCTCTGGCCAATATTCCCACCTCCTGTTTAACTGGCATTGTATAAAATGTGTTTCCAAGGGAGTGTATAACAGCATCCGTGGTTGCCTGCAATATTAACACAGCAAAAGAAGCATGTAATTTATTCATCTGAAAAATGAATGCGTAATAAAAGCCAGGATAAGAAATCTCTTTCTGCAAGGGTTATGATGACTGCAAGTAGACAGATCATAGTCTATTCGATCAGGGTTTCCTTCATCCAATAAACAATTTTGGTTTTGTATGAAAATCCTAGTGGTGTATTTAGATAGCATCATAGCCCACCTTTTATTAACATTCAAGTTTATCTTTTTTGCTGAGGCAATTTAATCCTGTTATTAAAATTCATTGCAAATAGTAAGTTGTTAATATAGCACCAAGATATATTTCACCTCATCATATGACAGAGTGAGCTTGATTGGTGATGACACCATTTCCATCCAATGAAACTTCAATGATTTGCTGAAAGCGTTGAAATTAGTTTAACATTTAAAATTAGTATGATGGCATGAAAGTAAAGAGAAATCACTTAAAAGTATGACACTTGAATGGGCTCTATTAGGATGTTGCACTGGCAGAACACTAATAATGTAAGGAAGTAGGTTACTGGGTTTTTTTGTATTTTAGGACTATTATTTAGGACGAAAACTGTCGTGTAATTCTTTTACCAAACATCAATGCCTAGAGTGTTGCACAGTCCTTTAGAAGGGCCTTGACAGGAATGAGAGATGGAACAAGAACTGTCTGAAATTCAACCAAGGTAAAAGCAGGGTCCTGCGCTGGGGAGGAAGAACCCCAGGCACCAGCACAGGCTGGGGTCTGGTCAGCTGGGAAGCAGCTCTGAGGAGATGGACCTGGGGCTCCTGGTGGACAGCAAGCTGTCCATGAGCCAGCAGTGTGTCCTGGTGACCAAGAAGGTCAATGTTGTCCTGGGGTGCATTGGGAAGAGCAGTGCCAGCAGGGTGAGGGGGGTGATCCTGTCCTTTTACTCAGCCCTGGTGAGGCACATCTGGAATGCTGTGTCCAATTTTGGGCTTCTCAGGAGAGGAGAGAGATGGGGCTCCTGGAGTGGGTGCAGCAGAGTGACAAAGATGATTGTGGGACTGGAGCATCTCTCTTATGAGGAAAGGCTGAGGGAGCTGTTTTGCTTTGAGAAGAGTTGGCTGAGAGACAAGAGACCTCATCACTGTCTGTGAGTATCTGAAAGGTGTCAAGGATTGATCTAGGCTCTGCTTGGTTGTGCTAAGCAACAGGACAAGAGACAAAGGACAGAAACAGATGCACAGAAGTTCCACAAAAATATGAGGAAGAACTTTCGTAATGTGCCTGTCACCACACACTGGGATAGATTGCCCAGACAGGTTGTGGAAGATCCTTTACTGGAGATATTTAGGAACTCTCTGGATGTCATCCTGTGCACTAGAATGGACCTGGTGGAGCAGGGAGTTTGGGCCAGTTCACTCCCCTTCCAACTTGACCCATTCTGTGATCACAGAAAAAATTGTACTTTTTATTGATAAAACAGCTTTTAAAAAAATTATCCTCAACATTCTGAAGCAACTTAACAGGTTTATTTTTGAAAGATACTTTTATTGTGGATCCACCTGTCATTACGCTGAAAATAAGAAACGCCATTTCCTCTTCCTCTGCGTATAAAAAAACCCAGAAATGCAGACTTTGATAATATGCAAAAGTTAACTTTGAAACATATCTTGTTTATAGGTATCTTTTGGTGTTTCAGGTGGAAACAGAAGAAGCATCACATGAATATTTACCTCCCTGGAAGCCTCTAGCAAATGCTTCAAAGTCTCCCTAGAGGGGAAAAATAGTGATTTACAGCAGAAATCGCTTATTTGCAAATCTTTTAGGCAAATTATAAAGTTCAGTGATTCAGCTGCATTGGAAAACTCATCATTCTTAGCAAGATGTGTTACCATTACAAAATGTCAATTTTCTGCCTGTGACAATTTAAAAATGCTATGTTCTCTGTATTACTGAAAAACTACTTAAAGAAAAGAAAGACATTATATTTCATGTGTTTTAAACCCTTTTGTCTCAACATACCAAGAATTTTTAATAACTCTGATCAGATATGATAAATATTGTTTCATTGACAATGGAAAATAGTGAAGAGATTTAGTCATACCGAATGCACCATGTAGAGTACATACCAATTGTAGTACGTCCATTAGGTTCATGGCTGTTCCCTGCTCACAACTAAGCAGATACCTATGTGCTTCATTTAGTAGATAAGAATGATCTCCTTAAAACCAGAAATGCTTACTTTTTGCTATTAGAACAGAAGGTCTTCAGTTACCATGTGTTCCACTGAATGAAAGCCTGAGCAGCTATACTACAGCTGGCCTCTGTGATCTGTGCCACCAAAAACCTCCCATTGCCTTTACAGCTGCAAGAATTCCCTGACACGTAGAACTTGACCCCAGTGCCTCTGGTTTCAGCACAAGGATGTTGTCTCTTGAAGCCATGAGGGAACTGGATTACTCCTTTATTGATCAATTGTTGAGTTAACAATCAATGGGTAATTGACTGTTAACCTCCATGAGATGACTCGAACACTTAAGTCAGGCACAGTTAAATAGCTTGCTGAACAAGTGCCTGCATACTGTCTGTGGCTTCTGTACACAAATTTGTCAGCTTTACATTATTCAAAGCCACGTAAAAATCTTCTGTAAATGAGCCGCACAAAAGAATAAACCTGTTAAAGAGGCAGATTTACAGTGCACTAGCATTCTACATTTAAGAGGCCCCCTCTCTCTCTGTTATTACTGAAGCAATCAAAGGTGCCTTGAAAGATTGCTAAAAATGATCAAGCATGCTTTATTTTAGATTGATAACTGCAGTAGGAAGTGTGAGAAGGAGAGAAAATAATTGAAGTGGATGGGATCATTGTGTACCTGCCTGACATCACTGGCTCAACATTTGTGTTTTAGACTGTCTCTTAGACTCTCTCTGGCCTAATAACAGCATGTAGTGAAATAAAGTGTTCATTCTGGAGGTAATTGTTATGTGGTGGAATATAAAAAAGACCAATTCTGCAGTATATTTACCACAGTGCATATTTATGAGTTGGGTTTAATTAAAAGTCAGGAACACTAGAGCTATTTTTTAACTAGATGCCTATTATCTAGTGTCAAGTGCTTGGTTTTAATCACACATTTTATACTGTCGTGACCAAATCACTGCCTGTGACGTACAAGATAGTGTGTTGTCTTTACTAAGAAGATGTAGCCAGGCTTGATGGATGTTTTCTCATTCCTAACCTCATTACTACTGGCTTCCCATCCATCTAATAAAATGCTATGATGGAGAGTAGGAAGATGCTATAAATCATAATATTCCAGCCACTCCAAGCAGATTCATTAGAAATGCTGACTATATATCTCACACATAGAAAGTCAATGCACAAAGTAGTTTGGTGTTTCTGCCTGTGCTGGAGACATCCCCTCACTCCCTGCCGTCAGGTTAGGATTTGTTTTTAATGGCAAAGATGACATTTAATGAAGTTCTGGGTGGCAGACTACTTTGACCTGAGTAACCAATAAATATTCCAGCTGTTATTAGTTTTAAACTGTGCTGCAGCCTGTTAGCTCACTTGCATTTTCACTCCACCACTGAAAACACATAATTGCTAACTAATGAACTTTGGGTTTGCTTTGTTAGGTTTTTTGAGTGAGATAAGGAACTGAGGGGTCCTACTTTACTGCTGCTTTTCCAGTGTTTTCCTTAAGGAAGTGTATCCTCATTTCATCTAGGCTAGGGTGAAGCGATACGTGGAATAAATAGACTCCTCAACCTGGTGTAGTTATGAAGTGGGTATGTATGTCGGCGCCCGGCGCAAGCGAGATATTTCTCTTGAAAACTTGTGCGCCGAGCTGCAGTCTGACCCACACCTTTATTCACAAAGGTGTTCCATATGCAGTACATTACACAACTTTTTCATGCATATTCAACCCCTGGCCCCGCCTGTCCTCGCTTCGTATGCTAAATAGATCCACGCCCTTTTGGGTATTCATGGCTCGCTGTGGTGGTCGCACGGGGGTCTTTCGGGGGTCTTTGAGGCTGAAGATTGTGGTCTTCCTCATGATTGAACTTTTGAACTGTTCTCCTTTGCGCGTGCTCTTTAGGTCTTTTGATGCTTATCTGAGTCTGTCTTATCAGTCCTGACCACCTTGGAGCCAGAGGACCCCCTTTATCTGGGTTCTTTGTGTCCCTTGATCTCCTCTGGTATTGTTCTTTATGCAAGAAGCTTCAGAAATTTGTGTCTCCTATGCCCTTTGTACTATGGCAGAGGTTTCTTACGTAAAAGGTTAATTCATTTTGTTAATTCGAGTGAACTTCTAAAATTTCTGTTTCAAGGGTGCTGAAGTTAGCATACAGGGGGAAATGGCAGAATCTGTCCTTTCTGCTTGTCTTTCCTTTCAGTTTTTGAAAGAAAATATAGCTGTGAAAATAAGAATTGCCCAGGCTTGTGTCTGGAGAAAGAGAACTGAACTAGATGCATCCTCTGAAATCCAGGTTAGGAATCAAACTTCAGTTATATCATACTTTATGTAAGTTTTGCTTTTTAGTGGAATCTACACACTTGAAGAGGTAATGATAGGTGCCATCTTTTCAAAAGGGAAGTGTTTGCTAAAGGAAGGAAAAAACAGTAGAAGAAAATAATAGAAAGGAAAAAAATTAGAAGAAAGGAAACAAGCAATTTTAGCACAACTGAGCCTTTAAAAAATACTGCATGAGTGTGATTCTTGCTGTTCCAGGTGTTTCCAGGTGTATTTTCATTATTGTCCTCTGGCAGATGCTCAGAGCTTCTTATATTACCCTGTGTGTTGCCCTTAGGAATTTTCCATTCAAAAGATTTTTGCTGGGAGCTCCCCCAGAGTTGAATACCTGTAGCCTGGTATGCCTTGGTAATGAAGATCTCACAGAAACTTGTTCCTTTTGAATAAAGTTGTGTGCAGGGCCATTGCATCTGACAGTCTTTCTTTGAAATGTATTGCCATTAAGAATACCAAACATCTCAACAAACTTCATCCCATTTCTGTTGGGATTGAAGTAACATGTTTATTGGCCCTTAGATTTACTTTGTTTGCTTGTGTGTGACATGGGATGCCAGACAAGCATTGGGACAGAAGCAGACTGATGCAAGGCAGTTATGCATATAGCTTTTAGGGATTCATTAGGGAACACCAGTGGATACTCCTGTCTGTGCTCAAAGGCTGCTTCATTCCATTTTAGGGAAATAAGATAGTGTATAAGCTAGTAGTATTCTTTATTAAATCCTTGAGGAGGAAGTGAAATTGTGTCTGTACATTATCTGCAAGCATAGTTTTCATTATAACTCACTGTGATCTCTAGTACTTAGTGTCAAACTGTTTCAGAGAAAATGAGTGATAGCTGTTATTAGTAATCCATGGCTTTAGGAATTTACAAATTAGAAGTAATCATAGAGACAGGGGAGCTGTACATCAGTTAATATAATCCATTTATTTTGAAACATACTCTAAAGAGTGGCATTCATCTTTATTGCAAAGCAAGTTTCAGCTTTGTGGTGATATTTTTAAGATGATGGTAAATCATATAAGGGATTCACTTTAACAGCACAGAGGCTACTTTCAAGTTTCTGAAGCATTCTGAAAGACACATCTAGGAAACAGTATCTCCCTGAATTACAGTGAGCAGTTTAAGATGTTTGCTGAATGTGATTCCCACTGGGTAGTTTTGAAGGCCTCTGTTGCCTATAGACAGCTCATCTGACACTGCACAGGTATGCAGATATGAAAGAGATACTGCTTCCCTTGTCCCTCCTCCAGCCCTATAAATCTAAATCCATTGGTTATGTCTGGAATTCTCACATTTGTGGTTTGGCTTTTTCACTTGGTGTTTTTTTGTTTAGTTACTTATTTAAATGCTTTAATGAAATGTAAGGTTTTATAGGAATATACAAAACTGCAAAATCTGGAAAATAAGTATCATAGCAAGGGTGCCTGCTAGTATCAAATGTCATGTATAAGCTCAACAAGATGTAAGATATGATGACTGCAGTGGACTTGCTTGACAATTAGTCCAAATAACTTTAGAATTAAACAAAAAAACCACCAGAATTTTATGCTTGACTTTTGGTTTTGTAGGATTTTTTTTAAAGCTGTTGCATTGACCTATCACCATTAGGGATGTCAACAATAGGACTAGTAATGTAAGTTATATACTTCTATAAAGATACTGGTTATACTAAGAGCTATAGAATGAATCCAGAAAGATAAACATGCAGGACAAAAGTTATTTAATATTGTCTGTTGCAAGCCGTGCTTTCATTATTTCTCTTTGGTTTGCTTCTTTTGAAGAAACCTCTGGTTAGGAAGAACTTTCTGCCCTTCAGAAAAGGTGAGTTCTGGAGGAAGAGAAACAGTATTATCATGTGATTTAAGGAAAAATATTTGATGCCAGAATGATGTCTGCTTCCTGATATTATTCACAAATTACTATCATTCTTAGAGAAAATGAGCAAAGTGACACCCCATAATGTGTTACTATGTGCCTTAAAATATAAAAAGACTTTGACTGATGGGAATTAATTAGAATATGACAGTATAGGAAGGATTTGCTTTTGTGCATTCTGGTCTATTGTATTCAGTTTTTGCTGATTGTAGAACAAAAAGAAACCACTTTATGTTTATGTACTCCCAATCTTCATAAAATAATGCATATCTAAGTTTGCATTTACCTCAGGATGTCATTGGAAATTGAAGGCTGTCAAACTTTGTTTATTATGTGACCATGTCTATAGATGGATCTTATAAAGTTTTCCTGATTTTCATGTCCAATACCAATGTGGAGACAGAAGAACTCAAAGCAGTATTGTCTCATCCAGTGAAAAGAGAAGCTTTTAGTAATAAGAGAAATTATTACAGCTATTAGGGAAATGTAAGTTCAGACTCTACTGTTTTTAAATTATTAAACATGAATCCCACCTTTTATTCTAATTTGGTAACTGCCTTTATAACAATTACTTTACATTCAATGTATCTTTACAGATCATAGAATACAGGCAGCAGGATGTGAAATTATCGTGGGCTCTTCCAGGACAACATACCATCACAAAAGAAACCCTAGAGTCCTAAAATTAGGTTTGGGTGTTGAGTAGTTGCTAAAATTTAAAATAAATTTTTAAAAAGCCACAAAAAAATTCTGCAAATATAAATTGTTATTTAATCAAAAACCAAAGAAATAGGGGAAAGGCCAAGTAAACACAAAAGAATATTAAATACTTACTTTCCTAAAATGGTTGAGGGATTCAGTCTGATTGTCTTTGTTAAATGTTTGCATCTTGGCTTCATAACTGACACATAAGAGCTCCTAATTATTATAAAACTATGTAATAATCTTTGTACAAAATTCTTTGTGTTCTACCTTTGGCAGTGTGTCAAGTTTATTTATAGTAAGACAAACCTAGGTTTCTTTCCCTAATTTTGCCTATTGTATCAGAAGCATAGAGGAGCTCCCCTACCATGTAACACAGCTATACCTGCTCCATCTCCCACTGAACTGCATCTGTCTATCTGTTCACTGACCTTAGAGTTTAGTAACACAGAGCATGATAACAAACAATTGTACTAAACTCCAAGTAAATAGGACAATTTTTGATGCAACTGTTTTTGATTTAGGGGTTATTTGAATATTATTTATTCAATGCCAGCTGAGAGGGAGAAGAAATTTCACTTCCTAAAATCAAAAAAAAGTCATGGTTTGGTTTCTGTAGTAGAGGTAGAAATTAGAAGGAACAGAAACACTCCTTCAATTTAGAGCAATCCAGGAAAAATGTAGTATGCTAGTATGTTACTTCCTTTCTTAAGAAGTTGTTTTATTTTTCTCCCATCTTCCATTTCCTTTTTCCCACTTTTTTTTTTTTTCTTTTAACTATTCTCACAATCCATTGCACTTGCTCATCTTCATCTCACTCTGTCCAACTATGCTTCTAGTTTACCTGAGAAGTCAATTGGGATGAGCATCCCAGTGGGTTAATAGGTTTTTTAGTACTCTGGTTTTCCCCATCAGTGATGAATACATAAGTGCCTCTTCATTTTTGCCATCTTGACCTTTCTTCATATTGAAGTGCACCAGCACTATTAGAAGCAAACCTGACACACTTTATTGCTCACAGTTTAGGTTTAAGCTCTTTACACACTGATGTGTACCCACTGGTGGTGTAGGCATACAGTTGGTGTGGCACTAAATTGACTTTAGCTTTTAATTATTTCACATTTATTAAAATTGAACTTCCTAAAAACTCCTAAGACACACAATATATTAATTTTTAAACCTCACTTTTGTTTCCCTCTTCATGAGTTTTGCAGACCAGTCACTGCATTTTTGTATTATTGCCAGGATAATATGAAGCAGCCATTTAGGGACTTTTAGCTTTGCCTTTTTTCTAAATATCTGTATCTTCCTTTAAATTGTTGAGACTCCTCTACAGGTGTTTAAACCTAGAAACAGAAGCATGATCTGACTACTTACTTGCAATCTTCCCTTTCTCTTCACCATAACCTACACAGCTGCTCTGTAGCTAAACAGTGTATTATCAAAAGAGTACAGACACTCAGTATAATTGAATGGGACCCTTGCATTTAATCTGTTGCTATTTTAATTTGGGGCTGATTCTCAGTGGGTGTGATTGAAGAGATCTTTTTCTTATTATGGACATTTCTTTGTGCAGTATTGGAAGAATTCAATCTGGCAGTAATGTTTCTGCCTGCCAGTGTCAATTACATTGCTCTTGACTGGTGCAGATCAGCAGCCTGTGATCTCTCTGAAAAGCCAGTGTGTATCACATGTCAGTAGCAGACATATTAATGTTCGAGTTGAGGAGTGCGAGTGACGTAACAAGATTAGATGGCACTGATATAAAGGACTAAATATAAGCCCATGAATAATGAAGAAACTTCTAGGTGACAACTCTCAATTATTTACTGTCCCTGTCCAATGTAATACTAATAGGAGCTTGCATTTTTCTTTTGTGTCTCTCTCTCTTTTACTAGCTTAGTGTTCAATTTCTCAGTTTTACTGAACTAAGAATCTTTCCGAGGCGTTTTGCCCTGAGCTGTTACTAAGTGATTAGCAAAAAACTGAACAAGCCATGCTGAACTTTATTCACTACATGTTAGAGGACACCATTTAACAGAAAGGAAAAATCAGTCTCAAAGCTATTTCACTTAATATTTGTTGTTAACATATTACATCTACTTTAGATGCTTTTTCTTTTCTTATACTAAACAATGCAGTCAGAAACAACTTTGACATGGAAAGAAAACTAAATTGTATGTTTGGGGAGTTTTTCATTTATTTCTGACAACAAAAAAATCCGTGTTTTTAAATAACAGATAGATTTAAAAGAAAATTGGATGTGTCTGAGATTGCAGTTGCATGAACATATTTACCGCAAGTTCATCTCTTCCACATATATTATGCAAAGGAAAAACCTTAGTTTTCACATGTTCATTACAAATAATGGATTATGATTATGATGGATTATGTGAAGGCTTTTGGAATTTTTACAGCAGTTCTACTAGCAGATTAAATTTCACCAAAAAGACATGACATTCAAACTCACAACTTTTAAGTTTAAATATATCAGCCTAGTTACTATTTTTAATAACAACTTTTATGCATCAGGATTTACCATGTGAACTTCATAATCAACTTCAAATGACTTCCAGGCTTTCAACAGAGCCAGCATCTAAGTATATATATCTCCTGTTGGGAATGATAATTTCATGCACTAGGTGACACTAATAGCTATGGCATGAAGGCAGTATAGGAGCCCTCTGCTTCTGCATGACTGACAGTCATCTGGTACACTTATTAGTCCCTTTTTGTCAATAAGTATTTGTATATTCATCTTTGTGCGATTATTTCTAAGCCTATAAATTCTTGGTTAGCAGGTACAGTAAATCTTTGATTTCATACTCACTAATACATGTTTTTGTTCTTTTTGATAGATTAAATGATCACTTTTTAGGATTGAGAGATTTTGAAGCTCTAAGAAATTATTTAGTACTTGATTTCTAAAGGATATAGAGATACAGAGGGTATTCAAAGGTCTTCAGCTGGATATACCTTGTATAACCATCTAGCCCTGTTTTATGTCAGAAGAAAACACATTTCATTGTATTTCTGAGGTACAGATAAGGGAAAAACAAGATCTTCTGGCACCTAGCAATAAAGCAGAAAAAAAGTGCATAACAACAACAGCAGTCTGCTGGGATAACAGATTGGTGCCCACTAGAAAGGGGGCAAGGCTCATAATTCACAAGCAGTGAAGCCACAAGTGAATTATAAAGGTCTTGTCCTCCTTCAATGGAGATAAATGAGTCCGTCTAGCACAACTAACCATATGATCCGTTAGGATAAGAGTTTTGTTTTCCATAATCCTATCTCTCATAAATATTTTTTGGGGAGCTAACCCACTAAATAGACAATAAAAGACATTCTGTTCTTTTCTCCACTCTCTTGCTGAGGATCTTCTGCTCTGATGCTGATGTTTAAGGTGTTGACCCTTTTTATTTCTTATTTCCATCTAAAGCTTTTTTACACTCATCATACTTAGTAACAGGCATATGGGACAGAATT
This sequence comes from Setophaga petechia, assembly GCA_024362935.1. Classification (NCBI taxonomy): domain Eukaryota; kingdom Metazoa; phylum Chordata; class Aves; order Passeriformes; family Parulidae; genus Setophaga; species Setophaga petechia. The sequence goes on along the minus strand of JANCRA010000004.1, from coordinate 23,546,359 downwards.
GTCTTTGGTTTGGTTTTTTTCCCCTAACTAAAGTATAAATTCACTCTTGTTTTTTCATAATATTATTTACTTACTATCATTTACTTACAATCACTACACTTTCTTCTCTAGGAGTCACATATTTTTTCCCTGGAGACGGGAAGTTAAAAGCCTGCCTTTAAAACAGTAATCTGTTGCTGTCCGCTGGTGTTTGTCATGCAAGTCTGGAGAGCTGTTAGTTACATAATAATTATGCCAGGAACTGAAGCCCTGTTGAGGCAAATAAATTTAAACATGATCAGTCTTTTAAAATTCATGGTAACTATGGGATTTTACATAAGGTAACCTCTTAATAAGGTGTCTTGCAAGACAGTCCAGCATTTGAAAAAGATGAAGCCAAACATCGCCCTCAAACTTTCACAGTAACTTTATTTGGTGCAAGTTGAATGATTTGTTAGATGACTCATTTGTACTACTGACAAATAGGTCACATAAACTAAGGCATTGGAGTTATATGGTGGGAGGTAATTTTAGAGAAAGTAAAAATAATATGCTGATGCTAAGTAGTAATTGAGATTACAAGCAATGTAAGCAGACATGGCCGCAGCTGGGATTCCACACTGATTTTTCATTGTATGGTCTTCTTTCAATTGCATGTCAGTTTGAGAGTTGTGCCAGGTCCAACTAAAATGTTTGATTCCAAATGTCTTCATTAAGCAGATTTAAACAAAAGAATAAACACTCCTTCAGCTGACAACTTCCATTTATTTCTGAGAATCAGCCAAAGTTAGATTGAAATACATTATTACAATATTTTCATCAACCACTTTGGTGAGAACACTCTGTTGACGCTTTCAGTAGTCTATACATGTAGCACACAAATGTTTGTGGAGGTGTTTTGTTTCAGATATGTCCTTTAGCTGTTCTTATGGACAGCTGCCTACATTGAGATAAAATATGTAGCTTCATGCGCTTTATATTTGCCAGCTAAATTTCTAGAGACTCTAGCTACAAAAATACTCTGCTCTTGCTCCTCAGAGCTCTGCTTCTCAGAGCTCTTCCACAATGCACCAGTGATGCACCACTTGAGATTCAAAATGAGATTTTCTCTGTGGTTACTGCTCTGAGCTGTTCCTTTGCCAGGAACAAAAGCTGATCAGAAGAGTTATTTTTTCTTAAACTTCATTTCTCCTGTACTGGTGTTCAGGTAGCATGAAAAAAAGGAATGTCTCTTCCACCACTTGAAAAGAGTGTTTGGATGAGAGAGGTAGTTGAAGGGAAAGAAGCAATTAATAGCAAGAAAGCTCTCTCTTCCTGTTAGAGAGGGAGAGTCAGGGAGAGAAAGAGAGAATAAGAGAGAGAATGGGGGTAAGAAACAAATCCAAGTGAGCAAAACTAGACTAGGGTAGGAATGGATGAGGCAGGACATGGAATTTTAGCAAAAAAGTGTGAAGAAGGAGCAAGAAGGAGGTTTAGGATTATGCATAGAGAGAGAAAGGACAGGAAGATATATAGAATGTGAGCACTGCTTCAGTAAGTTAAAGTATTTGTTTTATGAAGCCTAATATCAAGCTGAGAGTTTTGATCTCTGTTGTAAGGCTTTACTAAAATCAAAAGAAGAGTTCTTTCTTGGAAAGAACTTGAGTCATTTATTCTTGGTCATATTATGATCATGGATAATATCACTGGCTAGAAACTGGTTGTCTGTGTCATTAGGTTTTTAAGAAGAACAAATTAAATTACACAATGTCCAATAGATTGAATTAATTATTCAATTTTCATTGTAGATTCAATTTTCTCTTCAACAGGTTTTTTTCCATAGAGGAATATTTACTTATTCTCATTATGTAAGACCTTTTCAGAAATGAGTTAATAGAAATCATCAAGAAGCTGCATGTGGTCTTAAACTTCATGTTTACATACCAAAATAGCCTACCCTCCTGTGAGTGCCAATATGTGCTGTTATCCTACTTGTTTGTTTATCTCAAGGCAGAGAAGTTATTTATAGTACATTAAGCTGGACTAATGCTTTCCTTACCTTTCCTTTTAAAAACTGAAATAAACACTGATCTTTGTTTAAAATATGTATAAAATAAACATCTTCCAAGTGAACTCCCTTGGGCTTTTTCTTGTAGGTTTCAGAGAAAATTCAGAATACAACATTATGGAATTGAGATTAAAAGGTATTGGTATTTTACCTGAAAGCACATTGCTTTTTCTGCTGGTAACTGAAGTTAACAGAATCTGTCTCTTTTGTACTTGGTAGTCAGGTTCTGGCCTTTCCATAAATACTTAAACTTAAAATATCAGTAGCCTTCTTCCCATAGACTCAGTATAAAAGTTGGAAAATTCTGAAAATGTCAATGACATTTGGGACTAGGCTAAGAAAAGTATTTTATTTGTGAGATGTTCTCAATGTCACAGGAAAATTTTCTAGGGTTTTTATACCCTTAGAAAGCTGCTGTGGGCCAATAAAAATAACATCAACAAACATCATAACATCAATACACTGGCCTTGTTCCAGTGGGAGAAGCTCAGGAGAATCATACTGGTACAGGGTCTGATATTTTGACAGAATCTCACAAGGGGTAAGTTTGGAAGTAACAACAAGGTGACATCTGGTCCAGCTTCCCTGCTCCAGCAGGGTCATCCTAGAACTCATTGCATAGAATTGTGCCAAGACTGCTCCTAAGTACCTCCGCTGAGGGCAATCCATATTCTCTCAGGGCAAGATTTTCCTGTGTACAGTAAAGAAGTTCTTCCTGATGTTCAGGTTCAACTTCCTGTGCATCAACTTCTCTCCATTGTCTCTTGTCCCATTGCTCAGGACCACCTTGATGCACCCTCTTGACACTCCCCCTTCAAATAGGCAGCGATTGATGAGGTTCCCTCTTCTCCAGATTAAACAGGTCAAGTTCCCACAGTCCCTCCTCGTAAGTGAGGTAATCCAGTCCCTGCACCATCTTTGTTGCCCTTTGCTGGACCCACTCTAGGAACTCCATGCCTCTCTTGTCCTGAGGAGCCCAGAACTGGACACAGCATTCCAGATGTGCCTCACCAGGGCTGAGTAGAAGGACAGGATCACCCCCCTCACCCTGCTGGCAATGCTTTTCCTAATGCACCCCAGGACAACATTGACCTTCTTGGCCACCAGGACACACTGCTGGCTCATGGACAGCTTGTTGTCCACCAGGAGCCCCAGGTCCTTCTCCACAGAGCTGCTTCCCAGCAGATCCACCCCCAGCCTGTGCTGGTGCCTGGGGTTCTTCCTCCCCAGTGCATGACCCTGCTTCTGCCGTTGCTGCTGGCATGTTCTAAATGTTATGTCAGCACACTGAATATAGAAGACCATCACAGCCCATTGCAAGGCCTTATGATGCTTTCTTTTCTCCCTAACAGTGACAACAGAATGGTTACTGGAATTGACTATTCCTATGAAAATATCACTACTATATATAATTCTAGAGATAAAGCTATAGATTTGGAAATGACCCTCACTGAACATCAGTAGTAACACTTACTCAGGAAAATGGAAGAAATGGACAGTGACACTCTGTTTCTGTGATACAGGCACTTTAAGAAACAGTCACAGAGGGGAATCAGTCCAGAAAAGGCCCTATTCCTGCCACTAACTGACCAGGACTTCACTGTGGAGAGACATCTGAGAACTTCTGTGTTCCATCTACAGTCACTCTTTTTTCAAGCCAAACATACAGAATATTTTTCCATACCTCCAGCATTAAAATATCTGATCTTAGTTCCTCTTTAATGGAAAATTTGAAACTTTTAAGAAAAATTCCATCATTCTTTAATGATGTTGTTGGCATGAATATATGCAAAATTCACTAACTTGGATCCCTACTGTTTGTCTCTTTAATTTCTTTGTCCACCAATCAACTTGGGTTATAAAAGAAGCAAAAAGGTATTTATAAGCTGGATCAAAGCGAGGCAAGAGATGGTTTAAAAACGTGTATTTTCTTTGCCTATGTTCTTAATTTTTATGCTGTCCCCACCTTCAGGTGGAAAAATATTATTTTCTGTCATTATTGCTTTTCCTGAAATTTTTCGTGGGTATGAATATGATGAGCTTTATGCTTTAATGCTGGACCATGGATACTTTTGCTGCTGTATTCTAACAAGGAGTTTTAAGGATTCCTTCTTGAACATACTGATTCTTATCAACTCTGAACTTTTTCTTGTTTTTCATAAAAAAATTTCAGTCACTGTAGTAGTTTTCCATTTGAAAAAAATAAAGAGATTTGAAATAACCAGTATCAGTGTGTCATGGTTTGACACTGGCACAATGCCAGTGCCCCCATGAAAATTCCCTCTCCCTGGCATCTGCTGTGAGGTGGTACCCGGAAATAAGCAAACCAGGCTCCTGCTTAGGGAAAAAAAAAGGAAAAAAAAAAACTTTATTAACTAAACTACAAAAAACTAAACCACAAAGGAAGAAAAAATAAACACAAGGAAAATGAAAACTACATAGAAACACTTCCCCCTCCTCCTCCCACCAAATTCCCAGTACATTTACATTTCCCAAAAATATCCACACTCAGTCTGGCACCACCCTTTAGATAATCAAATCTTCAGCTCATCAAGAAGTAGATGGAGTCCTTCCTTGTGCCATGGACTTCTTGTCACAATCAGCAACCGCCTGGAGTTTTCTGCTATCATGTGATCATCTTCCTTCCATGTGAGGTGCTCTCACCACCTTGCATGGCATGGAGCAGAGGCTGCTTTCAGGGTAGACCTTTGGACCTTTTAAGGATGCCTCGTCTCGTTCCAAGCAGAGCACAGTCTCATCTCTGGGACCTTTGTCCCCCCCATTTCTTCTACACCCCCTGGGGCCGAGGGGTCTCAACACTGAACTCTCTTGCTCTGAGCCCTTGCTTCCCCCTGCAATGCAGTCTCTGTATCACCAGGAAACAGTCCATGGATGTACAACAAAGAGTCCAGCAAAAATTGCCACTCCATCTTTCTCCATTCCTTCAACATCTCTCTTTCTCTTTGCCAGATCTCCTCACTGGCCTATTTCTTCCTTCATCCTCCACTCTTATCCCTTTTCTAGGAAAGGTAATGTTCTGTGAAGTTTTCATTATCCACAAAGGGTTAAAAGCTCTCCCAAGCGGCTGGGCTGCTCACTGCCCCCCCCCCCCCCCCCCCCCCCCCCCCTTCTCCTCCCAGCTGTGCTGCCTGCTGCTGGGACATGATATCAAGTTTCAAGGTAACTCAGTTCAGCACAGGCTGCATTCTCTCTCTGTCTCCAAAAGATGGTGAGGGGGGGGGGACTTGACTGCCCGGTGCTTCCCGGTTTTTGGCTGCATCCACCCTTCCATCCCTCCGGGTCAGGCCTACCTCACTTTGGCCACGTGGCGTTCCCCTCCCCCCCCCCCCCCCCAGCCAGCAGCTGAGCCGGGTGGGGGAGAGAAGGAGCTCTGTCCCTCCAGAAATTCAAGAGGACTCTTTCGGGAAAAGAGCCCTGCTTTTAACCCCTTGGGTTTGTGGTCTCAGAGGCGGATCCAATGCCCCACTGGTCAAACCAGGTGCCCATCTTAAAATCCGAACACCGATTGGTGACCACAGCAAAAACAACATATCCCAGATGTCCCATTTCCGGTCAAACCACGACACAGTGTTAAGTAATTAGTGCCATTAGAAGATTTAGCATGTAAAGAGGAAAGAAACATCAGGAGTGCTTTAGGAAGAAGACTTAATGAATGATAAATCAGGAATTTTTGATTACCAATAACATAGTAGAAGAATGAATTTGTGGATAAATAGAAACAAATGTGGTAATAGTTTAAGATATGCTCAGCTTTATGGTACTGTTTCCTCTATTTGGCATTTTGGACAAAGGTCCAGACAGTTTAGATACAGAAGTTGCTTAGAAATTACACATCCAGAAAATTACATTTTCAAGTACACCGTCTGGCAGGGGCAATTTAAACCGGAAAAGCCAAAATAAAACCATGCTCATGCACACACAAATAAACCCCAAAACGAAAAAGCAAAAAACCAGCAAACCAAAAAAAACCCCATAAACCCAGAGAAACATGTTTATGATGTTTGGAAAAATGTGTAAATTCTATATAAATATTATAATAATCTATATAAATATTAATCCAATCTCTTTAGATGTTAATAACTTCTATAGGCAATGTCAGAGTAGGATTTTTGAAAGATGTTATTCTGGGAAAAAATATTAAAAGCACATTAAGATTGACTTTGAGGTTGAAGATGTATGAGAACTGACAGGAAACCTAAGGTTATGAAATTCAATCTCTGTGTGCATAAGAGAGGGCCTCAAAGTGTAGAAGTTACCTAGAGAATACCAACCCACAAAACTCTTTCTCTTTGCTATTCATAATTATGTATTCTAAAATGAAAACTGAGATTCTTTATATAATCTCTGAATTTTTCTGTACACGGGAAATATTTTTTCCAGTTTTATTAAAGTTTTTTATTTTCATTACTGACTTAAATCTTTAGTACGATGTTTATTCCAATTTAGAGTATACATGGAACTGTGAAGTGTATATGACACTGTTTGATTTAAAGGAGAAATTGAATTGCTTCAAGTATGTGGAAACAAAAGTTTTTTAATTCTGTGATTCTACTGAAAAGAATTTGAACAAGATGATTTGAGTAATCAGGGATCTATTTTCTCATCCTTATGTAGATGGAACTATTATACACATAACATTGCCATTTTATACAATCAATATGGATGCTCCTGGGCCTTTTGTGTTAATACAACAGTGGAAATGCAAATGCCTGACTCCCTAAATAAATGTGCTAGGCTCTTGAAAATCTATCTACATTTGTCTCTTTCTATAAGTGTCTGCATAGGCGCCAGTCAAAAAATTTGTAATTCCTCTAAAGCTGATCCATTCATCACTAAATTGAGGGGGAATGATATATCTGAAGTGTTCTAAAAACTTGATACTTCTAAACTACTTTTCTTGCATCTTGCCACTTTGACAGGACCAGTACTGTAGGGCAAATCAGTGCTGTAGGAAATCAGGAGCCACTGAAGCCCCTTCCAGGGGCAGAAATGGGGAAAGACACAAGACCTTTATATTTAGTAGATTTGAATGGCTGTCAAGTTATACTGCTCTCCTGATTGCTTTAGATATAAAATCAGTAGTTCTCTTGGAAATTAATTAATTCAAAGTTTAAGAAATTTTGGGCTAAGTATTTACTCATAGCAAAAATGAGCCAGGTGTTCAAGAGCAATTGCTGTAACATAAACACTTCAAAAATAATTAAATGCAAGGCATTCTTAATAAGGATACTAAATCTTTATTACATTTATCAAGGACTAAAGATAATTTCCTCTGTTCTCATGAAAAGATATGTTCTCGCCACTGACTGTATTGAACTACTTAATTTTAATCTGCCCAAAGAAATTTTTTCAGAAATAAAAGGTTTTTTTACTGTCTAATGTGACTTTAGTATTTGTTTTATAAGCTGACTACCTCCTGGTGTACAGCCTTAGAAATATCCCCATACAAGAAGAACCCTAACTCTCCATTAATTTCAGGAATACAGGCTTAAAAATACCTTCAATGGTAGCTGCTTAGTTGTAATCACATACAGAGAAACAAAGTTCTACAGATTTTTGGGCATATCTTACTTATACTACATTTTCAGTAGGTGTATAATCTAGAGAACACTTTTTACCAACTTCTATTTAGAAATTATGAATCTTCTTTCCAATTATGGAAATTGGAATTATGGTCATAATTCATTGGAATTATGGTCATAATTATGGTCAATTATGGCTGACAGTGTAAGGAATTACATGAAGTAGACAGCTTGACAAGCAATTATCTTTCAAATTGTCATTTTATAAAGCAGAAAATCTACAAAGCATTCATTCAGATTAGTAATATTGTTTCCCCTTTGATTTTTGGGATAGTACTTTTACAGTTTTTGTTCATGACTCACCATGATAACACTCTTGCTCTGACTCTGCCTTACAGACTGGATTTCCTTAGGAACAAGACATTTCTCTTATTCTGCCAATTCCACAAATTTCCGTTTCTCTAACTTCAAACAGAAATGCAGTCATTTTTCATTCATCTTTTGACTTTGCACTCAGACAACTAACATCTTTTAGTTGTTTGCACTCAGTATACACTGTGGGAACATATATATTTTTGAAATGTAAAAACAAAACAAAGCAAAATTTGAAACATATAAAGACTCAAATTTGAATCATATAAAGGCTCATCATGTGTCCTCATGTTAATATGATATACAAGTGATTTGGCAAAATTCTGTATAAGGGTAGGCACTGTTCCAGTCATGAAATGCATCCCTTTGCCTTCTAACCCCCAGCATTACTTGAGGAATGTCTAGATAAGTACTGGGTATTTTCACCTTTCTATTTAAACTTTTGCTTCGGTGAATAGGTTACTCATTGATGTGCCTTTATATCCCTAGTGATTACAAAACCGCTTTAATAAATGGATAAAATTAGGAAACTCAAAGTCTTCTGATTGCCAGTAACTTGAGGAAATATCCAATCTGCCCTTGTCTTTTCTGGATAGATATTTTAATGTGACACTCAACAGTTATGCAAGTGTTCATGAAAGAGGAGTCAAATAGAAATAAAAAGTCCAGTTCTTGTCCTGTGAAGGTTTGGTGATAAACTGCCTTTTGTTTACTACCAATGTCTTGCAGAGAGAAGGCTTTACTTATGCTGGAGACATTTTTAATTTAACTTTTTTTTTTTGGCAAAATTCAATACATGAGAAACTGGTGAATGGAATTCCAAATCTTAACCTTCAATAAGATTTTTCTCTAATTTTCTTTGAAGGTTTGAGTCCCTTGTTGCTTAATTCCAGCACACATTTTCACAGATGTTAATCACTTTATGCTGTTGTGGTCTTGTTTGTTGTTCAAATAAAACTGTTGAGACTCTGTTTCTAAATGTCAGTTAGCCACATAATACCCAGAACAAAATTTAAGGCTATTAGTTTCAGTGCTGCCCTTTCTGAAGAGTGTATAAAAAGACTCAAAATGGCTCTAATGCTTAAAGCAAATTATCATGTAACTGATCTGTGCACATTAGTGTGTCTCATGCTTTTGCTCAGATACCACAGTGGCAGGTGCCCTGAAATGGAAATAGACAGATGTCATTCAGGCATGACAGAACCAGAATACATGTGTAATAAATCATCACGGCCTTGGCCAGCAGCACCAGTGAATAAGTGTTGCTCTTAAGGTGAATGGTACAATTAAATATTTGGTGGATGTGATTTGTAACAGAAGAACTTGGTGTACTAAAACTTATGGGTTTTAAGGTCTTCTAATGTTATGTGGAGTCTGCTATACTTGTCATTTCCAAGTTTAGACATCACCAAGTTTAGACACTTCACAAAATTATTTTACCCTTTCCTAGAATTGCATGATATTTTGCTGTGTAGTTATATTAATCAGGTTATATTTTATAATTTATTGATGCATAAAATATCTAACAATATACTCTTTAGGTTCCAATCTAAACATTATTTATTCAGCTCATTATTTAAATTAGCTTGAATTATACACTCTAGTGGTTCACTACCTTTTGTGAATTTTCTGCAAGGACTCATTTTTATATTTGTGGTTTCATAGATTGCTGTCTAAAAAAACTTATTGGTTGTAGAAGTTATGGATTTGGCTTTGTCTTCTTTCTTTCTTTCTTTCTTTCTTTCTTTCTTTCTTTCTTTCTTTCTTTCTTTCTTTCTTTCTTTCTTTCTTTCTTTCTCTCTTTCTCTCTTTCTCTCTTTCTCTCTTTCTTTCTTTCTGTCTCTCCTACTTTGGGAGTTCAAGATCAGGGGGAAAGGGGATTTGGGAACATTCAAGGGTAAGAGAGTATCTGCAAGGGTAAATATCAAAGATTTTCAGATTTCTAGTTTTAATTTTCTGGGTGAAGAAAGTCTGACAGGGTGTTGCTCTGCCTTTGGCTTTATCCTTCTTTTCTTATAATGTTTACATGCTATTTACACTGACTTTTCTAATACAAGCACATAAAATCCAAAGTAACAAAGGAAAAAGATAAGCATGTTTGCAGTTAAGTACACATGACTCTAGCCAAGCAACATTACCGAGGTTGAAATAAATTTACTGAGCTTTTGTTTTAGAAGCTCAATATGTAAAGTAATGAAAATCACACATGATAAATGAGCTTATGTTATGGTGAGGCAAACACTCAAGAGAAGGAACAAGTGATACATCTGACAGTGAATGTTCGGATAGAGAAAATATCTGTGATTTTTTACTTGTTAAAATTTGCCAAGTTTTGTGATTCCATGTATAAACTAGGAATATGTAAACTCCTTTTCAGATACTAATTTACATTACTTTGCAGCAAGCTTGGACACATTTCTCTGAAGGTGTCCTGTGTGTACCTAAATATCAACTATCTAGCAACATTTTTGATGCAAGTACTCATAAAGGTGTTCTGCTGATTTTGTGCATATATAGACATGCATGTATTTTCATGTAAGTTTGAACAACTCTGTGGGTTTTTTCTCTTTTTCTTGCTGTCTTTATTAAGGGCCCTTCCCTTCAATCGAAGAGAGGCTTGGTTTATTCTAATAAGTATAAAAGTAATATTGGTAAAACAGGAAACCCTCTCTGCTTTTTGTGGCTTTAAGAAGGCAAATGATGTTATTAGTACCCATGGCATTGAATGAATAAACTTCCAGAGCTGATTGTTTCCAAAAATTTACAATGAGTTGTGATGCACAGGCCTAGTTTGAATAACAATTTAATTTAAATGCCATAACATAAATAATACATATTTAATATTACCATAACAAAATTGATGTTGTCCATGTTTTTAAATTGGGAGATTTTACTCCCTTGGTAAGCTACTATGTAATGTTCTCAGCTATTGTAGTTCCAGTGCAGAAATCAATCTCGTCTACCAATATGAATAAAATTGAAATATTTGGATGTATTTTGACCACAATTCTATTTCCTAGTTCTGTCTGTGTGTGTCTGTGTGTCTGTGTGTCTGTGTGTGTATGTGATACAGACCCCATCTCTCTTTTTTTCATGCAGATGATTAAAGAGAGGCTGGGAAATATTGGCAGTTTCAGAGGACTCTGCCATTACTGAATTATAAGCAGATCTAATTATTCTATCACAAAAAGCTAGGAGAGCAAAATAAATACAGCTACTGCAGACAGAAACTCTGCAACTCTAATTGCCAGAGCACACTAAGAGCTTTCAAATGGTAAGTCCTTAAATAATAAATTGATATGGGAGAGAATAATGACACCCAGGTGTGAAACCTTAACCTGAGAGTAGTGCTGCATACTTAATTATATAATTGCCTCTATCACCATATTCTAGTCTAGCATGGGCTTTTGAGTCATAGCAACTGAGTTGAAATGAAAGACAAAATATGTTCAAACCACAGGTGGGATTTGAAATAGAAATATATAATAAAATCCAGGTAACTAAATTGCTACTTGAGTTTTTAAAGTAGGCTACGAATTATGTGAAAAATTATATTTAAATGCTATTCACAGCCTGACTTACTCCCACAAAAGCAAGGGTTAAGAAAATTCACACCAGGGACAAAAAGAGCCTTTTAACAAAGGTTCTCAAAAATGCTGTAGATCATTTAATTTCACTGTGAAAATCCTTCTTGTTCCTAGGTACATTTTTTCTCATGCAATGGATAAGTTTGTTCATCACTCTAAAAAATATGAGCCAGTGTTAAGTGAGTACATTTTCATGTATATTTTATACTTATTCTATACTTTTTTCTGTGTGTGGTGTTCCATGTAACAGAACATGGGAAGGAACTCTTTCATTAATAGACCTCATCATGTCTCATCATTGCTACAGATGTTAATTCACAAGTTGCCATTCTGAAATATATTTATTTCCGACAGCGCAGAACAACAGGACTGTTAACATGAGTGATACCAGTGCTTTTTTCTCATGGCATCTTCTACAAGTAACATGTCTGGAAGAAGCAGGATCAGAGAAAGGCAAAATCAGTTATATGACATCATACTTGCACTGTTGAGGAAATTACTATCCAGATACAGTGTAATAGCAACAAAGAGAGCTGATTCTAACGTTTCTGTGGACATAGCCAGCTGCAGGTGTTTGCTGTCATACCTCCAAATGAGGCCACAAAAAGAAGTGCATGAAAATTTTGGTGAATAAGAACTTGACATTTGGACTGCACCAGCATTTTAATCTAAGAGCTGTGGCAGTTTTCATGTTCTGCTGGAGGGTCAAAATTGCAGAAATAATGCAAGTTCCCCCACTTACCAGAAGACCTCCTTTTAGATTGCTAAAAATACCTATGAAGACTACTGAAAAGCTGGCAGTTACTTCCAGCACTGGATCAGTATTGTAGGAACTCCAGTTGCTATTAAATACAGCTTAAGTGTCCAGCCAGGTAACCCTTGTCTTCAGAAATTTTTTTATGTACACATCTCCCCTGTCCCCATAATGGCATGTAACAGGGTTTTGGGACCTAGTATCAGGATACTTAGAGCAAAGGATATGGCAAGCCTATGTCTATGGGCATACCCTCACTGAAGCAAGGGGTTTAAAAACTTTCTTTCTGCCCCTACTGGTGCTGAACCACTCCTAGTTGCAAGTTCTGCTGTTGTTACTGCTTAGAAGGGATAGTGTTTTAAGACAGACATTCTACAGTAGGGGACTCAAAAACAGTAGAGGGCTCAAGAACATCCCTGCACATCACTGTCCAGAGAGTGAGCTGGAGATGTTACTGAAGACACAGAATGAATTTAGCTAGCTGTTCACTGGACTCTCAAGGAAGCTGCAGCTGTGTCCTAGAGATGTCCTGCTCTGGAAGTCTCTCTGCTTTCTCATCTTCTATCATAATGAGTCTCAGAGAAAACACTAATTTCTTCTGTTATCTGAAGAATTTCTGTCTTGGCAAGGGTTCCAACAGACAAAGGTGCTGGGGAAGAGATGATGTTACTCTTGTAAAGATTATAGAGCATGAAAGAATATGAATGCCCAAATACCACTTCTCTACACATGGCATGGCCATGTCCTTCATGCAAGGCATTTTTACATGATAGGTAAGGACTGCTCCTAGAAAGCAGACAGAGCAGATGCAAAGGGGCCATTTTGCCTCTTTCTTTGAAGTGTTCACCTGGACTTTGTTCCCCTTCCATTGCACAGGATGTCATGAGTATCACTAACAACTTAAATGCGCAGCCAAATAGTCATTCAAAATTCACATTAAGAAAACTAGGTGGAAAGTGATTCTTTATAGCTAGAACTAAGCAAAATATACTTTCATTATTAGATACTCTGCATCACTATCTATTGATATTTATAACTGATTCATATAAATAGTAGTTCAATGGCAGATTTCCTTATTATAGAATACTATAATAAAGTTATGAAACATTTCTTCCAAAGGAAGGGGTAATTCTATTTATATATCTGTTGTTAAAATGATCATTTAAATTGCACAAGGAAGTTCTATACAGACTGTATTTATGTTAATACTGGTAACAGATATATAAAAGATATATACACACACCAAAGAATAATTTTGAGGAATGAAAATTTGAAGCTACTTCTTTACAGAAAAGCTGAACAGTTGTAGAGTAGTGCAATCTTTGAATTACTCTAAAATTTTCTTTCATCTGCCCTGTAACCACACAAATTTCTCTTGCAGAAAATCTGGCTATTCTGCTGTAGTCTAATGCCTGTGCAAAAAGGGCTATGCTTTCATTTTAATTCTGCCTTTAAGGATTCTCAGGAAAACCATAGAAATAGGTAAGGAGCCTGCTTCTTGGCTTCTGACTGGTTGTTAGCATGTGACAGAACCTTTCAACATCTTGGGTCTTCTTTCTGTGGAGTGCTAGTAATAATAACCATTCATGTAAAGTATTCTGGGGCCTGCAGCTGAAAAGTGCTTTGTGAGTGTCTCCTATGTTAATACTATTATCACATACAGTTAAGACCCCCTGAGTTTAGCAATCTTTTATGGTTTAGGTTTTTTTAACCTGTTCAGCTGAGTTCTGAATACAAAGTTGCTGACCTACTCTGGAGACTTTTCTTCTCATTTTCTATCATTTAGATGTCTATCTTTGCCTTCTAGTTTCCTTGCTCAGGTTCTTGTTGTACTCCTCCTTTTGTTCCTACTATAGCTTTTTGTTCTCTCCTACTATAAACACAGACACAAGAAAGCATTCTTTGAGCACAAGAGTGTTTAATTGTTCACTCTATTGTGGTGCAGAGTTGTCAGCATTATTTGTGTTCATCTTGGCATTCCAATGTGTAAAGGAGTTGATAAATACATTGCCTATTTCAATCCAGGCTGTATAAATTATGCAGTCAAAGAATTTAATTTTTAAGTGGCTTCTGGGTTTGGGCTAGATTTTCAGTTCAAGAAAAAATTATTTATAAAAGAAGAGTGCTGTAAAAACATATTCTGCTCTTGATTACCCTTTTAATGGGGCAGTAGGACTTCTGTATATTCAAGAGAGGAGCACAGCCTCCAGGGTTTGATTTTTCCAAATATTAGAAGCTCAGGGCCATGCGCAAAATTGCCTGGATAATTACACATTTAATCTGAATGCACATTTACTGTGATTCCAAATGCAAATCGGGTTGCGTGCATGGAAATGGTCAGTTGAGTTTCAATACCTGAGAATGACATGAAGTCACAGTAATTGTGCCTGCAGATTAAGCATGCAATTGGGCATATATTCTTGCAAGTGGCCTTTTGCTTCAATGCTTTGAAAATGAGACCCTCTGAGCTCGTCCTTAATGGGTGTCTTTTGTTATTTTCTTTTTCTAATAGCACTGTCAAAATTAGTATACAATACAGAGAGTTGATGTTGCACTCATTATTCTGTAATTTGAGCTTTCCCAAGTATTTGTTGGGAAGAATGGCCTTTTATGTCTGGGGCATATTTCCAAGGACAATATCTGGGTGAGAAAAAATAGACACTGCTACTGGGGTCTTTCACATATAAGTCAACATATTTAGTTCTTCTATAGTTTATTTCTATGGCTATGTCATTGTATATATTTAACCCAAACATACTTCTCTTATGTACAAGATAATAGAAAATGTTCCCCATTCAATGTGACAGAAACCTGATCAGGAACAAAAGGCTGGAAACCTGTGCAGAAAAACTAAATGTATTTATTGATATGTAAATTAGACAATAGCCAATAGCAGGAAAATAATTATAAATTATGCTCTGATTTCTATTTTCAAATATTTTTCTTAAACACAGAAAAAACACTATAAATTCTTTTTACTATTCTCTATTTCTTCTCTCTGTTTTCATTACTAATTGACCATAATCTGACATAAAAAAGAAAATAATTCAAGATGGGTTGGCTGATTCTTACTCATTTTCAAAAGAACTCTCTACCCTGAGCTGTTCAAAGGATAAGAAAAAAATTTGAAAGAGAAAGAGTAAAACCTCATTTTAAAGTAGAGATTATTAAAATTTCCCTTCCCTCCCCTCCATAGAAGGCCAAAGAATATTGAATAACGATAGATTTTCAATAAAATGAAGGCCTAGGCAAGAGCCAGATCAGTGTAACTTGAAACAATTATCAAACTGTTCATAAGCATCTGAAAAAATAACTTGGAGATTAATAAAAGACTCAGATATTTGATACATCATGAGGAATAAAGTTATTCAAAGCCTTCTTGTAAGATGGTAACAGAATTTTGTTATTGGAAATATAATAATAAAATACTGAGGTAACCAATAATAAAGGCAACAATAATTTGATATGGAAATATGTGATAAACTGATTAGCTAAATTGGAAATTTCTGATAATGTATCAGTAAAATGACTCAAACATGGGAAATAACTAATATTCAGAGAGAATTTACTATTGTTCACAGTTGAAAGTTAGGGGTTTTCTGAGTGTGGCATTTTAGAAAGAGACATTGATGCAGCTGAACATGCTTAAGAGATTAGATCTTTCCAGTCCTGTCTTTTATTGTACCCCAAAAATAATAAAGACAAACCAAAACATTTTATTTTATCAAAACCAAATACAAAACTTGAAATTATTCATTTTGACATATCCACATATAAAGCTTAATTGAAATTGACATGTTCCACTTGGGGAAAAAAAAGTCAAATTGATGAAACTCCATCTTCTGATGCAGAAGTGTTCCATTAAAGGTGTTTTGACTGGTTGCTATTTTCAGCAGAGAAACCAGAAAGCCCTGACTTGAAGTGCTTTTAAAAATCTTGCTGATAGCCCCTGAAGACAAATAAATAATATCTGGAAAATAATGTCTGTCTCTCAGGCTAGTGACACCCCCTGCAGCTTGGTCCTCCTGCCCATGAATCCCAGATTGTAGATATCACCACGTGACCCTCTATGGGCCCGGGCAGAGGTCTTCTGCCTTTCAGGGGCTGCTGATCTGCTGTCTCGTGCTAGTATCAGTGCAAAAAGGGAAAATGCATATAGCTTGGAGAAAGCAGGCTTGGGAGAAACTGTTGAATGAAGGAAAATACTCTCTTAATGGTTTGAGAATTATACTAATCAAAGAAACCATTTATTGTTCAAGGGAAATAATTTTCTATTACTACTTGTGAGGAGTATTAATCTTTTAATAGAATGCTTTTGCTGTGTCCTCTGATTTGGGTGTGATGAAAACTCACTCTGTTAGGGGATTTAGGTCTCCAGAAAATGCATGCTCCCAGATGCAGAGCACAGTGAAGAAGGCCCTGTTTTCTCCTCAACAGTTCAGAGAGGGGCTCTTCTGCCCCACAATGGGAATCTACACCTGCCTGGCATATATATACACACACATCCCAAGAATATCAGGCTTCCACTGCCCACTTTGAATTATGGAGTGTAAGCAGAAAATCATCAGGAAATACTGATAAATTGTTGTGGGTATTTCTTTGAGTAAGAAGGTTATGTACAGGTATTGAATCCACATTAAAGAATACCAAGACCCGGGGTGAGGAACTGGATTTTTCATGCTGAAGAGAAAGAAAAAGGCCAATTAAAATATATTTTTATGCTGGGAAGTAAAGGAAAGATGGCAGAAGTTATGTTTACAGTAGGTAATATATAAGTCATTTGTTGGAAATAGTTAACAAGGACAATCAAGAATTTTATCTCCTTACCAAAAGGCTGATCCCATCTTAAATAATTGAAAGTGATTCAAATGTACTTTGTTTCAAAGAGTGATATATGGAATCTGTAACCTGTAAGACTCCTGAACTTCCCTTTACACACGATGAGAAAATAATTGAATAAAACTGCTGGTGAGAGCTCTGTGACAAGGTATTCCTCAGGCTAACCTGTATCGAAATTTTGTGAAGATTTGTGGTGTTTAAGGTCATAACTTTCTCAAAAATTGCAATGTGATTTTGATTCAATGTGAAATAAATTTTCATATGTTTTTCTCCCACCTTAAAGGCCCTTTTCAGGAAAAAGCCTCTTGTAGGTTATGCTTTTTTTACTCACTACAACAGGTTGGCCTTTGAAAGTTCTGTTTTCTTATTCAGCTAGGCATTACATCATTATGTAAAATAAAAATATTTTCATTGAATGGGTGATAACTGGGGAGGAAAGGAGAAGAAATAGTTTGACAACTTTATACAGATATAGATATAGACAAAAAAAAAAAAATAGAAGCGTCAAGAATAGATAAGAGCATTCAAGATTACTGGAGTTCTCAAACTGTTGGCAGGAGCCAGAGCCTCCATATCCCTGGACAATCCTTTCATATCAACCCTCTAATGTGTGACTCACTTCCTGCCACAATCAGGATTTGATTTCTCATCAATTCCAGAGCCAGCACAGCATGTAATGTGATACAGCTCCTACACAGAGACTGTGTTTGAACTGCTGGAGGATATAATCTCCTTTTCTACCTTACAACATAACTAGGTTCTAGAAGACAACCTTAACCCAGAGGTGATTGCTTTGCCTCCTCTTTCTATGTTTTCTGTTTGGATTTTTCTTTCTTTCATTATAGTTTTGTTTTCACTGTTAAGTCTTTCAGATGTTTCAGGAATAAAATTAACTTGTGCATAAATATCTCCTAGTGACCTAAACAGTGCATGAAGTATAAAGACTTTTGGTCAGATATCTGGTTAACACTTTGACGTTTTCATGGTTCTAGGAAGCCATATTTTGTCAAGATCTGGAAAACTTTGATTAATATTCGTATTATTTTAATGAAAAAATATTTTAAAAAAATCTAAAGAGTAATTCAAGTATTTTGAAACAAGATTTGGTTTAAACCCAGACTAAAACTAAGTACTACAGCCACTCTCTCTCTCCTTCCTAGCAGGATGGGGAAAAGTAAAAGGGTATATATTTATGGGTTAGGTAAAACAAAAGCTGTGAATGCAAGCAACAAACACCAAGGAATTAATTCACCATTTCCCACAGGCAGGCAGGTATTCAGCCATCTCCAGGAAAGCAGGATTCCCTCACATCTAGTGTTGACTTAGGAAGAAAAATGCCATAACTCCAAGCATCACCTCTTCCTCTTTGTTTACACAGATCTTAAGGCTAACTATGATGCCATTATTTATGATATATCCCTTTGGTCTGTTGAAGTCAACTGTGCCAGCTATGCCTCCTTCCTACAGATGGTGCAGTCCCAGCTTTTTCACTGTGACAACAATCTGAGCAGCAGAAAAGGCCTTGATGCAATGGAAGAACTGCTCAGTGGAAAATAAAACATTTCCTATGAAAATGCTTTTTGAATGGAAAATAATTGTTCACCAAATCAAAATTCTCTATTGAACAGTTTCTATTTTAACAGTATTTTTTTAATGTGGGAAATCATAATGATTTTTTTCCCCAAAATATATAACATGTAACATGATTTGCCTAGTCTGCAGGGAAGCTGAATCCAAATGAAGATGAAAATAAAAGGCCTGTGATGTCCCTAAGCAGATTGCAGTTAAATATTTTGAATTTAGAATGTCTAAATACTCTGTCTTGATCTCAAATGCTGAAAAGAAATGTAAGTAGTTTGAATTTTTGAAAACAACAACTGGGAAGGAACTAGAAGGCGCAGTTGGTACTAATTTTTATTGTTGGATGCATTAAAAGACCACAATATCAGGCCAGGAAATCTGAAGAATTATTTTAAAAATTGAAGGTGGTAATCTGGTAGTATTTTTGAGGCATTTGACTCTCTGGGCAGGAAATATAGAACAGGAAAAAATCCATAATATATAAATAAATTTAAAAGAATTTAAAAAATATTTCTATAAAATCAAAGTTTTGAACAATGTCAGATGAATTTTACCAGTAAACATTAGAACATGATGCAATGCCTCCATCTCCAGAATCCTCATTTTGAAGCTGGCTGAGGACCTGGTACACCATATGTGAGCAGTCTGACTCCACCCGCCCATTACACCTGCGGATAAGAAAACTGTTCAAACTTGCAGTTAATTACCCCTTCAAATAGAATGAGTAAAAGGTACAGGAAATCCCTGTGGAATCCGTGAATTATCAATCATAATATGAAAAGAATGAATCCCCAAAGACAAACAACTTGGCATGGTAGGACTGGTATTTTGTTAAAGGCTTTGTTGCCCCCCCAGTAAGAAAGGGTCTATTAACTTCAAACACATGGAGCCACATGAATTAAATTAGGTCACTCCTCACATTACAGTTTCAAATTAAATAAAGTGCAGCTTGTGGTTATGTCATGTGTTTCACATTGAAAGCACTGGTTGATGACTTCCCAAACTCTTCAATACTCTACTACCAGTGATATTTACCATAGCTTGACCACAACACTTTCCAAGCTGATGTTAAGAACGCATGCCCAGTTTTGTAAGTCTGACCATATTTTCCTTCTCAATAAACAAATAGTTGTGGTGTGATTGTGGGTGGCTGAACTATCTGAGTGCCTTGCTGTGAGCAGATTTTTAGGATGAAAAAGGCAGCAATATGGCCCTGGCTTAATTATGGGTAGTGATAACTAGTTGTTGGAAGCATCCTTTTAAAGGTATGCAACTGCAAAAGCTTACTTAGACAAGAAGAATGAAAAATATCTAGTGTGCGTATACAAATAACATAACTAGTTTAAATTTTTCTCCATCACCTAATAAATTTAATTTCATTTTCTTCTCTAGGGCATTGGTTGGAGATGATTACACAGGAAGTTTGTTAATCAGAGTATAGCTGCTTGGGCATCATTTGTTATGAAAATTCTTGGATCACAAATTATTGCTCAGCAAGTAAAAGCTGCACATGACATGAAACTTCTGTTATTTATTGTAGTATGTTACTATTTCCAGAATGAGGCTTTCTTGAAAACAGAGACATCAGCATGTCCATTCAGCCTGCCTTGTTTCATTTAGTTAATTTTGCTTGCAGACATAACAAACATGTTACTTATTTAGTTTATTCAGTTGTAAGTAAATATCAAAACTAGGATACATTTCTTTTAATCCTTTGATTTAGCAATCACTCATTTCAGAAGACAAAGGTATTTAATGAAAATGGGAGTAAAGATCTGTGCTTCATTTTAGGTTAAAATATTTATTAAAATATAATTGGAAATATTTAATTGAACTCAATAAATTGTTTTTCTTTCATTTGATTTTACACTGGTGTAACATCCTCTGAAAGTGCTATTTTGCTATCTGCTACATGCATTCTTCTGAAGAGTCTTTGAAAAAACAAATCAGAAAAACCTATATCATCCTACGGTAAATGTGAGAAACCAGATAATCTGCCTGTAAAGTAGCTGTCTGAGTCCTAGCTCCCAACCTGCCCCAAGAACCTCCCATTACATCTTTGGTTTTGGGACCTGTAGAAGTGCCTCTTGCAGAGCTTATTCTACCAATCTGCATGGAAAATAACTTGGTTTTCAACATGTTTCAAAACTTTAAATTTTTATTACCTTCTCACTTCATCTTTAAAAATGTCAAAGCATTTTCTTTCCTGGATGGTTTTTACAAGTCAAGCCTTCAGTGAGGTTACAACTTTGTGAATAAAGGATAATTTACTCAGTGGCAAATGCCAACAGATACACACAGACTTTGAAATGTTGGTTTAGGGTAAATATTAGAACATCTCACTGTACTCCACTGTCACCTCCTAGCATCAAGTTACAAGCATAAATTTTTCAGTGCTAAAATAAATAAATAAGCTCCATATCATTGTGTGTTGCTGTGTGCAGGTTTTTCTTTAGTTTTTTGGGGGTTGGTTTGGTTTGGCTTGGTTTTGTTGTCTTGAGCGCAGTTTTGTGGCCTTAGCCAGTCCTTTGGGTCAATGGCTTTCTGAAAAAAAGGTGTCAAAATGCTCATATGTCTTTAATTCCATTATTGGGCTATTATCTCAATAGGGTGATACCTTTCTCTCTCCCTTCCAGGTCATGTCCTTCTATGGGTTCTGCTAATGCAGATAGCTGGTGACATACCTCCTTCATCTTCACAGGGCATCTGAAGAGATTCACCACAGAGAAGAATGAAACATCAAAACTTCAGCTTTTGCAAAGTAAGCAGCTGTTGTCAGTCTAGATCAAGGCACAGAAGTGAAAGGGTTTGAATGAGGTCTGGGAAACTTTAATACATTGAGCCTTGGCAAAAACTTTCTAAAGAAGTTTGTTCGTGTATAATAAGAAGTTTGAGATTCTGAGGGGATTTGGAAATTTTTATCCTTTCTTCCATTTTACTTATGATCTGAGAACTAATTTTTAAAGAGTCTTTTAGTAACTGATTTTGGCCTACCTCATGAAAAAGGTATCTAGATGTGTAAACCCAAATGTCTGCTTAATCCAAATTCTGCAGCCCAGGCTCAAAGTTGCCATGTGAAAAATAGTTCTGCTGTGGTGGCCCAACTTTGGAATAGCCCAAATAAAGCACAACCTTTTTGTCTGATCTCTCTGCATCTGAAGTTTCACTTCCACAACTGTCTTGTCTCACACTCCAACATAAGTGTCAGTAGCTGTGCCCCAGTTCCCCTGCATTTTCACTGTGTGTAGTTCTGGCTAATTTAAAAAGGGTCTGTTGAAGACAGATAAGTTATTACTAGACTAGGTGTACACATTTGTTAAATTAATGAGTGATTATAACTCCAACAGAAAGCCTTTGTCCACTGTGGTGGTACCAGTCATTGGTTTCTCTGGGTCTGGATTGAAGGCACTTGAGACAGTAATTCATGTTCGGCCTCAAGTATTTATTATTTCTTATAATTTCTTATTATTACTGTGAGTTGGGCAGATTTTTATTAGAAGGCACAAAATGGCTAACAATCTCTTGTTACAAGGTCTTTTACAACTAAACTATCCAGTTAAGACTCTGACACCTAGATTATTTTCCCTTCTAACCCAATAACTGATCCCACAGAGCCTGCAATGCAGATGTTTCTGCCCAATTACAAAATGCCACCCAAACCCAAGAAGAAGGAAGAAGAAGCATGAAGAAGAAACCCAGGATGATGCCCTGTGCCCTCCATCTTGCTTCCATCCACAACATACTAAAAATCCCAAAACCTAAATTTCTCACCAAGTGATACACCTACACTACTGTCTATAATCTATTTCACACTTTTGTGGATTCTAGTCTATCTTGAAGTCTGGGAAACTTTCTTCATGAATGAGGGTCAAAGTCAGTGCTCCCCTGGGGGTCAGGGCACCCCAGAGCAGACAGAAATATTCCCAGTGCCCTGGGTTTCCACAGTCCACCTCTGTTTTTCCAGGTCAGTATTGCATTCCCTGGAATACAGTAGCAGTAGTCAAATAAGTAGACCATGGCCCAGGTTAGAACTGGAGGTAAATTCTAACCCCCAGCTCCCCTCTTCCAGAGCAATAAAAAACTAAAGAACTGGGTTATTGTAAAACACTGAATTTATGTCTTATTTTCAAATTTTCTTCATAAGCTACCGATGCTATAAAATAATATTGATACAAATGTTTTAAAAATAAAAATCCAGCATTTTAAAAGTGAACAGCATCAATAACTACCTAGTGCAGCAGGTTTCTATTTTATAGTAGCAAAATTTGAAAAACCATGCTCCTGAGAACAGAATAGAATAATATGATTATTTCAGATAAAATTTTTAAAAGTAAGGTAAAAGGGTGAAATAATACAAAGGAAGTAAATTTCAACACAGACATTAACACACATAAGAAATATGTTTATAATATATAAAACATAAGCTAGGAAACTTAGCATTATCACAACACAAAATATTATATGCAATTGGAATTTCTTGTGATCCATGGATAGTCTAAGAAAAATGTATGGATATAAGTAGTGATAAAGTGGCTTCTACCTAAGCTGTACTTCCACAAGGAAGATATCCTTTCTGAAATTGTACACTCTTCAAGATGTATAGAGCATTTCTAATTCTGCATTTTCAGTCCATTTGACCCTATTGCTATTATATTCTATAGGAAGCTATGAGATGAACAATATAATTTTCCTTAAGAATTATCATCTTTTTGCAATTGTAAAAGGGACATCTACAAGGAAATAGGGGACTCCTAATGTATCTACAGAAAGAAAAGAGTTTTAATGGACTCCTGACAATTGTCCAGATAATTTGGTCAGAGAGAGAGAGAGTGTTGTAAAATATGACCTTTTTCACATTAAAAAAAAAATAAAAAGAAAAGGAGATCCTTTATTAGGCATTCTGCAGTTCCTGTCTATAAAGAAGTGAAAGCACAAGCCTGAAAA
The DNA here is from genome assembly GCA_024362935.1 of Setophaga petechia. Classification (NCBI taxonomy): domain Eukaryota; kingdom Metazoa; phylum Chordata; class Aves; order Passeriformes; family Parulidae; genus Setophaga; species Setophaga petechia. Next base: position 23,522,713 of record JANCRA010000004.1, on the reverse strand, counting down.
TAAGATTTCAGTTAAGCTATCTCATGTGTATAAGAGAGAAAGGGGTTGTACAGGGGACATGGTGTCACTTTACAGTTACTGTGAAATAAAAGCGTTTCACAGTAATAATGTTCCAACTACATGGTAGTTCTACTGGATATAATAAATGTGTGGCAAATTGCATTATTATGCCATCACTTTCCATGAAGTATTTTTTCTGCAAATATTAGTTGGAAACTGGACTACAGGGAAAACTAACTCAGTACAAGTGAGGGCTTTTCCAGCTCCCACTGAACTCACTGTAAAGAGTCCCATCAGTTTCAGTGAACCTCATAGAAAACAAATGAGCTCTGTTTTTATTTACAGTTGGGACTCATACAGCTCAGAGAACTGAAACCTGTGTCAACAAAGGAGTTCAATGATACAGGCTAAAACAAGACTAAAAAAAAAGATTTAAAGAAAAAACTCCATATTGTGTAGAAAAACAGAGCAGCTATACCAAAAGTGAAAATTAAAACACTTTAGCATCTAATATCTCTTCTTTCAGAGCAAATGCAAAGCACAGAGCCATGCTAACCTTCACCTCTAACTGCTACACAGTGGTATTTTATTCCTGCATGCCTTTTCCCACATGAGAATCTGAATAAGCTGATTTTGCTGCAGAGATAATAAATCCAGTTAATTATAATTAAGACATACACACATGTTTATATGTATATCTATATTCCTGTGATGATGCTTGTACAAAAAACGCCTTACACCTGGAGACACTGGAGTGGAAGACTAAAAGTAGATGTAACTTATCATGTTACTGAGTAAATTCCAATGGATTGCAGTCCCAGACAATTTGTGGTTTTATCAGCATTAAATATTTCAGGTGAATATTTCTCCAATTTAATTGCACTAACAGGGTAAAATTCTTCCGGAACCTCAGTGCATATCCTGTCAACAATTTCTCCTGTTCATATCAAAGCAAATCAAGGAATTCATTCACCATTCCCCATTGTCAGGCAGGTGCTTGGCCCATGTCCACCTTCCCTTGCATCCTATTGCCAGACAACAGGGAGGACAACACCACATCCCACTCTGCTCTTTCTATAAGGAATTTGAGGTCACCCCTCACTCTCAGCTGAACATACCCAGTATTCTCACCTACTCCTCATTAGTCCTGCCCACTAGCCCTTTCATTATCTTTATTATTGTTGCCCTCCTTTGGACACATTCCAACTCTTTTCCGTTACACTTATACTGTTGAATCCAAAACTACACGCGAGGGGAGGCTGCAGCAATGCTGCGTATAAGTGGGATAGTCATTTATTTTGATGAGTTATTTATACTTTTCTTAGTGCCCCAAAGCCTTCAGATCCTTTAATGCATTCCTGCTCTCCAACCTCTTGTCTATATACACCTCCCCAGGTGCAGAATCCAACATTTGTCCTTGTTAAATTTCACACAGTTGTTGATTTCCCAGTGTTCTAATCAAGATATCTCTGTAAGTCCTCTTTGGAATCAACAATTCCCCCTAATACATTATCACCCATAAACTTTGTGTGCACTCAACACCTCTGTCCAGTTCACTGATATTGATGCCAAAGAGTACTGACCCTAGAAATGAGCCCTGGGTTAGTACTCTTGTGTTACCAGATATTGCCCCATTTATTACAATTCTTTCAGTCTGAACATTCAGCTGATTGTTCACCCATTTATTTTATCACAGACCTAAGACAACACTCTCAAGCTATTCAGGCCCCAGGACTCAATTACCCTGGAAGCCCTGAGCCTTGCAGAACCATCAAGACAGTGGTGTACCTTACCTCATTCACATCCAATTGGCAAGATGCCTCCTCCACAAGGAATGGAGAAGAACTGTGTAGAAAAAAGAGGGATCTCTTTTGTGCCCTGGTAATGCTACTTTCTGTCTCCCCAGGTAAAACTCATGGGATCTCTGGTAATGGGGCAGTTCAGAGGAATTAACAGTGCCTTCTTCACTGCATTTGGGGAAATAAAACCCAAACATCTTTATTTCTCTGAGTTATTTTATTAATATTTCCCAGAAGAAAATAACTTGTTTTAGTTTTGAGTGTTCTCACAGTACACTCATGGTACACTCAACCTGCGGTTTCTGAGGGTCATTTCATGTACTTTATTGTTATAATGGATATTAATCTGCTTCAACTAAAGAGATTAAAACCTAAGAAAAAGCAAGAAAAATCTTACCACTGACTTCTCTATGGAGATAAAAAATTGACAGGAAGTATTACATAAGAAACTAAACTGATCATTATGTAAACAGCTGAAATAACACATGATAGCAGAAAGTAATGTATTTTTTAAAATGACATTTGTATAGGGGCTGCAGATGTAATCTCAAGAGGATGTCAAGCATAGAGAACAGCTGACAGAATGACAGCAAAAGATTTGATAAGTTTTAATGCAGATTTGCCTTTCCCCTGCCTCTATTCAGGAAATACCCATCAAAAATGCAGCACTCTTTTCTGATGACTGGAAGGGATAATGAGAGGACTTAAAAAGAAGCATTTTATTGATTTCAAATGGAAGCTTTTGGAAGTGCATTTGATTTACTTATATCACTTTCAGGTCTAGTTGGTAGTCTAGGGGACTCCCATGCTTCAGTTTGTTCCATTTACAGAAAACCAAAAGACTTGAAATTGATAGTCCTGTTTAGATTCTGTAGATATAAGATAAGTCAGAAAGGAAAAGAAGGTGAAAACAGAAGGGACAGCTATTTAATTAAGTAATTGAGTACTAAATTCTTATGAGCATTTTTAGAGAGTTATATTTTACTTTTAAAAACATTAGACAAAGCCTGGCTTCAGAGATCAGCAATGGCATGCAAACTGTCTTCATTTGTTCTGATTCCAAATGACACTGATTAATAATGTCACCATCTGATGAACTACACAGAAATGCTTTCCACTTTACAATGATCGAAACACAATGCATTTTCTAGAGCCCTGAGGGAACTGGCCATAACTCCAGGTTTCCCCTTTCCACCTTGCGTGCCACATCCTCTCTCAGTTGACTTCTTAGATGAGAACTCATCTTCAATAGGTTTGGAGTTTCCATAAAATGGGATAGCTTTAGGTGGCAGGGTAGTCACCACCATGGAGTCAGGTTGCATCTTTCTAGGCTGTAAAAAGTAAATATGTCCCCTGAGACTCAAAGGAGAGTCTGTCAGCCTCAGTGGCAACTGGTCTAATCATGACACTTGGCAGGCCATGACCAAAGGGTGCTATCAGCCTTCTGTATGTGTTAGGAGAAAATGATGGTTGCTGTTTTGGGGGGCTTTCTGCAAGGTATGAGGTGGATCTTGCCCTGAATGTTGTCTTTAAACTGTAGTCCTAGGTGTAGGATGAGAGTGACACTTCTCAGGGAGACTGAACACAATAGTGCTGATGGCACTTGGTATTGTTGGCACTGCAATACCCTTTCTCCTGCATATGTTGTAAGAATAATAATTTTAAACTATTATTTAGCATTTTGTTGTCTTTCGATCTCAGAAAATTACATTAAAAAATATTATGTCCTCTATTTCCAGATGAGGAAATGAAGAGGCAAATGAAAGACAAGTATACCACGGAAGCCAAGTAGGGGAGGACACAGAATCCATTTCCTTCTCTGTTAGGCCACATTAAATAGTGACCTACAAAAATAAGATATTTTTGTCTTCTTCTACCTTCTTGAGGAGAGAGAAGATTGTTGAACAGAAAATCTTGAAGATTTTATGTGTTTTGTAAGGAGAAGTATATTTTTGAGAGATACGTGTAGATATGTGATAATGCTCCATAAATCTATTTGAATAAGTAACTTAATTATTGCTCCATATCCTGTTTAATACAAATGCCTTGTTAATTAGATTTAAGACAAGCTAACATTTTATTTGTTTGGATGTTTTTTGGAGGAAATTTTGCTAAAAGTATTTTAATTATTTTACTGTTTCTCTAGGAGAACAGACTAATTAGACAATGAGTTAAAAACTATCAAGGTGTTTCTGTGTGTTCATTGCTTGTTAGCTGTGAATATGTGATGTGAATAAATACTGAATGATGGTAGTGTTACTAGCAACAGGGGAGATCAGAGATTTAGGAATTGGATGTCTCACAGAGTCAAATTGACTTTATCAGCATGAGTCTAACAGTCATACCAGCCAAACCAAGCAAAATCAAACCATTATCCTTGAGGGAGACTTTGGAGTGAATAGCAGCACAATCACTCCACCTCTCAAAAGATTATCACAGTAGGTGCTGTAACTACAGTGTGGTTTTATGGTTATGCTCATGCTGCACTCTGGTGCACAATGGGGGGTTCAAACAACTTATGGGCACTACAGCTTATATGTCATCCACTACTGCCTCTCTGGAGGGTGTTACAAGGAGCCCAATCAAGGACTCCTTATGAATGAATATTCATAGTCACACAGGTAATAGTCAAGTACATAAATAAGAAACAACCTGAATACCTCAGGTCTCCTGGCCCATTGTTAATTGGTCTCTTTCCAAAATGCTTTGGTTTCATCCACCAGCAGTGATTTTTTAAAACAAGCTATAATGGTAATTTTCCATCTCTGACTTAGTCAAAGACCACACAATGACCAAAACTTTATCAAGCTATTAATTAAAAATCAGTATGGTGCTTATGTCCCTGAATCCTCTTCTGTAGTCTTAGTTACAGTGACAATGAAGCCAGTGTTGCAAGAACCATCTGAGATGGACTATTCACAGGATCAGTCTGTGAATTTCTACTCATTATAATCCTGGTGGAATTAGATTTTCTTTCAAGAGAATTAAATGTTTTTATATGCAGGTTTGGGTGGTTTTACACATTTTAAACACACTGTATAAAATCTCCATTTGATATCTGTTAGAATAGGGTCATAAACACATACCTATATAGCCTTTACCAAGTGTCAGCTTGACCTTCCAATTCTCACTCTTTAAAAAAGTCTAAAAAGTGTGCGTACAGACAAAGTATTCCAGGTTGCATGATAAAAAAATCAAGAAAGCACAAGCTATAAAATTACACAAGCTATAACCAACATAAATTTGCATTTAGTACATTTTTATTAGACTGTACTGCCTTAAGAAGACAGTATCTACTCAATGAAAATCAGCTCTCTTTTCACACTGAAATGATACTTTAAAAATATCCCTTGCAAGCACTCTGTAAACCATGAGACTACACATTTATTTCTGGGAGTGTGGGAAAAGAGGCTGGTAGAGTACATGGAAAGAATACAGAACCAGTTCTTTTCAACAACGCTCTTTGCAGAGTGTTCTTTCAGAGATGATGGTGCCTACTAGGACTGGTAGATTAAAAAAGTTCCTCATTCCAGTGTATTGTATGCACACAGTCAGCATCAGGTTGTAGTCTTCTCTTCTGGCTTTTGAGCAACACCTCCATAGGACAAAATTCCCTGTGAAATGCTTCCAGTGTGCCAATCTGGTACCTAGGAAAAGTGAGGCCTCCTCCTAATGCATGAAAATCAGTGTGGACATTGACATGGTCCAGCTCTTAGATTTGTAATCAGGACACTAGGTACAACTTACAGTTCTGCTACTGTGTTTCTTCAGTGTTCACTTAATTTGTCTCAGATGCCCTTGTTGTGCAATTGTTTTCATCACTAAAATCTAGTAAAGAACAAGACTAGTAGGGCTAGATCTTTCTCTGTTAGATGGCCTCATTAAACATCACACCAAGCTCTACCCATATGTGTAGGCTCCCACACACACTAATATCAGGAAATTTTCACCACATTTTGGCTAGTTTTACAAGTAGTTTCTGTTGCCTTCCTAGGGTGTTGTGAAGAATTAATTTTCAGTGCAGCTGCAATCTTTTTAAGTGGCTGAGAAACAAGTGTGAATGCCGAGAATATATTGTGATTCCTTATCGTCATCCATGAGAAATTGCAACTGCCACAGATGGTGTTGCAACTTCAAACCCTGGTATTGCTGAACAGCACTGTAATGTTAATTTAAAACAAAAATGTAGAAGTCAATTCAGGATGTTGCTGAATGGCATCAGAAAACCTTTATTATACTGAATGAAAGAGCTTGGATAAAGCAAATGTCAAGCAAATCTTGGTTTTACAAGCAAGCTGTTTTTAATAAAAGGATTTGGAGATTTCTCTTCTAATTAGGTTTATGTCTTCTTTCAAAGTTTAGTAACTAGCATAAAAGAAGACAAGAAGACAGAATGGGTCTTAATATATCTTATTAGAAAAATAATTTGTTAATTTTTAATATGTTTGCCAATTAATGTTTTTTGTGCAATGACTGTATCTCTTGTGTCTTTCGTAAATTCTCAGTGTATGTTTTGCTATTTTGCTAGCATTGACTTGACATTAAAAAAAAGCATTCATTGAGAACTGGAACTATATTTTAAACATTAAATTTATGTAAGGAATAAGATAGGTGATTTAGTGTGACAGTGGTCACAGGGGTTTTTAGAGGATGGAAGAGACGAGGAATCTTGATTCCATTATCAGAAGGCTTGATTTATTATCTTATGATATATATATATATATAACATTATAACTATACTACATAGGAATAGAAAGGAAAGGAGCTTCTTCAGAAGCTGGCTAAGCTAAGAATAGAATAGAAAGAAAGAATAACAAAGGTCTGTCTCTCGGCAGAGAGCGATAGCAGCTCCACCGTGAGTGGTCAGTAAATCCAAACACCTACAGAAGACCAATCACAGGTGGACCTGTTGCATTCCACAGAGCAGATAATAATTGCTTACATTTATTGCTGGAACTTCTCAGCTCCAGCAGGAAAAATCCTAAGAAAGGATTTTTCACAAAAGATGTCGGCGACAATTTAGCATTACACCACAAGGGTACTTCAGTGAAGATTTACATTGTAGTAAATGACAGGCACCTGTGATGTCATTTTAAGTGCTCTAAAAATCTTGTTGCAAAACATTATTTTACTTTAGCAGATGGCATGGTGTCTTCTTCTTAAAAAAAAAAAGAATTTCTATTTATGGGCTGAGTTGAGCCATATTCATGTTTACTGTTGCTGTCATCTTGTAGAGATTTAATTGAAAGCATGTGATTTTCTGTAAGGCAAGAACATCATTATAGAAACAGACAATTTACTGTGCAAGTAACGTGCAGTAGAATGCACTGACTGAGTCTCATACTGATATCTGAACAACATCTTCACTCTGCACTGAAATGGTTCTTTCTTCATTTTTTACTTTGGAAAACATCCAGATGGTTTTCATCAAGAGGAGGCACAAGAAAATCTCCAGCAGTGGGACAATACACAGGGAAAATGCATTAAAGGTCATGCTAGAGTTATCTTAATGATTGAAAGGTGTCATTCATATTTTCTTCATGAGGAAGGTTCTTTTGGCTCTGACTGGTATGTATGCATTCTCCTTGTTTACCTTGCTTATCTAAGGTTTAATGCAAAAACTTGGGGTTTTTTGCCTCTAAGACCCCATTCAAACTCTGTGACTTCAGTTAGTGTGCCAGACCATTCTTTTGAGGAAATGGTTAACTACATATTTGTGATCTGTATAATTCTAAGCTAAAGAATGCAACAGTACATAACAGAAAGCAGACGTTGTAAAGTCTAATTTTGTGGATTGGAACAGTTCTTAATACAGAATTTTTATTGTGTCTTTCATATAATGATATCCTATTGGCCATATACAAAATCCTACAAAATGACTGATCAAAAATCCATTTTTTTAATATTCAGACAAGACATATCCAATTATACCTCTTTGGAAAAAGATACTTGGGCAGGATTGTGTTATATCACAATTCATAATTGTTCATTAATACAAAATACTGTTCACAGAAACTGTAAAAGAGGTTGGATTTTTCATGATATGCAGGCGACACTTTGTTTTCTAAAATAATGTAAATCTTTTTTGGAGTGGTTTTGCATAAAACCCATCAAAACCTGGTTTCACTGATTTTTTCATATTTCATACTGATTTTTTCAATAACTCATTTGCCTTTTTAGTTTAAGCTTTCATAGGTGTATCTGGGGCAAGAATGCAAAAGAGATGGTATAGCAGGTTTAGAGGGGGTTTTTTACACTAGGAAGGAGAAGTAGTTAATTATATTCATCATACTGTAGGGTTTTGTAACTGAGACTCCACCTCATCCATACTAAATCTTTGAATTTAATCAAAAGGCCTACATAAGCATCTTAAATTAATGAGATAATCAAAATAGAAAGGGAAATGTAAATAAATTTGAAATATTTCCATACTTTTACATTATAACTCAGATTTCTTGTCCAATATATTTTGTATTTGAGGACAAAAAGAAAATGAGGACGTATATAATTATTTTGATAATAGCCCAAATATTGAGCACATACGAGTTGCACATACTATGCAAATCAGTGTTAGAAGAACAAAAATGTTATCATATTTAAAAAACACTATTCTACCAAGTGTTTTACAGTGACATTTTAATTCTCAGTATTTTACAAAATCTGTCTTAGAATGCAGCAATATTATATTTAGGTAGAGAACATATGGGACAATAGAGAAAAATCTATTCACAGGGTCAAGAATGTTTCTAAGCAGACTTTTCAGGTTTTAAAACAATGATGCTGAGAATCTGGGCTATGGGTTTAGAGTTGGGAGGTAGGAAGCACATGGGTGGGGCAGAAGGGAAAAGAAAACTTAATACCCAGTTAGAGAATTGGCAGCTTTTCCTTTTTCACCATTACATAGATGTGCACAAAAGAAGTGTGTTACAGATTGACCTTATGGCTCTAGTTAAGCAGCAGGCAGTAGAATTAAATGGAATCTTTACGTTCCCCTTTTGTTAGACATGTCAAAAGTTTAAACAGCTGTTATTTTAAGAGTCTTTTTCTTCCCCCACCCTCAAAAGATTCCAGGTGTGCTGGGGGTGGGGATAAAATAGGAGAGAAACAATTTCTTGCCATCAGAAATATTACACTTATTCTTCCTCATTATTAAACTTGAAAAATGTTACTCATAAAAAAGTGAACACCAATTTCTAGTATCTGCACTTTAAATATGACATACTAAGCATGCTCCAGTAGGGTCACTTTTCAGTCATATGTACTTCTCTCTGGAGATGCCCAGGAAACAAAATGTCACTATATTCACTATATTTGTATTATTTTGAGAAGAGAGCACGTAACATTTTAGAGGCATCTTAGGAGCTGCATCCATTTGACTTATGTTTTTTTCAAGAAATGTAGAATACTCTCATGGTATAGACCTATAAAGAGAATATCCTCAGCTGATCTGGTGACATTTTTGACCTAAAGAGTAGTAAGAGGTTTTAGACAAGAGAACTCGCTTTAACTTTCTTGTCTCAAAATACTGAGAGTAGCAGTGTCTGCTATGTTGTAGTAGTGCCCTGGCATTCATCTTCTGAAACTTTCATAAGCCTCTGCCCTTCCATTATAGCAAAAGTTCAACAGCAACAAGTGTACTCTCAATTTCAAAAAATAGTCCCTTTAGAGATCACCTGGCTTGTATTTTTTTCAACAGTTAATTATTATGCTTTAAATTGGTAGTTAAACTCCTACATGTCTCTTTCCTCACTCTGCCTTTCATAAGCTGTCTGTGAGGTTACTCTCAAGAGGAATATTTTTAAATCCATGAAAAATTTAGTTTTGAACCAAAAGAGAAAACTGAAACTTCTCAAATAAAGGGGACAAAACAAGCAGCAGTGTAGCTGCAGAGAAGTAGGCAGAAATAGAGGGAGACTCCTTCATCCGCTTGGAAGTTAATAAACAGTAAAATGTTAACAGGCATGGATATGGTAGAGTTTTTAATCTGATCCTATTCTTCTGGGGTAGATCTCCCATCAGTGTTCAAGTCTGCATTCAGCAAGATAACCAGGCTTAGGTTCAGCACTTGAATAGTCCTGTGGGTTTCTTTGGAACTGCATCTTCACTTGAAGCACTGTCTTCTTCTCATCTTTGTAAAGAATAGTTTCAAGACTTTACATCTTCTTTCTCAGTCTGGCCTCAAAACATTTGGAAATAGAGCTTACTTTGTGACTTTTTTCTAGTGATTCTAAGTGGTTCAGAGTGAGGTGATATTATTCCAATGGTAGAAATACTTTGCTATATATGAAGGAACTCAGCCTACTCCATTAATCAATGTAGGAAAAACCATACAGAAACAGATTTGTGAACAGCTTGTGAGGCATATAATCAAAAACGTTGTAAATTTTAGAAATCAAAATGGAAATATTTTTTGTGTGTGTGGTGGTGCAAACCCCCTAAATTAGTCTGGGAAAGGACTACCTATCTACATTTTCAAGAGACTGAACATTATTTTGGCAGCAATTTGATGTTGTTGATGAAGATGTTGGTGTTGGAATAACAAGAGAAAAAGATTTTACATATCTTTAGGCTTTTCTATTGAGTCATTTAAGGAAATAATATGTAGAATAAAAACTGTTCATGGCTTCATCTAGCTCTGCAACTGACATTCAAGATGAAAATAATCTTTACCTGGAAATTAAATAAATGTGTATAATTTATCTCTATTTTACTTAAGTAGTAAGTTTCAATCTGATAGTCTAGAAAATAAAGTCTAAACTAAAATAGGATAGGTTTATTCACTGTGCAATGATATCAACTTAAAGAAAAAGGATAGAATATATATTTGGCAAAAATACCTCACAATGTGTTTTATGGCATTTATCTTATTTCAGAGTTTGAGCTTGACCTTATTTGCTGTTATGAACTTCAACATCAAAAGAGGGAAGGGAAACATAAGAAAAATCCCTGTTAACTGAAATGGTCTTCTCAATAATTCCAATAAACTGGAATTACACTATGCCCGTGATCTTAATGTCTAGGTTAAATATTTATGGAAATATTGAAGTATAATGTAACTAACCCCCTGCAATTCCTTTTTTCTTTTAGAATAGAAGGCCTGCTCCCTAGAAGTAAGTAAACTAAGTCTTATCTCTAGCAAGACAGACTTAAAATATTTTGGCAGTTTCTAAATAATTCTGAGTAAGAGGGCTGTTTCCACAGTCTCATAGATACATTGGAGCTAAATTCTCACTGTAATTCTCCCAATTTATATCAACTGATGCTTTGGTCCATTTCTTCAAAACTATGCAAGAGCAAATTTATATTGTTAAAAGACAGAGACTGCCTGCCACTGTAATACCTTTCCGTAAAACATCATTAGCTTCATGATTATTTATTAATTTGTTAAGGCTCACTAACTAATACAGCCCTGTTCATATGGTCAGCTTTCATTCAAGTCTGCATTATACCAGATTTTGTTGAGAATAAACTCTCAGTAAGATTTGTCCTATATCTACAGCCATAGAATTGAATGTCAATATTAAACACAATTTTTTTATTGAATGTACTGATTTTTTCTAACCTGAATGTAAATATGACAATTCAAACATGTGTTTTTTTCATGTCCTGTGATATTAGGGAGTAACTTTTAATACAGAGTCTCCTCTTTTCACTGTCCAATGTCTTTTGAAGTATAGACAACTTTCAACTAATAAAAATACTAACAAAAAAGGCTATAAATTATGATCAAACACTTTATACCTCTTATACAAGTATTACAACAGGATATTTGTTTCCTTTGTTTTCTTCTGTTTCTATTCTTTACTTTTACAAATCACTTTTAGTGATAATGGAACAATATATTACATGTGGATGACCACAGTCATGTAGAAATCATAATCTTGGATTAGGGGATTTGACTGTAAGGCTTTAGACGTAGGTGAGAAGCAGGGAAAGTGTTCCATCTGTCCTTTAAAATAAAAATATGGTACAGTCTGTACTGCATGAATGCATGACCATAGTACAAGAAAATAGAAGTAGCATGCTTGAAGAATTAATTCCTTGGAGGGTATACCTTTAAATGTGCAGAAATATGACTGTCCTTTACATATGTGCAAAACTATATTTGTGCTTTAAACACATGCAAAATTTAGCACCAGAAATGGAGATTTGAATATAAAGAGATATCAAGTCAAAAATGTATTCTCAAAGGTAAGCTTGCAAATAGAGATGAAGGCGACAAAATAGAAATTGTTAGGTTTACAATGAAAATTCTCTCTTATGGGTTCAGGAGCTTAAATTCTCTTGCCAATTTTAAAATTGTTGGAATCTCAGTTGTTATAAATAACTTCAGTGCTTGTGTGAGTAATCTAGTATATGGTCTACTATAACTTCTTTACATATCTTCCCAAAGTAGCCAAAGTTTTCAATCTGTCTTTGACGTGAAATTTGGATTTGACTTGCAAAGAGTTTGGTAAATCTTAGTTACTCTCTTGGATTCTGCATTTAAAATGTATTTAATTTTACTCTCTATACGCATAACAGCTTCAATTAATATATTCTGGTTTAGTTTTTAGTCTCACATTCTTTTTTCATGTCCAGATCTTCTTTTTTTTAATCCTATGAAATGTCTGTCTGTACCTTTTGTTTTCTTGTGTATTTCTCCCCTATAATTTTTATTTGGTTAGTCATTATTCTTTTATCTCTTTTTACTCACCTGCTTCCTCTTTCTGTAAGGCTCACTTTTTTGATTCCGCATTCTGTCATGCCCAGATGCTCAGTTCTGATTCAAGGAGACACAAGTACTGCAGAATAAGGTTAGATTAGGTGAGTAGTTTCCTTCTGGTTTTGTTACGATCTTAGGTTTGCTGCACAATGCAGCTGGGAGACCATATTTGACTCCAAGCAGTGAAGAAGAATTGATCAGTGCTTCATTCATGCATCTGAGGACAGGCTGACAATTATATTATGTCTGGTGTTTATAAAACCAGAGTGATCCTAAGGCTTATTTGGGGAATAGCTAGGTCTGATGGTATTAGCGTTGATGTCTAATATTTTTAGTTGAGTTCTTGGTGACAAAGCAAATCTGACTTGGGTTTTTATAAACTTAAAAAAGTTTGGCACTTTTCCTATCTATTTCTCTTAAATTCAAACCAAATTGCAGAGAATCTTGGAAAAGGTCAATTATCTTTTAATAAAAATGATGCTCATATTAGCACTTCTGGTTTTTTTTCAGAAAGCACAAGGAAAGATAGTATTCAATACTAATATTTTCCTGCTAAGTCTATCAAACACACAGGTACCACGTAAGTACCACTGAAAAACAATTATCATACAAATACTACTTTCTTACTGAGGCTAAAGAATAATGAAAATTTTCTTTCCAAAAACAGTATTGTAATTATTTTAATGCCACTGACTTTTATTTATACTTACATTATCTAGCTATTATTTCCATTGAAATTCAAAGAGCTCCAGGTCTAGCTGAAATCAGCATTATTTTTCCTTTGACCTTTAAAAATTTAGATTTCTCACCTCTCTAACAATACATATCATATACTACATGGTACCTATGAGATACCAAGAAAAAAAAGCCAAAAAACCCCATGATTGCTTGTGTTATTTTCTCTAGATATAATTTTCAAAATAAAATTTAAATTTCAAATGACAGTTTTTGTTTGATGCCTGATCATTGTTTGGATTCCTAGAACAACTAATGTATTTCAGCTTGTGGTGAATACAGTTGTGTTTGGTGTTGAATAAAGTTGTATACAGGTCAGCTAGTAAAAAGGCAGTGAATCTTCTTAACATTTATTTTTTTAATAATGCATCTTTAGATAATTTGTAAGTGTGTTATATCTGCCACCATAATTATTGAGAGCTTTCCTTTAGCAGATAGCTGGCTGCAAACTTTAGATTTCAACCAGCTGTCATCCATTAAATAATTTAATATCGAGGGAAATTAACTTTTAAATCAATATCAAAGATGAAAAAAAAAAAGCCCTTCTCTTTAGCCAGAGTAGGAGATGTCAATGCATAATTTGTCATTTTCTAATTCAACTCTTTCCATTTGGTTTTGATTTAGCACTAGACCTCAGAAACCAGAGCCAGCATCCACACTCAAAAGCTGTTTTAAATTATGTGCAGCAAGATTTTAAACACATTAGCAACAAGAACAAGCTGTCCTCATACTAACTGGTCCCACTTTGTTCTTGATTGTGGAAAATCTCACTTTAACTGCCCTCTAATTTGTTTCAGATAGCTACTGCACCAGCAGCTGCCTTGGCATAGGATTAAACACACATGAAAATATAATCTTTCTACACAAATTATTAGCAGTGCCAAAAGCCATAAAATCTCTTCTGGAAAAAAATTGTTTTTTCTTTTTTTTTTCCCCTGTTTTCTTATTTTGTTATTAAAATTCAGTCCCGGATGTTCTTCTCCAAAGTCTTTCTTCTTCCAATCCTCTCAAAAGAACTTGGAAGGAATTAAAAATACAGAATTGCCTGGTTTTCTTACACAGAGATGCAGTTTTGGTACTTTACTCTTGGTTGAAAAGTTTGCACATCAACTTGCATGAGCTGAGAATCCATAGAATAGAGATATAAAATTTTTCAAAATTGCGGCAATTTCTTAGTAATTACAAGTACCGAAAATAAAGATAGTTAAAAGGAGCAGGATCACTAGCAGGATCACATACTTTCTCTTTAGATATTTTTGATTCAAATGATAACACATCTAATTTTTTGTTTTGTTCTCATTTGAAACAAAACACATTTTGCTTCAAATGAGAACAAATAAGAATCCAGAACCACATTTCAAAATTACCACTTTTGGGCAGCTAGCAACAGGACAAGGGGACACAGACTCAGGTTGAGCCGGGGGAGATTCAGGTTAGGTGTCAGGAGTAATTTCTTCTTGGAAAGTGTTGCTAAACATTGGAACAGACTGCGCAGCAGGGTGGCGGAATCACAGTTGCTAAAGGTGTGCAAACAAAACCACTGGACAAGGCACTATGTCTCACTCACGTGGTAGGATTCAAAGATCTCAGGGATCTTTTCCAACATAAATACAAAGGGAGCTAAGAAATTATTTTAATTGCAGTCATCTACCGAAAATTACCTTTAATATATATGTTGGGGATTTGTAAGCATCTAGCATTTTTGTGAATGGTGACAAGGGAAAACCTAGGTACTTCTTTTCCTGTGATTGTTGAAAGGATCCTTGGTGATTAGTTCACTATAAAAAAGCATATGATCCTACTCTTACTTTCATCCCTAGGAAGTGCTGGAAGATTTGGTGATGGTGTCCCTATATATGCAAATTTTTCTTTAATTCCATTTCGTTGAAGGAGTCTGCTACATACTTTCAACTCGGTAATTTCATATCCTTAAAAAAGGTTTGCTTTTCACTAAGGTCACTAAAATAAGCAGTTGCTAGACAAAGGAGACAAGTTGGTGACCTGCTTGTGTCTCCCCCAGACCTATCAGAGTGTGTGGAAGATAACTTGCTGACACAGTTGGTGATGGAGCCACCAGGGCTGTTCCCACCTAGATCTGCTGCTTATGAACAGAGAAGTGCTTTTGGGAGATGTGGTGGTCAGAGGCAGTCTTGGACACAGTGAGCATGAACTGGCTTTTCAGTTTTTGGTGAAATAAAGAAGGGGGTCAACAAAAGCCCTGCCTTGGACTTCTGGAGGGCAGAATTTGACCTGCTAAATTGAGTGGTTCAGAGAGACCCTAGGGAAACAGTCCTCAAAAACAAAGAGGGCCAGGAAGACTGGACACACTTTAAGAAGGAAATATTAAAGGAGCAGGAGCAGATTGTCCCTTATGTGCTTACAAACAAGCCAACATGGAAGGAGAGCTGTCTGGCTGAATAGAAAGTTTTTGTTGCAACTCAGGGCAAAAATAGAGTTTATGACCTCTGGAAGAAGAGGCGGACATATCAAGAAGAGTGTAGTGATGTTGGTAGATCATATGGAGACGAAGTTGGAAATGCAAAAGTTCAGCTAGAACTCTGTGTGGCAATCTGTAAAAGATAAAAAAATGTATTTTTATAAATATTTTTTAAAAAAGAAAGGTGTTTTCATAAGTACACTAACAACAAAAGAAGGGCCAAGAAAAATCTGCATTCTCTACTAGGCACCATGTGAAATATTGTCACCAAGGATGAAGAAGAGGGTGAGGTATTTAATGCCTTTGTCTCAGTCTTTAACAGAAGGACTGGTTATCCTCCGGTCCTTGGGTAACAGGGGCAGGGAGCTGAGTCTAGGAGGAAGTAGATAATGACCTGCCACTTTGGCAATAATGACTCTAAAGGGCTGGATAAGATACACCCGAGGGTGCACACAGAGCTGGCAGAGGGGCTCACCAAGGCACTGTCCATCATTTATCATCAGTCTTGGTTAGCTGGAGAGGTCTCAGATGAGTGGAGGTTGGCCACTGTGATGCCCACGTACAAGATGGGTCAGAAGGAGGATCCAGGACACTACAGACCTGTCAGCCTGACCTTGGTGCTGGGGAAGGTTATGGAACATATTTTTTTAAGTGTGATGACGTGGCACATACTGTAAAACCAGGGGGTCAGGCCCAACCAGCAGGGGTTTAGAAAGACCAGGTCCTGCCTGACCAACCTGACCTCATTTTATGGACAGGTTGGATGAGGGAAAGGCTGTGATTTTTATCTTCCTGGGCTTCAGTGAGGCCTTCAATAGATTTGGCCACAGAATTCTCCTGGGAAAGTTGGCAGCCCTTGGTTTGGACAGATGTTTTCTTTGCTATGTTAAAAACTGTCTGGATGGCTGCCCCAGATAGTTTTAATGATATTAACAAGTCCCAGTATTAATGATATTACGAAGCGGTTCATCAGTTTGGTCTGTTGAAAAATGAATTATTTGCAGGTATCTCAGTTTTGTTACCATATTAACTATAAGTATTAGGTAGGGTATTTGTATGAAGTAAAAACTCCATTGTGCTGAAAAAACATTAGGAAATCTTCAGGAATTAAAGCCTGCTGCCATATTGACCAAAAAATTATTTCTTAGGTTTGAGTTAAGATTTGGTCATGATTCAACTGTGCTCAAGAGTAGCTGCCAGGAGGCATTGATTGCCACATACACAGGTGATGACAGCTGCCTGCTGTTAGCATTTTGAGAGAAGGTGAGGGCAGCCAATCGTTAGAAATCAAGAAGTGTCTAAATTGCCTTTTGATTTGGGATCATTAAGAAAGCCTCTGAGTATTGGCAAATTTGAATCTGAATAGTCTACAAAGTGCTTAGGGTATAAAAGAAACCTCTTAAAATTAGATTCTCTTTCATGAATGAACACTAACTATTAGAGTGTGCCTGAGAGCTGGATCATCAGCTTATACACCTGTGGAGAGGCAGCTAGATATTCAGAGTGAACAAAAACCTTGGATTTATTTCAGACAACAGACATATTCATGGTCTCTTCTTTCTGACCACCTATTTCTTAAGCTTTGTGATTTGCGTTTGAAGCTGATTCAGCGCCGCATTTTTTTTACAGAAAGCTAAATTAGAACATTAATTTTTTGGGGGGCTATGGAGAGTCAGGTAAACCAAAATGAAGGGTCGTATTTCTGCATATCCAATTTTATATGCTTTTCAGACTAATTCAACTCAATTTATAGGTTTCTCATTTCATGTTGGTGTTTCTCAGGCTTTTCAAAAAATAGTGTCCTTTGTAAATAAATCCTTTTTCTGTTCCCTAAAGAATCTGTGTTTTTTCTGATACACTTCTTGAAGGAAATTAATCTGGGACACTTCCTATTTTTTTTTCACATTCCTTCTTCATGGTATTGGAGGAATTTAACACCTTTAACTTTAAGAAGTTATTTTAAAGGTTCAATATTTTTCTTCTCTTAGAGTTGAAAAATACATTATTTTCCTAGATCCATGTCCTTCTGGCTCTCAGTTTGAGTTTGGGTTCAGCCTGCAGGCCCACTTCCTGTCCTGAACACTGGACCATAGAGCTGTGGCTGGACTTCAGCGGTGTGAGTCTGTGTAACTTTGTAAAACACTTTGCTCTGCAGGTTTTCATTCCAATATCCCTGGCCAAGTACTCAGTTTAGAACTCAGTGAACAAGGAGCTTGGCTGCAGTTTTGTGGTCTGGATCAGACTCCTTGCCAGTTGAAATTTATTCGTATCTCAAGAGTGGAGGTCTTCCTGGAAATAAGCCAGAGATCTGTTCTTCCCTGAGGTGAGATTATGGTAAAATGGGGGCTGTATCAGGATTAAAAGTGATAGTTTTATCGCTAAGTGGTCTCCCTGGCTAACTTCCACTCAAAAAAGCTGAGTTAGAAAGGGATAAAACATCCCCCATTTTTTTCTTCATGCCTGGCATCAATAGCACTTAAGAACTTCAGAAAATGAGTTGCAAAACTTTGTTGTAAGGCTTTTCAAGTTTGAGAGTTTCATCTTTTGCAATTCCCTCTCTTTGAGGGCCATGCATGAGCTATCCTGTTACTCATTGGAGATCACAGGTTTCTCTGGTGTCTCTTCAGGAAGAAGGTAGTCAGATTAGAAAGGTAAGGAAATATTAGGAGACATTGTCTTCTTGGTCTTCTGTCCTGGGTACTGGATAGAAGAAAGAGTTGTTCCTTTCTGTAAAGAAAGCCTTAAGTGCTTTTCTTTAGAATTTGGCTCTAAAGTAACACAATCATATTCTCAAGTGGGGAAAAGATACACTTTTTTTTTCCTCTTTTTTTTTTTTCAGTTTTCCCCATAAAATATTTGAGGAACAACCCAGAAGTACATGCATAGAGACTTAACAGAAGAAAGGTTCTTCATTCCTCACAGAATGGGACATAATACAGACAAGGCTCACTCCAGAAACTGACTTTTTTGGCATGAACTATTAACAATTTTTGAATAACGTTTTCAGACAAACAGGATCCTATTTCATTTAGCAATGGCCTACATCTTTCAATCTTTAATAACACCATTAAACTGTTTCCACAGAGTTGCTGTGGAAACCAGACCAGAGACTTCTGATGTTTTACTCTAGGTAAAATGTTACTGTATACTTGAAAGAACTGCCTTGTCAGGATTTTGCATATGTCCATATATGTGCATCTTTCCCTTTAAATTCTTATCTGACTTCTGAGTAAACCTGATTTGATCTCTGTTGCCCCAGTTTTACAGTGCTTTATGTCTTATATATGAGCTATAAAGGAGAAGTAGAATTTCTCCTGTGAAATCTGAGAAAGATCTTTGAGGTTAAGCCGGTGGCTTGGTGCTAGCTTCTATGTACTGGTTTGACATTATTTCGAAAAGTTTTTCTCACTTCCAGACTAAAAGTAGAAATGTAGATTCATTGACTAATATGAAACAAAAAAAATCTAATTCTGTCCTTAATTACACCATTACAAATCCAGGGTACATTCACTGAAGCTAGTTCAGCTGATTTGGGCACCTCCCAGATGTAAGAACCCTGTCTTCATCTCATTCTTTAGAAATTCTTCTACTTTAACAGGGACCCACCATGATAGTAAAAATAGTTATTCATCTTTGAATGATAAAAACCAAGAGTGCTTCTGGTTTATGTGTTCCAAGTGAAAATCAGTTTCCACTTTGCTTTTTAAGAATACTTTTCCAATATTGCAGTTTACCAAAGAGACCATGGGGATTACTTTTGCCAAAAAAAAATTAATTATATTCTTCTTGCCTTCATTCTGTTCTATCTTTGTCTGCTGATTCTTGACAATAATCCAACACCTACCACAGGGTTACTGAATCAAAATTTAGGAAAAAAACCCAAAAACAATCAAATTCAACATTGTTTTGCTTTATTTTTCATCTTCTTTTGGTAAATTTCCATTTTATCTACCAGTAGAAACATTTTGCTGCGCATTTCAGTGTACTGTCTTTTGTTTTTTTCAAAATTTAAAATTAAGCTTGCAGAAATTAGCTTCTGTAACTGATGTTCCACCAATACAGCAAAAGTACTTTAAAAATTCTAACTGAAGATCAAAATGAATAGAATTGTAGCATCACAGAATAACTTTGATTTGAAAGGACTTCTAGTAATTTCCTAGTTTCATTCCATTCTCACAGCAGTCACCTTAAATTTAGATGAATTTCCTCAAGACCTTGTCCAGGAGAGTTGTGAATATGTGCAAAGACAGAGATTTTACAAGTTCTTTTTGGCAGCCTGTACTACTATGTTACCACCCTCATTGTGAAGATATTTCCTGTATGATTGGCTGGAATTTCTCTTGCTGCAAGTTGTTGCCATTGTCTTTTGACCTTCTGCTGGAGACCTAGCTCCATTTTCACCATAACTTCTTATTTTTGTTGATGATGGTGAATGAGCCCTTAGCTTTCTCCTCTTGGATCTACACATACTCAACTCCCTAAGCCTCTTCTTTTATGTTTTGTGCTTCAGCTTCCTAAACATCTTGCTTGCCCTCCTTAAGACTTTCTAGTTTTTCAACATTTCTTATATACTTGGATGCAGTATTCTTGATGGAGTCCATTAAGGATTGAACAAAATAACAATTTCTCTCTGATACACGGATTCTGCGGATGAACTATTTGACATCTTCTGGAATGCTGGTTTTTAGCTTGGAAGTTCAGGATAGATTCCTGGTTATTTGAAATTATCATTCTTCCAATGAGTCCAAATTTACTAAGATAATATATCAGAGATAAAGAATTTCCTCTTGCTGTGATGAAGCCAATATGTACCTTGGTATGCCAACAGCTGCTAAAGTTTTAGACTAGGACAGGTTCCCTCAAAATCAGTGTCAGATATATTTTGACGTTCTTTTTGTGTTGAATGTTTCCTAATCAGTAGCATACATTTTTTTCATTCATCGTTTCAAGAAATTTTTTCTGTAATTGTAATTATTAAGGTAGTCACTGAAGCATTGTGTGTTGTCATAGCCATTATTATACTCTCATGTACAGAAACACAAATGTATTACTGAGTGCCATGAAACTCCTTCTTCTGCACAAGTGTAGTCACAATATAAGATTTTCAAAATATGAATGAGAATTTCTTTCCACATTGATTGAGCAAGTAGAAGTAGAAATGTTACAGTTTTTCACATCACTTTAACAAGACCTCTTTAACTTACTATTCCATTTTGAGGTATTAAGACCCATGGACTCGAATCATCTTCTTTCCCAGAGGCTAATTTTCTCAATAAGGTACTCACAAAGCTACATTATAAATATATATATTTTTAATAGCCATAAAGTCAGAAATTCATCTTTGTATTAATGTTATCTAACTAAAAGTAGAACTCCCATTTTCATCCTTAAATCTTCATAACCAAGGCTTCTGGAGGATACACAGCAGTGCTTACTACTTTAATCAACGGAAACTTGAGATAAAAAAGATCATCTGACTTACCATTTAATAAAATTATCTATGAAGGGCTAATATAAGGAAATGGGAAGATTTTCTGGAAGTTTGCCAATATTCAATAGCCTGCCCTAGCTTTGATTCTGGTGAAAAATGTATTTCAATTTCAAACTGATATAATTTTGAATCAAGAACCAGTATCTCAATCATTAAATAATTTGAAATTGTCCATGGCTGTTGTGTCACTGGCATACTGTTCATCTTTCAGAAAGAGTTTTTCTACTATAATACCATACACACACATGCATTTGAGTTCTGACCTCCAGGACCTAATTCTATTTCTGACAGAAGTGTTCCCAGCCAAATTCAAAAGGAAGGATTAATAGGCATTTCAGATAATAATAAGTTGCTTCTTATTCACTCTCCAAACTCAAACATTTTATTCTGGATTCGCCATCATGTTTTCATAGTTATTGTTATTTCAAAATGAAAAGATAAGATTTCTTGGAAATTTCCAACATACTTACAATGTACTTTCTAGGTTCCTCTACTGTTATCCTGTGTAATGACTTCAATTATTTTCTTCCTTTTGGTTTGAATATACTAAAGGATTTGAAAGAAAAACAAAACTGGTGACATGGTGTTAACATTCAAACCTGAAAATATCCTCTTCAATAAGAAAACTTACTGTCTGGGCAATAGAATACTATTTCAATATCTCTTGGTTTTATTGCCTATGATGCTTCATTAATTATTTAATTGTTCTTGCTTTCTAAAATAGAAACAATCTAAAATATTTAAAACACTGATATATTATTAAAATAATTAGCAGGAAAAGTGGCAAGTTGCTCACCAAAGCAGATACTTAACAACTCCAGTCCTTGTCAGCCTGTGACAAAAATACTGAATTGGTGATTTCCTTTTAGAATAGCTTGCAAAACCCTGGGCAGCCAGTATTCCCAGTATATATCACATTTCAAAGGCTTCAGTTATTTATTTAGTGCAGATGTGGAGGATTTCTACATATTTCCCCCTTTCCTTTCTTTGAGCAATTCTAAAGAATAATGGCTTATTATTCTTTAGAATTGTGGTCTAATTCTTTGTTTATGTTTATTTGTGAAGATCATACATGGTGTCTAGAAGTTAAAGCCATTGTAATCTGGCTGCAGCTGGGATCTCTATGTAGAGAATATTGACTATTTTAACCTGTCATAATCCAGCTTGATAATAAGATAAACAAGTGACAAGTAAAGTAAGGACTCATTAATTTGGCTCATGGACAAACCTGAGAACTGAACTTTCATTGGGTTTTGGTAATCTGAGTGGAAAAAAAAAGAGGACTTCAGAGATAAAGTGCGAAAAAGGTTTTTTCACCTTGTATTTCTGATTCATTAATACTGGGTATATATACCAAAACTAATTAAAGTCTGCTTACTAATATAAACTTGAGGGGTTGCTTCTGGTCCTTTTCAAATTCATGTTTGCTTATACTTGAAATTTGATGTGTATGGAATAGAAATTTTTTGTAAAGAGAGGTGGAGACTGTAGAAGCTTCTGTGTTCACAGCATACCTTTTCCACCAAGGCTAGAGAAAATTCTGTAAAATCATTACTGAATTTTCAATGCTACTCCATTTTGCAGCAACTTGAAAAATGTTTGTAGAACAACACTGCAGTGACATCATCCCCTTGTGTTTATCAGACCTCCATTTGAGAGGTTGTTCGTTACAACAGCAGAGAGGAACATTGGAAAGAGTTTTGTGCCTTAGCTGTAGGCATCAGTAGGTCTTGATACAGGCTCAAAAGGACATGCTGAGAGAATCCCATCACAGAATAAGTTAAATGTCAGCAGTATCAAAATTGACCTGGCATCTGTACCACTGGATCTCGTCAGTTCCAGGTCCTCTGCGGACTACGGTTAAAGTTCTTTTTCTTCCCCCTAAACTGGAACACCTGCAATGAACACATTGCAATAAACCTGCATCAAATAGACAGAAAAAACTTTAAATCAAAGCCATTCCCTGGTACAGGCTGAGATAAGTTTCAAACATTTTCTCATTTCCAGAAAACCGTCCTCGCCACTCACTTAATAGGCCAACAGAGGAATAGGTCATCCAAAAACCAGAGTAAAACTTGTGCCTACCTTTCTCATGAGCCTAACTTTTAAAAGAACCAATGCTCCTTACCTTAAATTAAGCATTTTGACATTTTTAGTCAGAATTTTTTACTAGATTTCTGAAAAATCCCAAGTCAACTTCTTGACAAATAACTCATTCACCAAATAAAACACACTTAGGTATATTAAAAAACGAAGTTCAGAACTGATGTAATTCAGAGCTGTTACATAGACAGAGTTATATTCAATTTCTCCAATGTAAATTTAATTCTGTAACTTCATATTATGACATTACCGTAAATGCAAAGGTCTTAAAAGGAATAATTCTGTGTTTTTCCATAGATTCAAATTAGTTATTTATCTCCTTTTTAGCAAAAACACTTAATTGCCCTTTGAAATCATAACTCACTGTTCATAAACAAAAATGAAAAAGTGGATTTCTGCACATGTGGAGTTATCTCACATGTAATGAACGTGATAAGAACCAGCATTAGAAAGAAAAATGAAAATCCACTCCTTTAAACCCTGTAAACCCACACAGTATTTCTTCTAAGTATTTCAACATAGACGTATAATATAAGAGAAGATTACTCCTGAGGATTAGAAGGAGCAAATGTTCAGTAAATATTTTCTTCCCACATTCAGAAAAAAAAGCAGATTGATCTATCATACAAAAATTATTTTGGTATATGTTAGTTTTGAGTTTCTTAATAAAATTTATTTGAAAACTTGAAAAATCCTAAGTTTAAAAAGTTAGACTATTGTAACATTTAAAAAGTTAAGCACTCCAACAATATCTCTCTGAATTATGAAATCGGACAGGATCTCATATACATTGTATTTATTTTTATTGAAATCACAGTGTAGTAGAAAACATTTAGAATTTGTAGTTAGAGAAGACTGATGGAGAAAAAACTGTTCAAGATTACTGAAGGTATTGGGTGTGTTGTTTGCCACCTAAGAACATGACTCTCTTAGTGGCATGCACTAACAATAATTATTTTGTGTTCTGTAAAACCTACACATTAAAAGTCAAAAGATAGGTTTCTCAAAAATATATAAAATGTTATCTTCCCATTTGTGCTCCACTACCTTAATAACTCAGGGTTTTATTTGTTTATTACTGATATTGATTCAGAGTAAATGTGTGGACACATTGATATGGAATGCAAAGAGTAGAGATAAGTACTTTTGCATAATTAATAAGAATGGTTGTAGTGTTTCAGAAAGAGGCCTGTCAGCCATATATTTTGTTTCAGTGGTCATTGGATCAAAAACAAACTGAGCAACCACCAAAGAGCTGGAAGAAAACAATTTTAAAAAATCCTCAAAGAGACATGTAAGTAGGAAAAATATAGTATATGTTTTCCTACTACCTTTCTAATTATCTGATATGACACTTTTTAAAAATAGTCTTGTTAAAAACCTAACAATCAGTCAATACTAGTAATGTGCTGAGGAATAGACTTCTGTGTGATGTTTGAATTGGCTCCTCAGTGTAATGGAGGAGGGGGAAAAAAGCACTCACAAAATCAATGCAATCACAAAATACAATAATCCCTGTATTAAAAGTATTAAAATTTGGCTAACCAATAGACCACAAAATGTAACCCATAAATGAAGACTCATCTTCCTGTTGAGGTTGCTTCTAGTTCAGATATTCAGGAATCTGTCCTCGCCCCATTGATCTTCAATACCTTTGTAAATGAACTGGAATAAAATTTGGAAGCATTGCTTGTAAAATGTGCAGATACTACAAAAACTGGTGGAGAGAGAAGTTACAATGGTCATAGGTCAGTTATAAACTAGGCTGATCTGATTCATATAGTGAAGTTGGCTCATTTGATCAACATGAGGCTGAACGTTGCCAAATGCAAGGTCACGCAGTGTACCAAGAAAAAATGTAGACTGTGATTACTTGATGAGAGATTGTATCATATAGTGCATTACACTGGAATGGCTTACCACAAATAATCAAATAAACATGAGTTTTTCAGGCCATACATCTACGAAAGAGTCTTCCTAGATGTAGAGACAATTAACTTATTGAATACAGCCATGGTTTGAGGTCTTCCCCATGAATAGAGAATAATGCTGGCAACTCTGCTTGAAAAGGAGGCATTAAGACATCAGAAAAGATTTTAGAAAAAGCCATAGAAAACTTTCAGAATAGTATTTTTTTCTTTTGAAAGACAGCTAAAACACTCCATGTGCTACATTTATCTAAAAAAGTTTGAGAAGAGTCTTCATTATCATCAATGTGTCTACCTACATATGAGTTTTCTTACAGTGAATCCCCCTACATTTTATCACAACAAGACACAGAATCATAATTATTGGATTAAAAAACTAGGGAAATTAGTAGTGGGCAAATCTTTAAATTCAATTATGATTTTTAAAATGCAGATATTTTTGTTTTATTAGTAATTCACCGTTTGAGCAACTGTTTCAGACATAGTAAATTTTTCTCACCTGAAAATCTGATAGCAATTTACCATCTTTTTGAACTATTTTGCGATTAAACACAAGTTACAGGGATGTTGAACAGCTTACTGAATGAAAAATTTCATTAGAAAATCAGATTACTGTAATTCTCCCCTCAAGCATGTAAATATTTTTAACTACTTGAAGTTTTATGCCATGGAAGCTTTTCTTCCATTTTGGAGCCAGTCTCACATACTGATGCAACAGTCCTGGGATGCTGCAGCTTCCCAACGTGATGCCAAACACAGAATACAGGCATTACAAAATGGCTGATAGAGAGACATGCAATGCATGCTCAGGAAGGCTGACACTCACCCATTCACTTTACTGCATTTGCATACACAGTCTTTAAAAATATTGGTGCTTTTGAGATATAAATATTTTTAATAGATTAATTTGGTTGCTTCTCTGATATTCATATTTTACATCTATCACACACTGAATGAGAAGCATTCTCTGAATGGAACAGAAGAGTTCATTTGGAAAGGACCATCTAATCCAACTGTCTGGGTGCTCCAGGGCTGAACAAATGTTAAAGAACAATATTAAAGGTATTGTCCAAATATCTCTTGAACATTGACAGGCCTTAAGTATCAGCCACCTCTTCAGGAAGCCTGTTCCATTGTTTTAACACCCTCTTGGCAAAGAAACACCTCCTAATGTCCTGACTAACCTTCTCCCGTCACAGCTTTGTACAATTCCCAGTCATTCTGTTACTGAATCCCAGGGAGAAGAGCCTCCCTCTCCAGTCCCCTGCCCAGGGAGCTGTACAGAGCCATGAGGTCACCCCTGAGCCTCCTCCTCTCCAACCCAGACAAACCCAGAGCCCTCAGCCCCTCCTCACAGGATGTGCCTTCCAGCTCTTCCACCAGTGCTGTTGTCCTCCTCTGGACCATTCCAGGACCTTCTTCCCACCCTTCTCAGAGTGTGGGGCCCAGCACTGCACACAGGGCTCAGGGTGAGGTGCGCCAGAGCTGAGCTTGAGGGAATGTACAGCCCAAGGTCTATCAGTATTAGCAAAAAACCTCATTGGATATTTCTGCTCTTTCATGTTCCCTAACGACCTTCAGCACATAGTGGTCAAATGGCTTTCTTGGACTGTCTCTTGCTATCAACAGAGCTAAAAAAGCTTTTTTTCTTGGCTGACAAAACACTGGCCTGTTTCAACTCCAGCTGAGCTTTGGCCTTTTTTTGCCTTCTACCTGGATATGTGAACCACATCTCTCTAACATTTCTGTAATGCCTAAATTGTTCCATAGATGATAAAATTTTTTTTCCTGTTGAGTCCCAAGAGGAATTACCTGTTCAGCCAAGCTAGTTTTCTTCTACTCCTTGACTTACAACAAAACAGGGGTCTGAATCGTAGAAGTCTAGAATAGTAAAAGTTGGAAAACACTCTTAAGATCAACTGTTTACCTAACACCATCATGTTCAATACTAAACTGTGACTCCCAAATCCACAAGAATTTTGAACATTTCCAAGGATGGTGAATGCACCACTGGGCAGCTTGTTCCAATCCTTCAGATGGTCAGCCTGACCATGCTTTCAGCAAGAAAATTCCTCCTAATACCTAATCTAAACCTCCTTTGGTGCAACTTGAGACCTGAGCATCCTTATCTCCAGGCAAAACAACCCCAGTTCCCTCAGGAAATCCTCGTCAGACTTGTTCTCCAGACTCTTCACCAGCTCCACTGCCCTTCTCTGGACATGCTCCAGCACATCAATGTCTTTTTTGCCATGAGAGGCTCAGAACGGAAAACAGGATCTGGGGTGTGGTCTCACCAATAAGGAGAGACAATCCCTTCCACAGTCCTGCTGGCCACACTATTGCCGATGCAGGCCAGGATGCCACTGATCTTCTTGGTCAGCAGGGCATGGGGTGGCTCATGTTCAGTTACTGTTGTCCAGCACCCCATTGTGCACCTTTCCAGTCCGAGTGCCCCAAGCCTGTAGAGGTGAATGAGGTTGTTGTGACCCAAAGGCAGGACACAGTGCTTCGCCTTAAGAATCTCATACTGTTGGCCTCAGGCTCATTCATCCAGTCTGTCCAGATCTCTCTGCCCTTCCAGAGCCTTCCTGTCCTCCAGCACATCAACTCTGACTTGGTATTGTCTACAAACTGATTGGGGGAAACTCAGTCAATCCATCATCCAAGTGGTTGATAAAGATCTAAATGGGACTGACCCCAACACTGAGCCCTGGGGAAGCCCACTGTTGACTGGCCACCAGTTGGATGTAGCTCCATGCACCAACACCCTCCAGCCCCTGCACTACAGACAGCTTTCTACCCAGCTAGGAACACTCCTGTCCAAGCGGTGGGAAGACAGTGTCTCCAGGAAAATATTTGGGGGACATAGTCAAAGGCTTTAGTTCAGTCCAGGCAGACATCCACAGCTTTCTCTCCATCCAGTAGGCAGGTCACCTTGTCACAGAAGGAGATCAGGTTGATCCTGCAGGACCTGGCTTTCCCAAATGCCTACTGGCTGGACCTGATCCTCAGGCTGTCCTGCATATGCTATACAAGGGCCTGATTGTGATCTGCTCTGTGAACTTTCCTAGTACTGAGGTCAGATTTAGAGGCCTGTAGTTCCCTGGGTCCTTCTTGCAATCTCTCTTGTAGGCAGAGGTCACATTTGCCAAATTGCAGTCAGCTGGAATATCCCAGTTATCCAGGACTGCTGATTAATGACAAAAAGTGTCTTGTTAAACATTTTCATCAGCTCCCTGAATACCATTGGATGGATCTTGTTCAGCCTTTTAGACCTGTGTATGTCTAAGGGGTGCAGCAGGTCTTTGACCATTTCCTCTTAGATTGTGGGGATTTCCTTCTGCTCCCCATCCTTGTTTTCCAGCTCAGGGGACTTAGTACCCTGAGGATAATGTACCTTTCCCTTAAAGACCGAGGGAAAGAAGGCATAAAGCACATCAGCCTTTTCCTTTGTCACTGATTCTCTCTGCATCCAGCAAACGATGGAGATTCTCCTTAACTCTCCTTTTTCTTGTGGTACTCCCAAGTTGCCTGCCCCTTCTTCCAAAGGTGATCCTCTCTCTGTTTTTCTCTGAGTTCAAGCCAAGACTCTCTGTTCAATCAGGCTGGTCATTTTCCCTACCATCTTGTCTTTCAGCACATGGGAATAATACCTTGCTGAGCTCCAGGATATTTTTTTTCCAGAGGAATCTGCTGTCAACCATATTAAAGATTTGAGGTTTGATAGAAGAAGCTTGAAATAAAACCCAACCTTTCCTCTTTTCAAAGATTTTTTTCCCTCTGTTTAAAGAAAAATCATTTGGGATTTGACATTAATTTCTGTTATATAAACCCTGTTCTACAGGCTATTTATGTAAGTGTTTTCATAAATTGCTCAATTATGTCCATTAGGTCCTGAATACAGAGCTAAAATATGTAAGTGCCTTAAGTGCAACCAGAGGAAATTTCCAAGTCCTCATGTGTTACCTATAAAGCTTCACCCAAGCACTTAGATGCCTATGAGTACATAGGCTTCTTTGAGACTGGGTGGCTTTTATCTCCTTTTTGCAGACATTTTTTTTACCCTGCTGTATATCAGGGTAAAAAATGACTCTTTATTGCAGGATGAGTAAGCAATCTTTATAGCCAGAACTAGAAACCTAGGGTACTCATGTCATATAGAAAAATCTCCTCAAAGAAACAGGTCTCCCTACATTCTCAGCCTCTATGATTCCCTGAAAACTGATTGCCATTCTTTTTTAACTTCATCAGAAGAGATGGAAGGTACC
The DNA here is from genome assembly GCA_024362935.1 of Setophaga petechia. Lineage (NCBI taxonomy): Eukaryota > Metazoa > Chordata > Aves > Passeriformes > Parulidae > Setophaga > Setophaga petechia. The sequence goes on along the minus strand of JANCRA010000004.1, from coordinate 23,493,247 downwards.
TTCCATTCATGTAGGCCACAGAATAATGCTAGGCACATTTCTAGGAGGCACAGAAAGGGTTTTGAAAGGCTTCAGGATGAAGGAAGACTTAGAAGCCACATTTTCGCTTCCTAGTACCTCAACCACTGCCACTGCTCCCGACATGTTTTCAACACAAAAAGTGAATTACTTCCATTTCCAGCCATTCCTGTTTTCATTCTGTTTCCAGAATGAATGCATGAGAAGCTTTGGCCAGTGAATGTAGTAGTTATGTAGCCTCCCTGGAACAGGCGAATAAGATAAACCTTGAGTAAGTTCCTTGTGGTCTGTGCTTCATGTATTTCCATGGAGTGTAATCCGGGGATCTGGTTTTTTCCCATGTGTTGTACGGGGTGTGTAGACGGCTTGACTTTATTACTTCTTATGAGCAATTAAATTTTAAAAATGAAGGTGCATACATTTCACTGACAAGTCTTCTTTTGTGAATCTTCTTGTTCAAGGCAGTGTATACAGCCCAGATAAGATCATATTTCTCTTTATTTTGACAGGACCTAAAGAAACTAAAGAGGACTTACAGTTGAAAGTGGTTTACCATAAAATAATATAGAAATTAATATCCTGATCAAAGCATAACTACCACATCATTCTGGCTGTTTACAAATCATCTTAAAACTAATAACTTGATTATTAAATATGTAAAGGTGAAGAAAAAGTGTTTGTGTGAATAAAATAGCACAGCACAAATAACTATAAGTTAGAGTCTGGAAATTAAAAACTAAAATTATAGACAGCAAACTCTATAAAACACAGCCAGTAAATTTGGTTTACTACCATTATTGTCAGGATAATGTAACAAACAGATGAATGATTTAATATAATTTGTTTAGCTAATTTTAACAGGCTTGTCTACAAGTTTTAACTTATTTTATATGTGATTTTTACTGTGCTTGCTTAGCCCAACTTGCACCATAAAAGCTCAGATCCTCACACAAGTACAGCTGGTGAAATGCGGTTAGCAGAATATCAGATATGGTCCCAATTCAAAAAATTATCCTTTTGTTACCTCCTCAAAGAAGTATTTGCGCTTGACTCATGTTTTTGCAGGAATTGTAGAATCACAGGAATTTTTGAAAGCCACCACATTACGAAGGGTGTAGAGTGAAAATGACGCACAAACTTATGTGCATCCCGGAATGCTGCTGTCCAAGATGTACCAATCAGCTGAGTCAGCAGGTGCTATTAGATGCAATTCCTAAGTCTCCCTGTGGTAAAAAAACCCAAAGGCCAACAACAACAAAGTAGCCTTCTTTTTGATTAAACACTAAATCTGCATCATTTCCAGGTCAAATTAAACACAGTATAGTATCTCAAAAATGCGAGTTAGGAAAGAAAGAGCACCATTATATGACTCATGGAGGCAGGTACCTGCAGTTTCTATTGAAATATGTGCAACATGTGCTATATTACGTGGGAATGTTCACTTTATCAACACCAGTATTCAACTAGTACTTATTTGAGAACCTATTTAGTAATATTCACCAAAACTGGTTATTAACTTTAGTTGCTGCAAGATTATAATTCTTTTTCATAGGAATAGAATGAACCCATAAAGTATTCTGAAGCACCTATTACAATGCCAAGCCACTAGAAAAAGCTGTTTGACTTCCCACAATGATTAGGCTCATTACAGGTTATAACTGGAAGAACATTGCTGAGTATTTGGGCTTAAGTAGCAGAGCTGACTTATCCAGATGATGGGAGGCAATTATTCATGCTACTCACAGCCTGTAGTACTTCATAGATTTTTGTCATTTTTAATAGAGTCCGAAAAAAACCCCGCAAACCTGAAAATGGGTATATGTATATTTACAGCAAGAGATTTCTGTCTACTTGCACCAATAGAATTTCCTTTGATTCGTTCAAACCAAAAAACAAAACAAAGAAAATCTTGACATCATGTAGGGGACATGTTGAGCTTTTTTTCTTGTTGTTGATTTTTTTTTTTTTAATTTGAGTAGCAGCCTTCTATTAAATTTTAGCCATAACGAAGCAAGAAAAATGATTTAATTTTAAAAATGTATATTTTTCTACCTGGTTACCTGTTTTTAGAGTCAAATAAAAGAGAAGGTGATTTTAGTTGGACATAGAATAGATTTTCAAACCTTCTTAGAGCACAGTTAGAAGATTATTGCTTGCGCTTTTTAGCAGTTTCTCTCAAGAATTACTACTAATATTAGCTGGCAGACATTCCGATAATAATTTCCATTAGCAAATAAAAGACAGTAAATATTTTACTTGCAAAATTCTTGGAGCTCTGCACCATGTAAATAGGCTGATATAAATGAAATGTTGTGGGGTTTTTCCATGATGAAGTGAAAAAAATGTCTGATAGTGTCCATTAAAATATATCAATATATATATAATAATATATTGATTACATTTCATGAAGACATGAGTCTAATGTGTTTTGTTTGACCCAGAACTGAAGAAACTATAATCTTCTTTTTTATTATGAAAATCTAACAAGAATGACAGCAAGGTTAATGTTATGGGCAGATAAAAAAAGACAAATCAATCGCTTCATATTAAGTGAGAACCAGGTACTACAGGTCTTAAAAGCAAAACTACAGTAAAAATAACTGGAAATACAGGTAAAGAGGGGAAGAGTGTTTGCTATGATGTGAAAATGAGCTGCAAAAGAACTTGTCAAATATCCACAGAAATAACAATATTGCATTCGTCAAAAACACAGGTTGGTTGTTTCTGAGATCAAGAGTTTGAATGATGAAAACAGAACTATGGAATAAAAATATGACACGTTTTTGATGTTCCCTAGAAGAAAGTAACAAGACTGAAACATGGTTTGATTTTGAGAATCATTGTAATTTCAAAAATCACCAGTAGGCTGAAAGGTGGTTGGGAATGATCAGAAATGAGGGAAAGCATGGTCAGGGAAGGGAGATGATTGAAACACGTGCAGTCTTAAGGCAATATCTGACCATGAAAAGTTACCAGTACTCACATTGGAGGAGAAATGGATATCTGAGCTACTGGTATAGAGAATTTCGGTGAATTTGTGCTTGTGCATACCCCAAGAGCAGAAGTAAGAAAAGACAGAGACAAGGCATTGTATACTATCCCACTGTAGAAAGGATGAGAAGCATTCCTCGGATGGAGTTCTGAAGAAACAATTTAAAAAATACAGACACTAGAGTCAGATACAAACAATTTCTTAGAGCAGGTAAGAATTTTTAATAAATTTGGTTTGATTAGGAAAAAGTCATTATAAAAATACACTGGGGAAAAAATAGAAAAAAACCCACATTTTAAATAGGTTTGAAATACACTGCCATAGAACAGTGATATTATGCTTAAATTCAGTGTATTGCAGTCAGACACTTACCACCTAAAAGTCTTATATATCACTGTATAATTTACGGGAGTTGTTTTATGCATCATTATCTTAATAGCTATGCCCAGACCATTACAATTTATTGTAGGATAATTTATGCATGTTTCAGTACTGTTTTATGCCTCCACTCATTGCTAGATTAAGAATTAACCCAGCCTGAAATTAGGTTTTGCAGACTCCATCCTAAAGATAGGAATAGAATGAAAGAATCAACATATAGGTTTCTTTTATTACAAATGACACTACGACAATGAGCGCTGTGACCTGTCAGGAGTCACAGTGACCTAGACATAAGGTACTTGGCAAATTGACCTTCAGCCTTCAGTTTATCTATTGCAGATGTGATAGTGCAGGATACTCCCAGTACACTAAATGACTTTTCTGTAACGGAGAAAGAGCAGAACCTGGATCTGTGGATCGGTCATCTTTTGAGAACTATATTGACTTTTCAGACCGGATAACTAGTGAGTGATTGGTGTGAATGAGAGGTCATTGAAATTCCTTAAATAAAAGAAACCAGTTCAGAGTGATTGTCAATTGACTGTTCATCGACTGAGAAGAAGATACAGTACTGCAACACTTTAAAAAGTCATCAGCCTTATTCTGCCCTTTGTATAACTCTGGGAATATGCAGATAGTCTCATAATTCTAGAATTACTGTAGTATTTATTGTCGTAATTTATCATACCCATTTATTTCCCTTCATAATTTTCAGACTATTTTTCCACCCATAAAAGGTGAGTAGCAGCCCGAAGGTCCACATTTGTTATACAGTTGCCAAAAAGTTAACAACGGCTTTGTGAATCTTCTTTGTTCTTAATACTAGACCCAAAGGGAAGGAATTTTTCTGTTGATTTCAAAAAGCTGTCTGTTCTCTTCAATGCATCTCTGGAATGCCAACAAACATTAGTTTGATTATCCTCTTAAATGCAAATACAAAATGAATAAAGTCCTAAAAACAAAGAAGAAATGTCCAAGCCACACAAAGCATGTAGTGAGTTTCTGGGTACAGAATATTCTCTGTTTTGCACATGCCTCTTAAAAATTATGAAAGGCACAATAAATATTTTAAATAATTTGGCTAATGTAGATGGTGTATAAACTCTAAGGAGAGTATAGAAATATTGTTATCAGTGTTTAACAATAATTTGGTGGGTCACTTCGTTAAAGGGGAAAAAGTACTGAACAGTATTTGCACTGCAAGCAGTATTTCCTTCCTTACTACCAGAAAGAAGTTAATGTAGCACAGCTAGCCCTGGTATGCCTGAATAATTGTTTCAAGGCAAGGTATTGGAAGGCTAGATCTAATAGATACTACAATTGAACTCAGAGAGCAGCTAGATGCATTATTGATTATGCATGTGCTTCAGAGTCTTGCAGTTTGCACATCAGCACTTGCACTAAGTAATAAACCTAGAAAAGTCTTAACATATCTTTTAAACCAGCTAAGCAGAAGTCATTTACTCCAGCAATTAAAAATATATATGGTCATGAGGTTACCACAATGAAGGATATTTATTTAGTTCAGTACTTTAAGACTTCTATTAAATATTACATTCTCAAGATGACCTCTAGCTTCCACTCATTAGATAATATCAGGCATTTTTTATTAGGAATTGATGTGTTTCTTTTGCACATCAGTGCACAGTGGATAATTTAAAAATAAAAAAACCACATTGGTTAAAGAAATAGAGTATGCTATTAGCAGCCTTTGATCTGGGAAAGCTGCCAGTCTAGTTGGTGTTAATTTAGGTAGTATATAAAAGAAAGCCTATATCTTCACATAAGCACAATTTATTTCACTTCTTTCAGGATTTTCCTTTTTGAGATGTAGAAATTTTGATTAATAAAATGCTTTCTCTTCACATTTAGTTTATTAAGGAGTAAGTTCCTCACCCTGAATTCCTTCATACCACTATTTCAATACTTTCAACTTTTTAAGAAGGCATTCTTTGTTGGTTAGTTGTTTGTTGTTTGTTTGTTTGTTTTAAATGCATTTCCTGGAAATTACCCTGAGGCAGTTCTTCAGTTGTTGTTCTTTTCTCTTCCCCATCACAGACCATTATCTTTTGATGGAGCACATTTAGCCCTGGTATGATAGCCACTGCCTAAGCCTACAAAGTGTATTGTATCCCTTGAGAATAATAGCAGCAGAACCTGAGGAATCCAGGATCTGAGGATTTTCAGTGAGATGAAGGGACATAAATTCAAGGATATATTTGGATGGGGAGCAGATAGCAGAACTAAAAACTAGAACAACAAAATAGAAAACATGTGAGGTGTTCTCTCTTTTTACCTGATGCTGAAACCTTCAGGCAGCTGATTACCACTTAATGCTCCATCACAGAGGTTTCCAGGGGTAGATGATCAAAACGTCTGCTGTGCAACAAGTCAGTGTAGGGATCAGGAAAAAGATATGCTGAGGAAGAAAATCAGAGGACAGTTCAACCCATCATTTGGTTGCTCTGAGGGCTAGAATTCTATTATTTATGAGGCAGATGAAGTTCACCATAGTCTCAAAAAGGAATTAAATTTGCCCCCTCAAAACTGAGGAATGTTGAATGGATCAATGCTTTTGTTCCTGTTTCTTTACTTTATATAAAATAATTTAAACTGTCTCCCAGATATCTTCTTTATTCCCTTCTTCCAACTATTATACAGGCTGTCCCCAAAATTTAAAGTGCATTTTTTTCTACTTACCCCAAAAAAGCTAGATGGGTAGTGGGATTCCAGGGAAATATGCTGGTCTATCACTTGAAAGAGGTCTGCAAGAAGAGAAATTACAGATGTATCTTCCATCCTGCCACAACTGAGGAAGCAGAGCAGTGGAGAGGGAGGAATTGAATATGGATTTGTGTTTGAAATTGTACTAATTAAGAGTTAAGCATTCATTTCAGAACACACTTCCAAAATGTAAAGGTGTTAGTTGAGCTTTTTTATTACGGGTTGAGCTCTTGCTCCCTTTTGTCAGAACTACAGAAAGCTCCCAAAGATCTCTAAAGCTGGCAGGTCGTAGGGACAAGAAAGAGAATACATTTAAAGGGACACAACAGATTAGCAAAAAATATTAGAGCACAACACCAACAAGTCTCCTGCAATGGCAGTGTTTGTGTTTCAGACACCTTCTTTGGTGGAACTTTCACAGCACACGGTACAGCTCAAGACAATTAAACCCTTTCATCACAGCTAGCCCTGGAAAGAGATTTTTCAAAATTCAGTAGGAATTTTATAAAATTAGTGTGTTACTGGTGCATATAACAGGAAGAAACATTGCAGTTAACCATCATTGCCTGAGGTCAGACATAAGTCCAATTAGTTGAAGACCAGGAACAGCAACATCATGTCTGTTACCAGAGACTACTTAATCTTTCAAATGCTTGTTATAAACATTAATTAACTCTGACTATGTGTGTTTGTGATATTTAGATATTGTGTTCCCATGTGAAAGGATTAGCTGAGACAAAAAGAAGGGCTTGGCTTTCAAAGGTACAAGCAGACTAAGACCTAAGACACAGGTTGTCTCTTACTGGGAGTTTGACAAGTGCCTAAATACTTTTAATGCCTTTGATGGTCTAAGAAAACTTTGGAAAGTCCCATTTGGTACCACAGGTACTTAGATATTTTTGAAAATCTGGCTTCCTGTGTCTTGCCAAGTCACGTGCCACATCAGAGGTACTTGGACTGGGGTAAATGTGTCTCAGAGGACCTGCACTGATAATGTTCCCTAGCATACCTGGAGATAAGCTGTACCTTTTCCAAGCCTGATACTGCCTTGAATTATGACATAGAAAGTATAACTTCAATTAGGCTTAGTACAGCTACCCTTGGGCAGCACCCACATGATAACTTACACCACATTTTAATACCAAGAAATTCTTGAGACATTTGATGTAAAAAAAAGTCTCAAAACATGCCCTTCTAGAATGTTCACTGGATTGAAATTGCCATTCATACAGTAGTGCTGACTTGTGACTTCATTTGTTACAGACCAAACAGCTGCTCACAAGCCCTGTTTTCTGTTGCTCTTTACCTTATCAACCATGCCCTGCAGCCCTTGTGAAGGACTGCCATTGTCTTGTATTCAAATCCATTGAATCCTCTTTCTGAGATCCTGTTATGCTAAAATATGTTCTGTGTAATTGTAAGTGTTTGATCTCTTCTGCTCTTGAATCCCATCAGAGAGAGTCATGGCTGTTTAAGAAAAACAGGAATGTAGATAGACTGTAAGTACTGGAATATGTTGGGCCATCAGGAGCACCTTGGTGCTGCATTGCAGTCCTTAATACAAAGATTGCAGTAGTTCTGTCCCAGACACTTGCATCTCTGTGGGCAGGGTAGCACAGCCATTTCACAGGATACGAATATCCTCCGTATAGTGAACACTTGAATCAGAAATAGAGTTTCGACTTTTTTTTCCTTAGAGATTTCCATTTCAGGAAATAACATACAAACAATAAACAACACAAAAGCTCTGCCCAACTGTAAATCAAAGAGGGCAGACAGCTCCTTGAATAACATTTCAACAGAACCTTTGGACAACGTTTAATTCACTCTGTGCAATCCAGCTGGAATCTGTTTGGTGTGCCCCCAAATCAGCTTGATTATGAGCTCATAACAGTTTGTTGATAGCAGACTGGCTGATTCATAAGCTGCTTGTCACTATTTCATAAGTGATATATGAGCCGCAGATTTAAATAAATTCAAAATAAGAAATATTGGGGAGCCAATAAATCTGACTATTTCTTATGCATCTATCCCAACATCTCCTGCATTGTCATTCTGCCATTTCACATTTTGCTAAGCCCATCTTCTTAGAATTTACTGTATATGCAAAACCAGCAGTGCAAGCAAGATGGTAATCAGAGCATAAAACAGACACATGCACTCTCCTATGTATTAATAAGTTAGTGTGGGTGGGTGAAAAAGAAATGGAAAATAAAACAGGCCTCAGATAATTCCAGAATGACAGAAGTGATGTAATGCTCAAATTATAGTTCTTTGAAGTAGGCTCTGGATGAACTAAATACATAGCACATGGCAAAAATTGTGTGGCAACTGCTGTGGTAGAATTTGTCTTGATTAAGACTCCATATGAAAAGATAAATCTTTCTAAGTAGAAATAGGAGTTCAATGAATTGAAGCCAAAAATTCAGCATGCCATTTGAGTTCAGGAGGTGAAGTAAACATGTTTTTGCATAATGTATTAGATACCACTGTATTGCATTAGGAAAATTCATAATGTCTATACAGTCTCTGAAAACAAGATAGAGCAGTTGCTAAACTTGTTGTTTAAATTTTAAAAAAATCAAAATCATATTTGTTCAGACTGTGGTCTTAGCATCCCTAAAATGTATTAAGGCCTTTTTGTTGCTTTGGATGGCCTGGATTGTGTTTCTGACAAAATTTGTGTCCTCCATATCTAGAAAACCCACTACTGTGGGGTCATGGTAGACAATGAAGGTTCCAAACTGGCTTTGGTATGAACTGACTTGTTCTTTCTGACTAAAGTGTGAAACCCTGCTATTACTGACTGCACTTCATAGATGGGTTAATCCTGTGTGAGTAAAGGATTTAACTAAAAATCATTTTCTTACAAAGTAAATAAGTGCGAGCCCTTAATTAAAATATCTCAACAAACAGAATCCCCACAATGATTCATCTACATACATTGAGCAAGAACAAAGCTGGCACAGCTTCATACTCAAGGCAAGCTGCTGGGAAAAAAAGATTTGGAAAAGATTTTAGACCAAATGTTTTATACTCGTAACATACACTAAGTGATACAGCTATTTTTCCTATTGCCTGTTGCAGTTATATCTAATAACTGCATCAACACTTTGTTGCTGATAATTATATATGTAATAGAAGAGCTGAGGCTAGTCATACATTTTGCAGTCAGTTGTGTAGGCAAATGCAGCTGGATTTACCTTGTCGGTGCCTCCAGGTCTTGACATTTCTTCTGAAGATTTTTTTTGTGTTGATGTAATTCATGGACTCTGGGACTTTTTCCAATTTTTACAGAGTGATTATTCTCCCCCCATCAGCTGAGCTAATTTTAATAAAAATAGTTTGCTTTTAATTGTACTGGAAGCACTTAATTGTTGAGATATATAATTCAAAATTTACATTGTTTTCAGCCCCTACAAAGCCAGTAGTATTCTGGTTATGTATTTATTTGGTGCCTTAGACTATAAACTTGGCATTGGGGGAAACAAGCAAATATAAACAAAGACTATTTCATACTCTTCTATAGGGTTTTGGGATCTTTTGTGGTCACTTTTTTGAAAACTTGTACATTTTATACTCCGAAGCATTATTAACAAGGGATGACTCTGAAGCAGCACTTTCATTAGAATACACTAGTAAAGATTTGAATTTTGTTTAAGTCAGAATATGCAGGGTGTAACTTGTGATGCAAAGCAGTGCAACTCCATTTGACTAAGTTGTGTCACCAAATTTGAAGTGCCTAGTACTATAATCATAGAGTTTTCACAGAATCACAGAATATCTAAGTTTGGAAGGGACCAGTAGAGAGCATGCTCGCTATTTGATATTATTCTCTATGTTAGGGTGTGAAGAATTGTTAGGCAGGTGGATGGTTCCAACAACCTACTCACACTATTACACATGTAATACCAGACAGCTGTGTTTAACAAAATCCATACAATTAGGCATCTCAATCAAACATTCCCCTAGAACTACAATTGTAACATGGCTTTAATGTGTTTATTATCACAGAGAAAAGAGGCGACCACACCATCACTCCCTGGAATGCAATGGGTCATCTTTAGTCATAGGGTGGTTTATGGTGGCACCTCCTCTTCCCCTTCTCATTGGACCTGCTCTACAGCCTCAGTAGCTCCTGAAAAGCTTTGACTGAACAAGATGAGGGCTCCTTTCCCTTCCAGGAGATTTTGCATGACAAAGATGGGAACAATTCTGACTGCAGCAGCTGCCTGAGCAAGGTGGGGAACAAAGAATAAGCAGTTGACTTTCTTATCCTTGGTAAATCATTTCTCTGAATTGTAATCCAAGTGAAATGACACCATTGTTACTGGATTTTTTATAAAAAACCAACCCTCCAGTAGTTACTAACTTGAGATACAGGAAGGATAGAAACTTATGGGTGACTAAAGCAAATCACTTTGTTATCCTGTGAAGGGCAGTCTTAAGAGAGGCCCTTTGAGTTATCCTAGGTTGCCACTGGCTGCACAGTAACTCCAAGCGGGATGATTCTTGGAGCTCACCATCATTCCTGTTTGTGATACTATTACACATGTACTTGGAAGACCATTGCTACTTGGAAGATCATGGCTAACAGTGAGAGGTAGACTGACTCTTTCTGGCACAACCCATGCCTGCAGAGAAAAATCAAGAGATTTGATGTGAGTATTTCACTGAACTTCAGGGAAATTTTTGATGGGTACCTTTGCACACTTACTCATGTAGACAAATAAATTTCTGTGCCTCTGTGTGTGTGAATTGATTATGGTATGAATGTTGTCACTGTGGATCTATAATCAAGTTGTTGTCATAATCGTAGTAAATCCTGTTTAATCACTTTGTAACTATTAAATTAGTCAATTATTAAGTGCTGCTAAACCCTTTTGTAGCCTTACATTTTTGCATCCATATCCTTTGCACCCTTGATCTTTTGTAACCTCTGTCCCTATGTAAGTCATTCTTAGTTGATTCTAATCAGATTTTCCTACATATGCTTCATCTAGATCATAAGCAATAGAGTGAACTTTTCCATCAAGCTCCATTAAAAGTTTCTTTTTCATAAATTTATCTTAAAATCTGCTTTTTGCAATTACCCTTGATGGTGATTCCTTAAGCAGCCTATTCACGACAGTAAGCTATTATTTTATTCATATTCCTCAAATAACAATAAGCCCACCTCTGCAAAGATCAGAACTTTTGCTAAAGATGTTTAGAGGGTGCAGCCAGCCAATCAGTGTGGGCTTGAATGCCCTGGGTGTGCCACCATTCATGATTCTCCTCTGCCCCAGTCATGGCACTCAGGATGCAGAGGCAATATCCTGCTGCACACCCTATTTCCCCTTTAGCTGTGGTCCCTAGGAGGTCCCAATGCCTGGGGCCATTCAGAAGATGACAATAACCTTGGCATATAATATTATTTTCAGCTAAGACGGAGGAGAAGGATCCCAGGTTTTATGCCCAGGGGTCTTGCACAAACAAAAGAAAATGCTGTTTTGTTTCCAAATGAGCAGCAGCAACGAAGATTAGAACCCAGTGACCATAGTGGCGTGCTTAATGCATATGTGTGACAAGAACAATATGCCAGTTCTTAATGAGAAGCAGAGATTTTTGGCTCTGACAGTAGTGCAAGATTTTCAAGTCTTTACAGCCACTTTTAACATGAGAGGCATATGTGATGTTTTTCTTCATCTATAGCTACAAAAGTACACACAGACATCAAATGTACATGTGAAAAAGGGGGAGAAATGATGCATGTATAACAAAACAGACAGTGTGGTGATGACAATTTGTAGGCTACATATTGAATTTATTTAATTTAATAGACAATAGCCTGTCCTAATGTTTTAAGCCAACAAAGTATTTCCTGGCTCCCAAATGTTAGCTAAAATAACTTTTTTCCTTGTTAATTTCCAGTTCTTGGCTGCATTTTGTGCTAATTTCAAACATATGTCATATACAAAATATGTTAATTTTGAAAGCCAAATCTGGCAGGAGATGATTGTTGAACTGGCATAGAGAGGTTTGGGACAAACAGACAAGCTCAAAGTTGGCAAGACACATTTAAAAACCACAATGTATTTTTTCAAATCTTTTCCAGCTATTTCCATGTGCACATAGGCAGGAATAATGAAGGCAAGACGAATGGTCTGTAAGAAAATTTCAATATGAAAAGAAAACACCGTTAATTTAGACATCTGCTGCATTTTAATTTATCCTCTAAAGTTTAAAAAATCAGAGTTCAGTATTTTATACAGTCTGTAAATACCAGAGATGAAAATTTGAGTAATTGAAATGTGATGGTGTTTATGATATGTACTCACACTTTACTGAAAAAACCACTAGTGAAATTTGCCACAGAAAGGCAGATTGTTATGATTTTTTGCAAAAATCCTATAGATTACTGTCAGTTCAAAATAGTTGCACTTCACCTGTTCATTATGCTACTTTACAGAGTGATTTTTTTCTCAAAACCCCTCCATGAAATATTCATATCAGTTAAAATAATCTCTCCTCAATATTGGCGTCTTTATGACTTTAACCCAAAACTTATTCAATTTCATAGTCTGTTCACAGTCACTTTTGTTCCTTAAACTTTTTTGTAACAAAATATTTATATATTATATATATATATATAAAGATATATGTGGGAATAGGTACATATGTTTAGTTCTTAAACTACTATTGCACTTATTTATGCATATATATTATTGACCTGATTGTAGCAGTAGGACTTAATATCACTTAATACACATAGGAATTTTGACAATGATGGTCTTAATTGAAGAGATCTATCTTTAAATAAAAATAAATATAGCTGCAAACTGAAGTGTAAAACTCCCTCAAAAGAATAAGATAATGCAGTATAAGACAGTACTATAATGTACAGCTGGGTCTCCAGGAAAAGCTAGACTTTTGGGAAATATTGAGTGTGTATCTGCTTACAGATATACAAGATACAATTTTTCTCCAAATCAGTCTTCTTTCACTAATGTTTAAAAATCATCTGCTCATTTCATAGTTATTTGGCACCTTATGAAACATTACCGCTTTTTTCACTAAAACCACAAATTTCAAAGATAAATACAAATTACTATGCAGCAATAAGAAGATAGTTCATAAAATAAGAATATCGCAGTCCTGTCTTTATTGTGAATATGTACCAAGATTAGTTAGCATGTGAGAATATGAGGAACAGATAAAATTTTCCATTCCTTGTCAGTACCAATATTGTTGACAGAAGAGCTTTTTGATGGTGTAGAACAGGTTTTTATTTGGGCAACTTTAAACATATTCAAAAGTGTAATTAATTTTTTTATGCACATATTTGACATCAATAGAAAAATATCATTATAGAGAGCAACCAGTGATTCTGAATTTCAAAGAGGTTTCAAGCAAAGGTGACAGATTTTCTACATACATTTTTTGCGTGTTATCCTCTTTCAAAAACACTAGATTAAAAAGATAGTGTGTACTTTCCTTTAAAAAAATGAAGACAACAATATATTCATATAGATTCAATTAGACAGTAAATTTCATGGTTTTAATGGTGCAAAACTTTTTCCTGTTATGAAGTTCTCACAATATATTCAGTCAGCATTATATCAAAAAATATTTACCGGCAAACTTGTGTTGAAAATTTTGACTCTTTGGTGTTTCAAAGGACCTAATGAACTTCTGAATAGTGTGCTGTATTTAGCATACTATAAATGTATAAGATTTTTCAAACTTCATATATACACATGATGAATATTAGTTTGTGACTATCTGTGCATGGGCAGTATCATATACTTTGGCTGTTACTCTTCTAAAAAAAAAGATGTTACTTGCAAAGACCCTTCCTACTTGTATCTTTGCCTTTCTCACTCTTTTTTTTTAAGTCTTCCTTTTTTTCCCCTATTTCTGTATGTCCTTTATCCAGATAAAATTGTTGATGTCTGACAAATGGGAAGGGTACAGAAAACTCTCATTTGAAAATTATGAAGATTATAATTTAATGGTTTAATTCTTTTTCAGTAAAGGATTTCTTTATTTGATAATAAGTAGATTTTACTACTTTAAATAAAGTCAAGAATTCTGTCGAAACTTTATTTTAATTGATATTTTAAATTTTATTTTTCTGTCAGGTTTTATGTTCATAGGTATCTTCTCTGTCTTTTTCAACTATATATTATGGCTCTTCCTTTTGTACAGATTTCAGCTTGCTGTGCTACACAGTGGAATAGTGCCACCTTTACATAATATCAGTCTAAAAATATGTTTTTATATAAATTGATTCCAAAGGAGTCACTGATCATAAAGTGGCTTTTATTAAGTGAAACAACAGAGAGCAGAAGTGATATTACCACAGCAGAAGAAGATTTGATCTCAGGTCACAGACCATTCTATTTTAAGGTACATTATCCAATTCCTGATAAAACACCTTTTGAACTGTGGAAATTTTGGGAGCCACACTGGCAGACTAGGTTTGACTTTGAGAGTGGTATTGTCTTCATTCTCTTTTGTCCCAGGAAAAATAAAACTGGACATTTTTCAGTCACCTTCGATATGATTTTATAGCATATGGATGTGTGTTTCTGCCTAAAATTCTGTAATTATTTTCTTGATATGTATTAATGCTATTTTCTTATAGGAGTGTTGCTAACTTTAAGGGAACTAAACAACTGCTTAGAATTATACATGCACTTCAATTTCTGAAGCATCAGATACCCAATGTTCTTTAATAATGTCAGTTAGAGTCTTATACAGAGAAATATCAAAACAGCCTTATATAGAAAAGTCAAAATCACAGCATTATTAAGGCTGGGAAAGGCCTCCAAGATCTCCGAGTCCGACCTTTGACCAAACACTGGCACACCAATACAACCCAAGCACCAAATGCCAGTCCAGTCATTTCTTAAACATTTCCAGGGTGGCGACTCCACCATCTCCTTGGAAAGTCTGTTCCAATGCTTTACCATCCTTTCAGTGAAAAACTTTTTCCTGATCTTCATTCTGAATCTCCTGTGGTGTAGGCTGAGACCATTTCTACTTGTTCTGTTGCCCTGGAGAAGAAGCAAACACCCATCTTGCTTTCCTTTCAGGTAGTTGTAGAGAGCTGTAAGGTTTCCCTTGTGCCTTCCCATCTCCATATTGTTTAGCATCCTCAGCTTCTTCAGCCTCTTCTCCTAGGGTTTAGTTTCTAGACCCTACACCAACTTTGTTGCCCTTCTCCAGACATGTTCAAGCAATATAAGATCTTTTTTCCCAGGACTGAAAACTGAATGATATCTTGCAAGTATATTCCAGCTCATTGTTTATACTTGCTAAATGAAATAAGACTAAAGGACACCACAGAACAAATAGAAATTTTGAACAAGCCTTATTTTTGAGGGCATGCTTTTGGGAATGCTCACACTAAAATGGTTTTTAATAATAAGATTAGTTTGGTGGAGCCTTGTTATTCTGTGATACAATGCTAGCTGAGTTCGAAATAGGCCTACTGTCAGATGTACAGAATGTAATTGCAGGTAAGAAAATTGGAGTTCAGTCAAGTCTCTTAGTTTCTTATATAAATACCTTTAGTTTCCTAGATAAATATATAAACGTAGAAGTTTAACAGCTTTTATTTTGTTTGTAGTTATAAAGTCATGAAAACTTTACTGACACCAATCAGTTCATAGAGTTGGATCTGAGAGAATTTCACTACAGAGCCTCCCAATACACCAAAACAACAGAAAATATGTTTTTATCGGATGAGAGGAGATGTTTGTGCTGCCAGCCCATATTCACATCCAGTGCTGGTGTTTAGAAAGTGTACAGAAGGCTGGAGAATGCTACCAAATGTCTTACAGAGGCTGTGATTGAATATGAACATTCAAAATTTTCACACCAGTTCCCACCTACTGGAGGTGAAAACTATATGTGCATAAGGGAGGGCTCGTTGCTCTCATGAGATTCTCCTGAGCTCTGCAGAGTGTGAGGTACAAGGTGTGCAAAGAGAACATCCCCTCCTTACACTCAGAGCAGGGCCTGGCAGCCAGCTGGGTGTCCATGACGCCGCTCTTGGTCTGGGGAGCTGGCGCACTTGGGTTTGCATACCCCATGACTGCTATCCTCACCCTGCCTTACCAAGCTGGTAAGTTAGAGGTACTTTACTTTTGTCCTAAAAGCCAAGGTACATGAAATATGTATCATCTGTGAGCTGAATTCTTGGGAGTCATTTTTTAAAGCAGTGAGACAGCTAAAAGCTTCCACTTCTTTTGTCTTCTCCCGTGTTTTACATTGTGGAGTCTATTTTACATATAGTGGTGGAGTCTGGTGGTATGCTTCAGTAGAGAAGTTTTGGTGCAGTTCTTCCCAAGTTCCCTCTATCACTGTCATCCATTAAAACATATATGCACAAATCAGAACAGTAAATATCAAATAAACACCTGCAACAATTTAACAGTCCCCATATTTCTCTAATTGGTAATAAGAATGCTGAGAGCTTGGAAGGTTGGTTTGGTAAACAACTTCTGATTTAAAAACTGGGGTTTCTTATGACAATAAGTATCTAAAATTTCCTGCTTCAGAAAAAATGTTCCTTTCTATTCTTGAAATTAAAAAAAAACTTTGCCTTGTTTCAAGTTTTTGAAAATACTGTGTTTTGATGCAGATTTCTTGGAGTTCAGGTATTTTACATTTAAAAAATAGGTCATTGCAAAATTAAAATGGAAATTACAAATTCAGAGTGTTAAACCAAGACATTTCTCAGGCAAATAAGTTATTTGTTCTTATGTTTTACCTTGAAATAGAATTCTGACATAGTATCTGTGACAACCTACAGCAAGGCACTCCTTTAAAACATTCTGATAAAAGTTCTCTAGGAAGTTCTCTAGGAATTTCTTTGTCTAAATTTTCTGTTGAGGTAAATCTGGATATTACATATTTCTCCTGCAATGTGTTTTAAAAATTATCATCCATATGAAAACTACTGCATTTTTCTTATGTATACACTCTGAACCAAATCTTTTCCAAATCTTCCTCTACTAATTACATAATATTGTTTTGAATATTTCAGAGGCACTACTTTCTCACACAGATCACATTAATATTTTCCACTTCCCGTCTGAACACTGAGAATGAACACTTAGGCTGGACACATCCTCTAGCTTCAAGGGGTAATAGCAGCTGTCCCAGACTTTAGCAATTTTTAAAAAGCAATAGATTTTGTTTAGCTTTCACACATAGTGTGAAACTCCTTGTAAGTTACAAGTTATTGTAAGTTATTTATGTCCTGCCATTACAGTGAAGGAAAAATAAATGTTCCATATTGAACAGGTAATTGAAAAAGAAAAGCTTTAAAAGTTTGAGAACAGAGGGATGAATTTCTGTATGCAATGAGTGTGGTTTACATCTGAATGTGGTTTAGGACTGCCAATTTTCAAAGAGAAACACTGTTAGGTCACTGAACTCCATAGAAGTATATGTTTTCTTTAAAGTGAGTGGGAAAGTCTAACTCTTTCTCCTGTTATGTCATTCAAGTGGGTCAAAAGCTAAAAGTTCCAGCTGGTCAGCAGAAGCGTGCTTTTATTATGCTTGTATTCTTCTGACAAAATTCTCAGTGCAGTGAGTAAGGGATTTGTATGAGAACTGAAGTCTAATTTCCAAGTTCTACCTTAAATGGTTTCGTATGTTGGCCAGAATCTGGGTTACTTAAGGAATAACTGGAAAGGAAATAATCAAGGACATCATAGCTCTAATTGATTTTCCTTCTCCCTGCCTTCTCTTCCACTTCTGATGTTGGGAGTAATTTTTTTCCTTTCATGTTCATGCTCTGTAGACTGCTAATACTGTTTCTTTCATTTTTATTTCCTCCTGATTTTTTCTAGCTATCATTTTCTGTGTTTAATAGTTTCATGTCTTCTAATAGTTACAAGGCAAAAAGCTATGTCTTTGGACACTATAGAGATGATACTACCCTTTGAATTAAAATCTACACTTGCTTCTTAGTTTTAAATAACCAAGGGGTGTTGGAGGGAAGGTATAAAAAGTATTACACAATTCATCTTGTCCTCAGCTCCTTCTTCACTTCAGGGTTGTTGTTCTCACATGTTCTCATCCCATTCCCCTCTGGGTACAACTATATCTGAGCAATAATATTGGGGGTTTTGTTATCTTTTTTAAATATGTTACTACAGAAGCCTTATCACCATTTCTGATTTGGCCCAGCCTTTCCCAGAGGAATATCCAACTTTGGAGCTGTCAGGGACCGAGGAAGACCTGGAGGAAGCTTCTGGCATCTCTTCATAGGAGCTACCCCTGCAGTCGCATCATTATCAAAGTTTAGCCATGCAATCCCAATACAGAGACTCAAGCTTACCCTCAGTTTTCAGCTTATTGATTTGGATACCAAGAGTGAGATATTTGATTATACAGGTGTTTTCAGTGGAATTTTACAAATGTTAAAAACATCTGGTATTACAGGCTTGATACTTTTGAATTTATGTCATCTGGCCTCCTGGGATCACTGGTATATAATTTTTATTAAATCAAATTCTACATTGTTCTAATTGTCCAACAAACATCTTTTGCAGTTGGTTTGCTGTTCAGGTTTTCTAAAATAATTTTTCATTATTTTCTTGGAAACCAATTGCTATCATTCGCTTTAAGATGACAAGTTTAAACATTTCAAACACTCTGCACCAATACATGTGTTTGTTTTTCCTGAACAGTACAAATGACTCAGACTAGTTTGCGTGAGATAATTACACCAGAGTTTCAAACTCAAGAAGGTCTACAATACATCTAACATATTTCAAATAAAAGGTGGGAGGCATGAATTTATAATTTTAGATGTTGCTGAAACACATTACAGCAAGCAGAGCAGCAAGGAACTGCAAAATGATTAACTGACATTGGGAAGTATGACATTTATTTAAATCTAGTACTGCATTCACAGTTGCCTTCCACAGGGACTTTGATGCATATGCCAAGGTTATAATAATAATACTCTTAAGGTCCATTTAGTGCAAGGCTGAGCAGTCCCAGCTCCTGTTCAGTTTACATCAAACTCAGTTTTTCTACTAGGAATGAGAAAATTGATGTTGCTGACACTATAAATAGAGAGTCCAGCTAATTGCTTGCAGGCATTTTCATCAGTCTTTTTTTACAGTAGAGAGGCTGTTCAAAGACTGCAGCCTCGTGCTGTGAACACATAAAAGTAAAACTTGGTATATGCAACAGGTGCTCCAAGTTAGGATGAATAAATGCAACTGTATACCATCATGGGACAAATTCTAAAAATGTTACATGGTGTACAAGATGTTGGTAGTAGATTATTTGTTATGCTTGCTTGGAGGGTGAGACTGACACTCATTTCCCATTCAATCCATACCAGATTAAATTGTCTTGAAAATCCTAGAAATTCATGAATATAAGAAAGACATCAACCATTATGCAGGGTAATGAATCCAGAATTGCAGCGAATTAAATATTGCTTCATTTTATATTGCTTAACCTTCTCTTAGAATACCCCTAAATAAATTCTACTTAAAAATTCTTAGGTTTATAGATAACTAATTGGATATCTTTCATTATTTTTTGACTGGTAACTTCTAACACTAGCTTTTTGAACTTTTATCCATAAACATAGAAGGCTAGCAACCTGTTATATTTTTAAGCTATGGTTCTAACATAACAGATATTTGTACTATTATATATGAATCTGGTGTTGAAAAGAACCCCGGTGTATTAGAGCACTACTGATCAATATAATGCACTGACAATATGTTAGCAAAAAGTTGGCAATGCCAAGCATACATGACCTGCAGCCCTGAGACTAGGCTGCAAAGACATGTGGACAAAACCACAGGTGTGTGGTGTCTCACCAGGACTAATATGGCAATAGGTTTACTGCCACCCACAAAGCGCTTAGGGTCATCCCGACAGCACCCGTGAGCACATCCCCAGTGACAGTTCCCCACCTCTAAACCTCTGCCTCTGCCATGAGTGCTCATGCAATATTGGTATCATCTGAGTCAAATCCACACTCCTCTTGCTGAAAACTTGTTTTCTTTATTACCATTCACTTTTTTTTAAAAACAGGATCTGGTTGCACATGCAGTAAATATTTTCATCGCCTTCATATTATGTAGGGGGAATATTATTATAGACTCCAAATATTATTATAGGGGAATATTATTATAGGCCTTTCCAACCTATATTAAGGTTGGAAAAGACCATCAAGATCATTGAATCCAACCCTTGACCAAACACTACCATGTCAACCAAACTGACCAAACTGTAATAATTTCTTGAACACTTCCAGGGGCAGCCACTCCACCACCTCTGGGGAAAACCCATTGCAATCCTTAACCTCCTCCTAATCCTTAATCCCTCTTTTTCAGTGAAGAAATTTTTCCTGATGTCCTCCCTAATCTAAACCTCCCTGGCACAGAAAGAGGCCATTTCCTCTTGTGCTGTCACTGGTTACCTAGGAGAAGAGGGTGATCCTTATCTCACCACACCCTCTGGTCAGGAGCTTGGAAAAAGCCGGAAGGTCTCACCCCAGTCTTCTTTTCTTTAAACTGAACAACACCACCTCCATCTACCATTCCTCATTTGACCTGTACTCCAGACTCTCAAACAGCTCTGTTGACCTTCTCTGGACACATTCCAACACCTCAATGTCTTTCTTGAACTGAGGAGCCCAGAACTGATCACAGAAATTGAGGATGTTGCCTCACCAGTGCTGAGTACGGAGGGACAATCACTACCCTGGTCTTCATGGCCATAACTGCTTCTGACATGAGTCAGGATGCCCTTGGCCCTCTTGGGCACATGGGCACATGTTGGCTCATGTTCAGCTGCTGCAAACCAGCACCCCCAGGTCCTCTTCTCCTCCAGGAAGCTTTCAAACACTCTGCCCCCAGCCTGTGGTCTGGCATGGAGCTTTTGTGACCCGAGGGCGGGACGCAGAACTTCACCTTGTTGAATTTCATACTGCTGGTCCTGGCCCATTGACCTAGCCTGTACAGACTCCTCTGCACACCCCTACCTCCTTTCAGCAGGTGAGCACTCTACCTCAACTGATAATTGTGCTGCAGCTGCCCACTGTGGATGCATTCACCTATTGTACATTTCCTTCATTGTGCTTATAAATTCTGTTTTCTTAAGCCTGCCTACCTACAGAATACCAAGCAGATTTCAAAGTGGGATTAATTTGAAGTTTAGCTCAATCAGTAGCAATCATCAATAATTCTTTCTCTACCATGGACCACAAGGGCAGTGTGGTGTGACCCAGAGATTGAATACAGCCCATGTCTGTATTTCTTCAGGTTCATTGCCACTTCTTTTTATGTACATTTATTAGCTATTACTAGAGAACGTGCTAGTGACTGTAAAATATATTTGAAAGGCTTATTTGTCCCTGATCAGGGAGAGGGTTCCACTCCCCACCCAATGGTAATGTCCAAATAAATATCAAAGATTAAATGAACAGTTGAAAAAAATAATTCAATTAATAGAGGAGGATCATATTACAGTGCACTTCCCTACTGGGTTAACAACCCATAATAATGACTTTATTTAGAACTAAATTACTGAAAAGTGTCACTTTAAAATGTGCCCTGTATTTCAGCGTCAAGTTGAAGCAGATGTTTTGTGGAATGATAGGATGGTTGAAGTGAGCCTAAAGTATTCGTTATAAACTAGACATTTAAACTGGTAAAACAGCTTTTAATCTATCTGAACATATTCTCACAAGTCTTACAACCCATTTTCAGGGGAAGCAGTAGTCTCCCAGAGAGACAATTCCGTCTGGGGCTCACCTGAACCTTGTCTCTGAGCCAGGAAACCAAGCATATTTTACAATTGCAAGCAATTTCACAGAGATTCTTCTTGTCCTATGTGATTCTTTCTCAGACAAACCTTTCTGGTTTATTCTTTAAAGAAAATCAGTCTGCCAACTGGCTTCCTCAGAACAGTTTTGACAATATATTGTGACCAGTGTGTGTGCTTTCCTTCACTTGTGGCACTACTTCTTAAGGCAAATATAATGCAAGTAGGCTCAACTGCAGAAAACTTTATTGTTTTATTGCAAAAGTTCTTTGAAACATCAATGACATTATCTGTAAAAGACCACAGGCTGGCATTTTTCCAGACAGTATTTTGATCTAATGTAGAGCAAGCTAAATTTAAAGGAAAAAATAAAATAAATTCAGACTGCTGCCATTTGCCTGGGCGTCTAACCATGACTTGCCCTGTTCTATCAGTCTTGTTGAAATGTCATATAAATTTTTCCTACTTTCTCCTGCTTACTGATTTGTACATGTTTCTTCACGAAAATGTTAAGACATATCCATAATAGAATAATTCCAAGAAAAACATGAACATGTCACTTGAATTTTTTACATAGAGTTAAACAGGAGTAGGTCTTTTTCTCTTAATTTCTCTGGAACTCCCACATACCTATTCTTGCATTAAACAATGTGTACTGAAATAAAATAAATACTTGACTTTTACTCAGTATATAAAATAGACAGGCTATAATTTCCAGGTAAATATTCCATAGAAACATTGAAGAACAACCTGCATATTTCAGTATTTGGTTTAATCTTTGCCATTCTATCTTGATTTGTCTGCATGCTGTTTTACTAGCCAATGACCCTGAGAGAGAGAAGCAAAGCTTAAGGCATTTTCAGTTTTGTTTTTGGAAACATTGTAAAGATTGGTCAGCTAATTGGTTTTCTGAGGTATAATTCATAGAATCATAAAATCATGTAACTGTTTGGGTTAGAAGGCACCCTAAAGATTGTTTAGCTCCAACAGGCTTGCTGGAGGCAGGACACATTTCACTAGATCAATTTTCTCAGAGACCTATTTAACCCAGCCTTGAACACTTCAAGGGATGTGGCATCTCTTATTGATTCAGGGGGTGTGGCTGAGGCGTTGTCCTGATTACCCAGAAGAGGCAGAGTTTAGCACTGTGTGGTCACCACAGTAGCTCTGCCTGGGGAAGCCACGCGGACCTGAAGGAGCTGTCAGTCATCTTGGTTTTGTTCCCAGTGGTGAATACTTCTTTGAGGGTAAAACACCTTTTGTTTCAAAGGTATATGTATATGTATATGTATATGTGTACATACATTTGGAGCTTGATATCCTGCTGGTGTTAAAGACAGCACAGGCATTCATATCCAATTAATTGAGTTCAATTAAGAACAAGATTAAATAGTGTAAGAAGTGCTGTGACACTTTTAATTGTATAATTCATGTATGTCTTTTCATGAGTTTACAAATCCAAGATGAGATGTTTTTACTATGAATTACTTTGTGTCCAGTGTTTTAAAATAACTACTTTGACTTCCACCAGGCCTTGGGCATTTAGAAAAGCTAAAGGTGCTTTGATCGATCTCTGTTGGAACATCCAGGCCCTAAAATTCAGCCGATTTATTCCAGTATGTGTATTTATGGTTCATCTTCTACTATCCCACTGAGGAGACTTTACCTAGTCTTTTTCAGCTTTATTTCTGGACCCTACTAAGACTATTTCCCACCTTCAGAATGGGCTCAAGTTCTGTCTTTAACCCAGTCACGCTGTGATAAGACCAAATAAAGTAAGGTTGTCAGACAGGAGAGGCAGGATTTGGACAACTGCTGTGCAGTACTACGATAGAAGTGAGCTCTAGACCAGGGATAGCAGCAGCGGCGTGGCGAGAGCAGAGCAGCGCACACAACAGGCGAGCTGACTCAGCAAAGGGCTTGCCTTTGCTGTACTTAGCACTGTGACTGACAAATGCAAACAAGCTCTCATTTGTAGCTGCTCTGTGGTTACTGCTCACACACAGATAGCTCTTCGCAGCTGCAGAGTAATTCAGTTCGGCTTGACTGGGCTAAATCAGCTTAGACCACATCTTGTTTGCATGGGCTGACGGCAGGCAGAAAGGTGGCTGTCATGGCTTGGCTGGCGTACAATTCACATTTTCCCACCCCTCACTTCTCAACATGTACTAAACACTGATATATTTTTATGTGACTTTCTCTATCAAGATCTTTTTACCTACCAGCTTTTTTGATTTGTACAAAATCACCTTCTACAATTATTGTCTTGATGCAGCATTGCACAAGATTTGACTAATTCAACTACAATTACCAATTTTCTCACTTTGGTGAATGCATTCAGTTTTGACTATCTAATTTGTAAAATGTACTGGAAGAAAAAGAAAGGGAAGGGAAAAACGTATAGAGAAGAGGTAAGTGAGAGCAGAAATCTAGAAAAAATTGTTTGTTGTTATCTCGATTTGGAAAAATTAATTAATTTAGTGAGAAAGATTTTCAGCGTATTCAGACATGCTGAGCAGAATAAAGCAAATCAGGAGAAGGCCAATACAAGGATGATATTTGAATATAAAAACCAAAAGAACTTTGAATAAATTAAAAGCAAGTTATATATGTATAATTCAGTATAGTTTTTGGTAATATCTTTGTATGCTGAGGAGCTCATTCCTACTGGAATTTACTTGTGAAATAAGTATTTGAAGAAATTTGCACTGAACTTAGACTAGCTTTGATAAAATTACTGGAATAATCATCACAGGAATAATAATCATCACTGTAATATCATCTTCATGTTTTAAAATAGAATCTGCATGCTTCACCTCTGGAAAACACTTTTTCATGTGGTAAACTCCTGCAAAATTAGTTATCTTTTTTTATGTGTATACCTTTCCCTAAGATATTTATAAATAGTTTGAGATCATCAACTCGCATAAACTACTGGTTTTTAAGGTTGTTAGTAGATGATAGATGGTCATCTAGGTTGATAGATGTTGATAGATGTAATGTCTATAAATTATTGAAAAATTAAAGTAAGAGAAAGTTAATGGTACAGGCCATGACAGCCAGTAAAATCATTGATTAAAATATTTAATCCGCTTATGTGCAGGACAGAACTCTAGATGGAGCAGTTCCCTTTGTTTGAACTTTGTTTGCTGGGCTGATAATGATTTCACTAAGTTAGTAACTCTTGGACAAATAACTGGCCTAAATAAGATAACACAGTTCTGTTGAAACATTCAAACTCAGATTGGATTTCCTAAATAAGAAGCCTGTACGTTAGTATAGGAGGAAAACCTGAAGTGTTCCCCTTCCAAAATTTATTATTCAAAATAACAGCAAAAGGTATTTTATGAAATAAGAAAATTCTGTTTTGCAGCAAAAAGTAATTAAATACTTCATTCATATCAACCTACTTTAATACTATTTGTAATACTGGCAAACTAACATTTAAAAAGGAGAAAGATGAAAAACGTCTACCAAAATAGGGGATTTATGGGAACTAAAGTGTTGTGTCATATGGTGGCGTTACCAGATTAATTTAAAGTGCCTCAAATCTCTGCATTTTGTGTTGTTTAGAGAAAAGCTTCATGTAGTCAGTTTTCAGTCCTGTCTCATGGGAGAAAGACGGGTTGCCAGTGGCCAGACTTTCCTTTCTAAGTTCTTGCTCACAATCAATATAGCCAGGAAAATGTAGCCAGTTGTCTCACAGTACTCTGCTTGGACTTCTGGAGCCACCACAAAGTGCAGGCCCAGGTGCTTAGCTCCATGAATACTACCAGTGTCCCCTCACCTGTCCTTCTCCAAAACTTTCTCAGATGGTACACCTCCCTAACATGCTTCCAGAGAAGTAGTCCCATCCATTTAGTGTGTTTGTCGCCCCTCAATATCTTTAATGGTACAATCATTGCTGAATTGAAGATATAAACTACAAAAGAACCATCCCCCAAAAAAACAAAGCAACAGCAATAAAAACCAGACATACACACAAAATAACAAAAACAAAAACAAAAACAAAACAAAACACAACAAAACAAAACAAAAAAAAACAAAAACAAAAACAAAAACAAAAACAAACACCAAACCAAAACCAAAACCAAGTTCATAACCAAGAAAGACTAACCTCCTTTGGTCAGATAGCCTCTGTTCTCCTTGCAAATCAGATGCAAAAGAGTAGATTCTACTTAAGTTCCTTTTCCTAGTTTAACATCTCTCCTAAAAATTAGGTGCCAAAGAAGTGGTCTTTAATACGTCACGTCCCAATCTCCCAAGCCAGAGTTGATGCTAGAGGTAAAGCTGTTCACGTTAGCATAATTCTCTTTCCCTTCAGAATAAAACTTCAAGGAAAGCAGCTATTGGAGTCATGCATTTTGTTAATAACCATTCCTCATTTTGAAACTAGCCTCAAGCTATATGAACAAAATAATATCTAATGTGCATGAGGACCAGATGATGGGAAATTAAAATAATCAATTCCAGAGAATATAAGATTCTTTGCAGACACAGAATAATGAACACCAACAAAAGGAAAGTTCTTGTGCCAATATGTAAAAGACCTGCAACAGAGAGAATGACAGGTGTAGTTCTCTTAGTTCTTTCATATTTACCCTATCCTCAATCCTTTACGCAGTTGGTATCATGGGCCAACTTTTTTTAATGGAGATGTGAATGAATGACCTTTTAGATGGATCAAGCCAATTGGCTATCATTCCATCCTGCCTGACATATATTCATTGACTATTGATCTATGCCCCCCAAGATTTTTCTTCTAAACTGATATATCAGTAAAGTACATATTCAAGGAAAGAATAGGATTTGTTGAGCCTCTGGCAAAAAAATTAGATTTCCAGACACAAGATGCTGAACGACATTGCTAAATGTGATGCTGTGATGGAAGACAATCTATGGAATACTGTTTGCCAGTGGTTGAAGGTCTGAGTCAACAGAAATATTCTCTACCTCTCTCCTGATCTAGATGAATAGTACCATTATAGGTCAATAAATTATATGACCTGATGCTATGATTTCAGTACATTAGTCACTCTACATTCACATTCAAGATAAAGTGGGGATACACATTTTCTAATTGGGAATTTCTAAATCAATAGTTATTCTGCAAAAGGAGCTATGTTAACAAATGAATTTGGGTGGCTGGCAGAAAGCAAAATTATGCCTGGAAGAGCTTACAAATCATAAAGAAAAGCAATCACCTAATTTCTGTTGAGTGAGTAGCTGTTAGCAAGATAAACACTGCACTGTACCAATTTATACGTGATTAGAACAAGGCAAAAGATGAGAGAAATGCACGGGGTTTAATGAAAGGTTGTGAAACACTGGAAAATTAATTCTAGAGTAAATAAATAGTGGATTTTTCTCTGAGCAGAGTACCTAGCATCAGATTAATCACAATATAAAGAATAAAATTATTATCCAGTTGCTGTGAAAAAATGTCACAGTTTTGTCCTTAACTGAATGGCAGCAGGACAGGTGCCTTTACTAAATTTTAGCATACTGACCAGCTGTGAAATTAATCCACAGCTGAAAAGATCAGTCTAGCTCTGCTAGATACATTAAATCCCGTGAAAATCTAACCAAGAGGTGAGTAGTTTCACAGACAAGATGTCTCTTGCACAGCTAATACAAACAGGGCAGCCCATATTAAGGAATTACATTTCCACTGTCAAAGCAACTATGAGCTGAAGATTCAGGACTTCCAAAGTTTGATTAACTCAAAAGTCTCTTTCTTTTTAAGCCATGCCCATTGTCAGAGTGATTTATCTGTCCCCATACTCACACAGACACATATTTACACATATGGACCAATATAACTTTTCTTAATTCTGTAAGGTTTTTATTTAGAAAATAAATGGGGGAAAAAACTAAGAAAAATTAATACCTCACAATAAGATTAGTGTCCCAGAGGTGTGAAAAAAAACGTATTTTCATAAATCAAGTTTGAATATTGATTAAAAGTTTTGAATATTATTTTCTTTCACTGAAACCATATCCAGTTTTTTAGTAAAGGTCCCAAATTCAGATGTAACCACTGGAATTTTAAAAAGTTTCTTGAAGGAAAACCAAGTTTTCATCATTTTATTTCAGGGTTCATAGAATCTTTAAATAATCACCTCACACAACACATAGTACTCTCTAAAACAGACACCTACCTCATAAAAAGGGGCCTCTGTCTTTGCAGTAGTGTTTCTGTGCATCATTAGCTCTCACAGCAACCAAAGTTTACATAGGATAGCTCAAGGACAAATGATGCAAAGAACAGCACCATTGTTAATCTGAGGGTTATGGATAAGGACCCCTATATTCACTAAGTTTAAAAGACTTCTCTCTAAAATTTTTCAACCATTCTCTCACAGGATGCTTTCAATACACAGAACATACTCAAAAATAACTGCTATATTATCCAAGAGGCCACAAAGCAGTAGAAACAGAGACTAGATGTTTTACCTAAGAAGAAGAATAGACAAAGTACAAAGCAAGATGGTAAAAAATCCTTATTAGGCCTCAGTTTTCACATCTTCCTGAGTCTGAATCTCTGATGAACAACTTCTTGTATTTTCCAGTTCTGGTACTATAAAGAAAAATTAAATTATCTGGATTTTGTGTTTTTCCTTTAATGGCAATAAAGGAATCTCACTAAGATAGATTTCTTGCAAGTGTTTGAGCTATCCCATAGATGGATAAGGCTTATCTATCTAGCTATGTGTCCCAAAGCGAGGACCATGTCTATATAACTTTGCACAAGAATATTAATGATTTTCACCATACCAGTAGATATTTGAAGTCTGTCCTGAGTTAAGCCTTACTCTCCTGTGCTGAACAGATTCTGTCCTTGTCGAGTTTAATGCATCTCACTGAAGGAGAAAATATAAGGATGCAATGGGTCTTAACTTAAAGCTGAGAAAGGGCTTCGCCATATGATTTCTGCTAATTTGAGCACAGATTATTTCTGAGCACTGATTATTTCTTATTAAAACTTGCCTGGTTTTGGTCACAAAACCCTGGTGTCTGCACAGGCAGAAGAAGCAACAGTTGAGTGCTAGTGACAGCTGAGTAGTTAGTGTTTTCTCTGCTAGATGTCAGCAACGGTTGCTATCTGATTGCTGCAAGCAATGTTGTCTAAACAGTAGGCAAAATCCTGCCTCTGCAGATTTCAATGGCAAAACCCAGCTGCCTTCAGTGGGCTCGGAATTTAATTTACTGACGTTGTATTTTAAAACTCAGAATTTGCCAGAGGCCAACAGTCCTTCAGAGAAAAATAATTTTTTCAAAAAATATAACACGAGAAGGAAAAATACATTTCTTTCCCAGCAGCTAAAAATCTTTCAATGCAATGAGTACAAGAGCAAATAATCTTTCTCACTGTACCTCAAGGGAGTTTTTAGCGTATATGAAATGTAATCTCTTTTTGGATCACAACAACCTGTTCATTGCATTCAGCCAAGAGCCACTATTCCTATGTATGCAATTGGATGATTTGTTATAAATGTTGTCTTGGAGTCTGATGCTGCTGATAGTTCCACTTCCCACCACTAAAACTTCCTTCAATCAGGGGGATGAAGTTTTTTATCTCCTTTAGTGAAAGTGCCTTTGCTAACACTTTCATTTTAACTATGAAAAATATTTAAATTATCAACAGTGAGGTAAGACTGAGTGAACAAATTAAAAGATACATCTCTCCCACTGTCACAAAATACAAGATCTAAGACACTGACTGTCTCTAATAGGTCCTGTGATGACTATTTAGAATGATTATAGATGCTGATAGTCTGGAGAAAGGGGTATGAACATATATCTCAGCAAATTTTTTACTTTTAGATGATGCAGAAAGGATTGGCCAATTGGAACTTTAGTGACATCCTTTGATGTGAACTTTTATATGTAAACGGAATTCATTCAAAAGATGACTAAACACTTCCCCCTTTTTCTTCTTCAAATATCACTATATCATCCATAAATAAAACAATTTGATATTGCAGACCTCCATATGTTGGGCTGTTTGGGTTTTTTTAATACTAAAGACATGATATCATCCATTATTTAGCTTTAAAATGTTCTATATAGTTTATAAGAATTTAGAACATGAGAAAAGGTCAAGCTACTACAACTTTAATCTACCAGGTTCTTCCTCTAAGGCAGAAAAAAAGAGCAGTAAACTTTTCTTCATTCCTCTGTGTTGCCTGTATTTTACATCATAGCTTTTGAGTACATTACAAGGTACATGCAATGAACTTATCCCTGAAACCATACTGTTTTCTACAAAACTGTACTTTTAATAGCCCAGTATTTTGTTCAGCAAATAATTTCATGCAGTGGGATTGGAAAGGTAGAAGAACACATTTTGCTCCCCTCTTTGAATAGGGTAGCATAGATTTTCCTGATTTTTTAAAATAATTTTTATGTTCACACAATAAAAATGAATTTTTTGCTTGACTTAATTCCTTGCAATTATTTATTTCTACCATCATTAAAATTTATTAACTAATAAAAAATATAAATAACAATAAATATTAAAAAATTGAAATTTTTCACATGAGTATTTCTGCTTCATTTCACATTAAGATTTTCATGGCTTAGCCCTATACTCATAGGCACAGAATGCAATAGATTTCACAATTAATTTTAGATCTTATGTTAGGATGCCAGTCTTTTCTGTAGAAAGCACTTAACATTACTTACTTAATTATTTTCCTTTCAAGAATTTCAATTTGTTCTAATTTAAGAGTTTATTCAGACAAAGAAAACTGTATTAAAAACAAGGAAATGCATTCAATTTTTTGGGTTTTTTACTTGCTCTACTCAGATTCCACAAGTCAAAACATAATAAAAATGAAAAAAAAAAAAAAAAAGAAATATAAAATCTTCATTATTAGAAGACAGGAGGAAAAATGAAGTCATATACACGGCTTTGGGTGAATACAGCAGATGTTAGTTCCTCCAACCATAATCCTCAACATCAAGTAGTCCTTAAAGACTCTGTGGGGAAGTGGTTTCCAAAATTGCCTGGATTGTCATGATACTGTGTTTGAGTTCTAACTATTACTCATTTCAGTTAGGCTTAGTTTCAGGAAATCTGAGAAGCTTTGGAACATATGTGCCTACACTGCTAACTGTTTTTCCCCCCACCCTCCGCCTCTTCCTTTCATTATCTTCTCCCCACAACCTTTCTTTCATTTCCCTTGACTTCATTCAGCTTTCTCATTCTGGCATTCATAATGAATAAATTCACTGGTACAGCTAGGAATATATTACTGTTGAATATTCCCTGCAGCAAAGTTCCATCAAAATTGCTTATCACTGACAGATGCCCACTCAGAGATGCAAAACTGCCTAACTCAGTCCTCCCTTTCCTACACAGTTTTGTGATATGTGAATGAAAATGGACGTGGGAGGATGACAACCTTTGCCTCTAAGGTACAAATCTCTTAAGTGTTCTAATTATTTTGATTCCCATCCAGTCTGCTGGAAGTTTACCTATTTCATGTGTGCTGGCATTCACCAGCCAGCAAAAATAAGGCCAGCTTGAATAACCTCATTGTTTGAACTGCTTCCCAAAATTTATACTCTCAGGACATTCTTTCAAAAAACAGGAAGGAGATGGGAAATAACACTCTCAAAGTGTATGAATAGTTCTTGTTTCACTTGTATTCACACACACACACACCCCCACACACCCTGTGCAACACCAGCACTTTCTCTAGAGAGGGATTCGCTTCTTTGCCTCCTCTAGCTTTTTATATAAGATAGGAAAGTGCTTCTACTGTTAGCATCACTAAACCACATTATTGGAAATTCGGCCATCACACCACAGATGCAGTGTTTCAAGTGTGATACTAATGTCAAAAGACCTGTTGCTATTAGCAGATGGCAAGGCATTTGGGATGTGCTGGTGAAAGCTTGCACATGACTTCTGCCTCTGAGGAATCAAGAGGGTGGATTTACCTTTGCACTCTGCTCATTTATGACTATGGATTGTGCTTGGATGCCTGCACTGGGTGTATAGAACGTTCTCCAAGTCATCAGCAAACTTGACTAGATGGACTTCTTAAACAGTTATTCATGCTAAAGCACTCAATAACTGGAAAGGGTTTCATGCAGTCTTCCCAGCATTCACTGATGCATGACCTTTGGTATGGTGCTCTACCACAACCTTCTCTCTAAATTGGAGACAGATGCGTTTGATTGGCTAACTGCTTGCTGGATGTTAATTGGTTGGATTGTCACATCCAGAGAGTAGAGTTTAATGGCTCAATATCCCACTGATCTCCAGATCCACATGAAGATCAGCATCAAGTGGTGTCCCACAGGGGTCTGTACTGGGAATATCTCAATATCTGCTTAATATCTTCATCAGTGATATAAAGAATGGGATTGAGTGTACCCTCAGCAGTTTACAAATGACATCAAGTTCATG
The DNA here is from genome assembly GCA_024362935.1 of Setophaga petechia. Lineage (NCBI taxonomy): Eukaryota > Metazoa > Chordata > Aves > Passeriformes > Parulidae > Setophaga > Setophaga petechia. The sequence continues at coordinate 23,460,911 of JANCRA010000004.1, read as the reverse complement.
AAGAACAGGATACTGTTCAAGAGGGAGACTCGAAACAGCTCAAGTGGACACTTGAACAATAACAAGTGCAAAATCCTGCACCAGGGTTGGGGCAACTCCCTGCTATCAATAAAGGCTGTGGGAGAAAGGTATTGAGGGCAGGCCTGCCAAGGACTTGGTCATACAGGTGGATTAATAGCTGGACATGACCCAGCAATGTGAACTTGCAGCCTGCAAAGCCAGGCTTCATCCAGAGCAGCGTGGCCAGCTGGGTGAGGAAGGGGATTCTGCCCCTCTGCTCTGCTCTGGTGACACTCCACCTGCAGTGTTGCCTCTAAAGGAACTTGAATGAAAGATGGGAACTGAATTTTTAGCAGGGCCTGTTTGATAGGACTAGTGTAATGCATTTAAACTAGAAGAGGGTAAATTCAGGCTTGATATAAGGAAGAAGTTTTTAACAATGATGGTGGTGAAACTGGCACAGGTTTCCCAGAGAGGTAGTGGATACTCCATGCCTGAAAACATTCACAGCTGAGCTGGACAGGGCTTTGAGCAACCTGACCAAGTTTTAGACGTCCCTCCTCACTGCAGGAGGGTCTTGGGGATGTTTAAAGGTTCTTTCCAACCCAAACTATTCTATGATTCTGTGTGTTCACGGAAGGACAATGCATATCCCTGCTGTGAGGTACAACCTAGGCCCTGCTTGTAAATGAAGTAGAGGTATGAAAAACTGGTTTATTGAAACTTGAAGGAAGAGAAGCTCAATCCTGCAAGTGCACCAATCGAGTCTGTGCCACTCCCCGGCAAATTTGAGCTCCTTTGTATTTGTTGGGAGGAAGGTTAACAAAGTGAGACTTCTACCTGTTTTGGTTATATACGAACCACATGAAATCTGCTCAAGTTTGATCCATTTTTTTCCCAAGATATGGAAAACAACCATGTATTGCCTATCTTATTTTATATCAAGACTGCAGAGCAAAGAGCTATCTCCTGAGAAAACAAGGTGCCAATAGTTTTTTACTCTACTACAAAGGGTGAATCATAATGGGAAGCAGTATCGTTTTCCACTGAAGTGTTTTGCACTGTCTTCTCTTTAACAAAGCATTTCTCAGAAAGTAGACACTCAGAAAATGTCTCATCTACTCATCTACTCAGAAAGTAGATGCTGAAACATCCACAAATCCCCACTTCAAAATAGATCCCCTCTCCACTTATTTTCTCTTCCAAATTTTTCCTCTTTCTTCAAAGCCAGACATGGGATGTAAAATGAAGCAAAAAAACCTACATGTATTCTACATCTATCTTGTGGAAAGTGCTGAATTCTGCACACTTATAACACTGTTGGTTGCAGCATGCTGTGTACCTGGGTTCAAAGTGAAGTTTTTACTTTTGTTCTCTTGCCAATACTTTTGATCTGTTCCAGAAGACTACTGCATCCTTCTTTGCCGCTGTATATCTCCAGCATGCTGTGTATATTTGAGTTTAGAAAAAAATATAATTTGAGTATAGAAGAGAGAGAAAAAGAGACTTTAAAAACATTTTCCTAGACTTACAGTAGTGAGGAGACAAAAATAGGCATACATGAGCTCTTGCATTGGTTACACTAAAGACAGTTTAAAACACACTCCTCCAGACCCACTTTTTACAAGCAAGAAATGCTGAAAACTACTGAAAACAGCTTTCCCTTTCCTACTCCATTTCTCTCCTTTCTTCCCCTCCCCCCCCCACCCCAATGCTATTAATTCAGCTCAAAGATATTTTGCACAGGTGTTTATGTAACTGCGATACACTGGGAAAATTCCAACTCAAATTGATTCAGCTCAAAGACCTCCTAACCACACTTTCATCAGCACAGTGGGGTGGTCTAGATCCATAGTAAATGGCCAGTTCAAGAAATTCTGCAGACTTTCTCTAACCTCCTAAACCAGGCTACTTAGCACTGGTGTATATCAATGAATCCATTGCTGGTAATGAATTTCCTGTTACAAAAAATATTAGACTGCTGAAGCAAGCACAGTAAAAGCCTAAGTGACCGTCTTGCTGGTTTTTTTTCCCTGTGGTTTGCTTGGAAAACACATCTCCAATTGTTTTACCATAAGCTAAGTTGGTTCAATGAGTTGCCACTAGACAATTTTTAAATGGCTGAGAAGGTTTTATGTCCCAGCTATTTCAAAATATTACTTTGCAAAGTTGCAAAAAATTAATGTGAAGAAACAAAGTTTGCTTGTATAGAAAAGGTATTTATTCAACATTATAAATGCTAAATGCTGAATCATTTTTTGATGCAGAATTAAAAAAATATTTGGGGAAATTGCTCTCTTGGCAAAGTTACGCACATTCATTTGAAACAAAGGATCATTTAAAAGCAAAATAAAGGAATCTGTGGTGCACATAGTCATTGAGAGTCTTTGGCTGTAAATTCTCCTCCCTTTTCTCTGTGGAAGCACATGTCTTTGCCTGCTGTTCATCAGCCTTGATTTTGATGGGGTGATTTTTAGTCAGCTGTCTCTATCATTTTGGCACAGACAAAAATCCTTTAAAAAATGTTACACTTCATCAAAGTGTATCATGAGACTTCACGGTCATTATCTCAATGGTTGCTCTGATGTGCTACAATTGGCAGGGCCACAGACGGTGGGGGGTGTATTAGAAGAAAGCCAGTGTTTCATGTGGAAAGCTGGCAAGCCTCTCCAAGCTTCTGTCAACAACTCAGCGGTCTGATCCGATGCACTGAGTGCTGATTATGCTCTTGTTTCTGTAGGAAGTAAACAAGAAAATGAATTCCACAGCACAACACAGCCTCTTTGTATCTTTAAAATGGCGTGGCTGGAAACCAGCCAGCCTCGTTGAAAGTTTGGCCATTTGTGTCATCAAGGCCCTGGTACTGATGGAGGCTTTGATTACAGCTTGGATCCAGCACGGAGACCTTTCATGGACAACCACTCAGCAAATAAAAGCATTGATAGGTTGTTGGGTCAATTTAGCCATAAGGGCGTAGAGCAAAGTCCTTTTGAAAAGACTAATGGATTAGCTACACAACCAGTCCCACTGTAGGGCCTTATTTCTCAAGTAACTTCATGACTGCTTTCCAGCTTGGCAGGGACTCTCTTCCTCTAAAGCTAGCTCCAGTGTGTTCTTGTTATCAATAGTGCAGCTCAAAGGATTAGACACAAAGAGCTTTACAATTTAATGAAAACAGCTGTTGAAACAACAATTAAGGCAAACAATAGTTTGCATGAAAAACTATTAATTATGCAAAGTTATGCAGAAAGTAGAATACTCTTTTATTCATAACCACCTAATGTGACTGACAGAAAGTTAGACACCTTCTCCACTGTTGATTTAAATGTTTCAGCAAGTGGTGCTGTTTATAACAATATTCAGCATTTTTTGCCTTGTTAGCATTTCAGCAGCTAATGGTTCAGAGCCTATGAATTCTCTGTGGTATGGCTGCAACAGGAACAAGTAAAACTAATCTAACAGCTAATATCTCATATCGAGGCAGCACTGATCTCTGAAGTTTACAGCACTACTTTCCTAGGAATGGTGTCTCACAAATCAGTATGCCAAATTGCTATTTCCATGTATTTCTCCCTTTTCTACCCTGATCCCTTTACACAGTCTCTTCCATCATGTGCCCTTGTGGTGATGCCTTAAAGGCAAGCACTTGGTCAAATCACTCGCCACAGGTTGCTTCAGCCGTATCCACTTGACACCCCCTTCCTACCATCAATGAACTGCTAGCCTCCTGCCTCCTTGTCTTCCTTCTCACTGACTCTCAGAAATTCATTGCTGCTCTATTTGCAGTCTCCATCCTTGACTAGTGGCACTGAGAATTGACTTACAGTCTTTTGAATACTATATGCTCCACATCTTGCCTCCTTCCAGCACCTTGAGCCACTGTACCAAGAAGTCCCATTTAAAATGTTATTAGCTTTGCAGATATGAATACTGTCTTATGCCTCCAACTACTGTTTATTTCAGCTGCCAGTTAATTGGCATGTTCTAACACCCTTATTAAGCCAACTTGAAAATATTGCTTCAGAATGCCTTGGGAATATAACTAATTTCATGCCAGAACCTAATAAGTAGGATCTAACACTCTTTCATATCTTCAGTAATCCATTAGGTGACTGCAACTTCTTTCAGTGAGTGAAAGCTTTATTAGTCATAGGGTCTCTACTCCAAACACATCACTAGAATTTAGTGCAGTATCAGCACTAAAATGCAATTTCTGACTTTCTGACTAAATAGACTTGCAGTGATGTCCCAGAATGTAGTTTTAGATATTCACTTTAAAAGCTTTCTGCTAAACAGGATTATAATTCTATTCAAACATTTATTTTTGCTTCCTTGAGTAGTTTTAATTTAACAACAAATAAGTAGCAGTGACAAATAAAATAAAATAAAATAAAATAAAATAAAATAAAATAAAATAAAATAAAATAAAATAAAATCTCCATACTGGATCAGCTCCTCAAATGATGCACAAAGAGTTGTGCCACATTATTTTAGAATCTCACACGGTATTTCAATCAATGTCCTGAAATGCTACTTCTTTCTAAAATCCAGAGCACTTGCTTCCCTCCTCCATTTGCTAATATCTTCATTTTTCCCTTTTTTTCTTTCAGTTGCATAAAATAAGGATTTTTTACCCATACTGGCTGATGCTTGAAAGTGGGATCTTCTGTTATCAGTATGTCTCTAGCAGACTGTGAAAGTTCATTAGCACATTTGCTGGCAATAATCCAATTAATGTATATTTGTTCAAAATCTCAAAAATAATTTTATTTTTAGGCAATGCAAGCTCATTTTCCACTGTAAAGTTAGGCAGAAAACAAATGTCCTATACAGCATGATGCAATTTATATTTTTCACAAGAGGCTTCTAAACAGCATCTGAAATTTGAAAGCAATTACACAGTTATCCAGACGTGATTTTTCAATCATTTTGGCTTTTTTTTTTTTAATTTTAAAAAATTTCTTCAGCAGCTCTTATTCGGTGGTACATCTCATAGCTGTCATGCTGGCACAGCGTTCCCTTTTCTTCATTAGTCATTCAGCTCATGGAGCTTAATTGGACAAGGCTAGAGCGAATTTGACAAACATCACAGCAGCAGAAAAAGCAATCACTCTTTCAAGATGAAAATTTGTTTGATGTCTTACTGTGTAACTCATTTACTCTCCTTGGGCATCATGTGACCTGAATGTTAATCAGCCATTGATTGGCTTCTCTCCGTGGACAGTCACATGGCAGGAATTTTAATGGACTGGGACTGGTAGCGGCACTGGTAGGCAACCCTTGGATTGGCTGCCAGGTTAAGATAGGGAGATAAGTGGGTGCTTGATGAACACTTGACAGAACTTCACAGAAAATTAAGGCCCTAAAATAGCATGAGAAAGTCTTGTCAAATCAAGCATGATTATCATTGAATGCTTAAGGAATTCATCATCTGCATGAAATTGATACACTTCAGTACCAGCAGGCCCTGCAGTCAGCAGGGACTCATCAGACTTTTATTTATATGTGTTCACCAAATCACATTAATTCTGAGAGCTAAAACATGCTAAGGATGAAGGTTATTTTCTGTTCAATCTAATTTATCTCTGACAATAATCATCACTAATAATATGTCAAATTAGATTGCAGTCATTTTATGCATGCATGCTGATTTGGAAAATAGTGTTAAACCATCCCATAGTAATTAACAATTGCTAAAGGTGTGCAGGGCCTAAAGTCATCAGCCTATCTAGATAGAAAATTACATTTTATACAAGGGATTTGTAGATATGTATCCTTATCTGACTCTGAATAGAAATTACAACCTGTAAAAGTAGATGTAATTTTTTTATTAAGCAATTAGGGCTAATAATCTTTGAAAGAAGTGTGTCCCTCTCTCCAAATTATTTTGGGCCAAATTCTGCTACTCTAGAAATGGAAAGGAGTTATATCATTGCTTTGTTAGAATGATTGATTCCTTGTTCTTCATATTTTCCTTTTTTTTCCTTTTTCCATGAGTTAACTTTCTAAACATTTACTAACAGCTTCTAGCTTTTAGTATAGATCTAGCAAGGTTTTGCAAGTAATTATACACAAGTCTATTCACTGTACCAGCGCTAACGGCAGCAGTTGTACTGTAATTACATGTATTATAACAATGCACATTCCACAACATCTGCCAGTGTTATTAATTTAATACATTCTGATCTTGATGTGATACTGGTGGGTGGGGGTTATTGTTGGAGGTGTTATTGGGTTTTGCTCTCATTTTTTTCTTTTAGATGAAAGCAAGATCAGAAATTGTGCACATTAACCCGCCCAGAATCCCCTATTCTTGAGGAATCATTACAACAAAAATTGCTTCTGCTGAAATGCTGTTAAGGGTTCTTTTTTTCACAGTAGGTATTTCATGGTACTGATTGCTTTAATAATACTTTTACAGTCTCTTGACTTATTAAGTATCACTGTATTGAAAAATACTTCATTTAAAACTGTCTGCTTGGTAATGAAGTTTTAAGGAAGCACTTATATCCTTTTTGGCTTTTTTTTGCACACACACACGCAGACGCGCATAAAAGCATGCTTTGGCTTACAGAATCACATTTTAAAAATCAGAGGAAAATAATCTGTTGTTTCTTATTTTCCCTGCTCTAATCTCTCGTCATCCTGGTACTGCCTCTCTCTCTCTTTGGAGACCCTCTTTATTGATTAAATGAATCTGCTCGAAAGGCTGGTTCCCAGGCTCTTTGATCTAATCCGATCTGATCTTATCCGATCACTTCAGCAGGACATTGGGGAATTAACAATAAGCAGCTTTACCACAAGTGTTTAATAACTCAACACAATCTCCTTATGGCTCCGAGCTGCTCATGTTCTCATCCAGTCAACGGCTTGTGGTGTAACAGATTGGACATCCCTCTGAACCTGAGGAATTTTCATGCACTGTGAAACTAATCGCTTCAAGTTCCTTCATAAATCACACAAAGCAGATTTCAGCATCTTAACAAATTGAAAAAAAAAAAAAGAGGAAAAAAGGAATGAGGAGAGGAATTCATCCACTGAGCTAGGGACTTGGAAGGGGCACGAGGAGGGGAGGAGGTATAATCTCAATTCTGTCATCTTATTTAATGTGTTTCTCATCTGCTTAACTTTCACAAGCATAAAATAATTCAGGCAGACTAAAGCTTTACAACCCTTCAAGCCCACACTGACCTTATTTTTTTCCACTGTATGATGAAAAACATGTGGTTGCTGCAGCAGTTGCATTATTTTGTCCCTGTAAAAATCCCTGAGTTTGCCATTGGCATGAAATTAGGCAGGTAGCAACATAGCACAGACTGGCACGGTATTTTAATTTCCCATTGCAGGTGGCTACTAACAGAGAATAGATGAGCAGATGGGATGCCTAGATGCTGGCAGGTTACTATTTTGAAATTCAAGAGCAGTAGCATAACCAAAATGGATCCAGTGAGAGATTTGTTTAACCCTTATAACTTTTCCTATCACAGTCCTCCAGACAAATACAGTTTTATTTATACTGTCCATGTACCAGAAGGAGAATCACAGCCATTAACATTTGGGCTGTCTAACTCTAAAAGGAATCAGAAATAAGCTGAGTCAGAAGGGACTCAGAAGAATCATTGACAACAAGAAACAGCTCCTTGCCCTGCATAGCATCATCCTCAAGAGTCACATCACTCACCTGGGAGCACTGACCAAACTCTGACTCTGTCAGCCTGATGCTGTGACCACTTCCCTGGGAAGTTTTTCCATGCCCAACCAAAAGTGAAGAAGCTTTTTCTAACACCCAGCCTAAACCTGCTTCAGTTCCTCCTTCAGGACTCTCCTTAGGTCCTGTCACTGGTCACCACAGAGGAGAGATCAGTGCCTGCCCCTCCTCTTTCCCTCTTGAAGATGGAACCATGATGAGACTTCCTCTCAATCTCCTTTTCTACAGGCTGAACAGACCAAGTGAGGCTTCTCCTGAAGATGCTTTATGATCTTTGTTGCCCTCATTTGGATGCTCTCTAACAGTTTACTGTCTTTCTTATATTGTGGCTCCCAACCAGCCCCCAGCATTCGAGATGAGGCTGCCCCAGCTCAGAGCAGAGCAGGACAATCCCCTCCCTTGCCCAGCTGTGATGCTGTGCCTGATGCCCCCCAGGACAGGGTTGGCCCTCCTGGCTGCCAGGGCACTGCTGACCCATGTTCAACTTGCCAGGACCCCCAGGTCCCTTTCCATGGCACTGCTTACAGCACCTCATTCCCAGTCTGTCCATACATCCGGGGTTGCCCCATCCCAGATGCAGAATCCAGCACTTTCCCCTGCTGAGCTTCATATGACTGGTGATTGCCCAGACCCCAAATTTGTGGAGGTCTCTCTGCAGGGCCTCTCCCTGCCCTGGAGGGAGTCAACAGCTCCTCCCAGTTTTGTATGGTCTGTGCACTTGCTCAGTATTTCTTCCAGTCCTGTTCTGCTGGCTGTGACTCATGACTGTGTCGTCTTTTAGCAATCCAAAGAAAAGCTAAATAAATCTAAAGAAAAAATCTAATGAAAAACTTTACCAAGCATTGAAGTGAGACTGACTGGCCTGTCATTTCTGAGACACTCTTTTTTGCCCTTCTTGAAAATTGGGACAACATTCCCCAGCTTCCATTCAGCTGGGACCTCTCTAGATTCCCAGGACTGTTCAAAAATTATTGAGAGGTTTTGTAATGACACCAGCTACCTCTTTGAGGATGCTTGCATGAATTCCATCATGCTCCATAGATGCATAGGGATTCAGCTGAATCAGTGAAAAGTTCACTAGTCAGAGATCAGAACCAGGCCTTTTAGACCCATGAAGAAGACCTTCAAAAATCTGACAGTATTGCTGTACAGCCTACTTATGTGGCCAATGCCTTCGGGATTCCATTGAGCAAGTTTAGCACTTATCCAATATTTCAAAATTGAGTTCATTTAGTCTTTTTACACAGTTGTGAGGAGTTCTCCCTAGTAAACAAAAAGTATTAACAACGCAAACATACATATCAAATTAGATTCACTTGAAACATATATAAACCTGATTGCAACAGTTTTATTAAAGTTTTAAGGAGACTCAGAAGGTGTTTGATAATTGAACCCAATTATTTCTGCCAACATATTTATTGGACTATATCAAAACCTGGCTCAGTAATAAAGATTCTAAATAGCACCAACAGTAAATATAGCCATTAATTTCATAGTTTCTCTGGAAAACAGTAATCTACTGTCAGAAAGTTCCTTGCTGGATTTCTTAACACTTCAGGGTATTCTACAGCTTGTCTATAAATGAGAATGGATGTCTAAGCAAAGCATCTCATATTGCTCAGATCTTACACCAATTAGAAATTCCAACATTATTGAACATGCAGTTCATTTTCATCTAACATATTTGAAATTCAATTTTTAAATTCAAATATAGTTATGATCTTCAAATACAATTCAATTACTCTCTAACTTTATAAAGTACCTTACTTACAAAGAGCACTCAAAGTATCTCCATAAAGGATTTTGCAATTGCAAATTCTTTTATCTATAGTTCAATCGAGAAACATTGAGGAAGTTTTGAAGGCTACGTATGTCGAGCTGAATTCATCTGAATCTTTAAAATTATGGCAATAAATGGAAAGATCTTTGATAATAAAAATCTTTGATGTATCTTTCTTTGATACATATGGAATCACTTTCCTCCTATGAACAATGCTTCTTGTCTGTTTAATGCCATGGGACTAGCATGTAAGGGGCCTTTAACTTTTCTTTCTTGGTCAGTAGTAATCACCAGAGACTTTGTATTTATTCAACTTTCATATTAAGCAGTGATGATGGCAAAGCCATGGACAATTTTGGTGAGAGTTATTATGTGTTGATCATTTCAAAACCAACCGCAGTAATTCAAAAACATTGTGGGCTTTTCAGGACAATTTCTGGAAACCAGTCCAAGGAAGAAATGAAATCCAATGTACCTTCTTAGATTAATTTAGATAGAAATATTTTCCTAGCAATTAAGCAATATTTCTAGAATTTATGTACTATGCAGGTGCTCCAATAGGGAGGTTAATTCTGTTGCTATTGCACTTGAAGTTCACTGGGATTTAATGTTACTTATATCATTTACTCCTAAAAATTTTCCAGAAATGTTTCATTTGACAACTGGATTGCTCAAAATTCAGCAATTAACAGGGCTGACTTGTGTATGTGGCCATATGAAAAATTATTTTCATTGTCCTTCTTCATCCAAATAACCAAAAAAGGCCACTAAACTTGGAAAATAATTCTGGAAAATATTGTTGCATGACTGCCAGTTTGAGGCTTTCATGACACTGGCTTAACATTTTCCAACAAAAGTTTTTCAGAAAAAAGCTTGTTTGATTGAGGCATTATTGTGTCACGGGAAGCACAGAAGTTAATTTTAATGAACTTCTGATATAATAGTCAGCATGCCTTTGCAAAGCTATTTCTTCACTTGCCATCACAGCTGTTGTGGTTCTTTAAAACCTAAAGCCCAACAAGATTGGGTAGCATACCTGTTGTACCATTTTCCCTTAAGGTGCTGGATTGTGGTTCTGTAGAGAGCTTGGTTTGTGAAGCTTGTAGTATAGTGAAACCAGAGCCTGGAAGCCTAAGAAAGGCCAGTGCGACAGGCCAGCAGCTCAGCAGGAACTGGAGACCTCAAGAATGAAAGCCTGAACTGTTGTCCACATGACTTTCATGCTTCTTTGATGAAATGAAACATGAACCTCTTCTGCATTCACATTTTCTACACAAAATATTTTGACTAATTCAGAAATAGTATAACTATAGTATAACATGGGTTATTTTCCTATCCATGTTTTAGTTTTCAGGTTTTTTTTATTTTTAAAAAAATTGACCCATCTATTTTACATTCCAGGAATTGAACTCTGTGTAGCTGTTTTGGGGGTTAGCTTTTATTTTTCAAAAATCCCAGGGAGAGAGAAATGCTGATTTTCAACACTATGTTTGTAGCTCTTTGATGCAGTGTGGCTCCATGGATATGTCACTTTAATGTCTTTAAGAATCATAGTAATCAGATCTTGTTTGGTATTCCCACGAAGAACAATAATGGGAATGGACGCTTGCCTGTAGCTGGTTTCCCTCTTGGCTTACTACAAATGAGATGAAGGAAGATCCAGAATTTTGCCTTAGTGTGAAAGCCAAATGTTACTTGGAGCATTACACTCCAAAATTATACCAAGTTTAAAGACATCAGTCTATGGGTAAATCTGCATACTTAGCTGCACAGGCTGACTAAAAGATAAAAAAACACACTCTACTCATAAAGCTGATTTATCAGAGAATGTGGAGAAAAGATAAATGTTTAGGCCTTTATCATGTTCATTGCACAGTTTCTCTGTACCTAAAAGAAATATGCCAGGATAAAGACCATGACTGACAGCCAGTACTCTGAAACAAAGTAACTTTAAAGCCTATTAGTCATTATAGAAATCCTCTTTGTACAAAGTAGTTTAAGAGTAAAAAAGAAAACTAAAGGTCTCCACAACTTTTACCGTTATCTGTTCCTACTTCCAAGACCAAGTGCTTTGATTGCACTAACAAAACAAACTTTATATGGGTATATTAAAAACAAACAGAACCCTAACAAAACCAAACACTGTATTTTTGATATTTAAGGCTAAGGGAAAACCACAGATAGCAGATATCAGTCATAGGTGTTTAATGATCAGTTGAAGGCAATTAAGATATCTAAGAATGAAAAATTTAGGAGAAATAAGTGCAGAAGTGCTAGGTATTTATCCAGTTGTACTGTCTTTATCCAGAAATTTTCTGACCTTCACCTACAGCTGCACATCAGTGTATTGGGATGGATAGGGCAAATCATGAACCGTAAAGCACGAAGCAGTGACATACAGCAATATCATAGCTGGAACTGAATTGTTGCAGTGATGTCACTTTCTTGCAGCACAGCTTGTCAATAAGCAGGTTATCTTGCAAGATACCACATTGTGTCGTGTTGGCACAATGCATCTTTGATGGCACATCTTCTCCCTGCCTAGCTTACTATCTCTCCATATGAAAGAAATAGGGTATAAAACACAATATTGCATGTTCATTCAATAAAAATACATTTTCTGTAATGCAAAATATCATGAAATCAGACTGTCTTCAAAACAGAACTCCAGTCTTCTTTGTCAATTGTTTTATTTTAAAAATACAGCACCGGGATTGTAAGATATTTCCTCCCTTCAAGGTCACTAAATAGGCACTTGAAAAGAGCAGACATTATAATTATGCAATGAGTACCTAAAACCTAAATTCAAAGAAGCAGGTCTGTTCATATATGAAATGGTAGTGAATTGGACTTAGGGCTTAGCACTGAGTATTTGAGAATACAATGAATTGTGCCACTACTTTTGAAATCTTTTTCTCTAAGCCAGGCTTGGACACCCAGAGTACTATGTTATGTTTGTTTATACTTTCATTTTTATTAACTTTATTCTACTGCTGACAGCAATGAGCTCCAATGTTCTCAACTGAGGCATTTACCAGGTCAGGTTTTTTAGTCTTTACAAGGACAGAAATCGTGGTACTTGGGTGTTAGTCTAATGCCTGTAATCTAAGCAAATTCTTTGGGAGTTGTAGGCCAGATCTTTTTAAAGATGTCTAGATACCTAAAAATGTGATAGGAAGAATCATATCCTACAAGGATATGTAGTGATGGAATTACTCTGTCCAACAAGTCTACAGATGTTAGCTTCCTATGCTTTCCATATAGACAGTACAGAAAGGAAACTCAAGGTTGTCATTCCTTTCACTAGAAGGTTTTTTTTTTTTTTACAATAATTCAGATGACTTATCTGTTAAAAGTTGCAACTTCACTCCATTGTCCCTTGGAGGTTCCCATATAAGTCTCCAACGTTTGCACCAAAAGCCATCTGGGATGAACTGCCCTTGGTGCTTGCTTGCATCGCTTGATGTAAAAGAAAATGTACAAATAGCTGTTTATGTATCCCACTGTGCTTACACACACTCAAATTCGGCGTCTTCTCGCACCAAGTGAAAATTGTTGCTACTCTGCATTCTCCCAGGTTAGAGTCTCTCAAAGTTCAAAAATTATTACGACAACATGTAAACGTATTCTCAACATCAAATACTGCAAAAAAACCTTCATTCCTAGCAGGCTGCTGCTATTCATATGTAAAATGAATATGTTATTTGTACTGTGTTATTAAAAAAAATGCTTCCCAAATGAAAGCCACAAATTGAGAGAAGACTTTAAAGTAAAAGTGGATACATTTTGTCTGTTTTTTGAAATATCGCCAGACGAAATCATTAACTGTGGATCTGGTTGCACAAAGCCTGCAAAATTCAACCGCAAAGCCACCACACCAAGGCTGTTGTGCCAAACAAAACACAGCAAACTAGTTATGGTCAATAAAATCTCTAAATCAAATAAATGTTCTTCATGCTTAGAACACTTCCTGATTCCAGGGAAAATATATAGGAGTTTTCAGAGATATGGGCAAGTGTTATGGTGTCAACTTCTTAGTTAAAAAAAAAAAAAAAAAAAAGTCAAAATTCAAGATCGCAAACCAGAAGGCCAGGTAATTCTTTATACAGCTTTGTAGATTTTACTGGGTAAAAATCAGGGTTTTTTGCATCACTCAAGGTACTCATGGAATTAAGGTTTACTCTTGTAGGCCCAGAATCTCCTTCTTTCCTCATGAAACTTGGAGGCAAGGATATGGGAATTATAAGCAGCTTGACAAAATAATTTTTTATCCAAATACATATCTTTGTGTGTGTGATGTCTAGAGAGAAGGTACCAGGCTCACACTTGAGAAAGGAAGCAGGTAATCTTCATGTGCCATGACTTATAACAGAAGTATACATTTTCAAAAGACAAGCATTTGCTATTTCTCCAATAAAAACACATGTCACTGAGAGTGCAAGAAAACTATTTTGCAGGTATAACTGTATTGGGCTGACCCTGACAAGTAGCCAAGCACTCACACTTGCTCACTGCTCCCTGCACAGCAGGCCAAGAGACATAGTACAAAGACCAAAATTAGGAAAACTCATGGGTTGAAGAAGAAAAAATAATTTAATAAATCAAGAGAAACCAAACACAAGTGATGCAAAGGTAATCAACCACCACGTCCCACAAGCAGACTGATGCACAGCCACTGTCTGAGTAGCAAGTATTCCAGAAAACATAAGACCCCTAAACAACATTTCTGCTACACCAGCTTTATTGTTGAGCAAGACAATATATGGTACGGAATACCCCTTTGGCCAGTTTGGGTCAGCTGGTCTGACTGTGACCATTTCTAATATCTTGTTTGACCTCAGTCTACTCGTTGTGGAGTTAGAGAAAGAAAAAAAAGAGAGAAAGCCTTTACATTGTGCAAGGACTACTTTGTAATAAACAAAAGAATGGTATGTTTTCAACAGTGTTTTTGTCCTAGATCCAAAATACAGCACCATAATGCTTGCCAACACGAAAGCTGACTCCATCCCAGCCAGACCCCTACAAATTGAAGCAGTTAGGTATAATTTCTCTCTATAATCCAGTTGCATTACTTTTATCAGCAATTGTTACTATGTGTCATACAATATGTCACACTCAAAAGCACTCTGGTTTTCTTCAGTGCAGTGATACTAAGAAAAACTTCTTAAAAATACTGCTTTGCAATAGATAAGCCTTTTAGCAGTTTGGTTCAAGGTTTGCAGCCAGTACCCAGACTGTAATGATTAAAGGATGGTATTACATTAAACACTATATCTGTCTTTCCTTGGTCAGCTTCAGGAGGACAATCAGACAGTAACATATTCCTCACTGGAAAGGAAAGTGATCTCACTAATCACCTCCTTGTAAAATTCCTGTTCCTGGCAGTCAGAATGTTGACCTTCCTACCTAAGGAAGACTTCAAAATGGTTAACAGGTTTGTTGAAGGTGACTGGTAAGAGAAAGTCTACAATTAAGATGATCTTCAGAAAGCCGTTTGCTATTCTAGCCCTAGTAATCAAGGTTGTCATGTCAAATCAAGTTCTTGATTATCCTTGTATAATTTTATGCATCATCACAGGTACAAAAACAAACTGATGATAAAATGGTTTTGTTAAGCAAAATTAATTTTATTGGATAATTCATGCCTCTAGCCCCGCCTTCCTCTACAACCCTAACACAAAAAATCTGCCTTTTTCTATACTGACTTAATCATTTAGAAAGCACAGACTTTATGGGTGATTATATTTTCATCTTGGGAAAGAAATAACTAAAGACTAACTGTATTTTAAAAATTATTGTGCATGATTCTATAGCCAGGCCTTTTTAAATTTCTTCTCAAAGGAGCATTCTTACAGAACTAAATAAGCTCTCATAGACAGGAATTTGAAGGACTGGACTTTACTAGGTGAATAGTTTTCACATGCATGGTACAAAGCCCTATTAGAATTTCTAAGAAATCTTCAGAATTAGTGACCAAACCAGACTTTTAAAAGCATCTATTAAATAAAGACTACTACCCTATTTTAAGGATGAAACTGCTGACAAGCAGGGAGATCAAACTCTTCTACTCAAGCTAAATTTAATCATACAGCAGTGATCCATTTACCATCTTCAGGTAGATTATTATGAAAAAGGCTGGTATAACATTCTTATCTATGAAAACCTGAAAAATTGTAATAGCCAATCTTAGAATATCTATCTTATTTTTCAAGAAAAGTGAAAATGCTTATGAAGAACAGTAAAATTTCTGTGTGGTGCTGGGAAGATAATTCCCACAAGAATTTTAAAGTTTTGACTTCTTTTTGCCTTCATTTTGGAATAAACCCCAGAAATTATATAAACATTTATGAGCTGAAAATCTGAAGAAAAAAAAATATGAGGATCTGATCTGCCAAAATATTCCATTTAGGCTGTATTCCTCTGGTTATCCATCCATATGCTATGTGTGTTGTCTTTACAATGGTTTCTATGAAATGGTCATTTTGACCTGAAACAAGGACATTTTTGATGATATCTGGTCAAGTTTCTATGAAAAATCTTCAGATTCAAAATGAAAATGACACAGTGAGGAGGAAGAAGCCTCTGTTTTAATGCCAATCCAATTTTGTCCATCAGAGATTTGCAATGAGCATTACATTAATGGCGTAATAAAGGCCACTATAATCAACCTGCACCTGCTTGCAAGAAATTATTTTGTGTGAACACATATTATTTAAATTTTTCATAAATTAGTAAAATTCTTATAGTTTTAAGCATATCTTGTACCTGAAACCCCCCAAAACAAAACCTGGTATTTTCCAAGCAGAGTTTCTGTATCCATGAACTTAGTCCTACACATAGTTTGCACAAGATACACAGAGCCTTTACACAAGCTAATGCAGCCTATTTTAAAAATAATTTCAAAAAAGGTTTGTTTTAAAATAGTTTTGTAAACATATGATGTACAGTAAAGTAATGAAGTAAATAAGAGAACCTTTCAGGAAAGATTCATTAGAAAAACTGAGGAGCACAACTTTTTCGAACACCTGGTTCCAAAACACTACAAATTACAATCTCCTGTAACTAGCTACTAATTCTATAAACAAGAGTCTATTTTAGATCATCCATGTCAAATGCTGATTTGCTATAATCTGCAGAACACCAAACTAAGGATTTATTGTGCAGTTACCCTTCTGAGAAAAAAAAAAAAAATCAGAAAACAATGAGTACTAATGTTTTTCCTATAACCCTAAATACATATTCTGTCATCTTTAGCTTGTCCTTATGTCAATTGAAATTGTACCAGAGGGGAAAAACATGCTTTGGAAAAGTTATTTCATTTGCCGCTTTGCAAAAATCAGGAGAGGTAAAAGAAATATTAGTAATTAATTTTTTCTCCAGTATATTCATGCATTTAGTCGCTCAGAAACTTCTAGATGGTAGA
Organism: Setophaga petechia; assembly: GCA_024362935.1. Classification (NCBI taxonomy): domain Eukaryota; kingdom Metazoa; phylum Chordata; class Aves; order Passeriformes; family Parulidae; genus Setophaga; species Setophaga petechia. The sequence continues at coordinate 23,444,000 of JANCRA010000004.1, read as the reverse complement.
ACTGCAGCAGAAACTCCTGGATCTGTTGTAATGTCCCTTTTGTATGTGAAGGGAAATAATTCAAATTACTTTCAGCAGAAGGATTGCTTGCACATTTTTCTGCAAATTGCCATCACTCTGTATGAGATGGTATTGTGATCAAATTCATCATAACTTCAGCATCTCTTGGCACCATATTCTAAACTTTAAATGACTGCAATGTTTTTTTGATTCCTGAGTGAAGGGAATTATGTGTAAATCAGCTCTCCAAGGAATCCATAGCTATTGCAGAAGTTCTTTTGTCCCATTATTCCAGTGCAATAACTTCCCTGCTGTTACTTTAAACATTGTAAATAATTTTTGTTCTTTTACAGTAATTGGAAACTTATGTAATTTTGTGGCTTAATATTGCATATGTAAATATAGACTAATTGAAATTTCCAACTAATAAATGTTCCTAATATAATATTCATAAACCCAGGATATTTCATATAAATATTTGGCTGCATATGAGACATCTGAATTAAATCTTGCTTTGAATTAAAAAAAGCCTTCATTTTATTGAATTAGGCTTAAAATATCATACTAGACATTGGAAAAGTGAGTGAATTCACACAGAAAGATTAAGACCACTATAATATCAGAAGATGCATAACCATTTAGCTATTCTTCAGTCTTATTAACAATTTATACCATAAAATTTGCCTCTGGATAAGAAACTGAAATGATTGGTGGTGGCAAAACAGAATCATGTTTTTATGTCAATGTTTCCAATTTTGTCTGTGTTTCATGGCTATCTCTTGCATTCAACGTTATATTGTCAGCTTGCTCATGCTATCTTGCTGCTCACAGCTTCCAAAAGGTAGCAGGTATGGCATGGGACCAGTAAATTCCGTAGTCAAAATCAGAATTATTTAAAATTAGGAACATAACCCCATGAAACTGTAAATCCACTGCACTCTTTTATATACTGGGTGCTTAGAAAGAAACACAGTTTTGTGGGAGCCGTCAGGCAGCTTTGCCAATAAGCAGAAGAAGCCACTGACACTCCCAGCACAAATGTGTCCTGTGGCTTAAGACAGCCTTTCCACCACTGTGCACAGGCTGTTCTAACTGCAGGTGTCTTCCCCACACTGACAGCCCCAGGTGACAGAGCTCAGCCAGTTTCTGCAAAATTACTAGCTGAAATACCTGGGTGAATAAGACATTAACCAAATAGCTGAAATGTTGAATCGGGTGGAGGAACTAAAACAGTATAAAGTGGAGTCACATTTTTGTTAATAATGTTAACTCTAAAGCAAAATGACGACTGTGGCACAGCTTTATGCATGTTTCCCTGTTGTTTCTCATGTCAAAGTAGCCTGCTAATGTGTTGACTGGTGATACAGACCCTACAATATTTATGTAATTATGAAAAATATCTAGAGAGACCTGCTAGTGATCTTGAAAGCTCACCTGTGAACTAAGAGCATATGGTTTTATAAAAGCTCTCTGTATTCTCTGAATGAGTCACAGTATTTGGTGAGTAGGTACTTTAGTGAGCCAGCCTTTGATATCTCACTGGGAGGTGCAACATGGCTGCCTGTGAGTTTTGTAATGGCACAATACTTCTGGTCATTGGTGTTTCTTTCCCATAGCAATCAAAAAAATGGCGAAGAATGATTTCTCTTTTCTCTGAGAAACTTTCTATGACTGAATTCTCTCAATCAGATGTGTTGCTGGCTCTCAGGCCATAATAAAAATTAGGCTTATATCTGTACAGACATAAGGGTTGTGTCTGTGTACACAAACCTTTTTCACATCTTTCTTCCCAAACAGCTTGACCTTTTTTCTCCTTAATGCACATGGCTTTGAGATGTCACCTATCTGCCAAAAGCTGAAGACTTGCCCAAGCTGACTTCAGCTAGCAAATTAGTCAGCATGTGTTTCTACTATGTATGCTATAGGCTTAATTAGGTTTAATTAACAAGTGCTTATGTCTGTTGTAGGGGACTATGACTATCTAGTAAAGGCTTATTTATTGGCAACATACAGTATTTTGGTGAATGATTGTCAGAATAACTATAATGAAGCATTTAAAAAGAACATGTTCAGTTCAGACTTGGAACACAAAAAATGTTTTTCGGATGTCCACACTGCTCTTATTTCTTTGAAAATGGGCCTGGTACTTCTTTCAGTGAGTTGTGACCTAAAGAGATGGGAGGTGGGATGAAACTGTCATAATATTAGATTACTTAAGCAAAGTCTTGCATGTGAAACAACAGAGGTAGTGAAAGCATAATAGTATTATTGAAAAATAACATCATTTTTAAAACTTACTAAAATTCCTCCTTTGTATCCTGGCACAGTTATGTATGCCCTAGAGTTTACAGTGATGACCAAAGAAACAGGATCTCCATTTCAAAAGACACAGAAATTTAGCATTAACTTTAAGTAACTTGAAAGGCAGGATATAATTAGAAATGTATACTCATGGACTCTATACAAGCACACACATTAAAAATAGTTAAAAAGATTTGCCACAAAAATTTATCTAAGAGAAAAATGGACAAATCTAACATAATAAAAGATGCTGGTCTAAGCAAACATGGATTTTGCAATATCATGCTTTTTATAGGATTGGCCAGTAAAAGCACAAATTCAGAACAATAGTTTGCCATTAAAGTTAATCTTCTGATCCAGGGTCAATGCTGACAGTATTTCTGTCTGAATTTTAGCTAGGAGCTCATTGGCAGTTTAACAACCTCTGAATAAAAATCTTTATTCTTTCATGGAATTATCTAGAATTTTGTTGGAAACAAAGCTCTTTGCTTTTATTACTTCTTTGAATTCTTGTTTTCAGGACTGTACTTGCAAACCAACAATAGAAAAAAGAGCCACACCAGTCTTGGCTCCGCTTTGACATAAAGTGGAATGCAAACTGAATTTACAGGTTTCTCAGAGAAACCTGAGAGGTTGCCTTGCAAATGGAAATTTCCAGGACAAAATTTTCATTCTAGATTAGTGTTCTCAGCGTCAATTCCATCTCTGATATTACTGTGGGGACTCTACACTGTTCCCTTCCTCACCCCTCAGATAAAGAATGATAGATCTCTTGTTGGTAGGCAGCTTTCATAGCTCCTTTTCCCCTGCAGGAGTCAGGACCAGGAGGTTATTCCATACCACCTCGGGTTATTGCCAGGGATGGGGAAAAGGGAATCACTTCCAGGGAGAAGTGTTCCTCTGGTAAAGTAAATGGGGCAAAGGGAGCACAGGAGGACCCCACTTCCAAGCAATCATTTACAAATCATTTCCCTGTGCTGTAGATTTCATTATAGATTGTGTTCCTGTTACTGCTCCCTTTCTTTTCTCATTGCTGTTTCCAGTAAATTAGTATTATCTCAAGCCATGATCTTTACCTTTTGTGTCACAAGTTCTCCTCTTCAGCGTGCCACAGGGAGAAGGGGATAAGGTGTGGGAGAGAGAGGGAAGGGGAGGAAGATTAAGGGACAGAGAGTTGTAGGAACAACATTAGTAAACCACTACAGAGACAAATAAGATGTATCAGTTGCAAGGGAGTGCATAGTTCAGGGCTGTTGTAATACAACAAATACTCAGCCAATCTAAAGTTGAAGTGTGGAAAAAGACGGTCATGGGATCAGAAGTCCTTCATGATCACTTTTGTTGGAAGTGTTTTATCAGTATATAATATATAAAGAAATGTCACAAAACCTCTTAATCATTGATATTTAACAAATACTGGTGAAACCAGGTGGCATTTCAGCCGCTTGTTCTAAGAAAACATCATAAAATACTTAGAGTGTATAAAAGCCCACAAAATTAAGTTTTATAGTGCTGGAAATACGCTTTCAAGGGGAAAAAGGAGAAACTATTTTTGACTGATTGAAAAACTATTGCTTAAATGCAGCTCATAGGACAAAGCTGATTTAAAACCATCCACAGTCCTCCAGTACCTGAATGATTTACATGAAGTTTGCATACTAAGGGTAAATTCAGCCCTATTACAATCCCACAGAAATTTGATTACAGGATATACTTCCTTGTTTTAACAACTTCTTGGTTCATACTGCAGTCATGAAAAACATAAACAAGCAGATAAAAATATAAACAGTAAGAAAGCTGAACAATGTTTTTTTTTGGAGAAGAGCATTTCCATCATGACCTTTGTTATTGGACCTCCACATTTAGCGTTAGTGAAATCCTGGAAGATCTGAGGCACCAGTTTCTACCCAGAAAATGGGGAAGTTACACAGGATTCTTCATCAAAGCTTTATGAGTAGGCTTATAACAAAATGCATTCTCAAAAGTTTGCTAATAATATGGTAGACAGGTAGAGCTCACCAGCTCTGATACAACAATTTATTTGTTGTCCAGAGCCTATGTGAATAAGAAAAGTCTTTTGAAATATATTCTTATTTGTGTAAGGGTAAGATGCATCTTCAGAGAAATGCTGCTGTGGTTATGAAATAATATTTCATCAGAAGATGCAGAAATAGAGTTTGAAATGTAGGTAGGATCTCTTTAAATCTACCCCAAGAATGACAGGGTAGAATGAAATATGTATAAGAATTATACTTGAAAGCAGCATTATAGCAACATTAGAGTGGAAATTCTGTTTGTCCAAAAAAGTAAAGAAGCTCCAAGTCAAGCTTCTCACTGAAAGCCTGATGATGTCCCTCATTATTTCAGAAGTACGTGACTGTCTTAATTATTTTTAATTGCCTAATATACACACTGAGTGAAGTCTCGTAACTTAATGACTGACAAGGAAAAAAGGTGCTCCTTCCTGCCCTGTAAGCTGCAAACATAGTGTCATACAGACCTTTTGCATATGCTGAAGCAAAGAAGGGAAAAATAAAGTATCCTCACATGAGAATAGATTTGAAATTCTGATGGCTGGTGCTCAACTGAAACAGTGCTATGCTGGAAAAACAGGGAATGAAATTCTACTCTTTCCCTCTCTCCTCTATTCCTCTAATGCACTTAAGAGACTGGCTTTCCCAGCTGTCTAAAGAAAATGCTAATGTCCTTAGCTGTAGGTGTACGAGCAACTTGCAAGTGATATAGCCACTCAATGCAAAAGCAAAGCAGTGGACTTAGATACAAATTAAGACATCAAACTATCCTGAAATTTTCCTACAACCAAGCTCAGGCAGCTCTATTTTCTCTCTAGGGCTGTCCATAGGCGTCACCCTTCACTTGTGTTGTACCAGTAGCTGGAATGCATAACACCAAGCTGCAAAGTCACCAAGTTTATGGTATAAGCCCAAGGGTTGTCAAAAGTCCCAAACCCCTATATGAACTGTGGCCTCAGCACAGGGCCTGGCCACATCCCTAAACAATTCAACAAGAGTTCACACTGCAGTATGAGAAAGGATTCAATTTCACTTGAAATGGTGAAAAATGTAGCTGAAAAATATTGGAACAATTTTTAAAATCAAAAGGCCCTTTAAATCATCTTCCTTCCTACATTCTTCAAAATCCCTGTAACTGTGGCCTTCATCTTAGCACCAAGCATTACATTGTACAGAGCCAAGATTAGCCTTGTCATAGTGAAAAATAACCATCTGGCAGTCCTGGTACAGTGTAATAGTCTTCTACTCAGAAAATAAACAGTCTCATATCTAATACCATTACTGTGTTTGAAAGTAGCTTTCATTGTTGTCATTTTCCCTAGGAGGATCAATGAAATTTTTCCATGAGAAAGTTGGCGGTGACAAAATTGAAAAGGTGCGTGCAATGGCATTTAAATTTTGTCCCTCTATTCAAAAGACTCCTTGCCTGCAGAAAATAATTTTAAAATCTATATATTTTCTAGTATCCACCAGAAATTCATTCGCAGGTGTCAGCTTTCTGATTCAGAACAGTATTTCCATTTGCCACTCCTCTTCTGAACAAGTCATACAGTTAGAAAAGCACTGTTGCTGACATGACCCTGATAGGCTGACATACAAACAGAAATGAAAATTATGATGTTCAGTGTACTGTTCATTGCCAGAATACCCTTATAATGACACTACTGAGACTGGGTGTTTACTATGGGAAGGAAACAAAGAGGTTTGCTCTGTATGTGAGAGTACCCTCACATTTTCCCTAACATAAAGTGACTTTCAAAAGTTGTTTTAAACAGGACAAAAATTAGAAAACTACTTTCCTTCTATGCAGTATGACAAATCAAAATTACACAAGAGGAAAATCTCCTTAACATTCTTGATCTAGTTCTTATAGGCCAAACAATGCAAAAGCATACGTGTGCAGATAAAAAGTAATTATACAAAGAGCAATGTATTAGATTATTCATCAGAGAGTATACTATTCATCAGATGTTTGACTGCATAGACCTTTAATTTCCCATACAGTATCTGCTGCAGTAAAAGTTGGTGTTAAAAAGCAATGACATTTAGAATGGCAGAGCTTTAGGCTTCATGCAGTAGCTGACCAACTAATATAAAACCATCAAAAGACAAAGTTAGAATAGACATAAGAATAATTCAGAATGTCTTTTCCTCTCCTACTTCTTCCCCATTTTAAATTAATTGCACTCCTCCATAAAGTCTAATAAAAATAACCTTGTAATTACATTCTAACTATGCACTTTATGTTTTGCCAGTGGATTTCACAATAATAGTTGATCTGGATGTCAACAATGTTGTCAATTCAAGTAGAGCTTACCCAGCATTTCTTCATTATGTGCATTGCTGAATTGTCCATGACAGCAGGATGTGGAATTTTGGCATGCATTTGGTTTGTGCAGTTCATGGAAAGAACTTAGGGCAAGCCTACTGCTCCCTTTTCTTCCTCTACATTACATCTTTAACACTGATTAGATTTTATTTATTTGTCAAAAGAGAAAAATTATTCCAGGGAGGATGAATGTAAAGTCTAATTTCAGTATGTGAGTCTCTGTGAGTCATGGTTTTTCTTTGTGGTATTGTGTTTACTACAAAGGAATCCCAAACCTCACCTCAGTTCAGTACAAAAAGGAGACATTAATGACTTTCTGTGAAAAGCACATAGAAGCACAATCATGTGAGCATAGATTTTGCAGTATAAAATGGCAATCATCCATGTAAGAATGTATTATTTTTACAGCATTGAACAATTTCTATTTTTAGAAAACAAGAGAAGCCAATGGTGGAGGATGTTGTAATGCCTGCAAAATTTTCACAACCTCATTAATTAAATATGAAAATATAAATTAATATAAGCAATCTCAAACTCATGAAAAATGGGTTCTATGCAATTGAAATAGGCAAACAAGATGCTTTAGTAATTATTTCCAAATGGAATCAAAAACTGAGGGGTAATATTTAAAGGAGATGTATTTTAAAAAATTTGATTAGGAAAAATATCTTAGATAAATACAAGGTTCATAATGAAAATTTTATCTATTATTTTTTTTGTTACAAATTGAATGATCTACCAGTCTCAAAGACTTTCTTTTTCTTTAAGTAAATGGAACTTAGTTTGAGGATCAATCAAAACTCTACTGTAATATAACATAATGAAATCCCAAGCTGTAAAAGTGATACTCAGAACTTAAAGGTCCACATGGGCAGTTTATTTAACTATTAAATAAGGAATTCTCAAGACAGACAATTTAATCTTATTATTCATGTAATATTTTTTCACTGTTTGGCACATATGGAAGCAGGGTACTGACTCAGTGATCTAGGCAGTCCTTTTCTATACTCATGTATAATCTTTTCTCATTTCCCTGAGCACTATCAAAGTTTCTTATTCTCTCCTCATCCTCTCCTCTCCTCTCCTCTCCTCTCCTCTCCTCTCCTCTCCTCTCCTCTCCTCTCCTCTCCTCTCCTCTCCTCTCCTCTCCTCTCCTCTCCTCTCCTCTCCTCTCCTCTCCTCTCCTCTCCTCTCCTCTCCTCTCCTCTCCTCTCCTCTCCTCCCCTCCCTTTGTCCTCTGGGATGGACCTTATAACAAACAGAAACGAAGATATTATTACTAATAAAGAGCTTCTAGCAGTAAGGAAGTTAGTTCTTTTTGCAGGAAGGTAGGGTTTTTTAAAAACAGTGTTTACTCATAGAAACGGATTACTGGAAATGAGAGACAAGTAATTGTTTCTCTCAGTGGTAAACATGAATTACTACTTTGTTTCCAAAGTAGTTTCACACACCCTCTAAAATCGGAATGGCATGTAAGGTGAAATGCAAGATTGAAAAGATAGAAAAGCTCTTTGTTGATTTTAAGCTTAGTTGAGAAGACAAAGAGACAACAAAGCCATGGGTTGACATCAGACATGCATGATGCAGGAACATCAGTCATGTAAACAAGGCAACCTGAAAGGATTAATAAGATAAATTATACCCTAGTTATCACCATCTGAAAATCTGAAAGAAAATACTCTATTTAAACATCAAATCACACGTTTCACAAACAAAGGATAAAAGTTGACAATCTAGATAATAAACCATATTCTTACAGGTATGCTACTGGTTAAAAAGGAATGCAGTCCATGCTCCAGATTTTCCAGTAGGAATCATTCGCCTGTTTGCCTACTTGTGGACATTTCTCTTTAATTGAGATATAATTATTTTCCTTGCACTAACAAACAGTTTGGGTCAGAATTTTCAAGTACATAACCTCCAAATTAGCAATTTTGCCTAGTCACAAGACTTGTTCTACAGACCCTTCACCAGCTCCATTGCCCTTTCATGGATGTGCTCCATGTTCTCAATCAATGTCTCTTATCATGAGGGGCCCAGAACTGAGCTCAGGACTCAAGGTGTGCCCCACCAGTGCCATATAGAGGGGGATGAGCCCTTACCTAGTCCTGATGGGCACACTATGCTGGATGCTAGCTAGGAACCTCATATCTTTGGCCTCAGTCCATAGATCGATTCTGGCCTAGAGCTTTCCTTTCTCCAGCAGATCAACACTCTCTGCCTGACTTGGAGTCGTCTGCAAACTGAATGAGAGGCCACTTCATCACCTTGGTCAGTAGTTGCACTCTGACAGATCTAGCATGAGAAACCAAAGCTGTCTTTCTCCCAGCTATGTGCCTGAGTATATACTGCTCCTAAATATTCTCCAGCACTCTGAGAAATGTATGAATTATTTTTTATTTAGATGATGGACCTGACATTTTCCTGTTGTATTTCTACTTTTTGAGACCTGCCTACACAGTCTCCAGTTTCTTTTTAGAACTTACCTGCCCTCTCTGCATAAACCCCTCTAAGTGTCTTCCTAAGAGATGCTTCCACCTAATAGGCAAGGCCTACAGGCACATGCCTCACCTTGCCTATTCTGCTGCCAACTATCTGTGGATTTTGGGAATGCTTTTAATTTTTATGAGGCCATATTTTTATGACCTTCTTTTGTGACAGTTGCTGCTTTGAAATTTTCAGAGATCTGTCCCCCAGGGGACTGGGATTGGGAGGCATGCTTGTGACTAAAGTGAAGAACTGGGCACTTGGCTTTGTTGGATGGCCCTGTCCCATTGATCTAGCCTGTGCAGATCCTCTGCAGAGCCTTCTGGCCCTCTGGCAGACCAACACTCTCCTCCCATTTGGTGTCATCTGCAAACTCACTGTGGGTGCTCTTGATCCCTCTGTTCAGATCATCAATAAAGATATTAAACAGAACTGGCTTCAACACTGAGCCCTGGGGAGCCCCACTAGTGACTGGCTGTCAGCTGGATGTAACTCCACTCACAACACTCTGGGCCCAGTGTGGGCCATCCAGTCGGTTTTTATCCAGTGAAGAGTGCACTCATCCAAGACATGGGCTGCTTCTTCTCCAGGAGAATACTGTGGGTCACAGAATCAAAGGCTTTACTGAAGTCCAGGTAGACCACAGCCACAGCCTTTCCCTCATTTACTAGGCAAGAATATGGTGCGCTACAAAAGATGCATGGTGTGCTTTCTCAGAAATACCTTACTTGTTCTTCTGTTGCTTTTTAATGGTTCCTTCCTCTCATAATAGAATAAAATAAAAAAGAGAGAGAGACCTTTTTTTTTTTTTCAAATTTACAGCATGTGAATCTTTTCAGCTGGAAACCTTGAACAATGGCATAAAAATCTTCAAGAATGTATGGAAGACATAGAAGTAACCTGTGTTTCCAATCACAATATTTATTTCCAGAAGATTTAGCCCATTAAATTCTGTAGATCTTTCAAAATTTAATGTCCTTCTTGGGCTTCTGCATAGCAGACATTGCAACTTTTCTGTGCTACCAAGTCATTCCCAAATAGTTCCTCATATCAAGTGCATCAATGGTTCTCACATGCAATGATAACGCAAGGGAATATAAAAATTTCAGAGAAGCTAACCAGACCACTTTAATATAAAAAACACTGTCCTTTAGGAAAAGAGATATTTTTAAAACAATTTTCCAATTGTAAGTGCTTTCAACTTCAGATTTGCACATATGCATATTGTGCATATCTGCTGGTAGGTATCATGGGAGCAGGTTATAAAGTAGCAATGACATTTCAAAGACTCAGAATTTCAATGTCTCTTTTCAATTTGGATGAACTTGCACTTCTTTGACAAGCTTCTGTGTTGTGTTCTGGTGGGGGTTTATGTTCGTTTTTGGTTTGATTGGTTGGTTGAGGTTTTGTTAAGTTTTTTGTTTGTGGTTTTTTTTTTTCTTTTTTTCAATAAAGACAGTGAAAGTAGTTGCTTTCTGAAAGACAAGGAAGTAAATTAAGGTAGCAGCAATAACATAGCAGGAAACAAAATCAAGATTGTTGAATACTGAAAGCTCTGACCATTTGTTGACCAATCTAATAATTCCAGTCACGACTACTATAAAAAGTCTCAGTCCTAAGGAAATATCATATGTGATTGACAGAGGGGGTTTTTTTGCCCACCATAAGGAATCAGACTTTCTTGGGGGCAGACTAGGTCTTTGTTTTTCCACAGTATACTACATTTCAGACGTTAGAAGCTAGATGAAAAAGGACACCTGGTAGAGGTTCAAAAGAGTGTTGTGGTAGATATTGTCAAAGTGAAAGATAATTTAGTCTGACTTCTACCACATAACAGCAACTCACTTGGTTTTTTTTCTTATTTAAGAAAGGCTTATTAATTCTCACTAAGATACATCACAGGTCTAAGAAAACTGAGTCAAGATTTATAAAATGGCTAATATGAAAAAAAAATCAAAGAAATTACTTTTGTAAATAATGTAGGATCTGAACTACAGCATAAAGAGAAGTACATTAAGTGAGTTTTATTATTTCAAACATACATATAAAAATGTAGAAATGCCTGACTTTCTACTTATGAGAAAGCTGAACATACATTTGATTTAAAATGTAAGTTGATTGATTTTTTTCATACTTTCCACAGTTTTTATCACTTAAGTATAGATGAAACAGAGCTTTTTAGTATTACATAAACCAAACCACACCACACAATCTGTATAGAAATGTCTGACTTCCAGCAAAAGATTGTTTTAAAGTTGATTTTGGCCAAAGGTTAGGAGAAACTCCACCAGAAGGAAGACATGCCTTATGACCATACATTATCAATGTAGCATGTGGTGGCTAGCATGAAATCCATCTGTCTGTGGAGGTGGCTCCTTCCCTTTAGAGTTACTACAGCTCTACTAGATTTAGATGTTTAAGAACACTAAGCTGTGATTTATGTTGCTTGGAGTTCTTTCTTCCCACATTGGCTTAGTTGCTAAGTCTTTGGGTACTGCAGATGCCTCTTACAATTTTTTCAGTTGCACCTATTTTCTGTCATGAATTTTTAACTAAAACCTTAATATTTGACAAAAAGAAAAATAAACAAAAGGTATCTTTGTGGTTACATCTGACTACACAGCCCAAATTTTTCATGAAGAAGATGAAATTGGGGCAGTACAAAGGAACTTGCACAGAACTGTTCCATGTCAAAAGCACTGTTATGCAGTTACCAGGTGAAAGTATCTGATAATAGTTTCCCCTTTGACACAAGGAGAAGGGAACTGCTTGCAGTGCTCCTTTACAAGGAGTGTCAACACCACTCTCTTCTGAAAAGTAAGCTTCTGAATTGATCAATAGAGTATGGTTGCCATTCCTGTATTTCAGCACTTGTAAATGCCAAATAAAAATTTGACATGAAAAATTCAATGTTTTGACAGTTGCTTTTTTCCAGTGGAGGTCTGAGTGTGCTCTTTGAAAGTTATATTAGTATATCATTAGCACCCAATTATCTTTCTTCAGTTCTTCAAGGTTGTTTTGTGGTTAACAGTAAGTTCCCTATTGCAATGGGTTGGACAACTTCACCCTTACTCCAGAAGAGAAGTCAGTATACTGCAAAACTACAAGATATTACAGAATATTTTTTGCTTGCAGAAGTGCTTCAAGGACCAGTTTCCACCAAAATACCCAGCACATCGTTGATAACAAGTTCTAAATGAGATAGCATGGACACTGGAAGTGACCTAGCTGTGACAACTAATTGAAAAGCAGGTTTATGTACCTTTACTGTATGGCATTGTATCTGTACTGTATGGCATATGTATCTTTACTTTTGGCATGCTTCCAGTCCCATCTTAAATCTTTTCCACAACAAATATGTGGGCATAGACCCACATATTTTGAAGAAGAATCTTAAATTGTGGAGAATAGTTTGGTCAAATGAATGTTTGTTTCTGCCCCTTAAAAGCACATCTTTGATGACATGAAAGAAAAATATAAATATGTCCCTACAAAGATCATACGACAATCAGGTAATTGAAGCTAAAACCTAGGCAATTAGCAAACTGCTCCAAAGCAATTATTTAAAAGAAGTACTCAGGGCCTTTTAGCCAAAATTTTTATTGCGTTCTAGTTAAAAGACATACAGCCCTGGAATAAAATTCTATGAGGTTCCTTTTAGGGAAAAAAAAAAAAAAAACCAAAAAAAAAACAAAAGGGATAAACCCCAACCTTCTTATTGTAACTGCTTCCCTCTGATAACCTTCAACACCTATGGAATCCTGATACTTAATTTAAAACCTACAAGCTTATTTTTGAACTAAAAGGAGAGGTCTTTTAGCAGGAAGCTGTAGCTGGATCTTTAAGTTATTACTAGACACATAAGCAGCCATATCCTCAGTGACAGAACCCCCCACCATGTCCTTCAGATACCCATGGATAAAAGATTGGGTTTACAAATAGCGCTGAGCCTGTTTGAGAAACGGCTGAGCCCAACCTACTTGCAACAAAATAACAACTCCACTTGACTAAACCCTTTCTCTTGAAATACTTCTAGTACATAAATATTCAGCTGATTTATGTAAAAGATTAATTTTAAGTGGCAACAAAACAACAGACACTTTGATCTAGACTGATTAAAACAAAATTTTGAATTTGAATAATATTTTTAATATAACAAAAAATGTTATTTGACTAATTTATTCTTTGCTTTATGGAAACATTCTGACTTCCCTTTAAAGTAAATGGGATAGACATCAAGCCAGACTTCTATTTTTTCCAATCTGGAATTACAAGACTGGATGAAACAGGGTTTCATATTTGTGGTTGTTTTTACCCTGAAACCTGAGGGTGTTACTTGGTATGTTAAAAAAAGAAGCCAACTAGCGATTATTTTGTGGGACCAAACCAACATCACTATACACGCAAAGTGGTGTAGGAATGTCTGAATTTATTTGCTACAATGTTCTTTCATAAAACCTGAGGACTACATCACAGCAGAAGTTTTTGGATTCCCTAGCAAAGCACTGACTCTTTGATTTTGCTGTATATCAGCTGAAGAGCAAGATGTAATTTCTCAGTGTGTCCTGACAGGATTTTCTTCATCCTTGAATGACACATCTTTTCCCCCTCTCACCAGTAAGTAGGCAGCAGGGATAATTCAAATGGGAAAAGAGAGAATGGTGTGTGGAAAATAATATAATATATTCTAAAAACAGTAATGGAGAGCTTTATTTTTATTTAATTAAAATATAAAATACAGACATACACAATTCTATACGAGCACCAACACTCTTCAAAAATCTTAGTCTGGTATATACAAAATCTTCACGGTACAAAAATCTTAGTCTGGTACTGAGTACAGCTTTTTCTTGGTGATCAGACCCAGTGTGAGCCACACGTAAGATTTCTCACAGTTTGACCTTTGTACCTAGACAAAGGTACCTACAATCTATTCTCATACTCTCATTTAACCAGACTCAAGGATGAAGATAAGTTCACAGCTTGTTTGCTTCCTACCTATAAATGTAAAACATCATGTCAGCCTCCCATCTAATAAGCTAAAGGACCAAGTATATATATCAACTAGAACATCCTTTTCACCAAAACATTACCAAAATATTTTCTCATTTCTTTTATTCTTAGAAGAATAAAAGAAATTACAAAATTTAATAAATTAATCAGAAATCCCAGTGGCTTTGCATCTCCATACTCATGAAGTATCTTTTGAGTTTTGATGTATTTGTTTGTGCAAATGCATGTGAGTGTACAGACTTGTGTAAACAAAGGAAGACAAAAGGTGGAACAACAGAATCTCATATTTAAAAACATGGGTGTCAAAACTCATCTGACTGAATCATATAGTCCCAGAAATGGACAGCGTGACTTGTAAGAAAAAAATTCACAAAATGGCTAAAGCACAACTTTGAATCAGTTAATATGGTGTCACTTTTACCACTGATTTTGCACTTAATAAAATTGAATTGTTTAATAAAAAGAAGGAATAAATGTTGCCTTATTTTTGTATAAAACTTTGGAAAAAAAAAAGAAACAGGAACTCAATCTGCAAGAATATTCCACCATTTCCTTATATTAAAATCTTTTGGTCTCTTAATTACAGAATTATCTCCAGGAGCTTTTTTCCTCTCAAGGTATCAAAGACATATATGATTTAATTTAAATTATTGTCCATGCATTTATTTTGTGGTAAAAGCTACATTAATATGTCTGTTTTGCCAGATACACACGTTTTCAAACAGATGATCTAAATGAAGCTAATATGCCTTCCAGCAGGCTGTTTGCATTTATCAATGTCATGCCAATACTTTCAGTGCATTTTAACACTGTTTCTCAGGTGCCAATTCAGTTTGCCATTTATACTAAGGAACAGAAGATCTAAAATGCTGAAAACAGAAGACAACAACATTTCCTAGCATCTGATGCTCTTAAAGGGAATGTTTTTAACCAGAATGTTAACACGCATTTTGAATAATCATTTGGAATGGGAAAAGAAAGGGGGAAAAAAAAGTGAGGTTACTTTGGTTTGACTTCATGGCAAAAACTAAAATTTAACACCCCTGGATCTGGATCAGGTTGTCTTCTCAACTGTTCAGGTTCACTGAATGCCCTCCCTGGGAACTAAACAGAGCAGTATTTCTTATCTCATGCACATGTCTATGTTAACATGGATGTAATTACATGTGTGTATGTATATATGTGTGTGTGTGTGTGTGTGTATGTATATATATACATATAAACATAAACAACTTTTCAAATACTTACTACACTAATAAATGTTTTCTTCATTTTTACTGGAGATTTACTGTAAATATCTTGCAATGATATAAAAAAGTTCAGGGCATTATCAATATAATCAGCTCATTGATTTGAGGATTTCTATTTTTAAAGTTCTGTTACAATCCTATTAGAAAGCTCTGTTAAATAAAAAATCCAAAGAAATGATTGAGAAACCAAACCAAACCACACCAAAGCAAAGCAAAGCAAACCAAACCAAACAAAAAAAACCCCAAACCACCCCCCAAAATCCTTCCAAAAACAACAAACCAAAACCCTCAAAAAAAACCCAAAAACCCCCACCTAAACAAAAGCAAGTGACAGGATACCTTGAGAAAGAATTAGTTTTTTGTGAACTCAAGAGCTGCTAATAAATATTTTTAGTACTGTATTCCAGATAAACCGTATTCTAGTACTTCTTTGTGCAAGTAAGTAAACTGCTCCCAGATGTTCTTCATAGACAAAAGAAGAAGATCTTAATGCAGAGCAGTAAAATTATGAAAGACCTTGAGATAAGAAAGAGTGGACAAAGAGAGACAGGTATTCCCTACAGTACAATTCTGCGCCCAGCAATATTTCTGCAATTGCTCAGGTTCCTTGAAAAGACAGCTGTGCTGGACAATTACATCAACATAGGTAATTCTGGACAGTTGCTTTTTTCTCTGAGAGAAAGGAAAATTCTCAGTATATCTTAGGGCATTCAGTGTATTTTACTAAACATGTCAGATGCCCAGTATGAAATCCTTCCTCTCCTGAAGTGATTGGGACCTGTTAAATGCATAGAGCCCTACAGTTAGGCCTGTACCTCATTCATTGAAAGACTTTCATGCTTTATGACTCAGGGGATGGGGACACACATCAGCTTGACTTATGCTATTAAACAAGGTAGGATAATGTGTGAGGCAGAGGTGAGGGTTAGGGTTAGGGTTAGGTTTAAGGTGATGAAGTTTATGGTTGTGATGCAGCTGGCAGCCCACATTCAAGGGAAACCATTAGAAGACAACCATTCTGGTGCAATATTCCATAAATGACCTGTTGCACTCCTAGGACCTTCTGTGAAATGTCCTACACCCTGGGATAGAAGTAAATTGGGACAGAAGTAAACATACTTCTCTCTAGCCCCTATTGTTTTCAAACACAGAGGCAAAATACACCAGACTTTGTTGAGCAATTTGCTTGTGGGGAGTTTCACTCAATTGAGGATTCAGAAGTTGTCTTGCGGTTTGGCTGACTAGTTCAAAGAGAAACAACCAATACTCAAAACTTATTTAAAGACATGTGGGACCTTGTCTGCACCATCTGACCAGTTCAGCAGGAGTCCTCTGTGAACCACTTAAAGAAAAATCCCGTAGAACACAGTCTCTTCATTTCCCATTACGTCTCAGACTATGACTGACCCGAAGTTCAACAATCTGTGATGTTTTTTCCTCCCTACATTTATTTGCTTTCTTTTTCCTCCCAGTGAAATGAGGAGAGGAGAGGAGAGGAGAGGAGAGGAGAGGAGAGGAGAGGAGAGGAGAGGAGAGGAGAGGAGAGGAGAGGAGAGGAGAGGAGAGGAGAGGAGAGGAGAGGAGAGGAGAGGAGAGGAGAGGAGAGGAGAGGAGAGGAGAGGAGAGGAGAGGAGAGGAGAGGAGAGGAGAGGAGAGGAGAGGAGAGGAGAGGAGAGGAGAGGAGAGGAGAGGAGAGGAGAGGAGAGGAGAGGAGAGGAGAGGAGAGGAGAGGAGAGGAGAGGAGAGGAGAGGAGAGGAGAGGAGAGGAGAGGAGAGATTTCACTTGCAGATGTAAAAAGAATTGATAGACGTTCTCCTGTATTGTCCCACCTTCAGAGGACTAATAATGTATCAAGTGAAACACCTTATTCAAAACCAAAATTTGGGCAATATAAAAATACTTACTTCAGTGTATAATAATTCTAAATGCTGCATGTGCGCCTCTATTTCTGTATCGCTTGTGCTGCTTATTCTCTGCTTTTCGGGGTTTACATGGGTGAGACTTTCAAACTATTTTATTGCAAAATTAATGAAGATATAATGGTTTCACTTATGAGATTCAGTCTGCTCCCAAAGTACAATCTCCTGCCAGTTTTAGGGCATAGGCATTCTCCTGAGTTATGCTCTACAGTCATGTTGCTTGAGATTTTCTTCTTCATGGATGCTACTTATTTCAGACAGCTGAGCACCTGAGCATATATAAGCACACTAACAGACAGTAAAACTACAGCAGAAAATATGATAGGCTGGGTAGAAAATGTCTTACTACCAACTATTGAATTTATAATAGTAAATTATGAATATGTGCATACTTTTCATTGCTTTTGAACTCAGGCAGATAGATGGAAAATCCTTCTTTTCCAAAAGGCACACACACACCCCCATCCAAACAAACAAACAAACAAAAAAGCCAACAGAGACCCGAAACAATGAAACACAGCCCTTCCTTGCCCCCACCATTCCCTCCACACCCAAGCAATGTTCAACACCTCACCTATACTGTACTCATTGCTCTCTTGTTTTCAAAGGGTATCCTGTCAGTGACTTTGGCTGCTCTCTCCTCCACAAGCAGTATTAACTCTTCATCATGCTTTCTTACTGATTAATATTCATATATTTGAACTGCTAACCATGATTATTCTACTATCTGTGTAATCATGATGTGGTTTTCTGCAACAGAAGGCATATCAATATTTTAAAGGCAGTAATAGGTAAGTGGAATTGAATGGGATGTGTCTATTTTTCCTTACCCTCATACAAACTTCTTATTGGGTGATGCCAATGATCATGAGCATACCAGAGCATCAGAACAGATGGATAGTCGCAAGACATGCCTTTTTGATTGGATGCTTCATGTAGACATTCACTTGATAACTAAGTAGATGATACATATTAGTGACATTTCTATGTGTATGTCAAATGGTGGAATTTATAATTTTGCATTTTTGAAAATGGATATACTCTATTAATAATCACAGTTGTCATTACATGTTAGCCCCTCAGGATATAAACTGAGACTCCTGCATTGAATGCAGTGGAAGGGCAGTGTAAGTAGAAAAACAGAGGTGGATAGTGCTGGATGACTCAGACAGTTAATTATTTCCTTTTTCTACTGTGAGCAACTGTTACTGTTTACAATTTTGCCTGAAGTTCAATAGCGTTTTACTAAGGAAATTTCCATATTTTTTAAGAACTGCATCACACTGGTACTGATATATTCCCTCCTGATTTAATTCCTCTCCACAGTTCTCCTCCCTATCACTACCATCACAGCCCTTGTGCAGCAAAGATACTTTTTTCACATAATTTTTCCACTTTTCATTGAGTCCTAAAAAATACTTTTGTTAATTCCATTCCAACAAGAATATGGGAGCCCAGAGCTTTTGAGGGATGGGAGAAGTTGGAAACAGACTTAATGTCTTTTTGCCACCAGTACTGAAAGAGTATTTTCACAGATGTTGCAGCTGTAGCACGCCAGCCCATTACAGCATCTGCATTATGAAGAGACAGCAGGACAGGACAATCTGCTCTCATCTAGACTCTACCAGACTGAAATCTGAGGGTCTGGACTAGAAGGTTGGTATAAGAGCAGCTCATACAGCATTTATAACCTCAGTAGGGAAGAACCTCTTCTGAAGGACTGAGGCAGAGGTATAATAGGAAACAGCTGCCAAACTCTAGCCAAATTTCAGCTGAATCTGCTTCCTATTGGCTGACAGAGACCCATGATTCCACACAATATTTCTGTACTATATCTGTTCTTTAAAGATTCCTAAAGGCTGCTGTTTTTATAGGTGGAGAACAGATACTAGGGTAGTACTAGGTAGGAGGATAGTAACTTCATGTACCTTAGCAGTGGCAAGCTAGTGGCTGTTCCTAATCCTGAAATGTCAGTGCGCTTGGAGCCATCTCCCCCTCTCAGACAATCCCTTTCTTTGTACAACAAAAGTTCCATCAGCCATTTCCACAAATGTTTTGAAAGCATCATTTCCACAAGACCATTTGCCTCAACGCTATTTCCCCTGTGGTTTTAAGTCTAAGAGTCTTTGGTGATCTGTAGACTTGTATTGTTATTGACAGCTTAGGGGGGAAGACCTCCTACTAATCCTGTCAAAAGACTATGTATATGGAACCAAAACCGGATGGAAAAGTTTTCATATTTTGCCAGGCAAGGAAAAATAGTATACCACAACTAGTCCACTGAAGTGCAGTGATTAACTGTACTTCTGTGGCAACCTTCCCTTTTAGGTAGCTCCTGAAAAGGGTGATAAAACTTGCACACTTGCATGGAGGCTTTGGTAAAAACACATGTGTTTTGCATATGTATGTCACAACCAACCTACTATTCTGTATGCATGGCCCTGATCTGGTGAAGTCTGCCACAAAGACATCTTTATTCAAGCAAGTATTGTCACGGAGTTCAAAGGGACTACTTCCAGGAGTAAAACGTTGTCATGTGTGTCATGACAGGATCAGGGAGCTGGTATGATCATGCACTCTCATTTACTGTGCAAAATAGACGCAAAGTGCTCCTTTAGTTGTCACCTCCTGCAACGAAGGCCTCACTCTACCATGGACTGAAGTACACTGGCAAGTGGTCTTTATTAGAAAGGTCATTGACACTGTCAAGCAGCCTTTGAAAGGTGACATTGCACCTAGAAGGTTATCAGGCCAGAGTCATGAAGTCTACAACAATTTCTCTGTCAATATTGTAAACAGGTAATACATCTGACCTCTTTTCGTACTTAACAAAACACAGATGATTAAAGTTCTTCTGCTCCTCTTTCACCATTCTGTCATCCATGTATACACTTTCCCCAAGCTTTGTCTTGAAGTACCATGCAGAAGTAGTGAAGTTGAGAAAGAGCTACTTTAATTATAAGTACCACAGTAATGAATTCAAGTGCACTCATTTATCATAAAGGGCTTCCCCATCTGTCTCTAAAGTATGCTCAAAAATGCTGTGTATTTGATAACATGAATGTTGAGAATTTAACACATTTTAGTTTTAAGCACTCCATTTTGGCTAGCTTTTTGTAAGATTGTACAACTGACTTTTGACTAAAGGAGCAGATTGGGGGTGGAGGGGGGAGTGTGTGGGGGAGTGAGTGTGTTTGTGTGTGCATGTGTGTGTGTGTGCATGTGTGCACGCGTGTGTGTGTGTGTGCATATGTGTGTGTGTGTGTGTGTGTGTGTGGTCTCTTCCTAATTTATTTGCACTTCAGCCCACTGGGATCAAGCTGCAATCCCTGTAGGCAAAAGAAGATTAGGGAAAGCGACTGACTGTTTTTTCCCAGACACAGAAGGGAAAGCGGCTTCTCAAGTACCGCAAGTTTTTCTGGCCACTGTACAAATTGTTCCTTAGTATGGAGAGTTTCCAAAAGACCTAATTAGCAACTCGCTACAAACATTTCTTTGCATTAGCTAATGATCCGGCTACACTTGTAAGCAAACAGTACCAACATATCTAATCAATGCAGAAAACCAACAGAATGCCTATTAAACATCTGGATGTAATTTTCTAGTTAGACTTAGAACAAAATGAAAACATATGCAGGTTTCTTTGATCTATGCCTCAACAAAGAAATTGTCGATAAAAAAAAACCACACTGGCCAGTCAATGTGTCATTTTCATAAAGCCCGGTCATTTCTTTTCAAATGTTCCCAGTTTAATTTTTTTGGTTTCCTGCAATCTCTAATTTTACCATATTGTGTGAAGCCAAAAGGGATTCTTTGGATCTGACTCTATGTGAGCTTTTACTGCTGCATGATCTGCTACTGACTTGGTTTTTTTTTTTTAATTCAGCTCAGGGATTTTTTAAGGGTGAAGGAATGGGGGAAGTGAATACAGTCATAATGGTAAAATGACCTAGTGCAACTTTTTGAACATTCTTGCCTACAAGGAAAGCTACTAATTAAAAAGAAATCAAATTACTAAGAAATCAAATTACTAATATGCAATGGCTATTAGCCAAAAGACAGCAAATAATTAGAAATGTAATTGCTTTACCCTGTTCACATCATTTGCACTTCACAAATAAATGAATATTTAAAAAGTGATACTGTTTTTCATGTCCTTATAATAATTACTATTCTTTCAACTGTATAGACAGTCACTACTACACCACATGTACTGTATGATTCAGGGTTTTTTTCTATTTCACCTGCACCACATTAAAAAACAAACAAACCAAACCCCCCAAAAAACAAACTGAACCCTAAAACAAACAAACCAAATAGAACAACCCCCATACCCATTAACACATGCATGTTTGTCTTTCAGTTGAAAATCCATGGATCTATCTAAAACTTTGAAAGCATAAACTCTACTGAATTCTAGGATTGCTTCCTCTATTGGCTTGCTCTCATGACATAGAGAGTAGAAGAGTGGGACAAATCACACTAAATTGTTTACTGCCCACCTGCAGCTAACACCTAGTGATTAACATCATCAACATCTTTGTTTTATGTGCCAGTTTGCACAAAGTTAAAAAATATTGATCATAAAAAGTACTGTGAACAGCGAAGAAAAAAATAATAAACAGTGCCTTAAATAGAACATTATGGTTTCACTAAAGAATGGATTCTACCTCTGAAACCCTTTCAGTACTTTTAACCTACATTTTGGGCCCAAGTGTGGTTTTTTTCATCCAAACCTCCAACTGCTTCCAGTGTGAATTTTCAGTAGCCAGTTTAGGATTAGGCCCTTTGCTTTTTGAGGTAGGAAGACGACACTAAAATTTTTACAGTAAAAACCAACTGATTTCAAGCAACAGACTAAAATGGATGACTGGACAGATTGGTTGGGGGGTTGCGGTTAATACTGAAGGAGATATTTTTATTTTCGAAACATGAGACACACATTTAAAACAAGTATTTTTAATCCAGTTGGAGAATTTTGTAGAATATATAAAGCACAGTGGCAGAATGATCTGGTATAAAATGCTACCTACTTGAATATAACATGCTTAGCCATATTTTGCTGTCTTTCTATGGTGTAAATAGTCAATATTGCTATGGAATGAGAATGTTCAGTTTCCTGGAATTCATCCAGATTTATACGCATCCAACAAAAATAATATTTTTATGCATTAATGAGCCAGTGGTTATGCATTATAATTAGTTAAACATCAGATCATGTTGTTTGTTATTCCTGCTATGTAATGTCAGTAGCTCTCATTTGAAAAAAAAAAACCAGTACATTTGATTCTACTTCTTCTTGGACAGCTCTTCTATCTCAAATACAATGAGTAAGATTCAAAATGTCCTTAAATGTCTGATTCCAGAATCAAAGTAGGTTAAAAGCACTTACCAATAAGAACCAGGAAAACAGAGCTTTTCTCTCTCTGTTAAAACATGCCTTGGACGTTTTAATGTTGACAAATACAGGTAACGAGACATTTCAAGTTTCATGTAGGTGAGCAATTAAAAGAAAACCAACCCCCTTTTGTTTATGTTCCAAAACACAGTGTTGTTTTAATGTCATATCTATCAATATCTCATGAACAACTTGTGCCAGCAGGTTAGGCAAAGTACAACAAAAGTTAGGTAAGTGTTACATTATTATAGACTCCATAGCTACTAGGTACACACACAAAGTATATAATCATGGTTTGCATTTTTATGGCACCTTTCATCTGAAGATCTAAGTACTTTAATAAGCATTAAGTAATTAAGCTTTCCATTGCCATGAACAGAGCAGCAAGTTGGTTAGTCCAAGACAACAAGGGAAGAGCTGGGAACAGAATGCATAAGGTTTGCTTATGCAGGTGGAACACCATACAAGTTTACATTCCCGTCCTGGGAACCACAATCTATCAAAGCTCACTATCAAGGGTTTTTTGTCTCATCTCTTAGAAATCAGTAAAAATCCACATTTATTTATATGTTTACCAGGATGCACGCACATATGCACCATATACATAAACAGAAACACACATGTGTTTCTACACACCTATATGTACCTTTAGGTGTGTATGTACACCTATAGGTACAGACCCCATTACATGCAGACATATACACATATACAGATATGCACAGAGACACAGATGTATCATTGCTCATTGACAAAACTCTGAAGTCCTGGAATGAAGTTCAAACTTTTCACCGCAGAAGACTGAGACAGTTTCACTCCCTTTTGTGTTGGATGTTTAAAGTAAAAATACAGAATATTTTGGGAATAATAATGGGAAATTATCACTCTGAATGAGTAAAGCTTTGATATTGCAAAACATTAAATTTCCTATCAAATATAAAACAAAGACTGCTCTTTCTTTAGGATACAAGATGAAGTGCAATACAATTCTGAGGAAGTAATCTGTATCTAGTAAAGACTAGTGGGGAATTATAAGAAAATGCTGACTGTAACATTGTCCTCACCATGTTTAAATGATGCGGTTCAACATTGTAAGACCCCTTTTTAGGTAGCACACAAGTATTTACCAACAGCAAAAGTGTGTATTAAGGCACTGTTTTAAGTCCAAAGGTATTTCACACTTCATTGTGGAATTCTGCTATGAATAAAGTGCTTGCTAATAGAGGATATGTTTTGAAGTGTACTTCCCACTGCAAGCTATGTCACCATTTGTCATCTCCTCGGCAAGCACACACAGTCTGTGGAATTTGTTTGACCCCCATCTATCTCAAGTGGGCCTATAAACCAAAGTTATTGACAGCTTTCCTCTATCAAGCCCCTCTTAAAAAGAAACCAGTTTTCCCCAAAGGACAACTTTCGTCTTATCAGAGGGTCATTCCAACCCGCACAGCAATTGGCGCGCCCTGAGCCGCACAAGCACATGGAAGGGCTTATCCTTCCGAGCCTCGGCGTTTCCGTGGCGCACTGTTAGCAGGTGCCACGGCCCCGCCGCCGTCGTCTGGCGAACGAGGCGGGACCGTGCGCCCGACCGGCCCGCCGCACTTTCAGCGCGCGTCGCCGTGCCGTGCGGGACCGGGCCGTGCGATGAGGTGTGTGGTGTGCCCTGTGCGGTGTGCGGTGTGCCCTGTGCGGTGTGCCCTGTGTGGTGTGCCCTGTGCGGTGTGCCCTGTGCGGTGTGCCCTGTGCGGTGTGCCCTGTGCTGTGCGCGGTGTGCTCTGTGCGGTGCGCACGGTGTGGTGTGCGGTGTGCCCGATGCGGTGCGCGGTGTGCCCCGTGCGGTGCGCGGTGTGCGGTGTGCCCTGTGCGGTGTGCGGTGTGCCCTGTGCGGTGTGCCCTGTGCGGTGTGCGGTGTGCCCTGTGCGGTGTGCCCTTTGCGGTGTGCCCTGTGCGGTGCGCGGTGTGCCCTGTGCGGTGTGCGGTGCGCCCTGTGCGGTGTGCGGTGCGCGGTGTGCCCTGTGCGGTGCGCGGTGTGCCCTGTGCGGTGTGCGGTGCGCGGTGTGCCCTGTGCGGTGCGCGGTGTGCCCTGTGCGGTGTGCGGTGCGCGGTGTGCCCTGTGCGGTGTGCCCTTTGCGGTGTGCCCTGTGCGGTGCGCGGTGTGCCCTGTGCGGTGCGCGGTGTGCCCTGTGCGGTGTGCGGTGCGCGGTGTGCCCCGTGCGATGCGCGGTGTGCGGTGTGCCCTGTGCGGTGTGCGGTGTGCCCTGTGCGGTGTGCCCTTTGCGGTGTGCCCTGTGCGGTGCGCGGTGTGCCCTTTGCGGTGCGCGGTGCCGCGGCGCTGCCTGTGCCGGACGGGGCCGCGCGGCGGCTCCGGCGGAGGCAAAGGCTCCGCGCGCAGGCGCCGCGCGCCCGCCGCCGCAGCCCCGCCCGCCCGCCCGCGCGGACCCCACGTTACTTTGATGGACAGCTCGGCCTCCCGCTCTCCTTCCCGCCGACCTTCCCCGCCCCCCCGCGGCGCCGCGCGCCCCGCGCGCTCCCATTGGCCGGCTCCGACCGCTCGCGCCGCTCCCCCACACAAACGCTTCCCAGCCAAAGCCGAGAGGCGGAGCGACTCCGGCGCGTGCCATTGGGCCGCGGGGCCGCGGCGCGTCACGGGCCCACGTTGGCGGCGGGGTCGGCGATTGGGCGGCCGCCCCCCCGCGCGGCGGCGTGGGCGGGGCCGCGCGGCTGGTTAGCCGGCGGAGTGTGAAACCGCGTGCTAATGTAAGCGGCGCGGGCGAGCGCGGCGTGTCCAGCTCGGCCGCAGCCGCGCTCAGGTCCCGCCGAGCGCCGCCCGCCAGGCCGCCGCCTCGGCTTCCCCTTGCCCTTGGCCGGCACGGAGGGGACGGGGCAACGGAGCCGGTGGTGTTCCCGTACGCTCGAGTTCGGATTTTTCAGCTGGGGGGAACTTTATATCCCGGGTCGACGAGGAGCGGCGGGCCACCGCGGAAGAGAGCGAGGTTGAGGATGATGCTGATGTCGCCGCGATATATCGCGCTTGGAGGGCTCTGGTGAGACGCGCAGCTCCCAGATCCGCGCCAGCCTGTAAGAGGCTGTAGTGGTGCTGTTGCAAGAAGGAGCTTCCCGTCTGATTTAAACCTCAAACGGACGCTTTCATCTCTATTTTATTTTTTTTTAAATCTTCCCCAACGGGGCTGGTTGCCTGGACGCTAAGGCCAGCGAGCATCTTGAGGGGTTTGCTTTCCTTTTGTCCTAGGGACTTCTCTGCAACTAACGGAAGAGTCTGTGCTGCGTGTGTGGTACCCTTTCCTCTGCCCTCCAGCGTTTCGTGCATGTGCTATTGGAGCTGCTCCGATCGGCGACGGCTGTGCAAGAGTCCCCGCCCGCCTCCTTCCTCCTCCTCCTGTCTTCCTCTCTTGTTCATCGCTCTGTGTCTTGCCGGTGCTTTGGCCCCTGCGCCGACGCCTGCGACCAACGCGTCCCTGCCTGGAGACTTTCTTTCGCCCCCCTCGGCTTGCGACGGTCCCGCCGCGGACGGTGCGATCCGCTCCCTCCAGCTGGATTTTCCCCTTTTGACAAGGGGCAGAAGAGGAGAGAGGAGTCGCCTCCGCCTGGGATTTCCGGCCTTACAATCGCATCGACCACTTGCGAGTCCGTGAAGGGGATTATTCGCCGCCTCTGAGGGGCGGCTGTAGCCTCCCTCTGCGCCCCGTCGAGTCCCGTCCCGCCGCGCCCGGGCGTTGCGGGCGCCGCCCGCCGGTCGAAGCGCAGCCGAAAGAGCGCGGGGCGCTGGTGACCGTCCCAAGCGCGGCCCGTACGCCTTTCCCGGCCACCTTCAGCCCTCCTTGGAACAACAGCAACAAAGGACGCCGCGGCTAGGGAATGTCCCTGCGGCGGGGGCACTGAGCCGCGCCTCGCCCCGCTGCTGCCCGCGGCGGCGGAGGGAAGGCGGTCGGCGGGTGTCGCCGCTCCTGTCCCCTTGGCGCACCGGGTGTGAAGCCGGGGCAGGGCGGGGAGTCTCGCCGCGAGAGCCGCGCTGCGAGGGAGACCCGCCGCGGCCGGAGCCATGTTCCCCCAGAGCCGGCACCCCGTAAGTACGGCTTGGGCCGCCGCTCCGCGGGTTCGGGCCGCGGGGCGCGGGCCAGGCGTTCCGGAGCGCACCTCCAGCTCGCTTGCTCGGCTGGAGCTGGCGGGGGGAGGGGGGGAGGGAGAGGAAGGCGCCCTCACAAGTTAATTCTCTCCGGGGTCGAGCGGCTCATCCTGCCTGTCGCAGCGGCCCCCAATAGTTTTGTTGCGTGGGCAACTTACTCGCCTTGGGCAGGACGGCGGGGAGTCGCCGCCGGGCCAGGCAGCATCCGCCGAACGCAGCGCCCGGAATGGGGCTGGCTGTGCCTCCGCGGCAGGGGTCGGCGGGGAGGAGCCGACACTTCCCGCTTTCGTGTAGACGGCGGTGGCAGGAGCGGGTAGGTGGGAGCCGGAGCGCGGTTAACCTCGGCCCCACCGCAGATGAGGGACGGGAATGTGGGTAACAAGTGTGCAGAGCCCCGGGGCGGGGGCGGGCCGGGCCGGGCGCTCTCTCCATCCCTCTGGCCCGGCCACGATGGACAGCGCCGCCTCCTCTTGCCCGCGGGGCGGCCGTGCAGTGTCTGAACATGCATCTTTCTCCCGTGCCGCCACCGCGCCAGACCCCGCACCAGGCTGCGGGCCAGCCTTTCAAATTCACCATCCCGGAGTCGCTGGACCGCATCAAAGAAGAATTCCAGTTCCTCCAGGCGCAGTACCACAGGTGAGCGCCGGCGGGCCGCCCCGGGACCAGGGTCTGCGGGACCCGGAGTAGCCCCGGCCGGGCGCGGGGGGCTGCAGCGAACGGGCGCGTCCAGACGGTGGCGTGCGGCGTCGCGGCAGAGCCCCGCCGAGGGACCCCGGCGGGCCGGGAGGGTGCGCGGGCAGCCCCGGACCGCGGCCGGGCGCGGGCTTCCGGGTGCACGGGGCGCCAGCGGGGAGACAGCCCTGCCCTGGACGGGCCGTGCTCCCCGGGCAGCTGCGGAAGCTGAACTGTCGAAACTGGAGCGTTCGGCACCTCTGCGCGTTTGAAAAAATGCGGTGTGTCTTGGGAACCCGTTTGTGGAGGGGTCACTTCAGTATATCACGGGAAGACCTGCGCCGGTTCTGTGGCACAGCGCGTTAAGGCGGTTGCTTCTCATGTTTGCTCATTTGTGTGTAGTGTTAATGCAAAAATTAATAAAATGCCAGCGTCCTGTGGTTAAGAGCCAGGGAGGACGGTTAAAACACACAAGTAATCAGAGTAGTAACACAAAGTTTACCATAATCCATGGAAGTTGCGGGATGCACTGCTCGTTGCTGCTCTGCCCTTCCGAAATTCTTTGTGGGTGTGTGGTTGCTGCTGAGGTCCTTTCAGAGATTTAGGGTACAGGTTCTTTTTGATCCTGGTCATCTGGTGTCAAGGATAATTAATCTTCACTGATTTTGTACTTATGTGCGCCTGGAACATTTGGAGAGAAGTAAAAGCTTTACAGGTTTTCCAGTCAGAAATTGCTTGGTTTTAGTTATGCTTCCTCTTCCTTTACCTATGATACTGTAGTCTTAACTTGCTTAAGCCATTTATTGCTTAAGAAATACAATGTAAACTCTAAACATCTGGCTTTGTAGCGAAAAAGTACTGATTGCACACCAACTGTTCCATAGGATGCTTGCAAGTATCATTAAAAAAAAATCACTTTGATAGAAAAGGAAACATTGAGGCTCAATGAAAGTAGTCAGAATTATATCACAGTTTGTGATGAGACATGCAAATGCAACTTAACTTTTGTTTATGAAAACAAAAATGGAAAAGAAACTTGCTAGTAAATGTTAGTCAGAATGACCAGTTTTCAAACACTGGGCAAGGTAACATTTGCTAGAATGTATTTAAGGTAAGAATTATACTCAAGTTTTAGTTGTAAATGTGAGTGGTGTTACTTGGCAGTCATTTACTAAATACTGTATAGAAAGAAATGCCTCTAGTTTTATCTTTTTACTCCTGAGAAGTACTTAGGGAAATTCAGACTCTATTCTAACTTGTAAGTTGCAGCCCTTAATAGCAGCTCTTTGTCAAAGTATGAAGAGTGAATATGTTTAGGTTCTGTAGACAGTTCAGACCTCATACAGCACCCATGAGATGTTCTTTAAATTTCTTTTTTGGCCTTTTTATTTCAAGTATGATTAAGTCTTTCTCTGTTGAAAGTCTGTTTATGAGTTTTTTTTAAATTAGCAGCTTCTGTCAAAATACAAATAGGGAGGGTAGATGCCAAAAAAAGACATGTTACATTAAAGCATGATCTATTTTGTAGCCTTAAATTGGAATGTGAGAAACTGGCAAGCGAAAAGACGGAAATGCAGAGGCATTATGTGATGGTAAGTATATTTGTTTTTATCTCTGTTTCAGTAAATATCTCCTAATACAATATAAGTCAGTATAAGAAAATAATGTATGTTCATTTATTTGCAGTACTATGAAATGTCGTATGGATTAAACATTGAAATGCACAAACAGGTAAGACATTTTGTTTTCTAAGCTGCAAAATCTTCAGTCTGTCTGGTGCATTTAAATGTAGCCGTGCTGTTTGTGCTCAGATGACAGTATCGTCTGAATCAATAGCCTGATTTGTAGCCTGATTAGTAGACCTTTGCCTACCTCCTGTCAGATGAGGTGTAGATTAGGTTAAGCAGCAATACCTTTTTTGGTATTGGTTCTGAAAGACTTTGGCATAAATAGGAAAGATCTTGTATCTGTGGTTGTAAAAATGCAGTTCAGTACTTTATAAATTTGAGGTCTTCTTGGGTCGGGTTTTTTTTGTTTGTTTGTTTTGTTACTGGTAGAGGTGCTGACATGTAGAACTGATCCTGTGTCTGTGTAGCATATGTAGTCATAGTTACTCAAATCCCTGCCTTGTAAAGGTATGAAGAGATTAGTGACTTGGAACGCTCTAGTTATGACTGAGTTTGCAAGTTCCCATAAAATTCACACTTATGGCCACTATAATGGTGAATAAAAAGAGTATTGAACTGGAACAAGACACTAAGGACCTCATAAGAGAAGAAAAGCTAAATGATTGCACAGCCCAGAGGACCCTCAATTGAGTAGTCATTGTCTGCCAAATAAAGCATTAATGGCAGGGTGTAAGTATTCTGTAGATATGCTGACATTCACTTTTTCATCAAGATGCTAGTACAATAAGTCTTTCAGAAATCGATGGCCTCTTAAAAAAATTATCATTAGATGAAGTTGCACAGTTGGACACATTTCAAAGTGCAACAATACAATTCTTTCTTGATGTGTATGTGCTATTTCATCTAAAACTCTTGTTTCATTAAATTAAAGAGCATGGCTGACCGGCTAGGGCACAGCGAAGAAATTGATTAGTTCAGGCTTCAGATCTTCAGTATATTCAAAGACATTCATTAAGCAAGTGAATTACGGAGTTGAGTTTTGCTTTTGTAACTCTGAACTCTTTGAATTTTTTTTTGTTGTTTGTTTTATTTTCCCCTGAAAATGCCATATTTGGTAGGATGGCATTGTAATTCCATGATAACTTTCTATCTGCAAATATGGGTAGGTATTCTTTAGGGTTTTGGAGGGGTTTTGCTTGTTTCAATTCAAAATGCCATTAAAAGAAGTCATATTATGACAACCTTTTTTTTTTTTTTTTTTTTAATAATGAACCAAATGACCAGATGGACCAGCAAGCTTAGTATTTGACTTGGTTCTGTACTGTAGCCTAACAAATTTTCTTGTGTCTTGTGTTTTAGAAGAACGTTGGTTTTTCTGTGAGGTGACTTTTCACAGCTTTGTGATTTTGAGATTTTTTTTTTCTTGCATTTTTTCTCTTCAGCAATTTCTTGGCATACTGTAACCTATAAGGAAGCCAGTATCTGTATAGGAAGATCATTTGCTGCAAAATGGATGTTATTTTCAGGAGCTCTTTGAAGAGAATGTGTGATTTCAGTTAGTGTACTAGGAATTAACTTTAGGTAAAATCAATTAAACCCACAGGATTAAAGCGGGCGAGAACTAAGGTTCCCACTTTGACCTTAACATATGTATAAAGGTTTAATGTCCTGTATGTATGGCAATTAGAATTATGTACCCAGTAGGCGGTGGTACTTCGGAAGCTTTTAAGATTTATGACAGAGCATTATATCTGTGTTAGTTGTAGCTAGGGAGAGTAGTGCACACTTACTCTGTGTGTGCTGTTAAGAAAATAATAGGCTTTTGAAGGTATAAATACATTTCTCTGGATGTGAGTCTCAGATACTATGCTTTTACATGTTAAGTAATTCTAATTTCTGGTAAAAGTAGCACCTTCATGTTAAAGGCTATTGATTTAGATTCCTGCAGTGAAGATGCCAAATGGTGTTGCAGTTCAGTATGTAGGTGGCCTTAGACTACAGGAAGAAAAAAACCCAAAAAACCAAAACAAAACAAAAAAACCAAAACCAAAAAACCAAAAAAACTGACAATGGCATTCTTCTCTGAATTTTCACTGCTAACGATAAGTTCTGAGGAGGCTTTTGACAGATAGTAATCATAATTCTTATTAACTGGTGACGTCTACCCCCAAGGGTGTAGCCAGGCTCAAATTGATGCTTTTTGCTGGCTGATCACCAGCATGGCCTAAGTGCTCATTATGTTGTAGAAAGGGCCTTTGGAGCTCTCATTACGTTTGACAGGAATTCTCTCTAGGGGGAAACTGGGCATTAGCTAGACTCCTGACAGGCTGAAATTATTCCTGCTTTATGGCTTATAACCAAATGCTAGCAAGGCATCATCAGGGGACACGAAAAATTGTCATTTCTGACAACATCTTTGTTACTGGAAAATGCAGTGATGGGGAAACTTTCCGGTGAACAAGCTTTAACATTTTTAAGGTCTTCCTCCTGTTTGGATGCTGTACTTGCTCTGTGTGAAACTCTTCAGACTGCTTGGGCTGCTGTTTGAAAAACAAAATTACACTGCAGCAGAGCTTATTTATGGAGTGTGGTGTGTACATCACTGTTAAGGTACAGTCACTTAGATAAAATGAAGTACTTGCAGTTAGCCTGCATGTAAATGACTTTGAGTTCTTGTACTGATGGATATGTGTCAGCAGTTCTGTCTTTGTTTAATTTAATAATCTGTTATAATTTAACTAAAATAGAGTTAGTCAAGACTTGAATGTTGTTATAAACGGACTTAACTGAGGTGAACTTTACATACACAAACAGCAGAGCTTTTCACTTGAATATGTTGTATTTAAGTCCAGAAATGGCCACAGAAGGGCTTCCCTCTCAAATCTAACTTTGGCCCTTTGCAGTGCTTAACTGCGTGATGTGTGCTTAAATCAATGTGCTGCTGCATTTCAATCTGGTGGCTGAAAAGTGGTCAGAAAATAATCTTTTTGCCACATTTGTATCTGGTTTAGATTTGGTTTTGGTTTTTTTCCTTCTTTTTCTGCATAGGTTTTTAAACTTTAATTTAGGAATTCCAGAGATTTTTTTTATAAAGAGCATGTTTTATGTACACACCTACACTGTATTTATAGAAATTATTTTAAGGTGAATAGTTACTGACCAAGTTTTGCCTATCTGAAACAGAAACAACCACCTGAGGATTTGTTTAGGTAGGATGTGGTTTGATTTAGATGTTGTTTTCATATGTGTCATGATAGAATGAATAAGAACATTGTGTGGTCTTCAGTTTCTTTTCTGTGTTATGCTGTCCAAGTGAGATTTTCCTCAATGTGACATCTGTGGCTGGCAAAGCAGATGAATCAACTGCTAGTGCCAAGATGAATAGTTGGTTGGGTGTTAAAAATCCTGCTGTACTTAGAGTTGCTGCCCTTGGCTCCTAGGGCACTGCGTCTTTATTTTCGCCAGCTCTGCTTGTCATCTTCTGTCATAAGTCAGAAGATAAGGTTTCCTGTGCATTTAATGTCTGGATTGGTTAGGTGCAAGATTATCTTTTGTTCATTGGCAGGCAGCCACAGGAAAAAAAAGTCAGCAGTGCTGAACCAAGTGCTAGACTTATAAACTACTGCAGCGTCTGGGTTTCTGCTATCGCAACAGTTACAGCAAGGTTTCCTTCTCTTTGGGTGGGTCTTTTTGATCTCTGTGACCTGCCTGGAGGCAAACCTGTCATTCAGTAGCTTGCCTGTTGTAGAAAAGTATACAAACTCCAAAGCTTCATTGTGTTAACCAGTTGTACAGGAGTTACATGTCTGTTTTATCCTGGACTGTTCTGTGGAATAATTTCTAATGCTTCATGGCAAAGGACAAAGTCTTCTAATGATATCTCATTAGAACATCAGTCTTCAGGAGAGGGTTAAACAGGAGGGAATTAAGGAGCTTAGTTAGCTCTCTGCAGCTCTTGGGTAGGATGGCTTTGCTGTTGAAAGGGATTTAAAGATAAATTAATTTTCCTCTTTTTTTCCTACATTTTAATTATTGGAACGAAAAACTCCTTAAGATTTTGATGGTGTGCAGTGAATGTTTCAAGAACATTTTACAGCTGGCACAGACACAAAAGACATGCAAAAACTGTGTTTATTTAAAAGAGAAAATGGTAGGCTTGATTGTGACAGTATTTTTCTCTGAAAAAAATTGTACTTTTCTACAAATATTTGGTTTCTAAATGAGTACAGTTGTGTCAGCAGCCTAGCTATTTCAACCACAAATAGAGGTGCCAGTTTTAAAGAGGAGAAAAAACTTGAGTAATTACCTCAACTTTCGTGACTTTTGAACCATGTTTCAAGCTTGAGGCCAACATTATTGTGAAGGAGTTATCTGACAGATTCAGGGCACTGTGAAGTACATCTCCATGTGGCTTTCACATAACCATGTTGTCAGATACCATCTATTATGTCAGCTCCATATAGAACTTAATTCAAAAGCGTGTCAGAGTGTAAACACTGTACATATGTTAAATAGGGCCTGATCATCTCTTTTTAAACTTAGTCTACCAGATTTCAAGTTCCTCATGGAGCCAGAGTGAGGAACACTATTCCTACCAGCTACACTGTTACATTTCCCTTGCATTGCTGGAGCTTGCATTGCAACGTCTGTTGCTGTAGTTTGTGTGTCTGTTCAGTTGGAGGGAAGGAAAAAAAAAAGTGCTGGTAACTTTCAGGGTTGGGGGAAGAGTAGGAGGGGAAATGCTTTCTGAATGTGCAGTATCCTTTTGTCACAACAGATTATGTGAGGAAAGCTTAATGGTTTTCCTCCTTCTGCTGGTTGTTATACAAAATCAAGCTGAGCATCTGAATTGCCTTTCGTCCCTCTCTACCTGAATGTTTGCAGCAAAGTGCTAAAATTGTAGTATCTCCTATGCAAAATGGAATATTAGGGTCCTTTAGACTTTATAGATCACCACTGGCATACAGCAAAAGCCTTTAAAACCAATTTTGGATCAACTGGCACTTATCAGAAGACCGCACAGTACCTGCTTTAAATATGATAACAGCTTTGAATGGAACTAATGAAATTTTCAACTTGGGGTAAGATTTAGGGACATTTAATGGCAATTATGTCAAACACTACTATTGTCACTTTCAGCATCACACTTAGTTGGATTCTTAAGTGTAGGTATCTGAACAATAGTTGCTTACATAGTTCCTCTCAGAAAGGGGAAAAACAAAGGCAGGGAGGATTCATAGTTTTGTCCGCATTTAATTGTCAAAACACCTAGTTTAACAGATTAGTCCTTATGATTACTTGGAAGCTACGACTTTTGAAGTTCTTGTAAGTTGATCCCATAGTCAAGCTGAATTTGCAACCTGTGTTCTTGTAAGTATCAAATTTCTACCTAAAACAGTTTTTTGAAGGTAATATTGCATGACATGTCAGGGCAACGTTTTCTAGTGTTTGACCTGCCCTTATTGTGAAGAATTTTGTCCTTCACCAACTGTGAGTTTACCTTTCCGCACTGGTAACCATTGTGTGCTTTTTGTTCTTCTATTGTGCACCTCTGAGAAGGAGCCTACATAGTCCTCTCCATAATCACTTCTTTTTCAGCAATGAGGTCTTGTCTACCCATTAATCCCCTTCTTCCTGAAGCTGATCAAATATATTTTCTCCCTGGTATGATGTGTGTTCTGATTGCCTGATCATCTTACTGATGGCACTTAGAGACTTGCTTCAGTTCACCAGCATCTTCCTTGTTGCCAAACAAGGGGAACAGAAAGGAGAATTGTTTCAATCAGCTAGTTGGTTACAGTCATTCTCCTGTGTCTTCACATGAGGTGTAGCCTCCATCAGCACATGAGTGTGGGGCTGATGCATATTCAACTTGTTCTCCAGAGCCCTCCTCTGCAAAACTGCTTTCTAGTATGTTTACTCTATTGTGAGCTGTTGTGGGGAGAAAGTTGTCCCAGATTTAGGAACCCCCCACCTTTGTTTGCTTTGAACCTGGTTTCCACTGTATTAGATGGTCACTGCTTCTCAGGACAGAAGCTGTTGATGCCTAGCTGTGTTTTCAATGGAGCCAAAGTGTTGTATCTCTTGCACTCCATCTGTGTTGACTCCTTTTAAGGTTGGGCAGTCTCAGCTTAAACGGTTGTGAAGCTTTCTTTGATCATTTTCTTTTCACTCAACCTTTTTGAATTTTTAACTTAGACTTTTGAAAAGGGGAACTAGAGCTATATGCAGCTCTCAGGATGATGGTGAATGAGAGATTTGTATTATCACCTTTTTCTGTTTTCTGGATGGATTTTGTTTGGGTTTTATTTTAATTTTTATTTCTTTTTCAGTAAAATTTCCAAGTTTTTCCTTTTCACTGCCATGAAATGCTTAACTGCTGAAGATTCGTTTCACATTTGAGGTCTGGCTCATGAATGATAATTGTAAGCTCAGGGACCATCATTTTACATGGCTAGGGATGTCTAGTCCTAGTGTATGTAAGACTTGTTTATGTACAATTGTTTCATTGCCCATTTACTCTTGTAAGGTCTCTTTGCAATTCTTTAGCCCTTGCTTTTACTTTCTTATGGATAAAATAATGTATTTCTATTTCCTTGAAGCCTTTGTGTTTACTTTCTTTCTAATTCTTTTATGGAGCAATTCTTTTAATGGAGCAAGTTTTCTTACTTACCGCTTGCTGTGTTTTCCAGGCTGTGCTGCTGATCATATTAGTAAAACAGATTGCAGCAAAGGCCCCTGTGAAACTCCACTAGTGAACTGTTTCTGGCATAGTGCTGGAGGTGATTGAAAAGTGGATTAGAGCTTGCTGAAATTGAGTTTAATCTTAACCGAACTCTAGTTAAATCAGGTTAGACTTAAAAATCAGTTATTTCCTGAGCTTGTCTCTTTTAAGAAAGAAGCCCTAGTGCTGCACAAACATACAGAAACCTCCAACAAAACAACAATTTTAAATGCTACAACCTTGTGAAATAATGCTGTAAGCCTTTTTTGATTCCAATTTCCCTTGAAAGTATTTTGATTATATTTTCAAGTTAGAGATTTTAATATTGTTTCCATAGGTTTATATGAATCTTGACAGCATCCAGGTGGGCTGTTTGGGTTTCTTTGGTTTTGAGTATTGAGTCTTATTTCAGTTGCTAGCAAGCCTACTTATAAAATACACTTTCTAGTATGGAGAAATCAGTTCAGGAAATTATTGTGTTTGGTGAGTGTCCCTGAATTTTTTTATAACGATAATACTCTCTGTCTAATGAGAAATTGCAGAGTGTATTAGAAGTGTCTAGTCACTAAGTGGAGATTGGCGAAGTTGCTCCCACCTTTTCTTTATGTTCTTCAGAACATTTGTTCTTTGTGAACAAAGTAGCACTCATGATCAAATTACAGATTTAAGTTCTTTGAGGGGTGTTAGGTAAACTTTGTGTCAGGGCTGTCTGTCTGAAAGTGTTTTGTACTTCATACATGATCTGAACAACTAACTAGCCTTTTGGCTATATGATAATAAAACAGAAAACTGAGGTTAAACTGAGTTTTGGTTTAAGACTTCCTAGTTTGTTTAGGTTTTTGGATTATTTTTTTGTCCCCCTCCCTCAGCAACATGGATGTTCTCTTTTTTCTGTTTGATTTTCTTTTTCTTTGTCTTGAAGCTTTTTGATGTTTGTGTAAACAGTTGGCCCAGGCAACTTACTTGTAAGGTGACCAGTCACTGTATTGACACAAGAAGAGACACAATAGAAAACTGCATTAGGAGGCAAGCCGTTGGGATTTGCAGTAAATATATTACAGAACACAAGTGCATTGCCGATACTGCTTGTTTAGCAGTTTGCAAGGGCAATGGTAGTATGGATTTTTGAATTAGCAGGGAAGGACTGATCTTTCTGTGTGCTGAAACATCTAGTTGATGGCTGAGGATAAAATTGATTTAGAGAACAAAATGCTGCAATCTCTACTTGGGCCATTTTAATGTCTTCTATGGATTAGCAAGCAAAAACAAAAGATAGCTTTCATTTTGGAGAATGGGAACAGGAATGGGTATGCTTGCTGACCTGCATCTTGATAAGACATTAAGTCTATGAGAACCTGCTTTTGTTAGCTCAAGAAAAAGAAAGGATGTCTGAAAGTGGGTGGGTTTTATGATCTGTGGAAATCTCCCTATTTATGAATTTGTTTTTTAAGTGTTCTAAACCCCTTGAAATGCTATGCTTTCTGCTTCAAGACATGATTATCGTAACTTCAAGTATAGAAATTTGAATTAAGCTGGGGAGAAAGGATGAAAACCCTACACTTTCTTGGGAAAAATGACTTACAAAAATATCATTCTTTTGTACTTTTCTCCAAGAGTTCCTATTTACAACAAAGTTTTTCATTCTGCTAAAAAAAGGCTAAAACATTCATCTTTCTTTAAGGTGCAAGGGTGTAAGGTCATTCTGAATTTCTATTGTTGTAAAATATCGTTGTAAAATTTCTATTGTTGTAAAATGGCTGGTTATAAGATTTCCAGCCATTACTTTTCAGACAGTAAACTAGTCTAGCTGTCTGTGGCCTCAAATGGTGACTATAAATTGTCAGTTAAACAAAAGCAAAATTTTCAACAAGACCTATGGAAAGCTTTTAGGTTGTTTATTCAAACTGAAATATGAACTCTAGAATCATGTCATTAGCAGGGACCTAGTGCATCCCTGTGTCCTCCTAGCAGGATCAGCTAGGAGCTAATGCCATTACTGATAGGATGCTTGTTCTATCTGTTAGCAAAGACTTCAACAGTAGTGGCAACCCTCAAGCTCTTCAGGTAACAGATTGCTTTTATGTCCTTGCTGTTTAAGTGCTTCTTGAGTTACAGTTTCAGTCTTTTCTGTTGTAACTTCAGCTCTTTACTATGCATTTTCTTCACCCTGGATAAGGAGAGCAAATCGTTCCCCTGCCTTCCAGAACCATGCTGCATACCTCTAAAGTGGAGTGTTCATTCTCTGAATGGTGTTGCCCAGCTGAAGTACAGTACTCCAGGGGAGGAAATGCCTTGCTGAGTGGCACAGAAGGCTTACTCAGAATACGGCTTACTGCGGTGGCAGCCTTTTCTGCAGCAGCCTGCTATTGACTTATGTTCAACTTCTGATCCTCTGTGACTGAGAGTTTCATTCCTAAGGTCCATTATTTCC
The DNA here is from genome assembly GCA_024362935.1 of Setophaga petechia. NCBI lineage: Eukaryota > Metazoa > Chordata > Aves > Passeriformes > Parulidae > Setophaga > Setophaga petechia. The sequence goes on along the minus strand of JANCRA010000004.1, from coordinate 23,405,673 downwards.
TTTTCTTTTATGTTCCTGTCTAGGCATGCTATGGGCCTTTATCCCTGTCCTTTTTACTTTTCAGTCCATTTTCCCATTCACTGTAAAGTGAGTTCTGAAGCTATTCTCTAGCATATTCTGTCGTTCTCAGCTTGAAACTCTTTGCAAATTGAGGATTATGGTAAATGAAGAGATCTTTATGCTTGTTAGTGGGAAATGCTAAAAAATACTGGACTTATCATGAATGCAGGACTTCTTAGTTTCAAAAAAAAACCCCAAATGATTTTATCCATACATGGTTTAATACTCAAGCAGTTTTGTCCTTGTTCCCATGAAATTTTTGGTGTGATGCTAGTGTTGCTCCTAATAATGCTATGGCTGTCAGATTCTTAGCAAAGATGTTAACATCATCTTTCTCTCTTATCTGTAATTACTTTACCTTTTTGGACTTTGCATAATTCTGATGTTTTTTGCTGAAATATATTTCAGACCTGTGGTTTTTCATGGCACTCTTGTCTATTAGAATGCAACTTAGATAGTCTTCTTACTATTGTTTCTATTCTGTAAGCAACAGAATATATATAAAAATAATAAAATGGGTAAGGAATTTAGTGCCATGTTCCCAAAGTTTTGCTGAAAGATTTGTGAACCTTTTCCCTACACAGTGAAAATATCCATTATGTTCACCTTTCTTGCAAATTCTATGTGGTGGGTAGTTCCACTAGTTACTATCAAAGGAGTTGTCAATCCTTTTAACTTGTTATTCATTAGTGAGTCACCTGATAGCACCTGAAGCATTGATATGAATAAGTGTTTAAATTGTTTTTCTGACTTGATAGATTTTTGAAACTGAGCTGTGACTATACTAAGTATTTTAAAATGGTGAAACTACATTTAGAGTAGTACATGTGACTTAGTTGGTATGCTTACTTTGGTAGTTATTTCTAAAGTCTGATTGTTGCATAATGATTAGATTACCCCTCCCCCCGCCAATAATTCAGACCCTTGTTTTAATATTTCTCTTTTGTTGGATGGCATACTTATTGTTCTGGTAAATAAATTCTTGCCTTACTGCTGTTACAGTCTTACTTGAATGTTGACAGAATCCTGACTGCAACTTTGTTATTGACTTGCATACTGTAAATGTGTGTGCTTGGTTTGAGGAACTAAAAACTCTGATTTTTTAGAAACTGATTCCGGGTACTTCTCCAGCTGTGTAAGAGCTTTTACTTTCTACTGCCATCCCAATCAAGTGGCTCAGTGTGACAAGTACTGAAAAAATATTTGCAGAAATAGGAAGTAGTTTTAAAATAGCATCCTAAACTAAATTAAGAGCTGCTGGTGCTCTTTCCTGGTAAGAGCGTAGCAGTTAAAGTTATACTTTTTATGTTCTTTTATCTTTCTGTGCTCTTTGTCTCCTCCTTGTTACTGTGTAGTGCGGTGTTGCACAGTTGTCCAGAGTAAACCAAGTTCTTAGTTCTTGACCTTAAAAATAATAATGCAAAGTGTGCTGGATAATTTTGGAGACCGTGCTGCTTATAGAGCACCATAACAACACATTAGATGAGAAGAGGGGAACTCATTGATAGCTTATGTTTCTCCCAAAAACCTATTGGTTTTCTTGTTACTTTGGGCTATTCTCCTACTGGATGGATGTCTCCTGTGAGTTTATTTAGCTACCTGATATAGTGGTCTACCAAGCTGGTCCTTTCCCAGTTTGTATTATAGCAATGTTTTCTGCCTGATTAGTTGTTGAGATGTTTGGCAGGTCTCTAGATGTCTGCAGTATGGTTCAAAGAAATTGTGTCCCTGGAGGCAAAGGTGGCAAAGACCTCTTCTGGACTGGAGTTGGCCGTTGATTTTCTCAGCATCTCTTATAACCTAAATAAAAGTGGGAACTCTGTGCCCTGGAAAACAGCTTGAAAGTAAAACAAAGCTGTGTGCTCACAAAAGAGATTTAAATACTTCTGTGTGTATTTAAGGTTAGTTTAGGCTTGGAAACTAAACAATGGAACTAAAATTTAGCTAAACACACCTTTTGTAGTTGTGAATGCTTAAGCAAGATGGGCTGAAGTTAGATTAAAGGGGAAATGTGGTAACTGCCCTCTTTAGCCAAGTTTAAGAAGAGTCTTGACATAGTGAGGATATGTGAAAGGAGCACTTCGACATCCTGACAACAGACTCTTTGTTGCCCGTTGGCTTTGTTTCAACAGGACTTACAGCTGTAAATGGGATGGGCAGTTGTGTACAGTGGTTCATTGAGTTACACACAGCCTCTCTCTTTTTATAAAGCATAAAAATTAGACATCTGAAATATATCCAGTCACTTTACACTTGAATGGGATCCAAATCTGTAGTAGATATTTGGCAAATGTAGCTGTTGTCTTATGCATCATATGTAGCTTATGTTTAAATTGTTGTGACCTTTCTGTAATTTAAATGAACATCTAAGAGGATTCAGATAAAAGTAGTTTAGGTACTAAATAAAACTCTCTAATTTCATTTTGGAAACTACGTAGCATTCAGTGTCTTTGTAATTTTGAATTTTTATTCTGTTAATATTTCTACTACTTCTTTTCCCCACTCCTACTTGTGATACAGTGGTCTTTTGGTTTTTTTATTGCTAAAGATTTTTCATCCCAGTCGTCTGGAATTTTAATATCATTTTGTGGGTGACTGATCTCACAAGTAAAATGAGTAGTACTAATGTGGGGCAGAAGGAAAGTGTATTTATTAATTACATGTCATGCTAAACTGAAGTTTATGCCCAAAATACAGAGATTATTTTTGTTGCTGAAATGAATGCTACCCATTGCTTCTTGTCAGATTGAATATCAAGTATCTGTTGAGAGTAAACCTTCTCACTCCTTCCTATTGGTGAGAGTATTAGTGTTGACAGTGTTTGTAATTTTAAATACAGTTGGAAGGCCGACTTCCACAATTTGTCACAGGTTGGTTAATATGGCAGTAAAAGGGGAGATGGATGTGGCTACTTGTGCAAGTCTATTACTCAGGAGGCCTGTAAATTTGATTGGCTGCTGCAGTTCTTCCAGAATCATTGGATTTGAGAGCAATAGAAAGATAAGATATCCAATTACCCAAATGATTTGCAGGGTTAGCCAGCGTTGTCATGGAAACGCAAGTTGGAACAAATTAAATGTTAAGCAATAAAATAATCTTAAAGCACGTCTGGGAACAAGAAAATTTGGCAGTGGCACTTACCTGAATTGAATCTTAGCTTGACACGCTGTTGTTTGACATTGATATACTGTGGGGGCCTAAAGTTTTAAATGGCATGTTGCCTTTATTTTTATTTTTTTTCTTTTGCAGCCATTGCCAAAATGGAATGTAGTGTATTAATTGTAAATAAAAGGGCATTCATAATATATGCATATCTCTGTGCTCAACCTGGATTCAATAACATGAACAGCAAAGTTCACAGAATGCTGGTCTTAATAATTTGAAACTTTTGAGTGTTTAGGTTTTGAGATTTAATTATAATTCCAACATCCCCTCATCCCCTGAATTCTTAGCAACTAATTTTTGGAGGTGCTGGAGTCTTGCTATAGCAAGTACTAACAAAGCATGCAGAAAGCTAAGTACAGTGAAATACAGAAAGCTAAGCACAGTGAAATACATTTTTTTCTGTAATTGCTCTTTGAGTGTGTCTTCCTCTTGTTTTTGAAGATTTTGATCACAAAAAGAAAAAAGGCTTTGTCATTTAAGTGCACTGCTTGTTTCAATGATTCTGTTGGAAAAATTAAAATACTAAATAGATATTAAACTTCAACACAAGACTAAAATATACAGTTTCTTACTGCATTTCACAAGTCTTTGGGTATTTGAATGAGTTCTGCCTTGCAGCAGGAATTTAAAAAAAAATGGTCAAGCATGTCCGAAAAAGAGGGCTTTTATTCACATGCCATACAGACAGATGGAGATGAAGACTGGGCTGAGGTCAAGCCATTTGCAGCATTCTCATAGGCTTCGATTTTCTTCTCATCCCCACCACAGATAATCTCAAATGATTCAGTAATGACCAAAAGTGCAACGTTGACCTTTCCTTCCCAGTGGATTACTGTGTTACATGCTGTAAATGGCAGGAAGTCCATTTTGTCCTTCCAGGAGGAGTTCAGTGTTGTACTTGGCTTTCTAATTCCTGAAAGTGTAAGCAGAGGCAGAATGCTTAAGAATTACCTTCTAAAGCTTTTGTGAATGTGTTTTAACAGTATAGTCCTTTGTGTGCATTAAAGGCTGATTCTCTGATTCTTTTGCTGGAAGAGAATGAATTAGGACATGCTTCTTTGGTATTATCAGAACATTGATGGTTTTTGGTTTATTTTTAATCATGTTGTTCCTAAGCTGTATTTTTCTGAATTTCTCACAAATTTTACTTGCAAAATTGGATCAAACTAATAGCATAAATAAAAATGTAAAAAATAAGAATACTTCAGAACTGGTGATAGATCAGATCTAAAGCACTGCTCTAACTTTGTGATACTGGAAGTTCAGTGCAGGAATGAATAACAAGCTTCTGACATAAAATGGACATTTTTAGCTATGCATTGCTTTGTAAAATAGAATCTGGACAGCTTTGACGAGCCTAAGCCATAATATTGGAGCAGCTGTTGCAGGGCAAGTGATTGCTAGAACAGAAGTGTTGTAAGATTTAATTTTTGTCTTAAATCACCGTGGATCCTATAGCTGAAGGATATATACTGGGATATGTATTGGTAGACACTGGTTGAAGCAAACCCAAAATTGCTCCCCTTGAAACCTCTGAAGCTAAAAGGGGATTAACTAATTCTCCTCAGAGAGTCTGTGTTCTTCACTCAGAAGTTAAACTGCTGGTTCCCATAAGCTAGGGCTTCTTACATAGAGCTAAAATACTCATGGGTGTTTGTTATGCCATGAAATAGAAGTTGAATACTTGTATTATACTTCCTTTTAATTTCATTGCAAAAATCTGTCCTTTTCAAGAAATTGTGGTGATTTAGGTATGATAACTTATGTGGGTGGAGCTTTGGAAAATACAGGCTATCAAAGTGCAAAATTATCTGGAACAGACCACTGTAAAGGAAAACAGGTCAATACTTTTTTCTAACAATACAGAGGGAAAACAGAATTCAATTCTACAAACAAGCTTAAGTCCATAGTAAAAAGCCTTATTTAAATGATTGTTGTATTTAGTAACTAGTCTGGCTGCTTTGTTCTTTATCATTATGTTAGGAATTCACTTTAACAAGTGTGCAAGGCAAACTTAAGTACACTTGAGTTTGGCAATGGTTAGGTCAAAACATTTAAGTCCTTAACTAAATGGAACAGAGGCAAAAAAAATTACACAAGTGAAGAGAAAACCCATCAGCTGAACTTAATTTTACAAAATGCAGCTGAATTCCTTCATGTTAATTTTTAATGATACTTCAGAAAGGAGGGTAGCACTTCAGTCAGGGGTCTGACAAGCTAGTCATTTGCAGATAAATCAAAAGGCAATCATTACAGCAGCAAGAACCAGTGAATGATGTAGTTTTGTTATTCTTTGACGGGCCTCACACTCAAGTTCTCTATTAAAAATGAATGTGTTCAAGAGGCTCTGCATTAAGAACACAAACAATTAAGGGCACTTGAGATGCTTTGCTAAGAGCTGCTGTAGAGCTCAGAGGACTTTCATGAGAGATGCAGGCTTCTGTAGCCTGCTTTACCAAGGAGCCACAGAACATGAGCAATTAGTCATGTTTGTCTATGTTTGAGCAGCTTTCTGCAAAGTTTCCTTTGTTTATTCATCCTTAGGACCTCTTTATATGTCTCAAGATGAGCAGTTAGGTAATAGTTACGTTATATGGGAAGGCCTCTAGAAACAGGAGATAAGTACCTTTATTTTAAGACTTTCAAATTCTGAGCCCCAGTCTGGGGGCTTACTCTAATGACACCAGTTACTGATATCTAGTCTTGGTTAATGAAACTGTCCTTGACTCTTTCATAAAGGGGTTTTGCTTTCCAGAATGAATGTGTACACACTTACAGGCACACGTGCATGCATACTCAAGGGTATTTCATCTTTAAAAGCAAACATGCATTGTCTATTGAACTGTTGCATTTACATTTAAAGTAACAAATGTTCATTATTATTCAATTCTGAAGACAACTTCTTGCAACTCTTGATCAGCAAAATTACATAAATTGTGGATTAAAACTTGACTTTGACAAATTGCTAGACAACAAAAATTTTTTTTTAACATGTTTGTGAATGACTTTTTTTTACTTAATATTAGATGGCAGCAAACAGGAGTGGCATGAAATTGCATAGTAGATAAATAGTTTTAAGTACTTAAAATGTGTGTGAAAACTCTTAGACAAACTGCCTTTTAAAGGCAAGCAGACTTTTTTATGATTAATAGAATAGTCATTTCAATTTTCAGTGTAGATGTCTCTTAACTGGCACTTGTAACAACAGCAAGAAATCTCAAAATAAACTTATTTTAGGCATGTACATTTAAGTTTATCTAGCACTGTAGTTGAATTAAGGTTGCTGTTCACATATGGTCATCAATGATGCCCAGGTTTGGTAAAGGCAAACTAAGAAGAATACTTTTTTTTTTTCTTTTCTGTTCTGACACTAAATCGGGTGTGATAATACTTTAGCAGAAGATTGGTGTGGAAAGTGGGAAAGTCGATTATGCCTTCATTTTTAGAAAATAAATTAAATATCTAACTGACCTTCATTGGAAGGCAATTATAACCTGATGCACATGATACTGCATTTTAGTCTTACTGTTTGATGTCATGTATGATATGTTATTATAGTGTAGCTCAGGTGTTTGGGATTCGGAGCAGAAAAATCCAATAATACAGACAACTTGCATGTTTAACAGACTCTACTAAAAATGGGATTGCATTTTTTTCCTCATAGCAACAATAAGGACATTTACCTTAGAATAGGGTAAATGTATAGACCATTTGTGTGGCCCATACAGGCCAAATAATTTTGCAGTAGACACCAAGTGAGTTTCTTACTTTATTCCTTCTCTATCCCCTCTTGTCACCTGCTATGATTCATACTTGTTCCTGCCTGAAAAACAAAATTAATCCCATTGGTCTAGGGCAATTAAGTGCTTGGATCCTAAACGTTTTAGCTAAACATCAGCCAAACAGATTGCTATGCAACAGACTACCTTTCCACAGCTGATGTACCCCTGCTTTCTGGAGAGATATACTAGGTATGTGGGAAAATGCCCATTAGTACATGTGTTTGGTTTTTTTTTTTCTTTAACCAACAGATTTGGCAATAGTTAAGTCTGATAACCAGTAATAGATAAGCTGGTAACTTCCAAGTGTTGACTTTGCTATTATGTATGTAGTACGAGTACTAAAGGCTAAATATGGAATTATAGATGATTTATGTTTGTGGCCCAGACAGAATGGAGAAGGCCACTGTGGTACTCTGTGAAATGATAGCTGTTTCGGTTGAGAATAGAGATATGTTCACCTTCTTGCAGGGGGCAAAGATTTCCTGTGAAGCAACTGTCACTACATTGGCCTTAGTTAAGGGAAAAATTTTAATCCCAGGAAGAAGCCATCCCAGAACTTCTTTGGAAGCTTCTGCAAAACTATATAGTTTTGGGTGTGTCAAATGATGGCTTTCGTCAGGTGGAGTGCTTCTTGTCAAGAGAGATAAGGTGTTTTACAGGTCTAGATGCCGTCATGTATTTTCCCTGCATCTGTCAGAGATTTGGAAGGAGGTGTTAAAGTTGCTAATTATGCTTAGATCCCAAATCACATGTCTCCTGAGACATAAAGCTAGAGGGTTGATTTTGTATCCCAATTAGGATGTGACTGATGTATAAAGATTAACATATCACAGCATCTTCTTAAAAAAACCTCAGAATTATGGAAAGGTTCAGAAAAAGGCTTGGCAGAGAGTTAACAGTTTTAGTCTGACTTAAGTGAGTTTATTTTTGCTCAACTTTAATACATGTGATTTCATAGAAGGCCTAATGATTCCTAGTAGTGACTGCTTGTTTCTTCTGTCTCGAAACACTGAAAGAAACCCAACTAACCAAGAAATGTCTTTATGGGTTGATTATATGACAGGGATGGACAGGAGCTTTTCAGTGTCTCTTACATAAGCTGTGTTCTTGTCTAGGTGCTGATTTTGGTTTTGTGCAACTGTGCTACAGTGACTGAAATTGCTGTTTCTAAGGAAGACTGAGGAAATTGTATAGGCAGCTTGAGAGTTAATTATAATAGTGGTTCTGAATTATGGGCAGATGTATGGGTCTGAAAGGCTGTAAACACAGATAACACTGAGTAATGAGAGAAAAAGATCCCTTTACCCCGCCTGGAATCCAGGGTTTAGGTTGACATGACAAAATGGGACATCCAGAAGTACAAGATATATGAGGTTTTTGAAAGTGGGACTCAAACTCTTTGTCCTGCTGTAATCTCTGTTGATTTCCCTGAAGGATTGTTCTGTTCTTTACTGGTTCCTAACCTTGGTCTCCTGCTGTTCATGGTTTTCACAAATTCACTGTTCACAAGATCACATTTTCTGATCTATTTCTTTTTTCTTTTTTTGCATTATTTTAATTCTCTTTCAATATGGATTTTATAAGTCTGTACTTCTTGTCTCCATTCTTACTCACTTCTGTTTTAGTATTTCTTTTGTAATCCCAATGGTGCAATTCTGTCGTTTTACCTTCTAATAGGCAGATAAAATAGATCAGGAAAGAAGCATTTTTCTTCTACTCCTGCTACCTTCATATTATGCTGCTTGATAATTTGAGTAATAATAAATCTACCTTTTAAAAGGCTTTATCTTGGAGTTAATGGATTTCAAAAATGCTCTGCTTATTAATGAACTATATACAAGGACCCAATTTGTGCCTAAATGTGTGTACAGATTAGGTGCTTTAGACATGGCAGATGTCCTAGAGTAGCTAACAAAATCTCTTTCCGTGTCTGGGCTTGTATGTTAAGTATTTATATTTGCAGTAGTATGAAAAATGGGTAATATTTTTTTTTTCTTCACTGTCTGAACTTAATGTAATCTTGCATACTAGTTAATATGTCAAACCCCTAAAATGCAGTTTTTAATCAAAATACTTTTACTCTGTAGACAGAAATTGCGAAGAGATTGAATACAATTTGTGCACAAGTCATCCCATTTTTGTCTCAGGAAGTAAGTAAAACTGTTCAGCTGTTAAAGTGCGATTATGTTGTTTTTCTGTTTGCAAATTAGCTAGTTTTAAGATGTTAATTTTATCGCAATACACAAGTGTAAGGAACATCTGTTATAGCTGAAGTGTGCAAACCCCCTGCTAATTTGATCTAACAAATCTGAGTTCAAAATAGTGACAATGGCTCAGCCTTATTCATTGCCTGAGGAGGGTGGGAGTCTGTAAAATAGTAGCAATGCAAGAAAATGCTTTTGTTTCTAGTCATGGTGATTGTTTATTAGATATTTAGTTGTCAAGTGTAGATCTAGTGAAATAAGTATGCATAGTTCTCTACATAATTTATATCAAAGGTGAGTGTTTAGCTACTGTGCAAAACACTATTTAAGTTTTTAGACCTACATTTAGTCTGAATGACTGTGATTTTAGCATGTTGTTATGCTAGGGCAGCTTTTCCTTGTTTGAAATTTCAGTTGGTTTTGCTGTGTAGGCACAGAGTCTATGAGTCTATAAATGTTAAAATTGAAACTAATGTAAAGTTGACATTGTCCTGTTGGCTCAATTAATAATGATTATTCATCTGCCAGACAGCAAATAATGAAGGGACTTAGGGGAAGAGATAAGCTGGCTGCCTTCAGGTCTCTTTTTTCCTTTTGAGCAGGTGAAAAATAGGGCATTGTTACCTTTTACCTGCATGAGATGTCTTGCAATGGGTATTGTGGGCTTCTGCAGACAAACTGGTTATTCAAGTATTTGTGATCCTGGTTTGATATGGTGTGGTAATACCTTAACACAAATTCCTCCTTATACCCCTTCTTCTTTCAACAGCATCAGCAACAAGTGGCCCAAGCAGTAGAACGTGCCAAACAAGTGACCATGGCTGAATTGAATGCCATCATCGGGGTACGTGGCCTTCCAGGTCTACCTCCTACAGTGTGTATAACTTGCTTTCATATCTTACTGCTTTTCTATTTTTTTAAAACAAAAGTAATGTTTTGATTTCGGACATTGTTTTGTTGCCCAGTGTTGCTGAAGTGTTTTTGCTTCACACAGATTTTAGCAGAGATAAAGGTAGTAATTTACTTTGTCAGAACATAATTTTGGCCAGCGGTGCTGCATGTAACAAAACTTTTCCTTCAAGAAATAGAGTTTTAGGAGAGTTTCTTGTTTATTTATGGGTATTGTATGTCAGTTGAGCTAGATACTTTTTCCTCATGCTTTTTGTGACACTTGAGTTCTTGGAGCTTATACAACTATTCATTCTTCTTTCTTTCCCTTTCTTGTGAATCTTTCATGAATTTTAAATTAGCAAGCTACTGAATAGAAACTTCACTTCCTTTTGAAGTAGTATTAATTGTCTGACACAGTGTTCTAATAGCCTTTCACCAAGAATGTGCTTTTAAATATGCTAAAAAAGTTAATACTACTTGCTTGTGACTGGTTGTCAATCACAAGTCATTTGCTTTGTATTAATGAACTTTTTGAACCATACATTCCTTCCACTGTATGAGTTCATTTCCCCTGCCACTAAGTCTGGAATATTTCTCATGTTTTCTGCCCTTCCGACTAAGTGAAAGAAGTAGCCGAAACAAGAACCTGTCCTTTCTGATTTTATTCATATGTGAGCGCCTTGAGCAGATTCAAATTACTCATTTATCAATTTATGTTAATTGCTTGTGAGAAGATGCCCTGCTGGTCTTTATAGTTCCCTCAGACACTTTGTAATGATAATTAGACATGCTGCTGTACGGATTAACAGTGCCATAGTCCAATGACGTCTACAGACAATGGAACCAGTTAATCCATCTGTGCTTAAAATTACATCCCAACTGGAGATGGAAAAAAAAATAGGAGAGAGGGAGGATTAAAAGAATGAGCCTCAGCTTGAAAATGCTCCTTTCATCAGTTTCTCAATTGCAGATCTACAGTCGGTTTGCCTGTGGTAAGCTATTGGCAGTCAATTAGGTGAAATAAACTGGGAGGGTTGACCTTCATTTCCTTTTAATAGTTTTTCCTCCCTGAAATGGGGAGCTTCAGTGGATTTTCAGCTTAAATTTTATTCAAGCTGCTTTATTACACTTGACAGATTAGCTTTGCATAAACATACCCCCCCTTCAAATCTGTGCTGTTTTTCCTTCGTATCAAATTTTGACTGTTACTTAGTTGATTTGCTAATCGCATCTTAGAAACCCACGCAATTACATCTGTATTTGTCAGAATCTCCTCTATGCTTTGCTTGTGTAATGAATTAGTTTATGAATACCTGATTTCATCTTTGAAATACATCACATGTACATTTGTGGTATTCGATTAGCAAAGATTAGAGAACTGTACTTTCTTACATTTTTAAAACAAATCGCTTCTTAAGGATGAAAATGGAATGGAAAACCCTCCATTATGAACTAGTTTTAAAGAAGAGACTATGCAGTAAAAGGAAACATATTAAAACATACTTTTAAAGATTCTTTCTTGCCTTAAAATAGTGCTACTTCGACAAACCAAATTTTGCTATCTGAAACATGTCAGCTGCTTTTTTTAATGTCTGCACAAAAGCATTAAAAGCCATAGGATCTACAAGCACCATATGCAATTAAGAACTTTAGGGTTTTTGGGGAGCAGGGAGGGAAGCTCTTTGGAAGCAGGAATAGTAGGCTCTTACATTTTGGTTTTATAATCATCTAAGATTTACCTGAAGAAATACTGTTCCTGTGTCTTTTGAAAGACTCCTGAATGATGCCATACAAATCCAAAACTGCGAGTGAGGAAATTAACATGCTGGGCGCAAAACTTTGACCACGTAGGTGCATGCATTTACATAATGCCAGAATTAGATGTATGTCCTAGTGATCTTTTACAGTCTTATTAATCAATAGTTATCTTGTGCTGCACAATAAGTTTCATGCTCTGACATATGCTTGGTTTTGTTTGAAAGGGACGGTGTATGTCCCGGAAAATCTGAATAGCATAAAATCAGGCTGACAATTCAGTGGACCTTTGCTCCCCCTCACTGAGCACTCAGGGTGTCAAGCCCTTTCCCCAGAGGGGAGGACACATCAGAAGCCTGTCTGTTCCTACAAGCGGCAGCTGCACCGAGGGTGAGCACGGCACAGTTTGATAGCAGCTGTCAGTATTGTTCAGGGGCCCGACTTAGTGTAAAGAACAATGGAAGGGCCATGCTGCTGAAGTGCAGTGTCTTTCAAGATAAGAAAAGATATAGTAATTTAACGGTTTAGACACCTATTATGGGCATGAAAGATCATCAAACTTCTTTTCAGGGTGCAAATAGGCTGGACCAATCTGTAACAGTAGAAGATGCAATCGAGGGGCTTCTGGTGTCACACTACCTTAAATACATGCATATGATAATTCCTGAGGATAGGAGGGAAGTTTATTTTGCTAGCTGGTATTAACTTGTCTGGTTTTTCTTTACTAAATAAAATTCTGCATTTCTGCTAGGATTTGTCTTTTTTTCCCTCTTTATGTCCTAAAGGGCCATTGTTTCCTGACACCAGATGATTCAAGAGTTTCCCAGTTGACTTCCTTCACTTAGAGAAGTTCATGTTACTCCTGTGCAATGCATGAATTCTGGATGGGAACAAAGGCTTTTAAATTACTGGGGAAAATGTTTTGAAATACAAAATTATTTTGCATTATAGATATTTTATACTTTTTATTTCCAGTTGAAAAGAGGGGAGCCTATTAGAGGACAGACTATGAGGATAGAGACTTATAGTCTCACAGGACCAGGATTTTTCAGAGAATTTGACTACAAAATCGAAAGCAAGGCTTTGGAATAGGTGTATATTAAGCACGTACAAAACAGAATGAATAAATTGACACATTTTTTTAAAAAAAGTAATATAGTTGGACTCAGTGAGCTTGCAAGCAGTGCTAATCCTCTGTGTTGATTAAAAATTCTTACTTCAGGAAAAAACCCTGGATGATGTTTGATTATTAACAGTCATACTCCTGGCCTTACACTTACCCCACATGTTCTTGAAGGCTTTTACTCTCAGCCATGGGTTAGCAGTGTGGCTAAACACTCTCCTTTCAATTTTTTTTAAAGTTAGCACCATTTAATATTTATTATATTAGAGTAGAATGAAGTAGCAATTTTGCTAGATAAATAATGAAAAAAGCAGAAACCCTAACTAAAAGGATAAGTGCCCCCATTAACTCCTTGGCCTTGCTGCAGCTGCCAGCAGCGTCCACTTCTGCAGTTAAGGAAGACTGTAGATCATGGTATGAAAGAATTAGGTAGACTATTATGGTGTAGCTTGAAGGCTTGTTTTGGCTTTTTTGTGGGTGGTTTGGGTTTTTTTGTGTTTTGTTTCACTGTCTGCTTGGTTTTTTGTGGGGTTGTTTTCATGAGATATGTCTAGAAAATAACAGGTTCATGTTAGGGAGTGTAAGTGACAGTTAAATTGGTATGTTTAGGTGTGAACAATGGAAGATTAGATTTACTTTCCAATCAATAAACTAGTTTTATGAGTCAAATATGCAAATATCTGAATGAGAAATACAAGCAGCAAATGGGAAACTTTCTTCAGCACAGTATTTTTGATGCACGATTTCAGCATACCACTGAGAAGCCAGGTATGTCTTACTTTTCCTGTTGAGATGTGTTGCTGATGATTTAGTGAAATATGTATCATTTGGACTGACAGTTCTCCTGAGACAGATTGAGTTGTTGGCCTCCGAGAGGCCTCTCCACTGTTGCATGAGGTGATTGGCTAAAGGATTAGCAAGATGTGGGATTATTTTTTCTCTCTTGGCTGTGGTTGCCAGCTATCTCTGGGATTGTAGTGTGTGAAGCTTAAGAGGATGAGGTTAACCTCTTGAGGGTTTATTCTTATGAGTGTGTAGTTAATCCTCAGAAAGCCTATAAATAACTAGGCTGTATGTTTCATTATAAAATAGAAATACAGACTAGAGCAGAAATGAATGCAGAATTTAGTGCAAGGGAAGAGCTAAGCAGCTGTAGCATTACTTTAGATCCTTCTCAGGCATGATCTGCATTATGTGCTGAGGGAGGGGAAATTGCCTGGTTCTTTGAAATTAAATAAAATGAGATCTAGTGAGCACAAGACACTCTCCTCACTTTTAACATAAACTCCATAACCGCAAGTCTAAATTACTGAACTCTGGCATTAGGAGCTCTATTGTGTAGCAGCATCCTGGGTTATTCTTCATATCTGAGAACACATAGAAACCTTAATTTAATCCTAGAATTCATGGTACTTTTAGTAACTACCCAACTTTGTTTACCAGTTTAAAGTAGAAAGCACAGGAGGAAGGTACCTGTCAGCATGATACTGAGTGTTCTCAAAATACCAATCCCCAAACAATGGTCAGATTTTTACTGTTGGTGCCACTAAGCTTGGAGAGAAATATGGAAGTGGTATTGATATGTATTGGTAGCTTTACCTACTCAAAAGAAAAAATCTGGTAGAAGGTGTATAAAGTATGAAAGAATGGTATTAATCAAACTTGGTTTCCTCTTGACACCTCACCCCCACACACCCACTCTCTGTGGACGGAAATGAAGAATCTTGGAGCAGCAATATAGAGGAAGACAGTATCTAAACAAGGAAGGTAGTATCTAAACAAGACAATTTTCTGCAGAAGAAGATATTCTCAGTCATTCTGGAGAGAGCAAAATTGCATCCAAAAGTCAAATGGAATTGAGTTGCAGGCCAGACCTCTCGTCTTGTAAGGCTTCATGTGGTTTGGATGGAAAAAGCTTCACCTTGGTTCTTGGCCAAAAAGAAAAACAAAAGAACTTCAGGTGGCTCTCATAAGACCTAGTATCTAAACTGCAAGTCAAAGGTGAGACCAAGTATACAATTGCAAATTTGTGAAGCCTAAGAGCTCTCAGGAAAAGAGTGAGAGTGTGACAGTTGAACAAAAATATTGTTAACTAGTGCTTAAACCTGAAGATATGCAACTGCAAATGTGAATGCCAAGAGAGGGCAGTTTCTTATGAGATAACATAGGGGGTACCAAATGTCAGTTGGTACCACTTTCTAGATTCCTTCTTATTGAGTGGGTATTGTGTACACTTTGAATGCTGTAGATCTCAAAACTGGTCTGTTTCTCAGCAGAGATGAAGTAATTTTGGTGGTAAAATGTGTGTGTGATAATAGTGAAAAAAGAAAGTCTAATTGGAACATGTGGTTTCAGGAAGGGTTAGATAGAAGGATTTGATATTGGAGAGGTGATTGATTCATTTTGTGTACTTGGCTCCAAATGATTCCATTTAGACTAGTTTAGAAAGAATGGTTTTGGTGAAATGTAAGTGACTGAAGTTGGATACAAGTGCTGGAATAGTGCAGTTGAAAGAAAGAATTTGCAGAATGTGGTTGGAGCAGTACGTGTATGTATTCGTATATGTAATTGGCACAGAGGGTAAGTTATTTAATCCTAGAGGAAAGTATTACTACCTCTAGAAAGTGATTTAACTCACCTCTCTTGATTCAAGTGTATAAGCAGAATAGCTTATGTGCTTTGAAAATAGTGTTAAAGTGGATAATATTCATAAAAATGAAGTTTTTAAGTAAAAGGAGACAAAATGAAGAGATGTACATAATTTTTCTCTCTTGAAAATGTCTGCTTTGCTTTCATACTTAGTGAGATATGTGGGGAAATTGGAATAGATGAAGAGTTAGTAGGCTGAGCTGAAATATGATGTAACCTTCAGTACATGTCTGGAAAGTAGTTGGAAATGTGGTATTTTTGGGAGGAGGAAGGGGTTGGGTGGGAGAGCTGAACTCTGGTTGGTGCAGACCAAAGAAAAATTCAGTTTGAACTGTGAATGAGGAGAAACGAAAAGTAAAGAAGTTAGTTGAGTAAGGACAAAGGATGGTTCTGCTCATGGAGCTGTCCCATCCCAGCGTGAGTAGGAGTAGAAAAAGTTGTTTTGTTGAACAATGTAGAGCTTCAGGTTGACCTGCTTTGCAGTAAAAGTGGTACAAAGAATGAAACATACAGATTTTGAGAAGAAAACACTGATAAACTGAGGTGAACTAATTGCCACTGCATGGATGGGAGTGATATGGACTGCTCAGGCAAAATACACCTCTGACTAGGTGTCAGTGTCAACAGGGGAGTTACTTGACAGTAGGAAGGTGCAGACAAAGATGCAGGTGGAGGAAGAATAGGGAGATGCAAGTACTGTAAATGTTAAACATTGGAATTGTATAAGAAAATGTATTTTTCATGGAAGAAGAGCAAGAGAGACTTGAGATAGGGGCTGTGGGAGGACTAGACAAGAAGCTTGCTTTCCTTATTCTTGATTACAGAGAGGCTAGCATAGGCAGTTAGGATAACTTTAGGAGATAGTAAAGGCATGACAAAGATATGATTTTTCCACAGTAACTCTTCAATATGCATATTAGTTTGTTTCAATTGCAGAATTTCTGCTGTCAAGTAACTGCATTATTTTGGAATTTTTCAGAGTACTTGCTGAACTACCAAGGTCATTATCTTGTATAACAGTTAATTGACTGAAATTAATACTCAGCTGCCTGAAACAGTATCTCATGCTATTTATAAAGGTGCTGGCTAACTGGCTTTTCAGACTGAGTGCTTACAAGCAACAGTAGTTAGTAAGTAAAAGCAAGAATTAGCAAAAGCGCTTAAATGCCTGTTCAGTGTTCAGAAGTAATTGTTTGGTGTGTCAAAGTTGTTATGGAATGTAGAGAAAACATACAAGTTTGTGGTCTTGGCTTGGAACACTAAACAAAGATTGATGTGCTGCTTTTCTTATGACTGTCATATTTTTAATTTGTTATTGTCTCTGAAATGTTTTTGTAGTTAGTAGTAGCTGGGACAAAAGGATAGTAAGTATAATTTCAAATCCTCTATTTACCTTGTGGGTTTTAATTTACAAAAAGCCTTGCTACTTAATAATTTCTGTCATGTTCAGGAAGAGTTAAATTTCTGGAGGCTCAAAGTGCCTGAAAGGAAAATAAATACTTTTTAAGATAATCATATGTCAGTAATAAAACCCTCTAGAGCAATATCTGTAAGTCATTTCCAAATTGGTGCATGCTTGAACTAGTTGTTTTTGGCAACTGTGCAGTAGGAGCATGCTTTTGAAGTGTTGTTGGATGGTGGTGGTATGCTAACAGTAGCTAAAAAGGCAAATACTAGATCTGAGGTTAGAAGGTGAGTAATAGCAGGAATTTATGATTGCCGCAGAAATGAAATGTGCTGGCAGTTTCTGCAGAGCAGAAGCAGTGGTGCTGACAGCTTCATTCTAGAGACTTCAGGCTTGCATCTGAGCCTTCAAGAGAAGGCAGCATGTACTTGTCTAAAATTAAAGAAGATCTTTGTTCTTGAACTGCCTTACACTGACAGTGATAGAGGAACATGAATGTTTTCAGAAAACCAGCCTTTTTCTTGTATGGACCAGGGGATTTTAAGGTCATTTCTGCCACTTTTAGACTGTAGTTCTGAATTTATTGCTTTCTCTTAGAGTCTGGGAAGTCCTTTGGTGGAGACATGTTTTCCCAATCAAGGATCATTTTTTCTGTGGTGACTCTGACTCTACCCTTCCTGTCCTGTGGCATCTGTTTTTTACAAAGTCTCGTCTGGCTCTTCCATTGCGGCAGTCCTTCTCTCCTGGTTGCCTTCTGCTTTGCTGTTTATCCCTTATTTCTTCAGAATTTAGCCTAAGAAATGAAAAAAAACCAACAACAAGATTTTATCTAAGTTAAAAACAAGGTAAATAACATAATTAATACAAGGACCATTAAAAACATGGTCTTCTGATTCAGTTCTGTTTGGTTTTTTGAGGTTTCTTTTGCTATGAAGTATTTGAGACAGGTATTAATCTTAAATGAGCCCTGCAATACATATTTTTTTATATGCTCAAACACACCAAAGAGCTTCATTTTTACATAGATGCATAAACACTCAATATATATGTAACATACACAGAGTAGTACATGTAATATATAATAAAAGTTGTATGTAGCAATATGTAATTGATACATTAAGATGTAAAATATTGTGTATATGTCATATAAAGTATGGTGTGTTAGTACACACATAAAAGGTTAGACAAGCAAATGGGCTTCTTTAGTTTGTGGGTTGCTTGTTGGATTGCTCTACTCATGCTTCAGTGAGTCTGCACTGCACATGGTACAACCTACAATTTTAGGTTGACTTGCATCGCCTAAAAGCACAGGGGAAGGAAGAAAACCCTTTTCTGTTGGTCAAAGCCTTTGTGTGGGTGCAGCTATGGTGGGGGAGTGTTGATGCACCTTGGGGAGAAGATGTCACTGGACTGGAAGAATTCCATCTGCTGGCAATGCCCTGCATCCTTGCTGCAGGGCTCTTCCTGAATGCAGTGGGATGATCCACAGAGGCTCCCCAGCCTAGAGAGGCTGCTAGTGCAGACCTACTCCGGTGAAAACACCAGTCCTGCTGGCAGTGCTACATGATTATTCCCTCTATGATAATGGGAAATCCTGCCATTTAAGAATTATCACTACAAATTTGTTAAATAGTTCATTGCTGGTCACTTTAGTGGAAAAGCAGCCGATAGGCTTATTCAGTGTGTGTGGTGGAGAATTATTTGGGTGAGGCCACCCACACCTGTCATTTACTGTTTAAAAAAGTGATCTGAAGTGTATTATCTCTTACCTTTCTAATTCTGGTGCCTGGGCTTGCCCTCGAAGATGCCAGGAGGAAAGGCAGTGAAACCTAGCTGTTTACAGTAGGACAGGAAGGCCCAGAGATGATAAGAGTTGCCACTCAGATTTGTACAAAGAGAAAGATAAGAGTCATTTCTCTCTTGTGATATATAGTGGTAATGTGGAAAAGAATCAATGATAAATAAATTACCCTTGAATTTTTTTTTTAATTACATTGGGAAGCACTGAGGACCTGTTTCTTAGTTCTGTAGGTGAAAAACTAACTACATAATTAAAATTTAAGAGTGGGATCCTGTGATTCAGCAAAAGTACTGTATATGTACTGGTACTGGCCATGTAATTAAGAGCAACCCAAGTCTTTCTGGTGTTGGAAGAATTTTATTCTCCTCATGTTGAAAAAATTCAAAATTTCTCATAAAAGTAGGAAATATTTCAGAATGCAAGCCAAAGAACACATATATACAGAATCAGAATCAAAGAATGGGTAAGGTTGGAAGGGACCACAGGGGGACATCTGGTCCAACCTCCCTACTCAAGCCAGGTCATCCCAGAGCACATGGCACAGTACTGTGTCCAGATGGTTCTTGAATATCTCCCTTGAGGGAGACTCCAAAACCTTTCTTGGCAATCTGTGCCAGTGCTCAGTCACCTGCGCAGTAAAGAAGTTCTTCCTTGTGTTCAAGTGGAGCTTCATGTGCATCAGTTTGTGACCATTGCCTTTTGTCCTATTGCTCAGCACCCCTGAGCAGGGCCTGGATCCATCCACTGACACCCTCCCGTGAGATACTGCCAGACACTGATGGGCACTCGTCTGTCATCTCTTCTTGAGGCCTCTCTCAGCCTTTCCTCATATGAGAAGTGTTCCATTTCCCTAATCACCTTAATAACTTCACCAGGTAAAGGCTTCACTAGGGCTGAATAGAGGGACTGGATTACTTCCCTTGTCCTGCTGGCACTGCTCTTCCCAAAGCACCCCAGGACACCACTGGCCTTCCTGGCTACAGGACACACTGCTGGCTCATGGACAGCTTGCTGTGCACCAGGACCCCCAGGTCCTTCTCCACAGAGCTGCTTTCCAAAAGATCAGGCCCCAGCCTGTGCTGGTTCTTGGGGTGATTCTTCCCCAGTGCAGAACCCTGTATTTGCCCTTGTTGAGTTTCAGAAGACTCCTCTCTGCCCATGTTTCCACCTTTTTGAGGTCCTTCTGAAAGACTGCACTCAGGAGTATGGCCACTGCTCCAGCTCTGTGTCATCAGTGACACATTTGCTGAGGAGGCATCTGTCCTTTTGTTCGAGTCACTGATAAGCAAGTTAAACACTAGTGGAGTCATTTTGAACCTTGGGGTACATGCTTCCAGTCAGGCTTCATGTTTTTTTGAAGTTGGTTCTTGAACTACTTTGAGCATTTTGCTGGACCTTCTGCATCTTATTTTTTTATTTTTATAGTTAAAGTGACACAAGAGCTTACTGTACTTGCAGTGGAGTGCTGAAATACAGCTTCTCTGTCTTATTTCTTACCTTAGAACTGAAATTATTTGTGGGAAAAGGGCTGTTTGGGAAATGTATGTGCAAGCTGCCTTTATCTCCGTATAGCATCAGTTTTCTGTTTTGTGAGAGGCAATTTATGCAACCCTTTACTGCTTAAAAATGTTGCTGTGGAATCAATACTTATTAGTGTAGTTTGGTTGTCTGAACAAGCGACAACAGGAAATAGGAAAAATTTTTAAGAGCTTTCTGTTCAGAAATTTAAGACTTGAGTTAACTTACCTCTTTCAGACTTGGATATTTGCTTTCTGACATAAATTCTCTTCCTACTAAAGTTGTGGCTGTTATTTGGTTTTTCTATGGGAGTGGAAAATCAGTGTGAAGACCCCAAGACACTAACCTGTACATTTCCTTTAATAAAGCATGAAAAATGAACAGGATTTTACCCATGAGACAGTTGGACCTTTAAATAATCATGCCACTGACACACAAATTCTATATGTGTGAAATGTATGACTTTGACTAGCTTTTGACAATGTTGTCCTTTTATGGACTTAAATTTCTGTAGTACAATGACATTTCATGTGGTTTATAGATGGAAGAGACTTGCTGAAGACGCTGTTCTTTGTTTCTGAAGGGACATTCTCTTCCCACATTAGGCACTTATGTGGCATGTACACATAAGGATAGTTTTCAAACAAACCCACATTCTTGGTTCATTATCTAGACATGCAGAGGTGGGCACTTTAGAGTTTGTTTACTGTTGTAGAGTGTGGCTTTCTTCCTGTCAGAATAAAGGATTTAGAAGACAAGGAAGCAAGGAAACCAGATTGACCAAAATAAACAAATATTTCAAATGAAGTAGAAAATTAAGAAATTATAGTAGTATCTGACTCACTTTTATAAAACTTGTTTAATCAGGGAGACAACAGTAAGCTGTGAGAATTGGCACATGGTCTAGTGGCAGGCCTGTCACTAGCAGGGGGCTACAAAGCTGATTAAGGAACTGAACCATCTCACTTTTGAAGAAAAGTTTACAAACTTGGGCCTGTTCAACCTTGGGAAGAGATGATTGAGATGACTGTGATGTCCTTATCATAGTCTATCTGTATCTGAAGGGAGAGAGTCACTGGATGGACCCAGGCTCTGCTTGGTGGTGCTGAGCAATAGGACAAGAGGCCACTGTCACAAACTGATGCCATGGAAGTTCAATTTGAATATGAGGAAGAACTTTTTTACTTTGTGGGTGACCTAATGCTGGAACAGATTGTCCAGAGAGGTTTTGGAGTCCCCCTCACTGGAGATCTACATGGACACAATCCTTTCCCACATGTTCTGGGATGACCTGGCTTGAGTAGGGAGGTTGGACCAGATGTCCCCCTGTGGTCCCTTGAAACCTCAGGTGTTCTGTGATTCTGCAGTCTGCAAATCATAAAATTGGTAAGGTTGGAAGAGACCACTGGAGGTCATCTGACCTACTTGCCCCTGCCCAAACAGGACCACCGAGGAGGACCTGTTATGCAGGACCATGTCCATACAGCTTTTGAGTATGTTCAAAGATGGAAACACCAAAGCTCCCTGGGTAGCTTGTGCAAGGGCTCAGCAAAAAATGAGTGTGTTCTAATGTTCAAGAAGAACCTCCCATGTGTTAGTCTGCACCCATTGCCTCTTGCCTTTCATAAGGCCATCATTGATGATGGGCTATAAAGGTAAGGGACTGGGGTATGTCATATGAGGAGGGGCTGAGAGACCTGGGACTATTTATATTGTTGGATGCTCTCTGTTTTGTTCATATCTCATGTAAGGAGAAACCCAGAAAAGGGCATGGTAATCCAGCTGTAGTTTCCACAGTGAAAAGTAGAAGAGAAGAGAAGGATCCCCTCTCTAGACCTGCTGCAATACTTTGTCTGATGCAGCCCAAGATTCACCTGCTTTTCCACAAGGGACCATTGCTGCTGACTCATGCACAATTTGGTATGAAAGGACCTTTTCTGCAAAGCTGCTTCCTAGCTGTGTGGATCCCAACATAAATGAATTTATGGTATTGTTCCTCCTGGTGTAGGATATTGTACTTGCCCTTGTTGAATGTTGTGAGATTCCTGTGAGTCTATTTTTCCAGCCTGTTGAGTTGTCTGTGAATGTGATCTCAGCTGTCTGGTGTATCAGCCACTCTTCACAGTTGTGTACAGTCAGCAAAAGAAAGAAAACTCAGACCTTAGTTTTGTAAATTGCTGCAGTGGGACTGAAGATTAGGGCTGAAATAGATCAGCCCTAGTCTTGTGGGGACTATTAACACACTTTGTTGGTGATATTATCAAGGAAAAATAAACATGTAGAAGCATCAAGAAGGAAACATGACAGCTGCTACCAAAGCAAAATTGGGAAATGGAGCAGTAAGCAATGCATATTTGGTGTTTCATAAACAAATGTTTACCTATGATAGAAAGGTTTGGATTGGAAGAAACATTCAAAGATCAAACCAAACCCCTCTGCCATGGTGACAGGAATACCTTTCACAAGACAGGTTGCTCAAAATCCCATCCAAACTTGACTATGAGCACTTCCAGGTACGGGGCATCCAGTGGCTCGCCACCCACAACATAAAAGTTTTGTCATTGTGTCCAGTGTAAACTTTAAACCTTTCAGTGTAAAACCACAGCCTCTTGTTCTGTAGCTACAGGCTCTGAAAAAAAGTCTCTTTCCATTTTCTTAGAGACACATTTTGTATCTAAAGATCTCAGTAAGGTGTTCCTGGAGCCTTCAGGCTGAACAAGCCCAACTTTATATTTTTTTGTTAGGAAAGTGTTCCACCCCTCTCAGATCATTTTTGTAGGCCGCCTTTGAACCTACTGTAGCCCGTTAATGTCTTTTTTGCACTATAGACCCCAGAGCAGGGCATGGTACTCCAGTAAGCATCTCATGATGTAGAGGGAAGAAGAGGAACAGAACCACTTCCTTTGACCTGCTGGCCAAATTCTTTTGATGCAGCCCAGGATACAGTTTACTTTCTGGGCTGTAGATGCAGTAATCCAATGATTTATCTTCTAGCCCCTGCCAGTCCTTTTCAGCAGGGCCATTCCCAAGCCCTTCATCCCCCCAGTCTAGGAATTGTCACAGGTTAGTGCCAGACGTTGCATTTGGCCTTGTGGAACCTCTTGGGAACCTCATAAGATTGTCCCACTTCTTGGGCCTGTCAAAGTCCATCTTGATGTCACCTCTTCCCTTAAGTGAAGCAATGGCACCGCATGGCTTGGTGTCATCTGCAAACTTGCAGAAGGCAGTTTTTTCAGTCCCATTTCCTGTGTTATTGATGAAGGTATTGAGTAGTGTTGGTCACATTTTGGGCTCCTGAGGGACTCAGCTCATTGCTGTTTTCCACACAGGTGTGAAGCCATTGACTCTTTGAGTTAAGTTTCGTTGACTCTTCAGATGCAGTCATCCATCCAGTTCCTCATCCATGTAA
Source organism: Setophaga petechia (assembly GCA_024362935.1). Taxonomy (NCBI): domain Eukaryota; kingdom Metazoa; phylum Chordata; class Aves; order Passeriformes; family Parulidae; genus Setophaga; species Setophaga petechia. The sequence continues at coordinate 23,381,911 of JANCRA010000004.1, read as the reverse complement.
TTAATAATCCATCCCTCAATGCACTGTTTCTTTGAGGGGCAAGAATTGTGTGAGGGGCCATATCAAAGATATGCCAGAAGCCTTAAGTAGATGGTATCTTTTACTCTTCCCATGTCCACTTTTGTGGACGAATGTGAATATATTCTTCCAAGTGCTTGTTTGTTGTCCTGAAACATGTTCTTTCATATAGCTGAAATACTCTTTAGAAAGTACCTACGGAAATTTAAATGTAGGTATTAATTAACAGCTTAGGGTGTCTGTTGAGTTTCCTCCTGCCAAATTTGACTGTTCATACAGTGGACTGTACATACAGAGCTTTTGGCTTTTTTAGGATGAGGGGAAAAATGGGGTGTGAAAGGAACATAGTCTTGAGTTACTTCCTTATTTGAAATATTGGATTTAAGAATATTTCTAAACAGTGAGGGAAAAGGTTATTTCTTGATCCAAAACTCAGCATATAAAAAACAACATTACTGTCACCTGTACGTGCTCAGACAGTGTCCCTCTTGTGTTTAGTGGCTGCAGATATTTGATGCAGGCACTCATTTCCTTAAGAAATTCAAGGAAGCAAATGAAAGACTGGAAGATGCTCCTTTGGAAAGGAAATGAATATGATAATGAAACTGAACACAGTAATATGTGTTTTTCTCTCATGTCTTTTTGTCTGCTTGAGTTGAACAAAATCACATTTCTTCCATTTTACAAAAGTTGACATGAAATAGCATCCTTTTCATTTTAGGTCGCTAAATGTCTTGTGTTTTCCAGTTATTTTTTCTTAACACCTCTATGGAAATTGGAGGCAACTGTTGATAGTATTACTGATGCTAGTGCTGATAAGATTTTGGAAAAATTTTTCAGCGTTTATTTAGAAAAAGCACAAGAGAAGACAGCTCTTGTAGTATGGGACAAGGCATAACCTTTTTTCCACCATTCATTTACAGTAACATCTGAATTTTTAATTCAGTGCTTTTCAAGAGATACAGAAGAGTACATCATACATCTGTTTAAGAACAGAAGAATGCTCTAAGTGCTTTATGATAAGGATTATAAACCATATATTTAAGTGAAAAAGGTGTCAAAGTAAAATCAGGTGTTTGAGAGCTCACCAGGGCTGCTTTAAAGTGAGGACTGGGATTGTAAGAGCTTGTTCTCTGTCTTTATGAGCAACGAGCCTAAGGGAGACCTATCACTGTTTAATTCTAGGAACTCTGTTTCACAAAGACATACTAACTCTGTCTTTGGAAGTCTTTGTCAGAGATTGAAAATCTAATTCCACATTTTAAGTCTTGATTAAAGATCTCTTCATAGCTGGACTTTGCCTAAAATGTGGGAGATAAAAAACTGTACTACCTTTAAAATTGTTAGAAGGTGCTTGCTCAGAGACAGTAATGTTGTTTTTTATATGCTGAGTTTTGGGTCTTTATGGTTTAGTTATGGAGATACTGGGAAATAAACTGAAGTGATAGAACCTACATCTAAACAGTACAGTAGTATGAGTTTGTAATTCCTTTTCTCCCTTTGCAAATATGAAGAACTTCTGGGTTTGTAACAAAATGATGGGTGAACTACAGATATTTTTAAAATTACTGCTGAGGCTAATTATGTTAAGTGCAGTCACTTAAGTATGCATCATTGCACTCTTCTCTATCTTCCCACTTTCCTCTGAAAGTGGACACAGCCTTTGCTCTGCAAGTAATGATAATAATTGGTACTAAGACAGACCTGTTACTCATCCTTTTTTGAGCACATTTCTTATGGCAGATGTCTAGTTTTTAATTAACTGCTAATGAACATGCCTAGTAGACCATGATACTGCTGCCAGCCTACTCCGTTTTATATCTCACTGCTGCTAAGCTCTTAAAAGGTTACAGAGCAGGCATTAGTGTCTTTGAAGTGATGGGAAAGTGATTATATGCATAACATAATTATTTGTAGGATCTACCATGGCAAATGTTTAGTTACTAAATGCATCTGGTGAACGTTTTGCTGTTATCCCTCTCCCTATTCTTTATTTGATTCCTTTGTGTGCAGCACATACTCCTTTTATCCCTTCTACAAAGATAATACAATATGCTTTTAAAAATTAAGGTTTTTAAAATAAAAATAATATTTATTTCTGGAAAGGATCATCTTTATGAATGATCCTTCGTCTCTTAGGGAGAACTTCAAACCTGTTAAGAATAAATGATACATAAGCAATAAATCAGTATATTAAAACCCTGAACAGTGATGAACATCAGATAATAAACATGAAATCAGGCCATAACTTTGGTGGCTTAAAAGACCATGATCAGGATTTCAGTTTTAAGTCAGTTTCATGTAGTGTCATATTTACAGATCTTTGTATACCATGCCTGTAACTAAACATTTGCAAAACTACAAAAATGTGTAGTGCAGCTTTGCAATGCACTTGCAGCTCTCACACCACACCTTGCCTATTGCTCCCCACCAGAGAGCACAGCACCCAACCCTTCCACTCTCTGCTTCAGAACCTTTTATAGAGCATTTATCTGTTCCTCATTTCTCAGACTTTCATGATGTGTGGTACGTAGGCTACAAACCAGAGCCAGAGAAATTGTAGGTAACGTGCCCCTGACATTTCTTAAAATGTTAACTTGTGCTTCTTGAAATCAAGTGTGTTAACTTGTTTGCTAATTAAACCAAACAGGATAGAGATGAATAAGGGTTATCCTCCTACACTTCCCAAATAGTAGGGACAAGAATGGAAACAATTTAAACTCCTGTTCCCAATTTCAGCCTTCCTGTAGTCACTCTGCCAAAGAAGCTAGTTTGGGCTTATTGATGGAGAAGGGAGGAGCCTTTTTGCCATGAAACTATTTTGGAAGGAATAAATCAATTTTTATTCTTAGGCAGTTGTACATAAAACTAGGTAATGTGGGGTGATAGTGCAGCTGGGGACAAGTAAGACTGATGCCAACAATGCTGCACAGTGCTGCTCACTGAAGTTTCCTCAGAGCTAGAGTGCAGATGACTGACCTGGCTGATGTGGTCAGTGAGGAAGGAGGTGACTAAGTTATCATCTCTGAGAGAGACAGCCAAAATATCAGGTTATCACATGTTTTGAGGAAATATACTAGAAACTACTGAAGTCTTGTTAAAGTCAGTGTGGAGAGGGATGTCATATTGCTCTTTAGAGTCTGGATTCAAAAAACAGGCAAAATCCCCAAACCAAACCTCTGCAGACCTGTCAGACCTTACAGTGCTCCTTACTGATAGTTCTTCAGGTAAGTGAAGTTTCACTAGCAAAAACTGGTTGATATTGTAGAAAGTGGTCTACTGTGTTAACTACTTTAAAATCAAAATGATTCCTAATGCTTCTTCAAAATGTTGCCTTTTGTAAACACATTAAATTAGAAGAAGAATAATAAGTTCTCTTTTACCTTGTTTCTAAACAAATGGAGAAAGGTGATGATCAGATATATGTTTTGAAGTGTGTACTAGCATGGCTTTTTATGCAGCATTCAAAAATAAATTCCTGATATGTGTGTGAGAAAAATTTGATAAATATGTGGCTTTATAGAATTGACTAAATGGATTGTGGTAAATTTAAAGATTGTAATTTAGAGATTACAAGACAATTCAAGATTGTCTTGTAATTTAAAATGAGTAAATGCATGACAGTTGGGACAGCGGAAAAGTGAAAAATTAGCAAGTGCAGTGCAGAGTTCTTGAATGTCAGCCCCAGTGTCTGCATAATTTTATAAACAGCTCAAGGCATGTCTTGGGATGGGGTTATGAGAAGTAAAAGTGTAGGAGTTCAGTAATAATATATATAAATAGTGAAAAATAAATTCATCCATATGCCAGTAGATGTTATATAGGTATTTTTGACTGGTTGTCTTGAAAAGACTTCACACATAAAGTAACAGATTAAATATTTCTGCATTATTTTGAGTTGAGTTTTTTTGGTGTGATGCATGAAATATTGTAGACTGCAGTCCAGGAATGATTTCAGTAGCTACCAGCAGTACTGTAAAAATTTTACATGCTATTACAGGACCACAGCATTCACCTGGTCAAACTTGAGTTTATCCTGTTCAGACATATGTTTATTTGTCTCTTTTTCGATCCCATGAACTGGATGGCACTCTAGCTTTTTCCTGTTATCTGCCTTGAGCAGAGGGATAGTGGAGAGTGGCTAAGGTGGAGAGGATTGTTCTGTCTTCTATTCACATGTCCAGACACAAGGAAGCAGGAGAGAGAGGTAGAATACCTCTTAACCTGGAGCAGATTATGGGAACTATGACTAAGCTAAATGTGTTTTTGAAGCGTCATTTTCTTAAAAAAAACCTATGCTAAGCATTTTAGGCAAATTAAATGGATAGCTGAACTTGGTAAACATTAATAAAACCATGGAAGCTTTAACTAGAAAATATCTTAATATTTAAACTATGGGGAAGCCATTCTAATGTAAAAACTCTGTCTCTAAAATTACTTACGGATTATTTTAGCAGATTGGTTACAGGGTTGTGTGTCCACTCATTATGATTTTGATCATGAAAGCTCCTTTTAAAAGAGGTGGGTGTATTCATTAATACCATATTTTTATGCTGAGAATTCCATGCTATCTAAAATACCTGGATTTTCAGCTCAAAGCTGACTCCTAAACAGAGCATTAAGTCATGAATAATTTCCCGTCTTTCCCTCAAAAACCTTGGCTGGAATAAAATACAAATTAAAGTTTACTAAATATGGGATTCATAGTATCTTTTACATTCTTTAATATTTAGGATAGAAAGGTACTTGCTGCTTCCAAACTGGGGAAAGAGAGGGATGTGAGTTTAAACCAATCTTGCTGCTGGAACATTTGGTTTTTTTCAGAGCACTGATACGGCTTTCTCTAGAAAGGGAAAGGTGTTTGATTCTTCTGCTGCTGTTCTTTGTTGTCAGAGATGCTGTGGCGGGCAGTAGCTGCCCAGAACAACCTATAATTGCTGAACTTATGCGTCAGGCTGCAAAATAAGGTTTTCTGGGATGTGAGCAGACTTCTCCTCAGACAGCATGATACAATGCAGTGTATATAGTGCGGTGGGTTAAAGGGGAGGGGCTAGATTAAGAGGAAACAAATAAATGTCAAAATTCACTATTGATTCTCAATAATTAACCAAACTTCTGCCTTATCCTTCCCAAACTGTCTGCTGTACGTTGTTCTTCTGGGGATGATGATACCACTGGGAACAGCAGCAGCAGTTGCAGGCTCAGCATCTCTCCCATGGCCATGGACCTCCAGTGCCTCTAACACCGCATCCATCAGGACTTCAGCCTCCAGGAATCCCTCCACTTGGAAGCAGTGCTGGCCTTCTTGCCCTCTCCAGTGCTTTGGGTGGGCAGTCTCACTTGGCAATAAAAGATGACAAGAAGCATCACGATGCAGACCACCACAGAGGTGAGAGGCATGGCAGGCCTGATTAGGACATTGTCAAATTTGCGCATTGCTGCAAATTATATGCATCTCTAAAGAATTCAAGTTATATAGAACGAAAAAAAAATGTTGGCAAACTTTAAAATGTCTGCATATAAACCACTGAAGAAAAATTCAGCTTGGAATTTTTCACTATTTTAAAGGGGATCACTAGGTGTCACCTGCTCTATACTTTGCAGGGCCTTTTGACATCCTGGTAAATGCTTAGTTGTAATAGCAGTGGCCTGCACCATATTGTGGAAAATTGTTAAACTGCATAATGGTGATTTTTTTCAAACAGAGTAATGTTGTTAAATGAGTGGGTGGGAAGGTAGGGGAAACAAGAAGTTAAATTTTGAAGTGAATGTGTTCAAACAAAAGATTTAGATAATTGCATCTGTTACTTTAGTTTCATAAGCTTAAATTCTAGTACTCAGTTAAATATTGGGCAAAATTGCACTTGACTAATTTTTGAAAAGAAAATAATTTATTCTGTCATGAAATAAAACTAGGCTTTGTGTATGGTTAAACATATGTAAATCATGTTTACAAAATACTGTAATTTTCAGGAAATCACTGTATTAGGAATGTGCAATGACTTATATAAATAAAAGCCATTTTAAAACTGTTTGTGGCTTGTGTTCTAATTTTTTCCCCCCTTTTTTATTTCTGTTCTTGCCTCTGTGTCTGAACGGGCATGTCTGTCCATTTCTTGGTTACTGCGGGAGCAGACAGAGAGCCAGGCACAGTAAGTACCAACATTCCTGCTAATGTTTCCATTTCCAATAATGTGATAATCAAATTATGTGCTGTTTGTCTGTTTTGTCTTCCTTTTAGTTATTTTCATGATACAAGGTATATGTGTTTTCTGTTAAGATATGTCTTGGTTTATGCGGAACACCAGATCATCTGTTTGATGGACTGTAGAAGGAGTCTTATTTCTGAGCAGAATGCTTTTAGGTAAACTTGAACTTTGGTTTGCTTGTTGGAGGCAGAAGGGGGGCACAAAGCTGCAAATCAAAAAGGATGTTGCAAATACAGCATTTTTAGTCCAGAGTTAAGATTTTTAATCTCTAGGATTTTCAGGAATTAGAGTTAGAGAACAGGTGAGAAATTTAAATGTGAGAATTTTAAATGTGTCATGATGGTGTTTGGCCCTAGGAGGTTTTTTTAACTGCATCTGTTGAAGCCATACTAATGTCGCTGCTGCTTAATTTGTGCTTCAGGTATAACTCCTACAGTGATACTTTTTTCCCTGTAGACAGAAGCTGTAATAGATTTGGCCTTCTCTGAAAGTCCCTCTAAAGAACTATTGCTGCTTTTCATGCTGTTTTGTTTTAAGTAATATTGCTGTATTAATCTGTTAGAGATGGTCATGTGCTACTTAATTCAAGTAACAAAGCTTATTCTGTTTGTTTACATCAGAGGTGAATTTGGGCTCTATTTTGTTCCTTTTCTCAATTACAAAAGACAAGAGCTAGGAAAAATTATTTGACAGATAGTTGTACCGTACTAAACTTTTGACTTTTATTGCTGCTTATTTAATATACATAAAAGGCTTGCTTGACCATTATTCACTGGAAACTATCTGCATATCTTTTGCAGCAGTCTTTCAGTTCTGGATTACTAAGCAAGAAGCATTCATTTCAGCTTGCTTAATGTTATTAATGACAGTGTATCTGCAGAAATAATTCTAAGCTGGGTTTTTATTAAGTCTCTGACTTATTCAGGGCTTTTTGCTCAGTGTGGGACATACTTCTTTGAGTGCTGTTAGTTGACTGCAGGAATCCCCAGCTAATGTGGCTCTATATTTTGATTTGATTGTTATGTTTCATGTCCTTGCCCTGGTCCCAGCTTCCTGCCTTGTCCGTCATGCAATTTGGTTTAGTTGATTTTAATTTTAAGTAATCTTGATCAAGGGTTTGAATTTAAAATCAGGTTCTTAGCATTGTGAAATTTGGACTCTGACATAGTCTTGTAGCTGAGAGTAGTTTTTGCCTATGGAAGGAAAACTATCAAAAATTAAAACTCAGTTTTGGGTTGTGGGAGAGTTGCAGGATCACTTGCGTAGTTTAGTATAGATGTAAATTTTACTTAAACTATGTAAAATTGTTGCTGCAGTTGCTTCTGTATCCATATGTCTAACTGATGGTTGCTTGCTTATTATGAAGCAGAGTGTTTTTATGCTGGTTTTATCAGTAATTAACTTTTAAATAATCTGAGTCTTTATATCATAAAGGAATTTTGCCATGTGGATACACTGAGTTTTGGATATTTCACTATGGTCATTCTAGTTTCTTTTTGGCCTTAGTGCAGGATAATACTGCATAGCTAACTTAAACTTTAAGTAGCTGAATACAGGTGAACTTGAACTTAAAATTGCTTATATACATTGTTACATCAAAATCTTAACAGTAAAGGACACCTTCTATGAAAAAATAACTCAAGAGATAGTTAAATTCAACTCTATGACTAAAATGATCAGCTGGGAATTATAGGCTCTTCAAACTTCTCTAATTCTCTTATATTTTAGGTGGAATTTTCTTTTAATGTAAAATAAGGATAATACAATGTGGATCCCAAGTACACAAGGGATAGCAATAGGTTTGTTTGGTTGTTATGTGTGGTTGAAATCACTTTATAACATCTGAGTCATCAAGATAAAATCGATTTGATTTTCAGAACAGCATTTTAAAAGTAATAGTGCTGCTAAAAATCCTGACAGGCATCCTTTCATCATCTAAGCCACCAAACCCCAGGCAGTTTGTGAGTTACCTAAATCCACCATGATGTTTGGTATTACTGTGCAGTTCTACAGTATGATTTCCATCAAATATGTCTAGCATGGCCTTCAAGCACTATCAGTAAAAGCTAAAAGCTGGAAATGTCAGTTCAAAAAGTTTAAATTTAGCGCCTGTCTATGGGGTTTTAAATTGAGGTTTTGTGACATAACTTAGGGTTAAAGTGTACTGTGACAGATTGGAGCATATTAATTTTTAAATTAGGTATGGATTTATTTCTTTAAAGTCTCCTTAGATAAGCAGTAACGAGCTTTTATGTATTGTATATGTAGAAATACACCAAAATGAGTGAAATTCTTGTATTTATAAATTAATATATAGAAATTATTTCATTATTTTTTATTTTGACCAGTTTAACTACTTTTCTTATATCTAAATTAGCATGACATTTTTCTTGTATATATTAGCTCAAGTTCCAGAAAGTAAAATGAAGAAAAGTTTTTTGGTAAATTACACTCATTTGTGTAATGAGTAACATATAAGTTAGTAATAATACTACACTCCCTACATGAATGCTAAAACTGTGTTGTCAGGTTTAAATTGCATGCCTAGGTGGGTAATGGCTGGTGGGTTTTGGCTGATTTATCTCTTGTGTGTCCCAAACTGGGTCGTGTTATTGTGCAAATGCAGGCATCCCTTCTAACGTGGCAAATTCTGGCTGCAGGTAGTGAAGCCAGACAAAGGAAGCAAGTTTTTCAGCTGAATCTGAAAGCTTTGGGAGATATCAATATAAAAGAACTTTGATATCCACATTTTTTTCTTTAGGAAATGTGCTTGCAGCAGTTTTCAAGCTTGTTGTATGTTTTCATTTATCACTTGTCTTCCCACTATTCTAGTATCCTGTTTGGACAGCACAGAAATGCAAATGTTTTGATGCGCTCTGTTGTAACAGTAGTAATTTTCAGACAGTGAAATCTTACTTCATTGTGTGCTTAGGATTTACATTAGTTGGTATTTATCTTTTTCCTCATGAAAAATACTGAGCTTATTTTCTAAAGCCTAGGAAGTATTCATAAATTTTCCCAGACCTTTTTTTGCCTTCATTGTTAAGCGTAAATGTTGCTATTGTTTTGTAAAGTAAATGCTCTTTTCCTACAGTTGAAAAATATGCTGTGCCCTGAGTTCTGTATCCTGTTCTTCATCTCCCAGTCTTGGAGAAGCTGGGCATGAGCATCTGAGTGCTTCTTTATTGAAGATATTATGTGCAAGCTGGTTTTGTTTTGTGTTTTAATTCTTTTAATGGGGGAAAGAAATTCATGAAAGTTGTTATATGGAAGTCTATGGTACTGATCAGCATACCACAAGTATGTTTCTTGGACTTTTTGAAGAAAGAATGGCTCCAGAGATTGCTTTGGATTGCTGTGTTGTGGTTTAGTTTGTAGCTGGTAGAAGGCAGCATAAGGTTGATGACAAAGGGCAATGGGGTTGAGATGGTCTAGTAAAAGTTTTCATGGATACCTTGATTTCGACAAACAATAGCTCAAAAATACTGAAATCAACTTACTCCTTGTTAATGTCTTCTGATTTTGAACTCAATATAAATTAGAATGGTACTTGAAAAAAAGGAGAGGTCAAGTAGCTGTCCATCAGGAGTAATTTGACACAAAACTTACTGACTTTATAAGTCAGCTTTTGGGTTTTTGACAGGCATGTTTGCAGTAAGCATATTGAAAAAGTTGAAGTTAATAATTCTGGAGCAGAATAGCTTTGAGTGCAATCTTCTTTTGTCTATCTGGGGGATATTAAAGTCCATATTCCAGCATCTACTCTATTCCTGTCAGTGAGTCCTAACAAAGAGCAACTGGTGTTTTGGGTGTAGTTGTTAGACTTGATCCTGTTTTGCCTACTCAGCAAGGAATTGTGCCTGCTCCTGTCCATTTGTACTTATCTGTAGATAGCACTCGTGTGTGGTGCAGCAGCAGGGCAGAGGTCCTATGCATGGTTAAATAAAATAAACACAGAGGCTCTACTGAGCACAGCAGGCAAGCCCAATTTGTTAGCTGTGGTAACTGGCTGTGATGGCTGATGGATGTACAGTGAGTCAGGGAATGGCCAAGCACAGAACAAGCCATCACACACCTTTGGGGAAACGGGAGCAAGAGGACTAAGGAGCCCAGCACTAGAGAACATCTTAATTGGGACCGGGTGCAGTTGAACCATGTGCACAGATGTAATGTAAATACTGTTATTTAATTGATGTAATGATGAGCATAATGTCAGTTGTCAGTTCTGTATGTGCTGTTCTGTATGAATTGTCTGTGCTATATTATAAGTGGGTAATGGGATAAATGAGCCTGCACCTCTGGCACACATAGTTGAGGTTGGGAGGTGGTTCCTGTGGGGAACAGTGTGGCAGTCAAAGAGGTGCATTTGAATAATGTACATTATATTCCTAGTAAGGAACCTACATTCTCACTGTGCATCAGGACTAGGTTTTTGTTTTGCATTTGCCTTCTGGTGGTTTCAGCATTTAACTTTTGCTGGCAGCAGAGTTGCTTCCGGATCACAAGTTGCCTGTTGTACAGCATTTATACAGTCTGGTAATTCTGATAGCAAAATACATGAAACTGATTTTGACCACTTCCTCTGATATGAGCTTCATGATTTGTAAATGTTGAATTGGTAATCCTTAATGAACTGAACTCTTAAGTATGAAAGGAGTATCCTCAGTCATGTACCTAATCTGTTGAAATTAAGACAACATAAAATTTGGTGCTATGCAGTTTCTCTTTAGGATACAAACTGCGTGTGTGTGTATGTATCTGTATATATGTATATACATTATTGCCCTTTTTGCATAAGCTGAATCATTATTGAAGAGCTATCCCAGCTGAAAATTTCTGTAGAGTTATTTTTTAAAAATTTCAGCCAAATTAAATATTCTTGTCCCACTTTTGAAAATAAGTCAGTTGTTAGTAGACCTAGTTAGGAGAACTAAGCAGATCACTCTTCAAGCAAGAAAATAAGGAAACTCTAATGTTGTGAGGCTGTTGCTGCTGCCTTCTGGCTGGCCCTGTTTGACAGTGGACGTACAGCTAGTATAAACTCTACCAGAGCTAAAATGAGGAAAGGTGGCTTTTAGTATGTTCTCACTGTCCTCTGAACCTTATTATTACAAAGGTAAGAGATATTAATAGCCCAAGGCATATATGATCATCTCTTTATCAGTTCTTGTATTTTCATTTATTTAATTTGTTCTTCAGTGTTCTGGATTTACTATTTGCACTATTGTAAAATATTCATATTTTCACATTGTTGAATGAAATCTTACCTATTTGGTAGTTTGAATTATGGTAGTAGTTTACAGTAGCAAGCTGTTTTTTCTTTACCTGGTTTTAGTCACAGTTGTTAGAACTTTCTTGAACTTCTATGGGAAACAAAACAGGAACTTTTTAATTTTTGAGTTTACTCATAGATTTTGCCATAAAAAGAGCACAATCTTATTTGCAATTTCTGATGTAGCTGTTGGGAAATGAGCTGCTCTACAACAGCTTCCTAGCATGGATATTCTGATCACAGAGAACAGTGGTTTAAATTAATGTGGTAAGTTACAGAAAAGTGATGTAAGTATGACCATAGGGGATATGTTTTGCAGAATAAGCTTGTGATATAATTATATGTTAGTGTGAGATCCAGTCTTTTGGAGAAAAAACAAATCTAATAATCTTTGTTTGGTGTTTAGGAACCCGTGGGAGCTGGAATTTCCTATGTTATATTTCAGTTTTGAAATTCTACAAGACAAACAGTAAAAAATATTGTCAGCGTTATCTAGGTAGACTAAATTTAAAAAAGAAAAAAAATCAGCTATAATAGTCATGCCCATAGGTTGTCACATTTTGCAAGCTGTAACTCCAAATAGCAGCTTTGCTAAATTTTTTCCAAGTGTAGCCTCTTTGCCACCTTTCTGCTATTCACACATTTTTTTTAAGTTAAAGTGAGGAGCTGACTTTTTCTCTTTACTGCATTTGCTTTAATTGTTTTAATCTAAATTCTTCAGTAGAAAAATAGATATTTTTAGTCATTTTTATTAAGGAAAGTATCTCTTAACCAAAAGACTTTCTTAAGAGGAAAATACCTCTGGTCAAGTTTTAACTGACATCTTACTTCTTAAGGTGTTTCTGCTGCTTCTTGAGACATTTCTACTGCCACAAGCATGATGGATTTAGCATTAAAATGTTGAAAATTAGTTTTAATGGTTTTCAGACTAGTGAATCCCTGAGTTTGTGTGCATCTGGGAGGACATAAGGGGTTAAATTCCGAATGTATTTGTCAAGGCAATTAGTTCAATGATCCAACAAGCCCACCTTTTAGCCACAAAACATTTCGGTAAAGACATTATTTTGAGCTTCTTTATACTGAATTTCAATAGACCCTCCTATATGCTTTATGTAAGCCCTTTGGCATTTGTTTAGCTTGAATAGTCATGAATAAAAGAGCTTAGAGTTGGCTTTAAAGTGCAGCTTCTGAATTAGTAAAAAGAGGATTCAGTTTGCCTTATGTACCCTGTTTCCTTGTCCTTCTCCTTGGGGCTAAACATTTGTGTCTGAGCAAAACTATCTTGATGTCTTCAGGTTTTAAAGGGGAAGCTATTCAGTGCACAGTTCACTGGCTATTTGTATAAGTTTATGATATATTGAAGTAAATATCTCTGTCTCTTGGGTAGATCTAAATATGTCCTTTGAGGGCTTACACCGAAGTTCATGTTGGTATTAGACTTCTCTCTTGAGAGAGATACGTGTATGGATGTAAACACTTGTTTACTTATATATTTATGTGAGCCTATATTTATTTATCTAAGCATGTACTTGGCTTTTAGGATCTAGGCTTACCAGGTCTTTTTGAAAGGAGGTTTTTTTCTCAACCCATTCAGTATTGTTCACAGCATTAACACATCACTGAACAAATTGCCCTCTTGCATATGCTAATCCTGCACTTAAAAGAACTCATTGTAACACATTTTAATGCTTTAGCTGGAACTGAGATGGAGATGGGAATCGGGAATCACAGGCATATCAAATTGTCATGTGACTGAAAAATGTCTAAAATGCTCTAAGGGTCAACAGTTTGTACTTAGCATAACTTAGCATGAATGAAAGCAGTCCATGTAGTTTGAGGAAAAGATTAGTCTTTGCTTTTGTCTTTTGTGTGCCTGTGTTGGCCACAGTTTTTCAGATCAAGTCTGATTAAGCAACACTTTAGCCTTAATTTCACACTAGTAGTGAATGTTATGCTGAAAGTAAAAATATTTGATCTTTGTTTGCAATCCATTTGTTGAAGGAATCAAATTGGAGTTAACTCCAACTAACAATTGATTACTGCATAACTGTATTCATCACATACTTGTTATTTTAGTCATTAAAGGCAAGCTGCTGTTTATCTGTCCATACTTGCAGGTGTAGGTACCAAAGCCTCATCTATTTATGGTGTTCTAAAAGTGACTGATCAATCAGATTGCATAGTAAATCTCTTTTATTATATGTTATTTGAACATTAAAAAAATAATAAAATTGTTGTTACTTGCTCATGAATAAACTGCAAGCCTTCTTCTTCTAAACAATAAATTCAGTTGAATTAATTAGTTAAATAGATGGTGACTGACAAGTGAACTAAACTTTTGATAAATTGAACAATGAAAAGCCAAGCTTCTTAGAATGTGTGGAGCTGTATATGTTTGCCTGGAGGACTTTGTTTTGAATTAAATTGAATTAAAAGACTTAAGTACATATCATGCTTCTAAAACATCTATCACATCAATTTGAGTTTTTAGGAATATATGGAGGAATCCTAAAAGGAATCTTTGATTGACCTTGTTTTTTGTCTTTACAGAGTAATTCTCTGTTGGTTCCCGGAAGCACAGATAAACGCAGGAATGGCCCTGAATATGCCAATGACATCAAAAAGAGAAAGGTGGATGATAAGGATTCCAGCCACTATGTAAGCAAATCTGTGTCAAGGAAATGATTAATTTATTTGCACATACTGTGCTTGTATGAGGAGTAAAAGAGCTGTGAAGACCAAGGCAATTTTCCTATAGATGAAGAAGCACATGAATATACGTGCCAGAGAGGCACAGATTCAAATCTTGGGAAGAGTAGTGACTCAGTAGTTTAGGATATTGTGAAGTAATAGTCCTCAATAGGAGTAGCTGCTGTTTGGGATTCACTGTGCTCTGGGGCATTTTTCAGTTTGAGTGACATTCTTTCTGGACTCCTCTAGAAACTGCAGGTTTGTTTGAAATGGTGAATTTTGTTATTGAGAGGAGTTGGTAAATTTCAATGATAAGTAGTTATAATTGATGATAAGTGAGTTATAATTACCATTACAAATTGCATATACTGTCAAACTGTACCAACTTACCGAATTTTACTTCTGGCTGATAAGGCAATTTCAGCAGAAAGCAAATTGAAATGTTGAAAGTTGATGGTTTTGTGTTCTGCATTTTTAACAAGCTCGCTTCTTACTTGGTTTTAAAGAGACACTTCAGTGCCACAATGTGAGTGAACATCAGAAGGTTCACATAGGCTTTTGACTTCAAGTCTAAATTCTCAGCCAAAACACAGGATGGTACTCAAACAGGCCTAAGAAACTAGGACAGGTGTGAGAGAATACTGAAAAGCAAAATTCAAATCTATTAGAACATACTGCATTTTGATACAGCAATAATGTGGCAAATTGTCTGGTTTATGTGTTTCAGATCACTAATTAGTTCTTGGTTACTGAAACCCAAGAGAAAATTAGGTGCCATTTTATTTTCTCAGTATTTGGTAGGGTAATTTTAATTTCTCTCCACTTGGATAATGTCTTTGAGCAGCTATTAGATGTTTTAGTGCTGTTAATGGCTTTACAAGTTGTATTCCCATCACTTTCTAATAATAATGTTTTGATTACAGAAGGGTTTGGCAAACTTCCCCATCTTACTCCCTCAACTTTAAGGGTTTGATACTCTATTGGAATTTTTCATTTTTAATATTTGGAGATTAAGCATTCTTAAGCTATGCTTGATATAAAAAGGAAGGAAAAACTTAACTTACTTGTTTTTCTTGTGTTTCTACCATAAAGAAATGTAAAGGATGCTATTGCACAGTAGAAGCAGTTTTTAAACCACATTTTAAATGTTTCTGCCCTCTGTTTGTTTGAAATGGATTTTACAGCTAAAGGCAGCATCAAGTTAAAAAATATCCCAGGATATTGGAAAGTTCCAGATTTATTCTCATCTTGAAGATAAGTGTTTTTTGAAGGTCCACCAATTAAGCAAATAAAGATCTGCTTATTTTGAGCTCATTTTAGATTAATCCCTTGTAGCAACAAGGAAATACTGCTTTTGTCTAAAGGGACATAAATGAGTTGTAGGACCTGTGACTTTTGGAATAAGAATCAAAAGTGATTTTTTTTCCCCTTTTTAACTATTGACTAATTTTCATATTAGTACCGATGTAGTTTCACTGCATGAATTTATTAGTGAGGAGACTTTTCTGATATTAGTAGAAGTTACTGGAGATACCTTTGATAGTCCCAGGAAGTTTCTATTTATTAAGATGACTGAGTTGCTAGGGTTCACTTAAACATTGCTTTGCAACTAATTTTGCCCTCCTCCAGAGGGGCATTTCTGGCAAACAAGTGCCCCTTCTCCCACATTCTCCCACCCATTCTAGCACTCTGGGTGCTTCATGCTTCTCAAGAGATGGCAGACAAATGGAGCTAAAGCTTCCAAGTCTTTTGTTTTCACCTATTGATTGGATAGCTTCCTGAGTAGCAAATAGCATGACCATTCTTTGTCCAGCGGTGCTCTTGGATCCCTAATATCCCTAATATGTTATTTCTTGGAGTAAGATTCAGCTGTTAACAGAAGGGAAGGGTTGAAACTACCTGTTGATTAGGGAGCATTTTTCAGTTCAGTTTTTGTGGATGTTTCTTTTGGTTAGTTGGTTGGTTTTGGGTTTTTTGTTTGTTTGGTTTTGGGTGGCTTGGTTTTGTTTTTTTTAAGCATTGTGGCCTGAAGTGAGAGAAAGTATTTAGTTTTATGTGTGAAAGCTCAGACACTTTGAAAGCAAGAGATGGAGGATAGTTGAGCAAGCTTGTATGTCTGGTTTGTTTGTGTAGAAGCTTTTTAACTAAAAGTACTTTTATTGGAAATGTCAAACTTCTTCCCACAAAAATTTAAAGTTTTGACATTCCCTTCATTTCTTTGTTTGATTTTGAGTCAAGACTTGCCTTCTGATTGAAACACTCTGGGGTGCTGTGGAAACCACTAGACCTCTGTATCTGAATGTGTCTACTGGGGCATCCTGGCCTCTGTTGAGGAGAGGGACCAGGAGGCACTACAATAATAGCAATCATTAGTAGACCAGCTCAGGTGAACATCAATCTAAGTGAAACAATCAAAGTGCAGTTTGACAAGCTGCAGTAGAACATTTCTGTTTAGGAACGTTGAAGTGTTTTGCTTTTCTTGGGTAGAAATGTTGAAATTCCTTAGCATTTCTGAAGTTTTTTCTTCCCTGAACTTTTGATTTCAAAACTTGCCTTTCTGAAAAAAGGGGGAAAATGGTACTATTACTTTAAGGAAGAGTATTCATCAGACATGGCAAAAAGCTCTATTTTCCTGAGATCTGGTTTTTTTTGGTGTTTTTCCAGGTATGCACAAACAGTGCTTTCTCTAAATTAACACAAGTTTAGTGTATGAACAGAGTACCTTTCTCTTCTAGGAGAAGTGATAACACTCTTTATGGTGGTATTAAAGGAGGGGTTTTGGACCATCTTGCTGACTGATGATGAGATCCCCATTCTTCAACTAGTTCTACCTTACTTGGGTTTTACTATTATAGCAGAAATAAGGTGTTGTGTTTCTTTTTTAATTATTTTCCCTACTGCTAATAACTTAATGAAAGGCTGTTTGTTTTTTGTTTAGGAAAAGCAAAAAATGTCTGAGTAGATGCGTAGTGTTTCTGTCTGGGCTCTTATTGTACTAATTGAAATGAACACTATATTTATTTATTTTTAATAGGACAGTGATGGGGACAAGAGTGACGATAACTTGGTTGTAGATGTATCCAATGAGGTAAATTTTTTCATTTTTGTAGTTTTGACGTTTGCCCAAAGGTGAAAGGAAAAGTACATTTAGTTGTTAGAAGAAAAATAATCCTCTGTGGATATGTTAAAATATTCACAACTTCTCCTTTTTATTAGTACTATGTCTTCCTCTGAGATTTATGTGGTTGCCTTCTCAGTTTTTAATTCTGCTGCTTTTCCCAGGTCTGTTCTCTCTGCAGTTAACATTCTGACACTTCACAGCTGCCCTGTAGTGTAGAGGGTTGTGGTGAACTGCATGTGGAAGGCTGAGGTTTTCAAACTCCTGTCCTTGAATGAAAAAGGAAGACATTATCTTATGTTGTATTTCATAGTAGGGTTGTTATTTAAAAAATTACCTTAAAAATTTCCTGTATTTTAATCTCGTACGTTAAAGACATTTTCCAGAAATGCTGTTTTTCTAGAATGAAGTTATTTTACAAGATTGTAGACACTTTTACAAGATTATAGACACTTTTTTTCCTCCAGGGCTGAGATTTGGTAATGGCATCAAGGTAAAGGGATGGGTGCTCCCTTTTCTTCATCTTTCATTTCATATAACACACAGATTTAGGAAGCCTGAATATGGTAGTGAGGTTCTTCAGGTCTGTGAAACGGAGAGAAGCTGGTAGGGAGAGAAGTGCCCTCGGTAGCCCAAGGTGCCCAAACAATGTCAGCCAAGGAGAAAAATGAGTGTCCAACTAGTGATTTTAGTAATCCTTCAGAAGGTCGGCTTACAATGAAACTGCTTAATAATCAGTCAGTAGACTTATTGCCCTTTTGTGAGGTGTGATTTCTCCCTGGTGCTATTCTTATGAGCCAGAGGAGCATGGAGAACCTGCAGAGCTCTGATAGCATTGTAACTCATGGGGCTGGCTATTTCAAGTTAAAGTAAATGCAGAGAGTGCCTCTGGAACAGAGAAAAATAATCACCTGAGAGGTGATTTCATTTTTTCTGTAGATGTAAGTGGCAAGGCAATTACAGATGGTGTTTAGCAAAAATGTGGCAGCTATTATGGCATATAAAGATCCCTGTATGAGCCATTCCACTTAAGAGCTGGACTCAATGATCCATGTGGGTCTCTTCCAACTCAAAATATTCTGTGAAATCTGTGAAGGCGTGAGTCTGCCTCTTCTTCTGAAGGTAGAGACAAGCAAGATCTTTATCACCTATAAGAGATTTTTGAAATGTTTATTGCAACTAGCAGAACATGGAAAACGTACGTGATAAAAACTGTGTCAAGTTACTGCAGTTTCTATTGGTCTTCCTTACTCTTACCACATTTGCTGCACTTGCTTTAGTTTGTACTTAGGTATGCTTTGCAAGCTCTGTGCTTGAAAACAATTTATGATTACATGTAGTGTACAATAAAACCAGATTGCTTATTATATGATTTCATGTACTCCTCTAGGTTGATGAAGGGAATTTAGTTTCTTTTCTACAAAGATAACAAAACGTCTTGTCATTTGCACTTACTGTTTAAATTCTTCTATTTTGGTGGGTTCTTTTTGGTTTCTTTTCTCCCATAGACTCCTTAGTGGTGTTTGTGTACCAGTTTATGACACAGTTCTATGCTGTTCTTCCCTTCCCATTGTTTCTAGGATCCTTCTTCCCCAAGGGCAAGTCCCACTCATTCACCACGTGAAAACGGTATTGATAAAGCCCGCCTACTGAAGAAGGATGCCTCCAGCAGCCCAGCATCTACAGCTTCTTCAGGAAGTTCCACTTCCCTCAAATCCAAGGAAATGGGTCTGGTAGGTAGCAGTCAGTGGTCCAGCTAGTCTTCTTTCTTGTAAAATCTGACTCTCCACTTTTCTGCAACTACTTGTGGTACAAATTACCCCTCATTAAACACTTGAGGCTGCAATTGCCTACTGTTTTTCCAGATCTTTGAAGTACTATTGAGCTTTCTTCCTCAACAGTATTTTCTGCCTTTTGATTTCTTCTATTTCCTACATTTCTGTCAAATGAGTTGCAAATTTATTACAAGGAGCAAGAGTTGCTTAAGCATTGGCTTGGTGGTTTTTTTGGAAGCACTAACTTATGGTTTTACATGGCAAGTAAAACCACCATGGCATGTAAAAATCACTAAGAAGTTCTTCAGACTTTTTTGTTAAGCTCTTCTAAATAGGCTGTTATTCCTTGGAGACTTTTTCTTGTAGTATCCCTAATAATTTGATCTGATTCTCTGTGTCGTGTTTTTTTTATACTCCCAACTATGGTGGTATTTTTGTTTTTGCAGTTAGATTTTCTGTGTCAGATAATAATTGAGATATTAATGATTTCAAACTAAAGTGGTTTGGTAATGTATACTGTATTTTCCTGAAGAAAAAAATTAGCTCAGGCACTCCTTTTTATATGTCAGTAGAAGAGGGAAAATAACTTTCTACGTTTCTTATTTTAATTTTGGCAGCAATCAAAAAGGTCAACATTTCTCTCTCACGAGTTAATGTTGTCAGCATTGTGTGGATTTATGAAAATTGGCTGAGGGACTAGGTAGTAGGTGCCCAGCATCCCAGCTGCTGTTGTGATAAATTGTATAATATGGCCTGGATTAAAAATAATACTCATTTAATTTGTTTAATGATACCAGCATGAAAAAGCCAGCACGCCTGTTCTGAAATCCAGCACACCAACTCCTCGAGGTGATGTGCCAACCCCAGGCACTAGTGCAACTCCAGGACTCCGTCCAGGCCTTGGCAAGCCTCCAACAATGGACCCTCTGGTTAACCAAGCTGGTAAATGCATTACCTCATGGTTTTTTATGGTTCCAGAATTAATCTTTTTTTTACACATGTGACTGCTAACTAAATATATTGCTTTGTTCTTGATATCAAGAGAGGGCTTGATGAGAAGCAGATGTTTGGATTATCAGGAGTTTGAATATCTTTCTGTCTCTTAGTCTTCTTTGTTTACTTTTGTCTTTATCTTTTTTTGCAAATAATCCAGAGACTGAATGTAATATAAAAAGACTTCTCAGAAGTTTCTGGTACTTATTCTGCATGCAATCTCTTCTACAGTCTTTGTCTGAGTCTACTAATATTTGCTGCAGTGCACAGCTTGACAAATGCCGGGGGAAGTTTACTTTTGCTATTCAGGCTGGTACACACAGTTGCTTCAGACATGAGCTGTGTAAACCATGTCTGTCAGCTTTACTGCTTAATTTGGCAAAGAAGAGATTAATGTAAACAGGGGAATATTACAGAAATGGAAATAGGTAATGCTAGAAGAGATTGCTAGAAGTAATCAGCAAGTTCAGACTTCAGTAGATCTTATTTACACTGAAAAGAGCTGGTGGTACTGACAAATTATGGCAATGTTTCTTGATAGCATGTGAGGAGGGAAGGTAAGATGGTTTAGGGGAGAAAAAAAGGGGCTTCTTTCCTGTATGCAGGAATACATAAATAAACCCACTTAATTTCATGAATCTGTAGCTGCAGGTTTACGGACACCATTGGCAGTACCAGGACCATACCCTGCTCCATTTGGAATGGTACCTCACGCTGGCATGAATGGAGAGTTAACCAGTCCAGGGGCAGCCTATGCCAGTCTGCACAATATGTCACCCCAGATGAGTGCTGCTGCTGCTGCAGCTGCCGTGGTTGCCTATGGAAGATCTCCTATGGTAGGCCATACGTTGCATGCAATCTCAGTCCTGTGAGTTGTGGTTCACTGAGAAAAGCTGCATGCTTCATTTAGCACTGCAGAATTCCCAACTCGTAACAGTGCCAGAGGCTTGACAGCTTCACTGCATGCTTCACTGCATGCTTCACTTTGCTGTGTGGCTGAAGAAACAAATTTGCACCTTGAAGACAAAGAATTTCAGTGTATTAATGTATGTTTTCTTTGTCCTTCATCAGGGCTTTAACTGATGAATAAAGGCCAAAAAATTATTTTGTTCTGCTGTAAATGAAAAAGTAGTTTTGGTACACACAAAGTATTTCACTGTAACTGGGAACATCTGCTTTTTGGTTGCTGAACCACATTTGTATTCCATATAGACATAACAAATTAATCTTGAAGCATGTAAAAGTTTTTTTTATCTGGGTCTCTGTACCTGTTTTTTGGGGTTTTTTGTGGAAATCAATCTGAGAAATTGGTCAGTACCTATTTTGGAGCTCTGAGATCAGGCCTGTTAAAAATAGTTGCAGTTGTGGGTGTCGTAAGTAAATGGAACATGGTAGTTATAGTGGCTGTCACACAGAGTTACCTGGGGTCCTGACTCTGTAAACATGAGCTTTGTCTGTGCAGAAAGCTGCCATAAACTTACCTACTTGTAAATTTGCAAAGTTGGATTTATACTTCTCAACTTCTCATTACTGTTTCTATGACCACTTTTTTTCAAACTGGTTAACAGGGCTTTTGTGTGAAAATGTACAAATTTTAAATACCTTACACCCTCCTTTTAAAGCAATAACAATGTTTATTTGAGTATAATGTTCAGAAGAAAAACTAAGTCTTTTTGGTCAACTTTTTCTGCTTGGATTATTTGATAAACATAGTCAAGATATAAAAATTCAGTGAAATTGCAGTATGTAAAGAGAATGTTGTTTTTTTTAAGCTGTGGATGAGCTTGTTTGCACCCCACAATGTGTCTGAGAGATCTCTCAGCTGCTGTGCCCACACAGAATGCTGTGGAGGCATTGAGATCCTAGCTGGGGCCCAGAGCTACCTTCCAGCACCATGCTGTGCCAGCCTGAGTACGTGCTGGCTCTCTCAGGAGTAAAAAGCACTGGCATAGCTTGTTGCTGACATGGACTTTGATTCCAGGGCTAACACAGGACTCTCCCTGCTAACCCGGACTGCTGGGTAACACTCGGTGTGTGAATGCATGATAAATTATTTTCTGCTTTCGTATGAGTGCTTCTATCAAAAGAATGCTCAGGGAAAAGGTCTGGGTTTTGCCCCCCAGTGGAGGGTCATGCAGTTATCTGATACTGTGGGTAAAAGCCACCTTTTGGTTAAATGCATAGCTTCTTGGGAGTAGAGAAAAGAGACTTGCTGAGAAATGGATGAGAAATTCCAAGTGTAAGATTAATTCACTTTTTGTTGTCAGGTTGGGTTTGATCCTCCTCCTCACATGAGAGTACCTGGAATCCCTCCAAATCTAGCAGGGATTCCTGGGGGAAAACCGTAAGTAACTTTTAACGTTTTGGTAACTTCTGCAATATTTAGAGAGAATGAAGCTATATTTGTCAGTGAACAGGGATTTCAAAGGGGATGGTGTCTGGTTGTTTTTAAGAGGGTGTTTTAGACTTCTCTAGGTAAAACCTACAGCATAACAGTTCTTAAATGGTAGTTGTCATACCCCAAGACAGGTGTGTATATACTTATTTCCAAGTTGTTGAAGGTATATGTTAAGGTTTTTTTTAATTTCATTCTTTCTGGAGGAAGTTATGGGGATGACAAACTTAATGGTAAATAGTGGTAAAATGTGTTAGATAAAAATATGTTGAAACAAAAATTTGCACTACATCAGGATAAATGTGTATTGCAAACTTGGAGACTCCTTGTCTGGCACTTGTTTTATCAGGCATGGGAGTCTGCAACTGATGACAGGAGGTATCTGGAGCAGTTACTTTAGCAACAGATTACACACACTTTGCATAATGGAGCAAGCTATTTAGAACTTTTGTGTGAGTGCAGCTGGAGAAAAAAAGGATGATGAAGCAGTTGTGGAGCAGGTGGTGCATAGAGGTAGAAGAGGTTCCACAATAAGTATTTTTATTTAAAAGTTTTGGTTATTGGTGAAGCAGTTATTAAATTGAATGGTTCTGTGACGCTGTGACTTATTAGTGTCTCAATAAAATAAGTTCACCAGTATACATGAAATGTTTCAGTAATTTGGCTTTGGTAGACCATTGACCCTGAACTTAACCAGTGCAGTAGAGTCATGAACACGTATGACCTCTGAAAATACACAATTAATGTTTACATTTTTCTGGACGAGTAGTCTATGTGGGTACTAACAAAGCAAATTCAACTCAGCTCTTTTCTGGAAAGAATGAGGCAGAGAGAACTCCTAACAGTTTTTTCAACACTCTGTTAGAACCTGTTCTTTGTTCACACTTGGCAGTCTGTCCTGACTTCTCATTCAACAGGAGCTTGCATTTAGAGTAGTTTTTCTCATCCTAGCCACTTACATAATTTTGAAACTTACTTAACATATTGGACTTTCTGTGCAGGATGTTCATGTTTCATAATGTCTATTTACCAATCTATATTTAATTTTTCCTTTTGCAGTTTCAGGAAACATTTAGAAACTATTACTTTTAGGATGCTAAGTTGTCAGACAGGCTGTGGTGAAAACTATATACTCACGCATTTCTGTTTGCTTTGATTTTGGACTAGTGATACCTTCTAATTTCAGTCTTGCAAACATCCTTGAAAGAATACCAGATTACAGGCCAAAAACAAAGTATGTTTTCTTCTGATTTTTTCCTATAACAATAGGGAAGCAGCAGACTTAGTTTGGAAAGCCATCCTGAATGTGTTTTTGTGGTTATCCACCATGCTTCTGGGAACAGGCTTAGGTATCTGTTGACAGTGTGAGAAACCTGTTAAATCTTGGTTGTACTTAGAGTTGGTGGTGTGTTGACAAGATTAGTGAAGTGAGGGCTCAGTGAGATGGTGCTGTGTATCAAATGTGGTGTATTTAAATTTAGTGCAGTAAAGGATCAGGCTTTGTACTCAAAACTCAGACATAGTCTTGCTGACTGTCATACAATTTGACATACTTAAATTAAATGCTTTTGAAAATCACATAATTGAGTGGCTCTATGTTTTTACTTCTAAACAATTGTGTTCATAGCTTTCAATAACGTATTTCATTGCCTTGCAATACTTTATATTGTAATCTAGTGAAACCTATTTTTGTTCAGAAATTTTGTTCACAGAAGTTTTCTGCGGCTGAGTTCTAGTTGTTACACTGTTCAAGGACGGCATGTTAAAAACATTAATGTTTTTACCACTTTATTCACACTGCTTCATATATTGTGTACTTCAATACATACTCCCTAGTCACCACTTCATTTAATGTGTTCTGCAATGTTTCTAGTTAAGCCTTTATCATTACTGTAATTCTTCATAGAAAAAGACAAAAAAGTTCCTATGGGACAAAATACATTTGATATACTGTGTGCTTTGTGTACATGTATAGAAGTGAACATTGCACTTCCATTTCAAAACACTATGTATACTGCTCTACTTTGTATCCTGATAATATAGCTGAATTAAGCAGGAGTGGGGGGAAACTGTGGGGGTTGCTTGAGTTTTTTTAATGTTTTTATCACCTTATTCACACTGCTTCATATAATGCCTACTTTGATACATCCTCCCTAGTCACCACTTCATTTAATGTGTTCTGCAATGTTTGGGGGTTTTTGTGGTCATGTTACTTGTACATTTCTTCTAAAATTACTTCTTTGCTTATCTTAGTGAAGCAAGTCTAAAATTTCTATAAACTTGTGGAATTGTCTTTCCATTGACAGCTATAAAACAATCTCATGTTCTAGTCTTGATTGGGTAGATGCTGTGTGCTACCTGCAGCATTTGCAAGTATCTCACTTACTTCAAGTTTTTCTTCTGTAGTTTCTGTAGAGAGCGGATATAGTCATGCAAACTGGTGGAGTATGCTTTGTTTGTTTTCAAAGTCAGCCTTTTTCTTGATTGCCAATATGCTGACACATTGAATTGTTTTATTAGATGTGAAGTTATAGTGAGTCCTATTGTAAGTGCTACAGAGAATTTTTGTATTGAACTATTGAATCCCTGCTCATATGTGTATGCTTTAGGCTGCACATTTTTTATCAATGGTTATAATTATACTGTTTTTTCACCAAAGAGAAAATTATGCTCCCTTCTTTCTAAAGAACAGACACTTCTGATAGCACCCAGGTTTTTTTAAGCCTTGTATATTCTGAGGTCTGTTAATGACCTTCTTGTTAGAAAAATGTGTAGCCTGTTAAAAACCCACTTGGACATGAACATGTGGTGTCTCATCAAAAGTCCTGAATCCTTTTGATGCTTTTAAATATGCCCTGGACTGTAAGTTTTTGGTGTGTTGTTCTAATTTTTTTAATTTTTTTTTGCTTTGCATAGTCTTTCTAACAAATACTGGGCTTTTAGTATTCTATAGCTGCTGAAATAACGTTCTTATGGATTTCTGGTTTATGTGAACCATGCCTTCTAATAGCTGAATTTTGGACTATATACAGAGTTTCAAAATTAGTGGTAAGATTTATGTCCACAGTACTGCTTCCTTGGTGTATAAAATTCTGAATTAATGGTAGTATTGAGAACAAATGTATTTCTCAGCATGTTTTCCCAGGCAGTGAAAGCAGCTGAAAATATATGTTTCTAATTTTAGTAGGAAAGGAAAACTTTACAAGGTAAATGTTAAATCTTCCTCCTTCTACTTATAAGTTGACTTTTCACTGTGTTTGTGGGGAAGTATACTATACTCTTTTGGAATTGCATGACTTCAGATCTTCATACTTTTACAGTGAATGTACAATGAGAGATATTGTAAAGGACGGCTAATTTTACTGTATTATAGGAGATTAAGGGCTGTGTGCATCCCTGCCATTTATCTCTAAATAGAATCATTTGGTGACATGTTTGAAGATGAAAATTCAGTCATTTCTGTACAAACATGTCTATCCTTGTTTCTTGGCATTTTGTTCTATATGATGAAAAAACACACTCAGATATTCATGGTTTTTTGTGATAACTACAATTAAAAATGAGCTGGAGTACAAAGAAAAGCTGAAAGCAAAATGCAGTTGTGAATGGTAGGAACTTTTTGCTTTCATGTTTTGCTGTGGGGGTGCTGTTCTGCTAGTTAAAGAAGTCAGCTTGAATTGAAGGGATGAAGTGGAAGTTTTTGAGGATTTTTTTTTAAGACCTTACTTTAGTAGGCAGGAATCGTGTGCATATGTACATCAATCTGAATACTTGGAGTAGCTGGCAGGTGGTTTAGTTAATTTCCTATATACTTGGGTAGTGAATTAATTATCCTGAACTCTCCTCAGCATGTCAGATGATACTTACTTGCTGTATACTTATTTGGAAATTTGAAAGTTAAGCTGAGAAACTGGTTTGTATTAGTATCGCTTAACCATGTTGCTGGGCATGTAGGAATTCTGAGGGTTCTCAGTACTGCTTTGACACACGTGAGAGAAGTCCCTGGATGCAGTAATTCAGAAGACTATTTCCATTATTCAGAAATGATATAAGTATACTATTTCTCAGAACTCTTTGAAGCAAAAGGCACAGACGTTTGATATAATTGTTCTTGTAATATTCTGTTAATATGTATTAGTTGATATGTACTTAGCTTATTTTTATATTGCACATTTTAATTGCATTTTTAGAAGATAATTTTTTGTTTGTTGTTAGCCCAACACAAGGAAGGACTCTCCTTTGACCAAAGAGGGATAATCATGGAATCAATGATAGGATAGCCATCTTTCATACAGACAGAATGTTCTGAGTGAGACAGAAAACTTTGCTAGTCTTGAGACTAAACAGCAGTTTCTGGCATACATGGTCAGTTCTAAAAGAAAAATGAGTGGTTGAGTGGTGCCTGTTAAGTCCTGAGCTTTAGGGAACTCAAGAATTTGTCAGATTTTGCTAGTTGTTGACTCCTATGAGGTTAGATAATGAAAATTCTTATAATTTTTGAGAATATAAGGCCTGTGAATATGTCTAGTGCACTAAAAACTGAATCTTCTGTAGGTGTGGACCTGTAAGTACAGTCCTCCCCAGTAATAGCAGGATCTCTTTCATGACAAAGAGGAAGCCAAAGACTGTAGCGTTTGAGCTTCAAATAACCATTTGCACTCCTGCTGTCTCCAGTCCTGTGTTCTTTGGAGACAGACACTTTTCTTTGTCCAGGAGTGTCTGAAGTGTCAGTCTGGCAAACCATGCAAGCCTTTTCAAGGTTAAAAGGTACTGTGTATCTAAAGTTATACCATAATACCTAGCAGAGACATGTCACTAGACTACCATACCCTAAGTATGCTGGCAGTGGTGATGTCAGCATTACATGCGACATATCTCAAAGCAAACAGGAACATTTACTGTTTTGTGTGCTTGTCTTGGCAGGGGGATTTGGCAAAGTGTAACCATTTCTTTCTACAGTGGATTGCAGATAAGTTACGCTGTAGAAAAGGCTGTCTTGGCTTGTAAGAAGCTGGTCTGGTTGTTTGGCCATCAAACTAAGCAAATGCTAAAAAAGAGGAACTGTTTCTATGATTAGTATAGCCCCTCTTTAAACACAGACATAGTGGTAAAATTCTACATGATTAAAAAATACAGTAGGTAGGCCTCTGATGTTTCAAAGCATAATGGTTACTACAGTTCTACACTAAACAGGAAGTACTAGAAAAATGTTTCTATTGTCTTCCTCACACTCCATCTCAGCAAGAACTGAGGAGCTCTGTGTATGCACCTAAGCATTCAAAACACTAATTATTTAGGTATTTTGAATTGAACGGGATATTTAAGCTGTAACCTTCAAATTAAAAAAAAAGTCATGGACGAGTAGATTATTAATCTTGGACATGCTGGGAAAAATTGCCTAATACGTCCTTAATTGTTTTGCTTCAGTCCATGATAAAAGCAAGGGTGGGCTGAAACTTCAAAGTTATATGGTTCTGTGTACTCCTACTGCTAACAAATCCTCTGCAACTGACTTTGATCTGGAGGCCAGGATGGGGCAAAGCTTTTCAGTGTCTTAATGCTGTGACTCTTTTGCTGGATTCTGTAGATGAACCTGCACAGCTCAGCCTCCTGAGCTGCCACTCCTGTTCTGCTTTCTCTCCTGCCCCGTGTCTGATCTGTTTAGTGAATACCTACTTTGGGATTCAAAGGAGGGATTTGTAGGACCTACCTACAATCTTTTCTCTCTTCTTCTTTGCAGAAAGGAACGGGTTTCTAGTTATGCCTTTATCATTACTGTAATTCTTCATAGAAAAAGAGAAAAAGGTTCCCATGGGACAAAATACATTCGATATACTGTGTGCTTTGTGTACATGTAAGGGAGTGAACATTGCACTTCCTTTCTTACCTTAGATTTCCCATTCCTGTCATTTCTGTGCCAAAAAAGATGTCATCTTTTGCGCTTGCTCGTTCTCTATTTCTGTGTACTCTCTGAATAAGCTTTCTGCTTATACGCCTAACCATGAAACATGAATAAGTACAGGAATTGCATACGTATGTACTGTTCTTTTCTCCTCTTTTTAAGAGCAGTTACTGTTAACCATTTTTTGCCCTTCACTTAAGAAAAGACTGGGATACTGCATAGATTGACTTTTTCCAGTCTTAGTTTCTGTATGAAAGAGCTATGGAGTTCTTTCATCTCTCCTCATGGTTTTTCAAAGGAATATCTTATGCCCAGGAGCAGAGCAGATTCAGTTGCTTTGTGATGTCTGTTCCAGAACCAGGCCTCTTCCTTGTTCCTTCATTTCAAATTCTGTGATACTTGGGAACATGTAATAAAATACCTTGAAAATACTAGCTTATTATTCAAGAGAGAAGATTTAATAGAAATATCTGTTGTTGGATTCTTGGAAGATGGATGGAGTATTAAGAGTTGAACTACGGCGATTGAAGATTTCCGAGGAAGAAAGTAGATTTGGAAAGTAAAAGGAAGTTCTGGACAAAAGAATATATTAGAAAAATGAATGTTTCATAGGGAGATGGCATCTTATTAGTGGAAAAATAAAAAAAAAGAATACTCATCCCTCAGCGTTTTTTATCCACTTCAGCCTCTTGAAGGATGTTGTTGATGTAACAACAGCATCAAAAGCGTGAACTATGGATGCACTTACAACAAAAGTAACAGAAAAGGAGCTCACTAGTATAGCAAAAGCCAGCCTTTTACAGTAGCATTTTCATTAGTAGTTAAAATAAGCAAGCAAAGAACCCCCCCTGCACCTGAAACCTTTATTAGTTGGGATTTGTGTCTTTGCCCTTGAGCAGAGCTGACTTACTTTTCAGTGACCATGAAAAAATAATTTCATGTACTTTCCCTGAGGAGTGTTTTTATTCAGTGCTAGAATATCACTTCCTCAACCCTCAGTTTCCACAAACTGGAAATCATGCAATGAATACAAATAAAAGGTATTTCTGAAGCACCAAAAGTACCTGGAAAACTGAGCCTTTCAGATTTTTCAATGTACGTCTTCAAGAAAACATAATTATGAGAAGATGATACCAGCTTTCTGATGAAATCTGTGTGCAACCACTCTGTATTTCTATTATTTGTGTTTCTATTTTCTAAAGCACTACTTACCAGCTGGAAAGAGGAGTATATGAGCACAGGCAGTGGTGATGTTACAAATGAGGTGCAGGAATCAAGCAAAACTTTGTCTTGTGGTACCACAAGGCAACAGGTGCAAGCCTCATGGAAGGATGAGTAGTGCCTGGTGAGGGACTGCTGCTGTAGTATTTGTGGTGATGAGACTTGCAACTGCTAGCTAGAAACCAGGGGCTGAAAGGTCTTTCGATTATCCAGGTGGCTGAGGGATAGCAACCATGACCTTGGTCTGTAGAGTTAAGGGTGGAATTTAACCTGCTTTCCCATTACACAAATATTTCAGCTGAGTCAAGCTGAAAATTTCTATTGTGAATCTTTGTCTCCATCTGAGGTTTCATCAGCCTGAATTGCTTGGCACTGTAGCTCTGATTTTTTGCGAGATGATTGGCTAAGAACTAAAATTAAAAATACTGTGTTTTTCTTGCATTGTAGTTCCATAATGGCTGATTTTTTAAATTGTTTTGTCTTCTCTCTTTCCCTTCCCCAAAAGAGCCTACTCCTTTCACGTTACTGCAGATGGTCAGATGCAGCCAGTTCCTTTCCCTCCTGATGCCCTCATCGGCCCAGGAATCCCTCGCCATGCCCGTCAGATCAACACCCTGAACCACGGGGAAGTTGTGTGTGCAGTTACCATCAGCAACCCCACGAGACACGTGTACACGGGTGGGAAGGGGTGTGTCAAGGTTTGGGACATCAGTCAGCCTGGCAACAAGAGCCCTGTCTCTCAGCTGGACTGCCTGGTAGGTGAACAGGAATTTATGCACAAGGGTAGCTTCTCCTCAGAGACTCAAAAAAAAGTCCTTGTTTGGATTTTGTTAATATTAGAAGAAAATAGCAGATCTGTTTCCTGGTGTCCTTTTTTTTTTTCAATATATAACAGTGTTATGGAGAATAGTGCTGGTTTATTTAGTGATAATTATCACTAAGGGTCAAATAACAGATTAGATCAGATTTCTGAATAGGATGTGTATGTCATGTTTTGAATAAAACACAGTATTTTTTCCCTTTCTAGTTATACTGATGATTGTTGTGCATGAGTTTAAAAAGAATATAGCATGTCTTATGCAGGGCTGCAGAGAACCTTCCTAGGTCTTTCACACACACAAGGAGCAAAAACCTCATTTCTGTAAGATGATAGCAGCCACATACTGGAATAATGTGACACAGTACCAAGGTCACTTAAAGTTTTGCTATGATTTTTGTTCATGATCTACTAGTTATACATATAGGCTGGTTATTTTCACATGTGCAGGGTATAAAAGGGACTGGGTGCAATAGTATAAGTAGCTGAAAAGTTAACTCAAAAAAGTAATGGCTCAATAAGAGATGCTTCTCACTAGAAGCAGCATAGAGGTCTGTGCAGTGTTAACTGAGAAGATAATGTTGTCAAGCACAGCAATATGTATTGTGAATGAAAATTCTAGCTTCAGTGTAGATCTAATTAAATGTGGTG
The DNA here is from genome assembly GCA_024362935.1 of Setophaga petechia. Classification (NCBI taxonomy): domain Eukaryota; kingdom Metazoa; phylum Chordata; class Aves; order Passeriformes; family Parulidae; genus Setophaga; species Setophaga petechia. The sequence continues at coordinate 23,350,849 of JANCRA010000004.1, read as the reverse complement.
TGGTTTTTTACCTTTTATCCTTTCTTTACTGCTATCATTTTGTAATTGCTGAGTAGTAATAGTGAAGTTGAATAGGTATTCTGTTCTGTGGCATGTATATCTGTCTGGATGAAGAGCCTTCATTTAAGTTGGGGAGCAGTAATGACTGATTAAGTCAACATTTTCACTGCCCTACTTCCTGCTCCTTTGCTGCAAATTAAAAAATATAGTAGGAATTCTGTTAACTAATTCTTGCAGTGTTTTTTCTGTCTTGAGTTACTGATCTTCATCATCAATTTTGTAAAAAAACTGTTGCCAGTCGAGCAAGGCTGTAACAAGGAAAGGTAGAAATGTCTTCTGTCACTAACTCCCCCGCAGTACCTCTCAAATCAACAATAACATCCTGAAGGAGAGATCAATATGTACAATAAGAATAATGTTGAACAACAAAGACCAACATAAATACAGGACCAATACAGGAATCCTTAATCTTTCAACTTTAATACTGTGAATGAAAGTATTTGAAAGAAAAATTCAAAAACCTGAAGCGCATGAGACTAGAATGACATTTTCATATAGGGCTGTTAAATGCCAAATGAAAGGTCATTTGCTTTAATATTTCTATTGTTGGTGACCTTCACTGATGGAGTACATTTGCAGAAAAGCAAGCTTACTTTGGCTCTATTTTTGCGTAATGAGATAGAAAAGTTGCCATTTGTCACGTTTGAAACAGAGTAGACTGTGGCAACAGGAGTCTGCAGTTTTAATTTCTGCAGCTGCAGTTTCTAATTAGTGATGAGAAGTAGGTGTTTCCAACCTTTTAAGATCTGCTGGCTCCTCTTCAGTTCTTTGGTAATGGAAAAAAGTACCACACTGCTTGAAACTTTGATGCAGTCAGAATTATATTAGTGGTCATTACTGGCAGGCACATAACTGAGGTGATTTGTGTTGTACAGAACAGAGATAACTACATCCGCTCCTGTAAATTGCTGCCCGATGGATGCACCCTCATCGTTGGCGGGGAAGCCAGCACATTATCCATATGGGACCTGGCAGCTCCAACTCCTCGTATAAAAGCAGAGCTGACATCCTCAGCACCTGCCTGCTATGCTCTGGCTATCAGCCCTGACTCCAAGGTGTGCTTTTCCTGCTGCAGTGATGGGAACATTGCAGTGTGGGATCTGCATAACCAGACATTGGTCAGGTGAGTCGTTGTTTACAGAAAATCTTAATAGAAGTTACTCTTTGGACAGCTACATAAATATTTATGTCCCTGAATAGGGTTTATAACAGCAAAGGAAATAGTGTCTCTTATTCAGGGGAGTGGTTTACACCCAAGTCAGGCAGAAACTAGTTTTGGTAGTTTCGGCCTAGTCTCGGAAGATATATTTTAGGGTTTGTCCATAACCTGCTGTAGTCAACATAAAAGCTCCTGCAGGTCTCTATTATTTGGGATTGGTCTGCAGGTTTCTACAAGTAGCGTTCTTGCTGGTTTGTTACTGGTATGGACTGAACTTGCCTTCTAGGGAAGGTTTGAGGTATGCTCTTTTCCTTTGTCTTAAGCCTTGTTAAGTAGAAAAAGAGTATTTTCAATTCCTATTTAGCAAGGATAAGTAGTAAAATTAATCTTACAAAAGTGGTTGAAAGGGTGGATCCTCTCAGTTCTTTAGGAAAGCAGAGGGGCTTTTACTATAAGATAAATTTAGTTTAGGCTTATCAAAGCAGTGATGGCTTACAATAGTTTAAGAAGAGTGAGTCTAATTTGGAAAGGCCATGATACCTTGAAAGTTCTGAGCACAAAAAACTAAAGAATATGCTTAGTCCACTGTGTTTCAGTTAAACTTCCTGTATATCCATAATTAGCTGGAAATTACATACAGAGAATCATGTTAATGTGCGTGCAAATTTTACTTTCTGTTGAACTTTGGGTCAATAAATACAATTTTAGTTACATAAAGTTTTCACTTTATCATGTGCATGCTTAGTCCCTGTAAGGTTGCACTGTGCAACATCTATACACACCTGTGAATGTCTTGCTTTTTAAATGTTTGCTGTATGTGTTCCCACCACTTGCACGCTGATCTTGCTGCTTGATAGCACATGGAATTTTGAGACCAGAGCTACTAAGCAAAACATGCCGTGTGACCTTTCTGTGGCAGCTCTTGGTGATTCATACCCTTCCTTCACAAGCTAGTTGTCTTTTCCCCACCCGCCCTCCACCTTTCACACTGAGGCACAGGACTCTGCTAAAGCTAATTGCTGATGAAAAATGCAGGAGCTTCAGAATGCTTTTGCCAAAGGATTAAGAAAAAGTTGAGATGACCTTCTGGTTGCTGAAAGCCGAGATTTGCTAATGAGAAGGTTATAAAACTGCTCCATTTAGATTTTTCTAATCTTCTGCCACAGAGAATGCAACTTTGTGACTCAGCAATGCTTGTGTTTAACTATCTGGATCTCTATCTGGATCCCTTTCTATTAGCATATCTGCTTGTTATTTATCTTCTTGACTTGCAGTCAAAGAAAAATACAGAAGCTGTTTTCTGAAATTGGAGGTTTTATTCTCTGACTGCTTCAATTTTATCTGAGTTATCCTTAAAGGTTTTTAACTGTAGTTACTGGGCTTTAGTATTCTCACAAGTGGGTATGGGCTTTTTGGGGGTTTTGTTGTTTTGTTTTCTTTTTTCAAAACCTGATAGGAAATATTTTACTTTATTCAGCTAGCCATGATGCAGATCATTTCTCTAGCACCTGGAAAATGTTTTTTTTTTTTTAATACTGGTATTTAATGCTCAGTGAGAGGCTGATTCTTGCTCATCGTCAGACACAGAACAGATGACACATGTCCAGAGTCCAAAACTAACACCACAACAGTGTTTACCTTGAGCTCTGGCAGGAAATCATTATTCAATCTGGTTTGTTTTATCAGGCAATTCCAGGGCCACACAGATGGAGCCAGCTGTATTGACATTTCTAATGATGGTACCAAGCTCTGGACAGGAGGTTTGGATAACACTGTCAGATCCTGGGACTTGAGAGAAGGGAGACAGCTACAACAGCATGACTTCACATCACAGGTAACTGGATTTTCCTACAGCTTGTGGCAATATGTGGTGTGGGAAGGGAACCCATAGGATCAAAGGCAAGACTGAGCCTAGTAGAACAAGCAGATTTTTCTCTCGCTTCCTTTTGGCTGCACTCAACACAATATTTTGAAGCTTTTTTATGTACTTAGGTTACAGAAGAAAATGACAGACTGACACTACTCTTTTTCTATTTTTCTAAGTTAATATGTAAAAACAGGAATTACTCAAATTTAGTTACTCGAATTTTGAACTGCAGTTTTGCTATTGAACTATATAAATTTGCCCTTATCTCTCTCTTCCCCCCCCCCAATTTTAACTGCAGAAAAAATTATCTATAGGAAAATAATTAAAAGGTGTAACTATGATATAATTTTCAGATATTTTCCCTTGGTTATTGTCCTACTGGTGAATGGCTAGCTGTGGGAATGGAGAGCAGCAATGTCGAAGTGCTACATGTAAATAAACCAGACAAGTATCAACTGCACCTTCATGAGAGCTGTGTATTGTCACTCAAGTTTGCTTACTGTGGTAAGTTGCCCTGAACATAGAACTGGAGGTCAGGGCTCTTAATTCATGTTTTGCTGATTAGTTATTTTATAGTCATTAGTTATTACATCTCAGTTTCTCAAGTAATGCATAAATGTCTCTGCTTTATGTATTCAAATGCACTTATCTACAAACAGCCATCTGTTTGTCTAGAGGCTGCTGTGAGGATTGATTCATGTGTCAAAAGCTATTTCTGTTTGAAGTTTAGGGATTTCCTAGTATGTAACACACTGCAAACGTGCTGAGCATCCACATTGATTGTAAGCAAAAGTACTGTGTAAGAGCTTTTATAAGGGCAATTAGTTAACAGATTTCATTGATGTGAATTGAAAACTCAAAGTTTGTCATATGTCTCTTTCATGTTTCTGTAATCCTTCTGGTTTATATTCTAGGTAAATGGTTTGTGAGTACTGGGAAAGATAACCTTCTTAATGCATGGAGAACTCCATATGGAGCCAGTATCTTCCAGGTGAGGATGATGCTGCTTTTAATGAAGAGAAAAAAATAAAAAACATGCAGAGTTCTAGGAGTGGATTCAGTTATCTTCACATATGTGATCTACCTAAAATGAGATGGTGGAATGAGGGTAAACAGACTTTTTTTAAATGATGTAATATATTTCTATTTTTCTTCTAGTCCAAAGAATCTTCATCAGTGCTTAGCTGTGACATCTCTGTGGATGATAAGTACATAGTCACTGGCTCTGGAGACAAAAAAGCTACAGTCTATGAAGTTATCTACTGAAAAATATGATGGGGATATTCTTTTAGAGGTTGAACTGGGCCAAAATTGTTTGTAGAAGTAGAAAGGTTTTGAATTTTTGAAAGGAACAAAAGTGTTGAGGTTCCAGACCTTGCCATGATACTACTCCGATTTTTCAGAATAGAAGGCAACGTCCAGCAACTAAGTATTGGCTACATGGACCAGACGGAACACAGAGGCAAGATGGACAAATGTAGCCTAGGTTTTTGACATAATTTTTAAAAGCCAAGTCTACTGAAGAACGTTGGAGCCTTTTATTTTTTTCTTTTTGTGACCTCATGCAATTTTTTCTCATTGCCTGAATATGGGGGATAAATACCTTTCTGTTCCTTGCAGTTCAAGTTGCATTCTGTCCTGGGTAGAGCAGCAGTGTCTCAGATGAACTTGTTTCCTGATTTTGCATCTTGTGATATGTTTTTGTATTTTTGTTGAAGGTCAAACATTTGTATAAATTGTAAATATATTTAGTTTACTACAGTAAAGGCTTTAGTACCAACAACCAGTCTTCCCCCTTGCCCCCTCCCTGCTTGCCCTGCTTATTTAAAATTAAAAACCTTTTGGGGATATAAGTACCTTTTTAGAAGCAAGAGAAAACACTATGTATAGTTTGAAAATGGTGTCTTATTCTTTATAACTGTTCTTAGATTCCTTTATCACACTTCAAAGTAGTTGATTTGACATACTAGGATATCAAGTCCAGTAGATATTGTCTTGTTCTACAGAAAATTTAAAGGCAGTTTTGTACTAATTATAGTGTAAATATAAAAATTGAACATTTCATAAAGCTGTGCAGTTTAAGTTTATTCTGATGTCCCATATATATGTTCTTTGGCAGATACAGTAATATGTGCCTGATCATAACACCTTTGGTCATTTCTCTAGAAGAGGAGTGACTTCCCTGTCCTTTTTTTCCCCCAGCTGAACAGAATTCATGTGAGACTACATTTCAACTAAGTACATCAGAGCCTTTATTTGTTATACGAGGATGTCTGTGATTAGAGAAGCTGCATCCTTCATGTGTTACAGAGAAGTGGTAGTTAATGACCATTTCCTTTTTAAAGTCTTGTCTATACTTAGATACTCAGGTAAATTTAACTAAATTACCAAAAGTATGAGTTTACAGGGGATTGCTTAAAGATGTGAAATACTTGCAGGGTTGCAAGTGAAGTGAATTAACCTAAACTAAGTTAAAATCGCTTCTTAATTTCTTGTGAGAATATTGACAGAGGAATATTTTGATTTTTAACTAATCCACTCTACAAATTAATTAGAATTAATTTTCCTGAGTGTCCCATGTTATGCAGGCCTGTAGGCTCTATGTATTCATGCTGAGCAATCTGTGAGTCCTTTCCATTGTTGCATCACTGTGTGACATCTGTGAAGAGCCATGATAAGCAGCCAGTTACCAAAGCTATGCATCTTCAAGTTTTCTTGGTGTACTAAAGAGCAATGGATGAGGAGAGAATGTGTTCACTTTATTTAACTATTATTTTTTCAGTCTAATGTGTTTTACCACTTTGTGCTAGACAACAAACTTTGCTGTTGCACTGGTGGGAGCCATACATTTCCTACATTCTGCAATTTGTTTATAATTTCTGTTGCTAATGGAGAGTACAGATGAACAGAAGGATATCTTCAAACAATTAATTTAGATTACACAAACTGGCAGAAGAAGATCTGCTTTCTCATTTTGCTAGCATTTGACAATGGCCTGTGTCCCTGCTCTTTCAAAGACATGTAGCTAGAAAACAAGCTTGACTGAGAGATGCGTTGATTGGATAAAGAATTTTTCATCTGGGGGCAAATTTTATCTAAGTTTCTAGTCTGAAGAGACACAGGTTTTCCTTTTGATTTACATGACCGTTCTACTGAAACCAAATTATAGCATCTAAAACTGTAATGGCCGTAATGTATTAACATTCCAACCAGAATGTAAAATATTACCCATTCAGGATAATCTGGTCTAGAAATTTAAAATTAGCACTGTGTCAATATGTATCCATACATTTCTTTGTTGATTTCTTAGTTGTTAATTTGTATCTGTATGAAAATGACAGACAAGTTTAGATGTTGGTCATGTTGCTTTCAGACATAGTGGGACAAAAAGCAGAATCATCAGGCTTTTCAGAGAATTAACTGTATTTGCTACACTGAAATACTGGGAAGTGCTATGCCATTTTTAAAAGGGAAGGTTTTAAACAAGAGAATTTACAAAATTACTTGATTTTACACTTTTCATATTGAAATTTCTCTGAACATCTGGTTCTGCAGTCATCATTGACTTTAGCAGCCCTGGCAAATTTGCATTAATTAGGATCTTTTGGATTTTTGCCAAACTGTTATCACCTTAGCTTTTACCTTATAGTATCCTTTTGCTGTTCTCTGAAGTCAACATCAGAGGAGCCAAGAATGCAAGTATTCTTACGCATCTATATAAATTAAAAATACCCCACAAGTGTAATTGGTCTGCTATATGTTGTGGCATAGGGCTTGCTAGCAAGATCACACTTGTGAATCAGGAGGTTCAAAATCATAGTGTCGGGAGAATCATAAAATACCTTGTTTTCTTGGCTTCTAGAATGTACAGTGTGTCAGAGCAGTTATGGAATCAGAAATTTATGTGCATGAATTTAATCATATTTGTACCATGTATTTCTTGATTGTAATTAAGAAATTAATTCCTTTTTTTCCCCCATCATAAGCCTTGGGTCTGAAAATCAGTGGATACATCTGAAAGCTTCTGGATGCATCATCCATACTTGTGGATGACTAGTTCTCTCCATTTGTTGTTTCAGATTTCACATAATGTCTATAAAATTGTGAGTCTTTTCATTTGTCAGAGAGTAAAGCATATTCTACTTGCAGATGTAATTTTTAATGAAAAGATAGATTTGCTGAACTTCTAGCATATCTTTCTATGCAATCACCTAAAAGATGTAAAACTTGTGAAGCTTAAAACTTCAGTAAGTTCTTGTAGCCCTGTGTGAAGTAGTGGGTGGAAATAATTGCTCATTGAATGAAGAAACAGTCTAACCAAGATCAGCAGTAACAGAAAAGGCACTGGGGAAATCATGTGGGGAAGAGAAGTGCACCAGTAACTATTGTATAGGTAATTCTTTTTTTTTTTTGGGGGGGGGGGTCAACCTAAATACAGTCCTAAAAGATTCCTTTGGTTAGCACCTTTTGGGACAGTCTTTGTGTGCTGGGTGGCCTTCAGTATTCAGAGATGTCTCAATGGCCCTCTGGCAAATGCCAGCTCTGGATAGAAGCAGAGAGTCCTTACAAAAGACATTTTGGATGTCAGTGCAAACAAGAACTGATGAAGAGGCGATTTGTGGTAATACCAATTCAACTGAACAAAATCCTTTGTCAGCTTTAATATGTATATTTTGTATATGTGCACTTGGTATAACCCTTCATAAATCAGTTGTGCAGAAAGTCATGATATCATTCCATGCAATGTATTTGTTAGTGTGTCAGATTTTCTTTTTGATTATAATTCCAAGCAATGGTAGTTCCCCATGTTAGCCTACATGTTCTGTTGTCTTGAGAGAGAATTTTCATCTACATTAGTTCTTTCAAACTCATTTGGCATTTCAAAGGCTTTTGTTCTTTTAAAGGAAAGAGAGACCACTAAATGAACATCATTTTCACAGACTGTTATAACAAGTGTTATTTCTTAATATAAACATCAATGTAGAATCTATGTATGAATGATTGACCATAATTTTTGGGTCACATTTTTGCATTGGTGATACAAGTACAATTTTAGAAGCTTCAAAGTTACTCAAGTAGCTTTAACTCAGATTGACAAACTGATTTTTTGTTTGGTGTTTAATTCCTGATAAAGTTTTTTGTTTGTAATTTTGTGGAATGGCTGGCCCACTTAGGATCCCATGGGATTATGTAGTCTAGCTAAAATAGTCTTTCATATTTTCTATTATATTGGTGCAATTTTGAGTTGATGGGGAAATTCCACCATTCTATTAATTAAGAAAGGTGGATTTTGAAGTTTTTTGGCTAAGGAGGAGTACAGACTTATGATTTCGCACTACTGATAAAGTGTTTACCCCTTAAATCACTTCACTGGATAATCTGGACTGACTCCAACTCTGCTGTCTCTTTGAAGGATTTTGGTTTTTTCTCCTACCACAAGCACACAGAAAGAATTTGAGAATGTAGGTTTATGTAAGACTTCAGCCAATTCATTCTGTCCTGCCAGACAGACATACCTCGTTACATAATGGGGAAGGTGAAGTAACTCAGAGTTAAACCTGACAAACACCAGAATGCAGGTGAGTTATGGCACAGAAATTCATGGACAGAACCACTTCAGTTAAAAAAGCCCTCCAAGATGATCTAGTCCAACCTCTGACTGAACATTATGTGTAAACTAAACCATAGCATTATGTGCTGAATCCAGTCATTTCTTGAACACCTTTGGGATGGATGACTCTACCACCTCCCTGGGCAGCCTGCTCCAATCCAGCCTGCTTCACAACTTCATCCATGAGAAAATTCTTCCTGAAGTCCAACCTGAACCTCCCCTGGCTCAGCTTGAAGCTGTGTCCTCTTGTCCTGAGGCTGAGAGGAGAGACCAAGTGACACCCAACTTGCTACAACTTCATTTCAGGGAGCTGCAGAGTGATGAAGTCTCCCCTGAGCCTTTTCTCCAGTCTAAACAATCCCAGCTCCCTCAGCCATTCCTTAAAAGACTTGTGCTCCAGACCCTTCACCAGTTTCTTTGACCTTCTCTGAACACACCTCAATGTCCTTGTCATGAGTGGCCTAAAACAGAACATGGGATTTGGGGTGCAGCCTTTCCAGTGACAGGGACAGGGAAAATCTCAGCCCTAGTCCTGCTTGCCACAGCACTGCTGGCACAAACGAGGACACCATTAGTCACCTTGGACACCTAGTCACACTGCAGGACAAGGGGAAATGAGAACATAGAAGCACATACATTTTAGGTGTAATCTAACATGCAATCTACGCAATTCACCTAGAATGAGATTTCAGTCACAGAGTTTACTGACATCTGTTTCTCTGTAAAGTTGTTCAAATGTTTCTGCAGTTATTCAAGGACCCTTGAGTTGTGTGTTTGAACTGGAAGTGGACATTTCTTTGATATCCATAAGCATCTAGTCATCTCATCCTAAGAGGGAAAGGGAGTTAACTCATAGCCAATTCTCAACATTTACCATTACCTTTTATTTCTGTAGCTCAAGATCTGCTTCCAAGCATTTGATAATCCCATTTTCAGCAACATGCTCCCAAATGTCCCACTGCAGCTTAAGTGCTTAGTGCAGTATTGTAGATTTTGCTAGGGAAATCAGACATGTAAGAACTGGGTGCTTGAAAAATCTGTCCTATGGGTCTATCTTACTGACATTTCTGAGAAATTTACCCAGGATTTCTGCTTAGCTATATAGGAAAGCTCAAACACTCACTGAAACATTTTCTAAATCAACAAAAAGTGTGTTTTGAACATATTTTAAGCACATGGGTGGGCTTGGGGGTTTTTTGGTTTGGTTTGTGGTTTTTCACTATTTTCTGTTGACTGATTTTTTTTTTTCTTCTGACATTACTTTAAAAAGTATGAATTGAATATAACAAGAAAACACGAAGGGAAATCAGAAGAATGAATAATAGTCTTCACAGGGCAGAATGCTGTTGAAGGTACATGAACCTACTGCTTCTGTGATACACTAATTCTTGAGAGAGTTGGATTTCTATTTTCTTGAGGCTAAAAGTGCTGCTCAGAAAACAATACCAAAAAATGTCTGTTGTGGGGACAAATGTTAGTAATCATTTTCAAATCTGAGCAGGGTTTTTTGTAGGGTTTGGGTTGTTTGAGGTTTGCCCCCCACCATGTTTCTTAGATCTGGGTCTCACTGAGAAGCTAAACATCAGTCCATGTTCTTTCTGGCTCTATGTTCTACTATGCATTAGTAAGAATTTAGTTGCCTGTTAATGATATACAGTATACAGGAAAATCTGATTGAATATTTTAGTGGATAGCTGCATAATTATATTGGGCAGTGTCTGCTGTAATGATTTCCCTTACTAAAACAAGCACTCAGATATAGGATAGCTGCATTATTCTATACTCATACTTTCATTGTTTATGAATTCCTGGTTTGGCAGAGTTGACTCTTCATAGAAGAAATTCTGTGATGGCTTCTGAAGTAAAACATAAAATTATGAGATTTTTCCTGTCCTATAATTTCATGTGTGATTTTGCCCATATTTTTAAGGTTATGTTGATTCATAGAAGAGATGCTGCAAGGAACTCAACATTTCTATTGTGTACAGTTTGGCAAGGATTGCCTTTGCTATGTTCACAGCATAAAGGTATCTCTCAAACCCTGTTTCAAAACCTTGTTTTCTGCCAAAAATGAGTTTGAGGTGAAGATAACACATGGTCTGGAGACTAAGCAATCAAACATACTGTTATCATTATCCCTTTTGTATACTCTGTCATTAACATAGAAAATGGAGATGATAGTCTGTAACTGCAAACAATAAATGCTGTTTTTCCTTTGAGCACTGATTTTAATGGCAGTTTTAAAAAGTTAACAAGCAGAATGAAGGGGTCATAAATGAAAGTTAACCCACAGCAGTTGGAAACTGGTAAATCCTTGTTACTTTCCTGTTAGTGAGCCTAATTTGTTTAAAATAAAATCCATCTGCTCATTTCACAGTCTTTGTGACACTTTCTTCAGTGATCCACAGTGGATTACCCCCTTACTTTAAAACTTGTCTGCAATTATAATAAGGTAATAACTCTTATTTTGTGGTTTGCTGTAGCATAAAGCTTTGCAGACCAGCCAAGATGCCCTTTATTCTTTAAAAATAATCAGCTATTGGGGTTTTTCTGCAGTTGGAAATTATTTTTTTAAAATTGGATTTCAAATAAATGTACAATTTGATGGTTTTGCAAATTCAAAATATTTTCTATTTGTTGATGAATCAGCCAAACACTGCTGTCAAGCATGTAAATGTTCTTAATGTCAGCCTGGTTTTTGCTTAGCATGCCATGCATGCAACAAAACTTTGGAGTGATTCAATTTTTATGACCACATTAAATTTACTTACTGGAATAAGTTTCCTTTTTCATACAGAAATCAGTTTACTACCGTGCTCCTTTGTGTTTCCTCCTGGATATACATTAGATTTCTAGAGATGTTTTAATGAGTTATACATACATAATGCTTCTAATTTTTCTTTGTCTTTCTGATTATTAGATATGTGAGATGTGTATTTCTGACAGCAGTTAAGTGAATATTCACAAATATATGATATAATTGAATTTTTGAAAGTGTACTTCAAGAAAGTTATAGACTTGTATAGATAAATCATTGATTTTCATTTGTCAAATTCAAGACTTTCAAGTCCTGATACTCTTGTATTTTTATCAGTGAATCTGTTAATGGAAATACTTCTGGATTTTGAATGGTTTTCATTGCTTTTTTAATTTGTTTATGTAGATACTCTTCTTTGTTGAGTACAAGTTATTGACCTGGTATTCTATTTATAATTCTTCCTGGTTCTTCAGTATCTTATCTAGCTGTAACTTATTAAAAACCACAAATATGAAAAGGGGATATTAATGACAAGTGGTTTAAATGTGAGAGTTTCAAAATGCATGTTAGAATATTTCAACACTTCGTTCACTGTAATTTTACATTTTTTCATTACTTAAGTAATTAAAAAAAATCCTTAGGGTTGAATTATAGTAAAATTTTATACATCTCAGTACTAATTTTGTCTCCCAGTAGACAGCAATAATTTAGATGGGATTGTTTTTACTGTACCTAATTTATTCTTGGGCAAGGGGGAAGGGGAAAAATATTAACCTTGCAAATTTTGCTAATTATAATAATTTCATTGCTATTGTTAATTGTTTTTAATAACCTCCATGCCTTCAGAAATTTGTTCTTCTATATTTTGAAGAAAACATACAAATATACAGGGTTCTGTAATAGAATGTGTTTACAGTATTTATCCCCTGGGTTAGCTATAACATAAGGGGAAATACAGTGACAGATACCACTTGCAATAGTTGCTAGTGCAATGTGCCTTTGAATAATTTTCTTTAGTTATTAAATTTTCTTGTAATCTTAGGTGAGGTGAGCAGTTTTAAATCAGTTTCATTTCTATCAAAGTGGATATGACAATACATTCTTAGAGCTTTACTAGTCATACTAAATTTAAATCTGCACAGTAAATGGTTTCAAGGATGGTTTTGAACTGATTTGACTGTTCAGGTTAACTTCTTAGGTTTCAAAACCTGCTAGAGTAGAGGGAGAAATTGCCAGTTATATTTGGGGGTTTTTTATTGCTTTCATTTTGTACTATATATATCAGTGGGACTTTCTTACCACTGAAAGTGTGCTCAATTTTAATGTTGCCATACTTTGCTCCACCTGTTTCCTTTGAATTTAGCTTAAAAATTAATCCCTTTTCATAGGTGTCTGCTTTGAACCTTAACAAATATAAAAATAATCAAAATATCACTATTTGATAGAGACACTGCTTATTTCTCTGTTTCTGATGTGGATATTGTTTAGCAGGGCCTGTCTAGTTAAAAGGCAGTTAAAATAGTAATCACACATGATCTGTGTCTGTCATTTGTAGAAAAAGTGCTACAAAGTGATATGTGGTGGTAACAACTTGGAAGGAAAAGAATATGAAATTCAGATAGCAGGTTGAACAATTTACTGTTAGCATGGGGCCCAATAGCACTACAAAGCTATAAACTCTGTCTTTCTAGATTGCCCAGTTAGGTGGCAGAGATGCAATTTGTCTTTTCTGAAGCCGCCTGCTGCTAGCTAGCTCCATCTCCTGTCACAGCCTATTAGCTCCCCAAGAAAATTGGTGGGAAATTGCCTGCAGATTGTAGGAAATTGCATCTCCAGACCGGGGAAAAAATGTAGGATAGCACAACACTGATCCTCCCAGAGCAGCTATTAATACAGCAAAAGCTGACCTCTGGCATGGCGTGAAACGACTTTGCTGAATAAAGACTGTATTATGTGTGGTTGAAAGAGGGAAGGAATTATGATCCTAGCTATGCTTGTAGTCAGCCTGTTCCAGGAAGCTTAAGTATGAGCAGCAGGTTCTGCTGCCCCTCATTCCCATTGGAAGGTGGAAGAGGACATTTTACAGCCTTATACACAAATTTCATTGTACAGATGGGCAAAAAACCCATTATGTATTTAAATTATGTTAGTACATATCAAATTCAAAGGTTTAGTGACAAAGCTGAAAGGTAATTTCTGAAGCTAATTGCAAAAATATTATTAGGTATCTCTGCTCAGGCGAGTCTTGGTCAGACTAGGAACAACTTTTTGGCTATTTAATTCTATTTGTATATACATATTATACATTTGATTTTGGAGCAGTTACAATGAAAAGGAACTAATTTGTTCTGTAACTGTGAACTGTAAAAAGTCATGGAATACTCATTACTTATCACAGATTTTAGCATTAAATTCCTTGCTGCTAGGAAGCTCACTTCTGTTATGTTTAAACCAATTCCCATGTGTTCTTTATGGTGTAATATACAATGAACTTCATCCTCTGTCATTTCTACTACAGCTACCTTTCTAATTTTGTACTTTACCTCAGTTTTATAGGGCCTTTCAATAAAAGACTCAACTTTTCTGTGAATTCTAAGAGAGGAGGTGTGTATAGTTAGGTTTTTTTGCAACATAAAAATAAATGTCAGTATTTTCTTTGAGCTTGCAATTGTACTTAGTTGATTCAAAGCCTCCTGAGGAAGATGTGGTTGTGAATCTGAATGGTGTATTGATCACAAGTGAGTATGAGGAGGGCGGCAGCAGCAGGGAAAAAATTATTTTGCAATCAAGAGCATTGCTGTTTTCAAACTCAGACGAGATCTCTTGGTAACTGGCAGCTGCCCAGGGATCTAAGTGAAACCCGTGGGTTCATTTCCTGTTGTATTAGTGTCCACTGTTGTAAATGAGCTAGCAGGGCTTACAAACACTCACACTGCTGATTAGAGAAAATTAGTGGCCTGCCTTATGGAGCTGAGGCAGAGGCAGCAGGGTAAAAAAGGTATTGCACATAGTTCAAAGCACAGCTGAAGGGGATCAAGAGAACTTCATGTCATGGGGCTCTCTGGACTGCTGTTTTGAATTCTGACGATCATGAATGCACACATATGTCATGAATGCACACATATGTCTGTCTGGAATGGTAATTCGTTGAGGCATTGATTTTCTAAATTAGTTATAGCACCTTTTATGGAAGTTATGCAGTTTAGTGCTGTGTGTCTTTTCTTGTAAAACATAAATACAGGAACAGAAGAGCTGTGGTGCTTGAGCCTTTATTCTGTATTTACAATAGCTGTTCATCTTCCAAGGTATTGCATATTAATTGCATTCTCAAAATAAACCTTGCCATTTAGTAACAAACTGGGTTTTTTGTATAGTTCAATACATATATTGGATGAGCAAAGAACATTTCAAGGACACAGAAAATCTTCCCTGGCTAATCACTGAATTTGCCTTTTCTTGTAACAAACAGACAAAATAAATTGGGTGATATAGTATTCAGGATTTCATTTCTTCTGGCTGATGGCGCTATGCACACTGTCACCTGCATGTGTACTCTGAGGCCAAGTATGTTATTCTACACAGAGCAAAGAGAACTAATCATTCTGTATGAAAGGCAGAAGCTTTCTTTCCATAAATTCAAAGCTGCAAGCTCTTACTTTCCTATGGAAAGAACCAGAATTAGACTGGGCTGTGAGGAATTTGGAGTGCACCAAAAACTGCTCTGGACACTTGATCGGTATAAAAGAGGACTGGCAGGGGGGAAAAACCAGCTCCTGACAAACCAGTTCTTGGCCAACACTTAATGACTGGAAAAGATGTGCAAACCATAAATAGCACCCTTTATCCTGTAACAGTTGATGAGCTCCAGCAAAAGACAGCACACTAAACTTAGTTCAAAGAGAGTTCATTGTCAGTCTAAGTTCTGATCAGTCCAACTTTGGTCAGACCGTGTTTTTCATAATGCATTATTACAATCAGTAGCACATCAGAAAAACAAAATCCAAGTTCTTTAATTAGACTGATTTTACTTTTTTAATTATGCCTTCCTATGTAATGCTTCTGACTTGCCACAGTATGGAAATGTAACTTTTTCTGAACCATCTCTGTTAAAATTTCCAATATTCCAAGTGCACAAACAGTAAATGGTCCTAATTTACTTCAGTATGCTGGTGAACATTTATTTTTTTTTTTGCTAGTGTCATTTTTTCTAGCCTCAGCAGAAATTTTTACCTGTTTTTTTTTCAACTTTTCATTGTATCAAGACATCATATTCGTGATTAGTCATTGAAACAATTCAGATTTTTTTTCAAGTTCTTTATCAATAGCATTTATTGCATGTTTAACTTTTATGAAAAAATTGTATCTGAGTATTCCTGAACTCTGTGATAGTATCCTTTCTCCTGCACCATACCTTTCTGATACTCTAGCTGAGAGTAAACCAAGTCCCCACCATTTTCTCTGAAGAATCTGACACTGTGAAAAAGATTCCAAAATTGTTTGGTCCATTTAGCAAAAAAGCTTTAATTTCTTTGAACTCTCCCAACATTTTTATTTTATATGCCATCAAAGATTAAATTTTCTGCTATAAAAAAGCACTAAGAAAGCATATAGCATAACTACAGCCCTTCTAAAGGCTTTTCATGCTGGGATGGTGTGGGCGTAGTTGAAATAGGATGGAGGGGATGAAGATGAAGAGCAAAGCCTCCCTTTAGAATCAATTGGACCATAAGCTGGGAGATACCAGTGGCCTCCAAGATAGAGCTAGCAAAGGCTTGGAGGAGCAGAGGTGCCATGTTCTGGTGGACCCCTCATAAAGTTGGTCACAGAGAAATGTAAGCAACAGTGCATGCAGAGTGGCATCTGTATTTTGGCCTCAGTTTTGCCCAGGCAGCCCCAGGGCTGGGGCTGAAATGCTGGGCAAGAAGCTGAGGACTGGGGAGGCGCAGGAGAGGAACCAATGTTTGAGGACTGCTGGGAGAAAAAAGGGAGGAGAGTGTCAGCAGTGGGAAATTGGGATAGAAAGACTGTGCATAAATCTCTTGGATGAGGATAAGCCCCAAATTTTCTAAATAAATAATTTACAGCCCCGTCATCAAGTATTTTTGGGGTCTGGGCTTGTCCAAGATAATCCAGGGACAAGTGAAGAAAAAACCCAGGAGTGAAGGGGTTTGTGCGGTGACACCGTCTTTGGCTGGTCATGGCCACTGCCGCCTGGGGCGTGTCCACTAATTTAATAGTGAACTTCTCAGCTCCCTCACCGCCCTGCAGCAAGCTGCTGTGCAGTAGATTTGAAGCACCTGAGGAATTGCACACCCTGGCTCCGCTGCATTTCTCCAGCCAGGGCAAAGGCCTTTTTCTGGGGCTTGTTTACTGGAAAAGAAGGTAACTGTGGACTGGATTGGAAAAGAACATTGTTTTTCTGCCAGCAGGGAAGACTTCCATTAACAGAAGAAATGGAGATACATTAGAAATAGCACACTTGAGCAGCAATGAAGATGCAACATCAGAAAGGTAAGCCAAGACTTTTTACTTGATTAAAGATATTCAGGTGGAATATTACGTTTGTGTTTAACCAAATACGGGGAAGCTGGAACACACTATTGGTTTTCTTAGTACTCTCAGGAAAGAAGGCAGTGGAAGCGCAAATTACCAAGCAAATGTTTATCTGTGTGTTTGATAAGTTCCTGAAAAATGGTCTTATCCAACCAGGTAATGGTTACCAACCAGGTTAAAGTATAATGTACTTTTGGCAGAGATTTCAACATTCTTGGTTGAGACAACTTGCTTGCAATTGTTCTAATTAAAACAAACTGTATGTAAGTACCATCAGAGGTCCTCTCTGTTCCCAGGAAAGCATCTTACTTGTAAGGAATTTCACCTTCCTGTTCAGGAGCACAATATCCAAAAAGGACTGGAAACATCCAGCACAAGTATGTTGATTATTAACTCTTGATCAGTCAAACTGGAGACTTTGAAACCTGGATATATACAGTGAGAAACAGATCAGGTATTTGCCCAGATGAAGGCTCTGCCTTTTCTAGCATGACATAACTATAGTATAACATTACAAGCTCCTGTTTCGATGTAATACAGGCCCATGTCACTAAATGCTGGGCATTGTATGCCGTTTACCTCCAAAAATAAAAAAAAAAAAAATCCTTTGGTAATCTTACTGAAAATTCTTTACTCTTTAATTTTTTGAAATCTGGCAAATAATACAGAAAACCCCAGGTGTTGTTCAAAATTATTGTAGCTTTTCTAGATCTGCTACCATACAAATTATAGATAGTGGGTTTTATATTTATGTGAGTTATGCTCATGTGTAGTGACAGAATACTGTTCTGCCATGTTGCTTTGAAACGTTTCCCAATATGTACTATAGCAGTGTCTTCCCCACTACACTGCTTTTAAAAGTCAAAGACTTATAATAGCAATTTCCCATGCTTTCATCCAAAGCCTGAAATATGCCTTGAGCAAGACATTAAATCAAAAGGAAAACATTGCAGCTATTTGACTCTGTCCATCTCCTTGGGAGGTAGTTTGCTGCTACGCCAATGTGAAGAAATTCATGTTACAAAAGCAAAATGAAAAAAAACAGAAATTAAACAATAAGAGCAGCTTTAACCGTGAGCAATTTTCTGAGTATTCCACAGCAATCAACTTTTCCCTTCTAGAAGAACAGCTTTAATTTGATCTTACTTTCACTGATTTATTTTCTGCTTCAGTTTTGAGCTTTTAAAAGGAAGTGTTTCCTTTTTCCAGAGTCTCTAATTGGAGATTTGAAGGACCCTTCTAACATCTGTAACTCTTCTACTCTTTTTTTTCTCCTTGATGTTTGTTTGTCTTGGAGTTGCACATAAGCAAAATATCCAGTTCTGAGGAATCCATGTGGTGAGTGTGTTGGGTTGGGCTGCTGGACTATTCTGCATGAATGGGTAAATTAGGACTAACCTCTTTGGATGAAACTAGTTAAAAATGGTTTTAAATCTCAATCTGCAGGATGTTGGCAACTTAGGAGGTAACAGTGGGTAGTATCTGCTTGTACAGGCAGAAGGAGCTTTCTTGTAATTTCTGCTAGCTTTGCGATGAGTGTCATTTTGCGCAATCAGTATGTGCTTGATTTCCTGCTGTGAGTGGAGGGAGGTTGTCCAGGGATAACTAACAATTCAGGCATCCAGAAGGAAATTTGTTGGGAAAAAACCACAACAAAACCACCACAACCAAACCAAACAACTGACTGGGAAAAATGCTTTTCTCCCTAGACCTACTTGCTCCATCAAGGGAGGATGACACATTTCACAGCCACTGTAGGTCTCCTCTATTATATATCAATGCCAGTCTTCGCTAAAATGTAGTTAATTTTCAGCCAATTCTCTTGTATTTGTCCCATAAAACAACCTCATTTATTTAGTGTAGGCCCCTATGTCCTTATATTTTTCTTGCTCCCTAGTGTCTATTCATTACTTCAATAAAACCAAGGAGGAAACATAATTCTTATGCTGATGTTTATCTTAAAGGCTTCTCACCTTCTGCCAGTCCTTTTCAAAGCTGAGATACTTCAGACTTGTCCAATTGGATTTTGCTTAATTCTGAGATTAGAGACACCAAATGTTTCCTGGACAACATGTTTCAGTGCCTGTATATGCACATTATGGCTTCTCTGCTTTTTGGGGAGGATTTTTTGCTTGGGGTTGTTTTTGGATTTTTTCAAAATGCTATTGGGAGTAAGGACTGCTGCCTCTTTTCCATTTGCTGTGCAGATCAAAGAGATGTGACTTATCCTGTCCGGCTGAAATAGCTTGATGGGAAAAATGATTTGTGGACCATTCTTTCTCTTGAGTAGGGGAAAAAAATGGTAATTTTTAACTCCTCCATGGTTATGATTCAGTCTTGAGTGGGCTGTAAAATCATGTTGTGTTTTTTTCCCCTTTTGTTATATGAAGAAGGAATTTTTATCTTAAAAATGCCATTGTGGTTTCCATCCTTGAGAACTGTTAAAACTCTTCTGTTTCTAAATCACTCCCTTCCATGAAGCAGCTGAGATGACTCTACCTTAACTTTAAATGCAGCACTTGCATGTGGCATTGACTTTATGGAGAAAGACATATTCTTTTGCAGGTGAACTGCAAAAGCACTAGAAAGCTCTTATTGTCCTCAAGTTGTCACAAAAGGTCTTTGTATAACTTGAGCAGTCACAGGAACATTAACATTAACTTGGAAACTGGAATGAGCTTGGCTAGTGATAATAATGCCAACTGTAGATTCAAAAGGATAGCAGTCTTTTCACGGTCATCTTCTTCTGGGCATGCTTAATGGAGAAGGGCTGGGAGTACTCAGCATTCCTGTTGGTGCTGTCAGATAAGCAGATGTATCCAGGACACAGTATGATGGACCAGAGGAGATCCTAAGAGATCTTCTTTCTGTTCCTTATTCAGCTATTTGTAGCTTCAGTTTTTCTAAAACCCATTGTGTTCTTGTCCACTTTGACACTATATACTCTACAATGGCATTGAGCTGTACAGGTTATGTTTGCTAGTTGCCAAATGTAAGTTAAAGTTTCTGTGATGCAGAAATACTGTTTTCCCTGTGTAATAAGCATAGAATAAAAACTGTGTGAGGATATTGGTGCTAATGCAAACTGTGCCCTATGAGATGAAACACAGTGAATAATGAGGCTTGCAGACGCAGGTGAAAAAATAGCTCCAGGAGATTCAAGGTACACTGCAGTGCAAACAGAAATCAGGGGCGACCTGTTCTGTGTTCTCAAGACATAGTAAATACATCCTTCTTGCCACTGCTTACCTTTTGCTGGGTCAGGTATTTTAATACACTATGGCAGTTTTCTCTTTGAGAAAAAACTCCAAGGCTCAACTTCTTGTCTTTCAAACAGGATTTCATTTTGTTGTCCTTGCAAATTTTAATTTAAGTGTGTTTGAATCTTCAATCTTTGTTTAAGAAAATGGTTGTAAAATTCTTGGTTTTAGTAGACAGCAAATTCATCTCTAGGGCAGAAAGTTTAAAAGTTTTTAGAGATGAGCATGACCTGGGTATCAATTGTATATAATTTTGTCGTGCTTTGTGGAGGGCAAGTATATTGTGCTGAATGGAGAACTGGGCTACTTCAGTGGCTGTTGAACACTTTCTCCTAGTTCAGGATTTCATATGTGCTGTCTGTGTACTTTAATTGTTGGTTTCTTCATTGTTGTTTGCTAACCCTAATATAGCAAGTATAGCTTGTCTGTTCCTCCTTTTAGGTGAGTAGGGAGAAAAAGTGGAACATCCATCTATCTTGAAGAGAATGGAGAAAGAGTGATAAATTCAAAGAAGTTATTCTGAACTAGGCACATTTCGCACTCTCCTAGGAGCTCACAAATAACATAGATCTTATGGGCAGGTGCTAATCTTGTGTGTGTGTTCATGTGTGTGCAAAATACTCATTTTAGACACTAATGGCCTCATACATTTACTTGGGTGTCTGTAGATAGTACTTGCTGAAAAGGAAGAGCAATAATAGTGGCTGTCTGTAGGAAAAGAAGCTATCAAATGAGGTTTTCCTTATTTGTCATGATGATTCCCATTCAATTACATAATTTTGGAGCAGGTACCAGCAAGCTTTCAAAAGAGCCATGGAGCCTATCACAGATTACTGCTGTGCCAAATATGATGTTGCTAGTCATATACGTGGGACTGGAGGAAGAAAAATACTCAGCAATCTGCCATAACTTAATCCAGATGGTCAAGTTTATGTTTTCTTTAAAATGCAAACTGTCTCCAGTGAATTCATTAGAACCATATTGTAGCTTTCTTTTCTAGTATAATTTTAGCAGCTAGGTTAAAAAGCCTTGGTCTGCCAAACTAATCTCCAGTGCCCAATTGTTTTATTTTTGAAGGATTTAAACTATTTAACTAATCTTTTTCTTTCCCCCTCCCCTCCACCCCCCGCTTTTTCTCATCTAGTTTTTCTTCCCCTTTTCTATTTTTTTTTTTAAGTACACCAGGGTACAACACTGAATTATTGGCTTGGGGTATCTAGAGATAGCTAATACATTGTGTTTTGTCTGGGATTAATGTAGATATTTGAATACTGTGGAGCAGTAATTGTAATGTATTCAGCCAATGCTTCGGCCTTGTTCCTACCTATGGCTGGATCAGTTTATTGAATAAGAATCAAATAAGATAGATGTCTTTACCCATGCTTCCAGACTCTTCTTCCTATAATTTTTTCTTATTTTGGATTTCCTTCTTGAATTATTTCAAAGATTTGCCAAAAATACCCAAAATTTGGGACAGAGGCTCTTATTTAATAATTCAATTTAAATTTAATCCTATTTAATCTTTTTTAATTAAAGAAGGCTAAAGCTGAAGTAATTCTGAGAAACTAAATAAAATGTTTATATGTGAATTGATTCTGGTAGAATTAAATCTTAAAGACACTCTAACACCTGCTACTAGTGGAGGAAAAAATTCCACCTGAATAAAAGACCTCAAGAAAATACCAAACTACTAGCACCAATGAATGAGTATGCCTGGGGTTTTCATCATATGTATTAGGCAATTTTCAAGTGAAGCCTTTTCTTCCTTTAAGATGCTTCCATCCCTGCAGTGAACTTGAACTTTAATATTCAGAGACTAGTGCTTGCACATGAGCCAGTGAGATGCAATCAACCATAGTAATGTTTGGACATTGTTTGCTGTACCTGGAACAATGGGCTTACTTATTTTGCTGAGATGCTGCTTTCAGTATTGAAGTAGTGTCCAGTAGAAATCAGCATTTCATTAGGCTCCACTCATTGAAACAAGCAAACCAAAAAGGCATCTTGTGCTAAAGACTATAGGGTCTGCTTTAGAGTAAATTAAACAAACTGGCAGAAAAGTGGAGTGGTAGACCAGGTTAAGCACTCTAAGGTTTTGGGGTTTTTTACTGGAAAACAAAGGAAATAAATGGAAGGGGTAGCTTTTTTATAACACAAGAGAAACAAGCACTGATGCTTGCAAGATGTTTTTATTCGTGAAGTAGCAAAACTTTGAAGGGAACATGCCAGTGTTGGTCCAAGACAGTACTGCAAAACAAGGCATTGTGCAATGATATTCATATCCAGCCTGGCAAATTTTGTCTTGTGCGAGAATGCAGAAGGAGTTAGAGGTAGAATTGAGATGTTTAGAAAATTGTCACCTGTTCCAAAATCTTTACAAATGCATTTCAGGTATCATGGGATAGAAGACTCTGAGATGTTATGAGGAGACCTAGGACCACAAGACAGACACCTGGTACAAGTTACTGGAATCATTATAGTAAGACATACTCCCAGAAGCATGTGGGATTCAAACTTTGGGGTCACAATGGAAAGATGGAGGGGTTTTTGGGTAAGCTTTTGAAAACATACAGTCATTCAAGCTTGTAGAAATGCTGTCATTGCAGTGAATCTGGAATTTTATCACATTTTTCTGTGCCATGTTTCTAAAAGCCTGGTCTGCCTGACAAAACAGCTATATCTATTTTATTTTCAATATTTCTTCAGGGGTCTGTTGAAGAGCTACTGGAAATATTCATAATTGCATTTCAGAGTGGTATAAAAACATGTGAGAAACTTCCTTCTTTTGTTGGATTTCTTTTTATTTGTTTGTTTGTTTTTCAAAAAGATAATGTTTTGTGATGATTAATTACTTGAAATGGCTTATGCCTGTTGGAGTTCTTGTCAGCTCACCCACCTAAACTTTCAGTAGCTCTTTTTGCTGGGGATGAAGTATTTCCTGGGATACCTGAATCATAAGACAAGCTTTTTTCCCTCTAGGTACTACTTCTAATCTCAACAAATCATGATTTAAATGCAGTTTTTGGACACAATTTCCAAAAATCAGTATTTCTTTTGGTGAAGGATTTTTCTGACAAAACCCAACAAGTCTTCCTCTAGGAAAGCTTCTTCTTTTAGAGGAACTGTCACCAAAAAGAAGTTGAGTAAATACTAGGTTTAGTGCATGGCAGGGGATGGCCCTAGGCAGCATGAGTGCTTTTCCTAGTTAATGATCTTCAGTTTTCTGCAATTCTGTTGTGAAAAAACAGTATAACAAAGACCATGACAGCACAGCTGGTGCTTTTAACTTACAGCTGTACACCATACAACTTCATCCTTCTGCTTTTTTTCTCTTCTGCCAAGAAAAAAAACCTGAATAGCCAGAATTAGTGCTCCTTTAGTACCAGTTCATTGCTCGCCTAGCAATTTTATTCAAAAAAACAGACCATTTGGTATGTGAAAGAGGGCTGGTAGGGACTTCTGTGTGAGGTTCTTGGAAGGGTAATCTCATTCCAAAAATCTAGGTGGCTGGAATTCCCTCCCCCTCCCCTTTAATACAAATCCTTAAGTGTCAAGTCAGGCAGAAAATTAGTCTAGTCCACATTTATTTTACTGAATGGCAGTCAACTCCCGCCTAATCTTTCAACATATATTTGTTCAATGGATCAACAGATTGTGCAAGCAGTATGACGGACAGGTTTAGAGATGTGTCTGCTTATGTTTGGTTTGTACTGAACCACTGACCATTTTGTGTGTGAATTCATCATAAATTACATCTCCAGGTTACCCAGTACGAGTGAGGAGGGGTAATGCTTGTTCTCAGTACTGAAAGGCATCTTACACAGCTGTCAGCTTCCAGAATGGAAGTACAACTTTAGCTCTGTTTTTCCAAAGCTGAATGGGTATGGCTCTGCTTTCACAAGATTTTGCTAATTGCAACTCTACTGCTCCTTGATAACATAAGGCAAAAGGCAAGAACTGTTATTGTGAATTAAATGTGTGATAATTAGGGAACAAGGATGTGATAGGGATTGTGTATGTTATTTTAGGTGCATTTGACAAAACCAAGGCTAAGCAACACCAGAAATACATAAGTTTTTAGATAATGAAAATACATATTAAAATTTCTTTGGTACAACAAATGAAGAAATGACCTGATGGGTTGTATTTAGTAATATGTGAAAGCCAGCTAGGAGGGTGCCACATCAACAGAAGTGTGGACTGTGTAAATACTTTGATTAACTCTTCCTAATCTGAAAATTGTTTTTAATATACTCGATATGTAACTGCTGCTACAGTGGGAGATGAAGGAACAGGAGGGAGTTCCCAGATCTAGAAAGTGCCCTTCTACAAACAGGAAAATGGGACATGGAAATTACCAGAGTCCTGCTGACCACCACTTCCCAGAGGCCAGGAAACCAAAATACAATGTCTTCTACCTTTCGTGATTGCATTGGTTTTGAGCCACTGCCTACACAGAGAGCATAGGCATGTGGCAAATGCCACAATGTTTCCTTACCCATATGCATCCTTTCCCAAGGTTGGGTAAGGGCTTAAAAAGGGAGAAAATATGAATAAAGGATCACCCCTATTGTTGCCACCCATCCTCACTTCCATCTAAAAGTTATGGTATTGAAAATAATTTTGAAGATGAAAGAGGGTTGCCTTATTCTATCTACATTTCTGGAGGCACTGAGCCCCTGATGTGACTCCCTGCAGCCTGCCCCAAGCTTTGGTTAAACAGGTTGAACTAGAACTGAATGGCATTGGACAAGAAAGACTATGGGAAGAGAGCCAGAGAAGAAGAAAGACACTAGGCAGAGGACTAGGTTTCTTTATGCAGGCAGTGGGGAGAAACCTAAGGAGAGTGATGTTGGCCACTTTGCTCTTGTAGATGGTCCTGTTCTCATGAAGGCAAGTTTTGATTCATGTGGGTTTTTTGGTGGGATTTGTGTTATCCTCTTTTTTTAGTCTTTTGTGCATTGAAACTTTTTAGTCTCTTGTGCATTGAGAATTTTTAGGATTGGTAGAAAATTTGTGAATTTTTTGAAAAACTAGACTTCAATGGAAAGCATGCACTATTTTTTTTAAGAAAGCAGAGGAAAAAAGCTAATTGTGTCATTCAAAGTGCATATAATTATGTTTTAATGTAGTTTTTTAAATTTTGTGTTGAAGTGTAAATTTGTCATTTCTCTATGGAATAATGTGTCCAACTTTCAGTTCAGCAGAAAAATACTTTCTTTCTGATGATCTCTAATAAGATCTGAAGACCCTGATAGGTAAAAAAAAATTGAGAAGGAGGAAAGCAGCTTAGATATTACAAAGAAGAAAGTAGGAATGAGAAATTGAGCATATCTATAGAACAAGATTTAGGGCACAGAAACAAAAATGGAGCTTGTAACAGAGAGTAGCATGAATGCTACCCTGTGAGCTTGAATCCACTTTTTCTTAACCATCATCCTCTAAGACAAAAAAATCTAACATCTATTCAGTATAGTAATCCCTGGGATATCATTTTCGTAATTTTACTTACTGTATTTCTTTTGTATAGGTCATAATACTGACTGAAATTTCCTTACCCTCTTCTGTCTTGCTGAGATGCAGGGGGCTTTAGAAACTGCTTCTAGAATAGTGTTTTCAAATATTGGCTCAGGGAATAAGATGGCTGTGAATACCCATGTTTGCTGAAATAAATAATCCTACACTGTCCTTGTGAATACTTTTGTTGTTTTTTCCATTCCCTTAAAAAAAAATAAAGTTGAGTGGGATGGTTTGAGTACCCCCTTAAGTACCATTAAAGATTTCAAATATCACATTCTTGCTTTTATCTTTAGTTTATTTTCAGCTCTTCCTCTAAACAGTACAGAGCTCCTTTCTTAACCAAAAACTATAGTATTATTGCCAGTTTCTTTATTTTGAAAAAAATTAATTACAGTGTTAAATTAAAACAAAAAGCCCTTTACCCATGAACAAATGAATAGACTTACCAATGCACAGATAGAAATATGAATAGGTATCTTTACTATTTTACAGCTACTGCTTAATATAATACACTTCAAATGTCTACAAATATAAGGGTGATTTAGTGAATGACTCCATTTCATCCATGCCCTTGTGTGTATATACACTAAATATCAAGGTTGTGACAGAATTGCTTGGACATTAAAATTTATCATTTTCTCTCAGCATGAAGTATTTGTGAGGCCAGCAAATTCAAAATTGTAGTACAAGAAAAATATTAATCAGCTCATTTGAGAAGTAATTCCTTTAGAAGTGTGTATTATTTCTATATCACTATCTAATGAGATAATTTGTTTGTTGTTGTAATGATTAACTACAGAAATTCAGTTAAAATATCTGCAGCCCCTCTACCAATAAAAAGGGGGTTGCTGTTTGTAGTGAAGGCTAATTGAAAATCTGATTTCTTTTCAAGAATCATGTTATCTTTTCCATAGAAAATCTATTTTTGTTGTTGAAAATATAATTCCTTCTGTTTTCAGATGCCGCAGTCTTCTTTGTCCTCAGGTTCCTCTTTCTCCTAGTGCTTAAAATTTCTGACCGAGTTTCATTGTGGGAATTCTGGAGGAAATACAACCACTCTGAATACAACTAATGCATCCCAAGAAAGCATGGGTTAACTGGGCAGATTTATCTACAAGAAGAATATGGACATGATATCTTCAAATTAGAAACCCCATGTAATATGATTCTAAAACATATTTTTAAAACTTTGCTTTTGTCCCTTGAAAGTTTATCTCCATCTTGCCCCTTTCTTCATAATACTTTGAATAATTTCAAATGGGAAACATAAGTCCTCTTTTGAAGCTTGAAGTTGCCATGCAAGTCCAACAATTCAAAAGTAGGTCTCAAAGTTCTTTTCATTTTGTTTTGAGTGCGGCACTCAAGGTACACAAATTACAATTTATTCTCATTCCGGTTGCTTTTAAACCATATAATATAGGTGAAGTAGCATGAATCCACTCTTCAAAGTGCTGGTAAAAGAACCAGAAAGAGAGGATAAACAGCAGAAAACTTAGAGTGTGTCTCATCAATCCCTTTGCCAACACTGGCGAATGTTTAGTTGTTGCTGAGACAGAAGATGCGGTGCTGAGGCACACACAGGTGCAAACAGTGTTAGTGCTGCAGTCCTCTCTGAGATGTCTTCTGAGTAGCCTTAAAACATGTCAGACATAAAGAAGTTCAGAGATGCTTAAGCATGATCCTCTATGCATGTTAGGCATCTGCTCCCTTCTGCAAGTAACCAAGAAATTCAGCATTGGATATCGAGCTCTGCTTCACAGATTTCTCTTTCTTGAACCATGTAGTTGGAATTTTGTTTATTCAAGCCAAAGACTTCTCTCATGGATGTTTTAAAATAAATATTTTAAAAAATTTTGGCTTTTAAAAACTAGGAGTTTGCTCTTTTTGCCACCTGGTTTCTAAATTGGCATAAACTACCTTTGTTTTATTCTATCAAAAGGGTGCTACAATGTGTTTTTTTTTCTTTTTTCTGTCTGCTGCTTAACTTGCTTTTTATTAATGTTAGAGATTAGGGAAAAAAGCTTCAGTGTTCTTTAGTGAAGGAAGATACAGTATAGCACAGTAGAGTAGAGTGGCTGGCTAAGAGCCAGCATGTTTTTAATCATCTGCTAAAGAAATACATTGCAGTTTTAGATGGTTACTGACATTTTCATATGGAAGCATGTTTTGATTAGTGTCTTTCTTTGCTTTTCACGTATAAATTGGGATGGTTTCAAGTGGTTTCAGCAGCAGGATCTGGTTTGAATAGAGTCTGAAAATATGGCACTGGAGCGTGCTAGAACAGAAAAAGCACTCCTGGTGAAAAAGCAACAGAGAATACATTTTAGGAGAAGGCCAGCCTGTGGAAGTGAAGTCTTGCAAGGCGTCTTGTGCCTTGTCCTTACTCTTTAGCAGCATCAAGGGTTCAAGATCCATAGCATGGCATGGAAACCTTACTCTTTGAACCCCTATCTCCAAGTTGTTTCTGAAGTTTTTCTGGCAGGCAGGGAGAGATCATTCTGGCTCAGGATTTTACTGACCCCGTGTAAATTGTTAGGAATGGCTTTCCTGAGCAGCCTCTTGGAGGCTTTTTAACCACACTGTCTCTCACTCTTATTTGTCTGCTTAATGACAGAAACATTGCTTGCCATCTTCTGTATTGTGCTTTAGATTCACATCTAAAATGCCATGTAAAAGCTAGGCAGTGCTAATCTATAGTGGCAGCTTGTTAAAATGTCATGGTGATGCATTTGTAACAACTCTAACATAAGATAAATGTGACAAGTGCTAATTCCAGACACCCACATTCCTGAAACTGAGAACAGCTTAGTAAAGCACTTTGCATTTCCTAAGGACATCTGAGGTCTGTGGTTACAACATCTCGGTCTGCTTTTACGTGAGCATCTCAGGCTGCTTTTACCTGAAAAATTAAAATGTTACATTAATGATTCAAGATTAAATGATGAATGCTTGTTTTAAAAGAGGTTAGGGCAAAAATGTCATGCATATGTTTGAAATCTGCAAACATTTCTTATTCTCCAGACAAAGAGAAGGAAACTGTGGGGTAAGAATAGATGGATTGCCTCATGGGAAAAGAAATAAGGTAATACCCAAGCACCAAGACCTATGCATTAGCACAACTTCATTTGCGAGTGTCCCTCTTAATGAGATTTTCCTGACAAGTCTGTGTTATGGGCACAAAAGATCCTGATGTGAAGAGGAAGCCAGTCTGGGGGAGGAAGATATAACTGTTTTTCAGATGACATGTTATTAGAACGATGTCCTTTTTTGGTTTGAGTGGGAAGTTCTGTACACAATAGTGCTGAAAGATGGCCCTATCAGTGTACAGTGAAAGCAATAACAATTGCAGGGATTTGGGAATCTTCATTTAAAAATGAGACAGAAAAAGTGAAACTACATTATCTTCAAATGACTTTTATCTATGGGATTTCCATGTGGAAGGTGTTAAAATAATGAAAAGCCTGATGTCAAATTAGAAGAAAGTGCAAGATATCAACCACGTCCTGAGGAATCACTGAACAAACAAGCACCTTGATAGTGCTAGTGACTCCAAGAAGGTGAAAGGCCCTTGTACGACAGTAAAAGGTTCTTGGGGTGGTGGTAATATAGTGCAGCTGCAGAACAAGGACAGGATGGTGGACAAAAAAAAAGACAAGAGGTGTGTGAGCAGTCTGCAAACCACGAGGTAGGATCTCAGCTATAATATGTAGGGTTTGGAGGTTAAAACATGGTTTATGTATAACTGCTAGAAAAGAGTACAGAGAAAGCTCTTTCATACAGCAAAAAAATGAAGCTTATAATGGGGATGTGTATGTTTTACTATGTGGGGCTCATTTGGAACAGTGGAACTGTGCAGAAAGAGGGATTTCTTCCCCATCATAAATCTCATACACTGATACTTTTCATCTTCCAGCAAGAGCAATATAAGAAGCTTCACTAAAAGGACAATAATTATGGTATCTTTTCCACTGTTCTTTCTAGGTTATTCTGTTGTGAAATATTTTTCAAGAAACTGCTGTTCTCTGTAGATATTTAGACACAGGAAAAGGTTTCTAGGTTCTAGATCGCAAACAATAAAAAGCCGTCTGTGTAGAAAATAGCTACAAAGAAGCAGGGAGAGATATAATTAATCTTTATCCTCTTTGCTAAAAATTTCACTTAGCCTTGAAATAGATTATGTATCTCTATCCCTTTTCTTTCTATCTATCTTTTTCTCTTCTTTCCCCACTAGCTCTTAACCCCTGAAAATATCCTAAAAATGGTGGGTTTTTTAATAAAGTATTTTTTCTTTGATTTTTTTTTTCCTCTGAAGCATATGATGCAGTTATTCTGCATACTTACAGCATTTTCCCTGACACTCCACTACATCTTCCTTTGGTTTTTGTTCCTTTGTGTGAGATATGGTTTCTTTATTGAAGTTATAATGAGCTTATCTTCATGAATCACTAGAGATCAGCTAGGCTAAACTCTGCATTAAAGTTCACCCAACACTATTCACTGTAACCCAATGTTTAAATAAAATATCTCCTTATTACACAAACCAAGTGCAATAGTAAGTATGTAAAAATGACAGATCTACCAGTATAATTTACTTATTTTTATCATAGAATATCTTAGTTTGGAAAAGATCTTAAAGATCATCTAGTTCCAACCCCCCTGTGTTATGGGTACAGACACCTTCCACCAGACCAGGTTGTTCAAAGCTCCATCCAGCCTGGCTTCAAATATTTCCAGGGGTGAGACATCCACAGCTTCTTTGGGCAACCTGTTCCACTGCCTCACCACCCTCACAGTAAAAATTTTTTCCTAATATCTGATCTAAACCTATTTACTTTCAGTGTGGAGCCATTCCTCCCTATCCTTATCTGTTCACTACATACTCTTGCAAAAAGACCCTGTCCAGCTTCCTTGGCACTGGAAGGCTACAATCAAATCACAGTAAAGTCTTCTTTTCTGCAGGCTGAACAATCTCAATTGTCTCAGCCTTTCCTCATAGGAGAGATGCTCCATCCCTCCAATAATCCTGGTGGCCTCCTCTGGACTCGTTCCAATGTCATTCCTTTGCTGGGGACCCCAGAGCTGACGCAGTACTTCAGGTGGGATCTCACCAGAGCAGAGTAGAGGGGCAGGAAGAATTTATAAATGGTCAAAAGGCTATTTTTCTACCAGGTAGCTATGTAACAATTAAAAATGGTGCAAACTTTTAATAATATTTCAAAGCACTTGTTACATTGAAACAAAGCAGAAGTTTAGCCCCTTAAAAATAAAGGAAAATTATTTGGATTTAAAAAAATCTGTATGCAGTATAAGGCAGGAAAAGAGCATTGAAACTCCTTTTCTTACCTTACACTTACTTTGAAATTGTGTAACTCATGTGTAGCTCCTTCTCATTTCACATAGTCTCTATTCACATAGTTTCTAATTGTAAACTGAACAGGAGGAACTGTTTTTCCTTTGATGTGGTATAACAGCAGAAGTCTTCAAGTTAGGTGCTGTATATCTGGAAAAGAAATTTTCTGGCGTAATTTTTACACCTTTCTCTTTAGGAAATACCTTCTTCAGGGCTAAGATTCTATTTGGAAGCTAGACATCTTAGTACTTAAATTAGCTCTTTTAAGAGGGAAGTTAGTGAGTTGGCATCTTGTTCTTCTGATCTGGGAAATGTCTTATAGAACTACATGTACTGTCAAGGGCAGGAGTGAAAGGTGGGGGAATTTGAAGCCATGGAAATACAGCTGCTTTTAAAGGCTAGTGAAGCATGAAGACTCCCCCTAGGAGGCTCTGTCCAGTGTGACAAAAATATCTCATTAAGATTTCCAGTAGAAACTTCTAAATAAATGTATTTGTAGTTCGTTGACCATAGTTGTAGTTAGAAGTATTTTTTCTTTGTACTAGGCTGTTTTCCTTTCTGCTTTAATGTATATAATGTGTTACTTTTTTGCATAATCTCCTGAGGTTTTATTGTG
Source organism: Setophaga petechia (assembly GCA_024362935.1). Classification (NCBI taxonomy): domain Eukaryota; kingdom Metazoa; phylum Chordata; class Aves; order Passeriformes; family Parulidae; genus Setophaga; species Setophaga petechia. Next base: position 23,319,095 of record JANCRA010000004.1, on the reverse strand, counting down.
CAATTAATCTGCATGTTGTTCTTAAGCTTAAAGACAAACCTGTTCTATAATGTCTTCCTTCTCTTAGTCCATTATTTGCAAATCTGGGAAATGGTCACTGAGTTCAGAAAGCAGTGGGACATGACCGTCCATGGAAACACGCTCATGTACCATTAGAGTAATCAAGGAGACAGATGACGAGTGACTCTGTACTTTTCAAGTTGTGGGACTTTAAGTTTTATGACTTTGGCTGTGGAATCTGATGCTAACTGTGAGCAAACAGCTTAATCACTCTGTGTCTCTATAAAATGGTTATAATAATGCCTTGTTGTACCAATGTTATGATGAAAATGAAGCAATGTTTCTAAGTGGTGGGTAGTGTGGCTGTAAGGTCAGGCAGAGAAAGCTAATCCAATTGCATCCGTATTTGCTGACAAAAAGTTATTAAACAGTAGTCCTTGAATTTCTATGCACAATATGCCTGTCTGTGTGCAGGGAAAGTGATATAGCTGTAAATCCATTGCCAACATGGTTTATAAACCATGGCAGGGAGAGGGAGGGAAGTTCGGGGATAGCTCCTCAGGCTGCATGGAGTAAGGAGTACTGATGAGTCATGCTTAGGCAAGGTTGAAATGTGTGCATCTCCCTCCTCAAACATGGATTTATTTTTATTGTTTGGGGCTTTGCAATAATCTTGATCTCTCTCCTTTTGGCATAGCTTGTACCTCTGAGTAATGCCCATCACAGACATATGATCATAAACACCAAAATTATCTTAGGACTGAATCTAGTTAGCCCTGAATCTTCTCATCTCCCCACTCATGTCCACCACTGGATGTAAACCAGCTTAGCACCAGTTGGCAGCTGTCTTGTCCCCTCTTGGATGCACAATGGACAAGCAACAGTGGAGCAGCATAGTGCTTTTCTTTTGCAGAAAATAAACTGGGACCAGAGTATGTAACTGGGTGTCTCTGCCATGGTGACCCCATGCATGAGGACCCCATGCTGCCAAAAACACCCCTCCTCAAGGTTAGTGATTTAAGTAGATTTTTGTGAGCAGATATGGAAAGGCTTGAGGAAGGGTGCTCTCTTTTTGCCAAGGGGGAATCAGTAGTACAGCCAGATGAGCTAGATATTTCCTTATTCTGAGATCTGAGCTGTGCAAATCTTCTGCAGGTCTCTCCTGGTCATGATGGCGCTGCGCAGACTCAGTGCTGGCTGCCTGAGCTGCAGCTGGTGCTGCTGCTGGCCTTGCTTGAGCCAACTTGCCTGGGCAAATCCCGCCTCTGCATTTGCACTCAGGGTGACAGGTCAACAGGTCTAGCTGTCCTTTGCATCGGGTGCCTACTCACATCTTAGCTGCCTTCACCATTCAGGCAGCCTTTAGAAGGGTGTGGTCTAACACTATCTTAAAATTCTAAAGGTAAGGACACCAAATGGGCCCACAGGAGACTACAGGAAGGTGAAGTGCACAGAAAATACTCTTCCGTGGTGTTCATTTTCTTATGATAATGATTTGTCTACTTCAGACATAAGGTGGTAAAGCTGGTCCAAAAGTCAAAATTCTAGCTTTCTGAAACAAGAAGTAAAAACTCCAAACTTTCCTACAGAAAGGAAAAGTAAATATCTTTGTGTTGGGGGTTAAGCTTTTTCTTTTTTTTCTTTCTCTCAGGGAATTTTTCTTCCCATTTGTTGCCCTGGAGATGATGAACAGAGAGTATTAAGAGACAAAAACATGGTTGGGCACCTTCAAATTCCACTGAATTTGTCCTGGGGAGGAGGGGGGAAGGGGTATGGTTGCAGTAGTCTTTTAGCTGGGGAGTGAGCTCTCTGCCCAGGAGTTTCTCTTGGCAAGCAAAATCATGAGATGCCGGGGTCTAACCAAGACCTGTCTGGGGGTCAGAGGCTGGGCTCAGTCCTTTCTCTTCTCCACATTCAGAGGGGAGAGCGGCCATTTGTGGTGTGGGGAACAGGTGCCTGTCCTTCCCTTGACAGGGCTGAGCTGTGGTTTGATCCTGGGGTCTGTCTATTCCTTTTTTCCAATTTTACCAGCTGCTGACATCAATTGCTGCTCGCTTGGGCCTGCCCGCCTTCACCATAGTTGCCAGTGAGTGACGCCAAGGTCCACTGCTGCCCAACTGGACCTGCTTGCCCCTGCTGTTTCCTGCCACTACTCTGGGGTAGTTTGCTACTCTTGACCCACGTCTGGCCCCCATGGTTTCCTCCTGCTGCACTGAGGTTTTTGCTACACTTCAGTTCCACCCCTGCCCCCCAGGGTCTACGCCGCCATTGTTCCTGCCACTGAGACAGGGTTGTTACTACACTTTGATTTGCTGCCCTTGGATCTGTTCACCTCTGCTGTTCCAGCCCATCGCTCCAAGGTTTCTGCTACAGCCCAGGTCATGACCCAGAGTGCCACTGAGACTGGCGGCTCCCCATGAGTTTCACAAGAGAAGCCACCTCCCCTTGCCCGAGCTGCCATGCCGGCGTGAGGGAGCCTTGGCCGGGCCGCGCACAGCGCCCCCTGCAGGCGCGGGGGAATCACCGCTCCCGCCCGGCCCGCCGGGAGCCAGCAGCGCCCCCTGCCGGCCGCCACCGGAACCGCACCAAAGCGCTCAAAGAGCGGGAAGAGACTGCCCTGGGATTTCTGCTCTCGCTGGTGGTGCCAGCAGTGCCGCTGTTTGTTTGCCTGGTTATACAGACACACACTAGTACACACACACTAGTAAAGAACTGATATTCCTTTTCCCATATCTTTGCCTGAAAACCCTGTAATTTCAAAGTTTTAGTAATTCAGAGGGAAGAGTGTCATATTTTTCCATTCCAAAAAGGAAGTTTTTCATCAGGACATTCAAAGAGAATTCAGGGGGGTCTTAAGGTTGGGAGCTCCATTCTCTAATCCTTTGGCTGGATATTGAGAAGCATTCAGAAATGGCCATCAGTTTTAATAAGTGGCAAGAAAACTTTTAGGTCTTGTGGTGGTTTATGGAGCAAAAATTTATCAGGAAACTTCTGAACTAGACTTACCATACAGTCTTCATTCAGAAGTTATCCCAAACAGTGCAGATATTCCTGAAGAATAATGTACATTAATGTGATGAATACCAGACATAAAGATATATGGCACATTACATTTTTTTAGAGAAGATTTAGGCCTGTCCGTAATACGCAAATTCTGAGCACAATTAGAATTAGAATTAATTACACTTAATTATTTTAAGTGGTAATAATAACTGTCCTCACTTCTTATCTAAACTTTGTTTACTATCCTTATTTATGCTTCTTCACTTCAATTGAAATACTAGAAATTAACTCATGCAGTGAGGTGTAGCCTTCATGTTTGGTTGTAGCACAGGATGATCAGCTTTTACAGGATGCCGTGTAGGAAGACCATGCCAATACCATGTCAGCAACCAAAGATGGAAAAAAGGCTAAGGCTTGCAATGCTTTCTTTGCCTAGTTAGAGTACCCAGCCCCCCCAAGCTGGAAGACAGGGATGGAGAGCAAAATGAAGGCCCCACATCCAGGAGGAAATGCTCAGCAACTTGCTTACCCACACTCCTAAATTTATGGGGCCAGAATAAATCTACCTGAGGTTACTAAGGGAGCTGGTGAAAGGACTCACTGAGCCATGTTCATGTGGTTGTGTCTACATGGACTTCATTTAAGTCATCAATCCAGTTTCCCACAGCACTGTCCTGGAGAAACTGGCTGCTCACGGCTTAGACCAGTGCACTCTTCACTGAGTGAAAAACCCCCTGGTCCAGAGAGGGTTGGTGAATCCTTTGGGTGCTGCATCCTTTGGGTGGCCAGTTACCAGTGGGGTTTCTGAGAACTCAGTGCTGGGGCCAGTTCTGTTTAATATCCTTTCAACAACCTGGATGAGTGCTCCTTCAGTCAGCTTGCAGATGACATTGAAGTTGGGTGGGAGTGTTGGTCTGCTGCAGTGTAGGAAGGCCCTGCAGAGGGATGTGGACTGAGGCTGAGAGCAACAGTATGAGATTCAGCAAGGCAAGTGTCCGGGTCCTGCCCTTGAATCACAATAGCCCCAGGCAGCCCTACTGATTTTGAGCAGAGTGATGGAAAAACTGCCTAGGGGGAAAGGACCTGGGGATGCTTGTTGACAGATTTGAACATGATTCAGTGTCTGCCAAGGTGGCCAAAAAGGTCAGCAGCATCCTGGTTTGTATTAAAAATTATGTGGCTAGCAGGACTATGGAAGTGATTGTCACTCTGTACCCAGCACTGGTGAGGCCACCCCTTGAATCCAGTTTGGAGCCTCTCATGACAAGGAAGACATTGAGGTGGTTAAGTGTGTTCTGAGCAGAACAACTGAGCTGGTGAAGGGTCTGGAGCACAAATCCTGTGAGGAGTGGCTGAGGGAGCTGGGATTGTTGAGTCTGGAGAAAAGGAGACTGACATGAGATCTTATCACTCTCTAAAACTACCTGGAAGGAGAGTGTAGTGAGGTGGGGGGCAGTCTCTGCTCTCAAGTAGGAAGCAACTAGATGAGAGATAATAGACCCAAGTTGCCCCAGGGAAGTTTTAAATTGGATACCAGGAAAAATTCCTTCACAGAAAGAATTGTCAAACAATGGAACAGGCTGCCCGGGTAGGTGGCTGAGTCACCACCCCTGGAGGTATTTAAAAGACTTATAGACATGGTGCTTAGGAACATGGTTTAGTGGTGAACTTGGTAGTGCTGGCATAATAGTTGAACATGACAATCTTAAAGGTTTTTCTAACCTGAATAATTCTATATTGTATACATGTACTGGTGGATATTTCTGAGCAACATAAGAAGGGTTGGAGCTTAGAGTATTGATCAATCATCTGAAGCACCAAGAATGAATTGTAACATTGAAATCGTATTTACATGTTGCTGAAGGCATTCTGAGAAAAGACAATATTTATACATAGTTGATCATACAACCATGAAAGCTAGAGAAAGAAAAACTAATGAGAATATACATAGTCCACATTCCTACTCTTTAGAATTTTCTTTTTCCTTTGGCAGATATGGCTGCCTAGCCCCTATTTTCCCAAAACCTAATAAACATTACATTCAGCTAGCATGTGAAGACTAAATCAAGTAATAAAAATATGCATTTGAGATGAGTTTTTAGGACTAAATTAAGTGTCCCTATCTTACCCACCATAAACAAGTACACTTAAAATTTATATTGTGATGCATTGTCTCTGAATTACATGAATTCTGTAGTTCTGTGATAGAATGATTTTTATTGAAAATGATAATTGAATTTATAATCCGGTGCATTCTTAGGCAATGGGCTATAGGTATCTGAGATGACAGCTTTCTTTAGTTAGGGTTACCAGTACTTGTTGTTTTACTGAGTTTTGTACCAGTTTAATCAGGAGAATTAAATAGACAGAAGGACAATATTAATTACGGACTTAAAAACCTGCACAAAGCCAAGAGTGAATCTGAGTGATGCTGATATCATGGTTTAACTGGATGGAAAAGAAACCTTAAGAATGATGGAGGCAAAAAGGACAGTCAGACATCTAATACACTCACTCACCCTTGCTGATATTGAATCCTATAAAGGACATCAGGTGTGCTGGAGGCACCAGACTTGTTTGAGCATATTTAAACACTGAGAATCAGATTTTAGATTTTTTTTTAAGTGACTAAAATGTGAATGATTTTGTACCTGAGGTTGTAATTTTGAATGAATAGGAGGAAAAAGAATTTTGTACATGTTGCTGATGTTGCAAGAATAGCTAATTAAAAAAATTCACAACTCTATATATCCTCCATTTACACACACAATTATTTAATCTGCCAAAAAATAATGGCAACCATGAAACCATAGTCAAGTATATAGCGATATAGAAAAAAAGCAAAATAGTAACCTTTATCCTCCTACAAACAATGCAACTGTAATACCCATTGTGAGTAGGCGTTTAATACTGTGGGTATTTCTGGCCTTGCAGATGTCTTTGAGTGCTCACCTTTGTAGCCACCACCACTGAAGCAACATCATGGACAGTCTGAAGATCAAAGATCTCTCACTAAAGGTTAACATCTGAAATCCAGTTTTGACAAGGCATTGTGATGCTTTGCTCTGTCCAGTCCCTCTTTCCCATCTCTCATCCCAGGAGACCTCTCAGTTGTGCAAGCCATTGTAGTGTACTGGAACCAGTGAAGTTTCTGCAGGTTAAAATATATTATGTGTTAGTCCTGACTTGTGCTATTCTGTCTTGTATTCCTTCAGGTATTTTGTGCCTTAGGAGGTCTGTTAGTACTTCTATTTGCATTCAGGTGAGAAGAACTGTTGTTCTGGTTTTTGCAGTTTAAAATTCAGTAATGGAGTACACATGCATGAGAACTTAAGACCTATTTAAATTGTAGTGAAAGAAAAAAATTTTATGTATGATTTAAATATTTTTAAATTTCTATTATTAATTTTTTTTTTTTTTGAGGATAAGCAGAAGCAGTCCTTCGTGTAGGGCAAAAGCAAATTTAATTTTGTAAGTGGAGTCTTACAAAATCTACAGGTGATTCTGTAATTTCTTATCATCTCCTTCCCACTAACAGATATAGGAACCAATGCTGGTTTTAGTGCCTTCTGAATCTAGGTTTGTCTTCTGATGTGTGATATAATGTCTTAGAGGTGGAAAAAAAGTCATTGCTTTGGGATTCGATGGCTAGTGGACTTAGGAAAATATCTGAGTATCTGCTAGAGCAGACTCTCAAATCCTTCAGCAGGGAGCTTTAAACAGGTCTTTACTGCTCATTCAGCATTGAATAATCTTGTTTTTCCATCCACTTGGATTTTTATCACTCTATGTAGTAGTAGATTTTGCAGAAACATTATGTATGCTGGACAATGCCTTGTGATCCCACAGTAGCTGTTAGAGGAGGAGAAAGTGAGGTCTTTAAACTTGAAGTTGAGGTATTGCATGCTTTTCATCTTCTCTATAAACCTGGCTATTTAACAGATGCATGGTCTATCTAGCAAGCATGAATCAGACATACTTGGCCTGAGGAATGGTGAGGATGGTCACCAAAAAAAAAAGTGCTTGTATCTATGTATCTCATTTGCAGAGGACTTTCTTAAGCAGAAGAAAGCATCAGACCTTGAGAATGTTGTCCAACTGAGCAGTGAACTGATTGTGGGAACTTGCTCAATACCCCTGTGATTTAAGGCAGACGGAAGACTCACCACTTTTGCAATTTTCAGGATGGCTTGTAAATTTCCTCTGGCAATCACTCGAGTGGATGTGTCTGAAAAACGGGCATTTATGTCACTTAAGAGATTTTAAGGAAGTCTACCAACATGGTGATAATCAACAGGAGCATGCTGTCATTCAGATCTGGGCCACACAAACTGCCTTCCCCTGGGAAAATCTGTTCTAAAGAGGCACGTCAGAAAGTTGTTGATAAAAAGAGCACTGAACTTTCTTATGGTACAAATGGTTGATGGTTATTTAATCTCAGTTACACTGCGCCAGATCAACTAGGAGTGAATTTGGACTGAGAGAAAGACTGTGTTTTATGCAAGGGTACTTTTTGGTATGACACATTGCAGGAGTTGCTATAGAAGGGTGAAGAGGACTCTTTCTCACTTTCGCTGTGATGAACATCCTACATTTTAGAGGACCAGATTTGCGTAGTACAGAGGTGAAATATGTTATCACACCTTTTTTTGGGTTATCATTGCCACAGAGAGTGAGATGACTCACAAACTGAAACTATTTTTTGCTAGAAGAGTCAGCTGAATATGTGAAGATACTTCTTCTAATCCCTTTTCAGAAATTTGATAGATGGACAGTAACGCACTGGCAGGAATCCTTGGTAATTCATATGAAGGAATAAAACCCTCTACTTTATTTGGTAATGTTAGGACTTGCAATGTTTTATAACAATGCTTTACAATATTTAGAGTGGCTTCCTACATACAGTATGTACTATATAAGTTATTTCCAATATCAAAACTAGAATTCTTGGCAAAATCTGAAATGTAAAAGTTCATATATTTTTAAAGCAAGAAGGAACTGTTAGATCATCTATTTTAATAGGCACCAAATGAGACACTGGTGTTCTCAACTTCTTCTATACAGTTTATTTTTTACTTAAATATTCTAGAAGTTTAGAAGGGCAAGAAGACAAATGATCATGAGTTGATGTTTTTCATAAAAGCAGCACAGCAATCTTTTGCTTGAAGGGATGTGGCTAACATTTAAGCCTGTCTGTAGCTGTAAATGGATGTGAATTTATGTTGACTGTAAATAAATGTTAGCAGAATAATGACCTACTGAGACAGCTTTATATTATTCAGTAAATTATTGTACATGTAAGTTGTCTCATATAGCAGCTAAAACAGGTGCAACAACAAACCACATCCTTAAGAATCTCTGAGTATATTAATATTTAAATTACAAAAATCTACTGTTGTTTTTATTGCTTTACGATGGGAGCATATTTATGTTGGTTACACTTGTCTAATTGTCATGCAAATCTAGGAAGATAAGTTTCAAATGGAGGCATGTGGCAGAATTGAAGTCAGATATATTGCACAATGGTGTACAGAGATGACAGTGGAAATTTTTTCTTCTCTATAAAAAACCACATTATCTATCCCATGTGATGTGATGATGCTTGCTGCAGAAAGTATCTTATCTGTTGCAAGAACTAATGAAAATTTCTGTTTTCCCTAAGTCAAAATTAATCTAGTTTCAGTGTCATTATTATGTGCTAAGTAACAAGTTAATACCAGCTCTCAATCCCCTACGCTCCTTCCTGTTTTAAAATCAAAGCTACTGAAGTGAGTTCAGACTGTGCTTTCTGCAAACATATGTTGCTTTTGTTGGTCCTGCTATATTTAGTAGAAAACTAAAATCCTCACTTTAATTCTGACAGTTGGTTGATGCTGATCTTACATTAGAGTGTCTGATAATTTCACTAGTGTTAGCATGCTTACCATGTAGTGGGTGGATGAGAATCTGTCCATGTCTGTTGTTATTTTGCTCTTGAGAAGACAAGGTGCCTAATAAATGCCTACAAAAACGTTCATTATCAGAAGTGTTATAGTGCTCTAAATGGACAACCTATGCAGTGAAGGGTATGCTCTGGAATTTATGAACAGCAATGTAAGTTAGGATATAAAAGACTCTGGTCCTTTTCCAGCTACATTGATGGTTAGGTAAAATATAGATCTTTTTCCTCCACACCATAAACTGCAAACACAGCTGCATAATATACACAGTCAAATGCCAAGGACCTAATAAGATTTTGCTTTCCAGAAATATAAATAATTTAATCAGATTAATGACATTGTTCTACCTGAGGGATTCTATAATTAGTAGATTATTGAAGCAGCACACAAGTTATCTACTATTAGCACCTGGAGGAATTCCTGTTGTCTTAAAAAGTGGAATCAAATTATATGAATATTCCTGTCATGCAATCTGTAAAGATAATAAGCCTCTGGCATTTTGTAAGCTATATAAATCCATGGATTTCACATTAAATATTTAAAGCACAGGAGGTGTTATTTGTTAGAATACTGATAAAAATAGTTCAGCCATTACAGCTGCCTTTTCCATTTGATAAATCCCTCTTTGTTTGATTTGCTTTCAAGCCTTTTTAATTTGTTGGGGGGGGGGGGTGTTTAGGTTTTATTGGGTTTTTTTGTTTGGTGGTTTTTTGTTGTTGGTTTTTTGGGTGGTTTATTTTTTTCATTTTGGGGTTTTTCCAGTTGGTGGTTGTTGTTGTTTGGGGTTTTTTTATTGTTACATTTTTCCAGTTCCTCTGGAGGTGTGTTTTGGACTTTTTATGATAAACACTCAAAATATTTTTACAGATATTTTGCCCTTTTGATATAGAGAGCATATTCAAACCAGGGGTATGAACAGATATGAAGCAGGAAGATTTTTTTTGAACAACAAAGAAATGTTACTTGAAATACATTAAAAAGGGTGCCCTTCTTCTGAATATATTTACAAAGCAGGAGCATATTCTTTGATGTGTGCTCCAGTCTAAGAGTTTGTTTGGGATAATACTGATGATGGAACTCATCAAGGTCAAATATACATTTACATATCATAATGAGGGTGTTGAATAATTCTTGAATAATAGAGGCCATGGGGAAGATGGCTGGTGTCTTAATAGACTGCAGAATTTAACAGAGGATTTTAAAAATGATAAAAATATGATGACTATTTGTCTGAAAGTGACCTCTTAACAGTTTCAGTCATCTGGCAATTTAAAGTGAAAAACTTTGTTGGTAAAAGTCTCTGTTTTTAATGGATTGCCATGTCAGTCTGGAGCCGCAGTCAGGATAACTGATGACCTTTGAAGTCCTTAGAATAAATTATGATTTGTGTGCAAGAGATGATAATGCAGTTAAAAAGATTTATGTAATAGTTCTTCAAAGAGCTCAAGGAATTAACACAGGGTCATAAATTAGTAGGATTTACAAGTAAGAAATTACTTTACTGGGAGAGCTCTTTTCATCCCATATGGTTTTGCCTCCAGGCACTTGCTGATGTTTAAATGAAGAGATACCCGATGAATCCTCCAGGCAGCTGTGAAATTACAGGGGCACCTGTGTTGTTAACAATCCATCCAGCTTTAATAACAGCCAGGTACTTCCCCTGTAGAGAAGTGAGCTTCTGCTTGTAGGACATGTGTCATAACCTTGTCACGAAGTATTTTTAGACCTCAGGCTAAATGACAAGATAAAAGCTACTTTTACCCTTTTTCGCTTTATGGGTGGCCTAAGTAAATCCTTTCTAGCTGTTCTAAAGTGTATTAGCACTCCACAGGACTCGTCCCTATCAACACGTAGATACTTCTTTAGTCTGCAAAAAGTTTTAACAGAGCTGTTCAGGAGATGCTTGACACCCATGCAACAAATGCTTCATCATTTTTATTATTCCCATTACTGAGAGTAGATATTATTCAGTATTTAAGTAGAAAGATATAGACCTTCAAGGACAAGAAAGAAAGGGGCTTCAGAAATGGTATCTGAGCAGTACTGCTTCTTTGGCGAGAAGAATTACAATCGTCTCCTCAGCATAGTCTCACAAAAAAAGAAAAAAAAATTAAAGAAGGGATATGTCTTTCCCTTCTGCCCCTCACCCTGCACATTTTAGCTGGAAACCTCTCTGCAGTAATTTCACAGCTTCTTTCACTGAGGAAACTTGTCTTAGAGTATACAATGATTTTCTAGTGAGCACAGCCACATGAAAGCCTAAAGATTTAAATGTTCTGAAGTCTGAGAAGTAGGTTTTCGGTATTTTTAGCAGACAAGAGAAACAGCCATTATTTAATTTATAGCCTGATCAATTTTATTTTCTAACATTTCAAAACATGAATAATTCTACTTTTTTCCCCTTATCCTACCTATTTAAGAATAATATTTTGCACAACCCTATCTCTTACCCTCATGCCTAAGGAGCTATTGTAGAAACTACTATAATCTCCAAAACAAACTTATTTCACCTTTTCATGTATTTAAAAACTATTTGTAAAGAAAATGGAGTGAAAAACATCACCATCTTCTTTCATAAGCAGTCACTTACCTCACCTGGGTCAACAGGATATTTAATGCAAACATGGAAGTGTGTGAAGACCATGGCTCCTGATGATTTTGTATGCTGATAATATACAACTTGTTTCTTGCTATAAAGTCTAAAATTTTGCATCTAGAAAAATAAAAACTAAAGGCTAATTTAAAGGAATATATGTATCTCATTAAAACTTATTTCAAACCTGATACAGAGAGGATGAAGTCTGGGGAAATGTCAGGTATTTAATCAGGGCAAATTAGACAACACTGTTTTATCAATGCTTCTCATTGTAATAGAATAAGCTTTGGAAGTCTCAGTTCAATGGGCTCTGATTATCTGTCTTAGTTCATTCCTCCACCACTTGGGCTTATTTTCTGACTGGTTAGATAAGCCACTCTTGTTACATCTACAGCTTGCATGCAATTAGTGTTTTTCTTTTCCTCCAGTTAGCCAAAGATTGTGATAAGGTAGTTCACGCTGTTCGCCTACTTTGATTTCTAAAACTTCTAATTCTCATTTAAGACTTTTCAGACTTTATAGGAGAAAGTGAATTAATTACGATGCTGTGGCTATTTGTCTATGTCTTCACACAAGGATGTATTTGCACATTGTCTTTTTTCCTAAATTTTGTCTGAGCGAGAATGACAGTCTGATTACTGAAAAAGGGACCAGATTGCCATTTGGCTTTATTGGAATATCTGTTTTTATAGCAGCAAGTTTTTCGATAAAACTATTCTCAAAAGTAGTTGTGTACTTGTAACTTTTCTGTGCTCCAGTCTCCAGTCATCTAGGGATCCTATTTCCTGTTAGTAGGGGATGCTCTCACTTACCCTGCCAAAGACACAAGGATAGAGTGCTACATGCATGTGATATGTGCAATGGACTATGTTATCAAGCTGGTTCAGGACTGTGGGGGCAAGTAAACTGTGATGTCACTTTCAGAAATTAGTTTGTACCCCATCACTTAGCTGTGATGTAATCGTTTGGAATTTATTTGAGTCTGGACTATTGGCTTTGGCCTGAGCTCAGTGCCAGCTGGAGTCTGGTAGAAATTGTTGGGTGAGACTGATGCTTTTCAGCAACACAGCAACTACATGCGTGGCCATCCCATGTAGTTAGTTGCTGGGCATTATAGTGGTGTCTGTATTTTCTTTTCAGCTGTTGAATGGTTGAAGCCTGCTGTTGATCCAAGTCCCTGGCATCTGTTCCTGACCTTTGACCTGCATCTTGGCTCTGGCTTACAACCCTTGGATCATATCCTGGCTATAGGTCCTGCCTCTTGGCAGCTTGTTTCGTTCCTGTCTTTGGCTTCAGCCTTGGCTTGTATTCTGGCCCTGGCTCCAGACCCTGGGCTGTTAGGTGAGTTCCAGAATTTTAGTGTTTATCCCTGTTCCAGGCTTCAGTCTGAATTGGCTGTGCCCTTGCCTCCTGCAGTGAATGGTCTGCAAACATTTAATAACATTGGGATTGTGTACAAGGGAAGAAAATGTAATTGTTGAGGAAACTGGATTCTGGATGTTCACGCTGCATTGTCTGTCCCTGATGTTCACCAGAATGACGTCTTGCAAGGAAAGAGATGCTCTTCTTAGTTAAGCTGAAAATGGGCAAATATTTTTCTCTTGATTTTTGAAGCTTGTCAACACACCCAGTCTAAATGCTAGTTTACATATATAGGAAAGGTTTATGTATACAAGGAAGGTGAAAATGAGTACTTTTGGTGTCCTGGAGTATATACTTGGACTGTAAGCTTTTTCTACAAAACAGAGATATTGTAAAAAGGAACAGACAACCAAAAAAAACCCCCAAAAAAGTTTAAAAACCACCAAAACACAGAAAGGAAATATGAGTGCTTACTTGTAAAATTTGTTCTCAAATTGCCTAAGTTTCTTAGCTTTTTGGTCCAGACAACTGTAAGAGAAACAGTGAAGAGAAGAAGGTTTTTAACAGAGAGGAAAACTTCTGTATCTCAATGATTTTTTTCTAATTATTTTTTTGTTTGTGTGATGTGGTATTTGACCTTAGAAGGCTGGATCATGTGGACCTGGCTCTTAATCTGACCTGAGTCCAAAGGAAAGATAAGCTATGGTACAATGCTGGTATTCAGGGAATAGACTTGTACTCTAATGTGTTGCTAGGCAGGAGCCAAGGGCATAGAATAGCAAAAAACAAATGCTTAAGGAAAACTGTCAATACAGACAAAAATCCAGCTACTGGAGTTTTTTCAATGCCTGTCTGCAGAGTAAGGTCTGATTTTGATTTCTGTTTGTAAATCCGGGTGACTTCACACTCTGAGATCACCTAAAACAGGAACAGCCTCTTCAGTCAAACTGTCGGGTTCCAGACCACTCTAGATCTCATTTTCATGCATACAATATGCAGCATATTGATAATTACATTGGAGTTTTTTCTCAAAAGATGAAAACAAAAAATCAAAACTAAAACACCACAACCCCAACCAAAATGCATAGGCTTTTGACGAGGCTGTTGATGGAACAGTAGAAAGAAGGAGCAGAAAGTAAGAATTTGGTGAGTGGGACATGTGAGAGAGGCTATAACTTCCTGACAGTGCACTAAGCTTGGCAAATCTTTCAGTAAGGCGGCAGACATAGGGCATGGGAGATGGAATATAGCACAGGAATGATCTGGAGGGTTAGAACAACAGGAGACACTAAGCTTGCATGTAAACATTAGAAAGAAGATGGTTTTCTCACAGGAAGAAATTAGTGCATGGATTTAATTATAGTTCAGGAAGGCACTGAGAGTTTGAGTTGTGTTAGATAGAAAATTTAATGGAAAAGGTGGCTGATTTTTAGGATAGATATTATTTCTTCCCATGCCAAAAATTAATTCCATTAAGCTCAAACCCCTCTAGAATATGGAAAATTTATTTTCTTTTCTTTGTCTCCAACTGAGGCCAAGATGGAGCCTGTTTTTGTACAGAAGTTACTATTAAACACTTAAACCTAGACTGACTGTGTTTGTTTACTCTGTCATTCCTATCATTCTTATTGACTACATCAACAGGCAAGCTGCTTTCAAGTCAGATTCTTGTAACAACATTCCCTCCTCATATAAGCATTTTCCAATCTAATTTTTACTGTACATATTCTTTTTGCTCATTTCCAGGATCTTGTCTCTGTAGATTTCTCTGTAATTCTCCAACCTTTTAATAACAGGATTTGTTGTCTTATGATGAATGTCCTGCTGTTTTAAGTCTTCTTTACTGGATTTTTTAAAGATGGTAGCCTTGTATCGGTCTACTAAGAAGAACTCTGATAGATGCCTGAATATATGTTATGGCAAAAGCAGGCAAGGGCAAGTGCAGTGTTGTGTGTCCTTTTGGATAGAGGTACACAAGTATCTGTCTCTGAGTGGAGATCTCAGACTTGCAATTCAGGGAGCTGGGACTCAGATGACGAGCTGTATGCAGTTCTCACTTGTTTAATAAAGTACATTCCTGCTTAATTCAAAGTCGCATTCCAGATTACACAACAATTGTGCCCATATGTACCCTCTTTGAAATGTCCAACACAATGTCATCTTCCACTCATTGTGTGGCAGAAATGCATTGTCTTCATAGCTGCAGACTCAGCCTGTCTAAGCTGCAGCCACTCTCTCAGTTGTTGTAGCCAACTCTCTTTTATAGGACGACACGGGAAAATATAGCAGTCATGGTGGGCCTTATTTCAGTCTTGTCACTCTTGTTGGGAATTATGTAATTGCCTAGACATAAGGCCTGAACTGGAAATCAAGCTGCACCAACCAATTGGGACTACATACAGCAGTCTTCTGGCTGGTTTTATGCTGAGTTGCTTTGCTTTTTATTTGAGAATGTTGCTTGTGTTGATGGTTTAGAATATAGCAGTGGAAGAATTAAAATACTTAATCCCTTTGAATCACTGGTTGCATTTGGAGAAACCAATTCAGTGGCTTTTCAACTGGATATAACTTTTAGTTTCTCTCAGGCCATGAGATTCAAACACCCTTGCCAGCTCTGTTAGGCTCAAATAATGTTTCTTGAGGTGTTCATGAATCTTACTCAAATCATGTCTACACCCTTGTTTCTGCTTTCCTCTCGCCATCCTGTCCCATGGATGCAATGTATTTCATCAAGTCTCTATCAAGTCTATCGATCTCTGCTCCTTAGTCATTGTTGCCTACTGTTTTCCCTCTTGCTTTTACACATCTGGTCATTTTCTTACCAAAATCAAGACACTTCCCTGTAAATTAAAGAGCCACAGGACATTTTGTTCTTTTTCATTGTGTTCTTTTTTCAACCGGGATTAATCCTGCAGATCAACCTGTTGTCTGCGCCTGACAGGTACCAGGTTTGCCCACCTATGAGCCACTAACTTTACTACTTATTTTCAACAGGTTCAAGTTTCTCAGATTAAACCTTACAGTACTGGGCTTGTATTTGGCTTAGTAGCATTATTACACCAAATTGTGCTGACTGCTGTCAATCCTACTTATCCTCAAAAATCACCTTGGCCAAATTGTTATGCTTAACAGTATTTGTTAGCTTAGCAGAATTTTTATGTTCCTGTTATGTCTCATAACATTATGTTTTCTGCTTTTCCTGGTTTTGTTTACTTGTTTTAGCAAGAAACCTCAAAAAGCTGATTGTTTTACAAGAAAAGCTATGCATTTAAAAATAGCTATTGGTTCAGTATTGCTGCAAATTATATTATCATGCCAAAATTTGCAGTCACCACAGCAGCACAGTGCATGCTTCAGAAGAGTCAGGGTCAACCATTAGACTGTTATTTTTTCATAAAATTGTTTCTCCGGAGAGCGTAAAAACCTGTGAGTTTTTGGTTTTAAACAATTTACTGGAATAAATGCAACCAACATATCATCTACTTATGTACATATTAGCACCAGCTGCCTTTGTAATTTGAACTGCCTGGATTAATCAAGCAGCTACCTGATTAAAAATTGGACTACAAATGAGCGAGTAAATACTTAGCTGTTTTGAACAAGTCAGAGTTTGGGGGGTTTGTGTCAGCACTCTTGCTGGTTTTTTGGCAGCTATATTAATGAGCAGCTTTTCTTTCATTGTTCAAATAAAAGCAAAACAGCCTTTGAATTTTGTACTCAGAAATTCCACTCATCTGCCTAATGTTCTTTTTTTAATTAGAAGGATACACATATGACTTAATTAATCAAGCCTGTCTTAGGGAATTATGCATTTATTAATGGTTTCTGCACTCAAACACATTATTAAGGGATTTGTGCTAAGTTCCTGACATAAAACAGCCTAATTTTGCTTGCTTTGCCTAATGTATTGGGAAACAGCTTGTTGATCAGATTTCAAAACATTCATGCTAAGAACTAATGTCCTATTTAGAATGTTTATAAATGCAGCAATTTGGTGACTGAGTACTCTACTGGGTTGTATTTAAAATGAAGTAAGTGCCAAGTGAAGAAATAAAAAGGATGGAACTTCTTCAACCATAGTGAAGATATAAGAAATTAAAATAAGAATGATTGCTTTGCTTTAGGCTTTTTCCCTTCCTTTTTTTCTTTTATTTTCTTAGTAGAAATAAAGTGGAATAACCATATTTTATCTATTCATCAAGAAATGGAATCTGTGATTAGTTTTTGTTTGAGTTCAACAGACATTTCTTTAGTCCTGCTCATGACATTCAATATTACCTGGGGTACAAGAGCACTTCTCTTGCAAGTGCTTAATTTCAGTAAAATTCCTGTGTCTCATTTGATGTAGGGATTGACTATCGTCTTTTTTGTGTATATGTACATTGTATATGTGCAGTGCCCGATTTACAGAGAAATAACAAGAAGCTTATTTTTAACAAAAGACAAGCTGTTTGGAAGCCATTAAGATTTGCTTATGAGAGTGATGCAGATGAATACACACTTTCACACTAACCTACATAAAGGTAAGCAGAAAACCTTTCAGAAAGAAGAACTTATGCTGATTTGGTTAGAAGCAAGATATCACTGCATAAGGAAAATTTCGATATTAACAGGCCCCTCCACAAGGTGAGCTAGCTTCTATTCATTTGGGTCTGGGTCTGAGTGTGTTCAGTTCTTTGGGGCACCATACTTTACTCTCTTCAATGTCCTGCCTGAGACAAAGACATTATGTTATCTCATTTTGATTCTGCTAATCCAGGACAGCCAGGTTTGCTTAAACTGGTCCTTCTCCCAGCTTCAGTATTCTAGACACTGTGAGCTGCAGTTCGTCTGCCTGGGAAAATGTGACATATCCCAGCAGAACAAACAATTTTACACTAAGTAGCCCCAAGGAACCATAACAAAAAACCCGACTTTCTGAAGCTTTAGTCTTCACAATGTTGAAAAAAAAAATTAAATCCTATTTATTTAAGATTTGGGATTCTCTCACACTGCTCCCTTCTCTACTTCCCCACCTTGCTTTCTTAGATTGTAACATCAATTCTTTACTCCTCCGTCTAAAATAATTGGTGAGTGCCCTTCATTGTAACTTAAGGTCTGCTTGTCTCTTTTTCGGGTAATTTGTCACTGAAAAGTTTACCTGAAACTCCCAGGCAGTGACTGCTAACATTTGTCCACTGCTATTGTGGGTGAATAGAAGCTAATCCTGACTCAATCTTTTTTGTTAGTTAAGTCTACAGGAATGAAGCACAGAGAGTTTGAAAGGAGTTTAAGTCCCACATGTGTACTTTTGGTCTCATAAAGTGTGCATGGACACTTTCTCCAAATTTAAATGAAAGCTTGAAAAAGATGTAGTTAATTTTGAAGAAACAGAAAAGTGCCTTTGTGATGTATGGAAAGGAGAACAGGAAAGGGAAAGAAAAAAAGAAAAAATTGAATTATTTTCTAAAGGTTAAACCAGGCATTTTGAATTAATTTTGAAGTCTCATTTCCCCCTCTCTGATGGTTTGCCTGTCACTGAAGAGGATTAAAGCTATATGGGATCTGAACTCATGTAAATGTTAATGTGTTGACCTTATCCTGCTTACTTCATTCTTCTGCTTCTCATGGTAGTAAGACTAACACTCACAGACTAACTCTTTCAAAATGGACTCCTCTTCCATGTTATCCAGGTTCTTCAAAGAAAAAATCAGCATGAATTGTGGCAAGGTGTAGAAATGTTTGATGAGATGTGCTTGATTTATTTCCAGTCTTTGAAAATGCTGTTTATTTGTCATAATTCTTTTTTCTTGCTTTTAACTACTAGTCTATAACATTTTCATTTTTAAATCAGTGAAATTTCTTATACAAAGTTAGTTGGGAACTTGGTAGAGAATTATGTTGAGAACCCCTACTCAAGGTATGCTAGTCTAGAACAAAGTGCTGCTTTGACAGGTTGTCAAAGGAATGCAGTTTTCTGACAATACTGGTGTGATGCATCTGTTATTTGCATTCTGAGCAATGATTTGTCACTACTTTAACAGTAAAGGCATAGAAATATTGGACTTCACTTTTAATGTTGAAAATTATAGTTTTAATCTGGAGGCAATTTCAAGACCTGACTGTCAGAGTCTGCAAAATGTTTCACAAACAGTCAATATGTAATTTAAACTTTCATATCTATAAAAATTATCTTAAGATTAACTAAAATATAGGACCATAATTCCTTTAGTTTCAATCATCAGAAATTATTTTGAAGATGTCTGCTTAGAAGACTAGAAAAATTGTTAGCTATGATACACAGTGGTTGTTTATAAATTAAAGTTGTTTTTCTATTATGAAAATGTATTATACTACAGGAATAGCTGATTCAATATGCTTCTACACTATAATTTTAGTCATGGCAAACAAGATATATTAGCATGTTGCCTGGACATTAAATGTCTAATTAAAATGAAAGTGACATAAAAGAGACTTGGGAATTTTTGGAAGCAAGTGAAGGGGAAGGGAGTTACAATCAGTGTGAGAACTCACGGAAGACAAATATTGACAAAATTTATCAAAATTTAATGAGTTTGTAAAATAATCACAGATTGGGGTTGTTTACTTTGGAGAAGAAAACAGTATTTAATAACCCATTCAAAAGAGATATATGGTAAACATGTGAGAATGGTAGAGCTGTAGTACTTAATGCAGTAGGCAGGAAAAGTGGATTTGTTGTATTGGAAGTAAATTATCAGTAAATTGCAAGGAAATTATGACAGTTCTGATCTCAAATGGGTGTTCAAGTAAGTTTGCAATGTATCGTGCATAGGTCAAAACTATTTTTTCTTACCCTAGATATTCTTTAGGTTGTGACTCATATCCTCCAAATCTTGATGCTTAGCATTATTTGTCCTTTTTTCCCTCATAAGCTGTTGGTTGTCCTTGCAGAAATCATATATTGGTTGGCTATCTCCAGCCAAACAGATGTATTCTTTGCTGCTCAACCAAGCCAGACACCTCAAGTTGCACCATAGCTGTTTCTCAGTCCTTTCTCCTGTTTTTTTAGTTGGTGTTTTTGTTTTTGTTTTTCCCACAGGGGATTTGGTAATATGTGCGCCGTGTGTTGCACTGCGTTGGACTGTTCTGTTTCTCCCTGCCCTGTAATGGTCCTGCCCCAACCCCTCCTTCCCTCCCAGTTATTGTCAGTTGCCTCAGCTCCACCCTGGTCATCTTGGTAACCAAATGTATCCCTCAACCCCTCCCCGGTGCCTTGCCAGTCGCTCTCCAGTCCCTCCATTATTCCTAGACGCTTCCAACTGGAGAGCTGAATGATTGGCTCAGGGACCGGGGCCCCTCCTTCGAATTGTTCTCATTGGTGTTTTCCCAGTGTCAATCCCCCAGATCCCACTTCCCCACGGTGTCCTTATTGGTCTGGAGACTGACTCCTCCCTAACACCCCTCACCCTTTAAAAACTGCTGTAATTCCACCCTCCCCGTCTTCTGCTGCTGGTTTCTTTGTGTTTCATTGGACGCTGGATTCACTGCAGTTGGAGTCCGCCCTCTTATTCCGCTGGTTGCAGCTCTTAGTCGGCCTCGTTCTGCACCTGGCAACGTTGCCAGCTATAACACTGGGTGATTGCCTGAGGCGCTGACCCGAAGCCGTGCTGTCGGGTGAAGTGCCCCCCCGTGCTGCTAGCGGTTGCTGGCCAGCTAGCCAGGACGTTTCTTCGTGCCTGACCGCCGCAGCTGTGCACTCAGCACTCTTGCTGGGACTACGCTGCCTTCGGTAGTAGAAAGCGCACACAAGTGCTGCATGCAGTCTTAATTCAACTGAGATTTTGGCAACAGTTTATGCTACTTTATTTTTAGATTGTTTAGGTAACGGTGCTCTGCATACAAGATTTTATTATGTAACAGCCAAAGGTTCTGTGTACTGTGTGGCAGATCAGAGGTCAGTCTTTAAGTAGCTGAGTCTTTAGACAGTTCATGTTAAACAGTCAGCTACTTCTGCCTTTTCATCAAATGTTTTAACTCCAAGTACTGTATTTTGATACCACTTCAGAGTAGCTGAGTATGCCCGTACTACAAGCACACATATGAGAGCATATATTTTACTTACTACTGAGGGTTTTTGTTTTGTTTTCCTCAAAGACCTGCTACACTGTCCCATAGTTGCATGTTCACAGCATGCTGTAAGACACAGTGCATGTTCCTAAATAATCTTGTGAATTGTCTCTTGGCTGGAATTGAAACTTCAGCAGGGCATTTGTCCAACCGGGAGCACTGATGTCTGATGCAACTTTTAACCCAGGGCATCTCATTTTTCCCCAAGAAAGACCACATTTGTGTAGTGTGTGCTGGGCCTCCCTAGCTCTGGTCACAGAGAACCTCCAGACACAGTCTTGTGGCATCTATTGCAGTTTTCTAAGGGGGGGAAAGAAAAATTAGGGAAGTGTTTAACGATTTTAACTGTTTCACTAGGGGCTACAGCCTCTGAGGGCAGCTTTATTTCTTTCTTCCTTTCTCTTGCTTCCTTTCTCATAATAGCCATGTCCTACACTGGAGCCAATGTCTGGCTTTTCCTTCCCACTTCCAGCTCTTCCTGCAGCCACCCAAACCCATCTGCAATAAAGTCTGGACATCTGTGGCAGCAGTTGGGAGCAGGGAATGAAAGCCAGGGCTTTGAGGCCCGCCAGCTCTCTTTCTGGTGGTCTTGCTAGAAGCCTTGCTGTGCAGCACACTCCCAGGCTCAGAGGATGGCTGCTCTGGCTTCACAGTCCTCCTCAGGTCAGCACTGGTCCTGGTGTGGTGGGAAGCACAGCTTGCTCACACGCTCACAGTCAGGGCACTCCTCAGTCTTGGAATGAAGAGGCAATGATTTCATCAATACATAATTCTGTTTGGACTTAGGGAAAGGTATTTTCATTGCTGGATGCAAAAGTACAAATGGAAGAGTAAGTAAGACACGTTGTTCGCTAGGCAGCTTCACAGGCCTGGGTGCAGGCAGAGCCTGCAGACCACGACCCCACCAAGACTTGCAGCTAACCACCCGTCCACTCATCATCTAAGCACACAGGACAGATGGGGTCAACATAAGAACTGCTTCCTTTTTATGAGGGCACAGGCTGGTTATGGTGTGTGAAATTTCTGCATGCGGAATTTGCCTTATGGGCAGAGATTCAAGCACTGCTGCTCTTTCCCAGAATCTAGCTGCTTGAATGAACTGTCAAGCCCCTCAGCTCCAAATCCTTCCTAAGTACGTCTTTAAATAAATATAAATTGGCCAATTAAAAAAAGAAAAAAAAAAGTGGAGTATTTTTTTTTTTTTCTAGACAGCAATTTTTTTTTGCATGTGTGTGTACACACACATGCAAAAAACCAAGTATGCAGGTGGCTACCTTTGGGAAACATTCCTTCATTTTCTGCTGGAAAATGTCTGGTTGGCCCAAGTGAAACTAAAAGATTTTCAGAAATTGCTAGGCCAGTAAATCCATATGCTTGATTTTCTCTGCCTCCATCAGCAGAGAAGACTGTGAGATAGTTTTTAGGCTTCCACAGGTCTTGTGCATTTCAAGGCACTTGGACAGAAGTGCTTGCTATTGATATCCCATGCACATCACCTGTATTAAGAGGATTAGAGAAGTACATTTTTTGTTAAAAGGACTTTCAAATAGTGTTACCATTTCAGTAGGTAATAGCCTAGGTTTGCCCATATAAAGAATTGATAAAGGAAAACCCTGAGACAAGTGAGTTTCTGAGGTATGAAAGATGGGTGCCCTATCTCTGTACCTTTAGATGAGTTTCTCCAGCTGTAAAAGGGTGTCAGACTTGCATAAGTGTACATTACCGAGTTGCTAATCAGACCTGAATTATGAAAATGTCACTGAACTCATATAATCAGTCCTGGTGCTGAAGCCCTGGATTATTATGGTCTTTTCTCCGAGTGGCTTCTATTTGCTGAACTGTGACTTACATTGCTTTTTCTGCTTCCTTGCCAGTGAAACTTTTAAATGGAAGAATAGTAAAAAACTTTGTAGAATGTAGTGCTTTCTTGGTGCCCAAGTGTCATTGCTCATATTAAGAAAATGGTTACACTGACTGCAGGTGTTTGTGGAAATAAAAGAGGGGCAAAGACATCTGACTAAAAAATAAATGTGCCTAAATTGAGTGGTTCTTCATTCCAAAGTAGATAGTTGCAAAAACTACAGAATGATACTCAGCTGAAGTTACTGTAAAGACTACAGCACAAGATGCTGTTATGAATTGCTTACCTTTTCTATAAAAGAAAAGAGATGTTTTGTTTTAAATGCACTTATATTAGATTCAGATTTCACAGAATGACATTACATTAAACCAGTTTTCATCTGAGAGGGTGAAGTTCAAAGCTTTTCAGTGGTATTTTTAATGACTTTTAGTTAGTGATCAAAAAGTTTTGCTTGGGAGTCCATTACAAATCTTAGAGCAGCTGCTAAAATGGTCTTTGAGTGAAATGTGTGATTAAATTTACATGTCCTCTCATGCCCTTCACAGCGAAAAATACCAACTGAGTGTGCATGCATGGTCTTCTGGAAACCTTTTGCAAATGCTAATTTGGCACTATACTGTAATGAAACAAAGATATTGTTGTTACTTGTTGTTGCTGCTGTTGTTGGAAGAAACATTTGGTTATATTGTCAGGACATGAGGGGGGGGAAAAACAGCTCCTTTTTAGCTGTGCACTGTGAAATTTGTTTCGTAACTTCCTGATATACTTGTCAAGGTTTTTAAATCAATGTTAAATAGGAAAACATCCTGATCAGCTGAAAAGCCTTATGTTTCTCAAAGACATTTATAAAATAACTCCTGACTATTTCACAAATAACTATATACTGCATTTACTGGAAATGTGTACCATGTATTTCCCTGGGGTTTAAGCTTTTACCTCCAGGTACTGAAAAGCAAATAGAATTGCTTTGAATGAAAGAAAAGGCAAGGAAAAACAGAGAACCTGGGTACCACAACAGCTTTCATAAAAAGAAGCATGTTGTCTGGAAATACAGGATTTTTTACATGGTGAGCATGGGACATGGGGTAGGAATCACTGCAGGATGATAGTAGTGGACTGGGATTTAGACTGCAACAAACTATGGGGCACTAAATTGCCCCACTCTCAAGATTCTTTCTAACAACACACCTGCCAAGTACATTTTCATTCTACAGACAAATCAATTGGCAAGAATAGGTTAGGTTTCTTCTCATGTTAGAGGCCAGGCAAACTTCCTGACCTGTGAAGCATGCACAGCTGCAGACCCATGCTTCAGGCCAAGTCTGCTGCCATCACCCACTGATGCATCAGACCGGGACTTTCTTGCTCATCCCTCCATTGATAAATCTCTTCTATTTCTCCTCTCAGCTTACCTTTTGCTCTGTCCTTAATAACTTGTAGGAATAACATAAAAAGTGGAAGTAAGGTATGATTTCAGACTTGGCTGTTACGCTGTGTTGAAGTTGTCAGGCTGAGGCTCTAAACCTTAAAATTTCTCCCACGCTGTTGCATACTGTATGTGCACTTGAAAAAGAGATGACGAAAGACTGTGAGCAATCCTGGGGTGATATTCTGGCCCTCACCATTTCACGTTTTCATTAAACAGATCATCCAGGCTTTCTGCCAATTGATAATTTGAAATGAAAATCTAAATTGCCTAACTGAGAGATGAGAGGAGCAGTCAACTGGTTCTTCATCAGTTTCTCTTAGAGGTAAATAGTGACATGGTGGGACACATGGTATACAAACTTGAACGATTTGGCCACTGAAAGATGTAGTTTTAAATAATAAAAGCAAGGATTTATTTTCTCTTTTTTCTGATGCAATGTAATTATTATGCAAAATATAGTTTTCTCATAGATGTATTCTACAATTGAGTTTTTAGAATTAAATTAACTGTGCCACCCATTGCCAAATTGTCATAAAATTAGGACATATTGTCATCCGTCTTTTGGGCAGTGGCACAATATTCATGAGTTGTAGAGTTAGGGCACAAACCAGTGACTGTATGTCAAAGTAAATTTAGGTATCCTGCATCTCTCTATATAGATTTTATTTAATTTTGTGATATTCATGTGAGTAAAAAGAGAAGAAGGGAGAAGCAATCTCTCTTGAGGAGATATTCTTGCTGCCATTGATTTTGATGTAGTCTTTGCAAAAACCCAGCCCTTCAGGTAAGTGAGAGCACTGACTATTAATTATCTGTACATTCTAGAAAACTGAATGTCTGGTGACCTTATTGT
The DNA here is from genome assembly GCA_024362935.1 of Setophaga petechia. Taxonomy (NCBI): domain Eukaryota; kingdom Metazoa; phylum Chordata; class Aves; order Passeriformes; family Parulidae; genus Setophaga; species Setophaga petechia. Next base: position 23,293,964 of record JANCRA010000004.1, on the reverse strand, counting down.
GGATACCACACTTTTAATATAGAAGAGCATGAAATTTTGCATATAGTTATGATAAAAAGCTTCAGATGGACAAAATCTGTTGATATTTAGGATAAATTTTTCAAAAGTGCATAGGCATCTGTTTATGTGGACATTTTCTGTAAGACCTTAGAATAACTGAATTCTGGATATCCCTCATCCTTTACACCATAAAGTTTGGTTTGAAAAATAATAATTTATCTGCCAATAAAAACTTCATATGGTTTTAAAAAAATAAAAAGACATTGCTGCTTTCTCTGTTGGACTAAAGTTATCTCAAGCATTGAGTGTTTCATTACCTCAGCCTGACATTTGAGCACTTCAAGAAGCAAAATATTCTGGCAGAGTCACAAGCACAGTTGGTTCTCAGTAACATGTTGTATTTGTGATAAGTGATTCTCAAGTATGCCAATGTACAATCTCGATCACTCTATAAGTGAGTAAGGAAGACAACGGGAGGTTCATAGCCCTTGTTTGACAGCACAATTTTTGTGTAGTCAAAAGATGGGTACATTCTCCAATCACCAGCAAAAAATCTAATTAATTCATTCTTTGTTTTATTGACAGTGCAGGTCTTCCAGAGTTGACAGAAGAGGTTGACAGAGAGATACTTGTGCTCTTTTTTTTTTTTTTTTTTTTTTTTAACCTCAATTAGAGCCATCTATTTCTTTGAAAACTCCTTTAGGAAAAACAACTTTTCACATGTGCTACACTGACCCTTGATTGCTCAAGCGTAAATAATACTATTTTAGAGAGTAAAAATTCCCATGGGGTATTTCCCAGCATATCTCTGTGGAAATTATTGAATAGTTAGAGAAGTATGTTAATAAACATATAATCTTGCTGTTCAAAAAGTAAATTATATATTCATAAGGAGTTTATGCCTCTTACATGGAAACTTACTACAAAACTTAATACAGCTCTTTTCATTTTCCAAAGATACTTTAAAAAAAGCCCTAAAACATTTTTATTGATATCTTTGACCTTCAACTATTTTATAAATAATGGTAATTCTTAAGTTCATAATGAGAATTCTAACTTTCTTCTGAAAATGGAGAAACTAAGGTTGAAGCATTTTATGTTCTTTCAAAAAGAAATTACTGAAAAGAAATGGGATTTGAATCTGAGCTTTTCACATTGGCATTAAGGAGAATAAGCTCCTTCCTTAAATGTGTGCATAAAACTCAGCATTCCAGAAGGTGCCCCATTTCTGTGCTACTACTTAATCTAGGACTAAAATAGGGTCATGGCTAAAATAGGATTTTTGGCCCTCCTAAATTCAGGAAAGTTGAGCCAGTGGTTGACAATTGTTTGGCACACCTGGATTCAAGGCCTCTGTTGGTTCGCTTTCTCAGAAAGATCTTCAGTATCTGTGAAGGGGTATAAGTAGAACTAGGCATCAAAACCAAAAGCATGATTCAGAATTCCATGCATACCTTTTATTTCTTGGCAGTGAAGTTTTTAGTCCCTAGAGATGTGCCAAAAAGGTTTTCTCTTAGTGCAGAGGTGATCAATGCCTGAGTATTCATCCAGTATTCAAAGTATAACTCGTCCAGTGTCCACCACCTTTCTCCCTAGGCACCATCTCCTGTAGAACCTGATCAAGTGTGCATGTTTTTCACCCATCTGAAGCAAACCTACGCAACTGAACTTCGTACAGAGTACATTAACGACCATCTCTCCCTCTCCCTCTCTCCCTGCTCCTCGCCTTTCTGTATTGGACCAAGTATAGTGTATAGTATATAGAGTGAAAGACTTCAGTTTTAGCTTCTGCTCTCACAGACAGAGCTATTTGCATATTTTGAATTAGAATAATTATAGAAATATTAATATTTATAGCTCAACTATGACATATAGAACTACTACTTCATGAATATCATCTTGCTGTTTTAGAAAACTTAATTGCATGAGACTGTTCATAAATTTGTGACATTTACTGTTACAATCAGAATAATGGTGAATGCCTCACTGCTTTTTAGTCATTCACATTTCTCTATGATAACTCTTCTTGGAGGGGATTTATTCATTAAGCTGGGCAGCTTACTGATTTTAAACTGTTTTTTGTTTTGTGTTCTGGACATTTAATTGCTGGTGGCTTCACTTCAGTGAACTCTCATCTGTATTTTAGTTTTGGTGCCTGCTTTGTGTGGGATTGCTCATATTGTGAGCACAAATTTACTTTCAAACAATACTTTTTGTTGGCAGTTATCTACAAATAGCAGAGAGACCATGTCAAACTCATTTCACTGAATGAAGAAAAATTGTTCCGGTTCATCCTTTCTTGTTTATTAGTTAGTTCACAGAATGTATTAAGGGAAACTTACTTTTGGCTTGGTTTGAGGTATTTTTTAACATCAAAAATAAATAACACCAAGCACCTATTAAATTGAACATTTTCCTAGCATCTGGAAGGGTCTTCTCTTCACTATCACTATAAACCATTTTATATATTTCTGTTTCACTAGATCACACAAAAGTTGATTGTAACTATTTTCAACTATTGATGATTGAAAAAAAATAGCTCTGAGAATGATAGCAAATTGTGAGAATAAAAAAATAGCTCTGAGAATGATAGCATTGTACTTCACGTGCAATGTTCATGCAACTCAGAGTGGGATTTCAGTAGAGCTCAAAGGTCGCTTATTTCCATTCTTCTTGAAGTCCTATTCAACTCTTTCTCATCAGAAGAAACTGGCCCAATTTTTAGTATCTGAAATAATACAGAAGCTCAAAGGTCGCTTATTTCCATTCTTCTTGAAGTCCTATTCAACTCTTTTTCTCATAAGAAGAAACTGGCCCAATTTTTAGTATCTGAAATAATATAGAAGAGATCCTACTAATTCAGGAATCATAAACTATCTTCTTGGGAGTAAAGTGAGAAAAATGATGGGCAAGAAATTGCAAGATGTTTTCGAACACCTTTAGCTCATTTCACTGCTTATGAAACTGAATTCTTCCCAGTGATGTAATGGTGTTTCAAAATGTTAAGAAGCTGAGGTTGTAGAGTCCCTGAGGAGGACAAGGACAGAGTCACTCAAGAAACCAGAGGGTACTGAAGAAATAATACAGGATGAACAAGAATTGATCTGTGAGGTTTGCTAAGATCATGAGGCAGTTTGAGGTACCCTGTTAGCATAGGTCAATGTGCTCTGTGTGTGTACTGGGGGACATAATGGGGGACTCACTCTAGCATGGGGTCTAGTTTTCCTCTCTTCTCCCTATACTGATGTACATACATTTTTCAATCTGAATTGTGCAGTTTTCAGATTTTACTTTATGAATTTTGACAGTCTCTTACTAGATTTGTACCGTTTCCCTGCTAGTAGATGTCAGTTTAGGAGAAAGATTTCCCTTTTTCATACTTTGCAGAGATTCTTGGTTATTCTCCCTAACAGAAATAGCTCAAAAATATAATGAAATTTGAATCATAATCTGTGTTTCAGAGGTGCTAAGCCTTTGTGCAGTTAGGTCTAGAATGCTAGAAGCTAGAAGCTAAAAAATCTTCTTTGTGGATTCTCCAGAAAACTGATTTTTCCACTCCTGGTAAGTGAATATTTAGTTTAATATTCATGGATTAGACATGGATTATCCTTAGAATCAATCATATTCACTGCCCGTCATCATCTTTCTGATCATTGCAGGTCAAGAGTGGTCTCCTTATCTTGTTTAAATAAAAGTCCACACACTTTTCCAGAGCTCAGGGAGATGATAAATTTCTTTCTTTTTTCAGAATAATTCTGTGTCCACAGTAATGCATTATTACAGATGGCAGTCCTGATCCTGAAGGACAAAGCACTATATCTTAAGGGAAGAAAAAAAAAATCAATCCTATATATGCAAGCTTCAAATGTGATATTTGTAAAATTTCTGTTCAAACTATGGCTGTGTGTCACTGCTTGCAGCAAATTAAATTTAGGTAAGTTTTCCTGAAAATAACTGGGCTGTGAATGTTACCCATTATGCAAAGAACTGTAAATGCAGAAAAATGAAACCAAGTAATAGAAAATCCAAATATCATTTATGGAGTAACTTTTATGCAGTTGGTGACTAGTTTCAGATTGGAATGTTTTAGGGAGGAACCTCAGGGGAAAATTTTCACACTTTGCTCATGGGATGAGCATGCAGACTATGAACATTAGTACTTTCTAGGTAACCCTCACACTCTACTCCACATGCCAAGATAAAAGTACTCCATGATATTTCAACTTTTTATCAAGAATTGAAGAAATATTCTTGTCAATGTCTGAAAAGGCTGTAAATAATTAGTTCTACTTGTTCTACTTTTAACATATATGTCTGAGTTTGTATCAAAATACAGTTTTGTATAGTAAGGAAAAGAAGTAAAGAACCCAAGCTAACATAGTGCTTGAGCACCTTCTTAGCCTTCTTAGCATTATTTTACAATGCCATCTCCCTGAAAATTTAATTTTAATTTTATTTTATCTACAGTTTTAGGGATTGAAAAATGTCAGCCCCAGGCATCCTGATTTCCTGCACTTTGCAAGCATTGTATTTAGCTCTTGGCAATATAAAATGCTTATAAGCAATGTCAGGATATCATGACCCTGTAAACAGTTTGCAGAATAACAGATTTGGGGCCTCTCTTTAAATTAAAGATGGACTAAACAGGATTTTGGGTTACAAATGTATTAATGAGATTGTATGCTTCTCGTCCTCCTCAATTCCCCCCGAGAAAATTTTTTTGATAATTAAAAATGTTTATGCAATAGGAAACTGTAGTTTCACTTGCTTCAGTGAAGGAATTTCAAAACCTTACAGGGGCTTGCCCTTTTGAAATAAAAACTATTGAGAATTATTAGACTTTCAAATCATATTGTCATGCAGAATAAAGATGATACAATTATAATTTTTTCCCATCTTTAATGTCGAAACACCGTTAACTGGGGATTTGTGGGTCCAGCATTCAAAGATATACTTAACATTTATGTGCAAAAATTTTTATATTTTTTCAAAATCTCACTGGGTAGAGGATTCACTGTCTGAGTAACCATATCTCTGGTATGCCAACTGCAATCACATTCTTGCTGGTCTATACATGTATCCTTTTGTAGCCTCCTGCCTGTATCTGTTTCAGCAGTTTCCAGTGAATAAAGATATAATCTATTTCTGCAGGTCAAATAATCCTTAGCAGTCAGAAAATTCTAAGGGAACAGTGCACTGCTTATTTGGCTGATTGCATCCAAATAGAAATCAAAACTGTAAGTTACATTCTAAAATGAAGTGCACAGGGGCTAGATTTTGTAGGCAGTGTGATCAGTTATTTGCATGTTTCCTTCCTTTTGCTTTGTAGGAAGGTGTTTTGTCTTGGAGATGAAATAAGCAAGGGCTCAACTAATTAACTAACCAGCAGTGATCTACAGTCTCAGCACCTCACATTTCTGAAGATTTACCCCATTTTGAATACACTTCCATTTCGCTCCAGGGAAATAAAGATTGCTGCCTATTAAAGATGGGGACAGAAAAAGGCACCTTCACTGGAGACAGCCTGTACAAGAAAATAATACTGTAATCATTCCCTCCAATCAGCTGAAAAGGATTAAATCTTCTGCTTCTAAAGTAATGTTCCAATTGAGCCTTGGGGAAGAATAATTCATGATTAGGGAGAAGGCTGGTCTAGCAAATGTGAACATTATGTCCGTTACTTAAACACACTTCCTGGGCTGACTGCTAATGTACCCAGGGGACCTTGCAGCAGCAGCAACTGATAGGAGCTATGAAATAGGCCGACAAGGACAAGAAGTATTATCATCTGCATTCAACAGCACTACATAGACTTTACCACTGTTAAATCACTGCCTTTGGTAAATAGCCCAGATAACTCATTTTAATAGAAGAATTCTTCTCTTCTTTATGTGTATTAAACAACAGACTCTTATGAGCTGTGGCAGTGTATTGATTCCTGGGAAAGGCAGCATGAATACCAATTCTGTAATTTATGCTGTTTTGTGGCTCTGGCTGTATTTGTTATGCATAGTGTATTAAACATTCAATAGCTCAATTTAATCTTTGCAGCCAAATTGCGCAGCATATCATGCCAGATAGTGGTTGTTTCATATACACAGCCCATCTGCTTCCTGTTCTATAATTCATTCAGCAGGCAAAGTTTCTGGCAGCCTCAGGCTACCATACATACATATATATGTGTGTATATATATGAGTATGTGTATCTGCACATACACACACATACAGACAGAGACAAACATGCCAACTTACCTAATGGTTTCAGAAGTGTTTGATGCTCCTTCATTTTTTCAGTCATGTTACTTTATGACTGAAAAAAACCACTTGAATTGTCACAAAAAGTTGTGTCTTAGAAAGGCATAGTCTTAATTTTGAAGGAATTGTGGAGGTAGTATTCCAAACTTCAGCTCTGTGGGTGCTTTTAGAGGTTGGTGGTAATTCAAAGTTAAACTAAACCAAAACAAAGCACATTGTCTCATCCAGGAAAAATAGCTTTTTCCAAATAGCTCCAAAGGCACACTAATCCTAAGGATGCAGCTGTACTGAAGCCCCAGCCTATAATCTGGCTGTTATGTTTCAGTCGTCTGATTAGCTTTATATATGTCCATTGTGTACACGTATGCAATGTGTACTTAAAAAATTGTTTTGAAGTTATCTTAACCATTGCAGCTGGGGCATTAGACTTCAGCCAGAGTCAGGAGCTACAGCTGGTAGCCATGCAGGGCACATCTCTTGACAACTCTGCAGGGGAATTGGTGCCAGAGGTTTCTCAGCTTTTCTCAGCTTTCAGATGCTGTGTGTTGGAAGCCTTGGTGAGCTGCAGGCTGGTAATATCTGCTGGTATTGGTGGGCAGGAGGTATTCTGAAATGGTTTCACTCCACTAAAGGTCTTGTCTTCCTTATCCATGAGGTATTCTGACATAAAAGACACCTTCCAAATTGCTTTACATTTCTTTCCTTCTTCCATTTATATCTTCAAATTACTTCCCCTTAGTAGTTTATTTGTGATTTTGGCATCTGTTTGGAACTAAGTGTGGTATCTTGTTATGGAATAGTAACATGATCTCTACTTTAGGTGTACCTAACTTTATCTAAAATTACCATTAACTGTGCCCCCAGTAATTGCCTTGGAGTTTGGGCCTGCAGTGTTAAGGGATGAATGCATCTTTAATAACATAGTCCTTTCTGAATGGAGCTGGAAGTGAAGGTAGGTACTGTACCAGGATTGAGAATTATAATGGTGTCTCCTGAGTTCTGCTGGGGGAAGTTTATATTGATTTTTCTCTCCCTGCCCTCCTTCCACACACAGTGGGAAAAGGCATATCAGCATAAGTTGAAACAAATGTCACAGTTTCAATTTGACATTTCTGAGTAAGAACTACTTGTGGGGGTTACAGTTCAGAACTGGCATATTTCATCTATGTAGTATCTAGCTTAAATTATCAGATGTAAACTTAAATTTGTGATCAGCTACAAGAAGAGTCAGGCAGATTTCAAGAACTATTTTGTGCTTGTGCCACTTGGAGCACAACTCATATGTGTTTTGCTTTCTTATTTTTCATCAGGCTAAGAATGTACTTTATGGTAAAAAATGCTAAAATAATTTTCTTTTTTTTTTTTAAGAAAGAATTAAACTCAAGCAGAAGGATGTAAGACCAAACACATAAAAGGTGTCCTCCACATAGTATAGAAAACTTTTACAATATGTGTATGAAATGGTAATAGTTCAAGAAGTAAAAACACAAACCAAATCCTTCGTCCCCTGCACTTATTGTTACTACTTCTCGCATTGCATTTCCATACTGACATGCCAAATGCTCAATTGCTCAGGTCAAAAGCAAAAATGCTATTTTTTTTCTCTGCTATCAATGAGTGCAACATTAATAAACAATTTCTGTCTTCCTTTCAATGTCTATTCTATATAATATGTATCTATTCAATATAGTAGCATGAATGTACATAGTGCTGCAATGATTGACCATTTTCTTATGAAATTTACAGAAGCTTTAGCTCCTTCAGGGATGAATACAGGTAACTGTGTTTGAGCTCGAATGTCACAGAACTCAGTTGCACTAAATTAGCTCCTACAACATTGAAAATTGTACTTGAAAGACAAATTAATGTATTAAGATTTTCCTTTTAAGCACATTCCCAGCTAAACACAGACGTGGGAAGTGATCTGGCAAATTTAAATAAGTATATATAAAAATCAAGTTTAAAACCTGATGTATAACTATTTATATGTTTATTGTGCAATATGTGATAAAATGATAGTTAATGATTCTTTTAACTGTATCAATGAGATCAAAGAGGCTTAGTGCAAGGAAATTTTCATGGTGGGTTTTGTTCAATTATGATATCAATAAGTACTCTAAAACTAGCTCATCTGCAGACTTCTATTTCAAACTGAGAGTCATGGTCTAAAAGGTGACATAGGACATGATACAAACAGCAGTCCCAGGAAATTGGGAAACACATAGTTTCCAGAGCATATAAAATGAAGATAACATATTCTTTATGCTGGCTGTGTCAGACTGAGATGCTGCTTGAGTTATGTCAAAGGATACATGCAAGATGAGTAAAGCTTTTCATTTAGAGGAATGTTTAGTAACTACACTGCCTAACAGATGTCACCTAGCTAATACTACTTACATACTGCTGTCGCAGAGGGTTTTTCATAGTAGGGAGCTTTCCATTTTTGCCTGCTCTGGAAGAAGGGGGTCCCAAATGGCCTAAAAAAAAATTACTGTTGCAATAACTGACTGTCCACACATTCCATCACACAAGCTGTACCAACTTATTAGAGATGAGTCAAGCAGGGGTTGAGCCAGTGAACTAAAGGCAAAAGAAGGCATTTTTACTATCTGATTTTGTTTAGATGAGGCAGATGGTGCACACTGGCAGCATCAAATGTCTGTGTGTGTGACAGCACTACAGCCTTGTGCTGTGTAGCATTCACTGTGCTTGTGGCTGTCCCCAAGGTGTGAAAACTCCAGCTGACTTACTGGAGTATGTACTTGAGTTTGGAGAGCAGCACTTGGTCCTGCACCTGTGGATGTCAATGTTTTTATTAACTTCCCAGACTGGTGATGGCTGACCCTGTTGCTAGAAAGTTCTCTTTAATTGCTTCTTTGCAGATTTGAGACATTTAGAAATGCAAAGCCAATGCTTTTCTTCTCTTATAGCCAATTCAGTTGTTTAATTGAGCTCAAATCTTTGGCCATTAGCAAAGATGAATGCAGATCTTAAATTTTTCTTTTGGCATTGTGAATAGATTCTGCACTTTGGCACACTTCTGCAATATGCATCCAACAATGTGACCTGAGCACACAGCTGAGAGTCCTCTTCATAATGAATCAGCCTTCATTTCAGGAGCTGTATTTTATATATTATGATATCCTGCTGACTTGGTCGGTTGTGAAAGTATGGAGTGCAGCTGTTCAAGAATCATTACAAGGCAAATAATTTTTCCTGTATATACTGTGAGATAGAAATCCTTTCACTCACTTTAGCCATATTATTTGCCATTTTTTATGCCATTCCTGCTTCTGTCAGGAGCTACTGACCAAAACTGACAATCCTACTGATGCATACCACTGTTTAGCATACTTTTGAAATTTTTAAATAGTTTTTTTATTCAAACATCCAACATAAACAGTTGGATGGTGCCATGCACTATTGTTTTCTTCAATTTAAAAATCACTACAAATTTATGTGGTAGTGGTTCCTTTCCTCTTTCCTTTCTGTGGCTTTGAATACAACCACCAAACTTGCAATCTTGATTTATCTCCAGGGTCAAATGCATAATGTAACAACTTACCTCCTGTTTGATTTCCAAACCCTGGCACTCTGGGGATATATCTTTATTGTTGCAGTGTTGACTTGTAGCACTACAGGCTAACAAATCAATTCTTCCTTCAAACCATCCTATCACCTGTCAATATGAAATTCTAGCAATTACTAAAGTGGGATGGCTGCAAAGCATCTGAAAAACATTCCCTATTGATTAGTTCATCGCTACAGAGTATGATGAACTTGTTTAAGAAAAATTGATCTGGCAAATGGATTTTTTTTTATCAAGGAATCATATGAATGTAATTTAAGTAACAATATTTTTGCCCTCGAGAATGTGTAATATATATTTGGTGTATGTACACATAAATCACAAAAAGAAAAAACAAAAGCAACTGTCTTGAGGTGATTTTATGATGATACTCTATTTTCTAATAACCTCCTTTACGGCCAGAAATGGCTTCCGTAGCTTTAAGACGGACCCGGGGGAGGGGCGGGGAGCCGGGGGCTCCTGTGCGGGTTTTATTCGAAGTCTCTGTCCGCAGCGTGCTTTCGGCTGTGCCGCGGGTTGTTGCATCACCGCCTTCGCTAGTTTAGGGCTTTTGCTAGCTCAAGCAACAACTTTTTTTATTCCTTTCCCCACTTTTTCCCTGGACTCCGGCAGCGATCCTTTAGCTTTTCGGTTTTTTTCCTTGAACTGTTTTTCAGCTGTTTTTTTTTCAGTTGGAGATCTGAATGTCCGGGACGGTCTCTCGGGAGCCTGCGGGGGCTGCTCCGGCCGGTCCGAGCCCCAGCAAAACCGAGCCACTAAAAGAAAGGGCACCAAAACCCACCAGCTTCACCTGCTGTGAGGAGGAGACCAACACCAGAAGTCCAGCGGGTTACCATCTGTTTTGCCCGAGCTGCTGCGTTAACTCCTTTTCTTTTCCCTTCCTGGAGACAAAGGGGCCAGCTACCATTTTTGTCCTTTTGTCCTCCCGGCCACACGGCCAGGTGGTGGGTGGGGGTAAGGTTTTGAAAGTTAAATAGCTAACATTTATTCAGTCTTTTTGTCTTCTGTGCCTTGCGGGCACTTTTTTTTTTTCTTTTTCTTTCTTTTTTGTTAGTAAGTGGGATTTTTTTCACTTTCCCACTGGTTTTCATTTCTCTCATTGGCAAACGGAGTTACTGAAGCCCTTCTCTTCCGAGTAAGCCCTCATTTCAGAGAGGTTTTCTCCTAAAATTTGTCTCTAAACCAAGACAGAAAGGGAGTATTTTTTATGGAACAACTTCAAATTTGGAATTTTTTCTCTCAGGCTTATGGGTTGTTTTGTAAGCTCTTCCAAGCATTGTTTTCTGTTGTCCGATTTTTCTTTTCTTTAATCAAAAGTGTTTTAAAAAGTGAAGTTCCAATATTTAATGAATAAATTAATTCCCCTGGGATGCCCCAAGTTGTGTGGGATATGTGTTCTCTTATGTCCAAGACAAGATGCAATTTTTTACAACCAGTTTCTTATAATGCAGACGATGAAGTGAATAATTAATACTTGGAAAGTAAAATATAATTTCAGCTTTGCTACTGTGCCCATACTCTTGCTGCTCTGTTTTCATTCTATAGGAGCTAAAAGAACGTGGCCCATAGCAACCACAATCTTCTGCATTACAGTGCTTTGAAAGGTATTGCTCCCACTCAGGGCATGCAAATGATCAAAGACTTAATAGTATAGTTAGAAATAAATTTCTTCCCACCTTGTCTTTTCCTCTCCACACCATTTCAGGCTTTAAAACTGTATAAAAATTAGTGTTGAACAAACCCAGAAAGTTTGTTCCTATTCAGAAAAAATAGTAATAGTTGCCACAGAACTACAGTATTCTAAAAACTCATCCTACAAATCTTGTTCCCAAAGTTACTTGACCATAATGTGTGGAACCCAGCCCTAGGACAATGCAGGGTTGAATCTGCTGTTTGTTCACGTCATGGCCATTTTTCACTTCTATACCTATGTAGGTTCTTCTAAGATATGCTGAGAAATCACTGGGTGTTTGCTGGGTCTTCAGTGTTACTGTATATGTCTACATGCCAAGTATTAACATTTTTTCTTCAAAAATATTACATTCAATACATTGACTATCCATGAATGTACTGAATTTGAAAGACAAAGACAGCAGTAGCATAACTCATTAAAAGCTTCAAGTTGTCAGATTTCTTGTTAAAACAAGGGCCTTGTTTTTTGGATTTTTCCACATAGAATGCAATTCAAGACTTTTTTCAGCAAAATTGTGCCTTATATATAATGATAAGCTATAATGAGGGAAACATACTCAAAATTTCAAAATGAAATAACAAAACATATTTAGGATTGTAGAATCGTTTAGGTTAGAAAAGATCTCTAAGATCATCAAGTCTGACAATTAACTCGACACCACAATATCCTGCATTAAACTATGTCATATAACATGTGCCATATAAGGATATGGCACATGTAAGGATATGGCACATATAACATGTAAGGATATGGCACATATAACATATAAGGATATGGCACATATAACATGTGCCATATAAGGATATGGCTTTTAAAAACCTCAAAGGATTTTGACTCAAACACCTCCCTGGACTTTTTCAGTTAAGAGATTTTTCTTAATGTCCGTCCTAAAGCTCCTCCGGGGCATTGTGATTCCATTTCCTCTCCTCCCATCACTTGTTACCTGGGAGAAGAGACCAAGCTCTGTTCACCGGACCTCCCTGTCTCCAGGCCAAACAACCCCTTCTCCCTAAGCTGCTTCTTGTAAGGCTTGTGCTCTAGAGTTTTCACCAGCTCATTGCTCTTCTTTGAGGGTGATAAAGCAATGGTGAGAGGTGATTAGCAGCAGCATAACGAACAAACTGATACTTGAGCCCAAGAGAAAGTATACCCATTTGAAATCATTAAACTATTTGCTTATTTGTGTATTGCGACCTGATGCAAAGGTAAATATGTACTAGTATGAATTTTGTCGATAATGTGCTCAGTTCAGTGGATGTACATCATGTTTGAACCACCTTTGTATTAAAAGAAAAACCTGTCAAAAGGAGAAAAGAGACAAGTGCCTCAATTTCACAGAGGAAAGCAACTGAGATATAAATTGTTCTATATCATGGTAGACAGTTAGCTTTTAAAAAGCAAAGTAATCAGTGAATGAACAAAGCAGGTTGCCATGGGAAATTATGCCTTTCAGCCTCTTGCACTTTAAAGTTTATTTCCTCAGATGTTACATGGCATGCTTGTTTGCCGTGTCAGAGTGTTAACCACAGTGCGAAACACTGTGATTTTCTGCAAGGATAAATGAGCCCAGAAACATTCTGAGTTCCGATCAAGTTGAATTGCCATGATGTTGATCCAGTCTAATTTTACATTTAAATCAGTGCTTAACTGGGTGTTTAATCTGGCTCTCATGGGACAGCAATTTCATTTGAAATTCAAAACTTTGCTCAAACTATGATAGTTGTTTTATAAAGTAATAGGATTGGTAGATATTAAGAATATATTTATGAAGTCACAGAGCTACGTGAATGGTTTGGTGAAGTGTAAAATGACCTACATTGCAGTACTTTGAGGTTTCTTCTCCTTAAGAAAAGGCAAGCACACTCACTTGTAGAATTTTTGAATGCAGTGTGGTTCTAAGAACCTTTTGTGCTCAAATGTCTGTGAAGATTTAAAATAGAAACATAGAAATATAGCAGAAAATAACCTTTACGTGACCTTAGTTGTTCCCTAATAGGTGGTTTACTCTTTGTGATGACAATACACTGCTTCCCTGCTTCTCTTTCAGCCTCTTTATAGATGTGCATGTTCTGGGGACTTCTCTTCCCCCAAACCTTTGAAAATAAGTCAAAGTACTGCTTGTGCATTCTTTTTTTTTAAATTGGTTTCATGACATCAGTTTTGAAAGGAAGCTGCTATTTAGTGTTCATTCTATAAGTATTTGTTGAGGGTTAAGTTTCTTTCTTTTTGTTCCCTTTTACTTACAGAATTTTTCCCCATAAGTTGCTAGGAAACACTAACAGCTGGGCATTTAAAAAAACAAAAGAAGTGGCCAGGCTCAGGGGAGGACAGCATCTCGTTTCACTTCTCTTATCTGGTAGTTTCTCTCTGAGGGTCAGAGATACCGCAGGAATTGGGCAGGTAAGGGATGAGGCTGGGGCAGCTGCTCTGTGCGTCTCTGTCTCTCCCTCTCTCCCTCGGCTTTGAAGGATTGAAGGAGGATGGTCGGAGCTGCTCCTTGGGGAAGGGAATTCACTGCTGCCACCAGTGCCCAGCCCAGAGATGCTTCTTCTGCTGTGGGGTGAGCCTCTGCTCGTGAGAGCAGCCACTGAACTGAGACCTTATTATCACCTCCCTCACTACAAGAGGGACCCATCCCCGGCTGCTCGGGTGCCCGGGATCCTGAGCTCTCCTCTCCCTGCCCTGCTAGGAGCCGGGCCGCTCCTGCTCCGACTTTTCGCTGCTCTGCACCCCGCACCCCCTGCCTGCCGAGACTCCTGCCGTCCCGGCTTGGTGCTCCTCAGAGTCCTGCTGGGGCACCGGCACCGGCTGCCCCAGGGTTGTGAGGCGAAGCCTCTCCTCCCTCCCTGCCTGTCCGGCCCAGCCGCCATCACCGCGCGCTCCCCAGCCCGCGCCACAGCGCCCCCTGCAGGCGCGGGGAATCCCCGCCCCGCCCCCGGGAGCAGCAGCGCCCCTGCTGGCCGTGCCCGGAACTGCAGCACGGGGAAAGGGCCCGCGGCCGAGCCGGCCGGGACTGGGCCCCGGGTCCTGTTTGGCGTCGGTGCCGCAGCTGTGGGGGCTTGTTTGCTTTATCATGCACACCAGTAAGGAAATGTTATTCCTACCCTCATATCTTTGCCTGAGACCCCCTTAATTTCAAAATTATAATAATAATTTAATAATTCAGAGGAAGCGGATTTATAGTTTCCATTCCAAGGGAGGCTCCTGCCTTCCTTAGCAGACACCTGGCTTTTAAACCAAGACCGTATTCTACGAAGTGTAGAAATGACAGTCACCTGAATGTCTTAGACCAAAAGCTACATCTTTGCTGTTTTAGAGAGGCCAGCTTTGTAAGCATGTTGTGTCTTGTTTTGTCTGCACCCGTGATCCTGGAGTATTAGTAGCTTGGCAACATTCCTCCTTATTTTGTAAGAACAGGGTGAGCTTAAGCTGTTCATAAATTCTTTCTGAGAAACACGTCTTCAGGGTTCCCTTGGAAAGGCTCCTGAGTTATCTGTCCCCAGTTGTTGTTCCAAAGGAAAAAATGTACTGTATTATAGTTAACTGCAGTAACCAGACAGAAAAGCAAAGAAAGTTGACCTTAACTGCTTAGTGTAACTTGTATGCGAAATTGTTTTGATCAGTCTTGATCAGGATTCAGTTTTTGACTGAATGATGACAGAACAGCTAAGAAGGAAAAGCAAACAAATTGAGACTCAATGTGTCATGAAAATGTGGGAATGCATTGTCCAAAATATTTTCCATTTAATGAGTAATTAGCACTCAGTTGTAGAATGATAATTGACAAAGATTATGCACGAAATTAACAGGTCACTAAGAGAGTAAAAGAATATAAAATGGAAGCTGAAATGTATGCTACAAGTATGAATGTGAGTGTTTATTTTTATTTTTGAATTCACTCCATGTCATTCAATCCTGGAACGGAATATTTCCTTTGCAGGCCTAAGATACAGAATTTTTGCAAATACTGAATTTTTGTTAAGTACTTACCCTGCTCTAACAAAGAAAGGCCTTGCTTCAGTATCTAATTCTGAAGTTTGTACTGGATGTTGATGTTTTTAAATGTTTACAATACTGCAGCATTGCAAATTAGTATGAGCAGATATGTCTCTTGAAGCCAATGTCCACAGATACAGGAGACATTTAGAAACTTGTCTGCAAATTGGAATCTAATTAGGTCAATACCTGTCACATTTTAAGGGTGTCTGGTGACTGAAGAGTGTAAACTAATATCACTGTAGGAAATAATGGTCATTCTCTAGTAATTATTCATTGCACTTTTTGCCATTTCATATATCCATTTTAACAGTTTCTCAGGACATGAATACTTACTGCATTTTTCTTTGATGTAAAAATTCTGGAATTGGAGTGAGTCTTGAAATTGTTTTTATAACTAGTTTTTGTTTTAATTTTGAGACTTGCATTTGGGCTTTAATTTGGGAAAAGAGCAAAGGAAACACCCTAAACAGTAAGAGATTCCACTCTTGATGCACATTTTGTTTAATAAAAAGCTTGATGTACCAACAGCTTTGTCTTCGTCTTGGAAAATTTCCATCTGAATTTAGATAATTTAAAAAGATTTTAAAGATTTTTAAAGATTGATACTTCTGGGTGTTATGTTACTGCCCTGTTCTTGTTACAAACTATGGGAATGCTTTGGAGCAGTTTTAAATATAGTATATTTTAGTAATTGCAGGCAAGCAACTGCAAGTATTTTATATACTTACTCAGTTTAATGTACTCTGATATTTTATCTAGTCTGTCTGCTTCCCTTCCTCCATAGCTCTTAAACCTGCTTCTCAAACTTCAGAGACTCCAAAGATTCACCTGAGACAACAAAATCACTGTAACAGACCCGCCAAAGTATCCTGTGATCTCTGACCCATTTATCTTCTGTGATTTCTGACTGTGTACCTTCTTACCCTGTATATCTGATAAACATGTGCAGGGCTATCCAAATTCCCAGTGTCTTAGACTGTCTCTCTTTCCCAGTACAGTTGCATTGAGACATAACAACTAATCTTCATTAGAACTCTGATTCATAATGCAAGTAATTGTGTCAGGAAGTGAAACACAGTCCTTAAGCAGGCCTGCCTCTAAAGCATGTCCCAGCATGTGCTGAGCACTATAGTAAATGTTTCACTGAAGAAGGCAAATACAGAGGGATCTGGTGTTTAATGACCTTGTTTTTCATTGCTGGTTTTGACGAGATTGAGATTTTGTTAGCAAAAAAAGTATGAAAACTGAATCATAATATGTTGTTATTATATGTTATTATAATTAAGAAATTAGCTACAATAAAATGGTATTTCTATTTTTTCCTGGTGATTGTCCTCAGTCTCATACTTTCTGGGCAATCTGAACAGAAGAAATGTATTTTTAATTCAATACTCAATTTAATTCAATGGTAAAAATATCTTATGGCATCCATGACTGGAGTTCTTGTTTCAAACAGGAAAACACAAGTCAGAAGTATAACATTCCCACCTAATATGGTTTGACATATTGTGTGTATTTGTTGCTGATGTTACATATTCCAATAATTTTTCTTAAATTGATCTACAGACCACTCCTGGACCATTACACAAAGGTGATTTTTCCTGTAATTTGAGAGATTTTGTGCACAGCACATAAATAAACACTTAAAACAATAATAGAGTTTCAAGAAATATTTTTCTAAGATGATGTTGAAAGGATGTTTAATCCTAAAAGAAATCTGTGGAATTAGAAGTGGTACTGTATTTTAAACGAACTGCATTGAATGGAATTTGTAGTCTTTCAACTTATTATAATTCTTTACAAATGGATTTTTTTATATCACTAATATTCCTTCTTTTTTACTAATGTCAGATGGTTATTTCACAAACAGAAATTAATATTTATTTGTATTCTAAATGCAAAATTGTGTTGTGCTTGGGATAAATTTCCTCAAGTGATTTTCCTCCCTACTCTTAACAGTCTTTATAATTATTTACTTTTTTTTCCTCTTGGCAAAGTGAACTTAAATATGCATAACCAATATTTGATTAGCATATGGTTAACTGAAAGTGTGCTGGAGGTGGACAGATATGCTTTCCAAACAGATTATGGCAAGGATCTGAAGTGCAGAATATGGGAATAGAGGCTCAAAATTGTATTGATATTCAACCAAAGTTGGATGCTTAATTCCCATGGAAATCCCATCTAAGTGCAGATAAATTTTATTGTAGATAGTGGGTGAAGAAATATAAAATGCCCTTCAAAATATTGCCTATCCTGCTGTCCAGAATCATGTCAGTATTTTTGCCAGCTGTGAGCTCTTTTCTCTAATCTGTCTGGTTTGTTATTATAAGTGGTTTGCTATTCACCACAATAATGTGAGTGTAGGAACACCCAGAAACTGAATTTTATAAATTTTTCTCCATACTAAGGGAGACATGAGGGAAAGCAGCCAACTCAAATACAAACTGTTGTGGCATCCAAGGATTCATTACCATGATGCATTCTAAGTGACCAAAGAAAGATTGAGGCTCTCCTTGGAAAAACCATTAGAGATGTAGAGTTTCCATGAAAGGAAGGAGAATTGGGTGTTTGAACTTGTTTTCATTGCAGAGAAAACAAGTGAAGTTACTTGTACACTGCTAAGCAAATCAACTGAGGTGGCTTCTGCATAAAAATGAAAGGAGTATTGCCTTGTAAATGGAAGTAAAATAAATATATATGAGCCGTTCTTTGGTCTTGGGAAAATGAGTATGTTACCCAAACTTGGTGTATCTCTATTTAACTCTTAACTAAATATGCCTGTTTTCTAGTTTATGCTGCAAGTCTACCAGCATGTACTAATTTGAAAGCAAACCAGCAGGTGATTCAAGTCAGAACATGGAATTTACAATTTATTAGGAAAATTAAAATAAAGTAATAATATAGAACCACTGGCTTAAACTGACAGAATACAACCTGACACCCTGTTGGTCAGGGTGTTGGTAACAGTCTGATTAAATGGTGGCTGCAGTCCTTTTGGAGTGACAGATGTGGTTCTGTTGAAGTGGTGATCCTGTAAGTGTCAGGTCTTCCTCTAGAAGTCTAGCAGTGATTATGTCATTCTTGTCCTCTGGGAATCCAGTAGGTAGAGCTGCCTGTGGTGTTCCAAGTCTCAGATTATATCCAGGTAGGAATGCTTGGCCTCCTCCCCCTGGGCAGAGCATCTGACAATGGGATGATGTAATTTTACCAGTCATGCAGTGAGGCTTGATTGCCCACTAGCAGATTATATCCCCCCCTCCCCCGCCACTCCCCAAGGGAATTATCAGGAATGAGTCATGGAGGAGATAAAGAACATTTCCCCTCCTTTCTTAACGGCTTACATAGATGGTAACAGAATACATATTTTTGCTTACATCATGTAACATAAGACACAGTGCTGCTGGAAGAGGTAAATGTGAGAACTTGGTTTAAAAATATTCTTCGGTTTTATTTATATGTGATGCAGGCTTTTAAGTTACCATATGAGTAACTTCTTCTGGGATAAATTGCAAAGAAAGAATTTTTCAGTTTTGGAAATAAGTGAAAAGTTTGAGCCAAGATCAGTTGTCTTATTTCTCTGCTGTGGACTTGCTGTCTAAAGGATTTCTTATCTAAAGATTAATGACCTTTGGGCTTTGAAATCTAGGCTGTAGAGATGTAAATGGATAGCAACACTGTGTGGCTGTGCTGTTCTTCTGTTTAGACAAAGGACATGTGAACACATGATTGTGTTTCCCTGCAAATAAGAAGCTGAGCAGCAGAGCTTGCTCACCTGCATACCTGAAGTCTGAAAAATCTTGAGGGCCTGCAAAGCCCTGTTTGGTTTGTTTTGAATAAAACTGTAAGCCTTTCATTCATGGGCAAAACTTTCTAGTAACTGTTCTGGAGCATTGCCAGTCCTTGCTGTTTTGTCACAAAGTGATGATAGTTCATTTTGTTCCTGAGAACAGGTATTAAATAGAAAAATCTTTCACTGAGGATACAAGAAGTTTTTTTACTTCTAGCTATGGAGAAAAATTTGAAATTTGGTCTTTGACTATCCTAAACAGTCAAAACAAAGATGTTAAGTGTAAAGACATGACATTACCTTGTTTTCTCCTCACCCCTACTTTAAAGTTCATGATATTCAAGTCAGCTTTAAGATATTTAGCTTATTAATTTATGACAATCTGGGAAACAACCTAGACTACATAAATCTGCTGCCAGTGCAGAGAATTCTTTTTTGCTGGGCTTTGTCTTTTAATAATTCTTCAGAGGTGGCTTTTACATAAACTTTATTTGTTCTTACAGATACATTTTTTGGCTGGTGTTACTTGAAACTTTCCGCCCTTTGCCTACTGTCAAGGAGGTAAGAATAATTAGGATCAATCATGGATATGTATATTCATTTTTTCCTCTGGTTTGTCTCTCTAAGCAGACTGTTAAAGCTGCTGTTGAGCTTTGCAAAGAGAATGCAAAGGCGTTCCTCACCAAAATCCACACTATGACATGGTGGCAGGAATGAAGGCTGTCTTGAAGATATATGGTGCAACAGGAGGGCATATTGTACTTTTGAAGTGTTTTAGGTAAAATTTGAAAAGATGCTGAAATTAGCTTGTCTTGTTTCCTAAGTGTCTTTCAGTGAATGAAGACCTTACATTTATTGTGTTTCAGTGAGCTTCAAGATGATTTTTTGCCCCATTAAATTAAAAAAAAAAATCTTTATAAAGTAGAATAATAGAAGAGAAATCAGAAGACATTTGTAAATTTACATACTTACATAAAAAATAAAATAATTTTAAACTAAGGTTTTGATTTTTAAATACTGGTTTAGGGATCAAATATATTCCTTGCATCACCTAGATCTGTAAACTTATATGTGAATATGACTTACTGTGAGTTAAAAACTGTGATAATATAGTTGGACTTTATCTGGGGGGAATTCTTACTTCTTGTTTCCTTTTTAATATATGTGGAAGGAAAGGGATTCGTTCAAACAAATATAGCAAGTGTACAGCAGCCCAAAGCTGCTTAGTATTAGTATTTGTATTAGTATTAGTATTGTATAAACCAGCCTTTACATTCTGGTAATCCCTCACTCTAGATGTCCTAAATATCTTGACTCCTAGTTTTGTAGTAAAAATTACTTTAAATTAAAGGCAAAGTTTGAGTCTGAGCTGGTTTGGACTTCAAGATGCTGAACTAGCATGGCAAACCTGAATGTTAAAGGGTTGATGGTTTCCAACCAAACAGGGCTCTTATCTCTTCCTTTCTTCCTACTGCTGATGACTTTAAAGTCTGACATTGACACTGAGCCAACAGCTTGCTCTTGTTCCTTGTCAAAAGAAGGACTCTGGAATGGGGTCAGATAGATGCATGTTGGTTTCTAAATGGACAGACCTTTTTGGCAGTGAGCAGAGTAATAAAAATAGCTGGAAATGTGGAGAGAACAAAGACAAAGGGAAGAACAAAAGGTAAAAGGGACATCAGAGTCTGAAATGCATGTAATCACACCCTGGATGTATCCTGTTTCTGAATTTCTACCAAACATTTTTTTTTTTTCTATTGGCGTTTTCCTGCAGTATTTTGGTTTCTTAGTCAGGATAGGCTGTTAGGGGAGTTCTGGTGAAAAACAGTTGTAGGAACATGCATAAATACAACAAATAAAAAGAAAACAATGATTCTTTATTTATACGTCTGAATTAAATAAATTCCCGAGCAATTTTAAATATAATTAGATACAAATCTAAGGGTAAATGTATTGTAATCAACAAGGTCAGGACATTTGCATGGAGGTTAAACATTAAGTCTCAGATACACTTTTAAAAGCAGTTTAGGAATTGTCAAACACACATACTCCATGTGGCAAAACCAGCATGAGAGTCCTGTTCCTGGTTACTCAGTCTAGTTCTGTGCCATGGCTTACTGTTCCCCAAGTTAAAATTATGCAAAGACATGCGAGTTCTTGCTGTAAAGACTGCTGATGTTCAAGAACTCAGCAATAATCTGTTAAGCATCTTCTTTAGAGCTTTAATTTGAAGGAGCAAATACTTGGGTTCTAAACTGCTGTTGTGCTTTCCTCCTTCTACACAACCATGATGGCACCTGCTGTAATGATATTCTATTGCTGTTTCAGTACTCTTCCAGAGGACTGAAATACAGAATACAATTTTTCCTGCTTTTGAACCACTATGTCATGTTTTGACACTGGCACAATGCCAGTGCCCCATGAGAACATCTTCTCCCTGGTGTCTGCTGTGAGGTGGTGCCCGGAATAAACAAAGCAGGCTCCTACTTAGGGGAAAGGAAAAAAACTTAAACTGCAAAAATTGAGCTACAAAGAGGGAAGAAAAAAAAAAGAAAAACACAAGGAAAATGAAAACTGCACAGAAACTCTCCCCCTTCTCCTCCCACCAAATTCCCAATACATTTACATTTCCCAAAATTATCAACACCCGATCTGGTACCACCCTTTAGATAATCAAATCCTCAGTTCATCAAGAGTGGAAGGAGTCCTTCCTTGTGCCATGGGCTGCCTGTCACACGTAGCACTGCCCGGAGATCCTTTTGCCATTGTGACATCTTCCTTCCATGCCCGGTACTCTCACCGCCGGCATGGGGCAGGGGCTGCTCGAGGGTGGTCTTTTTAAGGATGCCTCGTCCCATTCCAAACAGAGCACAGTCTCATCTCTGGGATCTTTGTCTCCCCCATTTCTTTTACACCCCCTGGGGCTGAGGGGTCTCAACACTGAACTCTCTTGGCTCTGAGCCCTTGCCTCCCCCTGGAATGCAGTCTCTGTATCACAAGGAAACAGTTCATGGCTATACAAAAAAGAGTCCAGCAAAAATGCCACTCCATCTTCTCCATTCCTCCAACATCTCTCTCCCACTTGCCAGACCCCAGCACTGGCCCATTTCCTTCTTCATCCTCTACTCTTATCTCTCTTCTAGGAAGGGTTAATGTTCTATAAAGTTTTCATTGTCCACAAAGGGTTAAAAGCTCTTACAAGCGGCTGGGCTCCTCGCTGCGCCATACCCCCCTTCCTTCCTCCTTCCGCCGCAGCAGCACATGGTATCACATTCCAAGGTAACAGTCCCAGGCACAGCACTCTCTCTCTCTCGGGGTGCGGGGTGCTGTCCGATGGCTTCTGGGGTGTCTCTCTCTTCCCGTTCGCAGACAGCCACCCACGCAGGGAGGAAGGGCGAGGGGGGAGGCCGGGGGTGAGGTCTGTGCCTCGCCTCCCTCTCTTGCCCTCTCTCCGTCTTCCTCTCTCTTGGCCCTTGGCGGCGCTTTTGACACCGTCTCTCGCTCTCCCCTGGCCGCCGCGTGGCTTTTTCCCCTGCCAGTTTCATTGTTTTCTTCCCACTTTGATTAATTTCAACCCAATTTTCTCCTGTCTTACCTTACCTTTTTCTTCCTCCTCAGGTTTAGACTGTTATACAGTGATAGAATAGGTGGGACTGGAAGGGGCCACAGAAGGTCATCTAGAACAACCTTCTTGCTTAAACAAGGTTCCCTAGAACACATTATTCAGGGTTGTGTCCACATGGTTCTTAAATATCTCCAGAGGAGGAGACTCCACAAACTCTCTGGGCAAGCTGTTCCAGTGCTCCAGGCCCCAAACTCCACTCCTGGAGTGG
Source organism: Setophaga petechia (assembly GCA_024362935.1). Taxonomy (NCBI): domain Eukaryota; kingdom Metazoa; phylum Chordata; class Aves; order Passeriformes; family Parulidae; genus Setophaga; species Setophaga petechia. The sequence continues at coordinate 23,270,805 of JANCRA010000004.1, read as the reverse complement.
AGTTTTTAACAAGTTGCACATTAGGTGAATTACTTAATAGAATAAATGCTTACAGCTGCCATTTCTATCACAGAAACTATTGTTATCCTTTGAATTCCTAGATGCTCTCAACTGTACTGGAGACATCCCACTCTTCTCTGCTTATGGTTCTCTTCTTGCCTGTCACCAAAACAGACACTGTCCTTCAGCTGCCGTTTTGTTTCAGGAAGAAGGTGAAACCTGCTTATTTCTCCTCTCAGCCTGCGCTTTTCTGCCACTCTATTTTTCTTCGTCTCCTCATATATTGGTTTCTTCAGACCATCTGGAAGAACTGATTCATTCTGTGCCCTTCTCTTGCTGTAACAAGATTTCTGCCAGAGAAGTCATTCCCTGTTAGTCTTGTCTTCTGTTCCATCTGTAACCTCTTCCAGACAGGCAATAGTACATGCAAGAAGGCCTTAGTCATCCCAGGGCTGATATGTTGTCTGCCTGGATGTTTTGATACATATATATTTGTATATATGTATATATATACATATATGTGTATATACATACATATATATACACACACACACATATATGTGTGCACAAATGCACACAGAAGCAAGCATACATATTTTTATAGGTATAAATTATAAAGGTGGTTCTTGAAGCCAGTCAGTAAAAATGGATTATGTGTAGGCAGAATTCCCAAGGTCAGGCTGTTTCCTGGAGTTGCATGATGCTCAGGTGTCTTCACACTTGCCTTCCACCAGCTGCCAGAGAATTCCTGTGCTGTGTGCAGTTCAGCTCTTTGTAGAACTGCTGACTAGGTCTCAGTGAGGAAGCCTGGTACCAGAAGTGAGACGTCTGCACTGGCAGAGTGGTCATGTCAGACTCATGACAGTGACAGGGTACAATTGCAAGAGCTCAGCTTCCTACACCACAGTTGCTGGTGCTGGAGTTGGGAGTTGAATCATTAAAATGAAACAGAAAATATGCCTATGCTCCTGCAGAGAAAGAGAGGCAAGGACACAGTCTTTTGTGTTTTGTAAGCTTGGATATCATATTTGGCTTTTAGGACCATCAAAACATTTGGATTTTAGAATTTCTGGAATTTTTCAAGTTGAGTGTAATTATCTTGTCAGAATCAAGAAAACATGTAGAAGATACTTAATTAAAAAGTAAGACTTCATAGTCTTACTTTGCTGACTACTTTGTTTCTGTTTAGATCTTAAAATTACAGACATGAAGAACCATAGCCTGATTATTTTAGGGTGATTCTTGCCGAAACCATATAAGCTGGTTGAGTCTCTTGTAGAAAATTGTATCAGAGACTGATCCTCATCCCTAACAGCTTGCTAAACATTTTATTCTATATGTGTATCTTGTCCTATTGGTTTTGGTGTATAAAGGATAGTATCTATAAGTCACTTCTGTCTCAAATATTTGTATTGTATGCTCATTATGCAAAATTGCTTAGGTATTTTTAGCAAATGAAGTAACAATGGTTGGCTTGTGGGATATTCTTAGCAAGCAAAAATCCACCTTTAGTGCAGGTTCTGGAGGGAACAGAATCAGTCTCATTCCAAATCAGAACTAAATTTGTTGTTTGAGATAGTAAACCTTACTAGAGCATCTTTATGTATCTATTCATATGGCTCACCTTGTAGCCATGTACCCTGGGATGGCTGAGCTGCTAACCTATTCTGTCAGATTCTTCAAAATTCTCAGTCTCAATAGCAAAAAACCCTCATATAAATATGCTTGCATGATTCAAAGATTTTACAAGATATTACTGGATGCTACAATGATATTTATTGCATGAAGTTAAACTTATACTAGAATAAACACAGGGATGAACTTATTAATGTTCGAGAAGCAACTTTTCCCAAGTGAAATATTTCTTGGGTTTTCTTTTGGTTTCACTTTTTGTCGGTTCCCTCTCTTTTTCTCCCAAATCTTGCAAAACTTTTCAAACGCTTTTCATAAAAAATTAAATTTAATTTTCCTTACCCACAGACTAATTAGAAGTGGCTGTCTTCATTCTCCTTCCTGCTCTCATAGGCAGCCGTAAAAAGCTGATCACTGTTCTTCTAGCTGTAATTAAGTTACAATTTTTATTTATATCATGTGTGAATGAAAATTAGTTTTGACCCAAGGCTTGCTGTAGGTATTTAGAAATGAACTGCACGGCTACGTGATGTAGTATATTGTCACGCAGCATTTCAGAGGAGCAATTTGTCATCTGTTTTGGGCAGGAAGCACTCTATATAAAGAAAGCAGGAAATCTGGGCAAGCCAGGTAGGTAATTTTCTAGAGTATTCAGGGAAATGGTAACTGTTATGGTTCACTGACTATTCAAGGTGCTTTGGCACATGTGACATTTTAAGGTAATCAGAACATAGAGAGCAAAACCCAGTGAAGTGGCCTGATCCTGTCAGTTACTTTTCATTTGGTCCAGTTGTCTTTTTCACATAAATTTTAGCCACATCTCTCCTGTGAATAAGACTGCCTTACAGAAAAAACTGGAGGAATGAAGCAAAAACTTTTAAGAAGTAAATTTTAAAGCTCTGGTAACAAAAAGATAATGATTTATGTCTTTATCTGATGTGGCGGCTGGGAAGGATTGTCCCTTTGGGATGTCCTGGCTAGCAAACCAGCACCACTAGCAGCTGTGGGACACTCTCCCGATTCTTGCAAGTCAGGAGAGCATCTAAGGCTCTTGCCTTGTTCAGGGACGTGGGTCACAGCAACAATCAGCAGAAGAAATAAGAGAGTGGACTCCAGCTGGGGTGAATCTGGGTTTATAGAATCCCAGCAGGGAAACAACACCCTCACAGGAACCAGCAGCTGAAGCCAAGACTGGAAGGGTTACAAGGGTTTATAAAAAGAGGGGAGGAAACAGGGGTAGAGTTGGTCTTCAGGCGAATAGGATTGCAAGGGAGAGTGGGTACAGAAGATTGACATACAGAATACACCAATGGGAATAACTTTGGACGGGGTTGGGGGGGGGCGCCTCTGAACCAATCACTCAATGCCCTGGCTGGAAGCTTCTAGAGAGAAGGGATGGGCTGCCGAGTAATGGACAGGGCACCAGGGAGGGATCAGGGAAAGGATACATTGTTTCCACAGTTACTGGGGAGGAGACAGGGTGATTGACAATGCAAGGGAGGGAGGAGAGAACCAGGGCAGAACCATTACAACAGAGAGGGGGAAACAAAGCAGTCCAACCTACAACTTAAACAATCCAGGCATATAAAACGTAACACAACATTTATCAATTAATACCTGTCATTTTTATAGAGCAACAAAGGAGCTAAAAATGTTTCTTAATTATATTCAGTACAAATGTCTGGTTGTACAGATACTAATAAATAAATGAATTTCTAGAAATAAATTTCAGCATTTCTAAGCTTTGTCTCTCCAATCATTTTCAAACATTAAATTTGAAAATCTGGATAGAATTGAAAGATCATATATATAGTAATGATACATGCAAATAATTTTTATGGCTGCATCTTGATCTTAACATCAACCTAGTATTAAGCTCTTTCTTTTTCAAATCCTTGTAAATCTTTAATATTAATGCTTGCAGTGACATAGACTTGTATTTTTTTGAAATTCTAAATATGAGTAGTAGTAAAGATATATTAACTTTCACCACAATAGAGATTCTGCTTTTTCTCAAATGCAAATTATTTTCAAACATTTGGTGTACATGCATGCTGCTGTGCCTAACCAACAATGCTGACCCTTGTTAAGTACAAAAATCAAAAAGATCGTGAGAGGAATAACATTTCTTTAGCTGAAATGTGATTATATTGTTTATTAACAGACAATCCCTGAAGCTGATATCTGGTTTCTTTAACAAAAGCTTTTTCAGTATGAGGAATAGACGGGTTCTGTATGATAAAGAAAAGCGAATCCTGTTTAATGAGATTTGTTTTTACTCAACTGAATTGGTGTTTAGCACAACAACAACAACAACAACAAAACCAACAAAAAGAAAACAAAACATAAAAAAGAAACTCAAAAAACCCCAAAAACCCCACCTATATTCCTACATCTCTACTACAAAGGACACTCTTTCAATATTGTACCTCTACGGGAAAAAATGAAAGATTCTACAATTATATTTTCTTACTGGGGGTGACCTCTAGTGTGAAACAATGGCATTTAGCATTGTTTTAGGTTTGAAGTGACAGCTTTTTGCCAATTACACTGTATTTCACAAGTTTTCAGTTCAACGTGTAGAGTATCAAGGTACTTCATCATTAAAAACACAACCTCTGGCCCCTACCTTGGAGTAATTTTGATTTCTCAGTCTAGTGTTTCCTTGAAAACTGTTTGTTTGCTGATATTATTTTTTAAAAGTCCAATAACTTTTCTTGCCCAAGCACTGTAATTCAGATTCTGTTCTGTTATTTATGGCACCAGTGAAGCTGTTAGCTATACCTATAATTAGCTCTTCATGTATTCATTTCCTCCCTACCATTCAAGTGTGTGAATACATCTGTGCAAGATAAAACCCATGAAAAGAAGTTTTTAAAAATAGCTTACGGAGAAAACTGTATTAATGAAAGTCAAATTTACCAAATGAAAATGTGAAAACGTGGAGTACTTCTTTCTAGAACAGTGAATTATGCAGGAATTTTGTGGCCTTTTCCATTCCAATTTGTTTATAGATGTCTTCCATCTCTTGGAGCTGTATACTCTCTGTGTACTTATCTTTGTAGAAAGCATATATTTATAGGCTTTTGTTTGTTTGTTTTAGTTACAGGCTATATCTATTCACAGCAAAGCTGACTTTGTAAGTAATTGCATTATCCCCTGGACTGTGTTCAATAGAGGCATGAGTTTATGTGCATTACAGTGTGACATGCTTTACTCTTACTCATCCCATTAGTTGTAAAATCATTGCTGAATATTAATTTTCTTCTTTGCTGAGAGACATGTAGAATTACTGTAATTCCAAATGGTGCCATCAATACATCCATGGGAGATGCAAATTACTGAGATTATCAGTACATTAACATGGTGGATGTTAGTATAAAGACTATCAAATAATAACCACATAAAAATAATTTACTGCACACTTTTATTATCTAATTGTATATTTAACCCATGTGGGCTTGTGAGAAAAGGAATTTTATTGAATGAAAAAAAGAGATATTATTTTGAAGTAAGTGTAGATCAATGTTAAATGAAGTATTTTAAACTTCTGAAATTGATTTAGAAAACTGTTTATTCTCCTTGAAATCTTAGTCTTTGGTTATTTTGTAGCTATGATGTTCTTGGGATTTGTCCAGTTCAGTCTTGTAAGTTAAACAGTTCCTAGTCTATGTATAAGCTAAGGAGTCTCTTGACCACTTAGTGTATGGGCATGTAACCCACTAATCTTTTATACTGACACACATGACAAAACAAATGATACTCTGTAAGAGGTGGACTGGCATTTGATCAACTTGGTGTGACAGCCAGTAGAGACCATTGCTTTAAATTACTATAGAAGTTTGCAGTGGAATGCCAATGTTGCAAGTTGTGTGCTCGTTAGCTTAAAAGGATAAAGAAAACGTCATCAGATTGCTCATGTTTCCTTTTTGACAGGTGTCTCTAGATCTGCTGGCATGCCAAAACATTGCCAATGTTTCAATGCTCTTACAATACCTCAGTGTTTCCAAAGTTTTCAAAACAGAAGCAGGTAGTTTGAACTACTGTACAGTTTCCCTGAAAGTTGATTTTGGCATATCTATTTTAATTATTCCCTCCGACCATTCCTTCCATACTGAGTCATGGAACTTTTTAAAGGTGTCAAATATTTCTGAATCTTTTGTTCATTGATTGACGATTGTCATCTTCATTGCTTCTACTGCTTTTATGCATCTTGAAAAAATAATTCAGCATGTCATATTTTCTGCCTTTTCTTCTTACACAGATAAATATACAGCCCCCTCATGGGAATAGCCTGTGTCCAATTACCATATATTAAAAACCTCTTGTACTTCCAGTTCAACATTTAGATTCCTATCTACAGCTAGCAAAGGGACGGAGTTCACCTTCATCTAGAGTGAAACAATATTAGAAGATTAGGGAAATAAGATCTGTGTTTATCTATATCATACTGATATTGAAGTTGACCTAACTTTGGAGTGCTGTTCTTTCAAAGACTATAATTCCTGAGATCTAGGTGGATGGAAAATACTTCGGATAGGGGATCCAAATATTTGCTCAGTTACTGGTGGTACATGTTTGAACTTACAATAGAAACCTGAATTATTGGAGATTTCCTCAGCTGAATTTCATTTGTAGTCATGTAGACATATACTAGAGTGTGCACTATGCTTAAACATAGTTGTTACTTCAGTTACAAGTTGAATCCGTTATGACAAATTAAATGGAAGCTTTTCTGTAATTAAGTTATGATTGCTTTAATAACACTAATTAGAAATTTCAAAAACACCACTCCCTTTGTCATGAACTTGCATCAGTTCCAAACCTGATCTTCGGAGAATTGTGGAGAGGAGTACAATGGAGGGTGAATATGGTACTCTCAGTCCACTTTTGCCTAGGATTCCAAGGAGGATTTTTCCTAGTTGTGGAATATTTCTTGGTGCATAGTTAGTGTAAGTTAAGTCCAGGGTTTCAAATATTTGTCATGGAGAGTTGTTTAACAGTGGTTTCATTGTTGCTCAGGAGGATTCCAATATGTTAAACCTGACAGCGTGAAAATAGAGGTAAGAAAAGTGTTATTCTGAGATTATTTTTGAAAAATTGAATAAAACAGTCTCAGAATTAAGAGTATTTTCAGGAACTATGCTTTGTAAATGAAAGCTTGCAAGTAAGTGGTATTTGATATACCTTTTGTTTGTATAGATACTGAGGGTATCTTAAGTGGGTTCAGTCACAGTGCATGTTCAATATCTGCAAATATTAAAGCCAAAGGCATGCAAGTGTTCTAAGGTACTTCAACATTACCAGTCATTTAAAGGTAGTGCCTTTGGAGAATTACGTCTTTGAATATCCTATAGAGAACCTTTATTTGGCTTGTAACCTTGTTCAGTTGGATATCAATTAGGTAAAATCCTGTGTAATTCCTAGACAGAAATACTTACCATTTACTAGAAGCAGTCAAAAGAGTTTTCCTTTCCCCAATTCCTTTTACAGTGCAAAACACACCAAGGGTAATTTGTGTGAACACTATCTAATCTGCATAGTGTAAAAATCCTCATGCTATCATTGTAGAAATGCCTTGTTTCTTTATGCAGAATTTCCCTTTCTTCTCTATATTTCTCTTTGATCCTGACACTCTTCAAAATGAGTGAGGTCTAGAAAAATTATTGAATTTGTATGCAGATTCAGATACAAGCTTCACATATCTTCTCATGCAAAGAGATGCAGAACACCTCAATTGAAAAATGAGGAACACAAGGGGATTGATTTTGGCACAGGCAGTACTGTGTTACATACATTTCAAATCTTTTGTTTGTTGGGGTGTTTTAAGTAGACATCCAGACTGATTCTATATCTCCTAATTTCTGAAGTCACTTGAGCATTTGAGCAAATATTACTTCATATTAATGATGAATGACTAAATAATTGGAACATTATCACAAGGTGGTTTATACAGTTTCTAAAAGGAGTTAAGTCTATGACCCTGCAATGTTCCATTCTGCTCCCAGTCAACTGATTAATTAAATAGGGCTGATTTTTCTGTGAAGTATATCTTAAAATAATTCTATAATTAAAATAATTGTATGTATTTTATAAAGAAATTTTAAGACTCTTAATTTTACTTAGAGCATATTTACAAAATTAAGAAACACACAAGTTGTCATTCATGCAGTCTTACAGTAAAAGAAATGTAAGTCATTACACACTGAATAAAGAAAGCACTCTGGCCTGTCAGATTCCATGTTATATTTAGACCCCTTAAACTGCTTCATTCACATTTCTAGAGATGTTTTATTAATTACAAAACCCACTCAGATTTGCAAAATACTGTCTAGATGGTCTTAACAAATCCTCTGCTAGGTCTCAGGGATCCACTGACATTTTTTGAAAACAAGAGTTGTCACTGTGCTGGTTAGGTCAGATTTTATGTGCTCAAATAAGCATCTCATTTCAGATGTCTCATTTTCCATGATATTCTGGAGTTCAACCTCTCTTTTTTAAGCTCTTAACAGTCTACTAGATTAATTTGCAACTGTTGCTTAGGAGTAAATTTTATGACTAATATTTCAAGAATGTGCAAGTTAGTGAAACATGCCTGATTTCTAGAAAATTGTACTTCTGTGTACTGGCACTGCAAGTAGACTCAGTTTGAATAATGGATAGGATATTATAATAGGATATTACTGTATTAGTAAACACAATGCTTTCTAGCACAGTTGTTATCGCTGTACAATTCTGTATTGTGTTTTTCATTCTGACAGCCATACCTTCTACAGCACATCACTGTGCACTTTGATCTTTTTTGCCTGGCTTTGCTTCTTGCCATTTTATATTGCTGCTTTCCCAGGCTCTATGTAAGTGCTGACACAATTACCTTGACAGCTTGAGAAATAATTATATTGTTTTATTTTTCATGGCTCATATTTGCCGTAATAAATTAATCAGCTCACATAACTTTTGTCTTACCTCTTTGTGCTTATTTAACTGGTCTTAATCTACGGAGTTTTATTGCTTGTTTTGGCATCTTGTGCTACCCAGTTTTCCCATAACCACTCAATCTATGTAGCCTTAATAATGCTTATCTACATTTCAATGTACAAAGTTCAGAGCACAATTTTTAATATGCCACCAATGAGTTAGTAGAGTTGTTTGTATGTATAGTTCTTGTATAGCCTGGTCTGCTTTTTATCTTTGATTAAGTCTATGCCACTTTGCTGACTAGTCAACTAGTTATATGTTGCTGGTTTTCTATTTAAAATAAAATTAAGCAATGGAGACAGTTGACATTAACTAAAATTGTGCAAGCTTTATGTGTGTATAGGAGCGCTAGGCTAAACTAATACAAAAATGCTCATGAGAAGAATTGTCAGAGTCCTGCAGAAGTAGTTTTGGGCTAGCATGGTAAGGCAGTTTGCACAAGAAAAAACAGCCTTGATTTTCAGACAGTACTTAAACAAAAACCCAAGAAAGTATGTTGAAAGCAAGCATTTCGTCTGACCATATTGGTCTTTGCTGCAGTGACCCATTTGTGTGAACACTGAAATCCACTTCGGCATTTGTTAGTGTTTTTTTTCCTTAAAAAGTGAACTTGTACTTTTATAAAGGTTACTTATATGCTATTCTGGGCCGGTTTTTTGCTTGATTCACCTGAAAATACTCCTGCAGCTCAAGACCAGTCTTTGCTTCTGATTGGTCCATGTCTTACCCCAGTGTGTCAATATAATGGAGCACTTTCCTGAAATTGCACATAGGAGAATAGTTCTTATACTAGTTCTTATAAATTAGGGTTAGAGTTCAAGACAATCAACAGTCAATATTTTAGCTAATGTGCTGAAGTTTTTCTGAAAATGTAGTAAGTGTGAAGATAGCAAGTGTAAAGTCAAGAAATGGATGTGAACTGAGGAATAAATGGATGGTGCTTTTTTCATCAACAAGTTATTTTATGAGTCCAGGCTTTCTTTGGCAGAATGAACATTGGCATAGAAGCCATTCCCCAGTGCTCACACATTCACATCTTCCCATTCACATATTTTCTCATAATCAGTTCTATTCATATTGATTTTGATACAGCGATACACATTTCAACTTGGAATTCAATGCTGCCAGTAATTAAAATTTCAGAAATTTACTATTCTTATGTATACATAAATGGAGAATATAATCCATATGGAACATAAATAATTCGCAAAAAGTGACACTGGAATTTTATAGGACTGCTAATTCTTCTGCTAGCAAAATCCTTTTGAAATTGAAGACGAAGAAGTAATAGGGGGCATTAATATGAATTTCTGCATTACATAGTTGTGTACTCTTAAAGTCAATACAGTCTTCACAGAAGTAAAATACTATTTTAATTCTACATGTCTTTGTCAGTTTTATATCATCAAAATAGCAAATGACTTCCAGCTATGTGGACAACAACATAATATTTCCTTATTCATGTTTTTAACATTGGATCTTTTGTTTCCTACACAGGAACTAATTTGTTAGGCTGAATTATGCCTGAACCTTATCTCATGTCTAAATATTCTTTTCTGTGTGAAATACTATGAAGAGGCAGTATCTTTGTTTCATTTAAACAGTAACATTTTTCATTCTTTCTGATTAAAAAAATCCATATCCATTCTGTAATGATTTAATGGTTGAGAGTTTTGTTTGTTTGTTTTTTGTTTAATTTTATGACATAACCAGGTTGCTTGCTTTGCAACAGCAATAACTAGAGAGTGGAAGTTTATTTTAGAATATTGGATTTTTCCCATTTACAAGCTATTTGACAGTTATAACCCAAGAGGTATCTGACTGACTTTTTTTTAAACACTCCTGTTTTCTCACTGGAATAACCAACATATTTAGAAGCTGTTAGCAATCTTTTGGTAATAAAGTTTTTTTCCCTACAATTATGTGTCATTGTAAAGAGCTGTTAACTCATTTATAAGCAATTAATTATTAATTCATTTCCCTAATGTACCAACATTGCTTTCTGTATTTCTCTCTCGCTGTATAAACAAAATTCCATGCCACAGTTGTGTTTGAAAGCCTTATCCTTCACTTTTATAGTGCAGCAACTTCCAATAACTTTTCCTAGCCTGGAAATCCATGGAGGGGGCTACACATATACCATGTGCAATTTCAAAGCTGTAGCTTCAGACTCATATTTTGGCTATTGCTGGTGAAGATACACCTAAGGAAAGAAGTTTGCACAGAGGTGATGCAATAATCTGTTGCTCAAAAGATTAGGAAAAGGGCTGCCTGGAAACTGCCTGGTTTACCAGGTAGAGCAGAAAATGCCATCTCCATTGGTACCTGGCTTGGAAGGTCGTGATTTCGCTTCAAGGTCTTGTATGACTCTGTCCAGCCATTTGTTTCTGTACTTTCACCTGCTTTTTCTAGTCTGTCTTTGTTTGACCCAAGGAAAAGACTTGCAAGCTTGTCTAAATATTCTCCTCTCTCTCTGCTCTCATAACTTCTTCCATATGGCCCCGTTTGTCTTCATCCTGAAGCAGTCTGACAACACTTCACACTCTTTCTGAATGACTCGTGAAGACACACAACTTGAGAAAAGAAAATTATAAATGTTGGCCTGCTCATCCAGTGAGTAGAAGGATGTCTATATACATAAGAAAATTATGAGTCACGGTGCTAACAAAATGTATTTGTAGCTTTTTACCTTTTCTTTTCAATGATTTCATCAATTCACTCTACTCCCTCCCACTCCCTTATGTACGTACTGTCTAATTAGTATAACATTTTTGAAGCAGGGTAATTTTTTTAAATGTTCATTAAATGCTCTACACATCACATTTATACACTTGTTAAGTTTTTTTACCATGTCATGTGATGATAATATGTATTTTAAATCTCTTAAGTATGTTTACTTGAAATCCTTCTGTATTTTTAAAGATTCTTTTGTTTTCAGTGATGTGAATTAGATGATAGAAGGGAATGATTAATTAACTTCACTTTGCCTTCTTAGAAGAAAGTTTTGATATATCTGCATTCCAATGTCAAAAATGTGTGTTACATAAAAGCTCTGTATTTTCCACTGCTCTTAATTCACATTGAGGTGTGGTTTTGCATTTGAATATATTACTTAACTTGTGAGACTGAAAAGAAATCATACTAATAGTTCTGAAATGTGTTGGATGGCTTCAGCTGTTACTGACTGAAATGTGTGGAAAGTCTCCCACTGATTTCTGTGGGTGTTGAGTCAAGTTCTGTGTGTTCTTATAAACCTTTTCTCAAGTCTAATGTGGTTTTTATGGACTTGAATTTGAGTATCTCTGCTTGGCTGGCATGGGGAGCTTTAATCTTATGTTTGCAAGGGAATAACTAAATAGACAGAAGTTGCTGTCTCTCATCTTTAGCTTTATTGTAGTGAACATAATTTTGGATACCTCCATGCTTCCCATGTGGCTGAATCTTCAGTAACAGCTCATAAGTTCGTCTTAAATGTCTGAGACTACACCAGTGAAAGTTTTATGTGGATGTCAGATCAGTAGTTAGGGCTGAAAATCCAGCTTTGAGTTGTCATCACGCTAGCTAGAGTAATAGTCTGAGCTGTTAAAAGAAAACTTTTCAATTGGCTGTATCAGTTTCAGTAGTAATGAATCCAGTGTTCAGTAAGAATCAGTATACAAGGCCTGCCACTGCTGCAGAACTAAGTGGCAGAGTACTTACATATAGAATAGAAGCACTAGATGTGCTAATCTATGCTTAGTAGAAGAAAAGTGTAAGTGTTGATAAATTTATGTAAGAGGGGAGGAGTAATTTAAATCTAGGAAAAAAGTAGGAATAATAGCAGACATTAATGCCTGAGTAATTAAAATAAGAGTGGAAGGGTACAGAAGAAGTAAAGCAGAGGTATAAGACAATATCAGCTAAGTCTTTTATATTTTCAAGTATTTTAAAATCTCTTACGTGTCAAGATATAGTGTAAAGTGGCAAATACAAAGAAAACCTCACCAAAGCCTAGCAAAGGTCTTAGTTCATGGCACACACTTTGGGTATTTGGGTCTTGGAAAAAAAGATCATCCTGTTTCCTTTCCCAAATGCTAGCAGAAACCTTTCTCAGGGTGCAGTAGTTTTTCTCAGTAGTTTTATTTTCAAGGGCCCATTGTCAGTGACTGACAAGTTTTCCACCTCCAGATTTCTTCCATTATCATGCTTAAAAACATGTAACTTGCATCCTGGCACTTGTAATGAAAATTCAACAGAACTCAGGAAAGCTGAATATCCACCAGTGGGTTTTCTGTAGAATACAGTAGCTATCACTGCACTTGGCATCCAAATAAATATAAATATCTTTATACTTACCATACATTTAAAATATTTTTATTTTTACCAAAGTGGACAGATCCTATTGCACTTGCATGAAGGAATATTATTGTTTCAAAGGGGTCTTTCACAAATATGTGGCTTTGTCAACAAGTATGATATTAGGGGCATTGAAGATATCTCTTACTCAAAAATTTGGAGTAAAAACCCAAATTACCTTTTTTGCACATCTGTATCTTTTTTCATCCACTAATTTCGTAGCTGTTATTACCTCCCATTTCATATACGGGTAAAGATGGGAGTGCAAGTGTGTCAAAGTAGGAACCAAGTGACTTTCTCAAATCCAGATGCTTGGTAGAATCAAATATATTGGTTCAAGATTCCCTTCTCTTCTTTTAGCAGCAAAAAACAAAGCATGTATTTGAGGTAAAAATCTGTCATGAATTTAAGATTTAAAAAATCCCAAGTTTAGGTCTAAAACGCTCGGATAATGATCCTTTGCCACCTGTACACTTGTATGAAGACCAGAGCTGTGTGCCCAGGAGTATGATTATCACATTTACTGCATGTGTCCATAGACATTTTATCATCTCTTCCTGATCTTTTGTGTCTGTGGCTTGTTCAGTGGTCACAGTGTCTTTCTTACAGGACAAAGATCTGATCAAACTTTCATTGAATTCAGAAGAGGTTTTGCCATTGATTAAAGTGAAAGGAGTGCTTTTCTAAATGAACATAAAAGCTGAACTAAACTCTCCCCTCATAGGTCATTCTGGGAGGTCAGGCTTGGAGCACTCTAGTAGAACAACTTACACTATTTAATTTTTCACAGTAGCAGTCCTGTGAATAAATCAATGAGTTCAGTCTCTGGGGCATTCAGTCTAATACCTCTCAAGATAACTAAATTCACTTTATAAGTGAATTTATAGCTGGAATTTAAATATCTTCAGTCCATCACCAATTACTTTTATTCAACAAGTTGTAGAAGGGAATCTGTCCTTACTGCAGAACAGAAGTGGACATATTAAAAAAAAACAACAAAACAAACAAACAAAAAACAAATTGAAACAATTTTTTCTCTCTCCTACTGGTTTTTCTAAAGTCACTAGACAGAACAGTTGAAAGACATGGGTGAAAGGAGAAAAGAATATTAGTGTTGCTGATTGCACTGAGATCTCATCTAGATTGTGCTTGAGTACTAAAGTCTAACCTTGGCAAGTAATGGAAGCAAAACATGACAGCGGGGTTAAAACACAAGACCAGATAGCACAACTTCTGATGTTTAATATTTTTATGATTCTCCAGTGTCTAATCAACAGAAATAGCTTTCAGAATTCAAAGGGCAAAACTCAGCATCTTTATGTCAATTTGGTCATCTGTTTTTCCCAGCTCTGACACAGTGGATTTTTACCAGACAGATCCTGCAGTGCTCTCAGCACTTATCACACACATGGAGATTAATCTCCATTTTATTCTTGTCCTTCTTATGTACTACATTACCATCTGGAAACTTGAACCAAAGGTTCTGAAAGACCCTTTTTGAGAAACTGAATGTCACGAGAAATGGCATTTCCTGTTCTTTTCTAAAGAAAACACTAAGAAGCAGGTCATATCTCTAAACATATATGACCTGTCTTTTCAAATCTTTACCACACTTGCCTTTTCTAGGACTAGTATCTCTTAATATAGCTATGAAAAATAAAAAGAAGGAAAACAGAAAAGAAACATATAAGTGATACTGAGTAATTTATGATACCAAATATGAGATGACTGTAAGAGATTAATGGGCAACATGATGGCAGGTGAAATTTTATGTCAATAGAGACAAAATGATAGGCAATTGGAAAAATAATTTCTTACTCTAGTGAATTCTTTTAACCTAAAAATAACTGAGGAAAATAGAGACCAAGCATTGTTGTAGATTTTGGGTGCCAATATTAAGTAGTCAAAAGTAATGACAGACACTAGGTATTTATTTCCTATTTACTTGCATAATATAAAGGAAACCTACATTATAACTGCCCCATACTCTAGGTAATAGGAGAGATTTTTACCTGGGGGGATGAAGGAAAGAAAGTATAAAGTATAAATATCTTTATACTTACCATACCAAGCAGATCAAATGAATATACATGAATGTACAAAATTTCTTTTACTACGATAATATGAGATGCTTTACATCTGAGAGAGAAACAGGTAGTAGGCCACTTTGGTGCCTCACTCTCATAACAAAAGTGAGCTTCTATCAAAAGTATTGTTTAATGTATATATATATATATATATATATATATATAAAATGTATATATATATATATATATATATATAAGGAAATAAAGATACTATTTGTCCAACTCTGGATGGGGTCTGAATAAAGAAATAACTATCTTATATGCAACAAACCATTAAAAAATACTTTCTCAGCCAGTTTTTGGCTTCGTAAAGTGAAGAATAGATCAGGGTTATGAATACCAAAGTGTATCAGTTGTAGAAGGGAACATTTTCTTCCAGATGACAAAAGCTGTGACTTCCTTTGGCTGTGTTCCTTTATTGACATAATAGATGGATGGATGTCTAAAAAAGCATACAAGAGAGTCTGCTGAAGGTAAAGGAATTGCAAATTGTTTCTTTGAATCAAGTTTCCTTAATATTCTTTCTTTCATGTGGCTCTGATCCAATACCTCCTGGTTAAAAATAAGTTTTTCAAATCTTTTTCAACTATGCATAACTCCATTGGGTTTTTTAATATGTAATCATCCAAAGGCATTAGTAGCTCAGTAGTCATGGCTACTGGCAATTTCTCCTGTGGTTCTCCACCAGCCACACTGTGTTTCTCCTCTTTTCATTTAGAATGGACTCGGCATTGGCCACCTGCCCTTATGTTTCAAATTGTATGATCTTCACATTTGATTGTTCATTTATTCAGAGACCAAGAGTTTTCTTTGCAGATTTTAAATACAGAGGTGAAATCTTTGTGAAGGTTTCTGAGCCCACGAGACTGAGAAATTAATTATGTGCTTGAATCAGGAAGAGCATGACCAGGACGAAAGCCTTCCAGTCAGTGTATTTCATTTCAATGGAGGTATTTGTGGCAAAATAAGTTACTTCACAATGGTTTAAGATGTCCGTTTTACAACAGACATGTTTTAAGTGGGATTTAAATATTGATTACTTGGAATCGGTTAGTCCAGTAATTAGAATTCTTCATTAATATGTTTCATTTTTGACAATTATTTGTGACTTTATTTACCCTTTTTTTGATAGTTTTCTTGATTAAAAATCATTAAGTCTCTAACATTAGTGTGAGAAATCTACAGCTAAATAAAAACCAATAGCTAATGATGATGGATATAATAATTTGTGGTATCTAATAGCCATTGAAAGAAAACTGATTGTTCGCAAGTCAGCAGCAGTTCTGTCAGATGTTTATTATTACACTAACCATAGGTGAGGCATTTGCCAATGAAATACAG
Organism: Setophaga petechia; assembly: GCA_024362935.1. Lineage (NCBI taxonomy): Eukaryota > Metazoa > Chordata > Aves > Passeriformes > Parulidae > Setophaga > Setophaga petechia. Next base: position 23,254,432 of record JANCRA010000004.1, on the reverse strand, counting down.
CTAATTCTTCACCATGGTGTGGGTTTCATCATGGCTTTTGTAACGAGTTTTGATGTACTCCCAGTGCTTCCATTTCTGTTGTACTTTTGATAGTTGGTGATGGAGCAGAATCCCATTAGTTAATGGAGTGAACAGACATGCTGCACAGTTTTAGAAGTGAGAAGTCATTTAAAGGTGTTTGCTTTTCAACACCACAAAAGGCAGCTAATCTTCAGAATTTTTCAGGAAACACTTAATACTCATATTTAAGTACAGACAGCATACTGCAAATTTTTAGGGAATGTGTAAGATGTACTATAGCCTTTAATAGCTTCATGTTCTGGGAGCTTTACACTTCTTTCAGTGAGTAAAGCTATTTTAAGCAGCATAATAAAAATACTAACCTTAGAAATCTCAGCTCCCAATGAAATGCATGTTAAATTTATTTATGGAGTGCATGGAAACCATATGTTCTGCTTTTTCTCATAAAAATGGCAAGAAAGGAATGTAACTTTTTTTTATTTTATATGTAAAAAATTCATGGCTTAGCTGGCTTTTCATATTGTCTCCCAACAAGCCTTCAGAAATCCATTTTTGTTTCTGCACCTCAAAGACCAATTGGCTGATAGATAGAGACACTTGTGAAAGCTGCAGATAAATTAATAGCAGAGAATGTGCCTGAGGACCATGCCTGGCTGCTCTTGAAATCCTTCTGAAGCCTGAATTATTTGTATTAAGATAGGCCAACACTCAGGCCTCTATGAGTCAATTCTTTGTAACAGTTGCCAATATTTTTATACCTGAGAGAGCAGCTTCATTCTTTATTATTGCTTGGGAATCAATACTCCCATTGCCCTCACAAAATGCTATACAAGCATTATTGGCATTTCGCTTGGCAGTGAAGGGTATCAACATCAATCTCACCAACTGCACACTTCGCTAACCTTGTTCCACTTCTCCAGCACAAATTTGTATTCAGTCTGCACTGTCCTCTGCTGCTCAATTTAAGTGGGAATCCTTAGTGAAGCCGACACCTTCTGAGATGAGGAAATAGAAAGACATCACACAGCCACAGAGAAGAACCTTTTGCTTTTTGTGTAAGGAGTACAGGGAAGCTCTGACCAGACTAAAATGTGATTTGAAAAAGAAAAACAAAAAATACCCTAACCCCAAAAAAACATTGCTACTGGAAGACTTTCTAAACTGAGTCAAATCTAGATCCAGACAGCAGTTTCTGACCCAAAACCTACTATGGGTTGTAGGGTAGTTTTCTAATGATTATATAATATTTTTGAAATAACAGCTCTTAATTTACAAATAGTCCTATGTGTTGGAGATAAGTGATGTATTTCCAAACAAATGAACAACAGTATATACTACAACATAGGAAAGGTTCTTTGTAACAGCAGCCACATTTTTCTCTAATTGTGTACAGCTGCACCAGTTTGATGTGCCAGTTCAGTCTCAAAGATTTGCATTCAACATGTAAATTCAGCTTTAAACATGCAATTTCTAGACGTAATCTAAAATGGGAATTGTTCAAAGCATCCTGTCTCTTGCAGAGCTTTGTGTCACTAAAGATTACAACAGAAGGCAGTTTGTTCAAATAGCACCAGAATAATGTTAGTGAGAGCACCATTAATAAAATAATAACCCCTTCAGTGTATCTGCTTGTATCTGCAAAAATAACCAACAGGGGACAAGGGAAATATCAGAATAAAATATCTTGTGTACATCTGGTAAGCAACAGATCGTTCATCAGTTTGAATTGCGTTATTATTTAAATTATTATTGTTATTTAAAAACAATGTTTGATATGAAAATAGTATTTTTCACATTTTAGTCAAATAAATTTTAGCGGCAAGAGGATGGTAATGCTACTTGATGATTTTTTACATTTCTCTTGTTTACTGTATTTATTTTATGTATGAGTATTTATTGTAGCAGTATTTTGCATGTTGTGGAGGTGAATTCTAGCATTCCTTTCAAATTTTTCGTATAATCAATAGACCTAATAAATGTGTTTTATTTGTTTCATTACTTGGTTGGTTGGTTTTGGGGTTTTTTGTTTGTTTGGGAATATTTTTTTTTGGTTGGTTGATTGGTTGAGTTTTTGTTTTTTTTTGTTTTTCTGGCTTTTTGTTGTGGTTTGTTTGGTTGGTTAGTTAGTTTTGGTTTTGGTTTTAGATTTGGTTTGGTTTGGTTTCTTCGAGGTTTTTTTTTTTGTTTTCAATTTACAGAAACTTGCTATAGCCTTTAATCTCACTCTGCAGTCTTTTTTCTCTCTCCTTCTGTGTAGCTCAGGTACCTGTAATCTTCTTCCAAATAAATTGTGAATGTGGACAGACAAACTGTTCATCACCTTGAGGAAGCCATGGGGGCCCACACACTGTGGTGTTAGTTTCTAGGACTCAAGGTACTGTTGTGCTTTCAACATATTTGCACAGTGGCTCTAAAATGGCAATCTTGATATAAAATCATAAGTATCTCTCACATCTATTTCTCAGCAGCATGGAGAACCATGATATTACTCATCAGGCCTCATTGCATGAGACTTTTGATACCAGTATTAGTCTTGTTCTTAGAATCCTGCTTTACATTATGAGAACTTTTGTCTCTGAATTACTTTCTGACAAAGTGAAGTGCTTTAGTTCTGCAAGATTCAAGACTTGAGATTTGCAAAGCATAAAGCAACAAACACACCAGTAACAGCAGTGTGAAAAGAATGCCATCACTGCTAATTTAAACCATGATGGATGCTTATGTAGATATTTAAGATCACACACCTAGTAAATACATAAATGTGGAAAAGCAATAAGATGTTCCTGTATAGCCTGTTTGAAGTTGTTATGAGTATGGAACAATGATGAAAACTAGGATATTTATTGAGATGTGAGATTTTAAAATTCATGCCTTGGGACTCTAAGTAATAAATTTTTGAAATAGACCATTTTCATGCAAAATATAAAGCCTGACAAGAATACAACATTTTTGTCATCCTTCATGGGGCCACTGCTGAACAAATTGTTTGAGGTTTTTTTGTCTTACATTATGGGTTGCAGGTTCAAATTTGGTACATTTTGTTAATATTCTCATTTCTTGGAAGAGAAAAAATAATTTCTTAATGCCATAGTCATTATATTGAATAAACTTCACCAATTGTTTATAGATGCAGTCTAGTCTTCTCTCAAACTGTAGTTCCCATTCTGTTTTAGAAATTTATCAGTGAAAGCAAATAAATTTTTTTGTCTCTCAAAGAATGTGGTTATTTTAAAGTGTTCAAAAAAAGAAAACTGATCCAAAGACTATAATGTCATGGTTTGATGCTGGCCAAATGCCAGCCCCACCCACCCACTCGCCCCTACTACCAAAAACCAGGCTGTGTAAAACCAATACAGAAGATATAGTTAGAAGATATTTACCAAGACACTGGAAAAAATTCACCTAAAAACAATAATAAGAATAAAAATAAGTGCTTAAAAACTGTCTTTTGAAAAAATGGTTATTAATAAATCATGCATTATTTTGGTATAGTAAGTCATTAATAATATATCTCTGCTTTGGTTTCTTAAAGAAAGTGGAAAACATTTTTCTCTGTCATCGATTGGTCTCTGTCTTAGGAAATGGCTTTTTTATGCTTTATGGAAAGATGGAGTGCACAGTGGGGGAAGAAGATCTGACCACCTTTTGAATAAAGTTTTTGTTAGCAGAGCGGGTTTACTGAAAGTACTGTGTTCAGAAGGGATTCCTCCTCTTTGCAGGTGCTATTTTGAGTTGTGTGGGGCTGTTTAAACTGATCATCATGGCATGACAGCTGAAGAGGAAGGGGAGAGGAAAAGATACAACTTCTAATGCTGTTTGCAGCTAGTTCAGTGCTCATCTTGAAATGTTTTTGTGTTCAAGTAATTCAACAGGCATGATCAGGATGATAATCTGACTTTGCTTTTATATTCCTTTCAGTTTTATTGCAGAATAATTTAATCAAAATACATTTTTATCGTCATTTTACTGTCTCTGCCTGCTCTTGTTACTGCTTTAATTTCCTGAAAGGGAGATGTATGACATCCTGTGGGCATCGATGGTAGCTTTCAATTGTCAGTTCGTGTTCTTTGAAACCATTTTCATTTCACAAAAAGAAATTATTGTGAGGAAATAGAAGTGATTATCTGACTGAGAGCTGGGGGGAGGAATCCTTTCTCTTAATACTCTCTGATTTTGTGCTGGTACAGCTAGAGGAACTCAAATTGAAAATTCATGAGTTTATTGTATGGTTTCATTAGCAAGGAAGGTTGGTCCTGGATGAAGGCAGGGATACTGCACCTGGGAAAGTCTTATTCAATCTGTCTGTCATGTATGACTTATCAAGGTACCTCCAAGAATCTCTCCCCAACATTTTGTGTCCTGTTTGTTCAAACTCTTGAGTTCTTTCAAGTATTGTCCTAATCTACCAACCTCTCACTTAACTATAAGTTGCTGTGCTATCACTTTGGACAGGGACTTATCAGTTGTTAGACATATGGCAGATGTGGCAAATGCCTGTGATGCAGGTATGAAATGCAGAGTACATCAACAAAGCATACATTGGGTTTCCATGCCTTAGATTTAACAATGCTGGGGTTCTGCCTCATGTTGTTTTCAAGTATGGTATCCATATTTCTTTATGGCCCAATCTCTCTTAGAGGTTCTTTACATTTCAGTCATTAAATAATTTTTTCTACCAAATTTTTCAAGTGTGTGTTGCTCTGAGAATGGTGCTGTCACTTTCATTTTTGTATGAGCTAAGATGCCTCTAAACAGAAGGCGTGACAAGGGATATAGATTTACAGAGGCTGAAGTTCATAAGTCATAGTAGCCAAAACCTAGTTATACTTGGGTCAGGTTTTTTCCAAAACTGGTAGGAAAGCCAATACCCTGTGGCTCTGGTGTTGTGGGACCAGCTTCCTGATCAGTGTTTACTTAGTGTTGTGCCACCAGATTCCTTACAGTGGGGTGCATTCACACACTGTTCAGTCACTAGGGCAGCTCACGTGCATGGGAAATAAAAGTGGGCCTAACTCACATCAGACAAGTCTGGGTATATTAATGAGAGCTGGAGTCAGCATATTTCTGGATAGGCTTTACTTCAATAGAAATTGGTAAGCTTATTTATTAATAAAGTTTCAGTTGGAGGGTTTTTAGTTAGACTTGCTTAGACAGGAATGCAAATTTATGTGTGGCATTTTTTGCTTTTCTTTCCATTGTTGATTTTATTGAAATGCAGAAAATGAATAAAAGTTGGTGTACAAATGCCTGGGTGTTTGACACACATCTATTCAAGAAAAGTTTCTGACTCGTGTGCCTAAAAGTAGAGTTTCTTAAACACATAAATAAGACTATAAAGGAGCTAATCAAATTCTTCCTGTCAGCTGGTAATGGACAACTACTTTAGGATGCAGGTTTTTCAAGATATCTTTTTGTTTTCAAAAACACCTGGAGATGAGTGTGTCAAGAAGACACTATGTTTCAGAACTTCCCACATGAAGGGGATTTGATTCTTGTTTTGGTTTTGCACCACTATATGAACATAAGCAGTTATCACAGATAAACTATTTTGCTCAAAGCACAGAAACCTAGCTCACATCTGTAGTCTTAAGAACTTTTCTTTATGTTTTAAAACTAAATTGATCTCATGCTTGGGTGAAATATGTTGGTTTTGTCAGAGATGCTGAATATCTATCTGAAGATCCTTCTGCAACATATACTGAAAGATCTGTATTCAGCATCTTTTGATAAGTCAGATAACTAATGCTAAAGACTCTGTAACACTGATTTTGAAAACAAAAAGATAAATACTTGGTGTGTACTTTGTTTTTTCACAAGATTAGAAGTGGAAAAGTAGAAAGGGCTTTTCATAGTGATCTGCAGTGCTATCTGACACCAGATTAGTTCTAGCAGTCAGACTGAGAGCACAATTTACATAATATGTGTTTGTGTTTGATTGAAGGCTAGGTTACTGGATTGCTTCCAGCCTGCTGAGGTTACATCTCCCCAGTTCATTTTCCCTGAAGAACAGCAGCCACAGTCCTGAAAAAGTGCTGTTGGTCACATGGGTGAATGACACACATCAAATAGAGTAATAATCACTGACCTTTTTGAAATATTTAACTATTAAAAGTATTAGCATAGAAGGGACAATTTCAGCTATTGTAAGTATCATTAAACGTTCACATGAGCTCCCAGGGAGCATTGTAATGATTTAGTAATTTCTTTTCTTTCAACAATGGGATGTTGTCACAGATCATGATGAATCTTCCTGAGCCCCGTGGCTTAGTAGTTGAAGCACTGTGCCATTGGTGACAGTGCTATCACAGCAGCACTGCTCATGTCCAGAGATATTCATTACCTTGATAACACTGGTCCTTTTAAGAATTCAGTTATGTATTTAAAAAAATATATAAATTGCAATAAGGCTGTAGATAAATATGATACCCTTTAAATTTCTGGGTCTGGGTTTATCTTTGTTTGGGTTTTTTTTAAAAATGAAAGAGGAGGAGAAAGAATGCATATTGTTTTTAAATATATCCTAAGCAAGGCCATTTCTAGTGCATAAGGAAACTCAGATTAAGTCTAAGACTGAGAGCATTAACAAAGAAGTAATGTGGTGCCTGCTGCTTTTAATAGTTTCTGCATGAAGAAAAAGATCTTTGTATAGAAGCTTGAAAAAAGGTGCAATGAAAGATGGAAACAAGGCTCCAGTTTTTATGCTTGTTTGTGAAGTCACTTTTGCAATCATTAACATTATTTAAGTGGACTATTTACCTTGGGGTTTTGGGGTTTTTGCTGGTATATTTAATACTTCTAAAAATTTTGTCATTCAGATTGGCAGTTCAAGCATTTATTTGTTACATGTGTGTTTGTCTTAGTGATGTTTTGGAAACATGACATCATTTTCATCATGTTCATCATGTTCAAAACATGACTTCATGTTTTTGGAAACATGACAATAATAAACAAACTTCTACTGGTAGAGATGATCAGAGGAGATATTACTTGTGATACAACTGATGGAAAATTCTGAAGTCCTGCAACATTTCCTTCAATATTGTACAATGTATTTGTACAAAATATTATACAAATATTTTTATAATTTTCCATAAGTTACAAATATTCCCATAATTTGAAATAGTTCCTTTATTTCTGAACCTTTTTTGTTGTCACAAAAAATGAGTAAGTGTCCTTTGCGTAGTGGTTCATGTAGTGGCTGTGTTATTGATTTTTACTGAACTGGTATTTTCCCCACACCTTGACACAAATACTGCTAGTTTGCATGGATGGTACAGATGTTGGTATAGCTCACTGAAAACCTAAACTGAAGTTTAATGTAGCTGCTGGGTTTTTCTCCATTGTCACCATTTAGTTTGATTCAATAATTCTGAGCTAGGCTGCATTTTCTTCCCAGGATATCATAGATTTGAAGATATAGGGGGAAAAAAATTTGGCTAAAAGAATTAAGTCAATTTGCTTTCTCCACTTCTTGGTGTGATTTGTGTAGCTTTAGGGTTAGATAATGAAAATGAGGGAAATTGGCTTGAATTGTGACTCCTTTTGGCTCTCTTGAATGTTCTGCCCAGAGTGGTTTGTTGCTTCTGGACAGGTTGGAAGGTTGTGCTTTATTTTTTTCCTCCATTCTGTGTTTTGTTTATGCAAGATATGGTGGGAAGGAAAAACTAAGCTTATTTGTCCCTTTGGAGATCACTCTTCTTTTGATTCAGGTACCACTTCTGTTTCCTATTTCTCTTCCCTTTGTTTTGTTTGTATTTTCCTTAGCTCTGTATTTGGATAACACTGTTTTTTCTTCTGCTCAGGCCACTTGCACATGGAATGCAGTCCTTGAGCCCTGGTAGCTTAATATAAACTGTCGTTATTTCCCTCTTTCCATGTGGTGGCAGAAAGGAGCAACCACTTTTTGGAGGCAAAGGAAGTGTGCATGGTGGCAAAGGTGTTTTCTTAATTTTGAACTCATGCACTACTATATAACAGAATGTGAAGTCTCTCCTTCATTCTGTGTCTCTCTCGTGTTTTTCCCCTTCACTGTTTCCTATGGCTAATTTCCCCATGATTGTGGCAATTTATTTCCTTGAACTTTGCATTTGCTAGTGCTTTAGGGAATCATTCTTAGGTCCAAAATCTCAGTGTGTCTGATATTGCTCTTTAAGAAGTCCTGGATGTAAAACTGAAATCTACATGATGCAACTGTTGAAGTTTCCAAGGGATTTAAGTTTTTTGATTCAGTGGAAGCAGGTCATCCTACCTGCATTCCCTAAAGTGACCCATGAGCAGAAGTCAAAAGGTTCTTGTGCAAGAACTTTGGTCAGTGATATCAAAGAGCTTTTTGAATAAGCTTTTGTGTTTGGTTGTTTCTTTGTGCCTAAGTCTCTACACTGTCAACATCAAGACCATAATATTGAGAGGAGTCATTTCTGTGTTGGGGAAATTAATTTTAATAGAAAACATGCTATTTCTAAGTGTGTTGAGTGCTTCATGGAAGTTGCAAAAGAGAGGTGATGTCATTAGTGACATTAGTTATAACCACAATGGATATTACACATTAAGTGAGGATTATGATGATTATTTAGTACAGGAACAAGAATATGTGCTTGCTTTTCTAAAGCAGAGTCCTTGGTTTTAGGAATGTAACAGTAGGAATTCAGTGAGGAAGATATGTAGAAACCTGATAAAGATGAGCTGTGAAAAGCAGGTCAGCAAACTCTATGACAGATTTTTAAAATTGTGTTTATATAATTTCTACCCCATTTTCTGTCCTCTTTTCAAAACTGGGTGCCAAAATAGAAGAATAAGAGAATTTCTGAAAATTTGAGGCATGTGAGTGATTAAAGTTTGCGGAGTGATACAGGTAATTAGAGAAGCTAGGTTTGTTGCATGGGTGATTTAGAGAATTGTGTAGCTGAAAGAGATGAATTCAGAAGAGAATGCTAGTGGCAAACAATTTGGTAAGCTTTTAATTCTGGCTGAATAGGAAGCATGATCTACACATCGTTTCCACTCTATCTGGTAAATGATAAAAAGCTTCAGAAGGCATGTGTGTGGCCCTAGGTCCAAGGCACTGTAAAAAGAAGAAATGTTTAATGCAGTTTCTGCTAGCCTATATTAATTGTTCCCAGGAGAACTCGTTTCATGTTCCTGTCATGCACTTTTACAGGTAAACTCTAGACACAGATACTGAGTTTGTTCTCTTTCCTCTCATTCCAGAGATTTTCTGTGAAGGAAGCGTACAATTAGTGTGGACTGGGGATTACACTGTCATGTGCACAGATGGCCATAAGGCATTGCCCAAGTCAGACTGATGCAAAATTTATAAGATTTTGCTGAAATGATCTGCAATGAATATATAATATTAGAGCTGCCGAGCAGTTGGCCAGAAAAGCCAGTGCCTTGCTTCAAATATGTCTGGCTCCAAGTCTGGCTCTGCTTCTCTGTTTCCTTCATAAAGTCCTAATAATTTTCTTTTCTGCTGGCACTAATCATCATCATATCTAAATAGTATTGATCTTTTAGGGTCTGCTAGTCATGCTGATGTGGTACATACTGTCATCACAAAGCCTTATGTTAGAAAGTTTTGCCTGAAAATAAGGCAATTAGCTGTTGGGTTTAAATTCTGTCAAAGTCTATTTCTAATACTCTAATGCATAGTCTTTCATATAGTGTATGATAATTGCTGTGAAGTACCAGCAACCCGAATTGATATCCAGGAAAAGGTAATAATAAAGTATTAATGGAAAAGAAATGCCGAAAATTCTTTTCTTCACTGTATGAATTTTTTTTTGTTTTGTTATGATTCTTTAAAAGTCTTCAGAAAGGGAATTTGTGCTGTCAAATGGAAACTGCAGTGCTTCTGTGTCTTACAAAGGTGTAAATCTTCCAATTTTTATACCACAGCATGTGAGTTTAAAGAAGAAGACATTACTGAAGAATTTATTTTCACTAATTCACACATATATTTTTTGTTTCTATTGAGTATGCTGTGCTTCAGATCAGAAATTTGGTAGTGGATTACCTCATTCATGTATATGCACACTAGGAGCATATTTGGCAGACTTGTAGTAACAAGTACTAGAAATCTGCCAAATCGTACCACTGTACCAAGTGTAAAATGAACCTAATTAGTTTTTGACGTATGATTGTTTTCACATTGATAACATGTGACTATTTTTTCTAACTTATGATGGTGAATGACAGAATTCCATAATAATTTTTTTCTACCATGATGTGTTTCCATAAAAACATAGGAAACAGGATCACAGGAACAAGACTAGAGTTCCTTGATTTATTATAGTTAGTCAACTAATTGATCAGAATTTTAACTTCATGTTTAATGAGCAGCCCTGTGAAACTTTTACTACAAAATTGTCAAACTTATTAAAGCAGTTGATATTTGCAGTTATTTTCTGGTTTTGTTCTTTTCACTGTATTGTAGAAAGTGACTTACTCAGGCTTTTTACTCTCCATAGGGTGACTCCCTTAATCTCTTTTTTTCTCTTCTCCTGTCTTGTTTGTCTGTATTCTATGTGATTGGCTAAATGATCAGAACCTTATTTTTCTGAATGTGCTTGCATTTAGTGATTGAGATTTCAAAGTTATTAAGGATAAATGGGTGCATGATTTTCAATGGAATTATTAAGAACTTGTGACTAAATCTCTAGCTTGTGATTTCTTTTCAGAAAACATAATTATTTTTGTATATTTAATGCCAGATACATTAACACTTAACAATTTATGGTAGAGGTGTTATATTTGGGATGCCATTAACTCTCAAAAGATAGATTTTTTAAAATCATGTGATTTTGAGCTCCCCTACTCATAGCCTGAAGTCTGAAGGCCACCCATGCCTTCTACAAGCACAGAAGAGGCTAATCAGTGTGTGTCTCAAACACTGATAGCTGGATAGTCATGGAGCCAACCAAGGCCAACCAATGGAATGTGAGAACATGCCATGAGAAAGAACATCATTTGACAGGAAAAGGGGGCCATACAACAGGTTTTGCAACACTTTCTCGGGATAAACCTCCTTGTTCCAGTTCTGGAGACGCAACACAGTACACGAACATGCAGAAATGAGGTTAACTCCGGAGTAGGGGCATCAAGATCATTAAGGTCTCCTGAAACCCTTGGGCCTATTTTCAGAAAGGTTTAGAAGAATGAATTGTACATGATGACTAATTTTCTTATTAGCATAAGTAAGAAACTCCCCTCTGGGATGGGGAAACCTATATGTAAAAAGATGCTTTTCTGAGGACCCTGAACACTACATCAGCTGGGTCAGTGCTGGAGCCAGGACTGGTGATCTGTCTTCCTGTTTCTCTCCCTCTTTTTAATCTCTCTCTCTCTGTCTCTGCTCTTATACCCTACACCTTATACAAAATCCTCTACCAGTTTTTCTACTGTAAGAGAAGCGACTAATGTACCAATTTCCATGCCGTGTGTATAATTTACTAATAAAAACTTTATAAGCTTTTGTAGATTCTCTGACTTGTGTTGCTTCTTTTTGACCATAAGCATTTGCACATCTGCATCCCTTCCCTTCCCTTGCACATCTGCATCCCTTCCCTTCCCAGAACTCTCTTTCCCTTCAATATTCCCTTCCCAGAACTTCCCTGAACTTCCCTTCCCCTTTCAAGTTGGGATTCCACAGCCCATACTTAAGTTTGTATGGAATTACCACCATAAGTGAAAACTTTGAGTTCACTCTGTGAGTGGAAGTCTTCTTTAAATGACAATGGAAACACTCCACATAATCTTAAAAATAAACACTCATGAAGGAACTAATTCTGAAGAAATTTTGTTATGCAGTCAATGAAAACCAAGGACAAAGTAATACTGCCAAAGCCAGAGAGTCTATATTGGATCTCAATTTCATTTAAAACCTCTCAATTGTAGCACTTTTGTTAGAAAACCAAGCACACATCTTGTTCCAGAGCAAAGATTCACACCACTTTTTCTCCAGAGGAGGATGAAAGCATCTGAAACATACAAGCTACATCCCTAGCATGGGGTTCAGCTGCGGGTTAACCGTGCTCTGTACTTGTTTTGTGTGATAGGAAAAGCCACCAGAGAGCTCCAACAAAAAGCCAAAGCCGTTGCTGACTTTTAGGCAGTGAGTGCTGTCAGGAAACTAAGATAAAACTGTGAAGCCTTGAGAGTATGGGTAACAAAAATGTATGATAAGGCCTCATTTCTGAGCTCAGATCACTGGGTCAGTTGCTGTGTTATTGAGTATCTCCATCTGAAGTGATAGGTCATCAGCTTGATTCATCACCTCTGATTTGTGAAGTTTGCAGAAAATGCTGCTACACTGACTCCTGGCTGGGAGGTGCATACTGCCACATGAGGTTACAGGCATCATAAAGAGCAGGTGAATTGTATCACCCAGATTTAAAACCAGAGTGATCTGAGTAAAGTCCTTATTCTGCTAATGGAAATATGTAAACTAATTTTTTTTCCTAATATTGCAGCGTAGCAAAGAGAAATGCAGTAAAAAATAATTACATACAACCTAGATAGAAACTGTAAGGGAAAATGCATAAATTCTCTGTGAGTCTTGGGGAGATATAGGCTGGGAAAGTAAAATTCTGCTTTCTGTCATACCTTTTATTTCATGGTTATTACGATGAAGAACTTTACTGGGCAAGTAGCTAAGCACTGGCAGAGCTTGCCCAGAGAGGTTGTCAGATCTCCTTCAGTGGAGATATTCAAGAACCATCGGGACAAAATCCTGTGCCCTGTGCTCCAGGATGATCCTGCTTGAGCAGGGAGGTTGGACCAGATGACCCACTGTAGTCCCTTCCAGTTTGTCTGATTCTCTGATTCTGTCATTCTGTAATTATGTCATACCTAATATAAATAATTTCTTCATACCTTTGGGATTATCTGTACCTAATCCCAAATAATCTAATATTTACTCCAATACAAAAACAATCTTCTATTTTAGAGTTAGGTGAAGACCTGCATTTAACTAAGTCCCAAGTTTTTATTACTGTCTGAGTCAAGGCTGAAAGTATTTTACAGCTGTAATCATTAGCCTCCAAGGCCATTTAAGAACACCAGCATCAATATATGAACAAACTAAACCAGGGACCTTCTTCTTCAAATTGGAAACATTCAGTTTTTTTGAATCAAATCACCAAATTGTTCCGTGACTGTCCCAGAATCTTACCAGGACGTGACTTCAGCTACCTTCAGCTACATGTGCTACACCAGGGAAAGGCAGAGGGGACCCTGAGGTGGGAACCTAATAAGTGGAAAGGTCTTACATGATCTAAGATACCAGGCCTATTTG